>OY728162.1:589616154-594616154 GCA_963277665.1 Viscum album | reverse complement strand
AAAGTCGATATTGTACGCTTTAACCTAGAGAATCTTAAAATTTAAAAAATATAAGGCATCTATAGCGCTATTATTGGAATGATTTGAGGTCGGGTGCACGTGACAGTTCTCAAGCGTCGCAAGCATCATATTCAACGACAGTGTGAGGATCGAATAATGAGTCTCATCCTCATAACCAAGCTATCCATTGAGATTCTTGAAATACCATGACTCCTCAACTAGATAAATCTCATCAATGCAACAAGGAGGATAGTGCAGCGGTGATGCAATAGTATAGAGATGAGCAGATGATGGTCGTTGATCAGGCTAGACCATCTACAGTGAGAGGTACACTTTTATTGAATTCTACCCCAGTGCAAGTGTTGTTGGATACTAGAGCATCAAATTCCTTCTTTGATTCTTGTGTGTTTGAATATCTATGTTTAAAACTGGAAATAATATCTTCTATTTTGGAACTGAAAAATCCTCTCGGTGAAAGAGAACTTCAAGCCTGTTTGTGTAGAGAATATAATATAGCTGTTGATGGAGGTGAGTTAAAATGGGACTTCTCGATGTTGGAAATGGATTTCTCGGATGTAATCCTTGGTATGGATTGGTTGAAAATGTTTAAGGCTCACATCAACTGTTATAGGAGAATGGATAGTTTCACGAATGGGGAAGGTATCGACCATCTCTGCATAGGAGATAGGATGTAAAAGAAAGTTTATAAGTGATTTTTTACACAAATGGTGGGAACGATCTCTTACCAATTAGCATAATTTACTTTGGAATCAATTGAATATATTGAGTAAAATATTTTCCAAATTTTGTTGAACAATTTCTAGATGTATTTCCCAATAACTTCTAAGGTATATCACCTCTAAGGGAAGTGGATTTTACAATTGATCTCCTTCCAAGGACAAGTCATATTTCCCTTCCTTCTTATAGGATGGCACAATTAGAGTTACTAGAATTGATAGTGAAGTTAGAGGAGCTGTAAATCAAGGGTTTCATTTGACCAAGTAATTATCCATGGGCAGCACCAGTGTTGTTTGTGAAGAAGGAAGATGGAACTCGTTGGTTGTGTGTTGATTATAATAAGCTTAAACAAGTTACGATAATTAATAGATATCCACTTCCACGAATTGATGATCTGTTCGATCAATTAAGGGGATCTCAGTGGTTCTCAAAGATTGACTTGCGATATGGATATTACAAATTATGGGTTAAGAAGGAGGATATTCCAAAAGAAGCTTTTAGAAGCAGATATGGACACTATGTATATGTAGTCATGCCTTACAGTCTATCGAATGCACCAGTGGTCTTCATGGCTTTGATGAATCATATATTTCAACAAAATCTAGATTCTTTTTGTGTGTGGTGATTGTAGAAGACATTTTAGTGTATTCAAAGACAAGGGATGATCAAGAGGTGCACCTAGAAATAGTGTTCCCAATCTTGATAGATCATCATTTGTATGCCAAATTATCAATGTGTGATTTTTGGATAAAGGAAGCATGTTTTATGTGCCATGATGTTTCTGAGAAGGGAATTTCTATTGATCCTGAAAATGTAGAAGTCATTATCTCATGTCAACCACTAATTAATGTGTTTGGGATACGATGTTTTTTGGTATAGATGGTTACTATTGAATCTTTTTGAGTTATTTCTCAAGACTAGATTCACTACTAAAGCTCAGAAAAATAATAATGTTCCATTCCAATGGATAGATGAATGTCAGAAGTCTTTCCAAGAACTGAATGTTTGGCTTACATCGGAACCTATCTTGATCTGGCCTGAATCAGGACAGGGGTATGTTGTGTATTGTGATGCTTTACGATTGGGGTTGGGTTGTGTTCTCATGAAAAAAGATCATGTGGTTTCCTTTGGTTCAAGAATGTTTATGGTGCATGAGAAAAATTACCCAACACGAGATTTGGAGTTTGCTGCAGTCGTCCATGCTTTGAAAACATGGTCACATTTTTACTTTGGTGAGAAATTTACTGTGTTTATAGGTCAAAAAATCTTGAAACACATTTTCTCACAGTGTAATTTGAATCTGAGGAAAAGGAGATTGATAGAGTGTCTCCATATATTTGTCTTTGACTTGATGTACACACCACGAAATGGGAATTCGATGGCAGATGCATTGAGTTGAAAGATATATTCTCAGTAGGTGAAATAAGCTTCTGACGAATGGAAGTTGATGTTGGTCTTTTCCGACATGCATGTGGAATTTGATGACCTATGTGACGTTGTTGTTTTCTTCTCATCTACACTTGTTCCGGAATTAGTAATTATGACCGGAGAAGCACAATCATCTGATGCAGAAAGTCGTGTTGTTAGTTAATAACTCACATTGTGGGGAGACCATTGATGGATGGAAAATAGATGGGGGTTCAATTTTGTGTTTCAGAGATCATATTTTTGTACCTATGGATTTTCATGAACAAATACGGCTTGCCTACCACCATTCAAGATGGATTGTCCACCTAGCTACACAAAAGATGTATAAGGCGTTGAAGGCACAATTTTGGTGAAGCGACATGAAGAAGACGGTGGCCATGTTCATCTTGCGATGCATAACTTGTTATAAGGTTAAAGAAGAGCATCAGAGACCAGTTGGTATGCTACAAACATTACATATCCCAGTGTGTCAATGGGATTAGATAAAAATAGATTTTGTTAACGACCTTCTATGAACGGTTTAGAAACACGATGACATTTGGGTGATAGTGGACCATCTAACCATGTCAGCTTATTTCATCCCAATTCGTAAAACCAATACGGTTGAATATTATTCAATAATAAAGATATCTGAGAAGTGGTAATGAGGAATGTTGTACCAGTGTCCATAGTTTGAATTAGATATCTGAGCATGACATCTTGTTTCTGGAAATCATTACAGCAATCCCTCATAACTCAGTAGAATATAAGCACGACGTATCATCCCCAGACGGATGGGAAATCTGAGCGGATGATAAAAACATTGGAAGACATTTTGAAGGAATTTGTGATGGATTTTAGTGGCTCAGGGGAGGTTCATATACCCTTATTGTAGTTTTCATACGATAAAAACTATCAAGACTCGATAGGCACGACTCCATTTGAAGCATTGTATGGGAATCCTTGTTGTTCTCCACTATGCTTGGGTGAAACAAGTGAAACTTTACTAGTCTGGCCATGAATTTTCCAAGAGACAACGTAGATGTATTGTTGATTACAAAGAGGATATAGAAGACTTAGAGTCATCCGAAATCATACCTAGGTCACCGTCCAAGACCGCTGTCATTCATTGTGGGTGATCATGTCTTCTTGAATATCTCTCCAACGCTTGGACATCATCATTTCGGGAAGCATGCGAAGTTATATCCTAGATACATTGGCTCTTTTGAGATACCAAAACGAGATTGAGAGGTGGCATATCAGTTGTCCTAACCACCACACTATAGTTTTCTTCATAATGTGTTCCACGTATCTCAGTTGAAAAAGTATCAGCCTAATCATGACCATGCGATCAGATGGGATCACTTTCATCTATAGCAAGATGCTTTGTTGATACATATACCCATACAAATTGTGGATAGAAAATAGAATGTCTTGCATGAAAAAATAATCGGTCTAGTGCGGGTTTTATGGCTGCATGGTCAGATTGAGGATGAGACTTGGGAACGTGAGAAGGAAATGAAAGAGCAGTGGCCAAAACTCTTTCAGTTGGGTGATGGATTTCATCTTTCTATGGATGGAATGACCATTTTTGGGGAGAATGCAGTACCCCCGGTTTCTGGTATATAACCCTTTATTGATGATTTTAAAAGTTTAAATGCCATTGGAGATGAATGGGAGAGTTAGGATAACTTAAAATTATATTTTATGGAAAAGGGGAAGTCGCATGGGTGGCGCTCGGGTTGTCTAAAATGTGCAGCCAAACCATGCGTAGTTGATCTTGGAGGTAGTAGCTCCCATAAAGGAGGAGAACAGTTTTTCTAACCATGCGTAAAAAACATGCATAGAGTGTCTTCAAATGTAGTGGCTAATGCACGGTAAGTGCACGGTTTGTCTAACCGTGTGAGAAAACAGTGTGGCCACTTAAACGAAATCCTATAAAGGTGGATCTCACACGTTTTTGCTTCTATGTAGAATTTTTTCTCTTATGCAGTCCTAACTCAGGATTTTTCTTCTCCTAATGTCAAAAAATGTTCTCCCATTATTCTGGAGGCGATCTGAAGGCTTTCATGGAGAATCGATGCCAGATTCTTGAGGTATGTGATCATTCTACATCGTTCTTGATTGGTTTCTTAGATCTAAATTGATCTACTTTTCCCCTTCTCACGGTTATTTAGATCAACACCCATTATGGTTATATCTAAGGGTGTGGATGCCTAATATGAAAATATTTTGTCTTGATATGCTAGTAGACGATATCTAAGGAGGATTTTTGGATAATCTACACAATTTTCTTGAGAGATCATAGACCGTGGTGGTTTTTATCAAAACTATTGATATAGGAGGCTTCACTCACGAATCCTCATGTTAGAATTGATTAGATTAGTCTCAAATTGGTTTATTTGAATGGATTTGACTATGAAATGCATGGAAGAAATTTTATTTAGTAATGATTTATGGTTTTGATGAAAATGTTAAATCTTGGTGTCTTGTTGTGCTGATTGATTTGGCATCTTGAATTTATAATGTTGATTTTAAATTATGATGGTTTCAATTGTAAATGGTTTGATGAAAAATGGGTTTTCAAAAAAAAATGTGTTTTATTGAAATGGTTTGAGATTGAAATGATGTTGATGGATTTTGTTTTCGATAAAAGTGAATTTAATTGAAATGGTTTGGAATTGAAATTGTATTGATGGAAACCGTTTTCTATAAAGAGGTGTTATTATTGAAAGGGTCTTTTGGAATGATTGATGGGTAGATGTGGTGTGTGTTCATCTTTCAATCGAGATGAGATAGTGTTAGGAGTCTCCACCATTAGTGTTTGGATGGATTAAGGGATGGTCTCCCCTCCATTAAACATTCATATTTCATTCGGTACAGATAAGGGTTATGAGTCTCCCCCATCAGGGCATGGACAGATAAGGTATAGGTCTCTCCCATATCAATCATTCATGTGTATTTGGGTTGGATAACGGTAAGAAGTCTCCCCCATCATGGTTGTCATGGATAAGGGTTAAGTATTTTCTCCTCTTCCAGTTAGAATTCATTATTGGTTGCATGGGTTTGTGGAATTTTTTGGGTTTAACAAAAAGGGATATTGTGAAATGGTTATAAATCCTGACTAGTTATTTTTTCTGGAAAAATAACTTTCTGGAAAATTGGTTTTAAATTAAATTGGAATGCCTTTGGTTACGAATGGTTTGGAAACATGTTTATATTTATTCCTAAACTACTTTTGAGAAAATGTTTTATATATACTATTTTTATATAAATGTAGAAAACTCTTAGATACTAGTGGCGTTAGTAGGAAAGTCATTGGGGAAAACCTACTGAGTTTTATACTCACCCCTGTTTTGGAACATTGGTGCATTTGCAGATGTTGTCTTCCAAGAAATAGGTAATGGTAAATAATATCATTCGTAGTGGCTTGTGGTGATTCTTGGGAGATGTCATGGTGCATGAAGCCTTTGGATCTTGGAATTGTAGTGTCTTTTAAGCATCTTGATTTGTTCATCTGCTATGTACATTGATGATTAGTTTGGTCATCCTTTGTATTGTACTTTGATGTATTTTGATATAAATGAAGTGTTTATTGGTCTTTAATTTGATCACGCTTCATATAGTGAATGTTTGTTTATGGTTGGATTATAAGTTAATTTCTTAAAAGGTAAATCGTCCCCCACTTGTACCTGAAACCCTACAACATTTATTGCCAGTCATTAGCGCCTTGGGGATGTCACGACAGACCTTGTAATGACTCATGGTAATCTCAAGAAAATAATAATTGGTGGGTCATTACATTAAGTAGAGTCTAATGTCATCAATACCATGGGGAAATGTAAAGAGTTAAACTAAATGTAGTTGTATGACTCTATAAAGTTGTTTTTGTACAAATACAATTCATAAATTAGATATATTAAAATGATGAATAAATTCCACAAAAAATGAGGCTGGATGAAGATTCCATTAATGAATATGTGGAAACATTTATCAGATATGTGAGTTGTGAATATAGATTAATGTTACAACCCATGAAAAGTTAATAATAAATTTTTTACCTGATTAGAATTCATGAATTGGATTATACATAGTTATCTTCGTTATATATACATTAAGTAGTTTTTTATTCTAAATAGAATTTTTTATTCATACAAATCATAATATCTAGTCATATAGGGTATTATAAGGGTCTCTAATACCATGATTTATAATTAAAATATTAAAATAAAAATGAAATATTAAATCAGTAAATGAATCATATGTGTAGGTGAAATTTGGAAATTTTTCTGAAAAGATTGTTTTTGTATGACAAATGAAAAATTATATATTTTTTAAATTTTTAATTTGAATTTATTTTGTAATTTTATTTTTAACAAACATTTGATTATAATGTTAGATATGAATCCATTTATTTTGAATTATATAATTATGTACATAAAAATAATCATTATATTTTATTTTATATAAGTGTATTTTTGTGAAAAAATATCTATTTCTCACAAAAAAATATTTTTAATTTTGTTTTTATTTTAATATGAAATTAATTTCTGCCACATAATTAAATTGTATCTTGAAAAATTTCTTATTTATTATTTATTTTGTGGAATAAATTTTATAAATGTTTATATTTTATTTTTTTTATCATTATTAATTCCATCCATAGTTAAAAACGTCCACAATAATATTAAATCGAGTAATTATAATGTTAACTAATTTCATAAGGACCAAAGATTTCCCAATCAGATTTCATTATATATCTTTTGAAGTTTTATTCATATCATAACCATGAAATATTCTCAAATTTAGCTTTTAATTTATAACATATATTAAATATATAAATTATATTTTTTTATATAAATATTGAGTAATTAGATTCAAATAATGTCATTTTCACATTATAATCATTAAAAAATATGATTAAAAACATGTATTCTATAATAAATCAGTATTTTAATGATAAATAAATGTTTAATCATGGTATTTTAGTTTTTAATTTATTATGTTTAACTAACTACAATAAATTAATACGCAATGCTGACATAGTTCCTTGGCGAGTAGTGTTATAAAAATTTAAATAATTTTAAAAAATTTATTATTTTGGTGGGTGAATGTGTCCTAAGTATTATAAAATCATTATGTAATATCATCCATGGATCATTTATAGTACAATCATCATTTCATAGAATATTTATTAACTCTATTTGAAAAAAATAGCATTACCACTATAATTTTCATAGGGGTTTACTATGGTTTAAATATATTAAATAGTGAATTGAATTTATAAAGAAGTTAATTTTTTATGAGATTATTGAAATTAATAATATTAATGATTTTTAATTATACATAATGGGATAAATTATTTTTATTAAATTTAATGATATTAATTTAATTTTATGTAATTATAATATTGGACCTCCCTTCACATATAAAATTTAAAACATCTACTATATTATATAGGTATTATTAGCAGTATATATCATCCTATGAATACAAAATTACATTACTTACATACTTATCCATGTCTTAGGGGACTTAGATAATTATAAAATAACACCTGGAAGTATTTTTTGTATAAATTTAATTATTACATGAATAATACGTATACTACATAACCACGATTTTTCTTATGTGTGTATTTTTCTATGATATTCTAATAATATTATTAGATAATGAAATAATATATGATGTATCCATTATTTACTTTTATTTTGTTATATTAATGAAATAATATATAACCAAATCAGCTTCTTTTAAATGAGATGTGAAGCTGTGATTTTTGTGTATTCAGGAACACCACCACATAAACTATTGTAATTATTTTTATATTAACACCACTAAAACGTGGACCTAGTGATGGAATTAAATTTACCAATATGAAATTAATGTAATATCCATAAAACATGTACTATTAGAAATAGATCCCAAAAAAGAATTACATCTCTCACATTGATACACATATATGTGACTGTTTTTCCCATACACTAAAATATAGAAAATATTATATATATATATATATATAAGAACACAGATACTCTCTATGTCCTTTAAGGTATAATTTATAAATATTTTTTATACAATCAATTATTGGGATTCTAAATCAATTTTCTTTTAATGATAAAAATTATCTTCCAATGTACCCATATTTTCTTATTTCATATTAGATTATGGAAATATTCCATGTTGATTACTTATATCAATAATTCTACTAACATATTTTCTCCAAACATGGTAAAAAGAAAAAATAAAGTCAGTGATAGAATTTTTTTAGTAAAGGAATAAAAATGAGATGTCATTGACCCTATAAGAAAAATCAAACAACATCAACAGAATCACTAGGTTTGATACAAAATGCCACAAGTCCTCATGCACATATCCCCATGTGAAATATAATGTTTACAAACCACGATGGTCTTTGTATATTAGTTTTGAGACTATAGCATTGAAATCATGTTTTTGATAAATAATTAACTATAAAAAATTTAATAAATAATTTGAGTAATCATGTTTAATAGTAAATATGGAATAAATGTAATAAAATTATGAAACTCCCATAAGTGGAAATAATTTCTATTGTATGTAATGAAAATAATGTTAATAAATAAACATATGATCCTTTGGAGTCCATCATAGTATGCTACTAACTCCACTCTATGTCACATATCAATCCACTATAGGGCCATCCCTTCTTGGGATCCCTCATAGAATCTAAAAGAACATTGAAATGACTATATATGATGTCATCACCATACTCTTTAGGGAACAACCAACACATCTTTAAAATGATGTACTCTAGTAACAGAATTTATTATATAATAAAATAAATATCTGGAAATCATAATAACACAAAATCCCAAAAATATAAACGCTGCACTATCCAATCTATAATAAAACACCCACCGAACCTAGTTCATCTTCATGCTGGAGGGATAATCAAAGATTATCCATGAGGATAATGAATTATACTAATTGAAATATCTTATTCATGGTTTCTTATAATATGGATTGTGATATTTTCACTATCAAATAGTCATTAAGTAAATTTTTCTTGGGACTGAGAGCTAATCAGAATTCTATAGTCATTATGTTCATCACACAACATCCTCAAGGAATGGACATACCAATACCCATTGCATATGTTTATTGTCTTCATTGGCGCAATTCTTTTACAGTCCCCCTATATGGGATAATTTATCATGATGGTATACTTTTATAAGGATTCCATAACAATATCACAATTAGGATATATCATTGTAAGGAACAAGAAAAACAATAAAATATCTTCCTAAATATGTTAGTTTACACAATAAAAGTGGTCAGCATAAAAAATGAATAATATGATACAATGTACTCATTGAGATAGGTGTAACATTAGGATTCATGAGATAAACACACACACCACCAAGTGATCATAATCATTCAAGGCAGACCAAATATGACTAAACATAATCATTTTAATGGAAACATGTTTAGGCATGCCTAAAAAGGTATGGAACATTATATCTAAAATGTTGCAGATGTAAAAATATGGGGATTACCTAGGAAAGAACCACACTTCCGAACCTTATTGAAGAAATTTCGATACTCACAGATTTAAAATAGTTTAATTTACCAATAAAATCTATTTTATTTCAAAATTAAAAACATATAACAAGAAATAATACATTCTCTGTCCAATAATATTTTCACATTATCATTTAAATATCACTTACATTTTTATTTTACATCACTCCAATAATTTTCATATTATCATTTAGCTCAATGCATGTTCTATATATATTTTCCACATGTATACTATATTTCAATACTTTCTCAGTAATTATCCTTTTATAATTATCATTTTATAAATTATCTCATATAATTATATTTTGACAGTTTATATTACAAATTATTCATCCATAATGTTATTTCATCAACAGATATCAATTTTTTATCATTATTGAATCATGGTCACATCAGGATTTTCAATAACCTTCTCTACTATTATGTAACATATATCTATCTATGACTTGCATGAATTTTTTGTGGGTACTCTCTTTTGGTCGGATAAAAACCAGATCTTGTTAAATTTGCAGAATATGAATATTTGGAATCACTATTTACTGATTAATTAAGAGATCATATAGAAGGGGTAATATTTTTCACATGCATTTTTATTGCCAAAAAACCAAAGAGGGATAGTTTGAGAACAAATTTTTAATGGATAATGGGATAGTGGTGTGTGGAGGGTCTTTAAAGAATATCAACATCATCAATATATCAGACAGTGATAGTGATGGCTTTCTGGAAACCTAGTATAATGGATTTTTCTGTAATTACCTATTGTGAAAGGAGAGTGCATCTCCAATTTTTTCGTTATTTTTTTGAATTTGGAATTCCAAAAATGATGGATGATAAAAACGTGCCATAATTTTTTGTTTTTACATGTATACTAAATCGAGGTTACCGGTGGTTGATCTGGACATTATATTGAATCATCATGGGAATTCCCACTCCATGATGATTCTTATGAATGGGAGGAGTTTTTCAACAAAATCTCATTGGTAATCATTCCCAGACAATTGGTCAACATGAATTTTTATAGATTAATGATGATGATCAATATGTATGGGTCTTATAATCATTGAATGGTGAGTGGAGAAAGTGCCATCCATTAATCTATAGGTTTTGTGGTTTTCAATTATAGAATCTTCTATGGTCAAATATATTGTCATATGAACAAGGCTGATTATTTATTTAATAGACAAAGGGTTTTATTTCCACTAATATCATTTTTGTTGATTACTTAAATGGATCATCAATTATCATTGATTATATAAGTAATAATAATTTTATCCCATGGTCCATTGTTTATCTCTTTTAAAGACAAAATATATACATTGTTCGTGTGAGGTTGATTCACACATGGCCAAAATGAATCTATTTTTTGAGCTATATGACATTAAAGATCAATCAGAATAATAGTTGTATGGGGTTTTCTTACATTGGATCTCTTCCCCCTATGTGCGTTGATTTTTATGAGATGATTCTCCTGGAATTCTTTAACATTGGCCTCTATAAATTTGTTGTTATCTCCCTTTATATCTATCATTAATTAAAATTTCCTACAATGATGATAATAAAAAAAATATTTCATTTTTCATGGATCACTGCTAAAGGTATCATATCATAATGGAGAGATTCCCATAATAGATTTGGTTCACAACCAATTCACATTTGCATAATTTAATGGGAAATAAAAATTTTCCTTACTAAATTAAAATCTATATAATCAGAGTGCTACCCTTTACATAAATAAAATAATACAAGTGTTTTCTATAATGGAATATTGGAAATCATAATTTTATCAACACGTTATTATATTATAAAAAGTTATTGGATACATGAAATATTTAATAAAACATAATAGATTACCATCATCGTACACCATCATGGTAAGTAGATATAGTTGTTTGATTAATTTATATATTTATTGGAGATTAATAACATGTATCACAATTCAATATATATTAAAGAATATTTTATTGAACAAGAATAATGTTCTTCTAAATAATTAAAAATCCTGTTTTATAGCATTAATAGAAAAGTCATAAAATGGGAATAATTTATTAATTTAATAATCATGAAGATTTTCAAATTAACTGAGATATTTAAAAACATTGAGATGTATGAGAAATTTAGTTATTTTATCAACATTACAAAAATTAATTTGTAACTTACAAAAAAAATAATAAAATAATGTCTCTTTTCCAATGAAATAGATTCCATTCTAACCATTTTTTGGAATATAGAAATACTTCATAAATAAAAAGAATATTTATTTACATTTTAAATAAATACATTATTGAAACATGAAAATGTTCTATCTATAGGAAGAATATTTCTAATGGAAGAGAACAAATAAATTCAGTACTAACTAAATTTATTTTTGTCCCTTTAGAGTAAATATGATTTGGAATGTTAATATATACTTATACACCCATAAATATTTAGTGTATTATAAAATTTAAGTGGATTAAATGAGAGAGATGTTATAATTTTTTGAATATTGATTCAATATTAGAAAAATTAAATTAAAATATTAATTGAAACATATCATATTACCTTAGTATTTTACATTTTCTATATCTGTATAACCAAGTATATAACAATATTATGTTGATTAACAAATTTATTAGAAAATTTTTCATCTTCATTTAGTTTTTGATGTTCAATTAAAAATAAATTTTATTCATTTCTTTGTTTTTTTTCTATTCTTCATCCACACAATGTTAAAATTTCCATACATCCAAAACTACATTAACATGTTGAATAGTATATTTAAATTTACACAATAATATCATCATCTCTAGAACATGAATTATAAAGTAATTACTGGGTTTTATATTTTTTATATCAACCATAATATTTAAATGTAAATTATTTTTATTTTTACTAAGAATAATTATGAATAATACATTTTTTATATTTCATTTAATAATAATATAATCTTATTTTATTACTAGAAAATGAATTCTTATGGAAAAAAATCTTACATCGAAGGAAAATAATGGTTGATATTATTTTTTCAATGAAATTTTTCATTACAATGGATTGTATCATTGAAATACAATGTCAAAACTACATAAATGGAATGTAAATAATAAAAAGGAATGTTTTTAATGTATAATGGTCACAAAATTTCTCAAATGGTGACTCATGAATTATAATTATCAATTAAAAGTGATAATATAACATAAACATTTACCATAGAATATTTATTATCCAAACACTCATTATCACCTTGTTAAATAACATTTGAAATTTAATTATTTTCATAATAATATCATTCATGAAAATTTATTTAATATTATTCAATTTAATAACGTAGGTTAATAATTTTGCTATTATTTTTCATTCCTCGATCAATAATTATCATATATCCAATTATTCTAAAACAAAATTAAATGTAGGAAATGATAAAAAGAGTTATAAACTAGCTTGATGATCTCAATTACATTAATAATTTAGTAAATACTTACTTTTACAATATTATATAGTATTATAACACATTCATTATTAATATTGTGAACCCAAGAAAATTATCCATTTTAACTGTATCTTGAAATTAAACATGAATAAATTATATAATTAAATGATACTATAAATATAATCTATTGAGTTCGGAAAACATAAAAAAAAATTAAATGTTACATATTCTAACAAATTCAAAACATTAGTTAGTCATTAATGAGGTAAACATTAATGCATTCCTCATGTAATTGGTAAAACATTCAAAAACCAGAGCATGTCAAATTGATAAAATGAGTAATATAATAATCTTTTTATGATGAAAATTTTAATTTTATTGAATACTAATGAGTATCCAAAATCATATTAATAATTTCAATTCAATCGTAATGAAATCCTTGAATAGTGTATATGAATAAAGATATATATCATCCTGAAATGTTGTAAAATATATATATATACCTAAAGATCAATTATTTTCATTATTAAGTTATTGTAACAATATGGTAGTAAATATTTATTTTTCATCAAATAATAAATACAATATCATA
Organism: Viscum album; assembly: GCA_963277665.1. Classification (NCBI taxonomy): domain Eukaryota; kingdom Viridiplantae; phylum Streptophyta; class Magnoliopsida; order Santalales; family Viscaceae; genus Viscum; species Viscum album. Next base: position 594,602,448 of record OY728162.1, on the reverse strand, counting down.
CATAACATTATATGAAATTTAATTAATCATTATAACTATCCATGATAGGTCGTGATAATAAATGAAATATATGACTTCATGTAGAAGGTTCTTAATACATATTGATAAGTAATTATTTAATTCCTTATTTAGTAGAAAACATGTTGATTAATGTTTTTAAAAATGCATAAAAATGTTAACTATATTAAAGATACCGACTCCTTATATTTTGTTAATTAAATCGATTATAATGATATAACATAAAAAATAATATTGAAATTTTTCAGTAAATATTATTAACCTCTATTTTTGAATACTATGTTGCATCACACATAACATCTCTTCAAAAAGGATTAATTTGATGACCAATTCCACTAAGTAATATTTTCAGTTACCCCGAAAGTCCAAGAGCTAGGTGAAGACCTGCTCCCGTAATATTAAATAAAGAAAAATTTAAACAGTAAAAACCGCTCAGTAAAGGGGAGCTTTACACATCCTTGTTAACATAGTAACAATTCTATCATTGTGAACAAGAACATTGCAATAGACAGGAAGAACGAAGGACCAGCTAGAGCTCACCTCCATGATTTCTCTTTTTGAGGGTACATTCGAAACATGATTTGCTTCTCTGTATACATGGGAAACCTCAATGGAAATAAGTTCAGCAATATTTAATGATCCTATCCAAGCAGGGAGAATCCTCTAGGGGACATTCCTGGAATGCTATTTGAGGATCTGCATGGCAACAGATGAATCGGATTCTATCCAAAAATTCCTGGACCGCTCTTTAAAAAACTATATTTTAAGAATAATTTTTTATTTATTTTCATTCATTGTGCAGTGAAAAATCATCAATGAATTATATCATAATTTATTTAATATAATATATTAAAATATATTAAATATAAGTCAATATTTAATTAAAATTTAATTTACAATGTTACATTACCATTTTAAAATTACAAATCAGTATTTTGAAAAATAATCCTTATAATATTAAAATTATTTTATCCCCATTTCTATTCAATGAATAATCAGTTTATAAATTATTATTTTTGAGACATGTTAAAATTTGATATGTAAATTTATTTAATAATAATAGTAATAAATATATGTCATTTAACAAAAAATAATATTATTAAATTTAACATCAACATTTATCGAAGAAATTGTAAATGAGTACTCCCTGAATTGTCTTTAACCAATATTTTTAGAAATATTTAATAATAGTTTTTTACAATTCTGATATTTTCATATTAGTCTTACATTCTGTATATCGTGATCTCTCAAACACAAAATAAAATTATTTCTATGGAAATGATATACTATGTTGGTTAGTGGTTATACTCTATCCCTCAATAATAATTTTATTCTTAAAATATTCATAAATTAACAAAAAAATGAGTATAGTTTTGTTTCAATAGTTCACTTGGTTTCCCTGATAATTATTAAGAAAAAAAAGTTTCTATAAATGTTTTTTAGGTGAGTTGTAATATATTATAGAACCATGTCTCGTTGATAAAGAATAACCAACAATTTTTCAACATAAGAATGATCAGGATTTAACTATATAGACATCATGTTCAATAAATTTAATAAATCATGTGTATATTATTGGGACCAATTTGTATATTAAGATAGATTTTATTATCAATGATTGTCAATGGATTTCAATGATGATCAACATTTCGAAGGAAATCTCGTATGTAAAATGGAGAATTGATACTAGATGTAGGTTGAGCTTGATCTTATGTTTCATATATTTTTGTATTAGGAGTGATGCATTGTCATTAAAAATTAAGTATGGTTGGAATGCTCTTTGGAAGGTGGGGAAAAAGGACATGAATAGGATGTGGAAGAGTTTTGGAACAGGGGTTTGGAATTTTTATTTGTAAACTAATTGTTGTACACTAATTAATAATTTAATTCCTTTACCAATAATAAAGGGGTCATCGCTAGATTCCAGTAGAGGTCCTCACATCAAGAACAAGCAGGACCCAATGGGGTCAACCACACTCGAGAGAATCCCTCCAGACCAGGCATGCATGAGGCAGGTTGTATTCTGGTCGTGTTTAAGCCTGCAGGTGCTACACGACGGTGAACCCAAGAATTGTGGGCTCTAGGAGCATGCCCAAAGAGTAGAGAGGGTTCTAAGAGAGTGCACATATTCTGAACACGATATGATGCGATACCGTGGAGGGAGGAGGACTAATCTAAGCTGATACTACCACATCTGGATTCATGAATTGGGGGAAAATATTATGAAATATTGATTTGGGACACAGTTTAAAATACACAGACATAATCTTGACCGTCCATATGATATATATGAATATCTCGGTATCACATTACATCTTGTATACAAGGATATAATATGAGCCTCTCATCATCCAAGCATCATGTGTCGTAGAATCAGAGCCATCCGATATATGACCAATGGTCGTCTTCAACGTCTGGCCACCAGATGCAAACCGGTACTTCGAAGAAGCTACCAAACATACATGGTCGATTCTATAACAATTATAAATGTCCAAACCCACTACATGAGCATCGTCTAAGCAACATGATATCATGCATGCAACTACGTTTGAGTGAATAAATCAAAATAAGGATGAATGAGTGTTGGTTGAGGAAAATGAATTTTCTAGAGGTTGTTCCATGTTGAGAGATCAAGGAGATGAGATCAGCATGCATACCTCTTCACATACACATGAAGATGATTACAATGTGAAATCAAAACCACTGAGAAACTCAGCATATATCCACCCATGTTTGGATATACTAAAAATATTAAGATTTCGGTTATTCAAGGCAGATGCTGGAAGAGATGATTGTGCAGATTTTGGATGTGGAAAAGATAAGATTCCTTCTTATTAAAATAGACTCACCGATTTTAGAAAAAACAAGCTACATCCAAGCCTTTGAGAGCTCCTGTTTTTTAAGAAACATAGCCTAGTCATTATATATGTTCAAGAAGAAGCATGCACGATCTGCGAACCATTTGACGTTCCAAAAGTCTATCCCGCATATTGATATGGTTATTCAATGAGTGAAACACTTAACACTCTGGTTTATGATGAAGAAGATCCATGAACCACTCCTAGTTCATGAAAAACTAAACCACATACCACATTGGTTTGGGAGGAAGAAGATTCATTAACCACTTCATGTTCATGAAGATATGGAGTTCATCATACCTCTCTATATTGGGAAGCATGGAACTGTGTACCGCTTCTGTATATGAGGTAGAGGTTCTGCGAACCATTTTGTATTTTCAAGGATCTGGTAACACATACAATTTTTCTTCGCAAAGAAGAGAGGATTCACATACAACTGTGGGTGGTGAAGAAGGGAACCGATAACCATTTAGGGGAACCGTGAACCACTTGTTATGTGAATGAAGCTTGTGCATGCCTTTTTTAAGGAGAGGCCAAGAATCATCCTTTTTTTTGCGGAGGAGATAAAGAGCATGAGATTACTCCATACCAATGTGGTGTAAAAGGGAAACAAGAAGCACCATGAAATGAAAATATACAAACATTTATTCTTCATTAAAATTATGTATATATTAATATATTCAAATCAAAGTGCACCATTGTGTCATGAGGAAGGGAGAAGGAAGATTATGCATTATGAAGGGAAATTATTTAATATGAATGATTTGAATAAGAAAAAATTGAAGGGCCAACATATCTGAATCCAGTACTATGAGAATGAGAGAAGATGTCATGTGATTAATAAAAGGCACAATAACCATTTTGTACTTCACACAAGAAACGATAAGAAAATGTTAAATCATACCAGAATACATTAAAGAGAAGTATCCTAAATTAAATGTGCAAGTGTCTATAGAATTGATTAGAAAGAGAACATCAAAAATGTAACATCCATGGTCACTTTCATATATTGAATTCAAAGATATGATTTTGATGATTCCTAGTGTATAGGTTTTTAGTGTTTGAACATTCACAAAAGAATTTGTGATACTAGCCAAGAAGAATAAGATGTCTTTGTACATCTGGTAGTTGCACTAGAGAAAAATATTTAATGTTAAAGTGAATTAACTATGGACCTCAGTGAATGAAAAGACACTTTCTAAATAGGAGACAAATATATTCTTGACTATCTGTTGATGATACATTCATGTCTATATACTGAGTAAAACTTCATCCAAGGTAGTGAGTCAGTGGGAGTCTACGGGAGTGACCCGAGGGAGGCATGAATTTTTCCCTGAACCTTGTAATGTGAATGTTCCGAGGATAGAGTGATAGAAACTGAACCATATAATCTATAACTAGTGACGACTAGTGGAATTATATAAGATAGAAAGCATGTTAGCATGTGCTCCTTGGACGTATCCCTTAGTAGTGATCCATTTAAAAGTCTTGTGTCGTTCTTCTACATGTGAATGTTTAAATTACTGCACATATCAATCATACATTTTTAATTAAGTTTCTACCAACATGGAAACAAAACCCAAAAAATATCACAATAGGTTGACACCCTAATTCACACCCCCCAGAGTGATCTAGGGTCCATCAATTGGTATCAGAGCAAATGATTTTGTGTATTTTGGATACATTACATAATTCTATTAAGAAGAGGAATGAATATGCTATCCTATGTAAATAATGGATAGCAATCTTGATGAATGTTATCTTATTTCAAAGAAGAATTCAATACCCCCCAAGGCCATGATGAATAGTTTAAAAGGGGAAGAAGTAGTAGAAGAAGTCTCTCATGACCAAAAAAGTTGTAGTGTATGGTTCTGCATGCCCAAACAAAAACAATGAAATATAAGGCTTCATATGTAAATAGCAGGTGGCATAGGTTTCTACCTGAGAATAATACTACACTTTTAGCTCATTTTTAGTTGATAATGATATATTAAGAACCTTTCTTCATGATATTACAAAAGAATGAGTTGTTTCTATTTTTAGTGTATTTGAATGTATGCAGGCTAAGATCAATAGACTATGAAGAGAAGATAATAATATGGTGAAAGTCATTGTAGAAAAAGTAACATAATGTTATCATCTCTCTAGATATATTGAAGCCCTTGAAGAGAAAGAGGGAGTCAATAAAACTCTATATAAATATATCCATGCATTTAATGATGAGATAAAAAGCGAATGGAATTCAAGGCTCTAAATTTGGAAGAAACATTAAATAAGAACAGAGTGCTTGATTCATGTTTACAATGAAAAATTATGATGCAAGAAGATGAAAAAGAAAAATTGAAAATGTCCTGTAATGTAAAGATGATCATGATTGAAGATCAAAAGATCATACTCAATATGGAATGTCTGTTATTATATCATAGTTGACCAATCTTGAGAAGACACATATTGAGACTTCACAATAGATTGAAACTGTTACTTTTGATATTCAATGATCACTGGAATATTATAATGCCAAAATACCTCAAATACAGGATAAGAAGATCATCACATTACTCATTAATCTATCTCAAGAATATAATAATTTGATTCTACCATCCATACAAACATTTAAATTAGTTTATAAATATTTTTCTATTAAATGTAAAGTTTAGATGGAAAATTATAAACAAGTATTGATGAGAAAGGACAAGGAGAAGAAACTAACCACCCTAGCTAGAGTGTATTTATTGTAGAATCTGGAAGATGATTCCACAAATAGAGCAGATCACATTAAGAAGAAGGCCCCACAACATTATACTGATGATGTCAAGAAGACAATATTTTTGTGTCAATGTTTTAGCTGCAAAATATTCGGGCATTGAGCACTAGATTTTAGGTACAATCCTTTAAATGAAAATGCATTGATAAACCTGTTGGGAAAAAATCCCTCAAGGTCGCATTGATGCATTTTTGAGGTGATTGTGTTTGTTGACAAAGTGGACATCTGAGTAGTGATTGTTGACAAAGAAAAACAATGCATTACAAATTTGTTGACAGAAAGGAGTTCATGGTGGAATGTCGAGTTCAAGAGCTGAGTTCAATGATCCATGTTTGATTCAAGAACATCGATAAAAGGAATGGATGATCTGGAGGTGGTACAAAAGAACAGATACAAGGTGGCGCCGTTTTCTAGTGTTTGCCAAATTTTTGGGCCTAAAAATCGGCAAATGAAGAAAAGTGTTTTTGGCAAAGGGACTTGCGCGCCGAGGACTTGGAGAATAAGAAACTTGTGCGTCATTTGTTTTTCAAGATCAGAAGATCAAAATATGGCAAAGGAAGTAGGTTCGCCCAAGTTTGGGAGTTTGTCGCGCAAGTGTCCAAAAGGGAAGAAGACTTGCACGCCAAACTGGGTCGCGCAGGTGACTTGCGCGCCATCGTGCAGGGTGGTCAGATTGCCTATAAATACTGGACCACGCCTCCACATTCTTCACCGGAGTTCAAATTAGAGCTCCCGTCACGCAGGTGTGGTGGTCGCGCAAGTGGTGTGTGTGGTCGCGCAGGTGGGACTTTCGCGCCAGAGGTTGATGTTGTGCGCCGGTGTTATAAGTTGCGCACTGGTCGGCAGTTGCGCGCCAATATTGGTTTGGGCGTAAAAGTAAGAGAGTCGCGCAAGTTTGGAGTTGATGAAGTTTGAATCGCTCAAGTGTCTGAGGAGGACTTGCACGCCCGTTGTGACTTGCGCGCCGATACTTGCGCACCAAGTTGGGTTTGTTCCTGCAGTGTTTTTTGGACTGCGTGGAAGCTGGAAGTTTTCCCGATACCTTCGGTGCAAAGAGATATTCATCTACGGGTGAAAGTTGTACTTCAACAGAGCATCTACATACAATAGAAGATGCATTCATTCATGCAAATGAAGAGACCTACATGTCTATAAACTGTGAGTGGATCCTTTCTGGAGCAGTGAGCTTAGGAAGAGGAAGTAGGTGATCCTCTCCACCGGCAGTGAGCTAGAGAGAGAGAAACAGGGAGTGATCCTTGGGAAAGCAGTGAGCTGACCCTAAACTTTGTAAAGGCAGTGAGCCTGGGCATAGAAGTGATCTAGCCCGAACATTGTAATCCACAGCTAGTGATGTCTAGTGGAATTTGGTACGAACCGGCAACTTGTCTGCGTATGCTCCTTGGATGTAGCCCTTAGCAGTGAACCAAGTAAAAATCTCTGTGTCTGCCTGCTTACTTCCCTGCATTGCATTCAAAGCATCATCATCAGGTAAAGGAGACAAGTGATCACAGTAACCACACAAGTGCAAACAAAGTGACCCTTGTAACAAAGAGGTCAAGATCCAGTGGGGCAAGAAGTATTTCGAAAAAGAATATCCATACCCTGATTCACCCCCCCTCTCAGGGTATATAGGCCCATTTTGGTCCTAAAAATTGGTATCAGAGGGACTGGTTTCTTTTATCAGATTCGTTTGCTTCAACTTGGTGTAGTCGATCTGTGTAGTTGAAGATATTGTTTTCACTTATCTCGGTCTACCATGGGAAAAATAAAATCTTCAAAGAAGAATCAGAAGTCAGGTGGTATCCCTCAGTGTGGAAGTGTTTTTGGAAAAAGTGTGATTCAACTAAAAGAATCAAACAGATTACTGAAGGAATCATGCAGTGAACAGAAAAATGATTTGGATAAATCATACCACAAAAATACTTACTCAGTCAATGATGCTGATGGAATGAGTAAAGAACCTGACTATCCAAGTGACGTTGGAACCACTGACGGTGAAGAAAAATAAATTGAAGGAAGAATTGATATGCGAGCTGAGTTGGAGGCTGCTCTTGAAGAGGTAGATGTTTGGAGGGCCAAAACCAAGAAAGCTAACAAAATTGTTCGTGATGCCAAACTCTATATGCAGCAGCAAGAAGAAGAGACGTCTGAGCTGATGGAAGAAATTGAGAAACTTAAGTTATCAACATTAGAGAACTCAGAATCAGTTAGTAAGTATAAGTTTAAGGTTGAAGAACAGAAAAGAGAGATCGATGGCCTGAACAAAAAGGTGGAATTTGTCCATGGGGATAAAGAATTGGATCAGAAATCCAATGAGGAAATTAAATATAAAGGCATTAGGATCCATGATCTGGAAATTGAGATCAACAAGCTAAGAGGCTTAAATCAAAGGCTTATTGATATAGTTACTGACCTAACAGAGAAGAATGATTCTCAAGGTGAGAAACAACAAAAGCTGTCTAAAATGAAAGGAAAACAAAAGGCTGGTGATTATGAAGAGAGTCAAAAGTCAGATGAAGCACATAATCTTAAAACTAGAAATAATGATCTAGCAGCACTGTTGTATGCAGAAGTTCAGAAAAATCAAAGGCTACAACAAGAAAATGCATGTTGCTATGACTCTGTCGCTCAAGAAAAATTGAAGGTAAAGGAGAAAAATGAAATGGTTGATAAGCTGAAGCATGAACTGGAAGATGAGGTGAGTAGAGGGAAGCTTCTCAAGGAAGAACTTGATGTCCAACATGAATCAAGGGATATGAAGATTCAATAGTTTGTAGAAGAGCTAGAATCAGTCAAGCAGGAAATAGAGAAGTCTAAATCTAAAGGTAAGCCCAAGTTGAAGGATGCACTACACTTTCTATTTGATCATCCTTCGACAGGTGATGATAAAATGAAAAGAAAATATGCTATTTCTGAAGAGAAACAATAGAATATTTTCTCATCTCAAAGACCAGCAAGTTTCAGAAAAGATGGTATTGGATTTGATGAATCACCTCCCATGAATGATAAGAAGATAGCCGTGAACAGTTCTAGGAGTGGAGAAAAACCTGTAGGTGCTGGAGATAGGCCTAAGAGGACAGTTACAAAAAGAAGTGACGACATGTGCTATTTCTGTTGGATTCATGGCCTCACATCAAGCTTCTGTCCAGAGGCTCAGGAATATATTTTGTATTGTGAAAACAGAAAATGTACAAAATTTAAGAATAAGATGAAGCGTCATGAGAAATCAAAAATAAGAGTCTCTCAAAGGAAAGCATTTGTTAAATTCTATTACTATGGAAGAATGGGACACACCCTAAGTATGTGTCAGGAATCTCAGGAGAACAATTTCAGAGGAAGAACTCAAGCTACATCAACATCTCGACATAGAAATGATGAAATGAGGTATGTCTTTGATGGAAGATGTTTCATATGTTCTGATCATGGGCATTTGGCCAGACAGTGTAGAAAGAAGAAGGCAGGTAAGGAAAAGGAACGTCAAAGGAGATTCCTCACTCCAGTGGTGTCTAATGAGAAATCGTACTCTGGAAGACAAAGTGGTAAATTGTAAAATAGGCGTAGAGCCTCAGGGGAATCACATGGAGCTGAACAAGAAGTGTATCAGTCACCTCCTCAGTCACAGTCACAACTACCCCCTAAGAAAGAACATGAACAAATTTGGAAGAAAAAGGGAGGAAAATCTACAACTGTGAGTAAGAATAATGGACATTCTGTGGAGGACCCAACACCAATGAAAACTAGGGTGGAGACTCATAAATCTGATAAAAGGCAGATAAACAAAAATGCATTAAAAAATTTGCAAGTCGTGTGCCACAACAAGCAGTGGAGAAAAGTGAAAGATCCTTGCAATGGTGGAAGAAGCAAGGGAAGATGGAAAGAAAAGATATTCCTACTCAGATAAATAATCAAGGAAAATGGAATTTTGGTAGAACCTCAAAGAAGGAAATGTGCACTCGTGGGTTTATACCCCAAGCGGTGAAAAAGGCGAGCCTACCAAATCTACATATCAGAAAAAGGCTCAGAATATGGGAAATGAATGCCTAGTCATATGGCCAGAACAGTTGAAGTTGGCTAGGCAGCTGGAGGAAGCAAGAAAAGAGTGTGATGCCCTCCAAGAAAAAATCAAAGGGTTGACCCATCAGGATCAACCACTATCCTCGTTTTGAGGATTCGAGAAAACCCCCTCTCCCTATGTATAAAAATTCTATTAACTGATGATTCATGTGTTTCAGGCTCTAGGGAGATACGATCCAAGGGGAAGTGGCATCTAAGGATGTGAAGTGGAGATCTGATATGCTCTACAGGTTCAATTGATTCAAATCAGGAACCAGGGATGAAGAAGAAAAGATGCAACTGAGAAAAATTAAAAGTGAATGTGTTATTAGCATTATCTCTTGTTTCCTACACCGAGTTCCAACTCAGTAGGCCTAGAGATTTTGTTAATGGCTCAATGGGGAGTGCCAGATTAATATAAATGTTGCACGTGGAGAAGAATGGTTATGGTCCTCTACCATTGGGCCTAACAGATGGAAGTGTTGTGTAACACAGGGGGAGCATTCTACAGCAAAATCAGATTCCAGATTCATCAAGGAAATAATTGGATGACCCAGCTCAAGTGTTGTCTATCGAGAGAAGACATACTATGAGAGAAGCAGCAGTAATCAAGAATTTCATGCTTATTCATTTTGATCTAACATTGTGGTATCAGCTGACTGTTTTCAGGATACCAAGAAGCTGTGAGAAGAAGTTGAAAGGAATGATTTCATTGAACACTGACACAGAGAAAAGTAGCTGAAAGAAATGAAGCCACTGAAAAATGAGTCAGAGAGCAATTTTTTGACAAAAGTGTTAAAGAAGAAAGCAACACAGGGGAGAAGAAGTGGCTGAGGGTGACTCAGAAGAAGATACTGATGATGAGTACAAGGAAGTAAAATCCTTATCTGCACAAAAGACAAAGAATCGTGCTGAAATTGACAGGAAGAATATCATCAGTGATCAGTGAGCTCCAGTTCAGACAAGCATAATGAAATCACTACAGCAGACATCATTACTATCATAGGTTGAGTCAAAATGATTTGATGATGCAACGGATGAAGATAACTGGGTTTAGTCTATGAATGAATAGCTAAATCAGATTGAGAAGAACCAGACATGGGAGATTGTTTCGAGGCCAGTAGAAAAGAATTCCATCGGGACTAAATGGGTCTATCGCAATAAGAATATGACTGAAGATGGAACATTGATTCGGAACAAAGCACAACTAGTGTGCAAAGGATACTCCCAGAATGAAGATATTGATGTTTATGAGACATTTTCACTGGTTGCAATGCTAGAGACAATCAAATTATTCCTAGACGTTGCAGTATAATTGGTCTACAGGTGACACAGGGAAAGAATGGAACATTCATTTCTCAATCCGAATATGTGAATAGGGTTTTGGAATGATTTGGAATGGAGAATTCCAAAGAAATGAAAACTCCAGTTGCTACCCGGATGATATTTTCAAAAGATGAGGATGGAAAGGCATTTAATATCACAGAATATAGGCAAATTATCGGAAGTCTGTTGTACTTGACCGCGACAAGGCCTGATATTGTTTTCGCCACATGCCAAGCAGCGAGATATCAAAGTAATCCCAAGGAAAGTCACATGATTTCAGTGAAAAGAATACTTCGGTATATCAAGGGCACGGAGGACTTTGGATTGACATACAACGACAAATCTCAGACAGAGTTATTGGGATATACTGATGCAGACTGGGCCGGTTCAGCAGATGATAGAAAATCAACGTCAGGTGGGGCATTCTATCTTGGTGGATGGTGTATTTCTTGGCTAAGCAAGAAACAAGATTGCATATCATTGAGCACCGCAGAAGCTGAGTATATTGCGGCCACTCAAGCATGCACACAGTTATTGTGGATGAAGCAGTAGCTTGAAGATATGGGAGTTGAAGTGAAGTCTTCGATTGGAATCTAGTGTGATAACTCAAGTGCTATAAATCTCAGCAAAAATCCCGTCCATCACTCAAGGACAAAGCACATTGAGATCAAGTATCATTTCATCAAGGAGAAGGTTGAGCAGGGAATCGTGATGTTGGAGTATGTGCCTACAGAGCTACAGGTTGCAGACATTATGACAAAGGCCTTACCCAAGGAAGATTTTGAGAGGCATCGACTGGCTCTGGGAGTTCAGTCAATTCCCCGCACTTGAAATATTGTGGATGTGGAATCCCCCCATCTCCCCGAGGAATGATGGGTTTTTCCCTAATGTGATTATATGTATTCTCTATTATGTTATAGACTACAACGGAGTGTCCTTTGGGTTCGTTGACAAAGGTGGAGAAAAGTGTTTGTTACAGGAGGAGAAAATAGCGATTGTTCAAGGGGGGACAGTGCAGAGATTTGATAAATCATAATTGATAAGGGGAGAAGCTGACAGGTGGAGCAGCTAGAAAGGGGGAGCAATGAGAAAGGGGGAGTGTATTAAATCTGACAATGCTAGAAGTGATCGATCAAAGAATAGATATCACGACAGCTGAGGATCGTGATAAAAGAAGAAGAGTGGTGTTGGAAAGTGGTAAGACTATTTCCACCCCAAACATTGGTCTTCCAACAAATCCATCAACAATTGGTATTAGTTTAGTATGAATTGGTATCAGTTTGGTGTCAACAGTGGATGTCAGAGATAATGTGATTCATTGATGAACTTTTCATTTACTCTTGTTTCTCACGCCGATCATTGCTCATGTGGGCTTAGAGTATGTGTTGAGTAAATCCTTGATCGCTATCAGAATCGCAATGAGGCGAATGGAGGATGAAGAATACACGATGTATCTTTGTTTTGGAAGAGTTGTCAAAAAACCCAAAGGGGGATATTGTTGGGAAAAAATCCCTCAAGGTAGCATTGACGCATTTTTGAGTTGATTGTGTTTGTTGACAAAGTTGACATCTGAGTAGTGATTGTTGACAAAGCAAAACAATGCATTAAAAATTTGATGACAAAAAGGAGTTCATTGTGGAATGTCGAGTTCAAGAGCTGAGTTCAATGATCCATGTTTGATTCAAGAATGTCGATAAAAGGAATGGATGATCTGGAGGTGGTACAAAAGAACAGATACAAGGTGGCGCCGTTTTCCAATGTTTGCCAAATTTTTGGGCCTGAAAATCGGAAAATGAAGAAAAGTGTTTTTGGCAAAGGGACTTGCGCGCCGAGGACTTGGAGAATAGGAAACTTGCGCGCCATATGTTTTTCAAGATCAGAAGATCAAAATATGGCAAAGGAAGTAGGTTCGTGCAAGTTTGGGAGTTGGTCGCGCAAGTGTCCAAAAGTGCATAATACTTGCGCGCCGAAACTGGGTCGCGCAGGTGACTTGCGCGCCGTCGCGCAGGGTGGTCAGATTGCCTATAAATACTGGACCACCCCTCCTCATTCTTCACCGAAGTTCAACTCAGATCTCCCGTCGCGCAGGTGTGGTGGTCGCGCAAGTGGTGTGTGTGGTCGCGCAGGTGGGACTTGCGCGCCAGAGGTTGAAGTTGTGCGCCGGTGTTAGAAGTTGCGCGCCGGTTGGCAGTTGCGCGCCAATATTTGTTTGGGCGTAAAAGTAAGAGAGTCTCCCAAGATTGGAGTTGAGGATGTTTGAGTCGCGCAAGTGGATGAGGAGGACTTGCGCTCCCGTTGTGAGTTGCGCGCCGATACATGCGCGGCAAGAAGGGTTTGTTCCTGCAGTGTTTTTCGGACTGCGTGGAAGCTGGAAGTTTGCCCGATACCTTCGGTGCAAAGAGATATTCATCTACGGGTGAAAGTTGTACTTCAACAGAGCATCTACATACAAGAGAATATGCATTCATTCATGGAGATGAAGAGACCTACAGGTCTATAAACTGTGAGTGGATCCCTTCTGGAGCAGTGAGCTTAGGAAGAGGAAGTAGGTGATCTTCTCCACCGGCAGTGAGCCAGAGAGAGAGAAACAGTGAGTGATCCTTGGGAAAGCAGTGAGCTGACCCTAAACTTTGTAAAGGCAGTGAGCCTAGGCATAGAAGTGATCTAGCCCAAACATTGTAATCCACAGCTAGTGAAGTCTAGTGGAATTTGGTACGAACCGTCAACTTGTCAGCGTAAGCTCCATGGATGTAGCCCTTAGCGGTAAACCAAGTAAAAATCGCTGTGCCTGCCTGCTTACTTCCCTGCATTGCATTCAAAGCATCATCATCAGGTAAAGGAGACAAGTGATCACAGTAACCACAAAAGTGCAAACAAAGTGACCCTTGTAACAAAGAGGTCAAGATCCAGTGGGGAAAGAAGTATTTCGAAAAAGAATATCCATACCCTGATTCACCCCCCCTCAGGGTATATAGGCCCCTTTTGGTCCTAACAAAATCTTATTTCAAAATGGAGAAATACAAAGATGAAGAAGAAAAATCAACAGATCCAGAAGCATATTCCCACTGCATACAAATATGAAATGATAGAAAATGTTTTTGACGTATAATATGGGAGTAATCACAAGAATGGATCATTCTTATCTACACACATATCCCGAGCTAATATTATCATAAGACCACAGATTCCTGCTATGAGAAAAGAAGACACCATTGGATGATATCATTAGAATAATGAAAAAGAAAGGTATTCAAATAAATTTACTAGAATGAAATGTTAGAGGGCGATAGATTCAAAAACCAGGATGTTGAAGAGTGGTACATCCATAAGAATTCCTGAAAATTATGGAACTATGAAGAGTCCAAGTGAAAAATCCAAAAATAATACAATCGTTCACAGAGACATGTGGAATATCTATTCAAAAGACATGGAATTTATGAGTAATAAAGGAAATGCACTGGCTATGTATAGTGAAATAGGAAATAAGAAGATTCCACATGATTATAGAAAAGTCATATGAGTGAGGTGCAATAAAGAATGTCACAATAATAATAATTGCAGTGCATTTATTCTCACCCATGAAGAATTCCTAAATAATATGATTGTTGAACCAGGAGATTCTAGTGATTTGAAAGCTGATGATGATAGAATACTAACACTCAATGAAATGGAAGAAATATTGAGATCCAAACAACCAATGTATGAACTGAAGTTCAAATGTTAATTTTGTGATGAGTGGAGAAAACAAATAATCTTGGTAGAGAAAATAATCTCGGCTTTCCATATCATATTGAAGAAGAAAAGAGGGACCACCTCCATCCCTTAATATTTTTTGTATTGTACTGATAATATAGGTAATTGATGGTGGAGCAAGAACTCATAGGAATAACCCAAGTAGTGTTCCCTTGAGGGGGATACCCACAAATAAGCCACCAGAGTTATTACCTAAATTAATATCAACATCAATTGGTATCAAATTCAATTACTCTTAAGAATTTTTTAAGATGATGTAATTCAAAAAAGATATTTCCTTTCTCATTCTCTCCTCCTTGGCAACTCAAATAAATATTTATTTTAAAATGGGGGAGAAACTAAATCAATTAGTGACATATAAAAACGTGGAAAGGGACTTGAAGAAAATTATACGAGTTCACATCGAATGAGGTATCATGATCAATGGATAATGGATAGTGGTGTTATCATGATCGAATCATATTGTTTTTTTACATCGTAAAATTGCACATATAGACATAGAGTGAAATTATTGATGACAAACAAGTTAATAATGATCTGATACCCTCTATATAATAAACTTTTTATTTCTGGTCAATAAGATGCAGAGAAAATGAAATGAATGGTCAAAAGTGAAAGGGAGAGAGAAAATTATAAAGACAGTGACATGCCCATTTTATATATCATTGAAGTATTAAAAAACATAGAGGTAGATTATTAGGACCAATTTGTATATAACGATTTTAATTGTTTTCAATGAGTTTCAATGGATGTCAATGATGATCAACATGAAGAAGGAACTCTCCTATGTAAAATGGATAATAGAAATCAGTCATTGGTTCAACATGATCCTAAGTTTAATATATATGGGTATCATGGGAGATATATTGTCTTCTATAATTAAGTATTGTTGGAATGTTCATTAGAAGTTGTAGAATAAAAGGATAAGATGATGTTGTGGTAGATTTTATGAATGGTGGATTGAAATTTTCATTTGTAAACAGTTATTTTTACACTAAGAAGTTAGTTTATAACATTACCAAAAATAATATGACCATCCATAGAGGCTGGACAATGACCTCACCTCAAGCACATATGAGACCCGCGGTGTCAACTATACTAGATGGAATCCCTAAAGACCAGCCCCACATGAGACAATGTGTACGTTGGACGTGTTTAAGCCCACAGGTGTCACACTGTGGTGAACCTGTTCATCATTGTCCCTACAAGTGCGAATGATGAGAAGAGTGGGCTCCAAGAGCATACCCGTAGGGGGAACAAAGTACAGGGCAGTACTGTGGAGGGATTTGGAGTAATCTATGTTGCTATTACGACAACATGGTTGATTAAATGCATAAAAAAATCACATCATTTTGATTTGGGGCATGGTTTTAAAAACATGGATGTAATCCCTCCAATCAATCTTATCTCACTGAAGATCTCATCCGCACAACACATCAGGTGTACAAGGATATTATCTGAGCCACTCATCATCCACGGGCCACATGTGGTTAAATCAGAGTCGTTTGTTCTTTTACTGAGGGTTGTCTTCAACCACTGAAAACCAAAAACGAAACAGTGCATTAGAGAAGCTACCAAAACTCCAAGATCGAGTATTAGAAAATTATAGAAGAGATAACTCAATACAAGAGAATATTTTAAAAAAAATGATATCATTAATTCAAATAAATTCGTATGCAAGCATCAAAATAATGAATAACTAGTGTTTGTCGAGTAAAACAATGTTTTTGGAGGTCGTGTCGTGTCGAGCTCTCAAGGTGTAGAGACCAGCATGCATACATCTCCACATACACATGAAGATGATTACAACATGAAATCGGAAACAAATGAGAAACTCCAAATATCACCACTCGGGATTGAAGATATTAAAAAACTAATGATTTCTGTTATTCAAGGAAAAATTTTGAAGAGATGATTGTGCAAATTTTGGACATGTAAAATATCTAATTTCTTCATGTAAAAAGTGACTCACTGATTCTAGAAAATGTTGCATCATCCAAGGCACTAGGAGCTCATATTTTCAATGAAACAAGGCCTCTTATATATTTATCTTCAAAAAAATACTTCATGATCCAAGAACCATTTGAGGTTTTTGAAGAGTATCTTACATACCGATCTTGTTCGCGAATGAGTGAACCGCCTACCACTATGGTTCGTGAAGAAGAAGAGTTGTGAATCCCTACTTTTTTTGAAGAGGAGTACATTGTACCTCTTTTGGGCGTGAGGATTAATATTAATGAAACACTTCTGTTTCATGAAGATATAGAATTCCATGTACCTTTTCGATTCACGAAGCAAGGAACCGCGTACCGCTTCAGTACACGAGCAAGAGGTCCCAAAAACTATTTTGGGTTTGTGAGGTAAGAGTACTGAGTACCATTCTGGTTCTCCAATAATATATGTTTTTTCATACCACTATGGTTGATGATGAAGGGAACTGAGTACCATTCTTGGGAACTTCTTACCACATGGTACACGAAGGAAGTATGTGAATCCCATACACAAGGAGTGGCCACAAATCAACCTAGTTCGCAGAGGAGACAATGTTCATAATAGAACTCAATATATATCATGTGAAATATTAAAATAAGAAACATCATGCTAATCTAAAATACAAACTTTTATTCCAGAATAATTTCACAAACATATAAACATATGAACACTAAATTAAACAAGTGTGTGTTGAGCAAGGGAAAGTAATATTGAGCATGGTGATGGGAAATGAATTCATATGGATTATTTGAATTGTAGAATAATTAAAGGCCAATAATATATTAATAAAGGTCTATGAAGAATAGATAAGTTGTCATGTTTGTACATAAAGTCACCATACCCATTTGTTCATTCACACAATAAAGAAGAAGAAAAAGTGCATGCATACAAGTATACATTGATGAGAAGAATCCAAAACAAAGGGTGCACATGTATAAATAGGTGAAGAGGAAGAGAACATCTATATTGACACATGCATGGACACATGAATTCATTGAATAAGAAGAGTTCATTCTTATGACACCCCGTAAACTAGTTTCCAGTGTTTGAACAATCACAAACGATTTTTTGGTACTAGCCACAAAAAATAAGAAATCTTTGTACATCAGGTAGTTTCACTAGAGATGAAGATATTAAGTTAATGATAATCAACACTAGAACACAATATTTGAAAAGTCTCATGCTAAATAGGTGGAAAAGACATTCATATATATCTTTTGAAGAATCATTCATGTCAACAAAAAGAGTGGAACTTCATCCAAGGTAATGAGATAGGGGCAGTCAACGAGAGTGACCTAAGGGAGGTAGTGAGCTATCCCTGATCATTGAAAAGGCATTATGTGTGGGATAGAGTGACTATACCCAAACCATGTAATCCACACCCAGTAAAGATTAGTGGAATTAGGTAACACCAAAAACTTGTTGGCATATTCTCTTTGGATGTAGCCCTTAGTGGTGAACCAATTAACATTGCAATGATGTCGTTGTGAATGTGAATTTTTTATTTACTACATATATCGTTTGTAATGGTTTAATTAAGATTATAAAAACGTCGGAACAATATCCAATAAGTGGGAGAAAAATATGACACCACGTTTCACCCCCCAGTGTGACCAAGGGTCCTTCATATACCTCAACAAAAGTGGTAGATGGAACTCACAATAAACATTCGATAGGTATGATGGATATACCATTTGATAAGCTAAAATAATAAAATGGAAATGAATTTTAAATGATCCAATAAATAAATGTATATTAACTCCATTATATATAACATTAAAATTCTATTTGATGGAAATTGATAAATGAAATATTTATTACCAATGTTGATTTATGGATCACTTAAATTGTAGCCAACATAATAACATTCAACTATTATCTTCCCTCTGGTGAATTAGAATATCTCTGACATTCATTTCCATTCTTTAATCATTAATCATTCCCAATATATATCATTATAATATATAATTCTTAAATATAATATTTTCCCTTCTTTCTATATAGGGCATCAAAAAGAGCCATATGAATTATTACATGTAATTTGTTTTTTACGTAAAATAAAATAATGGGTGCTGTTAATACCAAACACATTTAAATCCATATATATGTATATCTGCATAATTTTTATTTTTTAAATACTTCAATAGACTACCCATTTATCTTATAAAGAATTTTCTTTTAAATCAAGATCATTATTCAATAATTAATGAAGATTCAATCAAATGTCAATGTAATGGTCGGATTCTATTCAAACATATATTATATCCATACCTCATATAGATCGAAAACATCAACTCTGTATAACATTGAATGTTTATAAATCTAATAATATAATCCATAAAAAATTAAATATATTTATATTTTTAAGAGATGGACTACAAACATATCCCCCATTATGCACCTTATATGTATTAGGGAGTTATAAGATGGAATCCATGATGATATATTCAAATTTATATTATTGTAGTTGTAATGATTTCATCATTCCCAAATACATCATATGTTAAACTGGATCTTTCGGGCATATAAGGACGAAAGATACATATTGACTAATTTCAATTTTCATGTTTTCTGAAAAAAAATTCCACTATAATTTCAATACCACTTCATGAATCATGATTGCTCATACATCAATTGGATCTGGGAGTCATCAAACATATAGTTTTTATAATCTATTTTTGTAAGGATACATACAATAATTGTTACTCTGGTCATTCTATAGAAATCATTGTGATCTTATTAAAATTCAATAATCCCAATTAATTCTATACATCCTCTTTATTGTTCTCTTTGGCTATTAAATGAATGGAAGGTTGATGATTAAATTAATAAAGATTAGACATATCTAAATTCAGTATGGATTGATGGACCATAATTTATATATCAATAATTATTCGATATTTTACACTACTCATCAAGTATAAGGGACAATGACCTTTTCTATTTAAAGAATCAGAAACATTATTCTTCTTCTCGTTATGTTAATGTATTTAGTACTCATAAACCATGGTAAACTGTATCTTTATCCACTATATTATGGTAAAATATATGTAATTAAAATATATGTTTCTACATAAATTGTGATTTTATCATATCATGCTCATCACTAGAGAGTTATTGTTCCAATATTTATAGAGAAATAAATTACCTGTTCATGTTTCAGATCATGTGTCCTGCAATAATTATCATACAACATCAATCAATATTAATTATAAGCTACTATAATTTTTTACTATCTGGGAACACATGAATGACCCTTCAATAAGGAATTAATGTATTTCTAAAAATATAATCCACTCTAATGTAAAGATAGTACATGAATATTTACTAGTGTTCACATTAGATCCCTGAAAGATTAATCATATAATTGTATCAGTTGGATCACTTCTATGTTGAAATGTATAATGAATTTGTAATATGTAATAAATGTTTCAAAAATAATCACTAATAGCTACATAATTCTGGAATACTATATCTTTTGATCATAATATTTGGTATTCAACCATTATTTCCCACATTATTATTAGTTGGATCCATGAATATAAACTATATTATAATTACATGACTCACGAATGATACCTTATATATAAATATATAATACATTTTAAATTAGTCATATAGAACAACTATTTTCATGGTTTATAATAAAAACATAATTTTATATTATTACTCTTCAATGATAATATAATATATTGGAATGTTAAATATAAAGAAAAATACAGGTCATAGAAATATATAATTACTCTATTAAATATATACATTAAGTTTAATGATAATTATTATGAAATATTTTCATTTCTATGAATACATTATGTTGAAAACTTATACAAATATTTTTTAAGGGTATATCCATAATTCATTCCCTTAATTAATGATATTCAGATTAATGGATGATCATTAACAACTATTTAATTTATCACAACAACTCAAATAAGTTATTATTACATCATCATGGATACATATTATCGATCATTATAATATTTGGTTTTCGATTATCAATAATTATCCTCCTTAGAACATATTTATGCTAAAAATTGATAATTTAAGAACCACAATGTGTTTAACAAGGTAATATGAATCCCTATTATGTATTCCCAATGTTGTTATTTTTCAATTTTTATAAATCCAGTTTTGATATTCAATATGGATTCATTCAAATTAAATGAACAATATCTATGATTTTAATTGAATAATCAAAGTCCCAATTTTGGGGAATTCTAGAAAAATAATCAAAATATATAGTGGAATATTCAGGTATAATATGTTTAATGTTAATGTTGTGTTTTTCCTTAACCAATATATATAGATCCAATTCATCAATATATAAGAAATCCAAAATAAGGATGTTACATAATCATTAATGATCCAACATGTATTTAAATGTTGGTTCCTAATATAAAACCTGACATCTATTCCTTGAAATTTGTTATTTTATTTATGTAGAGTGTACCAATACATGTCGAACAATAACTTTTATAGAACTAAAAGTATAATAAAAAACTTTTTTATGAATCAAATTTTTACTAACATATATGAGAGAGGAGATATAGACAAAATGTGTATTAATCAAGCTAGTGGATATCTTCCAGGATATTTAACATATAATCATTTAGGTGGTGGTGTGATACCCATAGAGTAATAATCCGTTATTAATGTGTCATATGATTCTCACTCCAATGGTATCGTTCATGGAATTATTATTAGAGAAGTGAGATAATGACTACTAGAAGATAACCTCTAATAAGATATTTCTTAGAAAAAATAACTTAGGGTGTATTATAAAAACATGTTGGAGTCGTAGACATATAAGAGAACATTTTAAGTAGGAAAAGATAAGAAAAATACACCAACAAAATCCTAAATTTTTTGATAAAAGAACCCATGTGCATACAATAAATGTCATGAATCTATGTAGGAATAGAATAATACTACATGTACCATAGGATAAAAATGGTAGTAACCATGAAGGCCATACAACTCATAAAAATACAAAATATATTAATATCTATCCTGGTCACCAACCTACTTTTGATGACATGAAAAACAATTTTAATTTTTATATTGATTATAATTGATATACCTAACAGGATATTCCATGGATCAACTCTTGAATATTATAATGAGGTCACATTAATTCCTAGTGAGAAAAAAGGGAAGCTTACTTATTAGATAAAAATGTAAACTATTTCACATCATCACCAAGGATATATCCCCCCATGTAACACAAACATGATATCATGCAATATAATAACACTATGGGTACGACAACCACAACTTATTCAATATTATACAGTTATTACCTAATTTTGTATACCCAAATCTATATCACATTAAACGTATATATATTGATTAATGTAGTTTTAAATCATCTTAACATTTACCTATTGAATCACATAATCTCATAATTACATGCACCATATCCATATAGTATCCAAGTAGCATCCAGGATCTACGTTATCCAGAATGAGGTGCATAATACATCATGTATTAAATCTCAATAAATCACATCACAGACTATGAGAATTGTATTCAATATCTTATTGAAAAAATATGTCATACATATAGTATTTATTAATATAATATATATTATGATTGGGGAGTTTGAAATAACCATGTGCCATTCTAGCACTCTATGAACATCCTTGGGAAAATTTTCTACTTTCCATACCATAACATAGTAAGACAAAAATAATATAGTGGGGCCGAAGGGGGTAGTTAGTTATTTGTTACTAAAAAAATAAAGATAAAACCCTCTTACATTCCATCATGATATAGTCTCACAATCATGATGGGTGGGGATGTATATTAAATAAAAAAAATTTAAATTTATATTATAATTCACAACTAAATTCTGTAATTAACCTATTACAATGAAATCCAATATCTATCATCTATAAATCAATTATATTCCAATATTGTGAAATAAATACTGTATAAGAATACTATAATTTAAGAATAACTAACTTAAATTAAAAAAAAATCCTTTATTTATTTTTTTATTTAATGAACTCATTATCCAATAATGAATACTATTAGGTTTATAGTGAATTATCCACAAATAGAATTCCTAGCCTTCCAAGAATAATCAAATTGAGTCCATGATCTCTCTAGATTATCATCTTTAGCATTACAGAAATACAAAACCCATGTGTTATTTAAACTATTTAATACAATCATTTTATATCTATTGGTACTCTATGAGTCATCCTAAATTACCAAAGAATATATGCATCAAAAACCACATCTAGTTTATATTGTTGTATGTAAATGAATTATAGTAAATTGGAAACCAAGCTATCAATCCATTTAGCCAATGCTCAATAGGGAAACATCCATGATTCTTTATATAAATCAGTAAGACCAAATTCAAACCATTTCTGCATACCTGGTTCCATCCCTAATACAACTAAATATATCTACGAGTCTATCGTCATTATAGTAATTTATTTCTATTAAAAACCAATTCCTCCCAATGCATAACACTACATTCAATAACCATCCATGGATTTAATCACATGTCATAACAAGGACTAAATCCTATGTTACATGAAAAAGGAAGACAAAATTAAATATAGTTAACATTGTATCTAGTCCCTATAACAATGAATCTATACAGAAAATGATATTGGTCTATCACAACCCCAACCTTTGTAATTTATAGATCACTATCAAGTGTATTCTATGTACCAAAAAATTTATTATAATGATACAATTTGTTCTTAGTAAAAATCGAAATATATGATTCATTTATTATGGATTCTGTCTATGGGTTACCAAATCTATAAACTATAAAAATAATTCAATTATTAAAACATTATTCCCAGCCTTACATCAAGTATCATCATTATATTTGGAAGAAAAAATCATGTAATTAAATTATTTATAATTAACTGCATGCATTACCTGCTTCATGATCATTAGCTATATCAAATTACACAAGGAAGAACATCCATAAAAAATAAAAATAATTAATGATCAACATGATTTCCATTAGATTACATGAAATTATTATTCAACAGAGACTCATAAATTTCACATAAAAACAAAGAATTTATTGTTTCCAAATTCTTCAACAATCTCATTATATAAAAACATGTTAGCTACAACATAAAAAAAATGATGAAATTAATAATCCTAGATAGTAAACTATCTAGAAAAGCAAGATTAATACTATTTTCATTAATGTAACACCATGTTATCACTACCCATAATCCAAACTTAAAATGATCCTATTTATATTTTATTTGGTATAGTTAGAATAATGAAAAATTATCCAAATCAATATCAATTTACAATTATGTGAATGTTAATTCAGATTAAAAAAACATAAAATAATGAATTAATGTTCAACTTCTAAAAAATTAACCTTGATCCCTGATCACATATCATGAAATGAAACTGATTACTTCCATGTATATTGTCCCACAAGTACATTAATAAAAAATGGAAACTTCATTAGAATGATGAAGATAATTAATAATATAATGTAATGAGTAACATGAGGAATAAAAGATATATAGTAAGTATAACCAAAAGAAATGTGTTGGATCTAAATTGAATCCAAAATGATCATTCTCATGATGCATGGAATTAATCCTCATTTAATGGGTATTTATAGTCTACTCAGTTATAATATATATCAAAACCATGGAACCCTATATATCAGGCATCATATTTACTTGTTGAGTGACTACAACACAACCTAAACCTCTATGACATAAAACAACCATCTCCAACTAGAGTCTACAGCATAGCTTATACCCTTGGTTCGACAACACAAAATTTGGGAGATCATACCTGGGGAAAATACCCACCATGATTAACCTACATACCATTGAATATTATTGACCTCATTGAGGGTTTGATTTAGCCTATCTCTCAGTATCCTGCTTGAAATGAATTTCTCTATCTCTGAAATAATTTATCTACCCAACTTATTATACTAAAAAGATCTCAATTCCATATATAACTACTTTATGACAGAACCAATTTATTCAACATAAAAATATTTCAATATGATATTTCATAATAAATACCTTTAATCCTTCTCCATCTTCCTATAGTTTCTATAAAAAGAAAAACAAATAAAGAATAGAATTTGAAGAGATGATACCATAATTTAGATAGAAGTAAAAAAAATTCATTTCATCATGAATCCAAATGACTTTAAAATTATTGAATTTGGTCAAATTGGTTTACAAAACATTACATCGTGACATACATCGCAAAGTATTCACGATCCAAATATCAAAAACACTACACTCAATGAATAAATGTGAAAAAATGAAACACCCACAAAAATCATCAATACTATACCCATGGTAGATAAATATTAATGAGAGAAAAGGGAAAATACAATGAAAAATTTTGAAAACATATAATAACCAAGCTATTACAAATATCCCTTATATATTAACACATTAATAAAAGAGGTAAAATAGAAAAAAAAAACTCAGGGTATAGTTTCTGTATCTATGATTCACAATATCTTGTACTCCCATAATCATGACCCAACGTTGTAAAAGGAATATAAAATGGATATAAAATAATCATATTATCAATCATTCTCTTATAATTAATTGAATTCATATTCAATAACACATTTTTTACAATTATAAACAACATAGTTCACCTCATATGATTGGAATTGGATTTATGATGATCTTATGCTGCCTCTATCCTTTCACAAATCACCCGAACCATCACTCTCATGTTAAAAACAATCATAGAGATCATAAATATTACATGTTTTACAATAATTAAAACATTGAAAATTGTAAATAACTTTTTTTTAAATTATAAAATGGATCCCTTATGATTGTTAGGTAAAAATTATTATTGAATGAAAACTCGTCCAATTGTAGGCGTGTCATCCATAAACATCTAAAATCCTTAACCTAGGAATGTATCAGGCCTTAATGAGTTTGGAGGGTCTCCTTAGTAAGATGGTTTTACTATGTACTATTATTATTTATACTAAATAATTAATAGACAAAATAGTATTTAATACAACTCAACCCCATTGAATGTAAAATTATGATCATGATTAGAAATTATCAACCTTAGGACTTAGTGTGGTCCCTTGCATTCCTCTCGGTACTGCATAAATATAATATCAACTAATATTGACTCCGTGGATACAATATATTATGATTATGTAATACATGGATACACTATATCCTATATAAAATCAATATTACTTCATGATTTTTTTAATCTGGTTACGAAAAACGTCAAGTGCTCCAACCTTGTGAAATTTGGAACATTCAATGGATAGATCAAACTATGGGGATCACAATGCTCTACCATTACCTTCTAGAAGATGATTAATCTTTTCAAAAACTATAATACTTCATTTTTCATCCTAGGAAACCAAATGCTTCTTTTGAAATCCTGGTAATATCTTTTCCTCTTGGTTGTTCTTCCATGGGTGATATTAGGAAGTCATAGAGAACCATCTCAAAAAAATATTATTGTGATTAAATGAATCCACATTTATATCACCATGTGATATATATAATTATACATTCCATTTTAGGAATAACCAATGACCACTCGATATCTCCATTCCATTAAATCAGAGACCCTTGTAAGGGAATATTGTACTTTCTAATCAAAATATGGCTAAAATGTTAGTAGAAAAGGATGTCATCTTATCCACCCTATCCCATATCATGACACATAACTATTATTTCTTCTATAAATACCCTATAATACCATTATTCTTGAATTAAAATACTACTATGTATCCAAATTCTTGCAATACATTTAAAAATTCCACCTCCACATGTATAAAAAAATCCCAAAATTGTTATTCTATAAGAGTTACATCAACTATCATTGTTGAAATTTCAATAATACTGGTGATGAGATTATTCTGTATCATATAATTAGTTACAATCACTAAAATCTCATTAATGATGTAATGTCAGGACAAGATAAATTTTATCATAAGTATATATAATTGAATATCATGGGAGATATATTTATACTCTTGATTATGGTTTTTTGAGACCCCTAGAATATAAAAAATATCCACTTTATTAGAAATAATTCATAGAGAAAATATTTAAAGCATCATAGATGTCCACAATGACATCTCTAAATTATGGAATATAATGAGTTGGGGAATTTAATAACATCTCTTTAATGTAGTCGAAGGCATATTAAGGAAAAGTTTTCTAAATAATGAAGGATATAATTTTTATAAATGTAATGTGGATTCATGAGTTTAATGAAAAATGATATAAACCTTCAATAAATTTTCTTGAGACATGAGATACTTCATATCTCTGCTCTAATATTAGAATTTACATTTTAGATGAATTCATCGACAAGAAATTGATCCAAATATACTCTCATTTTGAACATAAAATTCCCCTTGAAAAGATCATCAACATATTATAAACCAAATATTATGAAATTACCAAACAATTTTGGGGGATTTTGAACTCAAAAAACATCTTTTTTATACATTTAATGTTTTTCTACAAACAATATGAACATTATTATTCCATTGATGAAAACCACAATGTAGTTATCCAAAACATCCCTGAACATATTCTTCATCCAGCCAATGAACAATACACTAGAATTACTCATAATAAATTGATTAAAAACATAAATATAAAAACCATAATTATATCAAATATTCGTAGACATAAATTCATATTTCTTCACCCAAAATAGAACATATATTGAAAGGAGATCGATCTTTAAGAATGATATTTCAACCTTTATATGAAAATATTAGTAAATAAAAAAAGATCAGTTTTTCAATATAGACATCATTGAAGAGACATTAGTTGACAATGAGATGGAATATTCGATCATTTTTTTCACATAAAAAACTAGTTAACCCTAGATTTATAGACATGGATAACCAAAGCACCCATGTAGATGATAATTTTTCTATATATGAATCTCTTGAATATCATATGGTTAAATTATATATGAAGACACATAGATCAAAAAAACACTTAGTTGTAGCTGGATCCAAAATTTGATTTATCATCATTTTGGTATTGCTACAAACTCGTTAAGAAAAAACTATAAGAAAGACATCTACAATGATTAGAAACAACACTTTAAAAGCTTATGATGATCTCAACATCATCTCTATCCTCATTGATAAACACTTGAGGATATCAACCAGAATTATATAATAGAATATATCACATGATATTGTATATAATATATATTAGTAAATACAAGCCATCAATGGAGATAAAAATGTAGTTTTCTTCTTTACATAAGCAATTAATGACTCCCAAATATATGTGATTCCCCAAAATAGCTCAAAATAACTATATACATTATAAATGTATTTTCAACATTCATTAGACATTATTAATTATGATTTTACTATAATACAATGCACATTATATCTTTATTAAAGGAATAGTGAAGGAGATATAATATAATGTGGTTTTCATAAATGAGACAAATTATGTTACTATATAGATTGAAATAATTTATTTTACAAAATAAAATAAAGATCACTCTATATTGGCACCCCGAGTGTAGAATGTTGGCCAGAGTAAGTTCCACTACCACTATTACACTAATGAATATCGAATCTGATGCAACACTAGAACTACTTTTCTATCACAATTTATTTAATTTATCCTTCTTACCTTTTTTATAATATATAACTAAAACAATTGGAATATCTCCTCCATGTTTTTTCCATCATTAACAATAACTATATATAGATTTTATTGAATATCATAATGAAAATCATCAGTGAGAACCTGATTTAGACATAAACCATGTGAAATTCCAAAATAATATTACATATATTTATACACATAATAATAAAAAATATAATATTTAACATTAATTAATTAATTTTTAATGTTTGATCTAATTTTATATCATTCACATTTAAAGGACACTTGGAATGAAGAAAGACGTATCATCGATTCCAAGGACACTACCATATAAAAAATATCTCTTCTTTAATTATTCTAAATAAAAATTAAATATTGTTCATGAGATAAGAGTGTGTCCAAATAAATTAATCCATGACCATTTTTCAATGATTACATCAATTAGAAAACATAAATTACATGTTTTCCCTTGAAGAACATGTTATATCAGAAACTCAAAACTCCAAATTGTGTCTTATTCCCAAATCTGATTTTTTTCCAATATTATATTACCATATATGTTAAATGATACACCTCATAGAATAACAATTAAAGGTGACATAAATCGATAGCTCAAATACTTAATCCAATAAGTCATGTGTAGGTGACATGAATCGACGGTGTATCATACAAACTGATGGGGAGAATTATAAAATATAGAACATATAAAATATTATGACTATATATGAAAAGAAATAAAATATTTATCAAAATGATAAAACAACCCAATTTAATTTATTAAAATGTATACAAATTTAAATTAAATTCATGTAATTACAAGAACCAAATGTAATACATGGCATAAACCAAAAATTCAATAGAGATATTAAAAAACCATGCCCATATATGATAGAGAATGACCTAAAACCTTATCCTATTCTAGAAAAATAAATCTATATACATACGAGGATTATAAATTTATAGATAGTTTGATCCTCCTAATAACCTCTAGTGAAAATTATAATGAATGAATACAAAATCACATTAAACAACAAGTGACAATATCATGTATCTTATACTGGTATATTATGTTCACATCCTCACCATAAAAATATCCCCCCCATTTTAGACATATATGTTATCATATAATATAATATTAATATTAATAAAGAACACTTCCACCACATTGTCATTGGTTTGACTCCCTACTCCAACATCATATGGCCTAGGACATCCCCCTTCAAAAACTATTATTTAGAAGACAACAATGATAAAATATTATAACATTATAATCTTGCATCACATGACCTCATCAAATGATTCCAAATATTTATATAGTAACTATGTATATTATAAGAGACATCATAATCCATATTTTTTATAATAATTAGAGTTTAGTATAACTCATGCCACCACAACCCATATGTTGAGAAATGTACCTTCTGATACAACATCCCATATTAATTATAACTATAAAAATATTTGGTATAATACACCAATGTATACGTGATTAGGTAATATAAACACTACATCATATCTTTATATAAACATATAAGAAAAAACTAAACATTACAACAACATCACATAATGATACAAAGAGAAAATCGTTGTTCCACAGTCAGTAGACGAAATTGAGTTCCATGCTGAATTAGATGTGGAGGAAAAAACACCCCCAAATCTCATTAGACATCAATATATATATCAACCTCTATGGAGAAATATATGAAATCAATAATCATATAGGATAGGAAATATATCAGAACCCCATTACGCGAAAATTCTTACTCATATGCTCGACTATAGTAGTAATCCATCGAAGACAATACTGTAACTATTATTAACTAGATATCATACCAAAAAAATTATTATAGAGAGATTAAATTTAATTAATTATTTATTTTTTAAATATAATCATCCTTTAATAAATTCATTCATTATTAAATATGACTATTACAATTGCATCACATCTACCGCCACATACTGTTTATGACCTCTATGTGTAATCTAATTGACCTGAATGATTTTAAAGATATACATATGTTTCATTCCAATAGGTCTCAACCAAATTGGTTAATAAAATTATTAAGATTGATTTATTTTTTACTTTCATGTACTCATGGAAACTTTTAATGCTACCAAATAAGAGAAGTATAACCAATGAAAACCTACTACCCGAATTATTGGTGAACAAAAAAATAGTATCCTGAGAACCCTTCTATAATTAATTTAAACAAATTAAAAATAAAAAACATCAAAAATTCATCAATAAAATATACAATCCCCTATTCAACACATTCTATAAACACTTGTATTGTCCACGACACTATGAGGATTATCTTTATGGATCTCACAATCACATGTTTCCACTACTACAAACTACCTATTCCTCCATGGACACATCTCATTTGAAAATTTACAACCTAGGATCACATCATATAACATGGAATGGAACTTATTTAATGTAACATTAAATGGTTCATAGAAGATACAAATAATCCGTGGGGAATTGCGGCCCCAAAATAAGGCATCTCAATCCAATACGAAGACAAGATCTTATCACCCAATAACTTAAAATTTAGCCCACTGAATTAATAGTATTTTAGGCCCCAAAAAATTATCCATATAAATCTATGAGTTTTTATTCTATCATGACTTATCATAATAATTTTTGGTGTATTTCCTAAATTATTAGCCTAATTAATTTTCTATAAAAATATATCATTAATCAAAATATCCTTCTAAGCATGAAAAAATGTTTTATCAACATTAATGAAGAAAAAACCCGTTCATGATTTACTAATTATTAATATTACGCATTACCAGCGTCATTATGTTTATCAAATTATATTATCACATCGATGAAAATTCATAATATAAAATTTATATAATCAATCAAAATTTTTTCCATGAAATTAAAAGAAAAAATTTATTTAGAAGTAATCCTTAGATTATATGAAAAACAACCTCTTTAATATATTTACATTTCAAACAAGTTTCATCAGATTAACCCATAAAAACCATAACATAATAAGCATCCTTTAATTTATAATATCATACAAATGATTAAGAACATCATTTGAATGTTTCAAAGAAATAATAATTATTTTAATTTAAGTAGTCGTGAAATAAAAACTTATTTTTCATTTTATAAATCTTGTATACCAGAATTTTTGTGTTAGAAGAACAACTAATGGATGTTGGTTGTGTTTACTTTAAATACAAAATTCATAGCTTCATATTGATATAAATTTATGAAAATTTAATATAACTAATTTTTTTGATCCTATATAAAGATATTTTGGATGACATATCCCCAAATTTTTTCATCCTATCATAACTATAGTTTGTATTATCATTAAATACTACTATTATATTAGATATCACAATAATTGTTAACATTTATAATTTTTTTTTCTATCAGTTATCAAATATCACAGAAGTAATATTGAAGATTATGAATTAATCAATTAATGAAAACAAATAATATAGAAAATCATTAAAAAAAAATCCAAAATCATGAATCCTTTATTTCTTAACAAAATTTGGGTTTTATCATATTTCACAATAGGATTTATTGGTTATTTCCACCTCCTACATGATTCCTACATCATCATTCCTCATATCGAGTATGGATCCCGCTCGAATGACCCAGAATCCTATCATGTCACCAACAATGACCCATCGACTCATCTTTGAGCGGGGATGTCCCTGACTCCTCCCTGAGAAGCATTGTCCTAATGGTATATGACACCTCCCTCATGGATCATGACATCATGAGGTTTCTACCATTGAGTGTTTAAATCAGCCCTAGGATCTAGCTAGGGATCATGTCGGTGATTCACACCAACCCCACTCTCATGCCCTTTAACATGTTTAAACCCCACCAAGTCTAGCTTCCCCCTCCTGCAATATAGATCTTATGGATATGTGTCTCTGCATTCCATGGGAGTAGATGACGTCTCCCCCTCAGATCTATCGACTTCGAGTGCTATGGTACTGACAGCTTTCCCGAAGGGACCCGATGGAGTAAACACCACGACCCCTCGCTCCATACCGGTGACGGCCTTCTGGACGACCACATATCTATTGTTGGTGTGTTCTTCTGCGCTCATTTTTCACAATGGAGTGACTGCCTCCTCATAAGGGTATTTTTGTGTTTTTTTCTATGTCTCAATGTCATTACAACAACCTCTATTCAAAGTATTAATGCCTTTAGTTTGTGGATTTCGATGGTGTTGATTGATAACAGGTGAATACAGGTACGATAGTAGAACGAGCTCGATTAATTTGTGGCACATTCCGTTTTCATGGTTCCGAGATTGTTCTTTGTGTTCATGGTTTCCTCTTCCATTGCATCATGTTTCATCATGCAAGACTGAAATTTGGTTGTGCATGATAGATTTAATTTTGTTTTCTATGGTGATGGTGGCATTGAAGGCATAAATTTTCAGGTATATTGTTCGGTTTCATTGTCCATGACTGGTTCGTGGTGTCTTCATCCCTCATTCCAGAGATATATTGATGATTCCCTCTCCATCAATTATCCTTCTCAATGGGCTCATGTCTCGATCAGCTTGCCTACTCTGTGCCTGTTAGTCATTTTTGTTTTGGATGGTCTGGCTAGTTTCTGCAATGGGGGATCCCTTTGGGGAAGTTGTCATTATTTTTCTTGTTCGACTATGAATAATCCAAAAAGTGTTTTAAAAATAAAAAAAATTGAATTCTCAGTTAATCAATATCATGGAAGTATGGAATAAAATTCAAGATGTTGATGAAATATTGTCAATATTTTAACAAATATATTATTTACCATAGGATCCATTCATGACATATAATTTATTTTAACTAGCTTCATATCACAATGAAAAAGAGACATTTGAATGTTTGAGATCATGTACTTATTAAGGGTAAAATAATGTATAATAGTTAATGATCAAAAGTGAGAATAATATATAAATAAGGGTATATCAATATATTCAAATTGTATAAGTTTATATATTTTAATAATCATAACCAACACTTCATATGTAATAAAACATAATTAATGGAATACAAATTTTACATTACATTAATCATTTTCAATGTGGGAATGACCACAAAAAAGAATATTGAAAAAATCAGGTGATAAGTGTGTGTCAGAAGCTCAATCCTTTACATTATATTGGTTCACTTGTAATACTTGAATAAAATAGATACAAAATTTTCTCAAAATATTTGCCTTAATTCTAATACCCGTAATAATAGTGGACAACGTTCCATTCTGGATTGGGGGACCCCCCATTCACCTCAATATTTTATCAAAATTTTTATATAACGTTTTTATTAATAAATGTCAATATAATATTGGTTCTTATAGTTGTGTAATTAAATAATTACATGTGTTATAAAATGACATTAATGAATTTATAATTCTTCCAACTGCTGATTAAAATATAAATTGAAATGTTACTCTTTATATGCTCCATATAACATGATAATAAACAGAAATTATAGACCATCAATTGATATATTGTGTACTGTATCATTTCAAAGTCTTTAGTATTGTGTAATAACAGATAACCTATGTTCATAAATATTGAATTTTAAATAAAATGATATTTTTCGTTGAAAAAAATTTTAATTAAATTATTTAGTTACATTTTAATGGAAAAAAAATTTAAAGATGATTTGGAATATTTTATTATAGAAAAACTGAATCACAAAGGAATTATTTGATATCTAATAATAAAATTATGAAGAAAAATTTGTTTAAAATGGCCATAATAAATCATTGGTTTTAACACATAATTCATTATTGAAACAAGTATGTTGGTATAGATGAAAAAGGATTCCATCAAAAGAGAATAAATATACCAAGCATTGAATAAATATTTTAGGTACTTATAGAGTACCATGAATAGGAAATGTGACAGAAAACATGGTAATCACATCCCTATTTACACATAATGAAAATAACAACTATTTAATGTAGAAATAAATTAAAAATTCACCAACAGTGATTTAGGGATGAGAAATATTTAGGTACTAAATGATTGGATCATTACCCCTTTCCACATTATTCTGCCTAATCATGAACTCTCTAATAACATTAATACATATTAAACATAAATATTTATTAAAATCAATTTTATAAAATATTTAATTTTTTTTCGATTTTATATCATATTTTATTCACTTTTAAAAAAATTTATATTTCCTAAACAATTCAGGGAAGAGTAGTAAATTCTTTCTAAACTCTTGTAGTATGATTACCATAATAAAATGGGTTTTAAAATAGTTTTATTGTCTATAATGTTCATGATAATGTAATTAATGTTTTTAAAATTGTTCATTTGTTTTGAAACAATTACTTGAATCTTATGGTCAATGATTCTTGAAAACTATAAAAATATTTAAACCAAAATTAATTTTTAAAATAAAAATATAATCCAATTCATCAGTAAATATACTACAACATCATACCATTAAATTATATAAAAAAAGAAAAATTCATGATTATTATATATTATTAAAAGTTACTAATATTATATTGTAATTAATATTGTAAACATTATAACATCATTCTTGTTGGTGGTTAAATAAATACAAAATAAATTCATGTCATAATGACTAAATGAGTATGCTCATGCTACCCTATAATGATAATTTCACATCCTTGGATGATGATTTCAATCATTTATTACTATAATAAAATATGAAAATAATTAATGGGAATGTTAATGTGAATTTTTTGTCATTGTATATTCCTAAATATTATACTTATTTCAGCTATTTTAAAACATTAGTATCAAAAAATAAATCATTTTTTTCATATCATAACGTAAATTTTTTCTACACAAAAACATGTAATATTAACATAACATTACAAATACTCATTAATAATCTTTAATGTATCTAATATAAGAAATTATACCCATTCACAAATTTGATCATAGACACACTGATGTTTTAAGAAAACATATCCCTATGCTCATTTTTAATCCATAATTATTCCAATACACATCTTTGAGAGAATTGATAAATTATAATTATATCCATTTCCATCCTGGTGGGAATAACAAAATAAAAAACCTACCAATGAACATCATTGATATAATTGATAAAACATAATTATTCTAACACATATCCATGTGAGCGTAGTTAAAATGAAATTATGAATGTCAATAAAATCATTAGTTTCTATGATATAAAAAAATAACCATTACATTGGAAGGATATAAAAGAGCCCATCTATCAACATATAATCATTTCAATTCCACATCAAATAAATCATCATCATATCATAAATAACCCATGGAATTGTGTTTGGGTTTCAGAACCCCTAAATATAGAATTATATAATGGAAAAAAACTCATCTTTAAAAAATATTAACATGATATTTCCTATGAAAATAAATTGGTATAAAAATATTTTACATTTTTGGAAATAAATTATTTTTATGTAAAAAAATAAAATTATACGAAACAACACAACTCCTAATAGTAAAAATGATTAACACCAAGAGAATGATCTATAGATATCATCTAATAATCAGTAGTAAAGGATCCCATACATGTGTATGAGATTAATCTATCTCTTGTAATGAATTTTTTTGGCTATAGTGTAAGAAATATAATTTCCTTCCCTCATGGTTTCATAAGTATATAAACCTTGTTTAATAAAACATTTTCAGTTCCATGTGTAATATTTCAAATCCAATGGTATAATGAAATTCTCTTATCTGAACCAAAAAAACAAAGATAAATACGAATATACTTCTATATTATGAGTATTATAACTCCAGAAAATCATTATTTTAGTGTTAATGTCACTTTAATCTACTCCTCTTGAATTACCTAGGAAAAAACAGGTGCTAAATCTAATAATAACAAAACCCATTCTTTCAATCTCCAAACCATACACCTCAAATCACTCAATAAATACATGATCCGCCAACATTATGTTATGAACCTGAAGTGGGAGGCTTCCAAATGACCCACTGGACTTAATTATTTTACACCCCAATCATCCATGGTACGTTTCCATTTGAATAATGCAATAGATTGTGATGTACGCAACATCGTGATTCTAAAACACCATGACCAATCAATGTAGCTGTTATGAATAGTAATACACAAATTTTGGAATTTTATAATTTTTTTCAAAAATAACGCCTTTTTTGTATTCATAATATCAAAATTAGCTTATTTTTAATTTTAGGTACTTTTTTCAAAACTTTTAGTTTTTGATGAATAGTGAAAAATACAAAATTTTATTTAAAAACAACTTTTTTAATCGAAAAAATTTATAGTGTTAAATTATACATTTGAGTGGTTATAAATAATCATTGGATTATATTTTTATCATTTAATATAATTTAGGTCATTGTATGTAATTTCAAATATAATCTGGTCGTAAACAAGTGTCAATATTTTGATAGTTATTATTTTTAAAAAACAAACAATTTTTTACATTGAAAATTAATTTTAAATTATTTTCTCCCACATATATGTTATGAATTTTTAAAAATTGATTCCATATTTTTAATTCGGTGGTCGAAGTTCTGTAAATAGGTAATTTTTATTTTTATACATTATGAATATTTACTGGAGTAAATATTTTATTTAACAAGGTTAAAGGTTAAATCTGGTAAATATTGGTAAGAAATATTATTATTATTATATTAAATTACCATAACATGTTTCCTATTCTAAGTGGTTGATAAATTTCTTGACCGCGGTCATCCTTGGGTCAATTTTGGGAACCCATGGATTTACATGATTGTGATAACGACACTTTATATTAATTAATTTAAAGTAAAGACAAAAATAACATAAACATATATCTTTTAGTAAAATAATTTTTCCAATGTGTTATATAAGCAATCATTTTCACTATATATATGCATTTGAAATATAAAAATATTTCATAGATCATGTTAGTTTTTTTATAAATTTTAGAAATCAAATAATTAAAATTATTGTTGACACAATAAGGATGTAGGGCTTACCTCATTAAATAATTTTTTAAATAAATGTGATTATAAAAATTAAAACAATTTTCAAAAGTTGTCCAATTTTTATTGGATGATTTTATTTTTATGATTATACATGTTATCATTGATGTTAATTTGTACAGGAACTTTAGAAACTGGAAATCATTATATAATAAAATAATATTTTCAAACATTCATAAGTAGCCCCTCTTTCCCGTTATAAAAGTCCTCACATGTAACACATTTCTCACACCACACAATCCCCTTTCCTTGATTATTCTATGTACTATTAATCTCACTATATCCCTCTCTTCCTCTTAGAAGACTTACATAAGGCATTACTCACTTCATGGAAGCCTTTTGGTTAAAACTAGAGGGAGTTAACCGATTAAAAGGGAACATCTCCTCTTAAGTTCTATTCATTAATTTTACATTCCATCCCCCAAAATTCTCTATTAATTATTTATTTACATCAACACATGTATATTCAATAATTTGGTTGATTTTTGGAGATGTATTTTAACTACAATAACACACACCATAATCTAATGGGTATAAAACACAATGGTTCTGTGGATGGTGAACTACTAAATCACAAAATTATGATTGATCAATCACCAATCAAAAACTCTTATTGAGGCATTATGATGGAAATGGAATAATATACGATATTTATGATATTTATTTTATCTATAATCTTTTTTAATTCCATTTTATACCATACCATTATTCTTTTCATGTTGTATATATACGAAAATTTAATTTGAGGAAGTGCGGACTACTGCCCAGTTAATGTGATTTGACTCATTCATACCTTACATGGAACGTTTAAATTATGATGTTAATGAAAATTCATTAGGTATATAAATTATTAAATTACAGTGGAATAATAATATACCTATGTATCTATTGTTATTCTTTTCTTTTAAATAAAAAAAATAAAATGGATGTAGCATTCGTGCGTACATGCAGATTACTATCTCCACAAACTCAATGAGATTCATTCCCCATCGCTACCATTCAAGAATAATTTTCATTTTATTATCAATTATAATAATTAAGAACATTATATCATTATGGATACGAATAATAAACTATAAATCCATAACAAACATAACCTCTGTTAAAACATATAATGGAAAACGAATTAATTAACACCTAAAACAATGATACTACTAAAATATTTTCAACAATGAAATATTAGAAGATCACATAAGATATCATATTTATGTATGTGGTTTTTTAGAATTTAATAACTATTATTTTACTAATATGTAGGATGTAAACATACCACGACCAAGTAAAAGTTCACGGTAACGGTTAATTTTCCAATCTCTTTATTATCAAATGTTGTTTTTATGTAAGTGTCTACTGAGACATCATTATCATCCACATATATGTCCCCATGAAATGTATTTAAAAACATTTTAACTATTTTATAGAATATGTGATAAATTCATTTATACCATTGTTTGACTTTTTTATAATTTTTTTAAAGGAATCATTCTTTCATCTTCCAAATAAGGTACATTATGACATATTCAACAAATTATGGTAAGAATTTGTTTTTAAGCATATACTGCATGTGTGGTTATTATCCTCATTTATAAAACCATTGATCCATCCCTTACAAACTTATAATATTATTTTAAAAATAACGACAATCTTTTATAATTACAGGACTTCTAAATTATTTCAAAATTGAAATGGATATTTCTCTCAAATAGTTTTGATTTCATCTATGAAACCATCCGTTTATAGATTTTATAATTGTTTGAAGTTGAATTATTATGATAAAAATCATCTATATTTTTTGGAATTTTTTTTACATGTTGTACTATGGATGAGTTTTTTATACAATTCGTTATTTATAGATAGTTAATTGATAATATATATGAATTTTTAAAACGAATTTTTTTGTCTGGTTTCAGCCTTTTAATATAAATATTTCATTGGACATAGTAAGTGATGTATGGATCCCCCTATAGTTTCTCAATGCATCGATAGGTCTCATTTGACACACTAGTGTCTTGAAACAAGGCCTTGACGAAATCATATTTGTAGTCCGGGCATGAGGCCTTGACTATGCTGTTTTGATGTCCGACATTATGTATTCCATAACTATGAATTTAGCTATTGATATTACTTGTGATTATTATACTAGTAGAATATCCATGTGACTATGTTAATGAAAATATTTACATTATATTTTCCATATTACGCTGATGTTTAAATTTAAATGGATTTTGTTTTAGTGTTGTAATTTGTTTTAAATTTTTATACTTATTTATGAAGTTTCAGCTATAATGTAATTATTACAAAGAATCTGATCACAGCCCTTTTTATGATTTATATTTTGCAGGACATGAAAAGTATTTAATGGTTGACGTGTAGGGATAGAAGAAGGGATATAAGTTTGTTCAATGGGGACCAAATTTTTTTGTTGTTTTTTACCTCATTATGAAATGTAAAACTTATGAATGTATCTAGTACACCCATGGCCTATAAACTAATCAGTATTTTGGAACATGATTCTTTATATCATTCCAATGTACTATAATAAATAATCGACTATATTTAACATGTGTCGGGGTGTTACTGTTTGTATCAATGGATGTTTTGTACAAAATGTGGAAGCTAGATTTAGAAAAACTCTGACTTGAAACATTACCCTATGATGGAAATTAATAATTATTATAGGGGAACATCCATGAATTTTGTTAATATATAAATTTTGTGAGTTTTCCAAGAAATACATCCAAGACTGGATACAAGCAGGTAGAGTTGTATCTGGCACAAATGTACAAATGAGTGAAAACTACGACAAAGTGTTTCGGGCTTGACCTGAGATATCCTGGTACATGACCACAGTCTTTACTATAGTCTTGGTTACAACATTCCCCAGGGATACACTTATGATTATTCACATTTTAATTACTAACCATTATGAAGTATTTAAGAGTATATACCTCTTCCATGAAAACATTTTTATGATTATGGATTTTATACATTAACTGCTCAATTTATGTCAACTGTTTTACATTTTTGGAATTATGTATTTCAATTAACAATATAATCTAGTGTATGAAATTGTTTATAAATAGATCCTATTGGATGGAACGAGAACCATATCAATGAATGTAATCCATGTATGTATTTCCTTACTACTCATTATAATTATAGTTGAGCCGGTGACGCAACTGGTGTTGATCATCTTATCACCATATAGGGACAACACAATTAGGTTATGAATAAATAAATTACCTATATATAACACCCTCATCCACAACATGAAAGATAAATGTTAGTCTTATTCAAGAGACAACAACCACCAACATTCAATGAGACATCAAATCCATTTGTAACTGAGCAATAGATATATTACTTAGGGAAAGTATTTAATTCTTTGGGGAGAATTGAAATTGAAAAACAATTCATGGAAGATTATCACACCATGGAAGATGCTGATCAATGGTGTTCATTAATTAAAAACACAAAGGATGCTGGAGAAGTATCAAATATGTAATATAGTGAGGTTACAAATATTTTCGTAGAAAAATAATTTCTTCGTGGCCATCAATCAGATATGGAAAAGTAATTTCTATGTATGAGTAAAAAGGAGGATGAGAATATCACAAAGTATGATGCTAAATTTACTTGGTTAGCTTGGCAGGAAGCATATTATATATGTATTCCAAGGAGTATGATTGATTGATTCTTGGATGGGTTTAAACCATTTCTCCATCGAGCATTAGTATCAAAATCCATCACATTTTACGAAGATAATTTCGCATGGTCTATCAAGACAGAAAATTAATTCTCTATGTCTTACAACATTAATGAAAATAAAGAGACTAAAATATCTGTCTAACACTCAAGAAATGAAAATAATGGGAAGAAGGGAAATTTTGAATATCTATCCAATGGTAAATGTTTTTAACCTATCAAATACCACCATGCTCATGATTGCAAGGGAATGAAAGATGCTATCAATGTTGAATGCTACAATTGTAATGAAATGGGACATTATGCAATTGAATTATCTAAGAACCATGGAATCATACCTTAAAAATGACCAAGAGAGAAATTCCAATCTTATGTGGTCACTGAAGTAGAGGTTGAAGCTCCAAAAGATGTAGGGGCATGATATTTATTGGTTTCCTCAAGTTTTTACAATGCTTTATTTGATTATGGATCATCTCATTATTTCATATCATCCTCATTTTCTAAGAAAATTAGATATTTCAAATTTTATTTTACAAGGGAGTTATCAGTCAAAACACTTAACAGAGGTATCATTGAAATAATGTTTTATGAATCTGCCACTAAAAGATCATATAAATGTAATTTATCTGTTGTTAACATTATCATACACATGATGGAATTTGATATAATCCATAGTATGAATGTGATTTCTGACCATTATAAGAAAATTTATTATAAGAAAAAGGAGGATTTAATTTATTACGATGATAATAAAGACCATATCTCTAGAGTAGATACATCACCATATAATTCTTATCGAGATCCACCCCCTCTAGCTCTATGATATACAATTATTGGGTAGGAAGAGAGTGAAATATATATGGTTGTCGAATGAAATGTTCAAATGTAAGATGTATTTATTTGACAAGTATATATTGATGTATTTATAAATGATTCATAGGTACTTCCTCTAAGATGATAAATTTTGTTTTCCATTGATTTAATTTCTTGTTCGAGACCCATATCAAAGACCCATTATATAATTGCAGTTGGGGAATTTTTGGAGCTAATGAAACAATTATATGAGTTGAGTAATAATGAATTTATTCACTCTATTGATTTTCCATCAGGATCCGAGGTAATTTTTTAAGAAGAAAGATGGATCTATGAGGTTGTGCATTGACTACATTGAGATCAAAGAAATAAAAATAAAGAACATGTATCCCCTACCTCGCATTGATGATTTATTATATCAACTTCATGGAGCACAATATTATTCATAGATTGACCATATATCTAGATAACATCAGTTTTGTGGGAAGATGGAAGACATTCAAAAGACAGCATTTGAAACCAGGTACGGGCATTACAAGTTTATAATAATGCCTTTTGGACTGACAAATGAACCATCGTTCTTCATGGATCTAATGAATAGTGTTTTCAAAGAATATCTTGATGAATTGGTAGTGGTATAAATTTATGATATCTTTGTATACATCAAAATCTACTAAGATAATGAAAATCAATTGTACACTATTCGAATGACTCATATATGATATGAATTATATTGTATGTTCATAAAGATGGAATTTTGGCTTCACAAGATGTCATTGTTTCCATATTTTCTCTAAGGATGGAATCATTGTTGATACATTAATGACCAAGGAAATCCATGAACTTCCAACACAGACAAGTATAACTGAGGTGCGTAGTTTTAATTGTTTAGCAGGTTATTATCATCATTTCGCCCAAAATGTTGCATGATTGGCTAACCCATTAACCAAGATCAAATTTAATGAGGATAAAATTTAATGGAAAAAATATTGTGAATAATGTTTTGAATAATTGAATATATAATAATTCAACTCTCTTATATTGACACTACCATCGGGGAATGATGGGTTTGTTTTTTATAGTGATGTAACCAAGAAAAGACTTCGATTTGTCTTTATGCAGAATGATAGAGTTATTGCCGATGAATAAACACAACTAAAAATTCATGAACAACAATATCCCACTCATGTACTTGAGTTAGCAATTGTAATCCTTTCTCTTATGAGATGGAGATACTGACTATATGGTGAAAATTTGATATTTATAACAATATCAATAGTTTGATGTATATTTTTTCAAAAAAGAAATCAACATGAGGAAAATGATGTGGATAGAAATACTAAA
The DNA here is from genome assembly GCA_963277665.1 of Viscum album. Taxonomy (NCBI): domain Eukaryota; kingdom Viridiplantae; phylum Streptophyta; class Magnoliopsida; order Santalales; family Viscaceae; genus Viscum; species Viscum album. Next base: position 594,559,235 of record OY728162.1, on the reverse strand, counting down.
AGATTATGATTTCACCATACTCTACCACCTGGTGAAGGAAAATAAGGAGAAAGATGCTTTGAGGATAAAGGATCATGATGTTTCGAACAAGATGAGATTAGAATGGATTCTTATGTTTGTGGATCTAGTAAATATGAATATGGGAATAATCATGGATGGTGAAACAGAAATACTTTTTCAAATAATTTCTAAAACCATCATAACAAGAAAAGATTAAATGTTCTCAATATGATGATGAGGATTTTTAAAAGGAAATTAAATCATTGAATGATGGTAGATTAATAAAATTCGTATATGAAGATGGGATTTTAAAATTTTGGATGAGACTTTGTGTTCCTGACATACCTGATATAAATAGAGAATTGTTGGACGATTATGATAGCACCAATTCTTCAAAACACCTTGGTAACACTAAGATGTATAGAGATTTGATAGAACAATTTTTGTGGGAAAATAAGAATAGAGAGATAGCTGATTATGTGTCATGATGTATCGTTTGTTAATAAGTGAAAGCTGGAAGACAACATTGTAGAGGATTCAAGCAACCTCTACCCATACCTAAGAGAAAATGGTATGATATTATGATGGAATTTTTCATGGGGATACCAAAAACTCCTAGAATAAATGATTCCATATGGGTCATTATTGATCGTCTTACCATATCAGCTCATTTTATATCTATAAGAGTTGATTTTCCACTTATCTATATATTAAAGAAGTTTTAAAACATCATGATGTACCCCTATCAGTTTTTTTCTGATTGTGATCCACAATTTACATCATGATTCTTGAAATGTCTTCATAAGGCCTTTGAAACTGATCTTTATTTATGAAAAACCTACTACCCTCAAGCTGATAGACAATTCGAATGGACTATTCGAACATTAGTATATATGTTGAGATATGGCTCACTTGACATTCAAGGTATGTGGGATCAATATATACTTATGGTAGAATTTATTTTAGCAATAGTTTCCATTAAATTATTCAAATGGTAAAATAAGAAGCGTTATATGGAGAGAGATGAGTCACACCAACTAGTGGGGATGATGTTGGTGATAGAAAACTCGTTGGCCAAGAAGATGTTGACAAAACAATGGAAGAGGTGAAGGTTATCCAAACCCACAAGAAAGCATCTCAATATATGAAAAAGATAAAGGATGATAACAAAAGGAATGATTTGGATTTTCATGTAGTAGATCATGTTTTCGTGAAGTAATCTCCATAAAATGGTGTTATACAAATTGGTAAGAAAGATAAATTAGGTCCCAGGTACATCAAACCTTTCTAAATTCAAGAATGAATTGGAGTTGTAACTTATCATTTGGAAATGCCATCATGTATCTCCAAACTTCATGTTGTGTTATACATATCACTGTTCAAAAAATACATGCGTGAACCAATACTTGTACTCACCTATGAGGAAATAGAACTTGAACCTCATATATCTTATTGTGAAGAGCCTATAATAATTCTAGATACTAGATAACAAGTGTTGAGAAATTGGACTACTCTTCAGGAGAATGTTCTAGGGACAAATAATATGATGGAAGATGCAATGTGGGATCCCGGGCATCATATGATGAAGAGCCACCCAAATATCTCTATTGAGTAGTATTCTATAAATTCTCTGGATGAAGATATTTGAAGGAGGGAATAATGTATCACCCCAATCTTCCACGATATGTTTCCTTTTGAATAATGAAATAGCTTGCACTATACTTAACTTCGAGATTCTTAAAACCCACGACCAATCAGACAAGGCATTATGAATAGTAAAACACACTTTTTGAAATTTTATAAATTAAATTTTTCAAAATTTAATTAATTTTACGATTCGGAATATCAAAATTAGATTATGTTGAATATTTGGTACTTTTCTGAAAACTATTATTTTTATGAATATTGAAAATTGTAAATTTTAATTAAAAACAACTTTTTCAATCGAAATAATTATTAGTATAAAATTTTATATTTGATTGTTTTTAAAGTATAATTAGATTATATTTTTATCATTTTATTTTATTTAGGTCATTGGATTTAATTTCACAATTAAAATATGAATAACCAAGTGTCAGTATTTTGATAGTTATTATTTATTAAAAACATGCTTTTTGTATTTAAAATAGGAATTAATTTTATATTAATTATTCCATTTCTGTGTTTTGAATTTATAAAAATGGATTCCATATTTTTATTGAAGAGGTAATATTTTTTTAAATAGGTAAAATTTATTTTTAGACATTATGAATATTTTCTTCGATAAATATTTTATTTACAATGGATAAAAAGAAAATCTTATAAACAAGGGTAAAAAAAATTATTATAATAATATTAAATTACCATAAAATGTGTCCTATTCATATTTGTTGATACTTTTATAACCATGGAAATATATTGGTATATTTTTTTACACCATGGAGCCACTTGAGAGTGATAATGAAACATTATATTAATTAGTTTATAGTGAAGACAAAAACACACAAACACATATCTTTTAGTAAAATAATTTTTAAAAGTGGTTATTTATGTTATCTTTTCTAAAATATATATTCATTTTCAAGCACAAAATATTTCATATATCTTGGTATTTGTGTTATAATTTCTTAAAATCAAATAATTAAAATTATTTGTGAAACAATAATGATGCAGTGTTTATCTAATTAAATAATTATTTAAAGAAATGAAATTATAAAAACTAAAACAATATCCTAGACATATCTAATTATTAATGGATGATATTATTAAAAAATTTAGTCACATTATATTTTAATTTTATCATTATTGGAATTCTATAAAACAAAAATCATTATATAACAAAATAATATTTTTAAACATTTCTAAATAGCCCCTCCTCCCCTTATAAAAAACCCTCTCCTCTAACCCATTTCTCACACCTCTCAAGCCCCATGGTTCATCCAAAATCAATCCAATTAATATACCTACATCCAAATATTCCTCATATAAGCCTTATCATAGGCATAAAGAACTTCAAGGAAGCTTTTGGTTCAAACTATAGGGATTTACCTGATTTAAAGGTCGCTTCTCCTCTTAAGTACTTTTCTTTTATTTTAAATCGTGAACCCCCTAAACACTCATTATGACGATATTTTATAACAACACCATTATAATCAATATTACAGGTTTTTAATGTGATTAATTTTATGTAAACTTACAAACACCTGCATCTAATCGGTATAGAACATAATGTTTCTATGCACGGTGAACTACTGCCTCATAAAATGATGATGGTTCAATATTGCACTATAACCTCTTATGGTGGCCATTTTGATAGAACTATAATTATATATGATATATATGTTAATTATTTTATCTATAATCTTATTAATTCCCTTTTTTAGAAAACCATTATTCTTTTCATGTTTCATAAATAGGATAATTTCATTTTAGGAAGTGCGAACTACCGCTCCTTCAATGTGATATGACTCGTTCATACCATACATTGAACGTATAAAGGATGGTGTTAATGAACATATGTAATGTATATAAAATATTATATTATAATTTAATTATGATATAAATATGAATCATTAGGACTTATTTCCTTTTAAAATAAAAAAAAAATAAATGGAATTTGTGTTCATTCTTACGTACGGATTATCGTCTCCACCAATGCGATGATATTCATTTCCCATCATCACCATTCAAAAATAATTTTAATTATATTATTAAAAACAATAGTAAAGAAAATTATAACATTTTGGATATGAATCAAAAACATCTTGACCATAACCAACATGACATATGAAAAAAACATATAAAGGAAAACGAATCATTTAACACCCGACAAAATGATACTAAAAAATTTTTATTAAAAAAAGAATATTATAATATAATATATGATATAATATTTAGGTATTTGGTTCATGTATAATTTAATAACAATGATTTAACTATTATACAAGAGGTTTGCATACCCTTGGATAAGGAAAAGTACAAGGTAAGCGTTAATTTCCCAATCTCTTTATTATTCGATGTTATTTTTACGTAACTGTCAACTTGGACCTCTTTATAAACCACATCTGTGTTTCTTAAAACTGTATTTCAAACATTTTTTGTATTTAATATAATATGGGTTAATTTCATTTAAACCCATGTTTGACATTTTATTAAATGGTATCAAATGAATCTTTCCATCATTTTCCAAACAAGGTACATTATGACCTTTTCGACAAATTAAAGCAAAATGTCTTTTTGACATATATGGTGGGTGATGTTATTGTCTTCCATTATAACACTATTGAATCATCCCTTAAAATATTAAAATAAATTTTTAAAAATAATTTTTTACTTTTTAAATTATATTACATTTAAATGATTTCCAAATTGAAGGAAATATTTCACTCAACCAGTTCGATTTCATCTATGTAATCATCCTTAAATAGATTTTATACTTGTTTGATTTTATTTATAATGTTAAAAATCACCCAATTTGAATTGAAGGTTTTGTGATATTTTTGAATTTGGATGTTTTATTTTATACCATTAATGGTTTATGATTAATGTATTAAAATATAGTATTCAAGCATTAATATGAATATTTAAGTTATGATTTATCCTTTTCATATGTGGAATGCATTGGCCATAGTATGTTATAGGTGGAGCCTGCTATAGCTCCTCAAAACATATGTATGTCTAATGAGACAAACTAGTGTCTCGGAACAGGGACTTGAAAATATCTTATTTTTCATGTTGGCATGAGGCCTTGACTATTTGGTTACGATGTCTGATATTATGCATTCCATCATTTTAAAATTAGTTATTGATATTACATGTGATTATTAGACTAGTAGAATATCCATCAGAATAATTAAATGGTATTATATGATTTATTATTGCCATATAGTGCTGATATTTTTTTTAAAATGCTTTGGTTTTAGTTTTATACATTTCATTAAATGTTAGTACTTATTTATAATGTTTTAGAAATATTATTATCCTTACTAAGCATCTAATCTCACCAATTTCTATGTTTTATTTTTTCATGTATGTGATGATGTATTTTATGGTTGACTTACAAGGATAGGCTAAGGGATATAAGTTTGTTCAAAGGAGAAAAATTTATGTTATTTTTTTTATCTCATGATGTAATCTAAAACATTAGTACATATCTTGTACATAAAAGGATACTAAACTATTCGGTCCTTTAGTACATGATTCCTTGTATCATGCCAATGTTTTGAAATAATACACTGACTCTATTTAACTGGGTTCTAGGAATTACATATTACATCACGTGTTTTCCCTGTAAATCCAATATACTAGATGGATCGTTCTCATTATAGTATTTTTCTTACATTTCATGACTAGAATCCCATATTCAACAACAATTACCAAAATTCACACATGAAAAAAATATGGTTGAGTATTTTATTCCCTCTCTAACATTATTTATCTCATAAAAAATTATCCAACACATTGATGCCTTGAATATACTATTAAATTTAACATATTACTTAAGCTTTCCATAGCCCGTCAAACCTTATTCCAAAAAATAATAAACAATATCTCTTCATTTATTTTTATTTTTCCCATTATCACTCAATTCCAAGATATATTTTTAATAAAAACCATATTAAATCCATATTACACAATCCCATGCTGAATTCTCCCACGACCACAGAAACAAGTGGGCAAGGAAAATAAATTCATGAATACATTCTCATTCATAGAAACAAACAATAACTCATTTTATAGACAAGATGATTAATTTTTTCTGGAAAATCCTAATATTATGGTTTCCACACCTAGTCATCAATACATCCTCTTGAAAAAAAAATTCCAAACGATGATTAAAAAATATATATTATGTTGAACCTGATAAAATTCATTTGATCTGTTCATCAACTAGTCAAATTCACTGAGAAATAATTTTATTATCATTATTTAAATAGATTCATTAATATATGGATACATATTGTCCACATAGAGTGTGATTCTAGGAAAAAGGAAGCCCAGATAATTAAACTATACCCCTTCATAGTTCATCTTCAAAATATGGATGTTTATGTGACCCAGAATCCATCAACGCTTAACCTATAATATATCCAAATGATAAATCACGCACAATGATGGTATTTTTTATCTTCAATTAGGACATTCCCAATCCCATAACTATTCTATATAAATTTCATTGTAAATATTATCTTTAAAGAGTTCCCGTTAATCAAATCCATGGAAAAACTCTCCATTATGGATCACATTATTTCAAACACTCTCTGGAACATAATTTCTTTCTCCTTAATAGTCAAATAAATTAATTTACTAGAATCCTAGTGGAAATGTAACAACTGATAAAAATCCATAATGAATACATTCATGATATACTACAATTTGGTGATTTTTCCTTTTGTTGGATTTAGGATAAAAATAACATGCATTAGAATTGAAATAAGATTTCTATTTTTTTATTTAATCATTAAAAATAAATACTATTTTCTAATTTTATATTTTACTTGTTAATTGGTAAAATATATCTTCCTATAAATTCATCTTGAATATTATTTTTAAAATTGGATCATGAATATAAATAATTGAGTGTTATCATTGATACAAGCAAAACTTTTACTTTAACTACCTCACTTCACTATCAAAGTAATTTATTTGTAATATAAATATCCATTACTATGACATTTAACTATTAATACCCCATATTTCGATAAATTGGAATAATATTAGTTAAAAATATTAATGGTCAATTCTTAAAATTAAACAAAATATAGCTTTTTGTCAGCAGATATTTGTTGAGACACAAAACTACTCCCAAACCTATTTTAAAAATCAATGATCCTCCAACACTTCATGACCTTATAAATATTAAATGTAATCATATCCTAGTTTAAGATAATATGTTTCAAAGAAAATTGATATCCTTACCTTACACATGGCTCTAATTAAATAAAATCATACCCCTTCCCATTAATGATATATTAATCCATGTAAAAGTAAAACTCTTGAATCAATTATAAAAAACAATTCATGGAATCAAAATTTCCACTTGTTCAATAAAAATAATCTCATATATAGTCTATCATAATCCCTATCCATGTCCACCTTGATCAGAACACTATTTTATTGACTTAATTTTTAAATCCTTTCCCATTTCATTAGAAATGTTTATTTTCTCATAAATATTTAACCCTTGAAAAAGACCATTATAATCCTATAAAATTTATCTTTGAATGAAATTTTCATATCCCCTATTGGAAATGATGGTATAAATATATTAATCATTGTTATAGATGTATATTTCTTTATACTGAATAATGATAGTAGGATCATCACAATTGGAATGAGAATGAAATTTGAAACTTAGTATCCTCTATTAAATTCCCCATATATAATTACATATAACTAAACCTCTTCAACATGATCATTAATGATATCCCATGCATAAACATATATGTATCTTGGGTATATAACCAAACCTGAAGCACTCTACTTTTTTATGCATAGAGAATATTCCTTGGATTTATTATTTACATTGGATTTATTCTAGTTAACCGATATCTCTACCATCCACCAATATAGCTATTAGTCTACATATTTTACCTCTTCAATAACCCTCATAATCCATCCTCGAGTGAGGTTACATTGTCTTTCCAAAATACCGTCAAGGTGTTTCAATTATATCTTTACACCCACTTCTATATCATATGTGAATGCATCATTATACAAATTTAACATGATATTATTTATCACTTACCTTTCCATAAAATATTACTAAAACATAGTGGTGTTTATATCCCCCTCAGTGATCAACACAACTCTGGATTTTTTTTCTTCATATCGCCTCAATCAAAAAAATACTCTTAGTAGAAATAATTTTTTTACAAACATGGATAACTTATCATTATCCCATCATTCATGAAGAATTTCATCCATTCTCAAAATGTATCACATTAAGTATGCCAGATTGATACCATAATATACTTTATTGGACATTCAAGCCAATATGAAACATCTCATATGACGTAGTAGATCCATTATTGAAACCCATGTGGAACCACTCACCGGGTGATCCCAATAATTCATTACCGCTTCTATGATGTCATCCATATTGTTATAGTTGACGGATTTATAGAAATGATTTATTAATGTGACCCTCAGATAACATACATTAACAATAGAAATTTTATAATAATTTCATAATACGTTATATAACCATATTGTAACGTCTCGTCCTGGCTTGCCATCAAACCGGTGGCCGGACCGGTGGGTCACATGGACTCAAACGCGTCTCCCCATACGCCAGAGGATGCCAACTAGCAGTGAGTGTCTCGGTAGGTGAGAGTGGGGAGACTATACCCTAATATCAGAGTAACAAATTGGTATTGACAGATTAAATATCATTCAAATAGCGGAAGCAATAAACAATTAAAAGACAGCAGAGATAGATAGGTAATAATATCCATTTTTATAAAAGGTGACAAAAGACAGTTTACAATGCATGAATGTACAGATGATGTTACATTTATGAAAGAAGGAAACATTATAGCATGCTTTACAAAAAATACAAAGGAAAAGACAGAAAAGCCCGAAGACGATCTCCTAAGCATCCCAAGCTCCTTCTTGTTCCTTCACACCTATCTCCTCAGGTACAAACAACACAATACAAAACCTAGGTCCTACAAGCAAGAAGGTCTACTCGGGTACCCCAGTGAAATGGAGGCCCGAGTAGGGTGTGAGATATAAATATCAGTGGGCCGGAACCACCGGTGTCAAACCAAATAAAAATAGTGTATAATAATTAAATAGTGAGCAGGTATGGAGAAATAGGTAAACATAAGTACATAAGTAAATAACACCCATCCAGGTTCCCAAGGGACACCTGACGGCTATACCAGCTTCGTAGCATTGTCGGTAAAGTAACCTGTTCATGTCAGCATATTTTTATATATATATATATATATATATATAATCATTTAGGTTATATATGGTGTGGGGTAAGAATGTCTCCCACCCATTAATAAGATTAGTGGGCATGAGGTATGAATTTCTTTCATCCATATAGGTCAACTGGAAAGTGGTAAGAATTCCTCACTTCCATACATGTATAGAGAAATAATGGTCATGAGGTAATAATTCATCTCATCCCTATAGGTCAACTTTCAAGGGGTAAGAATTCCCCCCTTCCATACACGTATAGCAAAATAGCAGGCACGAGGTATGAATGACTCTCATCCCTAAAGGTCAACTGGAAAGGGGTAAGAATGCCTCCCTTCCATCACGTTCATTCAACTATCATGGGGTATAACTACCTACCATCCATCATATTTATAATACTGGCATGGGTTATAACTGCCTCCCTTCCAAACACGTAAAACATCACACGAAGTCAACTGGAAAGGGGTAAGAATGCCTCTCTTCTAGACATGTACTGTCACACTGGTATGGGGTATAACTGCCTCCCATCGAGACATGCAAACATTCAGAGTTGATGGCATGGGGTAAGAATGCCTCCCATCCATTACCAAACACATTCATTATCATAATTATAATACAATTCATAAGGTAGTACCTCTTATGCATTTCAAGTAATCATTCCACATTCACAATCAGACATATCGCTCATTTCTATATAAGTACCCATACGCTCGTTCATCACAAGTATACTTAAGTCAACACCTCTTAAGTATCTATATCAGGTAATTAACATATTCAGTTTACTAACATAAGCCCTGCTCGTTACGTTATCCCAAGGCGTGGTCGTACCACCATAGTCCATTCATTCTAGTTTACCCATTTCATCTAAATGGATATGTTTTTTCATTTTATAACCCTTTGATACCTTCTAGATGAAACATATCAGATATTCTTAGGTCATCCCACTAAGGTTATCATCTTACTCAATTTGCATAACATGGAAAATTGACCCAAAAAACACGTATCATAGCCATGTCATTCTACTTGTCTCAACAAGGCACGTTCACATTCAAAGCATAAAAGAAACACTACAACAATCCAGCAGGAAAGAATAAAAAGGCTATCACTACTTTTTATCTTGAAGACAGAGCACCTCTGATTGCGGGGTTTTATTATTAAATCGTTAGTTTAGTGACCAAGAAACCTCTTTTATCTTATTCCTGCAACTCACATGAGTTTTCCATCAGCATTCAACCAGATCTAAACTTGCAGAATTAAAATTCTAAGGCAGTGTAGAAATAACTCTTTACTACTTTACTTTATATTAAAGGGCAAGGAGAGGGACCATACCTCTAGGTGGATCCATTCATCCACTCCGAATCTTGGAACTTTCTAACTAAGAGTCGCAGGCGAGTCGCCTAGTCTTTGGGGATTCGAAACCACACCAAAAACTCGAAGGCAATATAACAACATGATAGGAACTCATAAACATCAAAAACCCCAAAATCAAAAAGTGTGAAACAACGAAAGAGGTCAAAACCTTCCCCTGAAACCAAACCAATTATCTTTAACCACCCAAACCCCTTCACATTCGGTGGTGCTTGCCGAAATGCACACCAAGGGGGCCCAACGGACCATCTGAATAACCTAGAATCAAAAGAAAACTGGAAAACGCATCACCCAAAACCCTAGGGAGTTCGGAAGATTCTCATCGGGAGAAGAATATGTCAAAGCAAAGAAAATAAGAGAGGAGGAGGAGATATTGGGGAGCTTACCGTGGAGATTCGATGAAGAAACAGTCAGAAATTGGAGGAGGAGCTTGATCGAGAGGTGGCCGAGAGAGGGGCATCACGCGGCTCACAGGGGAGAACCCCTTGTCATTGTGCGGGTTGAGTGAGGGTGAGGGAGAAATTAGATTAGGTTTTTATTTATTTCATTTTCTTTTATTTTAATTTTAAATTAAAAACCTAAACTCACCCGAGTGCACGGTTTGACCTGCACGGTTTTTCAAACCGTGTTCTAACCGTGCAGAGTCTTCTGCCTCTAAGATATCCACTGCACGGGCTAGGCGCACGGTTTGGAAAACTGTCAGCAGCCCTTGCGCAAGCCACTACCTCCTTTAATATGGCCGCATGGTTTGGGCCACAAGGATTAGCCAAATCGTGCACCAACTGTGCGCCCACTGCAGCTCTTTTAAAAACAAGGGTCTGTCACTTCCAAAACCTCTCGGGCCACCTGAGAAACTTAAAGGGCCTTCGCCCATGCCCTAAAACATTAAAATGAAGGTTTCCAACCTTCGTAACCTTGTTCTGAATCCCGGTCATCAAAACAACCGATTTAGTAAAGGAAAAAAGTTAAAATTCTTTTGGATTTTAGTCCGGTTCAAAATGCGGGTCATTACAACCTCCCACCTTAGAACTTATCATCCCTGAGAAGCCTTCAGGAACAACGTACACCCCACCTGACCTACGAGGGTCATGAAGATTTGTTCAAATGATCGCGTTGCCTTCACAATTGTCCAACACACTCTTAAGCATCCATTTGAGAATATGGCACATAAGTGACCAGAATTCGAGCCAAAGCTCATTTCCAAACCAAAACACCGCAACGACTCTTCTCGGGCCCATCTTCCCAGAGACAGGAACTCGTCATCGTCTCGCCAAGAATCCAGCCATCGGTACATCCCACCTTATATTTTTAATGTTAACCAAACAACTCAAAACTACGGTTCGGACCACCGTTGGAATTAACTTTCAAAGCACACCCCAAGCTTTCCGAAGATTCTCCTAGCGTGATTTGAAACATATCAAACGGTCGATTCCCCCATTGACCTCAAGGCCCAAGTCGATCCAGTTGTTCATATTAGGAACCATCCACACAAACCGCACATGACTCTACCTGACGATGTTCCAGAGAACGGTATGTCACCGACCACAGACATTAAACAAGAACCTCGAGTCATGCCATCTCTGGTTGACTATTTACAAGAATGCTCGGATTAAATGACCACCATCTTTCAAACAGAACCACAATGCCTTTCTCCAAGGCACCTTACGCTTAGCACAAAAACGTTCACCAAAGCCAACACCCGACTTCCAATGAAATTTCCAAGATCATACCGTACAAGAATTACATGCATCCTGTGTGAAACGCCTAAAGAGAAACATCCTATCAAGCCCCGCGACTTTAAAGCATTAGTGCGGATAAGACCGACGCTTTCTTAGTGCATCTTGGAAGAAGACAAGATAGGGGGAATGTTCGTCGCTAAATAGAAAACACTAAGATGTTTGAATGGATTCCAGTTAATCATACCATACTACTTGAAGGAAGAACAGTCAAACCTCAACTAGTCGACATCAAGGAAGGAACTCGGTTTCACCTGCTGATGCATCCACATGATTTAAACGCGCATGCCACAAGGCATTCAAACACGATAAAAATTTTCCAGAAGGAATTCCAGGTATTGTCTCTTCTACATGGAAGGAAACATTTACCAGAATTGACTCAACACACTCCCAACCTTATGAGTGTCCTAGTTATCGAAGGGAAAGAAGATAAATAAACTGAGCACAAACACGCTAGCACACAAACATCGAAAATTATTGTGTGACGCTCCTCCGCCACACCCACTTCACCAAACAAACCAAGAAGATCCAAAACAAGGAAACCAGCGTGTCCAAACAAACGAGTCATTCGAAATCCATCTCAAACATTTGGAAGAAACAAATCATTAACACCGGGACACTCTACTAAGGAGATGACCCAAAGCTGCAACGACAGCCAAAACCCAACGACCACCAATCCGAACAAGGGTGTCATTAGAAAAACAAGAGTCCAACAAGGGAAAACGGCAGCCAAACGGCGCCTCATGTCAGAAAACTCATGATACAAGAAAGTAATTAAAATGTAAAGGGTGCTACCAACCATGGTATAGCCCCTTACGAAGATCAAACATCGACCCCAACGACAGGTCATGCCAAAAAAATTCGTTGGGCTAAAAAGTAAATCATCGAAACATCGTTAAGGAAGCAACGCACATGACAAACACCTACAGTCCCATTCCAAGGCAACTCAAAGAGAAACTCAAAACTACCCCTTACACTAGGGTCTCAACACACTACCTCAGTTTCCATTTCCAACCCCTTAGCATTTTATCTTGTTTAAACTTTAACCATCAAAAGATTCAACTACCCAACAAACTAACCAAGCATGTTTCACAAAAACATCCTTTTAAAAACATTCACATTCATAGACATCTCGTCTTTATCATCCAACTGAGAAAAACAAAACCATTAAACAAAAGGTAAACCTACTGGGGACCCATTCTATCCATCTTGGGTTCTTCCCAAAAAAAGAAACCACAAAGCAGTTATTCAAATTCTTTTAAAATTTCAAACACCCCAACTGGGTTATATCATACAACACTCTCCAACTGACCTACTCGGGTCCAGTTTCACTTACACATTCTCCAAATCATTTAAAATTATATCCCAACAATTCTTACATTTAAAACTATTTCAAGACACCTCATGGTCATTTCATTTAACATGGGTTGTCATTTCCCAATTCATGAATCACCCATACACTTGATGGATTGAAAATTGACTCCCATTTTTATCAAAACCAAATTCCTATTTAGAAGTTAACATGCACACATACAACGACCCAAGTATTTGGGTGGCCATCTACCAGCCTATTAATTTCTCATACACTTTATAAAATGGAATTTGGCTCCCATTTTTAATCAAAAATAACCCACTTAGAATTTTAAAATTTTAACAGCCCTTTTCAAAATTCCGATTACACGAGTTACCTTTTCCCAGCTATAAGGCGCCCATACACCTTACAACTGACAACTGGATGTTGTCGTAATCACAACCAATATATTTTATCCCATTCAAATATTTATAATATTAGAACATAACTAGCATGTTCTCGTAAGCAGTAAACACAGCATCATGCTATATCATCGAAACATGTTTTTACACATAAGCATGGAATATACTCACATAAGCATATTATACAAGAAAGATATGATGCAACTACATGGAATGACACTATGAATTCCATGTTAATCCCTAAGTGCCTATAATGATGCATGAAATGTAGTTTCCTTGCCATATCTGTCCAAGGGAAAAAGTTTAGATTTTTATTAAACCATAAGAAGCAGAAATTTAAACAGTCGCTCAGGGTGAAATCATATCTACTGTAATAAAGAACATCATGAACAACAATTCCCAGCCTGGGTTACTTGGTCATTTTCCGTATGTGTGGTGATCAGTCCCAATTACAGATATTAGACAAGCGCCAACACTTTCCTAATCTTTTATCAACCAACCCAAAGTAGTAAGGAAAAGAAAAGAAACATGGTATGATACCACTCTGTAACATCCTGGCCCGGCTTTCCATCGAACTGGTGGCCAGACCGGTGGGTCACATGGCCTCAAGCGCATCTCCCCGTACGCCAGAGGCTACTGACTAGCAATGAGGGTCTCAGTAGGTGATAGTGGGGAGACTATACACTCATATCAGAGTAACACAGCGGTATTGTCTGTGTAAATTTCATTCAAATAGCAAAAGCAGTAAACAATTAAAAGACAAAAGAGATAGACATGTATTAATATCCATTTTTATAAAAGGTGGAAAACTTCAGTTTACAATCCATGCACGTACCGATGATGTTAAATTTATGTAAGCAGGAGACATTACAACATGCTTTACAAACAATACAATGGAAAAGACAGAAATGCCCCATGGCGATCTCCTGAGCATCCCAAGATCCCTCTTGGTCCTTTTCTCCTAACTCTTCAGGTTCAAACAACAATATAAACAACCTAGGTCCTATAAGCAAGAAGGTCTACTCAGGTACCCTAGTGCAATGGCGGCACGAGAAGGGTGTGATATATAAATATCAGTAGGCCGGCACCACCGGTGTCGAAGCCAATCCAGACAGTGTATAATAAATAAACAGTGAGTGGGTATGGAGAAATAGGTAACCAGATGTACATACGTAAATAACACCCTTCCCGGTTCCCAAGGGACACCTGACGGCTATACCAGCTTCAGCGTGTTGCCGGTAAAGTAACTTGTTCATGTCACCATATTTATATGTATATATATAAAAGCATTTAGGTTATATATGGAATGGGGAAAGAATGTCTCCCACCCATTAATAAGATTAGTGTGCACAAGGTAAGAATGCCTCTAATCCCTATGGGTCAACTGGAAAGGGGTAAGAATGCCTCCCCTGCACACATGTATCGAGAAATAGCGGGAACAATGTAAGAATGCCTCTCATCCCTATAGGTCAACTTGTAAGGGGTAAAAATTCCTCCCTTCCATACACATATATCGAAATAGCGGGAACGAGGTAAGAATGCCTCTCGTCCCTATAGGTCAGCTGGAAAGGGGTAAGAATTCCTCCCTTCCATAACTTTCATACAACTGTCATGGGGTATAACTCCCTCCCATCCATAATAATTAAAATACTGGCATTGGGTATAACTGCCTCCAATCCAAACATGTAAAACATAACTAGAAGTCCAATGGCAAGGGGTATGAATGCCTCCCTTCCAGACATGTACTGTCACACTAGCATGGGGTATAACTGCCTCCAATCCAGACACACAAACATTCAGAGTAGATGGAATGGGGTAAGAAGGCCTCCCATCCATAACCATACACATTCATTATCAACATTATAATACAATGCATAAGGTAGAACCAGTTATGCATTTCAAGTAAACATTCCACATTCACAATCAGAAATATCACACGTTTATATATAACTTCCCACACGCACGTTCATCACATGTATACTTAAGGAAACACCTCTTATGTATCTACATCAAGTAATTAACATATTCAGTTTAAAAACAATTTTCGTGATCGTTAAGTTATCCCAAGGCGTGGTCATACTGCCCTAGTCCATTCATTCTAGATTACCCATTTCATCAAATATGATTTTTTTTATCAATTTTTTAACCCTTTGATACCTTATAGAGGAAACATATCAAATAGTATTAGGTCATCCCACTAAGGTTATCATCTTACTCAATTTTACTAACATGGAAAATTGACCTAAACATATGTATCACAACCATGTCATTCTACTTGTCTCAACAAGGCATGTTCCCATTCAAAGCATCAAAGAAAAACCACAACAATCCAGCAAGAAAGCATAAAATTTCTATCACTAATTTTTATCTTGAAGACAACGCCCCTCTGATTGGGGGATTTTATTATTAAATCGCTAGTTTAGTGACCTTGCAACCTCTTTTATTTTATTCCCGCAACTCACATGATTTTCCCAGCTGGATTTAACCGGAACTAAACTTGCAGAATTAAAATGCTAAGGTAGTGCAGAAATAACTCTTTACTACTTTACTTTAAATTAAAGGGCAAGGAGAGGGACCCTACCTCTAGGTGGATCCATCAGTCCACTCCGGCTATTGGCACTTTCTAACTAAGAGTCGCAGGCGAGTCACATAGTCTTTGGAGACTCGAAACCACGCCAAAACCTCGAACACACTATAACAAAGTCCTAGGAACTCATAAACATGTAAATCCCCAAAATCAACAAGTGTGATACAAAGCAAGACGTGAAAAACTTTCCCAGAAACCTTCCTGATGATCCGAAACCACCCGAACCACTTCGCCTTTGGTGGAGGTTGCCGTAAAGCACACCAAGGAGTCCCAACGGACCTTCTGCATAACCTAGCACCAAAAGAAAACTGAAAAACGCATCACCCTAAACCCTAGGTCATTCATATGATTCTCATCCGGAAACGAATAGGTCGAAACAAATCAAATAATTGAGTTGAGTTGATAGAGGGGATCTTACCATAGAGATTCGATGAAGAAATGACCAGAAATCAGAGGGAGGAACTCGATCTAGAGGAGGCAGAGAGAGTGGTGTCGCGCGGCTCACACGGGAGAGCACCTTGTCTTTGTGTGGGTCGAGTGAGGGTGACAGAGAGATTAGATTAGGTTTTTATTTATTTCTTTTTCTTTTTATTTTAATTTTAAATTACAAACCTAAACTCACTGGAGTGCACGGTATTACCCGCACGGTTTGTCAAACCGTGCGCAAACCGTGCAGAGTCTTCTGCCTCCGAGACATTTGATGCATAAGCTAGGCACACGGTTTGGTAAACCATGCGTAGACCATGCACAAGACACTTTCTCCTTTCATAAGGACACGTGGTTTGGGCCACACGGTTTAGCCAAACCGTGCGCCAACCATGAGCCCTATGCATCTCTTTTAAAAAAAAATGGTCTGGCACTTCTGAAACCTCTCGGGCCACCTGAGATACTTAACGGGCCTTCTCCCATGTCCAAAACCATTAAAAGGAAGGGTTACAACCTTTGGAACCTTTTTCCGAATCCCAATCTTCAAAACGACCGATTTAGTAAAGGAAAAAGTTCAAATTATTTCGTATTTTAGAACAGTTTAAAATGCAGGTCATTACAAATACGTCCAAAGAATGTGATAGTTTAGTGCCATTTGAACACATGGTAATATAAAAAATGTTACAAAAGTGAGATAAATTATCTCCCACAAGGTTCACAATTCCCAGAAATCATCTCTGGCATAGAATACATACTACATATCTTCATAACCTTTGGAAAGATAACATAATAAAGGGTGTGATCAGATTCTCATAAAGGGAAAACAAGATTGATATTTTAGCGTTATGATGAACATACTGGTATGAGAACTTATGTAAAACATTATTAGATCATACAATGAATATCAAAAATAATATACATGAGTCATGGAGTAAATTTAGGTAGTTAATAAGACATGAATAATAGTGGAATACAGAGCATAATCTATGGATGGATAATATAGGAATAATAAAAGAAATAATGGAAGACACATTAAAATGTTATATCATTTGGTATATGTCCTGGTGCATTTTGAAAATATATCAGAGACTTTCATGTGGACTACACCTACTATGTTGGAAATAATTCCATCTCCTATCGTATTCCATTTGTTATAAGGGATTAGTTATCCAATTCTTCCCAGAGTGGATCATGTTTTTTCTTCTTCCCGTATTGTATCAATCCCATTGACTCAAATCCCATATTTTTTTCTGAAATATAAATAATTACCCAATAATTTGAGAGATATTTAGGTGCCACACATCACATATATAATCATAAATATATGTTTTATAATATCATAAACAAGTATCATATCATATCCTATAAAATTATATGTATTTCATAAATATCATATCATAACCCATGAGGTGAAATGGGTAACATAAATACAACATCATATTAAAACCTATGGAAATATATAGGTTTCATAATAAATATAACAAATAATAAACCATGAATATAAAAAGATCTGAATGTCATATACCCCATGGAAATTAAATACGTTTCCCAAACATATAACCTATATAAGTGAAATGGGTTTCATAACCATCGTGTTATGAAAACAGAAACCATTAATAGAAATATTTTGAATTGAACACATAGATTATATCTGAGATGAACATTATTAACAAAAATATATGACATCATATATTGAAAATAATTTTGAGATATATTTTTTAATCATTTCATTTGAAAAATATTTTTTTAATGGAAAATACATTTTAAAACAAAAAATCATTTTAAAGACATTTTCATTGAAAATATATTCGAAAACTTGAAATAATTATTTCCAATACAGATTTACATGCAGAATAAATGAAAATATATTTTAATAAAAAAAATTTAAATTTTTTTTATAACCTTTATTTTGAATAAGACAAAAATTTGATTGAAGAGTAAAATAAGGTTATATTTTCCTAAAAAAATTCCTTAATAATATTTTGTACCATAGGGTGTAATAATTAAAAAAATCCACTAATATGTAACTAATAATGTTGGAAAATAAATATAATTATATTTTTAGATATATGAATCATAATATTTCATCAATTTAAGTATAATCGTTAAAATTACAGAAAAATTGTGAGATTTATGTAATAAACTCTTATCCATTTGGTAGCAATAAATCATAATAACAATGTTAGAATATAAAATAATAAATATAATAATATAATAAATATATAAATATCCATGATATAACATGTAAAATATTCTCTATTTAAACATTGAAAAATAATATAGTTGCATAGAAAAAAGATGTCCCCAAAAAGAAAATAAATTGACCAAACATTACAATATAAATGTAGTAACAATTAAACATTAAAGATCATCAAAGTATAAGAATAAAATGTGTATTTAGATAAAAAAATTAATGATAATAATCATATCTACAACCAAGGTATGTATATACACCTCACTAAAGAAACAAGTGGTAAATATGGAATATGCCTATAAAAATTAAAGTGAGACTAAAAATCCCCATACCATATGTCTTGACTCTCTTTGTACTCATTCTGTAAAACTATATAAAAAATATATTTTTATTATAAATATATTATGGAAACATATTAGATCATATCATATCATATATTCATTACATATTACCTCTTATTACCCATTTATTTTAAAATTATATGTTAATGTAATGTTTAGGGTAATAATAACTTTATCTTCCCATGTGTTTTGTATTGTAATATTTTTTCCTATTATTATATAATTTGTTCATCATTCTAAATTTATAAATACGAAATAAATATCATATAAATTCTTTATATATTTGTTGTTGATAATATATAAAATTCAAAATTATAATATTTAATAAATTGTTCCTTGAGACTATTGGCCATTTGTTCTCTTGAATACATCTTCCATTTCATTATCATTTTGAAAAAAATTAATTAAATGAAATATATAATTTTATATATAATGTAACATCCCTAACATGAAATCCACTAATCCTTTGTATTTCTTGATATAATAAAATAATCGTATTTATTACTAGTTAATTAATTTATATGGAAAAAAATTCTTACGATGTTGGAAAATTAAGGTCGGTATTCATTATTCCATGAACTCTTTCATTAAAATGGATTGTAAGATTGAAATACAATGTCAAAAATCCATAAATGTTATGTAGATAATAAAATGGAATGGCTTTAATGTTGAATTATCACATAATTTCCCAAATGGTTACTCAAGAATTATCATTTTCAATTAAAAGTGATATTCTAACGCAATCCTTTAACATAGTATTTTCTTTTTCCAAAATCTCATTATCACCCTGATAAATAAAATTTAAGATATTAATTTGTTTTACAACAATATTATTAATGAAATTTTTATTTTTTATATTAAATTTAATACCATAAGTTATTAATTTTGGATTATTTTCCATTCATCGATAATTAATGATAAAAGAGAAAATTATTCTTAAACAAAATTAAATGTAGGAAATGATAAAGATAGTTATAAACTATCTTGTTCATCTCAATTACTTTAATAAAATAGTAAATACTTACTTTCGTATTATTATATAGTATTATAAAACTTTCATGATTAATATTGTGAACCTGAAAAAATTATCCTTTTTTAGTGTTTATTGAAATAAAAGGTAAAGAAATTATATAAATAAATGATACTATAAATATAAATCTATTGAGTTATTAAAACATAAAAAAATTAATTCCTACAAATTCTAACAAATTCAAAATAGACCTTAGTCATTTATGAGGTAAAATTTATTGCATTCGTCATGTAATTTGTAAAAACAAAAAGATATAAGAGCTTGTAAAAATGATAAAATGAGTAATAAAATAAGATTTTTATGATTAATATTTTAATTAAATTGAATACTATGGAGTTTCAAGAATCATATTAATAATTTCAATCCATTTTTAAAGACAACTACATATAGTGTATATGAAAAATTATATATATCATCTAGAAAGGTTGTAAAATATATATATACATGAATGTCAATTATTTTCATTATTCTTTTGTTCTAACAATATAGAAGTAAATATGTATTTATCATGAAACAATGAAAACAATATCATACATAACATAACATAAAATTTAATTAATCATTTTAACAATCCCATATAGGTAGTGATAATAAATGAAATATATAACATTTTAGAGAAGGTACTTAATACATATGGGGAAGTAATTATTTAATTCCACATTTAGTGGAAAATATGTAGATAATAGTCCTTAAAAATTCATAATCCATTTAACTATATTAATGATACCGACCTTTTTATATTTTTTTACTTAATTGATTATAATGATTTAAAAGAAATAAGGATATTGAAAATAATTGGAAAATATGATTAACCTCTATTTTTGACTAATATATTGCATTACACATAACATCTCTTCAAAAAAAATTATTTTTATGTCCAATTCCACTATGCAGTATTTTGAATTATTTTTAACGATATTTTGTTATGGATTATTTTACTAAAATGGATGAATGTGTGTTTATAATTGAGGATAAGATAGAACATAATATATGTGAGTTGGGTGAATGTCTTATAAATACATGAAACATTAATATATATTATGTGTATCACTCTAGAAATGTGGATTTGAATTATAAACTATTAAAATATTAGATTTTTAGGATTGATGTAATATCATCAAATCAAATAAATATGACATTTGCATGGAATTTGAATCCTTATCCTACAATTCTAACCCAATTAACTTATTTTGGCCTCTACCATAGTGAAAATTGATTTAATAGTGTAAATTATTTTTCATGTCATAATAAAATTGAAAACATTAATTTTATTATTTAATATTTAAAAATAAATATATAATTATATATCATGAAATATCTAATGTAAAAAATATTATGTATGGGTAATTCAGTTGACATATTTAAAAAAAAAACTATTTTTGAAGAATATATTTTATTTTATTTTCATTCATTGTGCAGTGATAATTATTCGATGAATGATAACATAATTTATTTAATATAATTTATTAAAATATATTAAATATAAGTCAATATTTAATACAAATTTAATTTACAATTTTAAATTTACATTTTATAATTAAAAATCAGAATTTTTAAAAATAATCATTATAATATTGAAATTATTTTATCCCTATTTCTATCCAATCCATATTCAGTTTACAAATTTTTGTTGTGTGACATATTAAAATTTGACATGTAAATTTATTTAATAATCAATTTAATAAAGAAATGTCATTTAATAAGATATAATATTTTTAAATTAAACATTTACATTTATCGAAGACATTGTAAATGTGTACTCCCAGAATTTTTTTAAACCATTATTTTTTAAAATATTTTATATCATTTTTTAATAATATTTATTTTCTCATATTAGTATAATTTTATCCATATCATTATCTCTCATACACAGATTTATTATATTAAAGTAAAATATATACTATGTCGGTTAGTTGTTATACTATATCCCTCAATAATAATTTTCCTATTTAAATATTCATAAAATAAAAAAACATATTAGTATTATTTTGTTTCATTAATTCACTGATTTACCATATTTACTATTAAGAAAAAACATGTTTCTAAAAATGTTTTTCAAAGTGAGTTATAATATATCAAATAACATAGTCACGTTGATAAATAAAAACCAATAGTAGTTCCACATATGAATTTTCATGCTCTAAATATACAGACACTGTGTCCATTAAATTTATTAAATCATGTGTATACTGTTGGGACTGATTTCTATATTAAGATAGAATATATTATTAATGAGTGTTAATGGATTTCAATTATGATCAACATGTAGAAGGAAATCACCTAAGTAAAATGGAGAATAGAAACAAGACGTTGGTTGATCATTATCATATGTTTCAAATATATGTGTACCAGGAGTGATGCATTGTCTAAAACTACTAAGGATAGTTGGAATGTTCTTTGGAAGGTGGGTAAAAATGGAGAAGATGAAGACGTGGAAGATTTTTTGAATGGTTCTGTCGAATTTTTATTTGTAAACATATTGTTGTACAATAATTAGTTTTTGATGCCTTTTCCAAAAAAATGTGTCATCCATAGATGCCAGCCAAGGTCTTCAACTCAGGCACATGCAGGACCCGAAGCGGTCAACCCTGCTCGAGGGAAGCCCTCCAGACCAGACAACATGAGGCGGGGAGTGTGTTGGTTCTGTTCAAGCCTGATGGGCTGCACAATGATGAACTCGTGCAGTGTGGAAGCTAGTAGAATGCCCATAGAGTAGAGTGGGTTCAAGAGTGTGGCCGTAGGGTGAACATGATATGGTGTGGTAGTGTGGTGGGAGGAGGTCTAATATGAGCCACTACTACAGTGGATGGTTTCATAAACCGTGGGAAATTATCGTGACATATCAATGTGGGACACAGTTTTAAAAACACTGATATAATCCTACTAGTAAATCCGAACTTTCTGAAGAACATGGCATCACATTTCATCCCGCGCACAAGGATATAAAATGAGTCTCTCATCATTTATGCATCGTGTGTGGAAGCATCAGAGCAGTCAAATATTTGATCGAGTGTCGTCTTTAACCACTGGCCACCAGACACAAACCTGTGCAACAAAGAAGCTACTGAACATAAATGATCGAGTCTCTGACCATTATAAAAGACCAAACCCAATGCATGAGAATATTCTAAGAAACACTATAACATGAATGCAACTATGATTGCGTGCATGCATCAAAATAAGGATTAACAAGCGTTGGTTAAGGAAAATAAATTTTCTAGAGGTCATCCCATGTATAGAGCTCAAGAAGATGAAATATGCATGCATATCTCATTATATACACATGAGTATTATTACAATGTGAAATCAAATTCAATGGAGAAACTCAACATATCTTCACGATAGCTTATAGATATTAAAAAACATATGATTTCTGTTATTCACGGTAGATGCTGGAAGAGATGAGTGTGCATATTTTGGAGGATGAAAATATATGATTTCTTATTATATAAAATGAATCATCGATTCTTGAAAAAAGGGGTTGCATCCATGCCAACGAGAGATACTGTTTTTTGAGAAACATAGCCCCTTTGAAATTTATGTTCATGAAGTAGGTTGCATGATCTGTGAACCATTTGAGGTTCATGATGTGTATCTCACATACTGATATGATTATCCAACGAGTGAAACATGTACTACTCTGGTTTACGATGAAGAAGATCCACGAACCACACCTGGTTCATGAAAATTTCAACAATGTTCCACATTGGTTCAGGAGGAAGAGTATTCATGAACCACTTCATCTTCATGAATAGTTGGAGTTCTGCGTACCTCTCTGGTTCGCGAAGCAAGGAACCGCGTACCACTTTGGTATGTGTGGAAGGGGTTCTGCGAACCATTTTGGGATTTCAAGGTAAGGGTAACATGTACCTTTCTAGTTCACAATAATGAGATGTTTCTCATACCACTATTGGTGGCAATGAAGGGAACCTATACCCATTTGGTGGGGATCAGGATCAACTTGGTACATGAAGGAAGCATGTGCATCCCTTACGCAAGGAGATTCCACTAATCATCCTGGTTTGTGGAGGAGACAAAGTGCATTATAGAACTATGTACCTATGTAGGGTAAAAGGGAAACAATAAACACCGTAAAATGAGAATATAAAAACCCTAATTCTTGAAAAAAATCACATACATATTAATATATTCAAATAGATGTGTACAAGTGTGTGATGAGGAAGAGAGAAGGAAGATTGTGCATTATGATTGGAAATGAATTCATATTCACGATTAAAATAAGAACATAGTTAAATCCCAAACATATCTAAATCAAGTGATACAAAAATGAGAGGAGTTGTCATGTTTGTACTAAAAGGCACCATAACCATTAGAGCCTCCATAGAAGAATGAAGAAGTGAATGTGAATGCATACAAGAATACTATGAAGATAAGCATCATAATTTAATTGTGCAAGTATCAAATGAATTAGAGAGGTTGACATCATCTATAATGTAACATTCATGGTCACATACATAAATGGAATAATAAGAGTTGATTCTTATGATTCCTAGTGAATAGGTTTTCAGTGACCCGAGGGAGGCATGAAGCTATCCACAAACATTGTAAAGGGTGTGTTCCTAGTATAGATTTATAGAACCCAAACCATATAATCTATATCTAGTGGACACTAGTGGAATTATGTATTATATACAACTTGTCATGGTGTGCTTCTTGGATGCAGCCCTTAATGGGGAACCATGAAAATGTGTGATGTCATCCTTCTACATGTGAATGTTTTAATTACTGAACATATCCATCATACATGTTTAATTAATTTTCTACCAAAAATGGAACAAGAACCAATAAATTGGACAATAGGTTGACACCCTAATTTACCCCCACCCCCTCAAAGTGACCTTGGGTCCTTCAATTTGTATTAGAGCGAATGGATTTTGTGTGTGTTGGATACATTACATGATTCTATTTAGAAGAGGATTGGATAATATTTCATATTTCAAAAATGTAGAGAAATATTGATGAATGATCCATTATTTTCATGAATAAGTCAATACCCAACAAGACCATGATGAACAGTGAAATAAGGGAATAAGAAGTAGAATATGTATCTCATGACCAAAGAAGATGTAATGTATTGTTCCACATGACCAACCAATAATCAAAAATATCAGGCTTAGGATGTAAATATCTAGTGGATTAGGTTTCTACCGTAGAATAAGATTACACATCTATCTCATTTGTAGTTGATCATGAGAAATTAATATCATATCGCCATGATATTTTGGAAGAATGAGTTGTTTCTATTTTCAATGTATTTCTATGTATGAAAGATGAGATCTTCCAACTATGAAGATAATATAATAATATGGAGGAAGTCCTTGAAAAAAAAAGTAACATAATTTTATAATCACTCCAGATAGGTTGAATCCCATGAAGAGAAAGAGGACATCAATAAGACTCTAGATGAAAAGATCCATTCATTTATCGATTAGATAAAAAGCGAATTGAATTCAATGCTCTAAATTTGGAAGAAATATCAAATAAGAACAAAGATCTTGACTCTATGTTACAATGATAAATTATGAATGATGAAGATGAGGATTGAAATTTGAAAAAGTCATGTGATGAGAAGATGATCATGATTGAAGATCAGAAGATCACAGTCAATATGGATTGTCTGAAATTAGATCACAATTGACCAATCTTAAGAAAACACATATTGAGACATCACAAAAGAATGAAAGAGTTGATGGTTGAATTCAATGCTCACTAGAAGATTCTAATGCCAAAATACCTCCAACATGTGATAAGAAAACCATGACTTCACTCGTTGATCTATCGCAATAATTTAAGAGTGTGAGGGTACCATCCACACCAACTTTTACTGTTGTTTCTAAAAACTTTTCTATTAAATTATCATGTTGGATGAAAAATTATAAACAAGTATGGATGAGGAAGGATGAGGAGAAGAAACCAACCACCTTGGACAGAGTGTATATAATGAAGAAGATGAAAGATGATTCCCCAAATATATCCGATCACATTATGATGAAGGCCCCACAACATTATACCGAAGATGTTCAGAAGACATGAGTTTTGGGTCAATGTTGTTGCTGCAAAATATTAGGACAATGAGCGCTAGATTTTTCGTACAAACCATTAAGTAAAAATGCATAAAGAAATCCTATGTCAAAACTGAGAAATCCAGAGAAGAAGAAGCCACATCAAGAGATCCAAAAGAATTTGTACGCTGCATACATATTTGAAATTCTAGAATATATCTATGATGTATACAATGGGAGTGGTCTCAAGAATGGAGAAATATTATCTTAACACATATCCAGAGATGATAAGATTAGAAGACCACAAAAGCTAACTAATAGAAAAGAATCTACCTTGGGATGAAATCAGTAGATTTATGAAAATGAAATTTATTCCAATAAGACTCCAAGAATAAAATTTTAGAAGTCCATGTATTCAAAATCCAGGAAGTTGAAGAGTTGTACATAAAAAAGAATTCATAAAAATTATGTTACTCTGAAGAGTCCTAGTGAAAAATCAAAACAAACTACCATTGTTTGCAGAGACATGTTTGATATCTCTTTTGATAACATGGAATGAATGAGTAAGAAAAGAATTGCACATGCTATTTAAAGTGAAACAAAAAATAAGATGCTTCCATATGATGATAAAAAGTCATATGAGTGAGGTGGAACAAGGCTAGTAACAATATTAATAATTATTGTGAATTTATTCTCACCCAAGAAGAATTTTTCACGAAGATGAATGTTGAACCAGATGATTCTAGTGATTTGAAATCACGTGATGAAAGAAGACTAAGACACAATGAAATGGATGAAATATTGAGATCCACACAACCAATGTATAAACTGATGATCAAATTTTCATGTGTGAGGAGTGGAGAAAACAAAGCATCTAGGTTGAGAAAAGTTTCTGCGCCTTCCAGGTCATATGGAAGACATAAAGAGGGACCACCTACATCCCTTAAAATTTTTTGTATTGTAATGATCATACATGGAATTAAAGGTGAATCAAAAACTAAGAGGAAGAACCTTAGTAGTTTTCCCTTGAAGGGGAGACACGTAATGAAGCTGCAAAAGTTATTACTTCATTTAGTATCAACATATGCTCATATCAAATTCAATTACTCTTAATAATGTTAGAAGATCATGTTATTCTAAATTATGTGTCCTTTGTCAATCTCACATACTACTCAACTCAAATTAATTTTTTTTGACAATGTGGGAGAAAACAAATCAATCAATGACATATGAAAATTTGAATGGGCCTCGATGACAAATAAATGTGTACACATCGAATGAGGTATCATGATCAGTGGATAATGGACAGTATTGTGGTCTTGATCAAATACAATTGTTTTCTACATCGTGAGTTGCTCAAGTAGATATAGAGTTAAATTATTGATGACACAATTTCATAATTATTGGATGATACCCTCAGTAAATAAACTATTTAGTCCTTGTCAATCAGATGCAGAGAAACTGAAATGAAATTTGAAAAGTGAAAGGAAAAGATCATATTAATTTGATAGTGACACGATCATTTTAAATAACATTGAAGTATTCGAAACAAAAACATAGTGGTGGATTATTGGGACAGATATGTATATGATGAATATTTTAGAATGAGTGTCAATGGATTTTTTTGATGATATACATAAAGAAGAAACTCCTCTAGGTAAAATGGATAATAGAAACCAGTCAGTGGTAGAGCATGATCCTAAGTATCATATATATGTGTATCAGGTGTGATAAATTGTCTTATATAATTAAGGATAGTTGGAATGTTCTTTAGAAGGAGTATAATAAACAGAGAAGAAGAGGTTGTGGTGGAGTTTTTGAATGGTTGTTTGGAATTTACATTTTTAAACACATAGTTTTACAATATGTTGTTAATTAATGACTATAAAATTAATTGGACCACACATGGAGGCCAGCCGAAGTCCTCACCTCAAGCACTTACGGGACCTGAGGGGTAAACTGTACTAGAGGGAATCCTTATAGACCATCCCCTCAAGAGACAGGGTGTACAGTAGATGTGTTTAAGACCATAGGTGTCGTACTGTGGTGAACCCGTGCAACGTGGGCCCGACGAGTGCGACTGAAGAGAAGAGTGGGATAAAAGAGTATGCCTGTAGGGGGAACATTGTACAGGGCGGTAAAGTGGAGGGGTTAGAAGTAATCTGAGCAGATATTTCTACATCTTGGTTGATTAAATGAAGAAAAAACATCACCTCATTTCAATGTGGGATAAGGTTTTAAAAACACGGATGTAATACCTCCTGTCACTCTTATATCCCTGAAGATCTCGGACGCACATCACATCCCACGTAAAAGGGTATAATATAAGTCTCTAATCCTCCCCACACTATGTGTGGTAAAAGACGAGTCATCTGATCTTTGACCGAGGTTCTTCTTCATCCCCAGGACACCCGACATGATTCTGGGTATCAGAGAAGCTCTCAAAACTCCATGATTGAGTCTCTAGGCATTATATAAGAGATTACCCACTGCATGAGCATCATCTATGAAACATGATATCATGAATCCAACTAAATTTGTAAGCTTGCATCAAATTACTGAATAACTTGTGTACACTGTGGAAAACAAAGTTGTCAAAAGTTTATTCATGTCGAGCACTCAATGAGAAGGGATCGACATGCATACCTCTTCAAATACACATGAGGATGATTACAACTTTCAATCAAAAAAAAACTGAGAAAATCGTCATATCACAACGCGGGTTTAAAGATATTTAACATCTTATGATTTCTGTTATTCAAGGTAGAATCTTGAAGATAGCATTGTGCAAATTTTTCACATGGAAAATATCTGATCTCCTCTTGTAAAAAGTGACTTGCCGATTCGAGAAAAATAGTTTTCATCCAAGCCTTTGAGAGCACTTATTTTCAAAAAAATAGAGCCTCTTCAATTTTTATGTTCTAGAAAATGAATTCCATATCCATGAACAATTTGTGGTTAGTGATGAGTATCCTGCATATTTATTTGGATCATGAATGATTGAACCACGTACCACTCCGGTTCGCGAAGAAGAAGAGCCGCGAACCACTCCTTGTTTCTGAAGAGGTGAACCGAGTACCACTTTAGGTCATGAGGATTAATATTCACTAAATACATTTTGATCATGAAGAGAATGATTTCTGCATACCTCTTTGGTTCTCGAAGAAAGAACCTCTTACCGCTTCAGTTCACGAGGTAGAGTTCCCGCGAACGGTTTTGGGTTTCTGATGTAACAGTAATGCTTAAAATTCTGGTTCATGAAGAATATATGTCTTTCATATCACAATGGATAATGAAGAAGGGATCTGAGAACCATTATTGGGAACATCTTAACACTTGGTATGTGAAGGAAGCATGTGCATCCCTTATAAAAGGAGTGACCGTGAATCAACCTTGTTCATGGAGGAGACAATGTTCATAAGAGAACTCAATTCCTATTATGTGTAATAGGAAAACAATAAACACCATGTCATTCACCAATACACACATTGATTCTTGAATAAAATCACAGCCATATAAACATATGGAAATCAAAGTGAACAAGTTTGTGTTAAAGAAAGGAGGAGGATGATTGAGCATAGTGATCGTAAATGCATTCATATGCATGATTTAAAGAAGAGCATAATTAATGGAATGAATATCTGAATCAAGTTCTATAATGATAAGATATATGGTCATGTGTGTACTTAAAGTCACCATACCCATTTTCGCCTTCTCAAAGTAAAGAACAACCTAATGTGCATGCATACATGAATACATTGAACAGAAGAAACCTAAACCAAGGGTGCACGGGTATAAAAAAGTAAAGAGGAATAGCACATCCATATTGTCACATACATGGTCACACACATACATTAGATAAGAAGATTTTATTCTGATGATTCCTCTTAGTATTTGTTTTAGTGTTTGAACAATCATAAAAGAATTTGGGATACTGGACAAGAATAATAAGAAGTCTTAGTACATATGGTTGTTGCACTAGAGAAGAATATAAAAAGTTTAAGAGAATTAAAGCTAGAACTTGATGTTAGAAAAGTCTCATGTTGAATAGGTGGAAAATACATTAATACATATCCTTTGTGGAGACATTCATGTAAATAAAAAGAGTGGGACTTCATCCAAGGTAGTGAGATAGGGGGAGTCAACGGGAGTGACCCGAGGGAGGCAGTCAGCTATCCTTGAACCTTGTAATGGAGATGTGAGTGGGATAAAGTTACTATTCCCAATACTTTTAATCCACACCTAGTAATGATTAGTGGAATTAGGTATGACCAGCAACATGTTGGCATATTCTCCTCGGTTGTAACCCATTGTTGTGAACCATGTAAAAGGGAGGTGTGGTCCTTATGCATGTGAATGTTTTATTTACTTCATATATCCTTTGTAATGGTTTTATTATGATTATAACAATGTGGGAAAAAGATCGAATAAATTTGAGAAAAAGTAGACACCCATATTACCCCATCCCCCCCATCATGGTGACCTAGAGTCCTTCATATACCTCACCAAAAGTTGTACATGGAACTCAAAATATACTTTCAATTGTTTTGATGGATGTACCATGTGATAAGCTACCATACTAAATTGGAAATGAATTTTAAATATTCCAATAAATCAGCATATAATAACTCCATTATTAATAAAATTATATTTCTATTTTATAGAAATAGAAGATAGAAATACTTATCACCAATGTTGAATTATGGATCACGTAAATTTTAGGGAACAAAACCATTTTTTCAACTATCATCATCCCCTAGTGAATTTGAATATATTTAACATTCATTACATTTACTTAATGTCAAGGTAACGATCATATTCTACACAAACATATATTATATACATACCTCGTATATATCAAAAACATAAACAATGTATATCATATAATGTTAATAAATCTAAGAATGTTATCCAAAAAAATAAAATATATTTATAATATAATGAGATCGACTACAAAAATATTCAATTATGTGCCTTATATCTATTAGGGGATTATATGATGGAAGCCATGTTGATATATTCACATTTCCATTAATGTAGTTGTAATTGTTTCATCATTCCCAGATACTTCATATGTCAAACTGGATAGTTCTAGCATATAATGATGCAAGATACGAATTCCCTAATTTCAATTTTAATGTTTTCCCAACATAAATTTCCACTATAATTTCAATACCACATCATGATTCATGATTGGTCAGTCATCAATGAGATTTGGGAGTCATTAAACATATAAATTTTAAAATATATTTTTGTATGGATACATAAAATAATCGTTACTCTAATCATTTTATATCTATAATTGAGATCTTATGAACATTGCATAATCTCATTTTATGATCTACATCCTCTTTATTTTTCTCTTTGACTATTATATGAATTGTTGATTGAGAATTAAATTAATAAATAGAAGACATTTCAAAAATCAGTATGGATCGATGGACCAGATTTTATTCAACCATTATTATTTGATTGTTTTCAATCCTAATTATGTATAAGGGACAATGACCTTTTCTGTTTAAAAGTATCAAAAGCATTTTTCTCCTTGACATAATGTTGATGTGTTTAATATTCATAATCCATGTTCAGATATATCATTATCCACTATATTATGATAAAATATATGTAATTAAATATTATATTAAACCCTCAATTATGAATTTATTTCATCAAGCTTATCACTAGGGAGTTATTGAACAAATATTTTTAGTGAAACAAATTACATGTTCATGTTTCAAATCATGTGTCATGTAATAATTATCATACATCCTCAATAAACATTAAGTATATGCTACTAGAATTTTTAACTACATGTGACATATGAAATGCCCATAAATAAGGAAATAATGTAAGTCTAAATCTATAATCCACTTCAATATAAATATAGTACATCAATATCTACTAGTGTTAAAATTAGTACCATGAAATATTAATCACATAACTATATCATTTGGATCACTTCTATGTTTAAATAGTTAATCGATTTGTAATATGTAATAAATAATTCAAATATTATCACCAATAGCTACCTAATTCCGGAAAACTACATCTCTTGATCATAATATTTTGTATTTAACATTAGCTTCCTACATTAGTATTAGTAGGATCCATGAATATTCATTGTCTTATAATTACATGACACACAAATGATAAAGTATATATCAAGAAATAAAACATCATAAATTAGTTATATAGAATAAATATTAACAATGTTTATAATGAATTCATAAATTTATATTATTACTCTTCAATGATAATATAATATATACAAATGTCAAATATAATGTAAAATATTGGTCAAGGTAATATAGAATTACTGTATTATATATTTCCGTGAAATTGGATGATAATTATTAGGAATGTTTTTCATTTTTAGGAATATGATATGTTCTAACCATATATCAATATTTTTTATGGGTAAACCCATATTTCATGCCCTTAATTAATGATAATAAGATTAATGGACTATCATTAATAACTATTTAATTCTACATAAAAACTCAATCAAGTTAATATTACATCATCCTTGATACATCTTATCGATTTTGATATTATTAGGTTCTCGATTATCAATTATTAGACTGATTAAAACATATTTCTCCTAAAAATTGTTAATTGTTTCACCACAATGTGTTGTACATGGGAATATGAATCCCTAATATGAATACCCCATTTTGATGTTTTTCAATTCCTATAAATCTAGTTAGGAAATTAAATAATAATTACTTCAAATAGAAAGAACAATATTTATGATTTCAATTGAATAATCAATGTACCAATTTTGGGGAATACTAGAAAACAATTCAAAAATATATTGGAATATCCAGGAACAATGGTAGTATCATTAATTTTGAGTTTCTCCCTAACCATTATAAATAGATCCCGTTAATGAATATATAATACATCCCATATAAGAATGTTACATAATCATTATTGATCAAACATGTAATTAATTGTTGATTCATAAAATAAAACCTAGAATCTCTTCCTTGAATTTTGTGATTTTATCAATATAGAGTGTACCAATACTTTTCGAAAAATAAATTATATATAACTAAATATATAATAAAAAAAATTAAGAAGAAAATTATCACTGACATATATGATAATGGTGATATAGACATAATATGTGGTCATCATACTATTGGATATCTTCCATGATATTTAACATATAATCATGTATGTGGTGGTGCGAAACCCATAGAATAATATTCAATTATTAATGTGTCAAAAGATCCTCCCTCCAATGGAAATCCTCATGGAACTATTATTAAGGAAGGGAGATAATGAAAACTAGATGATCTCCTCTAATATGATATTGGTTAGAAACAGAAACTAAGGGTGTATTATACAAAAAAGATGGGGTCATGGAAATATAAGTGATTAATGTGAAAGAGATTTGAATAAGAAAAATACACCAATAAATAATTTTTGTTTTAAATAATAGAACCCATGCGCATATAATAATTGTCATGAATCTATATACAAATGGAATAATACTCTATGTACCAATGGATAAAATTGGTAGTGACCATGAATGCCATAAACTGATAAAAAAACCAAATCTATTAAAATCCATCATGGTCTCCAACCTACTCTTAATGGGAGGAAAAACAATGTATATGGGTATATTGATTATAAAAGATATACTTAAAGGTATACTCCATGGATCAACTCTTGAAATTTTTAATGAGGTCATATTAATTCCTAGTGAGAAAATGTGAAGCTTACTTATCAAATAAAAATTTATACTATGTTCCCATAGTCACCAAGGATATATCTCACCATGTAACATAAAAGTTATATCAGGCAATATAATAACACTATGGGTACCACAACCACAACATCTTCAATATTCTACCGTTATGACTTAACTTTTTATACCCTAATCTATATCATCTTAAACAAAGAAATATTGAATAATATATGTTTAAATCAACATAACATTTAAATATTACATCACATCATCTCATTATTACATTCACCGTGTCCGTATATTTTCCAAGTACTATCTAGGATCCACCATATACAAAATGAAGTGCATAATTCATCATGTATAAAACCTCAACAAATCACATCACATACAATGTGAATTTAATTCAATATCTCACAGAAAAAATATGTCATTCATATTGAAATTATCATTTTACTATAAATTATTATTGGGGTGTTTGAAATAAACAAATGTCATTCCAGCACTCTATGAACATCCGAGGGAAAATTTACCACTTATCATACCATAAGATAGTAATACCAATATAATAGAGTGGGGCAAGAGTGGGTAGTCTGTTATTTGTTCTTAAATAAGAAATTTGATTGAAGATAAAACCCTTTTAGAGTCTACTGGGATTTTGTCTCACTATCAAGATGGGTGGGGTAGAATATTAAATAAAAAATCTTCAATATATATTATAATTCGTAACAAAATTTTGTAACTAACCTGTTATGAGAAAATACAATATCGGTCATCTATAAAACACTTGTATTCCCATGTTATTAACAATATGTTATATAAAATTTAATAATAACTAACATAAATTAAATCATTATTTTATTTATTTAAAATTTTTAATTACCTCATTATCCATTAATGAATACTATTTGGTTTATTGTAAATTATCCACAAATCGATGTCCTAGCCATCCAAGAATAATCCAATTGATTCTATGATCTCCCAAGATTATCATCTTTTAAATTCCAGAAATACAAAACCCCTACGTTATTTGAACTATTAAATATAATCATTATATTTGTATTGGTACTATATGAAACATCCTAAACTACCAAAGAAGATATTAATGATAAACATCAACCAGTTTCCTCTTGATGATTAAAAATGAATTATAGTAAACTAGAAACCTGGCTATCAATCCATTAGGTCAGTAATCAATAAGAAAACATCCACGATTCTTCAAATAAATGGGTAAGACAAAATTCACACCATTTCAGCATACCTAGTGCCATCCAAAATACCACTAAATATATAAACAAGTAAATCATCATTATTGGAATTTATTTATATCACAGACCAATTCCTCCTAATGCATAACAAAACATAAAATAACACTCCATTAATTTCTTCACATGTAATAACAAGGACTAAATCCTACATAAAACAAAATAAGAAGAAATAATGAAATATTCCTAACATGATATATTGTCCCTATAATAATGCATCTATCCATCACATGATATTGGGCTATGACAACCCCAACATAAGAAATTTATAGATCTCTATCAAGGGTAATATAGGGCCCAAAACATTTATGTTTATGATACAATTTGTTTTTAGAAAAAATTGAAATATATGATTCATTTATTATGGATTCATTCTATGGGTTACCTATGCTGTAATCATTCAAAATATTTAAATTATTAAAACATTATTCCAAACCATACATCGATTATCATCATAATTTGGGAAGAAAAAATCTTTTCATAAAATTATTTACAATTAACAACAATCATTACTAGCTTCATGTTCGTTAGCTATGCCAAATTACACATCGAAGAACATCCATCAAAAAATTTTCTTATAAATCAACAAATTGATTTCCATCAAATTACATGAAAGTATTAATTAAGAGAGTCTCTTAAAATTCACATACAAAAAACGAAGATATTGTTTTCAAATTCTTTCACAATTTCATCATATTAATACAATCTAACTACCCCTTACTAAACATGAAGAAAATAATAATCCTAGATAGTAAAGTATCTAAAAAATCATGATTAATACTATTTTAATTACTGAAACACCATTTTATCACTAACCATTAACCAAAAAATTTATAAAATTTATATTTTATGAAGGATTGTTTAACTAATGAAAATGTATCCAAATAATGATAAATTTAATACTATGTGAAAGTAATTTTGATTTAATAAATTATGATAAAATAGTGAGTTAATTTTCTACTTGAAAAAAATGAACCTTGATCCCTAATCACTTATCATGAAATAAAAATGCTTCCCTCCATGTAAATTTTCCAAATATTAAATTAATAAATAATTGGACACTCCATTGGATGTATGAAGATAATAAATAATAGAATTTAATTAGTAACATGAGGAATAAATGATATAGAGTAGGTATAACCACAAGAAATGTGTTGGAACCAAATTGAATCAAAATGATCATTCTTATGACGCTAGGAATTAATCCTCCATGAATGTGTATTTATAGAAAACTCAAACATAATTTGTCTCATAACCATGGAACCATATATGTCACAAATCATATTTACTTGTTGAGTGACTACAACACAACCTTAACCACCATGCCAAGAATCCCCCATCTCCAACTAGAGTCTACATCATAGCCTCAACCCAAGGTTCGACAACACCAAATTTCGGAGAACATACCTTGTAAAAATTCACACCATCATTTACCTCCATACTATAGAAGATAACATACCACATTGAGGTTTTGATTCATCCTATCACTCAGTATCCTGCTTGAAAAAATTTTATATTTCTTTGAAATAAATCATCTTCCCAACATATTATACAAAAAATATCTCAATTATCCATATATCTACCCTAAAAAACAACCCATTTATTCATGGTATAATATTTCAATATGATATTTCATAATATATATGCTTAATCCTCCTCCATCTTCCTCTAGAATCTTCAATAACCAAATCTAATAATGAAATTAATATGATGATCTGATACCATAGATTAGATAGAAATAAAAAAATTCATTTAATCAAGATTACAAATGATTTTTAAATAATTGAATTTGGTAAAAATGTTTTACAAACAATCACATCATGAAATACATCCCAAATTATTCACGATCCTAATATCATAATCACCACACTAAATGGAACTATGTGAAAAAAAATGAAACACCCACAAAAATCATCAATACAACCCCTATAGAAGATACCTATTAATGATTTAAAAGGTTAACAACAATGAAAAAATTGGAAAACATCTCATAAAATAGCTATAATTAATATCCCAGATATTTTAACACTATAAGATATGAGGTAAAATAGAAACAACTCAGGGTATAGTTTGTGTATCAATGATTCACATTCGCATGTACTCCCTCAAACATGTCCCATCCCTATGAAAGGCCTATAAAATGGATATATATTAATCAAATTAATAATCATTCACTTATAATTAGTTGAAGTAATATTAAATAACTCATTATTTAAAATTATAAACTGCATTATTCCCCTCTTATGATTGGAATTGTATTTCTGATGATCTTATGCTACCTCCATCCTCCCACAAGTCACCTGAACCATCACTCAAATGATAAAAACTATCTTAGACATCCTACTTATTGCCTATTTTACCATAATAAAAAATGGATAATGGTAAATATCTTTTTTTTAAATCATAAAATGGATTCATTGTGATGGAAAGGTAAAAATTGTTGTAGAATGAAAACTCATCCAATGGTAGGTGCGTCATCCAAAAACATCTAAAATCTATAACCTCAGAATGTATCAGGACTTATAGTGTCTGGAGGGTCTCTTTAGTATGATTGTTTTACAATGGACTATAAATATTTATACTAAATAAAGAAGAGACAAAATAGTTTTTAAGACCACTCAACACTATTGAATGTAAAATGATGACCATGATTAGAAATGATCATCTGTAGGACATAGTGTGGTCCATTTTCTTCCTCTTGGTATTGCATCAAGATAATATCAACTATTCTTGACTCCTTGGTCACTATATTTTAGGAATATTTAATCCCTGGGAGCACTACAACCCGTATAAATTCAATGTTACCTCAAGATTGATGTAATCTGGTTACGAAAAACATCATGTGCTCCAACCACATGAAATTTGGAACATTCAATTGATAGATCATTTTATGGGGATCACAATTCTCTACCATTACCTTGTAGAAGATGAATAATCAGGTCACAAACTATTAAGCTTCATTGTTCATCCTAGGAAACCAAAATGTTCCTCTAAAATCAAAGTATATATCTATTACTCTTGGTTGTTCTGCCAAGGGTGATATTTGGAAGTCAAAGAGAACCATATCAAAAAACATTTTTGTGATTAAATGAATCCACATGTATATCATGAGGTGATATAAATAATTAGACATTCCATTTTTTTGAATCACCAATGACCACTCGATCTCTACATACCATTACATCAAAGACCCTAGTTTGTGAATCTTGTACATTCTAATCCAAATTTGAATACAATGTCATCAGAAAATGGCATCATCTTCTCCAAACCTATCCCATATCAAGACACATAACTATTATTTCTTCCATCACACCCCAAAAATACCCAGATTCATGAATCAAAACAATATTCTGCATCCAAATTCCTGTAATAGATATAAAAATTACATTTCCTCATGTATAGAAAATACAAAAAATGTTATTCTATAATAGTTAGATCCACTGTCATTGTTGCACGTTCATATAATTATGGGATATGACATTCGTCTGTATCTATTAATTATTTAAAATCTCTTAAATATCATTAATGAAGTAATTTCAGGGCAACATAAATTTTATCATAACTACATATAATTCTATATCATGGGTGGTATATTTATACTCTTGATTTGGATATTTTTATAGAGCTATATAATATAATAAATATCTTATTTATTAGATAAAATTACAAAAAAAAGTTGTAAATCATCATAGAAGTCCACAATGACAACTCCCTCTTATGGTATATTATGATTTGGGGAATTGGAGAAATTCTCTTTTAGGTAGTCGAATGCATATTAACTATATTTTTTCTAAATAATGATGGATATAATTTTTTATAAATCTATTAGTGGAATCGAGGATTGAATGAAATATTATATGAAACAATAATAAAT
Source organism: Viscum album (assembly GCA_963277665.1). Lineage (NCBI taxonomy): Eukaryota > Viridiplantae > Streptophyta > Magnoliopsida > Santalales > Viscaceae > Viscum > Viscum album. The sequence goes on along the minus strand of OY728162.1, from coordinate 594,520,078 downwards.
TTTTTTGACTCATTGGATACTTTATATATCTGCTACTATATTAGAATTTACACAATAGAAGATTACATGAACAATCAAATGATCAAAATATAGTAAAATTTTTGAAATAAAATTTCCCATGAAATGATCATCATGATATTATAACACAATGATTGAGAAATTACCAAACAATTTGGGGTGATGATGAACTCGAAAAACATCATGTTGATACATTTCATGTTTTTCTACAAGCAAAAAAGTACACTGTTATTCCATTGATGAAAACCACAATGAAGTTATCCAGAACGGCCCTGAACATGTTCTTCATCCTGCCAATGAACAATACACAAGAAGTCTTAATAATTAATGGATTAACTACAACAATATAAAAACCATAATGATATAAAATATAGATAGTCATAACTTCATAATGCTTCCCCCAAGCTAGAACATATCCGGAATGTAGATCGCTCATCATGAGTGAAATTTCACCCTTCATCAGAAAAAAATAATCAATCAACAATAAATGTAATATGTGTTCTTAAATATAAACATTATTAAATAGATAGTAGTTGATAATGAGATGAAATATTCAATCAATGTTTTTTACATGCCAAACTAGGTACTCCTATTTTTATAGACATGGTTAAACCAAACAACCATGGAGATGATAAATTTTCTATATTCGAATTTCTAGAAACTAAGATGGTTACGTTATATATGAAGACACATAGATCAAATAAACACTTAGTTTTAGCTTTATCTGAGATTTGATTTATCATAATTTTGGTAATGTTACAACCCTATTTAGAAAAACAATTTGGAAAACATCAACAATGATGGGAAACAACATTTTTAAAACATATGATGATTTCATCATCGACTCGATCCTCATTGGAAAAAAGTAAATAATAGTCATATATTCCATCTAAGGGTACACATCATTGATAACACTTGAAGATGTCTACTAAAATTATATTATATAATATATCAGATGTTTCAGTATATAATATATATCACTAAATACAAGCTATCAAGAGAGATGAAAATGTTATTTTCTTTTATACTTATGAAATTATTGATTCCCAAATATATGTGATTCCCAAAAATATCTTAAAATCACTATATACATTATAATAGATTTTCAAACATCCAATAAACATAATTAATTATGAGTTTACTATAATACAATGCATATAATATCTTTATTCATAGAATAGTGAAGGAGATATAAAAGATTTTGGTTCTCCTAAATGAGATAAATTATTTTACCTTGTAGAATGAAAGTATTTATTTAACTAATAAAATTTGGATCACTCTATATTGGCACATCTATTGTATGAAGCTAGCCATGTCCAATTCCACTACCTCTATTACACTAATGAATATCGAATCTGCTGCCACTCTCTACCTTATGAGGAAGAGTATAATCAGGAGGCTTTTCAGTTACATTCATGTCTCGTCACTATTTTTCATAATATGGTATATTGTGTAACTACTATCATGGATTATACAACCCCAATTTGGGTCCATCATGTTGAAGATCTTGTGGATGAATCTTTTCCATAATTTTTACGAATCCTTCAAACTGATGACACAGCCTCCATTTTTAAAACTTGTTTTTATCCGCTCTAAAAGTATATAGATCCACCAAACCTAGATAAATGATGTGATGTTTGTTGTTTACTACACCCATCAAACTAAAAGAACAACCACAACACTATTTAATGGAAATTCATGTTGGCTACCTTAAAATGGTGACTAGACTCATCATTGGGTTGTCATGATGATGTTTCTTCTCACCAAATACTCTAGATAACTATTAATCATAAATGGGGTACATATCCCTATATCAATATATGAAAATAATCCCTCTAATTCCATAATCAAGCATCATTTTCTACCAATATGATTGTCTAATCATAGATAAGGGACCTAAAGTAGATTTGGACAACCTCTTTGATTGAAATTCATTTTGTATGGTTAAAAAGATCATATGCATTGGTCACCATCACTATTTAGGAATGATAAAATTCCCAATGATGTTATGACGAAAAGTCACTCATCTATTCCATCTAATTGTGACTACTGACGAAAATAATAAATCACAATGTCAGTTCACAATAAAACATTTCCATAGTGAACATAACTCAGTTCATCATCTGACTATGTATAGATCATAAATCTATCTCAACATCCTCGAAATATTGTTCTATCACTATTTATTTAATTTATCCTTCTTAACATATATATATTATATAACTAAAACAATTATAGTGTCTTCTAAATATTTCTTCCTCTTTAACAACAACTATATGTATATTTTATTGAACATCATAATTAACATCATCAGTGAGAACCTACTTTAGACATAATCCTTGTAAAATTCCTAAATAATATATAATATATTGATACACTTAATCATCAATAATATAATACTAAACATTAATTAATTAATTTTTAATGTTCGATCTAATTTTATATCATTCACATTTCAATCACATGTGGAATAAAGATGGATGTGTCATCGATTTAGAGGAAAATACCCAGTAAAAAAATAACTTCTTTTATTATTCTAAATAAAAATTAATGATTGTTCATGAGATTACAGAGTGTCATAAATAATTTTTCCAAGACCATCTTACAATTATTTCATCAATTATAAAAAATATATGACATGGTTTCCCTTGATGCACCTAATATATCAGTAGCTTAAAACTCCTAATTGCATCACATTCCCCAGTCTGAATTTTTTTCTAATATTACATTACCATATCCTCTCAATGGTACCCCTCCTAGACTAAAAATGAGAGATAAATTATATTGACTACACAAATATTTATTCCAATAGGTCATGTGTTGGTGACAATAATCGAGGGTGTATCATACAAACTAATGGGGAGAATGAAAATGTAATAGAACATATAAAAGATGATGATAATACATGTAAAGCAACAAAATAACTATCAATATGATAAAACAACCCAATTCAATACATTAAAATTTATACAAATCTAAAACAACTTCATAAAAAAACATGAACCAAATATAATACATAGAAGAAACATAAAATCCAATAGAGATCCTAAAAAATCATAACCATATAAGATATATAATGACCTATAACCTAATCCAATTTAGAAAAAATAAATATATATATATATATATTCAGATATTAAAATTTATACATTGTAGGATCCTCCTAATAAACATTCATGAATATTAAAATGAATGAATTTAGAATCCCATTAAACATCATGTGACACGATCATGTAACTTACACTGCTATGTTATGTTCATAACCTCACCATGGAAATATCTCTCTATTTTACACATATAAGAGACTATATAATATAATATAACAATATTAAATAACAACTCCACCATATTTTCATTGGTTTGACTCTCTACACCAACATCATTTGTCCTAGGACATCTCCAATCAAAAACTATTATTTAGAAGACAATAATTCAAAAATATCACAACATTATCTTCATGCATCACATGACCTCATCAACGAATGAAAAATATTTATATATTAAATAAATATATTCTGGGAGATATCATAACCCATATTTTGTATATTAATCATTGTTTAGTATACCTCAAGCCACAATAACCCATATGCCGAGAAATTTACCTTGAGATTACAGATCACATATTCATTATAACAATAAAATTCCTTGGGATACTACTACAAGGAATACATTTTTAGGAAATATAAACAATCGATTACATCTTTATATATTCATATAAGGTAAAAATAAACAAAACTCATTACATTACATAGTTCTTCAAAGAGAAAATAGTGGATCCATAGTTTGTAGACAACAATGACTTCCATACTGAATTATATGTTGAGGAAAACACACCCCCAAAGCCCATTAGACAATATTATATATATCAACCACTATGAGGAAATATATAAAATCAATAAACATATATGAACTTAAATATATCAAACCCCCACAATGTGTGTAATCATACTCATATGCTCAAATGTTGAGTCATCCATCGGAAAAAAATAATGCAATTACTATGAACAAGATATCCCATAAGAATGAAATCAGTTTAGAGAGATTATATTAAATTATTTATTTATTTTTAAATATAATCATTCATTAATAAAGTTGTTTGTTTTTAAATATGACTATTACAATTACATCACATTTACCACCACATAATTTTCATGACATTTATGTGTAATATAATTGAGCCTACGGTTTTTAATGATATACATATGTTTCATTACAATAGGCCACAAGTACATTGGTTAATAGAATTATTAAGCTTCATTTATATGTACTTTCATGTACACAAGGAAATATTCAATGCATCCAAATAAGATAGTCATAACCAATAAAAACCTACTATACTAATTATTTGTGAATATAATAATAGTAAACCGAGAACCCATAAATAATTCATTTTAACATATTACAAAAAAAACATCTCACATTAATCATAATAATATATAATCAACTATTCAACACATTCTATAATCTTTGGTGTTATCCACGACCCCACGGGGAATTTCATTATGGATCTCACAATCACATGTTTCAACTACTAAAAAATTTCTGGTCCTCCATGCACAAATCTCATTTAAAAATTGACATCCCTTGATCATGTTATATAACATGTTAGGGTCCTTTACTAATGTAACATAAAATGATAATCAGGAGATAAAAGTAATAAAAATGGAATTGAGTACCCAAAATAAGGCATCTCAATCCCATATGAAAACAAGAACTTATCACCCCAAAAAATGGAATTTATCCTACACAATTAAATGGAATTCATGCCACAAAAAATTATTCATAACAATTTAGGAGTTATTTTACTATCATAATTTATCATAATAATTTCTGGGTATTTTCCTAAATGGTAAACCTAATGAGTTAGCTATAAAAATATATAATTAATAAAAATAACCTTCTAACTATGACATAATGTTTTATCATCATAAATGAAAAAAAATCATATCACGATTTATTAGTTCCTAATATTATGCATTACCAGCATCATTACGTGTAACGCCCCGGCTCTAGTTACCCAGAGTCGGTGGATTATTACATAACGTTGGCATGATCACAAAAGGTCATGTCTCGAAAGACCGATTTGTTTAGTAGCATTGGAGACACTAGATAAATTCATAAGTCTTACATTACATGATAAAGTGAAAAAATAAAACAAAAAGTTCTCCATAGTCCAAAATCATATCCCCTCATACTATCCCTGCAGGTCAATCATAAATTACTTCTTCACATCCTGGGAAAAATAAAACATGGAAAGGGGTGACCTGAGATGCTCAGTAAGGATGACAATATAGCGGTAACTTTCATAAATAATCATAAACATTTAAGGAAGTGTAAAACCAAAACAAAAGCCTTTTAAACTTAAACTTCAACATAATATGGAATAAATAAAATAAAATTATCCCATTTACATATTCACATGGATATTTTACTAGTCCAATAATCACATGCAATATCAATAACAACTTTTACAATGATGGGATGCATAATTCCAGACTATCATAACCACATAGTCAAGGAATTTTTCCCAGACTACAAATAATATTTTTTCAAGGCCATATGCGAAGACACTAGTTTGCATCATTATACCTACCGATGCATCAAGGAGCTATAGATGGCTCCATTCATCACTTAATAAGTACAATGCATTCCTCATATGAACAGGTTTAAACATAACATAAACATTTGTATCAAAACTAGCATACGAAATGTCAATACATTACCCATAATCCTTGAACGGTATAAAAATAACACATCCATAGTCAAACATATCACAAAAAATTCAATAATATATGAATTTTTTGTATCATAATAAATCAACATAAAATAATCTTAAAATCCTTCAAAAGATGTTGACATAGATGAAATCAAAACTATTTGAGAGAAATATCTCCTTTGGTGAAATCATTAAAATGTCCGTTAATTATAAAATAAAACATTTACTTTCAAAATATTCTTAAAGCTTTTAAGGTATAATTCAATGATTTTATATTGGTGTAAAATAGCTGAACCTTCCGTATAAGTTAAAAAAGTCATTCTTACGTTAATTTTGTTGAAAAGGTTAAAAGGGACCTTGTTTGGAAAACGAAGGAAATATTTCTTTACAGACATTTATAAAAAGTAAAACAAGAGTATAAATTATTTTAAACCATTGTATAAAAAATAGTATGAATGTTTTTAAATAAATTTTTAAGAAACATGGATATAGAGGATAAAGAGGTCCCAATAGATTCTAGCGTAAAAAAAACCTCAGATAATAAAGAGATTGTGAAAATAACCCTTACCTTGCACTTTTCCTTGGTTGAGGGTAGGATAACCTCGTTTATAATGGTGATAAAATTGTTATTAAATTATACATGAATCATATACATTAATATGATATCATATATGATCTTCTAACATTTATTTGTTTTTAATATCATAGTATTATCTTTGTTTCGGGGGTTAATCGATTCGTTTTCTTTATATTCATTGTTATGTGAGTCATAATTGTTATGTATGGATGTATCTTATTCATATCTAGAATGATATCATGTATTTAGAAATTATTTTAAATACTCTAATTTAAATTACTCTTGAATGGATAAAATGGGGAATTAATCTCATTGCCTTCATGGAGACGGTAATCCGTACGTACGCACGAACGACAAAATCACTCTTTTGATATTAAAATAATATTTTATTGGATGTTATATCATATATAAATAATAATTATCTTAATATATTTATTTTTTACATCAAATACACATGATTATTATTCCCATCCAAATAATAATGTATTGAATAATAATTACACCACGATATGGAGACGATAAGTCGTGTGTACGCACGTATGGTGACATGTAATTCAACAGATGGATAGAATAATGTATTATTTTTGTACCATATTCATAATAAAATCACATTATATAGAAGATATTATAGTTATTATTTTAGAATGTAATCAAAAAAGAAAAATTAAGTGGAAGAATAATGGAACTTGAAAGAGGTGGTGAGATATTTTCCTCTTCTTCGGGTTCTTATTTTTGATTTGATCAAAAGGGATCCTTAGGTTGGAATTATAAGTAATGAAAAGACTCTAGGATGAAGGGAGGACATTTGAGAGGGTATTTTGGTAGAGGTTGGACGATCCAAATGGCTATGAATTTTTGAATTAGTGAGAAGGGAGAGTGCCCTTTTATAAGAGGGGTGAGGGGCACCATAAGAAAAGGTAGAAATATTATTTTATAATAAAATTAATTTCAGTTTCTAATTTCTCAAAAAAGGATTATTTAAAGGTTATGGTGAGGATAGGTCGAACGCCACTCTACCAAAAATTTGGGCATATGGGCTATGTAATGGGCTACAAGCCCACTGGGCCTTTGGGCTATGTAATGGGTTTCCCTCTACCCAGTTAAAAGATGACATTGCTTTGATTTAATAATAAAAATGAGGCTTCATGCCCCAACATTAAAAAAAAATAACACTTAGTTAAATAGTTAGACATTTACCGTGTCAATTTGTATTTTATTTTATATAGTAAATAAATTTTCTATATACATCCAAGATACCCAATGTTGTTCATTAATGATACACCTATCTTTATATAAGTCCTTCAGCATAAAATTATTTTTTGAGGAATATAATATCAATTAATAATATAATATTTGTTTTTAAAACACTTTTATGTAAATTTTGACACTATTGTGTAATTTGTTTTTTATAAATACATAACAACATTATTACTTAGAAATAAATTTATCTAACCAAACCTAATATGTCATATTAACCTAAAAAATTAGTGTAATTCATAAAAAGTCTCAAATTACATTTATTTGGATATTTATAATATCAATTATTTTAATATTTCTTTAATTAAGTAATTACTCCATCATCATTGTGTCGAAAATAAATTAAATTGCACAATGTCTATAAAATATAAATAAAATATCATTCTATAGGAAATATTTTTATCTTTCTAATTAATATTTATCATCGGATTTATCTTATGTATAACCCTATATTAAAATTTTTTAGTTATAAAACATTGATTTTAACTCTTCTAACTCTTCTTTGAATTAAATAATAATAAAAGTCCTAATCTAATCCTAGGGGACCAATGAGATAAATATTTTAATATTAAGGTTGTTTTTGGACAAACTATATTTATACAATATATTTAGTACATGTGTTATGGTAATAATAATGTCATTTTACCTGTAATTACCATATTTACATTTAACCGTGGTAAATAAAAGTAAAAAATTACTATTCACCAAAATTTATTTCATCTTATCGAACCACATTTTACATACTGATATCAACTGTGTCTCTCGGATTTTTTAAATTCCACTCACAAAAGTGGTAAAATTATGTTTTATGTGAATTTTGAAATTCTCCTATGAGGTGGTTAAAAGACGGTGAAAAGTTCTATAAAATTTTTATATATCTAAAATTATTATAAATTGACTCTAATGAATTACATTGAACTTATATAGGAATTATGTGATTATTTTGACATAAAATAAATTTAAATAAAATAAAAAATTATTCAAATAAAAATTTGGTTTTAAACTATATCTCAATGTTTTTCACTATTCATCATAAATAGCATGTTTTCAAAAAAATACCAAAAATTTACCCTAATATAATTTTGATATTCCGAATCAAAAAATGAAGTCCATTTCTAAAGACAAAATTTATAAAATTTCAAAAAATGGGTATTACTATTCATAATGGCTAGTTTGATTGGTAGTGGTGTGTTAGAACTCGAGGTTACATACAACACATGCTATTTTATTATTCATAGAGAAGTGTACCGTGGAAGCTAGGGGTGTTACATTATATCCTCCTTCAAATAATCTCATCCTCGAAATATCTAAAATACTACCATGTGAAAAGAATCTGTTGGTTCTTCATCATAAGTCTTTCAGGTTCCCATGTTGCCTCTTCCATTTTATGGTTTCTCCATAAAGCATTTACCAGATGAGTCGTCCGGTTTCTCAGCACTTGTTCTCTTGTATAAATAAATTTGATAGGCTCTTCGTAATATGACAGATTAGGTTCTAGTTCTAATTCCTCATAAGTGAGTACATGCGTTTGGTCAGGCATGTATTTTCTCAACAGTGATACGTGGAACCCATCGTGGACTTCGGGGAGACTTGTCGGCATTACCAAATGGTGAGCTATAGCCTTAATTCGTTCTATAATTTCAAATGGTCTGATGCACCTTGGACTCAATTTACCCTTCTTACCAAAATGTATAACACCTTTACATGGTGATACCTTCATGAAAACATGATTTCCTACCTAAAATTCCAAATCCTTCCTTTGGTTATCAACATAGCTCTTCTGCCTACTTTGAACTGCTTTGATGTGGGTTTGGATTACCCTCACCTTTTCCATCATTTCTTCGACAAGTTCTGGTCGAATGAGTTTTCATTCACCAACATCATCCCAACAGGTTGGTGTCCAGCATATCTTTCTATATAATGCATTATATGGTGCAATCTGAAAACTTGAATGAAAGCTGTTATTATAGGAAAATTCTACCAGAGGTAAATATTGATCCCACATACCTTGAACGTCTTGTGAGCATGATCTCAACATGTCTTCTAATGTTTGAATTTTTCTTTCTTATTTTCCATCAGTTTGGGGGTGCTAAGAAGTGCTCAAATAAATCTCAGTATCTTGGGCTTCTTGAAGACATTTCCAGAATCTAGATGTAAAACAAGGATCACGATCAGAAACAATCAATATGTGTACTCCATGAATTCTTACGTATTCATTAATATATATTCATTCATGACGTTCAAGTGTTAGATATTCTCTTATTGTAGTAAAATGTGCTAACTTGGAAAGATGATCAACATTGACCCATATTGCATCGTTCCTTCTAGGATTCATTGGTAGTCCCATAACAAAGTCCATCGTAATATTATCCCATTTCCACTCTGGTATTGGAAGAGGTTGCACGGCTCCTCTAGGTTGTTCCCTTCCAGCATTTACATGTTCACAAACCATACATATTGACACAAAATCCGAAATCTCTCTCTTCATGTTGTCCCTCTGAAAATTTTCATTCAAATCTCAATACATTTTGGGGCTCCCTAGGTGTATAGACAAATTTGAACTATGAGAATCATCCAACAATTCCCATTTTAGATCAGGTATATCGGTAACCGGAAGTCTCTTCTATAATTTCTAAATTCCATATTCATACTCAAATTAACTCAATCTCCCATCATTCACAGCTTTAATCTTCTTTTGAAACTCTTCATCATTGGACTGAGAACTCTTTATCCTTTCTAGTAAAGATGGTTTGGAAACCATTTGAAGAAGAATTGATGTTTCACATTCCATTATGAATCCTATATCGATCATTACTAGATCCATGAAAATAGGATCTCTTTAAACTCTCATCTTGTTTAAAACACCGTGATCTTTTATAATCAAAGCATCTGTCACCTTGTTTTCCTTCTCCGGGTTGTATTGTATCATGAAATAATAATCCTTGAGTAGTTCAATACATTTCCTTTGCCTCACGTTGAGATCTTTCTTTGAGAAAATATACCTCAAACTCTTATGATTAGTATAAATCTTACATTTTTCACCATATAGATAGTGTCTTCAAGTCTTAAATGCAAATATTAAAGCTTCTAACTCATGAACAAGATTATGATAGTATTTCTCTTGAATTTTTAGTTCATGTGATGCATAGGAAACAACCCTATCATTCTTGCATAAGGACACAACCAAGTCCTTTCTTCGATGAATTACTATAAATAATGAACCCCTCATTCCCTGATGGTAGAGTCAATATAAGAGCATTGACTAATATTCTATCCAGTTCATCAAAACATTCTTCACACTCTTTTTTTCCAAACAAATTTAACCCCTTTACGTGTCATCTTTGTTAATGGGTTAGCCAACCGGGAAAAATTCTAGATGAAACATCGATAATAACATGCTAAACCAATAAAAATGTGTACCTTAGTTATACTCATTAGTGCTGGCCATTCATGAATTTCCTTGGTCTTTGAAGGATCAACACAGATTATATCCTTAGAAATAATATGGCCAATAAATACCACTACAAAATCCTTGATTTATTCCTTGAAAACACTTTTCATTAGATCCATGAATATAGAGGGTGCATTAGTCAATCCATAAAGAATTTCAGTAAACTCGTAATACTCATACCTGGTTTGAAATGATGTATTCAGAATGTCTTCCTTATTCAAACACAACTAATGGTATCCAGATCAAAGGTCAATCTTTGAAATGTATTGACCTCCATGAAGATGGTCAAATAAATCATCAATACGAGGTAGGGGATACTTGTTCATTATTGTTACTGCATTGATTTCCATGTATTCGATACATATATTCATAGATATATCCATCTTCTTAACAAAAAGGACATGGGATCCCCATGGAGAAACACTAGGGAGAATAAATCCCTTATTAATCAATTCCTCTAGTTTTTTCTTTAGTTCAACTAATTCTATAGAGGCCATTCTATAAGGGGTCATTGATATGGGCCTTAATACAAGAATTAAATCAATGTAAAACTCAATTTCTCATTCTGGAGGATGTCCAGGTAAATCATCCAGAAACACATCTATATATTCTTTCACAATAGGTACGTCCTATATTTGAACATCCCTTTCCTCACCAATAGTGATTTTATTCCCATCCTCCACAATAATTTAATTTTGTAGCACTACTAGGGGTGGATCAAGATAAGAATCAGGTGGTGATGATTCTTCTCTAAAGATAAGGTGTTCTTTATCATAGTCATCATAAATCATAACCTCCTTCATCTTACAAAAAATATTCGCATCATGGTCAGAAATCCAATTCATACAAAGGATTATATCATATTTAATCATGGGTATGACGATGAGATCAATATATAAAGAAAATTTATATTCTCTAATGGGAACAGATTCACAAAATTTTTTTGTGATAATACTTCCCGTAAGAGATTTAACTAACAACTCCCTTGTTAAATCAAATGGTAAATATCTAATTTTTATAACAAACTGGGACGATATGAAATAATGTGATGATCCATAATCAATGAAAGCATTTCATAAACTTAATAAAACCATTAAATTACATACCACCACATCTTTCGGACCTTCTACCTCAGCAGTAGTGATAATATAAGCTTCACCATGATCCCTTGGCCTTTTATGATGTAAGTTCCCCTAATACTTAGTACATTAATTTCCATAATTTTCCATCTCCCTAAAGTTGTGGCATTGAACATCAGTTGCATCTTAATTCCCTTTGAAATCACGGGCTTGGTGGCCTTTTTCACCACACTTTTAACAGACACCCATTCCGTTCAAGAAAGTACTAGGGTGTTTCTTACCACATTTACTACAAGACAGATATTCAAATTTTCCGTTCTTCCCATTATTTACATTTCCATAGTAATCATCAGATCTCTTCATCTCTTTATTTTCCTTAAATTTGCAAGACATTGAGAGTTCTTTTTCTATCGTGATATCATATGAGACATTATCTTCATACGACGAGGATGATTTTAAGACTAGTGCTCGACAGATAAATAGTTTTAACCCATAAAAGAAATGATTGATATTAATTCTTGGGATACATATATAATATGTAGAATACCTCACTAACATTGAAAATTTAACCTCAAACTTTGAGACATTCTCATCCTTCTTTTTCCTCAGACTCAACAATTTACTTTCCATATCAGATCGATGGTTACGAGGAAAGTATTTTTCTAAGAAAATATCATTAAACTACCGCAATTCCATATTTGATACATCATCATCTTCCTTTGTGTTTTAAATCAATGACCACCATTTATCAGCATCTCTAGTATGGCGGTAATCTGCCATGATAAATTTTTCCCATTCAATACTCCCCAAGTTATAGAAAATTTTCTATAAGTAATTTTTCCATTTCTCAACTACTAATGGATTTATACTCCCATCAAATTTTTGTGCTTGTTTCCTTAAGAAGCGATCAAACATTGATCCTCCACGTTGTGGATCGGGGTGCTCCATACAGGTAAGGTTATTATTCTTAACCTGAGTGAGTTGTCCCAATATGGTGATATGTTGATCAGCACTTGATGTATCACCAGCTCCACTATAATTATCTTAAGAAGGAGTTAAATCAATACATGGAGTGTGTGCATTGATACGGTTTACATTCCTTCTGATATGTTCTATTTATAAACAATGCCATAAACTAGGTTAGTTTATGAATCGAAATACATAATTCCAAACTTGTAAAATACTTAACATAAATTGAACACTTTATGGATATAAAACATAATCATAAAAAATGTTTTCTATGAGAAATTATATACTCATACAACCTTTATAAGGGTTTATAATGGAAATGAGAATTATCCAAAGCATATCCCCCAACAGTGTCACAACCAAGAGTGCATCAAGGCTCGTAGTCATGTATCAGGAGACCTGAGGTCAAGCCTGAAACTCCTTATTAAGGTTGTCACTCCTGGGTACATCTATGCTAGAGCCGCCTCTACATGCTGATATCAAGACATGGATTTAATTCTTGTAAAACACACAAAATCTCTACAAAACCAAAATTTTAGGATGTTCTTCTATAGTAATCCTCAAAGTCTATCTGAGGGCTATGTGCTCTAATCAGAGTTTATCTAAATCTAATTTCCAAGTTTTGTTATAAACATCCTATGATACCAACTGTAATTCCCCAACCCCAGTTATCTAGAGTCAGTTCATTATTACAAAACATTGGCTTCACACAAAAAACATGTCACAGAATACTGATTAGTTTAGTAGCATTGGAAACACTAGATACATTCATATGTCTTACATTACATTAAAACGTGAAAAACAAAAACAACATAGTCTCCATAGTCCATACCCATATCCCCTCAGACTATCCATGCGGGTCATTCTTAAAATACATCTTCACATCCTGGGATAAATAAAACATACAATGGGGTGAGCCCAAATGCTCAGTAAGGATAACAATATAGAGTAAACTTTCATAAATAAGCATAAACATCTATAGAAATGTATAACTAAAACAAAATCCTTTTAAACATTACCTTCAGCATAATATGGAAAAAATAATATAAAATAATTACATTTAAATATTCACATGGATATTATACTTGTCGAATAATCACATGCAATATCAATAACCACTTTCAAAATGATGGAATGCATAATGACAGACTATCTTAACCACATAGTCAAGGCCTTGTGCCAATACTACAAATAAGATTTTGTTAAGGCCTTGTGTCAAGACACTAGTTTTTATTGATAGACTTACTGATGCATCTTGTAGCTATAGAGGGCTCCACTCGTCACTTACTATGTCCAATTCATTCCTCATATGAACAGGTTTTAACATAACATAAACATTTGTATTAAAACTACCATAAGAAATGTCAATACATTATCCATAATCCCTGAATTGTATAAATAAACACATCCATAGTAAAACATATCATAGAACCATCAATAATATATGGATGATTTGTATCATAATAAATCAACTTTAAATAATATTAACATCCGTCAAAATATTTTGACAGAGATGAAATCAAAACTATTTGAGAGGAATATCTATTTTCTTGAAATCATTTAAAAGACAGATAACTATAAAATAAAACATTTACTTTCAAAATATTCTTATAATCATGTAAGGGATGCTTCAATGATTTTATAACAGTGTAAAATAGTCACACCCGCCGTATAAGTTAAAAAAGGCATTCTTACCTTAATTTTGACGAAAAGGGTAAAATGACCTTGTTTGGAATACGACGGAATGATTAATTTATAAAAATCTTAGAAAAAGTCAAACAAGTGTATAAATTAATTAACCATATAGTCTATAAAATAGTAAGAATGTTTTGAAATACATTTTTTAGAAACATGGATGTGGATGATAAAGAGGTCCCAGTAGATACTTACGTAAAAACAACATCGGATAATAAAGAGATTGTGAAATTATCCCTTAACTTATACTTTTCCTTGGAAGATGGTAGGTTAACCTCATGTATAATGGTTAAATATTTTTTATTAGATTATAAAAAAATAACATACATTAATATGATATCATATATGATCTTTTATAATTGTTTTGTTAGCAATACCGTAGTAATATCATCATTTCGGGTGTTAACGAATTCGTTTTCCTTTATATTCTTTGTTATGTGAGTCGTAATTGCTATGGATGGGATGTATCTTATTCATATCAAGAATTATATCATGTCTTTAAAAATTATTTTTAATCATCTAATGGAAATTAGTTTGAATTGATAGGATGGGGAATGAATCTCATCGTGTTCATGGAGACGGTTATACGTACGTGCGTATGAGCGAAAATATCACTCTTCTGATATTAAAATAACATATAATTGGATGGAATATCATATATACAGAATAATTATCATTTTATATTTATTATTTAATTCAAATACACATAATTATTATACCCATCCAAATAATCATGTATTGAATAATAGTTACACCACAACGTGGATAAGGTAAGTCGTACGTAAGCACGTATGGTGACATGTCATTCAAATGATGTATAGAATAATGTATTTGGTGGTACCATATTTATAATAACAAACATCGTATATAGAATATACTTGATTTATTATTTTAGAATGGAAATAACAATAAAAAGGATGTGGAAGAAGAAATGAATTTTAAAGAGTTTGTGAGATATTAACCTATTCTGCAGGTTCTTACTTTTGATTAGATCAAAATGGCTCTGTAGGATGTCTTTATGACTAAAATAATGCATCAAGGATGAAGGGAGTACAGTTTAGAGGGTATTTGGGATGAGTTTTTCTGAGCCAAATGGCATTGATGTTGTGAATTAGTGAGAAGGGGGAGTGCCCTTTTATAAGAAGGGTGAGGGGCACCTTAGGAAAAGCTAGAAATATTGTTTTATAATAAATAAAATTTCGGTTTCTAATGGCTAAAAAATGGATCCTGTAAAGAATACGGTGGTTATAGGTATAAATCCACTCAACCAATAGGTTTTAGACATGATTGGGTCACTATATTAAATTTATCTTTTTCATTTATCTCTTAGTAAAATAGTTTAATATTTACCATGTCTCATTGTATTTTTATATTATATAGTTAATAAACATACTATATACTTCCAAGAGACCCCCAAGTGGTTAATTAATGATACACCTATCATTATATAATTACATTGGCCTATCCTTATATTTTTAGGAATATAATATAAATTATTAAAATAATATTTGTTTTAAAAACACTTTTATGTCAATTTTGACACTATTGTGTATTTTTGTTTTTTATAAATACAAAACCAAATTATTAGTTAGAAACAATTTATATAACCAATCCTGATATGACATATTAACATATAAAATTACTGGAATTCATAAAAAGTCTCAAATTAGATTTATTTGGATATTTATAATATGATTTATTTGATTATTTCGTTAATTATGTAATTACAACATCATCATTGTGTCATAAATAAATCAAATTATTTAATATATAAAAAATATAAATAAATTATAATTGTGTTGTAAATAATTTTATCTTTCTAATAAATATTTATTTTGGAATTTATTTTATTTAAAACACTATATTAAAAACGTTTTAGTTATTAAACAATGATTTTAAATCTTTTAACTCTTCATTGAATTAAATAATAAAAAATGTCCAAATCTAATTCTTGTGGACCGAGGAGGTTCATATTTTATTCTTATGGTTGTTTTTGGACTAAATATACTTATAAAATAGAATTAAGACAACTTTTAGGGTAATAATAATATCATTCTCACCCTCAATTACCATATTTATTTTAACTGTGGTAAATAAAAGAAAAAAGTTACCAAACACCAAAAATTATTTTAATCTTATTGAACTAAATTTTACTTAATGATATCAAACATGTCCCTTGGATTTTCTAAATTACATTCACAGAAGTGGTAAAATTATGTTTTATGTGAATTTACAAATTATCCTAGGAGGTGGGTAAAAGACGATGAAATGTTCTATAAAATATTTATATATCTAAATTTATTATAAATTGACTCCAATGAATTAAAATGAATATATATAAAAGTAATATGTCTATATTGACCAAAAAAATTTAAATAAAATAAATAATTATTTAAATAAAAATTCAGTTTTATATTATAACTCAGGGGTTATCACTATTCATCCAAAATTGAATGTTTTCAGTAAAATACCAAAAAGTAACCCTAATCTAATTTTGATATTCTGAGTCCAAAAATGAAGTCCATTTCGAATGATAAAATTTAGAAAATTTGAAAAAGTGGGCATTACTATTCATAACAGCTAGTTTCATTGGTTGTGGTGTGTTATAACTGAAAGTAGTCTACAAAACACACTACTGTATTATTCAAAGATAAGAGTAACTTGGATGCTTGGGGTGTTACATTATGTTTACCAAATTCTAATATCCCCTTGAAGAACATTAATAATTTAAAATTTATATTATCAATCAATATAATTTCCATCAAATAAAAATAATGAAATTATTTACCTTTAATTATTAGATACTTTGAAAAAACCCCACATTAATATCTTTACATTTCCAATATGTTTCATCAAATTAACAGATTTAATCCATAATATAATAAAAATAATTGAATGTGTAATTGAAAAATATAAAACTATCTAAATAATCTACAATAAAATAAGTTTTATGGTGGAATGAACATGAGATCACAAAACATAGAATATTTCCTTATTTTTAAAGATGGTCTTCATTATGGTAAATTCATTACCAAATAAATATCAAAAATCAGGATCAATATACGATTTCATGTAAAATAATTTAGATGTAAAATATTTCCAACCACAAATAGTCAAAGTTATTCAATAGAGAATGTATCGAGATGACAGAATTTTGATAACCTATCCTGAGTGAAAATGAATATTCCATTCTAATATCGATAGATGAAACTCAATTATAATGATAGAGATAACCATAGATATCAATGAATAAATAAATTGGGGAATACTATATTTTACTAATATGGAACCAAAAGAAAAGAAGGCATAAGATCCATTTGATGACAACATATTAATCATGGGAATATATGGATTTATCTATATCAAAGTGGATATTAAATCCATTGTAAATAATCATGGTGTTTATATAGTTCGATGGAATAGGGTAAGGGAAATGTTGGTTTAGATGGGGGTTTAGTTATAAATATGAAGTCTATAAACTCTATAAAAATGTGGGAGACCTGGAAAACATGGTATTATTGAATTATATTACTTAATCTATAGTATAGCTAATATGACCCCTCCACTACCCAAATTGGAAAAATGAATATGAGAACCATTGAAATACACAACCCATAACTAATTTTTAAATTTTTTTGTTACCAAAGAGAGGGTTATAAAACTATGTCATGTAAACATGTTAACCAATATAGAGGCTACATCATTTAAAATAGCCCAAGATACAAATAACCTAGATTTAGAAGAATATACTATATTTAAATACATCAGATCATTTACCACCATGCAACATAACGAAACAATCCTAGGGGAGTACATACTGATGCATGTCTCTAAAAATTAGCCAGGAAATAATTAGAAATGTATTTGAAATCCTCCCATGTCCCATCATATTCGAAATTCCGTATCTCCATGATGTTTCCACTGTCCCTATAGGGAATCCAATAGATTTATGTTATAGAAATCTTTGAGATATTATTTCTTAATAACTCTCATGCATCCTCTTCTAACCTCACTTCAGAAACAGCAACAAGAAAACTCAAAAAAAAATTGATACCAGGATCAATTCCCCTAAAAAATATTAGGATGATGTAAAATAAAATAATAAATTTTTTATTATAATAATTATGATACAATTACACTTAAACACCTCATCATTATAACCCACCTCAATAGCATTGGTTATAATGGATTTTCCATTGTCACTACAATGAATAAGTTTCTGATTTTGATAGATCAAATCAATACATTGAATGTTAATATATTGGATTAATGTCTTCTCTCATGGATATTATAGAGTGGGAGTATTTGTTGTACATTTAGCTGGCCTTTATCTCCATTCCGCACATTGGTTGTTTATATCATATAAAATTAGAATTAATATTAAACATTTAATTCATCAATACACAGAAAACGTTTACATCATACATTACTAAAATTTTTATTTTCTTCTTTGACAACATTAGAAATAATTTAATATTTATACTATATCATCAATTAATTTTACATCATAAATTTCCTAAAAACTCCATTTTCGACTTCTTATATACAATACCAAAAAAATAATTGATTTACCAGGTTTTCATCTTCTTTTGTAATATATAAATGGATTAAATTAAATAAAAAAATGTCCCTTATGGATATTACTTCTCAAATTGTTGGTTTTATGAAACTGGACAATCTACAATTATTATTTTATATTAAATTATAACTCCAAAAAAATAACATCAGATTCATGTTATATATTTTTCTTATGGACCAATGGAATCATAATGTTCTTTAAATATTTAAAATAACACCGTATTTATTTTATTTTGATTTTTTTAGGTGATATTCATTGTAAAAAATGAA
Source organism: Viscum album (assembly GCA_963277665.1). Taxonomy (NCBI): domain Eukaryota; kingdom Viridiplantae; phylum Streptophyta; class Magnoliopsida; order Santalales; family Viscaceae; genus Viscum; species Viscum album. The sequence goes on along the minus strand of OY728162.1, from coordinate 594,500,468 downwards.
ATCCTAAACTATTCAAATTTCATAGAGTCGATCTGACCCCCATTCTTCTTATGCTTGATAGTATCATACAGATGATTAACCATTCCATTTGAATGTTTCAAATAAAAATTAATAATTTCAATTCAAGTAGTCATGAATGAAAAATATATTTTTCATTTAATAAATCTATTATACATGAATTGCTATGTTAGAAGATCAAATAATGGGTTTTTGTAGTTTTCACAGGAAAAACAAAATTGTTAGAAGCATATTTCTAAAAATATAAGGAAATTTAATATAATTCATTTACTTGATCCTATATAATGAGATTTTGGTTAACATATCCCTAAATATTTTCATCCGATCATAATATTAGTTTCGATTATCATTGATGGCTACTATTGTATTAGATACCACAATAATTGTTAACATGACTAATTTTTTTCAAACCAATTATCAAATACCACAATAGTAATATTGATCATCATGAATTAATCAATCAATTAAATAAAATAATATATAAAATCCTTAAAAACAATTCTAAAATTATGAAACCTTAATTTCAATATGAAATTTAGAGTTTATCATATATCACAATGGGATTTATAGGTTTTATCCTCCTATATGTTGTCAGCATCATCCCACCAAAGATCGATTCTTGATCCCCCTTGAAGGATTCAGAATTCTATCATGTCTCTGACGACAACCCATCAACTACTCCTCGAGTGGTGATGTCCATGACTCATCCCTGAGCAGTGTTTTCCTCGAGGTATATGACACCTACCTCCTGGAGCCGGACATCATAAGGTTTCTTCCATTAAGTACGCCCATCGAACCTAGGAGCCTTCTAGGGTTCATTTCAGTGCTTCACCCCAACCCCACACACATTCCCTACATCGGCTTCTAACCCCACCATGTCTAGCATCCACCTCGTGCAATGTAGATCTGATGCTTCCGCGTCACTACTTTATATGGGACCAGATGAAGTTTCACTCTTAGATCTCTCTAATGTGAGTGGAATGTTGCCGACAGATTTCTCAAAGTCACCCGATGGAGGTGACCCCATGACCTCTCACTCCCTACCAGCGATAACCATTTGGACACCCTAATATCTATTGACGATGGGTTTTTCTGCCCTCACGGTTCACTATGGTGTTCCTTCCACCTCATAAGGGTATTTTTTTTGTTAATTTTATGTCTCATTTTCATTTCAACATCCTCGGTTCAAAGGATTTACACCTTTTTTTGGTGGGTTTCAACAGTTTTGATTGATCACAGGTGCATACAAGTACGATAGTTGTTCGAACTATATTAGTTTGTTGCACAAGACATTTTAAAGGTTCTAAGATTTTTCTTTGTTTTCATGGTTCCCCCTTCCATTTCATATTGATGCTTTATACCCGACTACAATTTGGTGGTGCTTGGCAGATTTCATGATGTTTTGTATAGTGATGGTGGCATTGTAGGTGGAAATTTTTAGGTATATTGTTTGGTTTCTTTTTCACAGACGGCTCTGTGGTTTCTTGGTCACTCATTCTAGATTTATATTGAGGATTCCCTCAGCATCATTTAACCTCCTCTATATTATCATGTATAGATCAGATTTCCTGCTATGTGACTTTTGGTCTTTTTTTTGGGATGGTCTTTCTAGTGTCTTCAATGATGGATCCCTTTGGACACATAGTCATTTTATTACTTTTTTGGGTCTAACGTATCCCAAAAGAGTTTTAAAATTTTAAAAAATTATTTTTCAATTAATCAATATCATGGAAAGTTGGAATAAAAATCAACATGTTGATGAAATATTGTTAATATTTCAATATAAGTAGTATTTACCTAAGGATCCATTCATAACATATAATATATTTTATATATCTTTATATCATAGGGAAAAAATATACATTGGAAAGTTTGAGATGTTTTATATAGTAAATGTAAAATAGTGGATAATTGTTAATGATCAAAAGTGAGAATAAAATATAGATAAGGGTATATCAACCTATTCAAATTTTATATGTTTATATCTTATAGTAATAATAACAAACAAATCACATGTAGTAAAAAAATATTATAATATAAATTTTACAAAACATTAAACATTTTCAATACGAGCCTCACCAAAAAATGAGTGTAGAAAAAATTGGGTCATAAGTGTGTGTCAGAAGATATTTTATAAGAGTGTGAAAAAAAATTAATCATATAAAATCATTTCCCTTATATTGGTTCACTTATAATACAACCATAAAATAGAGGGAGAATTTCTAAAATATATTTTCCTTATTCTAAATCCCAAAATAAGAGTGGGAAAAGTTCCACTATGCATTAGGTGACTTCCAATTAACATTAACATTTTATCAAAATTTTAATATAATGATCCAACGAATAAAAGTAAATATAATATTGGGTCATATCATTCAATAACTAAATCAATACGTATGTGGTATAGAATAACAATAATGAATTTATTATTCCACCAACACATAATTATATTATTAATTGAAATGTTACTCATGATGCACTCTATATAACATGAAAATAAACTATCAATACAGACTATTAATGGATATATTGTTCATGGAATCATTTAAAATTATTTAGTAATGTCTTATAATAGATAACTTATGTTAATAATTTTTTTTTGAAAAAATGGTCTTTTCCTTGAAAAAAATGTAATTTTTTATTTAGTTAAATTTTAAAGAATTAAAAATTTATAGATGATGTGGAAAATTTCTTATAAAAAAATTGAATCAAAAAATAATTCAATGATAAATAATAATTAATTTAGGAACGAAAATTAATTTAAAATGGCCATAATAATTCATTGGTTTTAACGCATAATACATTATTGAAACAAGTTTGTGTGTATAGATGAAAATGTTTTCCATCAAAAAAGAATAAATATACCAAGCATTTCATAAAAAGTTTCAGTTATTTTTTAGTACCATTGAGGAGAAATATGAATGAATACATGACAATCACATACATATACACATTTAATGAAAATAACATCTTTTTAATGTAGAAATATCTTAAAATTTTACCAATAGTGATATAGGGATGAGAAATATTTTTCTAATGTTTGATTGGATCATTATACCTTACCACATTATTCTTCCTTGTCATGAACTCTCTAATAACATTAATACGCATTAAACAGAAATATTAATTCAAATTATTTTTCTAGTATATATATTTTTTGTTGTTCCATTTTATATCAAATTTTATTCACTTTAAACAATTTTTTATTTCCTAAACCATTCTGGGATGAACAATACATTCTTAAAAAACACTTTTACTATGTTTACCATAATGAAAGGGGTTATAAAATAGTATAATAGCCTATATAATGTTTATGGTATGGTTATTAATGTTTTTAAAATATTTCATGAGTTTTGTAACAATTACATGAAACTTATTGTCGGTATTCCACGAAAAAAAATACTCAAACCAATATTGTTTTTTGAAATTTAAAGTATAATAAAATTCATTAGTAAATATACTACAACTTCATAAAACTATATAATATAAAAAATAAAAATTCATCATTATTATATATTATTAATAGTTACTAACATTACATAGTAATGATTATTGTAAACATTATAACATCATTCTTGTTGGTGGTTAAATTGATCCAAAATAAATGCATGTCATAAAAATTAAATTAGTATGCACATGCTACTACATAAGGTCAATTTAACATATAAGGAGGTTTTCTAAATCATTTATTACTATAATAAACAATGAAAATAATTAATAGGAATGTTAATGAGAAATATTTATCATATTATATTCTTAAAAATTATACTTATTTAAATTGTTGCAAAAAAAATAGTGTCAAAAAATATATCATTTTTATCATATCATAACATAAATTTATTCAACACAAAAACATGTAATCAAAAAATTACATTACATATACTCATTAATAATCTTGTATGTATATAATTAAAAAAATTATCCTCATTCGAACTCTTAATCATATATATATAGCTGTTGTAAGAAATCATATCCCTATGATCATTTTTAATCAACAATTATTCACATACACATCCTCGTGAGAATAGGTCAATTATAATTATATCCATTTACATCCTTTTGGGAATAACAAAATCAAAAATATACCCTTGAACATCATTGATACCATTGATAAAACATAATTATTCTAACACATAACCAGGTGAGCATATTTGAAATGAAATTACTAATGTAAACAAAATCATTATTTTATTTGATATAAATACATAACCATTACATCAGAGGGAGATAAAAGAGCCCACCCATCCTAATATAATCATTTAAATCCCACATCAAATAAATCGTCATCATATAATAAATAACCCATAGAATTGTGTATGGGTTTAATATCCCTTATATATAAAATAACATAAGGGAAAAATTAATTCATCGTTAAAAAACATTAAATGATATATCCATTGAAAATAAATTGGTATAAAAATGTATTATATTTTTGGAAATTAATTTTATTATGTAAAAACATACAATTATTTAAAACAACACAACACCTAAGGATAAAAATGAGGAACAATAAGAGAATAATCCATATATATAATCTAATAATCAGTAGTTAAGGATCCCATTCATGTGCACGAGATCAATCTATCTCTGGTAATTAATTTCTTAGATACTAAGTAAGCCACATAATTACCTTCCCTCATGGTTTGATAATTATATAAACCCTCTGTAATAAAAAGATTACACTTCAAAGTGTAATATTTCAACACCAATTGTATAATGAAATTATCTTAATAGAACCCATCCAACAAAGATGAATATGAATATATGTCTATAATATGACTATTATAACTTCAAAAAATCATTAATTTAGTGTTAATATTATTTTACTCTACTCCTATCGAATTACCTAGGCAAAAAAAGGTGCTAAATCTAACAATAATGGAACCCCTAATGGCTATCACCTAACCATATCCCTCAAATCACTCTATAAATAAACGGTCCTACCAAATTATGATATAACCCTAAAGTGGGAGGTATCCAAAGGAACCACCATATCTAATTATGTAATACTCCATACTTCCATGGTACATTTCCTTCTGAATAATGCTCTAGATTGCGATGTATGCAACTTCAAGATTCTAACACACCACAACCAAATAATATAGTCATTTTGAAAAGTAATACCCAAATTTTGAAATCTTAGAAATTTCATTTCTCAGAATGAAAATCATTTTCGGATTCATAAAATCAAAATTATCTTATTCTTAATTTTTGATCTTTTCGGAAAACATTTAATTTTTGATGAATAGTGTAAAATATTAAATTTTATTTAAAAATATCATTTTAATCGAAATAATTTATAAAGTTAAATTATAAATTTTAGTGGTTTTAAATTATAATTAGATTATATTTTTATCAGTTAATATAATTTAGGTCATTTTATGTAATTTCACTTTTAAACTGGACATAAACAAATGTCAATCTTTTTAAAGATATTATTTCTGAAAAACACACTATTTTTACATCGACATTTAATTTTAAATTCATTTCTACCACTTTGATGTTTTGAATTTTTAAAATGGATTCCATATTTGTAATTATGAGGTACAAATTGTGTAAATAGGTAAATTTTATTTTTAGTCATTATGAATATTTACTCCAGATAATATTTTATTTACTTTGGTTAATGGGTAAATCTGGTAAATAAGGGTAAAAAAATATTATTTTTATAATATTAAATTACCCTTACATGTTTCCAATTTTAATTGGTTTATACATGTCTGACCATTTTCATTAATGGGTCGATATTGGGACCCCATGGAGACACGTGAGAGTGATAATGACACTTTTTATTAATTTATTTAAAGTAAATACAAAAATGACCTAAACATATATCTTTTAGTAAAATAATTTTTTTACAATGGGTAATATAAGTTATCATTTCAACTATAACTATTCATTAGAAATGTAAAAATATTCCCTATTTCATAGTAATTTTTTTATAATTTTGTGACATCAAATAAATAAATTTACTTATTAGACAATAATTGTTAAATGTTTCCCACACTAGACAAATATTTAAATAATTGTGATTATAAAAATTAGAACAATATACAAAACATGACCAATTATTATTGTATGCTTTTATATCTAATATGATTCATCTTATTTTCTATGTTAATGAGTTCTGAAACTTTAGAATCTAAAAATCATTATATAATAAAATAATATTTTCAAACATTCCTAAAGAGCCCCTCTTTCCCCTAATAAAAAGTCTTCACCTCAAACACATTTCTCACACCACTCAAGCCCCTTGTCTTGATATAAATCTTCCCAATTAATCTCCATACAACCCTCTCTTCCTCTAATAAGCCTTACCATAGACAGAAGTCACTTCAAGGATATCTTTTGGTTCCGACCAAAGGGAGTTACCCAATTTAAAGGTAACATCTCTTCTTAAGATCTATTCTTTTATTTTACTTTCCAACCCCCTAAATTCACAATTGTGGATTATTTTATAAATAAAATTATATAATCAATATACAATTTTGTTTTTATGAGATGTATTCGATCTACACTTACACACACCACCATCCAATCTGTATATAACATAATGTTTCTAAGGAAGGTGAACTACTACATCATGAAATTAAGATTGTTCAACTTCTACTACCACATCTTATGGTGGCCATTATGATGGAACAGTAATTATATATGATATTTATAATATTTATTTTCCCTATAATAATATTTAAATCTATTTTATTGTATACCTTTATTCATATAAAGTTGTATATAAATGATGATTTCATTTGAGTATGTGCAGACTACCGCCCCTTAAGGTGATTTGACTCGTTCATACCATACATGGAACATATAAAATATGGTGTTAATGAACATACATAACATATAAAAAATATTATATTATACTGTAATAATAATATACCTATGTATCATTATTAATTCATTCCTTTAAAAAAATTAAATGGATGTAGCGTTCGTGCCTACATACGCATTACCATATCCACGAATGCGATGAGATTCATTCCCCATCGTAACCATTCAAAAATAAATTTCATTTGATTATTAAATATAATAATTAATAACATTATATCATTCTGGATATGTATCAAATACATCCAATCCATAAAAAACATTACTTACGTAAAAAAACGTATAATGGAAAACGAATCAATTAACACCCTAAACAATGATACTACTAAAATATAATCAACAAAGAAATATAAGAAGATCATATATGATTAGTTATTTATGTATGTGTTTTTTGTAAAATTTAAAAACTATGATTTTATTATTAATAATGATTTTTACATACCCTCGACCACGGAAAATTTCAAGGTAATAGTTAATTTCACAATCGCATTATAATCTGAGGTGGTTTATAACTTATTGTCTACTGGTACCTCTTTATCATCCAAATATGTGTTACATATAAATGTATTCGAAAACATTTTTTACTATATAGTATACTATGGGATAATGTCATTTATTACCTTGTTTTAGTTTTTATTAATTTTTTTGAAAGGAATCATTCAGTAATTTCCCAAATAAGGTACATTATGACCTATTCAACAGATTAAGGTGAGAATGTTTTTTAACATATATGGTAGGTGTGGTTATTATGCACCGTTATAACACCATTGATGCTTCCCTTAAAATATTATAAGATTATTTTAAAAATAAATTCATTCTTTTATAATTACACAACTTTTAAAGGATTTCAAAATTGAAATGGATATTTCTATCAGATTGTTTTGATTTTTTCAATGACTACATCCTTTTATATATTTTATATTGGTTTGATGTTTATTTATTATGATACAAATATTCACAGTTATATTGAAGGTTTTTTGAAACATTTAATTGTGGATGTGTTATTTTTATATTGTTAATGGTTTATGGTTAATGTATTAATATTTCATATTCTTTTTTAGTACAAATGTTTATGTTATGTCTCAACCTTTTCATATAGGGAATGAATTGGAAATAGTATGTTGTGGGTGGATCCCTTTATATATCCTCGATGTATCGGTAGGTTTTTTGAGAAATACTAGTGTCTTAAAACAAGGCCCTGACAAAACCCTATTTGTAGACTAGGCATGAGGCCTTGACTCTGAGGTTATGATGTTTGGTACTATGCATTCCATCATTATGGAATTAGCTATTGATATTACATGTTATTATTAAACTAGTAGAATATCCATGAGATTATGTAAATGGAATTATTTAATTTATCATTTCCATATTCTGCAGATTTATACATTTAAAATTATTTTCTTTAAGTATTATACATTGCATTACATGACTATTATTATTTATGAACATTCATCTATATTGTTATCCTTACAAAAAATCTGAGCTCACCCCTTTCAACGTTTTATATTTCCCTGGACGTGAATAAGTATTTTTTGGTTGACATACAAGGATAGGATAAGTGGTATAAGTTTGTTCAATGGGGACAAATGTGGTTGTTTTTTTATCTCATTATGTAATGTAATATTTATGTAAGTATCTAGTACATCGAAATCCACTAAACTAATCAGTCATTCGGGAAATGATTCCATGTATCATGCCAATGTTATGTAATAATTCACCGACTCTTGGTAACTAGGATAGAGGTGTTATAGTTGGTATCATTGAAAGTTTAGTACAGAATGCGGAATCTATATTTATAAAATCTTTTATTAGAAACATTACTCTATGATAAAAATTAAGTATTAGTATAGAAGAACATTCATGAATTTTGGTAATGATGAAATTTTTTGAGTTTTCCAATAAATACAGCTGTGTAATGTTACGAGTAGGTATTGGAGGCTCTGGCACAAATGTACATCTGAGAGAAAACTATGACAATGTGTTTTGGTCTTGTCCTAAGGTATCCTGGTACACGAAAACCGGCCTTGTATAACTTTTGGTAGTGAAATTCCAGGGGTATATGCTTAGGATAATTCACATTTTCAATAAAAACTATTATGAAGGATTTATGAGTATATACATATTCCATGAAAACGTTTTTATGATTATGGATTATATCAGCAAACTTTTCATTTTAGTTTAAGTCTTTTACAAGTATGGAATTATTTATTTTGATTAATAATCTAATGATGTGTATACCATTGTTTAGAAATGAATCCTAGTAGAAGGAATGTGAACATTATCAATGCACGTAATTCATGTAGTGTTTTCCCTATTACTCATGATAATTATAGTGGATCAGGTGATGCAATTGGTGCTGATCATCTTATCACCATACATGGACCACTCACATTGGTTATGAATAATATCATAACCAATATCGAGCACCCTGATCGACAATGCAGAAGATCAATGTTAAACTGATTCATGATGCATAAATGACAAACATTCAATGGGACTAAAATTCTATTTTTAGATGAGAAATTGATATATTTATTAGGGAATGTATTTAATACTCTGGGGAGCAGTGAAAGGGAAAAAGTGGTCATGGATGTTTATCACCTCATAAGAGATGTAGACAAATGATTTTCATTAATTCATTACACAAAGGATGATGAATATGTATCAAATAAGGAATAGAGGGAGTTTAAAGAACTTTTTGTAAAAAAATAATTACCTCGTGGCCATCGAGCAGATATTAAAAGGAAATTTCTGAGTCTAAGGGAAAAAGAGGATGATAATGCCACAAAGCATGAGGCTATCTTTACATGGATATCCAAGCATGTATCAAATTATATATATAACCTAAAGATAATGATTGAACAATTATTTGATGGGTTAAAACTGTTTCTCCATTTTGCAATAGTCTCATAAGACTTCTCATAATACAAAGATATTGCTTCATGGGATATCAAGATATAAAATGAAATCTCAACATCTTATGAATTTAATCTAACTAAAGAGAAGAAAAGATCAACTGAACACTCTAGAAATGGAAATAATGGGAGGAATGGAAATGTTGAATATCCTCCAGTGGTAAATGGTTTTAAACCATCAAATGCCACCGTGCTTGTGATTGAAAGGGAATGAAAGAGGCTATCAATGTTGAATGCTATAATAGTAACGAAATGGGGCATTATTCTAATGAATGTACTAAGAGCTAAGGAAACATACCCCCAAAAAGGACAAGGGTGAAAGGTCAAGCTTATGTGGTCACTACTGTAGAGTTAGAATCATCAAACGATATGGTGGCAGGTAATTTGATGTTTTCCTCAAGTTTATCCAATGCATTTTTTGATTCTCTATCATAGCATTGCTTCATATCTTCTTTTTTTTCTATGAAAATTATATATTTTCAATTTTATTTAACAAGGAATTTATTAGTAAAAACCTTTAAGGTATGTATCATCGCAAATTTTTTTTTGAATCAGCCCCCATTCGGGAATATAAATGATTTTGATCCATTGTTCTCATTGTCACACCAATGATTGAATTTGATATAATCCTCAGTATGGATTTAATTTTATATCATTATATGAAAATTTATTGTATGAAGAAGGAGGATTCAATTTTTGATGATGATAAGAAAAACCTTATCTCTTGAGCAAAAACATCGCTATATGATTCTTATCGAGATCCACCCGCAGTAGCTCTACAAAATTTCATTATTGTGGAGGAAGAGAGTGAAATAACAATGGGTGATAAAAGGAAAGTTCAAATATAGGATTTACATATTGTATATGAATATTTTGATTTATTTTTAGCGGATTTACATGCACATCCTGCGGAATGATAAATTGAGATTTCCATTGATTTAATTTCTAGTTCAAGGCCCATATCAAAAACCCCTTATAGAGTGGCCATTGTAGAATTAGTGGATCTAATTAAAAAACTATAGGACTTGAGTAATAATGGATTTATTCATCCTATTGTTTCTCTATGGGGAGCCCATTTTCTTTTTCTTAAAAGAAAAGATAGATTTATGAGGTTGTGCATTGAATATAGGTAGGTCAATGGTATAAAAATAAATAACATGTATCCCCAACCTCTCATTGATGATTTATTTGATCAAATTCATGGTGCACAATATTTTTCATAGAGTAACCTTCGATCAGGATATCATTAGTTTTGTTTGAAGAATGAAGACATTCTAAATACAGCATTTCCAACCCGGTATGAGAATTATGAGTTTACAATAACACCTTTTGGACTTAATAATAACCCTATGTCTACATAGATCTAATGAATAGTGGTTTCAAAGAATATCTTTATGAAATTTTAGTTTTATATATTTTTGATATCTTTGTATACTACAAAAGATACTAATATAATGAAAATTACTTGAACTCAATTCTAATGACTCATAGAATAAATTTATTATATGGGAATTTTAGAATGTTTGAATTTTTGTTACAAGAGATTTCATTTTTGGTACATATTTTCATTAAGTATGGAATATATGTTGATGATTTAATGACCAAGGAAGTCCTATAATGGCCAACACCGACAATTATAACTGAGGTATCTTGTTTTATATGTTTAGAATCTTATTATAATAATTTCATCCAAAATGTTCCCTGATTGGATAAACCATTATCCAAGATCCCATGTAAAGGGATTATATTTTTTTGGGAAAATTATTATGAATAATGTTTTAGAATAATTTAAGAGAAGATTATCCAATGATCTTATATTGACACTACCATCAGGGAATGATGGGTTTGTTATTTACAGTGATTCTTCATTGAAAATATATGGTTGTGTCCATATGAAAAATGATACGGTTATTTCCAATGCATGACGACAAATAAAAATTAATGAACAAAACTATCCCACTCATGATCTTCATTTATCACCTGTAATATTATCTTTTATGATATAGAGAAGATAAATCTATATTAAAAATTTTCATATTCATAATTATCACAAGAGTTTGAAGTTTATTTTCTTAAAAAAACAGGAACTCAACATGAGGTAAAGGATATGGATATAACTACTCCAATATTATGATTTCACCATACACTTCCACCAGTGGAAGGAAAATAAGGAGGAATATTCATTGATTAGAAAGGATCATGATTTTTTGAACAAAATGAGATTATAAAGGGTTCCATTGTTCATGAATCTCGTAAATATAGATATGGGAATAATCATGGAAGGTGAAAAATTAATAGTTTTTCAAATTGTTTCTAAACCATCTTTTCTATAAAGGATAAAATGTTCTCATACTAATGATGAGGAGTTTCAAAAGATAATTAATGTTGTGAATGATATTGGAATAAATGACTTCATATATGAAGATGGGAATTTGATATTTTTAAGAAACTTTGTGTTCCTCACATACATGTTCTAAAAAGGGAATTATTGGATGATTCTCACAACACCAGTATCTCTATACACCCTATTAAAAATAATATGTATAGTGATTTGAAGGAACAATTTCTATGGGACAACCTGAAGAGAGAGATTGCTGATGATGATTCAGGAGTTATGGTGTTTCAATAAGTGAAACCTGGAAGAAAATATCTTAGACGATTCATGCAACCACATCCCATACCTGAGTGGACATGGGATGATATTAGGATGAAATCCTTCAGGGCGCTACCAAATAATCCTAGAAGGAATGATGCAATATGTGTCATTGTTGATTGTTTTACCATGTCATCACATTTTCATGCTATAAGAGATGATTTATCACTTGAACATCTTAAAATAATATATATTATTGAAGTTTCAAAACATCGTGGAGTGCTCTTATAGATTTTTTTTCTGATCTTGATCCCCATTTTACATCATGATTTTGGAAAATTCGTCATAAGTCCTTGGATACTGAACTTCGTTTGATCCAAACCAACCACCAAAATACTGATATACAATTAGAATAGACTATTATAGAATTAGATGACATGTTGAGATCTTTATCACATAACATTCAAGGTATGTGGGATCAATATATACCTATGGTAGAATTTTCCTATAACAATAGTCTCCATTCAAGTATTCATATAGCACAATTTGAAGTTTTATATGGAAAGAGATGACTGACACCATCATGTGGGGATGATATTGGTGAAATAAAACATGTAGGCCTAGAAAATGTTGAGATAATAATAGAAAAGGTGAAATTTATCCAAACCCAAATGAAATCAGCTCAATGTAGGCGAATGATAATTTCCTATAACCAACGGAAAGATTTGTAATTTCATATAGGAGATCATGTTTTCGTGAAGGTATCTCCATGGAAGGGTTTTATACAATTCTGAAATATATGAAAATTATGTTCTAGGTACATCAGATCATTCAAAATTCTAGAACGAATTGGAGTTTTTGATTATCATTTGGAAATTTCACCATGTCTCTCCAATGTTCACGATGTGTTCAACATATCACTTTTGAGAAAATATGTGCATGTCCCAATGCATATACACACCTATGAAAAAATAGTACATGAACCCAATTTTTCTTATTATGAAGTGCCTATAATAATTATTGATACCATATAACAAGTGTCGAGAAACCGGAAGAGTCGTCCGTAGAATGTTCTATTAAGAAATCATTAGATTGATGAGGAAACATCAAAATCCAAGGAATATAAGATGAAGGGTCACCCGAATATTTTTATGTAGAAGTATTCTAGAAACATTGAGGATGAAATTATTTGAAGGAGGGAAAAATGAATCACCCCAATCTTACATGGTATGTTTCTCTTTGAATAATTAAATAGCTTGCACTGTACGCAACTACGAGATTCTAACACACCCCGACCAATAATCCTGGGAATTATGAAATGTAAAACACACTTTTAAAAATTTTAAAAATTTTATTTTTCAAAATTAACTTCATTTTTTGATTCATAATATCAAAATTGTATTAGGGTGAATTTTTGGTACTTTTCTCAAATCGGTCAATTTATGATAAATATTTAAAATATTAATATTAAATAAAAACAAATTTTTTAATTTATATTATTTATAGTCTTGAATTTTCTATTATAGTGGTAATAAAGTATAATTAGATTATATTTTTCCAATTAATATAATTAAGGTCATTCAATTAAATTGAAAATTTAAACTGTGAATAATCAAGTGTCAATCTTTTGAAATTTATTATTTCATAAAAACATGCATTTTGTTTTTACAATGGGATCTAATATTAAATTAATTAATTCCATGTCAGTGTATTAAAATTGAAATAATGAATTATATATTATCATTGAAGAGGTCTGAATTTATTAAATTGGTAACAATTATTTTTAGTCATTATTAATATTTTCATCAATAAATATTTTACTTAACATGGTTAAATAGAAAAATATGGTAAAAAAGGGAAATAAAATATTAATATAGTAACAATAAAATAACATAAAATGTGTCCTATTCTTATTAGTTGTTACATGTCTGACCATGGGAATGGTTCAGTCTATTTTTGGACTCCATGGAGCCACTTGAGAGTGATAATGCAACTTTATATTAATATATTTAAAGTGAAGACCAAAATTACATTAAAATGTAACATTTTGTAAAATAATTATTAATTTTTTTTATTTAAGATATCATTTAAACTATAAATATTCATTAGAAAGAATAAAAGTTTTCTTATATAATGGTATTTGTTTTATTATTTTTATACATCATATAAATAATATTATTTATGGCACAATGATGATGTAGTGTTTATCTAATTTAATAATGATTTAAATAAATAAAATTATAAAAACTAAAACAATATCCAAGACCTGTCCAATTATAATTGGATGATTTTATTTCGAACATGAGTCATATTATATTTGAATTTTTTGTTCTTTGGACCACTAGAAGCCGAAAATATTTATATAAATAAATTATATTATCTAACATTCCAAAAGATCCCCTCCTCCCCCTTATAAAAAGCCCTATCCAGAAACCCATTTCACACACCTCTCAAGCCCCTTGGCACATCCAATCAATGCCAAATTATTGTACATAAATTCCTATATTACTCTTAGAATCCTTACCATAGGCCGAAGGCATTCCAAGAAGCGTTTTGTTTCAAACAAAAATTAGTTACCAGATTTCAATGTAACATCTCCTATTAAGTTCTTTTCTTTTATTTTACATCTCCAACACCCTAAAAACACATTATTACATTATTTTATGACAACCACAGGATAATCAGTATACTATGTAGTTTATATTTGATTTATTTGAGAAACAATTACACACACCTCCATCAAATTGGTATAGAACAAAATTTTACTGTGGACAGTGAACTACTGCCTCATGAAACATTGATTGTTCAATATTTTACTACAACCACTTATGGTGTCCATTTTGATGGAATAATAATTATATAAGATATTTAATATATTTATTTTATCTAAAATATTATGAAATTATCTTTTATATAATACCTTTATTATTTTCATGTTTAATATATATGATAATTTCATTTTAAGAAGTGTGAACTACCACTCCCTCAAGGTGATATGACTAGTTCATACCATACATGTAACTAATAAACGATGGGGTTAATGAAAATAAATATCATACATAACAAATTATTTTATACATGAATTATAATATACCTATGTATCATTTGGTCTTCTTTCCTTTTAATATAAAAAAATGAAATTGATGTAGCGTTCATACTTATGTAGAGATTACAGTCTCCACAAATGAAACGAGATTCATTCCCCAACGTAACAACTAAAGAATAATTTTAATTTTATTATTAAAAATAATAGACAATAACATTATATCATTTTTGATATGAATAAAATAATCCTAACCATAACAAACAAGACTTACGTAAGAAAACATATAATGGAAATCGAATCAGTTGACACCCGAAAAAATGATACTAAAAAAATAGTATTAACAAATGATCATTAGAAGATCATATATGATATCATATTTATGTATATTGTTATATTATAATTTTAAAACAATGATTTAATTATTATACATGAGGTTAACATACAATATACCAAGGAAAAGTAAAAGGTAAAGGTTAACTTCACAATCTCTTTATAATCCGAGGTTGTTTTTAAATAAATATCTACTATGATCTCTTTATCATCCACATTTGTGATTCATAAAAATATATTGAAAAACATTTTTAATGTTTCATATAGTAAGGGTTAATTTCATTTATTCCCATTTATTAATTTTCATTAAATGGTTTTAATGGAATCATTCCGTCATTTTCCAAACCAGGTACAATATGGCCATTTCAATAAATTTAGGTAAAAATGTCTTTTTTACTTATACAGCTGGTGCAGTTATTCTCCGCTGTTATAAATCCCTGGAAGCTTCCCTTAAAATCTTATATGAATGATTTAAAATTAATTTTTTTCATTTATAATTACATGGATTTGATATGATTTCAATATTTAAACAGATATTTCATTAAAATAGTTTATATTACTTCTATGTCAACTTCCATTAATGGATTTTATACTTTTTTATGTTTACATATTGTGTTAAGAATCATTCATATTGTATTGAATATTTTGAGAAATTTTTGTTTATGGATGTCTTATTTTTATTACATTCATGGTTTATGGTTAATGTTTTAAAATTTCGTATTCTATCATTAATACGAATGTTTATGTTATGTTTTATCCTTTTCATATGTGGAATGCATTGGACTTGGTAAGTGACAGGTGGAGCCTGCAATAGCTCTTCAATGCATCCGTATGTCTAATGATGCAAACTAGTGTCTTGTCTCATTACCTAGACAAAATCTTATTTGTGATCATGGCATGATCCATTGACTACTTCGTTATGGTGTCCGATATTATGCATTCCATCATTATAAAATAAGGTATTGATATTAAATGTGATTATTCGACTAGTATAATATCCATGTTAATAAGTAAATGGAATAATTTGATTTATTTTTACATATCATGCTGAGGTTTAAGATTAAAAGGATTTTTTTTAGTTTTATACATTTCTTTAAATGTATGTTCTTATTTATAATGATTCCACTATATTTTTATCCTTACTGAGCATCTAATCTCACCACATTCTATGATTTATTTTTTCAAAGATGTGAAGAGTTATTTTATGGTTTCCTTGATGGGATATCTTAATGGATTTATGTGTGTTCAAAGGGGAAAAAATTTTGATGTAGTTTTTATCTCATGATGAAATGTGAAACATATGTATATATCTAGTACTTTTGAAGATACTAAACTATTATTTCATTCAGGACATGATTCCTTGTACCATGAAAATGTTATATAATAATGTACCCACTCTGGGTAACTGGGTTAGCGGCATTACAAATTAAATCATGTGTTTTCCTTGTACATCTAAACTACTAGATGAATCCTTCTCATTATAACAATTTCCAACATTTTATTGACTATAATCCCATGTTCTACAACTGTTACCTCAAATTCACACATGTAATAAGATGGTTGAGTTTTTTTATTACATCTCAAACCTTATTAATCTCTTCCAAAATAATAAAACACATTGATGGAATGACTATATCGTGAACCTTAACATCTACCCCTTGCTTACCGTAACCAAAGAAACATGATTCAAAGACATCATAAACAAACTCCCTTCTAATATTTTTATTTATCTACTAATGTATAAATATTTTTTTTAATAAAACCCATATAAAAACCATATTACACAATCCCATGCTGTCTTCTCCCACAACAATAGAAACAAGAGGGCAATGAAAATAAATTCTTCAATACAACATCATTAATAAGAATTAAACAATAACTCAATTTCTGAACAGGGTATTTCATTTTATTAGGAATCTCATAATATTGAGGTTTTTGTGCCTATTCATCAATACATTCCCATGAAAAAATATTTTTTTTTCTGAAAATATAAATAAAAAATATATATTATGATGAACCTGATAAAATACATTTGATGGTTTCATCAACTAGTCATATTCTCTAAGAAATTATTTTATTATCGCTATATAAATAGATTCATTGATTTATGGATACTTACGGTTCAATTAGAGTGTGATGCTAGGAAATATGAACTCGGATAATACAAATAATATCCTTCTTTGTTCATCTTCAAAATATGGATGTCTATGTGACCCACAGTCCATCAATAATTAACTAATAATTGATCCAAATGATTAGTCAAGAATAATTATAGTAATTCTATCTACTATTTTTACATTCCCAATTCCTTAACTCCTATATATAAATTTCTTTTATAATTATTTACATTAATGTGTCCCCTTTAATCAAATCCATGAAAGAACTCGCTATTATGGATCCCATTATTTCAGCCACACTTTTGGTCTTAATGTATCCCACATTAATAGTTATATAATGTAATTTATTAATTCCAATTGGGAACATAAAAACAAATAATAGTCTCTAATGACAGAATTCATGATGTACTCCAATTTGGTGAGTTTACCTTTCATAAGATTTATGATGAATATAACATGCATTAGAATTGAAATATTTTTCCTATTAACATTGTAAATTTTCTTAATAATAATAAATTTCCAATATTATACATTCCTAGTTAATTAGTAAAATATATCATCCTTTAAATTATTCTTGACTACTCTTTTTGATATTGTATCACGAAGATAAATATTTGGTTGTTATCGTTGATACAAGACAAATTTTACTTTAACTACTTATTTTCACTATCATTGTAGTTTATTAGTAATAAAAAATATACATTCCTTTGATATTTAACTATAAATCATTCATATTTCTATTTATTGGAATGATATTAGTTAAAATGATTAATGATCAATTCTTATAATTATTAAAAAAATATAGCATTTTGTCTACAAACATGTGTTGAGACACAAAACTAATCCCAAACCTATTTTTAAAATCCATGATACACCAATACTTTATCCCAATCTGAATATTAATTATAATTACTTTAAAGGTCAAGATAATAAGTTTTTCAGACAATGGATATCTTTACCTTACACATGGAACTAATAAAAAAATCAAATACCTTCCCATAAATGATATATTAATCTGAGTAGAAGTATAACTCTTGAATCACTTATCAAAAAATTATTCATGGAATTGAAATTTCCACTGTTTCACTAATAAGAGTCTCCATTTGAATCTATCATAATCCCTATCCATATCCACCTTCATCATAAAACTATATTTTATAGTCTTTGAATTTTAAATATGTAACCATTTCATTAGATATATTGATTTTAAGCTAAAAATTTATACCCTGAAAAAAATCCATTCTACTCCTCTAAAATTAATCTTTGAATAAAATTGTCATATCCGATATTGGGAATGATGGTATTAATATATTAATCAATGTTATATATGTATATTTCTATAAACTAACTAATGGTCATAGGATCATCACCATAGGGATGAGAACAAAATTGGAAACTCATTAACCTTTATTAAATTCCTGCCATATAATTTGGTATTACACAACATATTCAACATGATATTTAATGATATCTGATGCATAAACATATAAGTATCATGGGTATATAACCAAACACAATGCTCATTAATTTTTCATGCTTAGAAAACCTTCATTGGATCTATTTTGTACCTGGGATTTTTTTCTAGTAGACATGTATCACTATCTTCCACCAATCTAGATATTTGTCCATAAATTTTACTTCTTAACTAACCATCATAAACTGTCCTCTAGTGAGGTTATATAGTCATTTTAAAAGACACTCAAGGGGTTTCAACTCATTCTTCCCATCCACTGCTATATCATATTTGAATGAAGTATTATATAGATTTAACATAATCTTATTTTTCCCTTAACTTTCCATAAAATATTACTAAATCATAAGGTTATTTCTATACCCCACTTTTATCCACAGGTCTCATGAGTTTTTTCTTCATATCCTCTCAATAAAAAATAAATACATTCAACTAAAATAATTTTTTTACTAACACGGATAACATATCATTATCCCATGATTCATGAAGAATATCATCCATTCTCAAAATGTATCATGTTAAGCATGCAATATTGTTATCATTATATTCATTAATAGACATTCAAACCAATATGACACATCTCATATGATGTAGAAGATTCATTAGTCAAACCCAAGTGGAACCAATCACTTGGTGATCCAAATAATACTTTACCACCTCTAGGATGTCATCCATCTGGTTGTAGTTGATGGATTAACAGAATTGTTTTATTTATGTGACCCTCAGATAACATACATTAACATTATATATATTTTTTCCTAAAATACAGTATATGTTATAGAAACAAATTTCCCATGAATGTGTTAGTTTAGTGCCATTGGGAAAACATGGTAATATAAGAAATGTTACATTTGTTATCTAAATTATCTCCCACTAGGTTATCCATGACTAGAAACCATCGTTGCTATAGAATACATACTATCAATATTCATAACTATTGGAAATGTAACATAATAAAGGATGTGGTCAGATGCTCATTAAGGGTAAACAGGGATTTTATTTTAGCATCATCATGAACATACTGGTATGAGGACTTAAGTACAACATTAGAAGACCATAACATGATTATAATAAATCATATTCCGGAGTCATGGAATAAATTTAGGTAGTTAACAATACATGATTCATGGTGGAATATAGATCATAATCCATGAATAGATAATATAGGAATAATACATGGAATAATTGAAGATACATTAAAATGTAATATCATTCGATATATGTCCTGGTGCATTTCAAAAACATATCAGGGAAGTTCATGGGGACTACACCTACTAGGTTGTACACAATTCCATCTCCAGTTTCTTTCTTTTCATTATAAGGGATTCGTTATCCAATTCTTCCCATGGTGGATCATGTATTTTGTTCTCCCCATATTGGATCAATCCCATTGACTCATATCCCAAATTTTTTTATAAAATATAAACAATTACCCCATTAATTAGTGGGTGATGTAGGTCCTACACAATACATTAGAAAATCATAAATATATGTTTCATAATATCATAAAAAATTATTATATCATATCCAATTAAATGATATGTATTTCATAAATATCATATCACAACCCATTAAGTGAAATGGGAAACATAAATTTGACATGAAATTAAAACCTATTTAAATATATAGGTTTCATAATCAATTTAACAATTAATAACCCATGAATAAAAACAGATCTGAATGTCAAATAACCCATGGATGTGAAATAGGTTTCACAAACATATAACCTATAAAGGTGTAATGGGTTTAATAACCATCGTGCTATGAAAGTAGAAACCATTAATAGATATATTTGTAATTGAACACATAGATTATATTTCAGATGAACATGTTTAACACCAACATATGACATCATGGATTGAAAATAATTTTGAAATATATTTTTAAATAATTTCATTTGTAAAATATTTTTTTTGTAAAGAAATTAGCATTTTTGATCATTAAACCATTTTTATAGACTTTTTCATAGAAAATATATTTGAAACCCTTATATAATTATTTTCAATACAGATTTATGTGAAAAATAAATTAAACATTATTTTCATAAATATACTTTTGAATAAATTTTAAAAAATTGTATTTTGAATAAGACAATATTTTGAGTGATGA
The DNA here is from genome assembly GCA_963277665.1 of Viscum album. NCBI lineage: Eukaryota > Viridiplantae > Streptophyta > Magnoliopsida > Santalales > Viscaceae > Viscum > Viscum album. The sequence goes on along the minus strand of OY728162.1, from coordinate 594,479,032 downwards.
TAGAAATAGGGTCAGTGTTTACTAATTTTTATATCGTAATTATATTATGTACAATTGGAAGTAATAATGAAACCAATCCATTAATATGTTATTAAAAATCCTAATAGAATAAATATAACTATATTTTTATATAGATGGATCATAATATTTCATCAATTGAAGCATAATCATAAAAAATAATGAAAAATTATGAGTTTTACCTAATAAACTCTAACTATTTGGGCAGTAATAAATCATTATAACCATGTTAGAATATAAAACAATTAATCTTATAAAATAATAAATATATGAATATTCATGATATAACAAGTAAAATGTTCAATTTTTAAAACTTGAGAAATAATATTGGTGCATAGAAAAAACATATTTCTAAAAAATATAAATTGAGAAAACATTACAATAAAAATGTAGTAACATTTGAACATTAAACCCCATGAATGTTTATTAATATAATGGGTATTTAGGTAAAATAAATTAAACTTAATAATCATATCTACATTCATGGTATGTATATACAGACCACAAAATAAATAAGTGGTGAATATGTAATAGGCCTAGAAAAAATAAAAGTGAGACTAAAAATCCCTATAACCATATATCTTGACTCTCTTCGTACTCTTTCTAAAAAACTATATAAAAATTAATTTTTTTACTATAGATATATTATGGAACCATATTAGATCATACCATACCACATATTCTATACATATGACCTTTTATTAACTATTTATTAATAATTCTATGTTAATGTAATTTTTAGGGTAATAATCACTTTATCTTCACATGTGTTTTGATTTGTTATATTTTTTTTCCTATTATTATAAATTTTTTTCATCATTTTTAGATTGATAAACAGTAAATAAATATAATAAAAATTAGTTCTATATTTCATCATCATAATATCTAAAATATAAAAATATAATATTTAATACATTGTTCCTTGAGACTATTGGCCTTTAGTACTCGTGAATACTACCTCCATTTTTTTATCGTATTGAAATAAATTATTTAAATGAAATATATAATTATATATATAATGTAACATACCTAACCTGAAATCTATTAATCCAATGCTCTGTGACAAGTGGATACATGACCTTATGTGTGACTCCACATATTCATATGGTTTCTATCTAGCATCGAGGGTCCAAAAGGATAATTGGGGAGACTAAAGCCCCTTTATATCATAGTATTCCACAATAGAAGATAATAAAAATAGTGGAATAATAAAATGTAATATAAGAGCATTCATAAAAAAATATTCCATAAAATGCGGAAAAACTATTTCAAATATTAAATCTTACATGTCATGTTACTAGTGAAAACATGAACAAAATCCAAAATGAAGACAAACTGCAAAATCCCCAAAATGGTCTCTATATCAAGTCCAATTCCTCCTCCACGTATCGAAATGGAAACACCAATCCCTAGAAAGATCCATTTCCCATCCCATTACCTGAAAAAATGAATTCTTTCTGGGTACCCAATAGTGGCCCAATCAAGGTGTGTGTAAAACATATTAGGCCACCACCAACAATGTTTACAAAATATGTGATATAAAAATTGTTTATGCAAAAGGGAACTGATTAATAAATGAAAAATAAAATATTGAGTGACCTTAACTAGTATATTTCAATTACAAACATTAATTTCTAATTTTATATCTAACCATTTCATTCCATTTCCGATTACATACCATTTCTAACATAGTTATCATTGGTTAATAAAACCCAACTAGTTACACATGCTTAATGTAAAAAATATCAAGCATGTGGAAAACCACACAGTTATCCTATCTTACTAGGAATAACATCATCATGTCAACCATATCATCACCTCTAAGCCTCAGTCTGGGTGGATTCAACTGTTAGGGGAATAGAGCCTCTGTCCACTACCCTAACCCATACATTAGGGGTGGAGATTATAGCCTTAATCCTTCTTAACCCATGAGAGTACATCCTCATGTCAATACATCGCTCTACCAATCCATGTTCAAATGATACATATTTATATATATATATATGTATATCCATAAAAAATTCATCCAAGAGCACAACCATTTCCCAATACAATCATAAATCATAACTATATAATGAGAGTTAAAACAATTCCATAATCTATTAACACATTTAACACATTTAACATCATTTAGTTATTTTTCCCAGTTTAATTTTATTTTTCTTATCTCACTAATAATTCATCCATTTTTTATATCTCAATAGGATTAGATTATTATGAATAACTCACTAGAGTTCATTACCAGGCTCATAATCTATTATATTATGGTCTTCAATTTTTCCAAATATTAACCAATTTATCCACTCATTATTTTCATTTGTCCAGCAATATAAACTACTTCCACGTTGACCCAATAACCCATAGGTTGTTATTATTAATTCTTAATGCATCACCTAGAATCTACTCCAACACAATCAATCACATCGTCCTGTTTATCAATGGATCTATATAATTACACAACAGTCTCAATTGTTCATAATAAATTCCTATATATTTGGATCCTAGCACATCACATGGGAGGCCTAGATTATTCTTACCATCCATGAAACATCCCTTAGGGATCATGAGGGTTTCCACATTCCTTCACCAAAACAATTTTACCTAAACATTCCCAAGGTGATCAAAACATACCATAATACACCCATGAAAAAAGCAACCAATACACAAATCCATAATAAACCCTAGGATATAACATATAGTCCACTTACCTTGATTTCATATGTGAACACACTCATAATTGATCCCTTTTATTCATCTTCACCCACACATTGATGTTTCATTCATTATATAACCAATATTTTAGGGTTTTAGGTATTCATAAAGATAAGAGAAGAATATAGAAACACCAAAATAAAAAGATAAGCAAGGATGGGATTACCCTTACCCATAGCATCGATCCACAACCAACGAGACATAAAAATATTATGTAATTAGGAAGATCGATCCATTAGAGCTCTATGGAGATTTGGTTGGTGCCTAGGGTTTTTATTATAGAATTTTGAGGATATAATGATATGGGTTTTAAAATTACGGAATTGAAAATTGAATTTTTATAAATATTTATGTGTCGCACGGTTTACCATCACATATTTTCAAACTGTGCGCAAATCATGTGGACTCCACTATCCAAAATACCACCTCTTTTGCAGTTTATTAGGTTGTCCTCATAGTTTTCACCAACGATGCACAACCTATGAGACTGACCTAGAAATAACTTTTTTCACCTTTTTTGTTTCTCAAACCCTTGGAACACACCTAGCCACTTTTAGAACCTGATTAAGAACATAATTTATCAATAAAAGGATTAGTAAAAATATAGAAACAAGAATACTTTTCCTAGATCAAGGATCTTATAAACTCCTCACCTTATAATGGTTCATCATCGAGCCAAGCTCACAAGATTCATAGCACATCCACGAAAAAGAGATCGAGGTACTAAGAAAACATATATGATTTCAGCTCCCATGTTTTTTCTTTAACATTTCCATGATTCTATAATACACCCACTAAAGGTACATCCTTTCCCCATTAGGAATCCTCAATATGATCGACCACAAAAAACTGATTCTCCTCAAAGGACGCATCAGCCTCAGGCTCAACATACTATACATCCACATTGTGAGTAGGGTTAAGGTGATATTGATGAAGCTTCGACACATGAAAAACAACTTGCATCCCAAAATACCATTGTGGAGGAGCCAATCATTACACAACCAAACCGATCCGCTCCACAATCTCAAATGGCCCCACATACCTGGTCACCAACTTGTCCTGCTTTGGAATTATTCAGCATCCCAAACATGGGGACACCCTAAAGAACACACTATCACCCACCTCGATCTCCATAGGTATTCTCCTATTATCTCAAATGACTTATGCCTACTCTGAGCCTTTTCCATTCGTTTTTTAATCAACTATTGTTTTTACGCAAACTCTGGATTGAGACTCAGTCCCAACAGCTCGGATTCACCAGCCTCCAACCTATACAAATTGATATCTACCCAACCCCCCATAGATTTCCTCAAATGGTTCCATCTGAAAAATATCTTGAAATATTTAGTTTGTAGGAAAATTCACTAAGTGACATGATATTATCCTAGTAAACACCAAAATTAGAGACAAAAGGTCTCAACATGTCTTCCAATAGTTACATTGTTTACACCGACTACCCGTCCTTCTACGGGTTGAAAGCCACACTCAAAATAGCCTATGTTCGAAGCACCATATGCATCCCTTCCTAGATGCTCGATGTAAATCTTGGATCATAGTTCAAAAACGATTTTTCATGATACACCATGAAATCATACTATTTCCCGAACATACAACCCACCTAACTAATCAAATGGATAAGTCTCTTGAATCTGTAATAAATTAGCTACATTCATTAGTTGATCCACAACCACCCTGATTTAATCATTCATCCATAAAATCCTTGGAATATTTTTCAAATTATCCATTGTAACATCATCCTAATTCAATTTTGGAATGAACAATGGATATAATAAACCACATGGGAATTGATGCTCTGCCTTCACCAGTTGACAGGTGAGGCACCATGCCTACAATACTGCAACTTCTCTTTTCATTTCATGCCTCCAAAACTACCAAAGTAGATCAAGATAAATCTTGGTAAAATATGGATTCACTTCCCATTTTTATTCATTGAACACACACATAAAATAATCTTACATGCATACTTGTACTACCATATGACCATGAACACCAACAACCTCATCCATACCAACAGTTAAAAAAATGGTGGATCTCCACATTTATGTCTTTCATTAATGGACCAACATTTAGTAACCTCAAGCTGAAATTCCCTAACTCGACTCAAAAGCATTGAATCAACCACCATAGAATCATGTTTCACAATACAGTTTTCATCCCGCACCTCTAAGTGAATCTTTGCGAACAAATCCATCACCTTCCACTACGTGCTAGATTCCTGAACCACCAAGTTCTGAGAATTCTTAATAAGAACATCATTAACATTATTCCCTTTAAAGGTTTTATATACCATATCAATGTAAAATTCTTGGAGATAATAAACCCATCTTCACTGCTAAATATTCAAATCCTACTATAAAAATGTTTACATAACACTCTTGTGGTCTATATACACTGTGAACCGTTCCTCCAATAAGTATTACATCCAATATACTAAATAATAATATAATTCACCTAAATTAAGATCATGATTTGGATAATAATGCTAATGGGGTCTCAATTTTAATGGCCCATAATCTGCGACCCGCTCATTTTGCATCAACATAGACACAATCCTAATACCATATACATCACAAAATAAGACATGAATCTTACCTGGATTTGGGAGTATCAAGATCAGAGCAATCATAAATCAAATTTTCCACACAAGAAATGCATTCTCACATGAATTAAACCACAAAAACCATATTCCTTTCTTGAAAAATCCTGGAAGTGTTTCTACCATGTGAGAGAAATCCTTGATGAACCTCTAGTAATACCCCACCAAAAACATAAAACTACATATTTTTTAAACACTCTTGGGTTTATCTCAAGACACAAAAGTCATTGCATTCTCATTGATCCACTAACACACCTTCCTAAGTGATGATGTGAAAAAAATGCAATTCTATAATCCATAACTGACACTTGGACATCTTGGATTATAGATGATTCTCGCTTAGAGTACTCTTAATAATGTCACAAGGATTGGTATGATTATCACGAGTTTTGGAGTACACTGAGATGTATTCAATAAATACAACCAAAAAATAATAATGATAAAGATAAAAGATAAGTTTTATTAATTTGATGAACATTTCTAGTGCATTGGGCAAGCCAAAGGCACCACCACAAACTCAAACAACCCATACAGACTTCTGAAAGGTGTCAGTGTTATGTCAGAAAGACTCACCTTCAACTGCTGATAACCCGATCCCAGATCAATATTAGAAAACCATAATGAAACCCACCACTGGTAAAACATGTCACCAATTCTTGGAAGAGGGTACATATTTTTCAACATCATCTAATTTAACATCCGATAATCAAACTCATAACCATAACAAACTGTAATCCTTCCTTGAAAGATAAATCTTCAAGGGGAACTAGTAGGATATATAAACCTCCTACACTCGAATGCATGAATATTAACTTTTAACTCCTAGATGTTCCGCATGTTCCATTCAATATGGTGGAATATAATCTGGTTCTACTCCCATTATCAACTCTATTGTGAAATCATCATCCCTATTGGGTGGAATTCCTGAGAAATACATTAGAAGAACTTCCTAAAATTGATCCAATATTGAATGTAAGAAAGGTTGTACCCCTATTTCATCAGAAATAACAAGAAATGAAACTTGAGTTATGAGCCTACCAAACTGCTGAAAAATGGTCCCACATGACCTGCTCAAACATCAGACTCTCCAGGATGGACATATGTATCACCCACATGTGACGTGAATGATTCCTTGTGATGGTAATTGTCTATGGGTGCTAGAAACAACACCGACCAATCCATCACCAAGATCAAGTCAAATACATAAATCTCTAGAAAAAACAAGACCACATGAAATGAAACACACAGACTTCTAGAGTACATCCCCTACATTGCCTGATATATTCATTTTTCACCAGAAACGGTGTGTCAATTGACATAATCCCACACACACTCTACACTAAAACACCATATGGTACCCCAAACTATGTAGAAATAAAATAGTGTGGCGCCGGTATCAAAAAACACACTACAAATCATTGATGATACCAGGATTATTCCTTGAACAGTCGATAGTGTGCCCTCACCGTCATAGGATGCAGACTGAAATGCATTAATATAACATTACCCTCTACCCTAGCCTCCAACCTATGTTCCCTGTATGACATTTTTCCTGCTTATGTGGGTGATCATGTGCCAGAGTTCCATGTCCACATCCTATGCCAATAACGCCTGCTTAGCTACAAGCGCCAACTAGATTTGGAACAACTGATCCCTTGAATTTTCTTGGAAACTTCATATCACCAAAATTCATGCTCACCTACTAAGGGTTCTTATAGAACCTCTACACGTTCCCCAAATAGGCTTCACAGCTGTCCCCCAACGGGAGGTAGATGACACATTCGATGCATTTTCCCCGACCTTCCACCATAATAAAAGAACACCTGATCACCACTCTTAGAGGTTGACCCTCTCTTCTAACAACCTAGAACACATCCGCCCCGTTGAAAACTTCTAAAATGAGGCTTATAGCCCCTGAAAGAGGCCCACATGTCTTCCCACCTGGAAAACAAGCCGAATACCTAAATCCCCCTTCAGGTTCCCTTCTTAGATCAACGCTTGATACACTACCACTATAAACGTATTCAAGATAATGAAATTCACCTGAGACCAAATCTCATGTCCCAATTCATCCTAGAAACTCCTCATAATAACTTCTAAATCCACTTCCAATGATGGGACAAAGTTTCGTACATTAGTGACATGAAAAATATACACCATCACCGACAACAATCCCTGTGTTATGAACATGAACTCTCTATCCCGCTATTGCCTCAAAGTCTCTGGGTGAAAATGATCTTGAAACATTTCCTAGAAATCATTCCATAATATCCCCTCATCCTAAACATTTTCAGCTAGGATATACCACCAATTATTTTCTGGCCCCAAAATATAAACCTCTCCAACTTGACTCACTTCCCAACAGGTGTCTCCAGATGATCATGTATCATCTTGATAGACTCTCTCATGAGTTATGCTTCCTCTGGCCCTCCCTCTCTGGTAATGGCTAGAGGATGCCACATCTGAAACTCTCTGGTCTGCTCAAACACACTCTGTGCAACCTTCCCTATGTCCATATCAATCATCTGCATAAAATATGAGTGTTATCTCAAAACCAATCTTTTCTAATTTTGTAGATCTCCATATTCTCTTAGACCTTTCCTGGAGGAGTTTTCTCTGAAACGTTCTCTTGGTTCCAAACCAGCACTCGATGTTATGGTGACATTTTAATACATATCAAAACATGTGGTTCAGAACACATATAGTAAAAAATTAACAACATCATACCAAGTAGGTTATTCACAATCCACAACAACCCACCATACAAGCACCATCCCAACAACCTTTAACATTCTGGAAACATCACATGGAACAGCCCTACTATGGGCCATTTTGTAACGCCCTGATGCTAGTTACCCATAATCGGTGCATTATTACATAACATTGGCATGATCACAAGGATATCATGTCTTGAAATATAGATCATTTTAGTATTATTGGAAACAATATTCACACATAAGTTAAACTTTAAAACATAAAAATAAATACAACATAAATATATTTCATTAGAAACATCCAAACTTCCTAGATTACACCTACAGGTCACTCATAACTAACTTTTTCATATCCTGGTAAAATGAAACATTAGAAAGGGGTGAGCTCAAATTCATAGTATGGGTAAACAATATAGTGGAAAATGACATAAATATTAAGCATGGTAAATAATTGATACCACATATCTTTACCAACAATAAACATGAATACTTTTATGGAAAGAATATGATCTGAGTAAATAATTCCATAATAAAACATAATCATTGGTATTCTACTAGTCGAATGACCACATGAACCATCAATATTATTTCCATAACGAGGGAATGTATAATGTCAGACATTCTGAAACATTTTCTCAAGGCCTCGGACAATATGTCTAAAAATGATTAAGGCCTCGACCAAAACCATAATTCAAAATTGGGAAAGGGCCTCGACCAATTCCACGTCTATTTGTCTCATGAGACCTACTGATGCATCGAGGCGCTATAGCGAGATCCACCCATCACTTACTACGTCCAATATATTCCTCATATAAAAATGTTTAAACATATCATAAATATTCATATTAAATATAGCATACGAAATGTCAATAATTTAACCATAAACCATGAATGGTATAAAAATAGAACATCCATAGTCAAACATATCACAAGACCTTCAATACAATATGTATGTTTTGTATCATAATAAATCAACTTCAAATAAACTTAAAATTCATCAAAGGCTGTTGACATAAATGAAATCAAAACCCTTTTTTGAGAAATATCTATATCCGTTTTGAAATAATTTAAGAGTAAAATAATTATAAAGTAAAACATTTACTTTTAAAATATTCTTTTAAGATTGTAAGGGAAGCTTCTACATGTTTATAAAGGTAGAAAATAGCTGCACCCGCCGTATAAGTTAAAAACGATATTCTTACCTTAATTTTGTCAAAAAGGTTAAAAAGGACCTTGTTTCGAAATTGATGGAAAGATTCTTTTATAAAAATCTTATAAAAATTAAAAAAGGGTATAAATGACTTTAAACCATAGTCTATAAAATATTAAGAATGTTTTGAACTACATTTTTAAGAAACATGGATGTGGATGATAAATAGGTTCAAGTAGATAAATATATATAAACAATCTCGGATAATGAAGAGATTGTGAAATAAACCCTTACAATGTATCTTTCCTAGGTTGAGGGTAGTATAACCTTATGTATAATAGTGAAATAGTTTTTATTAAATTATACAAGAATCATATACATTAATATGATATCATTTATGATCTTTTAACATTGCTTTGTTAATAATATCTCAGTATTATCGTCGTTCCGGGTGTTAACTTACTCATTTCCATTTATATGTTTTGTTACATAAGTCGTGTTTATTAGGTATAGGTTGTATCATATTCATAACCATAATGATATCAAGTCCTTAAACATTATTTTTAATCATCAAATGAGAACTAGACTTTGATGTATTCAATGGGGAATGAATCTCATCGTGTTCGTGGAGACAGTAGTCCGTACGTACGCACGAGGGGCAATATCATTCTTTTGATATTAAAATAATATTTAATTGAATTTTAAATCATATATAAAGAATCATTATAATTTTATATTTATTATTTACATGAATTACACATCATTATCACACCCATCAAAATTATAATGTTTCGAATAACAATCGCACCACGACGTGGAAACGGTAAGCCGTACGTTTGCACGTATGGTGACATGTCATTCAAAGGATGTATAGAAAAATGAATATGGTTGTACCATATTTATAATAACATCACACTATATAGATGATACTGGAGTTATTATTTTAGAATGTAAATAACAATGAAAGAAGAAGTTGATGATGAAAGTAACATGAAAGAGGGTGGTGAAAACATTACCACTTCTTCAGGTTCTTCCTTTTGATTTGATAAAAAAATCATTAGGTTAGATTTGTGATCAAACTAAGGCCTCTAGGTTTAATTTAGGTATGTTTAGATAATATTTGGTATGGTTTTTTCCGAGAAAAAAGGCATTGAAAGTATTAATTAGAGGGGAGGGAAGTGTCCTTTTATAAGAGGGGTGAGGGGGACCTTAGGAAAAGCTAGAAATATTATTTTATAATAAATTCATATTCGGTTTCTAATGGCTCAAAAGTGGATTATTTTATGATTAATGTGGGAATAGGTCCAAAAATACTCAACCAATAGGTTTTATACAGGTTTGGGTCACTATATAAACTTTATCTTTTTTATTTTTCTCTTTGTTAAATAGTTTGATATTTACCATGTCTCATTATATTTTTATATTATATACTAAATATGCTTACTATAAACTTCCAAGAGACCTCCAAGTGGTCAATTAATAATACACCTATCATAATATAAGTCCCTTTTCTAATCCTTAAATTTTTTGGAATATAATATCAATTAATAATATAATGTATGTTTTAAAAAATCTTTTATGTCAATTTTGACATTATTTATTAATTGATTTTAGTTAAAGCCATAAAAACATTATTAATTCGAACAAAATGCTTTTAAGCAATACTAACATGTAATATTAACCAATAAAATTCATGCATGTCATGTAAACTTTAAAATTATATTTATTTTAACATTTATAATACTAATTATTTAATTCTTTCCTTCACAAGGAAAATACTTCATCATTATTGTGTCATAAATATATATAATTATTCAATGTCTAAAAATTATAAATAAAATACCATTATGTATAAAAAGTTTTATATTTATAATTAATATTTATAGTAAAAAATATAACATATATAAACATATGTAAAAATTGTTTTGCTAAAAGATATATGCTTATGTCATTTTTGAATTTATTTTAACTTAATTAATATTAAGTGTCATTATCACTTACAAGTGGATCAATGGGGTCCCAAAATCAACCCAAAGATTCCCATGGTCAGATATGTATTATCCAATAGAGTTAAGACAAGTTTTTGGATAATTTATTGTTATTATAATAATATTTTTTACCCATATTTACCAGATTTACCCTTTAACCATGGTAAATAAAATAATTACCGAAGTAATTATTCAAAATGTCTAAAAATTAAAGTTACATATTTACACAATTTAGACCTCCTGATTATAAATATGGAATCTATTTTTCTAGATTCAAAACACAGGATTAGAAGAATTAATTTTAAATCAATTCCCGCGGTCAAAACAAAAAGCGTCATTTTAAAAAATTGTAACTATCAAAAGATTGACACTTGTTTATATCTGGTTTAAATGTGAAATTATGTCCAATTACCAAAATATTATTAAGTGGTAAAAATATAGTATAAATATAATTTAAAACTACTAAAATTTACAATTTATCACTATTAATTATTTGTATTAAAGAAGTTTCTTTTAATGAAAATTTAGTAATTTTCACTATTCATCAAAATATAAATGATATCAGAAATGTACAAAAAATACACCCTTAGATAATTACGATATTACGAATCCAAAAATGAAGTCCATATTGAAATATAAAATGTATGAAATTTCAAAAATTTGGTATTACAACTCATAACGGCTAGTTTGATTGGTTGTGGCGTGTGTAATAACTCGAAGTTGCGTACTACACACGCTAATGTATTATTCAAAGAGAAGCATACCGTGGAATATTGGGGTGTTAAATTCTCCTCTACTTAAAATAATTTCATCATCTAAATTTCTAGAATACTACCATAAGAAAATACTCAAGTGATTCTTCATTATAAGTTCTTCTGGTTCACATGTTGCCTCTTCCATCTTACGGTTTCTCCATAGTACTTTTACCAGGCGAGTCGTCCAGTTTCTCAGCACTTGTTCTATTGTATCAAAAATCTTGACAGGCTCTTTGCAACAAGATAGATCGGGTTCCAATTCTAATTCCTCATAGGTGAGTACATGCATTGGGTCAGGCATTTCTTTTTTCAATAGTTATAAGTGGAACACATCGTGAACATTGGAGAGATTTGGAAGCATTGTAAAACGGTAAGCTACAGCCCCAATTCGTTCTAGAATTTCAAAAGGTCTGATGTACATGGGACTCAATTTACCTTTCTTACCAAAATGTATAATACCAATCCATTAAGATACCTTCATGAAAACATGATAACCTACCTGAAAATAAAAATTCTTCATTTGGTTATCTGCATAGCTCTTCTGCCTATTTTGAGCTGCATTGATGTGTTTTGGATTACCTTCATCTTTTCCATTGTTTTCTCCACCAGTTTGGGGCCTATGAGTTTTGTTTGACCAACATCATTCCAACAGGTTGGTGTGCGACATCTCTTTCCGTATAACGCTTCATATGGTGCCATCCGAATATTTGAATGGAACCTATTGTTATAGGAAAATTCTACCACAGGTAAATATTGATCCCACATACCTTGAAAGTCATGTGTTCATGATCTCAACATGTCTTCTAAGGTTTGAATAGTCGATTCTGATTGTCCATCAGTTTGAGGGTGGGAAGCAGTGCTCAAATGAAGTTCAGTATCAAACGTCTTCTAAAGACTCTTCCAGAATCTTGAAATAAAACTGGGATCACGATAAAAAACAATCAATATGGGTACACCATAAAGTCTCCCAACTTCATTAATATATAGTGTTTCTAGACGTTCAAGTGGTAAATCTTCCCTTATATCAAGAAAATGTGCTGACTTGATAAGACGATCAACAATGACCAATATTTCATCTTTCCTTCTAAAAATCTTTGGTAGTCCTTTGAAAAATACATCATGATATTTTACCATTTCCACTCAATTATGGGAAGAGGTTGCAATACTCCACCAGGTTGTTTCCTTCCTACTTTCACTTGTTGACAAACCATAAATCTTGACACAAAATCTGCAATCTCCCTCTTCATGTTATCCCACCAAAAATGTTCCTTCAAATCTCTATACATATTCGTGCTCCCAGGGTGTATAGAGAAATTAGAACTATGAGCATCTTCCAACAATTCCATTTTTAGATCAGGTATATCGAAAATACAAAGCCTCTTCCCAAATTTAAAAATTCTATATTCATACACAAAGTCACTCAATCTCCCATCATTCACATCTTTAATCTTCTTTTGAAATTCATTATCATTGGTCTGAGAACTATTTATCCTTTCTAATAAATATGGTTTGTCTACCATTTGAAAAATAATCGATGTTTCACCTTCTATGGTTATTTCCATATCCAACTTTACTAGATCCATGAAAATTTTATCCATTTCAACTCTCATTTTGTTCAAAACTCCATGATCCTTTCTGCTCAAAGCATATGCCACATTATTTTCCATCCTCGGGTGGTAGTGTATCGTGAAATCATAATCCTTGAGTAGTAAAATCCGTCTCCTTTGCCTCATGTAGAGTTCTTTTTGTGAGAAAATATACTTCAAACTCTTGTCATCAGTATAAATTTCACATTATTCACCATTGAGATAATTTCTCCATATCTTAAATGCAAATATTATAGCAGCTAACCCAAGATCATTTTTAGGATATTTCTGCTCCTCAATTTTCAGCTGTCATGATGCATAGGCAATAACTCTATCATTCTTCATACGGACAAAACCAAGTCATTTATTCGATGCATCACTATAAATAACAAACCCATCATTCCTCGATGGTAGAGTTAATATAAGAGTATTTATAATATTCTCTTAAGTTCTTCAAAACATTCTTCAAAATCTATTTTCCAAACAAATTAAACTCCTTTACGTGTGAGCTTTGTTAATGGGTTAGCCAATCAGGAGAAATTATGGACAAAACGTCAATAATAACATGTTAAAACAATAAAACTGCTTACCTCAATTATACTCATTGGTGCATTCCATTCATGAATTTCTCTTGTCATATAATGATCAACATAGATTCGATCATTAGAGAATATATGGCCAGGAAAAGAAATCTCTTGAAACCAGAATTCACACTTGCTAAACATCCCATATAATTCATGTCTTCCCAGAGTCTTCAAGATAATGCACAAGTGATTTTCATTATCTTATAGCTTTTTGAATATACCAAGATATCAACAATAAATTCCACGACAAAATCATCAATATATTCCTTGAAATATCTATTCATTAGATCCATGAGAAGAGAGGGTGAATTAGTCAATCAAAAAGGCATTATTGTAAACTCGTAATGCCCGTACCTGGTTCGAAATGTTGTCTTCGGAATGTCATCCTTATTCACACACAACTGAAAATATCCAGATCAAAGGTCAATTTTTTAAAATTATTGAGATCCATGTAGTAGGTTAATTAAATCATCAATTTGAGGTAGGGGATACTTGTTCTTTTTTTATACCATTGATCTCCATGTAGTCGATACACAACCTTATAGATCCATCTTTCTTCATAACAAAAATGGCAGCAGCTCCGAATGGAGAAACACTAGGGAGAATAAATTCCTTATTAATCAATTACTATATTTGTTTCTTTAGTTCAACTAATTCCACAGTTTCCATTATTTAATGGGTCTTTGATATGGGCCTTGAACTAAGAATTAAATCATTGTAAAACTAAATTTCTCGTTCGGGTGGATGTCCTCGTAAATCATCCGGAAACACATCAACATATTCTCTCACAATACATACATCCTATATTTTAACATTATTTTTCTTACCCACAGTTATTTCATTCTATTCCTCCATGATAATTGAATTTAGTTGAGCTACTAGGGGTGGACCTAGATAAGAATCATGTGGTAATGATTCTGCTATAAAGATAAGGTGTTCTTTATCATCATCATCAAAAATCGTATCCTCCTTTTTCATACAATAAATTTTTGCATTGTGATCTGAAAGCCAATCCATACTGAGGATTATATCAAATTTAGTCATGGGTATGACGATTAGATCAATAGATAAAGAAAATTTATATTACCTAATGGGAACGGATCCACAAAACATTGTAGCAATGATACTTCCCTTAGGTGTTTTAACTGAAAACTCCCTTGTTAAATCAAATTTGAAATATTTAATTTTCTTATCAAACTAGGAATATATGAAACAATGTGATGATCTAGAATCAAATAAAGTATTTTCTAAACTTCAAGAAACCATTAAATTACCTGCCACCACGTCTTTTGAGGGTTCAAACTTAGCAATAGTGATTGCTTAGGCTTGGACTTGGTCCCTAGGCCTTTTCTGAGGTATGTTTCCCTGACAGTTAGGACATTAATTTTAATAATGTACCATCTCTCTACAATTATAGCATTGAACATTGGTATCACCTTTCTTTCATTTACAATCACCAGCTTGATGAACTTTCTATCCACATTTGTAGCATACTCCTTTTCCTTTTAGATAGGAACCAGGGTGCTTCCTTCCACAATTATCACAGGGTGGAAATTCAATCCTTCTATTCTTTCATATTTCCTTATTTCCTTTCCCAGAGTGTTCAGAAGATCTCTTCTTCTATTGTATTAATTTAAAGTCATAAGACTTAGAGAATTCCATTTATGTCATGGTAGCACACTTGACAATATCATTATATGATTAGAAGGATTGTGATACTAATGCCTGAGAGAGAAATGGTTTTAACCCATCAAAGAAACAATCAATCATACTTCTTGGGTTACGTATATAATCTACAGCACGCCTTGATAACCTTGTAAAGTTAGCCTCATACATTGTGACATTCTCATTCTCCTTTTGTCTCAGACTCAGATATTTCCTTTCCATATTTTCTCGATAGTCACGAGGAATGTATTTTTATAAGAAAATCGTTTTGAACTCCATCCATTCCATATTTGATACATCATCATCATAATTTTTGTTTTGAATCAATGACCACCATTGATCAGCATCTCCAGTGAGGCAGTAAACTACCATGATATGTTTTTCCCTTTCACTACTCCCCAAGGAATGGAAGGAATTTATCCATTTCTCAGCTACTAAAGGATTTGTAATCCCATTGAATATTGGTGGTGGTTTCCTCATGAAGCGATCAAACATTGATCCTCCACACTATGCATCTGGTTGCTCCATACGGGTATGGTTATTATTCATAACCTGAGTGAGTTGTCCCAGTATGGTGATTAGCTGATCAGCACCAGTTTCATCACTAACTCCACAATAATTAACTTGAGCATCATATCAATCCCTACATGAAGTGTGTGCATTGATACAGTTTTCATTCCTTACACTAGAATCCATTTCTAAAAAATGGAAAAAACTTGATTAGTTTATGAATCTAAATATATAATTCCAAACTTCTAAAACACTTAACATAAATTCAATAGATTATGGATATAATCCATAATCATAAAAAATTTTCTTTAAGGAAGTATATACTCATAAACCGTTAATAATGGTATGTAATGATAATGAGAATTATCTTAAGAATATCCCTCGGAAGTGTCGTAACCCAGAGTGCAGCATGGCCCATTGTCGTGCCCCAGTTCTTGTTCAAGTCTAGCTCAAAGCGGTGTTTTTGGGATTTACCCCTAGGTATATTTGTTCCAGACCCGCCTCTACCTGCTCATATCCAAACATGGATGTATTTCTCAAAAAACTCACAAAATCTCTAGAATACCCAAATTCTAAGAAGTTCATCTATACTAATCCTCAAAGTCTATCATAGGGCTATGTTCTCTAATCAGAGTTTATCAGAATCTAGCTTCCATGGTTTGTACTAAGAATCCTCTAATACCAACTATAACGCCCCGACCCTACTTACCAAGTGTCGGTGATTTTTTACATAAAATTGGCATGATCACAAGGATATCATGTCTCGAAAGACTGATCATTTTAGTATTATTGGAAATAAGATTCAAACATTAGTTCAAATTTTCAACGTGAAAAAAAATACAACACAAATATATTTCACTAGAAACATCCAAGACTCCTAGTTTATGCCAGCAGGTCACTCATACCTAACTTCTTCATATCCTGGGAAAATGAAACATAAGAAAGCAGTGACCTCAAATGCTCAGTAAGGGTAAGTAATACATCAGAAAATGACATAAATATAAAGCATGGTAAATAATTGAAACGACATGCCTTTACCAACAATAAACATGAATACATTTATAGAAAGAATATGATCTGAGTAAATAATTCCATAATAAAACATAATCATGGGTATTCTACTAGTCTAATGACCACAAGAACCATCAATATTATTTCCATAATAAGAGAATGTATAATTCCAGATATTATGAAACATTATTTCATGGCCTCGGCCAAGACTTCAAAAAATGTTTAAGGGCTCAGCCTAAACCATAAATAAAAATTGGGAAAGGGACTCTTCCAATTACACATGTATATGTCTCATGAGACCTACTGATGCATCGAGGATCTATAACGGGCTCCACCCGTCACTTACTAAGTACAATAAATTCCTCATATACCATGGTTTAAACATATCATAAACATTCGTATTAAAACTAGCATATGAAATGTCAATACTTTTACCATAATCCATGAATGGTATAAAAATATCACATCCACATTCAAACATATCACAAAACCTTAAATACAATTTTGAAGTTTTGTATCCTAATAAATCAACTTCAAATAAACTTAAAATCCATTAAAGTATGTTGACATAGATGAAATAAAAACCCTTTTTAGTGAAATATTACTTTCCCTTTAGAAATCATCTAAGAGTCAAATAAATATAAAATAAAACATTTACATAGAAAATATTTTTATATGCTTTTAAGGGAATCATAGATGAATTTATAATCGTAGAAAATAGCCGCACCCGCTGTATAAGTTTAAAAAGAAATTCTTACCTTAATTTTGTCGAAAAGGTTAAAAAGGACCTTGTTTGGAAAATGACAGAAAGATTCCTTTATAATCATCTTATAAAAAGTCCACAATGGAATACATGACATTATCCCATAGTCTATAAACTAGTAAGAATGTTTTGAAATAAATTTTTAAGAAATATGGATATGGATGATAAAGAGGTCCCAGTAGATAATTACATATAAACAACCTTAGATAAAGAAGATATTGTGAAATAAGAAATTACCTTGTACATTTCCTTGGTTGAGGGTAGGTTAAACTATTGTATAATTGTAAAATAATAGTTATTAACTTATAAAATAATCATATACATTAATATGATATCATATATGATCTTTCAACATTGCTTTGTTAATAACATATTAGTATTATTGTCATTTTGGGTGTTAACTTACTCGTTTTATTTTATATGATTTGTTAAATAATTTGTGTTTTTTTGGGATAGGATGTAACATATTCATATATATAATGATATCAAGTCCATAAACATTATTTTTAATCATCAAATGAGAATTATACTTGCATGGATATGATGGGGAATGAATCACATCGAGTTCGTGGAGACTGTAGTCCGTACGTACGCACGAGCGACAATATCATTCTTTTGATATTAAAATAAAATATAATTGGATGTTATGTCATATATACATAATCATTATCATGTTATATTTATTATTTACATCAATTACACATAATTATCATATCCAACCACTTAATAATGTTTAGAATAACAATTACACCATGACGTGGAGACGATAAGCCGTACGTACGAACGTATGGTGACATGTCATTCAAAGGATTGATTTAATAATGAATATGGTTGTACCATATTTATAATAAAATCATATTATATATATGATACTGGAGTTATTATTTTAGAATGGAAATAAAAATGAAAGAAGATGTTGAAGAAGAAAAAAACATGAAAGAGGGTGGTGAAAACATTACATTTCATTCAGGTTTTTCCTTTTGCTTTGATCAAAAGAGATCCATATGATGGATTTATGATCAAACTAAGACCTCTAGGATGATTTAGGTAAGTTTATAGAATATTTGGCAAGGGTTGGCCGATCAAAAACGCTTTGATGGTGTGAATTAGAGGTTAGGGGAAGTCCCTTTTTATAAGAGCGGTGAGGGGCACCTTAGGAAAAACATGAAATATTATTTTATAATAACATCATATTCGGTTTCTAATGGCTCAAAAGTAGATTATATAAATTTTAAGGTGGGGATAGTTCTAAAAACACTCATCCAATACGTTTGAGATAGGTTTGGGCCACTATATTTACATTATCTTTTTTATTTAACTCTTAGTTAAATAGTTTGACATTTTCCATGTCTCTTTGTATATTTATATTATATAGTTACTAAAATCACCATAAACTTCCAAGATACCCCCATGTGGTCTATTAATAAAATAAAAATCATTATATAATTCGTTTGGATGATCCATAGATTTTTAGCAATATAATAACAATTAATAATATAAGTTTTATTTTTAAAACTCAATTATGTCAATTTTGACAATATTTAATAATTGATTTTTCTTATAGTCCTAACAACTTTATTAATTTAAAAAAACTCATTTAATAAATCATAACATGACATATTAACCAATAGAAATAGTGGATGGAATTAAAATATTCAAATTATATTTATTTATAATTTATAATTCTAATTATTTGATTCACCCCTTAATAAGGAAAATACGGCATCATTATTGTGTCATATATAAATTAAATTATTCAATATTTAAAAATTATAAATAAAATCCCATTATTTAGTAAATAGTTTTAGCTTTATAATTAATATTTATAGTTGAAAATAAAACATATTAACCATATGTATAAATTGTTTTTCTATAAGATATATGCTTATTTCATTTTTGTATTTACATTAACTTAATTAATATAAATTTTCATTATCACTTACAAGTGGATCCATGAGTTCCTAAAATTGACCCAAAGATTACCATGGTCGGGAATGTATTATACAATAGGGTTAGGACACGTTTTAGGCTAATTTACAATTATTATAGTATTAGTTTTTAATCTTATCTATCGGATTTACCCTTTAATCATGGTAAATAAAATATTTACCGAAATAATTATTCCAAATTTATTAAAATAAAAGTTACTTATATACACAATTTGTAAATACTTATTCTAAATATGGAATCAATTTTTCAAAATTCAACACACATAAGTGGAAGAAATTATTTTAAAATTAATTTAAGCTATCAAAACTAAAAGCGTGTTTTTAAGAAATAATAACTATCAAAAGATTTCCACTTGTTTATGTCCGATTTAAATGTGAAATTATGTATAATGACCAACAATGTATTAATTGGTAAAATTATATTCTAAATATAATTTAAAACCACTCAAATTCACAATTTATCCCTATTAGTAATTTCGATTGAAAAAGTTGTTTTTAAATAAAATTTTGTAATTTTCACTATTCATCAAAATATGAAAGATATCCTAAATGTTCTAAAAATTCACCCTAGGATAATTTTGATTTTACGAATCCAAAAATGAAGTCCATTTTGAATGATAAAATGTATAAAATTTTAAAAAGTTTGTATTACTATTCATAATAGCTAGTTTGATTGGTTGTGGTGTGTGTTAGAACTCGAAGTTGCGTACAACACACGCTACTGTAATATTCAAAGAGAAGTGTACCGTGGAAGCTTTGGGTGTTACAAATTTTATACAAAAGTTAATCAACCACACACCACAACAATGTTCATAAATCATGTTGCAAACAAAATTTCTAATTCATTACAAACAATTAATTACACATGTTTTATTAATCATGGAATTTAATTCTTTTATATTCACCAACATGCATTTTGTTTTTAGGACATTTTCCATTTTTCAATTATCATGATGCAAGCTTAATCTATCATTCATTTCTCACTAACCAAACCATCGTATTCCTACCATGATTAATTTCCCCAGTATCTCTTATTTCCTACAATGAATCATGAATTCACAACCTTATGCTATTGATGCTACCATCCAAATATCAGAATACTATTACATCAAACAATGTGTACATCACCCAATGGTGAAATATAAACCACAGTAACATCATCCAATCAAGAACTAAAATTACCACCTGGGGTGAGATGAGTTTTCCCTCATACATGGGTTAGCTACTCCCTAAATAGATCACATTACCGATGCGTAACACACCATAACTCTTGTCTACCATCCATCAAAACGATTCTAAATAAGGAGAAAAATTAACTACTCTGAATCCACATTGTAATTTCCCAAACCTAGAAGCCGCTAAATGCATTCTCCAAGTTGGGTGGTTGCATGACTATATGTGTGCATCCTTATACCCCAGTTATTTCTGACATGCATTGAGGGTCCAAAAGGTGAATTGGGGATAATAATCCCCTTTTTATCATAGTAATCCACAATAGAAGATAAATAAAATAGTGGAACAATATTCAGTAATATTAAAGAATGCATAAGTAGAAATTCCATAAAATTGTGTACAACCATTTCCAATAGTAAATATGTCATGTCATGATATATGTGAAAAGGTGGACAAACCCCAAAATGAAGGCAAATTACAAAATCCCCAAAATGGTCCCGACACCAAGTCTGGGACATCCTCCCCTTACTCCCATGCCAACCCGACTACCTAGAAAGATCATGTACCCATACCCTTACATGAAAACATGATGTCTTCTATGATTCCTAAATTCATCCTGAGCAAGGTGTGAGTATAACTCATTAATCTACCAATAATGGTGTCTACATAATATCTATTATAAAAAAATTTCAAGAAAAAGGGTGATGAATAATAAATAACAATGAAATTATTGAGGTCCCATAAACAGTTTATGTACATTAACTACAACTATTACCATTTCATTATCTTACCATTTCATTCAATTTCACATTTCATACCATTTCCAATGCATTTATCATGGTTTCATCATAAACAACAAGGTACATGAGATTACTGTACACAATCACTTTCATGTGGAAAAACACATTGTAATTCATTCTGACATGGACTAACTTCCTAAACTTAAACATATCCTTACATTGAAGCCTCAATTTTTGTGGATGTAATAGCTTATGGAATAGAGCCTCAATTCCTATCCTCAACATTTTCATTAATGGTGGTGTGTATATCATCAGCCCAACTCAACCCATTATCATAGAACCCCATGAAAATACCCCACTCTACAAAGACATGTTCACATTCTACGTATAAGTGTATATCCAAAAAAAATCACATAAAATCAAAACCATTGAGCATGGAAAACATAAACCAAAATAATAAAATTATTATAAATACCATTCCATAATCGATTAAAACATTTACCACATTTCACATCATTTAACAATTTAGAAAAAATTTATTTCACTACACATATCTCAATAAGAATTAATTTTTTGTGCCAATCTCACTATGATTTGTTCATTATGCCTAACTCACAATTATTCATTACGAGGATCATATTTCATATCATTATATACATTAATAATTTCAACATATTAACCCATTTAACCATTCATCATTCACACATGTCAACCAATATTAACCACTATAATGAAAACAAAATATTCATTATGTAATTATTATTTATCCTAAGTGATTCTGCAAGCATATACTCTAATAAAATCACTAAAATAAACCTATTTAATAAGGGATCTACATAAATTCACAACAATCTCACTTGTTCTACACAAATTCCTAGGTATGGGGATGTCAGCACATCACATGAGTGGCCCTAGATTAGTCTCTCCAATCTCAATGAATCCCATGAAGATCATGATGGTTTCCATTTGAAATATTAATAACCAATTTACCTATGCATGACTAGGGTGATCAAAACATTCCATGATTCTCCCTTGAAAATAACATCACATGCACAAATCCATAATAAACCATGTGATATAACTTATAGGGAAACTACCTCTATTTTCATGGGTGAACGAACTCTTATTAGAGCACTTAGATATGGCATCAAGCTATATTTTAATTGTAAACCATGATCTCACCAATAAAAAAGTATTTCAGTGCTTCATATAGAGTGGATAAGAAGATAAAAACCCTAAACTCAAAACAGAATCAAGGATGTAATTTATCATACAAAGAGCCTCGATCTGCAACAAAAGTCACAAAAAAGGCCTTAAAATTGAAAGATAATGATATATTGGAGAACTAAAAATATTTGGATCATTCATAGGGTGAATATAAGAGAATTTGGATGAAATACTATGTTGGGTATTAAAATCCTATATTAGAAAAATTGTAATTTTTAAAAAATTTATTGGCATTGTGGTTTATCCGCATGGTTTCCCAAACTGTGCACAAACTGTGAAGATGACACTATCCAAAATCCTACATCGTGCATTGTTTCTTGGGATGATTCTATGACAACCCCTACTTATAGGAAGATAGTTTGGCCTACCCAAAAAACAAAATTTTCTCTTTTTTCGGGTTCCAATCCCTCAGAACACACTTGGGCCTCTTTAAGGTCTCTGGGTAAGCACTTAATTAACCAATAAAAGTGATATGAAAAAACATTAAAACATGATAATACATTCTTTAGATCAAGGATAATATATATAATATCTTCATATTAGAATTATTATGTCATATATATCATATAATTTAACTAAACCCATCCTTATACTTTCCATTGGCTGTTTTATTGAATCAAATCACTTTGGTGATACAGTTTTCAACATGTCTATAAAAAATGTGTGTTTACAAAAAATTAAAAAAATGATAGATTGTATTATAAAATAATAAAAGAAGAATAAATATATCCTAAATATCTTATTTATAATTTGAAAATTTTAATTACTTCATTATTCTTGACCTTGAATCATGTCAATGGATGGATAAATGCAATTGATTTGTTAGGTGGTAGTCTTTTGTACACACAAATATTGATTGTGTATCTCATTTGATTGAAGTTCTTATTAGTATAATGATGACCATTAATATTAAATATTATTAATTTATTTTTTATAATTATAATATTACTTGAAAATAGAGTAACTTAATTTTTTTTTTGTAGAAATAAACAAAAACAATGTTCTTACAGATGGATGTGGAAACATCATTGGGTAACATAATTGTGATTGTAAAAATGGAATTTCAGGATTGATTTATATATAAATATAGGGTCCTAAGATGATTTTAGTTATGTTATTAGGTTATTTTTGTATTGTTTATATTATATAACTTGCATGATAGGGGTATTAATGGAGGTATATGAGGACTTTCGTAAGTGGTAGAAGGACACATTAGTAATTAATTGAAATAATTGACTACTGACCATGTTTAAATTTTACCCCAGAGGGTAAATATGAACCATTAAATATTAATATAAGTTTCATGACATAATTGTGGCTATAAAATAATTTTTAGATAATCGTAGTGTAATTTTTACACAAAAAAGTCTAATTTTAGTCAATAATTATGGCCATTTTATCCTTTAACCATCCTAAATAATTTGTTCTACCTTCCCCAATGGTTTTTACAAAAAACAATTTACCATATTAAAAATTTTATATTTTTATTTTTAAAAATTTTTAAACCATTTTTCGAAATCCTAATAACAGAAGTGCCAAAAACTTTTTTAAAATTACTCACACACACAATATGAGTTGACATGTTTTTAATGTTAACAATTCAAAAAGGTAGAAATGTTGTTATATCAAATTTATTATGAATTTTATTAGAATAAACAATATTTAATTAAATGATGCATAGTTTCTCTAAATATAATTTAATAACAAATTATAATATACATTACTATAAAAATTGATTATATAAAAAAGAAATTTTGAATGAGATTTAAATATTTTTCACTATTTATCAAAATATGTTTTTTTTTCTATAATTTCAGTAAATTTCATCCAAATATAATTTTAACATTATGAATTAAAATATATATATTATTTTATAATAATTAATATCTATTAGTTTATAAAATTAATCTCATTATTTTTCAAATGAAGAAATAATATGTAATTCTTTTATGAAAATAATTTTTAAAACATATAAAGGGTAAACCTTGAATTATATCTTTTTCAATATTTTATATTTATATGAATCCATTTCCTATAATATTTAAAAAATTTAAATAATATTAATATTACAAACATTATTTTTTATGTTATATCTATCTCATAGATATATTTACAAAATAATAATGATGTTTTGTATAAAATAATTGTTTCATGTACAAAAGGTTATGATAATTCTAAATGTCGAAAACAATTAACTCATTGTACGATATAATGAAATACATAAAAAAAATATTCGTTAATATGAATACATACATACTCTATGGGAAACATTTAAACCCTTTAAAATGAATTTCTCTCACAAAATTCACTACTTAGATACAAGAAAATTATGATAGTTATATATCATCATATCATAATGTTCTCATGTAAATTCCTCTCAATGGTGGGTTCACAACAAAATAATGAACATGTGAGTGGAATTTTATCATAAAAATGTCTTTGTAAATTCATTAATTTCTACTAGTTGTTACTCATATGAATGATCTTTCTCTATTAGTATGAATTATATGTTAATTAAATATATAGAACTGAGTATGGACATCTTATGTAGTGGTACATATAATACATCATTTACATGAGAGAGTTTTGTTCAACGTTCCTAATGATCAGCTACCATCCCGATATAATCATGAATATCAAAGGGTTATATATAACTAGGTCTTAGTTTCCCATTATTTCTAAATCACATATCCTTCATCCATGAATAAATTAATAAAAACACCTTCTCAATGATATAAAATTCTATATCATGAAATAGATTATATCCATAACTTTTATTCTGACATTAAACAGCATCGATATGATGATGACTTGTTCTAACCATATCTTGCATTTCATCAGTGATCTCAGGTCCAAAAAACATTATACCTCTTTCTTCATTCTATTATTATGGAGCTATGAATTTCATTCCATAAAGGGATTTGTCAGGATATAGGAGAAATATTTAGTGAATGAGATAAATGAATGAAAATTCAACCTAAGGAAGGGGTTGATCCCAACAACCTTTGAATTCCACAGAACAATATTTCAATATATCCTCTATAGTTTGAATTATTCTTTAAGACCGTCCATTTAACAAAGGATGATATATATTGGTAAAACTCAATTAGGTATCATGTTCATAATGAAAAAATATCCAAAAAATTGAGGTAAATATATAATCCCATCTATATATTATGGAGTATCTTACAATAAATTTTTTTACCACATCCTTATTATATATCCTAGAATTTTCAACAAGAATGAATCATTCTTGGGCATCGATGAATTGTGATGTCATTGTGAGGAAATAATCAATAACACATACATTATTAAACCATTTAGAGGTTTTCATGAGTACAATGAAAAACTACTGAGTCATGTTTTCTAATATCAATTATGGTGTGGGTAATGGAACAAACAACCACATATAATTTTGTCGCACAACATGAAATCACGGGCATACCAATCACCGAGACATGAATTCTTTGATATCCCTATTCATTCCATCAGACAAATATTTTCCACCAAATAACTTAACATCATCATACTTATCTAATGAATAGAGAATTAATAACAATGAACTTCCATTAAAAACTCCTTCTTCAAATCTGTTATGGAAGGAACACATAAATTGTTAAAAAAAATCAATCCATTAAGAGAATGTATACTTTTTGGAACATTTATAATGTTTTTTATAATAATGGATTATCATTATGAACCTATATAATCATCTCGTTGATTGATGGTTGAACTTTATATTGTGAATTATAATATTTATACCCTTCTATTAGGATTTCAATATACATACTTTTAAAATATAGATACAATGGATCTTTGTATTTATCATTATCATAGATAAACATGAATGATAATTTCAACAGAATGCATCAGCCTCCTCAGTTTCTTCCCCAATGTGGTAAAGTATTTAGTAGTTGGAATCCTCTTTAAAATCAAACAATATTATCTAGCGGATGATGAACTATATATGTGTGAATATATATTTAATAACATTTATTATTATTGAATATATCTGATTTTCTCCATAAATATAACACCAATATATCATTAATGATATAAATAACCAATCCTAACTCTATAACATGATATGGGTAACTAATATTAATAATTATCAACTATCATGAGGAAGTGGCTATATCCATGTTATTTTTGATAATAACACGTAAAAATTCATTGTTTGATTCATTACTATATATTATATAGTCTTCTCTAGTATATTGTATTAAAAGAATAAGTTCACTAACTGACCATCCATTCAAATCCATGGGTTTTTCATCCCATTCAATATCTAGAGGATCTTGGAACCCCTTCAATTTAACTTTCTCAGAGGAATATATATTCTTAAAAAAATATTAAGAAACCATCAATAATATCAAGATAAATAATGAATATTATGAATCCTAGTCACCATTGTTTTTCTTGGTCAACATTCAATTTCCTCTGTTGCTGATAGTATATTACAATAACATATCACAATATTATATCACCTTAAAACGAATCCTATTATAGCCAAAATTCACAAATTTTAAATCACAAATTTAGGTTCTCCATTTGTAGGGTATTAATATAACTCTAAAGATGAATTCGTTCACATTTTTTACCTTTAAAAAAAAAGAATACCATCTATAATGTCTTTCATAGTCTGATTGTCGTAATACTTATATATAATATTCATCAAATCCATGAATATAGTGTAAGTATTTTTAATACCAACTTGAATTATAATATATTTATAGTTCCCATACATTATATGGAGTGTTTTCATGTTCATATCCACCTTCATGAACAACATTTTATGATATCTAGAATAAAAGAAAATCATTGATAATTAATTTTCTCTATGATGTTTATAAAAGACCTCATCAATATAGGGATAATGATACATGTTCATGATTTTGGTCTTGTTTAACACTAAATTTTCAATGCAGAGTTATGTATTTGTTTTTGTCATGAAACTTCTGTAAATACATTCCCCTTAGAAATGTTTTGTAGTGGTGACTATAGAGATTTTTAATGAGGTTGTTGTTGGTTATGTTATTAAACTATCACATTAATAATTTTTTTCGGTTATATTGAAAAATAAAATTGGGAATTTGAATTGAGTATTTGATTTATTATAAATAAAATAAACATTTTAAAATAAATATAATTTAGGGATTATAAATAAGAAGAAAACTCTACTAATGAAAATATTCTAATAAATGTTGTGGTGCACAATCCTAGATCTTCAAGCACTCCCTTAATCCTTATTCAATTTTATTATTAAATTATATTAATCAATGATCAGTAAAATAAAAACAAGTTAAATCCATTATTTACGGGACACCACATGGATATATGAAATATTTTTTTGTATCCCCTAATGAAAGTGATTTTATTTCCCACATACCTCTGAGAGATCGAATATAATAGGACATGTTGAGATCAATGTGGTGACATCCCTTATAAATTTTAATCGAAAAGTAAATATTTATTCATTGATATTATGATTAAAATTATATAATAAAAATGTATAAAATTAATTAAACAATGAAAATACCCCACCAAGAATCATGAAAATTATTTCCATAAAAATATAATAAAAATTCATTGATGAACCAAAATGAAAATGGATGAATCCCTGATTCTATGATTCCACAACCACATGGAGTCTTGAAAATCATTTATTCATTATCATCAATTAAACTCCACTTATATTACAGTGATTCTCCATTATATCCCATTCCTTCAAACAAAACTCCTTGAAATGATATATATAAGGAAATAGAATGAGAATGGTGGGGTCATAAAATAATTTATCCCGAATATGTTTCCCCAATAATATTAACAAATTACTCAAAAATCCATGATAATTATGCCTCAGGAATCATCTACAGAGTTTTTTAAAATTAAATTCCAAATCTTCCTAAAAGGTAAAATAATTGAAATGTTAGGACTATCATATCATCATATTGATCCATATTTAAATTTCTATTAAATAACAGTTTCACACAAAGGTGACAGACATGGATGAAAGAATCCCAATCAGTGTATTCTATGAGTTTCTCCTTCAATTTAAGAAATTTAATTGGCTCCATTCGTTAGAATGTATTTGAAATTAGTGTCCCACCATGTATGAGTTATATTGATAACTAATCATCCAATATTAGTGGATGAATATCATGCACATATTGGAACACTTCAAATAAATCACAAAAAATAGGAATATCATTTATGTAATGTTTCTCCCCAACCAATTGATACAAAAAATCCTTCTAAGTGGTAATTACAAACTACATAATTGATGTAAGATAAATAGGAAGGGAGAAACTACCATCACATTAATAATTAAACATAATTAGTGTGGAATTATAAAATATAACATCCCTTTCTCGACATTTGAAGTGGGATTTAAGTAGATAAATTCAATCTATGCCTAAGATGACATTGAATTCAACTAATTGATGAATGACATGGTTTTTAAGAAGATCATTCCCCCAAAATTGAACCAGAGATGAATCAGAGACATGAAAATTAATAATTATACTAGATTTATTTTTCACTAATTATATGAAATATAATACTTTTGTACGAATCTAAATAATTATATAAAATTATTTACTAAAGTGTTATAAATATGTAAACAAATATGACATTAGAACTTATAGAGTGGATGGAAACTGTATCATTCTATAGGTATTTATCTTAAAATTCATAAGAAATATTTGTCACTATAGATTTTCATTTTTTCCCTTGGCATAAATGGATTGTGAGGTAAGTCATCATCACTATCAAAAAGGTTTTTGAACATGTTAGTATATTGATCATTTTATTTACACAAGAATCTACGATGTATGGAGGATAATTCTATTCATTATTAGTTCCATTTATATCAATAACCAAATTCTTCAATTTATTTTGAATATCAATTTCCCAATGTCCATCTCATACAATGTCAAAACATTTATTATCCCTAATAATATTATTTCCTCCATGATTCATTCCACAGTTATATATTAAAATAACATTCATCATATTATCTCTATAGTATTTATATTTTCATTTGAACCCCATATTCATTAATGTGTTAAAAAATAAAAGAGATACAAAAATCAAACCGTCATTTCATCCTTTATCAAACAACACATGATCTCTTCATAGATACTAATGTCTCTTAGGGATAAATACCTCAATGGTAATTCAATTTAATCCAATTATTAATCAGACAAAAATAATTTATTGATATATGATAATAATATAAACATACCTCTGATGTCTTGTAATGTTATCCTCCTAACAACTAATAAATTCATTATCCTTTTTAATTATAATAAGGATATGTTTTTCATTTTCCTATTAATCGAATAAGAAAATAACATATATATTAATTAGTACTTTAATTAATCAAAACACGTGGATTAAATTTCATCTTGAATCCTTATGTTCATGATAATAGTTCACCAACAGTCCACTTCAACTTCATATAATGTCATTTTTAATGAATTTTTCATATAATAACCATTAGAGCCAAAAAAAATATTTTCAGTGGTTATAATTCACTACTAATTCATAAGAGTGTCCGTAGACGTCAATAAAGATGGTGTAAATTTCCTAAGGAAAGACTCAAAATAGTGTTTTCCCTCTATTTATAATTTGAAAGTGCATCATGATTCATAGGATGAGAAATTTGGGTCAATTAAAAATGATATTTTCTATTCCATATACTTTATAATTCTGTTTCTCATGATGTAAATAATTACATTTGATAACATGGTCCTCATTAATGTGCTTCCTTTGGGTTTCATCTATTTACCTAATACTGTGATGCATGGAGTAGGAAATAGTTATCACATAGAGAAACTATATATTCATTAAAAAATACATATGAGATGTATCAATTATAATATCTTATTTACTCTATGATACCATGGAATTATCTTAGGTTATTCATATCTATCATATATTTTACTTACTTTATTATGGATAATGATGTTATTTTAATTACAAATGTATTTTCTTCAGGCGTGACAATCCTATTTTGAAGCAAGTAAAGTGGTCATGCATCAATTCCTGATCAAGTATAGCTCAATACAGTATTTATTTTCAGTTTTTACCCCAATATAAATATATTCACGAGACACACTTATTATAGTTTCCATACTAGTATGTGTTGCTTCAAAACAACTCACTATATCCTTTAACAATATTCTAGTACATGTTCTTATACTTTTAATCATCGTTACACATATCATTAAAATTTTCATTTTGATTAAAACTAATGATTCTTATTTTAGTTTATAATGGTTAAATAGAATCTTTTTCTAATTACTTATATAACGAACCTCTTTTAACATTCACTATCATTACACAATTCATTGAAATGCATAATACATTACCAAAACCAACTCATAATGAATATATTATTTATTTTTATTGGAGACATGTGATCATAGAAACTAGTACATATGTGAGGTAAATAGTCTTCAACTAGGAACTCCATTACTAGAATAATCCTTAGAAATTTCAAACAAAATACATATCTTCATTAAATAGGGATAATATACATAAGAAAAACAGGTGCTCAAATGATCATAAAGGAAAAAAAGTGAGATATGGAGGCATAATCACATACATAAGTGTATAACAAAATAATGATAAAATTTTAAGATCATCCCCGGCATATTATAAATTTTATACATGAGTAATGACAAAAATATTGAAATTTTGTTCGACATGATTCATGATTTAATCAAGGGAATAAGACCTGAAATCATATCAATTTAATACGATACAATATTATGGAATACAAATAACAAAATATTATCATTACCAATAAGTAATGGTGCATTTACAAAATATATCGAGGCATTATATAGGGACTATACGTACATGGGGGAAAACACCACCATCTCCAGTCATAGCCAATTTCATATAAATGATCAGGATTCCCCCGCTTCACATAGTTGTTCGGGTTCCCCTTCAATACATACTGTATCGTGTTTCCCCATCTACTCATAGTGGATACATCCCATTGTGTTATTTTCCATAATTAGCTCATGATAAATAATAATTCACCAAATTAATGAGTGGTAAATATATGTCCCACCCATAAAAAAATAATATTATACATAAGAGTTCCATATGATCATAAATAATAACCATATTATCACCCATAAAATGAGATAGGTTTCATAAAAATAACAGTATGACCACTGAAATGAAATGGGTATCATAGACATGTCTTTTTATTTTATCATTTAGAGAGATATAGGTTCCCAAATAATTTAATCAATGCATATCTCATGAAAATAATTGGTCTTAAAAATATTATAACCAATGGGATAGAAATGTTTTTCACAGAAATATAACATGTGAATGACAAATGGGATTCAAAACCATCATTTAATCAATACAGAAACCATTCATATAAATAAGATAAATTTTAAACATGGATCATATTCTAGAGATACATGAGCCACCCCAAAAGATGTCATCAAAGATGGATGGTAATTTTGAAATATATTTTGAAAACATTTCATGGGTAAAATATATTTTATACCGTGAGAACCATTCCCAGAACATAGACCAGTTGAGAAAAAAAATTCCATGAATATTTATTTTAATAATATAATAAAATTAGAAAACACATTCATTGAAAAACATCATAAAATACATTAATGAAAAAAAATTCTCAATATTTTCTAATAAATCGTATTGAAATAAAAATTTATGTAACACCATAATATATCACAATAGATTCAATTTATAATATATTGATTTGCTGGTTTTCATCCATTTTAAAAAAAATGTTACGCTTATGCTATAAAAAAATTTGTCTCAACCTGTGTTACACACAAGATCTAGTTTCCCCACCTATTAATGGTGAAATTATTTAAAATTCACTTATTTAAACTTTTATAAAATATATAACAAGTAATCTTCAAAATATAAAAATTTTCATAAGGCGAGTTTTTTGGTATTTCATTCATATGTATCATATTTTGATGAATTGTTAAAATTAATTAATTTTATATAAAACTAATTTTTCATTTAAATAATTATTACATTTTAAATTGATTCTAATGAAATAATATATCAATAATAAATATATTAATAATATTAAGTTCATTGTGATTTTCTTACATAAAATTAGATATTAAAACATAATCAATTTCTGAATGTCTCTTTTACCCCCTTCTCGCCACATCTCCGAGACAACTAATAAACCTAATTTAGTCACTTAAGTGGATTGCATTCAGATATTTTAAGCATATGGTTTTAATCTGTATGATTTTTTTGACTAATTAGATCATATCAATTTTTTAATAGTATATTTCATATTATTTTAGACAGTTAAAGGTAATTCAGATAATTAATGGTAAATATAATATTTTATGTATTATAAATTTTCCACAACACTTTTCATAACCTTATTTAATAAGTGTAATTTGACATAAATCAAAAATAGTCTAAAATAATGACCAATATAATCCAATTGTTTAATAACAAGTCATTTATTAAGTTTATTTAATAATATATTAAAAATTCCATTCTCACATTTTTAATGTCAATACCGTTTGTTATATAAGGTTATCAAAAGATAAACTGGACAATAAATAGTCATTTGAAAGATAATGAGTTTATATACATAATGAAAATTTATTTATAATTTTTAATTATAAATTATTAAATAAAATATTGATACAATGATGATGTAGAACAAGTTTTAATAATGGATGAATCAAATAAATTATATTAAAAATTTTAATTTTAATATAAATTGAATTAGTTAATGATATCGATGAATTAAATTTACGAATTGGGTATTTTTTACTTTTTTATTTTTCATGTATCTAATATATCTTTTTTTTATTTTAATATATAATAAAAAATGGATATTTTAAAAATTAATATATATAGTACTTTATAATATATAATAAAATATTAAATGATATAAAATTTATAAAACTATAAAATTCTGAATAATTACTAGAATAAGGATATAGAGGTCATCAATGCTCTATTTGGGGTTCATTTTCAATATTATATTGATTATAATAACATATAGATTATAAATTATATGATATCCCAGAATATTTTTATGTTTTTTAAGAAGGGATAAAAATTATATGTATACAAAACATCTAAAAAAATACATGATTTATAATATTTTACCAATATCACATTATTATTGATTATGAGTTTGTTGAACAGACATATGAAAATTTAAATAAATTATATATTATTTAAATCAATGGTTGAAACAAAATATTACTCCCCAATATTTAATAAAAATTAGTATACTCATATTGTCAAAATCATGATATGAATGAATACTAATGTCTATATTGATCAAAATGAAATTTAATTCATGGTAGAATTGTATTTTTAATTTATATTGATTATATAAATAATATAAATGCTTCATTAATGTTAAAATAATATTTATATAAATTAAAAATATAAAATAATTGAATTTAATACTATTAATTACGATATATTTGGTGTGATTTAAAGTGTCTTATTTATTTTTCATATCAATATGATATATTATATACGTATGAATGAATAATATTTGATCTAACACATTTTCTTTATTCATTTAAAATCAAATTTGAATAATAGTATCAAATTTGATAATAATAATATTAATTTAATTAATTGATTATTAAATTATCTAAAAGAACAAAAATATTACATAATAACATGGGGATATAATATGATGGAATAAGTATCATAATTTTATCTATGGGATATTTTTATGAATTTGGATATAGATTTATCTTATTACGTATTAATATTTTTAGAAATTCAAAAAGATCCCTCACGTTAATTACAAAAGGGTACCTCCTCCCAGAAATTCCCAAAACACATTAAGCCTTCTATATTCACAAAACCATTCCATTTACCTTATCATATTCTATTGAAATATCATATGGGTGTGGGTATTCCCAAAATACTCACCTTACTGTCTTCGTATGAGATCAAAAGGAAGTATATAGAAGAAGAGCTACTTATTTTACAAATTCACTTAAATAAATTTCTAATTATACTGCATGTTCCACTATTGTTAACATTATAAAATAATAACTATAGAATCATATATATTTTAATATTATATTATGATTTTGGGAATTCAATATTCCTTGTTTTCTTCAATCCTATTAAAAATATTTACACCATGCGGTATTACATACTGCTTAGCATCTCCACATTATGGTGTAATTTGATTTTAATAATCATTTTATTTGGATAATGATAATGATGATAATAATTAATATATATAATTAGTATGTCAAGATATTGATTCTCTATAATTAATATAGCATTTAAATCTATACAAATTTACCATTAATGTAATTATACTATATCTTATACAAATGAATGATCTACCATCTCCATGGCACAATGATATTAATTCACATTGTTAATCATTCATGAATGATTATAAAAATGTTTTATATTGAGTTATTTTTCAATTTATTATCCAAATATTAGTACTTATATGATTAAAATATTGCATATAAATATAAACAAAACATATAATCATAAAAAACTATAAATAAAAGATGTTGTTAGCATACAAAAAGTGGAAATAACGAAATATTATTACCAAAATGATATAAGAATTTCTTTTAAGATATAATATATTTAAATATATTTCTAGTATAATTTAACATTATTTTATAATTATACATGATGTTTTGACACAATAATGTTATGGGAAGAACAAGTTATGTGTTTATTTTTCAATATCAATATTATTTTAGATTTTTAATACATTAGTATTTTCTGGGACATATTTATCAACTATAAACACTTACTATAAAAATTGTTCTCAAAATTTGATTTTTTATGGTTTTATTTTAGGGTATATTTGACTAAAATATGGTTTTATATGTTTCTCATATCTAATACTATAAATCTTTATCATTCATGTCTATATTTTCCAAATGGACATTATGTATTTATTTATAAATACAAGATTATATTAAAATGTAAATATGAAATATTCTCTAAAATTATTCAGAGTAGACTAATACACATTGATTAAATTTTTTTATATTCATTATTTTATAAATGCATGGATATTAAATAATTGATTTCACTATCAAAATTATTAATATCTAAAAATTGTTTTTATGATTTTATCATATTATCTTCATCTATATCAACATATATTAAAGGATTTTATGATTAATTTATTTTCATATCATATGATAAAATATAACACATCGTATTGAAATATTTATGATTTGATTTAATGTGGACTTTCTATTTTTATATCATTTTTGGTTTATGTTTAATGTATTAATATTTAATATGATAGTATTAATATGAAGATTTATGTACGATATTATTAACCCTATTGATATGGGGAATGAATTAGAATTAGTAAGTGATAGGTGGGGAATATTATGGGACCATGTAAAATAAGATTGATTCATGTGGAAAACTAGTTTGTTTTTTACCAGTGTATGTAAGGATTCCTGGATCATTCCTTGATTGTATGATAATGATGTCTGATATTATGAATTACCCTACTACGAGATTTTTTATTAATATTACATTAGATTATTCATCAAATGTAATATAGATATGAAAAATTATATTGTGTTATTTGATTTATTCAATACATAATTTTTTCGATGTTATTATTAAAAATATTTTTTAGTTACATATCATGCCTTGAAAATTTATGATTATTTATGACAAATTATGATGAATTATTTAACCTTATTAAACATCAAAGGTCATGACTTTCTTAAGATTAATCTTTACTAGGATGTGAATATGTATATTATAAATGATATATATGGAAGAACTATAAAAATAATTAAGTTCGAAATTTAATATATGTTATAGTTTGTAATTTTGAATTTTAATGGAAGGATCATATATTTATTCTAGTTACAATGAATTCTAAACCGGCCGGTCAATCAGTATTTTATTTCTTTTAATCATGTAAATTTTTTAAAAATTTTCACCATATCTGGGCTTATATGGTTGGGGAATTATAGTTTGTATAAATGGAATATTAATATAAACTTTATAAATTATATTTATAAGACATAGATTATGGAAAATATCCCAATGATTGATATTGAAGATATGTATTGAATAATGTCGTTGAATTATGGTAAGCTATATATTATGCATGTATTCCAATATATAAATATTTTATGGATATAAATGTAGAATTAGTTTTAGAAATAATATACCTAGGGATAAAAACTTTGACAAGGTGTCCCAGTCCTAACTCGGGGTTATAAGGTACCTCACAACATGTCTTACAACGCACATGCTTTGACAATCCTGAGTGATATTCATAGGCTAATTCAAATTATCACTACAAAAAATTAGAATGTTTTAAATTTTAATGTGATCTCAAAGAAATCATGTGTTCTATTATGAGTTTTTATATGAATATATATAATAATTTATGTTATTTGTTCTTCAAATTTTTGGATTATACAATATGATATCATCTATTCCAGTGTTCTTCGTCATTTAAAAACTGTTAATATAAGAAAGAACAGGTACCTCACCAATGAACATGATACAATTCTTAATATAGATCATAACATTAATGGTATTGTTAAATATTATGAATTGAAATAATATCCAAAAACATTCCATTATATGAGGACATAATTTCATTTGATAATAGGATACATAAAGTATAGTGTATGTATTTTGTCTTCAGAGGGAAGAATGTGAATATGTAAATATATAAAGAAATATGGACAATGTGATGAGAAGAAAGAAGTATTTACCAATGTTTAATAATTTTGGAAATATTCTACCTGTTACATTCATAATAGTAATTATATATTTCTCAATGTGTTGAGAAAAATGACATAGTGCTTGGTATTACATGTATTTAAAAATTGTTACTATTTTACAATTCATTAACTATAATGTTATGGGACAATATAAAAATCAATGTCCCATGGATGAAATATATATACACCAATAGGGGATAATGAATAATGGTATTTATTATTATAATACAACATACAGAGAGGAATTTTTAATGTTATTTTGTTGGGATTCCTGAATTTTACCATTTGAGCATTTTCTCAATGATGTACCCATTATAAAAATTTTGGAATATAGAATTATTCTATTAAATTTCATATTATTTAATGATTTGTAAGAATGAAAATTTTCATTATAGTATTGTGTTGGTGAAGGAATACACAAGATTGTTATGTGAAAATAATATAAATAAATTAATATCGATTTTTTAAATTTACTAACATTCATTATAAATTATTAGATTGTGAGCTTTGCCAAATGTATTTTGAAAGAGTGTTATGGTTATAATGGATAAAGTTGAACATTTTATATTATTTCTTCATGATAAATATTGTAATTTTATTTATAAAATATTATTATAATAGGGTTTTAGGAAAATGATGACTTGAATTTCAGGCAATAACATGTCGAATCTAACAATTCTGTGTGACATGAACCTGCAACCGAATGACGACAATGGTGAATCACCTACCACTGGACATTGTTATGTACTG
The DNA here is from genome assembly GCA_963277665.1 of Viscum album. NCBI lineage: Eukaryota > Viridiplantae > Streptophyta > Magnoliopsida > Santalales > Viscaceae > Viscum > Viscum album. Next base: position 594,440,355 of record OY728162.1, on the reverse strand, counting down.
GTTAGTATAAAGTGGTTTTTTTTATTTATATTATATGATATATTAAGTTTTGTTTTAATTATAAAATACTATATGATTAAGATAAATATATTACATTTGAATTTTATAATCTTTTAGAGAGAAATATGAGTTTGTGGTAGAAATTGGGTAAAGGATGAAACTATACTTGACCAATTATCATGTTTCCTTATGTAATTAGTCATTTATGTAAATTAATTCTTCAAATAATTTTAAGGTAAATAGAAACTAATATTTTTATATAAGTATCTATTTGATGAATCTAAGTGTCCCTTAGATCATCATTGATTTATAGCTCTGTGATTGTTAACATTTTCCAAATCTGGTTATCTATCACCTTCCATCATAAATTTATGGTCATATTCTTCGTTCATGCCATTGTTTTCCAATATGTAATCCTTTGTTATGTTATCTATTCTAACCTTCACACATCCCTTCATTATTTTAATGTGATTTTTTTATCAAATATTATTACAATAAAAGATTTAATTTTTTAATAATAAAACCTTAGTTACCAAACAAAAACTAAAGATATTGAAAATACACAATTTATTGATGAAGGGGAGAATGTAACACCCCAATAAATCCCAATATTTTTCTTTTTATGATTGATTAATTGGGTTTTTAGCATGTATTATAAAAAATTATTCAATTACGATACCCACAAAAATATATTATCATGTGATTCACGTTAGATCATGCTTTACTATTATTTAATTAAAAATATATTTGAAATACCTTTTTATTAAATAATTTATATATTGTATTCAAATAAATAATTTCCTTCATTGGACTCCGCATAATGAAATTACCATAGGGTGTGTTCTTGGTGATTTTTTGAGAAGATCTATTTTTTTATTAATAGTGAAAACCATTGCAATGTTGTTAAAAGTTTCCTTTTCCTTTCAAAAATTATAATATATAAAACTTTTTTTAAAAAAAAATAGATCAATAATATATATATTTCCCTAATTTATGTCATTGAAATAATTTTTATGTTTAAATCCTTATAAAAAATAAATTAAATTTAAACGTCTAATTTAAGAGCCCCCTCGCCACTACAACAAGATTATTATTAAATAAAATTTATTATATTCAATGAATTTTATTTGAAAAAACAAACATAAATGGATTTAATCCATATGATATTTTTGGGGAAATAGAAACAAAAAAAAATTGTGAATAAAAACATTAATTTTTTTCACTTTTAAATGTAATTTGGGTAATTATAGTGAAAATAGTATTATACGCATTATAATATTATCATATCTTTATGATGAATTTAATTGGATATGTTGGTTTTGACCAAAATGAACCTTTGACTGAAATAATGACCTTTTAAATCACTTTGGGAAATTATATTACATTTATTATAATTTTAAATGAAAAAAAATAATAAACATTAATGTTAAAAACTAATGATACATATTTTTTTATAAGCAATGAAAGAAATAAATAAATGATATTAAAAATATTAATATTAATCTATTTATTCTGAGTTAATATTTCTACCAAATTTTAATTAATAAATTTGTAATGTTAGTAATGTTTTTTGAGTATTGCATCAAATTTATCTTGTTGGTTTGATTTTTATATACGTTTATATAGTAGACAGTGTAAAAATTGAGATTAATGACACATTAAAACAAATAATATTTTTTTAAAATGATACAAAATGAATAAAAATTTTAAATTAGAAAAATAACTTGAAAATTGTTAAGTACGTAATCAATGATCAATTTTGTGCTCATTAAGAGTTTTTTATTAATAATATTACCCTTAATGTATAAATTGTGTGATATAATGTTAATAGTTAATTTTGTTTATTAAGGGGTAATAGAGAAATATAAGGATTACAAAATAATATAAACATGTAATAAAATTATCGGATGACTAATATTCATTTCTTATCAAATTACAATGAATACTGAGTTTCTTAATGGACACATGTCCATGAAAATAAATTATATATAATTTAAATCTATGATAGTTTCAATAAATCACTCCATTGTATTTAATAACATTTATGTGTCCACATATGGAAGAAATAAAGTTGTCAACGAATCCAAATGACTATTTAGATAAAGATAATATTTCATTCATTATATATTTTTATTTTATACTTTTTTAAATTATACAATTATCTTGAATGATTCATTAATGATAAAGCACTATTTATTTAATTACTCTAAAAATAAAAATATTGATTTTAATAATATCAATTTTAATATATTTTAAATGAGTATATATTATAGATTTATTAATTCATTGGAATCAAATTTACACATAGTCTTGTTTTATATTACATCGTATTTAAATAATAGTATAATATTTTACAATAATGTTATATTATTCAATTAATAATTTATATATTTATTTAAAATTAAAAAAACGTTAAATAATAATAAGGGTAAATGATATGGTGTAATATTTCATATTTGATTAATTTCTAGTACATTTAAATGAATTTAGAAATACAATAGACTTATTATACTGTAATATTTGTGATGATTTCCAAATGTACCCCTCTCATCAATTATAAAAGGGAACCATCCTCCCTTACATTCTCCCAAAACGATGATCCATAATTATTGACCAAACCCTGCTCATTATCTTATAAAATTATCTAGAAAAATTCTAGTGGTTATGGTATAATCAAAATACTAACCATAAGGTCCTTAATAGAAATCCAATGAATGTCCATCGAATAAAATGTAATTTGTTTACCAATACATTAATTTTAATTTCTTCATCTACTTTATCTTCTTATGTTTCATTAATTATAAAATAATAACACCATTATCATTTTCAAGCTAAAATTTTATTAATGTAATGTTAATAACATATTCCCCATTGTATTCATCACATGAAGAAAATATCTCAATGTGTGCATGAGTATGACATAACATCTCGAAGTTGTGGTGTGATTTGTTTTACGAAAAACATTATATTGATCTGTATAATGAAAAAAATAATGGATATAAATAATTAATATGATGAGATATTTATTCTATATAATTATTATAATATCTAATTCCATACCACTTTACCAATAAGGGAATTTTATCGTCGGTCGTTCATACATACGACCTACTGTCTCCATGACGCGATGATATTCATTCTCAACATTAACCATTTATGAATTATTTTTAAAATGTGGTTGATGGGTTAATATAATATTTAAGAACCTAATATCATTATATATATGTATAAAAATAACATATTCATATGAAATAATATTTTCATGAAAAATATTAATATATAAATGAAGTAGTTAACACCAATAACCATGGTAATAACAAAATATTATTAGCAAAACGACCTAAGGGGATAAAAAATGATATCAAAAAATTGATATAGTTATAACATAATATAATAACATTATTTAATAATTATAAAATTGGTTAACAAACATTTAACTAAAATAATGTATAGGGTATCAGTTAACATCAAAATTTCATTATTATCTGAAACAATTTATATGTATGTATTAACTTGGACTTATTTATCAAACCTAAACTTTAAGCTTATAACTATTTTCAAAAGAAATATATTTTTGGTGTTATGAAATTTAATCATTATCTATAAAATCATTTTGAATGATTTTAATATTTATTCTTCTATTTAATTCTTTTTCGTTTAATTTTTTTTGAAATTGTTCATATAGATTTATTTATAAGTACAAGAATGTTATAATATATTAATTTTGAATTTATCTAAAATTTTTAAATTTGGTACAAGACACATTGAGTACCAAATATTTTTTTACTAGTTTATTGTAAAAAACAAAGTTTATATATAACATATTTCAAAGAAAAAAATAAGAATTTTTAGAAATAATTTGTGGAGGATTTTTTTCGACTATTTTCATATATGTCAACATCCTTTGAGGGATTTCATTATTAATTGATGTTGATTTATTATGATAAAATCTACCATAATGTATTTAATGGTTTATAATATGTTTGAATACGGTTGTTCAATTTTTTTATCATTAATGGTTTATTGAAAATTAGTTATCATTTCATATGATTGTTTCACTAAATATAATAATATTTGAATTGTTTCACTCTTTTCATGTGAGGAATTAATTTGGAATAGTAAGTTATGACAGCAGCCTACTATAGATCCTATATGTGTTGGTAGGTATCATGAGACATGCTAGTTTTGTTTTTACCCATTTCTCTATGATGTATTTCCCAAATCCTTGATGGATTGATTATGATGTTCAAAATTTTACATTCCCTAATTATGAGATTAGTTATTGATATTACATGTGTTTATTCTACTAGTTTAATATCCATGTGAATATCCATATGGAATTATTTGACTTATTCATACCATATCATGATCAATTTTAGGACTAAATTGCATGTGTGTCAGTTATATACCATTCCATAAATTAATAATTTTATTTATGATAGTTCCTCATGTTTTTTTTAGACATACTGATCATATGATATCACCGCAATATTATGTTTGTCACACCCAGTATTTTTCATTATTATGATCCGGTCCATTGGAAATCTAGATCCTTTTCATGGGTATTTGTTCGGTTGAATATTGAGTTTTGAAGTTTCATATATGTATAATCACCCTAATTTGGGTACCCCATTACTTGTTTAAGAGTTTTTGAAGAAAGGGTGGTTACTTCATAATTTTTGCCAACTGTGAGCCCCTTTCCAGTTTTTTTAATCCAAATTACTTACTTTTATAACTCCATTTTTTCTGCATTTTTACCCGTTAAACTTTACAATTGTATTATACTGACATATTATCCTTTTTTACCCGATATAAATTCATAAGAATGGTGAATTGTGGTTACTTATTTAGGTATTGGGCCCGCCCAAAGGCCCATTTACTGTTTTTCAAAAACTATTTGTTTCTTATATATCTAATTAAAATTATAATATAGTTTTGTGATTCTGCCTCCCCCTTGAATCCAATATCCCTATCATCAGCCCTAGTATTTATGTACTATATTTGGGTCTCATATGGGTAGAGGATTTGGGAAATAGTTCTCAGGTTACATCAAATCTCCTAGAATTGATAAGGTAAATTGTTTTATACATTACTCATTAAATTAGTTCTCTTTTCCAAAAAAATCATTGTTCCCTGGTTTTTAAAGACCTTAGTAGACAGTCCAAAAAGTTTCATCACATTCCCTTTTCTCTAGGTGTGCTGATCAAATGGAATACGAAGAGTTTTCTAGTAGAAAAGGTGACATTCCATCTCCATTATCCTCCCTCTTCTTCCTCCATTCATTATTTCTTGGTTTTTTAATATCCCATTGTCACGATCTACCTAGGGTTATGTTATACCATGGTTTTTGATGGATTTTATATTCATTTAGGTCTTTTCGTCATTGTTTTAGGGGTTTATAAACCTGTGGCTGGTGACTTCGGGTGTGTGTTTCCATTATGCCGAGGATTTGAGGTAGGATATCCCTTGCACAAACCACTATCATTTAAGTTTAATCATTTTAATTCTGTTATGACCATATTTATTTGATATTTTATGCTGTGAAACTTTGGTTATAAAGGTTTTTTGTGCAAATTTTGTTTTATGACTTATTTTGTTAAAAAAATATGGTTATTTGGGTATAAATGTGGACTCCGCTTGTTTGATAAATTATTCCATCTTCTTTCACACCTGGTTTATGGTATTTCGAATATGTCTCGATATCTTGAATAACTTTATGTAATGAAAATGGTGTTTTATATCTTTTAAAGTGCTTAACATAAGTTGTTTTTTTAATTAGTGCATGTCAAGTGTTCGGTAAATTGCCCGGTTGGCTTTTATGTGTCTCGTACTATTTTAAATATTTTGTTTGGATTTATAAATATATTAAAAGAATGTAAGAAAATTATTTTGGGATCCTTTTATGGATTTCAAATTTGGATTTTGTTTTACAATAAAATGGTATTTTTGTTTAAAACATGTTTTGGCCCGAGTTGCCCAAAAATGGCCCGTTTCACATTCTTATAAAAATGATTGTGTTTTGAATATGTCACCTAAGTGTTTTAAGGAATTTATGAATGTGGTTTTATTATTTAAATTGTGTTTACACACATCCTTAATAAAATTGAAATACATAACTTTGTCAAATGTTATTTTTAAATGTTTCAAGGCCTGTTTGGCCTTTCCTAAAAATGAAGAATGAGTGTTTTACTTGTATATTCAAAAAGTGAAATTGGGATTGTTTTATGGGCCATGAAAGGATTTTATTAAATGTTTTTAGGGATGAAAAATAGGGTTTCTTATGGGTTTGATTTGTGTTTATAATTTAAAGAGTGTTTTTGAATGAGTTTTATGTGAAAAGCCTCAATTCACTTCTTGAAATTGTTTTACAAAAATATTTACCAGTTTATTGGTTCGTGAAAGGAATGTGAATAATGTCTGTGAGATTTTTGTGTGTTTATGTTTTGGGTATGGACTTTTTATGTGAAATGTGTATTTGAAAATATGTGTAAGATTATTGAGTACTAAAGGGAATATCAGGTATCTTGGAGGGTGGACGGGTACTAGTATACTAGTGATCATGTGGTGTTTGGCCCCTGTTTAACGTTGAAAGTCTGAAGATGAAAAAAATAACTAAAACTTGATTATGATGAGGTTAAGGGACCACTAGGTTATGGGTATTATATCTAATAGTGGCTCATGTGCACGAGAATAGATATTAATTATGGTTACTTTCACCGAGATACAAGGTATCTGGGGATCACAACTGACTAGTGCCTAGGGGTGTTCCCTTGAATTGTGCTCATTGGATCTTTTTTACTCACCATCGGCATACGGTGTGTTTGGTTGATAAATTTTGTAGTGTGTCTGATTTATTTAAAATTAAAAATTCTTTAAAGAATCCCTCTTGAAAACTATTTTCATTTTAAATATGCACCACTTTAAAAGTTGTCACTTGAATTCATGTTTACAAAACCTGAAAGTTTATGTCCGGTACATTTTTTGAAGCATGGGAACTCATTTGGAATACATCACATTATATATATTTATTTAAAACCTGAAATTTATGTTTCTTTCATTTTAGTGGATGTGCATTGAGAATATAATATCGGGCTAACCTACTGAGTATTAATACTCACGTCTATAGTATTCTTCTATTTTTTTCCCTTGTGCAGGTTTCATCTTGAGTTTGATCGCCTTGGGCGATGTGTGATCATTTTGGTGGAGAGTGACCAGACGGGTCACATGGAGTTATTTGGTTATCGGGTTTGGTCAGTTGATCTGTTGGCTTAGTTGTACTTTCATTTTCATGTAAAAATAATGTTCAGTTCAATTTTTATTTAAATGTATTTTGGGTGGTCCATTTCATTCCATTGTTTGTTTGATTGTTCATATATGGTCGAAATCGTTCCCTTGTGTACTCTATTGTTTCCATTGCTACTTGACGTCATCGCTAGAGGATCGGGAATGCCTCTCAAGACATGTCGCTGGTCGGCCTAGGTGACCGGGTCAGGGTCAACTCAGACTGGTTCTTGAAAAAATGGTATCAGAGGAGTTCGGCTCATAAAAGACCATTCTTTTAGAGATCCCTTGTTATTTAGGGATTTCATGGTAGATGGAGTAGGATTTTTGGGACATGAGGGGTAAGTGCGATAAGTGCGTCATGAATTATAGCTCGTTCTGATCCTCAGGTTTCCATGGGATGTATGGTTTTATTAGTGTCCTTTGTTCTTGCTGATTGTTTGGTGTTGGGATATGACAAGGAGAGTCTGACTAATGGCCTTCGTGAGCTCATAGGGCCTGATAATCCTTCTATAGCTGGGGAATGGTCCTAATAAGTCTCTCTGTATTGGTGTTGTGTTAAACAAATGGCCGTCAACCATATGGTCAAGTCACCGACTGATAGTAGTTCCCTTTTTTGTGTCTCTTGAACCTTTCATGAATTCTGAATTTATGATTTGAAAATCCTTGTGTGATAAATAAGGAAATGGGTTTTAAAGGAAGGAATGGATTGGGAAAAGTAGAAAAGGGATTTTCAAAAATTAAATATAAAAACTTCTTTAGAAGGATGTGTTCTTGTGAAAAAACTTTTTAGGGAAGTGGAAATGATTTAACAGGATTGGATTATCCATAATCTAAGCAAGTGGTTTGTTTGGAATAAAATGTTTTGAAATTGTGAGTCAATTTAAGGTGATTCTGAAAATATTATTTAAATGGGTTATTTTGGGATGTTAAAAGTTTTATTAATAGGATAAATTAGTTTTTGAATTTTTTTTGATCGGATGGTGTTTCCCTAGAAAGGGTATTGGTTTCAATGAACCTCAGATTATGAAAATATAACATGCAAGATTTTAAAAAAAATAGAAGGGGTTGTTTGGAGTGGCTTGGTTATTTTAAAAGTTGTTAAAAATGAAAAGGGATATATTTGCAATAAAATAGTTCATAATTAATTTTTGTTTTTTTGTGAAATAATAAAAGGGTTTTCGACTTTGTGGTAGGTTTTTCTTTTGAAGGTAAATTATATTTGTAATGATGTTGTTTTGTTTTAGCCTTTTGAGTTTTCATGGGTACTCACATGCATGGCTTTATTGATATCTGGATGGATGGCCTATATGTAATGGAGGTTGGGTGCCTGGGGTTCCATGGAAATGCGCATGTGGGTGAGACATGATGAAACACCATTGGTGAATGTGGAAACCCACCAAGTTAGTTTGTTTTTAAAAAATGTTTTGAGATGAAAACTTGTGGCCTTTTTATTAAACCAATGGTTATGTGGATTTATTTTTCTATTCCATAGAAGAGTTTTTTTATTCAGTAATATTCCTTGTGATCTAATGTCATACTCTTGTTGTATCTTGGGATGATATCTTATTGGTGGCTCAGTTTTGGAGTATTGTTCATTGGGTTCCTAAAGTTGTGTTTGATGTTGTGATGTGGCCATGGATAGTTCTCCATTGGAAATCATTATAGCAGATCAACATAAGGATTAATTTCAAATGTTAAATCCACCACTTTGGACGATGCCTTAAATTATTTTTTAGAATAGTGAGCTGTTTAGGATCGATTAAAAATGCTTCTAGGTCGTGATAACTCTTTTGCACATAGCGGTTTTGTTCAGTGATGTTATTGTGTCTATCCATATTCCTTTTCTATTATGCACATCATTCAGAGTGAGATAGAATTTTGATATATATCTATGAGTTATTATTTACATGAATTTTTTTGGTGAGTAAGTTAGTTTTTTTTATGAGTGGTGTGATCTTTATCACCTGACTACGGTGCAACAGATTCTTCAAGAATCAGGGCTCCGTCCATAGGCCTCGGAGTGATGTTTTTCACGCAGTCAGGAAAAGGCCAGAGTTGTGGAGTGCTCAATTAGGATCCTTCCTCCCCTGTTTTGGTATGTTAGAATCTATTTCAATGTTTTGGTTCCTAATTTCTTGTAATTCACCTTTTTCGCAACAAGGGTGGTGGACATACCCCTCACATAGTGTCTATGGTTATTCCTTCATGGATGTGGGTTTTCAATCAATGTCCCTATGTGGGCTGCCTATGAAAATCAGGAGCGGTCATGGTCTTAACTATTTTTTGGTGGAGTGTTTTGGGTAGCTACTTTTTTTATTTTGTGGTTTTAGTGGCCAAATTATGGGGTCCCCTTTCCTCCCATCCTTGAGTGGTGGGGGTCCAGATCTGTGCTAAAAGTGTTGGCCCAATTCTAGTCCCCTCTGTTCGTGAGTGGGTGGTTTATATGTTAATGTTGTAACCCTATTAACTTGTTATTTTAGGTTTTTTAGTATAATTTTTTTGTGCTTGTTTGAGTGAGGCCCGGTTCTAGCTCATGTTTAATTCTTGACTGTTTGTGGCTATTTTGTCTCTAATAGTGGGGAGACCCACCATGGGACTCATGGATTTTCATCCTAAAAACTTTTCTAGAGCTAATTTTTTTGTAATGGTGGGGAGTAAATTCTAGACTCCCCTGGAATATTTTGTTTTGGTGAGCGATCTTGGGTTTGGGTGATGGTTGGGTTCATTGTGAGAAGGCCCAACAATCGGGTTCTTGGCATGGTTGCGGAGGTGGTGGCTTGATATTTCAAATGATTTTCCAGAAGTGGTTGTGAGTAGTGTGTTTTTTTAACAAGAGGATTAACATACATTTATGGTTGATGATATTTCCTTTTCTTTATAGGCTGGATCATGTTGATAGGTAATCATTAGGTGTTGATATTTCTACCGTAAAGTGTGATTGATTTCTAGGGGAAAAATGTTTTAATGGTGGGGAGAATTGTCACACCCGGGTTTTTTCATTGTATTGATCCTGTCCAATGGAAATCATGATCCTTTTCATTGTTATTTTGTGAGATGAATATTTTTATTTTAAGTTTAATATATGTCTAATCACCCTAATTTGGGTTCCATGTTTCTTGTTTATGAGTTTTTGAAGAAAGAGTGGTTACATCATGATTTGGGAAAACCTTGAGCCCATTAATTTTTTTTTCTAAACCAAATTTTTTTCTTTTATAACTCCTTTATTTTTCATAATTTTTCACCCATTCCACTTTCCAATTTTCTTATACTAACAAATTAAATCTTCATTATCTATTTGGACCCCATATAAATTCCTAATAATGGTTATTTGGGGTTACTTATATATGTATTATGCCATCCCATGGGCCCATTTCCTGTTTTTTTTAAAAATATTTGTTTCTTTTATACATATTCAAATTTTAATATTTGTCGGTGATTACCCCTCCCCCTAGAAGCCAACACCCTTATCCAAACCCCCAGTATTTCTCTTCCTGTATTGGATCTCATATGGGTCGTGGATTAGGGAGAATGTCCAGAGGTTACCTCAAATCACCTAAAATTGATAAGGTAAATTGTTTTATCCATAACTAACTCAATCAGTTCTATTTTTCAAAAAACAATAATTCAATGGTTTCTCAACGCGTTAAGAGACTCTCCAAGATGTTTTAACCTATTCCATTTTCTCTAGGGGTGCATATAAAATGGAATACAAAGAGTTTTCTAGTGGAAAAGGTGAGATTCCATCCCCATTATCCTCCCTCTTCTTCCTCCTTTCATTATTTATGGGTTTTATAATCTACCATAGTCATGATAAACCTAGGGTTCGGTTATCCCATGGTTTTCTACGGAGTTTATATTCATTTAGTTCTGTGGTTCATAGTTTAATGGTGTATAAACCCACGGTTGGTGATTTCGGGTGTGCGTTTCCATTACGCCAAGGATTTGAGGTAGGATATCCCTTGGAAAAACCTTTTTCATTTAAGTTTCATAATTTTAATTATGTTATAAAATTATTTATATTATATTCTCTGCTATGATACTATGATTATAATATTTTTGTGTGAAAGTTATGTTTTATTACTTATTTTGTGAAAAAATATAGTTGTTTTGGTATAAATGTGCACTCCTCTTGTTTCATAAATTATTTCATGAGATTTCACACTTTTATTATGGTATTTTGAATAGTTCTTAGTATCTTGAAAATTATTAGGGAATGAAAATTGCGTTTTTTCCATTTTTATGTGCTTAACATAAGTTGTTTTTTAAAAAAGTGCTTGCCATTTGTTCGGAAAATTACATAGTTAGATTTTATATGTCTAGTGAAATTTAAAATATATTTTTTTTGGATATATAAATATATTGAAAGCATGTAAGAATATTATTTTGGGATCCTTTTAGGGCTTTCAAATTTGGATTTTGTTTTATGAACAAATTGTATGTTTCTTTACAACATGTTTGGGCCCTAGTTTCTAGAAAATGGCATGTTTCATATTCTTTAAAGAATTAATTTGTTTTGAATATGTCACCTGAGTGTTTTAAGGGATTTATGAATTTGTAATAATTAATTAAATGGTGTTTATACACCTCCTTAATAAAATTGAAATGTATAACTCTGTCAAATGTTAGTTTTGAGAAAATGATTAAAGGCTCGTTTGGCCTTTCCTGAAAATGAAGAATGAGTGTTTTACTTGTATATACCATGTTGTGCAAATGGGATTATTTTATGGTCCATGAAAAGTTTTTAATAAATGTTTATAGAGATGAGAAATATTGTTCGGTATGGTTTCGAAGGGTGTTAATTATATAAAATGTGCTTCCGAATGCGTTTTATTTTCATAGCCTTAATACACTTCTTGAAATTGTTTTACGAAAATATTTTGTGGTATGTTGATTCGTGAAAACAATTTGAAGAAATTTTGTGGGCTGTTTGTGTGTTTATGTTTTAGGGATGGACTTTTTATGTGAAATGTGTATTAGAAAATATGTGTAACATGATTGATCATTAAAGGGAATCTCGGGTATCTAGGTGGGAGGACGTGTACTAGTATGCTAGAGATCATGTGGGGTTTGGCCCTTGTTTCTCGTAGTAAGTTTGATGATGTCAACAATAACTAAAACATGATGATGATAATGTTTGGGGACCACTAGGTTATGGGTATTCTCCCTACTAGTTTCTCATGTGCATGTGAATAGATATTTATTATGGTAATTTTCACCGAGAAACGAGGTACATGGGGCTCACAACTGACTAGTGCCTAGGGGTGTTCTCGTGACTTGTGCTCATTGGATATTTTGTACTCAACGTAAGAATACGGTATGTTTGTTTGGTAAATTCAGTAGTGTTTGTGATTTATTTAATAGTTAAAATTCTTTAAAGCATCCCTCTTGAAAACTATTTTCATTTTAAAGTTGCACCGCTTTGAAAGTTGTTACTTGCATTCTTGTTTATAAAACATGCATGTTTTTGTCTTTTAATTTTTTTATAGCATGAGACCTCATTTGGAAGACATTACATTATATATATATATATATTTAAAACAAGAAATTGATGTTTCTTTTATTTTAAAGGATGTGCATTGGGAATAGAATATAATGATATCTTACTGAGTTTTAATACTCACACCTATAGTCTTCTTCAGTTTTTATGCGTTGTGCATGTTTCAGATTCAGTTTGATTACCTTGGGCGATATGTGATAATTTTGTTGGAGAGTGACCAGAGTGGTCACATGGAGTTAGTTTGTTAGCGGGTTTGTTCAGTTGAGTTGTAGTCTTAGTTGTACTTTTAGTTTCTTATACATATAATGTTCAGTTCAATTTTTATTTAAATGTATTTTGGGTTGTCTATTTGTTTCCATTTTTTGTTTGATTGTTCATATATCGGAAAAATTATTCCCTTGTGTACTCTATTGAAGCCCTTGGTGCTTGTCGCCATCATGGGAGGATAGGGAACGCCTCTCGGGACTAATCATTGGCTGGCCTGGGTGACCGGTTCAGGGTCGACTCAGAATCGTACGTGACAATGTTACATTTTTAATGGATGTTAATATCTATATTATGAACTATATAAAAGGTAAATCTAGGAGAATCGTGATTATATGAGGATTCCATATGTTTTATTTCATATTTATGAACCATAATGTACGAATTATTAATGTTCTATATTTTAGGAAACTATTACAATGATAGGTACATAAGGATTTTATTCCTTTTAATCATGATAATCTATTAAAATAATTCACAGCCACCATGCTTCTGGGTTTGGGAAATTAGAATATATTTTTGATCGAATAGTGGGATATGTAAATATCTTATTAAAAATATTTCATATTTATCATATGAAACATAGTATGGAATAGGGGTAATGAATAAAAATATTTCATAAATAAATACAGTATAACAAAAATCAGAAATAAATTTAAGATATGGATCATAATATTTCATCATTGGGAGCATAATTGTAAACAGTGTCAATAAAAGATGAAATTGTTTTAATAATCACTCTCTACTTCACTAAAATTTCATCATAATAACAATAAGATATAAGATTACAATAATAATATAATATCATAAAAATTATAATTATAATCATATAAAATCAGAATTTGTTCATATATACACCTCATATATGAATAATGGTATATTTGAATAATATGTCTCAAAGAAAAAATATTGTCGAAAAATTACCTTATCAATTTGGTATCATTTGAACTGTAAACCCCATGAAATAATATATAATTTCATTGTTATATAATTAAAAATAATTTTATGTATATGAATCATATATAATTAAATCATTGGAGCTTTATATACCACACAATATAAATTATTGTTAAATCTTGAAGAAGTCTCCCAAAAATAAATGTGAAACTAGAAATCACCAAACACTATTTATTGACACTCTCCATACTCATTCACACCTACTATATAATGTATACAATTATATAATAATTTTTTTAATGAACCAAATTAAAAAATATCATACCTTATATGATTTACATATGTCCTTCTTTTAACCGTTTAAACAATTCATTGTATGTGTAACATTATGGGTATTAACTACTTGGTCTTTCACATGTATTTGGATTTGTTATATTTTTGGTCCTCTTACTTATTTCACGACTTCATTATATAAAAAATTATAACTACAATATATACTCCTTATGTATTCCATATATTTGTATATATAATAATATATAAAATTTCTAAATAGAATAGGGAATACAAAACTCATGGAGACGGAAGACCGTACATACACATGAATGCTGTTTCCATTTTCTTGTCCTATTGAAATAATGAATATATGTAATAATATACACATATAATCATTATTAACTAATATATATTATATTTATTCACTATACCAATCCTTAATACATTACTTTTATTTTTTGAATGAATCACATCACTTTGAGAAGACAATACTCTGTAGAAACACAAACAAATTTATCATATTTACAAAAAAAATGGAATCATGAATTTAGGTATTATATAATAAATATATAATTTTAAATACAACATAAAAATAATATATATCATATAAAAAATAATATCATTAATTATTCTCAACCATAAATGGTGGATGTGGAAGAATGTATAACATTAGATCACAAGGCGGTAGTCTATTTCACACATTAATGCGGATTGTTTATCTCATTTGATGGATGTATTTTTGAGTGTAGGTTAAAACCATAATATAACATCTTATAAATATATTTTTTCTAATGAGATAATTATTTATTATTTGAACTATTTTATTTTATTGGTTGAGGAATGAAATAGAAAAAATGGCTTGTTGACGGATGATAACTCTCATTTGGGTCACTCTATTTGGTTTTCAACAAAGAGTTTCATTGGATGGATTTCTAAACAAAGGTATGATTATAGGATGAAACAAAATAATTTTAGTGGATAATTGTGTACGTATTTAGTTAAATCACATTGCATGATATTTTTTAAGGGAGTGGGTGGAGTGAGGCCTTTTATATGTGAGGAAAAAGGACATACTGGGTATTGTAAATAATATTTGACTAGTGACCACATTTTACATGTCCTATAATGGCTAAAAACTAGACAATTATATATCTTTAGATATTTAATGTCCTAAATATGATCATCCAAATATTATTATACATATTTAGGTCAATATATACACCTTATATTCAAATGTTTTTCAATAATTAATCCTATTTTTAACATAGACACTGTAATTGATTTTCATTTCATTCACTAATATTTCGTTTCAAAATATATGAAGAAATTAATATTGATTATAAATTATTACTAATTCATTTTTTCAATTCATTTTTAAATAATATAATAATATAATATGTATAAATTAATTTAAATTTCCTCCAATATAAGAAATGAGACAAAATGATATTAATGTGAACAAGTACAAAATTTTAAAAAAATTATATCCGATTAATGTTTTAAATATATTACAATGGCATAGATTATTTTAATTATTTTATAACATATCTAATTATAATTTTTAAAAATTATAATATAATATATCTGTATAAATAAAATTTTCAAAAAAATCAATTTTGGATTAAAATTTAGTAAATTCAACTGTTTGACCAAAAATGATGTTTTTCAGAAAACAATCCATTAAATTCAAACAAATATAATTAATAAATTATGATGTCTAATATGTTATTTTTTAATATTATATATATAATGTGTGTAAAATTAATTATATTATTTTTCACATAATGAAATAACAATATGTTCTTTTAAGAAAAAATTATTATCAATCATATAAGGACTTTAATAAATTTAGAATATCATTATCAATCGATTTTTTTAAACATAAAAATTATAAATAAAATTGATAAAATGGATTCCTCATTACATATTAGTTTTTTGTTATCCATGTAATAACCACCACATTTAAATAAATATGATAATAAAATGTAGTTTCGTAGAAACTCAGTGTTGCATGTAACAAAAGCTATGTGTGGGATCAGTATTATGTAACAATAAAATGTTCTAGTGTATACCAATGTCCATAAAAGAAATTTAATTTATTCAGAAAAAAATTAAATAAAATTTTTTGGTCTTATAATTATACTCCAATCCCCAATCTTTAGTATCTCCATATTAAGAGAGTGGTCAGACAATGACCTGGGGAGATGGGTATCTATAGCCTGTCCAAATGATTCCATGAAATGATGATTTTATTGAAATTAATCAAAATGAAACATAATTTTTCTTTATCCATTAATGTTTCTCACCATGTATAGTTTATATAAACAAACCAATGTTAATGCATCCCATAGAATCTAATAAATACCTGAAGTATTTCATTGTAATTCTTAAAAACAACAACAGGTACTTTTCTCTATATCCATTAAAAATATGTCAAAATACCATATAAAAATCGATGATCATTGAACTGGATTGAATAAATATATCTAGATCCAAAAAACCATTCTATCCAAATTATAAAATAAATATTATTGTAAGGGGAATAAGAACATGTTATTTGTTCACATATTTTGGTTGTAATATGTTTTGATGAAGCCTCCACACTGTCAACAAAATTTCCTATATCAATAAATGAATATATACTTATTATATATATTATCATTAATGATACTAGTAAACACAAGGTTTAGAAAAATAGGATATATGCTCCCCTCTGTATTAGGGATCAACGACCACAAAAATTGACATATTTGGTCACTATGAATTGGAGATAGTGGGAGAAAACATGACACATTACAAAACCCCCTGAAAATTACATTTAATAATAAGGACCGTTGAATAATAGAATTAAAACAATTAAATCCAAGCATACTTATCCTTTAATTTGATACTAATATTGATGACTCCTTGGGAATTGATCAAGTGATTCAGCAACTATAATCAAATAATTCTTCTTTTGTTCTTTTCCAATTATTAACATATTTGGTATAACTATATTTCATGGATTTTATTGGTTACCAAAGAACAGAAAAATCATACATGGTCTATCGTGAAGGTGTTCGAGACACCAATGTCATCCCTTCCGAAAAAATGAGACAATACTTTACCTCTATGGTGACTCTTGAGCATAATAAATTTCTTTTTACACTCACTCTAGTATTTAATTTTTTAAGTAATCATCAAACCCAAAATAAATGATTCCTGGGTTTTAAATAATTAACATAGTCTGATATGCTCATATTGGTGGAAATAAAGGAAATAAAAATAATTAGGGGTTGAAATTATTAAGAGTATCATATGGAATTAAATCAGAGATATGAAGAATTGAATATGTTTTTAGAGCCTCATATTTTATAGCTGAAAAAATGGAAGGACATGTATTGGGTATATGGAGCACAAACACCTAATTTGAAAAATCATACCTTTGGAGTAACCTCATCAACACCCTTGAAAATGTGATAGTGGTAGAGGACATGGATCTCGTAGAATCCACCCTTTTAACCTTGAATCATAAAAAATTAAATAACTGAAGAATCTAGTAGAATAACACAATGTGGGTGACCAAGTTTTTTCAACCTATATACCTTCTGGAGACAATGTAAAAATCAGCTCCAAACCATCACCAACCTACACTATCAATAAATATTCATTGAAACACATCCCACTACAATGTTAATATTAGAATAACCATCCCGAAATTTATTCATTCTACCTCTACAATGCTTAACCATATGACCCCACAAAAACAAATTAACCCAAAATATATGGTCATCCAAAACCTTTAAACATTTACACTGGTAAATATAAAAAAAACCATTATATGATCCTCAGGGGGAATCAGTTCTACTAAATTAATTTCCACACTAGTACTAGGATAACAAAAAAACTATATCATTCTAGTAACATCATCAGAACACATAATAACCCCTCTGAAATTATGATCATCATATAACATGGGTGGATTCTAAATCCTTAATGACATAAATGGTAATCCAATACAAACTATTAGATGACCAAAATCTAAACCATATTTCAATCTCCATGATAGTCCAAAAGGTAATAATTTCCAAAAACAATATTTTCACTCATTCATGGACCAGTCCATGAAGAATTCATCCATAGAGTGAAAATTTATAGAGAATATTGACTTGGATTGAATAGACATTTCCACCTAAAATTGAAACCCACATGAAGCCACGAAATTTATAAAGAAATCCTCAAGTGAATTTTAATTCCCTTATATGACAAACAATGATAGTTTATGATAATCATATGATTCTCAGAGTGCAACTTTTGAAAATTCCACCATCGGATATCTTTTGATTCTATTAGTGCACCGGGGTGCCCCTGAAATAGTGGGTATTCTCAGAAATTCATAACTCATCATCATAGATTATCCCCCTAAAACCACATTGAAATATAAAGAATCTTGAGCCCTCTCCTTGATGAAATGATAAATATTTTCTAGAACCACTACAGACTGATCTATCCTAGCCTCTTCCCTCAGGTCCTCTTTCAATGATTGAATACATGAATACCACATCTTCCCCAAATGAAGGACGACCATTATATGAGCACTCTGATCCAAAATCTTATCTTTTTCATAAAAATAAATAGTGTTCATTATAACATATGTACCGATGAGGATGATAACATAAGAATAATATTGGAAGCTAAATAGACCGATATAATCTCTTGAGAAGAATCCTATTTTTCCAATGGTCCAGCTGGTATCTAGGATCAAAAAGGCTATTTGTAGTGGAAGATATGTTACTCATAATTTTTTCATTGAATATGATGAACAACAATAAAATCAAGAAACATTAAAATAAATATGTCTTGATTTAATAAGTGGAATAAAATTATATCTATAATAATTCCAAGTTAATTGATATATATAATATAGTTAAAGAATCGTTAATCATGGGATAAAAATATAGTAATCACATGGGGGAGTAATTTGAGATAAAAATTATATTTTTTATATAAATAATGAATTAAAAAATAAATTGATGTTGTAGACCATTTACATGATAGGGTAAAACATTTCATATAACATCTATTTAATGTAGATGGAGAATATCATATGAAGAATGTAATTTACCATTTATACTTCATATCAATGGAAAATGAATTATATGAAAAATCGTTTTCTAGTAAATTTAAATAAAACCACATTTGAAATAAGAAAAATTTCTCATTTCCACAATTAAATTTATACAATGTGTTTTTAAAAAATATTATAATAATAATTTCAATTAAAATAAATGAAAATATATAGATAAGTTTCTAAATAAAATGAGAATTTTTGTATAATGAGGTGAAAATATGAAAATGTTACAAAGAATATTGTTTGACATTTTTAAAAATTTACACATATAGAAAATGATAATAAAGTTTTTTAAATGAATGAAATGTTTTATTTTAATTGAATATGATTTTTCAAAACTATGTAATCATAGATATAATAATTGATATTGAATAAAATAAATATGTAGATGAAAAAATAGATTCTTCTAATTGACGATGATAGACAAGGTCAGTTTTAGTTACATAAAACATTTCTCATAAATTATGAGTAAATGGTAGATGGAATATTGGTTTAATATTTCAATATAGATTATATCCCACATAAAATTATGATAGGGGTCATAAAAATCACAATATCCTTAATAGAATTTACATAATTAAATTCAATTTTTGAAATTAATATGTTCAATTAAACAATTATTGATTAAGTACCTTTTTAATCAAACCCCTATTCATCATTGGGAAAATTTATATCGATATAACTATATATTATAATATTACATGAATATTGTGAACCCCTTAATTATATTAATATAAGTTCATTAGAATGAATATTCTCCATTATAAATATAACATTGTGTATAAATCAACGACTATATCAGGGTGTAATAATTTGATTCCAGAATCCATTATCATTATTCCGATTCATTTTGGAAATTTTTTAAACACCATAGAAATTTTAACTATGATTATTAAATTATTACAAGGATCCTTATTTAGAATTATATAAATTTTATGTATAAATTTTAATACTTATATTCATATATTTTTTTAATTTCAATTTTTACTTATTTTCAATAACAGGTTTAAATAATGGTGACCACTTCAATATTAATTTTTGAGTATAGTTTCTATTCATTCATCCTAAAAAATCATTCCAGAAAAAAAATTTATTTTATATGTTTAAATTTAAGGGATTATAATGTTTTTTCTTCATGTAATTAGTTTTTCATTTATTTGACATTAAAATGTAATCTACTATGAACATGTTTCAGTGATTCATAACTAAAAAATAATGATTTCTAAATTAATTAAATTAATACTCATTCTATAATTATATAAAAGGAATTATTTTTAAAATACTTTTATCTTGTCATTTATTTGGTTCTAATAGTAATCCCTGATATATTTTTAGATCATTATTTATGTGGGATGAAATAAATAACCAATAATAAAACAATAATTTAATTGATGATTATGAAGTGATTTATTTGTAATATAAATCTAATAAATTAATAAAAATTACATATAATGGTCATTAGTGTGTATATTATAATAGGTAACAATTAGATGATGATTATTAAAAATTTGATTTTATTTACATTGAAATAATTTTTTATCATATAACACTTTTTTAGATAGTGGAATTTTACCTGATTTTCTTGTAAATAATTTTTTAATTGTAATCTAGATTTTTATTTATTTGACATTAATAATTTTATAGTAATCATATTTATTAATTAGTACAAATAATATTGCCATCAATGTAATACTGTGATGAAAATAAAAAATGAAATCATCTATTTCAAAGAGGTGGTTATCTACATGTATGTACGTATGTTGATTTAATGCTCCATTTAATGGGATAAATGAGTAAAAGGTTATTATCATTTTCGAAAAACAAATATGATAGAGATCATTATATAAAATTATATTACAATTTGTTAAAAAATGATGTGAATATGGATGTTTTGAAACAATCAATGTTTATGGGAAGAACATAACTGTGTTCATACTTAAAAGACATGGATTATAAATCATTATACTCTTCATAAAGCATTATCATAAAATTAGATTCATATAAGTAAAAACTCTAGATTTTTTGAAAAAAATATATAGTTTTAGATTATATAAAACTAAATTAAAACATAGTGATTTTTTTTTATTAGAACATTATTATCATATAATTCCTTAAATCACTCATAAAATGGAATAATATACATATTTAATCATAAAATTCTACAACATAAACCAATAACTAGTAAGCATAATCACATTACTCGGGGAATTAGAGGGCTATGAAGGACCCACCCATACATAGATTACAATGTATAATCTATCACTAATTTATAAGGGAACCCCTTAGCCATCATCCATTTATATTTCCATGTTAAATAAAATGAGAAAAATAATTTGGTACTATCACAATTTAATAAAGAAAATTTAACTGATTGATCATAGCATGTTTTTGTATATAATAAAAATGATGTTAGAATAAAATATATTTAAAATATTAATAATAATTCTAGATAAGAATGGAAATTATCATTAAAACATATCCCAACTGGATTATAATTAAAATCATGGTTTTTTAAATAATAAATATAAATTCCATTTAAAATTAGTTATAAATATTATTAAGGAAAATAACATTTCAACATAGAAATTTATTTAAATATGAAAATTATCAGTTAATATTAACAAATATTTTATATTTGATAATAAATATAGAAAACTATAAAATTACCTTCAATTAAATTTTAATCATGATTGTACCAAAAGGCACATAAAATGTATATTATAAAACAACACATTACATTCACACTCTAAAAAAGAATATGGAATGTATTAAATAAAAAATGTTAAAAAAAATAAAACATTTCAAATAATTCGAAAAATACTTGAAATGATATAATGAAATAATTTATGTATAAATAATATTATTATTTTAGAGTGTTTTTAAAACATTGTTATGTAGGTGAATGAATATAGAAATAAAGATGATACATGATCAGTGTCACTTACGAATTACATTATTGATGTTTTTATAATCTAGTTGGGAAGCATGAAATATTTAACATTATAACCATGTTTATAAAAAATGTGTTATAATATATATTTGTCCCATAAAAATAAGATTAAATGATCCCTAGTAAAATAATCTTAACATAAAAAATAATGATGTAATAAGTTATTGTATTATTAAAATCATTTCCATTTAATATCATTTGAATCATAATCCAAGAAAACATATCTTTTTTAATTAACTAATTATACAATATATGTTTTCATATTCAAAAAATAACATTTCATCGTAATTTATATACACCTCATACAAGTATAATGATGAATAAAATTAATATAGGTCCCAAATAATAGAAAATTTAGATGAATAACCCTGTAAATTATCATGTTTCTAAATTGAAAATTGGTCATTGGATATATTATGTTTAATAATTGGAAAAAAATAAAATATAAGTGGAAGTATAAGATAATTATATGATGTATAATTTGATAAATAATATATGAAGAATAATTGTGAGGATACATATCCCATAAATAGGAAATTGAGTTCAGAATCCCTATACCATGAATTTAGATTTTCAATATATATCATTTAAAACATATATAATGAACATATATTACTTTCATAAATATTTTAGATCCATTTATAGTTTTAATAATTTAAATTTTAATCAAATATTTCTCATTTTTATGGAATTTTTTGTACATAATCATTTATTTCCACATAGGGAGTTTTGATGACTTTCAGTTCATAATATAAAAAAGTCATTGATATTTTAATCATTGTAAAAGTGATCATTCTTCCATAAACTGCATAATAAAATTTATTTCATAATTATTATTTTTAAATATTAATTTCACTTTTAAATTAATATTTTTAAATTAGATATGAGAAATTAATTATGGTACAATGTAGATATAATATTCCATAAATAGACCTGAGTAAAATTTATATTATAATACAAAGATGATCAAAGGTATTGACATATAATTTTAAAAAAAATGTAATGGGGATTATATCACAGATATTATATTGTCTATTATATACTCATTTCAAATAATGTTCTGAAGAATAATGAATAACATCTGTATATAGAGAGGGGAATCCACAAGTACACATGAATAATTTAATATATTTTACAATTGAATGAAATGTACAAAAATTGAGAATATTAAATCGGTCAATAATAATAATTCTTTCATCAATATCATTTAAATATATATATATATATATACGATTTAGTATTTAACCCATCATTATATCCAACTATGTGAGTTTTTTAATTGAAAATGGAATACATCATTTCATTATGCCCCAACACACTATTCACAAGAACAATTGTTTAGTTTACCATTTGATAGAGAATTATATGGATTAATTTTAAGTATAAGACATAATAAAAGATCATTACATTATATATCATATTTTTATTATATCATAATGATTTCAAATGTCATGAAATAGGTTGATTATGAAAAAAAATGTATTGTCCATATAATTCCATGCCACTTTTTTGGGGAACCACTTTTTATTTATATTATAATCCAATTAAGGATTAAATTCTAAAAATATTTTTACCTCTATAAAAATATAAAATAATAAAATATTGTTTTGAGGGTATGAATTGGGTCATTATGTGTGGATAGGAAATGATACGTTCTTTTCTTTAATTGGAGAGGGAGATGAAACCGTTGGTCTTTATAAAATAATAAAAAATTATAAAGTCAACATCATGTTAAATTTTCCCTTTTAAAATCCATGATAGTGGAAAGGGTTATATATGTTGAAATTTAACCATCAAATAATATTTAAGAATTTTTTATTCATTTTTACCGATAAAGTTTCTGCCCATCTATACATATTTTATCATTAACAATTGTAAATAATTCTTCATTTATAATGTTTAAAAAAATTATGTATAGGGTTAAAATTGTCTTGTAAATTGGATATGTGTGACATTTATGAACATATATTATCATACATGTTGTCATACATCATTTCAAGTATTTATAAATAATTTTAAAATAATAACTGTAAATTCGATTTATGAGATTCAATGAACTATTAAAATAAATTTAATCTAAATAACACAATACAATAATAGAATTATTATAAAATAAATTTAAATACTAATAATATATTTTTTATTAAAAAAAACTGGTTTATAACAATAATTAATAAAAACTATTTACATGCAATATTTTTAAAATTAATTTTATTGATTTTACCACGACCTGAACATGAATTGTGTAATAATTTTCTAAGTGGTTTAAATATTTAAAAAATAACTATAAAATATAAATAAATCATAAAAATAAAAAATTTCTTAATATAAAAAGTAAATTTTAATATTTTTTGAAACATTATTTTTATCCCTATATTAACATATTACTGAAAGATCAATGGAAAAGATTATATATTTTTATATATATCTAAAAAATATATTATATAACAATATATTATTGAAAAGGATCAAAGTATCAATAAAATAAAATAATAGATGTGGATTCTCAAAATAAAAAAACAAACTTTTTGAAGGATTATTGTAGGTTGATTGAAATGTCTTATTACATTACAATTAAAAATTATTAACCTTATTTAAAATTTTCAATGGTTGACCTATGTCACAAAGTTTCTATACAAATTCACCAAAAAAAAATTTCATCATAATAAATTATTTTATTTATTTTTATTATAGATAAATGTATATAATATCATATTAAATTAATCTAAGTGGATGAATTTAATTACATACTAATCTGTTAAGTATAAATGAAATTATATTTTCTATAAAAATGTCTTTTTAATTATAAAAATAGTTTTGACCCAAATGAAGAATCAATTTGATTAAAATAAGAATAAATAAAATATTATTAATGTAATGAAACTATTTATAATTTTGAAAAATTTTAAAACTAAATATAACACTATAAATGATGAAAATTAAATGACTATTTTCTTTAACAATATGTATTTTTAATTATTCATTAAAAAAATAAATCTTTTCATACATTTTGAAAAAATAATCTGATCTAATATTTATATGACACATTCATGTTATATAAAAATTTTATTGATATTTTATTTAATTTTGGTAGAATTATTTTAAACAAACAATAAACAATATACATAAAAAACTATTTTTGAATAAAATTAATTTTTGAAACATAATCACATATTTATATACATTTAGTGATTTATTATGAATTAAATAAAATAAATATTTGTTTTATAGAACAATAATATATATTTCATAATTTCTTTATTCTAATTCATATATCTGATTTAATGGATAGGACATAATATTTACACATGTATAATAATATTTTGATAGTATTCTAAAATCATATAAATCATGATTTTTCATGATACAAAAGATATCAAGCCTCATATTATTTATATTTTATTCTATTGCTTCCATATTATACCCCATAAAGAATTTGTATCCTAGAAATTAAATTTCATTCATGATATAAGGTGTAAAATATATTTTTTAAGATAATATTATTGATTGGAATAGATAACATATGATCACGAGGGGAAAATCATATTTAATATATAAAAACAAATATATTTGTATCCCATGTATTAGAATTGTAAATTAAAAAAATTATTTTCAACAATTTAAAAAGAATCATTAAAGTCAGAACATATAGAAAATAACTAGGATCCGAGGTATAGTTAATATTATAAATAAAAGAAAATATGTACATGGAGGTGAAAAATAATGACAAAGGAATAACAAAATGAGATTCAGAACAGGGTCAAGTGAATGTTAGTGTACAATAAACCATAAATCAATATGGGATATAAAATACCATAAAACCAATAGAAATGAAGGTAATGTTTAAGTATTTTTTCATAAATATACTTTTTATGGAAATGATGGATTTTTTACCCTGGATATATAATACAAAAATAAAATAATAATAGTGTAATTTTTTCATAGGATCATTTAAATCTTTTAGTTGTTCTTATACCAATACACACTTTTAATTTAACTACTAATATACGAAATAATGATTTATCATATTTTTATTTTGAGCATATGTAACATCCCAACCGACAAAATTTTTTTATAATAGTGGTGTGTGACATACTAGTCGTACGTAACATCCCTAAGACTCATAATCTAGTATATAAATTAAAAGGGATATAAGAACAGGTTGGGGAAATTGTTTTTTAATAAATAAAATTTTCATAAAAGAATAAAAAATGTACATCACGTCCTTAATATCATACTAGTGTAACTAATAAAAAATAAAATCAATAAATGAAACCATGTTAAACCAATTTTAAATTCATGAGTAGGATAACGAAACATGTGAAAATAAAACGAAAAGACCAATCTACTAAAAGAAAAGGATATAAAAATCCAAAAATACAATGGCACACATGAAAAAATTTCCATGCTCTAACTCCACCAGCTATGCCCAAGGTTTTAGGGTGTATCATTGGAGAAATATGGTAGCTTCCCTATACCTATGTCAATAATGATAATATCTTAAAATGTGAAAAATTATCCCAAGTAGGGGTTGATTATAAACATAGTAAGATTTACCTATAGTCATATCAACATAGAAACATATTACAAGAACAAGTTAGAAAATTTTATATAAAGTATTTTAGAAGGAATAAAAAATTTATACCCAAACTAATAGAATGATTGAAATTAAATAGTGAAAACCCGTTAAATCAATTATCATTTATCTTCCATACCCATATATCCATATGAAGCCAACATGCATCCCAGGTAACAATTCAATAATCTTATGAAGTATATCATCATTCCTCCAGGTCATGATAGGGTCTCAAATATCCCGGGGACCCAATAGAACATTTTACTAATTTATAATCTCGTCTAATCCAAGAACTAATTCTAAAAGTTTATTCCAAATAGCATGATAAAAATTTTCAATGAAGACATTTATCAATTAAATATTTCATATAATGAAAATACGTGTTTCAGAACAAATCATTAATATTTTAATCAAAAAATTTATAATTATAATAAATGTTTATTTTGAAAAATATAACATATTTGTAACATTATCCTAATACATATTAAATTAAATTATCATTTTTAGTCACATAAGTGTTTCAAAAATTGTTTAAAATTTTTATTCAATATTGAATATGATTTCATGTTATGATAATGTTGAGATGATAGTGGAGGAATTATCCTCTCAAAAGATGGTTAAAACATTGAAATACACAATGATAATCAGTATAATAATTTTTTTCATCCTCCCGTCAATATATAAAATCATAACTTATTATGATATACATAGTATGACATGTATATATCCATACCAGACTAAAACTATTACTTAAATTGATAGAAGATGAATATATCATAAAAGAATGAGGAGAAATAATGAAAGGAAAATAAATGTTGATCTTTACTGAATCGTGATTCATCATTAAATCTAATTTTTATTAAATGAGTTCACTTATAATGCTTTTTTATATAATAGAATTAGAGATCTTATGAAATATGGAAACTTTTGTGGGTTTTGATCCAAAACTGAAATTTGACCCAAAATATTTAGGGTTCCATATATATGTGACATTATTAGGTAAAATGGTTTTTGAAACCATGAAACAATATTTGATGTTATACTAGATAGAAAACCACCCAAAATTATTAGATAGTATTGGTAGACCACCCATTTTCGAACCATCTTATTCCACTATAAATGCCATCACAAAATTTCCCATGGAACAAAAGGATTGGCCAAAAAGGGCACCAATCTTTTATATCCCTAGTAAATCCAAAAATATTTTTCAATTTTTTGGAGGTGGTACAAGGTTTATATTTACTATGTAAAACAACTAAACATAATTAAAAACCTAATAAACTCATATTAACCTCCTAGAAACAAACTTAATGTAACCTAAGAAATAAATATCTATGCAATATATAGATAATGCATTACATACTTGGAACTAGTTTTTCAATATTATACTATCCATTTTACATTAGATCAATTTAATGAAAATACCAAGGTATATATTGAATAACATGTTTTCATTCTAAATTTAAATAGTCAATTTCGTTATAAATGTATAAAAAAGATGATAAATATATTGAAATTTAGAAATTTATAATAATAGAATAGAAAAATCACCAATGAAATTATAAATAAAATTTATGAATCCTATAAATTAAAATATGACCAATTTGTATTATGATATATGTAAATAAATTATTTTAAATTGATTAATTCAGTGATGGTATTTTTTGGAAAAATTGTTTTTTTAAAATTGTATAATTAGTATAATGGTATAAGAGAATATTTATTTTAAAAAATAGAATAATATGTTAATATTCTTTGTAATTAAATGTATAGGATAATTTTATTAGTCCTAAAATAATTTTCTAAAGTGTCATAAAATCAGTTGTCATTTAAATATTAGTATTTCTACATTAAATGATGAATTAAATTAAAAAGAAAATTTTCCATATTTATAATATCATTATCAAAAAATGGAATCCATTTAGAAATTTCACATGTCCAAAAACTATTAGGGTTACAGATATTTATTTCATTACATTAGTTGAATTATTTTCAATAGTGATATACATTAATTTGCGTTATTTAACATTATAAGCCAAAAAACATTTAGTTATGAATAATGTATGAAACCATTAGTGTGAACTCACATGATCAAGTTAATATATTTATTCAACGAAATCATGAATATTTTGATTCTTAAGATTGAATAATTGACAAATAAATAAAATAATAAAAAATAACCCACTCCCCTCTGTATAAATAACCACCTTCACAAACACTTATAATCGCACCAACATTGTATTATTTCATGAAAAAAATCAGCCTGATTTTCATCCCAATTCAATTTCACATTTCCCTATCCTACTGGTCCCACCAAAATACAAAAAAGTCTGTTATTGTGGTT
This sequence comes from Viscum album, assembly GCA_963277665.1. NCBI lineage: Eukaryota > Viridiplantae > Streptophyta > Magnoliopsida > Santalales > Viscaceae > Viscum > Viscum album. The sequence goes on along the minus strand of OY728162.1, from coordinate 594,411,160 downwards.
CTCATTTTCATGATACTCAAGCAGTAAATCCCTCATTCTTTCTAATTTAAATTTATTCATTATTTCATTCGACATTATCCCCAATCCCCTATACCAAATTGCATGATAAATATATTATGTATATATATATATATTAATGATTTAATGGAATATACATCCTAAACCATCTTCTATTCGCAACATATTCAAAAAAGGAAAGCATCTTCTTTGTTCTGTCAATTCACCGCCTTCGCAGATGAAGTTATTTAGTTTTATATTATTCCCTTCAATAATAACAATAAATCAATTATTATAAAACAATTATAATATATGTCTTTTAATTTTATTACAATTTTATAAAAGAATAGAGAAAAAATGTTAAATAGAACGAATCGTGCCTTTCATGGAAAATCCAGTAAAAAATAATCCAATCATTTATCAATAGTTATTTATCTAATTAATCATACTTGTATCATTACAAAATGATATATGAGGTAATATAAAATTATTAAATTATAATAATACTGTTTATTTACACTTATGTATTTTTTATTCCATTTCATAAAAAATCCAATAATATTATTAAATGTAACTGACCAAAAAACTATCAAACATATTGTCCCTAAATGATTAATTTAAACTCTATAACTCATTAAAATTACATTAAATTAAATTAATAAATTCATAATTAATAAGCTCTATCTAGAAAATGATAATAAATAACTAATAAATGAATATAATATTATTATCCTATACACTAAATATATGTATTGGATTCTTTTGAACATAATGTAATGATATTTATCTTTAAAAATCCAATTTTCAATTTACATCTCTTTTTATTAATGATTTTTTTACATATAAAACATAATAATGTTTTCCGTATTAATTAATCCATATTGATTTTTTCATTCCATTACATTTATAAAATATTTTTTTCAAGTAATGTGTTTTTATTTATATGTTTGGGGCATCAATATAACGACAATTGATTTTAAAATAGAGAATTTATTTTCTTTAACAGTGTTTCATTTATGCAGGATTTATGTGTTCTGATCATGTTATATAGATTGAGAATTTTCATGATTCTGGGAGGATTTGTGATAAACTAAGGTCATGTAACCCTAATATTGTTCTGAAATGAATTGGGAAATAGTACGAATTTTACAGGATATGTTTATCCAAGTGATAATAGGAATATAATGTGATGGATATTACATGTTCAATGATAATTGTTACTATCAATGAAACCAGTTGATCTAATTTATATGTAATAATGACATGAAAATGAATCCAAAAGATTCAATTTATTATTAATGTGTGATTTAAATGGTTTCACATGATTTTTATTAATCATAAGGTATAATATACTTGTTATGATAAAATTGTACAATTTATAACATTATGATATTGTTCTCATTGATAGACTAACATTTTAATTATTTATTTTCTTGTAACATACTAATCTATTTTTTCTGATCACATGTTTTATGAAATATTTCATTGTTTCTGTGGATGGGTGAATGAAATTATGAAAGAATGGTTAATGTCCTGGATATTGTTACATTATGAAATAATTAACTGTTTTACAATGATTATTATTATGAAAATTTATATTCAATAAATTTGTCTTCATTTTAATATATGATTATATATGTATGATGTTATTTAACAATTATCTAAAAATATAAAACTAAAATATATTGGTAAATGAAATAGAATGGTTTCTTGTAGAATTAACAAAACTATGTAATGGTTTAGGTTTGGATGTTATAGTTTGTTTTTTATTATAGTTTGAGAAAATATAGGTGTTAAGATAATATTAATTGAATACCCATAAATGTATTTTCATTATTTTATATTGAAATTATTAATCATTTAAATATAAAAAAATTTCTTCATCAGTGATATGTTTGTTCATAATGGTATTCTAAAGAAGAATCATGGAAACATATGATGGGTGAAATATATATGACAATGTCCAAGCGAATCTGAAACCTAGAATGGTTGGAATGAAAATAATGTAGTGTAAGACAATAATGGATCTGACTACATAGGATATAATTTTAGGTGTAACACATCTGTTAGATCCTCTAAACTATCCTTTGAATAAAATTTCAGTAGTGTAACATTTTATGATGAAACACCCTCCTATATTTAGTGTATATTCTGACCCAGTGGTAGCTAAATGATGGATTAAATCCCATGAAAATATTAAATTTGTCACATGGTGTTCATAAAAAACACCATGTTCGACTTCCTGTTTAATATTTTCAAATATAATCTTACTAGGGGTGGTGGATGTTCATTATTACCAGTTATAAAAGGCATTATATTGATTTTTAGTTGTATGATAACAAAAATATTTAACGTGAGAAATATTTTCCAAATGAGACTTGACATTTGATAGAAAATAAATTATTGGAATTCAGATAGGTTGATGATTCATTGGCTACATTAGAAGAAAAATTTACATGATTGGTAACATATGGTTGTAATTTTATTTTATGACTTCATAAAAAAATAAATCATTTTTACAGAGTATTAAATTCAAAATATACATGTGCATTATCTTTTCGAGAATAGAAATGTTTATCTAACTTTTTCAAAGTGTAAAAAATCTATAAATGGAGTTTTTAAATGAAAACATTCTCTTTAAAAATGAGAAGAATACAAAGTCATGGTGGGTGGAACGATGAATGTTTGAATAAAGTAATAATTATGGTAAAAAATTATGTTTTTAATTTTTGAGTATTGTGGTAAAAACAATGTGAGGAATTTGTTTAAAAGTATAGTATGTTTCTATAATGTTGTATCATTGGTAATATGACCAATAACTACAATAAAAAAATCATGTAATTTTTATGAACCATAATGATATACAAACAATAAAATGTTTTTCATGTAATGATATGTGTCATAATAAGAACTAGTGTAGAATGAAAATGATGAGTGTTTACAAACTATATGTAGAACTCTGTGGTGTAATCCATAAAATGTACATTAATATATGTTGGGCCATAAAATGATGGGTTATTAGTAACAATATTTGATAAATCAGAATATGATAATGTCATGTTTCATTATAGGTCTACATAATCTTCAAAATCATAAAAAATTTACTATTAAATTGAAAATTAATTATCTAGAAATAAAGATACATTTTATGGTAAAGACACATAAGAGAAATAATAATGAATTAGAGATTATAATATTTTTCCTGTAGATTTCTATGTAAATAATTTACCTAAATATCTATTTTTTCCATTTGAAATATTTAATGTTTTTTTGGGTATGTATGGGAATTCTATTTACCAAACTATGATTTACAATTGTGATAATGATGTTGTTTGTCCAATAGGGATTCATTTTTAACACATGAATAATCACATTTCAGTGATAATATATTAGGAAGCTGAGAAACTATTAAATGATTTAAATGAATGTTATGATTATTATATTGTTGAAGATAAGTGAATTATTCAGATTAATGATATTCTGGTGGTAAATGACTGTATGGATGGTCTTCATGATGTGTTTCCAAGTATTATACCTAATTGGGGGGTGGGTATTACTTTTTATTTTTTACCCTAATGAAAAAAATATTTCAAATACCCCTTATTTAATATCATAAGTAGATATTTGAAAATTTAATAGTAAATTTCCAGAGATTCTAGATAATGGTTTCATTCAAATTAGATCATCAACTAGAGGTTCCCCTATTTGGTATGTAAATAAATAATTATTTTTTCATGAAGCTCTACAGTGATTATAGAGAATTTAATAACATCACTGTTTTGAATATGTATAATTCTACTCATAATGATGAATTTTATGGCAATAATATGGAGCTATGTATTTTAGCATGATTTACATGAGATTCATGTACCATCAAATAATGTTTATGGATGTATATATTATGATGAAAATAGTCCAAACTAGATATAGGCATTATGAGTTTGTCGTCATGCATGATTATTTGAATATTTCCCATATATTATTTATAGATATTACCAAATTAATATTAAATTAATATTTATATATTCTTATTGTTGTTTTTATTGAAAACTTTTTTGTTAATAAAATAATTATGAGAACGAAAAAATTATTCTATGATTTCTTTATAACCAAATAATGAAATGAATTTATTCATGAAATTTAGTAAATTTGGTTTTTTATTACAATAGATTTATTTTATTGGTTTTATTGTAAATTGGGTTGGCATAAGAATTTACCCCTCCAAAAAATGGTAAATAAATGGACAAGTCCTATATTTGATAAATTGATTTGTATTTTATATAGATTAGCAAGTGGTTACTGATTTATTGATAAATAATTGAATATGTATCTAACCGGATAACTATGATAACATATAAGGTGGTTAAATTTATGGGTAATGAAGAATGTGATTTCTGTTTTAATGATATGGAAAGAAGATTCGTGAATGCACTAAAATTGGAAATTTCTTCAAAAATAATTGAGTGTTTTTCATCTATATTTACTCTTCCTTAGTGGGGAATGGTTTCATTCTGGAGAAGAGTTATCAGTTAATTGTGTACGTGTAATGGAAACTAAAACCTCATTGTAAACATATCCCAAAGATTATATGTAATTAGAAACTATTTTTTTCATAATTAAAATTTCTATAGGTCATTTATATTTTTAAAAATATAAAATTTACAATGATCATAAAAGATTGAAGTATATATTAAAACAGAATGAATTTAACATGCAGTTCAAAAGATGGATTTCAATAATAATGTATTATAATTTCTTGATCAATTACCATAATGTAAATGAAAAAAGTGGTTGATTCCTTAAGTTGAAAATATCATGTGACATGAACTATGTTATTCTTGGATAACAAACCCCTTGTAAATGATTGATAGATTTTTTTTGAAATTCATTTTGTAGGAAATTTCTCTAATTTTCTTCTACTGCTAGTGAAATTGTCTCTTTGTGATGAAATTAAGCTAGTAGATAAAGATGAAATTGTGTTATATAAAAATTTAAAATTGATAAAAAGGGATATGTTTCCAGATCTAATGTTGATGAATATTGTTTTTTTTTGATATTTTAATGAGATTATGTGTTTCATATGATTGTCAAATGAAGAAAATGTTATTAAGTTAATCTCACAGTACTCCATTTTTAGATCATCCAAATGGAACTAACATGTATAGAGACATTAACAAAGATTACTAGTGGGACTGAATGAATATGGATATTGTTGAATTTACCAAGAGGTTTTAGAAATTATTACAAGATAATGAATAATGGAAATTACAAATGAGAATTATTCATCCAATTACAGGGAATGATATGAAATAAAAATATATATCCATGGGTTTCTTATTAGGATTATGAAATATATAACATGGAATCAATGTGATTTGTGTTATTCCTTATCGATTGAATAAATTTTTATATTTTCATTGTATATTTGAAACTCTCTATCAAGATAATTTTTTTTGGTTTCTCGTTAATGAAATAGTTTGGTTACATGGAGTTTCTCTATCCATTGTATGTGATCATTATCTCGAGTTCATAAATATCTTTTGGAAGGGACTTATCAATTCATTGGGAACTAAATTAAATTTTAGAGTTTTGTTTCATCCATAGTGAAATTGTCAGTTAGAGAAGACTATTCTAAAATTGGAGGATATGATATGCGCTTATTCAATGTATTTGTAGTGATATTGAAATTAAAATAATTATTTTATTGATTTTTACTGCTGTAAAATATTCTTTTTATGTAAAAATATTTAATTCTTTGTAGTATTGTATGGAAGTTGATTTCAAACCCCATCATTTTGGGATGAATTATGTAAAATGAAAGAGATGGGACAATAATTTACAATTTAAATGGAATAAAATATGTAAATATTTATTGATTTTTGAGGACAAATAAATGATGAATGATATGTTGTGTGAATAATTATGGAAGGATCTTCCATTTTGGGTAGTTGATCATGTCTTTCTCAATGTCTATCAATAAAACAGTGTTCTATAGTTAGGTAAGAATGGTAACTTGAGTACATAGTTAATTGTACCCTATGATATCTGATAAAAAGTGGGATTAATTTCGTACTGAGTTTCCATTCCTCCTTGTCTCCCCTATGTATAAAATGTTTTTAATTTTGTGTTGTTTTGAATGTATCTGTGATATTCATATCATGTTTTTTCCTTGAAGTAGTTCTGCTAGAATTGAACAATTATTATGTGGAAATACTAGTTATGATTATTTATCATATATAACAACTATTGTTGAACAAGGTAATTAACAATGTTATTATTTTGGGGAGAAAATCATGGTTATAGAAGAAACAAATGAATCTAAAAATTCTATATGGGAAAGGAATGAACAAATTTTTTATATGTATCTAAAATTAAATTTATCAAATACCCAAATGGGAAAATAATTCAAAAAACTTGGTAAATATCAAAAAAAATCTTTAATCTAGAATTAAATATTTATATTGAATATAATTATATAATTAAATAAGAGTCCTTTATTGAAATTAATTAAAAAATAAATATAGAATATGAACATAACCTATGAATATACAGATAAATCATATGTATATTGTAAATGTATATATTATATATATTTATTTAATTGATTAAGTAATTAAATTAGATAAAAATGCTAAATTAAGTGATTGTATATTTATGAATAATGAATGATTATTTACAATTTTATAATTAATATATTTATTTAAATGAAAATTTATTTTCAAAAAATAGACTCAAATATTTTTTATATTTTTTTATAATAATTATATTAAAATTTTATGCAACCTTAAATAATTTTTCATAGTGTCGTGAAATAAATTATATTTTTTAAAGATGTATTTTTCTCATATAACTGATGATTTTAAATAAAAATAATGTTTATCATTTTTTGAAAATTATTATCTAAAATTGGATTTGTTTTTAAAATTTTTAATATATAATAATTTTCTTAATTATTTTTTTCATTATTCTAATAGAGTTTATTTTTTTGTGACTAGTGAAATATTATAATTTATGGTATTTGACATTATAACAAAAACATAATTTTTTGAAGAATTTATGTCAAGCTTCATTAGTTAAAAATAAAATGCATTAGTTACATAATTTTTAAATTACAATAATAAATTCCAATATATTGGATCCATAAAAATAAACAGATGAATAAAATAATAATAAAACCTTTCTGTTATACTTCTGAATACCACACCTCACAATAATTTATCTTCATTCCTACATAACATTGTTACATGTCTTAATTTTATAATGCCCCCCCCAATATTCCACATGTCTATCTCTTGATGGACTAATAAATATACCAAACCAATTTTCCTAATTTAGGTTTTATCGGATATGAAACTAAAGTTGTAAGATCATACTTCTAACAGATTTAAATTCTTTCATTCATTGATTGTTTTATTCTACCATATAATCAACAACTCTTATAAAACATTCATTATACTATCGAATCATGTATATATAATCTTGAATTTCATTTTTTTAATTTGTTATCAATCTTGACATCTCTTCTCTTATCCTCTAATTCTGAAACATGAATAATTATCCATATTGTGTCGAATCACCACCTTCACGGATGAAGAGTTTTCATTTTCTTTTACTGGCATCTAAGAGGGACATATGTCCATTATTATTGTTAAATAAAATTTTAATAAGTATATTATTTGTTGTTTCACTTTTTATAATATATTTATAGACACAATATTAATTAAACATATACTAGATTCTGATGGATTAAAACCAACTTAAAAACATACAAAAACATTATCATTTTTTTCAAATCTAATAATTTATCCTCATATTTGAAAATCTGAAATGTGGGATTTTTTAAAAATACTTAATTATTTATTAACTCTTAATTAAACATATTTATTTTTTTCGTTTAAAAAGATATCCCATAGTTATACTCATGTGAACCATCCATACAACCATGAAACAAACAATCCTCTAATGATGAAATTAATATCTATTACTCAGCTAAATGGCCATAAATTAACATAATAAAACGGTATAAATAAAATATATGTGTAAAATATTCTATTTTTTTAATTAATGTATCTAATTTGATTATCCAGGGCATTAAGTAATATTTTGAAATTATATTTGACATATGTTAAGGGTCATTATTTTTAATAATATTTACATCAAATCAAAATAAATTAATTTAAGAAAGGGTTTTTAGTTATTATTAAAAGTATATTTTAGGACATTAATGATAACATTTTCCTTAAAGGCTTCCTTAAAATTTTAATTTCTTTATTTTAATTTTTTTTAATTTATATATTTTTTACTTCATAAAAATGAAATGTTAAGTAATAATGGTGGTATAAATTTCATTGTGAAACATTATTTTATGAATGATTTGGGTTTTGTGATATTTTTTTGGTCCATAGTTATTTTTATGATGATAGACTATTTTGTAGTAAACTTCGGGAGGGTGATCCCATTATAACTCTTCAATGTATTTGTCAATCGGATGATGTTTACTGGTCATGATTATCCTAATTGACTATGTTAATATACTATGTTAGTTATTCCAACTGTAACAATGATCGATACACCAAATTATTTTAGTAGAACTACTACATAACATAAGGTGATATTAAAATTACAACACAAGATAAAAATTATGAATTATATATGCATTATATAGTTGTAAAAAAATTATATGTTCAATAGGAAACCTAAATTTCATATGTTTTATGTGATAAAGATATATCATTTTAAAAATCATCTCTTTCCTAGACTAATTATTTATTTCATCCTTGTTATGTACAATTCATATATTTTTTTCCAATAAATTTTTTTCATATTTATTTAATAGGGTTTATGGAAGGGTAATAGAAAATAATATTTCATGATTTTCTCTATATAAATAATGAATGTTATTTATAATATTTTAATATTGTCATCAAAATGATATTGAGTAGTAGTGTCTAAGTTGAAAAATTGATTTTCTCTGAGAGGTTATGATATGATTTTTCTAAAAATATAAATCCCAATTTTTTTATGAATATATGATTGTGAATTCACGTTGAATTTAATATATTGTGATTTGTTAAATGATAGTTATTTACATTGAAATTCCGAATATTGTGTTTTCTTATATGAGTTATATCCACTACTATATCGTATACATTTGAAACTCACATGTTTCTTCCAATTTCAATCCATGGGGACACAACACTCATACTTAGCTATTGATTATACCATGAATGATCATAAATTTTCTATTAACTATCCATAATATAACTATCATAAATTTAGTATTTGGTTAAATATCAACATGGTCCTATTGAATTAGGTGGTAATGATATTGTTTTTATATTATAAATTTAAAAAATAAAAAAAAACATCATGTAAAAATATGAACATTTTTAAAAAAAATTCACTGATATTCTACCACACCAATACATACATGTAACAAAAATTTTCCAATGTAACATGTATAAATTTTTCCTTGTATAAAGAATATATCACTTCTAAGACACTGATATATTGTTATAATAATTGGTCACTCAGATAAAATAAAAATTGACATCAGTGATGATGCTCATAAATTTTTTTATTAAATGTATTCGTCATCATTCTCATCATATCAAACTAAATGATATTTATAGTATCATTTATAAGGTTGGGTCTAAAAATTTAAGTCTCTCATATTTCCACCCTAAAATGTTGATAATGATAAGGATGCCCACAAAATGAATCTATTGAATCCCTATGTATCATGTCATGAAAACTATTATTTTTTGAGAACACCACTAACTATATATAATTCTCCCATGATCCAATAAAATTTAATTTAAAATATATAGAATGTCCTATAATATTTTTATCTTCCTTATAGATTTTCAATACATTTTAGAATTATATGGTACACTCATATTTATCTTGGTTTTTAATGTTTAATGTAATGCTGATGTATCTATTATATGTAATTGAGGTAGTATTATTATACTTATTTTCAATATTTAGAATATAGATTTCAGAAAATTCCATTAACCTTCAAGTTTCATAAATATAGATGATGGAAGCATAATAGTTCAATTGATACACTAACTTTCATATAGAATCATCTTTCCTAAACATTATTGGATTAGCTATCACAAAATCCATGGCTAACATATATATTTTAAATATTTTTATCGGTAATGGTTTCAACATATCTTTTGGTTTTTGGTGATTCATCTACACCATCATATAATCTTATTTTCTTAAGGAAAAAATATTCATTATAATTTTCATACAAACCTAGAAAATTTGATTCATAACATTTTACATTTTCAGAATACAATGATTAATCGCCTATATCGAATGGTGGTGAGAATTATGAATCTATTAAATATTATATAAATATATAACAATAAAATAATCAAAATAAAATAGAAATATCCATTAAGAACTAATCCTTCAATGGTATCCCCACTATTAAGTTTCTCTATCATGTATAAAAATTTTGGATTCAATGACAATGATTCCATAATTATTTCATCCATATAAGGATCATAATTATCTATATTGAATATTGAAACATCACCATTCTCTTCACATTCCATACATATATCAGATACAACTATCATTAAATAGCATTATTTTGAATCATCTTTCTCAAACATATTATCTTACATTATTTTTAAGGAACCTGGAACAAATAACCCCTTACTCAGCGTAATAATTAGGTTTAATTCAATCATTTATAGCGATTTAATCCATATTTATTGTCTTATATTAAAATTTATTTTGGAAATATGTGTTTCAATATCTTATTATCCAAAACCACTATAAAATCTCTCCAAAATTATAGTGACACCATGTATTCAAATCATCTACTATAATAACCATTTCAAAATCAAATGTTTTCTATTATATGATGCATCTATAACTATAATTATCCCTAAGCTACAACATGTTATACATATATATTACCACTAACCAACACATATCATGTTGCATTACAACACACTACATAACCTTGTCCAATGTTTCGTTACATATATCTTGGTATTTATGTGAGAACATCTTTTTAACACATTGTTAGAACTACAATAGTAATTATTCTATTGAAATGGAATATGTTTTCATGTTAATGAAATAATTTTTTAGGAATTTCTAGAATAATGATTAATAATGCATCAGTAACAACACAATGAACTATTGAATGTGTCTATCCTAAAAATAATAATTTTTCTTTACCCGGACATAAAAAACCTATATCTATTCCATTTCTATAGAATCTTCATTTTATAACGACTCATGAAGAAGGAAACATATCACTTCTAAACAAAAATAAACCATTTATGTATTTTAATATAAAAAATTCCCCAAAAACATACCCAACATTGAATCATGGTGTTTCTCATGAATATTATTTTCCATATAATATGCCAACCTATCAATAATAAGCCACATTTTAATGGAATATAGTAATCATTAAATGATCAAATTTTTGAATTACCAAAAAACAGAAATATTATTTGATTGAAACAAATGCATAACATATTACTAATAATTGTCAAAAATATTTTGGAATTTTGGGTGAATTTACCTTTATTATGAATACATAATTTTTTATATTAAAATCATATGTCAATCGTTGAGAAACATTGGGGTCTCCCCAATTGATCAGGAAAATACATGATTATTAAAGGAGGATACTAACTCATTATCATTGCCTATTCAAACATATGAGAATCCAAAAAATATATAATGTTGTCGATATATATATTTTATATAAATATATGATGTTTCCAAAGAGTATGTTCTCAGTTGAATGAACCATTTTATTTACAAATAATCAAAATGAACAATAAAATACATACTTTATCTAGGTTATCTTAGATAATGTAGAAGAAAAATATGACTAGTCCTTGAATGATGGTCATTATTTAAATCTATTTCCCTTTAGGGTGGAAACCACATAGAATTTTCAGGATAACAATTTGGAGATTTTTCCTGATGTTTGGAAAATTCTTATTTCAAATTTAATCTATTGATTCCAAACACATCACACCACCAATTAATACGAGATTTTTTCATCCATTATGGAAAATATTAGTTATCTATAATCATTTATATCCAAATATCTACTATATATAATGTCTTCATAATCAATATATGTGAATCTAACCATTCTATATTCATAATCAATGATGGAAATAGAAAATGTCATTCAATCCATAACCAATGTCATTTCATGGACATCCATCTCCTAATCTGTTAAATACCAAACTATATCTAACACATCTTTTGTTATATATTTATATTAACATATAAAGTATCAACACACTCTTCAGAAAAGAGGGGTTTTATGTTTGGAAATGGAGGGTATAATCTCAACAAACAAACCCATAAGATACAAAAATCGAGAATATATAAATTTTTGGGGAAAACCTTTATAGATGTTTACATTAGAGAAATATTTAAAAATAATAATACCTATCATTATCGAAGGATGTGATTGATTGTATCTCAACATCTTCATAGCTCCATAAAATTCATGATTGTTGTGTTTTATTCTTTGTTTAAGTATTTAGATTTCACATCTTGTGTTCAATGTGTTCCTATGTTAACTACGACTCACCAATTACGGATGATGGATGATATTTTGGTTAGCTCATCTAGTCAAAGCGTAATAATATTAAAATAACATAGATGTGGCTCTTTCACCAATCCTTTGTGCTCTGTGACAATAACACTGAATATTTTTCAAATCTATTAATAATATCTATTCATATGATTAATAGAATCATATTTGAAACATTAATGATTTATTTCAAATATAGGATAAATGATTACTAATAACATGGTCTAATTATGAGATATCCCTCGACTATATATGTAGGTGTCCCTTTTCTGCGTATTCCTAATATTGGAGTACCCCACTATTATTATAAAAATTAATATACTTCATGATACTACATATCTAGATATATTCTTTTTGACCATTATCTCTCTAATAACCATCTATGCATATAATATAATATATAGAATTTAATTAGTTAAGAAAATATCTTGTCTTATCCCAAACAGCAAATTTCATGACTTAATTGATGTAAATGTAGAAAAATCTATGGTAAAGTGGTCTATGTTAATAAATTTACCAACATAAACTTTCACTCAGGTTTTTTTATTTCAACTAAATAGGTCGTTTATGAAATTATGATCATGTAGGGATAAAATTGTTTATTGAAAAATATTTCAAAATAATCCCACATGGTTTCAAAATAAATTTTTTGTTAAATATAATTACTCCCACCATTGGCATATTATATCATTCATCATATATATTTTGTCATCTCAATCATCAACACAACATGTGTCCTGACAAATTTGGACTATTCAACTAAACCAATCGTCAAGATTCCTCAACTCATACTCAATGAAAATTATTTGTGGATTTTGGTTATGGAACAAATTAGGTTCCTCTTCTCAAGGACTGTCATTCCGATTTCCACAATATGATTCTTATGAATGTTGAACTATGCATTGGGCTAGTTATTAGATAACAAGTAGTTTTGGTGAAACAAAATTTTCTGAATCCTCTTACCTTTGGTTTCTTTGAATTCGGTATAGATCAATCTTCTAATACTAGAATGAAACACTATTTCTTCATAATTGAATAATAATTGAATGCTTCGTGATTTATTTACCAATAAAATAGAATCTCGTCCATTAACTACGTTTTTTCCCAAACCTAAATTGAATGTTTTTTCGAAAAATTCCCTCAAATGATCTTATATTTCAAACTATCACTCCCAATCATCAATTGTATATATCTAATAAAAATATTGAAATTATAAATGTGGATTCATAATCGTATGAAATTTTTTTTTCGATGATCTATATTTCAATCTTAACTATCCTCAGATAATAAATAAATCTCAAGAAAAATTTTATTAGTTTTTGCACACAGGAATGATTTGGATGATATTGATGAATTTTTAATACTAGAATATGTCATACAAGGATCCCACACAATGAAATAGATCTCATAGTTGTTATACTATATCAATTACCTCAATAATATCATGTAGTTTTATGAACATGTGTGATGATTTTACTTCAATCTAAATACATTAATTCTCTTGTATTTGGGAAACATAAATGTATACATTATCAACATCATAGATCTTAGTATGATGAAGTATTCAGTTTTAATATGACCACTTCACACTCTAAGTGTAATATAATGAAATTTGGATTAGATTAAATAGAATATATGTAGACTAAATGAGACCCATATTTATATCCACTAATAACTTGATTCATGATAATATAATAATAATCAACATGGAATACCATACATGGAATCAAAAAATGATAAATAAAAAAATACATAATAACTATTATTATAGGTTAACTCTATATGAGGTAATGAATTCTCCAACAATCATTAAAAATATTGCACACACAGCCATTACATGTCCCCTAATATATATATGGTGTACTAATATATCACATCTAACCAAGGATGAATGTTGTATTTTTTTAGCATATTTTCTGTTCCTTATATAATCTTAGCATGAAGCATGATAGAAAATTGTTATCATTTTATGAAATAATTATTTATCATACCCAGTGGATATATATTATTGATCATACATATAGTATTCAAATTGATTAGTAACGAGCGTCTTTCGTATAGTGAGGAAACTTCATCCCCTAAAAAACTATTCTTTTATAATTATGAAATATATATACATTGTAGTTCATTCTAAAACACCAATAAAAATTATTTAGTCACATTAGACACTTCCACTTTGGACTGGGTCTTGAAAGAAGAAAAATAGTGGGACACTAGTGCTCGACCATTATCCCCTTTAGGTATATCATCATATAAAGAAAATTCAATATATCCCTCTATATACAAGTATATGAATATTATTTGTGAATAACATTATCTATATTATTATGTCCCAAAAAAATATAATATCAATAGGTATGGGACTACAAAAATCGTCACCTTATTCATTATTTCAGGGTTACAATATATCCATAAACATAAATGATATTTTTGGAAGCATTAGAATAATTTTATGACAGATGACCATCATAATTTTTTCCATAATCATGATATTTTTTGAATTAAATAACTAACATATGTTTACCCATATAAGGAAAGGGTTATTATATATACGTTGGTTAAATCAATCGACCATATTACTATGAAATATCTATATGAAACATAGTGAATAGTAGAATTATTTTATACTCGCTATTAGACTCTACCACTCCCTACACCTGAGTCTTCATACCTTGTTCATTATCAAAACCAACACCATTATTGAGGGTTTATGTAAATTATAAAGAGGTTAAATTTATTTAATAAATCCATCTTTGATGATGAAGGTTCATTTCATACTGTTATAGAATACATTTCAGTATTTTATGGTCAATGTACAATATGAACCTCTATATTGGAAGATAGTCAACCTACACCATATTGTGTATACCACTACAACTAATTCAATATGATGATTTGATTAGTTCCACTATTTCATTATAATATAAATAGACCCATAAGTGAATTTTGATCTATACATTAATATATATTCTATAATACCAACTATTGTTACATAATAATATATATTATACATCTCATCAAATTTTGGTAACATCAAGATCACCATAGTCCTCAACCACCCATTAAACTCTTAAATGTATTACGTACATGAATCTAACTGGGGTAATATTACCCCTAATATGGTTAGTTATTTCATCAGGTCTTTTAATTAAAAATTTCATGTTTGACTATTTGGAAAAAACTAGTGTTTCTCTAGAAAATCAAATCTTAATATCATTCTTAGGCCTCAAACAAGAAATAATAAATTTGAAATTTATATGTTCCAATAAAACAAAAACTTATTTTACCATATGCCATAATAAATACAAAAAAAAATTCCAAATGATTCCCTTTAAGATAGTAAAATAAAATTGATGCATTGTATTAATACTAAAAACAAACTCAAAAATCTGAGTGTTATTCTATATCATTCATGGGTAGATGAAACTTTTAGTGTAAAATATGACACTAATATATTACTATGATCTAATACCCTATTCATCAAGGCCATGAACATTTCAATAACATTTATAATACAAAAATATATCATAATATAGTGATATGTACCACACATTCTCTTAAATGTTGTATGGATATTCCAATGGGACTCACCCTCATCTGACAATAGCATGATCTCAAATAAATTCTGAAGAACAAATTAACCCCTATATGTTGATCCCATATATCCTTAATATGTATGTGTTGAAATAATTTGATGACAATACCATGATATAAATTTTATTATTAAAAAAATATTAATGATTCATATGTCTTCTTCAAACTAGATCGATGAACCCTAAGAGGGAATAATCAGTAATATGAACCCCTTTACCACAAATCCTCCAATTTTTACTTGATCTCATAAATATAGGTATGAATAATTCTATATTTTGGATCATGAATAGGCAATTTGTATGGAACATTCATTAATAAGAACTCAATAACAATATTTGGTGAAAATAATAGAAAATATTTTTAAAATACTAACTAAATCTATTAAAATATAAGTCAAAAAATTCATATAATATATTATCATCATCCAAAAAGATACAAACACATATTAACTTTTCCAACTCATATTCTGATGATTATTTAGCATAGAGAAAACTCTTCTACATGTTGACAATATTGATTGGGAACATGAAAATGATTTCCACATTTGTAACACTCCATGTATTCTCTAATTCAAGGTGGATGAATGTAACATCCATCTAGGAATCTGTATCCTATACATTCATGTAATGAACAATAAAACATGATCATACAACAACTTAAAGATCCACTACAATTACACCCAGAAGAAGACAACTTGCCAACAACCCTATTTTTATTATTTATCCATTCATATTTTAGGACTTAATTTAGAACAATATAGATTAATGAATGAAAACATATATTCAACTATTGCCTAATTTCAAAATGAAATCGATAAATAAGATGATTATTTACCAATATAATGGAAATATTCTTCGAATACATATTGAATATTGAATACTAGGTAACTGACATCACAATATAGAAATTGTACATTATATCCATGACCAAATATGCCATTAGGGAATATAGATGAAATGTTCATATAGCATGAATGACACTAAATATAGATAATATATATAATAATGGTCCACCATTAACATGATTTTCCACCACTAATTGGATATTTCTCAAAGGATATATTTTACTAACCCCACACTCCTCTCAAAGGGTGTTTCAAGATGAATGAATGTTCTATGTATTGATTCCATTCAGGGATCAACATATTTTGGACCACCCTCACCTATATACAATGATATATAATATATTTAAAACAACTAGAAAATAATTCCAATATAATTCATAGAAATGAAGGTTTCTCTATCTATTGATTATGAATTCATAGTAATATATCACGAATCATACCAACCAAGGTTGGTAGTGAAAATATAGGGGTTTAGCCCAATTACTTTATGGGTATGAAATTCATTACCCTCTTGGCGATGAATCTTGTTATGTAATGGTGTCTTGTCTCTGAATTGATTATGAAAATCCTTAGAACACATTTCTGTAGTGGTCCATGATATCATACAGAAAAGTAATTTTGTAATGATAATAACATCCTATTATCAAATACCCATCTAAATCACATGGCTTCATAACTCATATCCACTCACCAACCCCATTCACGCACTCCTATGGTCGTTACAAAAGAAATATAGGATTAACTTCAATTAACATCAATTTTTCAATAACTGTTATATATCAACTATGGTAAATTTAAATATATGTCCACTCACATGTGACATAATGATACAATTTATGTTTTTAAATTGAAATTTATTTCACCAAATCCATTGATAAGAAAATTAATCATTCAATTAGAAAAATCATAAAACTATCAATGAAATTAATTATTTTAGATACCAAAATATTCTTATATATGTAGCATCAATTTATTTCATTGTAAATATATTTAAAATTTTTGATCCATTTAACACTTAACATGACCACTCGGTAGAATGCACATAAATTTCATGTGTGTCATATATGCCTAACATGATAAACGATATCAATACCTATCACAACAACATTAATGGTGTAATGTACTATAAATTATAATGGAAAATCATGGTGCATCACACATTCTATGGTAATCCTACATTAAAATCTAAAAATAATAATAAATTTATCATCTATGGTAGTGTGGAATTTCTGATACATGGATTCAGTATTATGAGGAATAATTTACATACCAGGACAAAACACATCCCATATCCTATCTATCTTGATTAATTTGTAAAAATAGGACTATCATACTACTCGATGAAGTCATCACATAGCTTACTCACATACAATAAAACTTAAGCACCACATGACCAAACAAAATCCTCCCCTAATACTAAAATCAGAAGACTAATAATTTCGTTATAAATTTAATAAAGTTTTATTATACTAACAAGATCACAAGATTATAAAAAAATACATGATTTTGACAAATTAATAACAATTCATATGAATAAGAATAATAATTTATGAAAAAATGATGATAAACAATACCATAACATGTGATATGAGAATATTAATTTTTTTGCCCGTAATATAGAGATTATAATCATAATAAATATCCACCATGTTATGATTATTTATAGATATGTAGTCAATGAGCCGGATATAAATATAAATTAGTGATAAAATATTTATTTTCAGTGCAAGATCGGTTGCATCACCTATAATCCATCTTATGAAAAAAATCAAATAGGCCACCAATAATTGGACATATAATTGTATGTAGTCTTATATGGTGAAATATGATTTCCAATAATGAATAACTGAAATAATAAATAAATAAACTACCACGAATATTTTAGATCTATTTTGGAACCTCTAATCAACCATACTCAGTTTGGATTGTGATGGTTATCTATAGGAATTATACATATCAAAAACCAACGGTTGAATAAACCCTCATAGTAATCACTATCATCCCATCATAGTTATCTAGGGTATAACTTTCCCAAAATAATTTCATTGTATATAATATTTCTTCACAACGTAATGTGGGATGCCTAAAATATCACCAAATATAATATATAATGAGTATATTAGAGGTCGACTTGATAAACCACTATGCATCATAATTCATTTAGGTGATAGGAGGAACACACTGTATATTAATATAAATTAGAAATAATCAACGTGATAAGTGGATTGGATGTTGTGTCTCTGAATATAATAAGTCATTAGGGAGTGGAGATTGGATTATCCTATTATATCACCATATATCATAATATTTTAGGAGGGTAAGTATATAAAATAATTCTTGGGGGAGTGTACCACTCAGAATATCACCATATATCAAAATTCATGTTGAGGATATGTGGACCTCCATTTATATCCAAATATAACATATCATCCTTGGTAAAATATGAGTTTATGAAATTGTCCAACCCATTATTAGTACCCAATATTTAGCCTAGAATTATAACATTATAATTCTCTAAAGGTTTTCACATTCCCATCCATTGTTCCAAAATAGATAAATATATTGATAATTTTAATGAATAAACATTCATCATAAAAATTTTAAATTTTATTTAAGGAACCCCTTGGATTCCCATTTTAGATTTATATTATTATTTGTTCAATTTTATTCCCCATGAATTAAACCAAATTATTTTGTTATTTATTGTAAAGGGATTATTGATTAACCAAACAAGGTGTTTCCTGTTTGATATTGGAATATAAACCACTATATAAATTTTATTTTATTTTTCTATGGTCAAAATTATAACACATCATACACAAAAAGGAAACAATATTATAACATTGTGCCAGCTTATGAACCACCAAGCTGAATGATGTAAAAATATTTACGTTGATTATCACTTAATGAACTGAGAAAAAATTGATGGAATTAATGATTGGGAAAACCATAAAATAGTTAAAATAAAAAATTATTTATTCTGTGACCAAATAATAGAAATTATATCTTAGAAATAGTCAATATGTAGTGATATATTTTCATCTAGAAATTTCACAATTTTTTTTGACAATAATTAGGTGAATAATAAAAGAAAATCTATCAAAGAGGAGAGATGAAATTACGGAGATAATAAATGGGATGGAGGTGTTTCCATCTATAAATTGAAAAAATACCATTTAGAGAATTAATATCAACTGTATATTTTAATCAATATTATTTTCATTTCCTTTATTTATTTTCTGTCAAAGTAGTGCATAACTATCAATACACATAAGGGATAAAATTTATTAGGGTTTATTTATATAAGGGTATAACAATTAGTAATATTTAAACTACGAGGGATACATAAGGGTAAACATATGACATTTTTATGGGTCACAACCAAATATATAAGGTTATATACATTATTAATTCCAGAAAATTTCAATCATTAATTATCACGACAACCAATATGTGAGGTTCTAAACAATTTAATTTTTAACTAATGTATATATATGTGTGTGTGTGTGTTTTTGTGTGTTTAATCAGACCTAATTTTAAAGGAATTGGAATTTTCTTAATTATAACCAAGTGTATTTGTATGGTTAACCATAAATAATATGTATGGGTCAAAAAAAACTCGTGTTTCATGATGTTGCATATTAAAGGGTTAACCCAACCAATACACATTGTTTCTAGAAATCTATTTTAACTCCATCATATGTCTATATTCATCCTAAAAAATTCTTCAAATTATTTAAATGAATACATAAATTCCTCCATACATTCATGTTATTAAAAATTAATATAGAACCCATCCCTTGGGATAGTAACTTCTCAAAATACTCAATCTATAACATGAAACCATAACTGATACCCCTTAATAGGGACTTGATGCACAAAGTTGATCAAAAATCTTACCCTAATCATAACTTTTTAACCACATACAATTATATAGAACCCCAAAAAATTAATGGGTTTCAGAGGAGTATTATTCAATACAACTACAGTTTTGTAGGTTGTATTTAAAATTATTTACATATTCATATAACACTATAGAACTATTATGAGAATCATTTTCATTTCATATTCCTAAATTTATATTTATTATAATTACCTTTAAAAATGAGACAATATATAATTATTTCAAATTTGTATGATGGATATCACTGCTAAATATTTTATAAAAATTCATGTCATTCATCCTAAAAAAATCATATTAATTTTTCATCCCTTATATGTTGTTTTTCTAGTTCTGTAGCAATTATTTAAATCATTATTAATTAAATTTTTTCCCTCAAATTTAGAATGTGTGCTTTTTTGGTAGAGAAACAATTTTAATTTGGCTTATACAAGGTCAAAATAGGGAATCATTATTTATAGTTTCAAAGTTATTATTTAATCATTAAATCCCAACCAAATAAATGTGAATGATATTATATTATTCAAAAGAAATTATTGAATTTATAATGGTGCATTATTGATTTAATTAGATTACCCATTATTTTCCCTAGACTTCAAAAAAAAGAATGATGTATTTTTTTTTTGATGTAAAATATATGGAAACATTTCTAGATATGAAAATGATATTCTATATAATGTTATTATATACCTATAAATATGGTAATTAAACAATGAATTAATGAATGTTGAATTTATATTTCCACTTATTTAGGTACTCAATTAGAATTTAGGAAATTGTACCTTGTTATAATTTTTTATTCCAGAACCCTAAACAAAAAACATCTTATCTACAATAACATTGATAAATATTGGCTATAAATTATTTTTTATTTTGATAAATTCATGTTCTAACATATTATATTCAAATTATTGGAATCATTTTTTACACAACTGTAACATACCATATATGGTAATTAAAAATAAAACATAATAGTCATTGATGGTTCCTATAACATTATGAAATAAATTTTGAAATCAAATATTTATAAGGGTGTGAAATAATTATTGTTGAACTTTTTGGTTTCTTTCCAATTTAAGGGAATGAGAAACTATTATAATATCAAGCCATTATTGAATAATTTCTTAATATAGAGTTATATTATTATATCATGAGTTATATATCCTTTTTATTTAACATTATAAAATGATTTATGTTGACTAAATACCCCACCAATGTTCAATGGAAGAAGTTATAAAGTATTTCATAGAGGTGATGGAATACATATGGAATAATAAATACTTCTTAAGAATTGGGAGTGGCTATTTCATTTGGGGAAAAACAAATAATTATATAGTTACAGTAGTTTTTAATTTTAGTCAAATAATTTATTTGGGTTTAAAATCGAAGACATATAATGTGACCTTCGTATTGAGATTTGATTTATTTTCAATGTGAAAGGTAATGTACAATAATGTCTTGTGTTTTTTAATGAGTATCCAAATTATGTAATTAAATGTTTATCAGCAAATTCAATTTTAGGTTAAAGGATAAGTGTATTATTATTGGAATAACTAGATAGAAAGATTCCATATATATGAAAAGTTGAAAATAGTATGGAGACCCCTCATCATAATTAAAAGTGCTAAATGACTGAGAATTAATATCAACAACACCAATATTTAAAGAATTTGATGGTGGATAAGTCTATTTAACTAAATGTTGAATTATGGTATTAGATTAATTAGTTCCAATTTAGTTAAAAATATTTTAATAATGTATAATAATATAGGGAATCCATCATTTTTGTTTAAAAAAATTATTTGTTTTGTTATTAATAGATAGAACATTTGGATATTGACATATCAAGGATTTAATGAAGCTTGAGTTAAAATGTGAAATGTTTTTTAAGAAATACATTAACATTAATTATAGATATTGTATATGGATTTTCTGCATTCTATAATAGATTTGGAATTATTTTCTTTATTCCCATATTTATTGGTAGATATCTTCAAGGATTTGAAATGGTTGTCATGTCTTAAAGTGATGTGATGAGGCTTAGAATATATTTCATGAAAATCTAAAATTTCATATTTGAAGATGAATATTAGTTAAAGGGAATGTTAATTTATCATACACATAATGCATTTGATATTAGTAGTTGATATTCAAACCGTTTGTCGAGGATTATTCTTTTTTTAATTTGAATTATGCTATGAAATCCACCCACTTGATTTTTTATGAATCTTCTATGATATTATTATCATATAAAACGGATAAAATGGAATTTCATACAATATTGAATTTTTATTCCTGTAAGGGAATTTATATACATGTAATATAATTAGAAACAATTTTAATGGGACTTCACACATGATAAGGATATTTTGTCATTAAAAATGTGAATTATGACCAAAGTAAGTAAATTTAACTACTAAAATGTTGTTTTCATATATTTTATTTTTCTTATCTCATTTAATGAGACATAATACCTTTTAATGTGGTATTTTATAATTATTAGAAAATAATCATTTCTATGACATAAACAATATTAAATTTTTCTAACACTAAATAAATTACGAATATTTTGAAATCATGAAAACTGATAAATTGGACTTGGAGAATTATAATTATCGAAGTAAAAAATATTTCAAATTATTCAAGAGTTGGTAGATCATGTCAATAAATTCTTGAATCATTGAAAATCCTTGTACTAAATTGGATTAATTTATCATTAAGGTTTTATCACGATATATATTAATTTTTTGTTGAATGGATTCCAATATATATATATATATATATAAATATATAGAAATTATATTATTGATTTTAAATCCATAATATTGATTTTATTGAATCAATGTATAAATATTCATTAGAGATTATGTCATTAATAAATAACCATATTGGATAGGTAAAATGGAATTTTTAATTTGATACCATTCTATATGAGTTCATTATCTAACATTATTATTCTCATGTGATTATCTCACACTACAAAAGAAGGTTCCTTTACCAGAGATGATATGTCGTTTATTTTCACACTACCGTGATGAATAATGTGAAACATTTTATAGATGTTGATTTATAGGAAGAATTTGATGGTAATAATATTTATGAATAATATTTATATTTACATCACGGTATGAGGTTATTTAATTAATGGTATTTTATGAAACACATTTTATTGGAAAAATCTATACAAGGAAAATAATTGGAAACCACATATGGTTATTAAATATTTCTATATTTGGAAAAGAGTAATATTTTTTATACTTCCATTCGTTAATGGAAATTGAATATGAATGTAACATGATGTAGTTACACATGAAATTATGGAGATTTAGGAAGAGGAAAAAATTTAATGAAGTGGGAGATTTAACTATTGGTAGGATAATGAACTGGGATATGTGAGAGTACAAAACATCTAAAAGAAGAAACAACCAGATGTGATATATAATGTATTGAGGTCGAATAAAATAAAACAAAAATGGATGAATCAAAGAATCTTTTCAGTTATGAAATATAATAAGAATAATGGAATAACAAATGAATATAAAAATATCATATTATTTTTAAATAAGTGTTGAAGATGATAAAGTATCACAATGAAGTGGTTTTTCTAACAACGATTGTGTGAGTGTATCCAATATTTTTCATATCTATATCTCAATGAGTGATTCTATGGAACAATTTTTTTAGTGTGTATAATCATGGTTGTGTTCTTTGGATTTTATTTTTTATTATTGAGTTAACATATCCTAAAATAGATTCTGATGAAGAACTAGATTCTATGATGATATAAAAATACTGAGTTCTATATGTTTTTTTGGATATTAATGATATATTTTATACTCTATTTTTTAAGGTAGATATATTATTTTTGTTGTAGTTTCTCTAAATGAATTTTCAAGATTTACATCATGAAAAAGAATTTCTTTTATCAACTCGTGGCATACAAGATTAACGATATAGATAGATCATAGTAGTTTCGCTTGTAACATAGAGGATATATCAATTTTGAAGGAAATAATAGTCAAGATGGGGAAAGGGAATTTTTTATAATTTAGAATGAAAATAAACTTGTTCATATAATTGAATACATAAATAGTGTGAATAGGGATTATGATTTAATGTATCATAAATTAAATTAGGAACACAAATTCTCGATAGTAGTTTGGATCAATCAGATCATATTATATATTTTAATATTATATTATTAGTGAGATGATTGGTTCCCATTAAGAATTAATCTATTTTAAAATATTGATAACCTATTAAAGACACAAGCATTTATAATTCCCATAAACACAACCATGACAATGTATGGTATTCAGATCTATGTCAAGAACAAACATTTTATTTAGAGTCACAACATAAGAACATTCATTTGGGTGTTAGAATAACCAGGACAATCATTTTTATTATCAAGATAATTATTAACCAACACTAGCGACTACACATATAATATATAAAATCAAATTAAAGAAAATTATAAAAAATAAAAATAAAATATACAACTAATTGTTGAATATGATGCATGTTGTTGAAATTTGATCACATAAGTATTACACATATAAACATTGATATTGTAGTTTTGATGGAATAAATCAAATTATAGATAATGATTATCATTATCGAATGACTATTGTTTGTTATGTATTATGTCAATGATCCTCATCCAAATAAAATATGATGTGATTGTTTTATCGTTATATCCTTGATCGAATTCCATTAGATAATTTTCTTATAATTAATTTGACGATACTCTTGATATGGGATGAGCTTCTAAATCATTAATCATATATTTCAACAAATTAAAGACTTATAATGCTTATTTTTATTTCTTCCAATAATTCTAATTTTCATACTCATTATTATGGAGTTCTCTCTTTCATTTATTTCTTTATCATACTTACTAGAAAATTTTGTAATATATTATTTTAAATAAATTAAAATTATTGAAATATAAAAAATGATAAAAATTATATCCATATACATGAACTATGTTTATTTTTTAAAAATAATTGATCATGAAATTAATAACATGAAAATTATTAATATCATAAGTATTTCGAAAAATAAATTTATAAAAAATATTATATCACTGAGATTATAATATTAAATCAATTTGTAATGTAAGAAATAAATTAAAATAATATAAAATAGATTTTGATAAAAATATTATAAAAATAATGAATATATAGAGTGTTATTAAAATACAATTTAACATAAAATTACAAAAACCAATATATTGACTCTAAAAGGAAAACACCTCATCATTGGTATACTTAATGTTTATGTACAGTCATTATACAGACTATATAATTACACACAGACAAATAAATGGAATCTAAAAGACAAATAAAATGAACACAAAGATAGTTGATACAATATTACATAGACATAGAAAAAACTAAAACACATAGTCCAAAAACTTATACCATGTGGTCACTAGGAATATAACACATAGTCAGAATGATTATAAAATTAAATCACTATGAATATAATCATGGTAGTTGTGATAATTGATATCAAGGTCACATGAAATTTTTCACATATTAGGTGCTCCAATTATATCAAAACAATTAGTCTTATGGGTTTTAAAATTAATAATAATGAGTTAGAAGAGGTAGCTACTTTGGTCATCAGATTTGCTGAATACCACCAACATTAAGTATATTTTGGCTTCACATATTGGATTTTTCGGTTTTTCATAGTATGTTGTATGTCACCATTATGATATGTTTAATGAACTACATAGAAGGTTATGAAATAACCACTCAATGAATCTACATACAACTCATGTGTTTGGTACACCAACACTATAGGCAGTTGGTAGTATTTCTAATATATTGAAAATAAATAAATAAATTCATAATATATTTTAATGAAAAAAAGTCAATAGTGTACGATGATGCCAACATGTGTTTTTTTGGTAGAAGGCACTATGTAAAAAAGAACAACTCATTAAAACCAATAGAATATGGGACTAAATGGAAATTTATTTTATTCCAAATAATCATAGTGATGACATTTTATAAATAGTCATTCTAATATATACTTTTTCTAATTTTTTTATTTTATAATTTATTTTGTGCATATATATATATAATAAAAGTGAAAAATGATTAATAAATATTTGATTATTTTAAAATAATTTGAGGGAAAATGTATATGATAATTATAATATATTTCAAAATAATTCCTAATAGTCAATATAAATAATGAAATAATTTAAATATTTAATTTGATATTTAAAAATAATGTTTGATAATATATAATATATTAAAAACAAATTATTTAATTATTAATTTGACCAATAATAATAATAATATATTTATTATTAATGAATATTATATAATGAAACTTTGTATCGTATAAATTATATCTTATTAAGTATTTTTAAAAAAATGTATTAATAATGATGATGACCATGTAAATAATAGTATTATTATTGTTATATATTATTTTTATGTAATATATTAATTACTATGACATGATTAAAAAAAATATATTAAATATATTTTTTATTATTTAGATATAATAAATATGAATTATATGTAATTAAATAAGTAATTATTTTATAATTATTATTATGTAATATATCATTATAATTAAATAGTGTTTTCTATTTATTTTTTAATGTTATTATTACTATTGTAGTTAATTTATATGGTTTATGTGCATCTATTAAATTATATTTACAATCTAACAACAATTTATAATTTACATGATTTTCTAGTAGAATACTTCTTTTAACCTCAAAATGTAATGTTTTAAAACATAAATTTTTTGTATAGTCTATATTATTGTTTATTAATTATATTTTAAAAATTAAACTTACATGTTATTATTTTTTAAGAGTTTTTTATATGGTTTAACTTTAATTTTCATTGTATTTATAGTTTATTTTTTATAAGAATTAATTGTCCCAATCATTAGACACAACAAATCATATTATATTTTATACTAGTTAAAATGGAATCTTATAATATATTTTCAATAATTATAATAAAAAATAAACATAAACATGTATTAAAAATTTAAAAATTAGTTGAATACAAATGAGTATAAATATAAAAATCCAAAACTAATTTACCTTAAACAATCTCAAATAATTTAAAACCTAAAAATTACACTTCAAATAATTTATGTTCATAAAATATAAATTGATTAAGATATAAATGTAATTTAAATAATTAAACGTAAAAATAAATATATATTTTAAATAAAGGGAATGTAAAAAAATTATAAAAAAACAATTGTCTGGTGAAAAAATAATTTATAATTACAAATTTAATGTCTTGAAACAAAAAATATTAGGTCAAATTGAAGTTATTTTTCATCTATTTATTTTTATTAATATGATTCTTTTTCAATAATTTATTCTTATTTCCATTTCTTGTTTTGCATTTAATTTATATTGAATTAATAAACTATAATTTATAGGTAGTCAGAATCAACTACATAAAACATTATTACATTTAATATTTTTTACATTAGAGGCATATTAAATATTAATTACACCTACTTTGTAAATTAAATATAACACATGGATTAATGACATAAAAATATGAAATTTAAAATAAATTCATAATATTAAAAAAATATATAATATACATTACACAAATGACTTATGGATCATTATTTTAATGAATCTAAATGAAAAATATATCATTTCTCAATTTTGAGTGTGACTATTGTATTTTTAAAAAAAATATTTTAAAATGAAATCACGAAATTTGTGTTATACTAATATCATTATATATTAATTTGACATTATAATTATTCTTAAAAGTCACAAATGACTTATGATTAAGTTTATATAATTATAAATATAATACGATTGTGATATCTTTGATTTTTGGGAGTGGCACACATTTTAAACTAAAATGTAAATATTCAATGTAGAACAAGAACTTTGAGTATTATTGGGTGCACAATATATTTTATTGTGTTGATGTTGATTCCTACATGTAAAAAATGACTTCCCTATCATTTTCTAAATTTATCATAACATTGTTAATTTTTATTAACAGACATTCATATATATCAATTCATTTAACAAACCTGTAGAGGGTGTTGCATTATCGAACATTAAGAAATGCTACTTAGAAATTTATTTATAGTGTAGAAAATACATGAGGAAGGCCAAACTACACAATGTTTCACTGGATTAAAGCGTTCTGGGAGACGAGATTGCAACTACGTGGAGATGTTGGTGAGGTGTAACAACTTTGAAGAAGAATTCATTGTGGTAAGATATCCTGATTCCATTTGATGATAATATTAGATCCACTAAAGGATGTACTTCCATAGTTCCAAATTAGAGAATATTTCATCTAATTAAAAGAATATTAAAAATTAATATATATATTAATATTTATTTATTTATTTAATTATTTGAAAGCACACATATATATATATATATTTAAAAATTTATAAACTGTATGAAATATATACTTATATATTTCGACCCTTTTGGTCGTAGGGTGCTACGTATTTTGATGGGATAAGGGGAAGTTCATGGAGTCATTTCCCAAGGACATCATCATTTTGTAGTTTTTTTCCTTATATTGTGTTACGCGGTTGAAGATGTATTCGATATAGTATATGTTTATATACTTTTTGTTTTAAAATATAATATATATATATGTATATTTAATTTAAACTATATGAACTATATGATATATATATATAATGATATATGAAAAATGGAACATTATAGTTATATAAATATAATATTTTAATTCAATGCATGAATTAGTATTTTACACTTCAAATCCAAATATTTTTTTAAATTCATTGAGTACTATATTAATTACATTTATTTCAAATAAATTTTTTTTGTAAGACATAATTTTATTAAATAAATATATAATTCCAAGATAATATTTTTAGACATGTTTCCTACATTGAATGTGCAATTTATCATAGAGGGAAAATAAATTATTTTCAATTGATAATGAATTGGGTTTTTACAATGATTAATTAAAAGTATATTTTTAAAAATTAAAATAAATTAAATTGAAATTTCAAACAATAGAAATCTAATTATTTTTGTAATTTAATATAAACTCCACCTTAGTTAAAAACATAAAATTTTCTCTTCCTTAATGAATTTAATCAAATAGATAAAGTGTAGATTTCTAAAATATTCTCCCTTATATGTAATATAAAATATCCATTATTAATTAGATAGGATATATTCATAACAAACAACATTTAAAAATATTAAACGTGTTTTAAATAATCAATTCATTATTTTTACTATATGCAACTATAAAAAAAATACTATAAAGCTTTTAAAAATGATAATTCAGTTTTCATAATGATATAATAAAAAACATAATCCCCCAGATTATTTGAATGTTAAATATTTTATCAAGGTAAAATAAATAAAAAATTATTTTTTATTGGTTTTTAAAAATAATATTGAATAAATTAAAAAAAGGATTGAACCTCTTTTAATCGATTATTTAATCAATGTAATATATCTTAATTTCATGAAAATAAAGAAATTTTGTCATTATTATAAACATAAAATTATTATTATATATCATCACAATGAAATAGAAAATTTATATTCAGACATATTTAAAATGATGAATTAAAGGAAATAAATTATAATGTATAAATTAAATCTAGATGTTTACTATTAAATTCAATGATCTTGTGGTATTAAAATATAAAATTTATGAAACCCCTATACTAAATATACTATTAAATATTTGTTTGGTTAACATGATTATCATATTAAAAACACTTAACTATTAATTTCTAAAAGCATGTTGATAGAGAAAACAAATAAAACAACTATTTTTTATAAAAACAAAACTTATTTAATTAAAAAATATTTAAATTCAAGGAAGAAATATGAAATGAATATCTAATAACCATTGAAAACTTATTTTAAAACATACATAATAGTATTTTAATTCATATAAAATTCTGTAGAAAAATCATGGTAAAATCATGTTTCTTTAAATATCGAGAAAAAATTATACACCTATTCTAAAAATATATAAACACATAATCATCGTATTTGAAATTGTAATTTTTAACTGAATAAGCTAAATCCTACTTATATTCCAAACAGAAACTGATGTAAATGTGCATACCTTAAAATATAAAATTATAATATCTGTCAAAATGGATAGTTTCATGTGAGCATAAATATTTATATAATAGTATATAATATACATGTTTTATGAAATAATATTTTTACCTTTGACTGGTGACCCACATAGTATCAATAAGAGTTGAGTGATATTTTTTTGGTACCCATGTTGTTAGGTATTTAGCTATATTCATAATCGATATTTTGTCCATTAAATTTTTTTCGAACATCAATTTCTTGGTTTAATATTAAAAAAATTATATATAAATGTTTTGGTAAAATCTATAGAATTAGTGAATCTCAATGTTCATTCATTGGTTTAATTCCCATACATTTTACACAAAAAAAAATGTATCCTGAGAATGGATCACATTTTAAATTTTAGTAAAAGTTGTGAAATTCATGTTTTAGGAAAAAATATTATATCCCAAACCATTCTTATTATGGGTCGGTTAAATCATAGTTATAATTTTTTCATATATATAATTTCCATGAAAAAATATAAATTAAATTTATTTATGATTAGAAATATCCTTTTTTAAATACATATACACTTTTTTACTATCCTTTATAAAATTTATATGAAATTTCATCAAAACCAAAAAAATTATTTGTTAATTTTTTTTTCTTGTTTTTATTAAAAAATTTTTTATCTTTTGTTAAATCTACCATAGGATAATTAATCCTTATATAATAATCTTCATTATTTAGTAAAACAAGATCAATAAATTTATTATTTTGTTTCTTCAGTTTTAACGTCATAAAATATTAATTCATTTTACATTCCAGTTTAAGAAAAACCAAGATATTAAAATTTTCAAAAAATTTAGATTCTATTTCTATGTAACCTAATTTTTATTTCTAATTTATATATCATTATCCTTTTAAATAACAACGAAACTATCTGTTTTTAATTCTCCAAATTGATTAATTAGTAGTTTGACTATAGAATTAATAAAATAAGAATCTAAATAAGATTCAGAGTCTGTTTCTTTTTAAATTTTAAATATAGTATTATGATCAACATTAAGAGGGGAAATTAATTGTGTCAACAATGAAGCAGTTAACACACATTGTACAGAAAATAGAGTAAGGTTACTCAATACATTTTCATATCTTGATTCCTTGTATTTGTACAAACTATATAAACAATATCATCTCATTAACATTTATTTCATTTCATTTCATAACTTATCATATAATTATCTAAATTATCTTGTTTCAAAACTTATATACTATTGTAACCATTATTAATTCAATGTAAACATGTCAGTTCTAAAACCTCCTTATTCTATGAATGACTAACATTCTTGTATTCATTTCATTCATGCATTTGAAATTCTTCTAGAAATAGTTTCTTTTAATAATCATGGAAACGTTTTATTATAATGATCCATCTCATTAGCACTATTCTTGAACATGGAAATATGTTAATTACAAAATATAATAATAGTATAAGTAAAATAAAGACCATTTTTATTTATTATCAGAAGATCATAATTTTGTTTCTAATGATGATTATACTACAATAATTGTTAGATCCCTGGTTTTTAGAATGGGTTAAAATCCCCAACATGTTTGATTTTTTTTACTTGTCCTTGAGAAAACTAGGAAAATCTAGAGGTTTTGGAAATTTCCAAAATACACCACATGTACTCTAAAGTACACAACGTGTATGGGTTAGCCAATTACTGACCATGTGATCACCGAGTACATATCGTGTGATGACCATGTAAGAATTTCTTATAACTCGGTGAGAGGTTATAGACAGGTTGTGTACCCTTGATCGTGTGAAGTCTATACATGGCATGTAGTCATGTTGACTAGGCATAATTTTTTTAGCAAGTACACTCCATGTATGATTTGTACACGTCGTGTAGAGGGGTCGGGTATTGGGATATACATGGAATTTAGGGGATGTCGACAATGTAAAGAGGTACACACTGTGTACTATAAGTACACACCGTGTGTTACCCCTTCTGCGTACCAACAGGGTTCAAGATGTGTGCCAACCCATATGGAGTACCCATGCCATGTGGCTATCACCGCTTATGTCTGAGTACAGAAAGGGCCAATACACAGCATGTAGTCCTTAAATACATGATGTTATCTTTTTTTATTCTATTAAATGAAATGGTGTCACATCTTATATCAAAAAAAATATATTCTTCTTCACCAACATCGGAAACGGTCTGTTCTGACTTTTCAAAGAATGCTTCCCAACCTATAATCGTAATTAGACATCCTTCCATAAATCCATTGGGGGCTTGGGGACCGCAACTACAAGGATAAAACCTCACAAAACGTTTCATTCCATTTTCGGTACCTCACGCCTCACAGTTTCCATCCAATTAGAATTGCTCGGATTTGATGAAAATGTAGATCTAATAGTCTCAGGTAGGTGGTGCATACCTCTTTCTGTGTTTTCGTGGTCATTTGGGTGGCGCGTCCTTCAGTGAAATTTCAGGTAGTTTTTAGCGGGACCATGTTTTATCTAATATATCATATTAAATTTTTCATTAGACATTTGGGATACCTTTGGGTATACCCTTTACCTATTTCCGTTGAGCGGGGCTGAGCGAGGGGCCTTTTCTCAATTTGGGAATTTTGGCTATGGGAATCCACAATGGTTATGATTGAAATGTGATGTTTTAACTGATAGGTTTAGTTTCTTAATCCTTGATATGATTTTTTAGAGGCTCTCAAGACCTCAGTGCTGTATGGGACAACACCTTGCTAGTGTAATTCATTTGTTTGGTTGTCTTCCTTGTTAATTGATTTCCATTGTGATTAAATATGTGATGTGTGATATTGTATATGTTGG
The DNA here is from genome assembly GCA_963277665.1 of Viscum album. NCBI lineage: Eukaryota > Viridiplantae > Streptophyta > Magnoliopsida > Santalales > Viscaceae > Viscum > Viscum album. The sequence continues at coordinate 594,377,297 of OY728162.1, read as the reverse complement.
ATCCCTTGGGTTGTTCTAGGCATGGACTAGGATTTGTTAAGTTATGTAGATAATAGGTTGGGCATGGCCCAGGTTTCGTTGGGTGGTTCTAACAGAGAGATTGGGCGTCAAGGGAATCAATTTCAGGTAGAATGAATGTTCGGCTGGCATTCCCTAGGTTACTGGGATGGTGAGCTCATCATACTTGAGCGTCATGGTCACAAGGACACTAGGTGTTAGAGTTGTTAAGGCTTGGGTACTATTTTGGTGATTACCACACACCCAAAATACTTGAGTAGTGTGCACACAGGGAGAATCCATGACAAAGTGGTTTTGAAAACTCATGTGGGTAGATGACCTCGTTAGTTTTTTTTTGTACTATCATTTTGGGGGTTATAGTCATAGGAAGCCATGTGGAAGGTGAGGTTCCTTCATGGGACAGTATTGAGGCTATCAGGTTGGGGGAAGAGGCTCGCCGTTATTTGAAGGTAGATATCGATATCCCTCTATATACTTTATTTTGAGGGCAGTCATCGTTGTCCCTCAGACTAATTATTTTGAGGTAATACATCACCGCCACTCCAGTCACTTATTGAGGACATGCATCATTGTTCCTCCAAGTTACAATATCTCGGGCATGCCTTCGGGTCATCGGTAATTGAGACACTCCGTGTCTGGTGGAACATGGTACTGGGTAACATGATAGAGAATACTGCATTGGCCGAAGAAGGTGGCCCTCCATGGTGGCTGTTGAGCACCAGTAAATCATGTGTTATTTGTACATCATTGTGTTTACTACATTCCTTATAAATGAATTCATGCTTAAACAAATATATTAGGTATGCACTGTTGTGTGGTATCCAATAGAGATTCGTCCCACACCTTGCACGAGCCATTCAGGATGTGTGCAGATTTTATGGATTTAAGTGTAGCCATGAGGAAAGATTCAGGAGATGAGATGCATTAGTTGAATCATGAAGATGGTATGGACCTTGTGGTCTTCCCTGAATAGAGTTTACAATGTTTTTCATACATACCTGCATCATCATGCTTGTTTCTTGCTATAGTTGGTTAGGCATTGGCACACATAATATTTATATTCTTATGAACTGCTTTGAATGCATGTTTTTTCATTCTTCATTAGATACAATTCAATGACATGAAGTTGTTTTTATTTATGTTGTTGTTTTTTATTTTTATTTCTTCCGCTGTTTAATGATATTGATTGTACATCCGCTCTGCAGGTCTGGTTCGATTCTGCTGAGTTTTTTATTCCATTACATCCTTATTATTATACATAGACCAGTTCTATTATTATTATCCGCAGAGAGTTTTTATCCTCCACACTATACCTACAATACCCTCACTGATATTTGGAAACCTTTGGCATTCAGGTACATGCGACTAAAGTAGTAAAACCCGACCCATTTAGCATAGTTCAGGTGGCTGCTTGGGTCCAGGTCGTTACAAAGTTGTATCAGAGGAGTTCTTGATAGGGATTTAGTAGAAGTTTTGTATTAGACACTAATAATAATGTGGGTTCTATTTTATTTTTGTTGGTTTTACTATTTAGGATATGGTAGACTAAAGATAGGTTGTTACTAGAAACTGGGTATCTAGCTATTTCTTGGGTGCATGCCGCCCCAGGTACGAGGGATGCATCATGATACCTTGGTCGGTAATTGCTATTTTATTTTTTCTCATATTACAGTTTATGTGATTTCCACCATTGTGGCTCACTTGGTGTGTGATGTTATTGACTATGATATGTAACCCTTGACCCGATGTGGTAAGTGATAATTGGACCTTGTCCTGGAATGGAAAGGCTTGTTTTCTTGGTGATTGGTAGGCACATTTTTTGGTATTTCAATTTCATAACGACATTTATTATTTGCGAAGTGATAATTCCATGTGAGGAATATTAAATTACCATGCTTTGTATTATTTAAAATGTGAATAGGGGAAATTTCTGATAGAATTGTTTGTTTGTATCAATTTGTATTCAATACTTTACATATGTATATAATTGTATGTGACATGGTATTTGGGTCTAGCTCATGTATGAGTAGTTAGGTTCTAACTGTTGAGGTGAATTTGATCACCAGTATTGAGAGAATATGTCTTCAGTTTTAGAAAACGATAGTTGTCAGGATGAGTATGGTCCAAGTCACTTTTGGTACATGGCTCTATTAAAGGTGGGTAAGGAGGCCACAAGACAGACATGCCATGGGGCATGGTTATGGTGTGGGAGACTAAGGGTAGTAGTTATGCACTTTATTTTATAGCATTCCTTATTTGCGTTATATATGAATAAATTGTAATGTATCTGGGATTTTTTCCCATTTATTTTATTCAATGGGTTCCTTTTTCTGTGACTCTAATGGAGCGTTAGACGGGAGATGGTACAATTCCACAAGAGCATGATCAGATTCAGGATCTGGTGCAGGCAGAGTAGAAGCTACATGTACAGGCTCAAAGGGAGGATCATGTTTAGGATCCAGGGTAGGTAGGACAACAGTCGTGTTTGGAAGCGTTTGGACCATCACTCGACGTGTATCTAGGAGCTAGGATGGTACGTTCTTGAAAGGGATCGATAGAGGTGCACAGATTACAGATCCATCTATGTCATTATTGACGCTCCTTTTCATCATAGAGTCTAACGACTAAAAAAGGAGAATACCTTAGCATAAAGAGATTCATCCTTTTAGGAAACATCAGAAATTGAAAAAGGCATGAAGAAGGATTTGGTTATGAATGGGCCACGCAGGTTTCATCATGGTCGTGCAGGTGACATGCGCGCCTTATCATATTTTCTCCCAAGGTCTTTAGCAGCCTATAAATACCCCCTGTGGGACCCCCATTTCAAAGACAAAAAATCTAGAAACTCATATTTGAGCTCTTGGTGCCTTAGTCTCTTCTTGAATCCTTTCGAACACTTCTACAGTAATTTCTTACCTAGAACGGACGATCTAAAGAGGGGGAACAAAGACTGAGTGTTGAAATTCACCATCACCTACACGCCATGATGTCTAAACCTTAAGGGAAATGAAGACACCTATGATCCCCCTTATCACTTAAACAAAACCTGCACGCCACTCTTCTGGAAGCCCCTGGGGATAATACTAAGGGCTTGAGACAAGCCTCACCCAAGTATTACCCTATGGGTTGACCTGCATGCAGGTACACCTGTGTCGTGCGGTTATACCTGCGCGACCAGGACCTGCCCACCCAAATAGGACATGCGCACCTACTTATTTTTGGGTTCCCTTCATTCCTATTCACCTCTCTTATTGAAATACACCTCTCCTCTTCATGATTTATCCTTTAGAACCCTCTTCAAATCCATTTATTTCATGATTCCTTGGTTGGATTCCTTATCTAAAAGGAATTCTGTAGAACATCTCACAAAACCTAGTGATTTACATATCTTTATGTCACTAAGGTTGTAGATTTAAGTCATTCAACCTCATCCTTTAAGATGGTAGGATCTTTAAATTGGGCCCCCTTTTCAAGAGTAAGCCCCATTCATAATTTTCCTTAACCTGGGCCTCCTTCTCAAGAGTAAGTCCCAATATCATATACCCAAATTTAGGCATCCACCTTAGGTGTAATCCCCAAGTCCCTTTATATGGGAATATTCCTCAGGAGTAATCCCCATGTTCCAAATTCCCTTAACCTGGTAATCCACCTTAAGAGTAAGCCCCATTCATAATTCCCCTTAACCTGGGCCTCCGTCTCAGGAATATGCCCCAGTCATAATTTCTCTTAGCTAGTCTTACTTTATTTTGATTTGGGCTTCCTTCCCAGGAGTACAATCCAATCATATATCCCCTCTAATTTGGGCATCCTTATCATGATTAAGCCTTATGTTAAGTATCCAAATCTCTATAAAGAACATATACCTTTATGTACCTTGTTCTTGGGTTTTTCCCTGCAGTAAATCCCAATCCTCATCTATCTTGGTAGTCATCCATACATAAGCCCCATAATATTTATCATGATTGCATCTTTCATGTGAAAATTGATAGGTTTTACCAATACCTCTTGTTACTCACACTGAGAATGACTCGCGTGTTCTTAGAGCATAAAAGTAATTATGACATCTTTCATTGAGCCATCAACCATGCATAAACGTCATACTTCTTTAATCGAACTACGTGGGTTCTAATTCCTTTTCTAAACAAGGATACTTAGGTAGCCCATCTATGGGTATGATTTCAATTCTGAAATAATCCATGTTTTTCTGAATGGAAATAAACTTCAAGTGCCCTGCTGAGTTTCTTTAAAACCACTATAGTTATCATAATGAACAGGAGATTTTTATATAATGTGTTGAAGGATACCATTGACTAAGAATCTCTAAAAACATACAGATGCTTCTTCATCTATGGAGAACATCGAATACATATAAAAGATTCTACGAATCTCTTACATATTAATCATTGATTGTAATAGTTAAATGAAATATCATTTTCATACTTGTTAATTTAATAAGGATTCCCAAACATAACTCAAATATATAAAGAGTGTCTCGGAGTAGACAATAATTCCCCCCAAAAAAGGTGTGATGAGTTCGACCTCCCATCCTCTCAAACAATGAAAATTATTAAACCTCATCTATTCACAACTAATTAGCTCCTAACTTTGGAACTTTGGTCTAAATGGATATAGAAACATTGGATGTTTCCGGTTCTACGAAAATACCCATTAAAAACCGATTGGAATGTTTGAACCTTATGCAAATGAGGTCATCCCCAATTCCAGCGTGACACAAAAAATGGTGAAACCGACATAAATCCTTAACTAAGTTAAAATGATGTTTTACTTATTTGTTATGCCCTTATTTAAACTCAATGAGAGGACCAAAAAAACAAACAATAACATATATGATCATCAAAAAGATGTAGTGGCCAAACTTATCTTGATTATGTCTGTCATATTAAACATTCACTCTTTTCGAAGATCTTCTGCGTTACAGAAATGGATTCTCTACAGTTCACACCAGTGAATACCTCTGCTATGAATACCTATACAGTGAATACCTCTGCTATGAATGCCTCTGCTGCTACTCTTACGGGATCGTCGTCCGCTCTGAGGACGACATCTCCAACTCAACATCTTCAACACTGGGTATCAAATTCACTGGTTAAGGAATACCGACAACATGGTACCATTCCAACTCTGGAGGATTCTCGACAAGACCTCCAAGTAAATAATGCACCCTTGTTGTCCAGACATCGACGACTAGTGATCAAAAAGCAGGTGGTGCCAACCACCATCTCCAACCATTTCGAGTCGTTATCCTTGGAACCCAATCACCAGTCCCTCCCATATTCTGGGGAGGTGAATGTGAAGGTCACTCAAGGCCATAATTCAGGCAGATATGAGTCATTACTGAGGTATCCCATCAATAATCGCCACTAGACTCGTGCGGCAGTGGGCCCTTAAAATGATGAGGGTGTCGTCTCCACGCGTTCAACTGAGGTTCCTCGAACCCGAGCAGGCAATACGAACCACCAGAGGTGACGACCAGTCAATAGTGAGTAGGTTATTATCTCTGCCATTTCCAGAGATGTCCACCAACCCAATTTGGTGGACACCAATGAGAGGGCACACACACCCGTCTGTTTTAATACTATTGTCCAGTAGACTCGTCCAGTAGCAACAAGCCATTCCCGCCAGGCAATTCTGGTGTAGTACTATAGAAAGGAATGTACACCAGTGTATAAATCATTAGCTAGTTAGCAGGATCGTCTGACTACATACGATGAGTCCCGCTAACCCAATGTGTTAAAAACTGGTAAATAGGAACATACACCTCCATACACTAATCAATCCTGCCAGAACCCTTGTATGTCAGTATTGAATGAAATTCATCAACCACGTTCAGTGGAGTGCAATCCACAGGCACATACAACTGCTAGTATTGATCAATCCTACCAACAGTCTCATTTGGTAGCACCCGGAAAAGTCAATTGGAACGCCCCATTATCAAACAGTAGGAGGAATCAAATATATTCCCCCACACATGAGTACTATCAGAAATCACTGACAGGAAATGGTGTAAAGGAGCAGAAATACACACCTACTCCAAGCACGGAATGGATGTATATTATCATTCCGACAGTAGAAGACACCAAGAACAATTTGACAATGGTTATAGAGAATAAAAAAAATCCCTTCTCATATTCTGGATGCTTGTCAGAATATTATTACAGCTTCAGCAGCTTCATAGAGAATGAAATGAAAATTTGTCCCTACCAGTGGAGTGACATATCAACATATCACTCTGGAACAGACACACACCATGATTCCAGTCTAGTATGGTTGTGGGGCATACTCTCCTATGTCATACGGACAACCAGGTCAAGCACATACACCTGACTTGAGTAGAGATAATCATTCTAACCTGACTATTTCTCCTTATCAGGCACATGCACCTGCCCATAATAACCACTTTTGTCATCAAGTGGTTCCAAAAGTGAGTAAGAAGGAGTCTAATAATAAGACTCGTCCAGCACAATTAATAAATCAAGATCCAATCTATAATAAGCACATTCTCGATGCTGGAGTTTTTGACGCCCTCAAACAATTATCTATTAGAATTCAAGATTCTACTCTCTCATTTACCAATAGTGGGAACATTAATTCTGAAGGTCTTCATCAGACACTTCTTCATGAAGGCTTCCATCATGACAACTTGGTCGATCTCGAAGTATCAACATCAGATGAGAGCCATAATAAACCTCTGTGGGGCCAGAAGACCAAGGAGAAAAATGTTTCATCATTTCCTGTAACCCACCACGGTGGTCCTCCCTATGATGATGAATTTAGCTATGAAAGTCCTCTCCGTAGTAGTAACTCACATTGCATGTAAAATTCTCCAATGGACAATGTATTGACGAGAAATCCCTCTTATCTTGAGGAACATGAAAATGTGATTCCAGTCATGTCTGATGCTTTTACTAGCAGGTGAAACACTTTCTCAATCAGAAGATAGTCTGGGATGTAGTTCATTCTCTGAACAACCCCTGGGTTTTTAATCCTCTAGTTTGATCAGTGAATTCACTAAAAATATTGTTGAATCCGATTAATAACCAAGGAAGCACCATCTCTTGTCTAATCAGGTAGAATAATATTCATTGAATGATAAAGAAGAAGTGGTGAATATGAGAAAATAACTGGAGAAAGGTGAAGTTCCAGTTATGTTTTGGCCTTTGGCTAACTCCGAGTATGACATTCGAGAGATGTTGACGGAGGGATTGTATTCAAGATATTCATCTCATCACATGGAAAACTATTTATTAATTGAAAAATAAAATATTATCTTATGATGAATATGAAAATCATGTCAAGATAATAGAAGGGTTACAACGCCGAATTGATTCAGGGTCTCTCTCAGTTTCTTGATATCTAAAGTCCGAAAAGGAGCAGAGAGCCCTTCAGCATTCATGAGTTGGCGCACTAAGAATATTGTTCCAGTTAATTTGCAACAAACCATCTGGTATTCATATCATTGGATGGGGTGTTCATGGAGCACTACATTTCATTTTACTCTCCAGTAAACAAAGCTCTCCGAAAATGGTCTCATGCAATTTTTTTTCCCATGGCCGGTCACAGCCAATTGGCTTTATTTGTAATCAATGACCTGCTCAGGAAAATGCCTCAACTAGTTCTTCCCAAATTCAGGCATAAAAATAACAAGTTGTAAATTTACTCTTGCATCTGGAAAATTAGAATATCCAAAAAGCTTCTCATTTAGAGCGGGTACACCATCAGGTGACAGTAGTGTCAGAAATCATCCAATGGTCATTTCATCAAGGTGATTTGAGTGGATGTCGGTTGATGCTTCCAACCAATTTCTGGAATAATTTCTACAAGATCAGGAGATATTTCAAGAAAGTCTCAGATGTAGTATCTCAAGAACCACCCCATCTTGCCAGACTGGGGACTCTTTTAACCCAACCCTCAGAATCAACAAATAGGATTCAAGGAGTTGAGCAGAAAATGCAAGAACAGCCCCAGTCCACCGGACTGGGGACTTTTAAAAATCATCAATCTCTTCCTCAGAAAAATTCAGTCTTCTCTCAATTAGGGTAGAATCCAAAAGTGGAACAAAGAGCCGAATTATCAGAAGATTCCCTCCAAATTACGGTTAATCCTGATGTTCCTGAGGGATCAAATCAACAAAAGTCAATGTCTCATAAAAGAAATTGAAAAAGACAGTATCACAGAAATGCTAATAGAAGGGATGCAATGTGTTATGCGTCAATTAATTTCATCAATGCCATCTATGTTGATCCCCCGGATGAGGCACATTCAAAGGGATTTGATGAAGAAGTTCCTGCTCAAGAAGATGTATGCATAGACACAAATAAAGATGTTGTGCATACATGAAGTCAAAGGCTTACCCAAAATTTAGGTATTCATTCAAGTAACCATCTTCCTCCTCTCTGAAAGGCGTCTGATAAGGGGAAAGAAAAGAATTAGGTTACATTCCCTTCCTCTAAAGAAGTCCAATCGCTCTCACTAGTGAAAATATTCGAGCAACAAGAGGAAGAAATGAAGGAATTGACGAGGCTGAATACAGAACTACTTAATGGTAGTCTTCCTCCTAAGCGTACTGAAGTCAGTCATCCAAGGTAATTTTTTGCAGCTACTGATAGGGATCAAGAATATACTCCTTTATCAGAACACCCTCACAGGTCTAATTCTGTGGGTCAAGTGCCACAAAAAATGGTGGTGTTATCATCAGTTGCAGTACCAGCCATCACACTTGTTCAAGCTCAGATTATTGCACCTGCTTTGGTCCAAGCTCAACCAGATGTTTCTCAAAAGATAATATCTATTATTGAGTCATTAATAGTTCATTTGGAATCTATGGAGGGAAAATGTTCTCAAATTCAACCAGAAAAGAGAGCTTACCCTGAATGGGTTGATTCAATTCCTCCCCCAAAAAATTTTGAATGTACCACATTCCCAATCATTAATGGTTCGGGAGACCCAGAGAAACCCTTAACACATTTTGTTTCTCTTTGTGATCCTATGATGGTAACTCCCCATCAACTAGAAGTAGTTAAGATCAGGTGTTTTGTATATTCATTATAAGGGAATGCCTTTGTTTGGTATACAGGCTTGCAATCCCGGTCAATTACCGGATTGGAAGATCTCCGCCAAAGATTCCTTCTTCAATTCTGCTTAACTTTTCCAAAGACAACAGTTTTTTATCTGACAAATTTCAAGAAAATGGAGAATGAAATGGTTTCATATTTCATTTCTCGTTGGAAATGAATAACTTGTTCCCTAATCTTAGAACTCCCTCAAGAGTAATTGTCGCCAATCTGTGTGGAAAATTTTCTTGATAAGTTACGTACACCGTGGATCCATGTGAAATACACAGGAAGGTTTCGAGACCTTACTTCACTATCTCAAAAGATTGAAGACTATCTTACGATGAATAAGGATAAAACTCATGTAATTCCATCAGCTCTAGGAAGGAGAATGGGTAGATCAGAGACTGCTACAGTTACGCATAAACAAGCACATGAACTTGCTTCCAATTGAAAACCTTCATCTTTCTAAATGGCTCCACCTCCTGAGCATCAACAATAGAGGTTGTTTCATCAAGATGATCAAAGATATCAATGACAGATACAATTTAAGGAGATGAAAAGAAAAGTTTACTCTTTCTGAAATGAACAGGTTCCTGTTTAATTTATTTCGACTCTGGAAAATAACATTGTTCAATTACTAAGGCCCAAGAGGCTGAACAAGGAAGGAGATGAAGACCGTCCCCACTATTTCCCATTTCATCAGATGTTGGTGCATCCCATTCAGGAGTTTTTTCCTTTCAAAGACCTCCTGCAAAAGATGGTAGACTCAGGACAATTCAAACTAAAAGGTTCTTCAGCTCAGGTAGCATGTGTTTTTGCATCAGATCTAAAAGAGGAAGGTGAGTGGAATGGATTAAAAATAAAAAATGCACAAAAATATGATGATTGGATGGTCAGTAAAACAATAAACCAATCTCATGCAATTTTACGAATGAAATTGATGAAACAAATTGTGTTATCTTCTATGAATGACACAGCATAACCCTATTCATTAGAGGAAAACTACTCTATGAAACAACATAATTCCAAGAAAGATGTAAAATCAGAAGAAGATGAAATTGTGTCATGTCCCAAGTTATCTTTGACTATGGTAGATTTTATTCCATCTACTTCGAAGCCACGGGCACCGCCCCACCAAATGGTACAGCCAAAACAGGCTAATCAGGCAGAGTCTTTATCAGTCGAAGAGTTGATCTTTGGTTCTGTTAACATGATTCACTTAACAGATCATCATGACCATCACAACATCTATCTCGATGAGCATGAGTTCCATGTATCAAACAAAGGAATTAGAGAATTTTCCAGAGGTCCGGGATACAGAGGAAGACGTGGATATCATAGAAGTCACTATTCGAATTCTACCCCTGCTAGAACTATGTATGCAAAAGAAACTTGTGGAATAGCCCTTTAGCGATCTCAACAAGAACAAGAAATTTTTTCCATGCAAGGAAGATTCAGTCCTGGAACAATTATTCTGGAGGATCGATTGGAGGTTACACCTTCTTCCTCACAGTAATTAAATAGACCTATTTGGTATAATCTTCCAAATCCAGGAGTATTTCCAACTCCTACCTCGATACATGATGAATCTACATCAAAATAATCAACTTCTAAGGCACCTGAAAAACCACATGTTCTTGTTGGGAAAAACAGACCTTTGGATCAAAAATATGATGTTATGAAGCATTTGGCCCATGTACCGGCCAAGTTATCAATTTTGGATTCCTTGAATCAATCAAAGGATCTTCGGGAGGCACTCATTGAGGCTTTTTCAAGTAATCATGAATTCAAAACTGAAATTGTTGTGGATGAAGTCTACCATGTAGATAATTATACTACAAAATGACATGCAGTGATATCTATCACTGATGAAGATGAAGATGATGTTGTGCATGGACATATTAGACCTTTATATTTATCTGACAAGGTCAATGATGTTGACATCTGAGGATCTTCTGTTGAAAATGGTTCAGGAGTCAACCTCATCCCCAGTTGTACACTTCATCGATTGGGCCTCACCAAATCTGATTTATCTCCTTCTACTTTGATGATGAAAGGATATGATAAAAATGAACAAGAACCTTTGCGTGAGTTCAAACTCAGAACTCAGTTTGTAGATCTTGTATCCAATCCAGATTTCATGGTTGTTCATCTTGACACAGCAGTTAACATTTTTCTTGGAAGACCATGGCTACATCAACATACAATTATTCCTTCATCATACCATCAATGTCTCAAATATTGTTTCAATGGCCAAATTGGTACACTATATGGTGATAATGCCCCATTCAAAACATGTGAATCTCAATTCATTGAGGAGGAATTCTATCACATGGAGGGTAATGAGATATCACCAAAAAGGGAGGATACCAAAGTTAATGCTCCATATGGTTTGGAAAAGATTCCAATAAACCCACTTATACATGTGAGTACAGATTTTGTGATTCCTATCAGTAACATTTATAGGATATACCCAAATCCAAATACTCTGATGGAAACTTCCATATTTTCGATTACGACAATCAAGCCAGATAGTATGAGAGAAATTGGTGATTCACCAACCAATGATGAAAGCTCAAATGGAGATGTTATCATTTCATCTGCTAAAATCCAGCAAGTCTATAATTCACCAACCAGGGTAGAAGAAGTTATAGAAATGTCAGAGGTGAATGATGATGTTGATTCTCAATACATAATCTCCTCTTTATTACAGATGGAAGACCCTTCATCATCAGTAGGGTCAGAAATGGAAGCCTCTTCTTCAAGATGTTCAAATTTTAACACCTCTCTTTATCCTGGAAATTCTGCTTCATCATCTACTATGCAAGTAGAATCAGAAGAAATAACACATGTTAGAGAAGAAGAGGAAGATCTCAGAGATTCTCCTCTAACATTTGAAGAGGGTATCTCTACCACTACGGATGAACTCAGAGAAATAAATCTCAGTACAAAAGAAGATCCACATCCCACTTTAATTAGTACGGTCATTACTTTTGAAGAGCATGAAATGTATATTTCATTTTTGAAGAAAAAAGGAGATATATTTTCTTGGAACTATACAGAAATTACCTGGATTTCTCCCAATGTTGCTACTCATCGTTTGGGTTTCCCAGAAGAACATAGAGGTTTTAAGAAAGATACAAGAAGAACACACCCAAATTATTCTTCCAAAATTGAAGCTGATGTGGATAAGCTTGTCAAAGATAACTTCATCAGAGAAGTTCAATATCCGAAGTGGTTGGCTAATATTTTCCCTGTGAAAAATATAATAGACAAATAAGAGTTTTCCATGATTTCAGAAATCTTAAGCGGAAATATCCCAAGAATGATTTTCCAGTTCTGATCACAGAACTCTTAATTGATGCAACAGCTTGCTATGAAGAACTTTCCTTCATGGATGGATATTCAAGGTATAATCAAATCTGAATGGCCCTAGAAGATGATGAATCTACAGCCTTCAGAGCCCCCCAGGGTGTGTTTTTCTATTGTTTAATGCCCTTTGTCCGAAAGAATGCAGGCACAACATATCATCGTTCCATGCACCGTATCATCAAACCCGTTATAGGGAAGTTTGTTGAATGATATGTGGACGATTTGGTGGTAAAATCCAAGAAACATTCTAATCACTAGGCAGATTTTGAAATCATATTACATAAACATCGACAACACAATTAGAAGATGAACTCCTTAAAATGTGCTTTTGGGGTAACCTCAGGAAAATTTATTGGCTTTATTATATGTCATCATGTTATCGAAGTCAATCCTGAGAAGAAAAATTCAATCCTTGGTATGTCACCTCCTCAAAATTTGAATTAATTGAGAGGACTTCTAGGACACATGGCCTATATTCTGCGTTTGATCTCCAATTTGGCAAGAAAAAGTTGACCCTTAACCAAATTGATGAAGAAGGGAGCCACTAATCAGTGGACTGAAGAATGTCAATAAGCATTCAATATTCTCAAAAAATATCTATTGAGTTCACCGGTATTAATTCCACCTATTGAAGGAAGGACACTTATTCTTTATGTGACAGCTTTAGAGCGATCATCGTGTGCCTTCTTTGCCCAGAAGAATGATGTTGGGAATGAAAACAATCTTTAATTTCTCAATCAGACTATGCATGTTGTAGAAACCTGATATTCAAGTATTAAAAAGTGCTACCTATAATTAATCTTTGTAGTTCGGAAGTTGAGACACTACTTGCAACATCACGAGGTCCAATTGGTATCACACAATAACCCGCTCAAATTTATCCTTAGCCGTCCAAGTCTTACAGGACATCTGGAAAGGTGGGCCATTATTTTGCAGCAATTTGATATCGATTGTGTGTCTCAAAAGGCAATAAAGGGCCAACCTCTAAATGATTTCCTTGATGAACATGCTTCAATAGAATATACATCTTTAGATATTGAACTTCCTGATGAAGAAGTCTTTTCTATTGAAGATAATCTTCAACGATGGGAAATTTACATTGATGGTGCTTCCAGAAGTCCAACAGGGAAGAAAAATGAAAATCCTAAATTCAAAAAATTTGGGCTAGGAATTGTACTTATTTCCCTGGAAAAGGAAGTGCTACCTTATTTCTTTTTATTGTGGGAAGGAGGTACAAATAATGAAGCTGAATACCAAGCTCTCATTGTAGGATTGGAGTTGACGCTTCAAGAACAAGTGAATCACTCAAAGGTGAAAGGTGATTCAGACCTGGTAATCAAACAAGTAAATGGGGATTATGGCATCAAAAAAGTAGAGTTATTACTTTTCTATGATTATGACAGATAGTTAATGGTAGAATTTTCATCGGAACCGAAATTTTCTTATGTCTTGCGATCACAAAATGCTCAAGCTGATACAATGGCTATTATACCCACTGCTCTGGCAGATCCAAATCGGGATGAAACAATCATCAGTATTTCCCATAGTCATAAATTTTCACCTTATGTTCAAACCAGAACAGAGTAATTCATTGGAATTAGTCCCATTTTCAAACCTTATGGTCATACTACAGGATGGATGACACCTATTAGGTAATACCTTCAAAATGGAACACTTCCACCTGATAGAATTGGGAACGAACAAATATGGAGATGTGTGGTCAATTTTACACTATTTGATAGCCTTGATGACCTAGAAAAAAAATCTCTACAAAATAGGTTTTGATGGAGTTCTCTTCAGATGTATTGATGGTGAAGATACAATGGATGTCATGAAAGAAGTACATGTAGGAGTCTGTGGTGCCCACAAGTCTGGACATAGACTATCAGATCAAATTCGAAGGCTTGGATATTTTTGGCCTTCAATGATTCAAGATTGTGTTGATATCAAAAAGAAGTGTCATTCCTGCCATGTATGTGACAATTTCATTCATCAACCCCTAGAGTTGCTTTATACAGCTAAATACTCGTGGCCATTAGCCACATGGGGAATGGATGTAGTGGGACCTTACCCTTAAGCTACAGCCATGCAGTTTAATTATATTCTTACTGATACTGACTTCATTTCAAAATGGGCAGAGGCAATACCTCTCAAAGAAGATAGATCTAATAGATTTATTAGCTTCTTTAAGTCTAACATCATTACCAGATTTGGTGTCCCTCATACCATATTGGTGGACAATGGCACCAACATCTGTTCATCCGAGGTAAAGAAGTTGTATCAATAATACAACATCAAATCCAACCATTCATCTCAGTATCATACAGTGGCCAATGGCCAGATGAAATCCTTCAATAATACTCTTTCAAATATACTGCAAAAGATTGTGGATATAGATAATAAGTCAGGGCCTGATAAACTCTTTCATGATTTATGGGCTTATCGAACCACCACCTGCACTGCAACGCAGCCAACTCCATATTCATTGGTATATGGAAAAGAGGAAATATTTTCCATTGAAGTTCAGTTACCTTCACTCAAGTATCCATTTGTGATCAGTCATCTGCATATGAACAATCTCAAAAGTGATTAGATGAATTGGAATGATTAGATGGGAAATGATTTAGCACACTGCACCATCTTAAGTCTATCAGAATCGAATAGCATGTGCATTCAACCAAAAAGTTCATCTTCGTTCATTCATTCAGGGATAATTGGTATTGGTTATTATAACATAATGATACAAGGAAAGAAACCTCCCAAACTTGAGCCAAAATGGGAAGGACCGTATTCGATAAATAATGTCTACTCTAATGGTGCTTATTCATTAATCTCAATGGATTTAGAAATCATCACTACCACAACCAATGCAAGATTCTTGAAGAAGTATATTGTGTAACACAAATACCCCAACGTCCAACATGACGTTAAAAAATTCTATCCTCATTGCAAGAAATTAAATTGCACCATCCCTTATACATCCAACATGACGTTAAACTGTGACGTCCTAGATACATGATGCTAAACTGTAAAGAAGTCCCTTATATCCAGAAAGACGTTAAACTACATAACCATTGGTCTATGAATATGACCTTAAACTATTCACACCATCATCCAACATGACATTAAACTGTGAAAATGTCCCGAATATGTCCAACATGACGTTAAACCGTGTCCCCATTGTCCTCACTGCAAGACATTAAACTGCATATCCATACGTCCTAGCTACATGACGCTAAACTGTACAGCACCCATCATAGCTATATGACATTAAACTATGCATCCCCCCCATATTTTGTCCTTACTACATGATATAAAACTGCATAGTCCCCCATAGTTCAACATGACGTTAAACTGTGCATCGTTAGGGTTGTTGATCTCTCTTGTTTCTCACACCAAGTATGAATCACGTTAGATTAGTGTAAACTTCAACCATAACACCCTCTCTGGGACACTAACCATGTTTATATCCCAACACCATTTTTTAGACCGTTGTCTTCAAAGTACTACTTGATCACCAATTTATTCTTCAATTGAACTACGTGGACTTTGATCCTTGCCTTCTAGGCTGGGTACGTAGGAAACCTCTCGAGGTTCAATCCCAAAACAAATATCTTCACATCGGTTCACCTTCATATCATACAATGTTGATTCATGAAGCCACCCCCAAAATCAATATCTTCATATTTTTTCACCGTTTTCCTTGATTTATGACATTAAACTGTTCAACAGTTTTGTCCCGTATGACAATAAACAACAACATTGTTTGAAACCCTCACCCGAGAGGGAATCATTATTTCCATTGATCCCCAATCATGTAATATTCTAAAGACTATGTACATACATGGAAATTCTAGAACCTTTTATCTTGGGTTAAACCATCATTACACTAAAGTCCCATTTCACCCTTCACTTGTACAAACCAAATCTGTACATAGTGTATTTCAATAACTACATGCGGCTTGATTCCCATCCTTATGGGATATGTATGAACATTAGAGAATCTCTCGAACCCAGTCCCAAATCTTTGGGCCTAACCCCAAATTTCACTGTCAGTCACTTGGCTGAAATGTCCCCCTGTGAAAACATGAATGTGGTATGAAAACTCTGGTCTTCATTCACATCAGTTATATAAAACACACACAATATATTCCTTATAATGGTCCGAGCTCTATGACCCTGAACTAATATCTTCCATACTCACATCCCACATGACGTTAAACTGTATTACAAGAACTACATTTTTCTTGATTCTCATTCTAATTAGATATGTAATGAAGTCCAACATCTCAATTCAGGACCTAGCCACAACATGATTTTGGTTATCTTTGGTCAGTGATTCACCTTCATGCATTGGACAATACTCACTTTCATGTGTCATACTCTTAATCATAAATTCTTCTAGATCTCCATAACCCTTTTCTCGACTTTTATTCACAAAATGTCCAATTTCTGATATTTATATTGCCTGACTATGCAGCACATTCTCTTAGGCGGACTTGCATAAGTAGTCTACATAACAGACCTATCAGCCAAAAGATGCTATTATTTTCCTGTTCAACCAATTCCCTTAGGTGGCCCTACATAACTCATCCCTCTAACGGGTTTCTCAATTAATGGTAACTTTATTAATAGGAAGAAAACCACTTTTGACTTTAGTTGTCTTAACAACTATATGTAGGGATCCGAAAAAATAGTCATCCTTAATATATTGAACCATACTCTTTTTCATGATCTAAATGTATTCAAGTCTATGGTTTATATTTCCCTTCCCAACGTTTGGGTCAAACCATCATAGGAGTGAAATTCATCCAATTATTAGACAATCTTGATTCGAATTATCCTCTCTATATTCAAGTACATATATCCATATAAAAAACTCTATGCTTTGGAAAAATTTGAATCTCCATAAACATTCACTGGCTTTTTAGAAGTAGAAAAGTAAATTTCAGATTGTTCTTTTGCCTGACTATGTAGCACGTGCCCTTAGGCAGCCTTGCATAAGTAGTCTACATAATAGGCATGTCATCCAAAAGATGCTATTATTTTAATATGTAGCCAATTCCCTTAAGCGTCCTTGCATAATTTAACCCCCTAACGGGTTTGTTAAATAATGGTAACTTCATTCTTGGAAAATACTTATTCTAATGCCTTTTATCCCTTTTTTCGGATCATTCTTCAGATTAAAAATTTCTTAAGTCATAGTTTTCATATTTTCCCTCATACTTGAATATGGTAATATGTTTTCAAATTAAATTTCAAAGAATTGAGTCAATTTTAATCCATTCGGTCAAAGCTATTTCGACCTTAAACATTAGTATTTTTTTGTCCAACGTGCATAATGTTAAACTGCCCACAAAAGGAAAGGGAAATCTGAACAAAAGTCAAGTCCCAACTCACTAAACATAAATTTCGTATGATTTAAGTAATATTGAGAAATTAAAATATTCCATGATTTTCGGGTTGTTTATAATAATGCTAGATAAAATCAAACTATCCTTACTAGTCCCACTGGCTTAGGTAAAATTTAATGCGGGTAGCAAAATAATGCAGGAACAAATGATTGAAGATGAATGTATTCTTCATTGATGAACAAGAGTTGGAAGGACATCCATAGACTAGAGTCTCTTCTCTTTTCTGAGAATTACAAAATGTTTTCAACATAAGTCTTCATTTGATTTACTGCATCCCAAGCATCATCAGCAGCCACTTGAAGCTCATGAACCCGACCAACTTCACACTTTTCAGCTTGATGGAGTGCTTTCTTGGCTTCAGCAATGGATATTACACCATTTTTTTGAACTCCATGTAGTGAATTGTTAAGATGGTAAAGTTATTCTGTAACAGCATCTAACTGTAGCTGAAGATGCATATGTTGGACAACATTCTCCATGATCTTATTCTTCATTTCCTTCAACATGGAATCATGATCAGCCTTAGCTCGGGAAACCGCAGCCTCCAATTTGCAAATATTGGCTGACAACCTCACCCCGGTAAAATCTTGACGGCACCAATGCTTCTTCTCCCATCTTGAGATGATTTGTTTCACCATGGAATGGATCTCTGGATATCCAAAACCTCCATGTCCAAACATGACAAATAGGGATGGCAGTCTTGGGATCTTCGAAGATAGCTCTTCTAGAGGCACTTCAGATATGACTTTCCATATGTTCTTCCATGCCTTGCATTATGAAAATTGGAGCAGATTTTGTACCTCCGGATATAAATCACCCTCACTGTCACATGGGATAATATAATATGGAATTAATGCACTTAAAGAAGTTCCATGTTCTACTCCTTCCCCCCTGACCTGTGTTACATCACTTTCAATCCCCGTTAGGGCAAAGGATGAGGCTTCACCTCTAGATCTTTCCACTGAAATTGGCGGCCCTACATAATCAATTGACTATTTTGGTTAGTTTCAAAGGATAAAAAAATGTTTATTAGTTGTCTTTAAAACAATTTACAGCCTCAAATATTGTTATCCCTTTCCCAATGGTAGATCAGCAATATGAGAAGGCTCCTCCCTATCTTTTCTCGCTTCAACAGGATTTTCAAGAAGAATTTCAGGATACTCTTCCAGGTTAAGCTCCACATGAGCTAATGTATCTAAAATAGTAGGTTTTTCTATACTCCATTCAGTCATTGGCAGTTCAGCAACTTGCTCAGATGGAAGTACACATTTTTTAACCAATCATGCTCAGAGATGTAATAAGATGTTATTTTAACAGGACGAAGCATAACAGAAACATAGAAAATCTTCTAAATTACATGGTAATTTAACATGATCTAATATATCATCAAAATATGTGCCATGTTTCATAATTTAATCTAATGGTATATCGGATTCATGGTTAGCCTCACAAGTGAGAGCATTCGATAGATCTACTTGGCGACCCACATCCTGCAGCCTCTGACCATGGATAGCTTCTTCAGATAAAATTGTGGCATCAGTTGCAGTTGCCGCCAAATGATCTAGTGCAGGGGTTGAACCTAAATTAGCATAGAATGGAAGTTAGTTGATGTTTCATTCAACATTTTATGAAGCATTGTTAATTTACCAGAAGCAGTTTCTTCTCTTCTTGAAGTAGAAATAGGAGTGGTACTGGAAATTGACGTTGGTTCCTCTTCAAGAGCAGCCAAGCCAGCATGAACTTGTGATTGTTCACCAGCACCAAATTTTGTTCTTAGAGGAGGGTCATTCCTCTCACTCAAATGGTAAATTTTATAATCCCATGCAATCCCAAGAAATATGAGCAACATTTTGATGGGTTAAGACTCATTACTATCCGAGGGACTTACCACTATGGATGAAACGTTTTAATGTGGACTTACTCCTTCGATGATTTTTCTTCATTGGATTTTTGGGAGTGTTGAAACTCTCCTCTCCAAATAAATGTGTTGGAGAGTGAAAATACTTTTATAACTCACCGTCCATGGCTTGCTGGCATGTAGATATCTCACCCGGCTCATGAAGAGATTCATCTGCCCCGATGGTAGTACCACCAGGGCTATATCGTGGTGAAGGAACCTCAACAGCTCCTTTCTTTTCAAACAGTAGGATGAAGAAAATAATTTCATTTAGTAACAATGCTTTAACTGTAATCAAGTTAAAAATCCAATAAGGACAGAGGCTTACATCTTCAAGAGCCTCATAATTGTGCCACTCCTCATCTCCAGAACCACCAGTCCCCTTAGTGGTGCCACGATCTATCATTTCCTTCACCCGATTGGTGACAGGAATGGAATTGTTGACGGAATATATAATCATCTCTAGCTCTCTGATGTAAGCATGCACTTTATAGGGATTATCTTAGAAACAAATATCAGTAGAAGTCTGATGATTCCCTATTCGAGGGATGTGTAGCCCTTCTCATAAATCAATCCAGACGGTTTTAGTATTGTAATATAAACTCTTACATGTATGGAAAACCTCTGGTCATAAATATTCACCATGTGTACCTGAAGGCTACGAGGTGGGTTCTATAATATTAGAATTTAGCTTCTTACCAACTCCTGCAACTACAGATAATGATATGAAAATAATACTTTTCTCTCTATAAGTGATAGTGATTAAAATTCTCCAATGAAGTAACTCACTAGTAGTTGATGGAGTTGGTCTCCTGATTCTGACAGGAGGATAATATCTGCCATGAGGCCACTGGGCCGCGTGTTGTGCCTCATAATCCACATAATGGGAATCCGGCGAGTCAGCCTTAGGGGAGGAACCTACTGAATCAGCTCCAGGTGAGGAGGCGTCACCTTTCCAAGGAAGGGTTTATTTATATACAATTCATTTCTTTTTCCCCACCTGATAAACCAGACGATTCAACACCCCTTCAGGGTATGATTCTATCCAGTTCTCAGCATAACATGTAGTCAAGTTGGTCACCAATTTATCAACTTGTAGATAAAACAATGCCCTGGTCTTCTCCACAGATGTCAATAACCATAGTTTTCGGGAAACCATCAGATGCCGCTCTGACCTAACATTCACAGTAGGGCTAAAATAGTCTTCTTCAGACACATGAATTGGCTTGAAAATCTGTATAGAGCACAGGCCTCACATATAATATCTATGTCAATCTTGGTGTCTAGTACACCATCTCTACAAGCCAGCATATACGCCCTCAATTCCATACTGGTGGTCCCATCATCAACAAACCGCACGGTTGGCGGGTTTCCAGAAGGAACGAAATTTAATTCCTTCTACATGCTCACCCTCAACTTCATATCATAGATGTTGAGAGCTAATGGAGGAACTCCAGAAAATGCCTCCACAAATGGTTTGAAAGAGCATCCAGGAACCTGTACACTGTTCTATACATTATATGTCTTGAAATGAGTGGCGATCCATCCCCAAAAAACATGGAATGGTCCCGATATTCTCAAATGAGACTTACCAATAAATACATGGAGTAAGCTCATATGAATCTTTGCCAAAATGGGGGTGTCCAACCCAACCAATTTTTTCTCAGCCGACTTGGCTGCCACAACGAAGGTACCTGGCCTAACACCTCTCTTCGAATCCCTGACATGAAGAAGATAAACACTGAGCCACAAGGCTATGAAGCCCGCCAGATGAGTCTTTTTTGGGATTCTATGATCCACTTCGTACCCCCACTTCTCAAATTCTCATTCATCAAGATTCGGCCAGAATGTTTCAGGAGCACCACTCTTCTCTATTATGGGGAAAATAGTGGGACGAGTACAAGTGGGCCAATCCCCTTTCTTCTTGGTAAGAAACATATTCATCCACTCATCTGGAGGAATATCCCTTCTAGAATTAGTTTTGGAGGTCTTAGAATTCTTGAGATTGTTGAATATTTTCAATAATTTCCAAGACAATGACGAAGTCTTCTCCGAATCATTCCATGTCACCTTGAGGGTGTTGAATTCATCATACATGTCACCTAGAATTAGAGCCCCCGAGATCTTGGAGACATCCCAAAAACTGATGCCTAATTCTCCATGATTCAGATGGATAGAATTCATTTCTGGGCTCTAGCGGCTGATTAGATCCGGTACAAACTCATCATTCATTTAGACATATGTCTTCCCATCCCAGACGACTTCCTATATTGCAGCTCCTTTCAAATCCTCAACAAACTCGGCACAGGTTTGTCGCACCCAATTTGCCCACATCCATGTCGGCTTCACAACTCCTCCAGGACAGAAGTCCCAACCCTTCTTCCATCCTTTGGATTGATCCATCTTAGAATTTTGGAAGATTGAAGGATAACAATGTGGTTGTACCTCAGGCTTGTGAGGTTTTAGATCTAGCGCACAAGGGCTATGATGAATCACATAGGCCTTCTCCATTGTTCCAGTATTTAAAAAATCTCCACCACTTGAGATATTTGCTAAAGAAGAATTGGTGTAATTTTGAAGCCAAGAATGTGGGAGATAATTATTTGCCTCTAGAATGTTGACGTCTCGCAGATGACCATGCCCATATAGAGGTAAGTAGATGCTCTCTAGAAAGTTAAGATGATACTTTTTAAAGTATTTAGCCATATCTAGGAGATTGTTTTTGTAGACAGTATAGTAATCATGGACAACAACATTCATCAAGTCATCAATTCACTTTCTAGCCAGTTCTTCAGCTGTTCCAATTCTTCTAGGATCCATTGATTGTGCACAATGGTCGAATAATTAACTCTTAAGAGAGTTGATTTTTCCTAAAATTTGTGAGGAAAAGTTAGAATATGGATAAGGGATTAAGGATCTCAATTCCTATTTTGGCATGCAGGTGTAACTGTGGCACACAGGTATTGGCACGCAAGTATCATCGCGTGGGTTAAAATACTTCTGCAGCAGCGCGACACGAATAGAAGCAATGAACCTCGGAAACTCAACAACCTGTGCGCCGAGAGCAACATGTGCGGAGAGAGCTCAAACTATTCAAAACCGGGATCTTTGCGCGAGAATGGCCGCATATTTATAGGCCAGGCTACACCCCTTTGCGCTGAAGCCTTCACGCCTCTCACCTGAGCACCGATATTTGTGCGCTCCAAACATGCGCGCCACCCTTCCTTGGTTTTCCTCTGTACCTCTGAGTCACATCCTCATTCCTTTGAGATCCAACTCTAATAAGGGACTTTTTTTGATGCTCCTTTCCGTCACTGAGTCTAACGACTGAAAAAGCAGAATCCCATAGCATAAAGAGAATCATCCTTTGATGAAACATCAAAAATTTACAAAGGCATGAAGACGGATTTGGTTATGAATGGGCCATGCAGGTTTCATCATGGTCGATCAAGTATACATGTGCGCCACATATTGGTAGCACAGGTGACCTACACTCCCTATATTATTTTCACCCAAGGTCTTCAGTAGCCTATAAATACCCCTAGTGGGCCCCCCATTTCGGGGATGAAAAATCCAGAAACTCAGATTTGAGCTCTCGGCGCCCTAGTCTCTTCTCGAAGCCTTATGAACACTTATAAGGTAATTTCTTAACTATAATGGAATATCTAAAGAGGGGGAAAAATCCTACGTGTTGAAATTCACCAACACCTATGCACCAAGGTGTCTAACCCTTAAGGTAAATGAATACACCATTACGCCGGCTTATCCCTTCAACAGAACGTGAGCGCCACTCCTTTGGAAGCCCCTATGGAAAATAATAAGTGCTTGAGCCAAGCCTCACCCAAGAATTACCCTATGGGTCGACTGCCACGTAGGTAGATCTGTGCCGCGCAAGTATACCTGCCTGCCCAGGACCTGCGCTACTACTATCTATTGGGTACCCCTCCTACTTATTCAACTCTCTTATTCAAATCCACCTTTCCTCCTCAAGATGTAGCCTTCAGAACCCTCTTCAAATCCATTTTTAGCATGATTCCTTGGTTGGCTTCCTTATCTAAAAGGAATTCTATAGAACATCTATCAAAACCTAGTGATTTACATTTCATCATATCACTAATGTTAGAGATTTCATTCATTCAACCTCATCCACTAATATGAGAGGATCTTTAACCAGGGACCCCTTTTCAGGAGTAAGCCCAAGTCATATTTTTCCTTAACCTGGGCCTCCTTTTCAGGAGTAAGTCCCAATATCAAATTCCCAACTTGTGGCATCCTCTTTAAGTGTAAGCTCCATGTCCCTTAATATGGTCATCTTCCTCAGGAGTAAGCCCCAAGTTCCAAATTCCCTTAACCTGGGCATCCTCCTTATGAGTAAGCCCTTGTCATAATTCCCCTTAACCTGGGCCTCCTTTTTAGTAATAAGCCCCAGTAATAATTTATCTTCACTAGTCATAATTTATTTTGATTTGGGCTTCCTTCCCACCAGTAAAACCCAGTCATAAGTCCCCTCTAATTTGGGAATCCTTCTTAGGAGTAAGCCCTATGTTAAGTATCCAAATCTCCATAATGAACATATACCTTTATGGACCATGTTCCCTGGGTTTCTTCCCTAAAGTAAATCCCAATCCTCATCAATGTGGGCAGTCATACATTCACAAGCCCCGTATTATTTCTCATGATTTCATCTTTAATGGCAAAATATTCAGGTTTTACCAATACCTCTTGTTTCTCGCACCGAGCATGAATCATGTGTGCTTAGAGCGTAAAAGTAATTATGACAATAAACATCAAGTGCCCTACTGAGTGGCTTTAAAACTAGTATGGTTATCATAATTACCAAGAGATTTCTATATAATGTGTTGAAGGACACCATTGACAAAGAATGTTTAAACAAATACAGATGATTCCCTATTGATGAAAAACCTCTAATACATATAAAAGATTCTCTAAATATCCTACATAATAATCATTGATTGTCAAATTTAAAGGAAATATCATTATTATACTCGGTAATTTAATAATGATTCCCAAACATAACTCAAATATTTAAAGATAGTCCTAGAGTAGACTATAATTTCCCCCAAAAAGGTGTGTTGAGTCCGACCTCCCATCCTCTTGACCAATGCAAATTCTTATGCCTCATCATTCCACAAATAATGAGCACCTACCTTTTAAAATAGGTCCAAATAGATATAGAATCATTGGATGTTTCTGGTTATATGATCAAACCCATTAGAAACTGATTGGAATGTTTGAACCTTAAACAAATGAGGTCATCCCCAATTCCAGTGTGAAACATTCATATCTGATGCGGGTGTTCCAATTGCAGCACCCTCCACATATTAAGTGTGATGGCAGACGGTATGCGGCTAAGAACATGATATAGAGCATGCATATGTTTTTCGAGAAGCTCAATATTCTTTTAAGGTAGAGGGTGAAGTGGGAGACATACATGCTGTGATAACCGAAATAGAATTTTTGTTATGTATAGGTTCAGGCTCGTAGGCATGATGGACTAGCATGGAAGAAAATTGAGGATAGGTTTTTTGAACACTTTTATCCGGAGACAAAGAATGATCAGAGAGCTCCATAATTCATTAGTCTTCAACAGGGAGACATGTCTATCATGGAAAATGTAGTTACATTCACTAATCCTTCATGCTTTTCACCTGGTATGGTAAGCGATGGCACAACTAGGGTGAGGCACTTCCTAGATTGGTTACGACTTTCTATTCAGATCTATGTGAATATCTTCATGCTGAGATCATTTTTATAGGTGGTGAATCAAGATATCATTGTGGAGTGATACCAGAGGGATATGCCCTAGGTTGGTTGGAATACGACTTCACGTGAGGGTTCTGATAGAAGGAAGCGAGGAATGGATGAGTTTCGATAGGGCAGTCAGGCCAAAGACTCAGCTAGACCACCTCGTAGCTTTTCTTCAGTTGTTTTATATTAGTGTGGATAGCATGGAAATGTTCAGACTCAGTGAAATATACCTCCAAAGGAGTGTCAGGCAAGTGGACATGAAATACATCTTGAGAGGTCTTGAAGGCATCCCTCTTAGATAGTTGGCAGGAAGGGACCAGGACTGATAGTGGAATCTGTTTTTGGTTCAGGTTTGGTACTAGGAGATGGTAGCTTTGGTTCAGATACATGTAGAGGATGTGACATAGAATGTGGGATCCAGCTGAGGGTTCAATGGCCAATGGCTGGAGAAGCACTGTAGAGAGGTCAGAAATCAGGATGCCTTACATCAAGCCAAGTGCAAGCTATTGAGGCACCCGATGCTGAGCATTTAGGTGAGCTGATGATGATTAGAGGTACACCATGGGTGTGGCCATGATTTCCATGTTTCCTTTTTTGACATTATATGTAAGGGCATGTCAGTTTTGAGTGAACCTGATGCACATGATGTATGAGGACTGACTAGATGCTTGTCAGAGTGATTGGAACCATATCAGGTGCGTGATATATTTATATATATTTTTGATATGTGTTGCATCCTGGGAATCAAGGATGCAGGTTAGTTAATGTTTCGGGGGCATCAGGGCATCAAGGGTGTGGGTTACTGTAATGGCCCGGACCTCTCCGGCCCATTCCTTCGTCGAAAAGAGGGCCATGAAGTGTTCTAGAGTGTTGAATGGACTTTTCCCACACTTTTCAGAATTTTGTAACTACACGCCCTGTAGTGTGAGTACACGTCGTGTACCACCGTTCCAGGTATACCCCGTGTTGAAGTCGTATCTTTTCCGTGTGAAATAAATGAGTACACGCCGTGTATCCCATACTACATGTCGTGTAGTTCCTCCCCACGTACGTGTTACCCTCAAACCGTGTGTTGACTAGTCAACGGTCGTGTGACATGTTGAGGTCGTTCCCTTGCCGCATGAAGTAAATGAGTACATGCTGTGTAGCCAATACTACACGTCGTGTAGATCCTCCCCTGTATGTATTACCCTCAAATAATGTGTTGACCAGTCAACGACTGTGTGCCTCGTTGAATGTCGTGTTGGAAGCCGCATGAAGACCGTGTGAAATGGCTGAGTAGACACCATGTAATAGAATTTACACGCCGTGTACTTTAGTTTTTCTTGCCTATAAAAAGAGGGGGTCTCTCCTAATTTTCAAATCGCTCCTCTACTCCCCTCTCATTCGAGCAGAGCTCTCTCGAGAGACTCCAAATCTCTTTTCCTCCATAACTTCTTCGTTAGAGCTCCGATTTATGATCCATCAGTGGCCACAGGATCGTAACAACGAGGTGGAACTTCTGAGTTTGGATCTGTTGTTTTCCCTTAGGCCTTTCATTCCCAGATTCCACCCGAGGAGGTTTAGTCGGGTTTAACAGAAGTGATAGACGCTGACAGACGTCTTCTAAAGCTGAACTGGGGGAGCATTTTGATCATTGCCTGTTTAGGTTGGGATCTTAACTTCATCTCTCTCTTTTTGTGCATCATGTGGGGCGGGTATCCTCTTGTTACTGTGAGATACAGTTGAACCAATAAATAAAGATAATAACTGGCTTAAAGAACGCATATGGGTATATTATTATGTTTATCATTATTTTACATTATTGTTATGTTGAGAATTGAATAGTCTTATGCCTACTAAAAATCACGGTTGTTGGGGGCCTTTTCTTGTGCAACTAAATGTTTTCCCTATCATTCTAGGCCGTTTTTTAGGGAATATTGTGGAATGTGAAATTTGGTTAATCATGTAATGTTGGTTGATTTATAATCTAGAACACTTGTGTGATCACCCTGGTTGAACAAAATGGAATAATGAACTTGTGGATGTTGGCTTGGTTACGTGGTGTGTGAAAAGGGGAGGGGGGTCGATCCTAAGTTGTTACGAATGATATGGGAAACGGGGTTGCAGTAAATGATATTAAATGGGAGATGATTTGGCATAAGCCTTGCTTTGGGATACAGTGGTGGAGATGGGGTTATAGTGGCTGTAAGGCTACAATAATGGGTTGTGTTTTTAAAAGAAAGGGTAATGCTGATAAATGAACTATGGGGAAAGATAACGAACATGAGAAAAACGATGGGGTTTGGTTGATGATAAAAGGTTGGGTTGTGTTACTTGTGTTTTATATAACTAGATTTGTGGTTGGAAGGGATTTTGTTCTACGAAATGCTTGATCTAGTTTGATAGTTTCCCTATAGTTAAGAAACTAATAAACTATTACTGATGAAACTTAAAAACCTAAATGTGGTTGGGGTTGTTGGTTTTATGCATGCTTCGTAATAGCAGTGTTGAGGCATGTGCTCAGTTTCTCTGTTTAAAAGCCATAGGTTGGGCTCTGTGTTTGGTATACATATATATATCTGTGTCTTTGTGTTTTTTTTTCACCCCACCCATATTGAACACTTAGTGACGAACACTCTCATTTCATGGGAGAGGGTGTTTTCCCCTTAGTTATTATTTCCTTCCTACCCCTTCCATAGGTTGTGATGTCTTGAGGAGACCTTACACCCAAGAGTCTTCGGGTAGGTTTCGATTGGCGTGGTTTTAGCCCAAGACTCTTCTGGTAGGATTACTATTCACAAGAATCTTCGGGATGGGGCCCAGGTGTGTTTGGGTGGGGATGTGATTGTGGTTTGTGGGGCCCAGGTGTGTGTGGTCGGGATATGTGGTTGTGAGGCCCAGGTGTGTGCGGGCGGGATATATGGTTCTTAAGGCCCAGGTGTGTGCGGGTGGGAAGAGTGTGGTAGCGTCAGGATGTTCGACGTTAGTAAGAGCAGCTAACTAGTGGGAAATTGGTGTGTGGTACCCAATACTATTGTTCTTATATACTAATACCTTTTGTTATGCGTTTTTGGTTAGCGTGCCTGGTGAGGTTGGGTGGATAGATTTCATTGTTAGGTTGGTTTCTTCTGTTGTTCTCACGGGACATTAGGATATCTCCCCACCTGTTCATGAGATCTTTAGGTTTTCCTACTGAGTTTACGTGTATGCTCACCCTGTGTTTACTTTTAGGTTTCCATGAGGACTACCAGGGTCGTGCAGGACCCTACTAGTCGGGACAGTTGGAGTTGTTACAGTTGTTGTACTCTTGTTTCTTTTGTTATTGTAGTTTTGCGCTTTCTTGTAATTGTACTTTGTTTTAGAATTTTTTAAACATTCATGTGGGATTGGATTGGGTTATTTCTATACACATGATATTTTATTTTCTTTTGGTGGTTTACTTGTCCTATTTCCCGATCTTAATTAATAAAAAGGGTAATTCCTCCCTTATTTGTGAAAACTCATACCCTTGGTGCTAGTCGCTACCCCAGGGCCTACTGGAGGTGGGACTCGGGGGGGTCATTATCTCCCTTTCACCATTTCCATCTCCGGAGGGGCATATTTGATGGAAGGGGGTCATGACAGAATGGTTTCAGAGGTGATGGTTGAGAGATAGGATGGAGTCTGGAGTTAGGTAAAGTGAGGATTGCATGGGATGGTAGGGTGATAGTGTTGGCTGATCTTGGTGCATGACAGAGGCCAGGGAAGACTGGCTAGGACACGGGATTTTAGCGCCCCCTGTGATCTGATGAAAGGACTCTGAGCCTACCAAACAACAAAGTGAGACTACATTGATTGTAGGGTAGAGACCCTAGGGTAGGTACATGCAACATAATGATTGTGTTTTACTTGATTTGGGTGTTCTGGGAAAGAAATAAAGTGATAAAATGAAACCTTGAGAAATTTCCTTACTACTTTGTCTTAGGAGAACTTTGTTTACTGTACAACTATGGCACCTGGAAGTCATCCCTGGGTGGCTCAGACAGCCGAGGCCCAGAAAATTCAGGCGTTCAATCAATTGAGGATCGACCGAGCGGAGGAAGATAGCCAGTGGATGTAGACTCTCTGTTCCTTCCAACGACAAACCCTCAATAATTATGAGGGTAGTACTTCAGATATGGAGTTAGAGGGGTGGATTAAAGAGAAATTGATTGCTTTTATTTTGATCTGTGATCCGTGGGAGTACTGGTTTCCCCTAGCAGTCAGTCAGATGAGAGGTGTGGCGTGCCAGTGGTGGACGCTCTACCTTAGGGAGAGGATATAGGTAGAGGGTCTATCGGTTTACATTAAGAAGGAGTTCTTAGAGGAATTCCTTTCTTCCATGATCAAGGTGGAGAAGCAGTAAAAGTTACTATCCCTCCAACAGAGTAGTATGTCAGTGCGAGAGTTGGGGATCAAGTTCAAGGATCTCCTACGCTTTTCTCAGAATCTCTTTCTAGATGAGGAGTCTCTGGCGAGACGTTTGAGGAGGCGCTTCATCCTTCTCTCCAGTATGTTGTCACCCCCTTCACCCTTCCGATGAACATGGACGTACATATTAAGGCATAGGTTTTAGAGAGGATGCACTCGCAGGGAGGTTCACAGCTAGAGGGGATCCTACTGGGTTTGTCGAAAGGGAAGGAAGTCAGCAGTAGGTCTCCTATGACAGGTCCTTCCGGATTTAGTCCAGTAGGGAGCAGGCCCCAGCAATTCCAGTTCAGATCATTGGGTCCTCGTCCCCTTTTCATGAGCCCAGGACCAAATTGTTTCTTTGTGGAAGTTTCCCGCACATTTAGAGTCGGTGCCCGACCCAATCACAGTACGGTGGAGGTGTCCAGGTTCAACACCCGCCGTAGCAGCACGAGTTGCTAGGGAGGCCCTTCTAGCAGCAGCTAGACCCTGCTCCTCCGAGGGAAGACTTTGCAGGAGGAGGCTGACCTCATGGTGCTCCTCAAAGACCTCGACCAGGGTGTGGTCAGGGAGGTGGTCGACATCAGTGAGGCAGAGGAGTTGGACGTGGATAGTTGCACGCAGCAGAGTTGGCAGCTCCAGCAGGACCAGAGGTGGTGCGAGGTACGATTTGTTTGTTCAGAACTCTTTTTTCTGATTTGTTCTATTTGGGAGCTTCACACTCATTTTTTTCACCCGGTCTAGCTCATGCCTTGGATTGAGTCATAGAGTGACTTTCCGTACCCTTGGTTAAGAGTACACCAGTTGGTGGTCAGACCAGCATATCTTTTGTTTTCCAAGGATGTGGGTTGACGTTGGGACCACATAGATCTATTAGAGACCTTCTTTTGCTACAGATGTAGCCCTAAGATGTCATCCTAGGAATCTAATGGCTGTTTTATGTTATTGTTGTTGATGATTGCTTCCGAAGAAGAGTCGTGTTCTCCGACATGGATGGGCATCATGCAGTTTTGGTTGGTGAGAGGAGCTATTAGGTGGGAATTTAGCATGTGAAGCCTCTCCTTTCCTTGTTAGGTGGGTTATCAGTGGTTCCAGCTGATACAGAGATGATGGATGTTCCAAAGGTTGTGGGGGAGTTCCTCGATGTTTTTCCCGAGGAATTTATGACTCTACTACCCCCCCCCCCCGATGTGACATTGAGTTCGGGATAGACTTAAAGCCTGGTGCCCATCTGATTTCTATGGCCCCTTATCAGATGGCACCTTCGGAGTTGTGGGAGTTGCGGATTCATATTGACGATCTGATGGAGAAGGGATTTGTTCGACCCAACATGTTTTCATGGGGTTCCACATTTTTGTTCATGAAGAAGAGAGATAGTGGTCTCATGCTATGCATATCTTACCGAAGGTTGAATCAGGTAACAGTCAAGAACCGTTACCCCCTTCCAAGGATATATGATCTCATCGACCAGCTAAGAGGAGTAGGTTGGTTTTCTAAAATTGATCTACGATATGGATATCATCATCTAAGGGTATAGGACAGTGACATCTCGGAGGTATCTTTTAGGTGTAGGTATGGGCACTTCGAGTTGGTAGTGATGTCATTTGGAGTTATGAATGCACCAGCAGTGTTCATGGGACTTATGAACTTTTTCTTCCTAGAGTTTCTGGACCGGTTCATCATTGTGTTTATCGATGACATCATAATCTACTCAAGGTCAGAGGAAGAGCATGTTGGGAATATCAGGGAAGTCTTGGATGTCCTTTGACCCCACCAACATTATGTTAAATTGTCGAAGTGGAAGTTGTTCATGCAAGAAGTACACTTCCTTGGGCACGTGGTGTCTCAACATGGAGTGTAAGTTGACCCGTCGATGGTGGAGGAAATTGTTTCTTGGGCAGCACCCAAGAGCGTGGCAGAAGTTCGTAGTTTCCTGGGGTTTGCAGGAAATTATCAGAGGTTCATTTCGGTCTTCTCTCGAGTTTCTGCTTCAATTACATCTTTGACTAGGAAGAAACATGTCTTCTTATGGAGCGAGTAGCGCCAGTAAGCTTTCGACAACCTGAAGGAGAAGTTGGTCAGTTCTCTAGTACTCAGGTTTCCAGAAGAAGGATTTTTGTATGAGGTTTTTTGTGATGCTTCTTTCCTTGGTTTGCAGTGTGTATGGATACAGAAGAAGGGTGTGATTTGTTATGGTTCTAGGTAGTTGTTCCCTCACGAGCGTAACTATGCCACCCATGGCCTACAGCATGCAGTAGTGGTGTTCGCCCTGAAGTTGTGGCGACATTACCTGTTTGGGTACCTCTTTGTGGTCTTCTCAGTTCACAAGAGATTACGTTATATCTTCTCTAAACATGACCGGAACTTATAGTAGTGGATAAGGGTTGAGTTTCTCCAAGACTATGACCTCGAGATCTCATACACTGAAGGTAAGGGCAACATTGTGGCTGATGCCCTGAGCAGGAAGCCACATAAGGAAGAGGTTCGGGAATCTGCTGATTCTTGGAAAGTGATGGGAGAGTTGGCTACCTTGCACTTTGATGCAAGGGTAGAAGGTGTTAGACGTTGTTTGTTTCAGATGATGGTGTAGTCCTCCTTTCTGCAGCAGGTGGAAGAGTCTAAGTGGGGAGAATCCAAGGCAGAAGTAATGCAGAATCGTATCGATCAGGGGAATGCTCCAGAAGGATGTTCAGAGGACAGCCGACATCAGATGCTCTTTCATGGAAGGTTGTTTGTTCCGGAGGTGATGTGTGAGGGAGTTCTCTGTGATATCCATAGCTCCGCCTTGGAGGTGCATCTAGCAGTTTCAAAAATGTAACAAGGCCTAAGGGAACAGTTTTTGTGGCCCAGGGTGAAACGGGCAGTGGCGGAGTTTGTGGCTATGTTCCTAGTGTGTCAGCAAGTAAAGTTTGAACATCGTGTTCCTAGTGGTTTGTTGCATCCCTTGGATGTCCCCGAGTGGAAATGGGATGACATCTCAATGGACATTGTCACATGACTATCCAGAGCTCAGGGTGGTTATGATGCTATCTGGGTAGTGGTGGATCAACTGATGAAATCATCTCACTTATTAGCCATTAAGGAGTTGGGCCTGGTGAGTACCTTAGCACAGACGTACGTAGAATAGGTGGTGCATTTTCATGGAGTTTCAAAGACTATCGTCTTAGATCAGGATACTCGGTTCAACTCATGAGTTTGGAAGGGGTTACAACATGATTTTGGCACTTAGATATGCCTTAGCACTACTTTCCACCCCTAGATCGATGGGCAGACAGAGCGGACTATCCAGAAGTTTGAGGACATGCTGCGAGCATGAATTCTGAAATTTGGAGGATCATGGGTGCGAAACATACCTTTAGTAGAGTTTTCCTACAAAAAAATATTCCACTCTACTATTGGCATGGCTCTATTTGAGTCTTTTTATGGAAGACCATATCGTTCACCCATTTGCTAGGCAGAGGTTGGAAAGACAGGTTCTCTTGGGCCAGAGGTGGTACAGAGCACCATAGAGAAAGTCCAGCTTGTGTGTGAGAAGATGAAAGTGGCTCAGGAGCGACATAAGTCTTATGATAATTTTCAGAGGAGGCCCTTGGAGTTCGACATGGGAGATCATTTGTTCTTAATGTTTTCCCCTCGATGGGGGGCAGTGGAGGTTTGGGAAGGGGAGTAAGTTCTCCCCTAGGTTCATCAGACCTTTCGAGGTGCTGAGGCAAGTTGGTGAGGTGGCATATCAGCTGGCCCTGCCACCTCAGTTGGAGAAGGTTCATGATATCTTCCACGTCTCCTAGCTTCGTCGGTACTTACACGATGACTCTCACGTTATCGACTATGGAGTGATAGATATGGGAGATGATGCGACCTTCGAGGAACGACCATTCATAATCGAGGATCATAAAGAGAAGGTGCTTCATGGATGAACAATCACCTTGGTTTGGGTGTTGTGGAGGCATGGCAGCCTCGAGGAGATTACTTGGGAGCGGGAGGCTCAGATGCACGCTCAGTACCTGAAGTTGTTTTGACTTTTGTTTTTCTCTGTTCTTCTGAGCTTTGTTTTGATGTTATTCCCTGAACCATTGATATATGGAAATCTTGGCTTGTTTGTTGTGAGACATTTTGTTTCCTTGTTTACTGGAAGTGTTTAATGTGTCTGAAAAAGTGGGAAAGGAAAAAAACTGATCGTTAATCGAGAATCATTAATACGGATTTCATTGAACCCATGTGGGCAAGTCAGTGCCACCTAAAGTGGATAATATCTCGACATGGGAGAAAGAATTTCCCAAAGCCACGTGTTCGGATAGTGTGTTGGTTGTACGGTGTTGGGGGAAGTGTATGTTGAAAAATCCTAATATATAAAAGTGGGAAGACCCAATTCTTAATCGAGATGAATTAATACGGATGCGATTTAACCCATGCAGGTGAGTCAGTGCCGCCTAAAGAGGATAATATCTCGACATAAGAGAGGTAATTCCTAACACATATGATTAGGGTTGTTGGTTGGGTTTCGGTTATAACGAGAGCCCTAATATGTATCTTGTTGGGTTCCTCTGGGTTGGTTTCAAAATTCTCAGGGATGAGAATGTTTTAAGAGGTATCTGATGTAATGGCATGGACCTCTCCGGCCCATTCCTTTGTCGAAAATAGGGTCATGAAGTGTTTTAGAGAGTGGAATGGAATTTTCCCACACTTTTAAAAAAATTTGTAACTACACGTCATATAGTGCGAGTACACGCCGTGTACCACCTTTCCAGGTATACCATGTGTTGAATCTGTGTCTTCTCTGTGAAATAAATGAGTACACGCCATGTAGACCACACTACACACCATGTAGTTCCTCCCTACGTACGTGTGACCCTCAAACCATGAGTTGACCAGTCAATGGTCGTGTGATGTGTTGAGGCCATGTCCTTTCCACATGAAATAAATGAGGACATGCCATGTATCCCAGGATACACGCTGTGTTTTTCCTCCCCATGTATGTGTTACCCTCACAACATGTGTTGACCAGTCAATGACTATGTGCCGTGTTGAATGCAGTGTTGGAATCCGCATGAAGACCGTGTGAATAGGTCGAGTACACGCCGTGTACTAGAAAGTACATGTCGTGTAATTTAGTTTCTCTCACCGATAAAATGAGGGGGCCTCTCCTCCTTTTCAAATAACTCCTCTCCTCCCCTCTCCTTCGAGAAGAACTCTCCCGAGAGACTCCAAATCTCCTTTACTCCATAACTTCTTCATCTGAGATCCGATTTACGATCTGTCATTGTCCATGGGATCATAATGACGAGGCGGAACCTCTAAGATTGGATCTGTTGTTTTCCCTTTGGCCTTTCCTTTCCAGCTTCCACTTGAGGAGGTTTTTCTGTGTTTAACAGAAGCGACGGATGCCAAGGGATGTCTTCAAAATATGATTCAGGGGAGCATTGTGATCCGAAACTATTGAGGTAGGGATATTACCTTCATCTCTCTCTCTCTCTTCATCATGTGGGGTGGGTATCCCCTTGTTTCTATGATATAAAGTTGAACCAATAAATAAAGATAATAACTGGCTTAAAGAACGGGGATGGGGAAGTTATTATGTTTATCTTTATTTTATCATATTATTATGTTGAGAATTGAATAGGCTTATACCTACTGAAAAGAACGGTCATTGGGGGCCTTTTCTTGTGAAAATAATTGTTTCCCCTATCTTTGTAGACCGTTTTTATATAACTTTGTGGAATGTTGTATTCAGTTAATCATGTAAAGTTGGCTGATTTAAAATCTAGAACCCTTGTGTGATCACCCCGGTTGAAAAAATGGAATAGTGAACTTGTGAATGTTGGCTTGGTTACATGGTGTGTGAAAAGGGGGGAGGATGGATCATGATTTTTTACGAATAGGATGGGCATCAGGGCTATGGTAAATGATATTAAAGGGGTGATGATGTGGAATAAGCCTTGTTTTGTGATACGGTGTTGGTGATGTGGTTTTAGTGGTAGCAGGGATTCAGTAATGGGTTGTGTTATTAAAAGAATGTGGGAAATTGTTAAATGAACTGTGGGGAGAGATAACGAACGTGGGAACAATCAATGGTGTTTGGCTGATGATAAAAGGTTGGGTTGTGTTGCTTGTGTTTTATCTAACTTGATTTGTGGTTGGCAGGGATTTTGTTCTACGAAACGCTTGATCTGGTTTGATAGTTTCCCAGTAGTTATGGAACTAATAAACTATTACTGATGAAACTTAAAAACCTAAATGGCGCTGGGGTTGTTTGTTGTATGCATGCTTCATAGTATCAATGTTGAGGCACGTGCTCTGTTTCTCTGTTTAGAAGCCATATGTTGGGATGTGTGTTTGGTAAACACACACACACACACACACATACATATATATATATATATATCTTTGTTTTTTGTTGCACCCCAACCATGTTGAGCACTTAGTGTCGAACACTCCAATTTCATCCGAGAGGGTGTTTCCCCCTTAATTATTTGCTCCTTCCTACTCCTTCTTCCATAGGATGTGAGGGCATGAGGCAACCTTACACCCAAGACTATTCGGGTAGGTTTTGATTGGGGTGGTTTTAGCCCAAGACTCTTCAGGTAGGTTTATTGTTCCCATGAATCTGCAGGATGAGGCCCAGGTGTGTTCGTGCGGGGGTTTGATTGTGGTTTGTGGGGCCCAGGTGTGTGCGGGCGAGATATGTGGTAGTGAGGCCCAGGTGTGTGTGGGAGGGATATGTGGTTGTGAGACCCAGGTGTGTGCAGGCGGGATATGTGGTTCTTAAGTCCCAGGTGTGTGCGGGCGAGAAGAGTGTGGAAACGACAGGATGTTCGGTGTTAGGAAGAGTAGATAACTAGTGGGAAAATGGTGTGGGGTACCCAATATTATTCATCCTATATACTACTACATGATGTTATGTGTTTTTGGTGAGCGTGGCTGGAGAGGTTGGGTGTATAGATTTCCTTGTTAGGTTGGTTTCTTCTGTTGTTCTCATGAGACCTTAGGATGTCTCCCCACCTGTGCACGAGAGCTTTAGGTTTCCCTACTGAGTATACATGTCTTCTGACCCTACGTTTACTTTCAGGTTTCTAGGAGGACTACCAGGGTTGTGCGGGACCCTACTAGTCAGGACAGTTGGAGTTGTTGCAGTTTCTGTACTCTTGTTTCTTTTGGTATTGTACTTTTGATATTTCTTGTACTTGTAATTTGTTTCAGAATTGTTTAAACATGAATGTGGGATTGGTTTGGGTTATTTCGATACATTTATTCTTTTCTTTTTTTTGGTGGTCGACTTGTCCTATTTCCCAAACTTAAATAATAAAAAGGGTAATGCCTCCAATATTTGAGAAAACTCATTCCCTTGGTGCTAGTCGCCACCCCATGGCCTATTGGAGGCGGGACTTGGGGGTCATTATCTCCCTTTCACAATTACCAGCTCAGGAGGGGCATCTTTGATTGAAGGGGGTCATGACAGTTATATGAGGTGCCTTGGGAATCGGGGCATTGAGGTTGCAAGTTACTTGAGGTGCTATGCTCCAGGTTAATTTTTGAGCGTCCATGGGATGTATGACCTCTTGGAGGAGGACACCGATGCAGTGAGAGATATGTTGGGTTTCCAGAATAACACTGTGAAACCAATGAGGTGCAGGGGAGAAGATTCATCATCGAAGGGCTCTGCATCCGGAAAACAGTTAATTGAATTTTTTTTTAGTTTTTTTTGTATTGATACTGAGTGAGGTGATTCATAAGGTATGGATCCCCTAATGTATTTTTCATGAACCTTTGTGATTAGGGATGTTTGGGTTACATTGATCAGAGTGGTATGTTCAGTTTCATCTCCAGGCCTCATTTGATTGCTCTGGGATGAGCTATATTATAATGGGAAGATTCTAAGAACCTGAGTTTTTAGAAGAGGTCAAAATTCTGAACCTGTTTGATTTTTTTGATGTCTCTCTAAAAAAATTGGGAAATATGGATGTTTTAGATATTACCAGAATACGCGCCGTGTACTCTAATGTACACACCATGTATGGCTTAGGCGATTATCGGCCCTTTACTCACCGAGTACATGTCGTGTGATGACCGTGTAATAATTTCATACTACAAGGTCTGTACTTATAGACACGTTTTGTACCCTTGACCATGTGAAGGCCATACATGGAATGTTTGAATGATGACTAGGTATAATATTTTTAGCATGTACATGCCGTTTTGGATTTGTACATGCCGTGTAGAGGGGTCGTGTATGGGGATATACATGGTGTGTTGGGGAAGTCGGAAATGTAAAGAGGTACATGCCATGTACCAAAGGTACATGCCATGTACCATAGGTACACGATGTGTATCCTTTATTTTGCGTACCAGCTAGGATCAAGCCATGTGCCTACCCGTGTGGAGTACCCAAGCCATGTTGATATCTCCACTTATGTCAGAGTTCACAAAGGGCCACTACACAACATGCATTCCTTAAATAAACACTGTGTACTTTTTTAATTCTCTTAAATTAAAGGGCGTAACATATTATTTTGAAAATTTGTTTCTTCATCCCCAACATCGCAATAGGTCCTTTCCGAAGTACCTAAGAACGTTTCCACCATAAAATCGTCATCCGACATCTGTTCATCAATCTGTTGATGGATGTGTGACCGCAACAGCGAGGCTAAACCCATGCACCCTGTTTCTTGGTCATTGGGATGTCACGACCTTCATCACATTTTTAGGTATTTTGAGCAGGACCCAGTTTTATCTGTTATTTCATACTATATATTTCATTAGACCTATGGGTTGCCGTTGTGTATTCCAATTAAATGTTTTTCTTGAGCGGGGTCGGGCGAAGGGCCTTTGATCCATTGGGGCATTCTGGCCGGGGGAATCCAAAATGGTAAGGATTGAACTATGATGTTTTAACTGATAATTTTAATTTCATAAGCATTGATATGATTTGTTAGAGGCTCTAATGACCCAAATGCTGGTATGTGAAAACACCTTTCTAGTTTAATACAACTATTTTTTTTCTTGCATGTTTAATGTTTTACATTATGATTAAATATGTGATGTGTGATATTGCATATGTTGGGACCTTTGGGTTGTGCTAGGAAAGATCGTGGTATTTTTTAGTGATGTTGATCATAGGATGCACTTGGCCCAGGTTATGTTGGGTAGTTCTATCCACGAGATTGGGCATCAGGGGCATCGGTTTTAGGCAGGATGACTGTCATGATGGGTATGGCCCGAGATAGAGGGATGTTGATACCATAAATCATGAGAGTCAAGGTCGCAGGGACATGTGGTGTCATAGATGTGTGGGATTGGGTACTATATTGGTGATTACCAATCACCAAGAAACATTGAGTTGTGTGAACATAGAGAGACTCCGTGATGAAGTGGTTTTGACGAATCATGTTGGTAGAGGCCCCCGTTAGTTGTGGTTTAGGTACTATCGGTTTGGGGTGCTTGTCGTAGGAAACCACGTGGAAGGTGAGGAGACTTTAGGGATAAAATTGGGGCAGTCTTGTGGGGGGAAGAGGCTTTCTGTTATTTGATGGAAGATATCGATGTCCATCCGGATACTTTTTTTAGGGAAGTCATTAATGTCCCTCCAGCTACTTATTTTGGGGGAATACATCGTTTTCCATCTAGTCTATTATTGAGGACAGGCATCACTTTTCCTCTGGTTTATTGTGTCGAGGGCGTGTCTTTGAGACGTCGGTAATTGAGACACGCAGTGTCAGGGGGAACATGGTGTCGGGTTACATGACAAGGATTCCGACATCATCCGAAGAAGGTGACACTCCATTGTGGCTGTTGAGATCCAGTGGATCTTGTGTTATTTTTACATTTTTTTGTTTACTACTTTCTATATAAATGCATGCCTGCTTAAACACTTATAATAGGTATGCACAATTGGGTGGTATCCTACTAAGATTCCTCTCACACCATACATGGTCCCTTCGGGATGCGTGCAGAAATTATGGATTTATGTGCAGGGAAGAGGCCAGCTTCTGGAGGTGTGTTGCATTAGGTATTTCATGGAGATGTAATGGACCTTGAGGTCTTTCAAATGTTGATTTAACAATGTTTTGCATACTTTCCAATTTCAGATTTCTTTTCTTTAGCTACAGTAGGTTATCCATTAGTAACATTTATATTTAGAAATTTAAGACCTTCTTTGGATGAATGTTTTTTTATTCCATATTAGATATAGTTGATCAATATGTTGTTCTGTTTATTTCTGTTGAGGTTGTTTATATTTATTGATTCCATTGTTTATTGATAGTGATTTTTCTTCCTCTCAAAGGGTCTGGATCGACTCTGCTGAGTCGTTTATTCTGCTGCATCATTATTAGTATACATTGAGTAGTACCATTATTATTATCCGTCGAGAGGGTATTTCCTCCCCACTATACCTCTAAGACCCTCACTGCTAGTTGGCATCCTTTGGCATTCATGGAGGTCCGCCTAAGGTAGTAATACCCAACCCGTTCAGAACTGTTTGGGTGGTTGTTTAGGTCTGGGTTGTTACCGTAATGAACCATATAACTCATATAAAGTATACTCTTTTATAATAATACATTCATCAATTGAAAATTTAAATTAATTACATATACTCCATAGTTCTTTCCATTCAATTTCACTAAGTATTAGGATTTTTAGTACATCATCATGTCCACTCATACCATTTAAAAAACTAGTATACGTATTAGAAAACTAGTAGAATGACTCATCTTCTACCATATTGAAATCATGATATTCTACCCATTTCATCCATATATTTTATGGTTGTCACAATGTCCTTTATATTCTGGTAATCAAATTTGTTAAAAATAATCAATAGATATATATATTCCTTAAAAAGATCACCACATCTTACACAAATTTTAAGGTATCAAAATACTAAAATTAATGGTGGTAACATATTAAAGGGCACCCATTGTTACCATATTTTTTTGTGGATCATGATGGAAATAATAGGATTATGGTTGTCCAATATTATGTTTAAAAAATTAAAATAATGATTCTTTTCGATGGTGTTGTTGAATCAATCAACAGTGAGTCCAATGTACAAGATTAAGTGAAGTTAATCCTTATATGTGATAATATTATTTTAATAGTGTTCATATAACTAACATAATACTATATTATTAAAAATTAATTTCTCAGCTAGGATATTTGTAACCACTAAAAACAAATTACTTTTAATGGCGTTTTACCGTATTTAAAATAATTCCTACTATAATACACAAAGGTAAAACCATGAAATTTTTAGGGAGACAAAACCCATTATGGACATAAAATTTTTTTATGAATCAAAGCCTAAGATCATGTTTTTAAGAATATTATAAAAAGAAAATTATTTATATTGATTAGGAAAAGAAAAAACCATTAGAACTAATTATTAAATGAAGAACTTAAACTAAATTGATGAGAAATGTAAAATTACAAAACTAGGAGAGACCATTTTTTTAGGATGAAGTAGATCATTGATCATTAATCCCTTCTGTAATGACATATATTTTAAATGCATAATTCTTTGTTATTATATGGATTAAATTAAAGGAGCAGTTTTGAGATGATTAATCATTCTAGGGACCAATGTTCCTACAATATATGTTTGAAATATATTATATATGTAAAATAATATTTACTCACATTTTTCATGGGAAAAAATGAATAAATCTTATAAGTGATCTTGGATAAGAAATATGAAGAAATTTTTAAGTTTAGAATCTGTGTTATACCATTGGCGAGACATAATATTTTTTATCGCACACCATTGGTGAAAAAAGTCATTGGCAGTAGAGAATTTATAAAATAAATTAAATAAATGATTTTTTATTTTATTTATTGTAGTGATAGAATCACATATAATTATATAGTTATGAATATTTCCTCAGGATTTTTCACTCAATCCCTCCAGATCAATATGAACATTAGTGGGAATATTTGGAGAATGATAACAGATCTGGTCTGTATCAAGGATCATTACACCAATAGAGTATGTAAATATCATCAATGAAGACAGTTTTACATTGTTATTTATCAATGATTGATACATATCAATATAATATTTTAATTTTTTGTTCATATAATTATTTTATTGTAGATAAATTTGGATCAATCCCAAGATTTGAATTGATATGCATATCCTTAGTAGATTTTAATTTATGAAATTTTAAATGATCACTGTGAAGTACAACTATTTGTTTGCCTCCAAATACGACAATGAATCAATTAAAAATGAAAATATGCTGAAGATCAATCCAATGTTTTTATGTCTTATGAAATTCATATAGGTTTCATCATTCAAATATTGTTACTGACATTTTGTCCAAAGTTTCTACCATTAATTGTTTTCCAATTATTGCATGAAATTTATTTTGTTCAAACGATGGAAATAATGATTATGTTGCATGATGGAGGATATGATTAAATAATCAACTCATATGTTGGAAGGATCATTGGATATGAAGAAAAAATTGGGAGAT
The DNA here is from genome assembly GCA_963277665.1 of Viscum album. NCBI lineage: Eukaryota > Viridiplantae > Streptophyta > Magnoliopsida > Santalales > Viscaceae > Viscum > Viscum album. Next base: position 594,334,876 of record OY728162.1, on the reverse strand, counting down.
TATAATTATTCTAAATTGAGACATAATATTGTGACAGATGTCTCGATGATTGTGTTTCTTTTGAAAATCATGTCTTGAAACCTGACCGCAATCATTGGAAGAGCACAAATGACCCCAGAACAATGATTTATGTTTAGGGTGGGAGTTTCTATGATGTGTAGATCAGTGCTGATGAAGATCTATTTGATCATGAAAATCTAAGGTTACATGACATGTAATCTGTTATTACATGAGTTTGGGGCCCTCTCCACACTAGCTAGGGTTTCAGGATAAATATATGGATCGTGTGTCAAGGAAACACTATCATAGGATGTGTAAAACTTCCTAGTAGGAACAACATGTACATAATAATTTATAAAGAAATATCCCAATATATAAAACTACAGTTATTCTATGTACTTGGACAAACACACAACTAGGAGTAAAAATGATGTTATATGTACATGGCTACGGATACACAGCCACTTCCATTGACACACAGAATGGTGTTGGGAGATTTATACATTGTTTTTACTTACCTATAAAATTTTATTTTGAGATTTTAATTTAATGTGATGTGTCACCAAATGGGTAATCTCTTGGACAGCGGGACATAACATGTACACCATGTACATGATGCGTACCATTTCCAAGAGTGTCTTTAATCCTCGTTTCTTTAGTCTCGACATTTTTTTTATGAATGTGTTCCCTTGGAGAAGTTACTCAACGGTACAATGTGACACTGTATCGAAATAATAGGATTATGATCCCCTCTAGAAGCCGAGTGTAACATACCAAGTAAGTAAATAATATAAAATTTTCATATTTATTAATATCTATGAATTATATATAAATTTTACTTTAAATGGGATGTTATGTTCGATGAAATACCAGATACATCACAATGGGTATCTTTGGAATCTTGTGTTGCAAACAACATTGGGTCATACTGAAAAATAATACTATAATATTATTTTATATAGAAGTTAACGCCTTTCCATTGTATTATAGGGAATAAATAAAACAAAAAAATATGATTATACATGTTTGATAAATGTTTTTACATTTATTAAATAATAGATAGGGGATTAAAATGTGAATGAACCGTATATTAAGAATAAATACTTTGATATTCATTAAATGAATGATTTATCACATTTTGATTGAAATATATTTTTGAATCACGTTTTAGATACTTTTATATGTTCTATTTTACAAAATAAAATTTTTCTTTTTAATCGGGACATCAAAATTATACATTGAGTAAATTTTTTGTACTTTTCTGATAACATTCATTTTTTATGAATACTGGGAAAACTATATTTTAATTCAAAAATTAATTTTAATATAATTTATTTATATGGTTATACTATCTTTATAATTGTATTTAATGTGTAATTATATTTTGGTTTTACCATTTAATCCAATTTAGGTAAGCGGATGTAATTTTACATTGAAATTGGACATAAACAAATTTCAATCCTTTGATAGTTATTATTTCATAAAGTCATGATTTGTGTTTTTCCAACATGAATTAATTTTAAATTAATTTCTTATACTTCAATGTTTTTAATTTGGAAAAATTGATTCTATATTTGGAATCAGGTGGTAAAAATTGTGCTCATGGGTACATTTTATTTTTATACATTATGAATATTTACATTAGAAAATATGTTATTTAACATGGTTAAAGGCCAAATCAGGTAAATATGGGTAAAAAATATTATTATAATAATATTAAATTACCTTAAATTGCGTCCCAATCCAACTGGTTTATTCTTTTCCGACAATATGAATCCTTTGGTCGATTTTGGGACCCAATAGATCCACATAAGAGTGATAATCATACTTAATATTAATTTATTTAATGTAAAGATCAAAATGACATAAAAAATTATCTTTTAGTAAATAAATATTTACCTGGGGTTATATAATTTATCACATAATCTATAAAAATTAATTTTAAATATAAAATTTTTTCAAAATCATTATTTTTTTATACTTCAAATTAATAAAATTATTTATGACCCAATAATGATGCAGTATTTACGAGATTAATGAATTTTTTAAACAAATAAGATTACAAAGTTTAAAATAATATCCAAAACATGTCCAGTTCTTATTAGATTAATTTATTTTGAACATGAGTCTTCTTATCATTGGGATTAATGAAATTATTTCCTTTAGAATCCAAAAATAATTATATAATAAAATAATGTTTTAAAACATTCTTAAAGAACCCATCCTCCCTGTTATAAGAACCCCTCATCTCTAACCAATTACTCACACCCCTCATTCCCCTTTTCTTTACCAAAATCTACCCAATTATGTTCCCTATAACCTTATCTTTTTCCTAGAATCCTTTTAATATACATAAGGAATTTTATGGTAAAATTTTGGTTAAAACAAAAGGGATATACCAAATTTCAAGATAATGTCCTCTCATAAGTTATTTTCATTTATTTTACTTATATAAACGCATAATTTTTTTTATTTTTTTTTATTTTTTAAAACAATAGTATCTTAAATATAAATGGTTGTTGTTATGAGAAGGATTATATCAATATTTACACACACCTATCTCTAATTGGTATGGAAGAAACTGTTTCTTTGAATAGTGAACTACTTCCTCATGAAATGATGACTGTTCAATTATCTTCTACAGCCTCTCATGGCGGCCATTATTATGGAAATAAATTTATATTCGATATATATTATATTGATATTGTTTCTATATTTCTATATTTTCCATTTGTAGTATACCATTATGGTTTTCATAATGGGTAAACACTATAATTTCATTTGAGGAAGTGCAGACAATCTCCCCCTCAAATTGATATGACTCATTCTTTCCATACATGGAACAAGTTATGGATAGAGATAAATAAATTATAGATGATTATATACTTGAATTATAATATAACTATTATCATTAAATTTTCTTTACATTAAATATGAAATATAAATGAATTTATAATTCATGCGTACCTACGACTTTAGTCTCCATGAACGGTGCATTTCATTTATTCTCACCAAATGGTATGTACTAAAATAAATTCATATATATACTGGATATATATTATATATATTATATCTAAATCATGAATATAATTTTGGTGATTATGGAATTTCAACCACATGGAAAATTTATAATTATAATAAGTTTATTTTTAAATCATGTTTCGAACAACCACAACATGTTCGATATGATATCAAATAATAAAATAATTGTTATAGAAATGTAATAATTGATATAAAAGTAATAATAAACATTAAAATGGTTATTATATATGTATAAATTAAATTTAGTATATTATTCATGAAATTTAATAACGATAGAGTCATGTTGGACATGAGGTAAGGGGATTCTTATATCAATTTTAATTCCGTGATATTTCCAATGATTAACACTTATTTATTTCTAGTGGTGAATTGTGTACTGTAATTTGATATATATTAACATGTTTCTATTTAGATTAATGGAATTATGTGATTCATTTAGATGTTATTATCTTTTAGTCATATGACTCGATTGATTACAACGTGGTAAGAGGTTTTTGTCTAACTTTTTATTCAGGTGAGATTCATAATATATTTTCCACTATTTCCTTTTTGTGGTGGATATACTTTGATTGATTATATTATTTATGTAATATAGTTTTATTTAAGTTTATTTACATATACATTGAATTATCCTTCTTTCATGGGGAGTATTTTTTGTATGATACAAAATCGATAAGGGAACCTTTGCCCTCCTCTTTTTAAAATACATATTTTTGTTATGTATATTAATTTACATCTTATTATTGTTGGATATGTTATTATATATCTTTATTGTTATAAATTTTATGTCCAACTGATGAGATACCATTTTTTCTCTCATAAATTCAATTTCTGAATTTTAATGTTACGTCATTAGGCTGTCGAATTTCTGTAAGGGAACTTCTTCACCCAAAATCAATTCAATTAAATAAAAATCTACTTATGGATTATGTCATGCTATGAATATGTTTGAATAATCTATGATTATTTTACCCTTAATATATACTTATATTGGGTGTATTTATATTTTTCACACATAATTATTTCATTGATTTATCCCTATTGTAATGATTCCGTCTTTATATGGGATTTCATCTCAATTTACATTCTGTTGAGATTTCATTTTAGTAATTCACTTATTAACATTAATATGGTGTATATATTATCCATTAGAATATTATATCATGAATACCATTATTCTCATGATATAATAATTTTTTTTATTATATTTTATTCATAATTTATTTGTATTCTTGCAAATCTTAATTTGTTAAGAACTCTTTTACTAAAATATTGTTTTAATGATCTATTCTTATAAATAGTTATCATTAATCACCATGTTTTAAAAATGTTTTTAAGAATTTATTAATATTTACATTAATTTTTTAAAATTTTAATTCTATTACAAGCGTCAATATGGTATAGGAAACATTGATTCAAAAATCTCTTTATTAAATGTTTTAAATGGTTTGGAAATGATTTTATAAAACATTGTTTATTTCAATATATTGAACTGATATATTGTGATTGGAATGTGAAAATTTTACCTTTAATTTAGGCTTCTGTTATGTTTTATGATTATGTTAGGTTAATTGGGCATTATTTACGAATATAGGTGGTTCCGTGACAAACCAAGGATGTGTGAGCTCGAGATAGCTCTCAAATCTTTGGGTAACATGATAGAGGTAAACATTATTGTTTATACTAAGAGATTTAGAGAATATAATATTATGGATATTAAAAATAACTCTCCATGTAGTTGTGATAGATACATTTTATGTATGATATGGATTCCATAAGCTTTCGGTTTGATTTATGATTTTTGGGTGTTATTCATAATTCATACAAATTCAAAAGGTATGTTATGATTTAAAACTATGGTTTCATTGATTTTAATTTATTTATGGGATAGTGTTTTACTTCCATATTTTATAACCCATTCTGAGATTTTTATTCTCATCCCATGTTTTTGAAATGTTTTACACATGAATTAAAATTGAATGGGTTCAAGGATGGGATCTTGGAAAAGATGTGCTATCTAAAACATGGATGCACATATATTTCTTGTTATGAGTTTTTTTATAAATAAATGGATACTCAGAAGTAGCCTCTACATGTAATTTCCAAGTGGATATGTAATAGTTATGGCCTAATTATATGAAATCTTAAACTTGAAATGATCCTCAATGTGAAATATTTACTTAACTCAAGATTATGTAATGTTTGAGGTCGTGTCCTTATAGTTGGTATGAAATGTTGGTTTAGAAGGATTTAGGGATAAAGAGTTTTAGTTAAAAACATGTTTAGTCCCAATGTCTATTATTTTAGACAAACCCTTGTTTTATATATTTTTAATATCAGGGAATGTATGTTATAAATAGAAGGAGTTGGATCTCAAACGACATTACTATCTCTTCCTGATGACATGCTTGTAATAATTATTACCAAGTCGTGTTCAGATGATTGTGAATCATTTCTTATCATACAACTCACTTGCAAGTAGTTTTTTGAGATATATAACACCAAAAATATACCTTGATATCATCATTGATCATGGGTTGTATTTAATCAAATCCAATTATAACAATATTGTAATATTTTTTAAAAATTTAAATATTATCAAAGCATATTCAAATATTTTAACATATCTAAATATTTTGAAGAACATTGGGATTTTGAAAAAGGTGTTAAATAAAGAAACACTTGCGAAACCTATTTATGTTTTCTTTTATAATATAGACTCTCTGCACATACATATGATAGTTTAAAAGGAAAATTAATTGAATGTTTCAACTCAAATTCGGTCCAACTATTTTTGTAACATCCCGGATCTAGGTGGCAAAAAAACGATGCCCCGATCCCGGTTGGTCCCATGACCTTAAGCACATTTTCAAAAGTTCCAAAGGTTTCCAACTATTAGCGAAGTCCTAGGTCTGAAAATGTGAAATCTATTACCTCATTTTTAAGAGTGCAGCACAACAGAGAAAATACAAACAAAAAAAACTGATGTAGTAAACAATATCAAGCAGATATGGACAACGATACTGAAATAAAAGATGACAATAGTCATATATGTGATGAAGAAATATGTCCCTAATTCTAAGAATGCATCCAAAATAGGATACACTAAAATCTAAAACAATACGGTACATGGTACAAGTACAACAAATCCAAAAAAAATAATGCAACAAGAACTCAACACCATCACAAGCCTAAGCTCGATCCCATGCTCTCCCACTCCACTAAAAAAATAATGTACCTTTATAGGGACTCATTCCCTTATCAACACTTCTAGAAATATAATATTTTTGGGCCAAAGACATGACCCAAACAGGGTGTGATAAATAAATTCAAGTAGGCAACCACTAAAGGCCCGTGCCCAACTGTCAGTGAAATTGTGTAACAACATTGTATAATAATGAAATGCAGTAAACTATGAAGTACTCAAAAGTAGCTACACCTACCAGTTCCAATTCCATTTAATTATTATTTAACAATACATTATAATGGGATTATATGTTCTCGAGACTCAACCTCAGCTGACAATATCCCACACAGTGCAACAACATGAACCACAACAGGCTATCTACAATGTAGAAGGTAAGAACAATATCAAGAATGTGCTTTAGCTTGGTAGGTATAACATAAGAAATCACCACAGTGAATAGTAAATGTAAACTATGTCCTCAGACATGCAAATCATTACCCTCAGGTAAATAGAATCAAAACACTTCAGTGATTGCCCTCACGAATAACGAATATTTCACTCATACATATGAGAAATTTCCCTCAGGAATGGAAGCTACTACCCATAGGAATAATAATAGTTGACATCAGGCTAAACAAAACACTACCCTAATGTTATGAAAAACAATTCCCTCAAACTAAGTAATAAACTATTCCAAGACCAACACATAAGTAATCAATTCATATATATTTTCTCTCAAGAAAAATCAAAGCATGAAATTATCAGTCAAGGCCTCCACCGTACGACACCCCAAACATGGGCGTGTAGCCCTACAATATACAAAAAAAACTCGATAGATGGAAATAAACACCAGAACACCTACCTCAAACTCCAATAGGGGATATACATGAAAGAAACCTCCCGGATCAACTGAGAACAACATAGATCTAGGATAAAAAAAATTACAGGTTCAACACAACATAACATCCCTTAGGTAAATAATTGGAAGCAGAGATTCATGAATAGAAAAGAACTCACCCGCGTGGTTCAAACGAGATTGACGGTGAAGGAATTAGAGTCCCGGTGTGCGGTCAGGATCTCTTCCACGATCTGGCCTTCTCTCTTATGGCTCTTGGTCATTCAATGCTTCCTTTGTCGAAAGATGAGGCTAATTCCCTTTTAAGAAAAAAACCTAACAACATGGTGTGTACTCCGAAGTATAAAGTTTGTACTTTACATTTTATAACTATTCCTCTAGCATCCACATTCCACCACCTCATTGTTCATCAGCCGACTTGGTTACACGATGTGTATTTCTAAGTACACGGCGTGTACTATTGGTCCACTGGCGGCTACTCCCACCACCTTACTATTCACATGTCGACTGATTACATGGCGTGTATATACTATGTAGATACCGTGTAGTGAGTTTTTCCACCCTTTATCACCGACAGTCCTACATGCCATGTATGCTAATCTCACGTGGCCAAAGTACCCAGCCTGTGGAAAAGTACATGGCATGTTCCCACAAATTTTGGTATTTTCCCCCATTTTCATTATTTTCCCAAAAACAGATAAGGAAAAAGGAGAAGAATAAACTTGTACCTCATGAATAATAAATGAGTTCTTACAAACATCTTAACATAAAGAAATTCGTCCCCGAATTTCCCATCAAAGGGTGGTGAAGATAAAGCTGAGAACATCTCTAGACAATGAGCACGTACATTGGTCTCCCGCTCAGAGGATTCATCCTGCACTTGGCCATTATTCTATAGCACATGTAAAGAGGAATTGACCGACCATGTATAACCTTAATGCTCCTATCAACAATACGAATCAAATTTTCATCAAAATATGCATCGACCTGATGTTCAACCACATCGGGATGAAAAACATGAGATGGTTCTGATTGATAATGGTGTAGCTGATGTGCAAGGAAGATATCATGCATGACATGTTACCTATGTGAAAACTGCAATCGATAGGAAACCAGCCTGACTCTCTCCAGAAACTCAAACGGCCTGACATTCCACAGTGATAGCTTACCAAGACTCATGATCCTCCTATGTCCCACCCTCGGTGAAACACTCATGCAAACCATTTCCCTGACCATGAACACCAAGGGTCCTCTACGGCGATCAGCATAAGATTTATTATAAGATTGTGTAGTCACCACCAGATTATGAATCAATTGGACCTGCCTTGAATTCTCATACACAATACTTGGTCCCAGTAATGTTTCCTCACTTACCTCCAACTAGTATAAGGGTAAATGACATTGCCTATCATATAAAGCCTCATAAGGTGTCATATCAATAGTTACCTAAAAACTAATATTTTTAGAAAACTCGTCCAGGGGTATGTTATTCTCCCAAGAGCCTCTAATGTCCAGGATACAAGCACGCAGTATGTCCTCATGCACCTGTATTGTACGTTCTGACTGTTCATCGGTCTGTTTGTGGTAATATGTGCTTAGAAGCCTATGTGTACCCAGTTCCCTCTGAAAACTCTCCCAGAAACGAGATGTAAAACGAGAGTCCATATTTGAAATGATGGAATGAGGGATCCCATGAAGACATACAACATCTCAGATATAAAACATCTCGAGCTCTTCAACACATATGGTCTCCTTGATCAGAAAAAATTGATATAAATTCGTATGTATGTCCATAAAAACCCACATGGAATCATTTCCTCAAGGTGACCTCAGCAAGCTGGTCTTGAAGTCCATCGTGACATCATCCTTTTTCCACACCGGAATGGGTAACTATTGTAACAGTTTGGCTTGGATTTGATGTTATACCATCATTTCCTGACATGTGGAACATCACACAATAATACATGCTACCTCTAATTTCATACATGGAAACCAATTCTGATATCTCATGTCACGGTACATTTTGGTAACTCCAGGGTGCACTTCCCAAGCTGAAGCATGAAATTCCCACATCAACCCATCGCGTATATCCCCTAGAACCAACAATCGCCCATGGATATGCAGTACCACATCATCGTCAATCATCCAACAGGGTGGAGGGTCCTCATTTTCCACCAAATCTCGTAGAACTTGGCCTTCTGATTCTGAGAGAAGTCTCACCCTCACTCTATCCAGGAGGGTAGAAGTCACAACTAAGCATGAAAGATAGGCTTTCCCCAGACTATCGTGGACCTCTAAATGCATCTCATAGAAAAATGCCATGAGATTGCACTCACCACTGGCCTCCTACACTACCTATAACTGAGTCCTCTTATGTAGTGGATCAGCTAATTCATTACCCTTAACAGGTGTATAGGCAATCTGAAAGATGAAGGATTGAAGGTATTCAACCCACCAATGATGTCTCAAGATCAGGTCATGTTGGGTAAAGATTTATTTAAGATTGTTGTTGTCTAAAAACACCACAAAATTTTTTACCAATATTTAATGTATCCAATAGTGTAATGCATGAACAACTGCATCCAACTTGATATCATGTGTCGGGTAATTATTCTCATTTGGCATCAACTGTCGAGGCTCATACGGAACTACTCGATCACCATGCATCATCATTTATCCTAGCCTAATACATGATGCATTACAATTAACTATATAGAACTTCCATTAATTTGGATGCATCAGGACCAGTGATTATGTCATTCTTCACTTCGGCTCTTGAATGGTTGTCCCACAAGCTTCTGACCAAAAGAACATCATACCCTTTTTAGTCAAACCCTTCAACGGCACTGCTAAATGGGAGAAGTCCTGTATAAAGCACCTGTTGTAACCAGCCAGCCCCATGAAACTCAGTATTTCAGACATTTTCTTAGGATGCACCCAGGAAACTACTACTCTTAGTTTCTCTTGATCTACCGCAACTAGTACCTCTAAAAAATATGACTCAGGTGGTGTATATTCTATATCCAATAGTTTCACTTAGATAGCTTAACATATCATTAGATTCTCTCTCAGTGTACTCAAAACAATCTCATGATGGGTGTCATGGTTGTGTTGAATGTGATAATACACCCAGATATCATCCATGATGACTACAAAAAAATAATATGGATAAGTGTGGAACACACGATTCACAAGAGCCATGAAAACTACTGGTGCATTTTTGAGTCCAAACAGCATGATGATATACTCATATAGACCATATCTGCTCTGAAAGTCTATAAGCGGTATGTTCGATGTTCTAACACATAACTGATGATATCTGGATCTCATGTCAATCATTGATAACACTTGTTCTTTACGAAGTTGATCAACAAATCATCAATCCTTGGAAATGGATATTGGTTCATGACTGTCAACTGGTTAACCTTTCGATAATCCACATAGAGTCTGAGGGGATCATTCACCTTCTTCGCAAACATGACAGGTGAACCCCAAGGATAAGTATTGGGTCGAATGAAACCCACTGCTTGTAACTCCACTAACTATTTCATGTGATCTTGCAATTCTGGTGTAGCCATTCTATAAGAATGAAGGGACACCTGTGTCACTCCTGGCACAAGATCAAAAGTGAAATACACTTATCGCTTTAGATGTATACCTTAAAAGACATCTGAGAAGACATCCCTGAAATGATTAACGACTGGAGGGAAATAATTCTGACAAGTTTTCTAGTCATCCAGATATAAACGCCCAGAATGGGCTATTACACCACCTTAAACATGATGATCGTATCCATCTCGGCTCGCCTGGACATCCCATTCACCCTAGTATACAAACTCCCTACCCTATGGTGACATTAAACTTACCCTATGACGATAGAAATCCACAAAGGCTTCAAAGGTACCAACAAGTCCATCCTATGAATGACATCATAACTCGTCATCTATAATACATAAAGGTCCCATAGAATGTGAAACCCACCGACCTCTCGGGGGTAGTCCCTGCACTGACGCACACCTGCCATTCTAATTCCGAAAAGAGTGTCTAGAGTCATGATATCAGAAGAAGAATAAACATAGAGCCCAAGGCTCTCTACAATGGGCAAAAATATAATGTTATGTGTAGAACGAGTATCGAAAAGTACAGGAGATAAAACAAAAGAAACTAGAATAGTACCTATGACAGTGGATGGTCTAGGATCCTGTTCTTCTTGGGTCTGTTGCACTGCATATGCCTGCCCAGTGTCGCGGCCCAGCAACACAGCCTGACTACCCTGAGCTGACCTGCCCTACTATCTCTAAGATCCTGGTGTCTGGATACCACGACCACAACCAACACCTCGTCCTGAATGTCCTGACATATTCCAATACCAGGACTGATAAGAAACTGCTGGCCCTTCTCCTACACACGGAGTCTACATAAAACCCCTCTCATAAGCCACAGGGGGAAACACCCTAAAAAATGTTGCAGATGGCCCATACTTCTAAAAGATCTGCACTCCACCTAGTCATGGGGGCACTGATGTCTCTTGTTCCCCTTTTTAACACACTGTTACCACATAACCAAGCCAACTAAAGAGTTCTTTTTTGATTATGCTTCCGCCGTGAGATAAATCCATCTACCTCTTCCTCTTACTGGTAGAAATAGTACCAGAAACTAGTGTCGAACATCCCTGGACTACAACACTAGCTACCCACAGGTTCCGATTAGTAATCAGTGTCTGGTTCACAATAGCATGCACTATAGGAAACATGAAAACATTCACCAATGCTCAAATTTCATATTTAATACCTTCCTCAAAGCATCTTTCCCTCAACATCTGATCACCCACCAAAAGAGGTGCAAAACTATATAGCTCGGTGAAACGGGTAGAATAATCCATCACTAACACGGAGCCCTACTATAGATTCATGAACTCTCGAGCACTATATTCCCTTAGATTCTCCTAATAGAAAAATTCATAGATGAATTCCTGAAAATATACACACACCATGTCTCATTGATGCTCAATCTGGGTGGTAACATCCCACAATATCAAGGTGGAATCACGCAGCATGTATGCAGCGAGTTTGAACCTCCTCCCTGGAGGATTCTTCAGATGCTCGAAGATCATGTGCATAGACCCCAACCATGAATCCATAGCATGTGGTCCTCCATCCCATGAAAATCTAGGCAGATGCTACTGCTAGAATTTTTGGGTCAGCTTTGCCATAGATGTGGTTTTCAGTGGTGCTCTTGGGAGGTCTGCAAGAACCGCATGTAGCCTTCACAGAACTGTGCATCCACGTGTGTGTCTAGTATAATAGCTGGTGCCGCATATAGAACTGCTGGAGGATCCATCGATAGTCCATGGCATACCACCTCTGGAGTATAATTTCTGCCACTCTCATGGCGAACAAACCGAGGTTGTCTCAGCGGCAAGACTCTACATGGTAAAACACACGCTTTAGATAAAGAAAATCAAAGAAAAATAATTTGATGTGTAGGAAGGGAATAAATAAAATAAAACATTCAAGATGAAAAAACAATAATACACGGTGTGTATAATTACCACACGGAGTGTTCCATCAAATATTTCACATGGGCATGTACTCATTCAAGAACTGGTCATGTAACACCCCCAACACAGGACGTGTTGTCCACACACACATCGTGTGCTTGAATTTTCATCCCATTCTCGAGTCCTCCAACATGGCTTAGCCACACAGATATCCATAGAACGATACTAAACGGCATTTATAATGACAACACAATTTTTAATAGATGATCTTCACTAACCCATGATGTTTGGGACAATAAAGACCCGTAAATTTCAAGGAAATTTTTTTCTTAATTTCTTTGTGATTTTTCGAGTACACTGTTTCTGACTCCACCTGATTATGAGGCTCGGTGTGCCGGGAATCAATTTCCGAAGTTTATCTCGGCTACGTGCAGTGAACAAACGAGCAGGTTTTTCTAACTTTTGAACCGGTGCTGAGAACCAAAATCTGAGGGCATCGATGAAATCGCAGTTCCAGTAATTGATTAAAAAAACATTTTCTGGAGTTGTGTTTTCTCGGGTGTTGCTATTAAAAAAAATGGGTTAGCTAAGGAATAAAATAAAACTTGTGCAATAAATTTTATTCTAAGTAGCTTAAACCAACTTGTGGAACATGAGGTGGGACCCACTAAATCCTAACCCTTCTTGATTGGATATTAGTGAGGTGGGCCCCACACGAGCCCCACCGATTCAACATCATCAATCCTCCCATTAAGTTGGAAAACCACCATTAATTTTGTGTACCACACCCACACCCCCTTATTAAATGCCAACTCAACTCTCGTGTTTAAATGGATTATTAAACCCCTCATTAATTGGTCAATGCACTTTAATTAAATTGTGATTTAAATTTAAATTTCAAAAATGGATGGCATGAGTAATAAAATAAGGCAAAGCCTTATTTTAGTATTGTTGATGTGTTGTGCATAAAGATTTTGGGAGAAATTACTCTAGTCTTGAAGAATGTTCATCCTCGTTGATGAATGCAAAGAATGATGAAGAATCCCGGCCTCCGATGAAAGATGATGAAGAACGCAAGTTCTTCGGAGATCGACGACGTGACGCCGTGTACTGCGACACCCACGATCCTCTTCCGGGATGCCGTCTCCCGTGACGTCTTTTCCCGAGACGATCCTCGTTCAAAAACCTCTTTGAGGTAGGGGGTTTGGTTTAATTTAATTTATGAGGATTATATATTGGGCATGTGTTTAAAATGTTGAAAGTCGTTTGAACCACTAACACGGTGGGTGCGGACCAACGAACAGGTCTTAACCCACTGATTCTTTGTTCTTGATGCGCGGAACATTGGGCGAGGATGAAACGGGACTGTTGAGTGATTAGAGGCCGTCACAGTAATCTACGGGTCCCATGACGACCCCAGGCACAGACGGGAGCAAGAACAGAACACCAGAGCGGCTCCGGTGGCCCGTGGACTTCACCGGCGGTGTGGCTCGCCGTGGCCGGCAACGACCGGCCGCCCGAATGCGGCAGCATTCCGGCATGCCGCCAGGAGGGACCGTCGCGGCATCAGCCACGACGGTAGGAGACCGGGATCCCGCTGCCGCGCTGGACCTGGGAGAGATGCGGCGCCCAGCGCAGTGTCTGCTGGAAGAAAGGAGCGAGCCCAACTTGTGGGATGTGGTTTCAAAACAGGGGGGCGACACCCCCCCCTTTCTGTGACAGCTCGGCCGAGTCGAGCTGTCTGGCCACGCGGGCCGCGTCCGCGCCTGGCCAACCGGCCGCCCAGGCCGGACCGACCGAACTGGGTCGGGCTGCGCCCAAGTGGGCCGGACCCGGACCAGGGTTAGGTCGACCCGGTTCGGGCTGAACCAGGGGGTCTTGGGCCGGGTTGGTCCGGGCCCAAAACCCACTAAAAACTGGATAGTTCTTTTAAATGCCCGTAACATGGGCTACTGACCTCCGATCGACGTACCTTCAGTTACGATGAGATCCTTGGATCGAGATGGTCGTTTAGGTATATTTCACTAAAGGATTCAGAGAACTTTGGGTACATCCAGGTTGGTTCGAACACAAAACCAACCGGGCCCTTAGAGAGAATATGCTTATAACTTCAGTTCCATAGGTCCTATTGACGTGCCGTCAACTTTGTTGGATTCCTCTTAGTGAGATGGGCCTTTTGGATTACTCCGCTCGAGGTTTGGACGTAGTTGGAGTACGATCAGGTTGGTTTTGACTAAAAACCAACCGGGCCCCTGGAACGAAAAATCCAATAACTCTCAGACCTTGTGTCCGATTAACGCGCCGTATGTCACGTTGAGTTCCTTTTTTCGAGATAGAACTTTGGGATACATCAACTCCGGACTACGTGTCAGTTTATGTATTGAACCCCCTTGGATCTTGGAGCGGAGCCTCCCGGAATCGAGCATGATGTGTGCGGGAACCCTAGAGCTGGCTGCGATTGCAACGATAATGAAGACTGCACTGAAATCCTCCGTGGGTTCGGCAGCAATGAAGATTTCACTGAAATCCTTCGTGGGTTCGCCAGCAATGAAGACTGCACTGAAATTCTCCGTGGGTTCGGCAGCGATGAAGACTGCACTGAAATCCTCCTGGGTTCGGCAGTGACAACGACTGCACTGAAATCCTCCGTGGGTTCGGCAGTGATGAAGACTGAACTGAAATCCTCCGTGGGTTCGGCAGCGATGAAGACCGTACTGAAATCCTACGTGGATTCGATGGTGATGACTACTATTCTTGTATCTTATGTGGGTATGGCATTGTTTGACTATGTTCTTGTATCCTACGTGGGTCTGGCAGAGTAGCTGGTCTGTATCCTATGTGGGTCCAACAGCTTAGCTGGTCTAGTATCCTACGTGGGTCCTAGCATAGATGAATCAGTGGCTACATATGATCATCACTATCACCTTATGAAGAAGTATACCTGTGTGAGATGAGTATTGACTTTCAATGATTATCTTCGATATGATTTACTTGCTTCCTATGTGGAATGTGTTGAGCATTCCTGTGTGGATTGGGTTGTACTATCCTGTGTTGACGTGATCGAACTTGGGCTCGAATGTTGGAGCCGAACTCAAATTGATGACTTAGTTATATCTATGGGAATATACCTAAGTAGTGTTAGATGTTACTTTTTGATTGTATCTTTCCTTTTTGGATTATCCTTTGTGGATTCTGGGAGACCTTTTGGGGTCTCAGGGTCCCTACTGAGTAGCATATACTAACCCCTACACAGGCTATGCCCGCCCTACGTTGTGTTGGATGCAGACGACGGACATCGCTGATCGTGGTTGAGGCTTGTGGAGCAAGTCCGTACCTGGAGGTGGACCACTGGGCGGGACGTACACGGAGCGGATAGCTGGACCCGAGGAGCTGAGGAGGCTATTTGTACCCACCCTTCAGGTGGGACTTCCAAAGGACGACACGACGTTGATGCTTTACTTTTAGTTTTGGTACTTTCTTTCAGTTGAACATTACTTCAGTTGGGTTTGTATTCTGGCCCATTTACTTTCTGCACTTACTATTGTACCCATTTTTATTTAGTTTTTAAATCTGCTTGCTTACTCTGTGGTGTTTGTTACTTATAAAGGCAATGCCTTCCCCTTTTTTGTCGGGATTTACACCTTGGTGATAGTCACCATCCCCTGGCCTATCGGAGGCAGGCTTGGGGTAGTCACGGCATGGGTCCCGAGGACGGTTCGTGACAGGGACACTGTCGGGTACTCACCTCACACTACACGACATGTTCTAGAGGGACACATCATGTATGGATTATATTCCAACAGCATGTGTTGTTAGTGATACGTCCAACCACGTGGTTGACACAACACGACATGTTACACCCACACATGGCATGAACACCACCCTATTTCCCAAGCCAAACTGCCAATCCCACATGGTCCATCACCAGTCAAGACTACACGACGTTTCCCACAGATACACGGCGTGTACTAGACGAGCTTCACCGACCCTAGTTGTTAGAGACACGGCCGTACACAAGGCTCAAACTACACGGCATGTTCTAGATGGTCATTGCTTGCAATTTAAATGATAAAACCAACCTGTGTCATTAGTTACACAGCAAAATTCTTAGATTACACTGCACAACATGTTTGGAAGTGACACAACATGTTTAAGTGAAGTTTTCTTCGTCCACGTTGTTAGTCTAACAATGGAAACATGGTCAACACGACATGCTGTTTACAACCGGTACACAACATGTTCCCTCAAGAACATCCCCATCCCATGCCTCTACCCACACGGCCTATGACACAGTTAGATACTAAACGACATGTACATAAGTAACAGAGCTTGAACATATTTTTTTCATTTCTTCTTGAATAGAAGAGTAAACGTCATGTAATCAAAATTACACAGCATGTATTCTGGGGTTTTCTAGACAATAAGCCTAAGAAACTACTCCAGAGTCTATAAAAACGATGAACGGACAATAAAGTGCCAAATTCTGATCCTTGAGGTCCCATACTCAATGCAAATCAAAGGTTGGCATCTTATGCATGTTATAAAAAATGCTAACAAGTCGATGATCCTCCAAATTTCGGTTAATGAGGGCCCATACTATTCAAGAACAAATTCATGTAATTCATTAAAAAATCAATACATATCAATACCATATCCAATATAATGTATATTATCAAGGAATCTATCACAACATCATTTATTTTCTAGAACAATATCAATGACCACAACAAGAAATTTCTAGTGCACCTATATGGTATGGAAACTATGCATGACATTTTATTCTAACATGTTCCTAAATGATGCATGGGATGGCATACCCACATCTCATCAGGTAACAACTAATTATAACCCAGGTATAAAAATATAAACAAAACACCACAATTGTGTCACCCAACAGTGAAAATAAAATCAATTGTAATAATCATATATGAAAAAACATAATTTAATTCGAGGAAATCTGACCTTTACCTGTACATGGGGTAGCTAATCCCGGTCACAGTTATTACGGAATCCCTTAGATATCTATCTATTTTCGTCATCGCAAAATAATAATATAACTCTGTGAAACGAAAAACTCATCTTATACCACATTGTAACATTCCAGATCCAGGTGCCAAAAAATGGGTGCCCCGAAACCGATTGGTCACATGACCTCAACCACATTTCCCCAAATGCTAGAGGCTGCCGACTTGATGTGAGGGCCTAGGTCTGATAGTGGGGAAACTATGTCATCATGTTTCAAAGTGTATCACAGCAGGTAAAATAAAAAAATACCAAAAGAAGAAGCAGTAAACAATATCAAGGTAAAATTGACAATAGTACTGAAATAAAAGATGACCAATAGTCATATATAGGATGAGGAAATATGTCCCTAATTCCAAGAATGTAGCCAACACAAGATACATTGAAATCCAAAATAATATAGTACAAGGTACAACTTCATCAACAAAAAACTAAACAGTGTAACATGAACATAGAAGCATCGCAAGCCTAAGCTCGGTCATCTACTCTCTCACTCCTCTCCAACAATCAAGTACCTATATATGGACTCTTCCCTTATCAACACATACAGAAAAATAATCTATTTGGTCCTAAGACATGACCCAAACATTTTGTGAAAAATAAATCCCTGTAGGAAACCACCAAAGGCCCATGTCCAACTGTCAGTAAAATTGTGAAACAACAGTGTGCAATAATGAAATGTAGTAAACTTGGAAGTACTCAAAAGAAGCTACTCCTACCGGTTCCATTTCCATTAAAATATTATTAAACAATTAAATATAATTGAATTTTAAGTTCCCAAGACTCAGCCTCAATCGACAATCTCCTACACAGTTCCACAACAAGAACCACAATAGTCTATCTTCCAAGAATAAGGGAAGAAAAATACCAAGAATTTGATTTAGCTTGGCAGGTATAACATAAGAAATCGCCACATTTAATAGTCAAAGTAAACATTGTCATCAGATATGAAAATCCTTACCCTAAGGTAAAAAAACAAAAAATCATAGGTGATTTACCTCATGAATAACGAATATTTCCCTAAGGCATACGAGACAATGCCCTTCGTCCCATAAGCTACTGTCTAAGGGCATAAGAAATGAATCCCACATGTTAAACGAAACACTGCCCTCAGGATAAGAAAAACACTTCCCTCGTGAAAAGAAAGAAACCAGGCCGAGTCCAACACATAAAAAAGTATTTCATATATATTTTCTCTCATGAAAACACAAATCATGCAATAATCACAGCATACCCATGGGTATCCTGAAAAAACGGCTAATCCTGGGAAACTCACCCATGAGATGGCCCTGGATCAAGGAAACGATCCCAAAAAGTTGTTTATACATATTCATAAATTTACCAATTAAATTATAGATATATTATTAGTGAATGACTCAGCTATACGACACCCGAAAGAAGGACGTGTAGCACTATGGTACACAAAAACAACTCGACAATTTGAAATAAACACCATACCGCCTAACTAGATCTCCCCAGATCGATACACAACAATGATGCCTCCCAAATCCACTGAGAACCACATATATATAGGATGAAAAATTATGCATTCAAACGCAAATAACATCCCTTCAGTAAGGAATTGTAAGGAGAGATTCAAGAAGAGAGAAGAACTCACCTGCGCAGTTTAAATTAGATATACAGCGAAGGAATCAGAGTCTTGGTGTGCTGGCAAGAGCTCTTCCAAGACATGACTTATTATTCATTAGCCTACTTGGTTAAATGAAATGTATTTCTATGTACACAATGTGTACTATTGCTCCACTGGAGGCTTCTACCACCGCCTTATTGTTCACCTGCAGACTGATTAAATGTCGTGTATATACTAAGTACACATTGTGTAGTGTGTATTTAAACCCTTCATCACTGACAGGCCTACACGACCTGTATACTCATCTGACATAGCTAAAGTTGATGGTGTGTGGAAAAGTACATGGAATGTACCCAAATATATTGGGATTTTACCCCATTATCATTATTTTCTCAAAAACCCTTATGGGAAAAGGAAATGAAGGAACCCGTACCTCATGAATAAGAACTGGGTTCTTACAATTTTATTAAAATCATATTTTGTTAAATGTTTTAAAATTTTAATTCCATACATGATTATATATCGAATCTATTTTTCTCCAAACACCCATATAATCCATGATGTACAAGGAGTATATGGATGATGGAAGGAAATGAATTTGAATGATCTATAAATCATTGTTGCAATGAATTGAAATTCTACATACGTGATCAAGATGATATTGAAACCATGTGGACACCATGATCTAGTTATGATGTTCATACTATTAAAAATTGATTTATTTTATAATATTGAGGTCAAATAACAAAACAGACAATATAAATAAGGCTTAATGAATTATGATTTTTAGGTCTGAATGTATTGGGATAAAAATTTATTATATATAAAACTATTGATGTTAAAAAATGTTAGGGTTATTTTTCAGTTTTATAAAAATGAAAACCTCTTAGATTGGTGACAACCCATTGCTTCCAGAAAGGCTGTAGAAATCAATCCCACAACCAAAGCGTGACAACGGTGCATCACCTACCAATGTCCTACCCAATGTCCTTGGATAATATGTCTTATTATTTTCAGTTAAATGAATTTATGGACAAAGAATAAGTTGATTGTGGGATCTTATGTTTAATCAGCTAGATATCATTATTAGAAGAAAATGATTTGTGGAATAAGTTATAAAGGTTATTTTAGAAGATGTTTTCTCTTTTGGAAACATTATATACATAAGGGAAATAGAATACTATTCCATCTAATTTGTGACGTAATGGTTGAAATTTTATTTTTGAAGAATCTGCGTTTTTATAGTAGATAGATGATGATTTTGTTTTTTAAGGAAATGATTAACCTATATAGGAGAATATGTGATAAGGATTATTACTTTTTATTATGTGACATTAAGAGTAACTGATTTTATTTGTAGAATAATGTTAACTATTATCTTGGAAGACTATGTGATGAAATCCTTTAGAGATTTCAGTTTCATTATTAATTTGGATTACAATGAATAATTTTATGGGAATTTATTTTTATAATGTCCTTTCTTGAACATAGTTTTCTTTTTGAGGAATTTAGGCGATTAAGAGTTTTATTTATTTTTATAAGAGATTACCCTTTTGGTGATTATATGATATTGTACTAACCTATTTTGCTTTTTTTGATGTCTAAAGATAGGGAAAGTATATGGATCATAATTTATAGATTATGTGATACTCTAGATGTTGATTCAAGTACTTCAGGTGTGACCATGTACTCTTGAATACTAACCGTATCGAGAAAAAGATGTGTTTGTGGGTGAATTTTAATAATGGATTACACACTACATGAGAAGTAATTATATTTCCTTACAATATATGTCATGTTATTAATAAAATTCATCCTCATTATGAAAAGGATTAAGAAGAATAAATGTTACATGCTCTCTTTCATCTTTAAACTTTTACCCAACCACAAATTTATGGTAGTGTAGTAGTTATTTTTCTGTGATAATGTTCTATATCACTCACTTTTAATTTATGAGAATTAGTTCCTCTTCAATATCAATTTTTTTAATGGAATCCAACTATCTATTGTCTCGAGTGACCATTTTACTTATCTCCATTAATTTTAATGTGATATTTCTATTGAAAATTTTTCCTATATGGGACATTCAATGAAATTTCGAAGCCAAATTTTAAAACTACAAGGATGTAATTCCGAAACGGGGGGAAGGATATAACATCCAAGGCAAAAAAGGAATATAACATTTTTCATATTTATTAATATATGTTAATTAAATATTAATTTTACATTAAAGGGGATGCTATGTTCGATGGAATACATGATAAGAAACAACGAGTAACATTTAAATCATATGTTTCACACAATGTTGGGTCATATAGAAAAATTATAATATTATATTAGTTTAATTGGTAGTTAACTCATTAGGCGTTGTTTTTGAGAGATTGAATAAATCTAACAAAAATTGGATTTTATGTGTTTTTTAAATTTTTTTACATTATTTTATAAAATTTAGATGCTTAAAATGTGAATGAATATAATTTTAAGCATAAATACTCAAATATTCATTAAAAGGACGATTTAAATCCTTTTGAAGGAGGAATTTTTTTAAATATTGTTTTGGTCACACTTATATGTTTTATTTTAAAAAATAAAAATCTTCTTTAGAATAGGGACATAAAAAATTACATGGGGTAATGTTTTTGTATAATTCAGATAAAATTCATTTTTTAAAGAAGAGTGAAAAATGTATTTTAATTCAAAACTGCCTTTTAATATTATTTATTTATATGATTAGATTATATTTTTAATTGGTTTTAAATTTTATTTATATTATTTCATTACCATTTAATCCAATTTTGGTCATTCTATGTAATTTCAATTATAAATCAGACATAAACAAATGTTAATATTTGATAGTTATTTTTTCTTAAAAACATGCTTTTTGTTTTCAAAATGTGAATTAATTCTAAATTAATTTCTGACACTTAACTATTTGGAATTTGGAAAAATTAATTCCATATTTTGAATCAGGATATCCAAATCATGTATATATGTAACTTTTATTTTTATACATTATGAATATTTACTGAAGTAAATATTTTATTTACCAAGTTTATTGGGTAAATCGGTTAAATACGGGTATAATATAATATTATAATAATATTAAATTACCCTAACATGTGTCCTAATACTAATCTTTGATACATGTACGTACATTGGCATCCTTGGGTCGATTTTGGGACCCCATGGAGCCATATAAGAGTGATAATGACACTTTATATTAATTTATTTAAATAGAGGAAAAAATGACAGGAACATATATATTTTAGTAAATAAATTTTAACGTGGAGCTATGTAAGTTATATACTCAACTATAAATATTGAAAGTAAATAAAAAAATGAGTTTCTACATCATGATATATTTTTTACAATTTTTAAACATCGAATAAATAAAATTATATATGATATAATAATGACGCAATATTTACCTCATTAATGAATGATTTAAATAAATAATATCATAAAAAATAAATATAATATACAAAAACTATCACATTTATATTGGATGATTTTATTTTTAACATTATTTATCTTATTATCGACTTTAAGGAACTTTTTACCTTTAGAAAATTAAAATCATTATATAATAAAATAATATTTTCACACATTCTTAAATAGTCCAACCCCCTTATAATAATCCTTCACAATAACACATTACTCACAGCTCTAAATCCCCATGGATCATCCAATGTCTTCTCAATTAAGCTCCATGCATCCCCATATTCCTCCCAGAATCCTTAACATAGGCAGAAGGCACTTCAAGTAAACCTTTCGGTTCAATCCCAAGGGAGATAACAAATATTAAATTCACATCTTCCTTAAAGTTTTTTTCTATTATTTTACTTCTAAAAATCCCTAAAATCATTGTATTAATTATATTTATAAAAAATAGAAAACTATATATAATATATTTTTGTTAAAATAAAAATTATAACTACACATACTCACAACTCCATCTAATGAGTAAAAACAAAATGTTTTTGTGGACAGCAAACTACTGCCTCTTGAAACGATGATTATTCAATTATCTCCTACTACCTCTCATGGTGTCCATTATGATTGAAATATATTAATATGTGCTATATTTTATATTTATATTGTTTCTATGTTTCTTTATTTTTCATTTATTCCATCCCTTTATGGTTTCCATAACGGGTATACATAACAATTCCATTTGAGGAAGTACGGAATATAAACCCCTCAAAGTGATATGAATCTTTCTTAACATACATGGAACACATAGACGATGGAGATAATTAAATTAAGTATGATATTATAATGTAATTAGAATATAACTAGTTATCATTTCATTTTTATTACATTAAATGTGAAATAAAAATGAAAGTATTGTTTATGCGTACGTACGACATACCATCTCCATGAACGGTGCATTTCATTCTTTTTTCTATAAATTCCATTTACTATTATAAATACATATATATACTGAATATATATGATATATATGATATCTTAATCATGAATATAATTATTGATATAATTTAATATTAACCACAAGGACATTTTATAATTATAAGATGTTAATTTTTAACTCAAGTTCCGAACATCGACAAAATGTATTATATGAAATCAAATAATTATCTAATTTTTATTGAAAAGTAATAATAAATTTTAAAGGAATAATAAATAGAAAAAAGGTTTTAATTTAATTATAAAATAAATTTATTTTATTAATTTGTGGATTATATAACGATTAAATCATGTCGGAGAAGAGGTAATGGGTTTCTTATCTCACTTTTAATTCACTGAGATTTCTATTGTTCACCACTCATTTATTTCATGTTGTGTATGGTCTACATACAGTCGATATATATTATCATTATTATCATTATATTCATGGTATTATGTGATTCATTAGTTTTTTATTAACTTTTGATCATACAACTTGATTGATAACATAGTGTTAAGTGGTTTTCATCTCACTTTTTATTCATGTGAGATTCTTGCTATATTTGCCACTATTTCATTTTTGTGGTGGATTTACTGCTGATGATTGTATTATTTGTGTAATATTATTTAATTTAAAGATATTTACATCTTCATTGAATTATCTTTCATTAATGGGGTGTATTTTTCGTATGTTACAAAATCGATAAGGGATGCTTTCATCATCCTCTTTTTAAAAGACATATATTTGTTATGTCATTTAATTTATATATTATTATATTGGGATATGTTATTAATTATCCTTATTGCTGTAAATATTATGTACATGTGATGAGATACCATTTTCCATATCATCATTTGATTTTCCGAATAGTAATGTGATGTTATTTCTCTGTCGAATTTCTATAAGGTGACAGCTTCACCCAATTTCCATTATTTGGGTAAAAAATATACTTATTGATTATGTCATGCTATGAATACCTATGAATAACCTATGATGGTTTAATACATAATATCCAATTAAATTGGGTTTATTTATATTTTTCACACATAATTATGTCATTTATTTTTCCTCAATCTAAGGATACCGTCTTCATAAGGGAATTCGTCTCAATTTACATTCCATTGAGACTTAATTTTGCTATGCATCAATTCCCTTTTATATGGTGTATATACTATCCTTTGGCATATTATATCATGAATAAATTTATTCTCATGATATTATAATGTTTTTAATAAATTTTATTCATTAATTATTTGTATTAAATAATATATTATTTTGTTAAGAACTAGTTAACTAAAATATTTTTTATGATTTATACTTCTATGTCGTTTTCATTAATGTCCATTTATTAGAAACGGTTTTCGGGATTTACTTATATGGATGTTGATGTTTTAAAATATTATTTTAATTTAAATATTTAATTTTTTAAGTTACACATTGATTCAGAAATCTTATTATTAAATGTTTTAAATGGTTTTGAAAATGGATTGATACAAAATTGTTTATTTCAGTATCTTGAATTGATATATTTTTATTCTAATGTGGAAATTTTATACTTACATTGTACTTGTGTTATGTGTTATGATTATGATTTAGTTACTGGGAATTGTTTAAAAAATAAAGGTGGTTCTGTGATAAACCTAGGTCTCATAGTATTCTATTTACCTTTAGCATATAATGTTCTTAAAAGAGAGAACATCTTCCAGAATAACATTTATTACATAATCACCAAATAATTTTCCTATACCAATGATATCCATTTGATTGAAAATGTATTACCATAATCAACGTAATCATGATCCTAAAAATAATTTAACTAAAAATAATAATTCAATATAACTGGCGGCTTCATGTAGGATAGTGGAAGAGGAAGCTCCCTTATAGACCTCGGTTGTGGGTTCGATTCCTATGACCTTAACGGATGTGACGGTTTTTCACCCATCTTGTGTGGTGTCCTTCTTTATATAACTCAAATATAACACTAACATGATTTTACCTCAATGGTTGTCTTATACCTCTCATTTTTAAACCAACTCATAATAATCTCAACATCTTAATTCATGATGTCTTATTGAAAATTTTTACCTCTATAAAATATCATTATTCCCAATAAAATAACATCGTAATATGATCACGATGTCCTTATGGATTCATCTTCATATTGTTTACATAGATTGATGGTCCATGAATTTCAAAAATGATATTGAGATCTATCAAAATTATATGCTTCTTTAGTCCATATACACCTTGTAAAAATTGGGTTATAAGGGTGTTCACAAAAAATTTGTTTTGGAAATTAATCCTGCATGACATAATTTCCAAACAACATGTAAAAATTTCTTTTTATAAAATAGTTGGCTGAGTTTTATTTGAAAAATTAAATAAATGGTCCTTTTTTAATACCATATGTATGTTTTGTAATACTATAAATTAAAAGAAAATATAAATAAGTTTCCCAAGTGTATCCTTCTTCAACACAATTATCAAAATCAAAATATTGTTCAAAATATTGTGGTAAGGTAAAATATATGAAAATGACATGATAATATTTACCTTTCATGATAATATGACTGTATTTTTGTAATAGGATTTGATTAAACAAAACCCCTGATCCAAAATGACATCGAGGTGTAGTAGAGGTGTTTGATATCTATAATAATTTCATTCAAGATTATTTTATGTTTAAAAATTATTCAGAAGCGTTAAGACTTGATTTTGTAATAAATATTGCAAGTCATTAAGAAGATATACGAATTTTGTTTGAGATCTTCCTAAATCAATTGTAACAGTCTTTTCATGATCCAAAAAAGTTACAAAATTATGATTTTACAAAAAGAGTACACAAAGAGACTAAACGTGTGTCTATCAAAAACATCTTATCCCTAAAGTTGTCTCAACTGACCTCTTATACAAACTATAAGTCCCTATCCATACACATTACATAATCTTGAATTATGTTAATAATTCACTATGAGGATCTTTTTTGGATTAGTTTTTTAGTTAATTAGTTTGTAACTATTAAATTACATCTCAAAAATAACAAAGTATACTCTTCTACTCTAATGATAATTTTCACCATAATGAAACAACAAAAATAGAATAAGAGTTATTTTCATGATATAAATCTTCATTAATTCGTATCTTCTTCTACCCTTTTCAATACACTGTGAAACACATTTCAAAAACATGGGATGAGCATAAAAACGCCATCAAGGGTTATTAAACTATGAATGAAGACATAAGTCCATCAAAACATACAAATCATTGAAATCATAATTTTAAATATTTAACATCCCACAAAACAATGTTAATATTAAAGAATAACACATTGAAATAATAAATCATAAAGGAAATTATTGGAATCCATTACATACAAACATTGTAGATTTAACTACTATGTAGGGAGTAACATTTGGAATACCCATCAGAGTATATTCCCTAAATCATTTATCAATAACAATATTTTTTACCTCTATCATGTTAACCAATGCATTAGAGATCTATCTCAGGATCACCAACCCAAGGTTTATCACAGAAACACCCATATACATAAACAATACCCAAGATCTATAACATATTCAAAACAAATAAAACAATCATAAACAAATGAAAAATTTTCAACATTCCAATCAAAATATTACATTGTAAGATACTGAAATAATCAATCCATTTCCAAAACCATTTAAAATATTTAATAAAGTGATTTTTGAATCAAAGTGTCTGATACCACATTGAACCCATTAAAGTAATTTAAATTTTTAAACATTAATTTACATATTAGTAAATCCTTATAGCCTATATTAAAACATGGAAATTAATGACTAATATTTTTATGGTTAAATATTTAAAACATTCCAAACAATGTTTTTGTTAGAGTCTCTTACGACATCAGAAAATACATTAATATAACATTTAATGAATAAAATTAATATAAAACTATAAAATAAGGTGAATAAATATATTTATGATAAATATGTCAATGGTTATGAAATTCCCCTTACAGGATAATAAATATGCACAATATTAAGATATTCTTCAAAGAGATGAGATAGTGATGATTTCCATTATGATAATTCATCAGCCTAACATCATCAATTTTAAATTCATAAAATGAGTTTATCATAGAGAAAATGATCTCTCATAACTTTTAAATAAAATGTAATGAAATAATTATACATAATAATATATCCAAACATATGAAAATAGAAATTAAAAGACATAACATGATGATTTCTTCGACTGAAAGATGAGTAAAAAAGGATCCCTTACAAAGGTCATTCTTCAAATAAAATTGATCTATTTTGTGTTTTAATTATAAGTACACATAAATAAAGTGTAAATAGAAGATATGATAACCAAATTTACTGCTCACATAATTATTTTATGACATAATCATTAAGTATAATTTTTACCTAATGAATATAAATTTGTTTAAGGAGTTCCATTACCTTGTATCTGACATGACTAGTTCATTCTTTAATTTTATGAATAATAAAAGAAATATTAATTATTAAATTCATCATAACATTTTAAATGTTATTTATTTATTATATTTTACTTACTAACTTACAATAACAAATTGATAATTATTTTTTTCCTTTCGGACATTTTGTCAATGTTCGGAATTCGAGTCAAAAATGAATTTGTCATAATTAAATTTTTTCCATGTCATCAAAAGTACATAATATAAAGAATAATAATCATGATTTAGTTATCATATATATCATATATATCCATTATATATATTTATTTATAATAGTACACAACATTTGGAGACAATAAATGTAATGCACAGTTAATGGAGATGGTATGTCGTACGTACTCATTAACGCTACTTTCATTTCTATTTATAATTTAGTTAAATTTAATGTTAATGATAAATATGTTTATTATAAATTAAGTATAATATAATATATAATTTCATTAACTCCATCCTTTATATGTTCCACATAACTCATTAAAAGAGTCATATCACTTGGAGGGGACAAGAGTCTGCACTTCTTCAAATGAAATTATCGTATTTACAAATTATGTAAACCATAAAGGTATGATGAAAAAGAAAAATAAAGAATAATATAGAAAATTTAAATATAATATATATTACATATAAATATTGTACCATCATAATTCTACCTAATAGAGGAAGTAGGATATAATTGAATAATCATCGTATCGTGAGGCAGTAGTTGGTCGTCCATAGAAACAGTATGTTCTAATCTATTAGATAGAGGTGTATATGAGTGTAGTTCGAATTATTTTCATAAAACTACCATTAATATTTGTAATAATGATTTTGTTAAATTAAAAAATCATAATAATAACATAGGGATTGGATAATAAAAATAAAATAAAAGAACTTTAGAGAAGACGTTACATTTAAATAGGGTAACTACCTTAGTTTGAACTAAAAGGATTTATTTAATTTCATTATTCCCAATGTATGGCCTCCAGGTGTAATAGAGGGATGTTGTGGGATTATTTTAGTAGTGTTTAGAAGATTCAAGGTGCTTTATAGGTTTGGGAAATTAGTTAGATTTGGTGGCATTTTATAATATGTGGTAGAGGATATTTAGTAATTGTTGAAAGTATTATTTAATTATAAAATGATATACAATTTCAAAATGTTCAAAAAAAAATTAAATTTTATGATATTATGAAAATAAGTCTAAATATAATCACCCCATAAAAAATAAAATGGTTTTGAATATTTTTTACTCCATATAGTTTTTATTGAACCCTTTGTTAACTTATTTATCTTTTACCATGTCTTCTTGTGTATTCATACTATATAGTTAATATAGTTATCATAACATGAAAATAGAAAAAAGTGGTTGATTAATTATATTATCTACCTTATCTAAGTCATTTAGCAGAATATTTTATATTTAGGATTATTATATCACCTGTTAGAATATTAATATTTGTAAAAACTCATTTATGTCCATTTTAATAGTATTCATATCATGACTTTTTAAATTCGATAAAAAATTTATTAATTAAATAAAAATAATTAATTGATATATAAAAATTCATATTAATCATTAAAATTCTTGTATTTCAAAAAAAGTTTCATCTTAAAATTATTTTAATATTTAGAATCTCATTTATTTAAAAAATTCATTAATGAGGTTATCATTACATCGACATTGTGTAATATATAAATTTATTTTTATTATGAATAAAAATTATAAATAAAATACCATTATGTACAAAATATTTTTATATTTATAATGAATATCTGTAGTGGAAATGACAACTTATTTAAATTTAATATAAAAGTTGTTTTACTATAAGATATAAGTTCAGGTTATATTATCCTTACCTTTAAATTAATTCTTAGAAAGTATAATTTTCACTTACTACTGGCTCCATGGGGTCCCAAAATCAACCAAGGATTTATATTTATGGAAATTTATCATGAAATAATATTAACGAACAAGTTATAAAAATATTATATTATTAAAATATTATTTTTAACCATTCATTACCATATTTACCCTAAAATCATGGTAAATAAAATATTTACTAAAGTTACTATTCATAATGTCTAAATATAAAAGATACAATTTACACAATTTGAAACTCCAGATTCCAAATATTAAATCCATTTTTGAAAATTCAATACACAGATGTATCAGAAATTAATTTAAATTAATTCTTATTGTCAAAACGAAAAATCGTGTTTTTAAGAAATAATAACAATCCAAATACTGTTACATTTTTATGTTCAATTTCACTCTGAATTTATATCCAATGACCAAAATTGTATTAAATATTAAATATATAATCTAATTATACCTTAAAACTAATTTAAAAGGTAATCTAACCATATAAATAATTTTGATTAAATGGCATTTATTAATTAAAATGTAGTATTTTTCACTATTCATGAAAAAAGGTACATTATCAGAAAAATACAAAAATATCATCCAATGTAAATTATTATATCCTGATTCTAAATATTATTATTATATCTTAAAATAGTACATATAAAAGTGAAAAAATATAGATGTAAAAAATGGTTCCCCGTCAAAAGGTGGTAAATCGAACTTTTAATGAATATTATAGTATTTATCCCTAAAATTAGATTCATTCACATTTTAAGCATTTAATTTCTTTTAAATAAATCTAAAAAAATTTAACACATATATAATAATAATTTATTTAGTTATGTTCATTCCCACCAATACTATGGACGGGCATTAACTTCCATTTTAAATAATATTATATTATTATATATTTTCTCAGTATGACTCTACATTGTGTTTAACATAAGATTTCAGATAATCCAATTGTTGTGTTTTGGGAACACCTTCGATCATTTCATCCCCTTTAATTTTTTGGCCTTACCACCATGCTATAGTTTGGTTCATAATGTGTTCCATGTATATCATTTGAAAAAGTATCATCTTAATCATGACCATGTGATCAGATGGGATCAGGTTGACCTAGAGCCAGATTATTTATTGGTACATACACTGGTACAAATTGTGGATAGGAAAGAGAATGTCTTGTGGGATAAATTCATCGATCTAGTGTGGGTTTTATAGAAGCATGATCAGATTTAGGATGAGACTTGGGAACGTGAGAAGGAAATGAAAGTGCAGTGGCCAGAACTCTTTCAGTTGGGTGAAGGATTTCAAATTTCAATGGACGGAATAACCTTTTGTGGGGAGAATGTAGTACCCTCGGTTTATTTTATGAAACCATTTATTGATGATTTTAATATTTATAAAGTTATGGGTGATTAATGGGAGAGTCGGGATAACTTCAAATAATATTTTATGGCAATGGGGAAGTCGCACGGGTTGTCAAAAACATGCATCCAAACCATGCGTAGTTGGTCTTGGAAGCAGTCACTCCCGCACGGGCGGGGGACGGTTTGTCTAACTGTGCGGCCAAACCATGAGACCACATAAACTAAATCCGATGAATGTGGGTCTCACATGTTTTTGCCTCAATGGGGTAATTTTTTCCTCTTAAGCGGGCCAAACTCGATATTTTGCTTCTCCAAAGGTCAGAAATGGTTCTCCCATCGTTCCAGAGGCAATCCGAAGGCTTTCTGGGACAATCGAAGTCAGATACTTGAGGTATGTGATTATTCTTCATCGTTCTTGATTGGTTTCATTGATATCCATTGATCTAAATTTCCTGAACTCTCAGTTATCTATATCCACACCCGTTATGGGTAGATCTAAGGTTGTGGATGCCAAATATGATGAGATTCAGTATTGATCTGCTAGGAGATGATATCTAAGGCAGATTTTTGGAGAATCGAAAAAAATTTCTTGAGATTTCATTGACCATTGTGGTTTTCTTCAAAACCATTGAGGTAGGATGCTTCACTCTTGAATCCTCTTGTTATAATTGATTAGATTAGTCTCGAATTTGTTAATTTTAATGTATTTGACTGTGAAATGCATGGAATATATTTTCTTTACTGATGATTTATGATTTTGATGAAATTATGAAATCGTGGTGAATTGTTGGGCAATGTGATTTGGATTATTGGATTTTAAATGTTGATTTTAAATTATGATTGCTGAAATTGTAAATGGTTTGAGGAAAAATGGGTTTTAAATAAAAAAGGATTTTTATTGAAATGGTTTGACATTGAAATGACGTTGATGAATTTGGTTTTCAATATAAGTGAGTTTTATTGAAATGGTTTGGAATTTAAATGGTATGGATGTAAATGGTTTTCAATAAAGAGATCTCATTATTGAAAGGGTGTTTTGTCATTATTGATGGGTAGATGTGGTGTGTGTTCATATTGAAATCGGGGTGGGCTAGGGTTAAGAGTATCCCCCAATAGTGTTGGTTTGGATAAGGGTTAGGGATCTCCCCTATCAGACATTCATATTGCATTCGGTACATATAAGGTTTAGAAGTCTCCCCATCAGTGAATGGACGGATAAGGGATATGGCTCTCCCTCGTCAAGCATTCATGGGAATTTGGGTTGGATAAGGGTAAGAAGTCTCCACCATCATGGTTGGGAGGGATAAGGGTTAGGTCTTTTCCCCTATTCTAGGGAGCATGTATTTTTTATTGCATGGGTTTGTGGAATGGTTTGGGTTTTCCAAAAAGGGGTCTAGTGAAATGGTTCTAAATCTTGATTAGTTATTTTTTCTGGAAAATTAACTTGCTGGAATATTGGTTTTAATTTCTCTTGGAATGAATTTGGTTATGAATGGATTGGAAACATGTTTATATTTAGTTGTAAACTACTTTTGAGAAAATGTTTTATATAAACGTCGAAAACACTTATATCCTAGTGGAATTAGTAGGGATGTCATTTGGGAAAACATACTGAGTTTTATACTCACCCCTTCTTTGGCACGCTGATGATTTTGTAGAATTTGTATTCCATAACACAGGTAATGGTAAAGAATCTCATTGCTAGTGGCTTGTGGTGATTCTTAAGATATGTCATGGAGATGTGATCTTAAGGATCATGGAGTTGTAGTGTGTTTTAAGCATGTTGATTTTTTCATCGGATGTGTACTTTGATTCTTAGTTTGGTCATCTGATGTTTTTTAGTTTGATGTATTTTGATATAAATGAATTGTTTATTGGAATTTCATTTGTTCATGCTTCATATAATGAATTTTTCATTATGATTGTTTTATTAGTTTATTTTTTAAAAGTCAAATTGTCCTCTACTTGTACATGAAACCCTACAACATTTATTCCCAACCTTTGAAGCCTTGGGGATGTCACTTAAGGCATAGTAATGACTCATGGTATTCTCACTCAAATGAAAATTGGTGTGTCATTACATTAATTATAGTCTAATGTCATCAACACCATGTGGAAATGTGAAGAGTTAAACTAAGCGTAGTTGTATGAATCTATAATGTTGTTTTTGTACAAATACATTTCATAAATTTAATATATTAAAATAAAGAATAAATTCCACAAACTAATGAGTCTTGATTAAGATTCCATTAATGAATATGTGGAAAATTTTGTCGGGTATGTGAGTTGTGAATATAGATTTATGTTACAACCCATGAAATGTTGATAATAATTTTCTTACCTTATTAGAGTTCATGAATTGGAATATACATAGTTAAATTCATTATATATACATTAAGTAGTTTTTTAATCAACATGGAATTTTTTTATTCTTCTAAATCATAATATTTATTCATATAAGTTATTATAAGGGTCTTTAATACCCGGATTTATAATTAAAATATTAAAATAGAAATAAAATATTCAATCAAGATATTAATTATATGTGTAGGTGAAATTTAGATATTTTTCTAAAAACATTGATTTTGTATGACAAATGAAAAATTATATATTTTTAAAAATTTTAATTTTATTTTATTTTTTAATGTAATTTTTAACAAACATTTGATTATATTTTTAGATAAGTATACATTTATTTATAATTATATAATTATGTAAATAATAATAATAAATATTTTTGATTTTATATAAGATTATTTTTGCGATTAAATATCTATTTCTCTGAAAAATATATTTCATTTTTTTTATTTTAATATTAAATTAATTTCTGCCACATAATTAAATTTTATCTTGAAAATTTTCATATTTATTTTTTATTTTGAGGAATAAATTTTATAAATGTGTACGTTTTTTTTATAATTATTAATTCTAACCATAGTTACAAAACGTCCACAATAATATTAAATTGGGTAATTTTTATGATAATTAATTTGATAAGGGAGAAATATTTCCCAAACACATGTCATTATATTTCAAGTGATGTTTTATTCATATCATGGGAATGAATGATTCTAAAATTTATCTAATTATTTGAAAATTATATTAAATATATAATTTATATTGTTTTATGAAAATATTGAGTTATGAGATTCAAATAATTTCAACTTCTTCATATAATCATTAAAAAATTTGATTAAAAACATATATTCTGTAATTAATGAATATTTTTATGATTAATAAATTTTGAATCATGGTATTTTATTTTTATGTTTTTATGTTAAAATAACTGCAATAAATGAATACGCAATCTCGACATAGTTCCTTGGCGAGTAGTGTTAAAATTTTTAAAATAATTTGAAAAACAAAAAATTATTATTTGGGTGGGTGAATGTTTCCTAAGTATTGTAAGATCATTAAAATTTATTGATCTTGAGTTAATGGATTATATTTTATCTCATTTTCAATAATTTAATTATAAATTTTATTTTAAATGAATAGTGTGAAAAATGACCTTAATGATGTTGGAGTTTGTGGCCTAGAACCAAATACGTTGTATTTTATTCATTAAAAAAAGCCTTATCACATATTTATTGTTCTTCTGCATGACAATGCATGAGATAATGTTCTAAGGATAGTTGTTGCATTAAAGGGTCATTTCGGATCCCTACTATGACGAGAACCCGGATGTGCCACAATATTGTTTTTGAATGTATGTTCTATGGCCAGATGACATTATTTGAGGGACACAAATAATATTGGCCATTAGGGGTGAGGACTCATAAAAAATTGAGGCATCATATCATGGTTTGCGACCTTGGTAATATCCATGAGGATATTATGAGAACGAGACCCGCCTGTATGAAATCCACATTTCATAGTGTCATTGGATGTTCCTATCTTCAGACGTTTGTATTGATCCTTATACTTTAATATTATTATTAATGGCTATTACAACTCGTGCACTTATATGTATTGACAAAAACATAACGATACACTATTCACAGCAAGGTAGGATACGTTGGTTGCATCACGTGTAATACTGCATTAATAGATAATGTGAACAATGATATATCCCTTCTATTTCATTATGGAATTAGATATATCAAGACCTTTGATGGAATTGATATAGCCTAAATAAATCCATGACCATTGTAAGGTATGGGTGAGTTCGATTCCGAAAAGTCAAAGAATGAATAGTCGATCATGTGGGTTGATGACACTAGCATGAAACCCACTTGATTTGAGATATCATAACAAAGGGATTATATTATATGGTAAGCGTTCGTATGAGGTGACACATCATTGTGGCGTTAGCTTCATTATCTATGGGTTCCTTGGCGTGTTGATAGACGCTAACCATGGAATTTAGGCATGCTCCACCTAATTCCCCTGAGAAGGAGGCCTAGAGGGCCATACACTTAGTGTGTCCATATATCATAGTTAAATATTAATTTAACAAGTTAAATAAAGATTATTCCCGACTGTGGTTTAATAATAATTTAAGGATGCCTGACCACATTTATTTCGACACTAGTTATTCGATAAAATATATTGTGGGTGAAATAATATTTATTAGCAAGTGATGCAGTTATATTTATTTATGAAATAAATATCCATTACTCGAGGTCTAATAAATGTGGTGTAAGAAATAAAGGAAAGTGGGAAATAAAAGTACACGTCATTTATATTAATTATACATGCCCTGTAGTTTTATGGAAAACAAGTACACGCCGTGTATTAAGGATTACATGCCATGTAGTTTTTTCAGTCAGGATTTTTGAGGATATAATATTGTTTTATTACATGGTATTTATTATAATCAGTGTGGGCGCATGTCAAGGAATTATTAATTTGACATGGGGGTTTTCAGTAAGAGCTAATGGAATAAATAAAATGTGTAACACATTTACTTATTGTGATAACTCTATAACCTCAAACCCGATTATAGATAACCTCACAACCCCAACACTTTTTGACAAGGGAATCGATGTGCACAACAACTCTGGATAATTCTTTCAAGGATGAAAAAACTCCTTCCTCAGAGAATGCTCTCAAGACCGAGAAACCAAGGCGATCGAAGGCGGACATCACAAGTAAATGTTCTTCTGCACTAGCACCCGAGGATCCCTTTGGCGACGTCCAGAGATACATGGCACATGATTGGATCACCGCTAGAGGAATCCTACACTTGAAATCTACGATAGAACAATGGATCACAAGATCATGACCGGAGACATCAACGACGAAATAATTCCACCATGATAATTATTGAGAATTAATTAAATTATTTATAACTAGAATATGATGATCCTATCCCTATGGTTCTGATATTCTATCTTATGTTTTTCATTCCTCATTCTAATCCGAAGATTCGGCATTCTACATCGTGACGGATCTCGTATTGAACACTGTTTAGAGTTAAATTAATGTTGGGAAAACCCACCAATGCTTTTCCACTGCGCCCAGAACCTACATGTAGTATCAAAGGGATCATATCATTGATTATAATTAATTAGTTTTTCATTGATGTTTTACGCATTTAATAATTTAGTTGTTTCAATTCAAGTGTAATCGTTCTGGAAATATGAATCTCAAGATTTTATCCTCCTCCATCATTTATCGTTCACCTCACAGAAACAAATTTTTCTTTTAATTTTGATTAATGTAAAATAGAGGAACACATCTGGAGGAGCCAAACGTTTCTGGTCATACAATACCAGAATAAACTGCGTCTATTCAAAAGTACACACCGTGTAGTCTAGGATAAATGCATTGACTGATCTGCCAAATCAGGCCGTGTATTGGAGTATACCTAAGTCATTTATGGCACCGTGTGTTGACGAGGAACAATTGGCACATTGTTTTCGGATTACACGCCATTTGATCAAACTGAACATGGCGTGTAGTCCCTTGGGGTTCGTCTTCGGCCGTGTACCCCATACAATGCTTTCCTGGCTGGAAACCGTGTAATGCGGAAACTACACGGTGTGTGTCCAATAGAACATGTCGTGTACTCCGAAAAATTATGAAGTACATTAACATGCCCTGTCCTCGGGGGTGTACTTCTGATGGACGATGGAAAAAATTACATGCCATGTATTCAGAACTACACGTCGTGTACTCATCCAAATTACACAGATTAATTAAAATTTATTATTATATTATACAAACACTTGAGACGTGTATCATAGTGCAGGAATAAAGCTGAGGCACAACACGTGATAGGTGTTTTATATATATGTGTTTAATTTATCATTTGCGTAATGAACGGGAATTCACCAGGTTTCCTCCAAGGTACATGTTACGTACAAGGATGATTTTAAATGAATTTATTTGTTTAAAATTATGATGGATGAGAATCTCAAGGACGTTCAGAGAAGGGTTTAAGATAAAATGATTGATTAATTTAAGATAATTAATTGATTCCATCGTGATTTATCTTAAACTAGAATGAGTAT
Source organism: Viscum album (assembly GCA_963277665.1). Lineage (NCBI taxonomy): Eukaryota > Viridiplantae > Streptophyta > Magnoliopsida > Santalales > Viscaceae > Viscum > Viscum album. The sequence goes on along the minus strand of OY728162.1, from coordinate 594,297,113 downwards.
ATAATTGAATGAATGTTTTATTTATGCATAAGTATCGTTGCATCTATGGATGATCTTGAGTTAGACCGAGACCTTTGTATGTGAATGGATTCTTTTAATTTATTTATTTAAATTATATTTGTTGGCCTATGAGCCATCTCCTCATTAATATGTAGGGCTTCCGCACCCAAGGATTCTTTTATGTAAAAACCCATTTTTACCCCTCACCAGCGTGTGAGATAAATGCATATGTAATGGATGGATCTCCTAAGCTAGTGGAGGTGACTCAAGTCAGGAGCCAAGGTCAGACCAATCCAAGGAGATACAAATGTGGATAGGTGAAAATCTATAAACATGAACCAAAAATGTTCATGGTGTTTCTCCCCCTGGACTTTGGTTAGTTTATCAAAGGCTAGGTAAAATAACCAATAAAAAAATCTCAAGGTCATCCAATTTATTTTATTTGTGTCAGTTTCATGGTTTATTTATTGGGGGTGTGTTGTCACGATCACATAATTAATGAATTAAATGAGCATCAAAGATGGAACTAAAATAAAACTAGCTTATACATATGTATTATCTTAGACATGGTTAATCACTTAAGTATATCCAACTTAATATTAACAAGCATGTAATCAGAGATAATAAAATGGCAATTTACGTATAAGGATAAAATCCCTCAAAAAAATATTATGTCAGTATAGCCTTCCATAATATTGGTTAGAATCAATCCATAGGTCAAAGTGCTTGAACAACCCTAGTTGAGGTGCTTTCCATTATTGGGGAATTCTAATTCAAGATTTTGGGTTGACTTGACTTGGTTCGCATCTAGGGTTGACTGCCACTGCAGGAAACAGTGTCACCAAGAGGCAAAGGATGAGGAAATCCAAAATAAAAGGATTTCAGGATTGGGGAGTCCACTCAGCGGATCAAGGAGTCGCGAGTTAATGCAGTTGGAATTTGAAATGCCTACCTAAAACCATTCATGTTTTTTTGACCAACTCCAGTTGGGGTAATGCAAAGGGAAATATGCATCCTTGCCACTAGAATATTCAGGAAACAGAATATTATGAAGTCAATGGTGAAGGAAATTGGATTTCGATAAAATATTGGGAGACTTATAAGTATTAATTTATTTATTTTCCTCAGTTTTGTAATAAAGTACTAAACCTTTTCCCAACATAATTTTTATAAATGTCAATAAAATGACTTCAAACATATAATTGAAAACAATACTCAAGAAAGAAAACCTTCTCGCCGGCAACAATTTCCAAGAGTGGCAGAGGCATTTACGCATCATCTTTCACCATGAAATGAAATTTTATATGCTGGAAGAGACTATTCCAGTTATTCTTGGGAAAGAGGCCAGTGATGAGAAATTATCTCTCTATATAAAACACATGGATGATGCCACCAATGTCCAGTGTTTCATGCTATCGTCCATGTCCAATGGGATCATAAAGAAACATGAAAAAATGGACGCGTATTGCATGATGTATCACCTTAATGATCTCTACCATGAGAAGGTAAGACTGGAGAGGAATGATAACTCCAATGATTTGTTTACAACTAATCGTTGAGATTATGCACCAGCTGGGCCTCAGGTAGTAAATTTTTTGGATACATTGAATTCCTGGATGTCGTAGGTATTAAATTCCCGGATGAGTTGCGTACAGATCTCGTCATGTCATCACTTCCCAAGAACATTTCCAGCTTCATTATCAATTATAACATGATCAGCAATGAGAAGTGTATATCGGAGCACATAACCTTGATTCACCCGGTAGGCAAGGACATGGGGCGTGACAAACCTGCAGTCCTTATGGTGAACAAGAATATGATAGACAAGGAAAAGGGCCCAAAGACATATAAATGGTCTAAATCCCACGAGCACCATCCCTCCAAGAAGGGGAAGATCCATAGGTAGGTCAAGGAAGGGGAGGCATTGTGTTTTTCATGTGGCAAGTTGGGCCACTAGAAGAGGAACTTCACCCAGAAGCATCAGGACAAAAAATGTGCCTTCATTATCAAGTGTAATCTTTCCATTTATACACATTTGGTATTAGATACAGCTTTTGGGGCTCACATATGTGTTCAAATGAAGGATCCAAGTAGATTTAGAAATCATTCCATAGGAGAGGTGGATCTTTGAGTTGCCAGTATCGCAAGGCTGGCTGCGTTGGCTATTGGTGATTACCACCTCTCATTGCCGACTGGAATGATTTTCATTTTACATAGCTGTTATTATGTGCCTAGTGTTACAAAAAACATAATTTCTGTGTCTTCTTTGGATATGGATAGATTTATTTTCATGTTTGGAAATAAGGGTTGTCTATTTTATTAGAACAATGTATGTTATGTTATATAACATTTAAATAATGGTTTGTATGTATTATATTACGAAAACAAAGTGTTGGAAATCGATAACAAAACAAACTCACATGACTCATACATCACCCAATAGTGGAATCACCGTCTCAGTCATGTGAACGAGAAGCGTTTGACAAAGCTCTACCAAGATGGCTATTTAGACTCTACAGAGCTAAAACCACTTAATAGATGTCACAATTGTTTTCAAGGAAAAATTACCTAGCCGCCTTTTAGTGGACAGGTTGAAAGGGCCATAGAGCTTCTAGTATTGGTACACACAGATGTGTGTGGACCATTTCTAGTAGAAGCTAGAGGTGGATATTTTTACTTCATTACTTTTACAGATGATTTGAGTAGTCATGGCTATGTCTACTTAATGAGGTATAAGTCAGATGCCTTAGAGAAATTTATGAAATTCAAGAATGAAGTAGAGAATCACCTTGGCAAGAAGATATAGAATCTTCGATCAGATCGAGGTGCAGAATATCTAAACCAATAGTTCATTGATCTTCTACGGGAGTCTGGGATTATATCTCAGCTCACTCCTCCTTATACACCACAGTGGAATGGTGTTAGTGAAAGGAGGAATCGCACCTTATTGGACTTTGTGAGGTCAATGATTAGTCATGGGGATCATGCATTATACTTTTGGGGATATGCATTAAAACGTCCACATACACATTAATCTGAGTACCAACTATGGTAGAAAATAGAATTCCCTCTAAGCTATGGAATGGAAAGAAACCCATTTTGGCGTGCACACGTGTATGGGGATGCGAGGCATTTGTTAAGGCCTCCTCAGGCAACAAACTAGCACCCCCAGGCACTAGGTTTATCTTTATAGGATATCCTAGGGAAAAGAAAGGATATTACCTATATAACCCTTCAAACAAGAAAGTTACTATCTCCAGAAAACTCGTCTTTCTTAAGAGGGAGCACATCCTCAAGAAGGATAGTGGGAGAAAAATTGACTTCGACGATGATGATGCTCAACATACACAAGAGTTGGTACATGAAAAAGTTCCACAGGTCCCCATGGAAGAGGTTCTAGAAACACAAGTACTGCGTAGGAGATCAAGAGCGGTAAGGGAACCAGAGAGATTTGGTTTCCTAGTCAATGAGGATAGTGAATCATTATTGTTGGAAAATGATGAACCTATATCCTACAAGGAAGCAGTAGAAAGATCTGAAGCAGCAAGATGTCTAGAATCTATGAATTCTGAGATGGATTCCATGTATTAGAAACATTTCTAGGTTCTGGTCGATGAGCCAGTTGATGTAAATCCAGTTGGGTGAAAATGGGTATTCAAGAGAAATCTGGACATGAAAGGTCAAGTTAGCACCCATAAAGCAAGGCTAGTGGCTAAAGGGTTCAGAAAACGTCAAGGAATTGACTATAATGAAACCTTCTTGCCAGTTTCTATGTTTAAATCTATAAGAATCAAACTTGGCATATCCGCTTACCATGACTGCGAGGTTTGGAAGATGGAAGTCAAAACAGAATTCCTTAACAGGAACCTTTAGGAAGATGTCTATATGGCATGACTAGAAGGGTTTGAGACACCAGGTGATGCCAAACTTGTTTACAAGATGTATAAATCCATTTATGGATTAATGAAATCATCCAGCTCAGGGAACATTCGATTTGATGAATCCATAAAGGATTTTGGGTTCATTAAGATTGAATATGAGCCATGTGTTTATAAGCGGTTTAATGTGAATGTGATCCTTATCTGTGTAGTATATGTTGATGACATATTGCTTATTTGAAATGATGTACCAGTATTACACTCAGTTAAGGACTGGTTGAACAAGTGTTTCTCCATGAAGGACTTGGGTGAAGCAGACTACATTCTAGGGATCAAGATCATTTGTGATAGATCTAAGAGGCTAATTGGACTAAGTTAGGGTACATACATTGACCAGATACTTAATAGATTTAGTATAGAAGAATCCAAGAGGGGATTAGTTCCAGTGTCACATGACCTACATCTTTCTATGAAAATGTGTCCTTAGACACAGAATGAAAAAGATAGAATGAGGAAGATCCCATTAGCTTCAGCTATAGGATCCATCATATATTCCATGTTATGTACTAGGCTTGATGTTGCCCATGCACTGAGAATGGTAGGCCGATATCAAGAAGATCCAGGAGAACAACATTGGATTGCTGTTAAGACTATTCTTAAATATCTGAGAAGAACTAAGTATATAATCCTGGTGTATGTAGAAGACAGGGATAACGTCATCAGAGGGTATGCTGATGCTGGTTTTCAGACAGATCAGAATGATGTGAAGTCACAATCTAGATATGTTTTATTTCTCAATGGAGGAGCTATGAGCTGGAGTAGTTCAAAGAACCCAGTCGTCGTCAATTCTACAGCAGATTCCGAATATATAGTGGCTTCTAATGAAGCCTACAAAGCCATCTAGATTGGGATCTTCATCCAAGAGCTTGAGCTGTTGTCTAGCAGTAAATATCCCATTACATTGTATTGTGATAATACTGCAGTGGTGGCTCTTGCGAAGGAACCAATGTCACATCAGTGGAAAAAATAATATACTCTGAAAGTAGCACCTCTTGAGGGATTTCAAGCAAAGGGGTGAAGTTGCAGTGAGCAGAGTTTGCACGGAAGAGAACGTGGTAGACCCCATGACTAAAGGACTATATCAGTAGAAGCATGAATATTCTGTGAGAGCTAGCGGGTTAAAGGTTGTTAGCAGTTGGATCTTGTCCAAGTGGGAGTCTATGGAGTTGGTGGCCTAGAACCAATAACTTTGTACTTTATTCATTTATAAAATCCTTATCAGATATTGATTATTCTTCTGTGTGACAATGCATGTGATAATGTCTTAAAAATAGTTGTGGTATTAAAGGGTCATAGAGGATCCATAGTATGATGAGAACCTGGAAGTTCCATAAAACTGTTCTTGAATATATGTTCTATGGCCGGATGATAATATTTGAGGGACATAAATAATACAGGACATTAGGGGTGAGGACTCATCAAACTTTTAAGCATCATCTCATGGTGGGCGCCCGTTGAAATATCCAGAAGGATATTATGAGAATGAGACCCGCCAGAAGAAAATCCACATTTCATAGTGTCATTGGATATTCCTATCTTCGGACGTGTGTATTGATCCTTAGACTTTAAGATTATTATTAATGGGTTTTACAACTCGCTCACTTTAGTGTATTTATGACAACTTTTATGAAACATTGTTCGTAGCGAGGTAGGATACGTTGGGTGCTTCACGAGTAGTACTGCATTTATAGATAATGCACTGAAGGATTTGTCACTTCTGTTCAATAACAGAATTAGATATCTCAATCCCTTTGATGAAATTTATATTGCCTAAATAAATCCAAGTCCATGGTACGGTATGGGCGAGTTCGATTCAAAAAAGTCAAAGAAAGAATAATCGAGCACGTGGGTTGATGACACTAGCATGCAACCCACTTGATTCGAGATTTCGTGACAAAGGGATTATATTACACGGTAAGCGGTCGTATGAGGTGACATGTCATTGTGGGGTTAAATTCGTTATCCATGGGTGCCTATGTGTATTTCTAGACACAAACCTTGGACTTTAGGCAGGCTCCGCCTAATGCCACTGAGAATGAGGCCTAGAGGGTCACACACTAAGTGTGTCCATATATCTCCATTAAATATTAATTTAACACTTTAAATAATGATTATTCCCAACTGTGGTTTAATAATTATTTAAGGATTCTTTATTGCATTTATTTCGACACTAGTTTTTCAAGAGAATATTTTATGGACGAAATAATATTTATTAGCGAGTGATGAAATTATATTTATTTTAGAATTAAATAGCCATTACTCAAGTTCTAATAAATGTAGTGGAGGAAATAATGGAAAGTGGAAAAAAAGTACACGCCGTGTAGTTTTATGGGAAACGAGTACACGTTGTGTATTAATGATTACGCCCCATGTAGTTTTTCCATTATGGATTTTGAGGATATAATATTTTTTTATTAATTGATATTTATTATAATCATCATGGGCACAGGTCAAGGAATTTAAAATTCGACATGGGGTTTTTTAATAAGAGTTAATAAAATAAATAAAATGCGTAACACGTTTATTTATTGTCATAACTCTATAACCTCAAACCCGATTATAAATATCCTCAAAAGCACAACAATTTTCAATAATAGAATTGTTGTGCACAACAACTCTGGAGAATTCATTCAAGGCTGAAAGAACTCCTTCCTCCAAGAACGCTCTCAAGACCGAGAGACCAAGGCGATCGAAGGCGGACATCGCAAGCGAAGGTTCTTCCATGCAAGCTCCCAGAGATCCAATCGGCGATGTCCGGAGATATGTGGCACACGTGTGGATCAACGCTAGAGGAATCCTACACATGGATTCTACGACTCAACAACGGATCACATGATCATTCCCAAAGACATAAATGAAGAAATAATTCAAGAAAGGTAATTCATTTGAATTAATTAAATTAATTATAACCAACATATGATGATCCGATATCTATGGTTCTGGGATACCCTCTTATGTTTTTTGTTCCTCGTTTTTTTCTGAAGATTCATCATTTTACATCGTGATGGATCTCGTATTGATCGTTTTTAACGTTAAATTAATGTTGGGAAAAACCACCAACACACTTCTGCTGCACCCAGACCTACAAGTGGTATCAAAGTGATCATATCGTTGATTATAATTATTTAGTTTTTTTTTGATGTTTTACGCATTTAATAATTAAGTTGTTTCAATTCATGTTTAATAATTCTGGAAATATGAATCTCAAGATCTGTTCTTCCTCTCTCATTTCTCATTCACCTCACAGAAACGAATTTTACTATTAATTTTGATTAAAATAAAAATGAGGAACTCATCTGGAGGAGCCAAACGTTTCTGGACGTACAACACGAGAATACACAGCGTGTATTCTGAAGTACATGTCGTGTAGTCTACGTTCATTGAATTTACTGATCGTCCAAATCAGGCCATGTTTTGGAGTATGCCTATGTAATTTAGGACACCATGTGTTGACCAGGAACAAGTGGCACATGGTTTCCGGATTACACGTCATGTGTTCCAACTGAACATGGTGTGTAGTCCCTTCGGGTTCAGGTTGGACTGTTTACCTCGTACTTGTCTTGCCCGTCCGAAAACCGTGTAACGTGGAAACTACAAGGCATGTGTCCCACAGAACATTCCATGTACTCCAAAAATTTCTGAAGTACATTAACACGCATTGTCCCTGGGTGTGTACTTCGGATGGACAGTGATGAAAAGTACACACCATGTAGTCGGAACTACATGTTGTGTACTCACCCAAATTATGAATATTTATTAAAATGTATTATTATATTATATAAACCAATGACACGTGTACCATGGTGATGGCGTAAAGTTGAGGCACAATACATGATAGGTGTTCTATATATATGTGTTTAATTTAATATCTGTGTAATGAACGGGAAATCCCCGAGTTTCCTCCAAGGTAAAAGTTACGTACAAGGATAATTTTAAATGAATTTATTTGTTTAAAATTATCATGGATGAGAATCTCAAAAAGTTCAAAAAATGGTTTAAGATAAAAGGATTGGTTAATTAAAGAGAATTATTTGATTCGAGCGTGCTTTATCTTAAACATTATTGATTAAAGAATTGAATGCTAGTTTTATTTATGCATAAATATCATTGCATGTATGGATGATCATGAGCTATTCTGATGATTCTTCGTTTTACATTGTCACGGATCTTGGATTGAACATTATTTAACATTAAATTAAAGTTTGGCAAATCCACCAACGCGCTTCCGTTGCACCCAGAACCTACAAATGAGGGTTTGTAAAAACAATTATTTTATTAAATTATTTCAAATACCCTGAAATCATATATTTTGACAAGGGAAAGGTATATTGATTATATTATCATCCATGGATCAGTTATAGTACAATCATCATTTCATAGAATATTTATTTACTCCATTACTAAAAAAATAGCATTACTGCTATAATTTTGATAGGGGTTTATAATGATATTAATATATTAAATGGTGAATTGAATTTATAAAGAAGTTAATTTTTTAGAGATTATTGAAATTAATAATAATAATGATTTTAAATTACACATAATGGGACAAATTATTTTTATGAAATTTAATGATATTAATTTAAATTTTATTTAATTCCTATATTGGCACTCCCTTAACATATATAATATAAAAACATCATTTATATTTTATATGAAACATTAGAACTATATATCATCCAATGAATTCAAAATTCCATTCCTTACATAATTATCCATGTCTTATGGGTCTTGGATATTTATAAAGTAACACCTGGAAGAATTTTCTCTGAAAAATTAATTATTACATGAATAAGATATATAGTTCATAACTACGATTTTTCTTCTGTGTGTATTTTTCTATGATATTATAATAATATTATTACAGAATGAAATAATATATGATGTATACATAATATACTTTTTTTTTTGTTATATTAATGAAATAATATATAACCAAATCAACTTCTTTTAAATGAGATGTGAAGAACTGATTTTTGTGTATGGAGGTCAACCACCACATGAACTATTGTAATTCCTTTTATATATACACCAATAAAACATGGACCTTGTGATGGAATTAAATTTACCTATATGATATTAATTTAATATCCCTAAAACCTGTACTATCATTAATAGATTACAAAATGGAATTACATCTCTCTCTTTGATACAGATAAATGTGACTGTTTTTCCCATACACTAAAATATAGAAAAAATTACATATATAGGATCATAGATACTCCCTATGTCCTTTAAGGTATAATTTTTAGAGATTTTTTACACACTCAATTATTGGGATTCTAAATCAATTATCTCATAATGATAAAAATTATATTAAAATGTACCCATATTTTCTTATATCATATTAGATTATTAAAATATTACATGTTGACTACATATATCAATAATTCTACTAACATATTTTCTAATAACATGGTAAAAAGATAAAATAAAGTCAGTGAGATAATCATTTTAGTAAAGGATTACAAATGAGATGTCATTGAACCTATAAGAAAAATAAAAAAACATGAACAAAATCACTAGCTCTGGTACAGAATGCCTCAAGTCCTCATCCACATACCCCCTTATGCAACAAGATGTTGACAAACCATGATGGTCTTTGTATATTAGTTTTGAGACTATACCATTAAAATCATAATTTATGACAAATAATTAACAATAAACAACGTAATAAATAATTTGAGTAATCATGTTTAATAGTAAATATGGAATACATGTAATATAAATTATAAAACTCCAATAAGTGGAAATAATTTCTATTGTAAATAATGAAAATAATCTAAATAAATAAATAGATGATCCTTTGGAGTCCATTATCGTATGATAATAACTACACTCTTTGACACTTATATATCCACTATAAGGTCATCCCTTCTCGGGATCCCTCATAAAATCTAAAAGAACATTAAAATGACCACATATGATGTCAGTACCATACTCTTTAAGACACAACCAACACATCTGTAAAATGATGTACATAAGTAACAAAATTTATTCTGTAATAAAATAAATATCTAACAATCAAAGTAACACAAAATCCCAAAAATACAAACATTGTACTATACAATTTATAAAAAACCCCCACCTTACTTTGTTCATCTTTATGCTGGAGGGATAATCAATGATTATCCATGAGGATAATGAATTATTCTAATTGACATCTCTTTTTCGTGGTTTCTTATTATATGGATTGCGAGTTTTTCAAAATCTAATAGTCATTATGTAACATATTCTAGAGATGTTGAGCTAATCTAAATTCCTTAGTCATTATGTTTATCACACAACATCCTCAAGGCATTGAAATAGCAATACCCTATGCATATGTCTATTTTATTCATTGGCGCAAGTCTTTCACTATCCCCCTTTGTGGGATAATATATCATGATGGTCTACTTATATAGGGATTCAAGAACAATATCACAATGAAGAAATATAATTGTAAGAAACATGAAAAACAATAAAATATCTTCTTAAATATGTTAGTTTACACAATACAAGTGTTCAACATAAAAAATGAATAATAGGATACAATATACTCGTTGAGTCTGGTGTAACATTAGGATTCATGGGATAAACACACACACCAAAAGGAGATCATAAACATTCATGGCCGACCAAATATTTCTAAACATAATCATTTTAATGGATACATGTTTACACATGTCTAATAATGTATGGAAACATTATATCTACAATGGTTTAGATGAAGAAATATGGGGATTACATAGGAAAAAACCACACTTCCCAACCTTATTAAAGAAATTTCGAAACTCATGGGTTTAAAAAGGTTTAATTTACCAATAAAATCTATTTTATTTCAAAAATAAATTACATATAACAAGAAATGATACATTATCTCGCCAATAATATTATCACATTATCATTTAAATATCACTTGCATTTATATTTTACATCACTCCAATAATTTGCATATTATCATTTAAGTTAAAGAATGTTCTATCTATATGTTCAACATGTATACTATAATTCAATAATTTCTCATTAATTATCCTTTTATAATTATAATTTTATAAATTATCTTTTATAATTATGTTTTGATTTATTATATTACAAATTATTCATCTATCATGTTATTTCATCAACAAAAAACAATTTTTTATCATAATAGAATCATAGTCACATCTGGATTTTCACGAATCTTCTCTATCATTATGTACCATATATCTATCTATGCCTACCAAGAATTTGTTGTGGGTACTCTCCATTTGTGGAATAAAAACCGGATATTGTTAAATTTACATAATAAGAATATTTTGAATAATTATCTACTAATCAATTAAGTAATCAGATAGAAGGGGGTAATATTTATCACATGCATTTTTATAGTAAAAAAACCAAAGAAGAATTGTTTGAGAAGACATTTTTTATGGATAATGGGAAAGGGGTGTGTGGATGGTCTTTAGATAATTTCGACATCACCAATATATCAGAGAGTGATAGTGATTGTTTTTTGGAAACCTAGTATTATGGATTGGTATGTAATTCTCTATAGAGAAAAGAGAGTGCATCATTGAATTATCTATGCTTTTTTTGAATTTGGAATTCCAAAAATGATGCATGATAAAAAGGAGACACAAGGTCTTGTTCTTACATGTAGACTGAATCTAGGTTCCCAGTGGTGGATCTGGACATTCTATTTAATCATCATAGGAATTCCCACTCCATGATGATGATTATGAATGGAAGGAGTTTTTCAACAAAATCCCATAAGTAATCATTCCCAGAAAATTGGTCAATATGAATTTTTATAGAAGAATGATGATTATCAATATTTATTGGTCTTATAATCATTGAATCATGAGTGGAGAAGTGTCATCCATTACTCTATAGGTTTTGGTGGTTTTCAATTTATGAATCTTCTATGGTCATATATATTCTCATATAAACGAGGCTGATACTTTTTTTAATTGAAAAAGTGTTTTATTTTCACTAATACAACCCTTGTTGATAAATTAAAGGGATCATAAATTATCATTAATTATATAAGTAATAATAATTTTATCCCATGGTCCATTTTTGATCTCTTTTAAAGACGAAATATATACATTGTTCGTGTACGGTTGATTCACACATGGCCAAAATGAATCAATTTTTTGTGCCACATGACATTAAAGGATAACTATTCAAAATATTTTGAATAATTATCTTCTGCATAAATGTTATGTAAATAATAAAATGGAATGTTATTAATGTATAATGGTCACAAAATTTCCCAAATGGTGAATAATGAATTATCATTATCAATTAAAAGTGACAATATAACATAAAAATTTACCATAGAATTTTCCTTGTCCAAACTCTCATTATCACTTTGTTAAATAACATTTGACAATTTATTTTTTTTTTAACAATATCATTCAAGAAAATTTTATTTTTTATATTAAATTTAATAAAATAGATTATTAATTTTTGGATTATTTTTCATTCCATGATCATTAATTATCAAATAGCTAATTATTCTAAAACAAAATTAATGTAGGAAATTATAAAAAGAGTTATAAACTAGCTTGATCATCTCAATTACTTTAATAATTTAGTAAATACATAATTTTACATTATTATATAGTACTATAACACTCTCATATTTAATATTGTGAACCCCAAAAAATTATCTATTTCTAGTGTTTCTTGAAATTAAACATGAATAAATTATATAATTAAATGATACTATAAATATAATATGTTGAGTTATGAAAACATAACAGAAATTAAATGTTACATATTCTAATAAATTAAAAACATTAGTTAGTCATTTATGAGGTAAACATTATTGCATTCCTCTTGTAATTGGTAAAAACATAAAAAACAAGAGCATTTCAAAATGATAAAATGAGTAATAAAATAATCTTTTTATGATAAATATTTTAATTTTATTGAATACTAACGAGTATAAAAAATCATATTAATAATTTCAATTCATTTGTAATTAAAACCTCATATGGTGTATATGAAAAATGATATATATCATCTAGAAAGGTTGTAAAATATATATATACACGAAGATCAATAATTTTTATTATTAAGTTGTTGTAAAAATATGGTAGTAAAAATTTATTTATCATCAAATAATAAATACAATATCATACATACCATAATATGAAATTTAATTAATTATTATAAATATCCCTCATAGTTTGTGATAATAAATGAAATATATAACTTCATGGAGAAGGTTCTTAATACCTATTGATAAGTAATTTTTAATTCCCCATTTAGTGGAAAACATGTAGATTATAGTTCTAAAAAATGCATAATATTTTAAATATAGTAATGATACCGACATCTTATATTATTTAATTAAATTTATTGTAATGATTTAACAGAAAAATTAATATTGAAATTATTCAGTAAATACGATTAACCTCTATTTTTGAATACTCTATTTCATCAGAGATAACATATCTTCAAAAATGATTAATTTGATTACCAATTCCACTAGGTAATATTTTGAATTATTTTATAACATTATTTGGCTATGGATGCTTTTAGTAAAATTTATTAATAAGTGTTTATAAATGAGGATAAGAGAGAAAAATATATATGTGAGTTGGGTGAAAGTCATATAAATACATGAATCATTAATATATATTATGTGTATAACTCTCGAAATGTCGCTCTGAATTATAAAATATTAAAATATTAAAATTTTAGGATTTAAGTAATATCATTAAGTCTAATAAATATGACATTTTCATGGGAATTGATTCTTTATCCTACTATTTAACCCCATTTAATTAAGTTTTACCTCTACAAAAGTGAAAATGGTTTTAATAATTTAAATTAGTTTTCATTTTCGAATAAAATTGAAAACATTAAATTGTGGAATTAATAATTAAAAATAGATATTAAATTTTATATCATCAAATTTCTAGATGTATAAAAAATTATTTGTGGGTAATTATGTTTATACATTTAACATAAACTATTTTATAAGAATAAATTTTTATTTATTTTCATTCATTGAGCAGTGAAAAATCATCAATGAATGATAACATAATTTATTTAATAATATATATTAAAATATATTAAATATAAGTCAATATTTAATACAAATTGAATTTACAATGTTACATAATCATTTTAAAATATTAAATTAGTATTTTGAAAAATAATCCTTGTAATATTAAAAATATTTTATCCCCATTTCTATCCAATGAATAATCAGTTTATAAATTATTAATTTTGATAAATGTTAAAATTTGATATGTTAATTTATTAAATAATAAAAGTAATAAATAAATGCCAATTAAGAGGAAATAATATTATTAAATTTACCATCTGCATTTATCGATGAAATTGTAAATGAGTACTCCCTGAATTTTTTTAAACCAATATTTATAAAAATATTTAATATCATTTTTTACAATTCTGATATTTTCATATTAGACTAGCGTTATGTATATCATGATCTCTCAAACAAAAAAATACTATTTCAAATTAAATGATATACTATGTTGGTTAGATTTTATACTATATCCCTCAATAATAATTTTCCTCTTAAAATATTCATAAATTAACAAAAAAAAGATGAGGATAGTTTTGTTTCATTAGTTCACTTGGATTCCCTGTTGAATATGAATAAAAAACATGTTTCTATAAATTTTTTTGTAGGTGAGTTGTAATATTTTATAGAACCTTATCTTGTTGATAAAGTATAACCAACAATTGTTAAACATAATAATGATCATGATCTAACAATACAAACATCGTGTTCAATAAATTTAATAAATCATGTGTTTATTGTTGGGACCAATTTGTATTTTAAGTTTGAATTTATTATCAATGAGTGTCAATGGATTTCAATGATGATCGACATGAAGAAGGAACTCTCATATGTAAAATGGAGAATTGAATCTAGATGTTGGTTGACCATGATCATAAGTTTCATATATATGTGTATCAGGAGTGATGCATTGTCTTAAACAATTAAGGATGGTTGGAATGGTATTTGGAAGGTGTGGAAAATGGAGAAGAATATTATGTGGAAGAGTTTTGGAACAATGGTTTGGAATTTTTATTTGTAAACTCATTTTTGTAAACTAATTTGTAATATAATGCCTTTACCCAAAATAAATAGGCCATCCATATATGCTAGTAGAGGTCCTCACATCAAGCACATGCGGGGCACAAAGGGGTCAACCGCACTCAAGGGAAGCCCTCCAGACCAGCCCTGCATGAGGTAGGGTGTATGCTGGGCGTGTTTAAGCATGAAGGTGATGAACGATGGTGAACCCGTGCATTGTGAGCACTAGGAGATTTCCCAAAGAGTAGAGCGGGTTCAAAGAGAGTGCACGTAGTATGAAAACGATACGATGAAGTATCATGGAGGGAAGAGGAATAATCTAATCTACTACTACCGCAGTTGGATTGATAAATTGTGATAAAATATCATGACATATCGATGTGGGACAAAATTTTATATATACAGAAATATCCTGACTGTCCATCTTATCTAGCTGAAAATATTGGTAGAACATTTCATCCCATGTATATGGATATAATCTGATCCTCTCATCATCCAAGCATCGTGTGTGGTTGAATCGGAGTCCTCCGATATTTGTCCAATGGTCTTCTTCCACCTCTGGCCACCAGAGGCAGACCAGTTAATCGAAGAAGCTACCAAACTTACATGATCGATTCTACAACCATTATAAAAGTCCAAACCCACTAGATGAGCATCGTCTAAGCAGCATGATATCATGCATGCAACTACGTTTGAGTGAATGCATAAAATAATAATGAATGAGTGTTAGTTGAGGAAAACAAATTTTCAAGAGGTTGTTCCATGCTGAGAGCTCAAGGAGATGTGATCTTCATGCATACCTCTTCGCATACACATGAGGATTATTACAATGTGTAATCAGAAACAACTGAGAAACTCATCATATATCCACACAAGATTGAAAATATTAAAAAACATAAGATTTTATTTATTCATGTAAGATGATGGAAGAGATGATTGTGTGGACTTTGGATGTGGAAAAGACTTGATTCCTTCTTATTAAAATTTGCTCACTGATTCTAGAAAAAACGGGTTGCATTCAAGCCTTTTAGAGCTCTTGATTTCTAATAAACAAAGGCTCTTTATTCTTTATGTTCAAGAACGATCATGCACGATCCACGAAACATTTGAGGTTCTTGAAGTCTATCCCACATACTGATATGGTTATCCAATGAGTGAAACACTTTACACTCTGGTTTATGACGAAAAAGATCCATGAACCACTCCTTGTTCATGAAAAGGTGAACCGCATACCACATTGGTTTTGGAGGAATAAGAGTCATGAACCACATCAAGTTCGTGAAGAGATGGAGTTCTCCATACCTATCTGGTTTGTGAAGTAAGGAACGGTGTACCGCTTCGGTATATGTGGTGAAGAAGTGAACCGATAACCATTAAGGGGAACCGCGAACCACATGGTATGTAAAGGAATCTTGTGCATCCCTTTCGCAAGGAGTGGTCGCGAGTCATCTTTTTTTGCTAAGGAGACAATGTGCATGAGAGTACTCTATACCTATATGGTGTAAAGTGGATACAAGAATCACCATGAAATGAAAAAATACAAACATCGATTCTTCAATAAAATTACTTACATATAAATATATTTCATTCAAAGTTTACAAGTGAGTCATGAGGAAGGTAGAAGGAAGATTATTCATTATGATGGGAAATTATTTCATATGCATGATTTAAATAAGAACAAAAAAATAAATTACAAACATATCTGAATCAAGTGCTATGATAAGGAGAGAGGATTTCATGTGCATACTCAAAGACCCAATAACATTTTGTACTTCACACAAGAAATGATTAGAAAAAGTGAAATCATACCAGGATACATTGAAGAGAAGTATCCTAAATTAAATGTGCAAGTGTCTATAGAATTGATGTGAAAGGGAAAATAAATATTTCAACATCCATGGTCACTTTCATATAGTGAATAAAAAGAGATGATTCCAATGATTCATAGTCTATATGTTTTTAGTGTTTGAACATTCACAAATAAATTTGTTATACTGGCCAAGATGAATAAGATGTCTTAGTACATTTGGTTGTTGCACTAGAGAAAAATATTTAACGTTAATGTCAATAAACTATGGACCTTAATGAATAAAAAGTATCATGCTGAATAAAAGACAATTATTTTCTTGTCTATCTGTTGAAGAGACATTCATGTCTATAAACTGAGTGGGACTTCATCCAAGGCAGTGAGCCAGTGGGAGTCTACGGGAGTGACCCGAGGGAGGAATGAAGTTATCCTTGAACCTTATAAAGTGATTGTTCCATTTATAGAGTGATAGAACCTGAACCATATAATATATAACTTGTTACGACTAGTGGAATTATGTACGATAGAAAACTTTTCAGCCTGTGCTCCTTGGACGACGCCCTTAGCGGTGAATGATGTAAACAGGTTTTTTCATTCTTCTGTATATGAATGTTTAAATTACTAGAAATATCAATCATACATTTTTAATTAAGTTTCTACCAACATGGGAAAAAACCCACTAAATATCACAATATGTTGACACCCAAATTCACACCACCCAGAGTGATCTAGGGTGCTTCAATTGGTATCAGAGGAAATGGTTTTGTGTATTTTGGATACATTACATAATTCAATTATGAAGAGTATTTAATATGATTTCCTATGTCAACAATGGAGATAAATATTGATTAATGTTCATTTATTACCAAGAATAATTCAATACCCTAAAAGACCATGATGAATAGTTAAATAAGGAAAGAAGCAGTTAAAGAAGTCCCTCATGACCAAAGAAGATGTAGTGTATGGTTCTCCATTCCCAACCAAATGAATAAATATAAGGCTTCTGAAGTAAATATCAGGTGGCATAGGTTTCTACCATAGAATAAGACTCCACTTTTATCTCGTTTTTAATTGATCATGAGACATTAAGAACCTATCTGCATGATTGTCCAAAATAATGAGTTGATTCTATTTGAAGTGTATTTGAATGTAAGCATGTCGATATAAATATAATATGATGAGAAGATAATAATATAGAGAAAGTCCTGGTAGAAAAAGTAACATAATGTAATCAGCTCTCTTTATATATTGAATCCCTTGAAGAGAAAGAGGGAGTCAATAAGACTCTATATGAAAATATCCATGCATTTAAAGATGAGATAAAATGGGAATTGAATTCTAGGCTCTAAATTTTGAATAAAAATAAAATAATAACAAATAGAATGATTGTTTTTTACAATGAAAATTTATGATGCATGTAGATGAGGTTGAAAAATTGAAAATGACGTGTAATGAGAAGATGATCATAATTGAAGATCAAAAGACCATACTCTATATGGAATGTCTGATATTAGATCCTAGTTGAACAATCATGAGAAGACATATATTGAGACTTCACAAAAGATTGAAACAGTTACTTGTGGTATTCAATGATCACTGGAAGATTATAATGCCAAAAAACCTCCAAAACGTGATAATAGGATCATCACTTCACTCATTAATATATCTCAAGAATCTATGAATGTGAAGGTTCCATGTATACTGTCATTTACTTTTGATTCTAAATATGTTTCTTTTAAATGTGAAGGTTAGAAGGAAAAGTATAAAAATGTATGGATGGGGAAAGACAAGGAGAAGAAAATAACCACCCTGGCTAGAGTGTATATGTTGTAGAATCTAGAAGATGATTCAACAAATTGTACAGATCACATTAAAAATAAGGCCCCACAACATTATACTGACGGTGTCAAGAAGACAAGATTTTTTAGTGAATGTTGTTGCTGCAACATATTTGGGCATTGAGCACTAGATTTTTGGTACACTCCTTGAAATAAAAATTCATAGAGAAATCCTATGTCAAAATGGAAATATCCATTGACAAAGAAGCAACATCAAAAAATCCAGAAGCATGTGCACACTGCATACAAATATGAAATGATAGAAAATATATATGATGTATACTATGGGAGTGGTCACAAGAATGGATCATTCTTATCTCCACACATATCCTGAGCTGATATTATCGTAAGACCATAGAAGCCTGCAATGAGAAAAGAAGCTAACTAGGGATGATATCAGAAGAATAATGAAAAGGGAAAGTATTCCAAAAAAAATAAAAGAATGAAATGTTAGATGCCCATGGATTCAAAAACAACGAAGTTGATGAGTGTTACATCGAAAATAATTCCTAAAAATGATGACACTATAAAGATTCCACGTGAAAAATTCCAAAATACTACCATCGTTTACAGGGACATTTTGGATATCTGTTATAAAGACATGGAATTAATGAGTAATAATGGAAATGAAATCTCTATGTATAGTGAGATATGAAATAAGAAGATTCCATAGGATTATAGGAAAGTTATACGAGTGAGGTGCAACAAGGATAATCATAATATTATGGATTACAGTGCATTTATTCTCACCCATTAAGAATTCCTCTAGAAGATGAATGTTGAACAAGGAGATTCTAGTGATTTTAATGCTCTTGAGGATAGAAGACTAACACTCAATGAAATGGACGAAGTATTGAGATCCACACAACCAAAGAAATAATTGATGTTCAAATTTTTGTGTGTGATGATTGGAGAAAACAAAGCATCATGGTTGAGAAAATAATCTCTGACTTCCAGCTCATATTGAAGAAGCAAAGAAGGACCACCTACATCCATTAAAATTTTTTGTATCGTACTGATCATATAGGGAATTTAATGTGAAGAATGAACTCAGGGGAATAGCATGAGTAGTGTTCCCTTGAATTAGATACCCATAAAGAAGCCACCAGTGTTTTTACTTAATTTAGTATCAACATCAATTGGTATCAAATTCAATTACTCTTAAGAATGTTTGAAGATCATGTAATTCAAAAAAGATATTTCCTTTTTCATTCTCTCCACCTTGGAAACTCAAATAAAAATATATTTTACAATGGGGGAGAAATTAAATTAATCAATGACATATGAAAATTGGAAAGGGCCATGGAGACAATTATATGAGTTCCCATCGAATGAGGTATCACGATCAAGGGATAATGGACAGTGTTGTTTTCACGATCGAATCCAATAGTTTTCTACATCAACCAGTTGCACAAGTAGACTTAGAGATAAATGATTGATGACAAAAAAATTAATAATGAACTGATAACCTCTAAAAAATAATCTTTGTATTTATGGTCAACAAGATGTGGAGAAAGTGAAATGAAGGTTCAAAAGTGAATGGTAGAGAGCATATTATAATTACAGTGACATGTTCATTTTTTAGATCATTGATGTATTGAAATAATAACATAGGGGAAGATTATTTGGACTAATTTGTATATGATTACTTTAATGGTTTTCATTGAGTGTCAATAGATGTCAATGATGATCAACATGACGAAGGAACTCTCCTATGTAAAATGGATAATAGAAATCAGTAATTGGATCAGCATGATCCTAAGTTTCATAAATATGGGTTTCATAGGTTATATATTGTATTCTATAAATAATTATCGTGGGAATGTTATTTAGAAGTAGTAGAATAAAAGAAGAAGATGATGTTGTGGTCGATTTTATGAATCTTTGTTTAAATTTTATATTTGTAAACAGTTAGTTTTACACTGAGAAGTTAGTTTTTGACATTACCAAAAATAATGGGACCATCCATAGAGTCCATCCAATGACCTCACATCATGCACATACGACACCCAAGGGGTCAACTGTACTAGAGGGAATCCCTAACGACCAGCCCCGTATGAGACAGGGTGTACGCTGGACGTGTCTAATCCCACAGGAGTTTTACGGTGGTGAACCCATTCATCATGGGCCCTATGAGTGAAAATGTTGAGAAGAGTGGGCTCTAAGAGCATGCCCGTAGGGGGAACACAATACAGGGTGGTACTGTGGAGGGATGTGGAGTAATCTGAGCTGCTATTACAGCAACATGGATGATTAAATGAAAGAAAACATCACATCATTTTGATGTGGGTAAAGGTTTTAAAAAAACAGATGTAATCCTTCCCATCAATCTTATCTCACTTAAGATATTATCCGCACATCACATACTATGTACAAGGATATAATCTGAGCCACTCATCATCCCTGTTCCACATGTGGTTAAATCATAGTCGTTTGTTCTTTGACTGAGGGTCGTCTTCAACCACTGGCAACAAAATATGAACCAGTGCATCAGAGAAGCTACCAAAACTCCATGATTGTGTATCAGGGCATTATAGACGAGATAAACCACTACATGTTCATCGTTCAAGAAACATGATATCATGAATGAAAATAAATTTGTATTCATGTGTCAAAAAAATGAATAATTAGTGTTTTCCGAGGAAAAAAAAGTTGTTGGAGGTCGTGTCGTGTTGAGCTCTCAAGGAGAAGAGACCAGCATGCATACCTCTCTACATACACATGAGGATGATTACAACAAGCAATCAGAAAAAACCGAGAAACTTGGAATATCACCACCTGGGATTGAAGATATTACCTAACTAATGATTTTGGTTATTCAAGGGAGAATCTTGAAGAGGGTATTGTTCAAATTTTGGACATGGAAAATATCTAATCTCTTCCTGTAAAAAGTGACTCACTGATTCTAAAAAATGATACAGCATGCATGGAATTGAGATCTCATATTTTCTATGAAATAGATCCTCCTAGATATTTATCTTAAAAAAAAAAGACATCATGATGCATGAAACGTTTGAGGTTTGTGTAGAGCATCCTGCCTACCGCTCTTGTTCGCGAATGAGTGAACTGCGTACAACTCTGGTTCACAAAGAAGAATTGTCACGAAGCACTACTTGTGTTTGAAGAGTAGAACATAATACCACTTTGGGTCATGAGGATTAATATTCATGAAAAACTTATATTTCACGAAGATAAAGAATATTGCATACCACTTTGGTTCGCGAAGCAAGGAACCGTGTACCGCTTCAGTACAAGAGCTAGAGGTCCCATGAACCATTTTGGGTTTGTGAGGTAATAGTACTGCATACCATTCTAGTTCATGAAAAATATATGTTTTTTCATACCACTATGGTTGATGATGAAGGGAACCGAGAACCATTCATGTGAAATTATTACCACTTGGTACGTGGAGGATGTATGTGAATCCCTTAAACAAGGAGTGGCCATGAATCAACCTAGTTCAAAGAGGAGAAAATGTGAATAAGAGAACTCATTAACTATCATGCGTAATATTAAAATAAGAAACAACATGCTGAAAAAAAATACACAGTTTTATTCTAGAATAATGATAGATACATATAGACATATGAACATAAAATTGAACAAGTGTTTGTTGAGTAATGGAAAATGAAGATTGAGCATGGTGATGGGAAATGGATTCATATGCATGATTTCAATAATATCATAATTAAAGTCCATGAATATCGGAATCAAGTTCTAAGAAGATGAGATACGTGGTCGTGTTTGTACATAATGTCATCATACCTATTTGGTCCTTCACACAATAATGAAGAAGAAAAAGTACATGCATTCCAGTGTACATTTATGAGAAGAATCCTAAACTAAGGGTGCACAAGTATAAATAAGTAAAGAGGAATAACAAATCTATATTAACACATGCATGGTCACATGCATGCATGGAATAAGAAGAGTTCATTCTTATGACTCCTTTTAAACTAGTTTTTAGTGTTAGAACAATCACAAATGATTTTGTGGTACTGGAATCAAAGAATAAGAAGTCTTAGTACATCAGGTAGTTGCACTAGGGATGAAGGTATTAAGTTAAAGAGAATCAACTCTAGACCTCTATGTTTGCAAAGTCTCATTCTTAATAGGTGGAAAATTCATTCATATCTATCTTTTGAAGAACCATTCATGTCAATAAAATGAGTGGGACTTCATCCAATGTAGTGTTATTGGGGG
Source organism: Viscum album (assembly GCA_963277665.1). Classification (NCBI taxonomy): domain Eukaryota; kingdom Viridiplantae; phylum Streptophyta; class Magnoliopsida; order Santalales; family Viscaceae; genus Viscum; species Viscum album. The sequence continues at coordinate 594,274,280 of OY728162.1, read as the reverse complement.
AGTCAACGGGAGTGACCTAAGGGAGGTAGTGAGCTATCCCTGAACATTGTAAAGGCATTGTGTGTGGGAAACAGTGACTATATCCAAACCTTGTAATCCACACCCAGTAAAGATTAGTGTAATTAGGTAAGACCAAAAACATGTTGGCTTATTCTCTTTGGATGTATCCCTTAGTGGTGAACCAATTAACATTGCAGTGATGTAGTTCTACATGTGAATTTTTTAATTACTGCAGATAACCTTTGTAGTGGTTTAATTAAGATTATAAAAACATGGGAACAAGATCCAATAAATTGGAGAAAAATATGACACCATGTTTCACCCCCTAGGGTGACCATGGGTCCTTCATATACCTCATCAAAAGTGGTTGATGGAAGTCACAGTAGACATTCGATAGGTTTGATGTATGTACCATTTGATAAGCTAACATAATAAAATGGAAATGAATTTTAAAGGATCAAATAAATCAATGTATATTAACTCCATTGTATATAACATTATTATTCTATTTGATGGAAATATATGAATAAAATATTTATCGATAATGTTGATTTATGGATCACATAAATGGTATCCAACAAAACAATATTTTCAACTATTATTATCCCTCTAGTGAATTTGAATATCTTTGACATTCATTCCCATTCATTAATAAGTAATCGTTACAAATATATATCATTATCATATATAATTCTTAATTATAATAATTTCCCCTTCTTTCAAAATGAGGCATCAGAAAGAGCCATATGAATTCTTACGTGTAATTTGTTTTTTACGTAAAATAAAATATTGGTTGGTGTTAATCCCAAACACATTTAAATCCATTTAGATGTATAACTTCATAATATTTATGGTTTGAATACTTTAATAGACTATCCATTTGTCTTATAAATAATTGTATTTTAAATCATAGAGCTTTATTCAATAATTAATGAAGATTCAGATGAAATGTCATTGTAAAGGTAAGATTATATTCATACATATATTATATCCATACCTCATATAGATAGAAAACATTAAAAATGTATAACACTGAATGTTTATAAATCAAATAAAATAATCTAGAAAAAATTAAAATATTTATATTTTTAAGAGATTAACTACACAAATATCTCATTATGCACCTTATATGTATTAGGGAGTTATATGATGGAAGCCATGATGATATATTCACATTTCCGTTTTTGTACTTGTAATGGGTTCATCATTCCCAAATACTTCATATGTCAAACTGGAACATTCAGGTATATAAGGATGCAAGATACATATTACCTAATTTCAATTTTCATGTTTTCCAAACAAAAATTTCCACTATAATTTCAATACAACTTAATGAATCATGATTGGTCATACTTCAATTAGATTTGGGAGTCATCAAACATATAAATTTTAAAATCTATTTTTTAATGGAGACATACAATAATTGTTACTCTAATCATTCTATAGAAATACTTGTGATCTTATGAACATTTCATAATCCCATTTAACTCTCTACATCCTTTTTATTGTTATCATTGACTATTATACGAATGGATGGTTGATGATTAAATTAATAAATATAAGACATTTCTAAATTCAGTATGGAATGATGGACAATAATTTATACATCAATAATTCTTCTATCTTTTACACTCCTCATAATGTATAAGGGAAAATGACCTTTTCTATTTAAAGAATCAGAAACCTTATTCTCCTTCAAATTTTGTTAATGTATTTAGTAGTCATAATCCATGGTAAACTATATCTTTATTCATGATATTATGGTAAAATATATTTTATTAAAAATTCAATTTAAACATCAATTTTGAATTTATCATATCATGCACATCACTAGAGAGATATTGCACCAATATTTTTAGAGAAATAAATTACCTATTCATGTTTCAAATCATGTGTCATGTAATAATTATCATACAACCTCAATCAATATTATTTCTATGCTAATAAAATTTTTTCTACCTAGGAACACATGAATGACCCTTTAATAAGGAATTAATGTATGTCTAAAACTATAATCCACTACAATGTAATGATATTACATGAATAATTACTAGTGTTCACATTAGATCCATGAAAAATTAATCACATAATTTGATCATTTGGATCACTTCTATATTAAAATGGATAATGGATTTGTAATATGTAATAAATGTTTCAAAAACTAGCAGTAATAGCTACATAATTCAAGAAAACTATATCACTTGATCATAATATTTGGTATTCATCATTTTTTTCCTAAATTATTATTAGTTGGATCCAAGAATATAAACTTTTTTATAATTACATGACTAATAAATGATACAATATATATCAAGACACAATACATTTTAAATTGGTCATATAGAACAACTATTATCATGGTTTATAATAAATTCATAATTTTATATTATTACTCTTCAGTGATAATAGAATATATTAGAATGTTAAATATAATGAAATATATAGGTCATGGAAATATATAATTACTCAATTAAATATATCCATTAAATTTGATGATAATTATTATGAAATATTTTCATTTTTATGAATATGTTATCTATAAACCTTATATAAATATTTTTGAAGGGTATATCCATATTTCATTCCCTTAATTAATGAAAATCATATCAATGGATGATCATTAATAACTATTTAATTTATCATAACAACTCAAACTAGTTAATATTACATCATCATGGAAATATATTATCGATCATGATAATATTAGGTTCTATATAAACAATTATTATCCTCCTTAAAAAATATTTGTCCTAAAAATTGATAATTGAAGCACCACAATGTGGTGAACATGGGAATATGTTTCCCTAATATGTATACCCAATTTAGTTATTTTTCAATTTCTATAAATCTAGTTTGGAAATTCAATCAGGATTCTTTTAAATAAAATGAACAACATCTCTAATTTCAATTTAATAATAAAAGTCACAATTTTGTGGAATACGAGAAAAACAATCAAAAACTATAGTGGAATATACAGGTATAATGGGTATATCATTAATGTTGAATTTTTCCCTAACCATTATAGATAGATACAATTCATGAATATATAATAGATCCCATATTATGATGTTACATAATCATTAATGATCCAACATGTAATTAAATGTTGGTTCATAAAATAAAACCCAACATCCCTTACTTGAATTCTGATATTTTATCTATATAGAGTGTAACAATACATGTCTAAAAAATTATATATAAGTAAAATTATAATAAATAACATTTTTATGAATCAAATTTTCACTAACATATATGAGAGAAGCGATATAGACATAATATGTAGTAATCAAACTATTTGATATCTTCCGTGATTTCTAACTTATAATCATTTAGGTGGTGGTGTAATACCCATAGAATAATCATCAGTTATTAATGTGTCAAAACATCCTCCCTCCAATGGTAACCTTCATGAAATTATTATTATATATGTGAGATAATGACAACTAGAAGAAAACCTCTAACAAGATATGGGTTAGAAACAAGAACTAAGGATGTATTATATAAACATGTTGGAGTCATAGACCTATAAGAGATCATTTTATTTCGAAAAAGATAAGAAAAATACCCCAATAAACTCCATAAATTTTATATAAAAGAACTCATGTCCACACAATAAATGTCATGAGATCTATGTAAAAATTGAAGAATACTACATGTACCATTGGATAAAAACGGTAGTGACCCTGAAGGCCATACAACTCATAAAAATACAAAATCTATTAATTTCATGCATTGTCACCAACCTACTCTTGATGACTTGAAAAACAATTTAAATTTGTATATTGATTATAATTGATATACCTAACATGATATTCCATGGATAATCTCTTGAAAATCATAAAGAGGTCATATTAATTCCTAGTGAGAAAAAAGGAAGCTTACTTATTAGATAAAAATATAAACTAGGTCACACCGTCACTAAGGATATATCCCCCCATGTATCACAAACATTGTATCATGCAATATAATAATACTCCTGGTACCACGACCACAACTTATTCAATATTATACCATTATGACCAAATTTCGTATACCCGAATCTGTATCACATTAAATGTAGCTATATTGATTAATGTAGGTTTAAATCATCATAACATTTACCTATTTCATCTCATAATCTCAGCATTACTTGCACCATATCCATATAGTATCTAAGTAGCATCCATGATCCACCTTATCCAAAATGAAGTGCATAATACATCATGTATCAATCCTCAATAAAACATGTCACAAACAATGAGAAATTTATTCAATATCTCATTGACAAAATATGTCATACATATAGTAATTCTTAATATACTATATATTATGATTGGGGAGTTTGAAATAACCATATTCCATTATAGCACTCTATGAACTTCCATCGGTAAATTTACGACATTCCATACCATAACATAGTGAGACCAAAATAATTTAGTGGGGATAGAGGGGGTAGTATGTTATTTGTTCCTAAATAACAAAAAAATATAGATAAAACCCTATTACATTCCATCAGGATATATTCTCTCTATCATGATGGGTGGGGTAGTATATTAAATAAAACAAATTCAATATATATTTTAATTCAGAAATAAATTGGGGAATTAACCTATTATAATGAACTACAATATCTGTCATCTGTAAAACACATATATTCCAATGTTATGAAATATATATTGTATAATAATACTATAAAGTAAGAATAACCAACTTAAATTAAAAATTTACTTTATAAATTTTATTTTTTAATTAATTAATTATCCATTACTGAATACTATTTGGTTTATAGTGAATTATACACAAATCAATGTCCCAACCTTCCAAGAATAATCAATTTTGAGTCCATGATCTCTCAAGAATATCATCTTTAGAATTCCAGAAATAGAAAACCCATGTGTTATTTAAACTATTTAGTATAATCATTTTATATTTATTGGTAGTCTTGGAGTCTTCCTAAATTACCAAATAAGATATGAATCACAAACAACATCCAGATCATCTTGATGTATGTAAATGAATTATAGTATACTGGAAACTATGCTATCAATCCATTCATAAAATACTCAATAGGGAAATATCCATGATTCTTCATATAAATGGGTATGACCAAATACAAACCATTTCTACATGTCTGGTTCCATCTCTAATACAACTAAATATATCAACGAGTCTACTGTCGTTATAGGAATTTATTTCAATTACAAACAAATTCCTCCAAATGCATAACACAACATATAATAACCATCCATGTATTTAGTCACATGTCATAACAAGGACTAAATCATATGTAACATGAAAAAGGAAGACAAAATGAAATATAGATAACATGGTATCTAGTCCATATAACAATGAATCTTTACAAAAAATGATATTGGTCTATCATAACCCCAACATAAGTAATTTTTAGATCAATATCAAGGGTATTCCATGTCCCAAAAAAATTATGTTTATGATACAATTTGTTCATAGTAAATATTAAAATATATGATTCAGTTATTATAGATTCTGTCTATGGGTTTCCAAATCCATCAACTATAAAAATATATCATTTATTAAAACATTACTCCCAGCCTTACATCATGTATCATCATTATATTAGGAAGAAAAAATAATTTCATTATATTATTTATAATTAACAGCATGCATTTTGTACATCATGTTCATTAGCTCTGTCAAATTACACATGGAAGAACATGCATCAATAAAAAAATAATTTAATGATCAAATTGATTTCCATCATATTTCATGAAGTTATTATTCCAGAGAGACTCATCAAATTCACATACAAATGATGATTTTTTTTCAAAATCATCCCAAATTTCATTATAAAAAATAAGTTTTCTACAACATAAAAAAACTTGAAGAAATTAATAATCCTAGATAGTAAAATATATAAAAAATAAAGATTAATACTATTTTCATTGTTGAAACACCATGCTAAAAATACCCATTAACCAAACAATAAATGATACAATTTATATTTTATTTGGATAGTTAGAATAATGAAGACTTATCCAAATCATGATCAATTTACATTTATTTGAAAGTAAATTTGGATTAAAAAAATATAAAAAATTGATTTATTGTTCTACTTGTAAAAAATTAACCTTGATCCCTGATCACATATTGTGAAATGAAACTGCTTCCCTCCATATAAATTTTACCACTAGTACATTAATAAATAAATGGACACTCCATTATAATGATGAAGATAATCAATAATAAAATGTAATGAGTAACATGAGGGAAAAAAGATATATATTAATTATATCCAAAAGAAATGTGTTGGATCCAAATTGAATCCAGAGTGATCATTCTCAGGATGCATGGGATTATTACTCATTGAATGTGTATTTATATACCACTCAGTTATAATATATCTCATAACCATGGAACCTTGTATATCACATATCATATTTACTTGTTGAGTGACCACAACACAACCTAGACCACTATGCCACAGAAACCCGCATGTAAAACTGGAGTCTACATCATAGCCTAAACCCTTAGTTCGACAACACCAAATTTGGGAGATCATACCTTGGGGAAATACCCACCACAATTAACCTACATACTATAGAAGATTATTGACCTCATTGAGGGATTGATTCAGACTATCTCTTAGTGTCCTTCTTGAAATGAATTTTTCTGTCTCTGAAATAATTCATCTACCAAACTTATTATACAGAAAAGATCTCAATTACCCCTATGACTCTCCAACAATAGAACCCATTGATTCAAGGTAAAAATATTTCAATATTATATTTCATAATAAATACACTTATTCCTCCACCATATTACTATATTAACTGTAATAACCAAAACTAATTATGAAAATAATTTGAAGATATGATACCATAATTTAGATAGAAGTAAAAAAATTCATTTCATCAAGAATCCAAATGATTTTAAAATTATTGAATTTGGTAAAATTGGTTTACAAATAATCACATTGTGAAATAAATTTCAAATTAGTCATTATCCTAATATCAAAAACACCACACTCAATAGAACAATGTGAAAAAAATGAAACACACACAAAAATCATCAATAAAATATCCATGGTAGATAACTCTTAATGAGAGAAAAGGTTAAAAACAATGAAACATGTGGATAACATATAATAATCTAGATATTACAAATATCCCATATACATTAACACTAAAATAGAAGATGTAAAATAAGAACAACTCAGGGTATAGTTTCTGTATCTATGATTCACAATCTCATGTACTCCCCCAAACATGACCCAATACTATAGAAGGCCTATAAAATGCATATAAAATAATCAAATTATTAATCATTACCTTCTAATTAATTGATGTCATATTCAATAAGACATTTTAAACAATTGTAAACTATATAGTTTACCTCTTATGATTGGAAATGGATTTATGATGATCTTATGTTGCCTATATCCTCTCACAAATCACATGAACCATCACTCTCATGTTAAAAAAAATCATAGGCATCATAAATATTGCATGTTTTACCTATAATAAAATCATGGAGAATTGGAAATATCTTTTTTTAATCATTAAATTGATCCATTATGATGGTTAGGTAAATATTATTATTGAATGAAAACACATCAAAATTTAGGTGTGTCATCCAAAAACATTTAAATCCTTAACCTAGGAATGTATCCCCCCTTATTGATTTTGGAGGGTCTCATTAGTATGATGATTTTACTATGGACTATAATTACATATAATGAATAAATAAGAGAAAAAATAGTATTTAATACCACTCAACACCATTGAATGTAAAATGATTATCATGATTAGATATTATCATCCTTAGGACTTAGTGTGGTCCCTTGCCTTCCTCTCGGTACTGCATCAAGATAATCAAAACTGATCTTTACTCCTTGGAGACTATATATTATGATTATTTTAATCTATTGATTCAGTATGGCCTATATAAAATCAATGTTACAACAGGATTGATGTGATCTGTTTTCGAAAAATGTCAAGTGCTCCAACCATGTGAAATTTGGAACATTCATCGGATAGATCAAACTATGGGGATCACAATGCTCTACTATAACCTTCTAAAATATGAATAATGTTGTCACAAACTCTAAAACTTAATTGTTCATCCTAGGAAACCAAATTCATCATCTGATATCCTGGTATATATCTGTTACTCTTGCTTGTTCTTCCAAGGATGATATTACGAAGTCAAAGAGAACCATCTCAAAAAATATTATTGTGATGAAATGAATTCACATGTATATCACTGGGTGATATAAATAATTACACATTCCATTTGAGGAATCAAAAATGACCACTAGATCTCTCCATTCTATTAAATCAGAGACCCTAGTTAGGGAATCTTGTACGTTCTAATCAAAATATGACTATAATGTCAGTAGAAAAGGAAATCATCTTCTCCATCCTATACTATATCAAGAAAAATAACTATTATTTCTTCCATAACTACCCTATAATACCTTGATTATTGAAAAAAAATACTAATTTATATCCAAATTCATGCAATACATTTAATAATTCTACTTCCACATGTATAGAAAAACCGAAAATCGTTATTCTATAAGAGTTACAACCACTATCATTGTTGCAATTTCATATAATAATGGGTGATGGAATTATTCTATATCATGTAATTAGTTACAATCACTAAAATCACATTAATGAAGTAATGTTAGGACAACATAAATTTTATCATAACTATATATAATTCAATATCATGGGAGATATATTTATACTCTTCATTGTAGTTTTTTTGAGACCCATAGAATATAAAAAATATCTACTTTATTAGAAAAAAAATCAATGAAAATAGATTTAAAGCATCATAGATGTACACAATGACATCACCAACTTATGGTATATAACGATTTGGGGAATTTTATAACATATATTTAATGTAGTCGAAGGAATATTAAGTATAATTTTCCTAAATAACGATGAATATAATTTTTATAAATCTATAAGTGGATTAAAGAGTTGAATGAAATATGATATGAAACATCAATAAATTTTTTTAAGACATGGGATACTTCATATATATGCTCCTATCTTAGAATTTACACAGTACATGATTTCATCAACAATAAAATGATTCAAATATACTCTCATTTTGAACATAAAATTCCCCAAGAAAAGATCAGCAACATATTATAACACAAATATTAAGAAATTAACAAACAATTTTGGGAGATGATTAAATCGAAAAACATATTGTGGATAAATTTCATGTTCTTCTACATGAAAAATGAACACTATTATTCCTCTGATAAAAACCACAATGAAGTTATCAAGAACATCCCTGAACATGTTCTTCATCCAATCGATGAAAAATACACTAGAATGCTACATAATGAATGGATTAACAACAATCATATAAAAACCATAACGATATCAAATATCCATAGACATAACATCATAATGCTTCCCCCGAAATAGAACATATCTTGAAAGGAGATAGATCATTAAGAATGAAATTTCAACCTTAATAAGAAAAAATTCATTATAAAAAAAGAATATAAGTTATTCAATATTGACATCATTAAAGAGACAATAGTTGATAACGAGATGCAATATTCGATCATTTTTTGTCACATGAAAAACTAGTTAACCATATGTTTATAGACATGGATAAAAAAACACCCATGTAGATGATTATTTTTCTATATCTAAATCTCTATAATCTCATATGGTTCAATTACAAATGAAGACATAGAGATCAAAAAAATACATAGTTGTAGCTTGATCCGAAATTTGATTTATCATCATTTTGGTATTTCTATAACCTCGTTAGGAAAAACCAATGGGAAAACTTCTACAATGATGGGAAACAAAATTTTAAAAGCATGTGATGATCTCAACATTGGCTCGATCCTCATTGAAAAAATGGAAACAACAAACCTATAATACATCTATGTGTACTCCTCATTGATAAACACTTGAAGATATCAACCATAATTATATAATAAAATATATCACATGTTTTTTTATATAATATATATCAGTAGATAGAAGCTATCAATAGAGATGAAAATTTTTTTTTCTTATATATATAAGCAATTAATGACCCCCAAATATATGTGATTCCCCAAAATATCTCAAAATAACTATATACATTATAAAATTATTTCTAACATCCAATAGACATTATTAATTATGAGATTACTATAATACAATGCATATTATATCCTTATCAATGGTATAGTAGAGGAGATAAAAAATATTGTGGTTTTCAGAAAAGGAGACAAATTATGTTACAATTTAGACTGAAAGAATTTATTTTCCAAAATAAAATTCAGATCACTATATATTGGCACCTCTAGTGTATGAAGCTGGCCAAAGAAAGTTCCAATACCACTATTACACTAATGAATATTGAATCTCCTACCACACTAGAACAATTTTTTATCACAATTTATTTAATTTATCCTCCTTACCTTTTGTATAGTATATAACTAAATCAATTTGAATTTCTCCTCCATGTTTTTTTCAACATTAACAATAACTATATGTATATTTTATTGAATATCATAATGAAAATCATCAGTGGGAACCCGATTTAAACATATATACCATGTGAAATTCTAAAATAATATCAAATATATTTTTCACACATTATAATAAAAAATATAATATTTCACATTAATTAATTATTTTTTAATGATTGATATAATTTTATATCATTCCCATTTAAATGACATGAGGAATGAAGAAAGATGTATCATCGATTCAGATGACAGTACCATGTAAAACATATCTCTTATTTTATTATTCTAAATAAAAATTAAATATTGTTCATGAGATAAGAGTGTTCCCTAATAAATTTTTCCTTGGCCATTTTACAATGATTACATAAATTAGAAAACATAAATGACATGGTTTCCCTTGAAGCACATGATATATCAATAACTCAAAACTCCAAAATATGTATCATTCAGAAATATGAAATTTTTTCCAATATTACATTACCATATCTCTTCAATGGCACCACTCATACACTAACAATGAGTGATGACATAAATTGACTGCACAAATAATTAATCCAACAAGCCTGGTGTTGGTGACATGAATCGACGATGTATCATACAAAATGATGGGGAGAATTAAAATATAATAGAACATATAAAATATTATGATTATATATGCAAAGAAATAAAATAATTATCAAAATTTTATAACAACCCAATTTCATTAATTAAGATTTATACAAATCTAAATCAACTTCATGGAATAACAAGAACCCAATGTAATACATAGCACAAATAGAAAATTCAATAGATCACCAAAAATACCATGACCATATATGATATAGAATGACCAATAACCTTATAATATTCCAAACAAATAAATCGATATAGATACAAGGATCATATCATTTAAACATAGTATGATCCTATTAATAACCTATCGTAAAAATTTTAATGAATGAATACAAAATCCCATTAAAAACTAGTAACAAGATCATCTATCTTATACTGGTATATTATGTTCACATCCTCAACATGGAAATATCCATCCATTTAATTCATATATGATATGATATCATATAATATTAATAACAATAAAGAACACATCTACCATATCGTCTTTGGTTTGACTCCCTACTCCAACATCATATTCCCTAGGAAATCTCCCTTCAAAAACAATTATTTAGAAGATAACAATGCTAAAATATCCTAACATTATCATCATGCATCACATAACCTCGTCAAACAATGCTAAATATTTATATATTAACTATTTATATTCTAGTAGACATCATAATCCATATTTTTTATATTTATTATAGTTTAGTATACCTCATGCCACCACAACCCATATGTTGAGAAACGTACCTTCAGATACCACATCACATATTAATCATAACTAGAAAAATCCTTTGTATACTACACCTATGTATACATGTTTAGGAAATATAAACAATTCATCACATCTTTATATACACATATAAAGGAAAACAAAACACTACTAATAACATCACATAGTGCTACAAAGAGAAAATAGTGGTTCCAGAGTCAGTAGACGACATTGAGTTGCATGCTGAATTAGATGTGGAGGAAAACACACCGCCAAATCCCATTAGACATCCGAATATATATCGACCACTATGGGAAAATATATGAAATCAATAAACATATAGGACATGAAATATATCAGAACCCCATTATGAGAATATTCTTATTCATATGCTCGACTATAGTAGTAATCTATAGAAGACAATAATACAACTATTATAAACATGATATCCAACCAAAAAAATTATTATGGAGAGATTACATTAAATTATTTATTTTTTACATATAATCATCCATTAATAAATTCATTTGTTATTAAATATGATTATTACAATTACATCACATTTACCACCACATAATGTTCTTGACCTCTATGTGTAATCTAATTGAGTCGAAGGATTTTGAAGATATGCATATGTTTCATTCCAACAGGCCACAACCAAATGGGTTAATAAAATTATTAAGATTAATATATTTTTACTTTCATGTACTCTTTGAAACATTTAATGCAAACAAATAAGAAAATAATAACTAATTAAAACATACTACACGAATTATTGGTGATCATAACAATAGTAACCTGGGAACCCATCTATATTTAATTTAAAAATATTAAAAACAAAAAAAAACATCAAGAATTAATCATAATAATGTAAAATTACCTATTAAACACTTTCTATAAACACTGGTGTTATCCACGACCCCATGGGTATTATCATTATGGATCTCACAATTACATGTTTCCACTAATTCAAAAAACCTGGTCCTCCATGCACACATATCATTTAAAAAATTAAAACCTAGTATCACATTATATAACATGGAAGGGACCTTATTTAATGTAACATTAAATGGTTTTAGGAGATACAAATAAACAGTAGGGAATTGAGGCCCATAATAAGGCATCTCAATCCCATACGAAAACAAGATATTATCACTCCAAAACCAAGAATGTTGCCACCAAAATTAATAGTATTTCAGGCCCCAAAAATTTATCCATAAAAATTTATGAGTTATTATACTATAATTAAATATCATAATAATTTTTTGGTGTTTTTCTAAATGGTTAACCTGCTGAATTTTTTATTAAAATATATCATTAATCAAAATATCCGTCTAAACATGACATAATGTTTTATCAACATTAATGAAGAAAAAATCATATCATGATTTACTAATTATTAATATTACGCATTACAGGCATCATTATGTTTATAAAATTCTATTATAACATCGAATAAAATTCATAATATAAAATTTATATTATCAATCAAAATGATTTCCATGAAATTAAAAGAATAAATTAATTTCACTGTAATCCATAGATTCTATGTAAAAAAGCCTCTTTAATATCTTTATATTTCAAATCAGTTTCATCAGATTAACCAATGAAAACCATAACATAATAAACATCCTTGAATATATAATTGATTATAGAACACTCTATAAAAATCAAGAGTAAAATAATTTGTTTAGTGGAATGAACATGTGATCACTAACCGTAGACAAATTCCTTATTTATAAAGATGGTCTTCATTATGGTTAATTCACTACCAAATAAATTTCATAAATCATTATCAATATATGAAGTCATGTAAAATAAATTAGATGGAAAATATTCCCTACCTCAAATAGTCAATGTTACTCAAAAGAAAAAGAACCGGATGACATATTTTTGATTACCTAACCTGATTGAAAATGAATTTCCATTCTAATATCGTCAAATGAAACCAAATTATAATGTTAGAGATAAACATAGTTATCATTGAATGAATAAAATGGGGGAACTATATTTATCTAATAGGGAAGTAAAAGAAAATAATGCTTAATTTCACTTTGATGAAAACTTATTAATCATGGGAACATATGTTTTTATACCTATCAAAAGGGATGTTAAATCCATTGTAAATAATCATGTTCCTCATATAGTTCGACACAATAGTGTAAGGTAAAAGTAGGATTAGACAGGGGTTCAGTTATAAATATGAAGTCTATAAACACTATAAAACTGTGAGATCCCATGACAAAATTTTATAATTGAATGTGATTCATTAACATAAAGTGTATTTAATACGACCCCTCCAATACCCACAATGGAAAACTGAATCTGAGAACCATTCCATCATACACCCCATAAATAATTTTTAAATATATAGTGGCTACAATGTTTCATGAAAACATGTTAACCAATAGGGAGGCCACATCATTTCCAATATCCCAAGGTACAAATACCCAAAAATTTAAAAAATAAACCATAGTTCAATACCTCATATCATTTCTCACCATAAAATATAAGGAAAAAATCATAGGGGAGTAATTAATGATTCATGTCTCTAAAAAATATCCTTGACATTATTAGAAATGTATTTGAGATCCTCCCTTGTCCTACCATATTCCAAATTTGGGATCTCCATGCTCTTTCCATCATCCCTATAGAGAATCCCATAGATCCAAGATATAGAAAACTTTGCTCTATTATTTCTTATTTACTCACATGCATCCTCCTCTAACATAACATTGGAAACACAAACACCCAAACTCAAAAATAAATTGATACCAGGATCAATTTCTCAAAAAATAGTATGATGAAGTAGAATAAAATAATACATTTTTTATTCTTATCTTGATGGTAAGGTTATTGTTCAACAACTCATCATTATATCCCACCTCAATAGCATTGGTCATAATGGATTTCCCACTGTCACTACAATGAATGGGATTTTGTTTTTGATTGAACAAATTAATACATTGATGATTAATATATAAGAATAATGTTTTCTCTCATTGATATTATATATTGAGAGTATGTGTGGTACATTCATATGGACTTTATCTTCATTCCTCACATTGTTTATTTATATCATATCACATTAGAATTAATATTCTATATTTTATTCTTCAATACGCATAAAAAATTTACATGATCCAATAAAAATTTTGACATTTTCTTCTTCCCCGACATTAGAAACAATTGAATATTGATACTACTTAATCCATTAATTTTACATCAAAAATTTAATAAAAACTCCATTTCCACTTCTTATATACAATACCATAGAAGTAATGAATTATCAATGTTTTTTTCTTCTTTTATAATATAGAAAAGGATTTATTTAAATCAAAAAATGACCATTATATATAATATATTTCAAATTTTTTGATTTATGACACTAGAAAATCTACAATTATTATTTTATATTATTTAATGACTCCAAAAAAATAACATCAGATTAATGATATTTATTATTCATAAGTACAAATAGAATCATAGTGTTTTTCAAATATCTAAAATAACTTTATATTTATTTTATTTAACTGTGTTTAGGGGAAATAAATTATAAAAAACACAATCATAATCTATTCATATTTAATAGAGTCGATCTAACCATTTTTACTCTTATGCTTTATAATAGAATTTAAATGATTAGCAATATAATTTGAATGTTTCAAAGAAATAATAATTCTTTTACTTTAAATAGTAGTGAAATAAAAACATATTTTTCATTTAATAAATCATGTATACAAGAATTTATGTGTTATAAGAATAAAAAAGGGGGTGTTGGTTGTTTTCACTTGAAATACAAAATTCATAGCTTCATATTGATATATATTTAAGTAAATTTAATATAATTTATTTTTTTCATCCTATATAAATATATTTTGGTTAACATATCCCCAAATTTTTTCATCTCATCGTAACAGTAGTTTATATCATCATTGAAGACTACTATTGTATTAGACATCACAATAATTGTTAACATGTCTAATTTTTGTTCTATCAGTTATCTAATATCACATTAGAAATATTGAACATTATTAATTGATCAATTAATGAAATAAAATAATATGGAAAATCATTACAAACAAATCCTAAATTATGAACCCTTCATTTCATTACAATATTTGGAGTTTATCATATTTCACAATGGGATTTATTTGTTCTGTCCACCTCTTACATGCAGTCAATATCATCATACCTCAGATCGATTATGGATCCACCCAAATGACCCAGAATCCTATCATGTCACCGACGATGGCCCATCGACTCCACGTAGAGTGGGGATGTCCATGACTCCTCCCTGAGCAGCATTGTCCTAAAGGTATATGACACCTCCCTCCATGATCCTTCCATAATAAGGTTTATACCATTGAGTGATCCCATCACCCCTAGGATCTAGCTAGGGTTCATGTCAGTGCTTCATACCAACCCCAATCTCAATCCCTACATCAGGATTAAACCCCACCAAGTCCGGATTACCCCTCCATCAATGTAGATCTTATGAATCTATGTCTCTGCTTTCCATGGGACCAGATGACATCTCCCTCTCAGATCTCTCTACTGCGGGTGGTATGCAGCCGACGGCTTTCCTGATGTCACATGATGGAGGAAACCCCACGAACTCTCGCTCCATACCAGCGATGACCTTCTTGACGCCCACATCTCTATTGATGGTGTGTTTTGCTCCCCTCATTGTTCGCAATGGTGTTCCTTCCACCTTATAAGGTTATTTTTGTGTTTTTGTATATGTATTTGTATCATTATAGCGATCTCTATTCAATGTATTGATGCCTTTCTTTTGTGGGTTGCAACAGTGTTGACTGATCACAGGTGCATACAAATACGATATTAGTTCGACCTCGATTAATTTGTGGCACATTCCATTTTCATGGTTTCGGGATTGTTCTTTGTGTTCATTGTTTCCTCTTCCATTACATCATACTGCTTCATGCAAGACTGTAATTTGGTAGTGCTTGACATATTTCGTGATGATTTCTAAGGTGATGGAGGAATTGAAGGTAGAAATGTTTAGTTATATTGTTTGGTTTCATTTTCCATGACAGCTTTGTGGTGTTTTCTTCCCTCATTCCAGTGTTATATTGATAATTCCCTCTCCATCAATTATCCTCCTCAATAGGATCATGACTTGACCATATTTCTTGTTGTGTGCCTTTTTGTCAATTTTTTTGGGATGTTCTGGCTAGTGTATTAATTAGGGGATCCTTTTGGCCGTGTTGTCATTTTTTTCTTGTTCGACTATCAATAATCCAAAAAGTTTTTTAAAAATAAAAAAAATAAATTTTTAGTCACTCAATATCATGGAATGATGGAATAAAAATCAACATGTTGACGGAATATTGTGAATATTTTAAAAAATATAGTATTTACCTAAGGATCCATTCTTGATATATAATTTATTTTAACTAGCTTTATATAACAAGGAAAAAAAGAAACATTTGAATGTTAGATATCATGTACTTAGTAAGGGTAAAATAATGGATAATAGTTAATGATCAAAAGTGAGAATAACATAAAGGAAAGGGTATATCAACATATTCAACTTGTATAGGTTTATATATTATAATAATTGTAACCACCACTTCACATGTAATAAATCATAATTCATGGAATAAAAATTTTACATAACATTAATCATTTTCAAAGTGGGCATGACCAAAAAAAGAGTATAGAAACGTTCAGGTCATAAGTGTGTATCAGAAGCTCTGTCATAAGTGTGTGGCATAAAAATAATCATATAAAATCATTTACCTTGTAATGGTTTCTCTATAATACATGCATAAAATAGATATAAAATTTTCTCAAAATATTTTCCTTACTTATAATTCCCAAAATATGAGTGGACAACGTTCCATTGTGGATTGAGTGACCCCCCATTCACATTAATATTTTTTCAAAATTTAAATATAATGTTCTAATGAATAATTGTCAATATAATATAGGTTCCTCTAGTTGTGTAATTGAATAAATACATATGTGTTATAAAATAACATTAATGAATTTATAATTAAACCAACTCATGATTAAAATATAAATTAAAATGTCACTCTTAATACACTTCATATGACATGATAATAAACAAACATTATAGACCATCAATCGATATATGGTGTACAATATCATTTCAATGTCTTTAGTATTGTGTAATAATAGATAACCTATGTTAATAAATATTTAATATTTTTATAAAATTATCTTTTTCCTTGAAAAAATTGTAATTAAATTATTTAGTTACATTTTAATGAATTAAAAATTTATTGAAAATTTGGAATATTTTATTATAAGAAAATTAAATCATAAAGGAATTATTTGATAACAAATAATAAAATTATGCAGAAAAAATTGTTTAAAATGGTCATAATAAATCATTGTTTATAACACATAATACATTATTCAAACAAGTAAGAGGGTATAGATAAAAAAAAATTCCATCAAAAGATAATAAATATACCCAGCAATGTATAAATATTTTAGGTAATTTTAGATTACCATGGAGGGGAAATATGAAAGAATGCGTGATAACCACATACATATCCACATTCAATGAAAATAAAAACTGATTAATGTTGAAATATATTAAAAATTCACCAATAGTGAATCTGGGATGAGCAATATTTTTATACTGAATGATTGGATCATTATCCCTTACCACATTATTCAGCCTAGTCATGAACTCTATAATAACATTAATACATATTAAAAATAAATATTTATTCAAATCATTTTTCTAGTATATTTATTTTTTCTTTTTCCATTTTATATCATATTTTATTCTCTTTTATAAATTTTTTTATTTCTTAATCCATTCAGGGAAGAATAATAAATTATTCCAAAACTCTTATAGTATGATTACAATAAAAAAATGGTTATAAAATAGTATTATAGTCTCTATATTGTTCGTGGTAAGATTAATAATGTTTTTAAAATAGTTCATGAGGTTTGTAACAATTACATGAATCTTATGGTCAATGTTTCTCAAAAACCATAAAATTATTTAGACCAAAATTGTTTTTGGAAATAAAAATAAAATCAAATTCATCAGTAAATATACAACACCTTATTACCACTCAATAATATAAAAAATAAAAATTCATCATTATTATATATTATCAATAGTTACTAATATTACATTGTAATTAATATTGTAAACATTATAACATCATTCTTGTTGGTGGTTAAATAAATTGAAAATATATTCATGTCATAATGATTAAATGAGTATGCTCATGATACTCCATAATGATAATTTCACATCCTTAGAGGATGATTTCAATCATTCATTACTATAATAAAATATGAAAATAATTAATGGGAATGATAATGTGAATTTTTTACCATAGTATATTCTTATAAATTATACATATTTCAACTACTGTAAATCATTAGAATAAAAAAATATTTCATTTTTATCAAATCATAAAATAAATTTTTTCTACACAAAAACAGGTAATCATAACATAACATTATAAATACGCATTAATAATAAATTATGTATATAATTTAAAAAATTATACCCATTCCCACATTTGATCATAGACATACTGATGTTGTATGAAAACATATCCCTATGATCATTGTTAATCCACAATTATTCCCATACACATCCTTGATATAATTAGTAAATTATAATTATATCCATTTCTATCCTGGTGAGAATATAAAAATAAAAAATATACCAATGAACATCATTGATATCATTGATTAAACATAATTATTCTAACACATAACCATGTGAGCGTAGTTAAAATGAAATTACTAATGTTAATAAAATCATTATTTTATATGATATAAAAACATTACCATTACATTGGAAGGATATAAAGTATCCCATCTATCCTCATATAATCATTTCAATTCCACATCAAATAAACCATTATCATATCATAAATAATCCATGGAATTGTGTTTGGGTTTCATATACCCAAAATATGGAATTAAATAAAGGAAAAAAATTATTCATTGTTAGGCAATATTAGCATGATATACCCTATGAAAATAAATTAGTAAAAAAATATATAACAATTTATGAATGATATTATTGTTATGTAAAAAAAATAAAATTATAGAAAACAACACAACTCCTAATGGTAAAAATGATTAACACCAAGAGAATCATCTATAGATATCATCTAATAATCAGTAGTAATAGATCCCATACATGTGTACAAGATCAATATATCTATTGTAATGAGTTCTTCAGATATAGAGTAAGACACATAATTAACATCCCTCAAGGTTTAATAAATATATAAACCTTGTGTAATTAAACATTAGTAGTCCCATGTGTAATATTTCAAATCCAATGGTATAATGAAATTCTCTAAACAGAACCCAACCAACAATGATGAATATGAATATACTTCTATATTATGACTATTATAACTTCATAAAATCATTATTTTAGTGTTAATGTCTCTTTACTCCACTCCTCTAGAATTACCTAGTCCAAAAAAGGTGTTAAATCTAATAATAACGAAACCCATGCTTTATATCACCAAACCATTCACCTCAAATCACTCCATAAATACATGATCTGCCAACATTATGTTATGACCCTAAATTCGGAGGCTTCCAAATGACCCACCAAACCTAATTATGTTACACCCCAATCTTCCATGGTACATTTACCTTTTAATAATGCAATAAATTGTGATGTACGTAACTTAGAGATTCTAAAACACCACGACCAATCAATATAGCCATTATGAATAATAATACACAAATTTTAAAATTTTATAAAATTTAATTTTTAAATTTTACTTCTTTTTTGGATTTGGAATATCAAATTTATCTTATTGTGAATTTTAGGTAGATTTCTCAAAACTTTTAGTTTTGGATGAATAGCGAATAATACAAAATTCTATTTAAAAAGAAATTTTTTAATCAAAATAATTTATAGTGTTGAATTATAAATTTGGGTCATTTTAAGGAATAATTGGATTATACTTTTATCATTTGGTATAATTTAGGTCATTGTATGTAACTTCAAATTTAAACTGGTCATAAAAAAAGTGTCATTCTTTTGATAGTTATTATTTCTAAAAAATAAACATTGTTTTTTTCAACGAGAATTAATTTTAAATTAATGTCTCCCACTTATAGTTTATGAATTTTTAAAAATAGATTCCATATTTTCAGTCAGGAGGTCCAAATTGTGTAAATAGGTAATTTTTATTTTTATACATTATGAATATTTACTTCATTAAATATTTTATTTAACAAGGTTAAAGGTTAAATCTGGTAAATATGGGTAAAAAATATTATTATTATAATATTAAATTTCCATAACATGTTTCTTATTCTAATTTGTTGATTCTTGTCCAACCCTAGTCATCCATGGGTCGATTTTGGGATCCCATGGATTAACATGACTATGATAATGACACTTTATATTAATTAATTTAATGTTAAGACAAAAATGAAATAAACATATGGCTTTTAGTGAAATAATCTTTACAATGTATTATATAAGATATCACTTCGACTATAAATATTCATTTGAAATATAAAAAGATTTAATAGATCATGGTAGTTTTTTTAAAAATTTTAGACATCAAATAAATAAAATTATTTGAGACACAATAATGAATCGGGGTTTACCTCATTATATAATTATATAAATAAATGTGATTATAAAATTAAAAACAATATCCAAAACTTGTACAATTTTTATTGGATTATTTTATTTTTATGTTTATACATGTTATCATTGATGTTAATGAGTTTTGGAGAATTAGACATTGGAAATCATTATATAATAAAATAATATTTTCAATCATTCCTAAAGATCCCCTCTTTCCCCTTATAAAAGTCCTCAACTCTAACCCATTTCTCAAACCAATAAAGACCCTTGGATCGACCATCGTCTTCCCTATTAATCTACCTACATCCATATATTCCTCGTAGAAGCCGTACCTAATGCATTAATCACTTCAAGGATGCATTTTGATTAAAACCAGAGGGAGTTAACCAATTTAATGGTAACATCTCTTCTTAAGTTCTATTCTTTAATTTTACATTCCAACCCCCAAAATTATTTTTTACACTTTCATTTATAACAAAAACTGTATATTTAATATAATAGGATGATTTTATGAGAGGTATTTGAACTAAAATTAAACCACCATCTAATGGGTACAAAGCATAATGATTTTGTGGATGGTGTACTACTACATCACGAAATGATGATTGATCAACCCTCTACTACCACATCTTATGGTGGCCATTGTGATGGAACTGTAATAATATACGATATTTATGATATTTATTTTATCTATAATCTTTTGTAATTCCCTTTTATACTATACCATTATTCAATTCATGTTTTATAAATACGATAATTTAATTTGAGGAAGTACGGACTACATCCCACTTAATGTGATTTCACTCGTTCATACCATAAATGGAAAGTTTAAATTATGGTGTTAATTAACATAATTTAGTTGTAGAAAATATTATATTATTGTGGAATAATAATATACCTATGTATCAATTTTTATTCTTTCCTTTTAAAATAAAAAATTAAAATAGAAGTAGCATTCATGTGTACGTGCAGATTACCGTCTCTACGAACTCTATAAAATTCATTCCCCATCGGAACCATTCAAGAATAATTTTCATTTGATTATTAAATATTGTAATTAGGAACATTATATCATTATGGATATGAATCAAATACCACAAATCCATAACATACATAAATTTTATTATAAAACATATAATGGAAAACAAATCAATTAACACCTAAAACTATGATACTACTAAAATATTATCAACAAATAAATATTAGAATATCACATAAGATATCATATTTATGTAGGTGGTTTTTTATAATTTAATAACTATTATTTTACAAATATATAGGATGTAAACATACAATAACCATGTAAATGTTCATGGCAATGGTTAATTTCACAATCTCTTTATTATCCATGGTTGTTTTTATGTAAGTGTCTACCGAGACATCTTTATCATCCACATATATGTTTCCTTGAAATGTAATTCAAAACATTTTTACTATATTATTGAATATGGGTTAAATTCATTTATACCCTTGTTTGAAATTTTTATAAAATTCTTTGAAAGGAATCTTTCCGTCGTCTTCCAAACAAGGTACTTTATGACCTATTAGACAAATTAAGGTACAAATGTTTTTCAAACATATACTGTGTGTGCTGTTATTATCCTATATTATAAAACCTTTGATGCATCCCTTAAAAACTTATAATATTATTATAAAAATAACTGTATTATTTTATAATTACATGACTTCTAAATGACTTCAAAATTGAAATAGATATTTCTCTCAAATAATTTTGATTTCATCTATGAAACCATCCTTTAACAGTTTTATAATTGGTTGAAGTTGAAATATTATGATAAAAATCATCCATGTTTTATTAAATTTTTTTAACATTTATACTTTGGATGTGTTATTTTTATACAAATCATTGGTTAGGGATAGTGTATTGATATTACATGTGAATTATTTAATACGAATGTTAATGTTTGGTTTCATCCTTTCAATATAAAGAATTCATTGGATATAGTAAGTGATGGGAGGAGCCTACTATAGTTTCTCAATGCATCGGTAGGTCTCATTTGACACACTAGTTTCTAGAAACAAGGCCTTGACAAAATCTTATTTGTAGTCTTGGAACGAGGCCTTGACTATGTTGTTATGATGTCCAATATTATGTATTCCATAATTTTGAAATTAGATATCGATATTACATGTGATTACGATACTAGTAGATTATCCATGTCAATATGATAATGGAATTATTTACTTTATATTTTCCATATTATGGTGATGTTTTAATTAAAATGTATTTTGTTTTGGTTTTATACGTTGCTTTAAATGTATAGGCTTATTTATAAAGTTTCAGCTATATTGTAATTCTTACAAAGAATATGAGCTCACCATAGTGTTTGTTTTATTTTTCCTAGGACATGAAGAATTATTTTATGGTTGACATGCAGGGATAGGATAAGGGATATAAGTTAGTTCAATGGGGAAAAAATTTTGTTGTTTTTTATCTAATTATTTAATGTAAAACTTATGAATGTATCTAGTAAATACAAGGCCAATAAACTAATCAGTCTTGTGGGAAATGATTCCTTGTATCATTCCAATGTTATGTAATAATGCATCGACTCAGGATAACAGGTGTCGCGACATTACTATTGGTATCAATGGATGTTTTTTTACAAAACGTGGATGCTAGATTTAGAAGAACTATGATTAAAAACATTACCCTATGATAAATATTAATTATCATTATTGGGGAATATCCAAGAGTTTTGGAAATGTAGAAATTTTGTGAGTTTTCCAAGAAATACATCCATGTCTGGATAAGAGCATGTATGTGTTGATCTGGCACAAATGTACCTATGAGTGAAATCTCTGACAAAGTGTTTCTAGATTGACCCGGGATATCCTGTTACATGACAACATGCCTTGCTATAGTCTTGGTTATGACATTACCATGGGATATGCTTAGGATAATTCACATTTTATTTACTAACCATTAAGAAGGATTTAAGAGTATACACATCTTCCATGGAAAAATTATTATGATTATGGATTATATACATTAACTGTTCAATTTATGTCATGTGTTTTACATTTTTGTTATTATTTATTTCGATTCACAATCTAATCTAGTGTATGACATTGTTTAGAAATAGAGCCTAGTGGATGGAATGGGAACCGTATCAATGAACGTAATCAATGTATAGATTTACCTACTACCATGATAATTATAGTAGAGATGGTGATGCAATTGGTGCTGATCATCTTATCACCATATAGGGATAACTCAATTAGGATATGAATTAAAAAATTACCGTATATAGCACCCTGATACACAACATGAAAGATCAATGTCAGACTGATTCATAAGACAACAACTACCAACATTCAATGGGACTATAAATCTATTTTTATCTGAGCAATGGATATATTACATAGGGAACATATTTAATGCTTTGGGGAGTAGCAGAATATAAAAAGATTTCATGGTAGATTATCACCCCATTGGAGATACCGATCAATGGTGTTCATTAATTATAATAACAAATGATGATGAAGAATTATTGAATATTGAATGGAGTGAGTCTAAAGAGATTTCCGTAGAAACATAATTTCCTCGTGGCCATCGAGCAGATATGTAATGGTAATTTCTATGTCTGAGGAAAATGGAGGATGAGAATATTACAATGTATGAGGCTAAAATGTCATGGTTAGCTAGGTAGGAAGAAAATTATATATAAATATCCCAAGGATTATGATTGATCGATCATTGTATGGGTTAAAACCATTTCTCCATCGAGCATTAGTCTCAAAATACATCTCATAGTACGAAGATATTGTCTCATGGGATATCAAGACAGAAAATTAAATCTCTTTGTCTTACTACATTAATGAAAAGAAAGAGATGAAAAGATCTGCAGAATACTCAACAAATGGAAATAATGGGAAGAATGGAAATGTTGAATATCCATCCAGTGGTAAATGGTTTTAACCCATCAAAGGCCACCATGCTCATGATTGTGAGGGAATGAAAGAGGATATCAATGTTGAATTATACAATTGTAATGAAATGGGGCATTAGGAAATTGAATGACCTAAGTGCCATGGAAACATACCTTAGAAACGACCAAGGGAGAATTTACAAGATTATGTGATCACTACTATAGAGTTTGAAGCTCTGAATGATGTGGTGGAAGGATATTTATTGCTTTCCTAAAGTTTATCCAATGCTTTATTTGATTCTAGATCATCTCATTGTTTCATATCATCTTAGTTTTCTATGAAAATAATATATTTCGAATTTTAATTTACAAGGGAGTTATTTGTCAAAAATCTTAAGGGAGGAATCATTTTAATAAAGTTTTATGAGTCAGCCCCCAAAAGGGCATATAAATGTAATTTATCTGTTGTTCTCATCATCATAGATATGATGGAATTTGATATAATCCTCAGTATGAATGTGATTTCCAACCATTATGAGAAAATTTATCGTAAGAAGATGGAGTTTCAATTTTTTATAATGATAAAGAATGACTTATCTCTAGAGTAGATACATCACCATATGATTCTTATCGAGATCCACCCCGTTTAGCTCTATGATATACAATTATTGGGGAGGAAGAGAGTGAAATATCTATGTGTGTCGAATGGACTGTTCAAATATAGGATGAACCAATTTTACATGTATATATTGATGTATATTTAGAGTATTTACATGTACATCCTCTAAACGATAAATTGTGTTATCCATTGATTTAATTTCTTCTTCAAGGCCCATATCAAAGACCCCATATAGAATGGCCATTATTGAATTTGTGTAGATAATGAAACAACTAGAAGAGTTGATTAATAATGGATTTATTCAATCTATTGTTTCTCCATGGGTAGCCCAAGTTCTTTTTTTAAGAAGAAATATGGATATATGAGGTTGTGCATTGACTACATGGATATCAATGCAATAAAAATAAAGAACATGTATCCCCTACCTCGCATTGATTATTTATTTGATCTACTTCATGGAGCTCAATATTTTTCCTAGATTGACCTTATATCTGGATAAAATAATTTTTGTTTGAAGATGGAAGACATTCTAATGTCCGCATTTCGAACCAGGTACGAGCATTACGAGTTTACAGTAATTCCTTTTGGACTAAATAATGAAACATCTCTATTCATGGATCTAATGAATAGAGATTTCAAAGAATATCTTGATGACATTTTAGTGGTATAGCTTTATGACATCTTTGTATACTCCAAAAGCTACGAAGGTCATGAAAATAAATTGTACACTATTCTAATGACTCATATATGAAATGAATTATATTTTATATTCATCATGATTGAATTTTGGCTTCACGAGATGTCATTTTATGTCCATATTGTCTCTATGTATGGAATCATTGTTTATACATTAATGTTCAAGGCAGTCCATGAACTTCCGACACAGATAAGTATAACTGAGGTACATAGTTTTATTTATTTAACAGGTTATTATCAGAATTTCATCCAAAATGTTGCCTGATTGCCTAACCCATTAATCAAGATCAAGTGTAAAGAGGATAAAATTTAATGGACAAAATATTGTGAATAATTTTTTGAAGATTTGAAGAAAATATTATTCCACCCACTTATATTGAAACTACCACTAGGGAATGATGTGTTTGTTTTCTATAGTGATGTAACCATTAAAAGGCATGGTTGCGTCCTTATGCAGAATGATAGGGTTATTGCCTATGCATGCCGACATCTAAAAATTCATGAACAATGATATCCCACACTTGTACTTGAGTTAGCAGCTGTAATCCTTTCTCTTATGAAATAGAGACACTGACTCTATGGTGGAAATGTGATTTCTATAATGATCACAAGAGTTCGAAGTATATTTTCTCAAAAAAGAAATCAACATGAGGAAAAGGATGTGGATATAACTAATAAAGTATTATGATTTCACTATACTCTATCACCTGGGGAAGGAAAATAAGGAGAAATATGCTTTGATCAGAAAGGATCATGATGTTTTGAACAATATTAGAGTAGAAATGATTCTTAAGTTCATGGATCTGGTATAGATAGATATGTAATTTCATGTAGAACATCATGTTTTCATGTAGTACATCATGTTTTCATGAAGGTGTCTTCATTAAACGTTGTTATAAAATTTGGTAAGAAAAGAAAATTAAGTCCAAGGTACATCGGACCTTTCAAAATTCAAGAAGGAATTGGAGTTTTAGCTTATCATTTTACAATGCCATCGAGTCTCTCCAACCTTCATTTTGTGTTCTACGTATCACTGTTCAGAAAATACATGCATTACCCAATACTTGTACTCACCGATGAAGAAATAGAACTTGAACCTCATCTATATTATTGATAAGATCCTATAATAATTCTGGATACTGGATAACAAGAGTTGAGAAACTGGACTACTCATCAGGAGAATGTTCTATGGAGAAATAATATGATGGAAGAGGTAATGTGGGATATCGAGCATCATATGATAAAGAACTGCCCAAATATTTCTATTATTAGTATTCTAAAAATTTTTAGGATGAAAATATTTAAAGGAGGGGATAATGTATCACCCCATGCTTCCACGATATGTTTCTTTTCGAATAATGAAATAGCTTGTATTGTACTCAACCTCGAGATTCTAACACACCACGACCAATCAAACAAGGAATTATGAATAATAAAATCCACTTTTTGAAATTTTATAAATTATATTTTTCTAAATGTAATTAATTTTTGGATTTGTAATATTAAAATTCTATTATGGTGAATTGTTTTTTACTTTTCTGAAATTCACCAATTTTTTATGAATATTGAAAATAGTAAAATTTAATTTTAAAAAAATAAATCAAAATAATTATAAGTATAAAATTTTATATTTTATTAGTTTTAAAGTATAATTATATTATATTTTTATCATTTAATATTATTTAGGTCGTTTGATTTGATTTCACAATTAATCTAGGAATAATCATGTGTCAGTCTTGTGGTAGTTATTATTTTATAAAAACATGATTTTTGTTTTTAAAGTGGGAATTAATTTTAAATTAATTTTTCCAATTCTGTTTTTTGAATTTATAAAAATGTATTCCATAATTTCATTGAGGAGGTCATATTTTTTTATATAGGTAACATTTTTTTATACTTTATGAATATTTTATTCAGTAAATATTTTATTTACCATGTATAAAAAGAAAAAATTTGTAAACAAGGGTAAACAAATATTATAATAATAATATTAAATTACAATAAAATGTGTCTTACCCATATTGGTTGATACATGTCTAACCATGTGAATCCATCGGTATATTTTTTGACCCCATGGAGCCACTTGAGAGTGATAATGACACTTTATATTAATTAGTTTATAGTGAAGACAAAAACACAAAAACACATATCTTTCACTAAAATAATTTTTAAAATCGTTTATTTAAGTTATAGTTTCTACAATAAATATTCATTTTAAAGCAAAAAATATTTCATATATCATGGTATTTGTGTTATAATTTTTATAAATCAATTGAATAATTTTATTTATGACACAATAATGATGCGATGTTTATCTAATTAAAGGATTATTTAAATAAATGAAACTATAAAAACTATAGCAATATCCTAGACATATCCAATTATTATTGGATGATATTATTACTAAAATTAGTCATATGATATTTGAATTTTATGATCATTGGACCTCTATAAACCAAAAATCATTATATAACAATATAATATTTTTAAACATTCCTAAATAGCTCCTCCTCCCCCTTATAATAAAACCCTCTCATCTAACCCATTTCCCACACCTATCAAGCCCCATGGCTCATCAAAACATTCCCAATTAATATCTCTACATCCCTATATTCCTCTTAGAAGTATTATCTTAGGCAGAAGGAACTCAAGGAAGACTTTTGGTTCAAACAGAAGGGAGTTACCCGATTTAAAGGTTACATCTCCCCTTAAGTCCTCTTCTTCTATTTTACATCTCGAACCCCCTAAACACTCGTTATTACATTATTTTATAAAAAAATACAGTATAATCAATATTATAGGTTTTTAATGCAATTTATTTGAACTAAACATACACATACCATCAATTAATTGATATAGAACAAAATGTTTTTGTGGATGTTGAACTACTACCTCAAAAAAAGATGATTGTTCAATATTGTACTGCAACCTCTTACGGTGGCCCTTTTGATTGAACTTTAATTATATATGATATTTATGATATTTATTTTATTTATAATATTCTTTATGTAACTTTTATATAAAACCTTTATTCCTTTCATGTTTTATATATACGATAACTTCATTTTAGGAAGTGCGAACTATCGCTCCTTCAATGTGATATGACTCGTTTATACCATACATGAAAGGTATAATGGATGGTGATAATGAACATACATAATGTATATAAAATATTATATTATACTTGAATTATAATATAAATATGCATCATTAGTACTTATTTCCTTTTAAAATAAAAAAGTGAAATGGAAGTAGTGTTCATTCTTATGTATGGATTATCGTCTCCAAAAATGCGATGATATTCATTCCCCGTCATAACCATTCAAAAAAATTTTAAATTTGATTATGAAAAATAATAGTTAAGAACATTATGTCATTTTTTATATGAATCAAATATATCATGACCATAACCAACATGACTTACATAATGAAACATATAATGGAAAATGAATCTGTTAACACCCGAAAAAATGATACTACAAAAATAGTATTGACAAAAGAATATTAGAAGATCATATATGATAGGAATATTTATATATTTGGTTCTAGTATAATTTAATAACCATGATTTAACTATTATACAAGTGGTTTACATACTCTCAGATAAGGTAAAGTACAAGGTAAGCGTTAATTTCACAAGATCTTTAATATCTGAGGTTGTTTTTACGTAACTGTCTACTTGGACCTCTTTATAAATCACATATGTGTTTCTTAAAAATTTATTTCAAAACATTTTTAATATTTAATATACTATGGGTTATTTTCATTTATACCCATTTTTGACTTTTTATTAAATGGTTTGAAATAAATCTTTCCATCATTTTCCAAACAAGGTACATGATGACCTTTTCGACAAATTAAGCCAAAATGTCTTTTTAACATATATGCTAAGTGCAGTTATTGTCCGATGTTATAACACCATATAATCATCCCGTAAAATATTAAAAGAATTTTTTATAAATAATTTTTTTCTTTTTTAATTACATGACTTTTTAATTATTTCCAATTGAAGGAGATATTTCACTCAAACAATTTCTATTTCATCTATGTATACATCCTTAAATGGATTTTATACTTTTTTGATGTTTATTTATTATGTTTAAAATCGTCTATTTTGTATTTAATGTTTTGTGATATGTTTGACTGTGACTGTTATATTTTTATACCATTCATGGTAGATGGTTAGTGTATTAAAATTTTATATTTAGTCTTTAATATGAAAGTTTATGTTATGTTTTATCCTTTTCATATGTGGAATTCATTGGACTTAGGAAGTTATAGGTGGATCCTTCTATAGCTCCTCGATTCATGTGTATGTCTAATGAGACAGACTAGTGTCTTGGAATAAGACCTTGAAAGAATCTTATTTGTAATATTTCTAGGAGGCCTCAACTATTTGGTTATGATGTCCGATATTATGCTTTCCATCATTATGAAATTGGTTATTGATATTACTTGTTATTAATCAACTAGTAGAATATCCATCTGAATAATTAAATGGAATTATATGATTTATTTTTGCATTATAATGCTGAATTTTATGTTTAAAATTCTTTTGTTTTAGTTTTATAAAATTCATTAAATGTTTGTACTTATTAATAACGATTCCGCAATATTGTTATCCTTACTGAGCATCTATGATCACCACATTCTATGTTTTATTTTTTCACATATGTGAAGAGGTATTTTATGGTTGACATACAGGGATAGGCGTAGTGATATATGATTGTTCAAAGGAGACAAAATGATGTTGTTGTTTTTATCTCATGATGTAATTGAAAACTTATATCTGTATCTAGTACTTCCAATGCTACTAAACTATTCGGTGTTTTAGTACATGATTCTTTTTATCATGCCAATGTTACATAATAATGCACCGACTATGGGTAACTGGGTTCGAGGAATTACATATTACATCTTTTGTTTTCCATATAAATCCTAAATACAAGATGAATCCTTTTAATTATAATAGTTTTCTTCCATTCCATGACTAGAATACCATATTACACTACCATTACCTCAATTCACACATGAAAAAATATGGTTGATTATTTTATTCCCTATCCAACCTTAATTATCTCTTAAAAAATTATCCAACTCATCGATTCCATGAATATACTATTAACTTTAACATCTTCCCCTAGCTTTCCATAACCATTGAACATGATTAAAAAAAATCATAAATAATAACCCTTCTTCTATTTTTATTTATCTAATTATATATCAATTCCCAAATATATTTTTAATAAAAAACCATATTAAAACCATATTACACCATCCCATGTTTACTTCTCCCACAACAACAGAAACAAGTGGGCAAGGAAAATAAATTCATGAATACATTCTCATTTATAGAAAAAAAAATTACTCATTTTCTAAAAAATATGATTAATTTTATCAAGAATCTCCTAATATTAAGGTTTCCACGCCTATTCATCAATACATCCTCTTGAAAAAAAATCAGAAATGATGAATAAAAAATATATTTTATGTTTAACCTAATAAAATTCATTTGATCAGTTCATCAAATAGTAAAATTCACTGAGAAATAATAATATTATCATTATATAAATAGATTCATTAATTTATGGATACAAACGGTCCATATAGAGTGTTATTCTTGAAAATAGGAAGCCCAGATAATAAAACTATTCTCCTTCATAGTTCATCTTCAAAATTTGGATGCCAATGTGACCCATAATCCATCAATGATTAACCGATAATCTATCCAAATGATAAATCACACACAATGTTATTATTTTTTATCTACAATTGTGACATTCTGAATCCCTTCACTCCTCAATATAAATTTATTTATAAATATTAACTTTAAAGAGTTCCCTTTAATCAAATCCATGGAAAAACTTGCCATTATGGATCTCATTATTTCAACCACACTCTAGGACATAATGTATTTCTCATTAATATTCAAATAAATTCGATTTAAAAGAATCTAAGAGGAAATGTAATAACTAATAACAATCCAAAATTACTACATTCATGACATACTACAATTTTGTGATTTTACCTTCTGTTTGATTTAGTATCAAAAAAACATGCATTACAATTGAAATAAGTATTCTATTTATTTATTTAATCATTCATAATAAATAATAATTTTTTAATAGTATATTTTACTTGATAATTGGTAAAATATATCTTCCTAAATTATTCTTGACTATTATTTTTGAAATTGGATCAGGAAGATAAATAATTGAGTGTTATCATTGATACAAGCCAAATTTTACATTAACTACCTAATTTCACTATCAAAGTAATTTATTTGTAATATAAATATATATTCCTCTGAGATTTAACTATTTATCCCCAATACTTAGATAAATGGAATGATATTTTTTAAAATGATTAATGGTCAATTCTTAAAATTAAAAAAATATCATTCTATCAGCAAACATTTGTTGAGACACAAAACTACTCCCAAACCTATTTCAAAAATTCATGATCCTCCAACACTTCATGAGTTTCTTAATATTAAATGTAATCACATCCTATGTCAAGATAATATGTTTCATAGGCAATGTATATCCTTACCTTACACATTTCTCTAATTAAAAAAATTACACCCCTTCACATTAATGATATTTTAATCCATATAAAAGTATAACTCTTGAATGAATTATAAAAAACAATTCATGGAATCCAAATTTCTACTTGGTCACTAAAAAGAATCTCAAATATAATCTATTATAATCCTTATCCTTGTCCACTTTTTTCATAACACTATATATTATTGACATTAAATTCTAAATCCTTTCCCATTTCATTAGACATACTGATTTTATCCTAAATATATATCTCTTGAACAAAACCATTATACCCATATAAAATAAATATTTGAATAAAATTTCCATATCCCCTATTAGGAATGATGGTTTAAATATATTAATCAATTTTACATATGTATATTTCTTTATACTGAATAATGATAGTAGGATCATCACCATGGGAATGGTAACGAAATTAAAAAGTCAATAAAGTCTATTAAATTCTCCACATATAATTACATATAACAAAACCTCTTCAAAATGATCTTTAATGATATCCCAAGCCTAAACATATACAAATCTTGGTTATATAACCAAACCTGATGCACACTAATTTTTCATGCATAGAAAATATTCCTTGGATTTATTATTTACATTGGATTTAATCTAGTTTCCTGGTATCTCTATCATCGACCAATCAAGCTATTAGTCAACAAATTGAACCTCTTCAATAACCATCATAATACATCATCTGGTTAGGTTATACGGTCATTCAAAAATACCCTCAATGTGTTTAAATTATATCTTTCCAGCCACTGATATATAATATGTGAATGAAGCATTATGCTAATTTAACATGATATTATTTATCACTTACCGTTCCATAAAATATTACTAAAACATAGTGGTGTTCATATCCCCATTTTTGATCAACATGATACTTGATTTTTTCCTTCATATCCTCTCAATCAGAAAAATAATCTCAGCCAAACTAATTTTTTTACTAAAAAGGATAACTTATCATTATCCCAAGATTCATGAAGAATTTCATTCATTCTCAAAATGTATCACATTAAGTGTAATAGATTGATACCATAATATTCTTTATTAGACATTCAAACCAATATGACACATCTCATTTGACGTAAAAGATCTATTATTCAAACCCAAGTTGAACCACTCACCGGGTGATCCCAATAATTCATTACAACTTCTATGGTGTCATCCATCTAGTTCTAGTTGACATATTTATAGAAATTATTTATTAATTTGACCCTCACGTAACATACATTTACAATATAAATTATATAATAAATTCATAATACGTTATACGAACATATGTCCAACTAATGTGATAGTTTAGTTCCATTTGAACACTTGTTAATATAAGAAATGTTACAAAAGTGAGATAAATTATCTCCCACTAGGTTCTCCATGACTAGAAATCATCTCTGGCGTAGAATACAAAATAAATATCTTCATAAACATTGGAAAGGTAACATAATAAACGGACTGATCAGATACTCATTAAGGGTAAACAAAATTGATATTTCAGCATTATCGTGAACATACTGGTATGAGAACTTATGTACAAAATTAGAAGATCATACCATGAATATCAAAAATCATATAAATGAGTCATGGAATAAATTTAGTTAGTTAATAAGACATGAATTTTGGTGGAATACATAGCATAATCCTTTCATGGATAATATAGGAATAAAAAAAATAAAAGAATACACAATAAAATGTTATATCATTTAGTATATGTCATGGTGCATTTAAAAACTATATCAGAGAATTTCATGTGGACTAAACCTACTTGGTTGGAAATAATTCCATCTCATATCATATTCCATTCTTTATAAGGGATTAGTTATCCAATTCTTCCCAGAGTAGATCATGTTTTCTCTTCATCCCATATTGGATCAATACCATTGACTCAAATCCCATATTTTTTATGAAATATAAATCATTAAACCAATATTTAGAGAGATATATAGGTCCCACACATCACATATATAATCATAAATATCTGTTTTATAATATCATAAACATATATCATATCATATGCCATAAAATGGTATGTATTTCATAAATATCATATCATAACCCATGAGGTGAAAGGGGTAACATAAATAATACATCATATTAAAACCTATGGAAATGTATATGTTTCATAATCAAGAAGACAAATAATAACCCATGAATATAAACCGATCTGAATTTCATATTACCCATGGAAATGAAACACGTCTCACAAATATAAAACCTATAAATGTGAAATGGTTTTTATAACAATCGTGCTATGAAAACAGAAACCATTAATAGAAATATATTTAATTCAACATTATTAACACAAATATATGACATTATATATTTAAAATAATTTTTAAATATATTTTTTAATCATTTCATTTGAAAATTATTTTTTTAATGAAAAATGAATTTTAAAACATAAAATCATTTTTAAATAAATTCTCATTGAAAATATAATTGAAACCCTAAAATAATTATTTCTAATATAGATTTACTTGAAGAATAAATTAAAATTTATTTTAATACAAAATATTTTGAATTTTTTTTTCAAATTCTATTTGGAATATGAAAAAAATTTGAATGAAGAATGAAATAATGATATATTTTCCTAAAACAATTCCTTAATAATATTTTGTACAATAGGGTGTAATAATGAATCCAATCCATTAATATATAATTAAAAACGTAGGACCTTAAATATAATTATATTTTTAGATATAAGAATCATAATATTTCATCAATTGAAGCATAATATTTAAAAATACTGAAAAACTATAATATTGATGTAATAAACTCTTACCAATTTAGTAACAATAAATCCTAACAACCATGTTAGAATATGAAACAATAAATCTTATAAAATAATAAATAAATGATATTCATGATATAACATATAAAATATTCAATATTTAAACATTTAAAAATAATATAGTTGCATAGAAAAAACATGTCTCCAAAAAGAATATAAATTGGTAAAACATTACAATAAAAATATAGTAACGTTTGAACATTAAACAACATCAAAGTGTAATAATAAAATGTGTATTTAGATAAAAAAAATTAATCTTAATAATCATATCTTCAATCAAGGGATTTATATACACCACAATAAAGAAATATGTGGTGAATATGGAATATGCCTATAAAAAATAAAAGTGAGACAAAAAATCCCCTTATCATATGTCTCGACTCCCTTTTTACTCATTCTGGACTACAATATAAAAATTAAATTTTTATTATAAATATATTGTGGATCCATATTAGATAATATCATACAATATATTCTTTATATATTATCTTCTATTAACCATTTATTTGAAAATTCAAGGTTAATGTAATGTTTTGGGTAATAATAACATTATCGTCCCATGAGTTTTGATTGGAAATATCTTTTCCTTTTATTATATAATTAGTTCATCATTTTAAATTGATAAATATTAAATAAATCTTATTTAAATTCTATATATATTTATTTTTTAAATTATATAAAATTTAAATTTATAATATATAATAAATTGTTCCGTGAGACTGCTGGAAATTTGTACTCATGAATATTTCTTCCATTTTTCTATCATATTGAAAAAAAATAATTAAATGTAATATATAATTTTATATATAATGTAACATCCCTGACCTTAAATCCACTAATCCTTTTTATTCCGTGATATAATAAAATAATCATATTTATTACTAGTTAATGAAATTCATATGGAAAAAAAATCTTATGATGTAGGAAATTTAAGGTCGATATTCATTGTTCCCTGAAATTTTTCATTGCAATGGATTGTAGAATTTAAATATAAAGTCAAAACTCCATAAATGATATATAGATAATAAAATGGAATGGGTTTAATGTAGAATTATCAAATAATTTCCCAAATGGCACCTCAAGAATTTTCATTATAAATTAAAAGTGATACTATAACATAGACCACTACCATAGTATTTTCCTTGTCCAAAATCACATTATCAACCTGCTAAATAACATTTAGGAAAGTAATTATTTTAATAAAAATATTATTAATGAAAGTATTATTTAATATATTCAATTTAATACCATAAGTTATTAATTTTGGGATTATTTTTCATTCATCGATCATTAATGATCAAATAGAAAATTAATATTAAACAAAACTAAATGTATGACATGATAAAATGAGGTATAAAATAGCTTGAGCATCTCAATTA
The DNA here is from genome assembly GCA_963277665.1 of Viscum album. NCBI lineage: Eukaryota > Viridiplantae > Streptophyta > Magnoliopsida > Santalales > Viscaceae > Viscum > Viscum album. The sequence goes on along the minus strand of OY728162.1, from coordinate 594,236,973 downwards.
CTTTAATAATATAGTAAATACCTACTTTTGAATTTTTATATAGTATTTTAAAACATTCATGATTAATATTGTGATCCTGAATAAATTATCTTATTTTAGTGATTATTGAAATAAAAGATGATTTAATTATATAATTAAATGATACTATAAATATAAATCTATTCAGTTATGAAAACATAAAAAAAATTCATTTCTACAAATTATAACAAATTCAAAACAGTCATTAGTCATTTATGAGGTAAATGTAATTACATTACTCATGTAATTTGTAAAAACAACAAAAACATTATCATGTCAAAATGATAAAATGAGTAATAAAATAAGCTTTTTATGATTAATATTTTAATTTTATTGAATACTAAGGAGTTTCAAGAATCATATTAATAATTTCAATCCATTTTTAAGGACAACCTCGTATAGTGCATATGAAAAATGATATATATCATCAAGAAAGGTTGTAAAAAATATATATATATACATTAAGGTCAATTATTTTCATTATTCATCTATTCTAACAATATGTATGTAAAGATTTATTTATCATGAATTAATAAAAACAATATCATACATAACATAACATAAAATTTAATTAATCATTTTAACTATCCCTGATAGGTAGTGATAATAAATGAAATATATAACATCTTGGAGAAGGTACTTAATACATATGGGGAAGTAATTATTTAATTACCCATTTAGTGGAAAATATACAAAAAATAGTTCATAAAAATTCAAAATTCATTTAACTATATTAATGATACTGACCTTTTTATATTTTATTACTAAATTGATTGTAATGATATAGAAGAATAAAAAATTTCTAAAGTAATTGGTAAATATAGTTATCCTCTATTTTTGATTACTATGTTTTATTACACATAACATCTCTTCAAAAATGATTAATCTTATGACCAATTCCACAAAGTAGTATTTTGAATTATTTTTTAACGATATTTGGTTATGGATGGTTTTAGTAAAATGGATGAATGTGTGTTTATAAATGAGGATAAGAGAGAATAATATATATGTGATTTGGGTGAATGTCTTATAAATACATGAAACATTAATATATATTATGTGTATCACTCTGGAAATGTGGCTTTGAATTATAAATTATTAAAATATTAGTAGGTTAGGATTGATTTAATATCATCAAATCTAATAAATACAACATTTTCTTGGTATTTGAATCCTTATCCTACAATTCTAACCCAATTAACATATTTTGACCTCTACCATCATGAAGATGGTTCTAATAATGTAAATTATATTTCATGTCCAAATAAAATTGAAAACAATAAATGTTTTATTTAACAATTAAAAAAATATATAAAATTATATATCATCAAATTTCAAGATGGAAAAAAAATTTGTATGGGTAATTCAGTTGAAACATTTAAAAAAAAACTATTTTATAAGAATAAATATTATTTTAATTTCATTCATTGTGCAGTGAATATTATTAGATGAATGATTACATAATTTATTTAATATAATTGATTAAAATATATTAAAAATAAGTCAATATTTAATAAAAATTTAATTTTAAATTTAAATTTACTATTTATAATTAAAAATCAGTATTTTTTAAAGTAATCTTTGTAATATTAAAATTATTTTATCCCCATTTCTATCAAATCCATATTCATTTTATAAATTATTATTTTTTGTGTGACATATTAAAATTTGACATGTAAATATTTTTAATAATCAATTTAATAAAGAAATGGAATTTAATATGATATGATATTTTTATATTTCTCATTTACATTTATCTAAGGCATTGTAAATGAGTACTCTATGAATATTTTTAAACCATTATTTTTTAAAAAATTATATCATTTTTTATAATATTAATTTTTTCCTATTACTATAATGTAATTTATATCATTATATCTCAAACACCGAAACATTATATTAAATAAAATATATACTACGTCAGTTAGTTGTTATACTATATCCCTCAAAAATAATTTTCCTCTTTAAATATTCATAAATTAACAAAAACAGATGAGAATTATTTTATATCATTTGTTCACTGGTTTACTATATTTTCTATTAAGAAAAAAATTGTTTCTATAAATGTTTTTCAAGGTGAGTTATAATATATCCTAGAACATAGTCTTGTTGATAAAGAATAACCAACAATAGTTCCACATGTGAATTATCATTCTCTAACTATACAGACAATGTGTTCAATAAATTTATTAAATCATGTGTATACAATTGTGACCGATTTTTATATTGAGATAGAATATATTATTAATGAATGTCAAAGGAATTCTATTATGATCAACATGAAGAAGGAACTCTCCTATGTAAAATGGAGAATAGAAAAAAGACGTTGGTTGAGCATGATCATATGTTTCATATATATGTGTATCTGGAGTGATGCATTGTCTTCAACAACTAAGGATTGTTGGAATGTTCTTTGGATGGTGTGGAAAAAAGGAGAAGATGAAGACGTGGAAGAATTTTGGAATGGTTCTTTGTAATTTTTATTTGTAAACACATTATTGTACAATAATTAGTGATTTATGCCCATACCATAAAAAGGTGTCATCCATGGATTCCAGTCGAGGTCCTCAACTCAGGAACATGCAGAACCCGAAGGGGTCAACCACACTCGAGGGAAGCCCTCCAGTCCAACCACACATGAGGAAGGGAGTGTCTTGGTTGTGTTTAACCCTACATGTGCTGCATAGTGATGAACTCATGTAGTATAGAATCTAGGAGGATTCCCAAAGAGTAGAGTGGGTGCTAAGATGGTGCCCGCTGTGTGAACATTTTATGGTGTGGTACTTTGGTGGGAGGAGGTCTAATATGAGATGCTACTATAGTTAATGGTTTGATAAACCATGAGAAATTATCATGACATATCAATGTGGGAAACAGTTTTAAAAACACGGATATAATCCTTATAATACATCTGATCTCGCTGAAGAACATGGCATCACATTTCATCCCACGCACAAGGATATAATATGAGTCGCTCATTATCCATGCATTGTGTGTGGAAGAATCGGAGCAGACAAATATTTGATCGAGGGTCGTCTTTAACCACTGGCCACCAGACACAAACCTGTGCATCGAAGAAGCTACTGAACCTAAATGAACATGTATCTATCCATTATAAAAGACCAAACCTAATGAATGAGAATTGTCTCAGAAACACGATGTCATGATTTCAACTATTTTCGCGTGCATGCATCAAAATAAGGATTAACAAGCGTTGGATAAGGAAAAAGAATCTTACAGAGGTCGTTCCATGTCGATATCTCAAGAAGAGGAAATATGAATGCATACCTCTTTACATACACATGAGTATTATTAAAATGTGAAATCAGAAACAATGGAGAAACTAAACATATCTTCAAGCTAGCTTGAAGATATTAAAAACATAAGTTTTCTGTTATTCAAGGAAGATGTTAGAAGAGATGATTGTGTAGATTTTGGAGGCAGAAAATATATGATTTATTCTTATTTCAAAAGAATAACTGATTCTTGAAAAATGGGGGTGCATCCAAACCATTGATAGATCATGTTTTTTGTGAAACATAGCCTCTTTTAAAATTATGTTCAAGAAGGAGATTTCAAGATCTGTGAACCGTTTGAGGTTCATGAAGTGTGTCTTGAATACAGATATTGTTATACAATGAGTGAAACATGTAATGCTCTGCTTTATGATGAAGAAGATCCATGAACCACGACTGGATCATGAATAGGTAACCCGCATACCACATTGTCTTAGGAAGAGGAATAGTCATGAACCACTTCAAGTTCATGATGATTTGGAGTTCTGCGTACCTATCTGGTTCGCGAAGCATGGAACCATGTACCAATTCAGTATATGAGGAAGAGGTCCTACGATCCATTTTGGGTTTTCAACGTAATGGTAAAGCATACCTTTTGGGTTCACCAAAATGAGATGTTTCTCATACCACTGTGGGTAGCAAATAAAGGAACCTATAACCATTTGTGGGGGATCGCGAAAAACTTGGTACATGAATGAACCAAGGTAATCCCTTGCGCAAGAAGAGTCCCTGAATCCTCCTGGTTTGCAGAAGAGACAATGTGCATGAGAGAACTCCATAACTATGTTAGGTAAAAGGGAAACAAGAAACACCCAAAAATGAAAAAAATAAAAACACTAATTCTTTAATAAAATCGCATACATATTAATATATTCTAATCATAGTGTACGAGTGTGTGATGAAGAAGAGAGAAAGAAGATTGTGAATTATGAATAGAAATGAATTCATATGCATGACTTTAATAAGAACATAATTAAATCCCACACATATCCAAATAAAGTGAAACAAAAAGGAGAGAAGTTTTCATGTGTGTACTAAAAGTCACCATAACCATTTGGGCCTTCACACAAGAAAGAAGAAGAGAATGTGAATGTATAAAAGAGTAAATCGAAGATAAGAATCCTAATTTAATGGTTCAAGTGTCTACAGAATTAGAGTAGATTAGATAATCTATAATGTTACATTCATGCTCACATACATACATGGAATAATAAGTGTTGATTCAGATGATTCCTAGTGAATAGTTTTTCAGTGTCTGAGCATCCACAAGAGAATTTGTGATACTGGACAAGAAGAATAAGATGTCATAGTACATCTAGTTTTTTCACTAGATAATAATATTTAACATCAAGGAACATAAAATCTGGACCATGATTAATGAAATGTATCATGCTGAATAGGAGACAAATAATTTCGTGCCTATCTGTTTAAGAGACCTTAATGTCTATAAACTATGTGGGACTTCATCCAAGGCAATGAGCCAGTGGGATTCAACGGGAGTGTCCTGATAGAAGTATGGATCTATTCACAAACAATGTAAATGGTGTGTTCCTAGTATATAGTTATATAACCCAAACCATATAATCTATAACTAGTGGATACTACTAGAATTATGTATGAATGACAACTTTTCAGGGTGTACTCCTTGGATGTAGCCCATAATGGTGAACCATGTAAAAGTGTGATGTCGTCCTTCTACATGTGAATTTTTTAATTACTGAACATATCCATCATACATGATTAATTATGTTTCTTCCAACATGGGAATAAGAACCAATAAATAGGACTATAGGTTGACACCCTGATTAACCCCCCCCCCCTCAGAGTGACCTAGTGTCCTTAAATTGGTATCCAAGAAAATGGTTTTGTGTATGTTAGATACATTATATAATTCTATTTATAAGAGGACTAGATAATCTTTCCTATGTCAAAAATGGAGAGAAATCTTGATGAATGTTCAGTTATTTCCATCTGTAAGTCAATACCCAACAAGACCATGATGAACAGTGAAATAAAGGAATAAACAGTAGAATATGTCTCTCATGACCAATGTAGATGTAGTGTCTAGTTCTCTATGCCCAAAAAATAATCAAAAATATCAGGATTGGGATGTAAATAGCTAATGGATTAGGTTTATACCTGAGAATATGATTACGCGTCTATCTTATTTTTAGTTGATCATGAGAAATTATTAACATATCGCCATGATATTTTGGAAGAATGATTTTTTTCTATTTGTAACGTATTTCAATGTATGTAGGTTGAGATCATCCAATTAGGAATACAAGATAATAATTTGGAGGAATTCCTTGAAAAAACAGTAACATAATGTTATAATCTCTCCAGATAGACTGAATCCCTTGAAGATAAAGAGGACGTCAACAAGTCTCTAGATGAAAAGATCCATGCATTTAAAGATTAGATAAAAAGGGAATTGAATTCAAGGATCTAAATTTGGAATAAATATCAAATAAGAACAAAGATCTTGACTCTTATTTACAAAGAAAATTTAAGATGCAAGAAATAGAGGTTCAAAATTTGAAAAATTCATGTGATGAGAAGATGATCATGATTGAAGATGAGAAGATCATACTCAATATGGATTGTCTGAAATTAGATCCCAATAGACCGTTCATAATAAAACACTTATTAAGTCATCAAAAAATAATGAAAGAGTTTCTATTAGAATTCAATGCTCACAAGAAGATTCTAATTCCAAAATTCCTCAAACACGTGATAAGAAAACCATGACTTCACTCATTGAGCTATCACAATAATCTAATAATGTGAAGGTACCATCCATAACAGCTTTTAATATTGTTTCTAAATATTTTTATATTAAATTTTCATGTTGGATGAATAATTATAAACAAGTACGGATGAGGAAGGATGAGGAGAAGAAACTTACCACCATGAATAGAGTGTATATGAGGAAGAATATGGAATATGATTCCGCAAATATATCAGATAACATTAAGATGAATTCCCCTAAACATTATATCGTAGATGAAAAAAAGACATGATTTTTGGGTCAATGTTGTTTCTGCAAAATATATGGCCATTAAGAGCTATATTTTTTATACAACCCATTAAAAAAATGCATAGATAAATCCTATGTGAAAAGGGAGAAAGCCAGAGAAGAAGAAGAAACATCGAGAGATCCAGACGCATTTTTACACTGCATAAATATTTGAAATGATATAAAATATCTATGATGTATACAATGGGAGTGGTCAAAAGAATGCAGAATTATTATCTTTACACATATCCAGAGCTAAGAAGATCAGAAGACCACGGAATCTAGATAATAGAAAAGAAGCTACCTTGGGATGAAATCAGAAGAATTATGAAAATGAAATTCGTTCCCATAAGACCCCAAGAATAAAAAAATATAATTCCATGGATTGAAAAAATAGGAATTTGAAGAGTGGTACATAGAAATTAATTAATAAAAATTATGACACTTTGAAGAGTCCAAGTGAAAAATACAAACGTACTTCCATTGTTTGTAGAGACATGTTGGATATCTGTTCTGAAGACAAGGAATGAATGATTAGGAATAGAAATGCACAGGTTATGTATAGTGCAACAGGAAATAAGAAGTTTCCATATGATTATATAAAAGTCATATGAGTTAGTTGAAACAAGGCTAGTAACAATATTATGAATTACTGTGAATTTATTCTAACCCAAAAAGAATTCTTCAAGAAGATGAATGTTGAACCAGATGATTCTAGTGATTTGAAAGCTCATGATGAAATTAGTCTAACACACAATGCAATTGATGAAATATTGAGATCCACAAAACCAATGTAAGAACTTAATATCAAATTTTTATGTGTGAGGAGTGGAGAAAACAAAGCATCTGGGTTGAGATAATTATCTATGCCTTCCATGTCATATTGAAGACATTTGGAGGGACCACCGAAATCCCAAAATATTTTTCGTATTGTAATGATCATATGGGGAATTAAAGGTGAATAAAAAACAAAGTGGAGTAAACTGAGTAGTGTTCCCTTGAGTGGGAGACACATAAAGAAGCTATGAGATTTATTACATCATTTAGTATCAACATCAGTTGGTATCCAATTCAACAACTCTTAAGAATGTTTGATGATCATGTCATTGTAAACGATATTTCCTTTCTAAATATCACATACTAGGAAACTAAAATTAAAAATTATTTCACAATGTGTGAGAAACTAAATCAATCAATGACATATGAAAATTGGAATGGGCCTTGATAACAATTAAATGAGTTCACATCGAATGAGGTATCATGATCAGGGGATAATGGACAACATTGTTTTCTACATCGCTCATTGCTCATGTAGACATAGAGTGAAATGATTGATGACACAATTTCATAATTATTGGATGATACCCTCAATAAATATAATTTTTATTTCTTGTCAATTAGATGCCGAGAATGTGAAATGAATGGTGAAAAGTGAAAGGGAAAGATAATATTATTTTGATAGTGACATGATCATTTTAAATAACATTGAAGTATTAAAAACAAAAACAGAGTGGTAGATTATTGAGACCAATATGTATATGATTATTTTTTTATAATGCGTGTCAATGGATTTTGATGATGACAAACATAAAGAAGGAACTCTCATATGTAAAATGGATAATAAAAACAAGTCATTGGTAGTACTTGATCATAAGTTTCATATATATGTGTATCAGTTGTAATAAATTGTATTATATAATTACGTATGGTTGAAATTTTTTTTCGAGAGAGTAGAATAAAAGAAGAAGAAGAGGGTTTTGTGGAATTTTTGAATGGTGGTTTGGAATTTTCAATATTAAACACATAGTTTTACAATAAGTTGTTAGTTTATGACATTACCAAAAATAATTTGACCACATATGGAGGCCAGCCGAAGACCCCACCTAAATAACATACAGGACCCGAGGGGTCAACTAAACTAGAGGGAATCCTTAAAGACCATCCCCTCATGAGATAGGGTGTACAGTAGAGGTGTTTAATCCTACATGTGTCGTACTGAGGAGAACCCGTGCAGTGTGGGCCCGACAGATGCGACTGAAGAGAATTGTGGGATCTAAATTTATGCCCGTAGGGGGAACACAATACATGGTGGTAATGTGGAGGGGGTAGGAGTAATCTTAGATGCTATTACTGCAGCTTGGTTGAATAAATGCAAGAAAACATCACATCGTTTTTATGTGAGACAAGGTTTTAAAAACACGGTTGTAATCCCTCCCATCAATCTTATCTCTCTAAAGATATCATACGCACATCACATCCCACATAAAAGTATATAATCTGAGCCTCTCATCATCCCCAGTCCACTTGACACGAATCTGTGCATCAAAGAAGCAACCAAACCTCCATAATTGAGTCTCCAAGAATTATATAAAAGATTGATCACTGCATTAGAATCATCTATGCAACATGATATCATACATGCTACTAAATTTGTAAGCATTATTCAAAATAAGGAATAACTAGTGTTCGCTGCTGAAAACAATGTTGTAAGAATTTTTGTCGTGTTGAGCACTCAAAGAGAAGGGATCAGTATGCATACCTCTTCAAATACACATGAGGATGATTACAAAATGCAATAAAAAACACCTGAGAATCTCTGCATATCACCACGCAGGTTTAAAGATATTTAATATCTTATAATTTCAGTTATTCATGGGATAATCTTCAAGATAGGAATGTGAAAATTTTGGACATGGAAAATATCAAATCTCCTCTTGTAATATGTCAAACACCGATTAGAGAAATGTTTTTTTCATCCAATCCTTCAAGAGATCATATTTATAAAAAATAGATCCTCTTTAATTTTTATGTTTTATAAAATGACTTCTTTATCCATGCACCATTTGAGGTTGGTGAAGAGTATAATGTGTAGTGATTTAGTTCGCGAATGAGTGAACTGCGTGCCACTCTGGTTCGCAAAGAAGAAGATCTGCAAACCACTCTTGGTCTTTGAAGAGGTAAACCAAATACCACTTTGGTTCATGAGGATTAATATTCACGAAACACATTTGTTTCTTGATGAGAAGGAGTTCTTCATACCTATGTGGTTCACAAATCAAGGAACCGCTTACCGCTTTAATTCACGATGTAGAGTTCTTACGAACCATTTAGGGTTTCTGAGGTAACAATAATGCTTACCAATCTTGTTCTTGAAGAATATATGTTTCTCATATCACTATGGTTAATGAAGAAGGGAACTGAGAACCATTCGTTGGAATTTCATAACATTTGGTACATGAAGGAAGCATGTGCATCCCTTAAAGAAGTAGTGGCCGTGAATCAACCTGGTTCGTGGAGGAGACAATGTTTATAAGAGAACTCAATTCCTATCTTGTGTAATAGAAAAACAAGATACACGATGACATTCCCCAATACACACATTGATTCTTGAATAAAATCACATGCATATAAACATAAGAGAAACCGAGTGAACAAGTGTTTGTTGGAGAAGCGAGAAGGAAGATTGAGCATAGTAATTGAAAATGAATTCATATTCATGATTTGAAGAAGATAATAATTAAATGTAAAGAATATCTGAATCAAGTTATAAGAAGATGAGATATGTGGTCTTGTGTGTACTTAATGTCACCATACCAATTTGGGCGTTCTCACCATAAAGAAGAAGCAAATGTACATGCATACATGAATACATTGAACAGAAGCATCCTAAACCAAGGGTGCATGGGTATAAAGAAGTTAAGAGGAAGATCACATCCATATTTTCACATTCATGGTCACACAAATTCATTGGATAATAAGTGTTTATTCCGATGATGCCTAATAATCTGGATTTCAGTGTTTGAACAATCATAAATGAATTTGGGATACTGGACAAGAAGAATAAGAAGTATTAGTACATCTGGTAGCTGCACTAGATAATAATATATAATGTTAAAGATCATTAAAGCTATACCTCGATGTTAAAAGTTTCTCAGGTTGAATAGGTGGAAAATACATTAATACCTATATTTTGTAGAGACATTCATGTCAATAAAAGGAGTGGGACTTCATCCAAGGTAGTGAGATAGGGGGAGTCAACAGGAGTGACCTGAGAGAGGAAATGATCTATCCTTGAACATTGTAATGGAAATGTGCATGGGATTGAGTTACTATACCCAAACCCTGTAATCCACACCTAGTAATGATTAGTGGAACTTGGTATGACCAGAAACATGTTGGAATATTCTCCTTGGTTGTAACCCGTAGTGGTGAACCATGTAAAAGTGTGGTGTGTTCCTTCTACCTGTGAATATTTTATTTACTGCACATATCCTTTGTACTGGTTTAATTATTATAATAACAATGTGGGATAAAGATCCAATAAATTTGAGAAAAATTTGATACCCAAACTCACCCCCTCCCCCCCTAAGCTGACCCAGGGTCCTTCATATATCTCATCAATAGTGGTAGATGGAACTCACAATGAACTTTCGATTGTTTTGATGGATGTGCCATGTGATAAGCTACCATTCTAAATTGGAAATGAATTTTAAATAATCAAATAAATTAATGTATAGTAACTCCATTATTAATAAAATTATATTTCTATTTTATGTAAATAGATTATAGAAATACTTATCACAAATGTTGAATTATGGAACATGTAAATGGTAGCCAAAAAAACCTTTTTTTTCAACAATTATCATCTATCTGGTGAATGTGAATATCCTTAAAATTATTTCCCATTCCTTAATCATTAACAGGTCCCAATATATCTCATTTCAAACATAATTCCTAAATATAATATATTTCCCTTCATTCTATAGAGGGCATAAAAAAAGCCATATGAAATCTTAAGTGTAATTTGTTATTTTACGTAAAATGAAATAATGGGTGGTGTTAATCCCAAACACATTTAAATCTATATTGATATATATTGTCATACTTTTTAGTGATGTAATACTTCAATAGACTACCTATTTATCTTAGGAATAATTTCCTTTTAAATCATAGACCTTTATTCAATAATTAATTGAGATTCCAAAGAAATGACTACGTAAAGATCATATTCTATACAAACAAATATTATATACATACCTCAAATATATCAAAAACATCAAATATGTATAACCTAGAATGTTTATAAATCTAATAATATTATCCAACAAAACAAAAATATATTTATATTATTATGATATCGACGACAAAAATATTCAATTATGCACCTAATATATATTAGGGAGTTACATGATGAAATCCATGTTGATATATTCACATTTGCATTATTGTAGTTGTAATTGTTTCATCATTCCCATATACTTCATATGTCTAACTGGATCATTCGAGCATATAATGATGCAAGTAACAAATTCCCTAATTTTAATTTTCATGTTTTCCCAACAAAAATTTCCACTACAATTTCAATTCCACTTCATGCTTCATGATTGGTCAGTCATTAATGATATTTGGGAGTCATAAAACAAATAAATTTTAAAATCTATTTTTTATGGATACATACATTAATTGTTACTCTAATCATTTCATATCAATAATATAGATCTCATGAACATTGCATAATATCATTTCATGCCCTACATCCTCTTTATTTTTCTATTTGACAATTATACGAATTGTTGGTTGAGAATTAAATTAATAAATATTAGGCATTTCAAAATTCAGTGTGGATCGATGGACCATATTTTATACATCCATTATTATTTGATCATTTTCAATCCTCGTTGTGTATAAGGGACAGTGGCCTTTTCTGTTTAATAGAATCAAATACCTTTTTCTCCTTCACGTAATGTTAATGGATTTAGTAATCATAATGCATGGTCAACTATATCATTATCCACTATATTATGTTAAAATATATGTAATTAAATATTAAATTAAAACTTCTATTATGAAATTATTTTATCAAGATTATCACTAGAGAGTTATTGCACAAATATTTTTAGTGAAACAAATTACATGTTCATGTTTCAAATCACGTTTCATGTAATAATTATCATACATCCTCAATCAACATTATGTATAAGCTACTAGAATTTTTAACTACATTGGAATATAGGAAAGGTCCATCAATAAGTAATTAATGTATTTCTAAAACTATAATACACTACAATGTAAAGATAGTACATCAATAGTTACTAGTGTTAACATTTTCTCCATGAAATATTAATCACATGTGTGTATCATTTGGATCACTTCTATATTGAAATAGTTAATGGATTTGTAATATGTAAAAAATGTTTCCAATATTATCACCAATAGATACCAAATTCCAGAAAACTATATCTCTTGATCATAATATTTGGTATTCAACATTAGTTTCCTAAATTAGTAATAGTAGGATCCATGAATATACATTGTCTTATAATTACATGAAACACGAATGAAAAATTATATATCAAGACATAATACACTATAAATCGGTCATATAGAATAATTATTATCAATGTTTATACAGAATTCATAAATTTATATTATTACTCATCCATGATAATAGAATATATAGGAATGTTATATATAATGGAAAATATTGGTCAAGATAATATATAAATACTCTATTATATATATCCATGAAATTTGATGATAATTATTAACATTTTTTCTTTTTTAGGAATATGTTATGTTCCAACCATATATCAATGTTAGTGATGGGTATACCCATATTTCATTCCCTTAATTAATGATAATAATTTTAATAGAAGATCATTAATAACTATTTAATTATACATAACAACTCAAAAAATTTAATATTACATCATCATGGATACATCTTATCGATCATAAATTTTTAGGTTCTCGATTATGAATTATTAGACTCATTAAAACACATTTCTCCTAAAATTGATAATTGTTGAACTACAATGTGTTGTACATGGTAATATTTATCCCTAATATGTATACAATATGTAGTTATTTTTAAATTAATATAAATCAATTTGGTAAATTCAATAATGATTACTTCAAATAAAAATAACAATATCTATGATTTCAATTGAATAATCGATGTCCCAATTTTGGTGAATACTAGAAAACAATTCAAAAATATAGTGGAATATTCATGTAAAATGGTTGTATCCTTAATGTTGAGTTTATCCTTAACCATTATAGATAGATCCCATTCATGAATATGTAATACATCCCTTATAAAAATGATACACATTTATTATTGATCAAACATGTAATTAATTTTTTATTCATAAAATAAATCCCGAAATCCCTTCCATGAATTTTAATATTTTTTCTATATAGAGTGTAACAATACTTGTCGAAAAATAAATTAGATATAACTAAATGTATAATAAAAACCTTTTTATGAAGAAAATTTTCACTAACATATATGAGAATGGTGATATAGACATAATATGTAGTCATGAAACTGTTGGATATCTTCTGTGATATTTTACATATAATCATCTAGGTGGTTGTGTTTAACCCATAGAATAATCCTCAGTTATTAATGTGTCAAAAGATCCTCCCTCCATTGGAAATCCTCATGGAACTATTATTAGTGAAGGAGATAATGACAACTAGAAGATCACCTCTAATATTATATTGGTTAGAAACAAAAACTAAAGGTGTATTATACAAACAAGATGGAGTCATGGACCTATAAGAGATAATGTGAAAGAGATTGAAATAAGAAACATTCACCAATAAACTCTTTGTGTTTTAGATAATATATCCCATGTGCATATAATAATTTTCATCAATCTATATACAAATGGAAGAATACTGTTTGTACTAATGGATAAAATCGGTAGTGACCATAAAGGCCATACAACTCATAAAAAACAAAATCAATTCATATCCATCCTGGTCTCCAACCTACTCTAGATGGCAGGAAAAAAATATATATTGGTATATTGATTATAAAAGATATACATAATAGGATACTCCAAGGATCACCACTTTAAATTTATAATGAGGCCATATTAATTCCTAGTGAGAAAAAAAGGATGCTTACATATTAGATAAAAATGTATACTATGTTCCCATAGTCACCAAGGATATATCCCACCATGAAACATAAACATGATATCATGCAATATAATAACACTATGGGTACCACAACCACAACTTCTTCAATATTATACCATTATGACCTAATTTTGTATACCCTAATCTATATCACCTTAAAAGAATCTCCATTGATGAATAGAGGTTTAAATCATCATAACATTTAAATATTGCATCATAACATCTCATCATTACATGCAACCTATCCATATATTTTCCAAGTACTATTTAGGACCCACCACATCCAAAATGAATTGAATAATACATCATGTATTAATCCTCAATAAATAATATCACATAAAATGTGAAATGAATTCAATATCTCATAGAAAAACTATGCTATACATATTTAAATTATTAATTTAATATTTATTATTATTGGGGTGTTTGAAAAAAAATATGTCATTGCAGCACTCTATGAACATCCCTGGAAAATTTACTCCTTTCCATACCATTACATAGTAATACCAAAATAATAGAATGGGGCTAGTGTGGGTTGTCTGTTATTTGTTCTAAAATAAGAAAAGTTTTTTAAGATAAAACCATTTTAGAGTCCACCGGGATTTATTCTCACTATCAAGATGGGTGGGGTAGTATATTAAATAAAAAATATTCAATATATATTATAAATCATAAATACATTGTGTAATTAACCTGTTATGAGAAACTAAAAAATCGGTCATCTATAAAACACTTGTATTCCCATGTAATGAACAAGATGATATATGAGAATGCTATAATTTAATAATAAATAACATAAATTAATCATTCTTTTATATATTTAAATTTTTTAATTGATTCATTATCCATTAATGAATACTATTTGGTTTATTGTACTTTATCCACAAGTTGATGTCCTAGCTATCCAAGAATAATCCAATTGAGTCTATGATCTATCAATATTATCATCTTTGGCATTCCAGAAATAAAAAAACCTTGTATTATTTAAACTATTAAATATAATCATTGTATTCCTATTGGTAGTCTATGAAACATCCTAAATTACCAAAGAAGATAGGCATGACAAAAAACAACCAATTTCTTATTGATGTTTAAAACGAATTATAGTAAACTAGAAACCTAGAAATTAACCCATTGGGCCATTAATAAATAAGAAAACATCCATGATTCTTTAAATAAATGGGTAAGACCAAATTCATACAATTTCAGCATACCTGGACACATCCCAAGTACCACAAAATATATCAACAAGTCAATCATCATTATAGGAATTTATTTCTACCAAAGACCAATTCCTCCCAATGCATAACACAATATAAAATAACCCTCCATTAATTTAATCACATGTCATAACAAGGACTAAATCCTACATAAAACGAAATAGGAAGAATGAATGAAATATATATAACATGTTATCTTGTCCCTATAACAATGCATCTATCTGCCACATGATATTGGGATATCAAAACCCCAGAATAAGTAATTTATAGATCAATATCAAGGGTAATCCCAGGCCCAAAACATTTATGTTTATGATACAATTTTTTCATAGAAAAAATAAGAATATATGATTCATTTATTATGGATTCCATCTATGGGTTACCTATGCCATCATATTTCAAAATTTATAAATTATTAAAACATTATTCCAAACATTACATCGAGTATCGTCATAATTTTTTGAAGAAAAATCCTGTCATGAAATAATTTACAATTAACAACAAGAACTACGAGCATCATGTTCTTTAGCTATGTAAAATTACACATGGATGAACATCCATAAAAAAAATTCATTAATCATGAAATTTATTTCCATCAAATTACATGAAATTATTAATTAAGAAAGACTCTTCAAATTCACATACAAACAACGAAGATATTGTTTTCAAATTCGTTCACAATTTCATCATATTAATAAATGACTACTATCCCATAAAAAACATGAAGATATTAATAATCATATATAGTAAAGTATATAAAAATTCCAAATTAATACTATTTTCATTGTTGTAACACCATGTTATAACTACCCATAAACCAAAAAAAATTATAATATTTATATTTTATGATCGATTTTTTGGCTACATAAAAAGTATCCAAATCATGATAAATTTTATACTATTGAAAATACATTTGAATTAAAAAAAATAACATAAAACAGTAATTTAATGTTATACTTGTAAAAAATGAACATTGATCCCTGATCACTTATCATGAAATAAAACTACTTCCATCCATGTAAATTATCCAACTAGTAAATTAATAAATAAATTGAAACTCCATTGGAAGGATGAAGATAATCAATAATATAATGTAATGAGTAATAGGAGAAATAAAAGATATAGAGTATGTATAACCATAAGAAATTTGTTGGAACCAAATTGAATCATGAATAATCATTCTCAGGACACTAGAAATTAATCCTCCATGAATGAATATTTATAGCCCACTCAGTCATAATATGTTTCATAACCATGGAACCGTATATATCACAAATCATATTTACTTATTGAGTGAATAAAACAAAACCTTAACCACCATGCCAAGAAAACCTCATCTCCAAATAGAGTCTACATCATAGACACAACCCATTGTTCGGAAACACCAAATTTGGTAGAACATACCTTGTAAAAATTCCCACCATCATTTACCTCCATACTATAGAAGATTATTGACCACATTGCGGTTTTGATTCAGCCTATCACTTAGTATCCTACTTTAAAAAATTTTCTATGTCATGGAAATAAATCATCAACCCAACATATTATACAAAAAATATCTCAATTGCCCATATAACTACCCCACGACACAACCCATTGATTCACTGTAAAAGTTTTTAAATATGATATTTCATAATAAATAAGCTTAATCCACCTCCATATTCCTCTATAATCCTCAATAACCAAAACTAATAATGAAATGAATATGATGATCTGATACCATAGATGAGATAGAAGAAAAAAATCCATTAAATCTAGATTATAAATGCTTTTTAAATTATTGAATTTAGTAAAAATGTTTTACAAAAAATTACATCATGACATACATCTCAAATTATTCAAGATATTAATATCACAAACACCAAACAAAATGGAACTATGTGAAAAAATGTAACACCCACAAAGATCATCAATACAACCCCCATGGTAGATACCTAAGAATGAGTGAAAAGGATAAAAACAATGAAACAATTGGAAAAAATCTCATAAAATAGCTATAATAAAAATCCCTAATATATTAACATTATAAAAGATGTGGTAAAATAGAATCAACGTATTCTATAGTTTGTGTATCTGTGATTCACATTCTCATGTACTCCCCCAAACATTTCCCATCCCTGTGAATGGCCTATAAAATGGATATAAATTAATAAAATTAATAATCATTCACATCTAATTAATTGAAGTAATTTTAAATAACTCATTGTTTACAATTATAAACTAAATTGTTCCCCTATTACAATGGTAATTGTATTTTTGATGATCTTATGCAACCTCCATCCTCCCACAAATCACCTGAACCATCACTCTAATGTTCAAAACTATATCTTAGACATCCTAATTATTTCCTATTTTAGAATAATAAAAAAACGGGTAATGGTAAATATCATTTTTTAAATCATAAAATGCATGCATTGTGATGGTAAGGTACAAATTATTGTAGAATGAAAACTCATCCCATGGAAGGTGTGTCATCCAAAAACATCAAAAATCTTTAACCTCAGAATTTATCAGGCCTTATAGAGTTTGGAGGGTCTCTTTAGTATGATGGTTTTACAATTGACTATAATTATTTATACTGAATAAAGAAGAGACAAAATAGTTTGTAAGACCACTCAACACTGTTGAATCCAAAATGATGATCATGATTAGAAATGATCATCCTTAGGACATAGTGTGGTCTGTTGTCTTCCTCTTGGTACTACATCAAGATAATCTCCACTAATCTTTACTCCTTGGTCACTATATTTTAGGATTATTTCATCCATGGATGCACTACAACCAATATAAAATCAATGTTACTTCATGATTGAGGTAATCTGGTTACAAAAAACATCATGTGATCCAACAACATGATATGTGGAATGTTTAATTGATGGTTCATTTTATGGGGATCAAAATGCACTAACATTACCTTGTAGAAGATGAATATTAATGTCACAAACTATTAATCTTCATTGTTCATCATAGGAAACCAAATGTTTCCTATAAAATCTATGTATATATTTATTACTCTTTGTTGTTCTTCCACAGGTGATATTTGGAAGTCAAAGAGAACCATCTCAAAAAATATTTTTGTGATTAAATGAATCCACATGTATATCACTATGTGATATATATATATATAATTAGACATTCCATTTTTTGAGTCAACAATGACCACTCGATCTCTCCACACCATTACAGTAGAGACCCTAGTTAGTGAATATTGTACTTTCTAATACAAATTTGACAACAATGTCAGTAGAAAATGACCTCATCTTCTCCAACCGATCCCACATAAACACACATAACTATTATTTCATCCATCACACCACAAAAATACCTAGATTCATTAATCAAAACACTATTATACATCCAAATTCTTGAAATAGATACAAACATTACATTTTCTCATGTATAGAAAATCCCAAAATAGTCATTATATAATAGTTACATCCACTTTCATTATTTCACATTCATATAATTATGGGATATGTCATTCGTCTATATCTTGTAATTATTTAAAATCTCTAAAATCTCATTAATGAAGAAATTTCAGGACAGCGTAAATTTTATCATAACTACATATAATTCTATATCATGGGAGGTATATTTATACTCTTGATTTTGGTTTTTCTGAGACCAATATAATATAATAAATATATTCCATATTAGAGAAAATTCCAAAAAAAAGTTGTAATGCATCATAGAAGTCTACAATGGAAACTCCCTCTTATGGTATATTATGATTTCGGGAATTGGAGAAATTCTCTTTAATGTAGTCGAATGCATAATAACCATAATTTTTTTAAATAATGATGGATATAATTTTAATAAATCTATAATTGGATTCAAGGCTTGAATGAATTATGATATTAAACGTCAATAAAATATTTTGGGAGATTTGATACATCATATCTCTGTACTATATTAGAATTTACGCAATAGAAGATTGCATCAACAATGAAATGATCCGAATATAATAAAAAAATTTAAATGAAATTTCCCATGAAATGATCATCATGATATTATAACACAATGATTGAGAAATTAGAAAACAATTTTGTTTAATGACAAACTCGAAAAACATCATGTGGATACATTTTAGGTTTTTCTACAAGCAAAAAGTACACTATTATTCCATTGATTAAAACCACAATGAAGCTATCCAGAATGACCCTGAACATGTTCTTCATCCAGCCAATAAACAATACACTATCATTCTTCATATTTAATGGATTAACTAAAACTATATAAAAAAATAACGATATAAAAAATATGTATTCATAACAACATAATGCTTCCCCCAAGATAGAACATATCCGGAATGTAGATCGATCTTCATGATTGAAATTTCACGCTTCATAAGAAAAAAATAAACAATCTACAAAAAAGGAATATGTGTTCTTCAATATAGACATCATTAAAGAGATAGTAGTTGATAATGACTTGCAATATATAATCAATGTTCTTTACATTCCAAACTAGGTAACGCTTTTTTTATAGACATTGCTAAACAAAACAGCAATGTAGAGGATAAATTTTCTATATTTGAATCACTAGAAAGATATACGGTTCCATTATATATGAAGACATATAGATAAAAAACATTTATTTGTATGTTGATCCAAAATTTGATTTATCATCAATTGGGTAATGCTACAACCATGTTTGGAAATACAATAGGGAAAAGTTCAACAATGATGGGAAACAACATTTTTAAAACTAATGATGATATCAATATTGGCTATATCTTAATTGAAAAAAGGAAACAATAGTCCTATGGTCTATCTAAGGGTACTCCTCATTGATAAACACTTGAAGATATGGACCAAAATTATATTATATAACATCTCACATTTTTCAGTATATAATATATATAACTAAATACCAGTTATCAATAGAGATGAAAATGTTGTTCTCTTATATAAATATGAAATTAATGATTCCCAAATATATGTTATTCCCCAAAATAGATCAACATCACTATATATATTATAAAATAATTTCAATAATCCAATAAACAGAATTAATTATGAGTTTACTGTAATACAATGTATATAATATCTTTATTCATGAAATAGTGAAGCAGATATAAAATATTGTGGTTCTCTTAAATGAGAAAAATTATTTTACCTTGTACAATGAAAGAAAGTATTTTCCTAAATAAAATTCGGATCACTCAATATTGGCACCTCTATTGTAGGAAGCAAGCCGTGGAAAATTACACTACCTCTATTACATTAATGAATATTGAATCTCCTACCAAACTCTACCCTATGAGGAAGAGTGTACTCATGAGGATTTTCATTTCCATTCATGTCTCATCATTATCTTCCACAATATGGTATATCATGTCACTACTATCATGGATTATACAACCTCAGTGTGGGGACATGATGTTGAAAATCTAGTAGATGAATCCTTCACTTAATTTTTACGAACCTTTCAAACTTATGACCCAACCTCAATTTTTAAAACATGTTTTTGATCCCCTCTAAAAGTATATAGATCCAACAAACCTAGATAAATGATATGATGTTTGTTGATTACTACACCCATCAAACTAAAAGAACAACCACAACACTATTTAATGGAAAGTCATGTGGGCTACATTAAAATGGTGACTAGACTCATCATTGGGTTGTCACGATGAAGTTTCCTCTCACCAATTAATCTAGATTACCATTAATCATAAATGGGGTACATATCCCTATATCACTATATGAAAATAATCCCTATAATTTCATACTCAAGCCTCATTTTATACAAATATGAATGTTTAATTTTGGAGAAGGGTCCTAAAATAGAAATGGACAACCTCTATGACTGAACTCTGTATTGTATGGTTAAGAAGCTCATATGCATTGGTCACCATCATTGTTTTGGAATGATAAAATTCCCAATGATTTTATCAGAAAAAGTCACTCATGTCTTCCATCTAATTGTGACTACTGAAGAACATAATAAAGCAAAATGTTAGTTCACTATAAAACACTTCCTTAGTGAACATAACTCAGTTCACCATATGACCAGGTATAGATCATAAATATATCTCAAAATCCTCGAAAACATTTTCTATCACTATTTATTTAATTTATCCTTCTTACCTTATACATAGTATTTAATTATAAAATTATACTATATTCTACATATTTTTTTCCTCGTGAACCACAACTATATGTTGATTTTATTGAATATCATAATGAACATCATCAGTCTGGACCTGCTTTAGAAATAATCTTTTCAAAATTCCAAAATAATATATAATATATTGATAAACTTGATCAGAAATAATATAATATTAAACATTAAATAAATATTTTTTATTTTTTTATCTAATTTTATATCATTCTCATGTCAATCACATGTGGAATGAAGAAGGATGTATAATTGATTTAGAGGACACAAGCCAGTATAAAATATCACTTCTTTTATTATTCTAAATAAATATTAATGATTTTTCATGAGATTAGAGTGTGTCCTAAATAATTTTTCCATGACCATTTTACAATGAATTCATCAATTAGAAAACATATATGAATTTTTTTTCCTTAAAGAACCTAAAAAATTAGTAGCGTTAAACTGCAAATTACATCTTATACCCCAAACTGAATTTTTTTCCAATATTACTTTACCATATATCCTCAATGGTACCCCTCGTAGATTAACAATGAGAGATAAAATATATTGACTACACAAATACTTATTCCAATAGATCATGTGTTGGTGACATGAATCGAGGGTTTATCATACAATCTAATGGGTATAATTGATATGTAATAGAACATATAATAGATGATGATAATATATGTAAATAAACAAAATAATCATCAATATGATAAAACAACCAAATATCATACATTAAAATTTATACAAATCTAAAACAACTTCATTGAATAACAAGAACCTAATATAATACATAGCAGAAACAAAAAAATCCAATAGAGATCCTATGAAACCATTACCATATAAGATATAGATTGACCTATAAACTTATCCTATTCAGACAAAATAAATCTATATATATAATAGTATATTAAAATTTATACATTGTAGGATCCTCCTAAAAAACAATCACGAAAATTTTAACGAATCAATTAAAATCCCATTAAACACCATGTGAAGTGATCATGTAACTTATACTAGTATATTATTTTCACACCCTCACCATGGAAATATCTCTCTATTTTACACATATAAGAGACCATATAATATAATATTAATAATATTAAATAAAAATTCCACCATATTTTCATTGGTTTGACTCTCTACACAAACATAATTTTCCCTAGAACATCTCCCATCAAAAACAATTATTTAGAAGACAATAATTGAAAACTATCATATCATTATCTTCATGAATCGCCTGACCTCATAAAAGATTGTAAAATATTTATATAGTAAATTTGTAGATTCTGGGAGACATAATAACCCATATTTTTTATATTAATAATTGTTTAGTATACCTCAAGCCACAACAACACATATTCCGATTAATGTACCTTGAGATACCACATCACATATTCATCATAACTATAAAAATCCTTGGGATACTACAACAAGGTATACATTTTTAGGAAATATAAACAATCCATTACATCTTTATATACGCATATAAGGAACAACTAATCATAACTCATTACATCACATAGTGCTACAAAGAGAAAATAGTGGATCCATAGTCGGTAGACAACAATGAGTTCCATGCTGAATTAGATGTTGAGGAAAACACACACACAAATCCTATTAGACAATAGTATATATATCAACATCTACGAGAAACTATATAAAATAAATAAACATATAGGACATGAAATATATCAAACCCCCACTATGAGAGTAATCCTACTCAAATGCTCAACTGTAGTAGTCCTCCAACGGACAAAATACTACAACTACTATGGACAAGATATCCTACCAGAAAAAAATCAGCTCAGAGATATTACATTAAATTATTTATTTATTTTTTATATATAATCATTCATTAAAAATGTCTTTTGTTTTTAAATATTACTATTACAATTTCATCACATTTACAACCGCATAATTTTCATGACTTTTATGTGTAATATTATTGAGCCTAAGTATTTTAATGATATACATTTGTTTTATTAAAATAGGCCACTAGAACATTATTTAATACAATTATTAAGTTTCATTTATATGTACTTCCATGTACACAAGGAATCATTCAATGCATCCAAATAAGAGAGGCATATCCCATAAAAACCTACATCCCTAATTATTGGTGAATATAATAATACTAATCTGAGATCCCATAAATAATTTATTTTATCATATTACAAAAAAAACAACAAACATTCATCATAATAATATATAATCCCCTATTCATCAGATTCTGTAAAATCTGGTTTTATCCATGACACCACGGGGAATATCATTATGGATCTCACAATCACAGGTTTCAACTACTACAAAATCCCTAGTCCTCCAAGCACACATCTCACTTAAAAATAGACATCCCTTGATCACGTCATATAACATGGTAGGGTCCTTAACTAATGTAACATAAAATGGTAATCAGGAGATATAAGTAATCAATAGGGAATTGAGGCCCCAAAATAAGTCATCTCAATCCCATATGAAAACATGATCTTATCACCCCAAAACATCGAATTTAGCATAAAAAGATAATTGGAATTTATGCCCTAAAAATTTAACCATAACAATTTATGAGTTATTATACTATAATGAATTATCATAATCATTTTTTGGCGTTTTCCTAAATGGTAATCCTAATTAATTATCTATAAAAATATATAATTAATAGAAATATCCTTCTAACCATGACATAATTTTTTATCATCATTAATGAAAAAAATCATATCATGATTTATTAATTCCTAATATTACGCATTGACAGCATCATTTCATGTAACGCCCCGACCCCAGTTACCAAGAGTCAGTGCATTATTACATAACATTGTCATGATCACAAAAGATCAAGTCTCAAAAGACCAATTATTTTAGTATCCTTGGAAATATTAAATAAATTCATAAGTCTTACATTACAGGATAAAATGAAAAACTAAAACAACATTGTCTCCACAGGGCACACTAATATCCCCTCAGACTATCCTTATAGGTCAATCATAAAATAATTCTTCACATCCTGTGAAAAATATAACATTGAAAGGGGTGAGCTTAGATGCTCAGTAAGGATATCAATATAGCGTATACTTTCATAAATAAGAATAAACATTTAAGTCAATGTATAACTAAAACGAAAGCCTTTTAAACATAACCTTCATTATAATGTAGAAAATATAAAATAAAATAATGTCATTTACTTATTCACATGAATATTCTACTAGTCCAATAATAACATGTAATATCAATAACCACTTTTATAATGATGGAATGCATAATGCCATACTATCATAACCACATAGTCAAGGTATTTCTCCAAGACTACAAATAAGATTCTTTCAAGGCCATGTGCAAAGACACTAGTTTGTCTCATTAGACCTACTGATGCATCAAGGATCTATATAGGGCTCCACCCATCACTTACTATGTCCAAGGCATTCCTCATGTGAACAATTTTATGTATAACAAATATATTCATATTAAAACTAGCATATGAAATGTCAATAATTTATCCATAAACCATGAATGGTATAAAAATAAAAAATCCACAGTCAAACATATCATAAAACCATCAATACTATATGGAAGTTTTGATTAACAAAAAATCAACTTAAAATAATCATAAAATCCACAAAGGATGTTGACATAGATGAAATAAAAACTATTTGAGAGAAATATCTACTTTTATGAATTCATTTTAAAGTCACATAATTATAAAATAAAACATTTACACTTAAAAATATTCTTATAACCTTGTAAGGTATGCTTCGATGATTTTATAATGTTGTAAAATATCTACACCCGCTGTATAATTTAAAAAAGACATTCTTACCTTAATTTTGTCGAAATGGTTAAAAATGACATTGTTTGGAAAATGACTGAAAGATTCCTTTATAATAATCTTATAAAAAGTCAAAAAATGGTATAAATGAATTTAAACCATTGTCAATAAAATCGTATGAATGTTTTGAAATTCATTTTTAAGAAATAATGATGTGGATGATAAAGAGGACCCAGTAGATACTAACATAAAAACAACCACGTAAAATAAAGTGATTGTGAAAATAACCCTTAACATTTACTTTTCCTTGGTCGAGGGTAGGTTAACATCCTATATAATAGTGAAATAATATTTATTAAATTATAAAAGAATGATATACATTAATATGATATCATATATGATCTTTTAAAGTTGTTTTCTTAATAATATCGTAGTATTATCTTTGTTTCGGGTGTTAATTGATTCATTTTCCATTATATTCATTCTTATGTGAGTCATAATATTTATGTATGGGATGTATATTATTAATATCTAGAATTATATCATGTATTTAAAAATTATTTTTAATCATCTAATAGAAATTAGTCTTGAATGGATACGATGGGGAATGAATCTCATTGTCTTCATGGAGACGGTAATCTGTACGTGTGCATGAGCGACAATATCACTCTATTGATATTAGAATAATATTAAATTGGATATTATATCATATATAAAGAATCATTTTATTGTTATATTTATTTTTTACATCAAATACACATCATTATTAAACCCATCAAAATAATCATTTATTGAATAACAATTACACCATGACGTGGAGACGGTAAGTTGTACGTATGCATGTATGGTGACTTGTAATTCAAAGGATGGATAGAATAATTTATTTGGTTGTACCATATATATAATAAAATCACAGTATATATAATATACTGTAGTTATTATTTTATAATCGAATTAAAAAAGAAAAAGAAAGTGGAAGAAGAATGGAAGTTAAAAGAGGTGGTGAGATATTTTCCACTTCTTCGGGTTCTTCCTTTTGATTTGATCAAAAGGGATCCATATGTTGGCATTATGAATAGGTAAAGGACTCTAGGATGAAGGGAGGATAGTTGAGAGTGTATTTGTGTAGAGGTTGGCCGAGTCAAATGGCTATGAAGGTGTGAATTAGTGCGAAGGTATAGTGCCCTTTTATAAGAGGGGTGAGGGGAACCTATGGAAAAGCTAGAAATATTATTTTATAATAAAATAAATTTCGGATTCCAGTGGCTCCTAAATTTATTATGTAAATTATAATGTAGGGATAGGTCAAACTCCACTCAAAAAATTGTTTTTAGACAGGTTTGGGTCACTATATTATCTTATTTTTTGTATTTAACTCTTAGTTAAATAGTTTGATGTTTACCATGTCTCTATGTTTTTATATTATATAGTTAATAAGCTTACTTTATACATCCAAGAGACCCCCAAGTGGTTCATTAATGATACAAATATAATTATATAAGTCTTTTCGCCTAACCTTATATTTTTTGGAATATAATATTAATTAATAATACAATATTTTTTTAAAACTCTTTTATGTAAATTTTAACACTATTGTGTATTTTGTTTTTTATAAATTCATAACAGCCTTGTTACTTCAAAAAAAAATTCTAACCAATCATAATATGCCATATTAACCTAAAAAATTTGTTGAATTCATAAAAAGTTTCAAATTACATTTATTTGGATATTTATAATATCAATTATTTTATTATTTCATTAATTATGTAATTACATCATCATCATTGTATCAAAAATAAATTAAATTACAAATGTCTAAAAAATATAAATAAAATATAATTGTGTAGGAAATATTTTTATATTTCTAATGAATATTTATAGTAGAATTTATCTTATGTATATCTCAATATTAAAAATGTTTTATTTATTAAACATTGATTTTAACTCTTTTAACTCTTCTTTGAATTAAATAATAATAAATGTCTTAATCTAATCCAAGTGGACCAAAGAGGATCCTATTATATTCTTAAGGTTGTTTCTGGTCGAACAATATTCATCCAATATAATTAGGATGTGTGTTACGGTATTAATAATATCATTTTTACACTTAATAACCCTATTTAAATATAAACTTGGTAAATAAAAGTTAAAAATTACTATTCACCAAAAACTATTTCATCTTATTGAACCACTTTTTACATACTAATATCAACCATGTCTCATGGATTTTTGAAATTACACTCACAAAATTGGTAAAATAAATGTTTAATTGAATTTGAAAATTCTCCTATGATGTGGTTAAAAGACGGTGAAATGTTCTATAAAATTTTTATATATCTAAAATTATTATAAATTGACTCGAATGAATTATATTAAACTTATATAGTAATTATGTGTCTATTTTCACATAAAATAAATTTATGTATAATATATAATTATTCAAATAAAAATATGGTTATAAACTATATCTTAGTGTTTTTCACAATTTATCAAAAATTGAATGTTTTCAGAAAAATTCGAAAAAATTACCCTGAGCTAATTTTGATATTCCAAATCCAAAAATGAAGTCCATTCTATAGATAAAATTTATAAAATTTCAAAACGTGGGTATTACTATTCATAACAGCTAGTTTTATTGGTTGTGGTGTGTTTGAAATCAATGTTACGTACAACACACGCTATTGTATTATTCATATAGAAGCGTACCGTGTAAGCCGGGGGTGTTGCATTATCTAATCCTTTAAAAAATATCTTCCTCGAAATATCTAGAATACTACCATATGAAAATACTCAGGTGGGTCTTCATAATAAGTTCATCGGGTTCCCACGTTGCCTCTTCCATATTATGGATTCTTCATAGAACATTTACTAGACGAGTCGTCTGGTTTCTCATCACTTGTTCTCTTGTATAAAGAACCCTGACAGGCTCTTCACAATAAGATAGATCATGTTAAAGTTCTAATTCCTCATATGTGAGTACATGTGTTGGGTCAGGCATGTATTTTCTCAATAGTGATATGTGGAACACATCGTGGACTTTTGAGAGACTTGGCGGAATTTCCAAATGGTAAGCTACATCCTTATTTTGTTCTAGATTTTCAAAAGGTCCGAGGCACCTGGGACTCAATTTACCCTTCTTACCGAAACGTATAACACCCTTCCTTGGTGATACCTACAGGAAAACATGATCTCCTACCTGAAATTCCAAATCCTTCCTTTGATTATTAGCATAGCCCTACTGCCTACTTTGAGTTACTTAAATGTGTGTTTCGATTACCGTCACCTTTTCCATCGTTTCCTCCACATGTTCTGGTCCTATGAGTTTTCATTCACCAACATATTCCCAACAGATTAGTGTGCGACATCTCTTTCCATATAATTCTTCATATGGTGCAATCTGAATACTTTAATGGAATCTATTGTTATAGGAATATTCTACCAGAGGTAAATATTGATCTCGTATACCTTGAAAGTCATGTGAGCATGATATCAACATGTCTTATAAGGTTTGAATAGTCCGTTATGATTTTCCATCAGTTTGGGGGTACTAAGTAGTGCTCAAACGAAGCTCAGTATCCAGGGATTTCAAAGCCTTTTCTAGAATCATGAAGTAAAACTAGGATCACAATCCGAAAGAATCGATAGGGGTACTCCATGAAGTCTTACTACTCATTAATATATAGTCTTTCTAGACGTTCAAGTGGTAGATCTTATCTTATCGCATGAAAATGTTCTGACTTGGAAAGACGATCAACAATGACCCATATTTCATCATTCCTTCTAGGAGTATTTGGTAGTCCTAGTGCAATGTCCATCGTAATATTATCCCATTTACACTTTGGTATGGGATGAGGTTTCATGACTCCTCCAGGCTATTTCCTTCCAGCTTTTACTTGTTGACAAACCAAACATCTTGACACAATATTAGAAATCATGCTCTTCATGTTCTCCCAAAAAAAATGTTCCTTCAAATCTTCATACATTTTGGGGATCTCTAGGTGTATATAGAAATTTGAACTAGTAGAATCGCCCAAAAATTCCATTTTAGATCAGGTATATCAGGAACACAAGGATTCTTCCAAAAATTTAAAATTTCCATCTTCATACACAAATTCACTCAATCTCCCATCATTCACAGCTTTAATCTTCTTTTGAAACTCATCATCATCAGTGTGAGAACTATTTATCATTTCTAGAAAAGACGGTTTGGAAACAATTTGAAAAAGTATTGATGGTTTTCCTTCCATGGTGATTCCCATATCCATATTTACTATATAAATGAAAATTGGATCCCTTTCAACACTCATATGGTTCAAAACTGTGTGATCCTTTCTAATCAAATCATCTTGCACCTTATTTTCCTTCCTCGGGTTGTAGGGTATCGTGAAATCATAATCCTTGAGTAGTTCAAGCCATCTCCTTTGCCTCATGTTGAGTTTTTTCTTTGAGAAAATATAATTCAAACTCTTATGATCAGAAAAATCTCACGTTTTTTCACCAAAGAGAATGTTTCTCCAATTATTCAATGCAAATATTATATCTTCTAACTCCGGATCAAGAGTAGGATAGTTTTTCTCATGAATTTTCACCTGTCAGGATGCATAGGCAATAACCCTATCATTCTTCATAAGGACACTTCCAGGTCCTTTCATCGATGCATCACTATAAATAACGAACCCATCATTCCCCAATGGTAGAGACAATATAGGAGAATTGACTAATATTATCTTTAGTTATTCCAAACATTCTTCGCACTCTTTTTTACAAACAAATTTAACCCCATTACATGTCACCTTTGTGAATGGGTTAGCCAACCGGGAAAAATTCTAGACGAAACATCGATAATAACCTACTAAACCAATAAAATTCCATACCTCAGTTATACTCGTCGGTTCTCGCCATTCATGGTTTGCCTTTGTCTTTGAAGGATCAATAGAGATTCCATCCTTAGAAATAATATGTCCAAGAAAAGAAATCTCCTGAGGCTAGAATTCACACTTTCTAAACTTCCCATATAATTCATGTCTTATAAGAGTTTTCAAGAAAATGAAGAAGTGATTTTAATGATATTCGTAGAATTTGGAGTATACCAAGATATCATCAACAAATATCACTACCAAATCATCGATATATTCCTTGAAAACATTTTTCATTAGATCCTTGAATATAAATGGTGAATTAGTCAATCCAAAAGGAATTATTGTAAACTCATAATGCCCATACCTAGTTTGAAATGCTATCTTCGGAATGTATTCCTTCTTCACACACAATTGATTGTATCGAGATCGAAGGTAAATCTTTGAAATGTATTGAGCTCCATGAATATGGTCAAATAAATCATCAATACGAGGTAGCGGATACTTGTTCATTATTGTTATAGCATTGATTTCCCTGTAGTCGATACATATCCTCATAGATCCATCCTTCTTAACAAAAAGGATATGGGATCCCCATGGAGAAACCCTATGGTGAATAATTCCCTTATTAATCAATTCCTCTAGTTTTTTCTTTAGTTAAACTAATTCCACAGTGGCCATTGTATAAGTGGTCTTCGATATGGGCCTTGAACCAAAAATTAAATCAATGGAAAACTCAATTTCTCTTTCTGGAGGATGTCCAAGTAAATCATCCAGAAACACATCTACATATTCATTCATTATAGGTACATCCTCTATTTTAACATTTCTTTCCTCACCCATAGTTATTTCAGTCTCTTCTTCCCCAATATTTGAATTTAGTTGAGCTGGTAGGGGTGGATCTAGATAAGAATCAGGTAGTTAATATTCTTCTCTAAAGATAAGGTGTTCTTTATCATCGTCATCCAAAATCATAACCTCCTTCTTCTTACAATAAATCTTCACATCATGGTCCGAAATCCAATCCATACCGAGGATTATATCAAATTCAATCATGGGTATGACGATGAGATCAGCAGAAAAAGAAAATTTATATGCTCTAATGGGTACGGATTCACAAAACTTTTTTGTGATGATACTTCCCTTAGGAGTTTTAACTGAAAACTATCTTGTTAAATAAAATTTAAAATAAATAATTTTCTTAACAAAATGGGATGATATGAATCAATGCAAAGATCCAGAATCAAATAAATCATTTTCTAAACTTGAGGAAACCATTAAATTACCTGCCACCATGTCATTCAGAGCTTCTACCTCAATAGTAGTGATAGTATAAGCTTGGCTGTGATCCCATGGAAATTTCTGATTTATGTTCCCCTAACTCTTAGTACATTCATTTCCAAAATGTCTTATATCCCTGTAGTTTTGGCATTGAACATCATTTGATTCTTTCTTCCCTTTAAAATCAAGTTCTTGGTGGCCTTTTTCACCACAATTGTAACATACTCTCATTCCCTTCAAGAAAGTACAGGGGTGTTTATTCCCACATTTACAACAATATGGATATTTAACATTTCTCTTCATCCCCTTATTTACATTTATCGAGTAATCAACATATCTCTTCATCTCTTACTTTGCATTAAATTCGTAAGACATAGAGAATTCTTTTTCTATTTTGATAGCGCATGATACATTATCTTCATACGATGAGGAGGATTTTAAGACTAATTCTTGATGGAGAAATGGTTTTATCCCATCAAAGAAACGATCAATCTTACTTCTTGGGTTACGCATATAATATGTAGCATACCTTGCAAATTTTGTTATGTTAGCCTCATACTTTGCGACATTCTCATCCTCTATTTTCCTCAGACTCAGAAATTTCTTTTCCATAGCAGCTCGATGGTCACGAGGAAAGTATTTTTCTAAGAAAATCTCTTTAAACTCACTAAATTTTATATTTTATTCTTCAACGTCTTCCTTGGTGTTTTGAATCAATGACCGTCCTTGGTCAGCATCTCTAGTGTGGCGGTAAAATTCCATGAATATTTTCTCACTTTCACTACTCCCCAAGGTATAGAATATTTTCTATAGGGAATTTTTCCATTTCTCAACTACTAATAGATTTATACTCCCATTGAATGTTTGTGGTTTTTTCCTTAGGAAGTGATCTAACTTTTATCCTCCACGTTGTGGATCAGGGTGCACCATATGGGTAAGGTTATTATTCATAACCTGAGTGAGTTGTCCCAGTATGGTGATAAGTTGATGAGCACTTGTTGTATCACCATCTCCACTATAATTATCTTAAGCATGAGGCCAATCCCTACATGGACTGCGTGCATTGATATAGTTTCCATTCCTTCCACTAGGCTCAATTTATAAACAATTGCATAAAGTAGATTAGTTTATGAATCGAAATACATAATTCCAAACATGTAAAATACTTAAAATAAATTGAAAAGTTTAGGAACATAATACATAATCATAAAAAACATTTTCTTTGAGGATGTGTATACTCGTAAACCATTATTAATGGTTTTTAATGAAAATTATAATTATCCTAATCATATCCCCCGGGAGTGTCGAAACCAAGAGTGCAGCAAGGCCGGTTGTCGTGTACTAGGATACCCCGGGTCAAGCCCGAAACTCCATGTCAGAGTTTTCACTCTTGGGTACATTTGTGCGAGAGCCTCCACTAACTTCTCATATCTAGACATAGATTTACTGCTTGAAAAACTCACAAAATCTATATAATACCAAAATTCTGGGAAGTTCTTCTATACTAATCCTCAAAGTCTATCTTTGGTCTATGTTATCTAATCAAAATTTATCTAAATCTAGTTTCCAAGGTTTGTAATAAAATTCCTATGATAACAACTGTAACACACCAACCCCAGTTACCCAAATTCAGTGAATTATTTCAAAACATTGGCATGATCACAAAAGATCATGTCACAGAAGACTGATTAGTTTAGTAGCATTGGAAACACTAGATACATTCATAAGTCTTAAATTACATTATAAAGGGAAAAACTAAAACTACATAGTCTCCAAATCCCACACTCATATCCCCTAAAAATATCCCTACAGGTCAGTCATAATATACTTCTTCACATCCTTGGAAAAATAAAACATAGAAAGGGTTGATCCTTGATGCTCAGTAAGGATAAAAATACAGATGAAACTTTCATAAATAAGCATAATCATTTAAGGCAATGTATAACTAAAACAAAATCCTTTTAAACCTGACCTTCATCATAATATGGGAAAAATAAAATGATATAATTTCATTTAGTTATTCACATGGATATTCTATTAGTCGAATAATCACATGCAATATCAATAACCACTTTTGTAATGATGGATTGCCTAATGTCATACTATCATAACCACATAGTCAAGGCATTGTTCCGAGAGTACCAATAAGATTTTGTCTAGGCCTTGTGTCAAGAAATTTTTTTGTCTCATTAGACCTACCGATGCATCGAGGGGCTATAGTGGGCTCCTCCCGTCACTTACTATGTCCAATTGCTTCCTCATATGAAGAGGTTTAAACATAACATAAACATTCGTATTAAAACTAGAATACGAAATGTTAATACATTATCCATAGTCCATGAATGGTATAAAAGAACACATCCACAGTAAATCATAACACAAAACCATCAATACTATATGGATGTTTTGTATTATAATAAATTTACTTCAAATAAGCCAAAAATCCATCAAAAGATGTTGACATAGATGAAATCAAAACTATATGAGAGAAATAACTATTTTCTTGAAATAATTTAAAATAATAATAATTATAAAATAAAAAATTTACATTGAAAATATTTTTATAATATTTTAAGGGAAGATTTGATGATTTTATAGTGGCGTAAAATAGTCTCACCTGCCGTATAGGCTAAAAAAGACATTCTTACCATAATTTTGATGAAAAGGATAAAAAGGTCCTTGTTTGGAAAACGACGAAATGATTCCTTTATAAACATCTTATCAAAAGTCAAACAATGGTATAAATTACAAAAAACCCATATTCTATAAAATATTATGAATGTTTTGAAATTCATTTTTAAGAAACATGGATGTGGATGTTATAGAGTTCTCAGTAGATACTTACGTAAAAACAACATTGGATAATAATGTGATTGTGAAATTAACCCTTACCTTGTACTTTTCATTGGTCGAGGGTAGGTTAACCTCATGTATAATGGTGAATTTTTTTTAAAATTATAAAATAATCAAATGCGTTAATATGATATCATATATGACCTGTAAACATTGTTTTGTTAATAATATTGTACTATTATAGTCATTTCGGGTGTTAACGAATTCAATGTTCTTTATGTTATTTGTTATGTGAGTCATAATTGTTATGGATGGGATGTATCATATTCATATCCAGAATTATATCACGTCTCGAATCATTATTTTTAATAATCTAATGGAAATTAGTTTTAATGGATATGATGGGGAATGAATCTCAACGCGTTCTTGGAGACGATAATCCGTACGTATGCACGAGCGACAATATCACTATTTTGATATAAAAATAACATATAATTGGATGGTATATCATATATACAGAATAATTATCATGTTATAATTATTATTTACATCAAATACACATCATTATTATAGACATCCAAATAATCATTTATTGAATAACAGTTACACCATGATGTGGAGACGGTAAGCCGTAGGTACGCACGTATGGTGACATGTCATTCAAAGGATGTATATAATAATGAATTTGGTTGTAAAATATTTATAATAACATCATAGTATATATTAAATACTGGATTTATTATTTTAAATGGAAAAAATAAAGAAAAAAGAAGTGGAATAAGAAAGGAACTTGAAGGAGGTGGTGAGATATTTACCTCTTATTCATGTTATTCCTTTATATTTGATCAAAAAGGATCTATAAGATGGATTTCTGACAAAAGGAAGGCCTCTAGGATGAATTTATGATAGTTTAGAGGGTATTTGGGAAGTGTTTTTCTGATCCAAATGGAATTGAAGGTGTGAATTAGTGAAAAGGGGGAGTTCCCTTTTATAAGAGGGGTGAGGGGCACCTTAGGAAAAGTTTGATATATTATTTTATAATAAAATTAATTTCGAGTTATAATGGCTCTAAAATGGATTATGTAAAGTATAAGGTGGTGATAGGTCGAAATCCACTCAACCAATAGGTTTTAGATAGGATTGGGTTACTATATTAACTTTATCTTTTTTATTTAACTCTTAGTTAAATAGTTTGACATTTACCCTGTCTCTTTATATTTTTATATTATGTAGTTAATAAACAAACTATATACTTCCAAGAAAACCCCAAGTGGTTAATTAATGATACACCTATAATTATATAAGTACTTTTCAAAACCCTTAGATTTTTAGGAATATAATATCAATTAATAATATAATATTTAAAAAAAAACTCTTTTATGTCAATTTTGACACTATTGTGTATTTTGTTTTTTATAAATTAAAAATATCATTATTACTTAGAAAAAAAATTTATCTAACTAGTCCTAATAAGTCATATTATCCTAAAAAATTAAAGGAATTCAAAAATATTCTCAAATTACATTTTTTGGATATTTATAATATCAATTATTTTATTATTTCATTATTTAAGTTATTACAACATCATCATTTTATCAAACATAAATAAAATTATTTAATTTATAAAAAATATAAATAAAATATCACATTTTAGGAAATAAATTTAAATTTCTAATAAATATTTATAGCCTTATCTTATGTATAGACCTATATTAAAATGTTTTAGTTATTAAACATGGATTTTAAATCGTTTAACTCTTCTGTGAATTAAATAATAATAAATGATTTAATCTAATCCTTGTGGACCTAGGAGGTTCATATTTTATTCTTATGATTGTTTTTGTTCAAAATATACTTATCCAATATAATTAGGACAATTTTTTGGGTAATAATAATAAACTTTTTTCCCTTAATTACCCTATTTACTATTAACCGTGATAAATAAAAGTAAAAAGATACTATTCACCAAAAATTATTTTCATCTTATTGAACAATATTTTACGTACTGATATCAACTGTGTCTATCAGATTTTTGAAATTCCATTCAAATAAGAGGTAAAATTATGTTTTATGTGAATTTGAAAATTATCCTAGGAGGTGGGTAATAGATGGTGAAATGTTCTATAAAAATTTTATATGTCTAAAATTATTATTAATTGACTCCAATTAATTACATTTAACTTATATAGGTATTATTTGTCTATTTTGACCTAAAAAAATTTAAATAAAATAAATAATTACTTATATAAAAAATCAGTTTTAAACTATAACTTAGGGTTTTTCGCTATTCATAAAAAATTGAATGTTTTCAGAAAAATACCAAAAAATCACCCAATGATAATTTCGATATTCCGAATCCCAAAATGAATTCGATTTCTAATGATAAAATTTATAATATTTCAAAAAGTGGTTATTACTATTCATTATGGCTAGTTTCATTGGTTGTGGTGTGTTAAAACTTGAAGTTGTGTACAACACACGCTATTGTATTATTCAAAGAGAAGTGTATCATGGATGCTTGGGGTGTTACATTATGTTTATCAAATTCTATTATCACCTTGAAGAACATCCATAATTTAAAATTTATATTATCAATCAAAATGATTTCTATGAAATTAAAAGAATAAATTTATTTACTCTTAATCCATAGATACTTTGAAAAAATGCCACTTTAATATATTTACATTTCAAATATGTTTCATCAGATTAACCTATGTAAATCGTAACATAATAAACATAATATAATATTTAATTGACAATAGAACACTATCTAAAGAATCAATAGTAAAATAATTTTTATAGTGGAATGACCATGACATCACAAACCTTAGGCAAATTCCTTATTTTTAGAGATGGTCTTAAGTATGTTTAATTCATTACCAAATAAATATCATAAATCATGATCAATATACGATTTCATGTAAAATAATTTAGATGAAAATAATCCCTACCTCAAATAGTCAAGGTTATTCAATAGATAATGTATCGAGGTGACAGATTTTTGATAACCTATCCATAGTGAAAATGAATATTATATTCTAATATATTCAGATGAAACTCAACTATAATGATAGAGATAACCCAGATATCATTGAATGAATAAATTGGGGAATACTATATTTATCTAATATGTAACCAAAAGAAAAAAAGGCATAAGATCCCTTTGATGACAAAATATAAATCATGGGAAAATATGGATTTATCCATATCAAAATGAATGTTAAATCCATTGTTAATAATCATGGTGTTCTTATAGTTAGATAGAATACGGTAAGGGAAATGTAGGTTTTGATGGGGGTTAAGTTATGAATATTAAGTCTATACACACTATACAATTGTGGGAGACCTGGATAACATGGTATTTTTTTAATGAGATTCCTTAATCTATAGTATAGCTAATACGACCCCTCCACTTCCCAAATTGGAAAACTGAATCTGAGAACCATTGCAATATACACCCCATAACTAATTTTTAAAAAATTTGTGACTATAGAGAGGGTTAAAACACTATGTCATGTAAACATGTTAACCAATAGGTAGGATACATCATTTCCAATATTCCAACGTACAAATACCCATTATTTGGGAGAATATTCCATAGTTAAATACATCATATCATTTACCACCATGCAACATAAGGAAACAATCCTAGGGGAGTACATATTGATCCATGTCTCTAAAAATTCTCCATGAAAAATTTAGAAATGTATTTGAGATCCTCCCTTGTGCCATCTTATTCCAAATTTTTGATCTTTATTATGTTTCCACTGTCCCTATAGGGAATCCCATAGCTCAATGCAGTAGAAAACTTCGAGCTATTATTTCTTCTTAACTCACATGAATCCTCCTCTATCCTCACATCAGAACCACCAACACCCAAACTCAAAAATATTTTTATACCAAAACAAATTCCCCTAAAAATTAGTATGATGAGGTAGAATAAAATAATACATTTTTTATTATAATCATGATGATATGATTACACTTAAACACCTAATCATTATAACCCACCTCAATAGCAATTTTCATAATGGATTTCCCATTGTCACTACAAGGAATTGGTTTCTGATTTTGATTGATAAAATTAATACATTGAATATTAATATATTGGATTAATGTTTTCTATCATTGATATTACAGAGTGAGAGTATTTTTGGTACATTTACCAGGCCTTTATCTCCATTCCTCGCATTGGTTGTTTATATCATATCAAATTATAATTAATATTTAATATTTAATTCTCTAACACACATAAATCATTTACATGATACATTAATAAAATTTTCATTTTCTTCTTTGAAAATATCAAAAATAATTTAAAATTGTTACTATATCAACAATTAATTTTACATCCTAAATTTCATAAAAAAATCCATTTTCCACTTCTTATACACAATACAAAACAAATAATGGATTTACCATGTTTGTTTTTCTTCATTTATAATATATAAAAGGACTTAATTAAATCAAAAAATGGCCCTTATAGATATTACTTTTCAAATTGTTGGTTTTATGAAACTGCAGAATCTACAAATATTATTTTATATAAAATTGTTACTTCAAAAAAATAACATCAGATTCATGTTATATATTATTCTTAAGTACCAATGGAATCATAATGTTTTTTAAATATATAAAATAACACCATATTTATTTTATTTTGATGGGTTTAGGGGAAATACATTGTAAAAAATACAATCATATTCTATTCAAATTTCATAGAGTCGATCTAACCCTCTTTCCTATTATGCTTGGTAGTAGCATACAGATGATTAACCATGCCATTTGAATGTTTCAAATAAAAAATAATTATTTCAATTAAAGTAGTCATGAGTGAAAAACATATTTTTCATTTAATAAATCCAGTATACATGAATTACTGTGTTAAATAACAACTAATGGGTGTTGGTTGTTTTCAATGGAAATACAAAATTTTTAGCTTCATATTGCTAAATATATAAGTAAATTTAATATATTTCATTTTCTTGATCCTATATAGTGAGATTTTGGTTAATATATCCCCAAATGTTTTCATCCCATCATAACATTAGTTTGGATTATCATTGAAGGCTACTATTGTATTAGATATCACAATAATTGTTAAGATGAATAAATTATTTTCAATCAATTATCAAATACCACAATAGTAACATTGATCACTATAAATTAATCAAATGAATTAAATCAGATAATATATAAAATCATTAAAAACAAATCTAAAATTATTAAACCTTCATTTCAATATAAAATTTAGGGTTTATCATATATCAAAATGGGATTTATATGTTTTATCCTCCTCCTACATGTTGTCAGCATAATCCCACCTCATATCGAGTCTGGATCCCCCTTGAATGACCCAGAATCCTATCATTTCTCTGACAACGACCCATCGACTACTCCTCGAGTGGTGATGTCCATGAATCCTCCCTGAGAAGCTTTCTCCTTGAGGTATATGACACATCCCTTCTAGATCCACCCATCGTGAGGTTTCTTCCATTGAGTATGCCCATCGACCCTAGGAGCTTGCTAAGGTTAATGTCAGCACTTCACCCCAACCCCACTCTCACGCCCTGCATCAGCTTTTAACCACACCGTGCCTGGCTTCCACTACGTGGAAAGTAGATCAGATGGTTCTGTGTCTTTGATTTCTATTGGACCAGATGAAAATTCACTCTTAGATCTCTCTACTGTGAGTTGCCTATTGCCGACAGCTTGCTTGAAGTCACCCGATGGAGGTGACCCCACGACCACTCGCTCCCTACTAGCGATGACCTTTTGGACACCCTCATCTATATTGACGGTGGGTTTTCCTGCCCTCACTGTTCACTATGGTTCCCATGCCACCTCGTAAGGGTATTTTTTTTGTGTATGTCTCTATCTCATTTTCGTTTAGGCATCCTCGGTTCAAAAGATTTACACCTCTTTTTTGGGTTTCTACGGTGTTGATTGATCACAGGAGCATACAAGTACGATAGTTGTACATCCTCGATTAGTTTGTGGCACAAGCCATTTTAATAGATCAGGGATTGTTCTTTGTGGTAATGGTTTCCTCTTCTATTGCATCATGATGCTTTGTACACGACTGTAATTTGATAGTGTTTGATGGATTTCATGATGTTTTGTATGGTGATAGTGGCATTGTAGGTGGAAATTTTCAGGGACATTGTTTGGTTTCATTGTCCCTCACGGCTCTGTGGAGTCTTGGTCCCTCATTCTAGAGTTATATTGAGGATTCCCTCAACATCGTTTATCCTCCTCTATAGGATCATGTATAGATCAGATTGCCTGATATGTGCCTTTTGGTCATTTTTTGGGATGGTATGGCTAGTGTCTTCAATGGTGGATCCCTTTGGACACATAGTCATTTTATTACTTGTTCGTCAATAACTAATCCAAAAAGTGTTTTATAATTTTAAAAAATGAATTTTCAATTTGTCAATATCATGATATGATGAAATAAAAATCAACATGTTCATAAAATATTTCCAATATATTAATATAAATAGTATTTACATAAGGATCCTTTCATAACATATAATATATTTTAACGATATTTATATCATATGGAAAAAATAAATTTCAGAATGTTTGAGATGTTTTACATAGTAAGTGTAAAATAGTGGTTAATAGTTAATGATCAAAAGTGAGAATAACATATATATAAGGGTATATCAACATATTCAAAGTTTATATTTTTATATCTAATTGTAATCATAACGAACACATCACATGTAATAAAACATAATTAATGGAATATAAATTTTATATAACATTCAACATTTTCAATACAGGCATGAAAAAAAATAGTGTAGAAAAAATGAGGTCATAAGTGTGTTTCAAAATATCTGTTATAAGAGTGTGGAAAAAAATTAATAATATAAAATCATTTCCATTATAATAGATCACTTATAATACTAGCAAAAAATAGAGGAAAAATTTCCACAATTGATTTTCCTTACTTTTAAATCCAATAATAAGAGTGGAAAACGTTCCACTGTGCATTGGGTGACTTCCCATTAACATTAACATTTTATCAAAATTTTAATATAATGTTCCAATTAATAAATGTAAATATAATATTGGGTCCTATAGTTGTGTAATTAAATCAATACATATGTGGTATATAATAACATTATTGAATTTATAATTCCACCAACAGATAATTATCTTATTAATTGAAATGTTACTCATCATACACTCCATATAACATGATAATAAACTATCATTATAGACCATTAGTGGATATATTGTTCATGATATCATTTAAATGTCATTAGTAATGTCTAATAATAGATAACCTATGTTAATAAAAATTAGTTTGTTTTGAAAAAAATTACATTTTCATTTAAAAAATGTAATTAATTTATTTAGTTAGATTTTAATGAATTAAAAATTTATAAATGATGGGTAAAAATTTTTATAAAAAAAAATTAATCTCCAAGGATTTAAATGATAACTAATAGTTATATTAGGAACGAAATGTATTTTAAAATGGCCATAATAATTCATTTGTTTTAATGCATAATACATTTTTGAAACAAGTTTGTGTGTATAGATGAAAAAATTTTTCCATAAAAAGGGAATAAATATACACAACATTTCATAAATAAATTAGGTTATTTTGGAGAACCATTGAGGAGAAATATGAATGAATACATTATAATCACATAAATATAAACATTTAATGAAAATAACATCTGTTTAATGTAGAAATATCATAAAATATTACTAATAGAGATTCAGGGATGATCAATATTTAGCTAATGTATGATTGGATCATTATCCCTTACCACATTATTATTACTTGTCATGAACTCTATAATAAAATTAATACACATTAAACATAAATATTTATTCAAATCATTTTCTAGTATATTTATTTTTTCTTGTTCAATTTCATATCAAATTTTATTCACTTTTAACAATTTTTATTTCCTAAACAATTCTGGGATGAACAGTACATTCATCCAAAAGACTTTTACTATGTTTACCATAATAAATGGGGTTATAAAATAGTATAATAGTCTCTATAATGTTAATGGTAAGGTTATTTATGTTTTTATAATATTTCATGAGTTTTGTAACAAATACATGTAATTTATTTTCATTGTTCCTCAAAAACCATAGAAATATTCAAAACAATATTGTTTTTTTGAAATAAAAAATTTAATATAATTTATTAGTAAATATAGTACAACATCATACTACTCTATAACATAAAAATTAAAAATTAATCATTATTATATAGTATTAATAATTTCTAACATTACACTGTAATTAATATTGCAATCATTATAACATCATTCTTGTTGGTGGTTAAATAGATAAAAAATAAATGCATGTCATAAAGGAAAAATGAGTATGCTCATGATACTACATAATGTTAATTTCACATCAAAGGAGGATGTTTTAAATAATTCATTAATATAATAAATTAAGATAATAATTAATGGGAATGTTAATGTGAAATATTTATCATAATATATTCCTAAAAATAATACTTAGTTATACAATCTTGTATGTATATAATTAAAAAATTATACCCATTCTAAATTTTGATCATAAATATACAGCTGTTGTAAGAAAAAATATCCCTATTATCATTGTTAATCAACAATTATTCCCATACACAGCCTCATGAGAATAGGTAAATTAAAATTATATCCATTTCCATACATGTGGGAATATCTAAATCAAAAATATACCGATGAACATAATTGATATCATTGATAAAACATAATTATTCTGACACATAACCAGGTGAGCATAGTTAAAATGAAATTACTAATGTGAACTAAATCATTATTTTCTAGGATATAAATACA
Organism: Viscum album; assembly: GCA_963277665.1. Lineage (NCBI taxonomy): Eukaryota > Viridiplantae > Streptophyta > Magnoliopsida > Santalales > Viscaceae > Viscum > Viscum album. The sequence goes on along the minus strand of OY728162.1, from coordinate 594,193,856 downwards.
TAACCATTACATTGGAGGTAGATAAAAGAGCCCACCCATCCTCATATAATCATTTAAAACCCACATCAAATAAATCATCATCATATCATAAATAACCCTTGGAATTGTGTATGGGTATCATATCCCCTATATATAGAATTACATAAGGGAAAAAATAATTCATCGTAAAAAAATATTAAAATCATATTTCCTTGGAAAAAAATTGGTATAAAAATATATAACATTTTGGGAAAGTAATGTTATTATGTAGAAACATACAATTAAAGAAAACAACACAACACCTAAGGGTAAAAATGAAGAACAACATGTGAATAAACTATATATATCATCTAATAATCATTACTTAAGGATCTAATTCATGTGTACAAGATCAATCCCTCTCTTGTAATTCATTTTTTGGCTACGAGTATGCCACATAATTACCTTCTCTAAATGTTTGATAATTATATAAACCATCTGTAATAAAAATTTTACCCTTCGATTTGTAATATATCCACTCCAATGGTACGATGAAATTATCCTAAAGAACCCATCCAAAAAAATGAATATGAATATATGTCTATAATATGACTTTTAGAACATCAGAAAATCATTAATTTAGAGTTAATGTTTCTTTCCTCTAATCTTTTCTAATTACCACGGTCCAAAAAGGAGCTAAATCTATGAATAAGGGAACCCAAGATGTCTATCCCCAAACCATACCCCACAAATCAGTCCATAAATATAGGATCCTACCAAATTATGTTATCACCTTGAAGTGGGAGGCTTCCGAATGACCCACCTTATCTAATTATGTAATAATTCATACTTCCACGGTATGTTTCTCTTTGAATAATGCAATATATTGTGATGTACGCAACTTTGAGATTCTAACACACCATGACCAAATAATATAGTCATTTTGAAAAGTAATACACAAATTTTGAAATTTTAGAAATTTCATATTTTAGAATGGACTTCATTTTCTGTTCAGAATATCAAAATTATCTTAATCTTAATTTTTTGTACTAATATAAAAACATTCAATTTTTATGAATACTGTAAAAAAAAATTCAAAAACATCTTTTTTAATCGATATAATTTATATTGTTAAAATATACATTTGAGTGGTTCTAATGTATCATTATATTATATTTTTATAATTTAATATAATTTAGCTCATTGTATGTAATTTCACTTTTAAACTAGATATAAACAAATGTCAATATTTTTATAGTTATTATTTCTAAAAAACCCACTTTTTTGACATCAATATTTCATTTTAAATTAATTTCTGCCACATTAATTTTTTGAATTTTTAATATGGATTACATATTTGTAATCAGGGGGTCAAAATTTTGTAAATAAGTAAATATTATTTTTAGACATTTGGAATATTTACTCTAGAAATATTATATTTTCCTTGGTTAAACTGTAAATCTGGTAAATAAGGGTAACAAAATATTATTATTATAATATTAATTTACCATAACATGTTTCCTATTCTGATTGGTTTATAATTATCCGACCACGTTCATTATTGGGTCGACTTTGGGACCCCATGGAGACATGTGTGATTGATAATGACACTTTATAATAATTAATTTAATGTAAAGTCAAAAATGACATAAACATGTATCTTTTAGTAAAATATTTTTTTACAATTGGTTATATAATTTATCATTTAAACTCTAAATATTCATTAGAAAACTAAAAATATTTCTTATATCATGGTAATTTTTTTATAATTTTTATACATCAAATAAAAATAATAATAAATGACCCAATAATTATGAAGTGTTTCCCACACTAAAGAATTATTTAAATAAATGTGATTATAAAAATTAGAACAATATCCAAATCTGGTCCAATTATTATTGTATGTTTTTATATCTATGATGGATCATATTTTCTTTGATGTTAATTAGATCTAGACCTTGAGAAACAAATCATTATATAATAAAATAATATTCCCAAACATTTCTAAAGATCCCCTCTTTCCCCTTATAAAAAGTATTCACCTCAAACACATTTCTCATACCACTCATGCCCCTTGGCTTAATAAAACTATACCCAATTAATCTCCCTACTATCCTCTCTTCCTCTAAGAAGCCTTAACATAAGCAGAAGTCACTTCAAGGATATCCTTTGGTTCCAACCAGATGGAGTTACCCAATTTAATGGTAATATCTCCTCTTAAGTTCTATTCTATTATTTTACTTTCCTACCCCTTAAGTTCACATATGTCCATTCTTTTATAAAAACACATGTATACTCAATATACAATGTAGTTTTTTATGAGATGTATCTGACCTACACTTACACACAACCATCCAATGGGTATATAACATAATTTTTCTAAGGACGGTGAACTACAACATCACTAAATTATGATTATTCAATTTCTACTACCACCTCTTATAGTGGACATTATGATGGAACTATAATTATATATGATATTTAGGATATTTATTATCCCTATAATATTCTGATATTATATTATATAGTATACCTTTATTCTTATAAAGTTATATATAAATGATAATTTCATTTGAGGAAGTGCGAATTGCTTCCCCCTTAATGTGATTTGACTCGTTCATACGATACATTGAATGTATAAAGGATGGTGTTAATGAACATGAAAAACATATATAAAATATTATATTATACTGTTTTAATAATATACCTATGTATCATTATTTATTCGTTCCTTTAAAAAATGAAATGGATGTATCGTTCGTGCCTACACACACATTACCATCTCCACGAACGTGATGAGATTAATTCCCCATCATAAATATTCAAAAATAATTTTCAATTGATTATTAAATATAATAATTAATGACATTATATCATTCTAGATATGTATCAAATACATCCAATCCCTAAAAAACATTACATACATTAAAAAACATATCATGGAAAATGAACCAATTAACACCCCAAACAATGATACTAATAAAATATAATTAAAAAATAAATATTAAAAGATAATATATGATTAGATCTTTATGTATGTGGTTTTATCATAAGTTAATAACTATGATTTTACTATTATTAATGATGTTTACGTACCCCTGACCATGGAAAAGTTCACGGTAAGGGTTAATTTCACAATCGCTTTATTATCTGAGGTTTTTTATAACTAAGTGTCTACTAGGACCTCTTTATCATCCACATCAATGTTTCTTAGAAACGTATTTGAAAACATGTGTTACTATATAGTATACTATGGCATACTGTCATTAGTTACCTTGTTTGAATTTTTATAATTTTTTTTGAAAGGAATCATTCTGTCATTTTCTAAATAATGTACTTTATGACCTATTCGAAAAATTAAAGTAATAATGTTTTTTAACATATATGGTTGGTGTGGTTATTATTCACTGTTATAACAGTATTAATGCTTCCCTTACAATATTATAATATTATTTTTTTAAATGATTTCTTTTATAATTACATGACTATTAAATGATTTCAAAATTAAAATGGACATTTCTCTCAAATTGTATTGATTTTTTCAATGACTACATCATTTAATAGATTTTATTCTGGTTTGAAGTTGATTTATTATGATACAAATATTCACTATTATATTGAATGTTTTTTTATACGTTTTACTGTGGATGTGTTTTTTTTATATCGTTAATGGTTTATGGTTAATTTATTAATATTTCATATTCATGTTCTAGTACGAATGTTTATGTTATGTTTCATCATTTTCATATATGGAATGCATTGGACTTAGTATGATATGGGTGGAGCCCACTATATCTCCTCGTTGTGTCAGTAGGTCTCATGAGAAATACTAGTTTCTTGAAACAAGGACGTGACAAAATCTTATTTGTAGACGAGGAATGAGGCCTTGACTATGAGGTTATGATGTCCAGTATTATGCATTCCATTATTATGAAAATAGCTATTGATATTACATGTGATTATTAAACTAGTAGAATATCCATGTGATTATGTAAATGGAATTATTTAATTTATCATTCCCATATTATGCTGATTTATACATTTAAAAGGATTTTCTTTTAGTAGTATACATTGCATTACATGTTTATGCTTATTTATTAACATTCAGATATATTGTTATCCTCAAAAAGAATATGTGCTCACCCCTTTCTATGTTTTATATTTCCCAGGACATGAATAAGTATTTTTTTGTTGACATGCAGGTATTGGATAAGGGATATAATTTTATTCAATGGAGACAAATGTGGTTTTATTATCTCATTATGTAATGTAAAACATTTTTATGTATCTAGTACATCCAATTCCACTAAACTAATCAGTCTTTCGGGACATGATTCCTTGTATCATGCCAATGTTATGTAATAATTCACTAACTCTTGGTAACTAGGGTCGAGGCATTACATTTGGCAGTAATGGAAGTTTAGTACAAAATGAGGAAGAAAGATTTAGAAAAAAATTAATTGGAAACATAAACCTAAGATAAACATTAAGTATTAGTATAGAAGGAAGTTCATGAATTTAGGAAATGATGAAATTTTGTGAGTTTTCCAATAAATACATATGTTTCATGATACGAGCAGGTATTGGAGGATCTGGCACAAATTTACCTATGAGAGAAAAATCTGACAAGAAGTTTTGGGCTTGTCCCAGGGTATCCGGGTACACAAAAATGGGCCGTGCCGCTCTTTTGTTAATGAAATTACAGGGGGATATGCTTAGGATAATTCACATTTTCATTACAAACTATTATTATGGATTTATGTGTACATACATCTCCCATGAATACGTTTTTATGACTATGGATTATATCCATAAACAATTCAATTTAGTTGAAGTGTTTTATAAGTATGAAATTTTTTATCTCGATTAATAATCTAATATTGTGTATATCATATATTAGAAATGGATCTTATTAGAAGGAATTTGAACTTTATCAATGCGTGTAATCCATGTAGGGATTTCCCTACTACTCATGATAATTATAGTGGAGCTTGGGATGAAATTGTTGTTGATCATCTTAATACCATAAATGGACCACTCACATAGGTTATGAGTAATATCATTACCCGTATAGAGCACCTATATCCACAACACAGAAGATCGATGTTAAACTGATTCATGAGGTAAAAACCACAAACAATCAATGGGACTACAATTCGATTTGTAGATGATAAATGGATATGTTTCTTAGGGAAATAATTTAATTCTTTGGGGAGTATCGAAAGGGAAAAAGTGTTCATGGAAGTTTATCACCTCACAGGAGATGTAGATAAATGGTGTTCATTAATTCATAACACAATTGATGATGAAGAAGTATCAAATATGTAATAGAGGGAGCTTAAAGAGCTTTTCATAGAAAAATAATTGCCTCATGTCCATCGAGCGGATATGGAAAGGCTATTTCTGAGTCTAAGGGAAAAGGAGGATGATAATGTCACAATGTATGAGGCTAACATTACATGGATAACCAAACATGTAGCAAATTATATACGTAACCCAAGGAGTATGATTGATCGATTATTTTATGGGTTAAAACCATTTCTATGTTGTGTAGTAGTCTCATAATACTTCTCATAATATGAAGAAATTTCCTCAAGGGATATCAAGAAAGAAATTGAAATATCTGCATCTTATGAAATTAAAGTAAATAATGAGAAGAAAAGATTAGCTGAACACTCTAGAAATGGAAATAATGGGATGAATGGAAATGTTAAATATTCATCCAGTGGTAAATGGTTTTACAAAATCAAATTCCACCATGATTTGGATATAGATGGAATTAAAGAGGCTATCAATGTTGAATTCTAAAATTGTAATGAAATGGTGCATTATGCTATTGAATATACTAAGTGCTAAGGAAACTTACCTCAGAAAAGGCCAAGGGTTCAAGGCCAAACTTATCTGGTCACTACTGCAGATTTTTAATCTCAGAAAGATATGGTGGCAGGTAATTTGATGTTTTCCTCAAGTTTACAAATGATTTATTTTATTCTAGATCATCTCAATGTTTAATATCTTCTTTGTTTTCTATTAAAATTAGATAATTAAAATTTTATTTAACAAGGGATTTATTAGTCAAAACTCTTAAGGGATGTATCATTGAAATAATGGTTTGTGAATCATCCCCCATTAGGGAATATAAATGATTTTTATCCCTTTTTCTCATTATCATACCCATGATTGAATTCGATATATTCCTCGATATGGATTTGATTTCAGACCATTATGTGAAAATTTATTGTATGAAGAAGGAGGATTCAATTTTTGATGATGATAAGGAATACCTTATCTCTTGAGTAGAAACATCACTATATGATGCTTATCGAGATCCACCACAGGTAGCTCTAAAACATTCAATTATTGGGGAGGAAGAGAGTGAAATAACTATGGGTGAAGAAAGGAATGTTCAAATATAGGTTCTACATATTGTATAAGAATATTTTGATTTATTTTCAGAGGATTTACATGGGCTTCCTGCTTAATGATAAATTGAGTTTTCTATTGATTTAATTTCTTGTTCGAGGCCCATATCAAATACCCCTTATAGAATGGCCATTGTGGAATTAGTGGAGCTAATGAAAAAACTATAGAACTTGAGTAATAATTGATTTATTCATCCTATTGTTTCTCCATGGGGAGCACATGTTATTGTTGTTAATAAGAAAGATGGATTTACGAGGTTGTTCATTGAATATATGGAGATCAATGGTATAAAAATAAAGAGCATGTATCCCCTACCTCGCATTGATGATTTATTTGATCAAATTCATGGAGCACAATATTTTTCCTAGATTAACCTTCAATTAGGATATCATCATTTTTGTGTGAATAATGAATACATTCCAAAGACAACATTTCGAACCAGGTACGGGCATTACGAGTTTACAGTAATTCCTTTTGGACTGACCAATTAACCCTATGTCTACATGGATCTAATGAACAGTGTTTTCAAGGAATATCATTATGACATTGTAGTGGTATATATTGATGATATCTTTGTATACTACAAAAGATACTAAGACAACAAAAATCACTTTAACTCTATTCTAATGACTCATATAGGAAATTTATTATTTGGGAAGTTCAGAATGATTGAATTTTTGCTTCAAGAGATTTCATTTTTGGTACATATTGTCTTTTTGTAGGGAATCTATGTTGATCCTTTAATGAACAATGAAATCCAATAATGGCCAACAATGACAATTATAACTGAGGTATATTGTTTTACTGGTCTAGAATGTTATTATAAGGATTTCATCCAAATTGTTTCTTGATTGGATAACACATTAAACATGCTCACATATAAAGGGGTTATATTTGGTTGGAAAAATGATTGTGAAGAATGTTTTGTAAAATTGAAGAGAATATTATTTAATGTTCCTATATTGACACTACCATCGGGGAATGACGGGTTTGTTATTTATAGTGATGATTCATAGAAATGACATGGTCGTGTCCATATGCAAAATGATAGGGTTATTGCCTATGCATGAAGACAACTAAAAATTCATGAACAAAACTATGCCACTCATAATATTGAGTTAGAAGCTGTAATATTATCTCTTATGATATGGAGACAATAACTCTATGGTAAAAATGTGATATTCCTAATGATCACAAGAGTTTGAAGTTTTTTTTCAAAAAAAACTCAACATGAGGGAAAGGATATGGATATAACTACTCCAGGATTATGATTTCACCATATAGTACCACCTGAGGAATGAAAATAAGGAGGAATATTCTTTGAGTAGAAAGGATCACGATTTTTTGAACAATATGAGAGTAGAAAGGGTACCTTTGTTCATGAATCTAATAAATATGGATATGGGAATAATCATGGAAGGTGAAACATTCATAGTTTTTCAAATGGTTTATAAACCATCATTACTAGAAAGGATAAAATGTTCTCATACTAATGATGAGGAGCTTCAAAAGAAAATTAATGTTGTAAATGATAGTGGATTAAGCGACTTCGTATATGAAGATGGGATTTTGAAATTTTGAAGAGTTTCACGACCCACCTTCACCAAAAGGAGGGAAGGGTTAGCATATTGCCAGGACCATCCTTATTTAAGTTGAAAAAGAGATAATGAACCCCGAGAGCCACCTTCAATAGATCCCGGAGTGGAGACTAGCACCAAGGGTATAGAAATTTCTCATAAATGGAAGGCATTACCCCTTTTTGGTTTTATAAGATCGAGAGATAAGATAGTGAAACTCATCAACACCAAGGTAAAAGAAAAGTAAAGCCAAAAGTAAAACATTCCCCCATGCATGTTCCAAAAGTAAAACCACAAAGTACAAAAGGGTGACTACAAAGGTAAGTACCAAAGAAGAAAAAAAACTGCAAATGCCCCGAAGGTCCGAGATAGTATGGTCCTGCGTGATCCCTGAAGTCCTCCTAGAAACCTGAAAGAATTTTTATATACGTAGGGTGAGCATACAAGTACAATCAGTAGGGAAGACCAAAGACTCTTGTGCGCATGTGGGGGAACGTACTATAGTCCCCTGAGAAAAATAGTAAACCAAACACCTAATCAAGGTAAAGTATCCACCCTAGGCCTCACCAAGGCACACTCCCCAAATATCGCAAGTCAAGTAATATATATAATCAGAGCACATCGATGTTTGGGTACCCCGAGCCACTTTCCCACTGGTTATTGAGACATCCTACGCATCGAACCAATCCCACCATTATCACCACAGTCCCACTGCCACACCCGCCCGCACACACCTGGGCCACAACTACCACACGCAGTCCCACTGCCGAATCCCGCCCGCAAACACCTGGGCCAGAACCACCACCACCACGCCCAAAGACATCTGGTCTAAAGGATCCACTGCCACACCCAAAGACACCTGGGCCTCATCCCGAAGACACTTGGGAATCCACCTGCAACACACACCTGGCCAACCACCACACTACCCCGCCCAAAGGTTCTTGGGCTAATAATGGACCTCAGGCTGTCATAGCTTGCCCGAAGATACTTGGCTATCCAGGAAAGGAAGCAGAAAAGGAGCTAATAACCAGCCACTAAGAATAGTGTTGGGAAAAACACCCTCCCCCATGAAATGGGGGTGTTCGGCACTATGTTCTCAACTTGTGTGGGGCGCGAATAAGAAACAAAAAACTACAAGTATAGATATAGGTAACAAGCACTCACCCAAGATTAGGTTTTTCTAACCTGCCTATAGAACACAACACTACTATGTCCAAGTCACAATTCACGACTCTCTCCAACAAAACCAATTTGCCCCATTCTTGTTTCAAGTTCAGTGATAATGTTTAATTATGTATAAGCACTACTGGGCAACTAGCAAGTATAGGCACATGTCCAGGAAAGTAAACAATCAAGCATCAACCATAACGCCTACACCCGGTTCTCAACAACAGAGGATACCATCCCAATTCGTGATATAAACAAGTACCCACCTGGTCATAGAACTCACAACCACTGAATCCATACCAATAGGGGATCCCATCCCCAATTTCACACAACCACCGAGAGTATAAAGACAGGATATCCCATCCCCTCACACGTCTCCAGCAATCGGCCCGTAAAAGAAAACAACCAACTACCACCACCAACACAAGTCAGGGCCATGCCGGTATTTTCAGATTTAAATGACATAACACATTCCATGATTTCAATTTTTGTGTGTTTTAACCGGGGGTTATCACGGAAGGATTGATCTTGGTTTTTTCAATTAATTCATCTAGGTATACGTTATTAACCAACTTACTTTTCACAGCAAGAGTTTACAACCACAAACAAGACATTTAATCATCATCAGGGTTCGTTAATGCAAAGACAATGACCACCAACAGCCTCAATTTTCAGAAGGCATAAGACAACACAACTAAACAAGAAGATCATAATATAAAATGGCATCAACGATCATAGCCCCCCCCCCTCTTTATTTATAGAATCTAGTTCATTATCTTTATTTAGTTCTGGTTTGTCCAATTCTACAGAACAGAAGCACGCCCACCCCGCATGATACACAAAAGAGAGAGATGAAGGAGAAATTCCCTACCTGTTGATAGATGATCGACATTTAGGCCAGGCGCGGAACTTCACGGATAAAGATGCGGCACGCCCGATGCACCAGAAGCTGTTTGTGAAAACCCGCGATCGAGAAAAGGAGAAACCACGGCTAACCCTTAGTTTATAAGGCCCGCGGACGGCTGAGATAAAAATGCGAAACCGTGTGAGGGGCGGGGGGTCATGGGTTGAAACGTTCGGGTTGGGCGGTTTAAACCAACTAATTAATTAATTAACCATTAAATTAACTCTTATGGGTGTTACGGGTCTTTAAAACGCGCTCAGTAGGTCAAAATAGGGTTTAAACCCCTATCTGCACAAAAAGGAGCGCTACTGGAAATAACATGACAAGGTCGGGTGACGCCGATATGTCTCACTGATCGGTCTCCCCGATCGGTCTCACCGATCGGTCTCACCGATCTGTCGCGCCGATCGCTCTCACTGATCTGTCTCACCAATCGGTTGTGCCGATCAGTCTCACTGATCCGTCTCACCAATCGGTCGCGCCGATCGGTCGCGCCGATCGGTCTCACCGATCAGTCTCACCGATCGGTCGCACTGATCAGTCTCACGAGACACCACCCCTTTAGGACTCGGATTTTGGCAAAGGGAAGGACCAAGAGAGTCTGGGTCATCACATTAGATACCTCTTAAATGATTCTCGTCCTCGAGAATCATAACGAACCAAGAAGGAGAGGGTTCGAACAACCACCTCGAAAGATACCTCTTATAAGTGAACCCATGCTAACCAAAAACACTTATCTGTTAAGAACAAAGTAACATATCATGCCAAAATGCCCAGGCATGTGGTTTGGGGAGTCTCCTCCCCTATGTCAAGATATTATCCGCTTTGGGCGACACTGACTCACCCGCACGGTTTTAATCGCATCCACCTTAATGCGTCTTGATTAGGGGTCGAGTTCTCTCCTCCCCCATAGCCAAGGCTTTTCACACACAATCAGAGGAAAGGAGACCAGTACATTTCATAGCCAAAATACAAAACATTCCATCACAACAAGTAAAATAAGGAACAAAACTTAAAACAACTCTAGGTACTGGGTACACATCTGTGCTTCCCACTCCCACGTACTCTCCTCAATCCCACCATGTCTACACAACACGCGAACCAGGGGAATGGTTCTCCCACGAATCACCTTCTCCTTGTGATCCTCGATCATCACTAGTTTCTCCACAAAGGTCGTGTTTTCCTTGATGTCTAACTCACCCCAATAAAGGACATGTCAAACGTCGTGCAGATACCAACAAAGATGGGACACATGAAAGACATCATGTATCCTCAGTAGTGGCGGTAGTAACACTAGCTGATAAGCTACTTCGTCAACCCACCACAACACTTCGAAGGGTCCGATGAACCTGGGAGAAAGCATACTCCCCTTGCCGAACCTCCGCTGCCCACGCTGAGGGGAGACCATCAAGAACACATGGTCTCCAACATCAAACTCTAAGGACCTCCTCTTGGTAGCAGCATACGAATTCTGTCGGTCCTGGGCCTCCTTCATCCTTTCCCGTATGAGCTGAACCTTCTCTATCGTATTCTGCACCACCTCCGGGCCAAGGATGCCTGCCTCTCCTACTTCGGCCCAACACACAGGTGAACGGCATGGCCTCTCATACAAGGCTTCAAACGGGGCCATACCAATGGTAGAGAGGAAGCTATTATTGTAGGATAACTCTACCCGGGGCAAGTGTCATACCCATGATCCTCCTGAGTCCAGAACACATGCACGTAGCATATCCTCCATGGTCTGGATGGTGCGCTCTGTTTTTCCATCTGTCTGGGGATGGAAAGCAGTGCTAAGGCGTAACTGGGTCCCAAAAGCATGTTGCAATCATCTCCAGACTCGCGAGGTAAACCACGCATCCCTATCCGAGACTATAAACCTCAGAACTCTAGGAAACTGTACCACCTCATCCACATACTTTCGTGCCAAACCATCCACAGAACTCGACTCCCTGATTGCCAAAAAGGGAGCCGATTTCGTCAACTTGTCCACTACAACCCAGATGGTGTCGTATCCCCCTTGGACCTTGGGTAGTCCTGTGACGAAATCCATCGAGATGTCGTCCCACTTCCACTCGGGGACATCTAGAGACTACAGTAGGCCTCCTGGAACACGGTGTTCAGCCTTCAATTGCTGACACACTAAGCACTTGGCCACAAACTCTGCCACTTCTCTCTTCACTACGGGCCACCAAAATTTTCCTTTCAGTCCCTGGTACATCTTGGAAACTTTTGGGTGTACCGCCAGGGGTGAGTTGTGGAACTCACTGAGAACCTTGTCGCGAATCACTCCTGGAATGAACAACCTTTTCTGGAAAAGAATCCGGTTCTGACCATCCTCTCCCCATCCTTCCGGAGCATTGCCCTATTCATCCTGGTCACGCATCACATCGCACTCCGAGTCTCCCCACTGAGACTCATCCACTTGTCGAAACAGAGATGACTGCACTATCATCTGATATAGGCAGCCTCTGCCGCTATCCATCTTCACATCCATGTGTATGGCAGCCAACTCTTCCATTTCCTTCCAGTTGTCTGCCGACTCGCGGACTGCATCCTTCTGTGTCCTCCTGCTCAAGGCATCAGCCAACACATTGTCCTTTCCCTTAGTATAAGAGATCATGAGGTCGTAATCCTGGAGTAACTCCACCAATCTCCATTGTCGCAAGTTTAAGTCCCACTGGGGGTAGATATACTTCAAGATTTTGTGATCCGTGAAGACCACAAAGCTTTCCTCGATGAGGTAGTGTCACCATAACTTTAGTGCAAAAACGACTGTTGCAAGATCTAGGTCGTGGGTGGCGTAATTACGCTCATGGGGGCGTAACTGCCTCGACCCCTAAGAGATCACCCCTTGTCGCTGCATCAACACACATCCCAAACCCTGTCCTGAAGCATCACAAAACACCTCATAGGCCACCCCTTCTTCTGGTAATGTCAGCACTTGGTCACTAACCAAATTCTCTTTTAGATAGTTGAAGGCTGACTCGCACCGCTCGCTCCACACGAAAACCTGGTCTTTCTTGGTTAGGGCTATCAAAGGGGCTGCTACTCGAGAGATGTTGGGTATGAACCTCCAATAGTAATCTACCAACCCAAGGAAAGTATAGACCTCTGCCACATTCTTGTGTGCTACCCATGAAACAATCGCCTCAACTTTTGACGGGTCCACCGCTACCCCCCCGCTCGGACACCACGTGTCCGAGGAAGTGCACTTCCCGTGTCCAGAACTTGCATTTAGACAACTTCCCATAGAGATGGTGCTGTCGGAGGACCTCAAAAACCATCCTCAAGTGATTCGCATGGTCCTCCTCTGTTCTTGAGTAGACCAGGATGTTGTCGATGAACACAACCACGAACCGATCCAAGTACTCCTGGAAGATGGAGTTTATAAGCCCCATGAACACAGCTGGGGAGTTTGTAACACCGAAGGGAATGACTACGAACTCGAAGTGTCCATATCTGCATCTGAACGCCGTCTTCGGGATGTCTCCCTCCTTCACTCTTAGCTGCTGGTACCCAGACCGCAGGTCGATCTTCGAAAACCATCATGCCCCCTTCAGTTCGTCGAAAAGATCGTCAATCATCGGAAGAGGGTAGCGATTCTTGATCATCACTTGATTCATACTCGTGTAGCCTATGAACAACCTAAGACCACCATCTGCCTTATTTGCGACAAATACTGGAGCACCCCACGGTGATGCACTCGGGCAAACATAACCCCACTTCATCAGATCGTCAATCTGGATCTGCAACTCCAGTAGCTCTGAAGGTTCCATCCGGTAAGGAGCCATCGAGATCGGTCGAGCATCGGGCTGCAGGTCTATCGCAAACTCGATATAACGCTGAGGGGTAAAGTCGTCACCTCTTCAAGGAAGAAGTCCGTAAACTCACGGATGATCTCTGGAACATCTACCATTTCAGCATCTACTGATTCCACTGTCAGCTCGGCCAATAGTGATAGGAGGGGTTCCTCTCGCCTGTTTCCCTTCTAACTGCTCCGCTTTCCGGTGAAGGTAACATGCCGACCGTCCAAGTCTGAGAACACAACCCCTCTTTGGAAACATTTGATGATGGCACACATAGAAAATATCCAGTTGATGCCTAGGATGTCATCGTATGGCTGAATCTATAGCAGAAGAAGATCCCTAACCGACTGATGTGGCCCTATCATCAGTCTACACCCCCAGCAAACAGACAACTAGTTGTTCTGACCTCCGACCGGTGTTCTCAACACCAAGGGAACTGGATGATTTTCCACATCTAAACCCAAGGCACGGGCTAGACTGGGTGCAACAAATGAGTGTGATGCTCCGGTATCGATATAGGCATAATCAAGAGTGCTAAACAGACTGATCGTACCTCGAACAACCACTGGCCCTAATGGAACTACTGCCTCTGTGGCGTGTAATTATCCATGCCCAGTTCCCCTGCCCCTTGGATACCGGCCACCTCCCTGACCACACCCCGGTCGAGGTCCCTGAGGTGTGCCCTGATGTCGACCTCCTCCTCCTACGTCTTCCCTCGGAGGAGCGGGAGATCGTTGTCCTTGCTGTGGCGGCTGGAAAGGTCTGGCTGGAAGCTGCTACTGGGGCAGGTGGTGGGGTTGTCCACCACCACCATACTACACCTTGTTTGGGGACTGAATTTGGTGATGCCCAGGGCTCCCACAGATGAAGCAACGCGGTCCTGGGCCCAAAGAAAAGGGGCGAGGACCAGGGGATCGAAACTGAAACTACTATGGCCTGCTCCCCGCTGGTCGGAACCTAGAGGGTCCTGACGCTGGAGGCCTGGTGCTGACGGCCTTCCCCTTCGATGGTCCCAGCTAGATCACCTCTCAGGATACACCTCCTAGAGTGTGCATCTTCTACACCACTTCGGCCTTCTTATGGACCTCCAAGTATGTTGGAAGGGTAAAGGGAGTAACAAACTACTGGAGAGAGGGTCGGAGTGTCTCCTCCAAACGTCTCGCTCGAGACTCCTTGTTGGGAAAGTGGTCCGGAGAAAAACTTAGGAGGTCCTTGAACTTGATCCCTAGCTCCCTCACGGACATACTCCTTTGTTGGAGGGATAGTAGCTCCTGTCTCTTTTCCGCCTTCATCATCGAAGAGAGGAATTCCGCCCAGAACTCCCTCTCGAAATCCGCCCAAACCACCTCAGCCTCTATCCTCTCCCCCAGGTAAAGCATCCACCACTGACGCGCCGCTCCCCGCATCTGGCTGAAGGCCAGAGGAATCCAGTACTCGGTTGGTGCCCGAATTAGGCTGAAAGATATAAATAGCTCATCTAGTCAGCCTTCTGTCTTCATGTCTGAGGTGCTGCCCTCATACTTCTTGAGGGTCTGTCGCTGGAAGGCCCGAAGAGTCTTCTGCCACTGGTCATCCTCTTTCAATCGACCAGCTCTCTTCTGATCGTCCAAAGTAGTCTATGGGGCATCGATCACCTGTACCACACGTGGTCGCCTTCTAGGTGCCATAGCTGCAAGGTAAAAAAGGAAGGCCAAAGCCCAAGTAGTGCAGAATATCGTTCTTAAAACTTATTAAAATTTTAATTTATTCTTAATTCCTAAGACATCCCAGAAACACAAGAACACAGGTCATTTATGATTCATGTACCTTTCCTAGCGTCTCTACCCTGCAATCAGTGTGGTCTCACTTGGTCGTTCGGCAGGTCCAGAGTCCTTGCATCGGATCACGGGGGGCCCAAAAATCTTGTGTCCTAGCCGGTCTTCCATGGCCTAATTCACACGGCAAGGTCACCCAACACTGTTGCCTTACCATACCATGCAATCCTCACTGTGACTAACACCAGATTCCATCCTATCTCTCAACCATCACCTCTGATACCATTCTGTCATGACCCGCCATCACCAAAAGGTGGGAAGGGTTAGCAGATTGTCAATCCCTTCCTTCTTTAAGTTGAAGGAGAGATAATGAACCCTGAGACCCGCCATAAATAGATCCCGGAGTGGAGATTAGCACCAAGGGTATAGAAATTTCACAAAAAATGGAAGGCATTACCCCTTTTTTGTTTTATAAGATCAATAGATAAGATAGTGAAACTCATCAACACCAAGGTAAAAGAAAAGTAAATCCAAAAGTAAACCATTCCCACATGCATGTTCCAAAAGTAAAGCCAAAAGTACAAAAGGGTGACTACAAATGTAAGTTCCAAAGAAGAAAAGCAACAACTGCAACTGCCCCAAAGGTCCAAGCTTGTATGGTCCTGCGTGATCCCCGAAGTCCTCCTAGAAACCTGAAAGCAGTTTTATATATGTAGGGTGAGCATACAAGTACACTCAATAGGGAAGACCAATGACTCTCATGCCCACGTGGGGGAATGTACTAAACTCTCGTGAGAAAAAGATTAAACCAAACAACTAATCAAGGTAAACTATCCACCCCCGGCCTCACCAAGGCACAATCCCAAAATAACGCAAGTCAATTAATATATATATAATTAGAGCACATCGATGTTTGGGTACCCTGTGCCACTTTCCCAACGGTTATTGAGACATCCTACGCATCGAGCCAATCCCGCCATTCTCACCACAGTACCACTGCCACACCCGCCCGCACACACCTGGGCCACAACTACCACACGCAGTCCCACTGCCGAATCCTGCCCGTAAACACTTGGGCCAAAACCACCACCACCACTCATGAAGACACCTGGCCTAAAGGATCCACTGCCACGCCCAAAGACACCTGGGCCTCATCCCAAAGACACTTGGGAAACCACCTTCCGTACACATCTGGACAACCACCACGCTACCCCGCCCGAAGGTTCCTGGGATAATAATGAACCTCAGACCGTCACAGCCTGCCCGAAGATACTTGGGCTATCCAGGAAAGGGAGCAGAAAAGGAGCTAATAGCCAGCCACTAAGAATAGTGTTGGGAAAAACACCCTCCCCCATGAAATGGGGGTGTTCGGCACTAATTTCTCAACTTGGGTGGGGTGCGAATAAGAAACAAAAAATTACAAGTATACATATAGGTAACAAGAACTCAACCAAGCATAGTTTTTTCTAACCAGCCTATAGAACACAACACCACTACGTCCAACTCACAAGTCACGACTCTCACCAACAAAACCCATTTGTCTCATTCTTGTTTCAAGTTCAGTGATAATGTTTAATTACATTTAAGCCCTACTGGGCAACTAGAAAGCGTAGGCACAAGTCCAGAAAAGTAAACAATCATGCATCAACCGTAACGCCTACATTAGGTTCTCAACAACAGATGATCCCATCCCAATTCGTGATATAAACAAGTACCCACCCGGTCTTTGGACTCACAACCACCGAATCTATACCAACAGAGGATACCATCCCCAATTTCACACAACCACTGAGAGTATAAAGACAGGGGATCCCATCCACTCCCATTTCTCTAGCAATCGGCCCTTAAAAGAAAACAACCAACTACCACCACCAACACAAGTCAGGGCCATGCCGTTATTTTCAGATTTAAATGACTTAACACACTCCATGATTTCAATTTTCGTGTGTTTTAACCAGGGGTTATCACGGAAGGATTGATCCTAGTGATTTCAATTCATTCAGTCGGGTATACATGATTAACCAACTTACTTTTCACAGCAGGAGTTTACAACCACAAACAAGCCATTTAAACATCACCAGGGTTCGTTAATGCATAAACAACGACCACCAACGGCCTCAATTTTCAGAAGGCATAAGCCAACACAACTCAAGAAGAAGATCATAATATAAAACGACATCAACGATCACAGCCCCCCCCCCCCCCTCTTTCTTTATTGAATCCAGTTCATTATATTCATTTAGGTCTGGTTTGTCCAATTCTACAGAACAGAAGCATGCCCACCCCGCATGATACACAAAAGAGATAAATGAAGGAGAAATTCCATACCTGTTGATAGATGATCAACGTTTAGGTCGGGTGAGAAACTTCAAGGATAACGATGTGGCGTGCCCAATGCACCAGAAGCTGTTTGTGAAAAGCTGCGATAGAGGAAAGGAGAAACCATGGCTAACCCTTAGTTTATATGGCCCGCAGATGGTTGAGATAAAAACACCAAACTGCATGAGGGGTGGGGGGTCATGGGTTGACACGTTCGGGTTGGGCGGTTTAAACCGAATAAATAATTCATTAACCATTTAATTAACTCTTATGGGTGTTACGGATCTTTAAAACATGCTCATCAGGTTAAAATAGGGTTTAAAACACTATTTGCGCAAAAAGGAGCACTACTGGAAATAACCTGACAAGGTCGGGTGATGCCGATCGGTCTCACCGATCGGTCGCACCGATCGGTCTCACCGATCCATCTCACCGATCGGCCGCGCTGATCGGTCGCGGCGATCGGTCTCACGAGATGCCAGCCCTTTAGGACCCGGATTTTGGCAAAGGGAAGGACCAAGAGAGTCTGGGTCATCACAAAGAGCCTTTGTGTTTCTGACATACCTAACCAAAAAAGGGAATTGTTGGACGATTCTCACAGCACCAATTTCTCTATAAACCCAGTTAAGAATAATATGTATATTGATTTGAAGGAACAATTTTTGTGGTACAACATGAAGAGAGAGATTTCTGAATATGTGTCAAGATTTATGGTGTTTCAATAAGTGAAACCTGGAAGAAAACATCCTATACAATTCATGAAACCTCTTCCCAAGCCTTAGTGGACATTGGAAGATATTATGATGGAATTTTTCATGGGGCTACCAAATACTCCTAGAAGGAATGATGAAATATGGGTCATTATTGATCGTCTTACCATGTCAGCAAATTTCCATGCTATAAAATATGATTTATCACTTGAACATATGAAAATAATATATATTTGCGAAGTTATAAAACATCATGGAGTACACCCATCGATTTTTTATGATCGTGATCCCCATTTTACATCATGATTCTAGAAAAATCATTAGAAGGCCTTGGATACTGATCTTCATTTGATCAAAACCAACCACCCAAAAACTGATGGACAATAAGAATGGACTATTAAAAAATTAGACAACATGTTTAGATCTTTCTCACATAACATTCAAGTTATGTAGGATCAATATCTACCTATGGTAGAATTTTCCTATTACAATAGTTTCCATTCAAGTATTCAGATTGCACAATATGATTTTTTATATAGAAAGAGATGACCGACACCAATATGAGGGGATGGCGTTGGTGAAATAAAACATGTAGGCCCAGAACATGTTGACATAACATTGAAAAAAGTGAAGTTTATCCAAACCCACATGAAATCATCTCAATGTAGGAGAAGGAGAAATTCCTATAACCGAAGGAATGATTGGGAATTTCTTGTGGGATATCATATTTTCGTGAAGGTACCTCCATGGATGGTTTTTATACAATTTTGTAAGAAATGAAAATTAAGTCCTAGGTACATCAGACCATTCAAAATTCTAGATCGAATTGGATTTGTAGATTATCATTTGGAAATGCCACCAAGTCTCTCCAAAGTTCATGATGTGTTCCACATATCACTGTGGAGAAAATACTTGCATGAACAAATGCATGTACTCACCTATGATGAAATAGTCCATGAACCTGATCTATCTTATTAAGAAGAGCCTATAATAATTATTGATACTAGATAAAAAGTGTTGAGAATTCGAACGACTGGTCTAGAGAATGTTCTAGGAATAAATCATTATATAGAAGATGCAACGCCAGAACCAATGGAATATAAGATTAAGAATCACCTGAATATTTTTATGTAGTAGTATTCTAGAAATTTTGATGATGAAATTATTTGAACAAGGGAAGAATGTGTCACCCCAAGCTTCCATGGTATGATTCCCTTTAAATAATGAAATAGCTTTCAATGTCTGAAACTTTTAGATTCTATCACACCACGACCAATCAGTCTGGGAATTATGAATAGTAAAACCCACTTTTACAAATTTTATAAATTTAAATTTTCAAAATGGATTTCATTTATTGGTATAGAATATCAAAATTATATTAGGGTGAATTTTTGGTACTTTTCTGAAAAATTTCAATTTTTGATAAATATTTAAAATATTAATATTAAATAAAAACTACTTTTTTAATCTATATAATTTATAGTGTTAAATTATCTATTATAGTGGTTATAAAGTATAATTAGGTTATATATTTTTCAATTAATATAATTTAGGTGATTGGATTTAAGTGAACATTTAAACTATGAATAATCAAGTGTCAATCTTTTGATATTTATTATTTCTTAAAAACATTCATATTCCTATTATTTGATACATTCCTGACCATGGGAACCCATCAGTCTATTTTTGGACCCCTTGGAGACACTTGAGAGTGAGAATTCTACTTTATATTAATAAATTTAATGATTAGACCAAAATGACATTAAAATGTATCTTTTAGTATAATAAGTCTTAAATGGGTTTATTTAAGTTATCCATTTGACTATACATATTCATTTGAAATAATAAAATATTTCCTATATAATGTAATTTTTTTATTTATTTTTAGACATCATATAAATAAAAAAATTTATGACACAATAATGATGCAGTGTTTATCTCATTAAATAATGATTCAAATAAAAGAAATTATAAAAACTAAAAAAAATATCCAAGACATGTCCAATTCTTATTGGATGATATTATTTCAAACTTGAGTCATATTATCTTTTAATTTAATGTTCTTTGGACCTCTAGAAGACGAAATTCATTATATAATAAAATTATATTTTCTAGCATTCTTAAAGAGACCCTCCTCCCCATTATAAAAAGACATCTCCACGAACCCATTTCTCACACCTCTCAAGCCCCTTGTCTCTTCCGAACTCTTCCTAATTAATGTCTATAAATTCCTATATTACTCTTAGAATCCATACTGTAGGCCAAAGGCACTTCAAGGAATCATTTTCATTCAAACAAAAATTAGTTACCCGATTTTAAGGTAACATATCCTATTAAGTTCATTTCCTTTTATTTTACATCTCCAACACCCTAAACACCCATTATTACATTATTTTATAACAAAAACAAGGTAATCAGTATACTACTACCTCACAAAATGATGATTGTTCAATATTTTACTAGAACCTCTTATGGTGTCCATTTTGATGTAACAATAAATATATAATACATTTATTGTGTTTATTTTATCTAAAATCTTCTGAAATGATCTTTTATAGCATACCTTTATTCTTTTCATGTTTAATATATTTTATAATTTCATTTTAGGAAGTGTGAACTACTGCTCCCTCAAGGTGATTTGACTTGTTCAAACCATACATGGAACATATAAAAGATGGGGTTAATGAACATACATAATATATATAACATATTATATTATACTAGAATTATAATATACCTATGTATCATTTGTTCTTATTTCGTTTTAATATAAAAAAATGAAATGGAAGTAGAGTTTGTACTTACGTAGAGATTACCGTATCCACAAATGAGATGAGATTCATTCCCCAACGTAACCATTCAAGAATAATTTTCATTCGATTATTTAAAATAATAGATAATAACATTATAACATTTTGTATATGAATCAAATACATCCTAACCATAACAAAAATGAATTTCGTAAGAAAACATATAAAGGAAATCAAATCAGTTAACACACAAAACAATGATACTATAAAAATAGTATTAACAGAAGAATATTATAAGATCATATATCAAATATTATTTTTGATATTGTTCTGTTATAATTTAATAACAATTATTTAACTATTATACATGAGGTTAACATACAATCAACCAAGGAAAAGTACAAGGTAAGGGTTAATTTCACAGTCTCTTTATTATCCGAGGTTGTTTTTACATAACTATCTATTGTGATATCATTATCATCAACATTTGTGATTCATAAAAATTTATATCAAAGAATTTTTAATGATTAATATACTAAGGGTTTATTTCATTTATTCCCTTTTATTACTTTTTATTAAATGGTTTTAATATAATCCTTCTGTCATTTTCCAAACATTGTACAATATGGCCTTTTCCAAAAATTAAGGTAAAAATGTTTTTTTGACTTATACGGAAGGTGCAGTTATTCTCCGTTGTTATACAAACTTTGAAGCTTCCCTTATAATCTTATAAGAATGATTTGAATATAATTGTTTTATTTTATAGTTACATGGATTTGATATGAATTCAACATTGAAAGAGATATTTCTCTCAAATAGTTTAGATTTCATCTACGTCAACTTACTTTAATGGATTTTATACTTTTTTTATGTTTACTTATTATGATAAGAATCATTCATATTGTATTGAAGGTTTTGTGAAATTTTTATCTAATGATGTCTTATTTTTATACCATTCATGGTTTATGGTTAATGTATTAAAATTTCGTATTCTATCTTTAATACAAATTTTTATGTTATGTTTTATAATTTTCATATGTGAAATGCATTGGACTTGGTATGTGACAAGTGAAGCCTGCAATAGCTCCTCAATGCATCTGAAGGTCTAATGATAAAAACTAGTGTCTTGGCTAATGGCCTTGAGAAAATATTTTATTTAATCATGGCATGATCCCATGACCAATTGGTTATAATTTCTGATATTATTCTTTCCATTGTTATGAAATAAGGTATGGATATTAACTGTGATTATTTGACTAGTAGAATATCCATGTGAAAAAGTAAATGGAATTATTTGATTATTTTTACATATTATGATGATATTTTTGATTAAAAGGAATTTTTTTAGATTAATACATTTCCTTAAATGTCTGTTCTTATTTATAATGTTTCTTCTATATTGTTATCCTTACTGTGAATCTATGCTCACCACTTTCTATGTTTTATTTTTTAAAAGATATGAAGGGGTATTTTATGGTTGCCTTGCTGGGATATATTAATGGATATATGTGTGTTCAAAAGGGGAAAAATTTGTAGTTTTTATCTCATGATGCAATGTGAAACAAATTTATGTATCTAGTACTTCCTTGGATACTATACTATTCTGTCATTCAGGACATGATTCCTTACATCATGCTAATGTTATATAATAATGCACTGACTCTTGGTAACTGGGTCCGGGGCATTACAAATTACATCATGTGTTTTCCCTATAAATCCAAATTACTAGATAGATCCTACTCATTATAACAGTTTCCAACATTTTATTTACTAGAATCCCATGTTCTACAGCCATTACCTCAATTCACACATGTAAAAATATGGTTGAGTTTTTTATTACCTCTCTAAACTTATTTATCTCATCCAAAATAATCCAATACATTGATGTCATGACTATATCATGAACCTTAACATCTTCCCCTAGCTTAACATTACGAAAGAAACATTATTCAAAAACATCATGAACAAAATCCCTTTTAATATTTTTATTTATCTCCTAATGTATCAATTCTCGAATATATTCTTAATAAAAACCTTATAAAAACATATTACACAATCCCATGTTGGCTTCTCCCACAACAAAAGAAAAAATAGGGAAATGAAAATATATTCTTCCATGCATTCTCATTCATAGAAATAAAACAATAACTCAATTTCTAAATAGGAAAATTATTTTTATCAGGAATCTCATAATATTATGTTTTATGGGATTATTCATCCATACATTCGCATGAAAAAATATTTTTTATATGGAATGATGAATAAAAAATATATATTATGATGAACCTGATAAAATTCATTTGATGGGTTCATCAACTAGTCAAATTACTTGAGAAATTATTTTATTATATCTATTTAAATAGATTCATTTATTTATGGATACATATGGTCCAATTAGAGTGTGATGTTAGGAAATAAGATCCCGAGATAATACAAATATTCTTCTTCCTATTTCATCTTCAAAATATGGATGTCTATGTGACCTACAGTCCATCAATAATTAACCTATAATCTATATAAATGATTAATCATGCATAATGATAGTATTTTTATCTAATATTTTGACATTTCCAATTCCTTCAATCCTCTATATAAATTTATTTTATAATTATTTACTTTAATGTGTTCCCTTTAATCAAATCAATGGAAGAACTCGCTATTATGGATCCCATTATTTCGACCACACTTTGGGCCTTAATGTCTCCCACATTAATAGTCATATAAAGTCATTTATTAGAATCCAATTGGAAATGTAAAAACGAATAACAGTCCCTAAATAAGGAATTCATGATATACTCCAATTTTGTGAGTTTACATTTCGTATGATTTATGTTGAAAATAATAGGCATTGGAATGGAAATATATTTTATTTTAACTTTATTAATATTCTTCATAATAAAAAAAATTTAAATAGTATATTTTCCTGGTTAATTAGTAAAATATATCATCAATCAAATTCTTCTTGACCAATCTTTTTGATATTGGATCACGAAGATAAATAATTGGGTGTTATCATTGATACAAGAGAAATTTTTCTTTAACTACCTCATTTCACTTTCATAGTAATTTATTAGTCATAAAAAATATACATTCCTATGAGATTTTACTATTTATCCTTCATATTTTGATATATTGGAATGATATTAGTTTAAATGTTTAATGATAAATTCTTAAAATTAATAAAAAAATATAGCATTATGTCTGAAAACATGTGTTAAGACACAAAACTACTCCCAATACTATTTTTAAAATCCATGATACTCTAACACTTCATCACCATTTGAATATTAAATGTAATTACTTTCTAGGTCAATATAATAAGTTTCATAGACAATGGGTATCCTTACCTTACATGTGGATCTAATTAAAAAAATAAAATCACTTACCATTAATGATATATTAATCTAAGTACTCTTGAATCACTTATTAATAATGTATTCATGGAATCCAAATTTCCACTTGGTCACTAATAATAATATCCATTATAATATATCATAATCCCTATACATATCCACCTTTATTATAAAACTATATTTCATTGTCTTTTAATTTTAAATCCTTAACCATTTCATTAGATATATTGATTATCACAGAAATATTTATACCTTGAACAAATCCATTATACTCCACTAAAATTAATCTTTGAAAAAAATTATCATATCCGCTATTGGGAAGGATGATATAAATATATTAATAAATGTTATATATATATATTTCTTTAAACTGACTAATTATCGTAGGATCATCACCATGGGGATGAGAACATAATTGGAAACTCATTAACCTCTATTAAATTCCACACATCTAATTTCAGATTACACAACCTATTCAACATGATCCCTAATGATATCTGATGCATAAAGATATAATTATCTAGGGTATATAACCGAACATAAAGCACACTAATTTTTCATGCTAAGAAAAGATTCATTGGATCAATTCATTACCTATGATTTCCTATAGTAGACATGTATCACTATCATCCACCAATCGATCTATTTGTCCATAAATTTCACTTATTCACTAACCCTCATAATCCATCCTCTAGTGAGGTTATATAGTCATTATAAAAGACACTCAAGGTGTGTAAACTCTATCTTCCCATCCACTTCAATATCATATTTGAATGAAGTATTATATATATTTAACATGATCTTATTTGTCCCATACATTTCCATAATGTATTACTAAATCATAGTGGTGTTTCTATCCCAAACATTGATCCACACGACTCTTGATTTTTTCTTTCATATCCTCTCAATCAAAAAATACACCCGACTAAAATAATTTTTTCACTAACAAGGATAACATTTCATTATCCCATGATTCATGAAGAAAATAATCCTTTCTCAAAATGTATCACATTAAGCGTGCAAGATTGTTATCATAATATTCATTTTTGGACATTCAAACCAATATGTCACATCTCATATGATGTAGCAGATTCATTATTCAAACCCAAGTGGAACCACTCCCTGGGTGATCCCAATAATTCATTACCACCTCTATGATGTCATCCATCTAGTTCTAGTTGATGGATTAACAGAAATGTTTTATTAATGTGACCCTCACGTAACATACATTAACATTATTTATTTTTTCCCAAATACATTATACGTTATAGAAACAAATGGCCCAGGAATGTGTTAGTTTATTTTCATTATGAATACTTGGTAATATAAGAAATGTTACAAATGATAAATCAATTATCTCCAAATAGGTTGTCTATGACTATAAACCATCATTGGCATAGAATAAATACTTCCTATATTCACAACCTTTGGAAATGTAACATAATAAAGGGTGTGATCAGAAGCTTGGTAAGGGTAAACAAGGTTTATATTTCAGCATCATCAGGAACATGCTTATATGAGAACTTAAGTACAACATTAAAAGATTATACCATGATTATCGAAAGTCATATACAGAAGTCATGGGAGAAATTTAGGTAGTTAACAAGACATGAATCATGGTGGAATACAGAGAATAATCCATGAATTGTTAATATATAAATAATACATGGAATAATTGATGACACATAAAAAATGTAATATCATTCGATATATGTCCTGGTGCATTTCAAAAACATATCAGGGAGGTTCATGGGGTCTACACCTACTAGGTTTTACACAATTCCATCTCCAGTTGCATTCCATTTGTTATAAGGGATTTCTTATCCAGTTCATCCAATAGTGGATCAAGTATTTTGTTCTTCCCACATTGGATCAATCCCAATGACTCATATCCCATATTTGTTTATGAAATATAAATAATTACCCCATTAATTATAGGGAGATGTAGGTCCCACACATCACATTATAAAATCATTAATATATGATTCATAATATCATAAACAATTATTATATCATATCTCATATAATGATATGTATTTCATAAATATCATATCATAACCCATGAGGTGAAATGGGTAACATAAATTTGACATGATATTAAAACCTATTGAAATATATAGGTTAGATAATAAATTTAACAAATAATAACCCCTAAATATAAACATATCTGAATCTCAAATAACCCATGGAGATGAAATAGGTTTCACAAAAATATAACCTATAAAGGTGAAATGGGTTTCAAAACCATCGTTCTATGAAAACCGAATCCATTAATACAAATATTTTGAATTGAAAACATATATTATATCTAATATGATCAAGTTTATAACAAAAATATGGCATCATAGATTGAAAATAATTTTCAAAATAATTTTAAATAATTTCATTTGTAAAATATTTGTTTTGTAATGAAAAATACATTTTTAAATATAAAACCATTTTTACAGATATTTTCATTGAAAATATATTTGAAACCCATAAATAATTATTTTCAATATAGATTTACCTGAAAAATAAATTAAACATTAATTTAATGAAAATATTTTTGAATAAATTTTAAAAAATTGTATTTTAAATAAGACAATATATAGATTAAAGACAGAAATAATGTGAGAGTTTCCGAATTTTTTTCATAATTATATTATGTAAAATAGGGTGTAATAATGAAACCAATCCATTAATATGTAAATAAAAAACCTAGGAGAATAAATATAATTATATTTTTAGATATATGTATCATAATATTTCATCAATTGAAGAATAATCATAAAAAATAAAGAAAAATTATGAGATTGACGTAATAAAATTAAACCATTTTGGTAGAAATAAATCATAATAACCATGTTAGAATATAAAACAATTAATCTTATAAAATAAAAAATATATGAATATTCATGATATAAAAAGTAAAATGTTCAATTTTTAAAACGTGAAAAATAATATAGATGCATAGAAAAAGAAGTTTTCCAAAAAATATAAATTGAAAAAACATTACAATAAAAATGTAGTAACATTTGAACATTAAACCCCATGAATGTTTAATAATATAATGGGTATTTAGATAAAAATTTAATCTTAATAATCATATCTACATTCATGGTATGTATATACACCTCACAAAATAAATAAGTGGTGAATAATCAATATGCCTAGAAAAAATAAAAGTGAGACTAAAAACCCCCTTACCATATGTCTTGACTCTCATCGTACTCATTCTGAACAACAATATAAAAAATATATTTTTTATTATAAATATTTTACGGAAGAATATTAGATCATATCATACCTTATAATCTTTTCATATGACCTTCTATTAACCGTTTATTAATAATTCTATGTTAAAGTAATGTTTAGGGTAATAATCACTTTATCTTCACATGTGTTTTGATTTGTTTTATTTTCTTCCTATTATTATATAAATTTTTCATCATTTGTAGATTGATAAACATGAAATAAATATAATATAAATTCATTATATATTTCATGACGATAATATGTAAAAAATAAAAAATACATATTTAATACATTATTCCATGAGACTGTTGGTCTTTAGTACTCATGAATACTGCCTCCATTTTTTATCATATTGAAATAAATTATTTAAATGAAATATATAATTTTATATATCATGTAAACACCCTGACCGAAAATCTATAAATCCATTTCTCTGAGATGAGTGGTTACATGACCTTATGTGTTCCTCCACATATGCCCATGGTTGCTGACTAGTAGTGGGGGTCCAAAATGTTAATTGGGGAGACTATATCCCTTTTATCTCATAGTATTCTACAATAGAAGATAATAAAAATAGTGGAATAATAAAATGTAATATAAGATCATTCATAAAAAATTATTCCCAAAAACGGGGTAAAACCATGTCAAATAGTAAATCTTCCATGTCATGATACAAGTGAAAAATTGAACAAAAACCAAAATGAAGAAAAACATCAAAAACCCCAAAATGGTCCCTACATAAAATCCATGTCCTCCTCCACGTACTGAAATGGATACCAAAATCTACAGAAAGATCCATTTCCCATCCCATTACTTGAAAAAATGAAGTCATTTTGGGTACCCAATGGTGGCTCGATCAAGGTGTGTGTAAAACATATTAGGCCACCCCCAATATTGTCTACAAAATATATGGAATAAAAATTGTGCATTCAAAATGGAAATGAATAATAAATGACAAAGAAAATATTGAGTGACCTTAAATATTATAGGTCAATTACCAACATTAATTTATAACTTCATATCTAAACATTTCATTCCATTCCCCATTACATACCATTTACAACATAGTTATCATTGGTTAATCAAACGCAACAGTTTACAGAGGATTAATGTATAAAATCTCAAGCATGTGGAAAACCACACAGTTATCCTCTCTTACTATGAATAACATTCTCATGTCAACCATATCTTCACCTCAAAGCCTTAGTCTAGGTGGATGAAACTGTTAAGGGAATAGAGCCTATGTCCACTTCCCTTGCCCGTGCATTAGGGGGGTGTTTAAAACCTTTATCTAACTAAACCAATGAGAGTACAACCTCAGGTCAATACTTCGCTCTACCAATCCATGTTCAAATGATACATATATATGTATATCCATCAACCATTATCCCAGGATCCCAAAAATTTCCTAATGAAATCATAAATCATAACTATATCATGAGAGTTAAAACTATTCCATAATCTATTAACACATTTACCACATTTAACATCATTTAGTTATTTTTCCCAATTTTCTTTTATTTTGCATATCTCACTAATAATTCAACCATTTTTTCTATCTCAATAGGATTAATTCATTATGAATAACTCACTAGGATTTATTACTAGGCTCAAAATATATGCTATTATGATCTTTAATCATTTCCAAATATTAACCAATTTAACCATTCATTATTCTCTAGTGTCAACCAATATAAACTACATCCACGTTGACCTAATATCCCATAGGTTTTTATTATTAATCCTTGGTTCATCACCTAGAATCTACTCCAACACAATCAATCACATAATCATGTTTATTAATGGATCTACATAATTACACTTCAATCTCAATTGTTCATAAAATATTCCTATGTATTTGGAACCCATCACAACACATGGGAGGCCATAGATTTGTCATACCATTCTTGACACATCCCTTAGGGATCAGGAGGGTTTCCACAAACCTTCACCAAAACCATTTTACCTAAACATTCCCAAGGTGATCAAAATATACCATAAGACACCCATGAACAAAACAACCAATGAAAAAATCCATAATAAACCCTTGGATATAACATATAGACAACTTTCCTTGATTTTTTAGGTGAATACACACGTAATTGATCCCTTATATTGATATTCACCCATACATTGAATTTTTATCCTCGATCTCACCAAAATATTAGGGATTTAGCGCTTCATAAAGTTAGGAGAAGAATATAGAAACACCAAAATCAAAAGATAAGCAAGGATGGGATTACCCATACCCGTAGCGTCTATCCAAAACCAATGAGACAGAAAACTCCTCCGTAATGAGGAAGATAAATCTCTTGGAGCTCTTTGGAGATTTGGTTAGTGCCTAGGGTTATTATTGATTAATTGGTAGGAAATCATGATATTGTTTATAAAATTACAGAATTGAAAATTGAATTTTTATAAACATTTATGTGTCGCACAGTTTTCCAAACCGTGCGCAAATCGTGTTGACTACACTATCCAAAATACCACCTCTTGTACAGTTTCTTGGGTTGTCCTCATAGTTATCACCAACCATGCACAACTTATCAGACTGACCTAGAAAAAACCTTTTTCACCTTTTTCATTTCTCAAACCCTTAGAACACACCTAGAAACCTTTAGAACCCAATTTAGCACTTAATTTACCAAAAAAAATGGACTAATCAAAAAATAGAAACAAGAACATACTTTTCCAAGATCAGGGATCTTATAAACTCTTCACCTTATAATGGTTCATCCTCGAGCCGAGCTCACAAGATTCATTGCACATCCACGAAAAAGTAATCGGGGCACTAAGAAAACATATATGATTTCAGCTCCCATGTTTCTTCATGAACATTTCCATGATGCTATAATACTCTCACTAAATGTAAAACCTTTCCCCACAAGGCATTCTCACAATGATCAACCACAAAAAACTGATTCTCATCAAAGGAAGCATCAGCCTCAAACTCAACATACTCTACATCCACATTGTGAGTAGGTTTAGGGTGATATTGATGAATCTTAGATACATGAAAAACCACATGCATTCCACTATACCATTGTGGAAGAGCCAATCATTACACCACCAGACCGATCTGCTCCACAATCTAAAATGGCCCCACATACCTGGTCACCAACATGGACTGCTTCAGAATTTGTCGGTATCCTAACCATAGGGACACCCGAATGAACACACTATCACCCACCTTGATCTCCATAGGTCTAATCCTATTATCTTCAATGAACTATTCCTACAATGATACTTTTCCATTCATTTTTTAATCAACTATTCTTTTTACACAGACTATGGAATGAGACTCAGTCCCAACAGCTCGGATTCACCAGCCTCCAACCTATACAAATAGATATCTACCCAACCTCCCATCGAATTCCTCAAACGGTTCCATCTAAACCATATACTGAAAACTAAAGTTGTAGTAAAATTCACCAAGTGAAACGATCTTCTCCTAGGAAACGCCAAAATCCAAGACAAAAGGTCTCAACATTTCTTCCAATGGTTAGATTGTTTACTCCGACTGCCAGTCCGCATACAGGTTGAAAGCCACACTCAAAGTCACCTATCTTCAAATCACAATATTCATACCTTCCTAGATGGACAATGTTAAACATGGACCACAGTTCAAAACTATTGATTCATTATACACCACGAAATCATACTATTTCCCGAACATACAACCCACCCAACTGATCAAATGTGTAAGTCTCGTGAATCTGTAATAAATTAGCCACATTCATTAGCTAATCCCCAACCACACAGATTTAATCATTCATCCATGGAATCCTTGGTCGATTCTTTACAATATCCATTGTCACATAATCCTAATTCAATTTTGGAATGAACAATGGTTATAATAAACCACATATGCATTGATGCTCTGCCTTCACCTGTTGACAGGAGAGGCACTGTGCCACAAATACTGCAACTTCTTTATTCATTTCATGCCTCCAAAAGTACTTGAGTAGATCAAGATAAATCTTGGTTATACCTAGATTCACATTCCATTTTGATTCATGTAACACACACATAAAATCATCCTACATCCATACTGGTACTACCATACATCCATGAACACCAACAACCTCATCCATACCGACAGTTAAAAAAATGGTGGATCCCAACATTTATGTATTTCATTAATGGAAAAACATTCAGTACCATCACGATGAAATTAACATACATGACTCAAAAGAATTTAATCAACCACCATAGAATCATGATTCACCATATCATTTTCAGCCCGCACCTCTAAGTGAATTTCTACGAAAAAATCAATCACCATCCAATAAGTGCTATACTACTAAACCACCAAGTTCTGAAAATTCTTAATCAATGAATCATCAACATTGTTCCCTTTCAACAGTTTATATACCATCTCAATGTCAAATTCTTGGAGATAATCTTCCCATCTTCACTGCTAAAGATTCAAATTTCACTATAAAAAATTTACCTAACACTCTTGTGATCTGTATACACCGTGATCCTTTCCCCAAACAAGTATTTCCTACGATATATTAAAGAGTACTATATTGCAGCCAAATTAAGATCATTAGTTGGATAATAATGCTCATGGGGTCTCAATTTTAATGACCCAGATGCCACGACCCGCTCATTTGTCATCAACATAGCCACAATCCTGATACCAAACACATCACAAAATAAGACATATTTCTTACCTGTATTAGGGAATATCAGGATCAAAGCAATAATAAATCACATTTTGAACACTTGAAATGATTTCTCACAAGAATTAAAGCACAAAAACTAAATTCCTTTCTTGGAAAATCCTGGAGGTGGTGCTACCATGTGAGAGAAATCCTTGATGAACCTCTGGTAATACCCGACCAATAACATAAAAACCCATATTTCTGAAACACTCTTGGGTTTATCTCAAGACACAAAAGTAATTACATTCTCATTGATACACTTACACACATTTCTAAGGGATGATGTGACAAAAAAATTAAATTCTCCAATCCAAAACTGACACTTTTACATCATGGCATATAGATGATTCTCTCTTAGAGTACTCTTAATAATGTCACAAGGATTGGCATGATTGTCATGAGTTTTCGAGTACACTATGATGTAGTTAATAAATATATCCAAAAAATAATAATGATAAAGATAAATGATTGGTTTTATTAATTTCATGAAAATTTTCAGTTCATTGGTCAAGAAAATTGCACCACCACAAACTCAAACAACTCATATTGACTCCTGAAAGCTGTCAGTGGTACGTCAGAAGGACCCACCCTCACCTGCTGATAACCTGATCATATATCAATCTTAGAAAACATTGATGAAACCCACAACTGGTAAAACAAGTCAACTATTCTACGAAGAGGGTACATATTTTTCAACGTCATCTGATTTAACTTCCGATAATCAAACTCACAACCTTAAAACCCATAATCCTTCCTTGAAAAAAAATATTCAAGGAGACGTAGTAGGATATATGAACCCCCTACACTCGAACACATTATTATTAACTTTTAACTCTTTGATGTTTAGAAAGTTCCATTAAATATGGTGGAATATAATTTGGATCCACTCCTAGAAGCATGTAAATTTTGAAATAAACATCTTTCTCAGGTGGAATTCCTGAGAGTAACATTAGAAGCACTTCCAAAAATTGATCCACTATAGTAAGTAAGACAGGTTGTACACCTATTTCATCATCAAGCACAAGAAATCCAACTTGAGTTATGAGCCTACAAAAATACTGAAATTTTTTTCAACATGACCTGCTAAAACATCAGACCCTCTAGGATGGACGTACATATCACCCTCATGTGACTTGAATGATTCCTTGTGATGGTAATAGTCTATGTGTGCCTAATACCACACAGACCAATCCATCCCCAAGATCAATTCAAATCTTGTAATCTCTAGAAAAAACAAGACCACATGAAATGAAACACACTGACTTCTAGAGTACATCTTGGACATTGCCTGATATCTCCATTTTTCACCCCAAACGGTGTTTTAATTGACATAATTCCACACACACTCCACACTAAAACACCCAATGGTACCAAAAGCTAACTAGAAATAAAACAGTGCGTGGCAGAAGTATCAAAAAACACAATAGAAAGAATTGAGTATACAAGGATTTTTCCTTGAACAGTCGATGGTGTGACCTATCTATCACCAGATGCAGACTGAAATGCATTAATCTGGCATTCCCCTCTACGTTGGGCTCCAACCTATGTTCCATGCACTGCATTTTCCTACTTATGTGGGTGATCATGTGTTGGAGTTTAATTTCCACCTCCCATGCCGATACAGCCTAGCGAGCTGCAACTACCTACCAGATTAGGAACAAGTGATCCCTTGTCTTTTCTTGGAATCTTCATATCACCAACATTCATGCTCACCTACTAAGGGTTCTTATAGAACCTCTATACGTTCCCCAAATAAGCTTCACGACTGTCAGTCAACTAGAGTTTGATGACACATTCGATGCATTTTCTCCGACATGTCACCCTAATTAAAGAACACCTGATAACCACTCTGAGAGGTTGACCCTCTCTTCTAACAACCTGGCACATATCCGCCCTGCTGAAAACTACTAAAATGAGGCTTCCAGCCCCAAAAAGATGCCCACATGTCTTCCCACCTGAAAAAACAATCCCAATACCAGATGCTCCTTTCAGGTTCCCTTCATAGATCAATGATTGATCCACTACCACCATAAAACTATTCATGATAATGAAATTCACCATAGACCAAATCTCATGTCCAACTTCATCCTACAAATGCCTCATAAAAGCTGCTAAATCCACCACAAATGATGGAACAATGTTTCGTAGGTTAGTGACACGACAAACATACAACATCGCAAGCATCGATCCCTATGTCATGAACATGAACTCTCTATCCCAATATTGCCTCAATGTCTCTTCGTAAAAATTCTCTTGAAACATTTCCAAGAAATCATTCCATAATTTCCCCTCATCCTGCTCATTGTGAGCTAGGATGTCCCCCCAATGCTTTTCCTAGCCCAACAATATATATCTTTTAAACTTGACTCACTTCCCAACAGGAGTCTCCTGATGAACATGTATCATCTTGATTGACGTTATCTTGAGTTATGGTTCTTCTGGCCCATCCTATCTGGTAATGGTTAGAGGATGCTACATTTGAAAATCTCTGGTCAAGTCGGACATACTCTGTGAAACTTTCCCTAAGTCCATATCAATCATTTGCATAAAATTAGAATGTTATCTCAAAACTAATCTTTTCTACTTTTTTAGATCACCACATTCTATTACACCTTAATCAGAAGAGTTTTCAAAGAAACATCTTCTTGGTTCCCAACCAACACTCGATGTTATGGTGATGTTTCACTACATATCGAAACATGTGGTTTAGATCACAAACAGTAAAAAATTCACAACATCATATCAAGTAGGATATTCATAATCCACAACAACTCATAATACATGAACCATACCAACAACGCTTAAAATTCTGAAAACATCACACGGAACATCCCTACCGTGGTCCATTTTCCACAAACGATAAAAACCCACTCACCAACACAAGGTTCATACACCTAGTTACAAAAACAAATATTCAATTCATTACAAAAAATTAATTACACATGTTTTATTAATCATCTCATATAATTATTTTATCTTCACCAACATGAATTTTGTTATTTAGGAAATTTTACATTTTTCAATTATCATGATGCAATATTTGTCTATCATTCATTTCTCACTCACCAAACCCTCATGTGCCTACCATGATGCATTTCACAAATCTCTATTGGGGCATATAATGAATCATGAATACACAACCTCATGATATTGAGGCTACTATCCAAATATCATAACACTGTTACGTCACACAACATGTACATCACCCAATGGTGAAATATCAACCACAGTAACATCTCCCAATCAAGAACAACAATTACCACATAGGGTGACCTGATTTTTCCCTAGTACAAGGGTTAGCTACTCCCAAGAAAGATCACATTACCAAGGCCCAACACACTATAACTCTTGTCTACCATCCCAAATAAAAAAATTATATAGAAGGAGAAAAATAAACTACTCTGAATCCACATTGTAATGTCCCCGACCTGGAAGCTGCTAAAATAATTCTCCAAGTTGGGTAGTTACATGACTATATGCATGCATCCCTATACACCAGTGGTTTCTAACATGCATCGGGGGTCCAAAAGGTGAATTGGGGATAATTTACCCCTTTTTATCATAGTAATACACAATAGAATATAAACAAAATAGAAGAACAATAACCAGTAATATTAGAGAATGAATAAGAAGAATTACAAAAAATGGTCTATAACCATGTCCAATTATAAATATGACATGTCATGCTATATGTGAATAAGTGGAAAAAACCAAAATAAAGACATACTACAAAATCCCCAAAATGGTCCCGACCCCATGTCTGGGACATCCTGCACTTACTCTCATGCCAACCCAACTACATTGAAAGATCATGTACCCATCCCCTTACTTGAAAACATAATTTATGCTCTGATACCTAAATTCGTCCTGAGAAAGGTGTGAGCATAACTCGTTAATCCACCACCAATGGTGTCTACATAATATCTATTATGACAAATTTTGAAGAAAAAGGGTGATGAATAATAAATGAAAATGAAATTATTGAGGGCCCATAACCAGTTTATGTCCATTAACTACAACTATTACCATTTCATTCACTTTAACATTACATACCATTTCAAATGCATTAACCATGGTTTCATCAGAAACAAAAAGTTACATGAGATTAAAGTACACAATCACATGCATGAGGGAAAACAAAATGTAATTCTTTCTCACAAGGACTAACTTCCCCAAGTTTACCATATCCTTACATTGAAGCCTAAATTTGTGTGGATGAAATAGCTTGTGGGAAAGAGCCTCAGTTCCCATCTCGAACAGGTGCATTTAAGGTGGTGTGTAGATCCTCAGTCCAACACAACCCATTTTCATAGAACCTCATGTTAATACCCCACTCTACCAAGACATGTTCACATTCCACATATATGTGTATATCCATCAAAAAATCACATTAAATCAGAACCATTTTCCAAGGAAAACATAAATCAAAACAAAAAATTATATTAAATACCATTCCATAACCGATTAAAACATTTACCACATTTCACCTCATTTAAAAATTTATGAAAACTTTATTTCACTACACATATCTCAATAAGCATTCATTTGATGTGCCTATCTCACTAGGATTTGTTCATTATGCCTAAATCACTATGATTAATTACTAGGATCATATTTCATATCATTACAGACATTAATAATTTCAATATATTAACCCATTTAACTATTCATCATTCTCACATGTCATCCAATATGAACCACTCCAATGAAAAGAAAAAATTCTTTAGATTATTATTATATATCCTAGTTGTTTATCCTAGAATATAATCTAACACAATAAATTACATAAACATGTTTAATAAGGGATATACATAAATTCACAACAATATCACTTGTTCTTCACAAATCCCTAAGTATAGGGATGTCAGCACATCACCTGGTTGGCCCTAGATTAGTCTCTCAAATATCAACGAATCTCAATATGATCGTGAGGGTTTCCATTTACCATCTTAATAACCAATTTACCTAAACATGACTAGGGCGATCAAAACATTCCAAGAGTCACCCTTGAAAAAAATAACACATGCAAAAATCCAAAATAAATCATGGGATATAACTTATAAGGAAACTACCTTAATATTCATGGGTGAACGAACTCATAGTTGTGCCCTTAGATTTGGCCTCAACCTATATTTGAATCATAAAACAAGATCTCAACACTAAATAAGTATTTTAGAGATTCAGATAAAGTGGATATGAAGATAAAAACTCTAAACTCAAAATAGAAGAAAAGTTGGAATTCTTTTTACATAGAGCCCTGATCTACATCAAACGTCACAAAAAAGACCTTACAAATGAGGGAGAATGATCACATTGAGAAGTTAAAATATTTGGATAGTTACTAGAGTGAATAGATGAGAATTTGAATGTAATATTGTGTTGGTTATTAAAATAATAGATTGGAAAAATTGTAATTTTATAAACTTTTATTGGAATTGAGGTTTATCCGCATGGTTTCACAAACAGTGCGCAAACTGTGAAGACACCACTATCTAAAATCCCACATATGGCATAGTTTCCTAGGATGATTGTACGACAACCACTACCTATAGGAAGACAGTGTGTAC
This sequence comes from Viscum album, assembly GCA_963277665.1. NCBI lineage: Eukaryota > Viridiplantae > Streptophyta > Magnoliopsida > Santalales > Viscaceae > Viscum > Viscum album. The sequence goes on along the minus strand of OY728162.1, from coordinate 594,155,664 downwards.
TACCCAGAAAACCCCCTTTTCACAATTTTCATGTTCTAATCCATCAGAACACACTTGGGCCTCTTTATGGTTTTGGGTAAGCACATAATTAACCAAAACAAGGTATTTGAACAAAAATTTAAATGTGATCATACATTTTGATGATCCGGGATAATACATACAATATTTTCATATTATAATTATTATGTCATATATATCATATAATTTAACTAAACACATCCCTAATACATTCCATTTTTTGTTTTATTGAATCACCTCGCATTGTGGATACATTTGTCAACATGTCCATAAAAATATTTGTGATTACAAAAAATTGAAAAAATTATGGTTTTTATTATAAAATAAAGAAATAGGCATACATATATCCTAAATATCTTATATATAATGTGAAAAATGTAATTACATCATTATTCCCTACCTTGAATCATATCAATGGATGGATAGATGCAATAGATTTGTGGGGTTGTAGTCCACTGTACACACAAATAATGAATGTGTATCTCATTTTATTGAGGTGTCTGTCAGTATAGTGATGACCATTAATATTAAAAAATATTAATATATTTTATACAATTATAATATTACTTGAAAATGGTGTAAGATAATTTTTGTAGTGTATAAATAAACAAAAACAATGTTCTTACTAATTGATGTGGCATCATCTTTGGGTTACATCATTGTGATTATAAAAAGGGAAATTCAGGATTGATTTATACATAAATATAGGGTATTAAGATGATTTTATTTATTTTATTAGGTTATTTTTGTATTGTTTATATTATATAACTTCCATGATAGGGGTATTTATGGAGGGATATGAGGCCTTTCTTATGTGGTAGAAAGGACACATTGGTTATTATTTGAAATAATTGACTACTCCCCCAATTTATATTGTCCCCCGAAGGATAAAAATGAACCATTAAATATTTAAATAAGTTTAATGACATAATTGTTACTATAAAATAATTTTTAGATAAGTATAGGGTAATTTTTATACAAAAAATTATAATTGTAGTCATTAATTATGCCCATTTTATACTTTAACCATCCTAAATATTTTTAACTACTATCCCCAATGTTTTTTACTAAATGAATTTTACCATATTAAAAATTATATATTTTTAGTTTTAAAAAATTTTAAACAATTTTTCAAAATTCTAATAATAGAAGTGTCGGAATCTTTTTTAAAATTACTCACACACACAATATGAGATGACATGTATTTGAAGTTAACAATTCAAAAAGGTATAAATGTTTTTATATCCAATTAATTGTGAATTTGATTAAAATAACAAATATTTAATTAAATGATGTATAGTTTTTCTAAATCTAATTTATTACCAAATTATAATACACATTACTATATAAATCTCTTATATAAAAAAGAAATTATGAATGACATTTAAATATTTTTCACTATTAATCAAAAATTGTTTTTTTCTAGATTTTCAGTAAATTTCATCCAAATATTATTTTAACATTATGAATTAAAAATTCTAGATTATTTTATAATATTTAATATCTATTAGTTTATAAAATTAATCTCATTATTTTTCAAATGAAGACATAATATGTGATTGTTTTATGAAAATAATTTTTTAAAACATATAAAGAGTAAACCTAGAATTATATTTTTTTTAATATTTAATATTTATATAAATCCATTACATATAATATTTAATCAAATTTTAATAATATTAATATTACTATCATTTTTTATGTTATAACTATCTCATTGAAATATTTAAAAATTAATAATGATGTCTTGTATAAAATCAGTGTTTCATGTACAAAATGTTAAGCTAATTCTATTTGTATAAAAACATTAACTCATTGTACCATATAATAAAATACATAAAAAATTAATTCGTTTATATGAATACATACATACTCTATGTGTAACATTTTAAACCATTAAAATGAATTTCTCCCACAAAATTCACCATTTAGATACAAGAAAATTAGGATAGTTATATATCATCATATCATCATGTTCTCATGTAACTTCCTCTCAATGGTTGGTTCACAACAAAATAATAAACATGTGAGTGGAATTTTATCATAAAAACTTCTTTTGAAACTCAATAATTTCAACCAGTTGATTCTCATATGAATGATATTTCTCTAGTAGTATGAATTATATGTTCATTAAATATTTATAACTGAGTATGTACTTCTTATGTTGTTATACATAGAAGACTTCATTTACGTGATAGAGTTTTGTTCAACGTTTCTAATGATCAACTATCATCCCTATATAATCATGAATCTCAAAGGGTTAGATATAACTAGGTCTTTGTTTCCCATTATTTCTGAATCACATATCCTTCATCTATTGATAAATTAATAAAAACACCTTCTCAATGAAATAGAATTCTATATAATGCCATAGATTATATCCATAACTTTTATTCTGACATTGAACTGCATTGATATGATGATGAATGGTTCTTACCTTCTCGTCCATTTCATCATTGATCTCAGGTCGCAAAAACATATACCTCTTACTTTATTCTAGTATGATGTAGCTATGAATTTCATTCCATAATTGGATTTATAAGGATATAGGAGAATTATTTATTGAATGAGATAGATGAATGAAAATTCATCAAGAGGAAGGGGCTAATCCCAACCACCTTTTAATTCTATAGAAAAATATTTCAATATATCCACTAGAGTTTTAATTGTTCTTTCAGACAAAGAATTTATCTGAGGATGATATTGAGTATTAAAAATCAATTAGGTATCATGTTCATAAGGAACACATCACCAAAACCTTGAGGTAAATATATATTCCCATCTGTATATTATGGAATGTCTTACTTAAAAATTGTTACCACATCCTTATTTTATATCTTGGAATTTTCATCAAGAATGAATCATTATCTAACATCGATTAATTATGATGACTTTGTGAGGAAATCATCAACAAAACATGTATCATTAAACTATTTAGAAGTTTTCGTGAGTCCAATGAAAAAATATAGAGTCATGTTTTCTAATATCGATTATGGTCTGAGTAATGGAACAAACAACCATTAAGAATTTTATCACACAACGTGAAATTATAGGAATACCAAGCACCGAGACATGAATTCTATGATATCCACGTTCATGCCATCCGAAAAATTTTCTTACACCAAATAACTTAACATCATCATACATTTTTTATGAATAGAGAATTAATAACAATGAACTTCCTCTAACAACCCCCTCTTAAAATCTAGTACAGAATGAACACATAAATTATTCAAAAAAAAATTCAATCCTTTAAGAGAGAGTATACTTTTTGGAACATTTATAATGTTTTCAATAATTATGAATCATCATTATGAACCAATATAATCTTCTCGTTGATAGGTGGTTGAACATTATATTGTGAATTATAATATTTTTACCATTCCATTAGGATTTCAATATACATACTTTTAAAATATATATATATATATTGTATCATTGAATTTATCATTATCATGGATAAACATGAATTATAAATTAAACAGAAAGCATCAGCCTCTTTAGTTTCTTCCCCAATGTGGTAATGTATTGAGTAGTTGGAATCCTCTTTCAGATAAAACCATATTATATAGCGGATGATCCACTACATATGTGTGAATATATATTTAAAAAAATTTATTATTATTGTCTATATCATATTTTCTCCAAAAAGATAACAACAATATATCATTAATGTATAAATAAACAATCCTAACTCTATAACATGAGATGGGTTAATATTATTAATAATTATTAATTATCATGAGGCATAAACTATAGACATGTTATTTATGATAATAACACGTAAAAATTCTTTCTTTGATTCATTACTATATATTAAGTAGTCTTCTCTTGTACATTATATTAAAAGAATAAGTTCACTAACTGACCATCCATTCAGATCATTGGGGTTTTCATCCCATTCATCTATCTAGAGGATCATGGGACCCATTCAATTTCGCTTTCACATAGGAATAGTTATTCATATGAAAATATTATGAAACAATCAATAATATCCAGATAAATAAAGAATATTATGAATCCCAGTCACCATTGTTGTTCTTGGTTAGGAATCAATTGCCCCTGTTGCTGATGGTATATTTCTATTCCATATCAGGACATTATGTCACCTAAATTTAATCCTATTACAACCAAAATTCAAAAATTTTAAATCACTCATTTATTTTTTCCATCCATATGGAATTAATATAATTATAAAGTTGAATTCATTCACATTTTTTCCCTTTTTTTATAAAAGAATACCATCTATAATGTCTGTCACAGAATTATTGTCGTAATCCCTATATAGACTATTAATCAAATCCATGAATATATAATAGGTATTTGTAAGACCAACTTGATTTATAATATATTTATAGTTACCATACCTTATATGGAGTGTTTTCTAGTTCACATCCACCTTCATGAACCACATTTGATGATATCAATAATAAAGGACAATCATTGATAATTAATGTTCTCTATGAAATTTATAAAAGAACTCATCAATATAGGGATGATGACACATGTTCATGATTTTGGTCTCATTTAACACTAAATTGTTAATGTAGAGTTATGTATTTGTTTCTATCATGAAACTCATGTAAATACATTCGCCTTAAAAAAATTTTGTAGTGGTGACTTTAGTGATGTTTAATGAGGTGGTTATCGGGTATGTTATCAAACTATCACATTTTTAATTTTTTCGGTTATATTGAAAAATGAAATTTGGCATTTGAATTGAGTATTTTATTTATTATAAATAAAATAAATATTTTAAAATAAATATAATTTAGGGATTATAAATTAGAAGAAAACTTGACTAAATTAAATAGGCCAATAAAGGTTGTGGTGGAAATTCATCGATCCTCAAACACTCCCTTAATCCTTATTCAATTTTATTATAAAATTATATTTCTCAGTGATCACTAAAATAAAAACAAGTTAAATCCCTTATTTAAGCGACACCACAGAGATATATAAAATATGTTTCTGTATCCCCTAATGATAGTGATATTTCCCACATAACTATGTGAAATCAAATCTAATAGGACTTGTTGCAATCAATGTGGTGAACTCCCCTACAAATTTTAATCAAAAAGTAATTATTAAATCATTAATATTATGATTAAAATTACATAATAAAATTGTAGAAATTTAATTCAATAATGATTATACTCCACGATAATTCGTGAAAATAATTTCCATAAAAATATAATAAGAATTCATTGATGGATTGAACTCAAAAGGGAAGAATCATTGATTCTATGATTCCACAATCACATGAAGTCTTGAAATTCATTTATTCATTATCATCAATGAAAATCCACTTTTATAACAGTGAATCTACATCATATCCTACTCCTTTAAACCAACCCCCTTGAAATGATATATATATATATGTGTGTGTGGAAATATAAAGATAATGGTGGGGATAGAAAATATATTATCTTGAATCTGTTTCCCCAAAAATATTATCAAATTACCTAATAATCCATGACAACTATGCCTCATGAATCATCTATATAGTTTTTTAAAATTAAAATCCATATTTTCCTAAAAGGTAAAATAAATGAAATTCAAGGACTATCATATAGTCATATTGATCCATATTTAAATTTCTCAAAAATAACAGTTGCATTAAAAGGTGACATACTAGGATGAAAGAATCGCAATCAGTTTATTCTACAAGTTTCACTTTCAATTTAAGTAACTAAATTGGGTCCATTCGTTAGCAAGTATTTAAAATTAGTGTCCCACCATGTATTAGGTATATTGATAACTAATCTTCCAATATCGGTGGACGGATATCATGCACATATTGGAACACTTCAATAAATACGCATATCATTTATCTAACATTTATCCTCAACCAACTGATACAAAAAAATACTCTGAATAGTAATTAAAAACCATATAATTGATATAATATAAATAATAAGTGAGAAACTACCATCACATTAATAATTAATCATACTTAGTGAAGAAATATAGAAGATAAAATCCCTTACTCGACATTTGAAGTGGGATTTAAGTAGATAAATTCAATATATGCACAATATGACATTGAATTCAACAAATTTATGAATCAAATGGTTTTTAAGAAGCTCATTCCCCAAAAATTGAACCAGAGATGAATCACTGACATTAAAAGAAATAATCATACCATATTTTGTTGTCACTACTTATATGAAATATAAAACTTTTGTAGGAATCTTAATAATCCTATAAAATTATTTACTAATGTGTTATAAATATACAATTAAATACGACATTAGATATTCTAGAGTGGATGGAAAATGTATCTTTCTACAGGCCTTTATCTTAAAATTCATAAGAAATATTGGTCACCATAGATTTTCATTCTTCCCTTAGAATAAATGGATTATGAGCTAAGTCAACATCACTATCCATCAGGTTTGTGAACATGTTTGTATATTGATCATTTTATTTACATGAGAATCTATGATGTATAGAGGATCATTCTCTGAATTATTAGATCCATTTTTATCAATATCCAAATTCATCAATATATTTTTAAAATCAATTTCCCAATGTGCATCCCATACATTGTTAAAACATTTATTATCCCTAATAATATTATTTACTCCATGATTCATTCCATGCATATAGAATAAAATAACATTAATCATCTTATCTTCATGGTTTTTATATTTTCATTTGAACCCCATATTCATTAATGTGTTAAAAAAATAATAATGATATAAAAATCCCACCTTAATTTCATCATTGATCACACAACACGTGATCTCTTCTTAGATACTAATGTATCTTAGGGTTAAATACCTCAATGATACTTCAATTTAATCCAATTATTAATCGTCCAAACATAATTTATGGATATAAGATAATAATATAATCATAAAGCACATGTCTTGCAATGATATCCTCATAACAACTTATAAATTCATTATCATTTTTAATTATAATAAGGATATTTTTTTCATTTTCTTATGAATATCATAATTAAAGAACTTATGTATTAATAAGTACTCGAATTAATAAAAATACTTGGATTCTATTTCATCTTGCATCCTCATGTTCATGATAATAGTTCAACACCAGTCCACTCCAACATCATGTAAAGTCATTTTGAATGTCTTTTTCATATAATTAACACTGGAGCCTAAAAAAATATTTTCAGTGTTACTGATTCACTACTAATTCATAATAGTATTAGAAGATGTCAATAAAGGTGGTGGAAATTTCATCATGAAGGACTCAACAAAGTGTTTTCCCTCATTTTCTCATTTGAATTTTCAACATGATTAACATGATTAGAATTTTGGGTCAATTAAAAATGATATTTTTTATTCCATATTCCTTAGAATTTTGTTTCTCATGATGTCAATAATTACATCTGATAGCATGATCATCACTAACGTGCTTCATTTGGGTTTCATCCATTAACCTTGTAAAGTGATGCATAGAATAGAAAAAAGTTATCACATAGAGAAACTATATATTCATGAAAAAACACTTATGAGAAGTCTCAATTGTAAAATCATATTTACTCAATGATACCATGGAATTATCGTAGGTTATTTATATCTATCATATATTTTACTTACTTCATTATGGATAATGATGTTATTTTAATTACAAATGTATTTTCTTTAGGTGGGACAAACCAATTGTGATGCAAGGAATGTGGTCATGAATCATTTATTGATCAAATATAGCTCAATACAGTATTTATTTCTAGTTTTTAATCCAACATAAATATATTCACGTGCCACAGTAATTATAGTTTCCATACAAGGATGTTTTTCTTCGAAACCACTCACTCTATCCTTTAACAATTTTCTAGTACATATTCCTATACTTTTCCCCATCCTTATACATATCATTAGACTTGTCATTATGGGTAAAACTAAAGATTTCTTATTTTAGTTTACAGTGGTTAAATAAAATATTTCTCTAATTCCATCTATAACGAACATCTCATAACATTCACTATCATTACATAATTCATTGAAATAAATAATACATTACCAAAACCAAATCATAAGGACCATATTATTTAGCTTTATTGGAGACATGGGAACATAAAAACTAGTACATATGTGAGCTAAATATTATTCAACTTGGAACTCCAATACTAGAATAATCATTCGAAATGTCCAAAAAATACATATCTTCATTACCTGGGGATAGTATACATAATAAAAACATGTGCTCAGATGATCATAAAGGAAAACAAGGGAGATATGGAAGCATAATCACATACATAAGTGTATGAAAAATTAATGGTAAATTATAAGATCATCCCCGACATATTATAAATTGTATACATGAGTAATGACAAATATATTGAAATTTCATTTGACATGAATCATGAGTGACTAAAGATAATAAGTCCAGAAATCTTATCAATTTAATAAGATACAAAATTATTAAAGAAAAATAACCAAATAGTATCATTAGCAATATGTAATGGTGTATTTCCAAAATATATCAAGACATTTCATTGGGACTATACATACATGGTGGGAAACACCACCATCCCCAATCAAGGCCAATTTCATATAAATGACAAGGATTACCCCGCTTTACATAGTTGTCCAGGTTCTCATTCATTACATAGTGTATCATGTTTCCCCTTCTACTCATAGTGGATACATCCCATTATATTATTTCCCATAATTAGCTCAAGATAAATAATTATTCACCAAATTAATTAGTGGTAAATATATTTCCCACCCATAACATAATAATATCATACAGAAGAGTTCCATAAGATCATTAATAATCATCATATTATCACCCATAGAACGAGATAGGTTTCATAAAAATAGCAGTATGACCACTAAAATGAAATGGGTATCATAGACTTGTGTTTTAATCATATCATGTGGAGAGATATAGGTTCCACAATAATTTAATCAATGCATATCCCATTAAAATAATAGTCCTTCAAAAGCATATAACCAATGGGACAGAAAAGTTTTTCACAGAAATATAACATGTGAATGAGAAATTGGATTCATAACCATTATGTAATCAATACAGAATCCATTCATAAAATAATATAAATTTTAAACATGGATCATATTATAGAGATACATGAGTCACCCCAACAGATATCATTAAAGATGGATCAAAATTTTGAAATATATATTGATAAAATTTCATTGGGAAAATATCTTTTCTGTCGTAAGAACCATTTTCAGAACCTAAACCAGTTGAGAAAAAAAATTCCATTAATATTTATTTTAAAATCATAATAAAATAAGAATACACATTACTGGGAAAACATCATAAATTTCATTAATGAAAAACAATTCTCAATATTTTTTAATAAATGGTATTGAAATAAAAATTGATTTAACACTCAAATACATCACAATAGTTTCCATTTATAATATATTGATTTTTTGGTTTTTATCCATTATAAAAAAATGTTATGCTTAGGCTACACAACACTTTGAATCAATATGTGTTACACACAAGATCTAGTTTCACCAACTATTATTGGTGAAATTATTTAAAATTCAAATTTTTTAACTTTAATAATATTTTTACCGAATATTATTTGAAATATAAAAATTTTCATTGGGCGAGTTTTTGGTATCTTTTATCATATGTATCATATTTTCAATAATTGTTAAAAATAATGAAATTTATATAAAAACTACATTTTCATTTAAATAATTATTACGTTATCAATTGATTCTAAAGAAATAATATATCAATAATAAATATATTAACAATATTTAGTTCATTGTGATAATTTTTACTGAAAATTATTTATTAAAGGATAATGAATTTTTGAACATCTCTTTTACCCCCTTCTCGCCACATCTCCGAGACAACTGATGAACCTAATTTAGTAACTTATGTTGATTACATTCAAAAAATTTACACAGATGGTTTTAATCTGTATGATCTTTTTTGACTAATTAAATCATATAAATTTGTTAATAGTATATTTGATATTTTTTTAACAATGTTAAAGATAATTCAGGTAATTAATGGTAAAAATAATATTTTAAGTAGTATAAATTTTCAATGACAAATTTCATAACCTAATTGAATAAGTGGGAGTCCACTTAAATCAATATTAGTCTAATATAATGACCAAGGTAATCCAATTTTTTAGGAATAAGTAATTTTTTAAATTTTATTTAATAATATATTAAAAATTCCATTCTCACATTTCTAATGTCAATACCATTTGTTATATATGGTTATCAAAAAATAAACATGACAATAAATAGTAATTTGAAAGATAATGAGTTTATATACATAATGATTTTTTTTTATAATTTTTAATTATAAATTATTAAATAAAATATGTATACAATGAAGATTTAGAACATGTTTAAATAATGGATGAATCAAATAAATTATATTAAAAAAAGTAATTTTAATATATATTGAATGAGTAAATGATATCAATGAATTTAATTTATGAATTGGGAATATTTTAGTGTTTTTTTTCATGTATCTAATATATCATGTTGGTTTGATTTTAATATATAATAAAAAAGGGATATTTTAAAAATTAATATATACAGTACTTTAAAATATATAATAATTTATTAAATGATATAAAATTTATAAAACATTAAAATTCAGACTAATTACTATAATAAGGATATAGAGGTCATAAATGCTCTATTTGGGGTTCATTTTCAATATTATAGTAATTATATTAACCTAGAGATTATAAAGTATATGATATCCCAGTAATTGTTATTTTTTTTAATAAGGGATAAACAAATATATGGATACAAAACATCTCAAAAAAATACACGATTTATAATAATTGACCCATATCACATTATTATTGATTTTGAGTTTTTTTAACAGACATATGAAAATTAAAATAAATTATATATTATTTAAATCAATTGTTGGAACAAAATATCAGTCCCCTATATTTAATAAATATTTTTTATACTCATATTGTCAAAATCATGATATGAACGAATAATAATGTCTATTTTGATCATAATTAAATTTAATTCATGGTATAATTGTAGTTTTAATTTTTATAATTTATATAAATAAGATGTATGCTTCATTAATGTTAAAATAATATTTATCTAATTTTTTTTAAAAAAATGAATTTAATAAAATGAATTATGATATATTTGGTGTTAGTTAAATTGTATTATTTATATTTCATATAAATAAGATATATTACATACATATGAATCTATACTATTTGATCTAACACTTTTTCTTGATGCATTTAAAATCAAATTTGAATAATAGTATCAAAATTGATAATGATAATAATATTTATTTAATACATTGATTGTAAAAATATAAAAAATGAACAAAAATATTACATAATTACATGGGGATATAAAATTGTGGAACATGTTTTATAATTTTAATTTATGGGATATTTTTATGAATTTGGATCTGGATTTATCTTATTAAATATTAATATTTTGAGTGTTTCCAAAAGAGCGCTCAATTCAATTTAAAAAGGGTTCCTCCTCCTAGAAATTCCCAAAACACATTGATCCTTCTATATTCAGAAAACCACTACCATTTACCTTATCATATTCAATTGAAATAACATATGGGTGTGGGTATCCCAAAAAGGCAAACATTAGGGTCTTTAGAGGAGATCAAAAGGAACTATATTGAAGAAGTGGTACTTATTTTTCCAATTCATTTAAATAAATTTATACTTATACTTCATGTTCCACTATTGATACCATTATAAAATAATAACTACTGTATCATATATATTTTAAGATGGTATTATCATTATGGGAAAACAATATTCCTCATTTTATCTTTCCTATTAAAAATATTTACACCATGAGGTATTACGTATGGCTTAGCATCTCAACATTATGGTGTAATTTGATTTTAATAATCACATTATTTGGATAATAATAATGATGATAATAATTAATATATGTAATGATTATGTCAAGATATTGATTCTCTAAAATTAATATAGCATTTAAATCCATAACAATTTACCATTATGGTAATTATACAATAGCTCCTACAAATATATGACCTACCATCTCCATGGCACGATGAGATTCATTCACATTGTTAACCATTCATGAATGACTATAAAGATTTTTTATATTGAGTTATTTTTATATTTATTAACCAAATATTAGTACTTATATGATTAATATATATCATATTAATATAAAAAATATATATTATCATAAACAACTATAAATAAATTATGTTGTTAGCATACAAACAATGGTAACAAAGAAATATTATTACAAAAATGATATAAGAATATCATTTATGATATCATAAATTTTAATATATTTCTAGTATAATTTGACATTTTTCTTCAATTTTACATGAGGTTTTGGCACCGTAATGTAATGGGAAGAACAAGGTATGTGTTCATTTGTCAATATCAATATTATTTTAGATTTTTAATAAATTTGTATTTTTTGGGACATATTTATCACCCATGACCACTTACCATAAAAATTGTTCTCAATAGATGATTTTTTATGGTTTAATTTGTCGGGATATGTGACTAAAATATGGTTTTACATGTTTCTAATATCTAATACTATAAATCTTTGTCATTCATGTCAATATTTTCAAAATGGATTTTATGTATTTATTTATAAATATATGAATATATTAAAATGTCAATATTCAATATTCTCAAAAATAATTCAGAGTAGACTAATATACAATGATTAAATTTTTTCATATGTATTCTTTTATAAGTTCATGGATATTAAATAAATGATTTCATCATAAAAATTATTAATTATCTAAATTTTTTTTATGATTTTATTATATTATTTTAATATATATCATCATATATCATTGTATTTTATGATTAATTTAATTTCATATCATATTATAAAATATTACACATTGTATTTAAATATTTATGATTTGATTAACTATGGATTTTTTATTTTTATATCATTTGTGGTTTATGGTTAATGTATTAATATTTAATATGATAGTATTAATATGAATTTTTATGTCAGAAATGATTAACCCTATTTATATGTGGAATGAATTAGAATTAGTAAGTGATAGGTAGGGAATGTTACGGGCCCATAATAAATAAGTTTGTTTCATGAGAAAAACTAGTTTTTCTTACCAGTTTATGTAACGTGTCTTGGATCATTCTTTGATTGTATAATAATGATGTCTGATATAATGAAATACCCTATTAAGAGAGTTGTTATTGATATTACATTTGATTATTCATCTGATGTAATATATATATATATATGAACAAATATAGTGTACTATTTGATTTATTCATTACATAATATTGTCGATGTTATGATTAAAAATATATTTTAGTTACATGTCATGCCTTGAAAGATTATGAGTATTTATGATAGATTATGATGAATTACTTAACCTTATATAAAATCAGAGCTCACCACTTTCTTAAGATTCAATTTTCCAAGGATGTGAATATGTATATTATATATATATATATATATATGGAAAAACTATCAGAATCATGAATTTCAAAATATTATATATGTTATAGTTTGTAATATTGAATTTTAATGTAAGGATCATATATGTATTCTAGTAACAATGAATGCTAAACCAGATGGTCTATCAGTATTTTATTTCTTTTAATAATGCATATTTTTTGAAATGATTCACCATATCTGGGCTTCTATTGTTAGGGAATTATAGTTTGTGTAAATGGAAGATTATTATAAACATCATAAATTTTATTTATAAAACATAGATTATGAAAAACTTCCTAATGATAGATATTGAAGATATGTATTGAATAATTTTGTAGAATTATGGTAAGCTATATGTTATGAATGTATTCCATTAAATAAATCTTTTATGTATATTAATGTAGAATTAGTTATAGAAATGATATACCTAGGGATAACAACTCTGAAAAGGATTCGTAGTCCTAAGTCGGGGTTATTAGGTACCTGACAACATGCCTTACAACACACTTGGATTGATAATCCGGAGTGATATTCATAGGCTAATTCGAATTAACACTACAAAAAATTAAGATGTTTTAAAAGTAAATATGATCTCAAAGAAATAATGTGGTCAATTATGAGATATGATTTTCATATATTTTATAATTTACGATATGTTTTCTTCAAATATTTGGATTATACAATATGATATGATCTAATAGAGTCTTGGTCATCATTTAAAAATGTTGCATATAAGAAGGAATGTGTACCCCACGAATGCACATGATGCAATGTTTAATATAGATCATATCATTTGATGTATTAATAAAATATTATGAATTGAAATAATATCCTAAAACAACCCATTTTATGAGGACATAATATCATTTGATAATAGGATACGTAAAGTGTAGTGTATGTATTTTGGCTTCAGAGGGAAGAATGTGAATATGTAAATATATAAAAAAAATATGGACAATGTGAAGATATGATATAAGTATTTTCCAATGATTAATAATTTTTTTAATATTCAACCAGTTAATTTCATAAGAGTAATTACAGATTTATAAATGTGTTGAGAAAAATGACACAGTGCAAGGTATTACATGTATTTGAAAATTGATTCTAATTTACAAGTCATTAATGATAATGCTGTGGGACACTATAAAAATAAATGTCCCGTGGATGAAATATATATACTTCAATAAGGGATAATGAATCATGGTATATATTATTATACTATGACTTACGAAGAGGAAATTTTAATGTGATTTTGTTGGGATTCAAGAATTTTACCATTTGAGTATTTTTTTCAATGATGTACCAATTATAAGAATTAAGGAATATATAAGTATTCTATTAAATAAAAAATTCTTTAAAGATTTGTAATAATGAATGTTCTCATTACAGTATTGTGTTGGTGAAGGAATTTAGATGATTGGTATGTGAATACAATATATATTAATTTATGTCAATTTTTGAAATTTACTAACTTTCCTTATAAATTATTAGATTTTGAGCTTGGAAAGATGTATTTTGAAAGAGTCTTATGGTTAAAATGGATAAAGTTGAACATTTTATATTATTGCATCATGATAAAGAATTTAATTTTATTTATAGTATGATATTATAATATGGTTTTTGGAAAATGATGACTTGAATTTCAGGTGATAACTTGTCGCATCTAACAATTTAGTATGACGTGAACATGCAACCAAATGGAGACATTGGTGAATCACCTACCACAGGTAATTTTGATGTAATGGTTAGTATAAAATGGTTTTCATTATTTATATTATATGATAGACTATGTTTTGGATCAATTTTAAAATTTTATATGATTATGATAAATTTATTACATTTGAATTTTATAATCTTTTAGAGAGAAATATGAGTTTGTGGTAGAAATTGATTAAAGGATGAAACTATACTTGAGAAATTATCATGTTTCCTTATGTAATTAGTCAATTATGTAAATTAATTCTTCAAATACTTCTATGGTAAATTGAAACTAAAATTTTTATATATGTATTTATTCGATGAATCTAAGTGTCCCTTAGATCATCACTGATTTATAGCTCTGCTATTGTTACCTTTTTCCTAATCTGGCTCTCTATCACTCTCCATCATAAATATATGGTCATATTCTTTGTTCATGATAATTTTTATCAATATGTAATCCTTTTTTATGTTATCTATTCTAACCTTCACACTTCCCTTCATTATTTTAATGTTATTTTTTTATCAACCCTTATTCCGATATAAGATTTAATTTTTTAATAATAAAAACATTTTTACCAAACAAAAAAAATATATTAAAAATTCACAATTTATTGATGAAGGGGAGAATGTAACACCCCAAAAAATCACAATAATTTTATTTTTATGATTGATTAATTGGGGTTTTAGCATGTATTATACAAAATTATTCAATTACACTACTCACAACAATGTGTTAGCATTTTATTCACGTTTGATCATGCTTTACTAGTATTTAATTTAAAATCTATTTGAAATTACTTTTTAATGAATAATTTATATATTTTATTAGAATAAATAATGTCCTTCATTGAACACCGCATATTGATTTTATCATAGGCTGTGTTCTTGGTTTTTTTCTAAGAAGATCCATTTTTTATTAATAGTGAAAACTATTGCAATGTTGTTAAAATCTCCCTTTTCATTTAAATTTTTTTCATATATAAAATTTATTTTAAACACAACATAGATCAATAGTATATATATTACTTAAATTTATGTCATTGAAATAATTTTTATGATTAAATACTTATAAAATATAATTAAAATTTGAGTGTCCCATTTACCAGCCCTTATTCAATTAGATGAATCTAATTTGGAAAAACAAACATAAATGGTTTTAATCCATATGATTTTTTTGGGGAAATAAAAACAAAAAAAAATTGTGAATAAAAAACATTAAATTTTTTTCTGTTAAAGGTAATTTGGGTAATTATGGTGAAAATAGTATTACACGCATTATAATATTATCCTATCATTCTGCTGAATTTAATTGGATATGTTGGTTTCGACCAAAATGAACCTTGGACTGAAATAATGACATTTTAAATCACTTTGGGAAATTATATTACATTTATTATAATTTTAAATGAAAAAATAATTAACATAAATGTGACAAACTAATGATTCATAATTTTTATAAATAATTGAAGAAATAAATAAATGATATTAAAAATTTTAATATTTATATATTTTTTTAGAGATAATATTTCTACAATATTTTAATTAATGAATTTTTCATGTTAGAAATGTTTATTGAGTCTTGCATCAAATTTAACTTGTGGGTTTGATTTTTATATACGTTAATACAGTAAAAAGTGTAAAAATTGAGATAAATGACACATTAAAATAAATAATATTTTTTTAAAGGATACAAAATGCATAAAAATATTAAATTCTGAAAAATAACTAGAACAATGTTAATTATGTCATAAATGATGAATTTTGGGATCATTTAGAGATTCTCATTAATAATATTAACCCTTAATGAATATGTTATGTGTTATAATGTTAAAAGTGAATTTTGTTTATTAAGGTATAATAGAGAAATATAAGGATTAAAAAATAATATAGACATGTAAAATTATCGGATAATGAATATTAATTACTTATCACATTACAATCAATTTGGAGTTTTTTAATGGACACATGTTCATGAAAATAAATTATATATAATTTAAATCTGTGATAAATTCAATAAATCACTCCCTTGTATTTAATAACATTTATGTGTCCACATATGGGAGAAATAAAGTTGTCTACAAATAAAAAAGGCTATTTAGATAAAGATAACATTTCATTCATTATATAATTTTATTTTAATTTTTTTTAAATTATGCAATTATCTTGAATTATTCATTAATTTTAAAGCATTATTTATTTAATTATCATGAAAATAAAAAAATTGACATTTAATAATATTAATTATAATATTTTTTTAATGAGTATATATTATAGATGTATTAATTCATTGGAATAATACTAACACATTGTTTCACTGTATATTATATCATATTTAAATAATAATATAATATATTACAATAATGCTATTTTATTAAATTTATTATTTATTAATTTATTTTAAATTAATAAAACGTTAAATAATCATATGGGGATAAGATATGGTGTAATATGTCATATTATTTTAATTTATAGTTCTTTTCTTGGAATTTTTTAATACAATAGACTTATTATATTTTAATATTTTTGATGATTTCCAAATGTACTCCTCTCATCAATTATAAAAGGGAACCATCATCCCTTACATTATCCCACAACAAATATCCTTAATTCTTGACCGAACCCTACTCATTATCTTATAATATTCACTATAAAAATTCTAGTGGTGCCTGTATAATCAAAATACTTACTATAGGGTCCTTAATAGTCATCCAAAGAATGTCCATCAAATAATATGTAATTGTTTTACCAATATATTAAATTTAATTTCATCATATACTTCATCTTCCAATGTTGCTTTAATTATAAAATAATAACTCTATTATCATTTACAAGCTAATATGATAATATTATAATGGGAATAACATATTCCTCATTTTATTAATCACATGAAAAACAATATCTCTTGGTGAGCATATGTATGACATACCATCTCGAAGTTCTGGTGTGATTTGATTCCCAAAAAACATTATATTGATATGTATAATGAAAGAAATAATGGATTTAAATATTTATTATGATGAGATATTTAGTCTGTATAATTATTATAAAATCTAATTCCTTACCACTTCACCAATAATGGAATTTTATCGTCGGACATTCGTACATACGACCTACCGTCTCCATGACGCGATGATATTCATTCTCAACATTAACCATTTATAAATGATTATTAAAATTTTATTGATGGGTTAATATAATATTTATGAACATAATATCATTCTATATATGTATAAAAATAACCTATTCATATGAAATAGTATTTTCATGATAAATAATCATATATAAATGAAGTAGTTAACACCAATAACCATGGTAATAACAAAATATTCTTAACAAAATGACCTAACAGGGAATAATATGATATCAAAAAAATACATATAGTTCTAATATAAAATAATAAAATTATTTAAAAATTATAAAAGAGGTTAACAAACATTTAATAAAAATAATTTACAGGGTATGGGTTAACATCAAAATCTCATTATTATGTGAGACTATTTAAATGTATGTATTTACTAGGATTTATTTATCATCCAAAAAACATGAATCTTATAACTAATTTAAAAAGATATGTATTTATGGTTTTATGAAATTTGATCATTATCTATAAAATCAATTTTAATGATTTTAAAATTTATTCCTCTATGTAATTCTCCTTCATGTAATTGTTTTTGAAATTGTTCATATTGATTTGTTTATAAGTATAACAATGTTATAATATATTAATTTTCAATTTCTCTAATATGATTATATTTGGTACAAGACACTTTGTGTACAAAATCTTATTTTACTGATTTATTTTATAAAGGCATAGATTATAAATAACATATTTTAAAGTAAAAAAAGGATCATTTCTATAAATAATTTATGACTGATTTTTTTCGAATATTTTCATATATATTAACATACTTTAAATGATTTTATTATTAATTGATGTTGACTTATTATGATAAAATCTACAATATTGTATTGAATGGTTTATGATATGTTTGAATATTGATGTTAAATTTTTATATCAATGATGGTTTACTGAAAATGTGTTATCATTTCATATTATTGTTTTAATACAAATAATTATATTGGAATTGTTTTACTCTTTTCATATGAGTATTTAATTAGGAATAGTTTGTTATGGGAGAAGCCTACTATAGCTCATCTATGCATTAGTAGGTATCATGAGATAGGCTAGTTTTTTTGACCCATTTATCTATGATTTATTGTCCAAATCCTTGATGGATTAATTATGATGCTCAAAATTTTCCATTCCCTCATTATGGGATTAGTTATTGATATTACATGTCTTTATTCTACTAGTTTAATATCCATGTGAATGTATATATGGAATTATTTGATTTATTCATACCATATCATGCTCAAAATTAGGATAAAATTACATGTGTTTCAGTTATATATCATTCCTTAAATTATTAATTTTATTTATGATATTTCCCAATTTTTTTTCACACATACTGATCATCTTATATCACCACATTATTATGTTTTCCACACCCAGTTTTTTCCTGTATTGATCCGGTCCATTGGAAATCCTGATCCTTTTAATGGGTACTTGGTGAGATGAATATTTAGTTTTGAAGTATCATATATTTCTAATCAACCTAATTTGGGTAACCCATTGCATGTTTAGTATTTTTTGAAGAAAGGGTGGTTACATCCTGATTTAGGCCAACCGTGAGCCCATTTCCCGTTTTTTTTAAACCGAATTTGTTACTTTCATAATTACATTGTTTTTCTTCATTTTTCACCCATTCCACTTTACAATTGTCCAATAATGACATATTGAAACATCATTATCCTTTTTTCAACATACAAATTCATAAGAATGGTGAATTGGGGTTACTTATTTTGGTATTGGTCCCGTCCATTGGCCCATTTCCTGTTATTAAAAAATTATATGTTTCTTTTATATCTAATTAAAATTTTAATATTTTCAGTGATTCCACCTCCCCGTAAAATCCAATACCCCTATTCTGACCCCACTATTTCTTTACCCTCTATAGAGCTCATATGGGTCGCAGATTAGGGTGATTGTTCTTAGGTTACCTCAAATCGCCAAGAATTTATAAGGTAAGTTGTTTTATACAAAAGTCATTCAATTATTTATATTTTTCAAAAAAATATTCTTTATATGGTTCTTCCTGAATTTAGGATACCATCCAAGACATTTCATCCCATTCCCTTTTTTATAGGGGTGCATATCAAATGGAATTCGAAGAGTTTTCTATTGGAAAATTTGAGATTAAATATCTATTATCCTCCATCTTCTTCCTCTATTCAGTATTTATCGGTTTTATAATCTCCCCTAGTCATTATAGACATATATTTCTGTTATCCCATGGTTTTTAATGATGTTTATATTCATTTAGGTCTGGTATTCATAGTTTTAGGGTTTATAAACTCGTGGCGGGTGATTTTGGGTGTGTGTTTCCATTATGCCAAGGATTTAAAGTAGGATATCCCTTGAAAAAATCTTTATCATTTAATTTTCCTCATTTTAATTCTTTTATAAACTTATTTATATGATATTTTCTACTGTGAAACATTGTTTCTAAAGGTTTCGTGTGGAAATTATATTTTATGACTTATTTTGTTAAAAAATATGGTTGTTTTTTTATAAATGTGGACTCCTCTTATTTGATAAATTATTCCATGAGATTTTACACTTGTTTTATAGTATTTTTAATAGGTATCAGTATAAGGACCCAGCCTTAAACATTACCTAATATTTAATTAAAGGAATAATTCACGTTGAGGATCTTTTCAGGTTTAGAGTTTTAGAGAATTAGAATATAACTATTACATCTCAAAAGATTACAAAGTAGACACTTTTACTAAGTTTCCATAATAATAAAAACTCCTAAAACGAAACATGTCTAATTCCATGTTTTATATAGGATGACATTCCCTTGATCCCATCCTTGACCTTATTCCACTTTAAGTCCTGTGAAAAACATTTCGAAAAACTTGGGGTGAGCATAAAAAGCTCAGAAAGGGATACAGAAAGAATGAAAACTGTTAGTTTTTTAAAATCAAGTAAACCATGTATACTCTATCAAAGTAATACCTTCACCTTCATGAAGTAGTAAAAACTCTTCACTGAATAAAGTTTCATTACTTACCTTTTTGTAACCAAAGTATTGCCATAAAACCCATATAAAGAACACATAACATATATAAAGGTAACTTGGGACATAAACATACTTAAGTGGAATAACCATACGGTCGACTTCCACACATATCACTTAATGGAATAGCCATACGACCAATTTCCATACATACTTAATGGAAGAGCCATACGGCCGACTTTCATACCCAATGCATTGGAGGTTATAACGTAACCACCCGTCCTGGTATTCACGGCACCACCCATCATATGGTTTATAACGTAACCACCCGTTAAAATGTCCAAGTACCAATATAAAATCATAAAACATAAAACCAATATAAAGGATGGATAAAATTTCCACATTTCAATCACAATATATCATAAATATATTGACATAATAGAATCCTTTATCAAAACCATTTTCAATACCAAAATACATAAAAGAGTATATGGTATTTATTTTATTTTAAAAACATTACGGCTTGTTGAGGAAGCCAAAGACCAAATAATACTCGTGGCGGCGGAAAAAGTCGTTGTCACCACGTACGTTAAAAAAACATTCCTTTTTGTCGTTTAGTAAAACGCTTCATAGAAAAAGATTCCTTTTGTATAAAAGTAAAATTCAAAGGGGTTTATACACCGTATAAAAGAAAGTTGTGTATAAAACGAAATATGCCTCAATGAAAGGAGATTGAGACGAAGTCCCTTACCTCAGGTCTGACTTGACTCGGTCGTTCTTTAACGTCCTGAATAATAAACTTCAGTTAATCTCTACTTTCTTATGAATCTTTTTCAAGTTCATTATTCCTTTTATACCATGTTATGAACATCATGTAATCAGTTAAGTTAATAATGTTCATTTTTTCGGTATTTGGTTCTTAAGTCAAAAATAGACTTCTTACACTTACATGTTGTTAATTTGGTCACAGGTTCATTATATCCAGAATGGTATTCATGATGTAGATATCATATATGTCATATATATCTAGTACATACATGCATTTATAATATTACATAATCATTTAGAGGTAATAAATGAAATGCACCGTTCATGGAGACGGTAAGCCGTACGTACGCATGAACGCTACTTTCAATTCATTGTCATATTAATGGAATTAAAACTAAATGAGAGGTATGTATATTTTAATTCCAGAATTATATTCATCACTTAGATATATCATTAATTATATATATCCATTATATACATGTACTTTTAATAGTACATTACATTTGGGGATAAGAAATGAAATGCACCGTTCATGGAGACGGTAAGCCGTACGTACGCATGAACGCTACTTTAATTTCTATCTCATACATTAATGGAAAGAAATAATAATGAAATAGAGTTATATTATAATTACAGTATAACATCATATATAATAACTTTAAATCCATCCTTTACATGTCCCACATATGGAATTAACGAATCACATCACTTTTAGGGGGCGGTAGTCCGCACTTCCTTAAATGAAGATATCGTGTTTACCCATAATGGAAACCATAAAGGTATGCCAAAAATGAAAAATACATAAGCTCAAAGAAAACATAAACATATTATATATCATATATAAAAATAGTGACATCATAATGGCCACCCTTGAAGGTGTTAAATGAGTATTGAACAATCATCGTTTCGGGAGGCAGAATTTCGCCATCCATGGAAACCGTATGTTCTTTAACCATTTGATGTAGTTGTGTGAGAGTGTAGCTCAAATAAATATTATAACAACATCCTAGTATATTGAAGATACTGGTGTTGTTACAAAATAAGTAAATAAAAAGAGTTTAGAGGGTTGGAGAAGCAAAATAAAACAAATGAACAAGAGAGAATGAATTACCTTTAAAAGTGTAACTCCTTTTTGATTTGAGCCTAAAGGCTTCCTTTGAAAGGATTCTTCCCAAATGGAATCCTCTAGGATGAGGAGAGGGATGTGTAGAGAGTAATTGGGCAGGGGTTGGCCGAGCCAAAGGCTTGTGGAGTGTATGAAATGAGGTAGAGGTGGGGGCCTTTTATAAGAGGAGAGGAGGGGCACTTTTGGAAAGTAAAGAAATATTACTTTATTTTAAAATTTGTTTCGGTTTTAAAAGGTCCCACATTGATATAATTCGTGGATAAGGTGATAAGGGTTCGAAATCCACTCATCCAATTGGTTTTGGACATGTGTAGTTCATAGATTTTTCATTATCATTCCATTTTATTTAAATCGCCAAATAATGATGTCATCGCTGCATCATTATTATGTCATATATAATTTAATTTAGTTAATGTCTAAAAATCATAAAAAAAATACTATGATGTAGGAAATCTTTTTATCTTTCGAATTACTATTTATAATCAAAATTTGGACTTGTATAACCCCACTTAAAAATTATTTTAGTAAAACAATTTATGTTAGTGTCATTTTCACTTTAACATTAAATAAAAATATATTACTGTCATTTTCCAACTAAAGTGGCTCCATGGGGTCCCCAAGTTGGCCCATGGCTTGTCTTGGTCGGCCATGACTCACCCAATAGGTGTAGGACTAGTGTCATGGTGTTTTCACATTCTTATAATACTATTTATACATTAAACTACACTAATTACCTCTAATCGCGATTAATGAAAAAAAATTACTATTCACCAAAAAATTATTTTAATCTCATTGAACCACATTTTACTTCTTAATGACAACCATGTATGTCGGATTTTAAAAATTCAATACACATTAGTGGTAAACTTTCATTTAACAGAAAAATCAGTTTGCTTGATTACTACTTAGTGGTTTCACAATTCATCAAAAATTGAAGTTTTTCAGAAAATTACCAAAAATTCACCCTAAGCTATATTTTATATTCCGAATTCAAAAATGAAGTCAATTTTAAAAAATTCAAAACATATAAGTGAAATTAATTAATTTAATAATTAATTCCCGCTGTCATGACAAATAGCATGTTTTTGTGAAACAATAAGTATTAAAAGATTGACCCCAGTTTAAGTCCAATTTCAAAGTGAAATTGATTCCAATGACCACCATTGGATTAACTGGTAAAAATATTTTATAATTTAACTTTAAAACCAATTAAAATAATAATCTAATCATATAAATAATTTAGATTAAAAAGAGGTTTTGAATTAAAATACAACATTTTACACTATTCATAAAAAAATGAACTTTATCAGAAAGGTACCAAAAATTTACACAAAGTAAATTTTGATGTCCCGATTCTAAAGAAGAGTTATATTTGGTCCAAAATAAAGTATAAGAGTGATCAAAACTATATTTAATGACGGTTCACCATTAAAAGGTGATAAGTGAACCTTTAGTGAAAATTAGAGTATATATGCCCGTAAAATTGAACTCTTTCCGTATTTTAAGCTTTTATCTTTTATTGGGTAAATGTATAAACATTTAAAAACATATTTAATAATATTTTAGTTATTTATATCCATTCCCACTAGTACAACGACTACTTGTTAACTAACATTTAAAATAATATTATTTTATTACTAGTGTGCTACGTAAGTTTCAAAGAAACTCATCGTTGTGTATCGGGTACGCTATCAAACATAGAAACCCCTTTAAAATAAAATTAATATTTATTTCATAAATATTAATAAATATGAAAATTCTTTATTCTTTATTTACCTGGGATGTTACATCCTTCCCCCCTTTTGGGAATTGCGTCCTCGCAATTTTATTCACTTATCAAAATAAGTGGGGGTATTTATCCCTCATAGCATTTTCAGATTCCCACGTTGCCTCTTAAATCACAAGGGTTTTCCTCAAAACCTTTACCTGATGAATCACCTTATTCTGTAACACTTGCTCCTTGTGGTCAAGAATCTGGACCAGTTGTTCCTCATAAGATAGGTTCTCTTCCAGCTGAACTACCTCTGGGATCAAAACATGAGATGGATCTGGCATATACTTTCTCAACATCGAAACGTGAAAAACATTGTGTACCTGAGATAAACTCGGAGGTAAAGCCACTCGGTATGCAACTGATCCAACTCTTTCCAGAATTTCGTATGGTCCAATGAACCTTGGGCTCAACTTTCCTTTCTTACCAAATCTCATCACACTTTTCCTAGGAGAAACCTTGAGAAAAACATGATCACCTACCTCGAAAGATAGATCCTTCCTTCAGTTATCTACATAACTCTTCTGCCTGCTCTGAGCTGTTCTCATGTGCTTCTGAATCAACTGAACTTTTTCTTCCATCTCTTCTACCAATTCTGGTCCCATCAACTTCCTTTCACCCACTTCAGCCCAAAATTCTGGAGTTCGACACCGCTTCCCATATAATGCCTCAAATGGTGCCATCTGTATACTGGAATGAAAACTGTTATTATAAGAAAACTCAACCAAAGAAAGATGTTGGTCCCAACATCCCTGATAATCCATAGAACAAGCTCGTAGCATATCCTCCAATGTCTGAATTGTTCGTTGTGACTGCCAATCTGATTGAGGATGAAAAGCTGTACTAAAATTTAATTCAGTACCCAACGACTTATGAAGGCCTTTCCAAAATTTAAAAGTAAACCTGGGATCACGATCTGATACAATGGAGAGAGGAACTCCATGTAACCTGACTGTCTCTTTAAGATACAGACGGGAAAGTTGATCAAGAGAGAAAGTATCTCGTATAGAAAGGAAATGAGAAGATTTGTTCAAGCGATCAACAATAACCCAGATTGCATTATTACCTCGAGATGTCCTCGGTAATCCCACAACAAAGTCCATGGATATGTTTTCCCATTTCCACTCTGGCACTGGTAAAGGCTGAAGAATCCCATTCGGTAACTACTGCTCTGCTTTAACCTGTTGACATGTCAAACACTTCACAGTAAAATCAGCAATGTCTCTTTTCATTCCATCCCACCAGTAATACACCCGCAGACCTCTGTACATCTTAGTACTTCCAGGATGAAAAAACAACTCATTCTTTAACTGTGAATCACAAGGCACACATAGCCTCTTCCCAAACCTCAAAACACAAACACAAACTTATCCAAGAACTCATCGAAAATTTTATTCATAAGGTCTATGAATACAGTAGGTGCATTGGTTAACCCAAAAGGCATAACTACAAATTCATAATGGGCATATCTAGTACGGAACGCAGTCTTCAGAACGTCTGCTTCTTTTACTTTCAACTGATGGTACCCCGACCTCAAGTCAATCTTCGAAAAATACTGAGCTCCCTGGAGCTGATACCACTTCATTCGATGGCCCAACATCTACTGAAGTTGTTGCAAATGATTTTACCACCCCTTTCTGCTTGTAGTCTGGCTGCATTCCCCCAGTTGAGTTCTTCGTTGGACACTTGTTTGCATAATGACCCATTTCATTACACTTAAAACATCATACCGTTGGCTTTTCATTTCCTGCTTGATCATCTTCCTTACAGATACGAGCAATATGACCAGACTTACCACACCGAAAGCACTTACCAGACTTGGATAAAAATTCTCCAGGATGCATTTTACCACACTTCTCACAGGATGGATATTTGGTTTTCTTACCTCCTTGCTTCTTTGATGAATTATTCCCCTTTGCCTGCCAACTAGACCTCTTATTCTGTTGTTTTTCATAGAACAACTGATCATCGGCAAACTCCATTTCCACCTTCTCCGCACATCGAACAAGTTTTTCATAACTTTTGAACTCACGAGAAGCTAAAGCCCTTTGATACTTTGGCTTTAACCCTGAGTAAAAACGGTTTATTTTACTATCAAGATCTCGTATGATGTTTGGAGCATACCTTGCCAATCGAGTGAACTCTTCTTCATAAGCAGCCACTGAATCATCCTCCTGCCTCAATTCTAGGAACTGTTTTTCCATCCTAAGACAAACCACATTAGGAAAATATTTCTCAAGAAACATACCTTTGAATTCATCCTAGTGAAGATCCTCAATCTCATCACTATCCCTGATATTTTTCACCATCGACCACCACTGATCAACTTCACCTTCAAAACGGTAAATAGAAAGACTAACCTTTTGATGTTCTGAACACCCCATGACATCAAAAATCTTCTCCAGTGCTTTAATCCACCCTTCAGGTTGCACAGGGTCAGATGATCCTCTGAATGATGGGGGACGTTGCCTCATAAAATGTTCCACCACTGACATGTTCCTCTACGGTTGATCTAGCTGATATCGTGCATGGATACCACCACCATTTATAGCCTGAGTCAACTGTGCCATCACTGCAACAAACTATTCAGTTCCGATTCCGACCATCTCAGGTTGCTGATTTGGAAGGTTATCTTCCTCCTGATGTCGTCCCAACATAGCTGCTTTGTTTCCTCTGCGGAAAACCATTCTGAACAGAGAATTATCTTAGGCGAAGCAACATGGTAATCCGTAAATGCTATATCATTTCAATCATATTATAATTTAACAATTTTTTAACTCCTAAAGTTTTCTAAACCGTCCTCTGATACCAACTATAAGGCACCAGCCATAAACCTTACTTAATATTGAATTAAAAGAATAATTCACGTTGAGGATCTTTTCAGGTTTAGAGTTTTAGAGAATTAGAACATAACTATTACATCTCAAAATATTACAAAGTAGACACTTTTACTATGATTCCATAATAAAAAAAACTCCTGTAAAGAAACATGTCTAGTTCCATGTTTTATATAGCGTGACATTCCCTTGATCCCATCCTTGACCTTATTCCACTTTAAGTCCTGTGAAAAACATTTCGAAAAACTTGGGGTGAGCATAAAAAGCTCAGTAAGGGATACAGAAAGAATGAAAACTGTTAGTTTTTCAAAATCAAGAAAACCATGAATACTCTATCAAATTAATACCTTCACCTTCATGAAGTAGTAAAAACTCTTCACTGAATAAAGTATCATTAATTACCTTTTTGTCACAAAAGTATTACCATAAAACCCATATATAGAACACATAAAATATATAAAGGTAACTTGGGACATAAACATACTTAAGTGGAATAACCATACGGTCGACTTCCACACATATCACTTAATGGAATAGCCATACGGCCAATTTCCATACATACTTAATCGAAGAGCCATACGGCCGACTTCCATAACCAATGCATTGGAGGTTATAACGTAACTACCCGTCCTGGTATTCACAGCACCACCCGTCATATGGTTTATAATGTAACCACCCGTTAAAATGACCAAGTACCAATATAAAATCATAAAACATAAAACCAATATAAAGGAAATATAACATTTACACATTTAAATCACAATATATCATAAATATATTGACATAATAGAATCATTTATCAAAACCATTTTCAATAACAAAATACATAAAAGAGTATATGGTATTTATTTTATTTTAAAAACATTACGGCTTGTTGAGGAAGCCAAAGACCAAATAATACTCGTGGCGGCGGAAAAAGTCGTTGTCACCACGTACGTTAAAAAAACATTCCTTTTTGTTGTTTAGTAAAACGCTTCGTAGAAAAAGATTCCTTTTGTATAAAAGTAAAATTCAAATGGGTTTATACACCGTATAAAATAAAGTTGTGTATAAAACCAAATATGCCTCAATGAAAGGAGATTGAGACGAAATCCCTTACCTTAGGTCCGACTTGACTTGATCGTTCTTTAACGTCCTGAATAATAAACTTGAGTTAATCTCTACTTTCTTATGAATCTTTTTCAGGTTCATTATTCCTTTTATACCATGTTATGAACATCATGTAATTAGTTAAGTTAATAATGTTCATTTTGTCGGTATTTGGTTCTTAAGTCAAAAATAGACTTCTTACACTTACATGTTGTTAATTTGGTCAAAGGTTCATTATATACAGAATGGTATTCATGATGTAGATATCATATATGTCATATATATCTAGTAAATACATGCATTTATAATATTACATAATCATTTAGAGGTAAGAAATGAAATGCACCGTTCATGGAGACGGTAGGCCGTACGTACGCATGAACGCTACTTTCATTTCATTGTCATATTAATGGAATTAAAACTAAATGAGAGGTATGTATATTTTAATTCCAGAATTATATTCATCACTTAGATATATCATTAGTTATATATATACATTATATACATGTACTTTTAATAGTACATTACATTTGGGGATAAGAAATGAAATGCACCGTTCATGGAGACGGTAAGCCGTACGTACGCATGAACGCTACTTTCATTTCTATCTCATACTTTAATGGAAAGAAATAATAATGATATAGAGGTATATTATAATTCCAGTATAACATCATATATAATATCTTTAAATCCATCCTTTACACGTCCCACATATGGCATTAACGAATCACATCACTTTTAGGGGGCGGTAGTCCGCACTTCCTTCAATGAAGATATCGTGTTTACCCATAATGGAAAACATAAAGGTATGCCAAAAATGAAAAATACAGAAGCTTAAAGAAAACATAAACATATTATATATCATATATAAAAATAGTGACATCATAATGGCCACCCTTGAAGGTGTTAAATGAGTATTGAACAATCATCGTTTCGGGAGGCAGAATTTTGCCATCCACAGAAACCGTATGTTCTTTAACCATTTGATGTAGTTGTGTGAGAGTGTAGCTCAAATAAATATTATAACAACATCCTAGTATATTTAAGATACTGTTGTTGTTACAAAAGAAGTAAATAAAAAGAGTTTAGAGGGTTGGTGAAGCAAAATAAACCAAATGAACAAGAGAGAACGAATTGCCTTTAAAAGTGTAACTCCTTTTTGATTTGAGCCTAAAGGCTTCCTTTGAAAGGATTATGCCCAAAGGGAATCCTCTAGGATGAGGCGAGGTATGTGGAGAGAGTAATTGGGCAGGGGTTTGCCGAGCCAAAGGCTTGTGGAGTGTGTGAAATGAGGTAGAGGTGGGGGCCTTTTATAAGAGGAGAGGAGGGGCACTTTTGGAATGTAAAGAAATATTACTTTATTTGAAAATGTGTTTCGGTTTTAAAAGGTCCCACGTTGATATAATTCGTGGATAAGGTGATAAGGGTTCGAAATAAACTCATCCAATTGTTTTTGGACATGTCTAGTTCATAGATTGTTCATTATCATTCCATTTTATTTAAATCGTCAAATAATGATGTCATCGCTGCATCATTATTATGTCATATATAATTTAATTTATTTAATGTCTAAAAATCATAAAAAAAATACTATGATGTAGGAAATCGTTTTATCTTTCCGATTACTATTTATAATCAAAAATTTTACTTGTATAACCCCACTTAAAAATTATTTTAGTAAAACAATTTATGTTAGTGTCATTTTCACTTTAACATTAAATAAAAATATATTAATGTCATTTTCCAACTAATGTGGCTCCAGGGGGTCCCCAAGTTGGCCCATGGCTTTTCTTGGTCGGCCATGACTCACCCAATAGGTGTAGGACAAGTTTCATGGTGTTTTCACATTCTTATAATACCATTTTTACCTTAAACTACACTAATTACCTCTAATCGCGATTAATGAAAAAAATTTACTATTCACCAAAAAATTATTTTAATCTCATTGAACCACATTTTACTTCATAATGACAACCATGTATTTCGGATTTTCAAAATTCAATACACATTAGTGGTAAACTTTCATTTAACTGAAAAATCAGTTTGCTTGATTACCACTTAGTGGTTTCACTATTCATCAAAAATTGAAGTTTTTCAGAAAATTACCAAAAATTCACCCTAAGCTATATTTTATATTCCGAATTCAAAAATGAAGTCCATTTTACAAAATTCAAAACATATAAGTCAAATTAATTAATTTAATAATTAATTCCCGCTGTCATGACAAATAGCGTGTTTTTGTGAAACAATAAGTATCAAATGATTGACGCCAGTTTAAGTCCAATTTCAAAGTGAAATTGATTCCAATGACCACCATTGGATTAACTGGTAAAAATATTTTATAATTTCACTTTAAAACCAATTAAAATAATAATCTAATCATATAAATAATTTAGATTAAAAAGAGGTTTTTAATTAAAATACAACATTTTACACTATTCATAAAAAAAATGAACTTTATCAGAAAAGTACCAAAAATTTACACAAAGTAAATTTTGATGTCCTGATTCTAAAGAAGAGTTATATTTGGTCCAAAATAAATTATAAGAGTGATAAAAACTATATTTAATGACGGTTCACCATTAAATGGTGATAAGTGAACCTTTAGTGAAAATTAGAGTATATAGGCCCGTAAAATTGAACTCTTTCCGTATTTTAAGCTTTTATCTTTTATTGGGTAAATGTATAAACATTTAAAAACATATCTAATCATATTTTAGTTATTTATATCCATTCCCGCCAGTACAATGGCTACTTGTTAACTAAAATTTAAAATAATATTATTTTATTACTAGTGTGCTACGTAAGTTTCAAAGAAACTCGTCGTTGCGTAACGGGTACGCTATCGAACATAGAAATCCCTTTAAAATAAAATTAATATTTAATTCGTAAATATTAATAAATATGAAAATTCATTATTCTTTATTTACCTGGGATGTTACAATCAGTATCTTGAATAAATTTATGGCATGAAAATAGTGTTTTATATCTTTTTAAGTGCTTAACAGAAGTTGTTTTTTTAATGAGTGCATGCCATGTGTTCGGTAAATTGCATGGTTGTCTTTTATGTGGCTAGAGCAATTTAAAATAATTTGTTTCGATTTATAAATATATTGGAATCATGTAAGAAAATTATTTTGGGATCCATTTATGGCTTTAAAATTTGGATTTGTTCACAAACAAATGGTATTTTTGTTTACAACATGTTTTTGCCCGAGTTGCCGGAAAATGGCTCGTTTCACATTCTTATAAAAATTATTGTGTTTTGAATATGTCACCTGAGTATTTTAAGCGATTTATGAATGTGGTTTTATTATTTAAATGGTGTGTACACACCTCCTTCATAAAATTTAAATGCATAACTTTTTCAAATGTATGTTTTGAGAAAACTTTAATGGCTCATTTGGCCTTTCCTAAAAATGAAGAATGAGTGTTTTACTTGTTTATAACAATTTCTGAAATTGGGATTGTTTTATGGTCCATGAAATTATTTTTTTTAAATTTTTCTAAGGCTGAAAAATATGTTTTGGTATGGTTTTGATGTGTTTTTATAATTGAAAGAGTGTTTTTGAATGAGTTTCATGTGCAATTCCTCAATACATTTCTTGGAATTGTTTTACGAAAATATTTACCAGTTTGTTGATTCGTGAAGAAAATGTGAAGAAATTTTGTGGGTTGTTTGTGTGTTTATGTTTTGGGGTTGGACTTTTTATGTGAAATGCGTATTTGATAATTTTTTTATCTTGATTGAGAACTAATGGGAATCCCGGGTATCTAGGTGGGGGACATCTAATAGAATGCTAGTGATCCTATAGGGTTTGGCCCCTGTTTCATGTAGAAAGTTTGAAAATGACAACAATAACTAAACTTTGATTATGATGAGGTTATGGGAACACTAGTTTATGGGTATTCTCCCGAAAATTGGCTCGTGTACATGATAATAGATATTTATTATGGTTACTTTCACCGAGATACTAGTTACCTGGGGCTCACAACTCACTAGTGCCTAAGGGTGTTCCTGTGACATGTGCTCATTGGATCTTTTGTACTCACCGTCAGTATATGGAGTGTTTGGTTGATAAATTCAGCAGTGTGTGTGATTTATTTAAAAGTTAAAATTCTTTAATGCATCCCTCTTGAACACTATTTTAATTTTATTGTTGCACCACTTTGATTGTAGTTACTTGAATTTGTGTTTATAAAACATTCTAATTTTTGTCTGGTAGTTTTTTGATAGCATGGGAGCTCATTTGGAAGACATAACAGTATATATATTTAAAACATGAAATTGTTGTTTCTTTTATTTTAAAGGAAGTCCATTGGGAATAGAATATCGGGCTAACCTACCGAGTTTTAGTACTCACTTCTATTTTCTTCTTCTGTTTTTATCCCTTGTGTGGGTTTCAACTTGAGTTCAATCGCTTGGGGCGATGTGTGATCATTTTATTGGAGAGTAACCAAATGTGTCACATGGAGTTAGTTGGTTATCGAGTTTGGTCAATTGAGTTTTTGGCTTATTTGTACATTCAGTGTCTTGTAAAAATATTGTCCAGTTCAATTTTTATTAAAATGTATTTTGGGTTGTCCATTTCATTCCACTTTTGGTTTGATTAATCATATATGGGAGAAATATTTCCCTTTTGTACTCTATTTATGACCATGGTTCTTGTCTCCATCCCAGTAGGATCGGGAACACCTCTCATGACTTCTCGCTGGCTGGCCTAGGTGACCAGTTCCAAGTCGACTCAGACTTGTTCATGACTAAATGGTATTAGATTAGGGAGACTCTTAGCAGACCATTCATTTAGAGCTCCCTTGTTATTTGTGGATTTCAAGGTAGATGGAATAGGATTGTTGGTACTTGAGGGGTATGTGCGGGAAGAGCGTCACAAAGTCTAGCTCGTTCTGATCCATGGGTTTAAATGGGAAGTCTGGTTATATAAGTGTCCTTTGTTCTTGCCGATTATTTGGTGTTGGGATATGACAAGGAGAGTTTGACTAATGGCCTCTATGAGATCGCAGGTCCTGGAAAGCCATGCGTAGCTAGGGAATGGTCTTAATAAGTATCTCTTTGTTGGTGTTTTGTTTGACATATGGACACCAACCATATGGTCATGTCACCCACAGACAGTAGTTCCCTTTTTGGGTCTCTTGAACCTTTCATGAATTCAGATTTTTTTTTCAAAATACATGTGTGAGTATTATGGAAATGGGTTTGAAAGGAATGAATGTATTTGGAAAAGTAGAGAAGGGGTTTTAAAAAATTAAGTACAAGAATGGTTTTAGAAGGTTGTGTTGTTGTGAAAAAAAAATTGGAGGGAAGTGAA
The DNA here is from genome assembly GCA_963277665.1 of Viscum album. NCBI lineage: Eukaryota > Viridiplantae > Streptophyta > Magnoliopsida > Santalales > Viscaceae > Viscum > Viscum album. The sequence goes on along the minus strand of OY728162.1, from coordinate 594,121,538 downwards.
AATGATTTAACGGGATTAGATTATCCATAATCTAATCATGTGGTCTGTTGGAATAAAATGTTTTGTAATTGTGAATCATTTTAAGGTGATTCTGAATATTATTTTAAATGGGGTATTTTTAGATGTTAAAAAGTATTTTAATAGGATAAATTAGTATTGTAAATTTTTTTGATCAGTTGGTGTTTCCCTTGCAAGGGTATTGGTCTCAATAGACCTCAGATTATGAAAATATACCTTGCTGAATTTTAAAAAAAATAGGAAGGGGTTATTCAAAGTGTCTTGGTTATTTTAAAAGTTGTTAAAATTAAAAAGGTGTAAATTTTTAAGCAAATATTTCATAATTAATTGTGGTTTTTTGTGAAATATAAAAACAGTTTTTGACATGGTGGTTGGTGTTCCTTTTGAAGGTGAATGATATTTGGAATGGTGTTGTTTTTTTACCCTTTGGTGTATTCATGGGTACTCACATGAACTATTTTATTAATATCTGGAAGGATGTCTTATATGGAATGGTGGTTGGGTGCCTGGGGTGGTATGGAAATGTGAATGTGGGTGAGACATGATGAAACACCATTGGTGAATGTGGAAACCCACCATGTTAGTTTGTTTTTCAAAACAGTTTTAGATGAAAAATTTTGTCCATTTTATTAAACCAATGGTTATGTGGCTTGATTTTTCTATTTCCTAGAAGAGTTATTTTATTCAGTAAGCTTCCTTGTGATCTTGAAGTCATAATGTTGTTGTATCATGAGATGATATCTTGTTAGTGGATTGGTTTTGGAGTAATTTTCATTGGGTTCCTAAAGATGTGTTTGATGTTGTCATGTGTCCATGGATAGTTCTTCGTAGGAAATCTTTTCTTGCTGATCAAACTAAGGATTAATTTCAAATGATAAATCCACCCATTTGGAGGATGCTTCAACCTATTTTTTGGAATAGAGATCTGATTGGGATCAATTAAAAGTGCTTCTAGGTAGTGATAATTCTTTTTCACATAGCAGTTGTGTTCGGTGTTGTTGAGTTGTCTAGTCATATTCCTTGTATATTCTTCCCCTCATTCGGAGTGAGACATAAGTTTTATATGTATCTATGGGTTACTAATTTCATTAAGTTTTTTTGTGAGCGAATGAGTTTTTTTGAGTGCTGTGATCCGCATCACCTGACTGTGGTGCATCAGATGCTTCAAGAATCCGGGCTCCAACCACAGGCCTCGGAGTGAAGCTTTTCATGCAGTCAGGAAATCACCCGAGGTTTCGAGTGGTCGATTAGGATCCTTCTTCCTCTATTTTGGTAAGTTAGTTTCTATGTCAATGTTTTTGTTCCACATTTCTTTAAATTTCCCATTGTCGCAACAAGTGTGGTGGATTTACCCTTCACACATTGTCAATGGTTATGCATTCATGGAGGTGGGTTTTCAATCAATGTCTGTGTGTGGACCGCCTATGAAAATTATGTCCGGTCATGGTGTTACCTATTTTTAGGTGGAGAGTTTTTGGTAGTTCCATTGATTATTTTGTGGTTTCAGTGGCCAAATTATTGGGTCCCCTTCCCTCCCATCCCTGAGTAGTGGTGGTCCAGATCTGTGCTGAAATGTTGGCCCAGTTCATGTCCCGTCCATTTGTGAGTGAGTGGTTTATATGTTCATGTTGTAACCTTATTAACTTGTTATTTTAGGTTTTTTGGATAATTTTTTTGGGATTGTGTGATTGAGGCCAAATTCTAGCTCATGTTGAATTCTTGTATGTTTGTGGCTAGTAGGTTTCTAATAATGGGGAGACCCACCATGAGACTTATTGATTTTCATCCTAAAATATTTTCCGGTGCTAGTTTTTTCTTAATGGGGGGAGTTAATTCTCGACTCCACTAGAATATTTTGTATTTTTTAGTGCTCTTGGGTTTGGGTTATGGTTTTTTTTATTGTGAGAAGGCCTAGCAATCAGTTTCTTGGCTTGGTTGTGGAGGTGGTGGTTTGATATTTCAAATGATTTTCTGGAAGTGGTTGTGAGTAGTGTCTTTTTTTTAGAAAGAGGATTATCATCCATTGATGTTTGTTGATATTTCCATTTCATGATAGGATGGATAATGTTGATAGGTAATCCTTAGGTGTTGATTTTTTATCCGCAAAGTGTGATTGCTTTCCGGGGGTGGAAAGCTTTAATGGTGGGGAGAATTGTCACATCCGGTTTTTTTTCTATGTAATGATCCGGTCCATTGGAAATCCCGATCATTTTAATTGGTATTTGGTGAGTTTGATCTTGAGTTTTTAGGTTTCCTATATGTTTAATCACCCTAATTTGGGTTCCCCATTAATTTTATAGGAGTTTTTGAAGAAAGGGTGGTTATATCATTATTTTGGAAAACCGTGATCCCATTTCCAGTTTTTTTTTTAAAAACTGAATTTATTTCTTTTATAACACCTTTGTTTTTCATAAGTTTTCACCCATTACACTTTACAATTTTCATATACTGACATATTAAAACTTCAGTATCCTTTTGGACCCCATATAAATCTCTAAGAACGGTTAATTGGGGTTACTTATTTACGTATTGGGCCAACCCATGGGCCCATTTCCTATTTTAAAAAATTTATTTTTTTCTTTTATATCTAATTCACATTTTAATATATTTCAGTGATTATACCTCAACCTCGAAGCCAATACCCCTATCCTAACCCCTAGTAAATATTTACCCTCCTTGGAGCTCATATGGTTCTCAGATTACGGGAAACGTTATCATGTTACCTCAAATCGCCTAAAATTGATAAGGTAAATTGTTGTATACATAACACACTAAATAATTTCTATTTTTTTAAAAAAAATATTCTTTCCATGGTTATTCCAGACCATAGGAGACTCTCTAATATGTTTCATTCCATTCCATTGTAATTATGGGTGCAGATAAAATGGAATACGAAGAGTTTTCTAGTGTAAAAGTTTAGTTTCCATCTCCACTATCCTCCCGCATCGTTCTCCTTTCATTATTTCATGTTTTTATAATCTCCCGTAGTCATGATAGACCTATGTTTAGGTTATACCATGGTTTTTGATGGAGTATATATTCATTTAGGTATGGCGTTCATAGTTTTAGGGTTTATAAAACCGCGGCGGGTGATTTCGGGTGTGCGTCTCCATTACGACAAGGATTTGAGGTAGGATATCCCTTGAACAAACCTTTACCATTTAAGTATCAACATTTTAATTCTGTTATAACATTATTTATGTGATATGTTCTTCTGTGAAACTTTGGTTCTAATGTTTTTGTGTGAAAATTAGATTTAATGACTTATTTTGTTAAAAAATATACTTATTTTGGTATAAATTTGTAATCCTCTTGTTTGATAAATTATTCCATGAGATTTCACACTTGGATTGTTGTATTTTTAATATTTCTCAGCATCTTGAAGAACATTATGGTAGGATAATTGTGTTATATCCCTTTTTATGTGCCTAACATAAGTTGTTTTTTTAAAAGTTCATTCCACATGTTAGGTAAATTGCCTGGTTGGATTTTATGTGTCTAGTACAATTTAAAATATTTTTTTGGATTTATACATATATTGGAAGCATGTAAGAAAATTATTTTGGGATGCTTTTATGGATTTCATATTTTGATTTTGTTTTACAAACAAATTGTATTTTTGTTTACAACATGTTTTGGCACGAGTTGCCAAAAAATGGCCCGTTTCACATTCTTATAAAAATGATTGTGTTTAGAATATGTCACCTGAGTGTTTTAAGGGATTTATGAATGTGTTTTTACCCATTAAGTGGTGTGTACACACCTCCTTAATAAAATTTAAATGACTAACTTTGTCCGATGTTAATTTTGAGAAAATGTTTAAATTCCCATTTGGCATTTCCTAAAAATGAAGAAAGAGTGTTTTACTTGTATATACTATGTTGTGAAATTGGGATTGTTTTATGGTGCATGAAATGATTTTATAAAATGTTTTAGTGCAGAAAAATATAGTTTGTTATGGTTTTGAAGTTTGTTTATAATTGAAAGAGTGTTATTGAATGATTTTTATATGAAAAGCCTCAATCCACATCTTGAAATTTATTTACGAATTTATTTAGCAGTTGGTTGATTCGTGAAAAAAATTGTGAAGAAATTTTGTGGTTAGTTTTTTTGTTTATGTATTGGGGATGGAATTTTTATGTGAAATGTGTATTTGATAATATGTTTAACTTGATTGAGCATAAATTGGAATCTTGGGTAACTAGGTGGGCGTATATGTACTAGTATTCTAGTGATCTAGTGGGATTTGGCCCCTGTTTCACGTAGCAAGTTTGACGATGACAACAATAACAAAATCACGATGATGATGATGTTGGGGGACCACTAGGTTATGGGTATTCTCCCTACTAGTGGATCTTGTGCATGAGAATGGATATTTATTATAGTTACTTTCACAGAGATTCAAGGTACCTGGGACTCACAACTGACTAGTTCCTAGTGGTGTCCCCGTGACTTGTGCTCATTGAATCTTTTGTACTCAACGTTGGCATACAATGTTTTTGGTTTGTAAATTATGTAGTCTATGTGATTTATTTAAAATTTAAAATTCTTTATATTAGCCCTATTGAAAACTATTTTCATTTTAATGTTGCACCGCTTTGAAAGCAGTTAATTGCATTCTTGTTTATAAAACATGCATGTTTTTGTCTGGTAATTTTTTTATAGCATGTGAACTCATTTATAAGACATAACATTATATATATATATATATTTAATTATTGAAATTGATGTTTCTTTTATTTTAAAGGATTTGAATTCAAAATAGAATATCAGGATAACCTACTGAGTTTTAATACTCACTCCTACAATCTTCTTCTGTTGTTATCCCTTGTGCATGTTTTAGCTTGAGTTTGATCGCCTTGGTCGATGTTTGATGATTTTTTTTTGAGAGTGACCAGAGTGGCCACATGGAGTTAGATGGTTATCGGGTTTTGTCAGTTGAGTTGTTGGATTAGTTGTACTTTCAGTTTCTTGTACAAATAATGTTCAGATCAATTATTATTTATATTCATTTATGGTTGTCCATTTCATTCAATTGTTTGTTTGATTGTTCATATATGGGTGAAATAATTCCCTTGTGAACTATATTGATGCCCTTGGTGCTTGTCGCCTTCCCGAGAGGATCTGGAACGCCTCTCGGGACATGTCGTTTGTTGGCCTGGGTGACCAGTTTAGGGTCGACTCGAACTAGTTCGTGAAAATGTTTCATTTTTTAAAGGATGTAAATATATTTATTATGAACTATATAAAAGTTCAATCTAGGAAAATCATGATTATCCTAGAATTCAATATGTTTTATTTCATATTTTTTAACCATAATGTTTGGATCATTTATGTACTATATTTTACAAAACTATTACAATGATAGGTACACAAGGATTCGATTCCTTTTAATCATGATAATGTATTAAAATAATTCATAGCCACCAGGATTCTAGTTTTTGGGAATTAGAATATATTTTTGATAAAATAGTGTGATATGTAGATATCTTCATAAAAAATATTTGTTATTTATCATATGTAACTAATAGTGGAATAGGGGTAAATTTATTTGAATATTTCTTGAATAAATACAGTACAACAAAAATCAGGAGATTTTTTAAGATATGGATCATAATATTTCATCAATGGAAGCATGATTGTAAACAATATCAATAAAAAATGAAATTATAATAATAATCTCTCACTACTTCAATAAAATTTCATCATAATAACAATGAGATGATAGTATTACATGAATCATATAATATCAAAAAAATTGTAATTATCATCATATAAAATCATAATTTTTTCATATATACATCTCATAAATGAATATTGGTATATTTGAATAAAATGTCTCAAAGATGGAATATTGTAGAAAAATTACCATATCAATTTGGTATCATTTGAACGGTAAAACCCATGAAATAAAATATAATTAAATTGGTATGTAAATAAAAATAATTTTATTTATATGAATCATATATAATACAATCATTGTATGTTTATATACCACAGAATATAAATGATTGTTTAATATGTAACAAGTCTCCCATAAATAGATGTGAAACTAGAAATCCCCAAATGCTCTTTATTGACTCTCTCCATACTCATTCAAACCTACTATATAATGTATAAAATTATATTATAAATATCTTAATGAACCAAATTTAAAAAAATATCATACCTTATATGATTTACATATGACCTTTTTTTACCCATTTAAACAATTCATTGTAAATGTTACATTATGGGTATTAACTACATGGTCTATCACATGTGTTTGGATTTGTTATATTATTTGTCCTCTTACTTATTTAATGAAATCATTATATCAAAAATTATAACTATAATTCATATTCCTTATGTATTCCATAGATTTTTATATATAATAATATATAAAATATCTAAATAGAATATGGAGTACATCATTCATGGAGACGGTAGACCGTATATACACATGAATGTAGTTTCCATTTTCTTGTCCTATTGAAATAATGAATATATGTAACATATACACATATATTATCATTATATAATCATTATTAATTAATAAATATTATATTAATTAACTATACCAATTCTTAATACATTCATTTTATTGTTTGAATGAATCACATAGCTTCGAGAAGACAATAGTCTGTAGAAATAGAAACAAATTTATCATATTTACAAAAAATTGGAATCATGAATTTAGGTATTCTAAAATAAATATATATTTTTAAATTCCACATAAAAATAATATATATCATATAAAAAATAATATGAATAATTATTCTCAAGCATAAATGGTGGTTGTGGATGAATGTACAACATTAGATCACAAAGCGGTAGTCTATTCCGCACATTAATGAAGATTGTGTATATCATCTGACATATGTTTTTTTAGTGTAGGTTAAAACCATAATATAACAACATATAAATATATTTTTTGTAATCATATCATTATTTATTATTTGAAGAATATTATTTTATTGGGTGAGGGGAGAAATTGAAAAAACAGCTTGTTGACGGATGATACCTCTTATTTGGGTAACTCTATTTGGTTTTCAACAAAGATATTCATTGGATGGATTTCTACACAAAGGTATGATTATAGGATGAAACAATAGAATTTTGGAGGATAAGTTTATAGGTTTTGGATGACTCAAATTTCATGATATTTTTTAAGAGAGTGGGAGGAGTGAGGCCTTTTATATGTGAGGAAAAAGGACATACTGGGTGTTGTAAATAATCTTTGACTGGTGACCAAATTTTACATGTCCTACAATGGCTAAAAATAGTAAATTATATATCTTTAGATATTTGAGGGCCTAAATATGATTATCCAATTATTATTAAATATATTTAGGTCAATATTTACAACTTATATTTTAATTTTTCTTATTAATTAATCATATTTTTAACAAAGACATTGTAATTGATTTTAATTTCATTCAATAATATTTTGTTTCATAATATGTGAATAAATTAATATAGATTATAGATTATTAATATTTCAATATTTCAAATCATTTTTTATTATTATAATCATATAATCAATATAAATTAATTTAAATTTCATCCCATATAATAAATGAGACAAAATGATATTAATATGAAAAAGTGAAAAAATTTAAAATGTTTTTATATCCTATTAAAATTTTAAATATATTATAATGACATTGATAATTTTAATTGTTTTATTACAAATCTAATTATAATTTTTAAAAAATTTAAAATAATATATATGTATAAATTAATTTTTAAAAATTTCAATTTTGGATTAAAATTTAGTAAATTCTACTGTTCGACCAAAGATGATGTTTTTCAAAAAAAATCCATTAAAATCACAAATATATAATTCTGAAATGATGATGTCCAATATGATATTTTTAAATATTATATTTATAATTTGTTTAAAATTAATTATGTTATTTTTCACATAATGAAATAAGAATGTGTTTTTTTAAGAAAAAAATATTATCAAACATATAAAGACTATACTAAAATTTAAAATTTTTTATCAATAAATTTTTTAAACATTATAATTATAAATATAATTTATAAAATGGATACTTCATTCCATATTAGTTTTTTTATTTTCCATGTAATAACCATCACATTTAAATAATTATTATAATAAAATGTTGTTTTGTAGAAACTCAGTGTATCATATAACACAAGCAACGTGTGGGATGGGTATTGTGCAACCATCAAATGGTATAGTGTATACAAAAATCCATAAATGAAATTTAATTTATTCGAAAAAAATTACATAATAATTATTGGTTTTATAATTATACTCCAATTACCCATCTTTAGTATCACTAGATGGGGAGAGTGGTCAGACAATGACCTGGTGAGATGGGTATCTATAGCCTATCCAAATGTTTCCATGAAATGATTATTTGATTGAAATTAATCAAACCGACTCCTAATTATCCTTGATCCATTAATTTTTCTCACCATGTATAGTTTATCTAAATAAACCAATGTTAATACGTACCTAAGAAGCTAATAAATACATGAAATATTTCATTTCATTTCTTGAAAACAACAACATATACTTTTCTCTAAATCCGTGAAAAATATGTCAAAATACCATATAAAAATACATGATAATTTAACTGGATAGAATAACTAAATCTAGAACCAAAAAACCATTCTATACAAATTATAACATCAATGTTATTTTAAAGAGAATAATAACATGTTATTTTTTCAAATATTTTGGTTGTAATATGTTATGATGAAGCCTCCACACTGTCCACAAAATTTCCTATATCAATAAATTCATATATACATATTATATATATTATCATTAATGATATTAGTAAACCCAAGGTTTAGAAAAATATGATATATTATCCCCTCCATATTAGGGATCTAGGACAACAAAATTTAACACATTTCGTCACTATGAATCAGAGTTAGTGAGAGAAAACTTCACAGATTCCAAAACCCCCAGATAATTCCATTTAATAATAGGGGTCATAGAATAATAGAATAAAAATAATTTCATCCAAGCATACTTATCCTTTAATTTAATACTAATATTGATGACTCTTTGGTAATTGATCAAGTTATTCATCAACTATCATCAAATGAGCCTTATTTTGTATATTTCCAATTATTAACATATTTCGTATAACTATATTTCACGGATTTTATTGGTTACCATAGAACTGAAAAACCATAAATGGTCTATCATAAAGGCGATCGAGACACCAATGTAACCCCTTTTGAAAAAATGAGACACTCATTTACCACTATGGTGACTCATGCGAGTAATAAATTTCCATTACCACTCATTATAGTATTTAATTTTTTAAATAATCATCAAACCCAAAATAAATGATTCCAAGGTTTTAAAAAATTAACATCGACTCATATGTTCATATTGGTGGAAATAAGGGAATTAAAAATGATTAGGGGTTGAAATTAATATAAGTATCATAAGGAGTTAAAACAGTGATATAAAGAATTGAATATGTTTTTAGAGCCTCATATTTTATACTTGAAAAAATGGAAAAGCATGTATTCGATATGTAGAGCACAAACACCTAATTTGAAAATCATACCTTTGAAGTAACATCATCAACACCCTTGGAAATGTGAAAATGGTAGAGGACATGGATCTCGTAGCTTCCTCTCTTTTAACCTTGAATAAAAAAAACCAGAGAATCTAGTAGAATAACCTAATGTGGGTGACCAATTTTTTTCCACCTACATACCATCTGGAGACAATGTAAAAATAATCTCTAAACCTTCACCAACATACACTATCAATAAATATTCTCAAAAACTCATCCCACTACTATGTCAATATAAGAATAACCATCCTGAAATGTATTCATTCTACCTCTACAAAGCTTCACCAAATGACCCTACAAAAACCAATTAACACATAATATATGGTCATCCAAAACCTTGAAACATATACACTGGTAAATTTAATAAAAACCCTTATATGATACTTGGGGGGAAGCAGTTCTACTAAATTAATTTCCACAATAGTACAAGGAGAAGAAATAAACTATATCACTCGAGTATCATCATCAGAACACATAATAACCCCTCTGGAAATATGATCATCATATAACATGGTTGGATTCTAAATCCTTAGAAACATCAATGGTAATCCTATAAAAACTGTTGGATGACCTTAATCTAAACAATATATCACACTCCATGACTGTCCAAAAGGTGATAATTTCCTAAAACTATATTATCTCTCATACATGGACCAGTCCATGAAAAATTCATCCCAGGAGAAAATTTATAGAGAATATTGACTTAGATTTAATAGAAATTTACACCTAATATTGAAACCCCCATGAAGCGTCAAAATTTATAAAGAAATCTTGATGTGAATTTTGATGCCCATATATCACAACTATTGATAGTTCATGATACCCATATGATTCTCAGAGTACTAATTTTGAAAATTCCTCCATCGGATATCTTTCAATCATATTGGTGCACTGAGGGGCCCCTGAAATAGTGGGGATTCTCATAAATTCATAACTCATCAGCCCAGATTCACCCCCTAGAACCACATTGAAATATAAATAATCATGAGCCCTCTCCTTGATGAAATGATAAATATTTTCTAGAAGCACTTTATAATGATCAATCTCATCCTCTTCCCTCATCACCTCATTGAATGACCGAAAACATGAATACCACATCTTCCCCAAATTAAGGACGACCATTATAGGAGCACTCTGATCCAAAATCTTATATTCTTCATAGAAAATAAATGGTGATCATTATAAAATATGAACTGATGAGGATTATAACATTGGAATAATAATGGAAGCTAAATATACAGACATAATCTCTTGATCAGAATCCAATTTTTCCAATGGTCCATCTGGTATCTCCAATCAAAAAGTCTATTTGTAATGGAAGATATCTTTACTCATAATTTATCATTGAATATGATGAACACCAATAAAATTAAGAAACATTACAAGAAATATATCACGATTTAATAAGTGAAATATAATTATATCAATAATAATTCTATATTAATTGATATATAGAATATAGTTAAACTACCTTTAATCATGGGATAAAAATATATTTATCACATGGGGGAGTAATTTGAAAAAAAAAATTAATTTCTTTATATCAACAATGAATTAATAAATAAAATGTAGTTATGGACCATTTACATGATAGGGTAAAACATTTTATATTCCATCTAGTGAATATTGATGGATAGTATCATATGAAGAATATAATTTACCATTTATATTTCTTATCAATGGAAAAGGACTTATATGAACAATATTTTTCAAGTACATTTAAATAAAACCGCATTTCAAATAAGAAAAATTACACATTTCCATAATTAAATTTATATAATGTGTTTTGTAAAAATATCATAATAATAATTTCAATTAGAATAAATTAAAATATATAGATAAAGATCTAAATAAAATGAGAATTTTTTTTATAATGAGGTGAAAATATGAAAATGTTACAAGGAAAGATGTTTCACATTTTTAAAAAATTACAAATATAGAAAATGATAATAATGTTTTTAAAATGAATGAAATTTTGTATTGTAATTGAATATGATGTCTCAAAACTATGTAATCATAGATATAATAATTGATATTGAATAAAATAAATATGTATATGAAAAAATAGATTCTTCCAATTGATATTGATAGACAAGGTCAGTTCTAATTACATAAAACATTTCTCATAAATTATGAGTAAATGGGCGATAAAATATTGGTATAATATTTCAATACAGATGATATCCCACTTTAAATTATTTTAGTTTTCATAAAAATCACAATATCCTTAATTTAAATTATGTAAATAAATTCATTATTTGAAATTAATATTTTCAATCAAACAATTATTGTTTGATTATCTTTTTAAGCAAACCCCTATGCATTATGAAAATAATTTATATCAATATAACTATATATTATAAAATTATATGAATATTGTGAAACCCTTTATTATATTAATATAATTTCATTATAAAGAATATTCACCATTATAAATATAACATGGTGTAGAAATCAACAACTATATCATGGTGTAATAATTTGATTCCAGAATCCCTTATCATTATTCTGATGCATTTTGGACATTTTCCAAACACCATAGAAATTTTAACTAAAATTATGAAATATTTACTAGGATCCTTATTTAGAAATATATGAATTTTATGTTTAAATTTTAATACTTATATTCACATATATTTTTATTTATTTTTTATTTATTTTCAATAAATGGTTTAAATAATGGATACCATTTCAATATTGTTTTTTTGAGTATAGTTTGTATTCATTCATCCGAGGAAATCATTTCGAAATAAATTTTTTTATTTTATATGTTTAAATGAAAGGGTTTATAATGTTTTTTCTTCATGTAGTTATTTTTTCATTTATTCGACATTAAAATGAAATCTACTATGAACATGTTTTAGTTATTCATAACTAAAAAACAATGATTTCTTAATTAATTAGATTAACACTCATTCTATAATTATATAAAAGGAATTATTTTTAAAATATTTTTATCTTGTCATTTATTTGGTTCTAATAGTAATACCTGAAATATTTTTAGTTGATTATTTATGTGGGATGCAAGAAACACCTAAATATCAAAAAAATAATTTAATTGATTATTATGAATTGATTTACATGTAATATAAATATAATAAATTAATAAAAATTACATATATTGTTCATTAGTGTCATATATTATAATAGGTAAAAATTAGAAGATGATTATTAAAAAGATGATTTTATTTACATTGAAATAAGTTTTTCCCATATAACACTTTTTGGGATAGTGGAATTTAACTAGATTTTCTATTAAACATTTTTTAAATAGTATTATATATTTTTATTTCTTAGATATTAATTGTTTTATATGAATCATATTTATCAATAAGTACAAATATTATTTCCACCAATGTAATACTATGATGAAAATAAAAATGCAATCATATGTTTTATATAAGTGGTTATCTACATGTACATACATATAATGATTTAATGTTCTATTTAATAGGATACATGAGTAACAGGTTTTTATCATTTTTGAAAAACAAATGTGATATACATCATTATATAAAATTATATTCCAATTTGTGAAAAAATGATGTGAATATGGATGTTTTGAAACAATCAATATATATGGGAAGAACATAAGTGTGTTAATACTCAACAGACATGGATCATAAAACATTATATTTTTCATAATGCATTATCATAAAAAATAGATTCACATAAGTCAACAATCTAGAGTTGTTGAAAAAAATATTTAGTTTGTGATTCTGTAAAAATAAATGAAAACATAGTGAACAATTTTTTTTTATTAGAACATTATTATCATATAATTCATTAAATCAATCATAAATTTGAATAATATACATAGTTAATCAAAAAATATTTCAAGATAAACCAATAACTATTAAGAAAAATCACATTACTCGGGGCATTAGAGGGCTATGAAAGAACCACCCATACATAGATAACAATGTATAACCTATCACTGGTATATAAGAGAACCACTCATCCATCATCTATTTATATTTCCATGTTCATTATAATGAGAATAATAATTTGGTACTTTCACAATTTAATATATAATATTCAAATGATTGATCATGGAAAGTTTTTCCATAGAATAAAAATGATGTTAGATTAAACTATCTTTTAACTATTAATAATACTTCTAGATAAGAAAGAAAGTTATCATTAAAATATATCCCAACTGGATCATAATTAAAATCATGGGTTTTTTCCATAATTAATATAAATACCATTGAAAATTAATTATAAATATTATTAATTAAAATAAAATTTCAATGTAAGAATTTAATTAAAAATTAAAATTATCATTTAATATTAGGAATGATTATATATTTGAAAATAAATATAGAAAACTATAAAATTAACTTCAAGTAAATTTTAATCATGATTGATCCAAAAGGAACCTAAAATATATAATATAAAATAATAAATTACATTCACACTCAGAAAAATAATGTGAAAGGTATTCAATTGAAAATGTAAAAAAACATTTTTTAAACATTTCAAATAAATCTAAAAATACTTGAAAGTGATATTATGAAATAATTTATTTACAAATAATATTATTATTTAAGAGTTTTTTTAAAAAATTGTTTTGTAAGTGAATGAATCCTGATATAAAAGATGATACATGATCAATGTCACTTATGAATTACATTATTGGTGTTTTTATAATCATGTTGGGAGGAAAGAAATATTTAAAATTATATCCACATTTATAAACATTGTGTTATAATATATATTTGTTTCATAAAAATAAGATTACATGATCCCTACTAATATAATCATAACATATAAGATAATGAAGTAATAAATTATTGTATTATTAAAATCATTTCAATTTAATATCTTATGAATCAGAATCCAAGAAAAGATATCATTTTTAATTAACAGATAATACAATGAATATTTGAATTTCCAAAAAATAACCTTTTTTCTAAATTTATATACACCTCATACAAGTATAAAGGTGAATAATATTAATATAGGTCCAAAATAATGGAAAATTTAGTTGAATAAACATGTAAATGATCGTGTTACTGAATAAAAAATTGGTCATTGGATAATTATATGAAATATAATTTGATAAATAATATATGAAGAATAATTACGTGGTTACATATCTCATAAATAGGAAATTGAGTTCAGAAACCCTATACCTTGAGTCTAGATTTTCATTATATATCTTTTAAAACATTTATAGTTAACATATATTATTTTCATAATTATTTTAGATCCATTTCTACTTTTAATAATTTATAATTTAATCATTTATTTCTCATTTTTAAGTAACTATTTGTACATAATCTTTTATTTATACATAGGGAGTTTTGATGAATTTTGGTTCATAATATCAAGAAGACATTGATATGTAAATCTTGGTAAAAGCGATCATTGTTCGATCAACTGTATAATAATATTTATTTCATAATTATTATTCTTAAACATTAATTTTACATTTAAATTAATCTTTGTAAATAGGATATGAGAAATTAATTATGATATAATATACATATTATATTCCATAAATACACCTAAGTAATACTTATAATATTATACAAAAATGATAAAATTTATTGAAGAATAATTTTAAAAAAAATTAATGGTGATTGAATCATAAATATGATATTTTCTATTATATACTCCTTTCAAATAATGTTCAGAAGAATAATGTATAACATTTGTATATGGGGAAGGGAATCCACAAGTACACATGAATAATTTAATATATTTAACAATTGAATGAAATGTATAAATATTGAGAATATTAAATCGCTCTATATTAATAATTTTTTCATAAATATCATATAATTATATATATATATATATATATATATATATATTTGCTTCAGTATTTAACCCATCATTATAACCAACTATGTGAGTTGCTGATGGAAAATGGAATACATCATTTCAATATACAACAACACACTATTCAAAAGAACAATTTTTTTGTTTACAATTTGATAGAGAATGATATGGATTAATTATAAGTAGTAGACATAATAAAGTATCATTATATTATATATCATATTTTTATTAGATCATAATGATTTTAAATGTCATGAAATAGGTTGATAATGAAAAATAAATGAATATTACATATAATTCTATACCACTTTTTTGGGAAACCACTTTTTATTTATATTATAATCCCATTAAGGTTTGAATTGTATATTTTTTTACCTCTATAAAAGGAGAAAATAATAAAATATTGTTTTGAGGGTATGGATTGGGTTATGTTGTGTGGATAAGAAATGATATGTGTTTTTCATTAATTGGCGATGGAGATGAAATCATTAGTATTTATAAAATATTAAAAAATTATAAAGTCATTATCATGTTCAATTTCCCCCGTTTAAAATCCATGATAGTAGAAAGGGTTATATATGTTGAAATTTTACCATCCAATAAGAATTTGGAAATTTTTATTCATTTTTACCGATAAATTGTCTTACCACCTATGCATATTTTATCATTAACCATTGTTAGGAATTCTATATTAAAAATTCTTAAAAACATTACTTATAGGGTTAAAATAGTCGTTTCAATGGGATATTTTTGAAATATATGAACATATATTATCCTACATGTTTTCATACCCGATTTCAAATATTTTTAAATAATTTTAAATTAAAAAATGTATATTTGATTTAAGTAATTCAATGAAATATTAACACAAATTTAATCTAAAGAACTCAATACAGTAATAGAATTATAATAAAATAAATTATAATACTAATAATAATTGTTTTATTAAAAATAAAATAGGTTTATAACATTAATTAATAAAAACTATTTACATGATATATTTTTAAAATTACTTTCATTGATTTTACCACGACCTGAAAATGAATTGTGTTATCATTGTTTAAGTGGTTTTAATATTTAATAAATAACGTAAAACTAGAAATAAGTCACAAAAATAAAAAAAATCATAATATAAAAATTAAATTTTAATATTAGTTAAAACATTATTAATATCCCTATATTAAAAAATTACTAAAAGATCAATCGAAAATATTATCTTCTCTAAATTTATCTAAAAAATATATTATATAACAATATATTATAGAGAAGGATCAAAGTATCAATAAATTCAAATAATAGATGTGGATTATGAAACTAAAAACACATTCTTTTTTGAAGGATTCTTGTAGATTGATTCAAATGTCCTTTTACATTAACATTAAACATGATTATCCATATTTAAAATTTTCAATGGTAGGCCTATGTTGCAGAGTTTATATAAAAATTTACCAAAAATAATTTTCATCATAAAAAATAATTTTAATTATTTTGATTATAGATAAATGCATATAATATCAAATTAAATTCATATATGTGAAGGAATTTAATTACATAATAAACTGTTAAGTTGAAATGAAAATATATTTTCTATAAAAATGACTTCTTAATTATAAAATTAGTTTTGACACAAATGACAAATAAATTTGATTAAAATAAGAATAAATAAAATATTTTTAATGTAATGAAACTATTCATAATATTGAAAAAAATTTAAACTAAATGGAACACTATAAATGATGAAAATTAAATGATAATTTTCTTAACCAATATGTATTTTTAAATATTCATTCAAAAAATAAAAATTCTCATATATTTATGAAAAAAATCATATCTTCTAATATTTACATGATACAGTCAAGTTATATAAAAATTTTTTAGATATTTTATATAATTTTGGTAGGAATATTTTAAACTATCCATAAAAAATATGCATAAAAATATATTTGAATAAAATTAATATTTGAAACATAATCACTTATTTTTATACATTTAGTGATTTATTATGAATTAAATAAAATAAATATTTGTTTTCTAGAACAACAATATATATTTCATTATTTTTCTATTCTAATTCATATATCCAATTTAATTTATAGGTCATAATATTGACACATAAATATTAATATTTTGATAGTATACCAAACTATTTTAATTCATGGTGTTGCATGATACAAAAGATATCAAGCCTCATATTTTTTATATTGTATTATATCGGTGCCATATTCTACCACATAAAGAATTTTTATCCTAGAAATTTAATTTCATTCATCATATAAGGTGTAAAATATATTTTTGAATATAATATTATTTAGTGGAATAGAAAACATATGATCACGAGGGGAAAATCATATTTAATATATAAAAAAAAATATATTTGTATCCCGTGTATTAGAATTGTACATTAAAAAAATATTTTTCATCGATTTAAAAGGAAACATTAAGTTCCCAATGTATAAAAAATAAATAGGATCTCAGGTTTAGTTAATATTATAAATAAAAGAAAATATGGACATAGAGGTGAAAAATAATGACCAAGGAATAATAAAGTGAGATTGGGAACAAGGTCAAGTGAATGTTAGTGTCCAATAGATCATAAATCAATATGGGATATAAAATACCATAAAACCAATAGAAGTGAAGGTACTGTTTTAATATTTTTTCATAAATATACTTTTCATGGAAATTATTTATTTTTTACCATGGATATATCGTACAAAATTAAATAATAATAATTTATTTATTTCAATTTCATATGATCATTTAAATACCTTGGTTGTTCTTCAACCAATACAAACATTTAATTTACCTCCTAATATACCAAATAATGATTTATCATATTTTTATTTTGATCATATGTAACATCCCAACCGAATTTGTTTTTAATGGTTCTTGTGGGGAATACTAGCCTTACGTAACATCTTTAGGACTAATAATCTTGTGTAGAAATTCTAAGGGATATAATAACATGATGGAAAATTTTCTTTTTTTTAAATACAATTTTCATAAAATCATAAAAAATGTATATCACATCCATAATATCATACTAGTGTAACCAATAAAAAATAAAATCAATAAAGGAAACCATGTTAAACCAATTTAAAATTCATGAGTGGGATAATGAAACATGTGAAAATACAATGAAAAGAATAATATACTATAAGATAAAGATATAAAAATTTAAAAATACAATGGCACACATAATAAATCTTCATGCTCTAACTCCATCAGCTATGCCCATGCTTTTAGGGTGTATCATTGGAGAAATATGGTAGCTTCCCATTACCAATGTCTATAATGATAAAATCTTAAAATGTGAAAAATGATCCCAAGTAGGGGTTCAGTATAAACATGGTAGGATTTACCTATAGTCATATCAACATAGAAACATATTACAATAACAAGTTAGAACATTTTATATAAAGTAGTTTATAAGGATTAAAAAAAAATATACACTAACTAATAGAATGTTTAAAATTAAATAGTGAAAACCCATTAAATCAATTCACATTTATCTTCCATACAATTATCACCATACCACACCCACATGCATCCCAGGTAACAATTCAATAATCTTAAGAAGTATATCATCATTCCACCATGTCATGACAGGGCCTCTAATATACTAGGGAACCAATGGAAAATTTTACTTATTTAGAATCTCCTGTAATCCAAAAAATAATTCCAACTGTGTATTCCAAAGAGCATGATAAACAATTTCATTGAAAACAATTATCCATTAAATATTTCATATAATTAAAATTCATGTGTCACAACAAAACTTTACAATTTAAATCAACAATTATTTAATTATAATCAATGTTTATTTTACATAATCTAACATATTTGTACCATTATAAAAATACATTTAAAATTAAATTATCATTTTTAGTCACATAATTGTTTCCAAAATAGTCTCAAATTTTGATTCAATATATAGTATGAATTCTTATTATGATAATTTTGATATGATAGAGGAGGAATCAGACTCTCAAAAGATGGTAAAAACATTAAAATACAGAAAGATCATCTATATAATAATATGTTTCTTCCTCCCTTCCATATATAAAATCATAAATAATTATGATCTACATAGTATGAAATGTATATATCCATACGAGACTAGAACAAATAGTTTAAATGAAAGAAGATGAATATATCATAAAACAATGAGGAGGAATGATGAAATAAAAAAAAGTTGATCTTTACTAAACCTTGATTCATCATTAAATAGAATTTGTATTAAATGAGTCCACTTATCAAGCTTTTGGAGAGAACAGAATTAGAGATCTTGTGAAATATGGAAACATTTGAGGGTTTTGAACCAAAACAAAAATTCAATTCAAAATATTCATGGCTCCATATATATGTGAAATTATTAGGTAAAATGGTTTTTGAAACCATGAAACAATCATTGATTATATACTAGATATACCAGCACCCATCATTATTAGATAGTATGGCTTGACAACCCATTTTCGAACCATCTTATTTCACTATAAATTCCATCACAAATTTTCCCTCGGAATAGAATTATTGGCCAAAAAGGACACCAATATTGTATATCCCTAGTAAATCCAAAAATATTTTTCAATTTTTTGGAGGTTGTACAGGGTTTATAATTACTATGTAAAACATATAAACCAACATAAAAACATAACAAACTCATATTAATTTCCTAGAAACAAACATAACGTAACCTAAGAAATAGATATCTACTCTGTACATTGATAATGCATTACATACATTGAACTAGAGTTTCTATATTATACTATCCATTTTACATTCCATAAATTTAATGCGAATACCAAGGTATGTATTAAATAAGATGTCCTCGTTCTAAATTTAAATAGTCAGATTCGTTATAAATGTATAAAAAAGGTGATAAATATATTGAAATTTAGAAATTTATAATAATATAATAGCAACATCACCTATGAAATTATAAATAAAATTTATGAATCTTATAAATTAAAATATGACCAATTAGTATTATGATATATGAAAATAAATGTTTTTAAATTGATAAATTCTGTGTTGGTATTTTTTGGAAAAAGAGATTATTTTGAATTGTATAAATATTATAATGGTAAAAAATACAATTTATTTTAAAAAATTATATTAATATGTTAATATTTTTTGGTATTATAAATATAAGATATTTTTATTAGTCCTTAACTAATTTTTTAAAGTGTCATAAAATCAGTTGTCATTTAAATATTAGTATTTCTACATTAAATGATGAATAAAATTAAAATGTAAATTTTTTATATTTATAATATCATTATCAAAAAATGATATCCATTTATGAATTTCACATGTCAAAATATTATTAGGGTTACTTATATTTATTTCATTACATTAGTTTCATTATTTTCAATAGTGAAATACATTAATTTGCGGTATTTAACATTATAACCCAAATACAAATTTTTTTATTCAAGAATAATGTAAAAAACTATTAGTGTGAACTCAAATGAACTAGTTAAAATTTTTATTCAACAGAATCATGAATATTGAGATTCATAAGATTGAATAATTGACAAATAAATAAAATAATCAAAAACACCACACTCCCCTCTGTATAAATAACCACCTCCACCAACACATATTCTCGCACCGACAATGTATAATTGCTTGAAAAAATGGAGCCTGATTGTCATCCCAAAACAATTTCATATTTCCCTGTCCTACTAGTCCCACTAAAATACAAAAAAGTCTGTTATTTTGGTTCTCATATTAATGGTACTCAAGCAGTAAAACCCTCTTTATTTCTAATTTAAATTCATTCATTATTTCATTCGACATTATCCCCACTCCCCTATCCCAAATTTCTTGATAAATCTAGTATTATATATATTTATATATATAAATTTTAATGATTTAATGGAATATACATCACAAACCTTCTTCTCTTCTGAACATATTCAAAAAAGGAAAGCTTCTTCTTTGGTGTGTCGATTCACCGCCTTCCCAGATGAAGTTATATAGTTTTCCTTTATTCCCTTAAAGAATAATAATAAGAGAATTATTATAAAAAATTATAATATATATATTATAAGTTTTTTAATATTTTATAAAAAAATAGACACAAAATGATAAATAAAACAAATCATTATTTTCATGGAAAATATATTAAAAAACAAACCAAACATTTATCAATAGTGATTTATCTAATTAATCATCCTCATATCATTAAAAAAATGATATATAAGGTAATATAAAATTATAAAATTATATTAACACAGATTATTTGCACTTAGGGATTTTTTATTCCATTTCATAAGAAATAAAATAATTTTAATCAAGGTAACTGACCACAAAACTATCAAACAAACAGTCCCAAAACGTTGAATATGAACTCTATAACTCATTAAAATTACCTTAAATTAGTTTTATAAAAAAATAATAAATAATGTCTTTATAGAAAAGGATAATAAATAACTAAAAAAATTAATATAATTTTATTATCCTAGACACTAATTATATTTCTTGGATTCTTTCAGACATAATGTAATGATATTTATCTTTAAAAATCCAATTTTCAATTTACAAGTCTTTTTGTTAATGATTTTTTTACATATATAACATATTAATGTTTTCCGTATTAATTATTACATATTGATTTTTTAATTCCATTACATTATTAGAAGATTGTTTTCAAATAATATGTTTTTATTGATTTGTTTGGGTTATCATAATAATGAAAAGTGATATCAAAATGGATAATTTATTTTCTTTAACAATGTTTCATTTATGCAGTATTTCTGTGTTATGATCATGTTATAGATATTGGGAATTTTCATGATTTTGGGAGGTTTTGTGATAAAATGAGGTCATGTAACCCAAATATAGTTTTAAAATGCATTGGTAAATAGTATGGATTTTACAGGATAGGTTTATCCAAGAGATAATAGGAATATAATGTGATGGTTATTACATGTGAAACGATAATGGTTACTATCAATAAACCCAGTGAATCTTCATTATATGTAATAATGAGATGAAAATTAATCCAAAAGTATCATTTTATGATTAGTGTTTGATTTAAATGGTTTCACATGAATATTATGATTCATAAAGAAGGATATACTTGTCATGTTAAATGTGTAAAATTTAAAACTTCATGAAATTGTACTCATTGATTGACTATCATTTTAATTATTTCTTTTATTTTACTATAATAATCTATTTTTTGTGATCACATGTTTTAAGCAATATTTAATTGTTTTTGTGGATGGGTAAATGAAATTATGAATCAATGGTTAATGTCATGAATATTGTTACATTATGAAATAATGAACTGTTTTACATAGTTTCATATTGTTAAAAATTATATTCAATAAACATTTCTATATTGTAATATATGATTATAGATGTAAGATGTTATTGAAAAATTATCTGAAAATATATAACTAAAATATCATTATAAATTAAAGAGAATGGTTTCTTGTAGAATTAACTAAACTATGTAATGTTTTAGTTTGGGATGTTATAGTTGGTTTCTGAGTATGGTTTGACAAAATATAAGTGTTAAGATAATATTAATAGAATACCTATAAATGAATTTTTATTTATTTCATATTGATAATAATCATCATTTAAATATAACAATATTTCTTTTCCAGTGATATGTTTGTTCATAATGGTCTTCTAAAGAGGGAACATGTAAACATATGATGGATGAAATATATATGACAATGTCCAACCGAACCAAAAACTTAGTATGGTGGGAATGTAAACTATGTAATGTAAGATAGTAAGGGATAAAATTATATAGGTTATAAATTGAGGTGTAATACATATATTAGATCCTCTAAACTATCCTTAGAAGATTATGTTAGTAGTGTAACACTTTATGATGAAACACCCTCTTATATTTAGTGGATATTCTGACCTAGTGGTAGCTAAATGATGGATTAAATCCCCTGAAAATGTAAACTATGTCACGCAGTGTTCATAAAATCACAATGTTCAACTTTCTGTTTAATTTTTTGAAATAGAATCCTACTAGGTGTGTAGGTTGTTCATGATTAACAGTTATAAAAGGAAAATAAATGACTTTTAGTTGTATTATATCAAAAATATTTAACATGAGAAATATTTTCCAAAGGAGACTCAACATTTGATAGAAAAGAAATTATGGGAATTCGGATAGGTTGATGATTCATTGGCTACATTAGAAGAAAAATTCACATGATTGGTAACCTATGGTTATAATTTTATTTTGGGTCATCATAATAAAATAAATCATTTTTATAGAGTATTAAATCCTATATATCTAAGTGCATTAAACTTTTGAGAATTAAAATGTTTTTTAATCTTTTTCAATATGTGAAGAAGCTATAAATGGAGTTTGTAAATGAAAACATTCCCTTTGAAAATGAGTAGAATACAAATTCATGGTGGGTGTAAAGAGGAATGTTTGAATTAAGTAATAATTATTGTAACAAAATTATGTTTTTAATTTTTGATGATTGTGGTAAAAACAAAAGGATGAATTTTTTAAGAGTCTATTATGTTTTTATAATGTGGTATCTTTGGGAATATAACCTATAACTATAATGAAAAAATCATGGAATTATTATGAATAATTATGATATACAAATGATAAAATGTTTTGCATGTAATGAGATGTGTCATAATAAGAACAAGTGTACAATGTGGAATGAAAATGAAGAGAGATTAAAAACAATAAGTATAACTGTGTGATGTTATACATAAAATATACAGTAATATATGTTGGGCCATAAAATGATGGGGTATCAGTAACACAAATTGATAAATGAGATTATGATAATGTCATGTTTCATTATTGGTCTACATATTCTTTATTATCATAAAAATTTACTATTAAATTGAAAATTAAATATATATAAATAAAGATATATTTTATTGTAAATATGCATTAGGTAAATATTAAGGAATAAGAAATTATAATAATTTTCCCCTAGATTTAAATGTAATTTTTTTTCCTAAAACCCTATTTTTTCCATTTTTAATATTCAATGTTATTTTGTGTATGTATGGGAATTATACTTACCAAACTATGATTTATAGTTGTGATAATGATGTTGTTTCTCCAATGAAGATTCATTTTTAACATAGGAATAATCACATTTCTTTTAAAATATATCAGGAAGCCGAGAAACTGTTAAATTATTGAAATAAATTTTACCATTATCATATTGTTGAAAATAATGGAATTGTTATATTAATGATATTATGGTGGTAAATGAGTGTATGGATGGTTTTCATGTTGTGTTTCCTAGTATTATACATAATTGGGTGGTAGGTATTACTTTTTATTTTTGACCCTGATGAAAAAAATATTTCAAATCCCCCTTATTGAATATCATAAGTAGATCTTTTGTAATTTAAAATAAATTTCAAGAGATTCTAAATAATGGTTTCCTTCATCTGAGTTCATCACCTATAGGTTCCCCTATTTTTTTTGTAAATAAATAATTATTTCTTCATTATTCTCTATAATGATTACAGATAATTTAATAACATCACTATTTTGAATATGTATAATTCTACTCATAATGATGAATTTTTTTTACCAATAATAGCGTGGTAAGTATTTTATCTTGATTGACATGAGATTCATGTACCATCACATAATGTTGATGGACGTATAAATTATGATGAAATTAGTCTATACTATATATAGGCATAATGAGTTTGTTGTTATTCACAATTATTTGAATATTTCCCTTATATTATTTATAGATATTACCAAATTAATATTAAAAGAATATTTCTATATTCTTATTGTTGTTTTTATTGCAAATATTTTTGTTTATAAAATAATTAAGAGAACTAAAAAATACTTCTATGAATTTTTTGTATCCAAATAATGAAAATAATATATTCATGAAATTTAGAAAATGCTATTTTTGAATAGAAGAAATTTATTTTATTGGTTTCATTAAAAATTGGGTTGGCATAAGAATTTACCCCTCCAGAAAAGTGGTTAAAAAAATGGGCAAGTCCTATATTTTATAAATTTATTTGTATTTTTCATGGAGTAGAATGTTGTTACTGATTTATTGATAAAAAAATTAATGGGTATCTACCCTGATAACTATGATAACATATAAAGGGGTTAAATTTATTAGTAATAAAGAAGGTGATTTCTATTTTAATGATATGGATAGAAGATTTGTGAATGCACCAATATTGTCAATTTATTCAAAAAAAATGAGTGTTTTTAATCTATATCTACTCTTATTTAGTGGGGTACAGTTTCATTCTGGTGAAGAGTGATCAGTTAATTGTGTACGGGTAAAGGAAACTGAAACCTCATGTGTAAAATTTTCCCAATGATTATTTGTAATTATAAAATATTTTTTCACAATAAAAATTTCAATATGTCATTTATATTTTTCAAAATATAAAATTTATAATGATCAAAAAATATTGAAGTATATATTAAAACAGAATGAATTTAACATGCGGTTCAGAAGATGGATTTCAATAATAATTTGTGATAATTTCTTGATCAATTACCATCATGGAAACAAAAAAAGTGGTTGATTCCTTTAGTTGAAAATATCATGTGACATTAACCATGTTATGCTTGTATAACAACCCCATGCTAAATGATTGATGGATTTTTTTAATTTTATATTGTGAGAAATTGATCAAATTTTCTTCTACTACTAGTGAAATTATCCCTTTGAAAACAAAATTATGCTAGTAGATAAGGATGAAATTGAGTTACATAAAAATTTAAAATTGATAAAAAGGGATATTTTTCCAATATATAATGTTGATGAATATTATTTTATTGAGATTTTGATGAGATTTTGTGTTTCTTATGATTCTTAGATAATGAAAATTTTATTAAGTGAGTCTCATAATATTCAATTTTTAGTTCATCCTAATGGAACTAACATGTGCAGAGACATTCACGAAGATTACTAGTGGGATTGAATTAATATGGATATTATTGAATTTACCAAGAGGTTTTTGAAATTATTACATGATAAAGAATAATTAAAATTACCAATGGGAATTATCCATCCTATTCCAATGAATGATATGAAATAAAAATATATATCCATGGGTTTCTTTTTAGTATTATGAAATATATCACATGGAATTAATGTGATTTGTATTTTTCATTATCGATTGAATAAATTTTAATATTTTCTTTCTAATTGTCAAACTATGTATCTAGATAATTTTTCTTGGTTTCTCCTCAATGAAATAGTATGGTTACATGGAGTTTCTCTATCCATTTTATGTGATCATTATCTCGAGTTCATAAATAACTATTGGAAGGGACTTATGAATTCATTGGGAACAAATTTAAATTTTAGAGTTATGTTTCATGCTTATTGAAATTGATAGTTAGAGTAGACTATTCGAACATTGGAGGATATGATATGTGCTTATTCAATGTATTATTAGTGATGTTGAAATTAAAATAATTATTTTGTTGAGTTTTCCTGTTGTAAAATATTCTTTTTAGGTATAAATATTTAATGTTCTGGATTATTTTATGGAAATTTATTTCAACCTCCATCATTTTGGGATGATTTAGGTAAAAAAAAGTATATGGTAACATAATTTATAGATTAAATGGAAGACAATATGGAAATATTTATTGATTTTTGAAGACAAATAACGGATTAATGAATTGTTGTGTGAATAATTAGGGAAGGAACTTCCATTTCGGGTAGTTGATCATGTCTTTCTCAATGTATCTCAATAAAACAGTGTTATACAATTATGTAAGAATGTTAACCTGAGTACATAGTTAATTTTCCCCTATTAAATATTATAAAAAGTTCGATTAATTCCTTACTGAGTTTCTATTCCTCCTTCTCTCCCATATGTATACAATGTTTTAAATGTTTTGGTGTTATGAATGTTTCTGTGATATTCATATAATGTTTTTTACTTGAAGTAGATCTTCTAGAATCGAACCATTATTATGTGGAAATACTAGTTATGATTGTTTATCATATATAATAAGTATTGTTGAACAAGGTAATTAACCATGTTACAGTTTTGGGGAGAAAATAATTGTAAGAGAAGAAACATATGAATCTATAAATCCTATGTGGGATAGGATTGAACACTTATTTAATATGTATCTAAAATTGAATTTATAAAATATCCAAATGGGAGGATAATTCAACAACCTTGGTACTTATCAAATAAATTATCAGTATTCTAGAATTAAAGAGCTATATTTAATATAAATATATAATGAAATAATAGTCCTTTATTGAAATTAATTAAACAATACATATAGAATATGAACATAACCTATGAATATTCAGATAAATCTTATGTATGTTCTAAATGAATATATTATATATTTATTTAATGGAATAAGTAATTAAATTAGTTAAAAATGCTAAATTAAGTGTTAGTATATTTATGAAACATGAATGTTTATTTATAATATCACAAATAATATAATTTTTTAAATGAAAATTTATTTTTATAAAATAAATTAATGTATTTATATATTTTTGTATAATAATTATATTACAATTTTATGCGACCTTAAATAATTTTTCATTGTGTCATAAAATAAATTATATTTTCTAAAGATGTATTTTTCCCGTATAACTGATTATTTTAAATAAAAATAAAATTTATCATATTTAAAAAAAATTCTAAAATTTGATTTAATTATATAATTTTTAATATATAATAATTGTTATATTTATTTTTTTCATTATTCTACTAGAGTTCATTTTTTTTGTGAGTAGTAAAATGCTAAAATTTATGGTATTTAACATTATAACCCAGACATGATTTTTTAAATAATTGATGTATATAAACATTTTTTAAAAATAAAATGCACTGGTTACTTTGTGTTTTAATGAAAATAAACACTTCCTATATATTTCATCCCTGAAAATAAACAGATTAATATAATAATAATAAAAACTTTCTATTATACTTTTGAATACCACACCTCAACACATTTTATCTTCATTCCAACATAATATTGTAACATGTCTTAATTAAACAATGTTCCCTCCCTAAATATATTCCCCATGTCCATCTCTTGATGGACTAATAAAAAATCCAAACCCATTTTCCTTAATTAGGTTTTCTTGGAGATGACACTAAAGTGGTAAGATCAGCCTTCAAACTCTTTTAAATACATTTATTCATTGTTTGTATTATTCTACCTTATAATGAATACCCCTCTTAAAGCATTCATGATACTATAGAATCATATATATATAATCATGAGTTTTTTTGGATTTATTATCAATCATGACATCTCTTCACTTATCCTCTAATTCTAAAACACGAATAATTTTCAATAATGTGTCGAATCACCACCTTCACGGACGAAGAGTATTCATTTTCTATTACTGGAATCTTATAGGGACATAAAACCATTGTTATAGTTAAATAATATTTCAATAAGTATATTATTTGTTGATTCATTTTTTATAATTAATTTATAGACATAATATTAAATAAACTTATACTAGATTGTGATGGTTGAAGACCCACTTAAAAACAAACAAAAAAATTATCTTTATTGTCCAACCAAATAAAAAATCCTCATATTTGAAAATATGAAATGTGGGATTTTTTAAAAATATTGAATTATTTAATAACTCTTAATTAAACTTATTTATTTTTTTCCAATTAAAAAGTTCTCCAATAATTATACTCATGTGAACCATCCTAAAAACCATGAAACAAACAATCTTCGAATGAATAAATTGATATATATACTCACCTAAATGGCCATAAATTAACATAATAAAACAGTATAAATAAAATCTATGTGTAAAAGAGTCTATTTTATTAATTAATCTATCTATTTTGATTATACAAGACATTAAGTAATATTTTGAAACTTTTTTACATATGTTAAGGGACATTATTTATAATAATCTTTCCTTTATGTCAAAATCATTTAATTTAAGAAAGGATTTTTACTTATGAGGAATTAGTGTATTTTCAGACATTAATGATAACATTTTTCTTAATGGTTTCCTTAAAATTTATATTTCTTTATTTTAAGATATTTTTTTCATTTATATGTTTTTACTTTATAAAAATCAAAAGTGTATTCATAATGGTGAGATAAATTTCCACTTGAAACATTATTGTATGAATGATTTAGGTTTTCTGATATTTTTTTGGTTCGTAGTTATTTTTATGATGATTCAATATTCTGTAGTAAAATGAGGGTGGGTGATCCCATTATAACTCTTCATTTTAATGGTCAATGGGATGATGTTTACTGGTCATGATTATCCTAATTTACATTGTGAATATACTATGTTAGTAATTCCAACTGTAACAATGATTGTTACACTAAACGCCTTTAGGAGAGCTACTGCATAACACATAGTGATATTAAAATTACAAAATAAGATAAAAATTTTGAATTATGTATGAATTATATTGTCGTACAAGAATAATATATGTTCAATAGGAAACCTAATTTTCATATGTTTTATGTGAAGAAGATATAACATTGTTAAAATGATCTTTTTTCGAGACTGATTATTTATTTCATCCTTGTAATTTACAATTCATATTTTTTTTTCTAATAACATGTTTTCATAATTATTTAATAGGGTTTATGGAATTGTAATGGAAGTTAATATTTCATGATTTACTCTATCGAAATGATGAATGTTTTTTTTTTAAATTTTAATATTGTCATCAAAATGATTTTGAGTAGTAGTGTCTAAGTTGAAATATTTATTTTCTATGAGAGATTATGAAATTATTTTCCTAAAAATAAAAACATAGTTTTTTTTATGAATATATGATTGTGATTCACGTTGAATTATATTTATTGAGATATGTTAAATTATAGTTCTTTACATTAAAATTTAGAATATTGTGTTTTCTTATATGATTTCTATCCACTACTTTATCATATACATTTCTCACTCACATTTTTCATTCAATTTCAATTTATCAGGACACCACACTAATACTTAACTATTGATTTTACCATGAATGATCATAAAATTTCTATTACCTATCCATAATATAGCTATCATCAATGTAGCATTTGGTTCAATATAAACATGGGCCTATTGAATCAGGTGGTAATGATAATGATTTTATATTTTAAATTATGAAATAGGAAAACATTATGTAAAAATATGAACATTTTTTAAAAAACACTATAATTGATATTCTACCTCACCAACACATACATGTATCAAGAATTGTCCTATGTTACAAGTACACATGATTCCTTGTATACCAAATATATGAGTTCCAAACCATGGATATATTGTTATAAAAATTGGTCACTCACTTAAAATAAAAATTGACATCGATGATGATGCCCATAAATTGTTTTATTACATTTATTCTTCATCATTCTCATCATAACCAACTAAACGATATTTATAGTTCCATTGATAATGTTCGGTCTAAAAAATTAAGTCTCGACTATTTCCAACCTAAAATGTTGATAATGATAAGGATGCCCACAAAATGAATCCATTGACTCTCTATGTATCAAGTCATGATAACTATTATTTTTTTATAACACCACTAACTATATATAATTCTCTCATTATCCAATAAAATCTAATTTAAAATATATAATCATGTCCTATAATATTTTTATATTCCTTATAGATTTTCAATCCATTTTAGAATGATATGGTATGCACATATTTATCTTGGGTTTTAATGTTTAATGTAATGCCGATGTATCTATTATATATAATTGAGGTTGTATTATTGTACTTATATTCAATTTATAGAATATAGATTTCAGAAAATTCAATCAACATACTCATTTCGTAAATATGGATGATTGAAGTATACTAGTTGAGTTGATACACTAACTTCCATATAGAATCATCTTTCCTAAACATTATTGGATTACCTATCACAAAATCCATGGCTAACATATATATATTCAATATTTATATTGGTAGTGGTTTCGACATATCATTCTGTTTTTGGTGATTCATCTATATTGGCATATAATCATATTATCTTAAGGAAAACACATTCAATACAATTTTCATAAAAACCCAAAAAAATTACATTCATAACATTTTACATTGTCAGAATACCATGATTAATAGCCTATATCGAATGGTGGTGAAAATTAACAATCAATTAAATATTATATAAAAGTAAAAAAATTGAATAACAAAAATAAAATAGAAATATCCATTAAGAACAAATTTGTCAATGTTATCCCCACTATTGAGTTTCTCCATCATGTAAAAAAATTTAGGATTCGATGACATTGATTCCATAACAATTTCATTCATATAAGGATTAGAATAGTCTATATTGAAAATTGAAACATCACCATTCTCTTCACATTACATACATATATCAGATATAACTATCATTAGACACCATTATTTTGAATCCTCTTTCTCAAACATATTATATTACATTGTTTTTAATCAACCTGCAACAAATAGCCCCTTACTCAGTGTAAACATTTATTTTAATTCCAAAATTTATAACTATTTCATCAATATTTATTGTCTTAAATTAAAATTTACATTGGAAATATGGGTTTCAATGTATTATTATCCAAAACCACTATAAAATCTCTCCTAAAATATAGTGACACCATGTATTCAAATAAACGACTATAATAAAAAATTCAAAATCACATGTTCTATATTACATGATGAATCCATAACTAGCATTATCCCTAAGCTACCACATGATATACATACATATTACCACTAACCAACACATATCATGTTGCATTACAACACACTACATAACCTCGTCTAGAGTTTCGTTACATATATATAGGTATTTATGTGAGGACATCTTTTTATGTTTTTATTAGAACTACAATATTAATTATTCAATTTAAATGGAATATTTTTTTAATGTAATGAAATAATTTCTTATGCATGTGTAGAAGAATAATTAATATTGCATCAGTAATAACACAATGAACTATTGAATGTTTCTATCTTAAAAAATATTTTTTCCTTACCTGGATATACAAAACCTATATCTTCTCCATTTCTATATAATCTTCAATTTATAACAATTCATAAAGAAGTAAACATATATCTTCTAACAAAAAACAAACCAATTATGTCTTTTAAAATTCATAATTCCCCCACAACATACCCAACATTAAAACATGGTGTTTCTCATGAATAGTATTCTCTATATAATATTCCAACTTATGAAAAATTATCCACATTTTAATGGAATAGAGATATTTTTAAATGATATAATTTTTCAATTACAAAAAAACCAAATTATTATTTGTTTGGAAAAAATGCATAACATATTACTAATAATAGTCAAAAATATTTTGGAATTTTGGGGCCATTTATCTTTTTATTAATACATAATTTTTTATATTAAAATCATATGTCATTTATTTTGAAACATTTGGGTCTCACCAATTGATCAGAGAAATACATGATTATTAAAAGAGGATAATAACTCATTATAATTACCTATTCATTTATATGAGAATCCAAAAAAATATAAATTTGTCGATATATGTATATTATAAAAATATCTGGTGTTTTTGAAGAGGATGTTCTTAGTTGGATGAACACTTTTATTTAAAAATAATCAAAATGAAAAATATAATATATACACTATATAGTTTAACATAGATAATGTAGAAGTGAAATAGGACTAGTCCTTGAATGTGGGTCATTATTTAAATCAATTTCTCTTTAGGGTGGAAACCACATAGAATTTTCAGGAAAAACATTTGGAGATTTTTTCATGAGGTTTTGAAAATCCCTATTTCAAATTTAATCGATAGATTCCAAACTCACCACCCCACCAAATAATACGAGAGTGTTCCATCCATTAATGTGAATATTACTTATCTATAATCATTTATATCCAAATCTTTTCTATATATAATGTCATTGAAATTAATATATTTTTATATCACCATTTTAGGGTAATAAGCAATGATGGAAATAGAAAATGTTATTCAATCCATACCTAAGGTCATTTCATGTACAAACATCTCCTGATCTAATAAATACCAAACTATATCAAACATGTATTTTGTTATATATTTATATTTACATATAAAGTCTCAACACACTCTTCGGAAAATAGGGGTTATATGTTTGGAAATGGAAGGTATATTCTCAACAAACAATTTTTGAGGATGGATGATATTTTGGTTAGATCATCTAGTCAAAGAATAATATTATTAAAATACAAGTAATGTGGCTCTTTCACCAATCCTTTGAGTTCTGTGACAATAACACAAAATATTTTTCTTATCTATTTATAAAATCTATTCATATGATTGATAGAATCACATATGAAACATTAATGATTTATTTCCAATCTGGGATAAATGATTACTAATCCCATGGTTTGATTTTGAGATATCCATCTACTCTAGATGTATGTGTCCCTTTTCTGTGTATTCCTAATATTGGAGTACCTCGCTATTCTTCTATGAATAAATATACTTCATGATACTACATATATGAAGATATTATTTATAACGATTTTCTCTCTAATAACCATCTATGCATATACTATAATATAAAAAATTTAATTAATTATGAAAATAATTTTTCTTATTCCAAACACCAAAATTAATTACTTAATTGATGTACATGTAGAAACAGCTAGGGTAAAGTGGGATATTTTAATTAGTTTACCAACACACACATTCCATGAGGTTGTTCATGCTAACTAAATATGTAATTTATGAAATTTTGAACATGTGGGGGTAAAATTGAATATTGAAAAATATTTCAAAATCATCCCACATGATTTAAATATCAATTTTTTATTAAATAAAATTACTCCCAGCATTGGCATATTATATCCTTCATCACATATATTTTTCATCTCAATCATCAACAGAACTTGGGTCCTTACTAATTTGGACTATTCTACTCAACCAATGTTCATGATTATTCAACTGATAGTCAATGAAAATTATTTTTGGATTTTCGTTATGGAACAAAATAGGTTCCTTTTTTCAAGGAATGTCATTCCGATTTCCAAGATATGATTCTTATGAATACTAGACAATGCATTGGGCTAGTTATTGGCTCACAAGTGTATTAGGTAAAACCAAATTTTCTGAACCCTCATACCATTGGTTCATATAAAGTCAGTCTACTTCAATTTTCTAATACTACAATGAAACCCCTTTTATTCATCATTTAATAATAATTGAAGGCTTAGAGATTTTTTACCAATAAAATAGAATCTCGTCCATTAACTAAGCTCTGTTCCCAAACCTCAATTGAAATTTTTTGGGAAAAATTCCCTCAAATGATCTTATATATCAAACTATCACTCCCAAATATCTGTTTGATATTTCCAATAAACATATAGAAAATATAAAAGTTGATTCATTATCATATGGGAAAAAAATTTGATGATCTATAATTAAAACGTGACTATTATTAGATAAAAATTAAATCTCAAGAACAATTTTATTAGTTTTTGCACATAGGAATGATTTGGATGGTATTGGTGTATTTTTAATATTAGAATATGTCATACAAGGATCCCACACAATGAAATATATCTCATAATTGTTATACTATATCAATTCCCACAATAATATCATGTAGTTTTATGAACATGTGTGATGATTTCCCTTGCATCCAAATACATTAATTCTCTTGTATTTGGAAAACATAAATGTATACATTATCAACATCATAGATCTCAGTATGATAAAATATGCATTTCTAATATGAAAACATCACACTATAAGTTTAATATAATGAATTTTGTATTATATGAAAAAGAATATATGTATCCTTAATGAGACCCATATTTATATACACTAATAAATTGATTCATGCCAATATAATAATAATCAACATGGAATACGATACATAAAAAATGATAAATAAATTAATTTTAAATAACTATTATTATAGGATAACTCTATATGTGGTATTTAATTCTATAAAAAACATTTAAAATCTTTGACACAAAACCATAACATGTCCCCTAATATATAGACGGTGTACTAATATAGCACATGTAACCAAGGATGAAAGTTGTATTTTTGAACCAAATTTTATGTTCCTTATATAATCTTATCATGATGCATGATGGAAAATTGTTTTCATTTTATGAAATAATTATTTATCATACCCAGTGGATATATATTATTTATCATACAAAAATTATTCTAAATAATTAGTAATGAACGTCTCTCATATAGAGAGGAAACTTCATCCCCTAATCAAATATTCCATTATAATTTACACAATATATAAACATTTTATATCATTCTAAAACCCCAATAAAAAATATTTAGTCACATTAGCAACTTCCACTTTGGACTGGGTCTTGAAAGAAGATGAATAGAGGGACACTAGTGCTCGACCATTAGCCCTTTTAGGTATATCATCATATAAAAAAATTTCAATATATCCCTCTATATACAAGTCTATGAATATTATTTGTGAATAAAATTATCTATATTATTATGTCCCAAAAAATAGAAAATACATAGCTATGGGACTACCACATCATCACCTTTTTCATTAATTTAGGGATACAATAAATACATAAACATCAATGATAATTTTGGCATCAATAGAATAATTTTATGATCGATGACCATCATAAGTTTTTTCCATAATCATGATATTTATTGAATTAAATAACTAAC
The DNA here is from genome assembly GCA_963277665.1 of Viscum album. Classification (NCBI taxonomy): domain Eukaryota; kingdom Viridiplantae; phylum Streptophyta; class Magnoliopsida; order Santalales; family Viscaceae; genus Viscum; species Viscum album. Next base: position 594,085,568 of record OY728162.1, on the reverse strand, counting down.
ATATGTTTACCCATATAAGGAAGGGGGTTAATATATATATGTTGGTAAAATCAATCAACCATATTACAATAAAATTTCTATTTGAAACATAGTGAATAGTAGAATTATTTTATGCTCACTATTAGACTCTCACAATCCCTACACCTAAGTCTTCCAACCTTGTTCATTATCAAAACCAAAACCCTTATTGAGGGTTTATGAAAATTCAAAATAGGGAAAATTTATTTAATCAATCTAGCTTTGATGATAAAAGTTTATTTCATTCTATTATAGAATACATTTTAGTGTTTTATGGTCAGTGTAAAATATGTACCTCTTTACTAGAAGATAGTTAACCCACACCATATTGTATATACCACTAAAACTAAGTCAATTATATTATTTGATTATTTTCACTCATTTAAAATAATATAAATTAACCCATATGTGAATTTTGATCTATAAATCAATATATCTTCTATAATCTCAACAATTGCTACATAATAATATATATTATATATCTCATCCAATTTTGGTAACTTCAAGATCACCATAGTACACGACCACCCTTTAAACTCTTAATGTATTACATACATGAATATAACCAGGGTAATATTACCCATTATATGGTTAGTTATTTCATCAGGTCTTCTAATTAAAAATTTCTTGTATGAGTATTTGGAAAAAAACTAGGGTTTCTCTAGAAACATAAAATCTTAATATCGTTCTTATGCCTCTCACAAGAAATAATAATGTTGAACTTTATAAGTTCCAATAAAACAAAAACATCATTTAACATATTCCATAATAAACACAAACAATCATTAAAAATATTTCCCTTTAAGATAGTAATATTAAACTGATGCATTTTATGAATACTAAAAACAATCTCAAAAATCTGAGTGTTATTCTCTATCATTCATGGGTAGATGAAACTTTTAGTGAAAAATAAGACCCTAATATCTTACAATGATAAAATACCCTATTCATAAAGTCCATGAACATTTCAATAACATTTATAATACCAAAATATATCATAAGATAGTGATATGTACCACACATTCTCTTAAATGTTGTATGGGTATTCCAATGGGACTCAACCTCATATGACAATAGCTTGATCTCAAATAAATTCTGAAGAACAATTTAACCCCTATATGTTGATCAAATATATCATTGATATTTATGTGTGGAAATAATTTGATGTCCATCCCATGGTATAAATTTTATCAATACAAAAATATTAATGATTCATATGTCTTCTTCAAACTAGATCAATTAACCCTAAGAAGGAAAAATCGGTAATATGAACCCCTTTACCACAAATCCTCAAATTTTTACATGATCTCATTAATATCGGTCAAATAATTCTATATTTTGGATCACGAATAGGAAATGTGTATGGATTTTTATATTAATAGGAACTCAATCTCAATATTGGGTGAAAATCATAACAATTAAAGTAGGTACCATAACACATAAGAACCCTTGCCTAAATAAGTTTTATTGTTTTCTAGAAATCTATTTTAACTCCATCATATGTCCATATTCATCATAAAAAATCCTTCAAATTTTTAAAATTACTACATAAATTCCGTCAAACATTCATGTTAGTAATAATTAATATAGAACCCATCCCTTGGGATAGTAACTACTCCAAATACTCAATCTATAACATATAACCATAACTGAAACCCCTTAATAGGGACTTGATGCACATAGTTAATCCATAATCATACCCAAATCATATCTATTGAACCCCATACCATTATATGGAACCCCTAAATAAGTTCTAAGTTTCAGAGGAGTACTATTCAAAACAACTACATTTTTGTACGTTGTATTTAAAATTATTTACATATTCATATAACACTAGAATAATATTATTAGAATCATTTTCATTTCATATTCAGAAAATTATATTTATTAGAATTACCTTTATAAAATGAGACAATATATAATTATTTCAAATGTGTATGATGGATATGAATGTAAAATATTTTATAGATATTCATGTCAGTCATCCTAGAAAACATCATAATATTCTTTCATCCCATATATGTTGTTTGTCTAGTTCTGTAGCTATTATTTCAATCATTATTAATGAAATTTTATTGTTCAAATATAAAATGTGTGATTTTTCAGTAGAGAAATGATTTTGATTTCGCTTATACAGGGTCTAGATAGGGAATCACTATTTATATTTCCAAAGTTAATATTTATTCATTAAATCCCATCCAAATAAATGTGAATGATATTATATCATTTAGTAGAAATTATTGAATTTATGATGGTTAATTATTGATTTAATTATAGTACCCATTATTTTCCCTAGACTACAAAAAATAGAATTATTTATTATTCTATGATGAAAAATATAAGGAAACATTTCTACATATGAAAATAATATTCTATATATTGTTACTATATATATATGAATATGGTAACTAATTTATGAATTAATGAATGTTGAATTTATATTTCCACTTATTTAGGTACTCAATTAGAATTTAGAAAATTGCCTCAAGTTGTAAATTTAGATTCTAAAACCATAAACAAAAAACATGTTGTCAATTAGACCATGGATAAATGTTTTCTATAAATTATTTTTTCTTTTGATAAATTCATGTTCTAACATATTTGATTGAAATTATTGGACATCATTTTTTACAAAACTGCAACATACCATATATGGTAATAAAAAATAAAACATAATAATAATTGATGGTTCCAATAACATTATGAATTAAATTTTCAAATCAAATATATATTCCGGAGTGAAATAATTATTGTTGAACTTTTTGGATTCTTTCCAATTTAAGGGAATGAGAAACTATTATAATTTCAACCCATTATAGCATAATTTCTTGATATATAGTTATATTATTATATAATGAGTTATATAATATTTTTATTTAACATTATAAAATGATTTATGTTAATTAAATACCCCACCAATGTTCAATGCAAAAAAGTTTTAAAGTTAGTCATAGAGGTGAGGGAATACATATGGAATAATACATACTTGTAAAGCATTCTGAGAGACTAATTCATTTGGGAAAAAATTGATAATTATAGAGTTACATTAGTTTTTAATTTATATCATATAATTTATTTGGTTTATAAATTGAAGACATATAAAGTGACCTTTTATTGTGATTTTATTTATTTTCAATGTGAAAGGTAATGTACAACAATGTTTTATGTGTCTGAATGAGGTTCTAAATAATGGTATTTAATGTTTATAGGAAAATTCAATTTTATGTTATAGGATAATATTATTATTATTGGAATAACTAGATAGATAGATTCCATAGACATGGAAAGTATAATATAGTATGGCGACCCCTCACCATAAGTAAAAATACTAAATGACTGCGAATTACTATCTACAATAATAATATTTAAAAAATATGATGGTGGAGATTTCTATTGAACTAAATTTTTAATTATTTATTAGTTTAATTGGTTTCAATTTAGTTAAAAATATTTTAATAATGTATAAAAATATAGGGAATCCATCCTTTTTTATTAAAAAAATTAATTGTTTTGTAATAACTACATAGAACATTTAGATAATGACATATCAAGGATTTAATGAAGCTTGAGTTCAAATGTGAAATGTTTTTGATGAAATAAATTACCCATAATAATATATATTGTATATGGATTTTCCGCATGCTATAACCAATTTGGAATTATTTTATTTATTTACAAATTATTTTGTAGATATTATAAATGATTTGATATGGTTGTCAAGCCATAACGTGATGGGATGAGGCTTAGAATATATTTCAGGAAAATATAAAATTTCATATTTGAAGAAGAATATTAGAAAAAGGGAATGTAAATTTATCCTACACATAATGAATTTGATATTATTAGTTGATATTCAAACCATTTGTCGATTGTTATTCATTTTTTAATGTGAATTATGCTATGAAATCCACACACTTCATTTTTTATAGAGCATGTATGATATTATTGTTATCTAAAACAGGTAAAATGTAATTTCATACAGTATTGAATTTTTATTTCTATAAGGTAATTTATATACATGTCATATAATTAGAAAAAATTGTAATGTTACTTCACTCATGATAACGATATTTTGTCAATAAAAAACTGAATTATGACCAATGTAAGCAAATTTAAATAATAAAATGTTGTTTTCATATATTTTATTTTTCTTTTCTCATTTAATGAGACATAGTACCTTTTAATGTGGTAGTTTATCATTATTACACAATTAACATTTCTATGACACAAACAATATTACATGTTTATTACAATAAATAAATTAAGAATATTTTGAAATCATGAAAACTAATAAATGGGACGTGGAGAATTATAATTATTGATGAGAAAAATATTTCAAATTATTCAAGAGTTGGTAGATCATGTCAATAAATTCTTTAATATTTAAAAATCCTTGTTCTAAATTAGTTTAATTTATCAGTAAAGTTTTATCACGATATTTATTAATTTTTTGTAGAACGGATTCCTTAATATATATATATATATATATATAGAAATGATATTATTGATTTTTAAATCTTAATATTGATTTTATTGAATCAATGTATAAATATTCAATAGAGATTATTTCATTAATAAAGAACTATATTGGAGAGATAAATTGTAATTTTTGATTTGATACCATTATATATGAGTTCATTATCTAACATATATTTTTCTCATGTGATTATCTCACACTACAAAAGAAGGTTCCATGACAGGAGATGATATTCCCTTTATTTTCACACTACCGTGATGAATAAAGTAAAAAATTTAATAGATGTCGATTTATAATAAGAATTTGATGACAATAATATTTATTAAAAATATAAATATTTACTCCATGGCATGAGGTTATCTAATTAATGGTTTTTTTGAAAAAAAATTATTTGAAAATTCTATACAATGAAAATAATAGGAAACCACATATGGTTATTAAATAATTATACATTTGTGAAAGAGAAATATTTTTGATACATTCGTTCTTTAATGGAAATTGAATATGAATGTATCTTGATGTAGTTACACATGAGATTAGGGAGATTTGGGAAGAGGATAAAATTTAATGAAGTGGGAGATTTAAATATATGTATGATAGTGAACTGGGATAGGTGAGAGTACAAAACATCTAAAAGAAGAACCAACCAGATGTGATATATAATGTATTGAGGTAGAAAAAAAGTAAAACAAAAATGGATGAATTTAAAAATCTTTTTAGTTATGAAATATAATAAGAATAATGGAATAACAAATGAAAATATAAATATCATTTTCTTGTTGAATAAGAGTTGAAGATGACAAAGTATCATAATTAATTGGTTATTCCATCAATGACTGTGTGAGTGTATGCAATATTTTTCAGATCTATATATCAATGAATGATTCTATGGAACAATGTTTTTAGTGTGTATAAACATGGTTGTGTTCTTTGGATTATATTTTTTATTATTGAGTTAACATATACTAAAATAGAATCTGATGACGAACTAGATTCAATGAAGATATAAAAATATTGAGTTCTATAAGTTTTTTGGGTATTAATGATATATTTGATATTCTATTTTTGGGAAGTATATATATTATTGTTGTTGTAGTTTCACTCAATGAATTTTTAAGATTTAAATCATGAGATGTATTTTTTTTATTAACTCGTGGGATATAAGAATAATGATATAGAGATATCATACTAGTTCCCCCTTGTAACATAGTGGACATATCGAGATTGAAGGAAATATTTATCAAGATGGGGGAAAGGGAATTTTTTATAATTTAGAATTAAAATCAACTCAATTATATAATTAAATCCACAAATAGTGTGAATAGAGTTTAAGATTTAGTGTATCATAAATTAAATTAGGAACACAAATTCTCGATAGTAGTTTCGATCAATCAGATCATATTATATATTTTAATATTTTATATTTAGTGAGATGATCAGTACCCATTCAGTATAACTCTAATTTAAAATGTTTATAACCTTTTAAAGACACATCCATTTATAATTACCATAAACACAACCATGACTATGCATGGGATTCACATTTATGCTAGGAACCAACATTATATTTGGAGTCACAACTAAAAAATACCCATTTGGGTGGTAGAATAACCCGGATATTCATTTTTATTATCCAAATAATAATTAACAAACACTAGTGACTACACACATAATATATAAAAAAAATAAAATAAAATTATAAAAAATAAAAATAAAAAATACAAATACATGTTGAATATGATGCATGTTGTTGAAATTTGATCACATCAGTGGTTTCAATATAAACATTGATGTTGTTGTTTTGATAACATAAATTGAATTATAGTTAAATATTATCTCTATCAAATGACTATTGTTTGTTATGTATTATGTCAATGATCCTCATCCATATAAACTATGTTGTGATTATTTTATCATTCTATCCTTGATTGAATAACGTTAAATAATTTTCTTATCATTAATTTGATGATCCTCCTGATATGGGAGGAGTTTATAAATCATAAATCATATAATTCAACACATTAGAGACTAATAAAACATATTATAATTTCTTCCAATAATTTTAATTTTCATCCACATTATTATGGAATTCTCACTTTATTTTATTTCTTTATCAAACTTACTAGAATAATTTATAATATATTCTTTTAAATAAAATAAAATTATTGAAATATATTAAATGATAAAAATTATAACCATATACATGCAGTAGGTTTATTTTAAAAAAAAATAGATCATAAAATTTATAACATGAAAAATTATTAATATCATAAATATTTGGACAAAACAATTACAAAAAATATTATATCATAGAGATTATAAAATTTAATTAATTTTTAATATATGAAATACATATATATAATATAAAAAAGAGTTTGATAAAAATATTATAAAAATAATGAATATATAGAGTGTTATTAAAATACAATTTAACATAAAATTACAGAAACCAATATATTAACTCTGAGTGGAAAAAACCTCATCATTGGTATACATAATTTGAATGTACAATCTTTATACTGACTATGTAATTTCTCAGAGACAAATAAATTGAATTTAATGACACATAACATGAACACAAAGATAGTTAATATAATATTACATAGGCATAGAGAAATCTAAAACACGTAGTCCACAAACTTATAACATGTGGTCACTAGGAATATAACACATAGTCAGAGTGATTATAATATTAAATCACTATGAATATAATCATGGTAGGGGTGATAATTGATATCATGGTCACATGAAATTTTTCACATAGTATGTGCTCCAATTATATCAAAACTATTAGTTTTATGGGTTTTCATATTAATCATATTGAGTTAGAAGAGGTTGCTACTTTGGTCATAAGATTTGTCGAATAACACCAACATTAAATATATTTTGGCTTCACAGATTGGATTTTTCTCTTTTTAATGGATTGTTGTATATCACCATTATAATATGTTTAATGAACTACATATAAGGTTCTCAAATAACCACTTAAGGAATCTATGTACCACTCTTGTGGTTGGTACACCAACACTATAGGTAGTTGGTAGTATTTTTAAAATCTTGAATATAAACAAATAAATTCTTAATATATTTTAATGGAAAAATGTCCACAATGTAAGACAATGCCAACATATGTTTTTTTTGGTAGAAGGCACTATGTAAAATAGAACGACCCATTTAATCCAATAGAATTTGGGACTAAATGGAAATTTATCTTCTTCCAAATAATCATAGTGATGACATTTTATAAATAGTCATTCAAATTTATAATTTTTCGAATGTTTTTTTTATTTTATAATTTATTTTTTGCATATAGATATATATATAATAAATGTACAAATCAATTAATAAATATTTGATTATTTTAAAATAATTTGATGGAAAATTTATATGATAATTAAAATATAATTAAATATAAATCATAATAGTCAATAAAAATAATGAAATAAATTAAATATTTAATTTGATATTTAAAAATAATATTTGATAATAAATAATATATTCAAATTTAATTATTTAATTATTGATTTGTTCAATAATAATAATAATAATAATTTTATTAATATGGAATATTAAATAATTAGATTTTGTTTCATATAAGTGATATTTTATTAAATATAATTTTTAAAAAATAGAATTAATAGTGATGATGATCCTGTAAATAATAGTAATATTATTGTTATATATTATTTTTATGTAATATATTAATTACAATGAAATCATTAAAATTATATATTAAATTTATTTTCAATTATTTATAGGTTAAAAATATAAATTCTTTGTAATTAAATAAGTAATTATTTTATAATTATGATTATGTAATATATTATTAAGATTTCAAGGTGTTTTATATTGAAATTTTAATATTATTATTACTATTTTATTTATTTTATAAGGTTTATGTGCATGTATTAAATTAAATTTATAATCTAACCATAATTTATAATTTACATGCTTTTCGAGTCGAATGCTTCTTTTAACGTAAAAGTGTGATGTTTTAAAACATAACTTTTTCGTATCGTCTTTATTATTGTTTATTAATTGGATTTTTGAAATTAAACATACATGTTATTATTTTTTAAGAGTTTTGTAAATGGTTTAAATTTAATTTTGATTGTATTTATAGTTTATTTTTTAGAATCATTAAATGTCACAAATATTAGACACAACAAATCATATTATATTTTTTTCTAGTTTAAATTGAATCTTATAAAATATTTTCAATAAGTACAATCATAATTTAACATAAACATGTATTAATCATTTAAAAATTAGTTGAATAAAAAAGAGTATAAATATAAAAATCCAAAACAAATTTACATAAAACAATCTCTAATAATTTAAAACCTAAAAATTACACTTCAAATAATTTATCTTTATAAAATATAAATTGAATAAGACATAAATGTAATTTCAAAAATACAATATACAAATAAAAATATATTTGAAATAAAAACAATGTAAAAAAATTAGAAAAATTAAAAAACAGTTGTCTGGTGAATAAATAATTTATAATTACAAATGTGATGTTTTTAAACAAAAGTATTTGTTCAAATTGAAGTTATTTTTCATCTATTTATTTTTATTTTTATAATTTCATTTTCAATAATTTTTGCATATTTCCATTTCTTGTTTTGTATTTTATTTATTTTAAATTAATACATTATAATTTATAAGGACTCAGAATCAACTGCTTCAAACATTATTTCATTTAATATTTTTTAAATTGGGGGCATATAAAATATTAATTATACCTTCATTGTAAATTAAATCTAACACAAGGATTAACGACATATAAATATGAAATATAAAATAAAATCATAATATAATAATAAGATAATAAACATAACACAAATTACTTATGGATCATTATTCTAATGAATCCAAATGAAAAATATTCCATTGCTCAGTTTTCAGTATGACTATTGTATTTTTTAAAAAAATTTATTTTAAAATATATCACGAAATTTGGGTTATAATGATATAATTAAATATTAATATGACATTATATTGATTCTTACAAGTCATAAATTACTTATAAATAGTTTTATATAATTATAAATAAAATAGGATTGTGATTTAATTGATTTTTGTGAGTGGAACACATTTTAATATAAAATGTAAACATTAATTAGAGATCTAGCACTTTGATTAATATTGGGTACACTGTATATTGTATTGAGTTGAAGATAATTCCTACATGTAAAAAAATGACTTCTCTATCATTTTCTAAATGTATAATAATAATATTAATTTTTATTACCATTCATTCGTATATATTAATTCATTTAACATACCTGTGGATGGTGTGGTGCTATCGAACATTTTGAAATGCTATTTAGAAATTGATATATAGAGTAGAAAATACACGAGGAAGGCCAAACTCCGTAGTGCTTCACTGGATTAAAGTGTTCTGGGAGACGAGATTATAACTACGTGGAGATGTTGGTGAGCTGTAACAGTAGTGAAGAAGAATTCAATGTGGTAAGATATCCTGATTCCATTTGATGATAACATTGGAGCCACTAAAGGATGTACTTCCATAGTTCCTAATTAGATAATATTTCATTTAATAAAAAGATTATTAAAAAGTAATATATATATATATATATATATATATCTATTATTTCAATGCAAATATATATATACATTTAAAAATTTATAAAATTTATGAAATATATATTTATATATTTCGACCCTTTTGGTGGTGGGGTGCTACGTGTTTTGATGGGATAAGGGGAAGGTCAGTGAGTCATGACCCTAGGCCATCGTCATTTTGTAGTTTTTTTCCGTATGTTGTGTTACACGGTTGAATATGTATTCGATCTAGTATATATTTATATACTTTTTGTTTTAAAATATAATATATATATATATATATTTAATTTAAAATATATAAACAATATGATATATATATATAATTATATATGATAAAGAAACTTGATAGTTATATAAATATAATATTTTAAAACAATGCTTGAATTAGTAATTTACATTTAAAATCCAAATATTTTTTTAAATACAATGTGTACTATATTAATTATATCTATTTCCAATAAAAAAATTATTTTTAATACCTAATTTTATTAAAAAATATATGATTCGAAGAGAATATGTTTAGACATGTTTCCTACATTGAATGTGCAATTTATCAAAGGGGGGAAATAAATTATTTTAAATTGATAATGAAATGGGATTTTTCAATGATTAATTAAAAGTATATTTTAAAAAATTAACAAAAAAAAATTAAATTGATATTTTAAACCATAGAAATATACTAATTTTTTTTATTTAATATAAACTCCAAATTCTTTAAAAACATAAAATTTTCTCTTATTTAATTTGATAAAATAGATAAAGTGTATATTTCAAAAATATTCTCCCTCATATGTAATATAAAATATCCATTTTTAATGAGCTACTATATATTCATAACAAATAACATTTAAAAATATTCAGCATGTTTTAAAAAATCAATTAATTATTTTAACTATAAATAATTATAAAAAAAATTACTAATAAGCTTCTAAAAATTATAATTCAGTTTTAATGAAGATATAATAACAAACATAATCCCCCTGATTGTTTGAATGTAAAATAGTTTATCAAGGTAAAATAAATACAAAATATATTTTTATTGGTTTTTACAATGTATATGGAATAAATTAAATAAAAAATTATTGATCCTCTTTTAATCGATTATTTAATCAATGTAATTAATCTTAATTTCATGTAAATAATAAAATTTCATCATTATCATAAACATACAAGTATTATCATATATCACCACGATGAAATAAAAAAATTATATTCTAACATATTTAAAATGATGAATTTAATCAAATAAATTATAATGTATAATTGAAATATAGATGTTTATTATGAAATCCACAAATCTTGATGTATTAAAATTTAAAATTATGGAACCTATATAATAAATATATTATTATATATTTGTTTGGTTAACTTTATTATCAAATTAAAAACACTCAACTATTAATTTGTAAAACCGTGTTGATAGAGAAAATTAATAAAAAATCGATTATTTATAAAATCATAACTTATTTAATTAATAAATATTTAAATTCGAGTAATAAATATGAAATGAATATCAAATAACCATTTAAAACTTATTTTAAAACATTCATACTAGTATTCTAATTCATATATCATTCTGTAGAAAACTCACGGTAAAATAATGTTTCTTTAAATATGGAAAAAATATATACGCCTATTTTAAAAATATATAAACACATAATAATCATATTTGAAATTATAATTTTTAACTGAATAAGCTAAATCCTGCTTACATTCCAGATCTAAATTGATGTAAATTTATATAACTTAAAATATAAAAATATAATATCTATCAAAATGGATAGTTTCATGTGAGTATAAATATTTATATAATAGTATACACTATACATGTTGGATGAAAGAAAATTTTTACCTTGGACTGGGGACCCACATAGTTTCAATAAGAGTTGAGTAATATTGGTTCGGTACCCATGTTGTTAGGTTTTTATTTAAATTCATAATCGATATTTTGTCCATTAAAATTTTTTCAAACATCAATTTCCTAGGTTAATATTAAAAAAAATTATATATATTTGTTTTAGTAAAATCTATAGAATTAGTGAATTTCAATGTTCATTCATTAGTACAATTCTCATATATTCTACACTAAAAACATGTAACCTAAGAAAGCATCACATTTTAGATTTTAGAAAAAGTTGGGAAATTCATGTTTGAGGAAAAAATATTATATCCAAACCCATTCTAATTATGGGTCAGTTAAATAATAAAAATCATTTTTTATATATATCATTCCTATGAAAAAAAATAAATTAAATTTATTTATGATTAGAAATATCCTTTTTAAAATACATATACACTTTTTTACTATCCTTTAAATATTTATAAGAAATTTCATCACAACAAAAAAAATCTGGATTTTTTTTCTTATTTTTATTAAACTAATTTTTATCTTTTGCTAAATCTATCAGAAGATAGTTAAACCTAATATCATAATCTTAATTATTTAATAAAACAAGATCATTAAATATATTTTTTTTGTGTTTTAACGTCATCGAATAATAATTCATTCTACAATCCACTTTAAGGAAAACCCTTATATTAAAATTATCAAAAAAAATTGATTCTATTTATATGTAACCAAATTTTTATTTATAATTTTTATATCATTATCTTTTTCAATTACAACGAAAATAACATTTTTTAATTCTCCAAATTCCTTAATCAGTAGTTTGACTTTAGAATTAATAAAATAAGATTCTAAATAAGAATCAAAGTCAGTTTCTTTTTTATTTTCATATATAGTATAATGATCATAATTAAGAGGGGAAATTAATTGTGTAAACAATGAATCAGTTAACACACATTGTCCAACAAATAGATTAAGGTTACTTAATTCCTTTTCTTATCTAAAGTTTTTGTATTTTTCCAAACTATATAAACTATGTCATCTTATAAACATTTATTTCATTTCATTTCATAATTTATCATTGTAATTATTGTAATTATCTTTTTTCAAAAAGTATGTACTGATGTGACCTTTATTCATTCAATGAAAAAACTTCAGTTCTAAAACTTCCTTATTCTATGAATGACTAACATTATTGTATTCATTTCATTCTCTCTTATAAAATTATTTAAGAAACAGTTACTTTTAATAATAATGAAAACGTTTTATTATAATGATCCATCTCATTTGCACTATTCATGTACTGAGAAATATGATAATTACAAAATATAATAATAGTATAAGTAAAATAAAGACCATTTTAATTTATTATCACAGGGTCATAATTTTTTTTCTACTGATGATTAAACTACAATAATTGTATGAACCCAGGTTTTTAGAATGGGCAAAATCCCGACCCAATTTAATTTTTTTTACTTGTCCCTGAGAAAACTGGGAAAATATAAATGTTCTGAAATTTTACAGAATACACCCCATGTACTCTAATGTACATGAAGTGTATGGGTTAGGTGAGTATTGACCAATTTCTCACTGAGTACATATTGTTTGATTACTGTGTAGAAATTTCATTCTACTCGGCGGGTGGTTATAGACATGTTGTGTACCCTTTATCATGGGAAGGCCATACATGTCATGTAGGCATGTTGACTAGGCAGAACGTTTTTAGAAAGTACACTCCATGTATGATTTTTTACATGCAATGTAGAGGGTTCGGGTATGGTGATATACATGGCGTGTTTGGGATGTCGGGAATGTAAAGAGGTACACGTCGTGTATTACCCCTTCTGCGTACCAGCTGGGTTCAAGTTGTGTGTCATCCCATGTGGAGTGCCAAAATCGTGTGTCTATCACTGATTAAGTCTGAGTATGGAAAGGGCCACTACACGGCATGTATTTCTTAAATACATGACGTTAACTTTGTTTTTTCTCTTAAATGAAATGGTGTGACGTCTTATTTCGAAAAAAATAGATTCTTCTTCACCAACATCAGGAAAGGTCCATTCTGATGTTCCGAAGAAGGTTTCCCAACCTAAAATAGTTATCCGACATCCGTTCATCAATCCATTGGGGGCTTCAGGACTGCAACTGTAAAGATAAACCCACACACCCCATTTCATTCCATTTTCCTTACCTCACGCGTCACAGTTTCTATCCGATTAGAATTGCTCGGATTTGATGGAAACGTAGATAAATGAAGATCGTATTCGAATTGGTTCTATATATTGGACATTCCTAGGTCTACAATTCTCTGTTATGTTTTGAATACCTCTTTTTGTGTTTTTATGGTCATTTGGGTGGCGCGGCCATCGGTTCAATTTCGGGTATTTAGAGTGGGACCATGTTTTATATAATATAGAAAATTAAAATTTTCATTAGACTTGTGGGATACCATTGGGTATTCCCTTTACCTATTTTTCTTGAGCAGTTCCAAGCGAGGGGCCTTTGCTCAATTGGGGAATTTTGACCAGGGGAACGAAAATGTTTTTGATTGAAATGTGATGTTTTAACTGATAGGTTTAGTTTCTTAAGCCTTAATATGATTTGTTAGAGGCTCTCGTGACCTCAGTGTTGTATGGGAAAACACTTTGCTAGTGTAATTCAACTGTTTCTTTGTCTTTCCTATTTAATGTTTTCCACTGTGATTGAATATGTGATGTGTGATAATGTATATGATGGATCCTTCATGTTGTTCTAGGCATGGACTGGGTTTTGTTATGTTGTGTAGATCATAGGTTGGGCATGGTCCAAGTTACCTTTGGTTGTTCTAACCACGAGATTGGGAATCATGGGCATCAGTTAGAGGTAGAATGAATGTTAGGTTGGGCATGCCCCAGGTTACTGGGATGGAGAGTTCATCATACTTGAGTAGCATGGTCACAACGACACGAGGTGTTAGAGGTGTTGTGTCTTGGGTACTATTTTTGTGATTACCACACACCCGAAATATTTGAGTAGGGTGCACACAGGGAGACTCCGTGATAAAGTGGTTTTGAACACTCGCATGGGTAGGGGCCCTGTTAGTTGTTGTTTAGGTACTATCAGTTTGGGGGTTCTAGTCATAGGAAGCCATGTGGATGGTGAGGTTCTTTCATGGGATAGTATTGAGGCTATCGGGTTGGGGGCAGAGGCTCGCCGTTATTTAAAGGACGATATCGCTATCCCTTTGGATACTTTATTTTGAGGGTAGTCATCGTTGTCCCTCTAGCTACTTATTTTGAGGGAAGATGGTGCAGCCCCTCTAGTCACTTATTGAGGACATGCATCATTGTTCCTCCAGGTTAAAATTTCTCGGTCGTGCCTTCTGGAGATCGGTAATTGAGACACTCAGTGTCCAGGGGAATATGGTTCCGGGTTACATGACAGAGAATACGGCTTTGGCCAAAGCAAGTGGCCCTCCATGGTGGCTGTTGAGCACCAGTGGTGCATGTGTTATTTGTACATCATTCTGTTTATTTCTTTCCTTATAAATGCATTCCTACTTAAACACTTATATTAGGTATTCACTGTTGGGTGGTATCCTACAGAGATCTGTCCCACACCTTGCACAAGCCCTTCAGGACGCGTGCAGATTTTATGGATAAATGTGCAGCACAGAGGAAAGCTTCATGATATGGGATGCATTAGCAGTTGCATGGAGATGCTATGAACCATGTGGTCTTTCCTGGATAGAGTTTACAATGTTTTTCATACATTCTTATATCATCTTTATTTTTTATAGCTATAGTTGGTTAGGAATTGGCGCCCATTATATATAGATTTGTATAACCAGCTTTGATTTATTTTTTTTCATTCAGAAGTATTTACAATTGATCTGCATGATGTTTTCTAAATTTTTTTGTTGTTTTTTATATTTATTGCTTCAACTATTTGTTGATATTGATTGTACATCCATTCTGCGTGTCAGGTTCGATTCTAATGAGTCTTTTATTCCACTGCATCCTTATTATTTTACATGGACCAGTGCGATTATTATTATCCTCAGAGAGTGTTTATCCTCCAAACTATACCTACAATACCCTCGCTGCTAGTTGGAAACCTTTGGCATTTGGGGATGTGCGACTAATATAGTAACACCTGACTCATTCAGCATAGTTTGAGTGGATACTCGGGTCCAGGTCATTACAAAGTGGTATCATAGGAGTTCCTGATAGGGATTTATTATATGTTTTGTTCAGGATACTAATTAGATTGTGTTTTCTCTTATATTATTTCTGGTTTTACTATTGGAGATATGGTTGACTAAAGATAAGTTGTTGCTAGAAATTGGGTTTCTATAATTTTCATAGGTTCCTGCAGCCCCTGGTACGAGGGATGCACCATGTCACCTTGGTTGGATATTACTGTTTTCTTTTTTTCTCAGATTACAGTTTATATGATTTCCGCCTTTGTGTCTCACATGGTGTATGATGTTATTGACTATGATATGATACCCTTGACCTGGTGCTTTAAGGGAGAATTGGACATTGTCCTTGAATGGAAAGGATTGTTTTCATGGATTTTGTTAGGCACATTTTTAGGTATTTCAATTTCATAACTGCACGTATTATTTTTGATGTGATAATTCCATGTGAGTAATATCAAATTACCATGATTTATATTATTTGAGATCTGATTAGTGGAAATTTCTCATAGAATTGTTTGTTTGTAGCAACTTTTATTCCATGCATTATATATCTATAAAATTTCATGTGATAGGTTATTTGGGTCAATCTCTTTTATGAGCAGTAAGGTACTAACGGTTGAGCTGATTTTGATCACCAGGATTGGGAGACTAAGTCTTCAGTTTTAGGTAATGTTAGTTGTTAGGTAGAGTATTGCCCAATGTACTTTTCATACTTGGCTCTAATAAGGGTGGGTAAAGAAGGCCACACGATAGAAATTCCATGGGGCATGGTTGTGGTGTGGGAGAGTAAGGGTAGTAGTTATGCACTTTCTTTTATTGAATTCCTTATCTGTGTTATATATGTGTAAATTATTATGTTTGTGGGATGTCTAACCATTTATGTTATTCAACGGGTTCCATTTTGTGCGACTCTGATTGAGCTTCATACAGAAGATGGTACAGTACCGTAGGAGCATGATCAGATTAAGGTTCTGGTGCAGGTAGTGCAGAAGCAGTAGGTACATTCTCAAAGACATGATCAGGTTAAGGATCCAGTGCAGACAGGTCAACAGTCGTGTTTGGAAACGTTTGGACCATGGCTCGATGAGTAGCTCTGAGCTTGGATGGCGCGTGTCCTGCAGGGGGTCGATAGAGGTGTGCAGGTTACAGATACATAAATTTCATATTTGACACAGGAGTTCCAATCGCATCACCCCTCCACATATTCAGTGTGAGGGTGGTCCGCAAGCGGCTGAGAGCTCGATATAGAGAATGCAGATGATCTTTGAGCAGCTCAAGGTGCCTCTATAGTAGAGGGTCAAGCGGGTGATATACATGCTGTGAGAACCAGAAAAGCGTTGGTGGGATGTACAGGTTCAGGTTTGTAGGCATGAGGGACTGGCATGTAATGACATTGAGAACATGTTTTTTGAAAAAATTTATCTAGAGACGTTGAATGCCAAGAGATCTCGGGAATTCATTAGTCTTTAGCAGGGAGACATGTCTTTCATGGACAATGAAGCTACTTTCCCTAAGCTATCACACTTTGTACCAGGTATGGTAAGCGATGAAACAACAAGGGTGAGGTACTTCCTGGATGTCTTATGACACGACATTTAGATCGATGTGAAATTCTTCAGGCTGAGATCATTTTTATTGTTGATGAATCAATAGCTAATAGTGGAGGGAAACCAGAGGGATAGGCCTGAGGTTGGTCAAACGATGACTTTAGGTGAGGGTACAGACAGAAGGAAGTGAGGAAGGTATTAGTTTCTATAGGGAAGTCAGGACAAAGACTCATCTAGACCACCTCATAGCAGTTCTTCTATGGTTTTCATTCTGTGTGGATAGCCAGGACATGATCAGACTCAGTGTAATAGGCCTCCAAAGGAGTGCTAGGCAAGTGGACAAGACATACATCTTGATAGGTCCTGCAGGCATCCCTCATAGACAGATGGAAGGAAGGGACCAGGACTGATAGTGGAATCTGGAGTTGGTTTAGGTTCGGTATTAGGAGAGGGTAGTCATGGTTTAGCTACATGTGGAGGATGTGACAGAGAATGAGGGATCCAGCTGAGGCGTCAATGGCTGATCTCTAGAGAAGCACCATAGAGAGGTCAGACATCAGGTTGCCTTACATCAAGCCATGTGAAAGGTGTGGAGGCTCGCGAGGCTGAGAATGCTGGTGAGATGATGATGATTAGATGTACACCTTGGGTGTGGTTGTGATTACCATGTTTCCTTTTTTGGAATGATCTATAAGGGCATGTCCGTTTAGAGTGAACGTGATGCACATGATGTATGAGGACAGACTAGATGCTAGTTAGTGTGATTGGCACCATATCGGGTGTGTGATATATTTATATATATTTTTGAGATTTGTTGCATCTGGGGCATCATGTATGTGGGTTACTTAATGTTTCGGGGGCATCCGGGCATCGAGGGTGTGGGTTACATGAGGCTCCTTGGGCATCCAGGCATTGATGATGCATGTTACTTGAGGTGCTAGGCTCCAGGTTCATTTTTGAGCATCCATGGGATGCATGACCTCATAGAGGCGGACACATATATGGTGCGAGAAATTTTGGGTGTCAAGAACAACACAGGGACACCAATGAGGCATAGGGTTGAAGATGCATCACAGAAGGGCTATGCATCTAGAAAACAGGTAATTGAAAATTAGTTTGTTTTGAGTTTTGTTTTATTGATACTGAGTGAAGTGATTCATAAGGTATGGAGTCCCTAAATTATTTTTCCTGAACCTTTGTGATTGAAGAAGTTTTGGTTACATTGATCAAGGTGGAATGTTCATTTCTATCTCCAGGTTTCGTTTGATAGCTCTGGGAAGAGCTATATTAAGGTGGGAAGATTGTAAGAACCTGAGTTCTTAGAACGGGTCAAAATTCTGACCCTGTTTTTATTTTTTTGACATGTCTCTAAAAAAACAGGGATAATATGGATATTCTAGAAATTACCAGAATACATGTCATGTACTATAAAGTACTCACCATGTATGTATTAGGCGATTATCGGCCATGTACTCACCAAGTACATGTCATGTGATGACCGTGTAAGAATTTTGTACTACACAGCGTGTAGTTATAGAAACGTTGTGTACCCTTGACCATGTGAAGGTCATACATGGCATGTTGGAATGTTGACAAGGTAGAATATTTGTAGCATGTACACATCGTTTATGATTTTTACATGCCGTGTAGAGGGGTCGTGTATGGGGATATACATGGCGTGTTGGGGAAGTTGGCAAGGTAAAGAGGTACATGCCATGTACCATAGATACACATCATGTATCCTCCCTTTTTCATACCAGCTAGGTTCAATCCATATGCCTACCCGTTTGGAGTACCCAAGTCGTATGGATATATCCACTTAAGTTAGAGTATGGAAAAGGCCTCTACATGGCATGTAGTCCTTATATACACACTATGTATTTCTTTATTCTCTTAAATAAAAGGGAATAACATCTTATTTTGAAAAATAGTTTCTTGATCCCCAAAATCAGAACATGTCTTTCCGAATTACCGAAGAACGGTTCCTACCCTAGAATCGTCATATGACATTTGTTCATCAATCTGTTGATGGATGTGTGACCGCAATAGTGAGGCTAAACCCATGCAGCCTGTTTCTTGGTCATTTAGATGTTGTGACCTTCAGCGCGTTTTCAGGTATTTTGAGCGGGACCCAGTTTAATCTGTTATTGAATACTAATTTTTTTCATTAGACCCATGGTATTCCATTGGGAATTACTTTACATGTTTTTCTGGAGCAAGGTCGGGTGAGTGGAATCTTCTCAATGGGGGAATTTTGGTCAGGGGAAGCCAAAATGGTAAGGATTGAACTGTGATGTTTTAACTGATAGGTTTAGTTTCTTAAGCCTTGATATGATTTGTTAGAGGATCTCATTACCTCAATTCTAGTATGTGAAAACACCTTGCTCGTGTAATACAAATATTTCAATTTTTTTCCTTTTTAATGATTTCCATTGTGATTAAATATGTGACGTGTGATATTGCATATGTTGGAACTTTTGGGTTGTGCTAGGCATGACCTGGGTATTGATTAGTGATGTTGTTCACAGGATGAACTTTTCCCAAGTTATGTTGGGTAGTTCTGTCCATGGGATTGGGCATTATGGGCGTCGGTTTGAGGTAGGAGACTGTCAAGTTGGGCATGGCCCGAGTTAGAGGGATGTTGAGACAATAAAACTTAAGTGGCAAGGTCACAGGGACATGAGGGGTTAGAGATGTTGTGGCTTGGGTACTATTTTGGTGATTACCACTCACCATGAAACATTGAGTAGTGTGAACATATAGAGACTACATGATGAGGTGGTTTTGACCACTCATGTTTGTAGAGGCCCCCGTTAGTTGTGGATTAGGTGTTATCAGTTTGGGGGTGCTTACTGTAGAAAACCACATGGAAGGTGAAGAGCCTTTAGGGGATAACATTGAGGGTATCTTGTTGGGGGAAGAGACTCGTTGTTATTTGTGTTAAGATATCGATGTCCCTACATATACATGTTTTTAGAAAAGTCATCAATGTCCTTCCGACTACTTATTTTGGGGACATACGTCACTGTCCATCTGGACTCTTATTGAGGACATGCATCCCATTTCCTTTGGTTTATTGATTCGAGGGTATTCCTTTGAGATGTCAGAAATTGAGGCATGCAGTGTCAGGGGGAACATGGTGCCGGGTTACATGACAGAGGTTCTGACGTTGTCTGAAGAAGGTGACACTCCATTATGGCTCTTGAGCAATAGTGGATCTTGTGTTATTTGTACATTTTTTTTGTTTACTTCTTTCCATATAAATGAATGCATTCTTAATCACTTATATTAGGTAGGCACAATTGGGTGGTATCCTACTGAGATTTGTCTCACACCATAAACAGTCCCTTTGGGATGCGTGATGACTTTATGGATTTATGTAAAGGGAAGAGGCCAACTTCAAGACCTGGGCGGCATTATCTTTTTTATGGAGATGTAATGGACCTTGAGGTCTTGCATAACTTTATTTGATAATGTTTTGTGTACTTTCCTCTATCATCAATCTTGTTTGTAGCTATAGTTGGTTATCCTTTGGCACCATTTATATTTAGAAATATAGGACCTTCTTTGGATGAGAGTTTTGTGATTCAATAGTAGATATAATTGATCAATATGTTGTTTTGTTTATTTTCGTTGATGTTTTTTATTTATTGATTCTATTGTTTATTGATATTGATTTTTCTTCCGCTAAGACGGTCTGGTTCGACTTTGTAGGGTCATTTATTTTCCTGCATCATTATTATTATACTCTGAGTAGTACAATTATTATTGTCCCCCGAGAGGGTATTTCCACCCCACCATACCTATAAGACCCTCACAGTTAGTCGGCAGCCTTTGGCGTTCGTGGAGGTTCGCCTAAGGTAGTAACATCCAACATGTTCAGCACTGTTCGGGTGGTTTTTTGGGTCTGGGTCATTATAGTAATGAACCATATAACTCATCCAAGGTATACTATTTTATAATCATAAATTCTTCAATTGAAATTTTCAATTAATTACATCTACTCCATATTTCTTTCCGTTCTATTTCACCGAGGATTAGGTTTTGTAGTACTTCATCATGTCCACTCATACCATTTAAAAAACTAGTATACTTATGAGACAACTAGTAAAATGACTCATCTTATACCATTTATAAATCATGTTGTTCTACCAATTCCATCCATATATTTTATGGATATCAAAATTTCCTCTATATTATGGTAATCACAATTGATAAAAATAAACAATAGATATATATATTCCTTAAAAATGATCACCACCTCCTACACCAATTTTAAGGTATCAGAATACAAAAATTAAAGGTGACAACTTATTAATGAGCATCCATTGATACGATATTTTTTTATGTATCATGATGAAAATAATAGTATTATGGTGGTTCAATATTATGTTTAAAAAAATAAAATAAAAGATTCTTTTTGATGGTGTTGTTGAATCAATAAACAGTGTGTCCAATGTAAAATATTCGGTGAAGTTAATCATTATATTTGATAAAATTATTTTAATAGTGTTCATATAACCAACATCATACTATATTATTAAAAATTAAATTCTCAACTAGGATATTTGTAACCACTAAAAACAAATTACTTTTAAGGTTGTTTTACCATATTAAAAACAATTCCTACTCTAATACGCAATGGTACAACAATGACATTATTTGGGGAGACAAAACCCTCAATGGACATAACATTTCTTTATTAATCAGATCCTAAGAGCATGTTTTTTGGATTATTATAAAAAGGAAATTATTTATATTGATTAGTAAAATAAAAAACCATTAGTACTGATTATTAACTGAAGAAGTTAAAATAAAATGATGAGAAATGGGAAACAACGAAACTAGGAGATACCATTTTTTTAGGATGACGTAGATCATTGATCATTGATCCCTTCTACAATGACATATATTTGAAATTAATTATTTTTTGTTATTATATGGATTACATTAAAGATGTGGTTTTGAGATTATTCATAATTCTTGGACCTAATGTTCCTAGAAACAATGTGTGAAATATATTATATATGTTAAATAATATTCATTCACAATTTTCATTGACAAACATGAATAAATATTATAATTGAGATTGGATAAAAAAATATGAAGGAATTTTTAAGTTTAGAATCTGTGGTATACCAATGGCGCGACATAATCTTTTTTATCGCATAGCATTACTGAAAAAAGTCATTGCAAGAAGAGAAATAATAAATTAAATTAGCTAAATTAATTTTTTATTTTATTAAATGTATTGATAGAATCACATAATAGTATATAGTTATGAATATCTCCTCAGGTTTTTTCACTCAAACCCTCTATATCAATATGAACATTAGAGGGATTATTTGGGGAATGAAATCAGATTCATTCTATATCGAGGATCGTTACACCAATAGAGTATGTAAATGTCATCAATGATGAATGTTTTACATTGTTATTTATCAATGATTGATACCAAATTTATATAGGATTTTCATTTTTTGTCTATATCATTATTTTATTCTAGATAAATTTGGTTCAATTCGAATATTAGAATTGATATGCATATCCTTAGTAGATTTTAATTAATGAAATTTTAAATGATCATTGTGATGTGCACATATTCTTTTGTCTCCAAATACAACAATGAATCAATTAAAAATGAAAAAAGGATGAAGATTAATCCAACATTTTTATGTCTTTTGAAATTCATCTAGGTTTCATCATTCAATAATTGTTAGTGACATTTTGTCCAACGTTTCGACCATTAATTGGTTTCCAAATATTACCTGACAGTTATTTTGTTCAAGCGATGGAAATAATGATTATGTTACATGATGGAGGCTATGATTAAATAATCAACTCATATGTTTTAAGGATCATTGGATATGAAGAAAAAATTCGGAGATTATGATTATTCTAAATTGAGACATAATATTGTGACAGATTCCTTGATGATTGTGTTTCTTCAGAAAATTTTGTCTTGAAACCTGACTGCAGTCATTAGAAGAGCACAACTAACCCTAGAACAATGATTTATTTTTTTGGTGGGAGTTTTCTATGATGTGGAGATCAGTGCTAAGGATGAGCTATTTGATCATGAAAATATTAGGTTACAAGACATTTAATCCAATATTACATGTGTTTGGGGACCTCACAACACCTTCTAGGTTTTTAATATAAATATAAAGATCATGTGTCAAGGGAACCCTATCATAGGATTTGAAAAACATCCCAGTTGTAACAACATGTAAATAAAAATTTATAAATAAATATCATAATGTATAAAACCAGAGGTATTCCATGTACTTGGACAAACAAACTACTATGAGTAAACATTCATTTATATGTATGTGGCTACCAATACACAACCACTTCCAATGACACATGGAATGGTGTTGGGAGATCTCTACATAATCTTTACATTCCTACAAATTTTTTTTTAAGATTTTCATTTCTTGTGACGTGTAACAAAATGGGAAATCTTCTGGATTGCAGGACATAACATGTACACCATGTACGTGATGTGTACTATTTTCAAGATTGTCTTTAATCCTCATTTATTTAGTCTCGTAAATTTTTTTATGAATGTGTCCCCTTGGAGATGTTACTCAATGGTAAAATGTGGCACTGGATTGGAATAATAGGGTTATGATTCCCTCTCAAAGCCTAGTGTAACATACTATGTAAATAAACAATATAATATTTTCATATTTTTTAATATCTGTGAATTACATGTAAATTTTACTTTAAATTGGATGTTATGTTCGATGAAATAACAGATACTTAAAAATGGGTTTCTTTGGAATCTTATTTTGAAAACAACATTGGGTCATACTGAAAAATAATAATATAATATTATTTTAAATGGAATTTAAAGCCTTTCCATTGTATTTGAGGTAATGAATAGAACTAACAAAAATATGATTATACATGTTTGATTAATTTTTTTAAATTTTTCCAACATAAGGTAGAGGATTAAATTTTGAATGAATCATATTTTAAGAGTAAACACTCTAATATTCATTAAAAGAATGATTTATCACCTTTTGATTGAAAAATATTTTTGAATCACGTTTTGGTTACTATTATATGTTCTATTTTACAAAATAATATTCTTATTTACAATCGGGACATCAAAATTATACATTGAGTAAATTTTGGGTATTTTTCTGATAAAATTCATTTTTTATGAATAGTGGGAAAACTGTATTTTAATTCAAAAATTAATTTTAATATAATTTATTTATATGGTTATACTGTCCTTATAATTGGATTAAAAGTGTAATTAGATTTTGGTTTTACCATTTAATCCAAATTAGGTCATTGGATGTAATTTTACATTGAAATTGGACATAAGAAAATGTCAATCGTTTGATAGTTATTATTTCATAAAATCACACTTTTTGTTTTTCCAACATGAATTAATTTTAAATAAATTTATTCTACTTCATTGTTCTTAATTTGGAAAATTTGATTCCATATTTGGAATCAGGTTGTAAAAATTGTGTTCATAGGTACATTTTATTTTTATACATTTTGAATATTTACATTAGTAAATATATTATTTACCATGGTTAAAGGCTAAATCATGTAAATATGGGTAAAATAAATTATTATAATAATATTAAATTCCCTTAACTTGTTTCTTAATCCAGCTGGTTGATACTTTTCTGACCATATGCATCCTTGGGATGATTTTGGGACCCAATGTAGCCACATAAGAGTGATAATGATACTTAATATTAATTTATTTAAAGTAAAGACAAATATTACATAAACCAATATATTTTAGTAAATAAATATTTACCTAGGGTTATATAATTTATCACATAAACTATAAATATTTATTGTAAATATAAAAAGTTTTCATACATCATTATTTTTTTATACATCAAATAAATAAAATTATTTATGACCCATTAATGATGCAGTAATTATGAGATTAATCAATGTTTTAAATATATAAGATTATAATGTTTAAAATAATATCCAAAACATGTCCAATTCTTTTTGGAATGATTTATTTCAAACATGAGTTATCTTATCAATGACTTAAATTAAATTGTTTCCTTTAGAATCCAAAAATCATTATATAATAAAATAATATTTTCAAACATTCTTAAAGAGCACGTCCTCCCAGTTATAAGAACCCCTCATCTCTAACCCATTACTCACACCACTAAGGCCCCTTGTATTGACCAAAATCTACCCAATTATGATCCTTGCAACCCTCTCTTCCTCCTAGAATCCTTTCAATAGGCATAATGCATTTCATGTTAACCTTTTGGTTCAAAAAAAAGGGAGATACCAAATTTGAAGGTAATGTCTTCTCTTAAGTTATTTTCATTTATTTTACATCTCTTACCCCATAAACAATTTTTATTCCTTTTATTTTTAAAAAAAAATTTATCCTATATATAAATGGTTGTTTTTATAAGAAGGATTATCTCAACATTTACACACCCCTATATCTAATTGGTAAGGAACATACTATTTCTGTGGATGGTGAACTACTTCCTCACTAAATGATGATAGTTTAATTATCTTCTACTTCCTCTCATGGTCACCATTAAGATGGAAATATATTTATATTCGATAAATATTATATTATGGTTTCCATAATAGGTAAACATGGTAATTTAATCTGAGAAAGTGCAGACTGTCGCACCCTCAAAGTGATATGACTCATTCATTCCCTATGTGGAACATATTAAGGATAGAGATAATTAAATTATAGACAATAATATATTAGAATTCAAATATATCTTTTATCATTAAATTTTAATTACATTAAATATGAAATATAAATGAATGTAGAATTCATGCTTACCTACGACTTTAGTCTCCATGAACAGTGCGTTTCATTTCTTCTCTCCAAATGTAATGTACTATTAAAAATTCATATATATATATATACTTGATATATATTATATATATTATATCTAAATAATTAATATAATTTTGGTGATAATGGAATTTCAACCACATGGAAAATTTATAATTATAACAAGTTTATTTTTAAATCATGTTTCGAACATCCACAAAATGTTCGATATGATATCAAATAATGAAATAATTGTTATAGAATGATAATAATTGATATAAAAGCGATAATAAACATTAAAATGGTTATTATGGATGTATAATTTAAATTTTTTATATTATTCAGAAAATTTAAGAACGATCGAGTCATGTCGGACATGAGGTAAGGGGATTCTCATATCACTTTTAATTCTGTGGGATTTCCAATGATCAAAACATATTTATTTAAAGTGGTGTATTGTGTACTATAATATGATATATATTATCATGTTTCAATTTAGATTAATGTAATTTTTTGATTCATTTGGATGTCATTAGCTTTTGGTCATATGACTCGATTGATTACAATGTGGTAAGAGGTTTTCATCTCACTTTTTATTCAGGTGAGATTCATAATATATATTCCAATATTTCCATTTATTGTGGTGGATGTACATCGATTGATTGTATTATTTGTGTAATATAGATTTATTTAATTTTATTTACATCTTAATTGAATTATATTTCTTTCATGGGGAGTATTTTTTGTATGATACAAAATTGGTAAGGGAACCTTTCACCCTCCTATTTTTAAAAGACTTCTTTTTGTTATGTCTATTAATTTAAATCTTATTATTGTGGGATATGTTATTATATATCTTTATTGTTATAATTTTTTTTCTAACTGATGAGATACCCTTTTTATTTCATGAATTCATTTTATGAATTTTAATGTTACGTCATTATGTTGTTGAATTTCTATAATGGGTCTTCTTCACCCAATTTCAATTCATTGAAATAAAAATCTACTTCTGGATTATGTCATGCTATGATTATTTTTGAATAAAATATTATTGTTTAATCCTTAATATATAATTAAATTGGGTGTATTTAAAAATTTCACACATAATTATGTCATTTATTTATCCTTATTCTAATGATTCTGTCTTTATAAGGGATTTGACCTCAGTTTACATTCTATTGAGATTTCATTGTAGTTACTCCACAATTAACATTAATATGGTGTATATATTATCCATTAGAATATTATATCATTAATACCATTATTCTCATGATATAATAATTTTTTGATTATATTTTATTTCAAATTTATTTGTATTCATGCATATCTGAATTTGTTAAGAACTCCTAAACTAAACTATTGTTTTAAAGATATATTCTTCTAAATAGTTCTCATTAATCTCCATGATTTAAAAATTGTTTTAAGAAATTATTTATATTAACATTAATTTATTAAAATTTTAATTCCATTACAAGCATCAATATGGTATAGGACACATTGATTCAAAAGTCTTTTTATTAAATATTTAAAATGGTTTTGAAAATGACTTGATAAAACATTGTTTATTTCAATATCTTGAATTGATATCTAGTGATTGGAATGTGTAAATGTTAACTTTTTTATTCCTATGTTATGTGTTATGATTATTTTAGGGTTATTGGGAATTCTTTATGAATACGGGTGGTTTTTTGATAAACCAAGGATGTGTGAGCCCGAGATAGCTCTCAAATGTATTGGGTAATGTGACAGAGGTAAACATTAATTTTTCTACTAAGAGATTTAGAGAATATAATGTGATGGGTATTCAAAAATAACTCTCCATGTAGTTTTGATAGCAACAATGTATGTATGATACTTATTCCATAATTTGCCTTTATGATTTATGATTTCTGTGTATTCTTCATAAATCATACGAATTCACAAGGTATGTTATTATTGAAAACTATGGTTTCATTGATTTTTATTTATTGATGGGGTAGTGTTTTATATCCTTATTTTATAACACATTATGATCTTTTTATGCCCATACCATGTTTTTGAAATATTTTACACATGACATAAAATTGAATGGGGTCAAGGATGGGATCTTGGAAAATATGTTCTATCTAAAACATGGTAGCATATATGTTTCTTATTATGTGTTTTTTATGAAAAAATGGATACTGAGTAGTAGCCTATATATGTAATTTTTATGTTCATATGTAATAGTTATGGCCTAATTCTCTAAAATTGTAAACATGAAATGATCCTCAATGTGAAATCATGACTTAACTCAAGTTTATATAAATTTTGAGGTCGGGTCCTTATAGATGGTATCAAATATTTCATTAGAAGGCTTTAGGGATTATGATTTTTAGGTAAACACATGATTAGTCTCAATGTCTTTTATTTCAGTTAAACCCTTGTTTTATAAATTTTGCAGGCCAGGGAATGTATGTTGCAAATATAAGGAGTAGGATCTCAAACAAAATTACTATCTCTTCCTAATGACATGGTTGTATTAATTATTTCAAAGTCATGTTCAGATGACTGTGAATCATTTTTTATCATACAACTCACTTGAAAGTATTTGTTTGAGATATAAAAAAACTACACTATACCTTGATATCATCGTGGATCATGGGTTGTATTTAATCAAATCCTATTATCACAATATTGTCATATTTTTTAAAAATGTAAATATTATCAAATCATATTCAAATATTTTAACTTATCTATATATTTTGAAGAATATTATGATTTTGAAAAAGGTGTTGAATAAGGATACACATGAACGCCCTATTTATATTTGATTTTGTAATATAGTCTCTCTGGACATACATTTGATATTTTAAAAGGACGATTAATTGAATGTTTCAAATCAAATTCGGCCCAACTGTTTTTGTAACTTCGCGGATCTGAGTTCCACACAATGGATTCCCTGAACCCGGTTGGTCACATAACCTCATGCACATTTTCCCAAACTCCAAAGGCTTACAACTAGCAGTGACGGCCTAGGAATGATAGTGTGGAAACTATTCTTTCATTTTTTAAATTGTAGCGCAACAAAGAAAATACAAACCAACAAAAAACTGAAGCATTATACAATATCAAGCAGAAATGGAAAACGATACTGAAATAAAAGATGACAAAAGTCATATATGTGATGATGCAATATGTCCCAAATTCTAAGAAAGAAACCAAAATAGGATACACTATAATCTAAAACAATACGGTACAAGGTACAATTACATCAAATCCAAAAAAAATGCAATAGGAACTCAGCAGCATCCCAAGCCTAAGCTTGGTCTCATCCTCTCCCACTCCACTGCAACAATCATGTACCTGTATTGGGACTATTTACCTTATCAACACTTATAGAAATATAAAATTTTTGGGCCCATGACATGGCCTAAACAGGGTGTGATAAATAATTTCCAGTAGGCAACCACCAAAGGCCAGTGCCCAAATGTCAATGAAGTTGTGAAACAACAGTGCACAATAATGAAATGCAGTAAACTATGAATTACTCAAAAAAAAACTACTCATACCAGTTCCATTTCCATTTAATTATTATTTAACAATACATTATAATTTAATAATAAGTTCTCTAGACTGAGCCACAACTGAAAATATCTTATACAGTGAAACAAAAATAACCACAACATGATATGTACCTAGTAGA
This sequence comes from Viscum album, assembly GCA_963277665.1. NCBI lineage: Eukaryota > Viridiplantae > Streptophyta > Magnoliopsida > Santalales > Viscaceae > Viscum > Viscum album. Next base: position 594,055,432 of record OY728162.1, on the reverse strand, counting down.
AGGTAAGAACAATACCAAGCATGTGCTTTAGATTTGCAGGTATAACATAAGAAATCACCATAGTGAACAGTAAATGTATACTTTTACCTCAAAAATACAAATCCATACCCTCAGGTAAACGGAATCAAAACACTTCGGTGATTGCCCTCTAGCATAATGAATATTTCCCTCAGACATATGAGAAATTTCCATTAGGAATGGAATCTACTGCCCAAAGGCATAAGAAAAGTTGACCTCAGGCTAAATGAAACACTACCCTCAGGCTAAGAAAAATAATTCCCTCAGGATAAGTAATAAACTAGGCCAAGACCAACACATATGAAATCAATTCATATATATATTCTCTCAAGAAAACTAAAATCATGATATTATCAGTTAAGGACTCAGCCATACTACACCACAAAAATGGGTGAGTATCACAATGGTATACAAAAAAAACTCAATAGTTCGAAATAAACACCAGACCACCTACCTCGATCTCTTATAGTGGATATACAGAAAAGATGCCTCCCGGATCAAGTGAGAACAACATAGATCTAAGATAAAAAATTACACGTTCAACCCAAAATAACATCCCTTCGGTAACGAATTGGAAGGAGAGATTCATGAATAGAAATGAATTCACCCACATTGTTCGAATGAGATCGACGGCGAAGGAATCAGAGTCCCAGTGTGCATTCGGGAGCTCTTCCAAGATTTGGTCATCTCTCCTACAGCTCTCGGTCATTCTATGCTTCCTTTGTCAAAAGGAGGCCACTTCGTTTTTAAGCATAAAACCTAAATAAATGGCGTGTACTCTCAAGTATACAACATTTAGTTTCCATTTTTTACCTATTCCTCTGGCTGGCACTTTGCACCACATCACTGTTCATCATCCGACATGGTTACACGACGTGTATTTCTAAGTACACGGTGTGTACTATTACTCCACTGGGGCTACTCCCACCTCCTTACTATTCACATTTCGACTGATTACATGGCGTGTATATACTATGTAGTTGGTGTGTAGTCATATTTTACAGTCTTCATCTTCAACATGCCTACACGCCCGGTATACTCATCTCACATGGCCAAAGTACACAGTGTGTGGAAACGTACATGGAGTGTTCCCACAAATTTTGGTATTTTCTTCCATTTTCATTATTTTCTAAAAAACACTTAAGGAAAAAAGGAATAGAAGAAACATGTACCTCATGAATAAGAACTAAGTTCTTAAAAACATCCCCCCTTAAATCAATTCGTCCCCGAATTTCCCATCCAAGGGTGGTGAAGATAAAGTTGAGAACATCTCTATCCACTGAACATGTATGTTGGTCTCCTGCTCCCAGGTTTCATCCTGCACTTTTCCATAATTTCATAGCACCCGTACTAGAGGAACTGACCAGCCATGGATAACCTTCATGATCCTATCAATAAAAAGAATTAGATGCTCTTCAAATGATGCATTGACCTGACGTTCAACCTCCTCATGCTGAAAACATGAGATGTTTTTGGGTGATAACATTGTATCTGATATATGTTGATAACATTGTACATGGCCTGGTACCTATGTGTAAACTAGAATCAATTGGAAATCGGCCTGACTCTCTCCAGAATCTCAAACGACCCCACATACGTCGGTGAAAGTTTACCATGTCTCCTGATCCGCCTGTGTCCCGACCTCGTTGAAACACGCAAAAAAACCAGATCCCTGACCCTGAACTCCAAGAGTCCTCTGTGGTAATCAACATAATATTTAAGATAAGATTGTGCAGTCTCTATCTGCTTCTGAATCAACTGGACATGCCCTAATGTCTCCTACATGAGACGTGGTCCCAGTAATGCTGCCTCACCTACCTCCCACTAGCACAAGGGTGATCATCATTTCCTAACATATAAATCCTCATAAGGTGTCATCTCAAAAGTTGCCTGAAAACTATTATTGTAAAAACACTTGACCAGGAGTATGTGATTCTCCCAAGATCTCCCAAAGTCCACGACGCATGCACGCTGTATGTCCTTATGCACCTGTATCGTAATCTCTGACTGTTCATCAGTCTGAGGGTTGTATGTTGTGCTCAGAAGCCCATGTGTACCCAGTTCCCACTGAATACTCTTCCAGAAATGAGATGTAAAAAAGGATTCCCTTTTTAAAATGATAGAATGAGGGAACCCATTAATACGTACTACCTCTAGGATATAAAACCTCTTGAGATTGTCAACACATGTGGTATCCTTGATCGGAAAAAAGTGATATACCTTCGTATGTCTGTCCATAACAACCCACATGGCATATTTGTCTCGAGGTGTCCTCAGCAAATCTGGTCTTGATGTCCATCGTGACATCATCCTTTTTCCACAACAGAATGGGTAACTATTGTAATGGTCTGGATAGCCTTTGATGTTTTTCCTTCACCTACTGACTGGTGAAACATCTCATAATAAAACATGCTACCTCTCTTTTCATACCTAGAAAACAATTCGTATGTCCCATGTCACGGTACATTTTGTTAACTCCAGGGTGCACTGCCCAAGTTGAAGCATGAAATTCCCACATCAACTCCTCACATATATCCCATGTAACCCACACTCATCCATGGATACGCAGTACCTCGTCATCACCTATCATCCAACCGGGTGGAGGGTCATCACTTCCACCAACTCCCATAGAACTAGGTCTTTTGAATCTGATAGCTGTCTCACCTTCACTCAATCTAGGAGGGTAGAAGTCACTACTATGGATGAATGATAGGCTTTCCCCTGACTATCATGCACCTCCAAATGCATCTCAGAGAACAAATCCATGGTATTCCACTCACCACGGGCCTCCTACACTGCATGTTACTGAGTCCTCCTACTCAGTGCATCAGCTACTGTATTACCCTTACCAGGTGTATAGGAAAATTTAAAGTCGATGGACTGAAGGTATTCAACCAACCATTTTTGTCTCATGTTCAGTTCACGCTGGGTAAAGATGTATTTACGAATTCTATTGTCTGAAAACACCACAAAATGTTCTCCCAAGATATAATGTATCAAATAGGGTAATGCATGAACAACTGCATCCAACTCGAGATCATGTGTCAGGTAATTATTCTCATGTGGCCTCAACTGCTTAGGCTCGTACGCCACTACTCGATCACCATGCATCAACACTTCTCCCAGCCTAATACACGGTGCATCACAATTAACTGTATAGCTATTCCCTTTCATTGGAAGTATCAGGATTGGTTCTTATGTCGAACATCACTTCGGCTCATTAATGGTTGTCTCACAAGCTTCTGAGAAAACAAAATCCTTACCCTTCTTAGTCAAACATGTCAACGGCGCTACTAAGCAGGATAATTCCTTTATAAAGCGTCTGTTGTAACCAGCCATCCCCAAAAAACCAAGTATATCAAACACATTCATAGGCTGCTCCCAAGAAACTACTACTCTCAGTTTCTCTAGGTATACCACAACTACTGTATCTAAGATAATATGACTCAGGAAGTGTATCTGGTCTATCCAAAAGGTTCACTTTGAGAGCTAAACATTTCATTGATTCTCTCTTAGTGTACTCAAAACGATCTCAGGATGGGTATAATGGTTGTGTGGAATGTGAGAGTACAACCAGATATCATCCATGAAGACTAACAGAAAATAATCATGATAAGGGTGGAGCACATGATTCATCAGAGCCATGAAAACTACTAGTGCGTTTGTGAGACCAAACTGCATGACCATGTACTCCTATAGACCATATCTGCTCCGAAAGGCTGTAACCGATATGTCCAATGGTCTAACACAAAACTGATGATATCCGGATCTCAAGTCAATCTTTGAGATCACTCTCTCTACACTATATTGATCAAAAAGATCATCAATCCTTGGCAAGGGATATCAGTTCATGACCTTCAACTGGTTCGTCTTCCGATAATCCACATAGAGTCTGAGGGTAAGATTCACCTTCTTCGCAAACAGGACATGCGAACCCCAAGGAGAAGTATTCAGTCGAATGAAATCATTTTCTTGTAACTCCTCTAACGGTTTCATGAGCTATTGCAATTATGGTGTTTCCATCCTATAAGAAGTAATGGAAACTGGTGCCACTCCTTGCATAAGCTCAATAAGGAAATCCACCTCTCGCTCTGGAGGTAGACCTAAAAATACAATCGGGAAGACATCCTAGAAATGATTAACCACTGGAGGAAAATCTTTCTAACAAGCTCCCTGGCCATCCAGATATAAACTCATAGAATTGGTTGTCACACCACCTCACGAACGATGCTAGGTTCCAGCTCACCTCGCCTGGATATCCCATTCACCCATGTATATAAACTCTCTACCCTTTGGTGACGTGAAACTTACCCTTTGACGATAGCAATCCACAAAGGCTTCAAAGTGTACCAACCAGTCCATCCTGAGAATAACAACATAACTCGTCATCTATAAGACATATAGGTCCCATAGATGGTGACACCGACAAACCTCAAGGGGGTACTCCCTGCACTGACGCACACCCACTATTCGAATTCCCAAAAGAGTGTCTAGTGTCATGATATCTGAAGAAGAAGAAACATAGAGCCCAATGCTCTCCACAATGGGCGCAAATATAAAGCTACGTGTAGAACTACTATCGAAAAGTACTGTAGATAAAACAAAAGAAACTACAAGAGTACCTATGACAGTGGATATTCTAGAATCCTACTCTTGTTGGGTATGTTGCACTACATATGCCAGCCCAGTGTCACGGCCCTGCAACACAGCCTGACTACCCTGATCTGACCTGCCCTGCTGTCTCTGAGATCCTGGTGTCTGGATACCACGACCATAACCAACACCTCGTCCTGAATGTGCTGACATATTCCAATACCCAGAATGATAAGAAACTGTTGGCCCTTCTCTTGCATGTGGTGTCTACATAGAACCCCTCTCATTTTCCACTAGGGGAAACACCCAAAAAAATGTTGCAGATGACCCATATTGCTGCAATCTCAGCACTCCACCTAGTCATGGGGACACTGATGTCTCTTGTACCCCACTTTACCAAACTGATACCACATGACCTGGCCAAATAAATAATTGTTCTTTATAGTTCTTCCACCGTGAGAGAAATCCATACCTCTTCATCTAACCGATATTAATAGTACCAGAAACTGGTTTCGAACCTCCATATTCTACTCCACTAGCTTTTCACAGGTTCCGATTAGTAATCATTTCCTGGTTCACAATATAATGCATTGTAGGAAACCTGAAAACATCCACCAATGCTCAGATGTCATATCGAAAACCATCCTCAAAGTGTCTTTCCCTCAACATCTCATCACCCACCAGAACAGGTAAAAAACGATGTAGCTTAGTGAAGTAGGTAGAATAATACATCACTAACATGGATCCCTACTACAGATTCATGAAATCTCAAGCTCTATATTCCCTCAGCATCTCCAAAAAAATTCATAGAAGAATACCTTAAAATCTACCCACACCATGTCTTGGTGATGCTCAGTATGGATGGTAACATCCCCCCATATCTTGGAGAAATCACATACCATGTATGTAGAGTGTTTTACCCTCCTCCCTGGAGGCGTCGCCAGATTCTCGAAGATCATGTTCATAGAACCCAACCAAGACTCCACAGCCTATGGTCCACCATCCCATGAAAATGTCAGCTGATGCTACTACTAGAATATACGTGTCATCTCTGCCATATATGTGGTTGTTGGCAGTGCTCCCTGGAGGTTTTCATGAACCACATGAAGCCTTCATAGAACTGCGCATCCATGCATGTGTGTTGTATAACAGCTGGCGCCTCATCTGGAACTGCTGGAGGATCCATCGATAGCCCATGGCTTACTATCTCAGGAGTATAATCGATACCACTCTCCTAGAGAAAAAACTAAGGTCGTCTCAGTGGCATGACTCTATATGGTCAAACACACACTTTAGATCAAGACAATCAAAGACTAAGAATTTGATGTGTTGGAAGGGAACAAAGAAAATAAAACATTCAAGTTGAAGAAAACATAATACACTATGTGTATAATAACCACACGGCGTGTTCCATAAAATCTTTCATAGGGGCGTGTACTCCTTCCAGAACTGGTCATGTAACACCGCCACCACATGATGTGTTGTCCACACACATGGCGTGTACTTGAATTTTATACCCCTTCCCGAGTCCTCCTACATGGCTTAGCCACACAGATCTCCATAGAACAGGACTACACGAAATTTATACGCACAAAATAGTTTGTAGGAGACGAGCTTCACTGACCCGTGAAGTTTGAGACACAGCCGGGTACTCACCTCACACTACACAGCATGTTCTAGATGGACACATAGTTTATGGCTTAGATTCTAACTGCCTGTGTTGTTAGTGACATGACCAACCACGTGGTTGACACTACAAGGCATGTTACACCCACACATGGCATGAAAACCCCCCTATTTCCCAAGACAAACTGCCAATCCCACATGGTCCTTCACCGGTCAAGACTACACAGTGTGTCCCACATTTACACAGCATTTACTATATGAGCTTCACCGATGCGAGTTGTTCGATACACGGCCGAACACATGGCTCACACAACACAGCATGTTCCATGTGTACATGGAATGTACTATAAATTATAACACCAACCTGTGCTGTTAGTTACATATCCAAATTCCTTGATTACATTACAAAACATGTTTGGATGTGACGCGACATGTTTAAACGAAGATTTCTTCCTCCGTGTTGTTAGTCTCACGATTGAGACAGGGTCAACACGACATGGTTTTTATAACTGGTACACAACATGATCCCTCAAGAACTTCCCCATCACATGTCTCTGTCCACACAGTCTATGACACGGTTAGAGACTATACGACATGTACATAAGTTACACAGAATGTACTTATTTTTTTCATTTCATCCCGAATAGAAGATTAAATGACATTTAATCAAAATTACACGGCATGTATTCTGGTGTTTTCTAGACATTAAGCCTCAGAATCTACTCCGGAGTCTAGAATAACAATGAACGGACACCAAAGTGCCAAATTCCGATCCATGAGGGCCCATACTCACTGTGAATCAATGGTTGGCATATTATAGATGCTATAAACAATGTTAATAAGTCGATGATCCACCAAATTCCCATTGATGAGGGCCCATACTATTCAAGAACCAATTCTTGGAATTCATTCAAAAATCATTACATAAAAATTACCTATCCAATAGAAGGTATTTTATCAAGGAATCTTTCACAACAACATTCATTTTCTATCTCAATATCAATGAAAACAACAAGAAATTTCAAATGAACCTATATGGCATGGAAACTATGCATGATGTTTGATTATAACATGTGCCTAAATGATGCATGAGATGGCATACCCACATCTCATCACATTACAAATAATTAGAACCCGGGTATAAAAATATAAATAGCACACCACAAGTGTGTCACCCAATGGTGAAAATCAAATCAGTTGTAATAATAATAATCAAAAAATAAAAATTTAATTCGAGGAAATCAAACCTTTACATGTACATGGGGTAGCTACTCCCTGTCATAGTTATTACCCAATCTCTTAGGTATCTATCTCTTTCCGTCATCGCATATTAACAATATAACTCAGAGAAATGAAAAACTCATCTAATAACACTTTGTAACATCGCAGATCCGGGTGCCACAAAATGGGTTCCTTGAACCCGATTGGTCACATGACCTCAATCGCATTTACCCAAACACCAGAGGCTGCCGACAAACAGCAACGTCCCAGGTCTGACAGTGGGGAAACTATGCCATCATTTTTCAAAGTGTATCGCAGAAGATAAAATAAAAACATACGAAAAGAGGAAGCAGTAAACAATATCAAGGTAAAATGGACAATAGTTCTGAAATAAAAGTTTTCCAATAGTCATATATATGATGAGGCAATATATCCCTAATTCTATGAATGCAGCCAAAACAGGATACACTAAAATTCAAAACAATATAGTACAAGGTACAAATACATCAATGAAAAACAAAACACTGCAACATGAACTGAGCATCATCACAAGACTAAGCTCGGTCCCCTACTCTCTAACTCCTCTAGAACAATAAAGTGCGTTTATAGGGACTCTTTCTCTTATTAACACCTACAAAAATATAATTTTTTTGGGCCCAATACATGACCCAAACAGTATGTGAGAAATAAATCCCAATAGGCAACCACCAAAGGCCCATTCCTAACTGTCAGTGAAATTGTGAAACAACAGTGTTCAATAATGAAATGTAGTAAACTAAGAAGTACTCAAAAGAATATACTTCTACCAGTTCAATTTCTATTAAATTATTATTAATAAATTCAATATAATTTAATTTTATGTTCCCGAGACTCAGCCTCAACCCAAAATCTCCAACACAGTTCCATAAAAAAACCACAACATGCTATCTACCAAGAATAAGGTAAGAACAATACCATGAATGTTCTTTATCTTGGCAGGTATAACAAATGAAATCGCCACATTGAATAGTCAATGTAAACAATGTCATCAGATATGAAAATCCTTACCCCCAGGTAAAAAAAATCCAATCCCTCAGGAATAAAAAATATTTCCCTCAGGCATATGAGACATTTCCCTTAGGCACAAAAGCTATTGTCCACAGGCATAATAAAATAATCCCTCATTCTAAACAAAACACTGCCCTTAAGATAAGTAAAACACTTCCCTCAAGAAAATCAAGAAACCAAGCTGAGCCCAACACATATGAAAGCAATTAATATATATTTTCTCTCAAGAAAACTCTATGCATGCTATAATCACAGCATACCCACGGTTATCCTGGACAAATGGCTAAACAAGGGTAACTCACCCACTAGGTGGCCCTAGATCAAGGCAACGATCCCAAAAAGCAGTTTATACATATTCCTAAAATTACCCATTAAATTATAGGTATTTTATTTTTCAAGGAATCAGGCATACGACACCACATACTTGGGTGTGTATCACTACAGTACACAAAAACAACTCGACAGTTTGAAATAAACACCGTACCACCTAACTCGATCTCCTCTGATCAATACACTTGATCGACACCTCCCGAATCCTCTGAGAACAACGTATATCTATGATGAACTATTACGCATTCAAACCCAAATAACTTCCCTTCAGTAAATAATTGTATGGAGAGAATCAAGAAGATAGAAGAACTCACCTTCGCGGTTCAAATGAGATATACTACGTAGGAATCAGAGTCTTGGTGTGCTGGCAGGAGCTCTTCCAAGATTTGGCCTTCTCTCCCGAGGCTCTCAGGCGTTCTAAGCCTCATTTGTCAAAAGAGGATGCTACTTCCTATTTTATGGGAAAACATAACTAATCGGCATTTACTTTCAATTACATGGTGTGTAGTTTCAATTTTTTAATTTTTCTCTAGCTTCCACTTCCCCACAGCCTTATTGTTCACCAGCCAAATGATTACATGTCATGTATATACTAAGTACACGTTGTGTAGTGATTATTTACACCCTTCATTGCCGACAGGCCTACACTACCTGTATAATCATCTCACATGGCCAATGTACATAGGGTGTGGAAAAGTACACGGAATGTACCCACAAATTTTGGGATTTTCCCCCATTTTCATTATTTTCTCAAAAAAACTTAATGAAAAAGTAAATGAAGGAAACTGTACCTCAAGAATAAGAACTCGGGTCTTACAATTTTTTGAAAATCATGTTTTGTTAGATGTTTAGAAATATTAATGCCATACATGATTATATTTAGAAATAATTTAACTCCAAACACACATATGACACATGATGTACAAGGTGTATGTGGATGAAGGAAGTAAATAATTTTGAATGATCTATAAATCATTGTAGAATTGAATGGACATTCTATATATGTGAACAAGATGATAATGAAACCATATGGACCCCATGATCTAGGTATGATGTCCTTTCTATTAAAAATTGTATTATTTTATAATATGGAGGTCAGATAAGAAAAAGGACAATATAAATAAGGCATCATGAATTATGATTTTTAGTTCTCAATGTATTGGGATAAAAATGAATTATATAATAAAACTATTGATATTAAAACATGATAGGGTTATTTTTGAGTTTTATAAAAATAAAAATATGTAAGATTAGTGACAACTCGTTGCGTCCAAAATGGATGTAGGAATCAATCCCACTACCGAAGGGCGACAAGGGAGCATCACCTACCAATTTCCTTCCCGATGCCCTTTGTTAGTACGACTTATTATTTTTATTTAAATTATTTTATTGACCCAGATTAAGTTGATTGTGGGATCTTATGTTTAATCAACTGGAAGTCATTATTATAATAATATGAATTGTGGAAAAAGTGATAAAGGTTATTTTAACAGATGTTTTCTATTTTGTAAACATTATATATATAAGGTAAATGGAATACTATTTGATCTCATTTGTGGAGTAACGGTTGAAATTTTATTTTTGAAGAATCTATGTTTTTATAGAAGACAGATGATGACATGGTTTTCTATGGAAATGATTAACCTATATGGGAGAATATGTGATAAGGATTATTACTTTTCGGTAAGCGACATTAAGAGTAACTGATGTTATTTGTAAAATAATGTTAACATTTATCATGGAAGACTATGTGATGAAATCCTTCGGAGATTTCAGTTTCATTCATAATTTGGATTACAATGAATAATTTTATGGGAATATATTTTTATAATGGAATTTATTGAACATAGTTTTCTTTTTGATGAATTTTGGGGATTAAGAATATTATTTATTTTTATATGAGATTACCCTTTTAGTGATTAAATGATATTGTACTGACATATTTTGGTTTTTGTTGATGACTAATGATACATAAAATATATGTATAATCATTTATAGATTATTTGATACTATAGATGTTGATTCAAGTACTTCAGGTGTTACCAAGTCATCTTGAATACTAACCGTATAGAGAAAAAGATGTGTTTGTGGTGAATTTTAATAAAGAATTACACACTACATGACATGTAAGTATATTTCCTTACAATCTTAGTATACTTATTAATAAAGTTCATCATCATTATGAAAAGGATAAAGAAGAATAAATTTTATAATCTCTCTTTCATCTTTAGACTTTTACCCAACAAAAAATTTATGGTATTGTAGTAGTTATCTTTATGTGATAATGTTCTCTATCACTATCTATTAGTCTATGAGAATTAGTTTCTCTTCCATATCCATGTTTTTAATGGAATCCAACTATCTGTTGTCTCTAGTGACCTTTGTACTTTTCTCCCTTAATTTTAAAGTTATATTTTTATTTACTCTTTTCCCTATGTGGGACATTCAATGAATTTTTTAAGCCCAATTTTAAAAATTCGAGGACGTAATTCCGAAAAGTGGGGAAGGATGTAACATCATAGGTAAATAATGAATATAACATTTTAATATTTATTAATATTTGTGAATTAAATATTAATTTTTCTTTAAAGGGGATTCTATGTTCGATGGCATACATGATACTCAACAACGAGTAACATTGAAATCTTATGTTGCACACAACGTTGGGTCATACAGAAAATTTATAAAATAATATTATTTTAAATAGTTGTAAACACAAAGACATTGTATTTGTGAGAATGAATAAAACATACTAAAATTAAATTATACGTGTTTTTTAAATGATTTTTCATTATCTAAGAAAATCTAGAAGCTTAAAATGTGAATGAATATAATTTTATGGATAAATTCTCAAATATTCATTAAAATGACGATTTAATGTCTTTTGAAGGAGGAACTTTTTTTAAATACTGTTTTGGTCACACATATATGTTCTATTATACAAAATAAAATTCTTCTTTAGAATAGGGACATAAAAAATTACATTGGGTAAATTTTTTGTATAATTCAGATAAAATTATTTTTTTAATGATTAGTGAAAAAATATATTTTAATTCAAAACTGCTTTTTAATATAATTTATTTATTTGATTAGATAATATTTTTATTTGGTTATAAATTTTATTTATATTATATCATTACCATATAATCAAATTTTGGTTGTTTTACATAATTTCAATTTGAAATCGGACATAAAAAAGTGTTAATCTTCGATAGTTATTTTGTCTAAAAAGCATGCTTTTTTGTTTTGAATATGTGGAATAATTCTAAATTTATTTCTGACACTTCACAATTTTGAATTTGGAAAAATTGATTCCATATTTTGAATTAGGAGTTCCAAATCTTGTATATATGTATCTTTTATTTTTAGTCATTATGAATATTTACTGTAGTAAATATTTTATTTACCTTGTTTATTGGGGAAATCGGTTAAATAAGGGTAGAAAATAACATTATAATAATATTAAATTACCATAAAATGTGTTATAATACTAAATTTTGATACATGTACATACATTTTTTTCATTGGGTCAATATTGGGACCCCATGGAGCCATATAAGAGTGATAATGACACTTTATACTAATTTAATTAAAGTAAAGAAAAAAATTCCATAGACATATATCTTTTTGAAAATAACTTTTTACGTGGAGTTATGTAAGTTATATATTCAACTATAAATATTCATTGGAAAAAAAATGAGTTTCTACATCATGATATATTTTTATAATTTTTAATCATCAAATAAATAATATTATTTATGACACAATAATGATGCAATAGTTACCTCATTAATGAATGATTTAAATAAATAAGATCACAAAGATTAAAATAATTTACAAAACCTATATAATTTTTAATGGATGATATTATTTTTAACATGATTCATCTTATCATATACTTTAAGGTGCATTGTACCTTTAGAAAAAGAAAATCATTATATAATAAAATAATATTTTCATAGTTACTTAAATAGTCTATCCCCCCTTACAAAAATCCTTCACTATAATCCATTATTCCCATCTCTAATTCCCCTTGGATCATCCAAAGTCTTCTCAATTAACCTCCATTAATTGCCATATTCATCATAGAAGCCTTAACATAGGCAGAAGGCACTTCATTTAAACCTTTCGGTTCAAACCAATGGGAGATACCACATTTTAAAGTCACATCTTCCCTAAAGTTTTTTTCTTTTATTTTACTTCTACAAATCCCTAAACATTTTGTATTACATATATTTATAACGAAAAAATAATCATAAATATTATAGGTTATTGTTATTAGAAAAATTATAACTACACTAACTCAAATCTCCATATACTGATTAAAAACAAAATGTATTTGTTGACGGCGAACTACTGCCTCTTGAAACGATGATTATTAAATTATCTCCTCCCACCTCTCATGGTGTCCATTATGATGGAAATATATTAATATTTGATATATTTTATATTTATATTATTTACATGTTTCATTATTTTTCATATATTCCATCTCTTTATGGTTTCTGTAATGGGTATACACAATAATTTCATTTGAGGAAGTACGAACTATAACCCTCTCAAAGAGATACGACTCATTCTTGCCATATGTGGAATGCATAAATGATGGATATAATTAAATAACATATGATATTATACTGTAATTAAAATATAACTATTTATCATTACTTTTATTTGAATTAAATATGAAATAGAAATGAAATTATTGTTTATGCGTACGTATGACTTACCATCTCCATGAACGGTGCATTTCATTTTTTATCCCCAATTGTCGTGTACTATTATAAATAAATATATATACTGGATATATATGATATATATGATATCTAAAGCATGAATATAATTCTAGATATAATTTAATTTCAACCACATGGTCAATTTATAATTATAACATGTTCATTTTTAACTCAAGTTCCGAACATCGACAAAATGATTAATATGAACTCAAATAATCAACTAATTTTTATTGAAAAGTAATAAAAAATATAAAAGGAATAATAAATAGAAAAAAAAATATGTAAGTATAAATTAAATTTATTTTATTAATTTGGTGATTAAATAATGATTGAATCAAGTCAGACAAGAGGTAAGGGGTTTCTTATCTCACTTTTAATTCCATGAGATTTCCATTGTTCGCCACTTATTTATTTCTTATTGTGTATTTTAGACATCCTGTTGATATATATAATCATCATTATCATTATATTTATGGTATTCTATGATTCATTAGGTGTTTATTAACTTTACGTCATACAACATGATTGATAACAAAGTGTTAGGGGGTTTCATCTCACTTTTTATTCATGTGATATTCTTGCTATATTTTCCACTATTTCTTTTTGTGGTGGTTTTACTTACCATGATTGTATTATTTTTGTAATATTATTTAATTTATGGATATTTAAATCTTTATTGAATTATCCTTATTTAATCGGGTGTATGTTTCATATGTAACAAAATCGATAAGGGAAGCTTTCATCATCCTATTTTAAAAAGACATCTATTTGTTATTTCTTTTAATTTATATCTTATTATGTTGGGATATGTTATTCATTATCCTTATTGTTGTAAATATTATTCCCATGTGATGAGATACCATTTTCCCTCTCATCATCTTATTTTCCGAATATTAATGTGATTCTATTAGGTTGTCGAATTTTTGTAAGGTGATAGCTTCACCCAATTTCCATTATTTAGGTTAAACATATATTTATTGATTATGTCCTGCTATGAATATCTGTCAATAACCTATTATTGTTTAACAAATAATATCCAATTAAATTTGGTGTATTTTTATTTTTCACACATAATTATGTCATTTATTTATCCTTAATCTAAGGATACTGACTTTATAAGGGATTTCCTCTCAATTTACATTCCATTGAGACTTCATTGTTGTTATGCACCAATTCCCTTTTATATAGTGTATATACTGTCCTCTGGCATATTATATCATGAATACATTTACTCTCAACATATTATAATGTTTTGAATAAATTTTATTCATTAATTATTTGTATTCAAGAATATTTTATTTTGTTAAGAACTACTTAACTAAAATATTGTTTTAATGATTTATACTTATAAATCATTTTCATTAATGTCCATGTTTTAAAAATGGCTTTCAGGATTTACTTATGGACGTTAATGTTTTAAAATATTATTTTTCATTAAAATATTCAAAGTTGTAAGGAACACTTTGATTCAAAAATCATTTTATTAAATGTTTAAAATGGTTTTGAAATTGGTTTGATACAAAATTGTTTATTTCAGTATCTTGAATTGATATATTTTTATTGTAATGTGGAAATGTTATCATTCCTTTGTACTTGTTTTTTGTGTTATGATTATGTTATGGTTATTGGGAACTGTTTACAAAATACCAGTTGTTCTATGATAAACCTAGGTCGGGTGAGCTAGAGATAGCTCTCCAATGAATTGGGTAATGTGATGGAGTTAAATGTTAATGTTACTCCTAATAGATTCAGGGAATATACTATTAAGGTATCCCAATGTAACATCCTATATATCTGGGACATCTACAATGTAAATATGATATATATGCCATAAATTACCTTTATTATTTATGATTTTGGTGTGTTATTCATAAATCTTAATATTTCATAAGATATTTTATGATTGAAAACTATGGTTTCATTTATTTGTATTTATTGATAGTTAATGTTTTCTATCATTATTTTATAACCCTTTATGAACATTTTTTGCTAATACCACGTTTTTAAAATGTTTTAAACATGACTTATTTCTGATTAGGGTCATGGATGGGATCATGGAAAAATCAAGATATATAAAACAAGGAACTAGACATATTTCTTTTTAAGATATTATTTTATTTTATGAACAAAATATATACTGAGTAGTAGTGTCTACATGAAATTTTCATGATGATATGTAATATTTATGGCCTAATTCTCTTAAAATATAATCCCAAAAATATCATGAATGTGAATTCTGGACTTAACTCAGGATTATGTAATGATTAAGGTCAAGACCATATATTTAATCTCAGATAGAGTTAGTGGTTTCCTTCTATTATATTAGACTATGATCCTCTTTTATCTATGTAGTCTATTGGGTTTTGTTGGAATCATTATTACCTCATTGTGAAGGGAGTTTATCCTCTATCTAGAAATTCAAATCGGTAGGGTTTTCTATTTTGATGGAATACAATCTACTGTATATTTGGTTTATCAAGATTGATTTTTTTGTATCCCCTAGTGGTTCTAGTCATGAACCACCTATCTTGGAATGAGGGTCATCCTAGAGTAGTGTTATTTCATTGGTTATGACTAGTGATATACAACTATTTGATTTGTTTCTCCAATGATAGCATGCCTGTAACAACCCGATATTTTATGAGAATTATTGTTTTTAATTTAATTGATGTCTTGTGTTGTAAGCTACACCAAATTTAGCCTGTGTTATATGCAACATCGTATTAGCTTGCAATATACGCACCACTATTCTTGGCTCGTGTTACACACAATTTCAAGTTCATTTTGTAGAAATTATTTTATGAAACATTAAGTATAGAATTTGTTTAATTTATAAATGAAATATGTTTTGATTATGTTATACACACTAAAAAGGGAGCTTTCACTACACACAAACTAGACATGGCTTCTGTTACACTCAATCGCGACCTTCCTCGATAGCGTGTGAAGTACACAATACCGGGTTTCACTAAACAACAATATATTGTTATAATATTATTATAGATCAGCCATTATCAATATTATTAACTAAATTTTTAATTTTATAACATTATTATTTATCTTACACATTTTCTAGAACATCATATGAGAACAAAATAAATGTTTCGGGTAAAATAATTATTTTAACAAAATTTCAGTTTTGCCACCTTTTGATAGAGAATCCACTTTAAATATCGTTTGTGACAGGACTATAAGTTCAATTTGAAAAAATAAATTTTTGCTTTGGAATCATGATATAAAATTTTATATTGGATAAAATTTTCATATTATTCTGATAACGTTCATATTTTAATGATTAGTAAAAACACGCTTTATTTTAATTAAAAGCAACATTTTTCATCGTAATGATTTATATGTTTAAATTATAAAATTTAATGGTTTTAAAGTATAAATATAAAATATTTTTACCATTAAATATAATTTATGTCATTATCATTGATTTTACATTGAATTCATAGATAAAATCATTTCAATCTTTTGCAATGTTTTATCTTTTAAAAGTTGTTTTCTTAACTATGGTATTAATTTTTAATTAATTTCGGCAACTTCCATGATTTGAATTTGGAAAAATGGATTCCATGTTTGAAATCAGTAGGTCCAAATTATGTTAATAATCTACTTTTTATTTTTACTCATTATGAATAGTTACCATGGTAAATTTTATTTACCAATGTTAAAGGTAAATTGGTTAATTAACGGTAATTATAATATTATAAAATTACCCTAACACTTTTCCTAATGTAATTGGATGATTATATTTTACCCTAAATCATACTTGGGTCGAAATGGAATCTAATTTAACCCACATGTATTTGATTATGACCTTTTATTTATTTTATTTAAAGGAATGTGAAATGTCTCACTCGAACTTTAATAATTAGATTATTTTTAATATAAGGTTATATAGAATATAAATTCAATTATAAGTACTCATTTGAAATATAACAAGTTCTTATTTACCATGGTAAATTATTTGTAATTTTTAAGAAATATTTAAATACCTTAATAGCTTATACATTAATGATGATGAAATTATTTATTTACTGAAAATTCAATAATATAGTTTTTATTAAAATAACAAATACCTATCAAAAGGTCCAGAAACTTGAACAAAAATTATTGGACTAGTATAGCTATACCCTAAGAATCCAAGGGTCTTTCTGTGGACCATTTGGAGCCTTATAAAACAGATAAAGACATTTATATTATTTTATTTTAAATGATGTCAAAGATGTCACCTTCATAATTTAATAAATATAACACTTTAAATGTTGTGATTTTGAGATGATAAATTCGAGTAAAAATATTAATATGAAATTTATTATATTTATCTTCATCATATGAATTTATTTTAAATTATTTTGCAACGAATAATTATATTAAATAATTATACAAAAATGTTGTAGTAAATATTTTATTAAGAGATATACCAAATAAATGGTTATAAAAATATTAAAAAAAATAATATATGAAACAATTAATGTTCCCCATGAAATTTTTTATGAATATTACATTATAGGGATCTATTATATATATTTTTTCGAACATATCCTCTGTGTGGTTTTTATTTAAATTCAAATTATGAATAGTGTAATAATTGACACTATTGATATTTTAAAAAAATAACATAATTTTAAATTTTTTAAAAATCACAAAAATATTTATAAACTAAAAATAGAAAATAATATGGTATAAATGGTTATAAAGTATCCAATTATTGAAAATTGACAAAATTTAAGTATGTATTTATAACAATTAAGAATTTAGAATTTTATTACCACAAATAAAATTAAATTGATTAAATAATGATAAATCAAGTTATAATGTAATGCCCCGACCCCAGTTACCCAGATTCGGTGCATTATTACGTAACATTAACATGATCACAAAGATCAAGTCTTGAAAGACTGATTCGTTTAGTATCCTTGGAATACTAGATACATTCATAAATTTTACATTACATAATAAAGTAATACAAAACTACAACAACATCTTGTCTTCATATCCCCTCATATTATCCCTTCGGGTCATTCATAAAATACTTCTTCACATCCTGGAAAAATTAAAACATTGAATGCGGTGATCTCATATGCTCAGTAAGGATAACAATATAGCGGAAGATTTCATAAATAATCATAAACATTTAAGACATTGTATAACTGAAACAAAAGCCTTTTAATATTGAACATCAGTATAATATGGAAAAAAATGAAATAATGCCATTTACATATTCACATGGATATTCTACTAGTCGAATAATCACATTAAATATCAATAACCACTTTCATAATGATGGAATACATAAT
Source organism: Viscum album (assembly GCA_963277665.1). Taxonomy (NCBI): domain Eukaryota; kingdom Viridiplantae; phylum Streptophyta; class Magnoliopsida; order Santalales; family Viscaceae; genus Viscum; species Viscum album. The sequence continues at coordinate 594,036,555 of OY728162.1, read as the reverse complement.
TACAGACTATCATAACCACGTAGACAAGGCCTTGTTCCAAGAATACAAATAATATTTTGTCAAGGCCTCGTTCCAAGACACTAGTTTGTCTCATGAGACCTGCCGATGCATCGAGGAGTTATAGCGGGCTCCACCCATCACTTATTAAGTCCAATGCATTCCTTATATGAAAAGGTTTAAACATATCATAAATCATAACATAATAGCATCACATAAAAAATGCATAAAGGAAACATAACATTTCCACATTTAAATCACAAGATATCAATACAACACATTGATATAATAAAACCATTTTTAATACCGAAATAAAAGAAAAGTAACACATGGTATTTATTTTTCATTTTTTTATGTTATGGCTTGTAGAGGAAGCTGAAACCCAAATAATGGTCACGGTGGTGGAGAAGTCATTGTCGCCGCATACGTATGACAAAAAAACATTCCCTTTTGTCGTTTAGTAAAATGCTTCATATAAAAATATTCCTTTTGAATAAACTTAAAAGTCAAAACGGTTTATACACCGTATAAAAGAAATATGTGTATAAAACAAAAATTCCTAAATGAAAGGAGATTGAGACGAAGTCCCTTACAAAGATCATTTTGTAAATAAAATAGATCGCTCATGTTTATTCACTATAAGATCACATAAAGAAAGTAAAAATACATTATAGTACATTATAATATCATGACATAATTTGAAAGTAGGAGATTAAACCAAATAATGGAAATTGGGTTAAGAAGTTACCTTACCTCGTGTTTGACTTCACTCAACCGTTCTTTAATCTCCTGAATAACAAACTAGAGTTTATATCTACTTTCTTAAGAACCTTTTTCAAGTTCATTTTCCATTTTATATCACTTATTACAATGTTACGAAAATTATGTAGTCATTTAAGTTAATAACGGTCATTTTGTCGATCTTTGGTACTTGAGACAACAATAAAATTCTTATAATTACATGTTGTTTATGTGGCAGAATATCCATTATCTCCATAATTATATTCATGATGTAGATATCATATATATAATATATATACAGTAGATACATTCATTTATAATATTACATAACATTTATAGGTACGAAATGAAATGCACCGTTCATGGAGACGGTAAGCCGTACGTACGCATGAACACTACTTTCATTTCTATTTCGTATTTAATGGAATGAAATAATAATTATATAAAGGTGTATTATAATTCAAGTATAATATAATATATAATATCATTTACTCCATCCTTTATACATCCCACATATGGCATTAACGATTCAAATCACTTTGAGGGGGCGGTAGTCCGCACTTCCTAAAATGAAATTATCGTGTTTACCCATAATTGAAATCATAAAGGTATTCCATAAATGAGAAATAAAGAAGCATAAGGAAAACATAAACATAATATATATCATATATAGAAATAGTGTCATCTTAATGGCCACCATTAGAGGTGTTAAAAGAATACTGAACAATCATCATTTTGTGAGGCAGTATTTCCCCACCCACAGAAACAGTATGTTCTTTAACCATTATACGGAGGTGTGTGTAAGTGTAAATCAAATAATTCTCATAAAAACATCCTATTATATTGAAGATATTGGTTTTGTTACAAAAGAAAGTAATAAAAAGAGTTTAAGGGGTGGAGAAGCAAAATAAAACAAAATAACATAAGAGAACACATTACCTTAAAATCGGGTAACTCTTTTTTGATTTGAGACAAAGGCTTCCTTGGGAAGAATTATTCCAAAAGTGAGGCTTCTAGGACTAAAGTAGGGAAGTTTAGAGAGTATTTTGGCAGATTTTGGCCGAGCCAAATGGCTTTGATGGTTTCAATAAGGTGGTAGAGGTGGGAGCCTTTTATAAGAGGAGAGGAGGGGAACTCTTGGAAAGTCATGAAATGTTACATTATTATGAAATGCTTTTCGGATTTTAAAGGTCCCACGATGATATATTTAGAGGATAAGGTGATAAGGGATAGAAATATACTCATCAAATAGGTTTTTGACATGTGTATGTTTTATATTTTACTTTATCTTTTCATTTTATTTAAATCTTTAATTAATAAGGTAATCACTGCATCATCATGGTGTCATAAAATATTTAATTTATTTAATGTCTAAAAATTACAAAAAAAAATATATAATGATTTAGGAAATAGTTTGATCATTCCAGTGAATATTTAGTCTAAAATTTAAATTAATTAACCCCATGTAATAATTGTTTTAGTAAAACAACACATGATTGTGACAATTTTACTTTTACTTTAAATAAATAGTTATTAATGTCATTTTCTTACCCAAGTAGCTCCATGGGGTCCCCAAGTTGACCCATGGATTTTCTAGTTCGTCCATGACTCATCCATTAAGTTTAGGACAAGTGTAAGGGTATTTTCATAATTTTATAATATCATTTTTACCTTAAATTTCACTAATTACCTTTAATCGCGATTAATTAAACTTAAAAGTTACTATTCACCAAAAAATTATTTTAATCCCATTAAACCACATTTTTCTTCCTAATGAAAACCATGTATGTAGGATTTTTGAAAATAAAATCACATAAGTGGTAATGATTCATTTAAATGAAAAATTAGTTTTTTAACTACCACTTAGTGGTTTCACTATTCATCAAAAATTGAAGTTTTTCAGAACAATGCAAAAATTTCCCCCTAAGCTATAATTGATATTTTAAATTCAAAAATGATTTCTATTTTAAAAAATTCCAAACATATAATTTGCATTAATTAATTTTATAATTAATTCCCACTGTCACAAAAAATAGCATGTTTTTAAGAAACAATATATTTCAAAAGATTGACAATTGTTTATGTCAAATTTCATAGTGAAATTAATTCTATTGACCACCATTGGATAAAATGGTAAAAATAAATTCAAATTAAACTTTAAAACCACTCCATTTTATAATTTATCACTATAAATTATTTTTATTTAAAAAGTTGTTTTTAGGTATTTTTCACTATTCATCAAAAATTGGAAGTTCAAAGAAAAATACCAAAAATTCAACATAGGCTAATTTCGATATTCTGAATCCAAAAATGGAGTCCATATTCCGATATAAAATTTATATAATTTCATAAAGTGGGTATTACTATTCATAACTACTACTTTTATTGGTCGGGTGTGTTAGAACTCGAGGTTGCGTACAACACACACTACTCTATTATTCAAAGAGGAGTGTACCATGGAAACTTGGGGTGTTACATTCTCCCCTCCTTAAATAAATTGCGTCCTCACAATTTAAAATTTTTATTTGAAAAAAAAAGTTTGAAAATAGAAAATACCTTTGTGTAAAACCCACATCGAAAATAAGGTTAATAAAAATATAACATTAAAAGAAATAAAGTTAAGTACAAAGGTCACCCGAGATAGCTCATACTAGGATTCAATGAAAATATGGATATGGAGGAAAAACAAACCATCAAGGTCTAATGGTGAGTTGTATAAAATAGGATTAGGAGAAATTTAACTACAAGAAAATCTCAAACATGTGATTGGTTAAACGGTCATTGATTCCCCAATTGGAAAAGTTAACCGACAAAATTTTTGTTTTAAGTTACCTTTCATAAAGTTGAGGAATTTATTTAGGATATTTACTAAGAACTTAAGGAAATATACTTACTTGTCAAGTAGAATTTCATTCTTTAATAAATTTTTACCACAAACCCATCATTCACTCCAAAAGGTAATAGAAATCAAAAATATTCTATTTATCGTAATTGTATAATGTTACAAATATTAACACATACCATTTAGATTAGGAAAGCTTTTTTGTAATAACCAGGTGCTTCCTGTGGGCTAGTGGTAGGTAATAAAGGCCTGTCGCACTATGGTTGTGGGTTCAATTCCAACATCTTTGTCTGACGCGATGGGTTATCCCCCAACCTGCAGGTTGTCCTTTTTCTAAAACTATGGTATTATAATATTCCAAAAATAATCTTCTTAAATTTTTTAAACATAAACAATACTATCCAAAGATCAACTTAATCCATTCCAACCTTTATAGTTATCCAAAATACCTTCGTCCAAACTTTCTCTAAAAGGTCTCTTAATTCCAAAATCAATTGTATCATCAGATTCCTCAAACAAAGTAATGCTTCTCTTATTGTCACATATAAAAATATGATTACCTTCATCATATTAAAACATTAATGAAAACAACCAGTACTAAAGTACAATACTTATATATATCACATTATTCTTATAACCAGAATATAATCCTTGAGTCCAAAAGCACGAACACATTAATTACTCCACTTCAACTGTAGTAAAATCATAATATTGGCCTTGATCCCATGGCATTTTATGAGGAAAGTTTCCATGAAGATTAGAACATTTATTTGCATAATGCCCCATTTCCCTACAATTGTAGCATTCAACATTGATAGCCTCTTTCTTTCCCTTGCAATCATGATCCCGGTGACCTTTTTCTCCAAATTTGTAACAAACTCCCATTACTTTTAGGCAAATACCACGGTGATTCTTCCCACAATTATCACATAATGTAAATTACTTATTTCCCATTTTCCCTTTATCTGTCTCTTGTTCCACCATTCTCTTATTCTCTTGCTTTACATTATTGTCATAAGATTTACAGAATTCCTTTTCTGTCTTGATAGAACATGAGACAATATCTTCGTATGATATGAAATATTGTGAGACTAAGGCTCGACGGAGAAATGGTTTTAACCCATCAAAGAAATGATCAATCTTACTTATTGGGTTACGTATATAATCTATTGCATGGATCATTAACCTTTAAAGTTAGCCTCATACTTTGCGACATTTCTCATCCTCTTTTTTTCTTAGACTCAGAAATTGCCTTTTTATATCCACTCGATGGTCAAGAGGAAAGTATTTTTCTAATAAAATATCTTTTAACTCTCACCATTACATAATTGATAGTTAATCATCTTCCTTTGTATTTTGAATCAATGACCACCATTGATCAGCATCTCCAGTGAGGCGGTAAACTGCCATGACAACCTTTTCCATTTCACTACTCCCCAAGGCATGGAATATTTTCTCTAAGGAATTTATCCATTGCTTAGGTACTAAGGGATTTGTACCCTCATTAAATGTTGGCAGTTTTTTCCTCATAAAATGATATAACATTGATCCTCCACGTTGTGGATCAGGGTGCTCCATACGAGTAAGGTTACCATTTATAACCTGAGTGAGTTGTCCCAGTATGGTGATAAGCTGATCAGAACCAATTATATGACCAACTCCATTATAATTATCTTGAGCAGGAGGTAAATACCTACATGTAGTGCGTACATTGATATGATTTCCATTCCTTCCACTAGGCGCCATTTTTAAACAATGTCATAAACTATATTAGTTTATGAATCGAAATACATAATAAAAAACTTTCAAAATACTTAATATAAATTGAACTATTTATGGATATAATCCATAATCATAAAAATGTTTTCTTTGAGGAAGTATATACTCATAACTCTTTATAGTGGTTTGTAAAGAAAATGAGAATTATCCTAATCATATCCCCCAGGAGTGTCGTAACCAAGAGTGCAGCAAGGCCCGTTGTTGTGCACCAGTTCCCGTTCGAGTCTAGCTCAAAGCGGTGTTTTCAGGTTTTACCCCTAGGTACATTTGTGCCAGAGCCGCCTCTACCAGCTCGTATCCAGACAGGGATGTATTGCTCGGAAAACTCACAAAATCTCTATAATACAAAAATTCTAGGAAGTTCTTCTATACTAATCCTCAAAGTTTATCTTAGGTCTATGTGCTCTAATCAGAGTTTATCTAAATATAGCTTCCAAGGTTAGTACTAAACTTCCTCTGATACCAACTGTAACGCCCCGACCCTAGTTACCCAGAGTCGGTGCATTATTACGTAACATTTTCATGATCACAAAGATCAGGTCTTGAAAGACTGATTAGTTTTGTAGCCTTCTAACACTAGATACATTCATAAGTTTTACATTACATAATAAAGTAATACAAAACTACAACAACATCTTTTCTTCATATCCCCTAATATTATACCTTCAAGTCATTCATAAAATACTACCTCACATCCTTAAAAAATTAAAACATTTAAAGGGGTGAGCTCTGATGCTTAATAAGGATAATAATATAGCGGAAGGATTCATAAATAAACATAAACATTAAGTCATTGTGTAACTAAAACAAAAGACTTTTAATCTTGAACATCAATATAATATTTCAAAATAAAATGAAATAATTCCATTTACTTATTCACATGGATATTCTACCAGTCGAATCATCACATGAAATATCAATAACCACTTTCATAATGATGGAATGCATAATGTCAGACTATTATAACAACGTAGTTAAGGCCTCGTGCCAAGACTAAAAATAAGATTTTGTCAAGGCCTCGTGCCAAGACACTAGTTTGTCTCATGAGACATGCCGATTCATCGAGGAGCTATTGCAGGCTCCACCCATCACTTATTAAGTCTAATGCATTCCTTATATGAAATGGTTTAAACATATCATAAATCATAACATAATCGTATCACATAAAACATGCATAAAGGAAACATAAAATTTTAACATTTCAATCACAAGATATCAATAAAATACATTGTTATAATAAACCCATGTTTAATACCAAAATAAAATAAAAGTAAAACATGGTATTTAGTTTTCATTTTTTTTAAAAATGTTATGGCTTGTATAAGAAGCCGAAAACCAAATAATGGTCACGGCGGCGGAGAAGTCATTGTCACCGCATACGTATGACAAAAAAACATTCCCTTTTGTCATTTAGTAAAACTCTTCGTATAAAAAGATTCTTTTTGAATAAACTTAAGTGTCAAAGGGGTTTTACACCGCATAAAAGAATGTTGTGTATAAAACAAAATATGCCTCAATGAAAAGAGATTGAGACGAAGTCCCTTACGAAGATCATATTTTAAATAAAATAGATCGATCATATGTATTCACTATAATCTCACATAAATAAAGTAAAAAATACAAGATATGACATAATAATATCATGACATAATTTGAAAGTAGGATATTAAACCAAAGAATGGAAATTCGGTTAAGAAGTTCCCTTACCTCGTGTCAAACTTCACTCGACTGTTATTTAATCTCCTGAATAATGAAATAGAGTTAATATCTACTTGATTAAGAAAAATTCTCAAGTTCATTTTAACCTTTTATATCCCTTATTACAATGCTATGAAAATTATGTAGTCATTTAAGTTAATAACAGTCGTTTTTTCGATCTTTGGTACTTGAGTCAACAATAAACGTTTTATAATTACATGTTGTTTATGTGGTAGAATATAAATTATCTATAGAATTATATTCATGATTTAGATATCATATATATCATATATATCCAGTAGGTACATGAATTTATAATATTACATAACATTTATAGGTAAGAAATGAAATCCACCGTTCATGGAGACGGTAAGTCGTACGTACGCATGAACGCTACTTTCATTTCTATTTCATATTTAATGGAATGAAATCATAATGATATAAAGGTGTATTATAATTCCAGTATAATATCATATATAATATCATTTACCACATCCTTTATACATCCCACATATGGCATTAACAATTCAAATCACTTTGAGGAGGCGATAGTCCGCACTTTCTAAAATGAAATTATCGCGTTTATCCATAATGGAAATCATAATGGTATGCCATAAATTAGAAATACAGAAGAATAAGGATAACATAAACATAATATATATAATATATAGAAATAGTTTCATACTAATGGCCACCATTAGAGGTGTTAAAAGAATATTGAACAATCTTCATTTCGTGAGGCAGTATTTCGCCACACAGAAAAACAGTATGTTATTTAACCCTTAGACGGAGGTGTGTGTAAGTGTAAATCAAACCCTTCTCATAAAAACATCACATTATATTGAATATATTGGTTTTGTTACAAAATAAAGGAATAAAAAGAGTTTAAGAGGTTTGAGAATCAAAATAAAACAAAATAACATAAGAGAATACATTACCATAAAATCCGGTAACTCTTATTTGATTTGAGCCAAAGGCTTCCTTGGGAAGAATTCTGTCCAATGTGAGGATTCTAGGAGTAAGAGAGAGAAGTTGAGAGAGTATTTGGGCATAGTTTCACTGATCCAAATGGCATTTATGGTGTGAATAAGATGGTAGAGGTGGGGGCCTTTTATAAGAGGAGAGGAGGGGCACTCTTGGAAAGTCATGAAATTTTACATTATTATGAAATTATTTTCAGATTTTAAAGGTCTTGAAATGATATATTTCAAGGATAAGGTGATAAGGGTTATAAATATACTCATCCAATATGTTTTTTACATGTGTAAGTCTTAGATTTTAAATTATCTTTTCAATTTATTTAAATCGTTAATTAATGAGGTAATCGCTACATCATCATGCTGTCATTAAAAATTTAATTTATTTAATGTATGAAATTGAAAAAAAATATAATAATGTAGTAAATCTTTTTATATTTCAAATGAATATTTATAGTCTAAAATTAAACTTATATAACCCCATGTAATAATTGTTTTAGTAAAACAACAATGTTTGTGACAATTTTATTTTTACTTTAAATAAAAAGTTATAAATGTCATTTTCTTACCCAAGTGGCTCCATGGGGTCCCCAAGTTGACCCATGGATTTTCTTGGTCTACCATGAATCATCAAATATGTGTATGACATGTGTAAGGGTATTTTCGTATTTTTATAATATCATTTTTACCTTAAATTTCACTAATTACCTTTAATCGCGATTAATTATTCTTAAAAGTTACTATTCACAAAAAAATTATTTTAATCCCATTGAACCACATTATAATTCCTAATTACAACCATGTATTTCAGATTTTTTTAAAATCAAATCACAGAAGTGGTAATGTTTCATTTAAATGAAAAATCATTTTTTTAACTACCACTTAGTGGTTTCACTATTCATCAAAAATAGAAGTTTTTCAGAACAATGCCAAAATTTCACCCTTAGATATAATTGATATTTTGAATTCAAAAATAATATCTATTTTAAAAAATTTCAAACATATAAGTTGCATTAATTAATTTTATAATTAATTCTCGTTTTCACGACAAATAGCGTGTTTTTAAGAAACCATATATATCATAAGATTGACAATTGTTTATGTCCAATTTCAAAGTGAAATTAATTATAATGACCACCATTGGATAAAATTGTAAAAATATATTCTAATTTCACATTAAAAGCACTCAATTTTATATTTTATCACTATAAAATATTTTTATTAAAAAAGTTGTTTTTATATATTTTTCACTATTCATCAAAAATTGGAATTTCTCAGAAAAATACCAAAAATTCAACAAAGGATAATTTAGATATTCTGAATCCAAAAATGAAGTCCATTTTAAAATATAAAATTTATATATTTTCAAAACATTGGTATTACTATTCATAACTGCTACTTTTATTGGTCAAAGTGTGTTAGAACTCGATGTTGCATACAACACACGCTCCTCTATTATTCAAATAGGAGCATACCATGGAATCTTGGGGTGTTACAAATAAGGTTTAAAATAAAAATAAAATATGTCTAAATTTTATTGGATGATGATATTACAACACTATCTCTTCTAATATTCGAATTTCATCATTTTTTTGTGGTGTTTAACTGGGTATTCATTTTATTATTAATTAATATTTTTGAGGTTTCCAAAAGTGCCCCTCTCCTCTTCTATATATGGGCACCTAATTCCTTCTCATATTCACACACATTTGAGACTTAAAGCTCAGCCAAACCCTACAAATTTCACTTATCCAGTTCCATATAATCCTACTAGAGGTCCTGGTCTTCTTTAAAGATCATCTTCAGTGCCCTAAGATGAGGATAAGAGGAGCCGTGTCGAAGAAGAGGTAATCTCTTCTACCGATTATTTCATGTTTCTTTATTCTTCAACATCTTATTCTTTAGTTGTTTCATTATAAAGTATTAAAATCAGAATCACTAATAAAATGATATGTTATTATAAATATTAAACAACCCCATTTCACCTTCTATCCATCCTATGGAAAATGAAATTACCGCGTGTGCGTACGTACGAAATACCATCTCCACGCCGTAGTGTAATCTGTTTTTCCACCACCACCTTACTTGGATGGGTATAATGGTGTAAAGAAAAACTATATATGGTTATTATAACATCATAATTAGTCTGAAATATTATATCATACACTCCAATTCCATTCAATAATTATGGGAACGATTTCATCGCTCGTACGTACGTATGGATTACCATCTCCACAACGCGTTGAGATTAATTCTCAATGATAACCATTCAAGAATGATTACAAAGTATATATAATGAATAATAATAAAATATATAACATAATTAAGCTATTGTATTTATGTATATATATATATATATATATATTCCATATACTAACTTCCATTCAAGTCAATCAAGAATGGAAAACAACGTTCATGCGTACGTAAGGCATACCATCTCCATGAATGGTGTATTTTATTTCACTTATCTATCTATTATGTATATATATATACTGAATATATATTTTATATAAATGATGATTTAAATTATAGAATTATGTAAATCATGATATAAGTAATAATAATATCATGAACAAAAAGTCCAAACACATACGATAAATAAAATGATTTTACCCAAAACGCTTATTTAACATGGAATTTACAAAAGAACGGGTAATATAAAGTAATAAATGAACCATATATGATATCATAAAAATATATATGATTCATTAATAAGTAAATGAAATTATTTAAATCATTATATAGGAGGTTCGGATACGTATGAAGCATATCGAACCTAAGGTAAGGGAAAATTTTGCAATCTCATTTTTATCCGATATTTCTTGTACATAAGTATTTACTAGGGTTCTATTTTTCATCCATGTCCATAAAATATTTTTCATAAAGTGTTTAATATTATTCCATGTATTTTTAGAGACATGTTTACCCTTCTTTTACTTTTACTTTGTTTTATGGATGGAATCATTCTTTTGTTTACCATACGTGGTACTTTTTGAGTTTTTTGTTAAAAGTACGAGGAAAATGTTTTTTTAAAATATACGGAATGAATGGATTTTTACAGTTTCATAAAAACTTATTTTCATGAATCATAATCTACAGGATTTCATGACTTTTTTTAAATAAATCCGTTTGTTTGAAAATTTCATGGCATTGTGTAAAAATAAAATGATTTTGAAGAAGAAATGATATTTTCTTCAAGAATTCATTTCAAGTGTTTTATCAAAACAATTTTCCATATAATATGAAATTATTTCATTTTTTTATGTTTTGAGTATAATGTCTATATACTTTACATGGATTCACTTTTCTTATGATGAAATGATATCCATTTTTTTATATGCATTATGTTATGTTGGGATGATGTTTATGAAACCCATTTTATTCTTTGGATAATGATGAATGATTTATCTTCATGTTGTGGAAAACGTAAGAATGATTTAATTATGAGATGGGTGGGACCTATATCTCTCACAAATTCATTAGGTAATGATTTATATCTCATGAGATAGACATGGCTGGAATGGTAAGTTAATCTGGTTTAGTGTTACAGGACTTGAATGAGGAGTGAACACGATTTAGAAAGGGACTTTCTCAACTAAGAAGGTCTTGGAAGAAATGCCTTGGCTACTATGAAAATCATATCATGTTCTTAATGTTTTTCCACAATTACATGTTTTATTCCCATGATATTTTATCATGATTGATTATCCATTATGATATATGACCTACATACTACCATGTTTCATGTCATTGCTCACGATTTTGATGTTTAAATATTATGTTCATGTTTTGAAGTTCAAATGTATATAGTTTGTTTTATTTTCTCCATGCTTAACCTTACTAAGAATTTAAGCTCACCCTTTATATTTTTTCATTTCCCCATGATATAAAGACATGTTTCAGGTAAGAAAAAAGGGAATATCTCTATGGGAGATGTTGAAGATCTTTTACCAAGATTTGAAGATTATATTCTGAGTTTCCAAAGACACTAAACTATTACGGTTCATTGGTGTCTATTTTTTTTATGTAGTAGATATTCTGCAACAGTAATTCAATTCCTATGTATGTCAAGCATTGGGTCTCTAAAATTCCTTTTGGTGTGGATTCTACCAAAAAGATCAATTATTTTAGAAGAATACTAATGCTATTAGTTTGTTATGACAACCATGAGGCATGGTGTCTTTACAAAGTATATCTATGTGTTTCTCTTATAAATTGAATTTTTAATCATTTTAATTATCTAACTATACTTTTTTGTTTTTTTTCACATTTTTTATTGTTTCTTACTTCATATTTTTATACTCACACCATCGTGATCTATTTTTGTACTTGTCTTTTCTTTTGAAGACAATGTCCCCCATGACGATGTACTCGGAGGATGTGAATTTGATAGAGCATGTCTTGAGGATGTAATAATATGGTTTTTTGGGAACTGTGTATTTAATTTTATTCCTCAAACATGGAGTAGGTAGAAATATTAATTATTTTTTGTTGTAATTGAATTTGGTCCCTTTTTCATATTTCATTACTTTGTAGTCATACAATATTAGTGGGATTATAGATGTTTGTATTAATTTGTTCCAATTTTTTTGATTTCATATTATTGTGGGATTAGAGTTGTGTTTTATTATGTGTTTAGGTATATTATTCTAATTATACCCTTTATTGGGACTTGTTTAGGTGGATTTTCACCAGCCCCTAGCCAATTAAAGGCAGGCATGGTGTACTCTCCAATGTCGGACCCCAATGGGTTGAGTCATGAAAGAGTTGTATTAGAGCATTCTATTCTACCTTGAGACCAGAGTCGGTGAGTTTCATTTTTGGAAACAATATTTACTATTTGGAGTTTGGGTTTCAGTCCATGAAATCCATTTTTGGTGTGGTGAATAACATATATAGACACTATAGCTCTAAAAACATTTCATTTTACATTGTACATGTATAAATTTATTGTTCAGAAAATCATGTCACGTGAATCATTTAAAAATGAGATGTTTATTTCATTTCCTTCTTGAGAATTCTCCGCATAGGAAATCATTTCCAGTAGAATATATATTATTATTTCATGATAACTGAAAACATAAATATATCCATGATTAAACTAGCATGATCCAAAGGATGATCCAACTAGTGATGAGGATTCAATATTGGGGCCTCAACTGTACATAGCACCAATATGTTGTTTATAAGCTATAAGACCAACTGCTAGCTGGTATCTACCATTTTTAGTTCCAAAAGTGGATGCATGAATGATTAATTCACTGCATGAGTTAGAAACAATGAAACCTCCCATGTTTTGATGTGAAATTGAATCTTATGATGTTGATGACTGGATCGAGGTAGTTATTGATGTTTTATGCCTTTTGATGATTCTTGGGGATCAGATTATCATTTTCATGTATAGTCATCATTATTGATATATTGGGTGATTGTGCAGTTTAGTGACCCATTCACACATTTAGATCACTTTGGCATGGCCAGAAATATATTTTATCTTTATGGTGTTTTTTAATTTGTCTATGTTGTGATATATATGAATCCATGATCATCTGTATCAACATATAAGATGTTTTACAATGGAAAATATCTCTAATATGTTCAATGATCTATCGTGTTACCGCATAGATACGATATAAGATAAATTATTAAGAGCTTAGACCATTATATGTGGACTATTAAATGAAACTAGGGATAATTTATATCACATTTCCATTCCCAAATATTATAGTGTTCTTGATTGATCACTAGTGGTGGAGGGATTTATAGTATAATATGTTCTAATATAATGTGATGGTTTTCGGAAACTAATAACAAAGACCTATGTAGTATAAATCTAGTGGATGTCATAGAAAACCAATGGTATCCTCCACATGAGGATGTAATACCAGGAAAATGGTCAACAGTGAATGGATCTCTAGATGGATTGAATTATTATATGTAGAGGTTGTTTTTATCCTGTGACGGTCAGATACTTCATGATATGAATTTTATAACCCATCGTATAGATGATCTAGAGATCTTTGTGGGACTATAGAGACCATTTCAATAGTATGAGTAATGTGGCCTACAATGTAGAAGATAAGGAAGACGGGGTTTCCAGGGATTCCAGATATAGTTAGAGATTTGACCACCTACCATAACCACCCATAAGAGTTCCAATGTAGATTTAGGGAGATGGTAGTGTGGGATGAGGCTGACAATAGGATATCGAGGTCGATCGTCCCAAGGAATTATGGATGATACAAGGTACACATTGTGTCATTAAACTTTATTTATAGTAATACATATATAGATTTGATTCATTCATTCAATACTACTCATTTGGTTCAATACATGAGATTCTGGTTAAGGACTTAGCTTGAAAAATACAGTTGGAAACTTTGATAGTGGGTGACTTAGTGATTTTGAACTTATTCCATGTGTTTGATATGATTCTTGTAGGTGATAGTTTTTATGCCATATTATTGTAGCTGAGATGTGGCCTTACAATATAATCTTAGGTATAGATTGATTATCCATAGATCATGCCGATATTAAAAAATTCAGTTGGGGAATGTGGTTTGTATGTATTTATGGGAAAATATATTACTTTTTATGGGAAATTTAAACCATGGAAGAGTAGGATGATTTCATAAATATGATAATTTAATCCATTAATGACCATTTATATGCAGTGAATCTTGGAGAAGTGGATGAAACAAAATTTTAGTTACCTGATGTGGTTGTGGAGTATGATGTAATCATTCATGAGGACAAGCCTAACATACCACCCCCTAAGAGATAAACTACATGTCCAGTTTTGATGGAATGTTATAGAAAACATGATCAGGATAATGTTAATAACAATAAAACCATAAATGTATAATGTGTTAAACAATCATTGGTTTTCAATAGGAAGAGTAAACATACATCATTTTTTTGTTTTAGGGTACCTTCCATAATGATAGAGAATTTATTTATGAGGTTGATAGTCACCATAAATAAATAAACTTACATTTAATTTAGAGTTTCATCCTTTAATAAATTTCTACAAAAAACAAATCTATTCCCCAAATGATTAGTATTCAAGATGACTTGGTAACATCTGAGCGCTAGAATCAAATTCTAGAGAATAACATGATCCATTAAAGATAAACGATATATTTCCCATGTGTTTAGACATGAACCCTTAACAAAAATGAATTGTACCTGATCATATAATTACCAATAAGATAATATTTTATAAAAAAATACTAATCTTAATATCAAAAATTTAACAAACAATACCCAGTGCTAAATAGGATTTCAACCCAAAATTCAAGAGGATTTGATCACATCGTATTCCACAAAAATCAGAATAGTTATCTCCAAATAACTTCGACTAAGATAAAAGACTCATACTAAAAGGAAATTAAACTAATCACATATTCTACAAGATAGGTTAATCATTTCCATTAATATCCTTTATCAATATATGTCCACAATAAATGTATATATTCTTCCAAATAATAATTTCAACCATTACTCCACAAATGAGATCCCATATTATTCTATTTTCCTTAACCATATAATGTTCTTAAAAGTGGGAACATCTTCCAAAATTACCTTTATTTCATAATCACCAAATAATTTTCCTATATCAATGATATCTATTTGATAGAATATATATTACCAAAATCAATGTATTATTGATCCTAAAAATCATTTAACTAAAAAGAATAATTCAAACTAACTTGCGGCTTCATGTATGATAGTGGTAGAGGAATCTCCCTTGTCGCCCACGGTTGTGGGTTCGATTCCTTTGGCCATGACGGATGTGAGGGTTTTTCACCCATATTGTGTGTTTTCCTTTTTTATATAACACAAATATAACTCTATAATGATTTAACCTCAATGGTTATCTTATACCTCTCATTTTTATGCCAACTCATAATAACCTCAATATCTTAATTCATTAAGTCTTATTAAAAAAATTTATATCTATAAAATAACATTATTCCAAATGAATGAACAACCTAACTTGATCATGGTGTCCTTATGGATTCATCTTCATATTGTTTACATAGATTTATGGTCCATGGATTTCAAAAATGATATAGATATCTGTCAAAATTATATGCTTCTTTATTCCAAATACACCTTGTACAAATTTGGTCATAAGGGTGTTCACAGAAAAAAAAAATTGGAAGTTAATCATGTACGACATAATTTCAAAACTACTTATATCAATTTATTTTTAAAAACTAGTTGGATGAGTTTTATTTTAAAAATTCAATAAATGTTCCTTTTAAAATACCATATGTATGTTTTTTAATAATATAAATTAAAATAAAATATAAATAAGTTTCCCAAGGGTCTCATTCTTCCACACAATTATCAAAATCAAAATATTCTTCCAAATATTGTGGTAAGGTAAAATATATGAAAATGACATGATATTATTTACCTTTCAAGATAATATGAGTATATTGTTAAAATATGATGGGATTAATACAACCCATGATCCATGATGATATCGAGGTATATGAGAGGTGTTTGATATCTATAATAATTGCTTGCATGTTTGTTTTATGTTATAAAATGATTCAGAAGAATTTCGACTTGATTTTGTAATAAATATTGCAAGGAAGTCATTATGAAGAGATACGAATGTTGTTTTAGAGCCTCCTCCATCAATTGTAACAGTCTTTCCATGATCATAAAAAGTTACAAAATAATTATTTTACATAATGAGTACACAAAGAGACTAAACATGTGTCTATAAGAAACTCATATTCCCTAAAGTTGTCTTAGCCGACCTCTGATACCAACTCTATGTCCCCATCCTTAGACATTTCATAATCATGAATTATGTTAATAATTCACTATGAGGATCTTTTTAGGTTTAGTGTTTTAGAGAATTAGGTTGTAAATATTAAATTACTTCTCAAAAATAACAAAGTAGAGTCTTCTACTATATTACAAATTTTCACAATAATGAAACTACATAAATAGAATAAGAGTTATTTTCTTGATATAAATATGCATTAATTAATATCTTCTTCTACCCTTTTCTATACACTGGGAAAAACATTTCAAAAACATGTTATTAGCATAAAAACAACCGCAAGGGTTATTAAACCACGAATGAAAACATTAGTCTATCAAAACATACAAATCATTGGAATCATAATTTTCAATATTTAGCATACCAGAAAAAATGATAAAATTTATGAATAACACATTGAAATTATAAACAACAAAATAAATTAGTGGAATCCATTACATAAATACATATTATATTTCACTACTATGTAGGGAGATACATTTGGAATACCCCTCAGAGTATATTCCCTAAATCTCTTATCAATAACATTATCACTTACCACTATCATGTTAACCAATGCATTAGAGATCTAGCTCAGGATCACCTGCCCAAGGTTTATCACACTAAAAAATATTTATATTTTTTCAACAGGGACATATCTGTTGGTAAAAGTACATTTTCTATTGGAAAAATGTTTTACCAACACATAGGCCCCTATTACTAAATTGTCGATAAAAACACTATCGCTAAATGTTTTTGAAACAGATAAAATATCTATGTTAAAATTATAATAATATCAACAGATAATATATATTTTGGTTAAAGTGTTTAGATACATATTCTAATATCAAATTTTTTTATTGGTAATAATATTAACAACATATAATATCTATTTATAAATTACATTTAAAAATAAATTATAAATTTTTATTTCTATTAAAATTTAATATTATATTTATTAATTTATCATATATTTATCAATTTAATTAAAGTTTAGAGGAATGATCAATCATGGAAAAAAATTAATTATATTAATAATTAAATTTAATACAAACAAACCAATGCACAATACAAAAATTTAGGACAAGTGCCCCAATAGTAACCATCACCCCCCCCCCCCCCCGCCCCCACGAATCAATACACAATAAAAAAACGCAAAACCACCACAC
This sequence comes from Viscum album, assembly GCA_963277665.1. NCBI lineage: Eukaryota > Viridiplantae > Streptophyta > Magnoliopsida > Santalales > Viscaceae > Viscum > Viscum album. The sequence goes on along the minus strand of OY728162.1, from coordinate 594,018,567 downwards.
AAACAGGACTCCTACTCTAACAAACACACAAAAAGTACCACCCTTCCTTGCCGAGAACCTGTGAGCCTACTCCATCTATAATATCATTCTGCACACCAAATACCCACCCATGATGCTGAAGCCCCAATACCAATTTGAAACCTCAAGTATCATCCTTCAGCTCCAAGATCCCCATCACACGCAACAAAATAGCATACATTACAAAATAATTATCTTTTCCAACAGGTCCCCTTGAACTTGTGGACAGAAGCGGCTGATCATCCCGACTCAAGAAGCTGATGCACGATAATCAGGATCACAACATTAGCACGCACTTTTGATCTCATCATGAAGACAAAGTAAAACATTGCATAATTTTAACTTAACTATAATAGGTATGTAAATTCAATGAATAAAGAGAGTTATTGGGATGTCCTACATAGTTTTTACCATTATATTGAATAGGTGATCATGTAGCAGAATGAAGGTATCACAACCCATACCCAGATCAGGTGTTATTCATTAAAATATCCCAATCAACATGGTCATGATATCAATTTTAGGTCATAAAAAATGGGTCTGCACACTCCAGGCATATATAAACATCATAACCTGATTATGGTAAGAAACATCCTACAATAAGATCTCACAAGTCAACATCATGGCCTTCCAAGAAGGTAGTCACATGAAACAAGATCACACCCAACTAGTTTAAAACTGGTTACAAATAATGAATAGTTTAAAATATATTAACAATAATCCAACTAGTTTTATCAACACCAAATAAGTACCGACCTCCTTTTTCATCTTAAGTTGACAAAAAAACAATTTATTTATAGATCTATCTGTAGTATTTTTTTATAACCATAATTTGAAAGTAAATTATTTTCAATGATAGAGTAATAAAATGAAAAACAAACCAGTGAACTGCTATGATCAATGTAATTTTAGGTGGAATCCCAAAATATCATACTTTCATTGGTAGAATCTAGTTTCTGATTTTGAAGGTATTGTTCTTTGATTCCTTCACCACATAAAAACAAAAATAAATACAATTAAACATGGATCTCATTCAATGTTTCTAAACTAGTAATGCGCCACAAGTTACTTATACACGCTATTTTTATATTTTCAATGTTATTATTTAACTAATGTATTCTAAATAATAATAGGTCGATTACATCCGTTATCTTGGAAAAGTAACAGTAAACTCATCGGCTCGGGCCTCGCGTCAAGCCCCCCAAGAGTGGGGATAAAGAATTAAAAAGAGATTATTAATGTAAAAACATCAGGGGGATGTAATATAAAAATCCATATATTACATGTATATGGATGAATTCAATGACATCGACCACAGTGAATTAAAATGACTTGACTTACCTGGTTAATAAATTGAACTTATCGTTCATTACTTTAGAAAGGATTAATCCTAGTTATTCCCTCAAATGAACATTAAACAATCATATACTATGTCTCACACTACTAAATGGATGGAATATTTCATTGTAATTTCAATGAGTGAATTCATTTCCACAGAGACCTAACATATTCATATAGCAGTTTCTAAACAAAAAAAATTCAATCTAGACTCACTATGCTCAAGCCTTATTATCACAAACCAGAAATTATAATCATGATTAAATTTTTCTTTAACTCTACACTCATTTATTAACTCATTCCATTGTATGTAAATTCAAAATATGAAAGGGAATGAAGATATTAAAAGAATGAGAAACTGTAATAATTCCAAAAACAATTCTTGATTATTTAGAGAAAACAGCCCAGGATAGATTTATTAGCATGAAACTAAAATTTACATAGCTCAATAAGTGTTTTCTAGAGTTTTAACTAGGTCTATCCATATAAAAATTAGAAAAACCTGAATATCTCATCATGTGAGGGAAGAGGAAACCGAATAGTGTGTAAAGAACTACAAAATCACACCCATTAAAATTACATCAATGAGAGTCTCTTTTATAGAATGAAGCAGTTAGAACAAAGGGATAGAACAAAAGAAAATAGTCATCCAATAGGTCTTAGGGATGGCAATGTTCATCATGAGATGTCCACACCCTATTTATTTAATAAAGCAGTAACAGTTGAATAGAATTTACCTTGACATACTGCTTGAGAACACCTTCCATTGGTTGCTGTTTCAACTTCCACTGGTGATACTTTATCTTCACCCTCCAAACATATTATCAACCTACGCAAGCTTCCAATTAAATATAGATTAGAGTCCTCCTAGTCAGTTTGTCTATTCATATTCACTTCATTGGATTTCAACTAGTCTGGTTCAGAAAACAAAGTATGATCCACCTCTTAAACAAACACTCTGATTAAATGTCATAATCTTTGGAATTAACAACAGAACTAGCCTTCCAAAACATCATCAGCTTCAGGCCACTAGACTTTAATATGAGATACAACCAACCCAAACTCTTTCCCCAGAACTAGACTTGAAAATTAAACCATAACAACCAATAAAATATGAAATTCATCCTAACCTATCACATTCTGGCCTCCATTGAGCATCAGTGAAATCAAACAAAACTCTGATGCAATCTTATTAGAGGTAAAATCCATATCTATTACCATAAATCTATAATATGGTCATTGATTTCGCATATCCAGTCATCCTCTACCTACAATCTCATGACCAGTAGCTCATTATAGTTATTCAGAAGGCTATCCATAGGGTTCAGTAGCAAGAATTCGAGCTTCTTGAATCCCTTTGGTTTTTGGTCTCCTTGATAGTCTCCCCCAAAAAGGAATTGATGTGTATTAGGCCTCCGAATCTTGAGACCCTTCAACAATGAATGAGATTAATTTCTAGAATCTTATGAGAAGAGGAATATTTTTGTGGTACGACTTAGTACACGGTATAAATCCTGAAAACGACAGCCCCTTTCCATGAAAATGTGATCGAAAAATCAAATCTTTTCCCAGTTTATCTAGATCTGAGTAGCACAGAGACTGATAAAATCTATGGTCTGTACTCTTCTTCCTTCTTCGTGCGTCATCTTTCCCAAAATTCCAGCCTGAGATCAGACAATATGGCTACCAACTCAAATTTCATGCCCTCGTAGGCAAGCGCTACCATTGGGGTGGGGAAGATCGAATTGGGATTATGAGTATCGGCTCGGCTCTGTTTATGGTTTTTTCAGTAATCTGTCGTAGATGGACTTGGAGATTTCTGATGATTATACCTGTGTCATCTCTAATATCCATCCCTAATCCCCGGATGATTCACATCTTCGATGACGGTGTCTAGAACAGATAGCGAACACACCCCTTCGACCATGTCCTTGACATTCTAGAATATATGGTTCATAGATTTTCCATGGATGCATGGAGATTCACGTCCCCGCTCCCCAGTTGATAGTTTCAGGGTTTCGAAAACTTCAGGAGGTAATTATAATCGTCCAAGATTTTTTTATTTCAATAAAGTGATAAATTTAATAAATAGTTACATATAATAGAAAAATATTTACACTTAAAAAAATACATGTAATTGATAACCATCCATTGTTTTAATTTGTAAATTTAAAGTCAAATTTTTTCAATCATTTATTAATAATTTTATATTATATATATAAAAATTTAATTCAATGTCTAAACTAAGTTTTTATCATGAAAATACGATTAGCAGGGAATAGATAATAAATATATATTCAATAATTAGTACATGATTTTTTATTATTTGATAGTTTATTACAAAATATTTTGCAAATGTTAAAATAATTTTTGTTAATAATACAAGATTTGTTTGTTGGTAAAAAGAATTTTGGTATTGATATAATAAAACAACAGATTTAATAGTTGTTAAAATATTTTTTGGTATCAAAAAATTTATAACAACAAGAATTAATATCTGTTAGAAGTGCTCGTTTTTACCCACACATATATAATTTGTCACTAATTATTTGTTGGTATAAGTAAATTATTTTGTGGTGTCACAGAAACACCCATATGAAGAAACAATTCCCATGATCTATAACATATTCATAACACATAAAACAATCATAAAATAATGAACACATTTCCACATTCCAATCAAAATATAAAATTTAAAGATACTAAAATATTCAATCCATTTCCAAAAACATTTAAAAATTTAATAAAGTGATTTTTTAATCAAAGTTTCCGATACCACATTGAACCCATTAAATTAATTAACATTTTAAAAAAATAATTTACATATAAGAAAAAACATAAAACCTAAATTAATACATGTAAATTAATCTGGAAGATTTATAAGATTAAATATTTAAAACATTTAAAACAATGTTTTAGTTAGAGTCCCTCACCACTTCAAAAAATACATTAATAAAATATTTAATGAATATAATTAATATAAACCTATAACATAATGTGAATAAAGATATTTAAGATAAAATATGTCAAAGGTTATGAAATTCCCCATATAGGATAATAAAGATGCACAATATCAAGATAGTCTTCAAGGAGAGGTGATAGTGACGATTTCCCTTATGAAAAATCGATAGCCTAACATTGTAAATTTAAAATTCAAAAAATAAGTTGATGGTAGAGAAAATAATCTATCATAACATGTAAATAAAATATATAGAAATAATTATACATAATAATATATCCCAACATATGAAAATGAAAATTAAAATACATAACATGAATATTTCTTTGACTGATAGAGGAGGAAAAAAGGTTCTATTACAAAGATCATTTTGTAAATAAAATTGATCTATTTTGTGTATTATTTATAATTACACATAAAGAAAGTGTAAATAAAAGATATGGTAACAAAATTTAATTCGCACATAATTATTTCATGACATATTCAATAATTATAATTTTAACCTAATGAATAGAAATTTGTTTAAGGAGTTCCATTACCTCGTATCCAACATGACTCGTTCATTCTTTAATTTTATGAATAATAAAAAGAGACAAAATTTTAAATTCTTAATAACCTTTTAAATGTTTTTTATTTCTTATATGTCACTAATTAACTTACACCAACAATTTGATAATTATTTTTGTTCATTTTACACATTTTGTCAATGTTCGGAATTTGATTCAAAAATGAACTTGTTATAATTAAATTTATTCCATGTCGTAAAAATTACATCATATACAGAATTATATTAATGATTTATTGATCATATTTATCAGATATATCCATTTTATATATATATCTGTGTTTATAATAGTACAAAAAATTTGGAGACAAGAAATGTAATTCACAGTTAATGGATACGGTATGTCGTACGTATTCCTGAATGATACTTTTATTTCTATTTAAAATTTAGTTAAATTTAATCTTAATGATACATAAGATTATTATAAATTCAGTGTAATATAATATATAATTTCACTAACTCCAACCTTTATATGTTCCACATAAGGCATTAAAAGAGTCATATCACTTGGAGGGTACAGTAGTCTGCACTTCTTCAAATGAAATTATCGTATTTACCAATTATGTAAACCATAAAGGTATGATGTAAATAAATAATAAAGATTAATATAGACAATTTAAATATAATATATATTACATATAAATATAGTTCCATCATAATGTCCACTATTAGAAGCAGTAGGAAATAATTGACCAATCATCGTATCGTGGGGCAGTAGTTGGTCGTCCATAGAAACAGTATGTTCCAATATATTAGATGGAGGTGTGTGGAAGTGTAGATAGAATAATTCTCTTAAAACTAACTTCTATATTTGGAATATTTATGTTGTTAAATAAAAAAACTAAATAGAATATCATAGGGATTGGATAAGATAAATAAAATAAAAGAACTTGAGAAGAGACGTTACATTTAAATTGGGTAACTACCTTTCGTTTGAACCAAAAGGCTTTATTTAATTTCATTATTCCCAATGTAAGGCCTATAAGTGTAATAGAGGGGTTTGGGGGGATTATTGTAGTAGTGTTTTGATGATCCAAGGGGATTTATAGGTTTGAGAAATTTTTTAGATTTTATGGCATTTTATAAGATGTGGGAGAGGTTCTTTAGGAATTGTTGAAAGTATTAATTTATTATAAAATGATATACTATTTAAAAATTTTCAAACCACATTATATTTTAGGGTAATATAAAAATAAGTATAAATATAATCACCCAATAAAAATTATATAGGTTGTGGATATCTTTTACTCCTTATTGTTTTATTTAACCCTTTGTTAACTTATTTATCTTTTACCATGTCTTCTTTAATATTCATACTATATGGTTATTAAAGTTACCATAACATTCCAATAGAAAAAAGTGGTTGATTAAATACATTATATTCCTTATCTAATTAATTTGGCAGAATATTTGATTTTTAGGATTATTATATAACTTGATGGAATATTAATTAATGTGAAAACTCATTTATGTCCATTTTAATACTATTCATATCATGACTTTTTAAAATCCATAAAAAATTGATTAATTCAAAAAATAATTAATTGATATATAGAAATTCATATTAACCAATAAAATTTTTTATGTCAAAAAACGTTTCATATAAAATTTATTTTAATATTTATAATCTCAGTTATTTAAAAAATTGATTAATGAGGTAATCATTACATCACCATTGTGTAATAAATAAATTTATTTTCATTCTAAATAAAAATTATAAATAAAATACCATGATGTAGAAAATATTTTTCATTTATAATGAATTTTTGTAGTGGAAATGATCACTTATATAAATCTCATATAAAAATTGTTTTACTATATGATATGAGTATAGGTTATATTATCCCTATCTTTAAATTATTTCTTATAAAGTGTAATTTTAAATTACTACTAGCTCTATGGGGTACCAAAATCGACCAAGGATTCATATTTATAGAAATGTACCATGAAAAAAGATCATTCAACATGTTAGGGAAATTTAATATTATTAAAATATTATTTTTTACCATTCATTACCAGATTTACCCTAAAATCATGGAAAATAAAATATTTACTAATGTTACTATTAATACTGTCTAAAAATAAAAGGTACCAATTTACACATTTTGAAATTCCGGATTCCAAATATTGAATCCATTTTTGAAAATTTAAACAATAGATGTTGCAGAAATTAATTAAAATTAATTCCTATTGTCAAAACCAAAAATCGTGTTTTTATGAAATAAAAACAATCAAAATACTGTCACATTTTTATGTTCAATTTCACACTGAATTTATTTTTAATGACCAAAATTGTATTAAATTGTATATATATAATCTAATTATTCTTTAAAAACAATTAAAAAGGTAATATAACCATATAAATAATTTTGATTAAAATTCATTTATTAATTAAAATGCAGTATTTTTCATTATTTATTAAAAAAAGTACATTATCTGAAAAATACCAAAATATCATACAATGTAAATTATTATATCCTGATTTTAAATATTACTAATATATTTTGAAATAGTAAATATAAAAGTCAAAAAAATATATCTATAAAATATGGTTCCCCATCAAAAGGTGGTAAATAGACCATATAATGAATATTAGAGTATTTATGCATAAAATTGGATTCATTGACATTTTAAGTAATTAAAATTTATTCAATAAATCAAAAAAAATTTAACACATGTATAATAATATTTTATTTAGTTCTGTTAATTCCCACCAATAAAATGGATGGGAACTAACTACAATTTTAAATAATATTATAATATTATATATTTTTTCAGTATTACTCTACGTTGTGTGTAACAAATGATTTCAGAGAATCCAAGGGTAGTGTTTTGGGCACTCCTTAAATAATTTCATCCCCTTTAATGTAAAAATAATATTTAATTCAATAATATTAATAAATATGAAAATTTCATATTCAACAAATACCTTGGTGGTTTAAAAATATATATAAAATAATCATAATATTGTATAACCTAAACATAAAATGTAAATGAATATATGATATATAAAATGAAAAGGAGACTATAAATAAATCATATTCATTATAAAACCCAGGAATAGAAATGGTGGTTCCCAATATTTTCATAAGGTGTAACCAATAGACAAACAATAAGGTTTTGTAGGAGAATGAGAAATTAAACCATTATGAAGTTCATATTTAAAAAAATTGGGGAATTGTTCATATTTTTACCCTGTATAAAAATCAAGATAATGATCTATATGATTTAAGAATAAATACATAATATTAGGGTGATGTATTTAAATATTTTTATAGATCCTCTTTAAAATATATTTATTTTAAAATTTTAAATAAAAAAATTTATTCCTAGAAGATTAAACATAAAATAATCATCATTTATAATAAGTATTAATTCTTTGAAACAATTTATTGTGGTTCATTCTCGATAGCAGACATGTAATAAGATTGTTCTATTAAACTAATTTTACTTAAAAGTTATCATTTTTAAGGGAACTAAAAACATCTATAACCTCTATACTAAAATGGATATTTAACTATGAATAAAATTTATGTCAATATATTAAAAATATTATTACAATTTTTGTAATTGTAGATTACATAAAAATGGCAAAAAAAAAAGTATCCTTAATTTTTCGATTGATATATGAAAGGATATTCAATGTTTTAAATTTTTTTTAATATAATACCATAAAATAAAATAATAACACATAATTTCAAATGATTATTAGAAAAATATTATGTTATGAATAGTTAACACATAAAGGGGATTTGAATTTAATGGGAGAAAATTAGATCGAATTAAAAATATTGAAAAGGAGGGTAACTTACATTTAAACAAATGATAACTATTTATAATAAATAATCATTTTAAAAAATGGTTAAAATTCACTGGGAATGATGAATTGAATCATTTTTGACCACCTAAGATGGAAATTGGTTATAATATATGAAATTTAAAAAAATCAAGGGGAAGAGATGTAATTCAATAAATAATATGATGCTATGAAAGTCCAATTATTTTAGTGAATAAATTTATCATGTTCCATAATAATGAATTTCATGATTAGATATAAATTTTAAAATATCGTCAAGAATTTATGATATTATAAGCCACACTGAATGTAGATACAACATTAAAATAATGATTAGATTATAATATGAATACCTTCCCTAATAAAGGGTGATTCAGATATGACCCTAAAAGTTTATGATACAATGTAATGAATCTCCAATTAATCAAATTGATAATGATTATTCTGTTAAATTTAAATTAACAATGATTATCCATATTATTATATGTATAATTGGTTATATATAACATTTAATTGAAATAAACGTCATAAATAAAAATGTGTATCATCGGTGGATATTTCAAGGTGATACTTTATCTACCTTTTTAATTTTGTTATTAAATATTAATTAGAATATTTATATTAAAAATTTTCTATAAGTACCATGAATTGAATTCTCTATTTTTCGTAAATATATACTTTTTTTGTATATACACCATACAATTAAAAAAATTGTACATGCCATTATAACATGACTCAATGAAGATAAATAGAGATGAAAACAACTTCCAACATCCAACAATGTTATGCACGTTCCCATAAAATCATGAATAATAATATTGATTTTATTAGATATATACTCAAAAATATAATTCAAAAATCTTTATTTTCCTGAATTCCGTTTATTTTCAACGTTATTTATAATTAATATATTTTTCACTTCTTTCTATTACTCAGGCTACGTAATAAAATTAATTCTAATTCTTTAGGTTTTTTGATTTTGGATTATCTAATTGTAAAAAAAATCGATATTTCTACCATTATTTTGGATTATGTAAAATATTATTATATTTATTAAATAATTTTACATTTTTAATAGTGAAACCAAAAAATAACCAAATTTGGAAGTTTTCCTTTAAAATCCAATGTAAGGTGGTTAAAGTAAATAGATTTATATATTATTTTATTACATATATATTGTATCATATTTATATTTATTTATGTTGATAATGTTAAAAATATCATATTACAGAATGAAAAATCATTTTTAATACTTTTAGTTAATATGTGGATGGATAATCAAACATGACATATATGGAAGATGTAGTGTGAAGATACACATGATAATTTTTTACCTTTTATTATTGATTATATAGTAAGGATTAAATTTATTATTCCATTTGTATTATACAAATTTACAATATAATCATTTCTGGTGCATATTAACCATCATGGATAGAGGGGATTTTAGGGGATTATATGAATAAAATATCATTTAATACTTTAGTTGATAATATTTACTTCTTTTGGATGTCCTACCATTTGTAAGTACCTATGACTCTTTATCATGGTATTTGGAAAAAATATTCTTGAATGTAATTTCTATTTTTTTAAGTAGATACTACTGTAGAGTTTTTGGGGACACAATGAATTTGAATTTGTTTAGAAATATTGAGGAGGTTATCTAATTATATAATGGAATAAAAATGTCATTATTTGAAAAATTCATTATTTCCCAACTATATCACTCAATTATTCTAGGTCAACGAATCCAAAAATTGAAAAATTAGTTTATGATAGTGAAAATTACTTTCCTTCCACCACCAATAAACATTATAAATTTATTCTCCACGTTCTAGCCATGTGAACATGGGTTACAATTTTTTTTCTCTAATTTAAACTTACCATGGGAACTCCACTATTGTAATTGGTAAATGTTTTTAATGAAGAAAATAAATGTTAGATTATGTAACACTATGAAAATACTAATTTTAAAAAAGTAACCCATTTTAAATAATAAAATTACCCATTGTTTGTAAAAAATAATTTTAGTACTTGTGCTCATAACACGTAAAAATGAGTTACAGGGAGAAAATGTATTTTTAACATAACAATTATAATTATGATAAAATATTCAATTTTATTGATTATATTAACACTAAAATGATCATTATTATTTGAATACATATTTAATTACAGTTATTATTATTTGAAAAACAAAATCAACAGTGTAAATTTTTATTATAAAATAAATGTTATCATTAAATTATTAGGTAAAATTTCTAATATGTTTTCTTTAGATGTATAAATACATATCGTATTTTAAATTAAAATAAATAAAAATATAAAATAAATATTTTATAATAAAAATTTATTCAAAAACTTTCATGGAACGATTGTATAATGCTGTCAAAAAAGTGATAATTTTATAAAAATTGATATCATCCCTTATTCAACTGAAAATTAAATGTTTTATAAGGAGGAAAAAACTCATCCTAATATTATATTATCATTTTGAAAAAATATATTTTATTTTTTTTCAAATTAATTTACTAAGTGTGTTAAATTATAATTTTTAATTAAAATAATAAAATAAAATTAGAAACATTTTGTATTAATATATTTTATCATTAAATTAATAGATTTTTATTTAATTATATATATATAACAATAAAATAGATAACACTTACAAATTATTACAATATATTATTAAAATAATTAATTAATAATAATACAAATTATTGTTTAAAAATTTAACTTTGACATTGAATAAAAAATGAATATTGAACACCACATCAAATTATGTAAATTCATATAAAATAACATTTAGAGATAAATGATTTTTTATATTTTCTATATAAGTGAAACCTATTAAATTCTAATTATTAAAAATCTTGGTCTTATCTGTTTAATCATATCATAATTTCATTTTAACTATGTTTCAGGTGGTGCATGTTATCAACCATATTAGATATTATTAGAGACAATCATAAATTAAAATCCTGTATCAATAAATTCTACCAAAAAATATATTACATCCATATAATTTTAATTATTATATGCTAATGTGGTTATATATGGGTATCTATAAGATAAATATGAATTAAGGTACAATTTTATGAGATATTTCAACTTTACAACCTAAAAAATAACTCTTTCTTATAAAAATATACATAACCATAAAATTGAATTTTTTTACAACCATTTGAGCAGAAATTCTATACTGGTTCGGTATCATGAACCACATTATATAATTTTTTTATGAGTGTATTTATAATTATCATTACATAGAGTATCATTAGATGGTATGAGATGTTATTCTGTTATTCCAAATAATTATTCCACTAACTAGGGAGAACTATTCCATTTAAAAAATATAAATAAACATATTTAAATGAAAAGAAATTATGAATTACATTTTTAAAATCATTCATTTTTATACAATATTCACATAGCTTGATGTTTTTGTTAATTTTAAAATGATTGGTTTTATTAATTAATATTTCTAATAACTTCATAAGCTAACTATATTTTCTAAAATAGATTTTCATTTCCACAAAATAACAATTATGGGTGTATATAAATTATATCCACTAAAATAGTGACTTAATACTATAGGCATGTTTTTTTTAATTTTTTGAGATTTCATTTATTCTTGTTACCCTTAGTAGTCGAGGCATTGGGAAATAATATAACTTGCGCCAAAAATATTTGAATTTGAAACATTTTATAGTGGGAATAAAATTTAGAAAGACCTTCCTTTCATATATTTACCTTTCTTCATTCCTTTCACAATGAAAATAATGAGGCAATGCTCTGCCACATTCAAAACATTTCAACAGCCTCGTAAAAATTTTCCAAAAATAATCATCTAAAATTTATGAAATAATGGTCGTTTAATTTTCAATATTTTATTATATTCATTTAATTAATTTAAATGTGCCACTATCATCTTATGTTATGTGGTTGCAATGATTTCAACAATTATCATATAATTAATAATATTTTATGACTGAAAGTAAAAAATAATTATAAGGATTCCCATTACTATTCAGGTTTTTTTTAGGTTATTCCATGAATAAATCATCACATTATCCCTCTCCCTCAATGTTCAATAAGTTAATTATTACTCCATCAAATACTAAAACTATAATGTGTTATTGTATGTTGTGAAGAATAAAAATTATAAAAATAAATTTCTGATACATCATATTATAAAATCAAATTTAAAATGTATCACTTTATAATACAATCTTATTAGGTTAAATTAATTTTTGTTCATAATATAGCACACATTGTTTGACCAATATCAAAAAAAATTACCTACATAATTCATAGATCAACGTATATTGTTCTTTGTTCATTCTATATTATTTGATATATCATCTTATTTTACAGTAAATTTTCTAATATTATATTTCCGAAAATAGTCCTTCATATTTTTTAATAAATCATCATTCATAGTGGTTTATTAATATAATATTATTTACAAATGACTATCCTTAATAGTATCAATAATGGTATAATTTTATGATATTATATCATACAGTTTGTAGTGATTTTAAAAATATTTAATAACTCATTTTAAACGATATTTACCCTAATATGATCATTACCCTGTATCAATTTTTAGTATCCAATGTGATATGTTATGTAATGGCTACCACATAGTCTATATTAAATTTAAAAAATTACATGTTATAGTTAACGTAGAATTATCTTGCATACTTATCCTTATTATCTTCACTAAGGATCTTTATTATAATCAATAAAAATAAGAAGACAAAATATTGATACCTTTTTAATGAGACCAAAATATCAAAATAAATTTATTTTATGATATATAAAATATTTTTCCAATAATAAATGCAATAGATGGACATGTCGCATCTTATTAAAAGATTATATACTGAAATAAATCATCTTGAATTTAAAATAATATCTCTATTTAAAAATTCACTTATATATTTTAACATTAATAGATATTCTAAAAATACATAATATAATGAGGGGAAAATACATTAGGAAAAGGGTGAACATGAGATACCAAAAAGATAAAATCCATGGAAATAAATCATATCTTAATTTTCAAGAGTCATAACAGGATATTATAAGGATAATGATCGTGGAAATTTAGAGTTTTCATATGGATAGAAAATATTATGATCAAGGAATAATAAGAACAAGGTAAGATTATAAATAATAAAATCATAATAGTTTTTCAAGTTTATCCAATAGAAAAACAAAATATAGGATAACTACCATCATATTGTTGGTATTATCTAGGTATCCTCCACAATAATATATTTTTCATTGGCTATCCACCGATGTGACATACATAGTGTTTATAGGATAACTAGTTGTGCACCATATAATTTCATTGTATGGTTACAGTATGTGCCCCATTCATGGAATTTCATAAATAATGAACATTACCCAATGTATTATAGTGATATAATGAACCCAAAAATCAAAACTTAGAATAAATTATATCATATTCTGTAAGATAACATTTTTTCCCAAGAAAAACTAATCATTAAATAACTCAAAATCATAATAAAACATTTTAGAATAATGTGGGATTTAAAATATTTTCATATGAAAAAATCAATGGTTAATTGATAAGGATTACTAATTGAATATTATTTTATGTCACTTTGAAAATTCATAATTGAAAATATGTATTTAATTGTACTAAACATTGTTCCCATGAAACCAATTCTTGATAATTTGGAAGGAAAATAATGAATAAAAGAATAACACTTTATTGATGATTTAAAAAATAAGTAAGTAATTATTTTTGGATGTAAAGCGATCATAATGTTTCAACGAAAAAAATTATAATAAAAGTTCATACATATATACATATATATATATTGTTATTAAAATCAATTCATTTTAAAAATTATGTGTTTTCTTAGGGAAGTTAGTAGAAATCCACATTCCCCAATCTCTTCTAGGTTCAAAGCATAGCTTCCAAGGATGATGAGTTTAATCCATATGTTATGGGGGGTGTTAGGGTGGGTGAGAATGGGTAAATTTTTGTGACTGATTATGCACTATAAGAATATAAACCTGGTCCATCTACTATGTCACGACCCGCCCTCGGGGCCATTGTCGTGACTACCCCAAGCCCGAATTCCATAGGCCAGGGGCTGACGACTAGCACCAATGGCATAAATCCTGATAACTGGGAAGGCATTGCTTTTATAAAAGTATAAAAAACACCATAGAGTACAAGCGGAAGTAAAACACTATGTACAAAAGAAAGTTCTGAAATTTAATGGGCCAGAATACAATCCCAACTAAAAGTACAGCTACAACTGAACGAAAGTACAATAGAAAAAGACAAACAGCTGGAAGAAAGGATGCAGCTCCTGGGTCGTCCTCCTAAGATCCTACCTGAAGGGTAGGTACAGATAGCACAGCTCTTGGATCATCAACCACGGATCCTACATGAAGGGTAGGTACAGATAGCGCAGCTCCTGGGTCGTCCACCATGGATCTTACCTGAAGGGTAGGTACAGATAGCGCAGCTCCTCAATGTTCTCACCCGTAAACCACTTCTGAGTGTCGTCTCTCCGTGAAGTCCACCTCCAGATACTGACTCGTCGTGTGGTCCACCTCCGGGTACCGTCTAGTCCTCGAACACTCAGCCTCCGTCAGCACTTCCCATCGTCTGCAACCAACACAACGAGGTGCGGGCATATACCGTGCAGGGGTGAGTATAACAATACTCAGTAGGGACCTCGAGACCCTCAAGGTCTCACTAAAACCAACAAGGATAACCACCAAAAAGATCTCAACAGATAACCTCTACTTAGGTATATGCCCATACATATACCTAAGTTATCAAGTAACTCATCTCAATCATGAGGAAACACAAAGATTATGAAATCAACGTATAACCACTACCCAGATATATGCCCATACATATACCTAGGTTATCTAGTGACCCATCTCAATCAAGAGGTAACACAAATGTCAGAGACTCAGCTCAACCAGGATCTTATTCATGACGTCGAAACCACGGCTGTTGGAGAACTCCTCCTCCGTCCAGTACAGTGGGCCCGCCACTACAACCAGGCGCACCAAAGTCCTCCTCTGCCGAGTACAGAGGGCATGCCGCTATAACCAAGCATGTTGAACTCCTCCTCTATCGAGTATAGAGGGCCTGACACTACAACCAAGAACGCTGAACTCCTTGCAATGCTATAGTACTCCACCCGTCGAGTATTGTGGGCATGCTTCTACAACCAAGCGCTTCCCACCATGGGTCTACTACTACAACCAAGTTCTCCCCCTCATAGGTTCTAGAGGTACTCCTTCTGTTGAGTACCATGGGTCAGCCGCTACAACCAAGTTCTCCTCCACCGTGGGTATGCCGCTACAACCAAGCGCTCCCCCTCGTAGCCTCCAGAGGTACTCCTTCTGTTGAGTACTGCAGGTATACCGCTACAACCAAGCGCTCCTCCGTTGTGGGTCTCCCGCTAAAACCAAGCGCTCCCCCTCATAGCCTCTAGAGGTACTCCTTCTGTTGAGTATCGAGGGTCTGCCGCTATAACCAAGCGCTCCTCTGCCGTGGTTCTGCTGCTACAACCAAGCGCTCTCCACTGGGCTATCCAAAACACACCAAGTCGATAGATCAACAGTCATCATGTCTCATCCAGCTACTAGGTCTCTGCACTCTGCTAGCTCGTCACCAGGAGGGTCTTCTCCACGAGCTACCAGTCAATACTCCAAGTATCACAAGTTTCCTCAAAGAAGTATGTAAAAGTATCGCCTCGTCATAGGGGTCTCAACACAACAGACGGTGCTCTAATCGGACGCCTGGTCTGTGTGTTATTAGCCTTTTCGTCCCAGGGCCTGGTTGGTTTTGTGTGCGATCCAACCCAGCCGTATCTCTACTGTACCCTGAACTCTTATAGGTTATGCTCATAGGAACCGTTTCTCAACATGATCACCAACGTCGCTGACGGTTCGTTAAACGGACGTCTGGTCTGAAATTTATCAGTCTTTCCGTTCCAGGGGCCCGATTGGATTTTGGGTACAATCCAACCCGGACATTATCCAACTGCATCCAATCCTCAAGAGAAGTATGCCAAAAGTTACTTCTCATCAAGAGGAATTCAACGAAGTCGATGGCACGTCAATCGGACATCCGAGATCAAGATATTTGTGTTTCCGCTCTGAGGGCCCGGTTGGTTTCGTCTCCGAACCAACCCGGATGAACCCAAAGATCACTGAAACCTTGATTAGAATCTACAGAAACGATGGTCTTGATCCCGGAATCGCTACGCAAATGACAGCGTGTCGATCGGCGGTCCGTAGCCCAAGATATGGGCAAAAGATTGAAATTGATTCGAAAATGGGGGGTCTGGGCCTGGTCTGACCCGGCACAACCCCCCCTGGGTTGGCCCGAACCGGGTCGACCCAACCTGGATCCGGGTCCGACCCGGTTGGGCGCGGCCCGGCCCGGTCCGCCCAAGACGGCCAGGCTCAGCGGGGTGGCTCGCTGGCTCGGCCAGCGAGCTGGCACTCCGCGGCCGCGGGATCCACAAGCTCACCGTCACGGCTTCAGCCACGGTGGTTTCTCCAGGCGGCGCACCGGGGCGCCGCGGCCTCCGGCGACCCGCACCGCCGGTGGTGTCCACGGGCCACCGGAGTTGCTCCGGTGGTCTGTTTTCAATTCCGTCTGCGCTGAAACTCATCTCGGGACCCATTCTTCAATACGGAATTAACAAATCGTCTTTGCCGCCCGTTCCGTCAATTCCCGTCGATCCGCACATCAAAAGAACAGACTTCGGAGTCTTTAGTTCACCTTCGTGGCCCCGACTACCACCACACATTCGTTTGGCCTCAACGGCGCGGCGCGATGGCGCCTCACATCCTTGCCGCATCCCTCCAGGTTCCCGCAGGGTGACGTTGCATCATTCCACCATCTTCTGAACCGCAAAAACACAACAACAAATGGGGAAGGAGGGTTGGATGTGTTCGTGCTGTCCAACCTCATCCCGTTAAGTTGATAACAAGCGGCCTAAAAAAAGACGAGGAACGACAAAGGATGTTTCACGAACATGAACCAATAAGCCCCTATAACTTCCCGCAACAAAATAGTCCCAATCCGCAAGGAAAACATTCGCGGTTCAACTAGATAATATGTTGATCCGTGTTATTTGTTTTCCTTAGAATGAATGAAATGAGGGAATAAAATCATTCTCAAATTAATTCCCTACCTCAACGTTTTCATCGAACGAGAGTTCGTCACGGAAATAACCGTCACGGAAGAACAGGATCGTCGCGTCGTGGAATGGGCGTCGCGGAAGAAGCGTCGTTGTCATCGCAGAACACGGCGTTGCGTAGTCAACCTCCAAGGATTTGGCGTTCTTCGTCGGAGATCGGTGTGTTCTTCACGTTGTTCATGAAGAAGGATGAAGATCTCCAAGACTTAGAGTTTTCTCCAAATCCTCTTAACAAGCAACCCTCAAGTAGCCACGTGTTGGTCTTATTTTATTCCCAATCCAACACTTAAAAAATCAATGTTAAGAAATGAACCATTAATTCGATGAATTAATGGTAATGACTTAACTGCCCAATTTAATGGGGCGTTTCTTAACCATAAAAATGCACGGTTGACTTTATTTAAAAGATGTTTTCGCGGGTTCATTACTTAGAGGGGAAGAAATGGTGGGGCTTGTGTGGACCCCACCTCACAAATATCCTACCTAGTGGGTAGGATATTGTGGGTTCCACCTTATCCATTTAAATTAGCTTCAGTGGCTTTAAGTGGATTTAAGTGAAATAAAATAAAGTGTCACACCACTTTTATTTTATTTCTTAACTTAACCTCAAAAATTAAAAACCACACCCGAGGAAACATAACTCCTGAAGAGGCGTTTCTAAGAAAATATCGGCGCTGCGATTCCACCGGTGCCCTCAGAATTTGATTCCGAGCACCGGTTAAAAAGTTAGAAAAACCCTCTCATCTGTTCACTAACGTACTCGAGCCAAACTTTAGAAAATGATTACGGGCACACTGGGCCTTGGAATCAGGTACCATCAGAAACCGCGCTCTTGTAAAATTTCAAAGAAAATTAATATAAATAATTTCTTAAAATTTTCTGGTATTTACATTACACCCACCTCAGGCCTTTACGTCCCCGTAAAGCTACATCATAAAATAGGGAAACAAAAGTGGGTACTGATCACGCATCTGAGCCTTCCGCTCCCCTGTGCTCTCTTAGAGGTTCCCGTGATTCCAACGAAAGCGCCCAAGAGGAATCGACTATCCCCGTAGGACCCGCTCCTGTCGTTCCTCAACCTCTACCAGAACCTCCGCAATAGTCGCCCCATCATCAGAGTCTGACTCCCCATGGTCGATGACATGCGTCGGGTCATGCTCGTATCTCCTCAGCTAAGATACGTGGAAGACGTCGTGCCCCCGATGCAACTGAGGTGGATGGGTCAAGCGGTAAACCACCCCATCTACCCCGTTGAGGGCCTAGAAGGGTCCAATTGAAGAGCGGATACCACTTGTCGCCCAGGCCAAAACTCTGTAACTCACGTAGAGGTGAGACCCGTAGGAAAAACGTGGTCGCCATCCTCGAACTCTAGTGGCCTCCGCCTCCTGATAGCATAAGTCCTTTGTTGGCTATGAGATGTCATCATCCACTCTCGGGTGACTTGGACCTATTCTGGTCCTACAAGAGCTGTTAATATTTCTTCTTTGCTGATAAGAGAAATCTGGTCTCATCCCCTGGATGAACAACGTTCTTCGCCTAATACAGTCATTCCCGACATGGATGATACTAATCCATACTGAGGATGACGTCGTAAGGCATCGACGCTACTACCAAGAGATCCGACCATTACTCTCTCCTCTAAGGGTTGAGTCACACTGTCAGCATCAGTGTGTGGTAACTGGGTCTCCTCCAGTAGGTATCACAAATGTGAGGGTCAAGTCAACGGTTTTTAAATCGGAACCTCTTAGTAACAAAAAAAATATAGGAAAGCAAATTAAATGTCACAAGGAAAAAATGTCTTTTATTACTGCAGCTCAAGTAAAAAGACACAAAGAATCTACAAAACAATATCAACAAAGCTAGAAGGAACACGAACATAAGTCTCCATGTCTGGAGCTAGTCTCGCTCCTGTCCATATGCTCCCAAAGCTCCATGATCATAGGCCTCAGTTGCCTGAAGCTGAGCTCTTCCCTGTCCACCCGTTCCATGTGGTCGGGGTGGTCTCCCAGGTGGTGGTGGTGGCAAGGCCTCAAAGCGTCGTCCACCTCCAGCTGTATGGCCAGCTCCCCTACCAAGATCTCTTGTTCCATGCAGTCTGCCTCGATCGAACCTCTACCTCTGACCGGGAGGTCCTTCGTTCATCTTCTGGTCATCTGTATGGCGGTTCAGACAGTCACGAGCCTTGTGACCAACCCTGCTGCAGTAGTAACACTGCCCGCGCATGGTAAGTCGTTCTCCACCCCGGGTGCCTCGCACAAACGATCCTATGTCATGCGGTGGACCACCTGTAGGTCTAGTCCTCTTGGACCTCTGCGTCATCTATCTACTGCCTTCTGCAGAAGACTCTTGAACACGCTGGCTAGTGGTGGGTCCTTCTGCTGCATTCTGATCAGCAAGGAAACTCTCCACTAATAGGGCTCTCTCTAACACCCCCGTCTGTGTCGGAAAGCTGTGAGAAACAACTGAAGCTCTGATCTCTCGCCTGATCCCCTGCTCGAAGGTTCGGGCCCTGATGAATGGGTACTGTACCATGTCCGTGGAATAGCGCGAGAGATCGATAAACCTCGCCGTGTACTGGGCTACTGTCATGCTGCCCTGCCGTAGCTGTAGTAGCTCCTGGATGCGCACCTCTCGGAGGGTGGCTGGGACGAACTCTGAGCGAAAAAGGATCTCAAAGTCCATCCAAAGGAGAGATGACTCGTCGTGCACCCGGGGCATCAAGCTCCACCATCTGCCTGCTTCCGCGTGCAGGAGGCTCGCTGCAAGGACCGCCATAAGGTCAGCTGGTGTCCCTACCAAATGGAAAACTCGTACAACTGCCTCCAGCCAATCCCTGGCTGCCTAAGGGTCCGTCTCCCCACGGAACCTGGGTGGTCGCTGACACTGAAACTCGTGCAGTGCACTAAGGCAATGTTCACCGTCAGCGGCTGGGGCAGGAAGCATCGGTGGCTCGGCGGGTAGAGGTATCGCTGGTACCTCAGTTGTCAAAGGGCCATGTACCGATGACTCGTTGCTCGGTGGGTTGTCGTCATGCTCAACTCTCGGAACCCTAGATGGCTGCCTTCGTGGGGCCATACTGAAAAGGAAACATGTGCGCCATGGTTAGAACAGTATACCTGGTGATCTGACAAAAAGTAATCAAAGAGAAAACATGAAACACACATGCAATCAATGTTTTCATGCTTTAGGTCGGAAATCAGAAGTCAGGGTCCTGGTGTACGGATACGTCGGCCGCCGCACTAACACTGGAATCCCTAGACTGATAACTTCTCTCAATACTCCCAACAATATTGCTTCACATAGAAAAAAAATCAGAGTCCTGAGTTCTGCGGTAGAACCGAACCTCCCTCTGATACCAATTGTCACGACCCGCCCTTGGGGTCCGTGTCGTGACTACCTCAAGCCTGCCTTCCATAGGCCAGGGGCTGGCGACTAGCACCAAAGGAATAAATCCTGATAACTGGGAAGGCATTGCCTCTATAAGAGTAAAAAAACACCACAGAGTAAAAGTGGATGTAAAACACTAAGTACAAAAGAAAGTGCTGAAAGTGAATGGGCCAGAATACAAACCCAACTGAAAGTACATCTACAACTGAACAAAAGTACAACAGATAAAGAAAAACAGATGGAAGAAAGGAAGCAGCTCATAGGTCGTCCTCCTCGAATCCTACCTGAAGGGTAGGTACAGATAGCGCAGCTCCTGGATCGTCCACCACAGATCCTACCTGAAGGGTATGTACAGATAGCGCAGCTCATGGGTCGTCCACCACGGATCCTACCTGAAGGGTAGGTACAGATAGCGTAGCTCCTCAATTTTCTTTCTCGTCAACCCCCTCCGAGTGTCGTCTCGCCGTGAAGTCCACCTCCGGATTCTGACTCGTCGTGTGGTCCACCTCCGGGTACCGTCCAGTCCTCGAACACTCGGCCTCCGTCAGCACTGCCCATCGTCTGCAACCAATACAACGAGGTGTGGGCATAGCCCGTATAGGGGTGAGCATAACGATACTCAGTAGGGACCCCGAGACCCTCAAGGTCTCACTAAAACCAACAAGTATAACAACCAAGAAGATCTCAACAGATAACCTCTACTTAGGTATAGGCCCATACATATACTTAAGTTGTCAAGTATCCCATCTCAATCATGAGGAAACACAAAGATTACGAAATCAACGGATAACCACTACCCAGGTATATTCCCATACATATACCTCGGTTATCTAGTGACCCATCTCAATAAATAGGTAACACAAAGGTCATAGACTCAACTCAACCCGGATCTTATTCATGACGTCGAAACCACGGCTGTTGGAGAACTCCTCCTCCGTCGAGTACAGTGGGCCCGACTCTACAACCATGCGCACCGAACTCCTCCTCTGCCGAGTACAGAGGGCCTGCCGCTATAACCAAGCGCGTCGAACTCCTCCTCTGTCGAGTGCAGAGGTCCTGCCACTACAACCATGTGCGCCGAACTCCTTGGAATGTTGTAGTACTCCACTTGTCGAGTACTGTGGGTCTGCTGCTTCAACCAAGAGCTTCCAACCATGGGTCTGCCGCTACAACCAAGCGCTCCCCCTCATATGTTCCAGAGGTACTCCTTATGTTGAGTACCGCGGGTCTACCGCTACAACCAAGCACTCCTCTGTCATGGGTCTTCCGCTACAACTAAGCACTCCCCCTCGTAGCCTCCAGAGGTACTCTTTCTGTTGAGTACCGTGGGTCTGGCGGTACAACCAAGCTCTCCACCGCCGTGGGTCTGCCGCTACAACAAAGCACTCCCCCTCATATCCTCCAGAGGTACTCCTTCTGTTGAGTACCATGGGTCTGACGCTACAACCAAGCACTCCTCCGTCGTGGTTCTGCTGCTACAAACAAGCGCTCCCCAATGGGATATCCGAAACACACCGAGTCGATAGATCAACAGTCGTCAAGTCTCAACTAGCTACTAGGTCTCTACACTCTGCTAGATCGTCATCGGGAGGGTCTGCTCCATGATCTATAGGTCGATACTCCAAGTATCACAAGTTTACTCAAAGAAGTATTTAAAAGTACCGCCTCGTCATTGGGGTCTCAACACAACAGACGGCGCATCAATCAGACGTCTGGTCTGTGTGTTATTAGCCTTTTCGTCCTAGGGTCCCAGTTGGTTTCGTGTGCGAACCAACTCGGCTGTATCTCTACTGTACCCCAAACTCTCATAGGGTATTCTCATAGGAACTGTTTCTCAACGTGATCAGCAACACCGCTGACGGTTCGTTAAACGGATGTCTGGTCTGAAAGTTATCATCCTTTTCGTTCTAGGGGCTCGATTGGATTTCGGGTACAATCCAACCTATACATTATCCAACTAAATCCAAACCTCAGGCGTAGTATTCCAAAAGATCCGTCTCATCAATAGGAATTAAACGAAGTCAATGGCACTTCAATCGGACGTCCGAAATTCAAGATATAGGCGTTTCCACTCCGAGGGCTCGGTTGGTTTCGTATCCGAACCAACCCGGCCGAACCCAAAGTTCTCCGAAACCTTGAGTGTAATATACCTAAATGACCGTCTCAATCCAAGTATCTCTACACAACTGATGGTGTGTCCATAGGAGGTATGTATCCCAAGATATGGGAAAAATTCCGAAAGTGATCTGAAAATGGGGGGCCAGGGCCCGGTCTGACCCAGCCCAACCCCCCCCCCCCCCCCCCCCGGGGTCGGCCCAAACTGGGTCGACCCGGTCCGCCCAAGCCATCCTGGCTCGGCTGGGTGGCTCGCTGGCTCGGCTAACGAGTTGGCGCTCTGCGGATGAGGCGCCCGCCGCGTCCCCCTCGATCCCATGCGGCCGCGGGATCCACAAACTCACCGCCGCAACATCAGCCACGACGGTTTCTCCAGGTGGCACGCCGGGGCGCCGCCGCCTCCGGGCGGCCGGCCGGTGCCGGCCGCCGGTGGTGTCCGCGGGCCACCGGAGTTGCTCCGGTGGTTCGTTTTCAATTCCGTCTGCGCCGAAACTCATCCCGAGTACCATTATTCACTGCGGAATTAACAAATCGTCTTTGCAGCCCGTTCCGTCAATGCCCGTCGATCCGCACATCAAAATAACAAACTGCGGAGTCTTCGTTTCACCTTCGTGGCCCGAACTACCACCACACTTTCATTTGGCCTCAACGGCACGACGTGATGGCGCCGCGCATCTTTGCTGCATCCCTCCAGGTTCCTGCGCAGTGTCGTCGCACCGTGCCGCCATCTTCTGAACCGCAACAACACAACAACAAAAGGGGGAGGAGGGTCGGCCGTGTTCGTGCGGCCCGACCTCCTCCTGTTAAGTTGATAAAAAGCGGCCCAAAAAAATATGAGGAACGACAAAGGATGTTTCATGAACAAGAAGCAATAATCCCCTATAACTTCCCACAACAAAAGAGTCCCAACCCGCAAGGAAAACATTCGCGGTTCAAATAGATAATAAGTTGATCCTTGTTCGTTGCTTTCCATAGAATGAATCAAATTAGGGAACAAAATCATTCTCAAATTAATTCCCTACCTCAACATTGTCATCGAACGAGAGTTCGTCGCAGAAATAACCATCGCGGAAAAACATGATCGTCGTGTCGCAGAAGGGGCGTCGCAGAAGAAGCATCATTGTCGTCGTGGAACACGGCATTGCGTAGTCAATCTCCGAGGATTTTGCGTTCTTCGTCGGAGAACTGTGCGTTCTTCGCGTTGTTCGTGAAGAAGGATGAAGATCTCCGAGACTTAGAGCTTTCTCCAAACTCTCTCAATAAGAAACCCTCAAGTAGCCACGTCTTGGTCTTATTTTATTCCAATGCCAACGATTTGAAAATCAAAGTTAATAAACGAACCATTAATTCGATGAATTAATGGTAACGACTTAACTGCCCAATTTAATGTGGCGTTTCTTAACCAGAAAAATGCATGGTCGACTTTTTTTAAAAGAGGTTTTCGCGGGTGTGTTACTTAGAGGTGAAGAAACGGTGGGGATCATGTGGTCCCCACCTCACAAATATCCTACCAAGTGGGTAGGATATCTTGGGTTCCACCTTATCCGTTTAACTTAGCTTAAGTGGCATTAAGTGGATTTAAGTGAAATAAAATAAAGTGTCGCACCACTTTTATTTTATTTCTTAACTTAACCTCAAAAATTAAAAACCACACCCGAGAAAATGCAACTCCAGAAAAGGAGTTTCGAAGGAAATACCAGCGCTGTGATTCCACTGGTGCCCTCGGAATTCTATTCCGAGCAACGGTTCAAAAGTTAGAAAAACCTGCTCGTCCGTTCACTGAACGTACCCGAGCAAAACTTAGGAAAATGATTCCGGGCACACCGGGCCTCGGAATCAGGTGCCGTTAGAAACCGTGCTCTTGTCAAATTTCAATGAAAATTAAGAAAAAAATTTCCTTGAATTTTACCGGTCTTTACATACTATATAAGGTATGATGTTTATTACATATGCTATGGTGATATGAATTTTTTTGATATAGGTGATAATAATTATTTTATATTTTAAATTTTAATTCAATTGACTATTTTATATTCGAAATAGTTTTTATTCTTGTTGGATCATTCCATTATTTTGGGAAAGTGGTCAAAAATATGTTTCATATGTCACACATGTCAGTTCATGATGGATAAATTGGATGAGAGTATGGACATAATAGTGCATTATAATGGAATCATCCACTAGATTATCATATTGGATTAGATTATTAGCATTAATTCCCTGATAGAAATTTATCCCCATCTAGTTTAGTTTTTATCTTGTAATGGGATCACGAATTTTTTAGGGTGACTAGGGATCTACGTCGGGAAGGGAGGGGTTTTTTGTTCCTTTTTCTGGGATAATATCATGCTAACTTCCATTGATTTTCCATTATGTCATTAATCATTATTTAGGTTGGCTAATTTTTTTGGGTGTAGTGTGGATACACCCAGGACATTCCGAATGATATTATTTTTATCCTACAATAGATATAACTTGAGATTAATATTTACCTTCTACCTTGTATGATGTCTATTTCTATAAAATATTACAGAATGATACTTGCTAAGTAGGTATAACGTAATTCTCAACATCAGTATCAATAGTATACTGGATTTATTCATCATGGGGTGTCACTGTTGTATTCCCATGTACAATTCTTCATGAATGTAGATGGAATTCTTAGACTATTCATTAATTTTTTAATGTTATATTTGGTGACCCTTGACAAAAAATATCATTATCCTAGAATTGATAATATTTTTCACTGTATTATATGGGAATGATGGATTTCAAGGATTCACTTCAGTTAGTGTACAACCAATAAATATTATAATAAGATGATTAACAAAGATATCATATAGGATCACTTATGTTAATTTTTAGATTCTAGTTTTTAACATTGGTTTCACTAATACTCCTATTATGTTTATATATTTGATGATCATAATTATTAGTATGTTCTTGGAATCACTATTTATGTCTTTAAATATGATATATTAGTGTACTCAACATCGAAGGAGGTGTATATGAACCATTTTTTATCATTAATAAAACATTTAAAGAACATTGTATGTATGGTAAGAATTCCGAGTGCATATTTTTTATCTTTGAAGTGAAAATTTTTGGAAATTATATTTCTTAGTCTAAAATCCTAGTTTATCCTAATAAAATACATTTGGTTACTTAATTTTAGAATACTATAAATGAGTTTTAGATATTAAACATGTCATGTTTTCCTTGTTACTATATATGTTTTGGTCAATAATTCTCCACGATCGTATCCTAGTTGACATGTCCATCCTATAATGGAGTAATTTTTTAATGGAATGTTAAATTTCATATATTTTGAGGAGATAAAGCCTCGGTTGACTTCAACAATAGTTAGGATTTTTTTGGAACTGGGTTCTATAAATGATGTTCTCTATGATGATTTTTTAATGGTTTTGGTATGTGTCTCAATAAAGGGAAAACAATCGGTGTCTTTTGGAAATTACTAGTAACATCCTCCTGAGAATAAATATACTCACCATGATATATAGTTTTTAGTCGTTATGAATAGACTCAAAACATATAGAAAATTTCTCTTTGGTGAGTGGTTTATAGTATACATTTATCATTAGAGACTATAATTTATTTTTACTTAGTGAGATATAATCAAGGGATATAGATGATGGTTGGAGTATCATTAGGATTTTGATTTGGAGATTGCATACAAGCATAAGAATTGGAATTTGGTTGTAGATATGTTTGGAAAACATTACCAAGAATGTAAATTAATGAATTATTTTTGGAGATTTCTATGATGGGTTTGTTATTTGAGATGATCTTGAGAGTCGAAGTGGATGGGAGAGAGATTTTATAAGATTTTATGAACGAAGAATCTTGTTTTTACTATTGATTCTATCTTGATCATGTAATGAAAACCATGTTCCAATGAATTGGAAAAATCTTTTATGCTGTAGAGATATGATGTGAGTGCTATTTCTCTACCAATGGAGATTTGTTCTTCTTTATTAGTACATTTGTTCTGATTTCTATGAGGCATGATTTTATGGATAGTGTGCTTCACCCATTAGGGTCATTACACCATGAGGATACCGAAATGTATCCCAAAATATGGCATTGATATTGGTGTCCTTGTATAAGTTTGTCGATTGTATATTTTATTTCTAAAGTGTTACTTGTTAAAAAATTAATGAAGAACACGAGATAAAATCATGTTTTTTACAACATTTGACAATTTCATTATGGAAGTTCAATGATATTTCTATTAAAATCAACAATGGGTTTTGATGGACTCATAATGGAATGTTTTTACATGGATAATCATTAATAGAATTATGAAATCATGACATTTCATTTCTTTATTGGATATGTTGAATGTGGAAGGGATCAAATACTTGAATATTCATGACATTTTGAGAAATACTAGGGTTCCCTATATAGATGATTTTGAAAATGAACAAAGTTTCAAATATAATATCTATTAGGTTTTAAACTAGATGATGGGTTCTTTGATATAATTATGCATGACATATCTTCTATAGATGTATGAACTGATAGAGAGAGCTATCAAGCTTAAACAAGGATCTTCTTCGGGCATTAATGCTTTATTTTTCAGGTTATTTAAAATAAAATTATCCAATGACAATGTTTTCCAATAAAAATAGTTTTTAATATTCGATAATGATGGATCAAATTGATTAAATTTGTGTGAATTTATGTATATATACCTTATCCTAGGATGATATGGGAGAGAAGTCATTGTGTGGTTCATGTATTATTTAAGAGATCATTAAAATGGTAATGTTTATGAAGAATATGATGGTCATAACATAGTTTCATCAAAAATATTATGTGTCCCATCATCATCGGTTTCTAGAATATGTGATTTGTGATTGATATTTTCTATGAGTTTCATATCTCTTGGCACATCATAAGTTTTTTATGAAGGGTATGATTGAACATAGGTTTGTTCTACCCTTTAATGATCCTGGAGCCACATGGAATGATGGGATATCATTTGGGATTATCAACTAATTTGACATCATTCTTCCAAATGATACATGATTTATAATTAATGTGGTATCAACTTTCTCTTGTTATTGGATGGGAGGAATTTAATTTATATCCTCATACCATAATTATGGAGCATTTAGTTCTTATTTTGGATCATCAGGATATTGTATTATATGGTAAAATGATTCCATTCGCTTTGGGTAATGTGATAATTCTGAATTGATATCTAGGAGATGTGGTATTGATAATAATTTATGAAGTAGTGGTGACATCAATTTGCAGATCTAGGATTTTAAGAAATTGTTCTGAATGATTGACATACATGGGCAGGATATTTCGAAGAGTTTTTCAAAATTTTAGGTGTGTAAAAATTTTGGATAAGGTTAAACATTCACAAAAGGGTATTTCTTGGATCAACTCATGAGAATATATAAATGGAATGCAATTCATGAAAGACTACTTTATTCAATAATTGTTGTTAATTTAGAAAACAAAACTCCCAAAAAAATATCATTCATGACTTTGAACATTCCATGGAATTTTTCATGAAAGGAGTTTCTTGAATACATTTATATGTTTTGTTAATGGGATATGAAATGAAGGAAAGTATAATTAAGGGTAAGAGATAACTATTAATATTACACCACCACACTATTTTTCTAAATAATGAAAAGATTAAGATCTAATGGATTTAAATTTTTGAAAGTTGTCTTTTTTGAGTCCTCTTCTGTGTAGGATTCATAAAGAAATTTTTTTTATGGATAATGGGCTAGTTTCAATCTAAAATTGAATTTTCATAAGGTTTAAGGTTCATTTAACAATGTATTATCCTTAAATTCATCATGTTTCATGATAGAATGTAATTTTACGAAGGGATGTTTATCAAAAAAATATTTCAGGTTATTGAAGTTCTTATATTTTAAAACACATGTTTTATTTGAATTCCATTAAGAATATTCCAAAATATATTTTTATTCAATGAAGACAAGTTAAACAATGTATTTGAATCATATACAATGTTTATCTCAAAAATAGTTGGTGAAATTGAAATGTGAAGATCATTGAGAACAAATTAAATGTCAACTATAAGATACTGAATTTCGGTATTGGTCTATGTGCAAAGGAGCATTTACTCATGAAGGAGTTATAAAAGGGTTATTAAAATCGTAGTGAACATAGTATTTTAGTGGTACAACCATGAAAATTTAAAAGTATTTTCACACAGGTGGTTATGATCTAATCCTAAATCTTCTAACGGTTGTGACCCTATGCTTCTATATAACCTAGGCTAAATCCACTACTGAAATATTTATTGATTATGTTGGATTATCATCACATAATTATTGTTTGTTTTAAATAGTTGTAGCCTAATACAAGTGAAAAAATACCTCTTTGTATTATTTATATTAAATTTTATGATGATAACAATTGTGTGTGGATATAGGGGCCATAAATCGTTTTTGAATAAGTCAATGATAATCTCTACAGTTAGTTGAATCATATCATAACATGTGAGACCATAGTGCCCCTACTAATATGTCAGGTCATTATTAGTAATAATAGTGTGTGTATCATAGGTATATGGGGAAATTTAAATTATTTTTATACCCTAATAAACACCCTCTAAGAGAATCTCTCTCAGAATTACTTTTCTATTCAATAATTGTTTATAGAGGGATGGTTTCTATTTTTTAATTTACATTGATATGAATTTTCATTATCATTTTTTAGAGTTAAAATATTTTCAATTTTTATGAAATGTTAAATATATATAATATTAATAAGGATCATAAATTTGAATGAATTTCAAATAATAGAGTATACATCAAGATGTTTTTAACATTCTAATTGTACCAAGATTCGTAAAAATTGATGGTATGAATAAATCTGATTATTTCTATAATTTTTTATAATATGTTTTTGTAAAACAATAAGTAGATTTTGATATAGCATCTGATGACATAACTATATACAATAATGAAATATCATGGGATACAATGAATGAATCTACCAACATAGCACTGGAGATGTAAAAAGGTATTAAGGAATGAATGATGGAGATGTTAATGAATTTTGATTCTGATGGGAACCATTTTGAAGAATTGGTAATTGAGTTCAACATATTTAACATCCTTAATCAATGAGTAATCGATGTAACAACTACTCTGAGAGAGAGTATTAACAGTCATTCCATCAAGTGGGATGGTATTTATTAAAAAACTAAAGAGTTTAAATCTTGTTACACTAACCAGAGAATTGAATCAAATGTGGTTAAAAATCCAAGGGCCATGAAGGATGAATTGGTTTCATATACGGAAGAGATAGCTGATTAGAACCACATTAAAATACATTTAATATTGTCACAACGGTATGATATTTTTAATATGGGTGAAAAATATAAGGAGTCAATGTTTTATAAAAGACAAACATGTACATGAAATGGAAATGAAAATGGCCACAATTAAGGATATTAAAAATTTATTTCTTCCACTCAAAAAATACTAAAAGAGATGTTAAAATCCAAAATTGAAGAAAACTAATGTATAAGGTATATAATTTTCCAACTAAATGAAATGAATGGAAAGATCAAGGTTAGAGAATGGCGATTGAGAAACATAAATAATAAAACAATTACCCTTAAAAAGAGAGATACCATAGTTTTTGGAACACCCTGACCCAAGTTACCCAGAGTAGGTGCATTATTACATAACATTGGAATGTTCACAAAAGATAATTTCTCAAAATACCGATTAGTTTAGTAGACTTAGAAATACAAGATACATTCAAAAGTCTTAAAATACATGATAATGTGAAAAACTAAAACAACATAATCTCCAGTCCAAACTCATATCCCCTCAGACTATCCCTGTTGTTCAGTCATATAACACTTCTTCACATTCTGGAAAAAATAGAACATAGAAAGGGGTGAGATCAGATTCTTTGCAAGGATAACAATATATCAGAAACATTTAAAAATAAGCATAAACATTTTACCCTAATGTATAACTAAAAAAGCCTTATAAACATTAACTTCAGCATAATATGGAAAAAATAAAATGAAATAATTCCATTTAATAATTCACATGGATATTCAACTAGTCGAATAATCACCTGCAATATCAATAACCATTTTCATAATGATGTAATGCTAAATGTCAGACTATCATAACCACATAGTCAAATCCTTGTGCCGAGACTACAAATAATATTTTTTGAAGGCCTTGTGCCAAGACTCTAGTTTCTCTCATTAGACCTACCGATGCATCTAGGAGCTTTAGCGGGCTCCACCCGTCACTTACTATGTCCAATTCATTCCTCATATAAATAGGTTTAAACAGAACATAAACATTAGTATTAAAACTAGCATACGAAATGTCAATATGTTATCCATAAACCATGAATTGTATAAAAATAAAACATCCACAGTCAAACATATCACAAAACCTTCAATACAAAATGTATGTTTTGTATCATAATAAATCAACTTCAAATAAGCTCAATATCCATCAAATGATGTTGACATAGATGAAATCAAAACTATTTGAGAGAAATATCTCTTTTTTTGAAATCATTTAAAGGTCACATAATTATAAAATAAAACATTTACTTTGAAAATATTCTTATAATCTTGTAAGTGAGGCTTTTATGATTTTATAAAATCGAAAAATAGTTGCACCCTCCGTATAAGTTAAAAAATGACATTCTTAACTTAGTTTTTTCGAAAAGAATAAAAGGGACATTGTTTGGAAAAAATATAAAGATTACTTTATAAAAATATTATAAAAAGTCAAAAATGGTTATAAATGAGTTTAACCCATAGTCTATAAAATAAGAAGAATGTTTTGAAATAAAATTTTATGAAACATGGATGTGGATGATAAATAGGTCCCAGTAGATAATTCCATATAACAACCTCGGACAATGAAGAGATTGTGAAATTAACCCTTACCTTGTACTTTTCCTCGGTTGAGGGTAGGTTAACCGCTTGTATAATTGTGAAGTAATTGTTATTAAATTATAAAATAATCATATACATTAATATGATATCATATATGATGTTTTAAAATTTCTGTGTTAATAATATTTTACTATTATAGTTGTTTCCGGTGTAAACGGATTCGTTTTCCCTTATATTCATTATTATGTGGGTCATATTTGTTATGAATGAGATGTATCATATTCATATATAGAAATATATCATGTCATTAAACATTATTTTTAATCATGTAATGAAACTTATTCTTGAATTGATATGATGGGTAATTAATCTCATCGCGTTCGTGGAGATGATAATCAATACATTCGTACGTGCGAAAATATCATACTTTTGATTTTAAAATAATATATAATTAGAGGTTTTATCATATATACAGAATCATTATAATGTTATATTTATTATTTAAAAGAATTACACATCATTATTATACCCATCCAAACAATCATGTATTGAATGACAATTACACCATGACGTGGAGACACTAAGCCGTATGTACACATGTATGGTGACATGTCATTAAAAGGATGGATAGAATAATGAATTTGGATGTACCATATTAATAATAACATCACATTATATATAATATACTAGATTTGTTATTTTATAAGAGAAAAAACAAATAAAGAGGAAGCGGAAGAAGAAATGAACATGAAAGAGGTGATAGAATATTTACCCCTTCTTCGGGTTATTCCTTTTGATTTGATCAAAAGGGCTCCTTAGGTGGTCTTTCTGACTGAAGAAAGGCAACTAGGATGAATGGAGGACAGTTTATAGGGTATTTTGGAAGATTTTGGCCAATCCAAATGGCTTTGAATGTTTGAAATAGAGAGAAGGGTGAGTTCCCTTTTAAAAGAGAGGTGAGAGGCACCTGAGGAAAACCTAGAAATATTATTTCATAATAAAATAATTTTCGGCATATAATGGCTCCAAAAGGTACTATTTAAAGTATAAGGTGGTTATGGGTCAAAAAGAACCCAACCATTATGTTTTTGATAGGTTTGGGTCACTTTGTTAACTTTAAAATTCATATTAAACTCTTAGTTAAATAGTTTGACATTTACCAGGTCTCTTTGTATTTTTATATTATATGGTTAATAAATTTACTATATACATCCAAGACAGCCCCAATTGGTTCATTAATGATTCACCTTTCTTTTCATAAGTCCTTGGGAAGAACCTTAGATTTTTAGGAATAGAATATAAATTAATAATATAATATTTGTTTTAAAAACTCTTTTATGTCAATTTTGACACTATTGGTTATTTGGTTTTTGATAAATTTATAAAATCATTATTACATCAAAAAAAAATTCTTATAACCAATCCTAATATATCATATTAACCTATAAAATTAGTTAATTTATTAAAAATTATCATATTACATTTATTTGGTTATTTATAATATTAATTATTTTAATATTTTATTAATTAGGTAATTTCTGTATCATCATTGTGTCATAAATAAATTAAATAATTTAATGACTGGAAATATAAATAAAATACAATTGTGTAGGAAATATTTTTAGATTTCTAATGAATATCTATAGTCTAATTTATCTTATGTATAGCCATATATTAAATATGTTTTAGTTATTAAACATTGATTTTGTATTTTTTAACTCTTCTTTGAATTAAATAATAATAAATGTCCTAATTTATCCAAGTCGACCAAATAGGTTCATATTTCTTTCATAAGGTTTTTTGGTCGAACTATACTTATCCATTACAATTAGGACATGTGTTAGGGTAATAATAATATCATTTTTACCCTTAATTACCCATTTATCTTTTTACCATGGTAAATAAAAGTAAAAAGTTAATATTCAAAAACAAATTTCATCTTATTGAACCAAATTTTACATACTGATATCAACCGTGTCTTTAGGATTTTTCAAATTCCACTCACATAAGTGGTAAAATTATGTTTTAGTTGAATTTTCAAATTCTTATAGAAGGTGGGTAAAAGACGGTGAAAGTTCTATAAAATTTTCATATATCTAAAAGAGAAGTGTATCGTGGATGTTTGGGGTGTTACAATTTTAGTTCAAAAATTATTAAATCCAATGTAATCATGTTAGAAAAATAATCTTTCCAAATTTGAATGATAAAAATCAGTGAGGGTGGTTTCAACCAAGTGCTACTGTTGTGGAGTTGAATGACATATAATAGTAATTTTCTTTTCAGATTAGTGTCTCAATTTAAGAGGATCATCATCTTCAAAAACATCAAAACCATTGAGCAATAATACGACAAATTCTTTTTTTGGATATGAATAATATTTTCATTCAAAATAGAACTGATGTTATTTTTATGAAATTTTCTTTTCTAGTGACTAACAGGAATAATTTTTTTATGTAATGAATTTCAGTTACGTTAGATAATATATTTACAATTATAGGGGAAATGAATGAATCTCTATAAAGGTTACTCATGATACAAAATTAAAATAGTTGCGGTATACATCAAATAATGAAATTAAATTATTATCAATAGGAGAAAAAAATATTGTAACTCTATAATATGAGTGATAGTTGAGAATGAGATTAAGGATGCACTAAGAAATAAAATATCAAAGGTAGATCTAATTCATGTAAATGGTTAAAGAATTGTGGTGTATATTATTTGGATAAAATATTTTCCACTATAAATGAGAAGAATAGAACTATTTGAGTAACAATGGGATTATAAAAAATGATATAAATTGATGTCCCAAATTAGATGTTAAATAAAAAGTTTCAGGTGATGAATGGATTTTATTTGTAAAACAGAAAAAACATCATAATTTAATCATATAAAAGTGTAGTCCCGTATAAATAAATGAGTTGTGAATGATCGTAAATATGGAAAGGAAAAGAAGTGATACAAGAATATTTCAAAAATAATGATCAGACTAAATTCTCTTATGAGGGTATTATTTTTATTTCTAAATCAAGAAGGATTGTTTGTGAAATGGGTTTCAAATAAATTAAAATTCCCAAGCCATGAAAGTGTAAATATAAAAATGATATCTAAAATAATTTTTTTTGTGAGTGTAATCACCCAAATGAGTTCATCATTCAAGGAATTATTTTTTCGTACCATGATTAATAATGAGGAAGAATTATTGGTTGTGAGGTGAAGGAATGTGTTACCTCAAATAGGAAATGGGGATAAGTATTATTTGATACTTAAGGATTGGTTTATAAATATCATCATCATTCCTTGATTAAGAAAAACACTATAAACATCACTCAATTTCTTACATGCTAATGATAATGAGGGCTTAAATTATTGAATTGAGTTCACTGATACCATGTCAACCATTATACACACCACATGAACCCTTATACACAGCATATGAACCCTTATACCATATCGTCATTATGAAAACCATTAATAACAACTTATTAAATAACATCACTAGTTAAAGATAATCAAATTGAACATAAATCAATAATAATATTGGATATATCAAGTAAAATGAAGTCATACTATCTTACATCATAAATGACCACCCAAAACCATGATTAATGACCACAAAGTTCCCCTTTCGGCCAAATCAAAAGTGAAAACAAAAAACACATAGTTTTAGAAAAAAACATCATTTGTGTGAAGAATAATAATCTCATGTTCCTCATGATATTTGAACCACACAGTCACGATTTTTGTGATGAACTTGTATCCATGAATCCATATGAGAAACACGATTCAATACATGCATTTTTCTGATTTTCCCAAGCATTTTGAGGAACACCAAATCAGTGAAAATGGTCATTGTGTTTTAAAAAGGTGATTGAATAACACATGTACGATGTCGAAGGCAGAATGATTAATGGTTATATTAGAAAAACTAATATTCACTAACATTTAAAATTTGACATTCTGTGAATTAGTTTCATGAAGAAGGAAGAAGTACTAATTAGGGAACACATACTATTTTGAAAAGTTCAAGAAAATACTCCATATTTTCTATTGTGAAAAGGATAAGTGAACAATGTTTCATTTTATATATATATATTAATTTTGATAGAAACATGATACATACTTGTTATGTAATACACATAGTGTACAAAAATTAAGATGAACAAGATCTTCATGTTTGGATTGATCTTAATGAAAGGAGTGATTTTGATGAATTAATATCAATAAATATTACAAACAATTTCTTATTAGTTCCTATACATGAAGCTATAATATTTGAAGCATATTAAAAAAACTTTGAATCTTCAAAATTAGAACACAATAATGAGACACCATGCCCTTATAAATGTAAATGATTAATGAAAAAATTAATTGGACATACACCGATATAGGGATTTGTGTACACAATTCGTGGAACAATCATAAAATGTTACAAAAACCCTAAAAATTGGGAATAACGAAATCGAGAATAGAAGGATATGATTTATAAGAGGTGGAACTATATCCTTGATAAAATATAGGAGTCTAACCTGGTAGGTGCTGATCCGATGGAAGATGTGGGGATTGGGAAGTCCTTCTGCCAAGGAATCACTCCAGGAGATGAGCGGAAGGCTTCTAGAATTTTGGGGAGGCCGCTGCCTACATTTTGGTATTTAGGGATTCTTTTCCCAACTGTTCTTAAAAACCGTTGGGAAAAACCAATATTTCCCAATGGTTTTATAAAACTGTTGGGAAAACTAAGGAAAACCCAATATTTCCCAATAGTTTTATGAAACCGTTGGGAAAACTATGTTTACCCCCCACTTTTTGCAATTGTTTCATATAACCGTTGGTAAAAGCAAGTCCTTCAAGGTCTTCCCCAACGGTTTATATAAACCGTTAGGAAAGACAACATATGCCAATGGTTCCTTTGAACCGTTGGTATACAACTGTTGGGAAAACTCCCCTTTCCAGTAGTGAGTATGAGCTTACTCTAGGAGGCGAGATCTTCGGTTGGGATATTCTTGTAGCAGCGTTGAGGCCTTACGACGTCATCTTGGGCATGGATTGGTTATCTACAGTCCTTGCACAAATCGACTGTATTAGGCGCAAGGTGCGATATGTACGCACCGACGGGAGCAGGTTCACCTTCACCAGTGAGAAGAGAGCCTTCACAGCACAGGATGGACTCTCAAGGAGGAGAGGACATCCTATCACTCATTAGTT
This sequence comes from Viscum album, assembly GCA_963277665.1. Lineage (NCBI taxonomy): Eukaryota > Viridiplantae > Streptophyta > Magnoliopsida > Santalales > Viscaceae > Viscum > Viscum album. The sequence goes on along the minus strand of OY728162.1, from coordinate 593,981,064 downwards.
GGCTCACCTCATCCTAGGAGAAGTTGACGTGCAGAGTCCTGGTTTTCCTGAAGTGGTGGATCAGTATGCAGCCATTTTTCACGATGATGTTCCGGGACTACCCCCTCATAGAGAGGTGGACTTTTATATTGACCTGTACCCCGGGACAACCCCGATATCCACTCCAACATATCAGATGGCCCCCGCTAAGCTTCGAGAGCTACGGGTACAATTAGAGGACTTGCAGGGCAAGGGATTCATCCAAACCAGTGTTTCACCCTGGGCTTCCCCAATATTGTTCACCAAGAAGGCGGACGAGAGCTTGCGACTTTGTGTTGACTACCGTCACCTGAACCAGGTGACAGTGAGGAACAAGTATCTGCTACCGAGGATTGATGACCTCTTCAATCATCTCAAGGGAGAACGGTGGTTCTCGAAGATAGACCATAGATCAGGCTATCATCAGCTCAGATTTCGGGACGAGGACGTGCAGAAGATGACCTTCAGATGTCGGTACGACCACTATGAGTTCTTGGATATGCCATTCGGCATAACCAATGCTCCAGGAGTGTTCATGGCCCTCATGAAAAGGATCTTTCAGCCATACCTCGATCGATTTGTTGTGGTCTTCATCGACGGCATTTTGATTTACTCGACGACTGAGGAGGAGCACGCCTACCACTTATGAGTTGTACTAGACACACTCTGAGAGCACCAGCATTATGGAAAGCCCTCAAAGTGATAGTTATGGATATGCGAGGTCCACTTCTTGGGACACCTCCTCTCTGAGGCGGGAGTTGCGGTGGATCCTGTGAAGATCGAGGTTGTTCTAGCTTGGGAGCCACCTGCGAACGTGACAAAGGTGCGGAGTTTCTCGGGACTAGCTGGATACTATCGGAGATTTGTGACAGACTTATCTAGAGTTGCGTCACCACTCTCAGCTTTGAAAAAGAAGGGGAAACCCTTTGTGTGGTCAGACAGATTTCAGCAGAGCTTCCAGGAGCTGAGACAGAGATTGACCAGCGCGCCTATCTTGAGGTTTCCGGAGTGGGGAGTAGGGTACGTAGTTTACTGCAATGCATCAGGGACCGGACTCGGATGTGTCCTGATGCAGGAGCGGGCCGTGATCACCTATGGATCACATCAGTTGAGGCAGCATGAGAAGAACTACGCTACCCATGACCTGGAGTTAGAAGCAGTGGTCTTCGCTCTGAAGATGTGGTGACACTATCTGATGGGAGAGCTCTTTACAGTCTATTCTGACCATCAGAGTCTTAGGTACATCTTCTCATAGAAGGACCTGAACCTGAGACAATGGTGATGGCTCAAGTTCCTCCAGGACTATGACTTTGAGATAGTCTATACTATTGGGAAGGGGAACATAGTAGCTGTTGCTCTCAGTAAGAGGACAGGCATCCAACTACTTGGGGAGGCGACAGAGAAGCTAGCCGCTATGAAGATATCCTTCGTGGATAGAGATGGAGCAGCCTTTCTTCAGCCACTCACAGTCACTCATCCACTACTGCACAGGTCAGAGAGGCACAACGTGGGGACGTTGACTGTGAGATGCGGCGTGCACAGATATCCTCAGGACAGGCACCTTATGGATTCTCCATGGGAGGAGAGAATGACGCACTTTTCAGAAGACATACCTTGGTACCAGTTGCCTTACAGGAGGAGGTGTTGAGAGAGTTTCACACATCCCCTTTGGCGGTACATCCTGGAGTGGCGAAGATGTACCGGGATCTCAGACGACAGCACTGGTGGCCGAGCATGAAGAAGGTTGTGGCAGAGTTTGTTTCTCGATGCCTCACCTGCCAGCAGGTGACGACAGAGCACCGGGTACCAGCAGGCTTGGTACAACCCTTGGAGGTCCTAGAGTGGATGTTGGACGGGATATCTAAGGACTTCGTGACTGGACTTCCACGTACTTACAGAGGTCACGACTCCATTTGGGTGATTGTCGACCGACTCACCAAGTCAGCTCACTTCTTACCCATCAGAGAGAAGGGCTCAGTGGAGAGCTTGGGGCGTCTCTAAATTTAGGAGATTGTATGACTACATGGTGTGCCATCATCTATCGTCTCCGATCGAGATAATCGCTTTATTTCCTGGCATTGGAAGGGGTTGTAGGAGGCATTCAGGACACATATACATTTGAGCACTGCCTTTCACCCTCAGATGGATGGTCAGATGGAGAGGACCATTCAGACTCTCGAGGACATGCTCTGTGCATGTGTCCTCGACTTTGGTCACAGCTGGGAGGACCACCTACCCTTGGTGGAGTTTGCGTACAACAACAGCTACCACTCCACCATCAGGATGGAACCATACGAGGCATTGTACGGTCGACCTTGTAGGTCACCTCTGTGCTGGACAGAACCTGGGGAGTCAGCACTTGTGGGACCAGAGATAGTCCAGGCCACGACAGAGAAGGTCCAGGTCATCCAGGAGCATATGAGGACAGCTCAGAGCCGACAGAAGTCTTTTGCTAACAGGAGGCGGAGGCCACTAGAGTTCAAGGATGGAGACCACGTCTTCTTGTGGGTATCACCTCGATGAGGTATACAGAGATTTGGACGAGGAAAAATGTTGTCTCCATGCTTCATCAGACCATTCCAGGTCCTCAGCAAGATTGGCGAGGTGACTTATCGCCTGACTCTACCACCTCAGTTGCACCGGGTGCACGACATCTTCCACGTATACCAGTTGAGGAGATACGTGCATGACCCGACGCATATCATTGACCATGGGGAGATGGAAATTGATGATGGGGTGACTTTTGTGGAGGTCCTGGTGGAGATTGATGATCGACAGGAGTGGGTCCTACGTGGATGGTTGATTCCTCTAGTGCGCATCAGATGGAAGCATGGAAACCTCTAGGAGAGCACTTGGGAGCAGGAGGATCAGATGCGTGCTCAGTACCCACATTTGTTTCCCTAGTTTTTGATATACCTTTACAGGGACGTAAAGGCCTGAGGTGAGAGTAATGTAAAGACCCATAAAATTCAAGGAATTTTTTTTATTTTATTTGGAATTTTACAAGGACACGGTTTCTGACGACACATGATTCTGAGGCATGGTGTGCCCGAAATTTCTATATGAAGTTTAGCTCGGGTACGTTCAGTGAACGAACAAGTGGGTTTTTCTAACTTTTGAATCAGTGCTCAGAATCTAATTTTGAGGGAACCGATGGATTCACAGCACTGGTAATTGCTTAGGAACACCTTTTCTGGAGTTTTGTTTCATGAGAGATGTTGATAAAAATTGTGGAAGTTGAAATAAAAATATTACTACAATTTTTAATTTCTAAGTGCTTAAAAACTTTTGGTGGAAGTTGGGGGAAACCATCCAACTTCCCATGCGAGGTTATGAGGGTTGTGGGGCCCACATGAACCCCACCCCTTCATATTCTCTAACTCATTAAACTCACCATAAATTTGATAAATTAAGTTATTTAATTAAGTGAGTTTAATTTGAATGTTTGAAATTCAAATGCTTAAGTTATGCTAACAAAATAAGTGATGAACTTATTTTATTTTGGTTGTTTGCTTGTTGTGTGAGTATTGGGAGAAAAGTTAAGGAGCTTGAAGAACTTCTTCTTCTTCGACGAAGAACGCGAAGAGCGCCAGATTCCTCAGAGATCGGCGACACGACTTCCTCCTTCTGTGATGTCTTCTTCCACGACGGTTATCTCCGAGAAGAACCCTCACATAACGTGTTCGACAAGGTAGGGGTTTTATGCGTTTCTATTTCGTGATTACTTCCATCATTTTCTTCCTTCCAAATCGAACCACCTGTTATCACAATAAGAGGATAAGGTCGGACTGCACGAACACGGCCGCAACTCCTTTCTTTTCTTTGGTTGTTTGATATTGATACGACATGAGAAAGGCAACGCGGTGCCGTTTTACCGCGCAGAATTTGTTTAGGGAAGGGAGAAGAAGCGTGGAGCCGTCGCACCGTTCCATTAGAAACAAACTAATCCGCGGCGCCGTCGCGCCGCGCCGTAGAAGACGAACCAAAGACGCAGCGCCGTCGCGCCGAGCCGGAGTACCAAAAAAGCACCGCGACCGTAGCAGGGCCACGGCGGAGGGGCGCAGCGCCGTCGCGCCATGCCGGACGAACCAAGGCCGTGGCTGGTTCCGGGCCGCGGCGGATGAGGGGAACCGGTGGTCGGTACCGGGACGGCTGCGTCGGAGCAGGGGGACCGGATTTTCCGGTCCCGTGGCGGCAACAGCCGGCCGATGGGGGCAGGCCGACCGGTTAGGGGAAAAGCCAGGGGTTACAATCCCTCGGCTGGCCAGCTGAGCGGCCCCATAATGGGGCCGCTGTTACAAAATAGAGGGCAGACCCCCCCCCCCCCTACCCGCTCGGCCAAATGGCCGAGCCATCTGCTGGCGCCAACGCGCTAGGGCAGCTACCCCGGTCGGTCCGCCAGGCCGGGCCAGACTAGCCGGGCCGGGCCGCTCCAAAGAGGGCCGGACCCGGACCCGGTTTGGGTCTACCTCGTTTGGGCCGACCAAGGGGGTACCGGGCCAGGTCGGACCGGGCCCGAACCCCCCTCCTAATACCGGACTTTTCCGTCTATTTCCCATAATATGTGCTATAGACCCCCGATCGATGCAATGTTAGATGCATAGAGATCCTTAAATCAAGACGTTCATTTCGATATATTACACTCAAGGTTTCTGAGTACTTTGGGTTCGGCCGGGTTGGTTCGTACACGAAACCAACTGGGCCCTCGGAGCGGAAACACTTATAACATGAGTTCCGGACGTCCGATTGATGTGCCGTCGACTTTGATGGATTCCTCTTAATGAGAAGGACCATTGAATTACTCTTCTTGAGGTTTGGACGCAGATGGAGTATGGTCGGGTTGGTTTTGACTTAAAACCCAACCGGGCCCCTAGGACGAAAAAGCCAATAACTCTCAGACCGTGCGTCTGATTGACACGCCGTTTGTGACGTTGTGTTCTTGTTGACGAAACGAAACTTTTGGATACATCAACTCTGGACTATGTGTCAGTTTATGTATCAGCCCTTCGGGTCGTGGAGCAGACCCTCCCAAACGAGCCTGTTGTGTGTAGGAACCCTAGAGCTGGCTGTGACTACGACGACGATGATGACTGTGTAGGAATCCTTCGTGGATTCGACGGCGGTGACTACAACACTAAGAGATTTTACATGGATCAGTTCTACCGATCCTATGTGGGTCCGATCCTGGGTGGGTTAGTGCTCAACGGTCCTGTGTGGGCCAGCGCCTACAGATCCTGTGGGGATCCGATCCCGTGTGGGTCATTGCGGGGGTTAGTTACCTATCGATGCTTTGTGGGTCACTGCGGGGGTTAGTACCTATCGATTATATGTGGGTCCGATGGCTTAGATGAATCAGTGGAAATATCTGATCATCTCTATCGTCTTACGAAGAAGTATACCAGTGTGAGATGAATCTTGACTTTCAATATTTATCTTAGATACGATTGACTTGATATCCTGTGTGGATTACGTTATGCTTTCCTATGTGGATTGGGTTGTGTTTTCCTATGTGGAATGAGTTACGTTTTCCTGTGTGGACTGGTTTATAGTTGGGCTCGGATGATGGAGCTGAAATGGAATTGATGACTTAGGTACATGTATGGGAATATACCTAAACAGTGTCGGATGTTACTTCGTGGTTGTATCTTTCATTTTTGGATTATCCTTCGTGAATTCTGGGAGACCATCGGGGGTCTCGGGGTCCCTACTGAGTAGCTTATACTCACCCTTGCACGGGCTATGCCCGAACTACGTTGTGTTGGTTGCTGATGACGGACAACGCTGATAGTGGTAGAGGCACGAGGAGCAGGACGGTACCTAAAGATGGACCACTGGGTGGGGCGTACTCGGAGCGGACGGCTTGACCCGAAGAGCTGTGGACGCTATCTATACCCACCCTTCAGGTGGGACTTCCAGTGACGGTTCGAGGCTACGACTTTACTTTCAGTTGTTGTTTTCCTTTTCCATTTGTACTTTACTTTTAGTTTGGGTTTGTATTCTGGCCCACATACTTTTCCGCACTTACAGTTGTACCCATTTTTACATAGTGTTTACTTCTACTGCTTTCTGGCTCTCTGGTGTTTGTTTACTTTACAAAGGCAATGCCTTCCCTTTTTATCGGGAATTACGCCTTGGTGCTAGTCGCCAGCCCCTGGCCTATGGAAGGCGGGCTTGGGGTAGTCACTGAATTGGCCCCGAGGACGGGTCGTGACAATTTCACTTAAAATGTATGTAATCATATTATACTACCATTGGGTGATAAAATAATATACTATGTCTTTGTTGGATAATACAATTTTAATCCATGTCATGAATGAGAAATTATTCAAGGATTATTTCAATAATTAAAAAAAATATATTTTATTACAATGTTAAATAAAGTTTGTTTATTAAAGTACAATAAATTATTTTTAATACATATATGAGAATCATTAAAAATATTGTTATTGGATATTTTTTATCATTGAATAGTGTTTAAAAATCCCATGAATTTGATGTGGTAATTCTCTCCCATCGATTGTAAATGTTTATTTTATATGTACAATAATAATTCAGTAAAATTAAACATGATGAATGAATGAGATCCTTCTATTAGTAAAAATTCCTTCCAATTATGAGGATATCAAAATGAACCATATCCATTGTAAACACATAATATGGATAACACTATGTGTGTTTTTAATGATGTATTGTAATAAAAAATTAATACCATGAATTTTAGTTAAAAAAGGATAGAGTGATGGTGTGTAGGATTATTATAAATGTTATTCAATGTGGGAGATATATAACAAATTCTTGGGATAACTTATTTTTTTATTGAGGTGATCATTGGTTATATATATTTCAGAATAATTTTTTGCATAAAATCATCAAAATAAATTTTGAAAAATTTTATAACATTTATGATCATTTAATATAATTATTTTATTTTTCTAGTGGCTATCCATTTTTTTCTAAGTCCTGTTACCTCATTTTGAATTTTTTTTATGCAACTATTTTCTCGTTGATCAGTGTACATGCGGTTCCAATCAACATCAATTTATTGAATATGATTATAAAATCATATTTGTAATTATATGTTAGTTTACGTTTAGATCATTCCATTACACATTAATTTTCTACGAACAAGAGGGAGATTTAAACGTTATAAAACCATAAATATTGACATATTATTACAAGAATGTATTTTAAAAAACATAATGTGTTAGACTATAGAGATAATGCTTGATGTCATTGTATGACCATTTGTTATACTAACTTATTCAATATTTATGTAGGTGTATGGTTAGGAATAATTTGATAGTTTCCATGAAAAGTGTTGAATTGTGGAATATGGATTGGTATTACAGATGAAATATAAATCATATATTTATGTGATCATATACTAACGATTATTACAATTTTTACATCTATTTCATTAGTTTGAGTAGATTTATAAATGTCTATACCACATATAATGATCACCTCACAAGATATAATTATTATTTAGAGTGAAAATGTTATTTTTAATGTTTCAAATTTGATTTATATTATATATTTAATAAAAAGGGTTTTTTAATGTTACAAAATATAAATAAAGAGTGAGTGATTGTTTATTAGTAATATTACTATAATATTTCCAATTTGTCTTTCCAATGGAGCCAAGTTGAACTAATCCATATAATAGGAAGTCTCATTAGCTATGTTAATTAGTTATGGTGGATGATCATGATGAGATAAAACACATGGATGGAAGTTATGGGGAGTGGAGATTATGGGGGTAAAACAAAAAGAATAGTGGTGCATAGACTTATGTGTCAACAGTGAAATCAGATTTTAAGAGTGACATGCAGAACCAAACAATATTTCATTAAATTTAGTAAGTGGTTTTCTAGGTTATAATTGAAAAATCATAAGAGCTAAAAAATCTTGTCCTCCTTATTTAGAGTATCAGTATTTGTTCCTCCACTAAATATTTACATATATTATGATGAGTACTATTTTAAATTAAATGATGTAACATCATGAAATATTAAATTTTGGAAGCATTATTACTCTACGTAGTTATTTAATCTAATGAGAATAATTTTATATAACATTATTATTAAATTTAATAAATTAGTAGAAACCAAAAATTCATGGACTTATCAAACATTTGTAGAAGTTTATTCTTGTGTACTAAATATGGAGGAAATTATGGTTAATGGAAGGGATGATGAAAAAAATTATTAAGACATGGTGCATTTGATGGTCAGTTTTAGAAGTTAAATTTATTAAGATGTTTTTATAATATAGAAAATATAATCCCAATATCACAGTGAATTCCATTATTGGTGAAGAGATTTCCATCCTAAATGTTGATGATACCTATTGTAGTTCCCCTTAAATAAAATTTTTGAAACATTACTGATATCAATATATGATATTTTATATGTGAAAAAATGTTGATTCAAACACATTGACCATCATCTAAAAAATATCACAGTCAATAAGAATTGTGATTTTTTGTGATAAAATCCCTGAGAAAATATTAACATTAAAAACACATGTTTATGGTTATGAAATATGTAAATGAAAATTCTTGATTACTAAGTGTGAAATTATAAATAACCATTATTCATTAATTTAAGATACATGACCTATGTATGGGTAACATAATGCTTATACAATGGAGACTCTTTAAAAGAAAATCATTATAGAGGAAATATACAATTTTTATAATGTTTTGGGATAATTTAATGATGATATTTAATTTGTTATCACAATTAATGTATCATGTTCCCTATGTTTATTATATGATTCAATAATTAATATTTATAGGAAATAAATATGTTATTTGAGATTCAACTATACAAAATATGTCCATGTCATAAATAGTGGAACTGAAGAATGATTTATGCATGTGTGGATACATTTAATTCTTCTAATTATGAAGATTCATTAAAATAGATGTCAATGATATATTATTATTTGAAATATTTATGAGTCATATGGGAGAATAAATGTAAACTCAATGGTTTTTATATACTAATGATCCTATTATGAAAATTATTATATTTTAATAATTTATGAATTTTCGTGTTTTTTGGATAATGAAAGGAATATATTCACACATCAAAGGAAATATAATCATCTGATGAAGAAATGAAATTTAGAGATCAACCCTGTTATTACTACTAAACCTTTTTCTGGGTAAAAATTGTTATAATGATTTAGAGTCTCATATGTTGGGTTTATGCTCCATGTTATTTGAAGCTAAATATAGGAGTAAGAATACAATGAATAATTATTATATTAAAATTTTATCATTATAAAATTTTATAAGAGATAGAATGATAAAAATTATTCGATTATATGAATAAATTTCAGAAAGAATTTTATGATTCAGAATTGATTTTTTTTGTTATTTTTTCCTTCATTCAACTATAAATATTCTTTATTAAGAGAAATAAAATGTTATCATTTGACACATTTAATTAAGGATATATATTAGAAAAAACATTTGAATGAATTATTTCTTGTATTACTATGGAAATCAAAATATCAGTTTTTTAAGGAAAATTATGTCTTCAATTTAATTATGGGACATTTGAATATAAATGTGAGATATTATTTTTGAGTTTATGGTTAAAAATATAGAGGTACTGATGTAATTAAATGTAATTTCATCGAGGAATTAGTGGTTCTATTATATAAAATTTCAATTTATGGAACGCCGCTGACACCTAACTAATAGTTTTTTTCAATGGATAACAAAATTTTGAAAACAAAACAAAATACTATCATAATAAAATACATAGAAATGACAATGTTTAACCATATGAATAGTTTTTTACTACAATATGCCCAATAATTGTTAAATACCAGGTGTTTTTATAGTTTAATTGTGTATTAAATTTCTGTTTGGTTGAGAGAATATTAAGGATGATTTCTTATTAATAGTGTTAGTGGTCTTAGTTATTAGAGGGGATAACTGAAAATATTTATAGCTCATTAATAATTTGGGTACATTGAATCAAGCCATGCCACTCAAAGTATCAATGCAGGATCCACAAGGCTTGGAAAAAAATATTCTATAGGTACTGATAATAAATACTTATGTATTATGGTTGTCTTCCTAGTGGTGTAGGTAGGTATATAATGTTCATTGTTTAGAGGGATATTTATATGGGTCACTAATGTATAGATACCTTATATTCCAAGTTAAATGTGAATAGTCTGGGAACAAATAATCACTAGAAAAATATGCCAACAAATGTATTTGATGTATTTCAAGATATATTTTCTAAAGATGTTGTCGCCATAACCCCACAACAATATATTGAGATAAAGATAGAGTTTCATACAAGTGTCTCTTGGATAGTAATTGATAATTACAAGGTCTAAAATATCAGGTGTTGTACATTATTATTTATCTAAATGATCTATTAATTAAGGGGTTAATCCAATTTAGTGTGCTTCCTTAGCGGGGATTCAATGTAGTTCCTTATGAAATATGATGATATTTTTGAGATATAAATAGACTACCGATTATTGTAAAATGTGTAAATAAAGAAAAATTACACGTTTCAGAAGATAAATGAATTATTTGAGCAATTAAATGGATTTTGATGGTTATCAAATATTGATTTATAGGAAAAATATAATAGAATGATTTTAAAAATGAAAAAATACAAAATAATTTCATTATGTGTTTTTATTGGTTCTTTGGCATTGTAGTTATTTCAAATATTTTCAATAAATACCCATATATTTACTTGCACTTGATGAAATATTTGTATACAAGTTGCATGATCAGTTTATAGTTGTGTTCATCTATGAAGTCCTTTTATTGTTGAGGTAAGAAGGGGATAATAATGTGTGTCTAGGTGTTTTTTTATGGTTCACGGATTATATAATCTCTATTATATGTTGTTTATGTGTATTTTTAGAACATGTGAATTTCATTTATTTGGGATGATTGGTCGTGGTAGAGAGTAGTGGTGGATTCCTTAAATATAGAGGAAATTAATTCATTTGTGGAATTCATGAATGTAATATAGGTTCACGACATTAATGGTCTCACATTCAATTTTAGTATTTTCATATCATATATCATTTGAATAGTGACACTATAATATTTCATATCATGAATGACCAATCCCTCATGTGAACTGATTTATTTAAGTGGAATTTAAGTAATTGATGGAGAATTTATCAATTCATCTATTATTTTATTATCATGAAAGGGTTTGTGATTGTGATTTTTCATTATTAATTTTATATTCCACTGGTGATTGTTTTGTTTCATTAGTGTGATGTGGCTGAAAATAGATCCCAAATTTTATATACCATGGTGTATATCCATAATACTCAAGACCTTGAGTTAATGGTTAATATTTTTTATTTGAATCTATGGTGGTATTACCATATTCGTGATTTCCTTTTAGCATCTCTGATTGCATGATCTAGTGGTAAATTTTATTTCAATATGATATGAATTTTAATTACTATATGTTCTTTTATATCTTGTTGTACTATGAATTATTGATCCTCTATACACTATGTAATATGATTCTTTCTAATGTCTTTTTTAGTATAACGTATCATGGTTTTTTTTGTGAGAATATAGTTTCATGGATAATAATGAATGAACTTGTAAAAATGAATTTTATATTGATGATGATAATTCTAGAGGACTCTATGAAAATATTATCCTCTTTTTTTAAATAATATATAATTTCATGAAATGATATTTTAGGGGTTAGATGGATACATAGTGTAAATGTATCTTTTATATTGATTTTACTTATAGATGGATATACAATAATCATTACTGGGTTTTATTCTATGTGAATCCATTTGTTCAATTGATGGTTTATGAAATGGTTCTCTATGAGTATCATTGATCACCACTACATATAAATCCTTGTGTGTATAATATGTTCATTCATTGAGAAGTCGCCTCTAATAGTCAATGATTAAGACAATAGTGGTAGATTTTATTTATTTATGTATGGATTTTTAAAGTTTTAGATTTGTATCATCATGCTTATTATGGTTTCTTGTACACATTCTATGTTTGTGTATGGAGACTAGTGTATTTCAATTATAGTAATCCTCAATATCAAATATGATGTTATTCATTATAGATGATTTATGATTGGTATTTTATGTCGACTAATTTAATTTTTATTAAATAGTAATTTATGGTGGATTATTTGGAAATTTGTATGTTGAAAAGATTTTGTGTCTCTATGAGATTATTAGGATGATGACATCCAATCATTATCTAAATTTTTAATCATGATTTATAAAAATATTGAATATGATTTTATATCTCAATAATTATTTTTGAATATGTTAAACCATAATATTAGAATATAGAAAAGAATAATTTTTTATAATGATGGACATGTTATGTGAATGTGTTCTCGATTTTGGTGGGTCATGGTTGATTCACCAACCATTGAATAAATTTTTATATAAAAATTTAATTTTTTGAACAATTAATATGGCTATATTTAATGTTTTTTATTAGTGGACATGTACATATTTATTTCTAACCTCGATCTTTGAGAATCTATGATCGTATTATGTTTTTTTGTAGTGAATATAAAATATGATGAACATCATTAATTAGTGGAATATTGTTTCTCTATATAATTAATATACATATATATAACAATAATGATGGAATTTAGAGTTTGGGTATTTGGATAATGTGTTCCTAAATGTTTCTCATTATCATTGAAAATATAGGTTTTGTCATGGAAATAAACTTTTATATTTATTTATTCGTTGATTCTATTTTTTTGAGTGAATTGGGGAGGTTGAATATGGGTTGGAAATTTAAATGAATGTGGATCAGATACATGCTATATTCTATGGGTCACTATTTCATTTATATCCTCACAATGACTCAGGTTTCCATGATTAGGGAAACATGGATGTTGAGGGTGATATTAAATTCATATAATGTCCTATTGATATTCAGGGTCATCTGAAGAAGGTGTTGTGTGAATGTGTCATTCCCTAATATCATGTAATATACTATCATGGTGAAGTATAGTAGCGTACATGGGTATATATTTCATAGATTAATTCTTTGTATCTAGATCCATTATATATAAATAATGTTATTAAATTGGATGTTTTGAAATATGCTTGTGTGATTGATGTTATCTAGTCATATGATATAGGTTTTTCATTTATTGATGGAGTTATCCCCGTTTTAGCGGTTTCAAATAATGTGACTTCGGTTTATTTTAATTTCACATAAATTTTATATTAAACTAGATTATATGATATTAGAATCATTTGAAATGTATTTAATTTAATATCTCATGCATTAGTATACTATTAAATTTTGATTTAGGGGTGAAAGTGGTATCAAAGGAATGATTGGTAGAGGGAAGGAGGATTTCTAGATGAATTTCATCACGTATAATGGGTTTCATGGTGACAATGTTAATTTTTTTATGTTCATGTTCATATGGGATACCATAAAATCACATAGCATTCATCGTAGGGTAATATTTTTCAGCATGGAACCAGTTTCATGATTTTCTTGTATATTTCTATCATGTAATGATATGTCAATTATTTTTTAATAGCATTGTAATTATATGATGGGTTAGTGGTTAATCATATATATGGTAAATATTTCCATAGAATTATTAATTATTATATAATAACATAAAGTGTATCCTTTCAATTCATATAATTTTTTCATCAATTCACTATTGTAGTAATCATTTCAACCCTATAGTTATCTTGGGATTATCCTATTTTTGCTGAAAGTGCAAGGTTTTCACCCGGATTCTTTCATATTAAATTATTACTGCATGAATTGTCTAGGTATATTGTGATATTATATACAATTATTGAATTTATATGTTTCAATTAGTAGATATTTTGGGTGGATCACTCCCCAGAATACCATTACAGTGTAACCATAACAATTATTTCATGATCCTATTTTTCATGATTTTTAAAATAAAATAATGTTATTTCCTGAATTTTCTCTATATATTTATATTTACTTGAATCCCTAGGCCTAATGTGTAGTTTATTGAGATCCATTGGATTGCCCCATGATATTAATTGATCCCATACATGGAATGGTTGAGATTTCATGATCTAATTTCTTCAGTTTTCTACACCATTCATAGCTACCATTCATCTTGAAGAATTATTCCTATGTGTTTCATTTATTTTTTTTTTGTTTCATCCAAATATTTTTTTGGAATTGGTTTATAATACGTTTTTGAGAGTTTTACATTAGTGTTATTTTCTATGTGATAATATTCCCCGCATTTTTCTAGAATGAGAAATCATTGAGGTATTAATTAATTTATGGGATTCAAGAAATACCCTAACTAATTATTTGATAATTTGGACTTATTATTCAATTTATTTCAATAAATTGATAGTTTTTATTAAAAGAACATTGATAATGAATCAGTTTAATGAAATTTAAAATATGATTTGATTAATTTATTTTTTATAAAATACTGATGTTATTATAAGAGTGATACCTTATAATGACTTTATAATTTTTAATATTTAACCATTTTTTATTATTTTTTAAATCATTTCACTCACATATTGTTAAAATATTTATCAAATCAGTATGATTTCATGAATAAATGAGTTTTTTAATGATGCTTATATTGATATTTGGTGGATATTTTTTTAAAAAATATAATGTGGGTTTTAATTTTTATGTATAAAATTATTGTATTATTTTGTTACTATTTTTGTGATTATTTTGAATGCTTGATGTGCATAGTTAATGTGTTCTTATATTAATAGGGGACTTACAAATAAAAAACTAGGAAACAAAAAAACATTCCATTATTCTTCAGATTTCAAAATCCTATGAGAATCAATTACATTTACACATCAAATTTGAATTCTTCAATCATTATTAGATTTATAATAGATTTAAACAAAATTTAATTTCAACATGGACCACTTGAAATATTTATAAAAATATATAGAGTATTCGTTTTCTGTATTCTTTATAATCATGCTTCTGTTAATTTGTATCCTTTCATGAGTCTGATATAACATCCTCTACACATTACAATCATCATTTCATTCACACCTCATTATGATATTAAATTATTTTTTTATGTCATTACGATATGTATTTATTTCAAATATAATTATTATCTTCTTTTCATAATCATCTCATTATAATAATCCTTTAATTCTCACCTCATTACGATATTCCTTTCTTTATTAACACATTATGATATGCCATTATTTCTAATATTGTGATGACATTCATTTCTTTCTCTTCCCATTAACACATGCCTTTAATTCTCAGTACATTACAATTAGAATTTCATTATCATCTCATTATGATATACCTTTCCCTATCAACTCATTACAATCTACCATACATTTTTAGTTTATTTTTATATGCCTTTATTTCTAATAGTTACTTCGATGGAATTATCATAATGAAATTATTCTCATTATAGTTTAACTCACCAGTCTTCAACATTCAAATTCATCAATCATCATCATCTTTAATCATTCTGAATTCCAAAATCCTCTGATTATGTTATATCTAGACTTGATACAATCATCAAAATTCCATATTCATTTATAATATTTAAAAAAATTTCATGATTTTTGATTACTCCATTTTTCTAAAACATTGTCTAATTTAGATTAAAACAATTTAGAACATTATACATTCTTACATAACAATCCTCAAGATACCTCTTCAACATCATCATGAAATCTCCAATCAAGATCATTTTAGTTTATAAATTATTCATATTTCGATGAATATAAATTCTGGTGGATCATTATCTGAAAAATTATGTTATTATAAACATCAACTTTATGACTACTTCTTCATATGTGTATTTTTATTTAGAAAAAGTGAGTATAGAAAAAAATTATTATGATAAATGTTTTTCCCTGAATGTTAGGGTTCAAACATTCATAAACATTAAATATTATTACAAAACACATTATTATATAATGGCTCTAATTCAAAATTTAAATGAACATTATTATAAAATGAACAAATATTATTTGAAAAAAAAATTCATAAAACAATTTATAAAAAATATTTTGGAAAATAAAATATCTAGAGGGTGGAAAAAATTTAAACTTGTTGATAAAGTAAAACTGGTAAAAATAAACAAAAAAATCATTAATTATATTAATAAAGGTAATATTGATGTTATTATGTGGTTATTTAATTATGTTTGTGTGATAAGTTTTCATTGACAATAGTGGGTGTCATGGTTATTTGTCCAAGGTGGTCATAATAAAATAGTTATGGTTAGTATTAGTAATAATAGTAAACATATTCATGATTCAACCATTATATTTTTTTTGGGTGACTAATTTATTAATTTTATTTTATCAATTATTTCACATGAATCACAATTTAGTAGGGTGGCCATTCCCACAACCCTATAACGTTTGGTTTCATTTGCTTTTCTAATATCCATATTATAAATGGAATGGATTTTCGGCCCTGTAAAAACATGCTCTAGAGGGGGTGAATATACATTTTGAAACATTTAATAGATTAATTCAGTCATTATTATTAGTCATAAAAAGTCTATAACTAGATTAATTCAGTAATATTTAAAAAAAGCAGTATAATAAGAAATGTAGATATAAAATAGAAAACAAAACAAGGAATCCCATGTTTTAATAGTTGTTTAGAACAATCATACCATATTTATACTATTCCCTTATATCCTCTCCATGAAGGAAATGAATCCGACTATAAAGAACCATACTTTTGAAATGATGTGATAATATTTTATAAGCACTCCATGTTTCATAGTTGTAGGAAAAACCAATGAGAACCTTCCTTTCCACTGACCATGTAAAAACTAGAAAAAAACAAAACATTTAATGAGTTTCAAAAATCGAGAGTAATTAATTTGTACTATAGTGGTGTAATATAAAAATAAAAACATTAATTTGAAATATAAAATCATAAAATGAATGTATATTGTACAATATAAATAAATAGAAAATAAATATTTAAAAACTAATAAGAATTTAAGAAAACGGGGTTATAGTTTTATAACCATTTTAGAAATAGGATTTCACATTTAATCTCTATTGCAATCAAAATATTTGATTAATAATATTATTTTAGAGTTGACAATAAAATATTTCTAGTGTATCTCTTCTATATATTATGTAGTATTATTCAAAATCATTAATTAATAAATATATTCCCAGATGGTAAAATCATAAACACCACATGGGTGTTTATATATTTTGATATTCCCAATTACACTTAAATATAAATAATATCTAAAAAATAAATCTAACTCTATATAAAAACATAAAACCAATCTTATGAATGAAATATATATTATATATTATGAATATACTAATCATATCATAAATATTATTCATCAATTAAAAAAATAAGATTGTAACAATCCATAATAATAAATATTACTAAAACCTAAAATACATTGAATTATATATTGCCACAATCAATTATATCAAAAAAAATCATAAGATATATAAATTTTGTAATAAATTGTTTTATTAACATAGATAAATCTCTTCCAAAAAGATAGCATAAGATAGAAAAATATATATAATAGAAAACCATGTATTTATCCAACTATATAAGATTTATTATCACATCATATGATTTTTGTGTAAGATCTATTAGTATATAATGAAAAATACTTTGGAATCAATTTTTGTATGAAGTTAAATTTATTAGATTATAATTTTTAGTAAACTGAAACACAAAATATATGAAACATGAATGAAAGTATTTTTGTTAGAAAAAATCTACCAAATATTTAAGATATTACCAATTTTCACAGTCCGTCATATAAAAGATGTTAATTTAATACAATTATATTACTATAATTTTATACTATAATAAAAATTATTTTTCATTTTGGGTATATATTAAAAAAAATTAATAAATTGAAATAAAAATTTAAAAATAAAATAAAAATGATATAGATTTAATCACAAACAATGTTCAGTTAAATTATAATATCGAACTATGAAACTATATTTTATTAATTTTATTTATTTGAATATTAAGTATCATGAAGAAAAAAAGTTAAACATTAGTAATGTAATCTATTCAATATCCATTAATCACATTTTTACCACTAAATAGCTTCCCCTAATTTAAAATTCATAAATAGATTAATAATTTACAAAATAATCTCCTCAATTTTTTAAATCAATTTTTTTAAACCCATTATTATTACAAAATAAAACTTAAATTGATTTTAGAATGTTCAATTAATTAAATTTGGGATTATTTAAAACATCCAAAAATTTCTACAAAATATTTTTAATATAGTAAAAAATTTAATTACCCCTATAAAAATGCATAGGTAAATATCCAACACATAATTTCAATGTTCTAAAAACAATAATGGAAATAAAAAAATAATATACTGTAAATTATTTACCAATAATCTCCATATATTTCAATTGATATCTCATTGTGATAAAAAATATCCCAAATAATCATTTAATAATAATCACAACCTCTGACGTGCACTATCAAAATTTAATAATATCAAATTTCATAGCACATATATTTAGTTGTAAAATAATTCAATTAATTTTTAGAATATTATAATTTTAATTAAGTACCTCCCATATTTTTATTGTTTATAATGAAATTAAATCTAACATAAATTGGTTTTTCATAATCAATAACCATTTAAAAAAACATTTAATATCCCTTACACACTAAACCTCAACAATGAATAAAATTACTAACATATGTTCATTTTAACTCTATAACTTTAAATGTGCACCTATAAAATACCGTATACATATATTCACATTACATCATTTCAAAAAATCATAGAAATCATAATAAGAAAAGATAATACCACCACAAAATATTTATTGACTAAAATTGACAAAATTACATTTCCTTGCATATATCAAATGATTTTTAAAAGTATTTCAAATTAAATTATTTGGATTCATCCTGAAATATATAACAAATACTTACAAGAAACATTATATAAGTTTTAGATGTTTTATAACAAATTAATCATTTTATCATTCATAAAAAAATTATTAATATCTATAAGTTAACAATATTCATATAAATCCATCATAGAATTATCACTAAAAGGGGTTCTAAAAGTTTTACAACCTTCTTGACCCAAATATTTAACCTCCAGTTTAGAATATTTACACATATTTAAAATATTTTTTCTAGTTCTTAACAAAAATTACGTCTTAGATAATTTTGACTCACCAATTATTCTCTTATAAAAATAAACCCAATTATATAAGAGAATTATGTATATAATAATTCATTAGTGGAACCAATGAAATATCATCATCATATATTTGTATAAATATAATATCATTTAAATGTTTCAAAATAAGTTATTTTATATTAATATTAATAGAATAAAGTCAAATTTTCAATAATAATAAATAAAATAATCCATACAAAGATTGTGGAGTTTTTTACGAATATATTTAGATTTGGTAAATTTAATAAAAATATTTTGAATCATAAATTTATAAAAACAAATTGGTTCATTTAAATTACCTTTTTCCGAATGTAATCCTTTTAGGAAATATAAATTCACACCAATATTATAAAAAAATTATCCTGGAATGGTAAAAAAATCATATAAAAACATAATAAATTCAATCTTAGAAACCTGAGGAAATGACTAATGAAAATAAATACGTTATTTATATCATATTTCATGAGAAGTTAATATTTCCACATTCATTTCAATTTGAAAAGAACCATCCCATATATTTCTAGATAATAATATAATTTTGATAATCATATAATCTTTGGGGGGTTGAAATAATGTAAAATAATTATTCCTAGATAATTTATAAAATCATATTGCATATTAATAAACAAATTATAATATTGTTGATCTTAGTTAATAACATTTAGAACAAATTTGGAATCAAAATATGTATTACAAAAAAATTAATAGATTTACTATTTTGAATTCTAGACCCAATATTAAAAATTGATTTCTCTAAAGGAGGATCTTTATGTGTTTTCCAAGTTTCTTGATTTTATTTAAAGTATTATACTCTCCCTAAATTGATACATTATTATCTAGAGTATCAACGTCAATAATATTAAAATCCCTAAATCTTATAAGAACATTGTTAAAATTTAAATTTGGTTTCAATTTATTTTCATCAATCATAACATAATCCAATTCATCTACAATTATAGATTATTTATTATTAACTCAATAAGAATTAACTAAGTAAAAATATCATATAAATATTCATTAGTAATATTTGTCATAAAAAATAACTATTTTTAAATGGGAAAATAAAATTAGAGTAATCAATCATTATAATTCCAATGTTTTTTATTTTAAAAAATTTCTACAATAACATGATGTAGGATATGAAATATAGATATATAGTAGAGAATAAAACATCAATGTATGATTTTTATAGTAGTTCATAAAATTGAGATATTATTTCTACATATCACTCTTATAGTCTTCATCAGATAAATGGTACCAACATAAACAAACATCACTTTTGAATGGATGTGGTATACATATATAAACAATACATTAAAATATCTGAATGAATAACCAAAAATAAATATTCATTTTTGAACACCAATGAACCAATAGAAATAATAATAACATTTTATGAGAATTGTAGTATGAATGGACAACCTATTATAGTAGGTATATAAGAAAAAAATACAAACATTATTTTAGATGGGAAAATAATAAAATGACCAGATAAAGGTAAAACATAAATGATACGAAAATAAAACTGGGATACTAGAAAATAAATGAGGAAAATGGTTTCAATGAATCATGATCACTTCAGAAATAATATTTCTTGTGGTATATTTTTTTATAATAAAAATTATATTGTAATTGTCAAAATAGAGTTTACACAATGTCATATATGTGGCGTCACCCATTTATCTGTATGGTTTTTCTTCTAATTTAATCGAATTTTAAAATTAATGTTTCACATAGTTATCTCATAATCTTTAAGATAATCTACCTAGGGGTGTTTATGTATTTTAATATATTAATAGATTTTTAAAAAACTGGATCTTCTTTACAAGTATGTTTTTCCTTTTCTGGTCATTTTTGAGTAAAAAAGAAAATTCGGGAAATTTTCTAAGTACACGTCGTGTACTGCCATGCCCCAGGAGGCCATGTGCTAGCCATGTAGTAGCCACACACATGACCATGTGGGAGTGACTTCAAGTCCGCTTAAATTAGAGTACGAAAAAGGAGAGTACCCGCTGTGCATATAAAAAGTACACGTCGTGAACATTATTTTTTTCATTAAACACACCGAGGTACCGTCTAATCTCCAGAATGCACTTCTTTTATGTCTTGTTCGACTGAGATCTCTGTATGACCTCATATCATCAAAAAAACCTTGAGCCTCTGTCCGTCCTCCGAATCAAACTTTGTTGGTTGTGTTGGAATCTCATCGGTGAGTCCTCACTTCTTCTTGAGCCTCATTTCATGATTCCAATTCTTTACCAAGTTATTATGGGTTGAACGTTTTATACGTTTTCTTAGATATTTGACGTTTTAAGGAGATTAAAGCCTCTAGGTACACATATAGCAATCTCCTAACCCCGTGGTTGGTGGATTGTGCCTTTCTGTTCAATTTCTTTGAGTATTATGTGCAAATTCCACCAATACCCTTGAACAGGGTATTATGTCTTTACCATTTTACCCCTATTGATTTCCTTCCATGTTCACATGTTTCTTTAGAGGTTTTTTGGATTTGAATGGGGGTTATTTCTATGCTTTGGATGTATTGCCCTTGAATTTTCTGTTTACTACCGTTTGGTCCTATTTAGCAAGTTCGAATACCATGACTATTTTCCATGATTGTTGTTGTAGGATGGAGAGATTGTATTATAATAGGCTTCATATGTTGTAGACTATATAGGCAAGTAGTTTTGTAGGTTTACATTGGAAATATTGTTGTGCTATGCACATTGACCTACATATGGCTGTGAGAACCGGGTGTAGTAGACTATATGGGGAATTGACTGAGTGAGATTCTTCAGGAAGGTTTTTGAGCACTTTAGGCTATAAAGTGATTTTACTGAGTGAGCTTCCTTAGAGAGCCTAGTACCACATGGTGCTATAAGTTAAATTGATCATGTGATCTTCTTAATAGAGTCCTTTATTGCTTCAGACTATAAGGGTAATTTACCATGTCATCTCGATAAAAAAGTCTTTGTTTTAATTAAACGGCATGGGATATAAGGGGAATTAACCGTGTGAGAATACTAGAAGAGTCCTAGACCTTGGGTATCTAAGGGGAATGGATTGTGTGTGCTTCCTTAGAGGGTCCTTGACTACCTAATACTATAAGGGTAATTGACCATGGGAGCTTCCTTAGAGAGTCTTTATGAATTTTTATGACTGAACGAGAGGTTTTAGGGTGAGTGCACTGCATAGAGGGTTTCTTGAACTTATAAGGTAGGACTAGATGAGTGCTTCTATGAGGGTTACTTTTTTGTGGTTTAGATGATTTTTTCGTTGTTGCTTGATTATGAACTGTGGATTTTTTACTGTTACACACTTTTCCATTTACTGTTTTCCATACTTTTACCTTCCACATATTCACTTACTATTAGGTATAGATCATCTAGTGGTTACCTAGTGGGATTTAGTCACACACCCTGTTTGGTTTAGCTCTGTTGTATTCTAGCATTTTGACTTGATTGTATATTTTTCAAGACATATGTATCATTCATCATTTTATATATGTTTACCATTTTATACATAATATTTCTGTGGTGGTTTTTTTATGTCATTATTATTACATCTACCCTTGTATGTATTCGTTTTCTTCCACTGTGTACTCTGCTAATGAGTAAATATTTTCCATACTATCACAACTAAGGCCCTTTCTGCTAGTTGACAACCTCTCGTATTCGGGGAAATTCTCTTGAGGCCATGTGCCCGTACCCAGTTGGTCACATCACCTCAAGTGCATTTCCATGAATGCCAGAGGCTGCCGACTTGTAGAGAGGGCATTGGGTTTGATAGTGGGGACAATATGTACTCATTTAAATAGTACAACATGGAATTAAACAAATAAATACAAGATAGTAAGCAATAATAATGAAATACAACAGCCACAATAGAAAACTGAAAGTATAAACTAGAGAACAAATATTAAATGATGCATGATACATCTGTATAGGAAAACAACGAAACAAGTCATAATGCTGGAATACAACAGTTAAAAACCAAAGTGAAAAAGAAAGCAGAGAAACTCCACAGCATAGAAAGCCATAGATTGGTCCTATGATCTTCTGATCCATAGAAAATCATGTACTTGAATTAGAAGGGATTTTTATTTTATGTATACCTGTAGCAATACAATCTATTTGGGCCCAAAAACATGGCCAAAATAGGCTATGAGACTAAATCCCAGTAGGCAACCACCCGAAGATCTATGCCTAACAGTCAACAAATATATGGCAGGTAAAATTACATAAAACAATAAACATGAAAGTTCTCAATAGTAAACAATCCACAATTACACAATCAAGAAACTGCAAACGAAATAGTTAAAACCCATATAGGTAACCCTCTAGGATTTAATCACAGCTATCCCCTCTGGTCCAACCTAATAAGTACAAGAATCCCTATGGGAAGTGCACTCAACCTAAACCCTATGATTTAGTCATAAGAATTCATAAGTACTCTATAAATATTCTCATATAGTTAATTCGTGGCCCTCGCTTCTAGATGATAGCCTCTAGCATTTGGGGAAATGCACATGATGTAATGTGACCAACCAGGTACGGGGTGCCTCTGGGTGGCTTATGGAACCGGGACATTACAAAGTGGTATCAAAGGAATTATTTTCTCTTCAAATACTATTTGGATCCTTTAGCTAGGGATATGTCAGAATTGGTACTTGTAATTAAGTTGTTCCTAGGAGTAGCTAACCCATGAACAAGGAAAATCCAATCTACCTCATTTAATTACAATTTTTCTGGTTTTGTAACTATTAAAGTTGATTTGATTTCACCTTGAGTGATTCACATGTTTTTTTTTGTTACCACTGATGTTGTTAAGGTTCTATTTCTATTTCAACCCAATGAGACGAGGGCGTGCCATCTCAAGCATCATATAGAAACTTTCTAGAAATCACATGTCATGCATTTTTTCCATCCCATCTAGTTTAGCTTCAGTTATTGTATTTTTTTGTGATAGATGTTGTGTAAAATATGCATGATTCTATGATGGTTGATTTGATAAAATAATTTCTGTTTGATAGGGTATTGTTTTGTGTAAGGTTTTTCCTTAATGGACTGCATACTTTGGTTCTTGAGGTGTTATGGGCCCTCATGGACCGAAATTTGGTGTATCATTGCCATGGTCTCCATGTTATAAAGTATACGAGATTCCAAATACTGATTCCCAGGGAGTATGGGCCCATATGGATCATAATTTGTCACTTTCTATGCTCGTTTCAGTGTTTTATGATTTCAAAGTAGTTTCTTAGGCATACTTTCCAGAAAAACCCAGATTACACATCGTGTAATGTTATGTACATGCCATGTGTTCTTCTGTTCAACAATAATCTGTTTTTCATAAGTACACGATGTGTAGTCTCTAACTGTGTCATAGGCCATGTTGGACGAGACACGGGATGTGGAATGTCTGGTGGGAACATGTCATGTACCAGTCGAACACACTATGTAGTGTTGACCTTGTGTCTTCCCAAGTTACCAACAACACAGACGAATAAGACCATAAGCTATACATTCCTTGTAATCTTTGTACACACTATTTCGTTTGACCCAGGTACATAGTCAGGTCACGAACAACATGGGTCTGTATTATCCTTTCATGTACTCCCCTTGTCCATCTGCAAAATGCCATGTAGTGTGAGTCGTGTGTCAGGACGTGTCACTGACAACATGGTCCAAGTGAAGCATGTCTATTACACATAGTGTCTGTCTTGAATAAGCCATGTAGTATTGTCATATGAGAGCCTTGTTGCATAACCATGTAGAAAGACCCAGGTAGGGGAATTGGATTCATGTACAAGAAAGTGTTAAGACAACATGCCTTCTGTTTGGTGTGTTATACGACCAGTTTAGATAGGAGAACATGACCATCTTAATGGCTTAAGGGAACACGTTGTGTAGGAATTGTACATGTCATGTAGTCATGTTTTGTAAAACATGAATGATTTAATTCTCATGTTATCTTCATTAACATCTATGCTTCAGTCATTGTTAATCTTGATATATTTTGGGTACATTACCATATAGAGTCAAGCCACCAAGATGTCCTCCAATTGTCCTCCAGTTACCATGTAGTGATTAGACATTGGAAATGGCTGATCAGGGAATCCCAGTGGATCCTCCAATTGTGCCAGACTTGGCACCAGCTATTTTACCTAACATAGGTGCTAATGCACAGTTTGGGGAGGGCTTTTGAAGATGATGCAGATCTCTTAGGGAGCACCGCCACCTGCCCCATTGATGGTTGATTTGACACGGGTCTTCCAGCAGCAGCATCCTCCCACTTTCATAGGGGATTGGGGACCCCATGCTATAGAGTTCTGGCTAAAATTCACAATGAAGATTTTCACGCATTTGGAGATACCTCTGAAGAAGAGGGTGAAGTTTTCTACCTACATGCTTCGAGACTCCGCCAAGAGGAGGTGGGATGTGATCTCACATGTGGGCCGCCAGTAGAATATATCTTGAGATGAGAT
Organism: Viscum album; assembly: GCA_963277665.1. Taxonomy (NCBI): domain Eukaryota; kingdom Viridiplantae; phylum Streptophyta; class Magnoliopsida; order Santalales; family Viscaceae; genus Viscum; species Viscum album. Next base: position 593,955,339 of record OY728162.1, on the reverse strand, counting down.
GAGATTAATAATTTATGATTACTTCTATCCAAAGACATTGAGGGCCGGTGGAGCCCGAGAGTTCATGAGTCTAGAGTAGGATACTCATTCTATCATGGATTATTCTTCTTACTTCATAGATTTGCAGCGTTTTACGACTATTCCAGGTGGTGATGAGTTGTTAATTTAACAGAAGTTTGACGATGGTCTGAGGCAAGACAAAATATCTCAAGTGAACATATTCATGTTGACTTCTATATCCTTTATTGTCAACCATGGGCTGATCACAACGTGAAATCTAAGGGATTCTGGAGTTTTGAGCTATGGTGGTTCAGCATCCGGATTTTGTGCTCTTCCAGCTGATAGCTGGAAGCGCCGTAGGGAGACTGCACATGGAGATCAATGTAGGAGGGATGCATCTCTTGGTGGCCAGGTGGTGTGCTAACAGTGTTAGAGAAGTAGGCACATGAGGAAAAGTATCCCGAGAGACCAAGTGTAGTGACGATATTTCGACAAGATGGTTCACCATTGGCATTATTGTCAGTTCTTCTCACCAGCTGCTGGTGACATGGGTTCTTTTATAACTCCTAGTTCAGAAGCAGTGCCACCAGTGTCTCCCCAATCTAGGAACTGGAGTTATTCTGGTTTTCTGGGATGAGGTGGAGGTCATGGATGTGATAGTCAGTCGTCGATTATTCAGCGACAATAGGGGGGATCAGCTCAGAGTGGGAAGGTAGGGTCACAGGGTTGTGGCATAGGCCAGAATTTTGTAGTGAAGTCGACTCAGCAAGAGTAGGATCCCAATCCCTCTACAATTCTAGGTACGATCTTAGTTGCCTCAGTTCTAGCTTCTTCTATTTTCGATACTAAGGTTTCACATAGAATTATATATGTTGCAGTTGTGGAGAGCCTTGGTCTCTACATATTTTCATTAGAAGATATCTTGACACTAAACACACTATTGGAGACAAGAATGGCTTGTGTACATCAGTGAAAGGAGTTACCACTAGAGTTTGGTGGATGTCACATTATATGGGACCTCTATTTCTTAGAGATTATAGGTTATGATGTCATTCTCGGGTTGGACTAGCTAGTTTCTTTCCAGGAAGTCATCGATTGTTATCGTCGTAGGGTGTGTTTTGTATCACTAGATGGTGGATCCATTCTACATAGGGGAGAATCAGATGTCCAGGTGATCAGAGTGGGTACAAAGCATCATGGGTTGGTCATAGTTACTACCCAGATTGTTAGTATATATCTGGATGACCAGGGGACTTCACAGTTAGACTTTCCTCTAGTGGTGGATCGTTTCAGGGAGGTCTTTCAAGAAGACTTTTTAGGTTTTCCTCCAGAGCATGAGGTGTAGTTTTCTAATTATTTTGTGCATGGAGTAGAACTGGTGTCCATTCCTCCTTATAGGATGGCTACACCTGAGTTTTAGGTGCTCAAAAAGTAGTTGGATTATTTTCAAGAAAATGGTTTCATATGACCCAATACTTCTCCTTGGTGTTCGCCTGTCCTATTTTCGAAGAAGGCAGACGGTACCCTCGTTCTTTGTGTGGATTATCGGAAGCTCAACCAATTGATGGTCAAGAACCGATATCCCATACCAAATATTGAAGATCACTTTGGTCAGCTACGAGGAGGCCGAGTGTTCTCGAAGATTGAATTAAGGTCCTATTATCATTAGTTACGCGTTAGACCATCAGATATACCTCTTACAACCTTCCGGAAAAGGTATGGTCTATACGACTATATGGTTTTGCCATTCGGTCTCACGAACATGCTTGTAGTTTTCATGGCATGATGAACCGAGTGTTCTATCCATACTTTGATTCATTCATGGTTTTTTTGTGGACGATGTCTTTTTGTAAACTCACACTAGAAACAACCAAGATACCATCTTGAGTTTGTTTTGAGTACACTTTGGGAGCATTAGTTATATGCTAAGATCTCGAAGTGCCACTTTTGGATAGATTAGATTAACATCATGTGTCATATTATCTTAGAGGCAGGAGTATGAGTAGACCTAGAGATAGTGAGACATGTGGTTTCCTGAGAATATTTGAAGAACATATTTAAGGTAAGAAGTATTCTATTGCTGGCTGAATACTACAGACACATCATACATGACTTTTCACGATTCGAATTACCACTAACAAGTTTGACCAAGAAGTGTGCAAAGTTCTTATAGTCAGATTCTTGTGAGTCAGCCTTTCAAGAGCTGATAGGGAGGTTTACATCAGTACTGATAATAGTCTTTACAGATCCGGGAAAGAGCTATACTGATTACTGTGATGCATCAGGTATCGGGCTGGGATATGTGCTTCTGTAGGGAGATGGAGTAGTTGTGTACGGGTCTCGACAGTTGAGGCCACATGATAGGAATTACCCGATGCATGATCTGATGTAGGAAGCTGTTGTCCATGCCTTACGTTTTTGGAGATACTATCTTCTAGGTGATAATTTTGTGATTTTTACCATCCACAAGTGTCTCATGTACATATTCAATCAGTGTGATCTGAATTTAAGACAGCAGAGGTGGGTTGAGTACCTACAGTCATTTGACATTGGGCATGCCTACACGCCTTGGAAAGGCAACGAAGTGGTTGATGCACTGAGCAGGGGGACTCAAATAAATGCAGTTCATGAGGCTAGAAGTGAGTGGAAGAATAGGTCTCTATTCTTTGAGATTCATTTGGAGGTGCAGGACATAATGGGAAAGACTTTTCTATCCTATATAGGTGTTACCTCTACACTTCTTGATCGAGTTCGAATGAATCATCTATCAGATTCAGAAGGCCTAGTCCTAAGGGAGAGCTAGTTAGGAGATTACCTTATTCCTGGATTGACCATAGGCTAGTATGAGATCATCTATTTCAAGGGGCACATCTGGGTTCTAGTAGATATATGAAAGAAGCTGATGCGATACTTTAATTCTTTAGTTTGGGCAGTTCATCTTGGCATCTCCAAGATGTATAGTGATCTACACTGTCAGTGTTGTTGGCTTGGTATATAGAGGGACGTTGCTGGTTTCTTCATGAGGTGTTCTACATGTCAGCAGGTGAAGGCAGATCATCTGCGACTAGTAGGGATCTTACAATAGTTACGCATTCCTGAGTGGATGTGGAATGACGTCGCGATGGACTTTGTGACCTGTTTGATAAGGTCGCCTTAAAAGAATGATGTTTTCTACGTTTTCATTGATAGACTCATTAAGGTTACTCACTTATTTCTAATAAAGTAGTCCTATAGTGTTGATGTGATGGGACGGTTGTACATCCTAGAGATCGTACGTCTACATTGAGTTCCACACTATATTGTTTCAGAAAGGTATCCGTGTTTACTTCATGAGTCTGGAAGGGGCTTCAGAACACATTGGGTACATAGGTACTTATGAGTACAACTTCCCACCCCCAGATAGATGGAAAATATGATGTATGATTGAGGTTCTTGAGGATATGATCTGATAATGCATTACGGATTTTGTAGGTTCTTGGGGGAATCATATACCTCCTATGGAGTTTTCCTACAACAATAGTTTTCAAGAAACTATTCAGATGGAACTATATGAGGCTTTGTACAATAGGCAATGCCGATCACCCATATATTTTATGGATGGAGTAGAAACAACATTTCTGGGTCCTCATCTTATTTAGGAGACCATAGAATAGGTAGAGTTGATTCGGAAGAGGATGCCTACTGCACAGTCTTGACATAAGTCTTATGCTGATTAATGGGGATGACCTGTGTAGTTTGAAGTCGGGGATCAGGTTTTCCAATGTGTCACACCAAGGATGGGACACAAGATGATTAAGAGAGAGGGTAATATTTAACCGTTGTACGTCGAGAAATTTGTGGTGTTAGAAAGAGTTGGGCCAGTTGCCCATCGGTTGCAATTACCTTAGAGGTACCAGGCTATACACAGCATCTTCTTTGTTTCTCAACTTCGATGTTACTACTCAGACTCGTCTCACGTCTTTCAACCCGTGGAGGTTGAGTTGGAAGTGGATTCATCCTTTGATGATCATCGTATCCAAATTGTGGATTGCAGTACAATGGATCTATGTTGCTGGTCTATTCCTCTGGTATGGGTGCTTTGGTAGCACATGCGAGTACATGATGAGACTAGGGAGAGGAAGGCTGATGAATGAGCGTAGTGGCCGGAACTGTTTGGAGTTTCTTCTTCTACACCACTCATGGGAAATTCGGGGACAAATTTCTTTAAGGGAGGAGTTTTTATGAACCCATATCTTCTTTTTCAGGTACGTTTCTTTTCTGACTGTGTTTTTAATGATGAAAATTCTAGAAAGTTTCAAAGTACACATCCTGTACATTATGAGTACATGTCATGTACTACCTTAATGCCGGAGGTCGTGTGATGGTCATGTAGTATCCACTCACACGACCGAGTGAGATTTACTTGGATTCCTTTTAAAGAAATGTACGATAAAGGCGACTACATGTCATATACATAAAAAAGTACAAGCTGTGTACTTTCTTTTTTTCATTAAATGCATTGGGGTCACGTCTAATCGCCAGAATGCTCTCTTGTTAGGTCCCATTCAATCAAGTACTCTGTACGGCCTCCGACCTTCAACGAAACCAAAAGCCACTATCTGTCCTATGAATCGAACACTGTTGGATGCATTAAAATCGCATCTATGGGTCCTCTCTTCTTCTTGAGACTCGTTTTATGATTCGTCTTTTTCTCTAAGTTATCATTGATTGAATGTTTTATATGTTTTCTTAGATCCACAACATTCTAAAGAGATTAAATCTTCAAGGTCCATATATAGCTATCTTCTAACAATTAGGTAGGTGGTTTTTTCCTTTTCGTTCAACGTCTTTTAGTATTATGGGAAAATTACACCAATACCCTTGAATGGGTTATTGCGCGTTTACCATTTTACCCATGTTGATTTCCTGCCATGTTCACATGTTTGTGAAAATTTTATTGTGATATGAATATGGTTGATTGATATGGTTTGTATGTATTTCCCTTTCATGTTCTTTTTATGACCGTTTGGTCCTATTTAGAATGTTTGGCTGCCTTTCCTATTTTCCATTCCAGTTGCTATAGGATGAAGAGTTTGTATTTTTACACGCATGATATGTTGTAGACTGTTTTGAAAAGTAGCTATGTATGGTTACTTTTTACATATTCTACTTCTTTTCTCATTGAACTACACATGGCCGTGAGAACCTGGTGTAGTAGACTATAAGGGGAATTGACTGAGTGAGCTTCCTAAGAGAGTCGTTGAGCACTTTATTCTATAAGTTGGATTGACTGGGTGGGCTTCCTCAGAGATCCTAGGACCACTTGGGGATATAAGGTGAATTAACAGTGTGAGAATCCTCAGAGACTCTTTGATTGCATTATAATATAATGGGAATTAACCTTGTGAGCTTCCACAGAGAGTCTTTGTTTTAATTGAATGACTTGGGCTATAAGGGGAATTGACCATGTGAGCTTCCTTAGAGAGTCCTAGACCTTGGGCCTATAAGGGAAATTGACCGTGTGAGCTTCCTAAGAGAGTTCTTGACTACCATAGACTATAAGGGGAATTGAATATGTGATATTCCTCAAAGATTCATGTTTTACCTTTTACTATAAGGTGAATTCACATTGTGAGATTCCTTAGAGGGTCTTTATGAAATCTTATGACTGAAGCAGAGGGGTTAGACCGAGTGCACTACCCATAGGATAACTTGTACTTCATCAGTAGGAACAGAGGTGATGGTTGTGAGTACTTCCAAGAGGGTTACCTGTTTGTGGTATAGCTTTTTGTTTTGTTGTTGCTTGATTGTGAATCTCCGGATTGTTTACTATTGATCACTATCATATTTACTAATTTCTGTACTTTTACCTACCATATATTCACTGACTATTAGGCACAAATCATCGGGTGGTTTCCTATTGAGATTCAGTGTCCCACCAAGTTTGGGTCCTACTTTTGGGCCCAAAAATATTATATTTCTACTGGTATAGATAAGGGCAAGTGTCCTTCTACGTCAGGTACAAAATTTGCTGTGGAGCTAGAGAGAATGGGAAAAAGCTATTGCTTGTGATGTTGAAGAGTTTATCTACTTTATTTTAAACTTTGGTTTTGAACTGTTGTATCTATAATTGTGACTTGTTGGTATGTTTTCCTAGACATATGTATCATGCATCATTATATATATGTTCTCTAGTTTATACATTCATTTTTCTATTGTGGCTGTTTAATGTCATTATTTTTTCTTCCGCTCTTGTATGTATTTGTTTACTTCCATTGTGTACTCTACCAATTAGGGAAACGTTTTCCCACTATCACACACAAGGACCTCACTACTTGTCGGCTGCCTCCTATGTTTAGGGAAATGCGCGTGGGGCCATGTGACCAACCAGGTACGGGTTCCTTTGGGTGGCTTCGTGAATCAAGACGTTACAAGATTAAATATAAATAAAATTAAAAAACATACAAAAAATTGCGAGAGGGACATAAAAGATTGAATCATCATTATATATGTACATATATTTTTTTGATTTTTATATGTATTTATAAAAAAAATAGAAAATAAATCTAGTATTTTTTGAAATGTATTCCAATAAATAATTTCGTCATATCATTTTTTGTCCTACTTTAGAGGATGACAAAGGCTCCAATAGACTTAATTACTTTCATCTAGATTATGATCCAAACGTGTTTCGACACCCAAAACAATTGGAATCAACTAAAAATATAAATTTTTAAATAATTTTTTATGATTTTAATTGTATTATATATATATACATGTAATTTAGTGCTATTTAATAACTATTAAATATCTATTTTTTTAAACTAATATAGAATTTTAATTAAATGTCCCCCTGAGGGTTCCCTTTTATAGGGATCTACCCTAGAAATTCTTATTTATTTCTATTAAGGGTTTTGACCACTCTCGTTCTTAAGAAATAGTTATAATATATTTTTAATAGTACATATTACCTTCAATGTAATATTTAATTATAAGTACAAATTACATACTAAATAATAATAATAATGAAACAATAATAACAAAAAATGATTACTATTAAAAATTTCAAACATTTCATTAAAAATAAATTTTTAATTAAATAATAAGAATTACTAATAAATAATGTTAATTTATAATAAAGTATTAATATTTATTAATTAATAATATTAATGATTAACTTATTAATTGTAGACAGTTAAAATTTATCCATTAAATATTAATTAAATTATAGTTAATTGATAATTAATGATATCATTAATAACTAAATGGTAATATCTAACTAAAAATTAACTATTAATAAGTACAATGCGATATTATTAATTAATACTTAATAACTATTAATTAATTAACTAATAAGAATTTCTGATTAGTAATATTTTTTAATATTTAATATTAGTTACTAATAAATAATATTAAAAAATAGTTAATTAATTAATTATTAGGTCATAATTATTTTCAATTTATATATCTTGTTACATGTTTTTTAGTAAAAAAATATATTATTAGTAATAACTAATATTAAGAATAAAAAAATTATATGTAATTAATATTTATAGTTAAATGATAATAATTATTAATTATTCATATACTTGTAACTCAATAATAATATTTACCATTTAATTATACATATTTAAAATTACTTTAAATTTTTTATTAATATTAATAACTCCAAAATATTATGAATTATTATGCTTTTCATATATAATTAATAAGAATTGTTAATTATTATAAAAACATTACTATTTATTAAGAAAATTATTTATATTTTATTAATTGAAAAGTGTTAATTAATTGATATTTATTATTATTATACTAATTCTAGATAGAGTTACAGGACCATTCCTATTTTTTAAAAATAAAAATTATACCACATATGACAGATGGTTTAAAAAAATTCAAAGGATTCCCTCCTCATGAAAAAGAATTACCATTTGAATAAAATTGGGAGTAGAGGAGGGGGCATCACCCACCCCCTGAAGACGATGGTGTCCCACACCACATAGATGTCAGGCATGCCTCCATGTGAATCCACTTTTCCATGGTTCATTCATGTCATCTCATGTTGATTTAATCAATTAATCAATAACATATTTACCCATAATCCAAGGTACCTTTTTCAATTAATAGTCTCAAATTTCTATCAAATGGTAAGTATTAATTATTCTTCCTTGTTATTAGAAATTATTTCATGAATTCAAAAGTATTTATTAGGCATTTTATCCCATGGTCCATTATTGTGAATATAACAACAACATGTGAGTCCACACATTCCTTTATAGTGTCCTAATGACCTTGAGTTTGCACATCTCGGTCAAAATCCAAAGGAAGGTCATTTAATTTTGACATATTCTCACTAACTTCTATCCATTCCTCATCAATTGATTTTATATTTTTTTAATATATATATTTATTGTATCAAGAAAATGATGGATATAATTAATCTTTTATATCTACAATTAATCCATGCCTTCCAATAGACAGCTGAAGATAAAAACAACTTAATAATTTTATATAGAATTGATATCATCTTCTCTAGAATCATCAAAATATTAAAAAAATTTCTAGGTTAACAATAGATTGTGTGAATAATCATTATAAAAATTCATCCCTTGAACTAGGGTTTTAGGAATATCTATTAAAGACTATTGAACTACTTCCTTAGGATTTAAAGAAACAGTTTTAGTAGATATCTCTAGATTAGTCAATTGTAAATTTTACACCATGGATATATTTTTGAGTCGATTTATCATGAACAGATGGTTTAACATAAAGATAATATGCATATTCCATCTTCTTAGACACCGATTATCTAAGATCATCTTTATTAATAATAATTTCCACACTCATAATTTTTTTTATCTATGTATGATATGACGGTGAATAATCAGTATTCTTCTTCCCCATAATAATGATAGAGGAAATCAAGTGACACTCTTTAGATTTATATTAAACAAATCAATCTTGAACATACTCATCTAGTTCCAATTTGATATGGTCACCACGTCTAGAATACATAGAATAATTATCCTCAACATTATACTATTAAGGTTTCTCCTAGTAATGTAGAGAACATCCCTAGTCTTGGAGAATGGACATCACATAAAAAGTGTATTCTAATTACTAAAATCCATATATTTTGAACACATATAATTGACCAAATGTATCCAATCCTCTATATATTTTTGTTCTTCTAACATTAAATACATAATCATTATTAAACAATAATAATCAATTCAATGTATAAGCACATGGTGCTATGGAATATTATCTAATTTCCAATACCATTTTAATATTGGTCAAATAGGTTTCATCCTAATCATATTTTTTTCTAGGATCCCTAAACAAGGATGAACTAACCACTGGTTGGATATAACTCATAAATTCATTATCCATGTTCCCTCAATGGCCTAATATCATGCATTTAAGTATTTTATAACTTTTTCCCATCAGATATACAACTCATTTAAAATCATTATTTGCATAAATAATCATTTAAAAATCAACTATGAAGTCTATAACATCATTTTCTGATGAATATATTACCTTATAAATATGATTTTCAGTATCATCAGTACCTAATAGAATTATATCTTTCTGATAGGGTCTTAAAATTTAAATATATATATATCATGGAGGATATTGAATCATAATTATAATGACATTTCATTGAGAAATATTGGCTTCCATCGAATCGAATTAAGACCATTGAACTATATATTGACATAGACTAATTTTTTCATTATGTTGTTCATGTTAAATTCAAATATCCATTCATGAAATTAAAATATAATAGGATTCTGATATAAATATCCAAATCTCACATCATTTTATTTGAGATCCTTAATGGTAAATAGGTAGTGGTCTAATTAACTCCAATGAGAGACACAATTACATTTATAAAAACACTATAATGTATAGATTCTAGTAACATGATTATCCTAACACCCATGATTTTCTCCCATGTGGATAATGATTATTCTCAAAATTGAATTCATAAAACTTTTGAGTAATTTCAACACTATAATATAGTAAATCTATAATTGAACCATCGATCCCTTTATCAAAATAACCATGATGATAGACTCCATGTATGAAGAGAATGGCCTGAAACCATGATCAACTTATTTATTTTGGTTTGTACCTAAATCCCAATCCAATAGAATGTAACCTATACAAGGTTTATGAATATAAATTTTATCTATAATGTGTTCTAAATTACACATAGTTAAAACAGAAGGAAAATCCATCATGCTATGAATGATTTAAGCACCATCATATTCACCACTAATGTATCACCCATTGAACCCCATCAACCAACCACAAATTAATTAATAACTATTAAATATTAAAAAACATCACAAAAATAACTTTGATTTGTTATTATATATGATTAATAAAATTTAATTCATTAAAATTTTGTAATATAATAATTATGTATATATTATTAATATAAATTGTTTAGCTCTTATTATTATAATTTACTGTTAGTTATTTACTACTTAATTATTCAAAAAAATAATTTATTATATAAATTAAAAATAATTAGTATTTATAATAAATAATAATTAAAAAATTTCTATTCATTATTAAAAAAATTAAATTTTATTTATTCTCTATTAATAATTTATTATTAATAAACTTAATAAAAATAATAAATTATAATTAGTAACAAGTAAGTAATTCAAAAAAATTAATAACAAATAAATAATTTTCCTTTTTAATTAGTTTTTTTAAGTGTAATGACCCCGACCTCTCCGGCCCATTCCTTTGTCAAAAAGAAGGTCAAGAAGTGTTCTAGAGGGTAAAATGGACTTTTTCCACAACTTCTAGAATTTTGAAACTACACGCCGTGTAGTTTGAGTACACGTCGTGTACCCCATTCCCGTGTATACCCCGTGTTGCAGGACGTGTCCTTGCTGGGGGGTATTGGGTGCACGCCGTGTGTCCAGTTCTACACGCCGTGTAGTCCTTCCCCGCGTGCGCGTTACCGTGTGTTGACCAGTCGTCAGTCGTGTGACGTGTGAAGGCAGTGTCTTGTCGTGTGCAATAAATGAGTACACGCCGTGTGTCCAATCTACACACTGTGTAGTCCTTCCCCGTGTATGCATTACCTTCAAACCGTGTGTTGACCAGTCAACGGCCGCAGAGCTGCGTTGGAGGCCGTGTGGAGACCCTGTGAAAACGGCCGAGTACAAGCCGTGTACCATAAGTACACACCATGTAGTTTTCTTTTCATGCCTATAAAAGGAGGGTTCCCCTCCTCCTTTCAACTCACACCTCTCCTCCCCTCTCCTCTGAGCAGAGCTCTCTCAAGAGACTCGAAGGCTCTTTCTTCCATAACGTTTTCGTCCGAGCACCAATTTACGATCCGTCAGCGGCCACGGGATCGTAACAACGAGGCGGAACATCCGAGCTTGGATCCGTTGCCTTTCATTCGTCTCTTCCTTTCCACCCAAGGAGGTTTTTCCGGGACACTGACAAACATCTTCTAAAGTCGATTCAGAGGAGCGTTGCGATCTAGAACCTGTTGAGGTAGGGATCATACCTTCGTCTCTCTAATTTGTGCATCATTTGAGGTGGGTGTTCTCTTGTTTACATGAAACACTATTCAAACGGTTTAATAAAGACAATAACTGGCTTATATAATGGGGTTGAGAAGTTTGTGATTGCTGTTACTTTATATCCTGTGATATTATATTGTGAAATGAATAGGCTTGTTCCTACTGAAAATAACGTTCGTTGGGGGCCTATGCTTGCACAATTAAATGTTTCCCTATCTTCTAGACCGTTTTTGTAAATGGAACCTTGTTGAATGTGGAAATTTGTTAATCAAGTAATTTTGGATGTTTAAATGATAATATGTCACCCTTGTGTGATCACCCCGGTTGAAAAAAATGGAATAATGAACATGTGGGTGTTGGCTTGGTTACGTGGCATGTGATGGGGGTGTTTTGTGGGTTGTTGTGGAATGGGTGAGTAGCGGGGCTGCGGTTGTCTTGGTTGTGGGAAGGTTTGAATGTTTAATGGTGACGGGCAGTGGGGCTGTGATAAAGGGTATTAAAGGGATAATGATGTATGGTGTGGTTATGGTGGTTGGAAGCGGGGCTTCAGGGATGGGTTTCAATGTGAACGAACTATGGTTTGTGAATAATAAATAAAAGTGGAAGAGTTAATGAATGGTGGGGATTCGTAATGAAAAAGAAATAATAATCAATGGGTTGGTTGGTTAATAAGAAGGGACTTTCCGTGTTGTTGTGTTTTCCTAACTTGCTTTGTGTATGGCAGGGATATGCTTATGAATGATCGTTGTGGTTGGTTGTGGATAGTTCCCTAGTAGTTAAGGAACTAATAAAATAATTCTGCTGAAACGTGAAAATCTTAATGGGGTTGGGGTTGTTTATTGTATGCATGCTTCGTAGTAGCAGTGCCGAGACAAGTGCTCAGTTTCTCTTTTTAGAAGCCATAGGTTGGGCTGAGTGGTTTCTATATATATATATATATATATATATATCTGTATCATTTGTGTTTTACTGCACCGCACGCATGTTGAGAACTTAGTGCTGAACACTCCCATTTCATGGGAGAGGGTTTTTTCCCATAGTTACTAGCTCCTTCCTGCTACTTCTCCCCCTAGGATGTGATGGCTTGAGGCAACCTTACACCCAAGACTCTTAGGGTAGGTTTTTATTGTGGTGATTAGGCCCAAGACTCTTCAGGCAGGCTTATAGGCTATAATGGCTTGAGGCGACCTTACACCCAAGACTCTTCAGGTGGGTTTTGATTGGGGTGATTAGGCCCAAGACTCTTCGGGCAGGCTTATAGGCTATAATTGCTTTAGGCGACCTTACACCTAAGACTCTTCAGGTAGCTTTCGATTTCAGGCCCAGATGTCTTCGGGCGAGAGTTCTGTTACTATTACTGTTCCCAAGAATCTGTGGGATGAGGCCCAGGTGTCTTCGGGCGGGGATGTGGTTGTGGTTGTGAGGCCCAGGTGTGTGCGGGCGAGATACATGGTGGTGAGGCCCAGGTGTGTGCGGGCGGGATACGTGGTTGTGAGGCCCAGGTGTGTGCAGGTGGGGAGAGTGTTCTAGCGTCAGGACGTTCAGCTAACTAATGGAAAATGGTGCAGGGTACCCAATTCTCTTGTTCTTATACTACTACTACCTGCTGTGATTATGTTTTGGTGAGTGTGGCTGGTGATATTGGGTGGATAGTTTTCCTTGTTAGGTTTCTTCTATTGTTCTCACCAGACATTAGGATGTCTCCCCACTTGTGCACGAGAGATTTAGGTTTCCCTACTGAGTATACTTGTATGCTCACCCTACGTTTACTTTCAGGTTTCCATGAGGACTACCAGGGCCATGCGGGACCCTAGTAGTCGGGCAGTTGGAGTTGTTGCAGTTGCTGTTCTCTTGTTTTCATTTGGTATAGTACATTTGAGCTTCCTTGTACTTGTACCATGTTATAAAATTGTTTAAACATGCAAGTGGGCTTGGTTTGGGTTTATCTATATACACTTTTTATTTTCCTTTTTTTTGGTTGTTGACTTGTCCTATTTCCCGATCCTAAATAATAAAAAGGGTAATGCCTCCCATATTTGTTAAAACTCATACCCTTGGTGCTAGTCGCCAACCCGGGGCCTACTGGAGGCGGGACTAGGGGGTCATTATCTCCCTTTCGCCATTGCCAGCACAGGAGGGGCATCTTTTGTGGGAGGGGGTCGTGACATTAAGATGGTGAGGGCCATTCCATATTTATTAATGAAAAAAAGCAATGGTTTGTGGATAAAAATAATTAATTCTACAAAACAATACACACAATTATAGAGACCATGTTGATTTAGAATGAAATATATCAAAATATTAAAAGTGTCTTGTTCACCCCATATGTGAGGAAGGTGACCCCTCATCAATTTCATAGCTTGCTAACAAGGTCCACTATCATCATCGGAAATAAAATGAAGAAAACTAGACTTCATAGATTCCATGTTGGGTGCTCAAAAATCACATTGCCTCTCCACCTCATAGCAGTTAGAGGTGAGAAATTCAAAATAGATATGGGTCCTATTAATAATCATTATGGAATATCACTTGGAAGAATTATCAGGTATGATATTTACATCATCATTGGGAAATATGTTATTATATTTAATTGTGATATCTCATAGTTTTTCATCCTTTGAACATTACATATATATTCGATAACTAATCCACAAGGAAATGGGCATTGTCACCATTCCACTAGATAAATGATCCAGATCCCTTGATGGTTAAAAAGATGGGAACTCAAGAAAATCCCTATATTCTCTGCTACAATTATTTAAAACATAGAAATAAAACCTATTTCTATGTGTATACATTCCTACATTCTCATTGTATAAAGAGAAATCATTAGGTATAGGCCATATCAGAAGACACATTCTATATTTAGATATGGCGGTGACAGAATTCATAAATTCTGTATTATTAGATTTTGAGTAAATTAATTTTTGTCTCTCACTTGAGGAAATTTGAAATTAAATTTCCTCTCAACTAACATCATGAGATTTATGTTTACCTCTAATTAATATGTTGGAATCCACTAATGTTAGGGAATCTATATAACCCCACTCCATTCCCCCTAGAACTTGTTCTTAAGAGGCATTCATCCTAGGGAATAACTCTTAATGGAAACATAGAAATAATCAATGTTTTTACATTTTGAATATTATAAAAAATTAATCATTATTTATTAAAAATATCATGATTCATATCATCATGATTAGAATAATTCAAAATCCTGTATAACATCTTTAGATCCACCATAATGATTTTTTTATCAATATATTTCGGTAAGAACATATTTTATGATGACATTAGTGGGTATCCTTTTTGTTTAAATCTCCAAGGAAGATTAATCTTAACAATATATTTCAATTTAAGAGATTTAGAGGATAGGTATTTCTAGATACATTATTTTTTGATGGTCATCCTTAACTTCTCTTGTCGGCTCGTTTTCCTATTAATTCCCATTGAAATTATCCTAATTCACTTTATTAAACTTATCCTGATAGGAAGCGACATCAACTGATGAATGACTACCCTGAACATTATCGATGGAATCCTAAAAATATCCCTAAAAATTTCAATTATGATTTATTATTATTATTCAAATATGAATTTTTATGCAACATTTTCATTCACCAAATCATATAATCATGCAATGTACGAGGGAAGAAACAAAAGACGAAATACCTGAAACAAGAATATTACCCATTAAAATAAGAATGAAAAAGATATAAATTTGGATGTTTCTTATCATATATAATTTTTATATCAACTAAATCTTCATCAATTTATAATAACAACTTATCTACCAATGAATGTCCAAGGACAACATAAAAAAATTCTTGATAATTAAAAATATCAGAACCTCATGGGTTTTTTACATATTATTTGAAAATTAATTTTAGAGGAAACGTCAAAAAAGATTCATATATTAAATATGATTTATTTTATTCCAATTATTCTAATCCATACATGGGTTTTAATGTTTCTGGGATAGTTTGGATTAAAATAAATCCCAAACTTAAATGGTCATTATTCTCGGTTGGCAAGCAATTGAAATATCTTGTCATCAATTATATGTCTTATAAGGCGAATGATATTTAAAAAAACCTACCTATAGAAATACATATTAAATATGGGAATTAAACATTAGTAGATAACATGTGAATTAATTTAACAGTTCTATAGGCCATTGATTTGACAAAAAGAATGTGTCAAACAATAATATAAAATCATGAAAATTTCAGATTGATTCATAATCACATATGTATTCTTCTTAACATTCACAATTTTAACCCTTTTAATTATGCACCCAGGTATGTAAACCATCATTGATGAATAACTTAACATGTTGAAAAGTTATTCACTTGTTTACCTTGTGTGATAAGTCATGTTTGGGTGATCCACATCCCTCATTGAATCATCCAATATGGATGGAATTAAATGATTACAATTTAATAGTGGATAAAATGTAGAATCATGTGGGGAGTCCATGTATCCAAAATTAGTAAATTAGTAATTTTTAAGTAATTATTATTGTAATAAATATTAAATATACTGAATTATAAATTAATAAATAATATTTTTTTCGATTATAGTTTATAATCAGTAACATATTAATATTAGGAAATTGAATTTAATAATTATTGTCAATTTAAATAAATTATAGTTTTTACCATTCAATGTAAAATTATTTGATATTATTAGTTTGATATGAAATAATTGTTACTGAATTAGATATTAATTAGTAATTATTAGATATTATTTATTAGTTATATATAATTATTATTCTTGTTAAATTAATAATTATTTATTATTAGTAATGATATAGTAATTATTATTTTTAATTATAACCTCTTAATTAATAATTATTAAATATGAATAATATTTTATTATTTTTTATTAATTAATAATTAATAAAAATCTATTATTGATAATTTTAATTTATAATTCTTATACGATATAGGAATGTTAATTCAATGATTTGAAATCAAAAAGGACTTGCAGTGCTTTTATCCCTATAACATTGAACCCTTATAACATATTCACTTATTTTGTCGTACATGTTGTTTTAATTTCATAAAACTTTATTCCCTCTTTTGAATCTAAATAATTATCATTGTTAAAGTAGTTAGTTTCTATATGGATTTTTTATGTGATTTTTGGAGAGTTTGTTGTTAAATAGGATTATTTTGGCTATATACTTTTACCGTCCATCCATTTGACAGCACTGGATCTCTAATGGAGTAGTTGTTGGTTTTTTGTTTTATGCAGATCCAATGAGTCAACTGGCGAGCTGAATATGAGGGTTCACAAAATGATCCCCATGACTTATATTCCCCAATTTTATTTATCATTTTTAATATTAAATAATAACAATATCCCTATATTTAAAATTATGTTTATCTCCCCTTGATCATGGACTTCTACAATTTATATCCTCCAGATTTCACAATGGTGGAATGATTCAGTGACACTATAGTAGGGATTTTTCTTAAAAATACGTGAAAATATTTTTCCTTTTTGATAGAAAATATTTTATATTTAATTTATTTAGTTTATAAATAGTGATTTTACGATGAAAATATTTTTTTCATTTTTGTTTGATATATATTGAATTTTTAATATTTTTTATTGATTAGATCATGATCTGTAATCATTAATAAATATATTATTGGTATATGTTTTTAAATTATCATTCATGACCTATTCTTAATTGATGATTGATAATATAGAAATTATGTATTGATGTTTCATTTGGTATATTATTTGTTGATTTGAAATGTAAATGAAATCCCCTTGTCTAGAGTGTGATTCGTCATGAAAATTGAATGATTCAAGATAGTTGTCATTAGAACGAGCATCAGTGGTTCTTATTCATCATGAATATAATCATTGATATGTTTTCTATTAATTTCCTAATGGGGGATAATTGATAATTATATTGAAAAAAATATCACTTCTATATGTAATGTGGTATTCTAGAACAATTCTTGAATCCTATATAGGATCTTTGAATTGACATCCTCTCCATCGACAGATCTTAGATCTAGGACCATTGATGGAAGCTGCCTAGTATGTTTTTCAAAATATACATCATTATAGGATCTTAATATATCTATCTATGTTTAATATCTTCTATAATGAACTAAAAATTTGAGAGTAATCCTAATAGTGTGATAAATTTCTCCGTGGGTGTTAATCAATAGTTTGGCTTTGATCATTTAATGAAATGTAGAGTTCTTATTTAAATACAATGTTTTAGGAATATCATTAGTTTATTAGGACCAAATATATTCATGTTAAATTGAATAATGATATATTGACATATATTTTTTTCTATATTTAATGGTATATTCATTTGGTTGTGTGTATCTTACGATACACATATATGGTCCCTCATAAGAAGAGAATTTAATTAGTAACTTATTATCATTCTTGTCATTGATTGCATGTTGTTATGTGATGCTACTATATTCTCACAATAAAGTTTTATTTTTTCCCTACTGTTATAAAACATAATGTGTATCGTGGAGGTATTATCTTGTTATTTTTAATAGGTGGGTCAACATGGTATTTCATTAAGTTACGTTTAACCATTATAGAGCTTAAGTAAGTACGTTGGTGGGTTGTGGAATATTGGTTATCACATAGGTTCTTGGTCTATGATTGGTTACGCTAGAAAATAAATTTATTATTATAATGGAAGGAAACTATTGTACATGTTCACACTTGTTAATGATATAATGGTGGTTAGCCACCAGGTTTTTTTACTCACACTATAAACATGAATCTTAATATTCCTCTTTACATTATGTATAAGGATCAAAATAAGGAAATGGATCTATGGTAGATATATGAGTCACGGGATGTGCAACTACATGTTCCTCTAGGGATATAATTTAGAGTATATTCACATAGAATTATATTATTAACTTCATGAACTCTTATTATGGTTGGGATGTACACACTAGAAGCCTTTTGTTTGTTTTATCACATTTATTCTTTCGTATAATACATTCTAATCCATAGTTTACTATATATTTTTATATTTAATAGGAATTATTGGAAAAGATATAATACTGAGTGTATAATATCCCCGTTAATTTCATCCAGACCCCCACAGCTAGTTCGTAGCCTCTTTATTAATGGGAGGCGCGCTTGAGATCTTCTGGATATCCATTATGGACCTGGTGGTTTAGGATGATGAGATACACCTGTGTGAGGGTTTTAGTTGTAATTCATGATTATATTAACTAAAGTAATAGTTGAATATAATTTTAGTGAAATTATATTATAAATTTTTATTATATATATATATATTCACAATTTAAATAAAAAAATTATTTATATAAAATTGTATAAATTATATTTTGGAGTGTGGGTGAAACAACTAATTCTAGTAATGTAGATTCCAAAATATTATTGGAAATGGAATTATCACACAAAAGCTGATGAACCCCACTAATGGGTGAGAGAGGTATTCGGGGAATTTTTTCCATTAAGGATTAGTTTTAAAACAAAAAATATTCCTAAAAAAATATCCAATATTCTTAAAAGATAGAAATAACCCATATATAACATTCTTTTATATCCTAATTCAATTTTATATATGTTATAAAAGAGTATTAAATAGTTATAATTAACACATAAAATGTATAATAAAAAATATAAAATCCATAAAATTCTATAGCATTGGAAATATTTATATTGACTTAAAATAATTTTCATATGTATGATTAATATTGAAAGAAATTTTTTATATGATATATAAATTACAAAAATATAGAATACCATAGAATTGATAAATTTTTTTGAAAGGATACCACAAATGTATAATACTATAGAATATGTTTTATCAAGTAAAAATATTTATGTTTATATTGTATATTTGTGTAAGATGCAAATTTTATAGGGTGTAAAATGTGTAAAATGTATTATGTGAGAGATCTTATCGTTTATGATGAAAAAACCAAAAAAAAATAATATGTATGATGAAAATTCTTCAAAATGAAGATATATAATATTTAGAAATTTTAATTTTTTACTATCCTTCATATGTTTGATATATAAAAAGATTTATCTCCATAGTGTAATTAAATAATAATTAAGGTTGTAATAGTAATTTGTAATTAAAATTTACAATAATATTCAATTAATGTTATTTTTAAACTATTAATAAAGAAGGAAATTTAATAAATCTTATTCTTTTTAAAATGAAATTAAATCCACATAAATATATAATACAAATAGAATTTTAATTATCAAACCATGAAATTATATGTTATTAATGTTAGGGATTGTATTATTCAAAAACATGAAAACTATCAAATAATTAGAAATAAAAAAAATAAATTTATTAAAAATAAATAATCACAATCCTACCACAAATATTAATGCATGAAAAAACCCTCATTTACATCCCACTATTCATGATGTTTTTTAGGTTTTAATGGAATGAGGTAATGATGAGATGTTTATTATGGATCAAGTATTATGTGCACATGGGATATGATTGAATTGTTGTTGAAAGACGATTGATGTGTGTGGAAGGAGGGGAAAATTTGGTAGATGTCCATCACGTTTATGTTTTCCCTTTATGATGAGGATGTGATGTATGAATATAATTCAGTGAAACTTTTTGTGGTAGTATTAGTGGATATGGTGTGGTAACGTGGTTATAGATGTTCATTAGGTAGTTGCGGTTATGTGGATATAATTATATTATTAAAAAACCTCATTGTTTATATTTTTTTGTCATTATTATTGAAAATATATTTTTCTAATGGTGTAAATTTTTTAGTATAGCTTCATTCATGTAGATAAGGTTTGGAGAATTTTTTTTAACATTTTTCTATAATAGTCATGGAATTTGAGAATCAATTGAGTTGTTTTATTTAATTATATATATTATAAGAAAAAATCCCATATGTGAATTATATAAAGGTTTAATTATATAAAATAATTATATATTGGAATTATTTGTTTAAATTATTTTATTAACCATGAAATAATAACGTGAACGGATGTTTTATGAGATAATTATATGGAAGTGTTCCCTTGTGAGAGAGTAATTTTGAGGTAACATAAATTATGATAGAAATGAGAATGAAGTGTGTTGTCCCTGAATAGATTATCATATAAATCCATCCAACATGAAGCACATATGGTCATTTTTATCTAAATATCAAAATATATGAATTTAATATATTATATTTTATAGACTCTAAATATATTATCCAAAAAATATTTTTTGGGGTCAATTTCCTATAAGTAGATCTCAATGCTTCCCATTTTGAAGGAATGAGTTCAATGGTTTATAATTGAATAAAATTGGTCAATCTATATTTATAACATGGTGAAATGCATATTGAAATTATAAGGAGAGAAGGAATTAATGAAAAAACATTTTTATAAATAAGACTAAAATAAAGAACATTTGTGTTGAATTTCACATGAAAAGTGTTTTGTATGTATTTGTATTTTTAGGATTCATATCATACACAATTATGTTAATTTAATTATTTTCAGGACATGAAATATTCATGTCATGAAAAAATCAGTTTAAAGAGTTTCTATTCCAATACATATTGTATAATTATTATAATGGGGGATTTGTGCATTAGAATTATGTAAGAAAGTAGTTAATTCTTAGACATATTCAATTTGAAAAACATTTATTTGATACAAAATTATAATCCATGAGGATATTTATATAATTTATATGTAGTATAACTTTATCATGTGTATAATCCTTTAATATATCTCATTGAGGGTGACCCATGTAAAACATTTTCTATTTCTTTTAATTTTATATTATCATTATAAATTATTATTTTATAAAATGAAAAATTTATGTCATCATACATATGATAAAATATCAATATGATCATTTTATTTTTCATTCATATCCTAATCCCACCTATAGGGGTATTTTCATTTATGTGGGATCAGTTTGTGGTATCACACTTGGAGGAAAAATCAAAGTAAATGATTATTTTGATATTTTTTGTTTAATTGAATAAAAATGGACTTCTACCATTAATATAAATTATTTCCTTTTTTGATATTCCAGATTAAACCCTATATTTAAACATTATAAATAGTATTCTATATATCATCTAATAATCTATTTTTCCGTAACACGATATCAAGTTTTTATCCATGTGAGACTGTAATGATTTGGATTCCTACTCAAAGTGAATCTATGTGATATGGGGTGTATTTTCAACTCAATATTCATGATGTTGATTTCATGTAAACACTTATTATTTATTATGTATAAGTTCCTTAATATTAATTAAATTGTCACCATGTCATATGGAAGTATAAAAAATTCATTAGGAAATTTATAAAAAACTTTAGGGTCATACAAATTAATCTATTAATTAATTCTTAAAATACCTAAATGAAATATTATATATAAAGAATTAATTTCAAGAAAACATTTATTATGACATGATTTGGAAGAGAATATTTATTATATTACCATCTTGATTCAATAAAAAATTAATAGTTTCTATAGATAATGGAGGAATGGAGATCCCAATTGATATTATTCATATAAATCTCAATACATCTGAGGAAAGGAAAAACATAATTAGAGATGCATCTCATTCTATGGAATTTAAGGTAATGTGTAATCTCTTATTGGTAGAATATATTTATGTTGAATAATTAAATGATGTTAGTTTACTTCTATCCATAAATAGAAAATGGGGTATTAAAAATTTTAAATGTAAACGTCCTATCAAATTTAATATATGATGACTGTTTTGGTATATTACTAATTCATTCCCCATAATTTTATGATATAAATATGATGATGATGTTCACATAATAAAATTATTAAATAATATAAAGGGATATAAGAGTACATATAATTTCATTAATAATTAAAAAATTTGGTATCAAAATATGATATGAGGTTAGAAGATTTATAATTGGTGTATATTATTGAATAGTAAAAAACCTCAAAAAATATGTCCTCATGAAAGTCATTTAACAAACACAAAATTTTAAAATACAGTGATACAGAAGATGGGAAATTTTTTGTAATACTCTATCATAATGTGTGATTAGATAGTGAACATTAATATATAAAAATCTATAAATCCAAAAAATATAATGGATTGGTATGTGAAAATTAAATCATCAAGTAATGTAATGAAATGGAAAAAACTATGTTGAATGATAAAATTACGCATCTAATGTCATGAAATTCCAACAAGAAATAATTTTGGTACAAAATTAAGATTACATTTTAACATTGAATCACTTCTAGCTTGAGTATCATTGTTATATGTTTTCTAAAAAACTCATTCATGATCCAAGAGTATTGAAATTATATCTATGTAGAAATTATAATGATTATGAGAAAAATTTGAGTATATGATTTACATCATAATTCTATATTGTGTGCATTTTAGAAATGATGAGTGATGAAATATAAGATCTAACAATGTATATTAAGGGTTTTATATAAAATAAATTGTTCAACAAATATACAATATTTTGTGTGTTAATTAATCCTAAACAATTTGTGGTAAATTTTTATAATAATCCACATACCTATACTCCTAAAAGGATTATTGATTTGTGTGTAACATGTAATCAACATAACCGATGAACTAAAATAACAAAAAATAAATAGATAAGTTACACAATTATTCCCCAAATATTAAATTTTGTGGAAATGAGAATATGGGACATACTCAAAAATTTTGTCTCATAACCAATATAGTAACACTAAGATCTAATTCATCGGACCTAATATGAAATTACACATGACCATATACATATCTCATTATATAAAAGAATCCAACAAATAGTGTCTAGGGTCATGATTTGTCTTGAATTGACTATACCAATAGTAATAATAGATAAAAATATAAAAATAAAAAATACATAAAAATAAATACAAAATTTCATGTGATGTAACGAATTAATAAACCAATAGACCCCCATTATGGCATGTCAATATTTATAATAGTGATAATAAAAATAATAAAAATTTTAAATGTGTTGGGGAAACCATATAATATATCTACTGGTATACAATCTAACATCAAACTCAATGTTACTAAAAATCCTCTGTCAGGGCCTTTTCCATCTTCAATATCTATAACAATGAAGTCGTCACGTGCACCTTGTTGCATGCTCATGATGTGAGATTAACATCATTAGTAAATGAGTAATGAATTTATAACATAATAGAGAATATATATAGAGGTCCATGAAATGATATAAAAATAAATGTTTATGGAATCAATAATTCATTCATGTTGCAACCAATTATGGGCCAACTATGATATATTGAAAAGTCGCCATACATCATATGTTCCATGTTGAAAAAATTTCCCATGTAGTCAATCACATGACATATTTCATCCTTTGTACCTATTAACACTTTAAAAAATTGAATGTTATTTATTTAATGAATAAATTTATGGATACATCTAGTGAAATATCACAACCACAAATAATGGTTACCTACATTTCTGTAGATGGTATGCATGGGTTTCCTGCCTAAGAAAATGGACCTCTATAATTAGGAATGACGCTCAACAACGATATATCCTAAAATCATATTTTCTACCCCTTACAATGTAATATTTCATTCCTTATAGAATATAAATGAACCTAGGTCTAACTCTCACAATCATTTCAAATGAAAAAACCATTGATTCATGTCATCCATGCCCCCTCAATAAGCTGTTAGCTATGCCTATAAACACCATCTATCAACCAGAACACTTACTAATTGACTCTTTATGCTATGTAGAAAACCAAATGTGTAGAAATAAATTATAAGAAATAATATATATTTAAATATATTATGCAGTCTATTGTTGGACTCACCTATTTTGATAATCCCAATTCCTGTTTTGATAATCCCAAATCATGTTTTGATAATCCCAAATCATGTTTGGATAATCCCAAATCATGTTTTGATACTCCCAAATCATGTTTTGATAATCCCAAATCATGTTTTGGAAATACCATATCATGTTTTGAAAATACTAGATAATATTTTATTTATGTGATATTGATGTTTCTCTTACATGATATTCATTTATATAAAAATCAAGTTTATATGAATGTAATATTCATATACTTTTAATCACACTTCTTGTTGGTTTAATCTTACAGTGACAAATTTATCTATGTGAAAAGGTCACCAATGAAAAGTTCATCGATATAAAGGATACTGATGCCAATATATCGACTAAAGGTTACCAATGCAAGCCAACCGATGAAAGGTTACTGATGCAATTCTACTGATAAATGGTTACCGATGTATGCCTACCAAAGAAAGGATTATGATGCAGGACAACCAATGAAATTTAACTTATGGAGATTCCTCGATTAGAGGATACCAATGGAGCGTTTTTTTGGAAGCATATCATTGGAATGGTTACCTATGAATGATGACCGATGTGCACTTCCTACCGTAGTGTAGGCTACCATTACTAGTATTCCATAATCTTCTACTACATACTTTTTCAAAATCTTATGATTATTTTAATGACCATGTTTTATAACTTTAATGATTTTGACTTTAATTAATGCTTATTGTAGACATATCTGGAGTCCATATGTTGACAGTATGAGGTATGAGAATTATTGCACGTGATGTACGTACTCCTATTGTTGGAAATAAATCATAAAAGAGAGGTTCAAGAAATATTTATAAAATGAGGTATAGAGAAAAATGAGTAATGCAAGTCCAGAAGATAAATTCATGAGAATAAAACCATCTAAGAACACAGAGGAACCATTCGAGTACCTTCACTGCAAACTTGTAGAACATACAAAAGATTATTTCGGGAAAACAACTTGATGCTACATTTTTTTTCTCCTATACATTCAATCAACTCAAGAAGAAGAATAGTCAATTTTGGAAAGCAAGAACATGGATTTTCAACAAAATTTTTGGGAGATAACTTCTAGAGAAAGAATCCAGCTTCAAGTTATTCTCTTCATGGTGTCATGAGCTGAACTGCAAACTCATAGAGCCTTATAAACTCTATCTCATCATATTTTCTCTATTTTATTCCTTCATTTTTCATTTTTGATTACTGTGTGTGTATGTCTGTTACACACACTGTCTTTTTTCTTAAACTAGAGGATAATGAATATTCTCACATCAAAACTCAATTACATTTTGTTCCCACATCTAAATGTGGAAGAGACCATTTGGGGTCTGTATTTTTTGAATTTCCCATGATGAACAGTGGTTGAGGGTCTAAACCGTGGATTGTTTTTGATAACTGTTTTAATGCCCAATACAGACTGTGTATCAAGTTTATTGTTAATATAGATTTCTTAGTGGCAGGTGATCACCAACCGGAGAGGATTAAGTCTTTGACTGAGACTGAACCTCTTGTTTAACATTTCCGTGATCTAAATCTTGTTTTACTCTTTTTTATTTAGTTTTTGATGCTTAATTCTAAAACATAAATCAGTTTTGTATTCACTTTGATAGTTAGATTAGTTATGTTTTTGTATGTGTTTAATTCATTAAACTCGTTTCAAATGATGGAAAAGTGTTACACACTAATTGAACTAAGGACTAATCACCCTTTAGTATACAAATTGACCAATTAGACATCTATATCTCTATTACCTTAATTAACTGGGTCGTTTTCAAAATTTGATAAATATTTATAATAATGTTTTTATCCGAAATTTTACTTAGGAAATCATTTCACTCCCATCATGAGATTCCACTCCGACCAACATTTTTTATCTGAGGTTAAATTTATTTTAATGTTTTCAAATACTTCACAACTATGATTTTATTTATATCTTAAAAACCATAACTTTTCATCCATATCTAAATTTTCAGTTCATTAAATTCTAATTAACAATGGATAACATAGTTGATGGTGCTGATAATAACAAGCCACATTTCTTTAATAATAATAACTATGCTCAGTGAAAATAAAAAAATGAAAATGTATCTAGAGCATGGGACCTGAAATCTGGGACACAATTGAGTAACATCATGTATTGTCTTATACCTCTAGGGAGACATGGTCTTAGCTGACTAGAGCTACATATAATAATAAATGTAAAGCAAGGTATTATTTGTACTATTTTCTAAGTGATGATGAATTCAATAGAATATCAGTATGTAAAACTGCAGAATAAATTTTTTATATTTGGATCTCTGTCATGAGGGAAAAACAAATGTTATCGAAATGTTATTAAATACATATACTATTAAATTTAATAATTTTAGAATGATTCTTGATGAAACTATCTCTGAAATGTATCTCATGATTAATGAAATAGTAAACAACATACATATCCATTAGAAACCAAAGGACAAAAAATAACAAATTATGTGATTTCTTTAATGCCTACCTGATTGATGGAAAAAACATCTATTCCTATCCGAGAATATTGTGACATTGGAAGGATACCAGTGAAGGAGCTAATTGGAATGATTATGAAGTACTAAGAAGAGCTTAAGGTGAATCAAGAAGTGGAAGAAGAACCAAGGATGAAATCTATAGCATTCAAGATTTATACCTCAAAGAACAAAGAAAAAGATCATGATCAACATTCTATAGACAGTTCCACCAGTGAAGACTCATACACTGATAGTGATGATGAGATGGCTCATCCCACATGGAGATTCATGAAGTTCTACTAAATGAAAAAGATCTTTAGAAAATAAAAATACTAAAGATTGTATGATAATAAATGAAAGTGGAAAAAATAGAAAATGGAATGATAACAAAAATGAGATAGTATGTTATGAGTGTAAATGAAATGGTCATGTGAAGCATGATTGTCTCAAGCTGACATTTATAATGAAGTATGAAGTCAAGGGAATTGGTTATAAAAAGGCTATTATTTCTACTTGGAGTTCCTCAGAAGATAGCTCCAGTGGATTCGACACTTATGATAGCAAGAAAAAATAACTTCTAAACTTAAGTTTCATGACAGAAACATCCAAGGTAACACCAAATTCTATTATACATAATCATTTCTATTCTGAGAATGAATGTGAATCAAACAATGATTAAAATATGACTAAGGATTAACTCAATGAATACTGTAGAATGATTGAGTATACCATTGATGAACTCAAGGATTAATATAAAATATTGAAAAGTCATCATGATCAAAATGAAAAATAGATGTCTGATCTGGATATTGAAAAAGAAAAATGTACTCAGCTATTAAAAGAAATTACTGAAATCAAATTTTATAATGTGTCTTTAATGAGAGATATTGAGATGTTTATTGCAAGAAGAGATACCTAGACACAGTTACTAGTAAAAATATTGCTCCAAAATATAAATCTAGTAATGGATATCATCCATGATAGAGAAAAATTATTAAAACTAAATTTATTACAAAATCTGGACAGTTCAATAATAGTTCTTGATTTAGACCATCTATAGAAAGAAAATTTTCCAAAGGACCTAACAATTCCCTAATGTATCAAAATATATCTGTTGATTATAATAAATCTAAAAAAAATATGGGTTCTTAATGTTCTATTTGCTAACCACTCTGGACCCAAGAAAACATGGGTACAAAATTTACCCCATGCTTAATCTATATTGAAGGAAATCTTAATAATGATTACTTGTAAAACCATATGGTACATGGACAGTGGATGTTCAAGACATATGACAGGATACTATTCTTTATTTAAGAGAAAAATAAAAGTTACATGTCACCATTGGTGTCAATTCAAAGGGAAAAATCATCATCTTAGGCCATATTGGTAACCCTAATACAATATTAATTTTCAATGTACGTTTTGTTGATAGATTAATGTAAAATTTACTAATTATCTCTCTATTTCCTGATGATGGTTTCAATGTTAAATATGAAAATTTTTAATGCAATATTTTTAACTATAAAAATCATTTAATGTTTGCTACTCTTAGAAATGAGAATTTATATGTTGTTGATTTAGATTTTTCAGCAATGAAAAATGTTTCGTGTTTAAATGTGTTTCATAAAGAATCCTGGTTGTGGCACTGAAGATTAGAACACAACAATTTCCACTAAAACAGGAAACCGAATATGAAAGGATTAGTTAGATACTTACATAAATTGTAATTCACTTTTAACAAATTTTGTAATCCTTGTCAAAAGGGAAACAACACAATGTTTCTTTCAAACCAAAGAAAGTTGTTTCTGCTTATCAACCACATGAGTTAGGTCACATGGATTTGTTTGTACCATCTAGAGTTTCAAGTTTAAATGGTTAGAACAAGTTTATGTTCATGTAGATGATTTTTCTAGATATACTTGGGTATACATTCTAGCTCAAAAATGTGATGCATGAACTTATTTAATTATGTATTCCTGTAATGTAGAAAATGTTAGCGGACTTAGAAATAATACCACGAGAAGTGATCATGGCTATGAGTTTGGAAATCTTGAATTTGAATCCTTTTTCTCACATTATGGCTACACTCACAATTTCTCTTCTCCAAGAACACCTCAACAAAATGGAGTTGTAGAAAAAAAAATATGACACTTAAAGAGATTTCCTCAAATATGATTAATAAGTATAATTCACCTATCTAATTTTGGGATGAAGCTGCCAACACATCATGTTACATTATCAATATATTCTAAATTAGACTCATTTTTAAGAAGACCCATTATGAGATTTAAAATAATAGGATACCTAATATTAGTTAAATTAGGGTTTTTGGTTTCAATGTCATTATCCTTAACACTAATGATAATCTTGAAAAAATTGCTTCTAAAATTGATGAAGGAATTTTCCAAGGATAATAATTCTATAGTAATTACTATAGAGTATTTTATATGATAACCAATTTTGTGGGAGAATCATTTCATGAAAATTTTGATGAGACTGATCAACATGAACCCAAAACCACTATTGAACACCTGGAGGAAGATATGTCATTTCTGGATCTTAATGATAAAGATAGTAATATCCCTAAAAAAAAGTTCTGGAAATTTTCTAGAATCTGAGCCTAATCAATCTGAACATGTATACAACCATGAAGAGTATAGTTCATCATTTTCTAGTGGTATTAGAACTCTCAAAAACAATCCTTTGGAATCTATAATAGTTGATTTAAATAGAGGGACTCAAACAACATATTCTCTAAGAAACCAGGTTGAACATCAAAACATTCCTTCACAGCATGAACCCAAAAATAATAATTATGAAATCAGTGATGAATTTTAGGTTATAGATATTCATGAAGAATTGAATCAGTTTGAAGGAAACTATGTTTGGTAATTATTTAACAGATCAAAATACACTTTGACCATAGACATTGAATGTGTGTTTATAAATAAAGTTGATGAATGTGGAAGCATAGTTTGAAACAAGGCTATACTATTAGCATAAGGATATATTCATGAAGAAGGAATAGACTATGAAAAATACCTTTCTACTTTAGATAGACTAGAATCCATTAGGATAATACTTTCTTATGCATCTCATCTAAATTTCAAGCATTATCAAATGGTTGTGAAAAGGTTAATTTTTAATGGGTACATAGTTGAAGATGTATTTTTTGAACAACCCACTGGCTTTACAAATCTCTATTTTCCAAATTGAGTTTTTTTTAAAATATAAAGCCTTTCGTGGTCTAAAACAAGCTCAAGTGCATGGTATGATAGACATAGTTAGATCATTATCTCAAAAGATAGTACTAAAGGGATATCAGAACATACTATACTTATTAAAAGGATGTCCAAAGATGATTTATTTGTACAAATTTATATAGACGATATAATTTTTGGATCCTCTAAAAACACTTTATGTACTGAATTTTCAAAAATGATGCAAGATGAATTGAAAATGAGTTTAATGGGGGATCTTAAATTTTTTATTGTATTTAAAATTTTTCAAAATAAAAATTGAATTATCATAAATCAAATTAAATTTACTAAGGATAATTTTAAAAGTTTGGGATTGGATTGTAATAAAGGTAGTGATACACCTTTGAGTACCACTTTCTAGTTGGATGCTTATAAAAATGATAAACTTGTGTATCAAACCAATTACCAATGTATGATTGGGAGTTGGATATATCTAAATTCTAGAAGACCTGGAATTATCTTCGAGGATTACATGGGTGAAAATTTTCAAGACCATCCCAAATAATCTCTTTTAACTAGTTTTAAAGTTATATTTAAGTATCTCAAGTTTATTATAAATTTAGGACTATTTTAACAAAGAGGACAAGAATTTTATTAATAAGTTATTTGGATGCTGATTTTTCTGTTTGCAAGTTAGATTGAAAAAATAACATATGGAATATGTCACATGTTAGCCAAGTCACTAGTATCATGGTGTTGATAGAATCAAATTTTTGTTGCATTATATACTACCGAACCTGAATATATAGCTATTGATAGTTGTTGTGCTCAGATTTTGTGGATGAAACACACATTCCTAGACTATGGATATCAATTCAAACAAGTCAATATAAACTTTTACATAAAATGTTATATTATCATATATAAATATATAGTATCTCATTCTAGGAGAAATCATATTGATGTGAGACATCACTTATTGAGAGAATATTATCAAAGTGGTGATATCACTCTTGAATTAATAGGAACTGAACACCAATTGTCTGATATATTAATAAATACTTTGAATTCTGATAGGTTAAACTACATCAAACATGAGTTAGGTGTGATAAAATGTTGAGAGAGAACCTCACCGTTGTAGCTTATCGATGGAAACTCAACGTAGGACCATACCGATAGAACCTCACCGTTGGACATTACCTATAGAACCTCACCATTCAACCATACAGATAGAGCCTCACTATTGGACCATAATAATTGAACCTCTATGTTGGAACATACCGATTGAACCTCACCATTGGACCTTAATAATTAACCTCATCATTGGACCTATCCGATCAAACATCACTGTTGGACCTTACCGATATATCCTAAACGTTAGACCGTATCGATAGAACCTCACTATTGGACCTTACTGATAGAACCACACTGTTGGATCTTAATGATAGAACCTCACCATTCGACCATACCGATAGGACCCTACCGATGGACCTTACCGATAGGACCTTTCTGATGTCGTCTTAGCGATAGCCGATATTTTTTGGGACTTCATGTTTTCTTTCTACCGAGAGTTGAAACGTATTCTGTTTTATTTATTATTTTACATTATTGGTTTTCTCAATCCATTAATGATAAAATTAAAATATATACCAAATTTAAATCCATATAAAAAAACTATCTCAAAACATTTTCTCTCTAATCATAAACTTATCCCTCTTACAAAACCCTCGAACCACTCCAAATCTATGGCAAGTGTGAAAATTCTGTTGGTTACTGATGAAGGAGACATGCCAGATCCTAAGATTCCTAGATCAGATTCATGAAACAGAATCCAGACTGTGGAAAAAGTTCTTAACCCGAATTTATTGAATAGGAAAATACTGATTGAGAAGGATCTTAGCTCAGAATGGTTGTTGATTATCCGGTCTTTTGGGCTAAAGGAATTTGATGCTCAAGGCTAGGTCATGTGCATTTCAAATAATGATGGACCTTATTATCCAATGCTTTTGAAAAAGTTTTATGAATATCTATGATTTGGGAAATATAAAAATGGGAACCAGTTGACTTCCAGAGTAGATGGAGTAAGTGTGATCTTCTCCTATGTTAAATGGGGTGGAAGTCTGACAGTACCGCATTATGGGATTTATGATTACTAATCAGGTGTGGTACCTACCACGACTGAGTTCTTCTGTTATGAAAATGCTTTGGTTGAATTGACCATGAGTGGTATCCATATGAATGTCATTGATTTTTATATGTAAGGAAAATATCAGCTGTTGTTCATGTTTGTTCAGCATGTTTTAAGGCCATAGATAAGGGACTTTTCTACACTGAAATATCAGGATGTATTTATTTAGTATCTATTAAATCATGGGCAGAAAATAAATTTATATAGGTTGTTAATGATTCTATTAGAAGATATGATCAGGCACAATTCCAAATTAAATTCCCTATTGCATGCTATGTTGATACCCTTTTGTTAAAAGTGAAAGGAGTTGCTGGAGCTACGGAGGAAACTATTGTTGTGAGGGATAACCATTGCATCACCAATGTGATTTGAAAGCTGAGGAAGATTAACTGGAATCCATGGATGAGGAGAATTGTGAATGATGAGGCTATGGTATATAATGATTTTGAAACTATTTCCCATCCTACTAGGCCTGAAAATAATAGAGACCCAAGTCTTAATCCCGGTGAAGTAGAACATGTATATTCAGATGAAGAAGGATAAGTTCTTCCTATGATACAAAGATAGGACACACCTTTAGATGACAACAGGGATCTAGACCTTCCCTGAGATACTTTTTTTAATACTGTATCATTGGGTGAGCCAAGACCACCAATGATGTTTCTTAGAAGGGAGACTATCCTAAGGGACAATGATGATGAGGAGACAAGTGAGGAAAAATGGGACGAAAAAGTCTTAAGGGACATTAGAGGAACCTCATATGAGGATGAGGACACTGACTCATGTCATGATGAATTTGAGATTGTTGTTTCTAAGCGTCAAGAGGAATTTATAAGTCTTACTACCCTAATTTGACATATAGAAATGATTGATGGTGTAGATGATGAAGTTTCAGATTCATTTGGAGAACAAATAGCTTTAGAAGTAGTTGATGATTCAGAAGAAGAAGTAGTAGTGTACACTCCTGTTGATGTAGTTCCTCAAGGAGGTATGGTATAGATTGATATTATTGATCAGGAGAATACTCCACATGAGGGGGAGGAACCAATTGCTACATGATCAGTTGATGTTGCTCATGGAATAGAGGATTAGATAGATACTCTTGGTTTTGTGGTCTTAGGCTTAGATAATAGATATTCTGAAGATAAAAAGCCTATCAGTAGTTCACTAATTCCAACTGGTTTAGAAACCACTATTATGTAGCCAGTGTTCTTTTACCTCAATACAATGTGATGAAGGAATATTTGGAATCAATAAATACTGATCTGAAGATCTACAGTGATGTGAGATCAGATGGTTTAGAGCGGGCTATGACTCAAAATTCAGAAGATGTCCTATCAACAATGGAAAGGATAGTTTCTACCTCTCAATCAGCTATGTTACTTGAGGTCAAGGAATATCAGAATCATGTAAATGATTTTTCAGATTTTGGGGAATCATTGATGTAGTCTATTTCCAACATAGATTCATATATGGATTCAAGGGATCAAGTGGATAGAGATCTCAACTATGTCAACAGTGTGGTTTATCAGTTGTTAACTGTGTTTGAGGACTGTAAGAAGTCCATGAAAACATATGTGAAGGGTCAAGATGATTTTTTGAAAAGGCAGATCAGTGGGATATCCAAATTGATTAAGGAGACTATGGCATTCACTATGGTACCTCTGGGCGAATCTGAATATTCTTCAGCCTCTCCTCCAGTTGAAATTGATGCTTTCTAGACCGTTGTTAGAGAAAAGGAGGAATAGTTCTCTGGTGCTGGTACCATAGACTCTCATGTAATTTTCATTACTAGGGAAATTCACAACCTTGTAGGAATTTACAAAAGGGAATCTGCTCACGATCATAATTCCATCAAGGATCAAGTTCACATATATTACATACAAGTCTATAATAAGCATCAGATGGATGGTCACATTATGATTATTTTAGAAAACATGAGAATCCCTCTTGTCACTTAGGCATTTAAGGATCTAGTGAGCATGCTCATAGAGAAGACTCCTACCATAGTGAAATTTATGGGGAATACAGATGATTTCATTTATTCTATGTAATGTGGTGGTTGTGTTTTTATGGATTTTAGAAACCTGATTTTTCCCATCCTCATTGTGTACTTCACTCCAATCATTGTTCCTACAGCTTTTTCCTTCTACATCAGGTGCCTGAGGATCTTCTATTGATGTACCTATGATTACTCCTGTCGAGGTCATTAGAAGATTGACCCCCACCATTCCACAGAGATCAACTCACTATAGGTCAATTGTTGCTTCTATTGCATCTCCCCCCACACTACTAACTACCATCCCTTAGCCCATACCTCCACCATTAGAACCTGTATCCTCAGCATCCAAAGACAATGTTCCAATGGACATATCTAATGTAGAATGAGTGTGTACTATCTTAGATGATTGGGATCTGTTTATTTATTTTTATATATTATTATACTATTTTAATAATACAAACACTCTCATTTTCTATTTTTATTGTTATGTATGACTTTTGGTAATCACAAAGGGGAGAAATTTTTAAACATTAATATTGAATCTCACAATTACCCAAAGGGGGAGACGTTTTTAGTGTTTTAGTTGTATATCTTCACTTTAGTTGTAATAATATAATAGTATGTGTATGATAACATCCTTGATGAAATAAGGATATGTGACTAACCCTAATTCAGAAAATACTGACATAATTATTTATTACCCAAAAGGGGGTGATTGTTGGATTCACCTGTTTTTATATACCCAAGTCCAGTTTTTATCATCCCAAATAATGTTTTGATATTCCTAAATCATGTTCTGATAATATGAAATCTGGTTTTTATAATCTAAAATTTTATTTTGATAATCCCATGTCATGTTTTGATAATCCAAAATAATGTTTTGATAATCCCAGATCATGTTTTTTTATGTGATAATTATGTTTCTCTTACAAGATAATCATTTATGTAAAAATATGTTAATATCAAAGTAATATTCATATACTTTTAATTTCACTGCTTGTTGTTTTATTCTTACAATGAAAAATTTTCTATGTGCAATGGTCACTGATGCAATGGTCACTGATGCAATGGTTGTCGATGCAAGCCTACCGATGAATGGTTACCGATGCAAGCCTACCGATGAAAAAAATAAAAATGAAAGCTTACCGATGAAAGGTTACTGATGCAATCCTACCGATGAATGTTTTCCGATGCATGCCTAAAAATGTATGGTTACTGATGGAGATTCACTGATTAAAGGCTATCAATGGAGAGTTATGGATGGAAGGTTATCATTGGAAAGGTTACCGATGAATGCTAACCAATGTTCACTACCTACCATTGTGAATGATATAGTTACCAGTCCACCATACTCTTCCACACCATACAATGTCAAATTATTAAGATTATTCTAACAATCTTATTTGCTAATTTTAATGCATCTGAAATTAATTAATGATTATTATATATATATATATCAGGACACTATATCATGATTGTACGAGGTACAAGAGAAATTTAAAATGATGTAATTACACTTATTGTCAGTCATCAAATATAAAAGAGATGACTGAGGATGAAAAACAAAATTAGGTACAGTGAAAAACAAGTAATGCAATTCTAGAAGATAAATGTAGTGGGAAGAAACTACCGAGGAACATGGAAGAACCAGTCATGGACCTTCACTGCGAACCCTGGGAACTTCAAGAAGAACATTTTAGAAAAAACAACTTGATGTTTCCTTCTGTGTCTCATAAAATTTCAATCAACTCAAAAATTAGAGCATTAAATTCCTAAAAGCAAGAACCTGGTGTTGTGACACTCTGTTTTGTAGAAAACATTTAGAGAAAGACTCCAGCTTCAATTTTTTTAATTCAAGGAGTCCAGAGCTGAAAAACAAACACATATAGAATTCTAAACAATATGTCATCATATTATCTCAATTGTGTTCCATAATTTTAAATTTGTGAGTAGTGTGTGTGTTTGTCTGCTACACTCACTATCTCTGTGCTTAAACTAGAGGAAGCTAAATATACTCACATAAAACCTCATATATATTTTGTTCCCATGTATAACTATGGAAGAGACCATGCATGGTCTATATTTTTTGACTTTCCCTTAAAGAATAGAGGGAGAGGGTGTGAACCCTAGACAGTTTGTGATAACTTTTGTAAAGCCCGATACAGGTAGGGTACCAAGTTTATTGTTAATATAAACTACATGGTGGCAGGTGATCATAAGTGGAGATTATTAAGTATCGTCTTGATAAAGAACCTCCGGTATAACTTTTATTTGTTCTATATCTTGTTTTACTCTATTTAATCTATATTCCACTTCTTATTTCTAAAACATAAATCTATTTTCCATTCACTTTGATAGTTAGTTTATGTATTTTTGTGTATGTGATTAATTACTTTAACTCATTAAAAAAGTGGTAGAAGTGTTATACCTATATTCAAATGAAGGCTAATAACCTTTTAAAAAACCTCTTGACCAATAAGACATTTGTATCTCTACCGCCATAATTAACTGGGTAGTTTTCAAAATTTGGGGGATCTATATAAAAATGATATTAATGGAAATTTTATGTAAGAACTAAATTCACCCCTTCTTGAGATTCCACTCTGATGAACAATTGTATAATATTATATGAATAATTAACATCAGATCATGGAACAATATGGCACATAAAACACTCATCAATCTATAAAATATTATAAAGAATAATACAAAACTTAAAAATGAACACACATGATATACAATGATTAAGTCTAATAGGATACCTGAAAATACCCAAAACCAATCTCCCTAGGATATATACACTATGTATATATACAATAAAACCATGAAATACAATCCCATAAAATTTCCCTTGAGGGTGATTAAATCCTACCCTTAATTTTTTATGAAACAATCCAAGTTACATCATGGAATAACACCCATATCACTCCAACAGACCGATTTTGTTACACTCCATGATTTTGATAATAAATTTAATAATGAATGCATGAAAGACTATGTCTCTACAAAACACCACATTTATATGACCTAGACATTAAACATAATTTTACCACCTCTGTGATTTGAATTTCATAAAACTATCAAAAATTGTTTAATTCATTAATATATATAGTGTCTGATAAGAGAAACATTGTTTGTGAGGAATATTAACAAACCCTTATGAATAGTAACAAACCATTATGAAAAGTTACATACCCTTATGAATAGTAATGACTAGTAATGAAAATAAAATGGGACAAAAACATAAACTTCTCCCATGTGTGTATAAATACAATTTAGACATATTATAAGTGAAAAAATTTACATAGTATAAGTAATGGTATTTTTCAATGTATTAAGAATTTTAATTAATATTTTATGATTAATTTCATAATTTAATAATAATATTTATTTTATAAAATGTAATTATTAATTTTTTACATTATTGTATTGTGGTTATCATATTAATTTATGAGACCTTTGTTTATTTTTAAATGAATTATGAAAAGAGTTATGGTATTAATGTTGTTTTTTTGTAATAAAATGACATTTTATATAGAAATTAAATTAAATATATTTAGAAAATTATTTTAGAAAAATGGATTTCATTTCAGAATTCTATATTTCAAAAATGGTTGGGGGTATATTTTTGTTTTTTTTCTTAAATACATGAATTTTGGGTGAATATAAAATACAATAATCTATGATAAATAATAAATAAATGATTTATAATGTCATAAGTGATGTAAGACTAATATAAGCCAACTAGGTTTTAACTCACATGAAATTATTACTATTATGGTTTACATTAATAAACACTATAGTTTACATGGGGGAATTAATAAAATAATGAATAAAATTCTCAAAATTCTCTCCTCTGCTCCACTATAAACCCCCCAAACCCCATCTTATCATCACTCCTCTCAAGCCTTGTTTTTTTAAATTTTCTTCCAAAATACCCTTTCATAGTCACTACCAACGTCTAGGTTGCCTCTGTCATGCGAATAGACAAAATCAATTTCATTTAATGCGGTTCTCTAGGAGGTTATTTTTTGGATGTAAAACAGATTTAACTTTCTTTTAGTTTAATTTCAATTTATCTTCTTTTATTATTCAATCATTACATCCTCTATCGAATTGATACTTATAAATCTAGCATCATCAATATAATAATATTAATACATGTTAATGTA
The DNA here is from genome assembly GCA_963277665.1 of Viscum album. NCBI lineage: Eukaryota > Viridiplantae > Streptophyta > Magnoliopsida > Santalales > Viscaceae > Viscum > Viscum album. Next base: position 593,916,888 of record OY728162.1, on the reverse strand, counting down.
ATAACCATACACAATCATCTTACTCTCACTATCTCTCTTTTTTATAAATTCAATCATCGTTCGTGATGTTCCAATTTAAAACCTTCAGGGATGATGAAGTTTTGTTCTTAAATTTCACCTTCAATAATAGATATGAATCCATTTATAGGGTTGTACATGGATATTATATATTTATTGTAACACCCGAGAATTTTATGAGAACGATTTTGTTTTTATGTTTTATAAATCATCAAAGGAATCTTTCACTACACACAACACTTTCTTGGCTTGTTTTACACTCACTCACGACCTTCCTTGATAGCATGCGTTGTACGTAATACCGAGTTTCACTAAATAACGATATGCTATTAAAATATTATTAAAACTAGCCGTTATGAATTGTAATAACCACTTTTTGAAATTTTATGAATTTTATTTTTCAAAATGGACTTCATTTTTGGATTCGAAATATCGAAATTAACCTAATGTGAAATTTTGGTATTTTTCTGAAAACTTTCAATTTTAAATGAATAGTGAAAATACTGGGTTACTATTTAAAAACCGACTTTTTATTTAAATAATTATTTATTTTAATTAAATTTTATTTTAGGGAAAAATTTATACATAATACCTATTTAAGTTCAATGCAATTCATTGGAGTCATTTTATAATAATTTTAGATATATAAAAATTTTATTGAACTTTTTACTGTCTTTTACCCTCCTCCTAGGAGAATTTTCAAATTTACATAAAACTTAATTTTACTGCTTCTGTGAGTGGAATTTCAAAAATACAAGAGACATGGTTGATGTCAGAAAGTAAAATTTGGTTCAATGAGATGAAAATAATTTTTGGTCAATAGTAACTTTTTAATTTTATTTACCACGGTTAAAAGTAAATAGGGTAATTAAGGGTAAAAATGATATTATTATTACCCTAACACATGTCCTAATTCTATTGGATAAGTTTAATTCGACCAAAAAAACCTTAGGAAAAGAATATAACCATTTAGGACCACTTGGATTAGATTAGGACATTTATTATTAATTTATTTAAAGAAGGGATAAAATAGTTACAATCAACATTTAATAAGTAAATAATTTTTAATATAGAGTTATACATTAGATAAATTCGACTATAAATATTAATTATAAATCTAAAAATATTTCATACATAATATTATTTTATTTTTAATTTTTAGACATTAAATAATTTAATTTATTTATGACACAAGGATGATGAAGTAATTATCTTATTAATGAAATATTGACATAATTGATGTTATAAATACCTAAATAAATGTAATTTTAGACTTTTTATGAATTGAACTAATTTTATAGGTTAATATGACATGTTAGTATTTATTTAATTAACTTTTTTCGAATTAATCATTCTGTTATGATTTTAACAAAAATCAATTACTAAATAGTATCAAAATTGACATAAAATAGTTTTTAAAACAAATATTATATTATTAATTGTTATTTTATTCTTAAAAATCTAAGGTCTCCAAAATGACAAATATAAGGTTATATATATTAATAATAAACAACTTGGGGTTCGTTTGTCTTGTTATAGTAAGTTTATTAAACTTATAGTGTAAGAACACAAGAAGACACGGTAAAAGTAAAATTATTTAACTTAATGTTAAATCTAAATGATAAGGTTATAATAGGAACCCAAATTTTATAAATTATATTGTATGAGAGGATTTCGACCCATACCCACATTATCTTTGAAATAAATCAATTTGAAGCTATTTAAAACCGAATTTGTCTTTATAATAAAATAATATTTTCAGTTTTTCCAAAGGAGCCCCTCTCGTCCCTTATAAAAGGGAACCTCCTCTCCCTCTTCCTCACACCACTTTGATCCGTAAAGCTCGGAAAAAACCTACCACTTTCTCCTCTCCACTTCCCTAGAGACATCCTAGAGGTCCTGGTCTTCTTCAAAGACCAATTTCAGTTCCCTAAAAGGAGGTCTCAAAGAAGCGCTTCAAAGAAGAGGTAATGTCCGTTACCGGTTCTTTCAACTTAATTTCTTCTTCCACTTCTTCTTCTTTAGTGGTTTCGAATGAATTAATAACATAAATATCAATAATATACTGATATGTTATTATAAGTATTAAACAACCCTATTTCATCATCTATCCATCCTACGGAAAACAAAATCACTGCGTGTGCGTACGTACGGAATACCGTCTCCACGCCGTGGTGTACACAATTTTCCACCACCAACTTAAATGGATCGGTATAATGGTGTAAATAATGACTATGTATGATTATTTTAAAGTGATATTGATTCTTAAATAGTATACAAACACTCCAATACAATTCCACGATCATGGGAACGAAATCATCGCTCGTGCGTACGTACGGAATACCGTCTCCACAATGTGATGCGACTCGTTCTACATGATATTCCTTGCATAATGATTATATAAATGAATTTAATGAATTAATATGATATATATTACACTAATAACATTCTGGAAATGAGTTATCTATAAACTAAAAAGAAAAATAAGAATTTATTCGACAAAACACGCATAAGAACAAAAAGTAATAAACACCCGAATAACAAGTAGCAATGAAATATTACTAATAATAAGATAAGAATATGACCATATATGATATCATAAAAATACTTATGATTATTTAATAAGTCAATAACATTATTGAAATCATTATACAGGAGGTTCAGACACTTAATAAGAAAATCGGACCTAAGGTAAAAGAAAATATCACAATCTCATTTTTATCCGAGATTGTTTATACTTTGGTATTTACTGGGGTGTATTTTATCATCCACATCCATGTTTCCTCAATATGTAATATTTATATCCTTCTACAATATTTTATATCCAATTTTACCCTTCGGTGAGTTTTTAGTAAACGATATGAATGGAATCTTTTGTCATTTTTCGTATGAGGTACTTTTTGACTTTTCCGACAAAAGTACGAGAAGAATGTTTTTTTAACTTATACGGCATGAATGGATTTTTAAAACATAATTTTGAAGAAGATTACTTTAAATGTTTTCAATTTTATTTTTAATCAACTTCTTTTAGTTTAGAATTGTATGACATGTTAAGAAAGGAAAAGTGTTTTTGAAGTAGAAAGGATATTTTCCTCAAGAATGGAGTTCAAGTGTTTTATCAAAATTATTTTACATCTAAGATAATAAAGGGTTCTGTTTTTATGCCTATTATTACATTGATTTGATTATGTTGTGATGTAATTATTTTAATGAATTCCTTTATCTTATATGAATTGTTTTATGATGTCACGATGTTTAAGATTCCCATTGTTATTACATGGGTCATGCTATGATGTATGGTTTATGATTTTTTGGCACACCTAAGAATGGTATCATTATGAGAAGGGTGGGACCTATATCTCCCTCCAATGCATTGGGTAAAGATTTTATATCTCATGAGATATACATGGCTAGAATGGTAGGTTAAACCAGTTCAGTGAAACAAGACTGAAACGAGGAGTGAACTCGGTTCCGAAATGGACTTTGTCCACTAAGATAGTCTTGGAAATGAGTCTTGACTAATAAGAAATGATTCTCTATGATTATGTGTGTATGACACAAAGTTTCATGTTTTATGTTATGATTATTAGGATTACATTTCACTTCTATGATTTATCCCATTTTATAAAATTATGATCTCTTTTGGAAGTTAAGGTTTCCAAAAGTTATGTTCTTATGTATATGATGTGATTGATATTTCTTTTGTTGACCCTTATTGAGAATTTGAGCTCACCCTTTTGTAAGTTTTATTTCCCCCAGGTCAGGAAGAAGGTTATTAAGTGGGATATGCCAAAAAAGGACTCTAGATATGATGAAATAAATGGGAGGCAATGTAGATGATTTATGAACCAGTTGTTTCTGTTTCCCAGTTTCTAAAGACTCTATACCTATACGGTCCTATCCTGGTTTTGTTATATGTTGTAATAAGTGTTCTTCAATTCTGAAGTAATAAAAATGTATGTAAATTATGGGTCGTTATAGTTGGTATCAGAGGAAAGTTATAGTCAACCTTTGGAAACTAGGATGTGAAAGCCTTAGTAAGAACCCTAAGGATAAGTTTAAGCATAGAACACAATATTAGTGTTTTAAAAATGGCCATGAACAATTTATGATAATAACTTATGTGTGAAATTTTATTCTTAATTGTGTGGTTTTCCTATTATAATTAGTGTTGCTCACACTATTCTTCTTGGTTTTAGTCAATGGCTGGAACCCGAAGGAAATGTGGTAATGCGGAATGCGACGGAAAAATGCAATGATTTTCCCCCTGAGCAACCAAACGTTATGGGAAATGGAATGAAAAATCTTGTATCCATGCTCACAAAACTTTCTCAGGCTATGAATCATGCAGGACTTCCAAACGAGCAAAGGAAGGAGCAAAATTCTGTTGAATCCTTCATGAGGCAGCGTCCACCCTCATTCAGCGGGTCTACATATCCATTAGTTTCTGAACAATGGATCAATACTACTGAAAAGATTTTTTCAGTTCTTCAATGTTCTGAACATGATAAAGTCATCTTAGCAGTGTATCGTTTGGAAGGTGATGCTGATCAATGGTGGAATATAATCAATAATACGAGGCCAAGAGATGAAATTGAGTCCATGGAATGGGACGAGTTCAAGAAATTATTTTTCAATAAGTACTTCCCTCTTATTATCCGAACAAAGATGGAGAAGGAGTTTCTTGAACTAAAGCAAAAGGATGATGAAACTGTTGGTACCTATGAAGAAAATTTTACAAGACTTGCAAGGTACGCTTTTGGTATTATTATCGAACCTGAGAGTAAGATCGATCAATTCTTTAGTGTCATAAAACCAAGTCTTCGAAGGGCGTTAGCCATAAGGGACTTCAATAGCTACAAGGAAATCGTTCGATGTGCTCTCAAAGTTGTGATGGAGATTGGAGTAACCTATCAGTAATATGGGTTTGATAAGTAGGGGAAAATGGAATTCAAAGGAAAATCTAAAGAGCACACTGAAAAGATGATGAGTTTTCCATTATTCTCAATGTGTGGAATGAAACATGGAGGGATATGTCTTAAAGGAAAAAGTAAATGTTTCAAATGTGGAAAGGAAGGTCATCAGGCATTTGAATGCCGCAATGATGGGAAGAATATGTCTACTGAAGCGAACAATGAAAAGGCTACATATAGTAAACATCCTACACTTCAATGTTACAAATACAAGGATATGGAGCATTATTCCAATCAATTCCCAAATCCAAGGGTTGATGATTATGGTCGACGTCAACAAACTTTTAAGGCTAAAGACAAAGGAAAGTCACATTCAATTTCTATCAGTGATGTGGAGTACGATAACGATGTGGTGAAATGTACACTTACCATCCACTCTAAAGTAGAAAATTTTTTATTTGATTATGGATCAACCCACTCTTTTATTTTTGAATCATTTTCTAAGGTTATCACCATATTACCTCAACAGTTAGATGTAGAGTTAGCTGTGACAACCCCTAATGGAACAACAGTCGCATCAAAATCTTATAATTCTTCTCTGATTGATGTTTGTGGGAAATTTCTTCCTGCAAATCTTGTGATCTATCCTATAGTGGAATTTTATGTGATTCATGGCATGGATTGGATTTCTTTATATGGAGATCATACCAATTGCCAAAGAAGGGAAGTCACATTTCATATTCCAGATCAATCTACGATCGTCTAACGATGAACGGATGAACATAACCTTCCAGTGGAAATTTATTCCATCTTATTGGTCTTGATTCCACTATATGAAGGTTATTTATCTCAAATGGTTGGTGAGAAACTCACGATTAAGAATATTCCCATTGTACGGGAGTTTGATGATGTCTTTCCGGAGGAATTTCCGGGTCTTCCACCAAATCGTGAAGATGAGTTTTCAATAGAACTCGTACCGGGTGCATTGCCTATTTCAGAGACACCTTATAGAATGACCCCAATTGAGTTGCAGGAATTGAAGAAGCAACTCCAAGAGAATCATGATAAGGGATTCATACGACCAAGTGCTTCACCTTGGGGAGCACCTATTCTGTTTGTTATGAAGAAAGATGGATCAATGAGACTCTGCATTTATTATCAATAACTTAACAAGATCTCTATCAAGACCAAATATCCTCTCCCGCACATTGATGACTTATTTGATCAACTACGTGGAGCTCAATACTTTTCCAAGATTGATCTTCATTCAGGGTATCACCAATTAAGGATCAAAAAGGAGGATATACCAAAGATGTCGTTCCGTAAAAGTTATGGACACTATGAATTTATAGTGATTCCATTTGGTCTTACTAATGCCCCTACTATCTTCATGGATCTGATGAATAGAGTCTTTAGAGACTATCTTGATTAGTTTGTGGTAGTCTTTATAGATGATATTCTTGTATATTCAAAGAGCAATGAAGAACATGAAGATCACTTGAGAATTATGTTGACGACCCAGAGAAAGGAGAAGATTTATGCCGAATTTACCAAGAGTGAATTTTGGCTTCAAAGAGTTTCATTTTTGGGTCATATAATCTCAAAAGAGAGGATATATGTGGATCCCGCAAAAACAGAGGTTATCGAAAGATGGTCGAGAACAACAACAGTAACTGAGATCCGAAGTTTTCTTGGTTTGGATGGATATTATCGACGTTTTGTGAAATATTTTCCACGATTATCTATTCCACTCACCAAGTTGACTCGAAAAGGAGTTATGTTTTCCTGGACGGAGAAATGTGATGTGAATTTCAAGGAGTTGAAAAGAAGGTTATCCAGTGCACCTGTACTCACACTTCCTTGTAGTGGAGAAAGGTTTGTGATCGACAGTAATGCATCCAAGAAGGGATTGGGGTGTGTTCTTATGCAAAATGATATATTGAAAGCTTATGCCTCACGGTAGTTGAAAAACCATGAGAAAAATTACCCAACTCATGATTTGGAGTTAGCTGTAGTAATATTTGCATTAAATATTTGGAGGAATTATCATTATGGAGAAATGTGTGACATTTATACTGATCATAAAAGTTTAAAGTATATTTTGACAAAAAAGGAGATGAATATGCGCCCAAGAAGATGGTTGGAGCTGATTAAGGATTACGACTACTCAGTTCATTACCACCCTAGGAAAGCATACAAGGTGGCAGATGCATTAAGTCGACAAGACCATGCTAGCTTATCCATGATGAGGATCACAAAAGACCCAATATTTATGGATTTACAAAAGATGGATCATGGAATTATAATGAAAGGGAAAAAATCGTATCTTTATCAAATGAATGTCCAACCATCTATACATTGAAGATTAAAGAGGCACAGAAATAAGATGTTGAGTTACAAAAGAAGGTGAGAAATGTTCCTGAATTCAACCTTGATTGTGATGGGATAATAAAGTTCAGGAATCGGGCTTGTGTTCCTCCCATCCCCGAATTAAAGAAGGAGCTGCTGGATGAGGATCATAGTTCTTCATTTTCTATTCATCCTGGAAGCACGAAGATGTATAGGGACCTAAAAGAGTACTTCTGGTGGGATGGCATGAAAAGAGATGTTGCTGAATATGTCTCTCGATGCTTGGTTTGTCAGCAAGTTAAAGCTGAGAGACATAAGTCTAAGGGGATGTTACAACCATAACCTATACCTGAATGGAAATGGGAAAACATCACTATGGACTTTGTCACTAGACTTCCTAAAACAACCAAAGGCAATAATTCTATCTGGGTCATAGTTGATCGTCTTATAAAGTCTGCACACTTCATTGCTATTAGAGAGGATTTCTCTCTAGATCAGCTTGCCAGAATATATGTAAAGGAAGTGGTAAGATTGCATGGAGTACCACTTTCGTTTATATCTGATCGGGATCCGAGGTTTACCTCAATGTTCTGGCGAAGTCTTCAGCATACTCTTGATACAGAGTAGAGTTTCAGCACTGCTTATCATCCTAAGAAAGACGGTCAGTCTGAGAGAACAATTCATACTCTAGAAGATATGTTGAGAGCTTGATCTATGGGTTTCAAAGGTGGTTGGGATCAACAACTACCTTTGGTGGAATTTTCTTATAATAATAGCTTTCACTCCAGTATTCAGATGGCTCCTTATGAATCTCTCTATGGAAAGAAATGCAGGACTCCATCTTGCTGGGATGAAGTTGGGGAAAGAATGATATTAGGACCTGATATTATTGATGAGATGGAAGAAAAGGTCTGATCTATTCAACAACACATAAGAGCAGCTCAGAGTCTACAGAAAAGTTATGCCGACAACCGAAGAAAAGACCTAGAGTTTGAAGTGGGTGATAAAGTGTTCCTACGAATATCTCCTTGGAAGAGGGTCATGAGATTTGGAAAGAAGGGGAAGTTGAGCCCTAGATATATCGGTCCTTTCGAAATACTGGGTCGTGTTGGGAAGGTAGCTTACCGATTGGAGCTTCCACCGAATCTCTCTCATGTTCATGATGTGTTCCATGTATCTCTCCTGATAAAGTAAATACATGATCCTTCACATGTACACAGCTCAGAAGTTGTACCGCTCGAGCAAGATCTTTCTTATGATGAACAACCGATAGAGATTCTGGATCTTAGTGAAAAAGTCCTACGAAAAAAGACCACTCTCTTGGTGAGAGTTTTATGAAGTAACCACCAATTAGAAGAATCTACATGGGAACTTGAGGATATGATGAGGGAGAGGTATCCTCATCTGTTTGTTACCAAGTGACGAATTTCGAGGGCGAAATTCATTTTAAGGGGGGTAGAATGTAACACCTGAGACTTTTATAAGAAATATTTTTTTATGTTAAATAAATCATCAAAAGAATCATTCAATACACACAAAACTTTCTTGGCTTTCTTTACACGCAATCGCGACTTTCCTCGATAGCTTGCGTCGTACGCAATACCGAGTTTCACTAAACAACGATATGCTATTAAAATATAATTAAAACTAGCGGTTATGAATAGTAATAACCACTTTTTGAATAATTATGAATTTTATTTTTCAAAATGGACTTCATTTTTGGATTCGGAATATCGAAATTAGCCTAGGGTGAAATTTTTGTATTTTTCTGAAAACTTTCAATTTTTGACGAATAGTGAAAACGTTGGGTTACTATTTAAAAACCGACTTTTTATTTAAATAATTATTTATTTTAATTAAATTTTATTCTAGGGAAAATTGTTACATAGTACCTATATAAGTTCAATTCAATTCATTCTAGTCATTTTATAATAATTTTATATATATAAAAATTTTATTGAACTTTTCACCGTCTTTTACCCACCTCCTAGGAGAATTTGCAAATTTACATAAAACATAATTTTACCGCTTCTGTGGGTGGAATTTCAAAAATCTGAGAGACACGGTTGATGTCAGTAATTAGAATGTGGATCAATGAGATGAAAATAATTTTTTGTGAATAGTAACTTTTTACTTTTATTTACAACGGTTAAAAGTAAATAGGGTAATTAAGGATAAAAATGATATTATTATTACCCTAACACATGTCCTAATTCTATTGGATAAGTGTAATTCGACCAAAAACAACCTTAGGAAAAAAATATGACCATTTAGGCCCACTTGATTATATCAGGACATTTATTATTAATTTATTTAAAGAAGGGATAAAATAGTTAAAATCAAAGTTTAATAAGTAAACAATTTTTAATATAGGGTTATACATAAGATAAACTCGACTATAAATATTAATTAGAAACATTAAACTATTTAATACATAATTTTATTTTATTTGTTATTTTTAGACATTAAATAATTTAATTTATTTATGACACAAAGATGATACAATAATTATCTTATTAATGAAATATTGATATAATTGATGTTATAAATACCCAAATAAATGTAATTTGAGAATTTTTATGAATTACACTAATTTTATAGGTTAATATGACATGTTAGTATTGATTTAATTAACTTTTTTCGAATTAATCATTCTGTTAGGATTTTCACAAAAATCAATTACCAAATAGTATCAAAATTGACATAAAATAGTTTTTAAAAGAAATATTATATTATTAATTGTTATTTTATCTCTAAAAATCGATGGTTCTTCCAAATTACTTAGATAAGGTTATATATATTAATAATAAACAACTTCTGGTTCTTTTGGCTTGTTATAGTAAGTTTGTTAACCTTATAGTGTAAGAACACAAGAAGACACGGTAAAAGTAAAATTATTTAACTTAAAAGTTAAATCGAAATGATATGGTTAAAATATGAACATAAACATGTCTGAATTATATTTTATTAGAGTAGTTATACACATACCCACCTTAGCAAATTTGGAGCTATTTAAAACCGAATTTGGATTTATTATAAAATAATATTTTTAGTTTTTCCAAAGTAGCCCCTCTCCTCCCTTATAAAAGGGAACCTCCTCCCCCTCTTCCTCACACCACATTGAGCCTTCAAGCTAGTCCAACCCCTTACAATTTCTCCTATAAACATCCTTAGAGACATCCTAGAGGTCCTGGTCTTCTTCAAAGACCATGTTTAGTGCCCTAAAAGGAGGTCTCAAAGAAGCGCTTCAAAGAAGAGGTAATGTCCGTTACCGATTCTTTCAACATTATTTCTTCGTCAACTTATTCTTCTTTAGTCGTTTCATTATGAATTAATAACATCAGTATCACTCATATATTGATATGTTATTATAAGTATGAAACAAACCTATTTCATCATCTATCCATCCTACGGAGAACAAAATCACCGCGCATGCGTACGTACGGAATACCGTCTCCACGCCGTGGTGTAAACTATTTTCCAACACCACCTTACTTGGATGGGTATAATGATGTAAATAATGACTATATATTATTATTGTAAAGTGATATTGATTCTGAAATAGTATACATACACTCCCATACAATTCCATGATCATGGGAACGATATCATCGCTCGTGCGTACGTACGGAATACCGTCTCCACGATGTGATGCGACTCGTTTTACATGATATTCATTGCATAATGATTATATAAATGAATTGAATGAACTAATATGATATATATTACACTAATACCATTCTGGAAATGAGGTATCTATAACCTAAAAAGAAAAATAAGAATTTATTCGACAAAACACGCATGAGAACAAAAAGTAATAAACACCTGAATAACAAGTAGCAATGAAATATTACTAATAAGAAGCTAAAAATATGACCATATATGATATCATAAAAAAACGTATGATTCTGTAATAATTCAATAACATTATTTAAATCATTATATAGGAGGTTCAGACACTTACGAAGCAAATCAGACCTAAGGTAAGGGAAAATATCACAATTTCATTTTTATCCGACATTTTTTATACTTTGGTATTTACTGGGGTGTATTTTATCATCCACATACATGTTTCCTCAATATGTTATATTTATATCCTTCTACAATAGTTTATATCCAATTTTACCCTTTGGTGAGTTTTTAGTAAATGATATGAAAGGAATCTTTTGTCATTTTTCATACGAGGTACTTTTTGATTTTTCTGACAAAAGTACGAGAAGAATGTTTTTTTAACTTATACGGCATGAATGGATTTTTATAACATTATTTACAAGAAGCTTCCTTTACATGTTTTCAAGTTTATTTTTAATCAACTTTTTTATTTTAGAATTGTATAACATGTTAAGAAAGGAAAAGAGTTTTTGAAGTAGAAAGGATATTTTCCTCAAGAACGGAGTTCAAGTATTTTATCAAAATTATTTTACATCTAAGATAATAAAGGGTTATGTTTTTATTCCTATTATTACATTGATTTGATTATGTTGTGATGGAATTATTTTTATGAATTACTTTATCTTATATGAGTTGTTTTATGATGTCATGATGTCTAAGATTCCCATTTTTATTACATGGGTTATGCTATGATGTATGGTTTATGATTTTGTGGCACATATAATAATGGTATCATTATGAGATGGGTGGGACCTATATCTCCCTCCAATTAATTGGGTAAAGATTTTATATCTCATGAGATAGACATGGTTGGAATGGCAGGTTAAATTGGTTCAGTGTAATAGGACTGAAACGAGGTGTGAACTAGGTTCATAAATGGACTTTGTCCACTAAGATAGTCTTGGCAATGAGTCTTGACTAATAAGAAATGATTATCTATGATTATGTGTGTATGACACAAAGTTTCATGTTTTAAGTTATGATTATTGGGATTACATTTCACTACTATTATTTATCCCATGTTTTGAAATTATGATCTCCTTTGCAGGTTAAGATTTCTAAAAGTTATGTTCTTATGTATATGATGTGATTGATATTTCTTTTGTTGACCCTTACTGAGCATTTGAGCTCACCCTTTTGTATGTTTTATTTCCCCATGCCAAGAAGAAGGTTATTAAGTGGGATATTCCAAAAAGGGACTCTAGATATGATGGAATAAATGGGAGGAAAAGTAGATGCTTTATGAACCAATTGTTTATGTTTCCCAGTTTCTAAAGACTCTATACCTATACGGTCCTTTCCTGGTTTTGTTATATGTTTTAATAAGTGTGCTTGAATTCTGAAGTAATAAAAATGTATTTAAAGTATGGGTCATTATATTTATTATAACATATATAATATTCTGTAACCTATATATGTACATTGTATTGATTTATATGATTAAACTAGTTCATAATAATCTAAATACCTCCAAAAAAAGTATATTGTTTTCATTAAAATTTCATCAAATGATTCATCTTCATTACATGAAAAAATGATATAAATAACAATAAACAAATATAGATGTTCATAAATAATAGATATTTTAAATTATGGATAATTTTATCCTTTCCACATAAACATCCATAATCATATACAAATATTACAATCAGGAAAACCAAGGAAACAAACACTCTAGAATGAAAACATTCAATCATAGGACTTATCAATAAAAATTAATCTACATTATAAAAATATTATTAAAAAAATACATGACTAATAGATTATTAATTATGTTAACAATAAGTCTAATTTTGAATTCTAGGACTTTATGTTCAAGAGTGAAACACAATCGAAGATAAGGTAAGGGTTTTCTTTCCGAAATTCCATTTTCATTCTAGTTAATTTTCCTAACTACTTATCACAATTAAATTAATATTCATTCATATTTAGCCATCATTATTTCTATGTGAATTATCTATATATGTGTTCCAGCCATAATCATACCTTTAATTTTTTGGGTTGTTATTTTATTTTAAGGGATCATTCAAAAATTATTCCTGATACAAAATCTTGTTTCAAGGGAATTCTTAAAATTTGAACCTAATTTCAAGGTCCCCCTATAATCTATTGTTGAAAAACATTATATTTATAAAATTACTCAGTTTATTATGACAATAGTATCATAATTCACTTCTTTTTTTATGCAAGGGTTTTTCCAAAATAACTTTTCATGACAAAGTAAAAGAGTATTTATCTCAATAATTACTAGATTTAATAAGAGTATCATCATCTGTTGCTACTCTCATGTTGATTATTATGTATTATTGTGATTAATATTTTATTCTATTATCTACGATATTTATTTTCCTGGTTTATTATTAGTTTTTATGTCCATGAGCTATCGTAAAACCATTAAATATTTTATTCTAAATGGTTTGTGTTTAGGCTTAATGTTCAAAAAAAGTTATTTTCACTTAATATATTAATTTAAATGTGATTGTAAATATTGATTACGATTTTCCTCATTCATATGAGTAACTCATTGGCCATAGTATGTTTGGGGTGGGTCCCACTATATTCTCTTAGTGAATTCGTAGGTTTCATGAGACAACCACTTGTCTTGGCACAAGGACTTGATAAAATGATTATTTATAGGGTCATTATGAGGCCTTAATGATACTATTTGGATGACCCACATAATGTGTTCTCACATTATGAAAATAGTATTGATTGATCTTGTGGTTATTAAACTAGAAGAATACCCATTATTAATTTTTACTATGGAAATATGTATTCATCACTTGTTCCTACAATAATGTGTTCATGTTTATTGTTAAATTATTGTGTTTTTAGTTATTCTTAATCTCTAATGAATATGTCTATGATATAATATGTTGTACTGCCGACCCTTATTGAGCATTTGAGCTCACCCCATTCATATGTTTCATTTTCCCAAGACATGATTATATTTAATTTCAATGACATATAGAAATAAACTACGATTTATATATGTTGTCGACAGAATTTATATGTTGTTTTTTTATTTTATATTGTATTTATGAACATATATACGTATCATTATTCCAATGAGACTAAACTAATCGTTCCTTCATGATGTATATTCCTAGTTTATATGACTTTATAATTAAATAATGCACCCTCTTTGGGCAACCGAGGTCGGTTCTTTACCATTGGTATCAAATGTTGTTTTGTATAAATCATGGAAACTAGATTTAGAAAACATATATTCAGGAACAAACCCCCAAGAATGTCTTTGATGACAAACATACAAGAACATCATGGTTCTTTGTTAAGGAATATATTCCTTAGTTCATTCATGAAAATAAAACCCTTTCTAGATTATACAAGTTGACGTTGTTTTGGAAGAGATGTACCTAGGTGTGAAAACTCTAACAAGGAGGTTCATGCCTGACCCCAAGTATATTGGTACACGACTATGGGCACTACAATGTACCTGGTTTTTCACTCCTAGGGGATATTTTTATGATAATTCAAAATTTCATTACAATCCATTATGGTGAATTTAAATGTTAATGTTTCCTCAATGAAACCAAGATTATGATTATGAGATTATATGTGTATATAATTTAAATATTTCTACATTGAGATTATAAATTATGATTCATATCCTATTATATTGAATGCCATTATTTAAAAGTGGATCATATTTTAAGGAATGTAATTTACATAAATGCTTGTTTCCCATTCATGGATTTCCCTGAGATGAAAGATAATGATGATGGCTCTATTAGTGTGATTGGTGTTGAGAAACATATAACTATAATGTGAATGATAACTCGAGTTTTGAATAAAAACCATACCTAAATGGAGAATCTGTATCCACAATGTGGGGGGAGCTACGTTAGATTTCTTTATCCAACAACATCCTTCGTCATTAAATTCAACAATCAATCCATTTGTATCGAGCTGTAGAAATGTTCTGAATATAATGTATTTCTCACAACGAGATATAACAAAAGAGGGTAGGTTGTAATGCAGTTTATAATCTGTCGGGAGATTCAAATAAATTGAGGTCATTAATAAATATCATAAATGATGAAAAAATATAAGATATGGAATATATTTGATTTAATTAACCTTCCTATAAAAAAATATCCAATGCGAAACAACGAGCGGATATGAAGAGGCAATTCATGAATCATAGGAAGAAGGAGGTTGATTTTTTTTTGAAAATTGAATACATCTTACAAGGATGAAAATTCATTATGTGGACTAAATACTTATTCATTGGTGAATAATTTTTCAATTCTTTGATGGTTTAAAACCATTCATCCAATTGAAAATAGTCTCCAAAAGTTTCGCAACATATGAAGATATAGTCTCAAGTTCTATCAAGAGGAAAAAGAAAAATATTATGTATTATGAAATTAATGGAAAACAATAGAAGAAGAGGGATGTCAATAACTCAATAAAATTAAATAATGAATTGGAGAACAAGGGAGGAGTTTCCCTTCAATTCTGTAGTTATTGTGGGATGAAAACCCATGGAGCATTATTGTAAGGAATGGGAGTCAGTTATAGTTGCATAGAAAAAGGCCACCTTTCATTGGATTATAAGTGGATGAATGAAGATACCAATGATAAAAAAAATTTAGGTAGATGGTACATTATGAAAATTAATATCCTATAAATTATGGAAACAATACACAAAGAATGAAAAGGGAGAAAGTTCAATCATATTCTATCAAAAATGTTGAGGATGAAGTTCCTAAAAATGTGGTGGAAGGTACTTTAGTCATTTCCCCAACATAGATAATCCATTATTTGGTTTTGATTCACTTTATTCCTTAATATCTAAATAATATTCCACGAAAATAAGATATTTTCAATTTGATTTAATAAGGGAGTTGTTAGTCAAAAATCCTAAAGAAAGTATCATTGTAATAATGTTGTGTCTGTCAGTCCCCATTATGGCATAGAAAATGCTTGATCATCGCATTTTATTTTCATACCCATGATATAATTTTATATAATTTTTCGTATGGAATAAATTCTGAACCATGAAAATAAAAATTATTTCATGAATAATAATGATTTTATTTTTGAGGACACTGTGGAATCCCTTATCTTTAGTGCATAAACATCACTATATGATTGTCATCCAAATCCACCCCCAGAAGAACTACTGAATTCAATTGTTTTGGAGAAAGAAAATTTCATAACTATTTGGTTTGAAAATAAATGTTCAAATATAGGATTTATCTATTGTTCATGTATATGCTGATATCATTCTAGAGGATTTACCTACGAATCCTCTAGATGGGGAAATTGATTTTAACATTAACTTAACTCTTAATTCATGGACCATATAAAAGACCCCTTATAGAATGACCACTGTAAAATTCGTGGAACTTATGAAATAACTAGACGAATTGATTTATGAAAGATTTTTTCCTTATTATTTCTCCATTATGATCTCTTGTTCATTTTGTTAAGAATAATTATAGATCAATGAGGTTATGGATTGACAATGTGGAGATAAATAATATAACAATAAAGAACATGTATCCCCTTCCTCACATTATGAGTTTACATTAAAACTTTTTTGGACTGAATAATACACCTACTATTTTCATAGATATAATGAGTATAGTTTTCAAGGAATGTCTTATATACATTGTTGTGGTATTTATTTATGTTATCTTGGTGTGATCTAAAACATATGATGATAATTAAAATAACTTGAACACTATTTTAAATTCTCCTTGTAGAAATAAATTATAAGTGATGTTTAGAAATATTGGATTCAACATCAATTAGTTTCCATTCATTACCACATTGTCTCTAAAGATGAAATATATTTCGATAATTTGAAGAAAAAGGTTGTGAAAGAATGTCCTAATCCATTGAATATAGCTGAGGTATTTATTTTTATTGGTTCAGTTGGTTATTATTGTCATTTCATTTAGAACATCACCCACATAGCCATCTTGATGAACAATATTTCAAAAAAAGTGGTTAAATTTATATGGACAAATGAATGGGGGGACCGTTTGATGGATTGTATAGGAGATAATTGAATTCAAGAATCCTAACTCTACCATCAAGTTATGATGGGTTTTTATATATAGTGATGCATCAAAGAATGTACATGGTGGTTTAATTATGTAGAATGATAGAGTTATTGCCTATGCATCAAGGAAGTAAAAAACTCAGGAACAAAAAAAATACAACTAATTATATTGACTTTTTAGGAGTAATATTTTTTCAAATGATATAGATACCTTACCTCTCTATTAATAATTGTGAGATATACACAGATTACAGAACTATGATGTATATCTACACAATGAAATTATACCACATGAGACCAATATGATGGATAAAACTACTCAATGTCTATGATTGACCCATATGCTACCACCCATGAAAGGAAGATAAGTTATTTAATGCATTGATCATGAAGGTTCAAAGATTTCTGAAAATAAATATGGATTGATAAGTATCCTTTGTAAATGGATTAAGTGAGGATAAATAGGTGGATTATCAAAGAATGTGAAACATCAATAATTTTTCAAATGGTTACCCAATAATCATTATTGTAAATAATTAATGAATTATTGTTTGATGACGAGAATCCTTAAAATAAAATTAAATCATTGAAAGATGAGATATTGGAAAACTTCTCTTGTGACGAATGAATATTGAATTTTTTGTATTGGCTATGTGTTCCCTCTCTACACAAGATGTAAAGGAAGTAATTGGATGATTCTTAAATCTTAATATTTTCTATACACCAAGGTAGCACAAAAATGTATAGATATTTGACGGAATATTTTTGGTGGGTTAACATAAAGAGGTAAATTGTGGATTGACTTATAAATTATACTTTGAAAAAGTGATGGCCGAACAACAACATCCTATAAGATTCATGTTACCTCTATATATTCCTACTTGGAAATAGGATGACATCACAATCTATATTTCACTAGTTTACCCAAAAATACTAGGAAGAAAGATGCAATATGGGTAATTGTGGATTTATTTACAAATTCATCACATTCCCTCGCTATAAGGGAGGATTTTCGATGGGTGCTCCAAGAACTACATTATATTAATGAAGTTGTTTCATTTAAAGGATAAACTCTCTGAATTTTTTCTGATCGTGATACACTATCTACATAAAATTTTGGAAAATAATATAGATCACATTTGATACGGAGCTTTGATTTAGTACTTCTTATCTACCACAAAAAGATGACTAATTAGAAAGGATGATCCAAACCAAATAGGAAATGTTTATATATTGTTCACTAGACTTTCAAGATATGTTGGACCAATAATTTCCATTCCTATCATTTTCCTACGATAATAACTTCCATTATAGAAGTCAAATGGAACAATATGATTCATTTTTTGGAAATTTATGCTGTACTTTTACTGGTTGGGATGAAGTTGGAGTAAGGAGGCTTCTCGGCCCAGAGCATATGGAGGAAATAAAAAAAAGGTATAGACTATTCAAGGCCATATCAAAGATACCACATTCAGACAAAAAAAACTATGTTGATAATCAAATAATGTATTTTGAATTTCTAGTGGTAGATGATGATTTCATAAATCAATATATATAGAAGGGTGTTATAATATGTGGGAAGAATGTGAAACTGAGCCCAATGTATGTAAGCCCATCTGAAATTCGGATGATAATTGCAGCTATTGCATATCGTTTGGCTATGCCACCTAGATTATCTATAGTACACAATTTGGTCCATGTCTTGTTTCCCAGGATGTACATGTCAGACCCAACACATGCCCCCACTTCTGAAGGTATAAAATTGGTAGATGATAAATATTACTGTTAAAAGCCTGTCCAGATTCTGGACACTAAATAATAAGTGTTGAGGAATCATATGACTCAACTAGTAAAGATAATTTCAAAAAATCATAAAATAAAATAGGCAATATAAAATATTCTTTACACGTTGTTATAATAGATAATGTAAACATAATTTTACCTCTTATGTGATTTGAAATTCAAAAAAATGACATAAACTATTTCATTATGTAGGATATCATGATTCTAACAAGAAAAAAATCGTTTTTTATAATTAGTAACTTACCCTTATGAATATTAACATACACTAAGGAATAGTAATGAATATTAAAGAATAGTAAATTAGACAATAATAAATACCTCACCCATGTTTTTATATATAAAAATTAGACATCTTATAAGTGAAAAAATGATCATAATATAAGTTTTGGTATTTTTCTATGTCATAAATATATTAATTACATTTTTGGATTATTTAAATAATTTAAAATGTGAATATATTCTCATATAATGTAATCATAAATTGTTACTTTATTATCTTAAGGTTATACAATACATTTATGGGACCCTGATTTATTTCTCAGGGTGTTATAAAATATGTTACTGTACTAAAGTGTTTTATTTGAATGAATTATGATTTTATTGAAAAAAATAAATTAAAAATAAATTGAAAAATAACAGAAAAAAATATTACCGTATAAAATTCCATACATCAAATAATAGTTGTTATAAATATTTGGAATTTTAAAATAGTACATGAATTTTGTGGGAATAGTAATAAAATAATTTACTATAAATGCTGAATACATGATTTATTGGGTCATAAGTGTTGTAAGGCTAATGTAATACCACTAGGTTCAAACTCAAATACACTTATTACTATTGTGGATCACATGAATCAACACATTTGGATGTCATGAATGTATTAATACAATAATGGATAAAATATTCAAAATTAACTCCTCTCCTCCATTATAAACACTGGTCGTACTCCCTCTTCTCTTAACACATCTAAAGCCTTGTTCATTGTCTATGATCAATCCAAATTGCTTTCCTGAGTCACACGCCACATCTAGAAACACGTGTTTATTCTAAAATAGATAAAATCATTCCCATATTGAGGATCTGAAGGAGGTTATTTAATGAGGCAATACATCTTCATTATTATAATTTTTCATTTAAATTTTTCTTATTTTCACATTATCTCATAACCACCTCTATCCAATCGAAACTTATAACTCTAGTATAAACTATATACAAGAATTATAGAATTCTAATGTAATATCCATTATCAATCTTCTAAATATCTCTCACTTTTATAAATGAAATCGTCATCTATGAGGTTCTGATTTAAAACATTCGTGGATGGTGAAGATTCTTTCATCAATTTATCCTTCAATGATAGCCATAAATCCATTTTAATTATTAAACCCTCATATAATACATGTATTATAAAGTATTCAATATTCATGAACTAGTATATGTACAATGTATTACTTTTAATGACAATACAAGTTTAAAATAATCAAAATACCGCCAAATAATCCATGTGATTGTCATTAATATTTCTGCCAATGATTCATCCTCATAACAAGTAAAAAACGAATTTTATAACCATTAACACTTCTGAATTCTCATAAATAATGTATAATTTCAATTCTGTAGAATTACATCCATTCCCCATGAACATCCCTACTCATATACAAATATACCGATCATTAAAACCATGGAAATGAAGACTCTGGAACGATGTTAGTTATTCATATAACATATCAATTAGGATATAATGAAATGAATTAAATTAAGATAATCTAAATGAATGCCTAATAGGTTCTGAATTAAGTATTTAATAAGTCTTATTTTTATTTGAATTTTTTATATATTTGTACCAACCCGAATCATCCCATCATTTATGGGGTGTTATATCTGTAACGCCCCGACCCCAGTTACCCAGAGTCGGTGCATTATTACATAACATTGGCATGATCACAAGAAAGATCAAATCTCGAAAGACCGATTGGTTTAGTAGCCTTGGAAACACTAGATATATTCATAAGTTTTACATTACATCATAAAATGAAAAACTACTACAACAACATAATGTTTCCATAGTCCACACTATAATCCCCTCATAATATCCCTAAAGGTCATTCATAACTTACATCTTCACATCCTGGGAAAAATAAAACATAGAAAAGGGGTGAGCTCAAATGCCCAGTAAGGATAACAATATAGCGGAAACTTTCATAATGAAGAATAAACATTTTAAGGAAATGTATAACTAATACAAAAGCCTTTTAAACTTGAACATTTAATATAGTATGGCATAAATAAAATGAAATAATTCCATTTACTTATTCACATGGTTATTCTACTAATCTAATAATCACATGCAAAATCAATAACCACTTTCATAATGATGGAATGCATAATGCCAGACTATCATAACCACATAGCCAAGGCCTCGTGCCAAGACTACAAATAAGATTTTGTCAAGGCCTTGTGCCAATACACTAGTTTGTCTCATGATACCTACCAATGCATCGAGGAGCTATAGCGGGCTCCACCCGTCACTTATTAAGTCCAATGCATTCCCATATGAAAAGGTTTAAACATAACATAAAAATTCGTATTAAAACTAGCATACGAAATGTCAATACTTTCACCATAAACTATGAATGGTATAAAAATAGCACATCCACAGTCAAACATATCACAAAACCTTCAATACAATATAGAAGTTTTGTATCATAATAAATCAACTTCAAATAATCTTAAAATCCATCAAAGGATGTTGACATAGATGAAATCAAAATTCTTTTTAAAGAAATATCTCCTTTTATTTTGAAATAATTTAAGATCCATATAAAATAAAACATTTTCTTTGAAAATATTATTATAAGCTTGTAAGGGAAGTTTTGAAGATTTTATAACGGTGGAAATTAGCCGCACCCGCCGTATAAGTTTAAAAAAAACGTTCTTACCTTAATTCTGTCGAAAAGGTTAAAAATGACCTTGTTTTGAAAACGATGGAAAGATTCATTTATAAACCTCTTATAAAAAGTAAAACAAGGGTATAAATGACTTTAACCCATATTCTTGTAAATAATAAAAATGTTTTGAAATACATTTTGAAGAAACATGGATGTGGATGATAAAGAGATCCCAGTAGATTATTACAAATAAACAACCTCGGATAATGAAGAGATTGTGAAATAACCCTTACCAATTTGGTAACTTATGAAACATACAACCCATGAAAGAGGTATCATACAATGAATATGTAAATACACATAAATTAGAGTGTATTACACAAAGAATATAATTATGGGCAGTACATACACCACCCAAAAGGTGATGGTGGAAATATGGCATGAATCTCACGGGAATAAGGAGTGAGATGAAAAACCCTTACCACGTTAATCAACTGAGTTGTATGGCCAAAAGTTAATAACCAACAAATGATTTACAGAATAACATGAATATAAAGAGAATCATGATAATATATATCAAATGGAAGTACACAATACACCACTTTCAATAATTTAGTGGCGAACAATGGAAATCTCACGGAATTGAATGTGAGATAAGAAAATCCCTTACCTTGTACTTTTCCTTGGTTGGGGTAGGTTAACCTCCTGTATAATGGTGAAATAATTGTTATTAAATTATACAAGAATCATATATATTAATATGATATCATATATGATCTTTTAACATTGATTTGTTAATAATATCTTAGAATTATCGTCGTTTCGGGTGTTAACTTACTTGTTTTCTTTTATATGTTTTGTTACGTAAGACATGTTTGTAAAGGATAGGTTGTATATTATTCATATCCAGAATGATATCAAGTCCTTAAACATCATTTTTAAATCATCAAATGATAATTATACTTGAATGGATACGATGGAGAATGAATCTCATCGCGTTCGTGGAGACGGTAGTCCGTACGTACGCACGAGCGACAATATCATTCTTTTGATATTAAAATAATATATAAATGGATGTTATATCATATATACATAATCATTAACATGTTATATTTATTATTTACATGAGTTACACATCATTATTATACCCATCCAAATAATAATATATTGAATAACAATTACACCACGACGTGGAGACGGTAAGCCGTACGTACGCACGTATGGTGACATGTTATTCAAAGGGTTGATAGAATAATGAATATGGTTGTACCATATTTATAATAACATCACAGTATATGTAATATACTGGAGTTATTATTTTATAATGGTAAGAACAAAGAAAGAGGAAGTGGATGAAGAAAGGAACTTGGAAAAGGGTGGTGAAATCATTACCTCTTCTTCGGGTTCTTCCTTTTGATTTGATCAAAAGAGCTCCTTAGGTTGGCTTTCTGATCAAACTAAGGACTCTAGGTTGTAGTGAGGGATGTTGGGAGTGTATTTGGGCAGAGTTTGGCCGAGCCAAAAGGCTTTGAAGGTGTTAAGAAATGAGAAGGAGGAGTGCCCTTTTACAAGAGGGGTGAGGGGCACCTTTGGAAAAGCTAGAAATATTAATTTATAATAAATTCATATTCGGTTTCTAATGGCTCCAAAGTTGATTATTCATAGTTTAAGGTGGGGATAGGTCGAAAAACACTCAACCAATAGAATTTAGACAGGTTTGTGTACTTATATTAACATTATCTTTAAGTATTAACTCTAAGTTAATTAGTTTCACTTTTACAATGTCTCTTTGTATTTTTATATAATATGGTTAATAAACTTACTATATACATCCAAGCGACCCCCAAGTGGTCCATTAATGATGAAACTATCCTTATATAAGTTTCTTGGCCGAACCTTAGATTTTTAGGAATTTAATATCAATTAATAATATAATATTTTTTTTAAAAACTCTTTTATGTCAATTTTGACACTATTCAATAGTTGATTTTTGTGAAACTTATAACAGATTGATTACTTCGAAAAAAGTCAATTAAATCAATCCTAATATATCATATTATCTTAGAAAATTAGTTTAATTCATTAAAAGTTTCATATTATATTTTTTTGGGTATTTATAATATCAATTATTTTAATTTTTCACTATTATAGTAATTACTGCATCATCATTGTGTCATAAATAAAATAAATTATTTAATGTCTAAAAATTATAAATAAAATATCATTATGTAGGAAATCTTTTTATATTTCTAATGAATATTTATAATCTAAAATCCAACTTATATAACCCTATGTAACAATTGTTTTGCTAAAAGATATATGCTTGTGTCATTTTTGTATTCATTTTGACTTAATTAAAATAAAGTGTCATTATCACTTACAAGTGGATCCATGGGGTCCCAAAATCGACCCAAAGATTCCCATGGTCGACCATGTATCAACCAATAAGGTTAAGACACGTTTTAGGGTAATTTAGTATTATTATAATATTATTTTTTGACCCTTATTTACCGGATTTACCCTTAACCATGGTAAATAAAATATTTACCGCAGTAATTATTCAAAATGTCTAAAAATAAAAGTTACCTATGTACACAATTTGAACATCCTGATTCCAAATATGGAATCCATTTTTCTAAATTCAAAACACAGAAGTGGCAGAAATTAATTTAAAATTAATTCCCGCTGTCAAAACAAAAAACGTGTTTTTAAGAGATAATAACTATCAAAAGATTGACACTTGTTTATGTTCGGTTTAATTGTAAAATTATGTCTAATGACCAACATTATATTAAATTGTAAAAATATATTCTAAATATACTTTAAAACCACTCAAATTCATAATTTATCACTATTAATTATTTTGATTAAAAAATTTGTTTTTAATTAAAATTTAGTAATTTTCACTATTCATCAAAATATGAAAGTTATCCGAAAAGTACCAAAATTTCACCTTAGGCTAAATTCGATATTCCGAATCCAAAAATGAAGTCCATTTTGAAATATAAAATATATATATTTTCAAAAATTAGGTATTACTATTTATAACGGCCAGTTTGATTGGTTATGGTGTGTTAAAACTCGGTGTTGCGTACAACACACGCTATCACATTATTCAAAGGGAAACGTACCGTGGAAGCTTGGGGTGTTTCATTGTAAATTTTTGATGTCCCCATTTAGTCAAAAAGTTTAAAATATTGTATTTAAAAAGGTTTCACTATTAGAAGATGATAAAAGTGAAATACTAAAAATGAATCTGTTCTTGCATTATGACTAAGAAACTCATAATAGGGATTCTAAAATTATAAGGATTATATAAAGTTCAAAATGTAGTTAATACTATTCATGACCTCTTTTAATGGTGTGATTGAACTCGGTGTTGCGTGTAGTGCAAGTTATTGAATTATTTTTAAGAAATAACACACTATGAAATCTTGGGGTGTTACATTCTCCCCTCCTTCAATAAATTGCGTCCTCGCAATTTGAAATTGTTCTTCAAAAATAAAAGGTTGAAAGTAGAAAATATATTTGTGGGAAAACCCACATCGGAAATTGGGTTACTAAAATTTAGTCTTAATATGAGGAAAATAGAAATTAAAGGGTCACCACCAAATTATGATCTCGATTAGGAGAACATTGGTGGCAATTAGAGACATATAATTGGAGGAAAAAACGTAAATATTTATAGGTAGTGATTGAGGTCATCAATCACAAAAAAGTATAAAATTGAGCTCCTTAAACTCATCAATCCATGATGATTTGAAGTACCATCGGTTCAACAAAATATATGGTATTGGGACAACACATTTTTGACATTTCAAAATATCTTAGTTGAAATCCCACATCGAAAAATGAATTAATGAGGCCTCTATTTAAAATAAAGAGTGGAAAGTATGAAGATTACCGAAAATAACACATACTAGGGTTCCATGTAGGAAAATATGGATATGGAAGAGAAATCTAACCATCAATTATCTGATGGAGAGTGGTAGAGAACATGGCTATGAAAAGGCCAACAATCCCAAAGCCATAAATTTGTGATGATTTAAGGTACCATCTAGGACAACATTTTTGTTCTAAGTTTCTATTATTAATGTTGAGGAATTTATTTATGAGATTGGATAAGATAATAAGGAGATATACTTACTTTATAATTAGAATTTTACCCATTAATAAATTTCTACCACAAACTCATCTTTCATTCTAAAAGATAATAGAACGTAAATTTTTTTTTTCTATTTATACTATTCGTACAGGGTTCCAAAATAAATGAATTATAATTCATCTACCAGATCTTTTAAAAAAAACTACATTATTTAATTCAGGACATCTCGTGGGACAGTGGTAGGTGATACACCCTTTTCGCCCTTCGGTTGCGGGTTCAAGTCTCGCAGCCTTGCCGGACGCGACGGGTTGCCGCCTGACCTCCGGGTTGTCCTTTTATGGCAATCCAAAATAATCCAAACTAGAACTATCCAAAATACTTCTGTCTAAACTCACAGTCCAACATTTATAAGGAAGGTAAACATAATATAGATCTTTTTTTCCCCGTAATAGAATATGAATACCTTCATCATGTATTACCATATTCCTTATTGATTACATTCATGCTCCCTTATTCCATATAGAATGCTGGATATACTTCATTAATCCAAAAATGTTTTAAACCCCAACAATGATGGAATATACAAATCATTAATCAGTTCCAAGGTAGTCAAGAATATACAATATAATTTATCCAAAACAATCACATATTATTCCAAAATCACTACCTCAGTATCAGAACTATATTATGATTTATCATTCTCTCACCCATATATTTTCCAAAAATTTATCCTGCTATTGAGTCACTTTTCTTTGTTCCACACAATCTCAATTCCTTAATTAAATAGTACTGCAGTACAATCCTTATATACTCCATGATTATTTTAACAAGTACATTGTTGATACAACACTCAATTGACATAATCCACATAAGAACTCTAATCATCCCTCTTCATCTGTGGTAGTATCATAACATGATTATTATCCAATAACATCATTTGCGGCATAGTCTGATGACTGGGACATAGGTTCGCGTAGTGTCCAAACTCCTTGAAAATGAAGCATTGTACATTTGAAACCATTTTCTTACCCTTGCAGTCACGTACTTTGTGCCCTTTTCCTCCACACTTATAACAAACTCCCATTCCTTTCAGGAAAGTTCCAGGGTGTTTCTTTCCACAGTTACCACATATGGGAAAATTCTTCTTTTCTCTCTTACTTTTATCCATCTTTCTCTCTTCCATCCTTTTCTTCTCTTGCTTCCCTTCAAAGCCATAGGACTCAGTAAACTCTTTACATATCTTATCAACACATGATATTATTTCTTCATATGATGATAATACATGGGAGACTATTTCTCTTATAAATTCTAGCTTAAGACCATGAAAGATATGATCCTTCCTTCTCTTTGGATCATGTGCATTTCTGGAGTTCTCATTCCTTCTACTGGGAGCCATTTCTAAACAATGGCATACACTAGATCAGTTTATGAATCAAAATACATAATCCCATACTTATAAAACACTTAACATAAATTGAACTATTTATGGATATAATCCATAATCATAATAATGTTTTCTTTAAGGAAGTATATACTCATAAACCCTTCAAAATGATTTGTAAAGAAAATGAGAGTTATCCTAAGCATATCTCCCGGGAGTGTCGTAACCAAGAGTGCAGCAAGGCCCGTTGTCGTGCACCAGTTCCCGTTCGAGTCTAGCTCAAAGCGGTGATTTCGGGTTTTACCCCTAGGTACATCTGGGCCAGAGCCGCCTCTACCTGCTCGTATCCAGACAGGGATGTATTGCTCGTAAAACTCACAAAATCTCTACAATACCAAAATTCTAGGAAGTTCTTCTATACTAATCCTCAAATTTCATCTTAGGTATACGTGCTCTAATCAGAGTTTATCTAAATCTAGCTTCCAAGGTTTGTACTAAACTTCCTCTGATACCAACTGTAACGCCCCGACCCCAGTTACCCAGAGTCGGTGCATTATTACATAACATTGGCATTATCACAAGAAAGATCAAATCTCGAAAGACCGATTGGTTTAGTAGCCTTGGAAACACTAGATATATTCATAAGTTTTACATTACATCATAAAATGAAAAACTACTACAACAACATAATGTTTCCATAGTCCACACTATAATCCCCTCATAATATCCCTGAAGGTCATTCATAACTTACATCTTCACATCCTGGGAAAAATAAAACATAGAAAAGGGGTGAGCTCAAATGCCCAGTAAGGATAACAATATAGCGGAAACTTTCATAAATAAGAATAAACATTTTAAGGCGATGTATAACTAATACAAAAGCCTTTTAAACTTGATCATTTAATATAGTATGGCATAAATAAAATGAAATAATGCCATTTACTTATTCACATGGTTATTCTACTAATCGAATAATCACATGCAAAATCAATAACCACTTTCATAATGATGGAATGCATAATGCCAGACTATCATAACCACATAGCCAAGGCCTCGTGCCAAGACTACAAATAAGATTTTGTCAAGGCCTTGTGCCAAGACACTAGTTTGTCTCATGAGACCTACCGATGCATCGAGGAGCTATAGCGGGCTCCACCCGTCACTTATTAAGTCCAATGCATTCCCATATGAAAAGGTTTAAACATAACATAAACATTCGTATTAAAACTAGAATAAGAAATGTCAATACTTTCACCATAAACTATGAATGGTATAAAAATAGCACATCCACAGTCAAACATATCACAAAACCTTCAATACAATATAGAAGTTTTGTATCATAATAAATCAACTTCAAATAATCTTAAAATCCATCAAAGGATGTTGACATAGATGAAATCAAAATTCTTTTTAAAGAAATATCTCCTTTTATTTTGAAATAATTTAAGATCCATATAAAATAAAACATTTTCTTTGAAAATATTCTTATAAGCTTGTAAGGGATGTTTTGAAGATTTTATAACGGTGGAAATTAGCCGCACCCGCCGTATAAGTTTAAAAAAAACGTTCTTACCTTAATTCTGTCGAAAAGGTTAAAAATGACCTTGTTTTGAAAACGACGGAAAGATTCCTTTATAAAACTCTTATGAAAAGTCAAACAAGGGTATAAATGACTTTAACCCATATTCTTGTAAATAATAAAAATGTTTTGAAATACATTTTGAAGAAACATGGATGTGGATGATAAAGAGATCCCAGTAGATTATTACAAATAAACAACCTCGGATAATGAAGAGATTGTGAAATAACCCTTACCAATTTGGTAACTTATGAAACATAAAACCCATGAAAGAGGTATCATACAATGAATATGTAAATACACATAAATTAGAGTGTATTACACAAAGAATATAATTATGGGCAGTACATACACCACCCAAAAGGTGATGGTGGAAATATGGCATGAATCTCACGGGAATAAGGAGTGAGATGAAAACCCCTTACCACGTTAATCAACTGAGTTGTATGGCCAAAAGTTAATAACCACCAAATGATTTACAGAATAACATGAATATAAAGAGAATCATGATAATATATATCAAATGGAAGTACACAATACACCACTTTCAATAATTTAGTGGCGAACAATGGAAATCTCACGGAATTGAATGTGAGATAAGAAAATCCCTTACCTTGTACTTTTCCTTGGTTGGGGTAGGTTAACCTCCTGTATAATGGTGAAATAATTGTTTTTAAATTATACAAGATTCATATATATTAATATGATATCATATATGATCTTTTAACATTGATTTGTTAATAATATCTTAGAATTATCGTCGTTTCGGGTGTTAACTTACTTGTTTTCTTTTATATGTTTTGTTACGTAAGACATGTTTGTAAAGGATAGGTTGTATATTATTCATATCCAGAATTATATCAAGTCCTTAAACATCATTTTTAAATCATCAAATGATAATTATACTTGAATGGATACGATGGAGAATGAATCTCATCGCGTTCGTGGAGACGGTAGTCCGTACGTACGCACGAGCGACAATATCATTCTTTTGATATTAAAATAATATATAAATGGATGGTATATCATATATAAAGAATCATTAACATGTTATATTTATTATTTACATGAGTTACACATCATTATTATACCCATCCAAATAATAATATATTGAATAACAATTACACCACGACGTGGAGACGGTAAGCCGTACGTACGCACATATGGTGACATGTCATTCAAAGGGTGGATAGAATACTGAATATGGTTGTACCATATTTATAATAACATCACAGTATATGTAAGATACTGGAGTTATTATTTTATAATGGTAAGAATAAAGAAAGTGGAAGTGGAAGAAGAAAGGAACTTGGAAAAGGGTGGGGAAATCATTACCTCTTCTTCGGGTTCTTCTTTTTGATTTGATCAAAAGGGCTCCTTAGGTTGGCTTTCTTATCAAACTAAGGCCTCTAGGTTGTAGTGAGGGATGTTGGGAGTGTATTTGGGCAGAGTTTGGCCAAGCCAAAAGGCTTTGAAGGTGTGAAGAAATGAGAAGGAGGAGTGCCCTTTTATAAGAGGGGTGAGGGGCACCTTTGGAAAAGCTAGAAATATTAATTTATAATAAATTAATATTCGGTTTCTAATGGCTCCAAAGTTGATTATTCATAGGTTAAGGTGGGGATAGGTCGAAAACCACTCAACCAATAGAATTTAGACAGGTTTGGGTACTTATATTAACCTTATCTTTAAGTATTAACTCTAAGTTAATTAGTTTCACTTTTACAATGTCTCTTTTTATTTTTATATAATATGGTTAATAAACATACTATATACATCCAAGCGACCCCCAAGTGGTCCATTAATGATGAAACTATCCTTATATAAGTTTCTTGGCCGAACCTTAGATTTTTAGGAATTTAATATCAATTAATAATATAATATTTGTTTTATAAACTCTTTTATGTCAATTTTGACACTATTCAATAGTTGATTTTTGTGAAACTCATAACAGATTTATTACTTCGAAAAAAGTCAATTAAATCAATCCTAATATATCATATTATCCTAGAAAATTAGTTTAATTCATTAAAAGTTTCATATTATATTTTTTTGGGTATTTATAATATCAATTAGTTTAATTTTTCACTATTATAGTAATTACTTCATCATCATTGTGTCATAAATAAAATAAATAATTTAATGTCTAAAAATTATAAATAAATTATAATTATGTAGGAAATCCTTTTAGCTTTCTAATGAATATTTATAATCTAAAAGCCAACTTATATAACCCTATGTAACAATTGTGTTTCTAAAAGATATATGCTTGTGTCATTTTTGTATTCATTTTGACTTAATTAAAATAAAGTGTCATTATCACTTGCAAGTGGATCCATGGGGTCCCAAAATCGACCCAAAGATTCCCATGGTCGACCATGTATCAACCAATAAGGTTAAGACACGTTTTAGGGTAATTTAGTATTATTATAATATTATTTTTTAACCCTTATTTACCGGATTTACCCTTAACCATGGTAAATAAAATATTTACCGCAGTAATTATTCAAAATGTCTAAAAATAAAAGTTACCTATTTACACAATTTGAACATCCTGATTCCAAATATGGAATCCATTTTTCTAAATTCAAAACACAGAAGTGGCAGAAATTAATTTAAAATTAATTCCCGCTGTCAAAACAAAAAGCGTGTTTTTAAGAGATAATAACTATCAAAAGATTGACACTTGTTTATGTTCGGTTTAATTGTAAAATTATGTCTAATGACCAACATTATATTAAATTGTAAAAATATATTCTAAATATACTTTAAAACCACTCAAATTCATAATTTATCACTATTAATTATTTTGATTAAAAAAGTTGTTTTAATTAAAATTTAGTAATTTTCACTATTCATCAAAATATGAAAGTTATCCGAAAAGTACCAAAATTTCACCTTAGGCTAAATTCGATATTCCGAATCCAAAAATGAAGTCCATTTTGAAATATAAAATATATATATTTTCAAAAATTAGGTATTACTATTTATAACGGCTAGTTTGATTGGTTATGGTGTGTTAGAACTCGGTGTTGCGTACAACACACGCTATCACATTATTCAAAGGGAAACGTATCGTGGAAGCTTGGGGTGTTTAATTTTAAATTTTTGATGTCCCCATTTAGTCAAAAAGTTTAAAATATTGTATTTAAAAAGGTTTCACTATTAGAAGTTGAAAAAAGTTAAATACTGAAAATGAATCTGTTCTTGCATTATGACTAAGAAACTCATAATAGGGATTCTAAAATTATAAGGATTATATAAAGTTCAAAATGTAGTTAATACTATTCATGACCTCTTTTAATGGTGTGATTGAACTCGGTGTTGCGTGTAGTGCAAGTTATTGAATTAGTTTTAAGAAATAACACACTATGAAATCTTGGGGTGTTACAATATCGTTTAAAAGGATCTTTAAAATATCCTCCACAACAAACAATCCATTTTCAATGGAATTCCTCAAATTCATACCTATTTTTAAGGGAACTATATAATTTCTTTGAATCCTTTATCTGTCACGACCCCCTCCCCACAAAGTGTACCACTCCTGGGCCAGAAATGTTATAGGGGAGATAATGACCACCGAGTCCTGCCTCCAGTAGATCCAGGGTTGGAAAATAGCACCGATGGTATAATAAACACACAAATGGGAGGCATTACCATCCACGAGAAAACATGCGGAAGAGAGAGATAATATAGACATCAATCAACTCCAAATCAGACTGAAATATAATGAATACCCAAGTACCCATATTAAATGTCAAGAAAAATTACTACAAAATGAAGGGAAAACTACTTGTACCCAAAAGAAAGTAAAAACAGCTGAAACCACAACCCCGAACAGCTCCTGCAACCCTAAGCTAGTAGAAACCAGCTTGATCTCTAACCTGCTCCAAGTGACCTAAAAAGAAGTTTATATATACATAGGGTGAGTATAACAGTATACTCAGTTGGATCCTCCCTGAATCCTCTCGTGAAAAAGTCAAGAAATCTTGCTAAAGCATAGTAAACAATAAGTGAAACTAACTCGTAACCTAAACAGCTATACTAAGTTCCCAGCCTCACCGTGGTAACTCAAACATAGTAACACATACTATAATATATCATATAATAAAGAATATTAAGGGTACCCCACTACTACTTCCACAATGGTTTTTCTCTTTGCCTCAACATCGCTCATCCTAAGCATATATCTCAAAAAAGGCTTTCCCACAGACACCTGTGTGAATCACCACAATATACAACTAATGCACCACAAAGGATTTCTCACAGACACCTGGGCGAAGCACCACACCATCCTCACAACCAAAAGTAACCAGGTATTTTCCGAGATCCACCACATCTCGCATAATGTGTATCGTATGTCGAGTATTATACCTCAATCCATTACAAACCGTACACCAAGTAAGGATCCTCAAGCCATCACGACCTATACATGTTACACCTATAGTAGTCCACAGAATACTATATCCAGAAAGAGTAACTACCAAGAGAAGAGAGCAGGGCCAAAGGGGATAGTCAT
The DNA here is from genome assembly GCA_963277665.1 of Viscum album. NCBI lineage: Eukaryota > Viridiplantae > Streptophyta > Magnoliopsida > Santalales > Viscaceae > Viscum > Viscum album. Next base: position 593,883,405 of record OY728162.1, on the reverse strand, counting down.
CCATTCACCCTCCCACCAGAATGTTGTAGAAAACACCCCTAGGGCTTAGAATCTTTGGTGTGTCATTTTCCCTTACTCACAGGGTCGAGTAGTGTATAGAAACACAAAATGTAAAGGATATATAATGTCTCACTACCACACTATGGGAATAACCTAGTCTTAGACACAATTTTAGCTAACGTCTCTCAGACTATGGATTCTACTTCTAAGACTATGAATCCTATAAGCTAAAAACCATTTAAAGTACTTTATAATATTACTTTATTCCCATTTTATTTTTATTTCCAATTTACGTTAATTAATTCCTTAAACAATAATTAACCATGAAAAATATAACATTAAAAATTCCATTAGCATCACACCCAAAATCCAACATTCCTTCCAAATTACATCCTCATCATTATGTTCCAGCAAACTCCAACCCCATGGTTAACACCATTTATTCAATTATTCATTACAAAAATACATTCCCATATTACTAGGAATTATAGAAAAGAATTATAAGATACTAAACACAAGTGGCATCAACATGGTGAGTAGATGTACTACCCGTCGAGTCTTTGCTGCATATAGCAAGAGCGTAGACTTATTCCCCCTTGAGAATATAAACACGGAAAGCACATGGCATACCCCGTGTGTCTTCGCCTATTTCGGAAGAAGGGTACGCAAGACCAGCTTCCTTGAGCAGTTGGGAAAATTAAATCAGATAAAAAAACAAAGAACTAGCAAGAAACCAACAATCACATCCATCCCATTCTATCAACCTCAGTGTTCTCTCAGACACGCACATAAATAAACTGATGCATCTCTCCACTCTAGGTGCCATTCTCTACTACAACCAAAAGACCTCTAGGACCCCACATATCACACCAACCATCCAGGATCACATCACCGCACAAGCATCAAGAAAGAAAAAATCACATCAATTAGGATCTTGGACCATTAACAATCAAGAGGGTAACTTAGAACCCTTCACAGAATTATCAAACAAACAAATTATTTAATCCATATTGAATTAATAGGTTTATAAATTGTTGGTTCCAAAATCAGGGAACCTAATCAGTAAGCTATCATAAAAGATTAATCATTCTTACTACGCCAATTTTATTAACATCAAATTGAAACAAGAACCAGATTAATTTTAATCCCTCTTTATCTTTAGCCAAACAATTATCAATTAATCTTGGTTTACATTATTTAAATATATTAATCAGGAACAAACAGCTAAGAATACAGTTGCAAGTAAATGAATAAGAAGCAATGAATCCCATACCTCAATGGTTTTTGACGAAAACCCCAACAATCAATGATTTCACAAGAAAGCTGGGTTGATTCTCCAGAATCCTCCTTAGATCTCTTCTCCTAGAAAGATTAGGTCCAAAACACATCATATTTAGAATCCAAAAACTATGATCTACCCATAACAGGCATAGATCTATGAAACCGAGGGTAGAGGAGAAGTAGATCGAAGTGGATCTTTGAAACCAAACAAGAACGATCCCATACCATAGGAAACCGGCTTCGATTCGCCAAGAGAATCCTTTAGATCACCTCCAAAATGCTTGGGAGAGGTTTTCCTACCTTCAAGGTATGATAATCTCGAGTTATGACCACTTATGATCTTAAACGAGCATGTTAGAGGAAAAATGATTGAGATCCACAATTTTATGATCTAATTTAAGTGCCCGCATGGTGTGCTCGCACGGTTAGACAAACTGTGCACTAACCGTGCGGTCAATACTACCTCTTCAAACACTACTCGTATGGTTAAGCCTCATATTTAGACAAACTATGTGATAACCATTCATTATCTACTACCTCTAGTATTAACTACACACGGTATGGCCACATGGTTAAGAAAAACCATGCACAACCCATGGAAATGCTACTTCCCTTTAGTTTTCCTTATAGATTCACCCACACGTACCGCCAAGTCACTACTCCAAAACGAGGGTAGTCAGAAACGTCAAAAGTACCTGAAGTTGTAACGCAACATTACAGTTCACAACTATCTACTATTGAAATATTTCATCGAAAATGATGATTTTGGAAAAGTGTTGAGGATTAGTTACATTGACCTCCTAGAATGCCTCTAACACTGCATTTTCACAATGTAATGGACTGGAGAGGTCTGACCCATTAGATCAGATTCCTCTCAAAACATTCTCACCCTCAATTATCCAAAACCCACATAAAGTGAAAACGAAACTGGGTCTGAACAACCACCCCACGAGATACCTCTCAAAAGGGAACAAGCCACAAAAGAAACAAAGGAAGACATCTCATAAACAAGAATGTTTCAAAACAACAAAATCTACATAGATACATGGAAAGAGTTAAACATTAAACAACTCTGGGTACTGAGCACGTATATGTGACTCACATTCCCAGGTACTCTCCTCCAAGCCATTATGTCACCACAAGACACGAACTAAGGGGATAGAACGACCAAGAAACACGTTATCCTTGCAGTCTTGGATCTCCATAGGTCGCTCCTCAATGGATGCATCATCATAAACATCGATCTCTCCCCAATCGATGATGTGAGAGTCGTCATGAAGATAATGACAGAGCTGTGACACATGGAGAACATCATGTATCCGACTCATCTCGCGGGGGTAGTGATACTCGATAAGAGACAAATCCAACATGAGATAACACCTCAAAAGACCCAACTAACCGGGGAGAAAGCTTAAATCAACGACCAATCTATTGCTTCCCACGACGTGGAGTCACCTTTAGAAACACATGATCCCCAACATTAAACTATATGGGTCTCTTTCATTGATCGACATATGATTTCTGAAAATATTGATCTATCTTCATCTTCTCAAGAATCTTCTGAACCATCTCTGTTGTATTCTGCACTAGTTTTGGTCCGAGAATTGGTGACTCTCCGACCCCAGTCCAGCACAATAGATAACAGAATGGACGGCCATACAATGCATCAAACGATGCCATACCTATTGTGGTGTGAAAACTATTATTGTAAGCGAACTCCAAATATGGTATGTGCCTCATCCATGATCATCCAAAATCTATAAATCAAGAGCGTATCATGTCTTCAAAATAGTGGATGGTTTGCTCTATCTGACCATCTGTTTGACGATGAAAAGAAATGATATGTCATAGCTGAGAACCGAAAGCATGTTTCAGACCTCTCCACACCCTACAGGTAAAAAAATGAACTCATTCTGAAATTATCGTCATAGGGTCTCCATGATGTCTCACCACCTCCCCTAGATACTGCCTCAACAAAACTTCCACTGATCTTGACCTCTTGACCACTATGAAGTGGGCCGATTTTGTTAAATGATCCACTACCACGCCAATAGCATCATGTCCTCCCGGAGCTTGAGGTAAACCGGTAAAAAAGTCCATTGAGATGTCCTCCCACTTCTACTGAGTAATCTCTAATGGCTCGAGAAGACCACCAGGAACACGGTGTTCATCCTTCACCTTCTGGCTGACTAATCATTGAGACAAAAACTCCGGAATAGCACGCTTCAGCTCAGGACACCAAAACAGATTCCACATGTCTTGGTACATCATTGTCACACCCGGATATACCGCTAAAGGAAAACTATGAAACTCTCTTAGAGCCATCTCGGGCATCAAAAAAGGAATAAAAATCCTTCAATGATACAACAATCGTTGTTGTTCATCTTTAGTCCAACCATGAGGGGCCTCACCACAAACAACTTGGTCTCTCCATACTTCCACCTCTAGATCTCCCAACTGGTAATATTCTACAATGTGATTCAGGGATTATTTTACAGTCATATGAGAAAGATAACCTCTACCCCCAACTTCTCCCATATCAAGATGTAATGCTGACAGTTCTTCCATTACTCTCCAGGAATCACCAGATTCACACACAACATCACTACATGACTTTCGGCTCAGCGCATCAGCCACAATATTCCCCTTTATAGGTGTATACAATATTTCAAAGTCATTTTCATGTAGGAACTCCATCCACTGATGCTGTCATATGTTCATGTAATGCTGGGAGAAAACATACCTCAAAATCTTATGATCAGTGAAAACCACAAAGCACTCACCAAAGAGGTAATGTCTCCACAGCTTTAGAGCAAACACCACGACTACCAACTCAAGATCATGGGTGGCATAGTTGCGTTCATGAGGACATAACTACTGAGACCCATAAGAAACAACTGATTCTTCTTCATGTGAACACATCCTAACCCCAGATGTGAAGCATCATAGAAATCATCATACTGAACTCTTTAAGCTAGAAGAAAAAGGACTAGAGCACATACTAACTTCTCCTTTAGATACTCGAAAGTAGTCTGACACAGGTCGGTCCGTATGAATGACTGATCTTTCCTATTCAATGCTATTATAGGGGTCACAACTCATGAGAAATTGGATAAGAACCTCTTATAGTAACTTGCGATACCAATGAAACATCACACCTCTATCACTGTCTTGAGAGCTCCCCAAGACACAACTGCTTCTATCATCAATGGATCCACAACAACTCACTATTGGGACACAACATGCCCCATGAAACAGACTTCTTGAGTCCAAAACTCACACTTCGACAACTTCCCAAATAGCTATTGTTGATGAAGAACTCCCAAAATAGCTTGTTGATGCTGCACATGCATCTCTTTAGATTTGGAGTACACAAGGATTTCATCGATGAAAACTGCCACAAACTTGTCCGGGAACTCACGGAACACAGCTTTCATCAATCGCATGAATACAGCTAGAGCATTCTCATGCAAAAAGACATTACAATGAACTCATAATTCCCATGACGACAACAAAAAGCAGTCTTCAGAATATCCTCATCCTTCACACACATATGATGATATCCTGTACAAAAGTAGATCTTTGAGAACAAACTTTCACCCTATAGTTGATCGAATAAGTCATAAATCAACGAAAGAAGATAGAAATTTTTTATTTTCATATGTTTTAAGTGATGATAATTGACACACAATCGCAAACTTCTGTCGGCCTTCTTCATGAACAAAACTGGGGAACCCCATGGTGACACACTTGCCCGAACAAAACTGCACTTTACCAGACCATCATGCTGTATACATAGCTCTCATAAAATAGAAGGGGCCATCCTATATGGTTACATATAGATAAGAGAAGATCCTAGCTATAGCTCGATCACAAACTCAATCTCTCATCGAGGGGGTTATGCTACATCCTATTCTAGAAAGACATATGGGTACTCCTCTACGATCTTAGGAAACGCCAACTACTGAACCTCTGAAAAATTCAGCATCATCACAGTCATCATGGATGATACGGACAGAACATGCATATGAACCATCTGAGGATTTCGCTCACCAACAAACACCGCTTGCTCTCTATCCACACCAATGTAAATGACCTTCTTCCTGAAGAAATCTCCGACAAACTTCATCGAATACAACAAATCTATGCTGAGGATGACATCATATGGTTGTATTCGTAAGCATAGGAAATCTCCCCAAGAGCGGTGTATCTCCAACACTAGATCAATGTCTATACATACGTTAAAAAAGTTGGCTCGACCTCCAACTGGCATAGTCAACGACAAGGGTACCAGAAGCCTCACTTCCTCAATTGCCAAATAATGGAAAAGGGTAGGTGATATGAAGGAGTGTGTCGCTTCTGAATCAAAAAACGCATACACCAAAGTATAAAACAAGCAAAGGGTACCTCGAACGATGTTTGGCTTGCATGGGGATGGCAATGATAGAGCATGAAGCTAACCACGACCTCTTCCATGAACTCTCTGACCCTGATGACAACCACCACCCCGGCCGCGCTATGCTCTATAAGAACTGGGAGAGTCATGGGGCTATCCTCTACCTGTCCCATCTACCATCTGCTGATTGAATGCTATTGCAACTGGCTTCTATAGACTCAGCTGGAACTGCCTCAATGGAGGAACCTAAATCATAACACCTGGTACACAATGACCGCTCTGACAGGTCGGGTACTCCCGCTGCTAATGACCACAACCACCACAAGAAAAACAACTGCCCGATCCCTTGGTATAGACCTCAGAGTTTCTACCTCTGGAGAAACGAGATTTGATGGGCTGGGACCAACCCCCGGCTAAATGGAAACACTTCTTCCCTAAAAACCAAGAACCCCGAAACACAACTCTTCTTTGTGAGGGATCATGATTATCCCCCTCTCGTAATGATCAGGTCCTTGACAAAGTTCTCACGTCAACCTCTGACCTCGCAAGCACCTCAAAATATGTCTTCAGCATAAATGGGGTGACCTGGAATTTGATCTCTGCATGAAAAGCCTCATTGAAATGCCTCACCCTAGCCTCCTCATCTTGTAACAGGTCCAAATAATATCAAAAAAGGTTCCTGGAATGGATTCCAAACTCTCGAATAATAGAGCTTCCCTATTGAAGGGTAAGAAGCTCCTAGAAACTGGACGCCTTCGCAGTCGAAGAAAGGCACTTGACTCTAAACTTGTCTCAGAACTCCTCCCATGAGATCGCAGACTCCTCAAAATACCCTAGGTAAAGAAATCTCCACTACCTTGCTGCTCCATGCAACATCATCACCACTTAGGGAACCTAGTGCTCCTTCCAAGCACATATAGAACTGAAGCCTATCTAAACCTCCTCCAACCAGTATTCCATGACTACATCTAAAACGGAGTACTCGTACTTCTGTAGACACTGGGGCTGAAACTCTCGGAGTGTCTTCCTCCAAGTGTCGTCGTTGTCAACCTCTACCCTGCGGCGATATGCTGGAACTGCCTGATGGACATTTTATGCGCCAACCTGAAGAGGAAGTCGACCTGAAGCTATACCTATAAAATAAAAAACCATTAGTTCTCCTAAAAATGGAATATGGAAGACTCAAGATTAATAAATTAATCATTTTCCTTTTTTCATTTTAGATTATCCTATCCCAAGGTCTACCCATTCAAACATAGACACAAAGAAAAATGAGGCATGATCCTTTCCTAGGTTTCTACCCTATAACTAGTATCACCTTGTTTAGTAGCCATTGTAATCTTAAAGATCTGTACATCATATCATAGGGGCCCCTAAACGCCTATGTCTCAGTCGATCTCCAGTGTTTACGTTACTTGATAAACATGAATGACACTGTTTCCCTACCAACCCATGCAACCTCCCTCTGCCTAACTCCAAACTCTGTCCTATCCCTCAACCAGACCATTGATACAACTTTGTCAATACCCCCTTATCCAAAAATTGTACCCCTATTGGGCCGGCAATGTGAGAAGGGAGATAATAACCCCTAAGTCTTGCCTCCAGTACGCCCCGGGTTGGCGAATAGCACCGAGGGTATAATAAACACACAAATTGGAGGCATTACCCTCTAAGAGAACACATGCTAAAGAGGGAGATAATATTGACACCAATCAAATCCAACTCAGACTACAATATAACGAAATCCCAAGTAAACCTATGAAATTTCATGAAAAACTATTACAACTGGAAGGGAAAAACTACTAGTACCCAAATGAATGTAAAAATAGCAGCAACCCCAAGCCCGAAAATTTCCTACAACCCCAAGATAGTAGAAATCATCTTGATCTTCATCCTGCTCTATGTGACCTGAAATACAGTTTATATATACATAGGGTGAGTATAATAGCATACTCAGTAGGATCCTCCCTGAAGCCTCTCATGAAAAAGTAATGATAGAATGCTAAAGCACAATGAACAACAAGTGAAACTAACTCGTCATCTAAATAGGTATACTAAGTTCTCACCCTCACCATGGCTACTCTAACCAAGTAACACATACAAGAATATATCATATAATAAAGAATATCAAGGGTACCCCATTACTAATTCCCCACTGGTTTTCCACTTTTCCCCAACGTCGCACATCCTTTAAATCTCACTCCAAAAAGGATTTCTCGTATACATCTGGGCGAAGCGCCACAATATACACCTCATTCACCACAAAGGCTTTATCGCACACACCTGGGCGTAACACCACACCATCCTCACATCCTAATGTAACCAGGTTGTTTATGGGAGCCACCACAGCTCGCATAACATGTATCATATGTCGGGTATTAATCCCCATGCCATTACAGCCCATACACCGTGTAAGGATCCTCAAGCCAACACAGAATATACATGTTACACCTATAGTAGTCCATAGGATACTATATCTAGAATATATGTGTGTGAATAAAAAAATACATTACAACCCTCAACACATATATATTGGGAAAACTAACCAATTTTCCTACCAGCACAAGTAACTAATAAGAGAAGTGAGTGGGGCCATAGGGGGTAGTCAGTCATTCATCCTCCCACCAGAATGTTAAAGAAAACACCCCTTGGGATCAGAATCCCTGGGGTGTCAGTTTTCCTTACTGACAGGGTGGAGTATCGTATAGAAACAAAAAATGTAGAGAATATATCATATCTTACTACTACAAAATGGGCATAACCTAGTATTAGACACAAATGCAGCTAACGTCTCTCAGACTCTGGATGGTACTTCTATGACTAGGTATCCTATAAGCAGACAACAATTTAAAGAACATTGTTAGATTACATCATTCCATTCTTCCTCTCAGTTCCACTTTACATTAATTAATTCATTAAATATTAATTAACCATGAATAATTACATATTAAAAATTCCATTAGCATCACACCCAAAATCTATTATCCCTTCAAAATTACATCCTCATCATTATGTTCCAGCATACTCCAACCCCATGATTAACACCATTTATTCGATTATTAATTATAGAACTACTTTTCCATATTCCCAGGCATTATAAAAAAGAATTCTAAGCTACATAACACAAGGGGTCTCAACATAGTGAGTAGATGTACTCCCCGTCGAGTCTTTCCCGCCTATAACAATAGCGTAAACCCATTCCCCCTTGATAATCTAAACACAGAAAGCACATGGAATACCCCGCTTGTCTTCGCCTCTTTCAAGAGAAGGGTAAGTAAGGCCAGCTGCCTTGAGCACTGGGGAAAAGTAAAGAAGATAAACAACAAGTGAACCAACAAGCAAACAAAAATCACATCCATCCCATTCCATCAACACTGGTGTCCTCCCTGACCACCACATGCATAAACCGATGCATCACGCCACACTTGGCGTCATCCACTGCTACAACCAAAAGGCCTCTATGACCCCACATATCAGAACAACCATCCAGGATCACATCACAGCACAAGAAACAAGAAAGAAAACATCACATCAATTATTCTTGTCCCTTTAACAATCAAGTGGGTAACTTAAAACCCTTCAAGGAATTATCAAACAAACAAATTCTTCAATCCATATTGAATTAACTGGTTTATAAATCATTGGTTCCAACATCAAGGAACCTAACCAGTTAGAAATCAGAAAAGATTAACACATGCTTACTATGAAAATTTGATTAACATCAAATTGAAAAATGAACAGGATTCATTTTCATGCCTCTTAATATTTATGCAAACAATTATCAATTAATCTTGGTTTAAATTCGTTTCAAATTTTTATCCGGAACAAACAGCCAAGCAAAGAAAGAATATATATCACACTATCTAGAAAAACAAGAGGCAATAACAAATGATCGATAATAATTTCATTATCATGTTTAAATATTTATTATGTTAATTCCTTTTTTCAACCCTGGGTATTAAACATGCTAACAATACAGTTGCACGTAAAATAAAGAGACGCAACAAATCCTCTACATCAAGGGTTTTTTACGAAAACCCCAAAAAAAGTAGAATGCAAAAGAAATCCAGGTTGATTCTCCAGAATCCTCCTTAGATCTATTCTTTTAGAAAGATCTGTAACACCCAAAGCTTCCACGGTACGCTTCTCTTTAAATAATATAGTAGTGTGTGTTGTACGCAACTTCGAGTTCTAACACAGACCACAACCAATCAAACTAGCCGTTATGAATAGTAATACCCACTTTTTGAATTTTTATTAATTTTATCATTCAAAATGGAATTCATTTTTGGATTCAGAATATCGATATAATATTAGGGGGAAATTTTGGTACTTTTCTGATAACTTTCATATTTTGATTAATAGTGAAAATTACTAAATTTTAATTAAAAACAACCTTTTTAATCGAAATAATTAACAGTGATAAATTATGAATTTGATTGTTTTTAAAGAATATTTAGAATATATTTTTACAATTTAATACAATTTTGTTCATTGGACACAATTTCACATTTAAACCGGACATAAACAAGTGTCAATCTTTTGATAGTTATTATTTCTTAAAAACACGCTTTTTGTTTTGACGGCGGGAATTAATTTTACATTAATTTCTGCCACTTCTATGTTTTGAATTTTGAAAAATGGATTCCATATTTGGAATCAGGATGTACAAATTTTGTAAATAGGTAAATCTTTTTTTAGACATTTGGAATAATTACTTCGGTAATATTTTATTTACCATGGTTAAAGGGTAAATCTGGTAACTATGGGTAACAAAATCATATTATAATAATATTAAATTACCCAAAAACATGTCCTAACCCAATTGGTTGATACATGTATGACCATTTTCATCTTTCGGTCGATTTTGGGAACCCATGGATTCACTTTTAATTGATAATGACACTTTATATTAATTAAGTTAAATTAAATACAAAAATGACATAAGCATATATCTTTTAGAAATTTTTTTTACATATGGTTATATATGTTATATTTTAGAATATAAATATTCATTAAAAATCTATAAATATTTCCTATAGAACGGTATTTTATTTTTAATTTTAATACATTTAATAATTAAATTTATTTATGACACAATAATGCTGGAGTATTTTCCTTATTAATGAAAGAATCAAATAATTGGTATTATAAATGTTAAAATAAATATAATTTGAAAGTTTAGATGCCATAAAATAATTTTAATGGTTAATATGACATGTTAGTATTTCTTAAATGAATTTTTTTAGAGTTAATAAAGTTGTTAAAACTTAAAAAAAATCAATTATTGGAAAGTGTCAAAATTGACATAAATAAGTTTTTAAAATAAATAGTATATTATTAATTGATATTATATTCCTAAAAATATAGGTTTCGTACAAAAGACTTATATAATGATAGGTTTATCATTAATGGAACACTTGGGGGTCTTTTGGATGTATATAGTATGTTTATTAACAATATAATATAAAAATACAAAGTGACATGGTAAATGTCAAACTAATTAGCTAAAATTTAAAACTAAATTATAAGGTTAATAAAGTGACAAAAACCTATATAAAACCTATTGGATGAGTTGTTTTCGACCCCTATCCACATTAGACTTTTAATAATCCACTTTGGAGCCATTATAAACCTAATATGAATTTATTATAAAATAATATTTTATGTTTTTTCTAAGGTGCCCCTCACCCCTCTTATAAAAGGGAACTCCCCCATCACTCTAATTCACACCTTATAATCCATTTTTATCGGCTATCCCTGGACCAAATACCCTCTCAACTATACTCCCTTCATCCTAGAGTCCTTATTTTGATCCGAAGTCTAATCTATGGAGCCCTTTTGATCAAATCAATATGAAGAACCCGAAAAAGAGGTAATGATTTCACTACCCTCTTTCAAGTTCCTTTCTTCTTCCACTTCCTTTTTATTTTTTTCCATTATAAATTAATAACTCCAGTATATTATATATACTTTTATGTTATTATAATTATGGAATAACCAAATTCATTATTATATCCACCCTTTGAATGACATGTCATAATACGCGCGTACGTACGGCTTACCGACTCCACGTCGTGGTGTAATTGTTATTCAATAAATTATTATTTGAATGATTATAAAAATGATGTTAATTTGATGTAAATAATAAATATAACTTTATAAGGATTTTGTATATATGATATAACATCCAATTATATATTATTTTAATATCAAAATATTGAAATTGTCGCTCATGCGTACGTACAGACTACCGTCTCCACGAACGCGATGCGATTAATTACCCATCGTATCCATTCAAGAATAATTTTCATTTGATGATTAAAAATAATGTTTAAGGACTTGATATCATTATTCATATGAGTAATATACAACCTATGAATAAGAAACATGACTTATGTAACAAAACATATAAAAGAAAATGAGTAACTGAACAACCGAAACGATGATAATACTAAAATATTATTAACAAAGTAGTATTAAAAGATCATATATGATATCATATTTATGTATGTGATTCTTGTATAATTTAATAACAATTATTTAACTATTATACATGAGGTTAACCTACCCTAGACCAAGGAAAAGTACAAGGTAAGGGTTAATTTCACAATCTCTTTATTATCCGAGGTTGTTTTGAAGTAAGTATCTACTGGGACATATTTATTATCCATGTCCATGTATAATGAATTCATTTTCAAAGGGATTATTTTAAGGTAAATTTTTACTAAAACATCATTTCAAATGTTTTAAATATTTATTCTTCTAAATATTATTCATTAATGTCCATATCTTCAAAATGGTTTTTAAGGATTTATTTATATGGACAAGAATGTTTTTAAAATGTTAATTCCATTCAAAATTTTCAAAGTGCTATGGGATAATTTGATTCAAAAAAGAATTTAAATGACTTATTTTATAAATTGTGTCACTTTTAAATGTTTTCATGAAAATGGGGTATTTCTCTCAAAGAGTTTTACAAATCATTTTCATCTATGTCAAAATCCATTAATAGATTTTAAACATGTTTTGAAGTTGATTTTTTATGATAAAAATATTCCATATTGTGTTGAAGGTTTTGTGATATGTTTGACTGTGGATGTGTTATTTTTATACCATTCATGGTGTATGGGTAAAGTATTGACATTTCGTATGCTAGTTTTAATACGAATGTTTATGTAATGTTTAGTCCTTTTCATATGAGGAATGCATTGGACTTAGTTAGTAATGGGGGGAGCTCTCTATAGATCCTCGATGCATCGGTAGGTCTCATATGAATGTCTAGTGTCTTGGCACAAGGCCTTAACAAAATCCTATATGTAGTCTTGGCACAAGGCCTTGACTATGTGGTTATGATAGTCTGGCATTATGCATTCCATCGTTATGAAAGTTGCAATTGTTATTGCATGTGATTATTCGACTGGTGGAATATCCATGCAAATAAGTAAATGGAATTATTTTGATATATATTTTCCATATTATGATAATTTTTATGATGAAAAGGCTTTTCTATTAGTTTAAAACATTGCCTTAAATCATTATGCTTATTTTTCAATGTTTCTACTGTATTGCTTACCCTTACTGAGCGTTTGAGCTCACCCCTTTCTATGTTTTATTTTCCCAAGATTCCAAGAAGTGTATTGTGATCAATATGCAGGGTTAATCCAAGGGAATAATGGTGTTCATAAAGGATTATTTATGTTGTTTTGTAAGTTATAAATATTAATGTAACATTCATGTATTTAATCTAATTTTCTAGACTTCTAAACTGATCGATCCTTAGGGACTTGATTCCTTGTAAGAAGGCCAATGTATTAAAATAATGCACCGAATTTGGGTAACTGGGGTTGGGGCGTTACAGTTGGTATAAAAGAATGTTTAGTAATAACCTTGGAATCTAGATTTAGATAAACTCTAATTAGATAACATATCCCTAACATAAACTTTGAGGATTACTGTAGAAGAACATCGTAGAATTTTGATATTGTAGATATTTTGTGAGTTTTACGAGAAATACATCCCTGTCTGGATACGAGTAGGTAGAGGCGGCTCTGGTACAGATGTACATAGGGGTAAAACCCGAATACCCCGCTTTGATCTATACTTGAACGGGAACTGCTGCATGACAACGAGCCCTGCTGCACTCATGGTTACGAAACTCCCGGGGGATATGATTAGGATAATTCTCATTATCTATAAAAACCATTATGAAGGGTTTATGAGTATATAATTTCTCAAAGAAGACATTTTTATGAATATGGATTATATACATAAACAATTTAATTTATGTTAGGTGTTTTACAAGTTTGGTATTAGGTATTTCTATTTATATACCTTTCTAGTGTATGTCATTGTTTAGAAATGGCGCCCAGTAGAAGGAATGTGAAATCCAGAAATATGCATGATCCAAAAAGTAAGATGAATCATATATTTCATGGTCTTAAGCCAGAATTTAGAAAGGAAATAGTCTCCCACATATTATCATCATATGAAGAAATAATATCATGTGTTAATAAGATAAGTAAAGAATTCTCTGAGTCTTATGGATTTGAAGGGAATCCAGAGAAGAAAAGGATAGTAGAAAGAAATATGGATAAAGGGAATAAGGGAAAAAATGATTTTCCAATATGTGATAAATGTATAATGAATAACCTTGATAAATAATTGAAGGAAATGGGAGTTTGTTTTAAGTTTGGAGAAAATAGACACCATGTACGTGATTGTAAGGGTTAGAAAAAGTTTTCAAATGTACAATGCTTCATATGCAAGGAGTTGGGACACTACGTATACTAATGTCCAAATCATCAGAGTATGCACGAAATGGTGCTATTGGATAATAATCATGTTATGATACTACCTCAGATGAAAATGAATGACTAGTGTTCTTATGTTGTTATTTTGGAATTATTTCATTGAAGTGTGGTATCAATGACTTACTGGAAATAAATAAGGATTGTACTGCTGTACTATTTCATTGAGGATTTGAGATTTTTGGGTTCTAAGAAAAGTGACATAATAGTAAGATTAACTTTTTTGAAAATACATGGTTGAAGGAAAGGCAATCCTTAATATGGTCCTGATAATGAGGTTGTGATTTTGGAATAAGAGATGGTTGATTGGAATAAATTATATTGGATATTATTGACTACCTTGAAACATATTAATGATTTGTCATTGATGGAGTTTACAAAATTTTTGGATAGAAGGATTATATCCAGTATTCTATAAAGAATAAGGGATCATGAATGTAATCAATAAGGTGTTATGGTAATTCCGGAAGTTTCCATGGTTTTAAATAATACATGATGAAGGAGTTCACATGTTATTACATGGAAATAAAGATCATAAATGTGTTTAACATCCTTATAAATTAAGGACTGTGAGTTTGTATAGAAGTATTTTGGATAAGTCTAAAGGATGGAATGTAATAATTTTGAAAGGTTGTTTTAGGATTTTTTATAAAAGGACAATACACAGACCTTGTGACAACCCATCGTGTCGGACAAAGCTGCGGGAATCGAACCCACAACCATAGTCCTATTGGGATTTAACTCCCACCAATGGACTACGAGAAGTTCCTGGATGGTATTATGTAGTTTCTTTTTTAAAGGGTCAAATATGTTAATTATAAATTCATTATATTGAGAACCCTCAACCAATAGGATAAATATTGTATTTTTGAGTTTTGGAGTGAAAGATGAGTTTGTGGTAGAAATTTATTAATGGATAAAACTCTAAGTATAATGTAAGTATATCACATTATGATCTTATCTAATCTCATAAATAAATTCCACAACATTAAGAAAAAGGAACTTAGAACAGAAACGTTGTCCTAGATGGTACCTTATATCATAACAAATTTAAGGCTTTGTGATTGTTGGCCTTTTCATAGCCATGTTCTCTACCACTCTCTATCAGATACTGATGGTTAGATTTCTCTTCAATATCAATGATTTCCTACATGTAACCATAGTATGTTTTATTTTCAGTAGCCTTCATACTTACAACTATTTATTTTAAATAGAGGCCTCATTAATCCATTTTTCGATGTGGGATTTCAACTAAGATATTTTGAAATATCAACCCCATGTTTTCAATACCGAGCAAAAATTGCAAAGAAACAATTTATTGAAGGATGGGAGAATTTAACACCCCATGCTTCCATGATATTCTTCTCTTTGAATAATTCAATTGCGTGTGTTGTAGGCAACTTTGAGTTCTAACACACACCACAACCAATCTAACTAGCTGTTATGAATAGTAATACCCACATTTTGAAATTCGATAAATTTTACCTTTCAAAATGGACTTCATTTTTGGATTCAGAATATCGAAATATGATTAGGGTAAATTTTTTGGTAATTTTCTGATTACTTTAATATTTTTATAAATAGTGAAAATTACTAAATTTTAATTAAAAACAACTTATTTAATAGAAATCATTAATAGTGATAAATTATAAATTTGAGTGGTTTTAATGTATATTTATAATATATTTTTACCATTTAGTACAATGTTCTTCATTGGACATAGTTTAACATTTAAACTGAACATAAACAAGTGTCAATATTTTGATAGTTATTATTTCTTAAAAACACGCTTTTTGTTTTAAAAACGGGAATTAATTATAAATTAAACTCTTCCACTTCAATGTTTTAAATTTTGAAAAATGGATTCCCTATTTGGAATTAGGATGTAAAAATTGTGTAAATTGGTAACTCTTATTTTTAGACATTTTGAATAATAACTTTGGTAAATATTTTATTTTCCATGGTTACGGTGTAAATCTGGTAACTAAGGGTAACAAAATAATATTATAATAATATTAAATTACACTAAAACGTGTCCTAACCCTATTTTTTGATACATGTCTGACCGTGGTAATTTTTTTGTCGATTTAGCGACCCCATGGAGCCACTTATAAGTGATAATGACACTTTATATTAATTAAGTTAAAGTAAATACAAAAATGACATAAGCATATATCTTTTAGGAAAACAATATTTACATATGGTTATATATTTTATATTTTATAATATAAATATTAATTTGAAAGATATAAATATTTCCTACAAAATGGTACTTTATTTATAATTTTTAGACATTGAATAATTAAATTTATTTATGACACAATAATGATGCTGTATTTTCCTTATTAATGAAAGAATCAAATAATTGGTATTATAAATTTTAAAATAAATATAATTTGAATGTTTTGAAGCCACAAAGGAATTTTATTGGTTAATATGACATGTTAGGACTTATTTAATAATTTTTTTCAAATTAAAAAATTTGTTAAGGCTTTAAAAAATCAATTATTGAATAGTGTCAAAATTAACATAAATGAGTTTTTAAAAGAAATATTATACTATTAATTGATATTCTATTTCAAAAATTCTAAGGGTCATCTAAAGGACTAATATAATGATATGTTTATCATTAATGGACCACTTGGGGGTTTCTTGGATGTATATAGAAAGTTTATTAACCATAGAATATAAAAATACAAAGTTACATGGATAATGCCAAACTAATTAACTAAGAGTTAAAACAAAAAGATATGATTAATAAAGTGACCCAAACCAGTCTAAAACCTATAGGTTTAGTTGTTTTAGACCCATCCCCACCTTATAATTTGAATAATCCACTTTAGAGCCATTAGAAACCGAATATAAATTTATTATAAAATAATATTTTATGTTTTTCCTAAGGTGTCCATCACCCCTCTTATAAAAGGGAACTCCACCTTCACTCTAATTCACACCTTATAAGAAATTTGGCTTGGAAATACCCTGCCAAAATAACCTCTCAACTATCCTCCCTTAAACCTAGAGGCTTCATTTCGATCAGAAATCCATCCTAAGGATCCCGTTTTATCAAATCAAAAGGAAGATCCCGAAGAAGAGGTGATGATTTCACCACCCTCTTTCAAGTTCATTTATTCTTCCACTCCCTTTTTATTTGTTTTTTCCATTATAAAATAATAACCCCAGTATATTATATACACTGTGATGTTATTATAATTATGGGACAACCAAATTCATTATTCTATCCACCCTTTGAATGACATGTCACCATACGTGCGTACATACGGCTTACCATCTCCACGTCGTGGTGTAATTTTTATTCCATACATTATTATTTTGATGGGTATAATAATGATGTTTATTTGATTTAAATAATAAATATAACATGATACGGATTTTGTATATCTGATAAACCATCCAATTATATTTTATTTTAATTTCAAAAGAATGATATTGTCGCTCGTGCGTACGTACGGACTACTGTTTCCACGAACGTGATGAGATTCATTCTCCACTGTGTCCATTCAAAAATGATTTTTATTCGATTATTAAAAATAGTGTTTATGGACTTGATATAATTCTGTATATGAATAAGATACAACCTATGGATAACAAACACAGCTTATGTAACAAACCATATAAAAGAAAACATGTAAGTGAACACCCAAAACGACGATAATACTAAAATATTATTAACAATGAAATATTAAAAGATCATATATGATATCATATTTATGTATATGATTCTTGTATAATTTAATAACAATTATTTAACTACTATACATGATTTTAACCTACCCTCGACCAAGGAAAAGTACAAGGTAATTGTTAATTTCACAATCTCTTAATTATCCGCGGTTGTTTTTACGTAAGTATCTACTGGGGAATATTTATTATCCATGTCCATGTATCATGAATGAGTTTTCAAAAGGATTATTTTAGGGTAATTTTGTACTAAAGCATCATTTCAAATGTTTTAAATATTTATTCTTATAAATATTTTCCATTAATGTCTATATATTCAAAATGGTTTTTAAGGATTTATTTATATCGACATGAATGTGTTTAAAATATTAATTCCTTTCAAAAGTTTCAAAGTGGTATGGGACACTTTGATTCAAAAATGCCTTTAAATTAATTCTTTTCTAAATCGTGGGACTTTTAAATGTTTCCATGAAAAAGGGGAATTTCTCTCAAAGAGTTTTACAAATGATTTTCATCTATTTCAAAATCCTTTAATGGATTTTAAACATGTTTTAAAGTTGATTTATCATGATACAAATATTCCATATTGTGTTGAAGGTTTTGTGATATGTTTTACTATAGATATGGTGTTTTTATACAATTCATGGTTTATGGGTAATGTATTTACATTTCGAATGCAATTTTTAATACTAATGTTTATGTTGTTTTTAGACCTTATTGTACGAGGAATGCATTGGACTTTGTAAGTGACTAGTGGAGCCAAATATAGCTCCTCGATGCATCAGTATGTATCATGAGACAAACTAGTGTCTTGGATCTAGGCCTTGACAGAATCTTATTTATATTCATGGCACAAGGCCTTGACTATGTGGTTATGATAGTCTGGCATTATGCATTCCATCGTTATGAAAGTGGATATTGTTATTGCATGTGATTATTCGACAAGTGGAATATCCATGTGAGTAAGTAAATGGAATTATTTTGATTTATATTTGAGATATTATGATGAATTTTATGATGAAAAGGCTTTTGTTTTAGATTTATACATTTCCTTAAATGATTATGATTATTTTTAAATGTTTTTGCTGCATTTCTTACCCTTACTGAGTCTTTGAGCTCACCCCTCTCAATGTTTTTTTCCCAGGATTCCAAGAAGTGTATTGTGATTGATATGCAGGGTTAATCCAAGGGAATAATGGCGTTAATAAATAATTATTTATGTTGTATTGTATGTTATAAAGTGTAATGTATCATTCATGTATGTAATCTGTTTTCCAAGACTGCTAAACCGACCGATCCTTCGGTACATGATTCCTAGTAATCAAGCCAATGTATTAAAATAATGCACCGACTCTGGGTAACTGGGGTCTGGGCGTTATAGTTGGTATCAGAGGAAGTTTATAAATAACCATGGAAGCTAGATTTAGATAAACTCTGATTAGAGCACATATCCCTAAATTAAACATTGAGGATTAGTATAGAACTTCCTAGAATTTTTATATTTTAGAGATTTTGTGAGTTTTACAAGCAATACATCCCTGTCTGGATACGAGAAGGTAGTGGTGGCTCTGGCACAGATGTACCTAGGGGTAAAACCCGAATACACCTCTTTGAGCAAGACTTGAACGGGAAATGGTGCACGACAACGGGACTTTCTGCACTCTTGGTTACGACACTCCCGGGGGATATGCATAGGATAATTCTCATTTTCTCTACAAACCATTATGAATGGATTATTAGTATATACTTTCTCAAAGAATACATTTTTATGATTATAGATTATATCCATAAATTGTTTAATTTATGTTAAGTTTTTACAAATTTGGGATTAGATATTGTTATTCATAAACTAATCTAGTGTATGCCATTGTTTATAAATGGTGCCCAGTAGAAGGTGTTAGGTCCACTAGGCTGAATACCCTGAGAGGGGGGGGGGTGAATCAGGGTATGACTAATTAAAAATTAATGCCCGTTCTGATCTTGTTTCGTTGTTAAGAAAAACACTCTTCTCTCTCTTTCCTGCTACACAATATAAATAGAAAGTAAAGCAAGCGCAGGACACATCAATTTTACTTGGTTCACCGCTAAGGGCTACGTCCAAGGAGCATACGCCGACAGGTTGCTGGTCGTACCAAATTCCACTAATCTTCACTAGCTGTAGATTACAAGGTTCGGGCTAGATCATTTCTATGCCCAGGCTCACTGCCTTTACAAATTTAGGGTCATCTCACTGCTTTCCCAAGGGTCACTCCCTATCTCTCTCTCTCTCTGGCTCACTGCCGGTGGAGAGGATCACCTTCTTCCTCTTCCTAAGCTCACTGATCTTGGAAGGAATCCACTCACAGTTTATAGACCTGTAGGTCTCTTCATTTGCATGAATGAATGCATCTTTCTCTGTATGTAGATGCTCTGTTGAAGTACAACTTTCACCCGTAGATGAATATCTCTTTGCACCGAAGGTATCGGGCAACGTAGCAGCTTCCACGAAGTTCGATAAGCACCGCTGGAACAAAACCTCACTTGGCACGCAAGTCTACCTCGACGCACAAGTATTGGTGAGCAAGTCACAACCGGTGCACAATTCCTCCTCAGACACTTGCGCGATTCAAGCTTCCTCAACTCCAAACATGCGCGACTCTCTTCCTTTTACGCCCAAAACAATATTGGCACGCAACTGCCAACCAGGGCGCAGCTTCTAACACTGGTGCACAACTTCAACTACTGGCGCGCAAATTCACCTGCGCGACCCAAACTCACCACTTACGCGACGACCACACCTGCGCGACGGGAGCTCTGATTTCTCAAAGTGTTGAACTCCGTTGAAGAATGAGGAGGGGTGGTCCAGTATTTATAGGCAAATTGACCACACTGCGTGACGGCGCGCAAGTCACCTGCGCGACCCAGTCTCGGCATGCAAGTCTTCTCTCCTTTTAGACACTTGCGCGACCAACTCCCAAACTTGTGCGAACCTATTTCTTTAGCCATATTTTGATCTTCTGATCTTGAAAAACATATGGTGCGCTAGTTTCCTATACTCCACGTCCTCGGCGCGCATGTCCCTTTGCCAAAAACACTTTTCTTCATTTGACTATTTTCAGGCCCAAAAATTTGGCAAACACTGGAAAACGGCGCCACCTTGTATTGGTTCTTTTGTACCGCCTCCAAATCATCCATTCCTTTTATCGAAATTCTTGAATCAAACATGGATCTTTGAACTCAGCTCTTGAACTCGACATTCCACAATGAAATCCTCTTTGTCATCAAAGTTGTATGTCATCGTTTTTCTTTTTCAACAAACACAATCACCTCAAAAATGCTTCAATGATATCTTGAGGGATTTTTTCCCAACAGAAGGAATGTGATCTCCAGAAATACGCATGATCCAAAGAGTAAGAAGAATCATATCTTTCATGGTCTTAAGCTAGAATTTAGAAGGAAAATATTCTCCCATGTATTATTATCATATGAAGAAATAGTATCATGTGTTAGTAAGATAAGTAAAGAATTCTCTGAGTCCTATGGCTTTGAAGGGAAGCCAGAGAAGAAAAGGTTGGTAGAAAGAATTATGGCTAAAGTGAATAAGGGAAAGGAGGATATTCCAATATGTGATTAATGTGGAATTAATCATTTTGGTAAATGTTTGAAGGAAATGGGAGTTTGTAATAAGTGTGGATAAAAAGGACACCAAGTACATGATTGTAAGGGTAAGAAAAAGTTTTCAAATGTACAATTCTTCATCTGCAAGGAGTTTTGACATTACACAAACCAATGTCCAAATCAACAGAGTATGCACCAAATGATACTATTGGATAATAATCAACCTTTGATAGTACCTTAGATGATGATGAATGACTAGTGTTCTTTTGTTGTTATATTGTAATTATTTCATTGAAGTGTTGTATCAATGATGTACTGGAAATAAATAAGGATTGTACTGCAGTACTATTTCTTTAAGGAATTGAGATTTTATGGTTCTAAGAAAAGTGACTTAATAGTAAGATACCCTTTTTGAAAATACATGGTTGATGGAAAGGTAATACTTAATATGCTCCCGATAATGAGGTAGTGATTTTTGAATTGGAGATGGTTGATTTGAATAAATTATATTGGTTAATCTGGAGTACCTTGAAACTTATTAATGATTTTTAATAGTTGTATTTTACAACATTTTTGGATATAAGGAGTATATCCAGTATTCTATAAATTATATGGGAGCATGAATGTAATCAATATGGTTTTATGGTAATTCAGGATGTTTCCATGTTTTAAAATAATACATGATGACAGTGTTTACATGTTATTACATGGAAAAAGGAGCTTCAATGTATTTAAATTACTTATAAATTTTGGATTGTGAGTTTGGATTGAAGTATTTTTGATAATTCTAAAGGATGGAATGGATTAAGTTTTAAAGGTTATTTTTGGATTTTTTATAAAAGGAAAACATGAAGATTTTGTGACAACCGGCCGTGTCAGACAAAGCTGCTAGAATGGAACCCACAACCATATTGCGATTGGGATTTATCGCCTACCAATTGACTACGTGATGTTCCTGGATGGTATAATGTAGTTCCTTTTTTTAAAGGGTCTAATATGTGGATTATAAATTCATTATATTGAGAACCCTATAGGATTAGGATAAATAGAGTATTTTTGAGTTTTTGAGTGAAAGATGTGTTTGTGGTAGAAATTTATTAATGGATAAAAATCTGAGTATAAAGTAAGTATATCTCATTATGATCTTATCTAATATCATAAATAAATTCCTCAAAATTATGAAAAGAAACTTAGAACAAAAACATTGTCCTAGAAGGTACCTTTGATCTTCACAAATTTATGGCTTTGTGATTGTTGGCCTTTTCATAACCATGTTCTATACCACTCTCCATCAGATACTGATGGTTAGATTTCTCTTCCATATCCATCATTTCCTATATGGAACCCTAGTATATTTTATTTTAAGTAGCCTTTATACATACTACTCTTTATTTTAAATAGAGGCCTCATTAATCCATTTTTTGATATGGAATTTCTATTAAGATATTTTGAAATATCAACCCCATGATTCAAATACCGAGCACAAATGTTTGAGGACACAATTTATTGAAGAAGGGGAGAATGTAACACCCCAATATTCAACGGTACGCTTCTCATTTAATAATATAGTAGCATGTTTTGTACGCAACTTCGATTTCTAACACACACCACAACCAATAAAACTAGCCATTATGAATAGTAATACCCACTTTATGAAATTTTATAAATTTTATATTTCAAAATGGACTTAATTTTTTGGATTCATAATATCAAAATAAGATTAGGGATAATTTTTGGAACTTTTCTGATAACATTAATAATTTTATGAATAGTCAAAATTAAAAATTTTAATTAAAAAACATTCTTAATCGAAATAATTAATAGTGATAAATTATGAATTTGAGTGGTTTTAAATTATATTTATAATATATTTTTACCATTTAATACAATTTTTTTCATTGGTCATAATTTCAAATTTAAACCGGACATAGACACGTGTCAATATTTTGATAGTTATTATTTCTTAAAAAAACGCTTTTTTTTGAAAGCCTGAATTAATTTTAAATTAATTTATGCCACATCTGTGTTTTGAATATTTAAAAATGGATTTCATATTTGGAATCATGTTGTCCAAATTTTGTAAATAGGTAACTCTTATTTATAGGCATTTTGAATAATAACTTCGGTAAATATTTTATTTAACATGGTTAAAGGGTAGACCCGATAACTAAGGGTAAGACAATAATATTATAATAACATTAAATTACCCTAAAAAGTGTCCTGACCCTATTGGTT
Source organism: Viscum album (assembly GCA_963277665.1). Classification (NCBI taxonomy): domain Eukaryota; kingdom Viridiplantae; phylum Streptophyta; class Magnoliopsida; order Santalales; family Viscaceae; genus Viscum; species Viscum album. Next base: position 593,859,384 of record OY728162.1, on the reverse strand, counting down.
GATACATGTCCGACCATGGTCATCTTTGGGTCTATTTTGGGAGACCATGGAGCCACTTGAAAGTGATAATGACACTTTATATTAATTAAGTAAAAGTAAATACAAAAATGACATAAACATATATCTTTTAGGAAAACAATTTTTTCAAAGGGTTGTATATTTTATAATTTATAATATAAATATTCATTATAAATATAGAAATATTTCCTACAAACTTGTATTTTATTTATAATTTTTATACATTGAATAATTAAATTTATTTATGACACAATAATGATGGAGTATTTTCTATATTAATGAATGAATCAAATAATTAGTATTATAAATGTTAAAATAAATAACATTTGAAAGTTTTTATGTCCATAATAGAATTTTATTGGTTAATATGACATCTTTTTATTTCTTAAATGAATTTTTTTCGAATAAATAAAGTTGTTAAGACTTTAAAAAAATCAATTACTGGATAGTGTCAAAATTGACATAAATGAGTTTTTAAGACAAATATTATATTATTAATTGATATTCTATTCCTAAAAATCTACGGTTCATCCAAAAGACTTATATAATGATAGGTTTATCATTAATGGGCCACTTGAGGGTCTCTTCGAATTATATAGTATGTTTATTAACCATATAATATAAAAATACAAAGTGACATGGTAAATGTCAAACTAATTAACTAAGAGTTAAAACTAAATGATAAGGTTAATAAAGTGACCCAAACCTATCTAAAACCTACTTGTTGACTTTTTTTCGACCCATCCTCACCTTAGAATTTGAATAATACACTTTTTAGCAATTAGAAACCAAATATTAATTTATTATTAAATAATATTTTAAGTTTTTCCTAAGGTGCCCCTCACCCCTCTTGGGAACTCCCCCTTCACTCAAATTAACACCTTCTAAGAAATTTGGCTCGGCCAAAATCTGCCCAAATACCCTCTCAACTGTCCTACCTTAAACCTGGAGGCTTTATTATCAACATAAATCCAACCTATAGAGCCCTTTTGGTCAAATCAAAAGGAAGAGCCCGAAGAAGAGCTAATGATTTCACCACCCTCTTTTAAGATAATTTCTTCTTCCACTTCCATTTTCTTTGTTGTTTCCATTATAAAATTATAACTCCAGTATATTATATATACATTGATGTTTTTATAATTTTGTTACAACCTAATTCATTGTTATATCCAGCCTTTGAATAAAAGGTCACCATACGTGCGTACGTATGGATTACTGTCTCCACGTCGTGGTGTTGTAGTTATTCAATAAGTTATTATTTAGATGGGTATAATAATGATTTTTATTTTATTCAAAAAATAAATGTAACATGATAAGGATTCTGTATATATGATATACCATCGAATTATATATTATTTTAATATCAAAAGAATTACATTGTCACTCGTGCGTACATACGAACTACTGTCTCCACGAACGTGTTGAGCTCCATTCCCCATCGTATCCATTCCAGAATAATTTTTATTTGATGATTAAAAATAATTTTTAATAACTTCATATCATTCTGGATAAGAATAAGATACAACCTATGGATAACAAAAACAACTTATGTAACAAAATATATAAAAGAAAACGTGTAGGTGAACACCCAAAACGATGATAATTCTAAAATATTATTAACGAAGTAATATTAAAAAATCATATATGATATCATATTTATGTATATTATTCCTGTATAATTCAATAACAATGATTTAAATATTATACATGAGACAACCTACCCTCGACCGAGGAAAAGTACAAGGTAAGAGTTAATTTCACAATCTCTTTATAATCGGAGGTTGTTTTTACGTAAGTATCTACTGGGACATATTTATTATCCATGTCCATATATCATGAATGAGTTTTAAAGGGGATTATTTTAATGGAATTATTTACTAAAACATCATTTAAAATGTTTTAAATATTTATTCTTCAAAATATTTTTCATTAATGTGAATATCATCAAAATGGTTTGTAAAGATTATTTATATGGACATGAATGTTTTTAAAATATTAATTCCTTTCAAAAGTTACAATGTGGTATGGGACACTTTGATTCAAAAATGTATTTAAATGGATTCTTTTATAAATTGTGTTACTTTTAAATGTTTTCATGAAAAAGAGGTATTTTTCTCATAGAGTTTGACAAATGATTTTCATCCATGTCAAAATCCTTTAATGGATTTTAAACTTGTTTTGAAGTTTATTTGTCATGATATAAATCTTCCATACTGTGTTGAAGGTTTTGTGATATGTTTGACTTCGGATGTGTCATTTGTATACCCTTCATGGTTTATGGGTAAATTATTGACATTTCATATTCTAGTTTTAATACGAATGTTTATTTTATGTTTAAACCTTTTCATATGAGGAATGCATTAGACTTAGTATGTGAAGGGTGGAGCCCGCTATAGATCCTCGATGAATCTGTAGGTATCATTAGACAAACTAGTGTCTTGGCACAAGGCATTGACAAAATCTTATTTGTAGTCTTGGTACAAGTCCTTGACTATGTGGTTATGACAGTCTAGAATTATGCATTCCATCATTATGAAAGTGCCTATTGTTATTGAATTTGATTATTCGACATGTGGATATGCATGTGAGTAATTAAATGGTATTATTTTGATTTATATTTTCCATATTATGATGATTTTTATGATGAAAAGGATTTTTTTAGTTTTATACATTTCCTTAAATGTTTATTATTATTTTTGAATGTTTTCGATGTATTTCTTACCCTTACTGAGCGTTTGATCTCACCCCTCTCTATGTTTTATTTTCCCAGGATTCCAAGAAGTGTATTGTGATCGATATGCATGGTTATGCCAAGGGAATACTGGTATTCATAATGTATTAGTTATGTTGTTTTGTTTTCTATAAAGTGTAATCTAACATTCATGTATGTAATCTATTTTCCAAGACTGCTAAACCGATCGGTCCTTCGGGACTTGATTCTTTGTAATCATGCCAATGAATTAAAATAATGCACTGAATCTGGGTAACTGGGGTCGGGGAGTTACATGGTCAAGACCAAAACTCATCATATTTGGCATCCACACACAAAGATCTACCCATACTGGGTGTAAATATAAGAAACCGAGGGAAGAGGAGTAGTATATCCAAGTAGATCTAAGAAACCGAACAAGAACGATCGCATACCTCAAGAAACTAGATTCAATTCGCCAACAGAAGCCTTCAGATCACCTCCAAAACGCTTGGGAGAGGTTCTCCAACCTTAAATGGAGGGCAACCCTATGTTATGTCCAATTATGTTCTTAAAAGAGAAAGTTAGAGGAGAAACGGTTGAGATCCACAATTTTAGGATGTAATTTAAGTGTCGGCATGGTTTGGTCGCACGGTTAGACAAAACTTGAGCTAACCATGCTGTCACTACTACCTCGTCAATCACTCCTCGCATGATTAAGCTGCACGATTAGACAAGCTGTGTGCTAACCATCCGTTAGCCACAACCTCTAGTATTAACTACGCACGGAAAGACCACACGGTTTAGAAAAACCGTGCGCATCCCATGCGAAAGCTACCACGATTTAGTTTTCCTTAAAGATGTACCCAAACGTACCCCCAAGTCACTACTCCAAGACAAGGGTAGTTAGAAATGTCAAAACAACCTGAAGATGTAACATGTTGTTATAGTTAACAACTTTACACCATTGAAACTATTCATCGAAAATGATGATTTTGGAAAATCCTTGGGGATAAGGTACCTTGACCTCCCAAAACGCCTCTAACACCGCATTTTCACATAGTAATGGACTGGAGAGGTCCGGGCCATTACATTATCATTATATAATAAATAATTATATTATGAAAGTAATATTATAATTTTAATTTTTTTATAAAAATATATCTCCAATATACTAGTTCTTTTCAAATTAAAAGATTATATATATCAAGAATTACTTGATGTTTTTATAAGAGTATCTTCGTCTATTTAAACACACTAGAAAAATCTTAAGTATTATTTGTTTTAAGATATTATGGTATCATCTATAATTTTTAATTTTATTGTTTATGATTAGTTTGGTCATAGATGTGGTAACATAGAACCAATTACCAATTTACACTGATTAGTTAGTGTTTAAGCTAACTCTTAAAGAAAATTTATTTACATTTCTTATATTAGTTTCAATATGAATGTATATGTTGTTTATGTATAAATGTATTCATATGAAAAATGAATTGGACATGTTCTTTTATGGGTGGGTCTTATTATATCCCCTCAGTAAATTGGTAGTTCTCATGAGGTAGACTATGGTCTTGGCACAATGCTATGACAAAAGGAATATTTATGGTCCTCTCACAAAGCCTTGATGATATAGTTATGATGTCCCAAATTACGAATTAAATAATTATTATAATATTATTTATGGTAAATGTGGTTATTCTACAAGTATAATACCCTTGATTTTGTTTTATTATGGCATTATTTATTCCTCTCTTATTCATTCAATAATGTGTTCATGTTTTTTTTAAATATATGCGTTTTTAGTTATTAAACATGCCTAATGAATATGTTTATGATATATTCTACTCTATTTCATACCCTTATTGAGAGTTTTATCTCACCCATTTCTGATTTTTCCTTTTATTTGGACATAAATTTTTTTATTATGAATGTCATTCAAAAATAACATTGGAGTTATGGATGTTTTCAATGTAATTTCTATTTGGTTTTTATTTTCAAGATGTAATACATATCTTATGAATGTATTGTGTTTGTTGTGATACTAAACCATTTGGTCATTTGAGATCAATATTCCTTGTTTATATTCCAATGTAATTAAATAAGGCACTGGCTCCAGGAATCCACGGTTGGGTGCTATCAAATATTCACTAGAAAAAGATTAATAAAATATCATATAGTAAATAAAAACAAATTTCTAAATTGGATTGGAAAAATCCTAAAATCCACATCAACATACCAAAATGGAATCACCATCAATGGTTTATGATTGATTGATAATGGTTACTCATCTAAAACACATGTTCCAACCCTCATATATAAATCAGGAATGGATTATCCATTATATAGGTGGATATTTTCTCAATTTCCTAAAATGTATTATTTCAATGATCAATTCAAGGGAATAAGTACATTTAGTGTTAAATCATATATATCTAAATTCAATTATGACCTCAAAATGATAATAACATGATTAAACTAGAATGAGAGAATGGAGAATCCTAGAATACAATGTTTTTGATTTAATGGAGGTTTTGGTCCAATTTGGGTTATATTAGGATGGAAATTTTTGAAATAATTGGGTTGTAGTAAAATGTTGAAATCAAACACAATGATTCAACAATATGGGAACAAGCAGTTGGATAGTTTATGGTCCCTAGAAATATGGGGTACCTATGTATAATATTTGAATTTTGACAAGACCATCGACTATTTGATCACTTCCCACCAATTATTTATTCGAATCAACAAAATTAAACTCCTACAACTAGCCACACCAGATGGTATATTATAACGATTATATATTTGTGTTTCTTATTTCTAAAACTAAATAGCCTTGAAGTCATTGAATATCTATAAACTATTTATATGGAAGTTTTATCTGTAGTAGATTCATCTATGGTTAAAAATTGAATAATATATGAAAAAACATATAAGAAAAAATACATGATAATTTAATGACATTATAATTCGTTCACTATATGGTTATATAATGTTATCTAATTTTCTATTAGACATGTGAAAACAAATCAATTTCATAATGCCTCAATTCCAAAGTCAATATTCAATGAATCATATTGAATTTTTATATCACTCAATAGGTCCCTAATGAGTGGATTCATCTTCCATTTAAATAAATTCTCACCATATCATTTGATCCAAAGAAAGTGCTCCAAAAAACAATGTGTCATGTCCTAGGTTAAATGTCTACTAGTCAATCTCATGAATTTGATCAAGAATTTCACATTGAATTGTAGAATCTTTGTGGAAATCCTTCATACCTTGGTATGGTGGATGGAGAGCAAAATGGTAATTTAAATTCCCTATATTATCAGAAATGCTGAACTATCCTACAAATCTCATTAGTAAATTCACATTATATAAAAACTGTTGATAATCTCAATGAGGAGTAACCCCAAATTAATGTAAATTATTCAATATGAACATCAAGAAATTTTTATGACAATTTTTATAATATCAATGTTAACACTATGTGGATATTAACCATTTCTATGTCAAATTAAACCTTTTAGAAGTCTCTTAAACCATGCTCAACAGAAAAATTTATCCTCACAATCCTCGTGACAATATATCAATGAGAAATATTGAATAACATAAAGATCTTCATTAGGTGTATCATGAATCAAATCATGGAATATGTTGTTTCTTCCTACCATGGAAAATGATATATTGTTATCCCAAAATCCAATAAAGTCCAGAACACATCTCTTATCATATCCAAGAAAATTTTAATCACCCTCTCTACCATTATATTAGTCTTAAGGTAGATTATTGTTTTCAGTTTAAACTATTTACCCAAATAAATCGAAATGACCACAAAATTTTTTTATTTTTATCTTGAGTCTATATATATTATTATGGTCAATAAATTATTTCATCCATAAAAACTCTCCTATATATATATTTCAAACTTCATCAAATGAAATGGTATTAAAAATCAATATGGAATGAGACATATTAATTAGTCTATAGAAAGTCAACAAAATAGTGTTATGAATCCTCAAGGACGTAGGAAACCTCGTCATGAGTCAGTATTCATTTAGTCGATTTTCCATAGAATAAATATAATTTTTGATTGGAAAAAACGATGTTGATTTCATGACATTATCCTCTAGAATGTAAGACATCCCAAAAAATAACTAATTTCTATCCTACATGGATAATAAATGTGGCTTACAAAATCATGATAGGTCTTCATAGACCTTGTTTTCACTAACCACGTTGTGTCAAGAGATTATCTCATTAACTCCTCCAAAAATAATTCTATCTCTATTGTACATCCATGAACCTAGATTACATATTAATTATATAAGTACCACTATTGAATAGAATTAACATCTACCAAACCCCACCTACCTCCCCACACAAATAGAATCTAACTCTTGGATATCCATTAATCAGTCCACTAAATGAGGTGTGATTACTAAATGTGAGAATCCCACAACCCCATTATAGTAATATGTATACACTAGCTATTAATCCATTGAGATATAAATTTTTTATTCCTCCAATGTAAAAAACTCTCAAAAATAATGAGTTTATATTTAGGTTTTATATATATAGTATATAAAATGAAATTAAAATTACCTACAGAATATGTCATATAAATGTAAAATTTATATATATAATACAACCATTTTTACTACCTGTAATTCCATTCATATCTAGAGAATATATAATAATATTTTTTTGTTTTTTTCGATGATAAAACTCTTTCCAATGAGATAATGTTTCAATTACAACATATCATGAACCACATATTCCCTCTCTATGTCAGAAATTTGGTAGTTCTCCTTTTGGGTTTATACATTAAGTAACCCATAAGACTCTTACAAATCCATTTATATTAATACAACTTGTAACAATACACATACGGTATCAAAAAATTATATGTATCTAATACTGGAGTCTGAAACAACTGATATTGGTGCATTCATCAATATCATCTTTTTCTCTTTAAATACCTCTTCATTGTGATCATAAGACACAATATTCAACCCCTTCATCGTCATATATATCTTTAATCTGACCAATTAATATAAGTTTAGGATAAAAATAAGATTGTACCCCATATTACCACGGTGAAATATACTTTCATACACATTCATAGGAAGTCCTAGGACATTACAACCTTTACTTGCAAACGGTCCATTAAAATCCATGCATTAAAAATTACATTTCAAAGGAACAACACCTCATGAATCTAGAATGAAATATTAAACAATTTTTCATAAATAAAATGTTATCAAATGTACAAAATTCAATCTAAAGGTTCATGTCATGTATATATTAATTCCATGAATATATCAGGATATCATCGATGAATAGAATGACCAAGGAGTTATGGTAACAATGGAAAATTCAATAAATGAAATCAATTAACACCATTGTATAATTATTCATCAATTATATGTATGAATTGTAACAAATATTTTCCATTTCTAATCATAATAATTATCATTAGAATATCATGATCTCTATCACGCCACCAGGGGTAGCCTGAATGAAGAATAATTTCGAAAACCACTATGATCCATGTAAAAAATCATGAATGTCATAAAACCTGAATAAATTGTACAATTTATTCAGTATTATCTAATTAAACATAATATATTCCAAAAATAAAAAAAAATATCATATGATATCATTGAAAAAAATATTGAAGCATTGTAAAGGGATATTTTATTTGGGATAAATCCAATCAATTCAAAATCCTCTTACTACACCTTTAAATTTCTAAACTAATATTCTGAGACATGATATCCATGAATATATATCATGTAACACCCATAATTTTAATTATTCGACTTTATCTAAATTTACTATATCTATTTCATGAATTTATCTTTATTCAATAGTGAACTAAAATTACACTCTGATATATTTAGTTAAAAAATATAAATATTATATTTGAAAATTGAAAACTGTGACATTAAATTAGTGGGAATAAATAAGAGTAACTTCATAATGAAATATAAATAAAAATAATATAATGTCTCTTATTAATATAAATTATACTCAATTGTTAATTTTAAATTTACAGTATAATTTATTTTATAATGGGAAATTTATTTTTCTACATATTTTCTTTTTTTTATTATATTTCATTATTTTTAACGAAAATTTTGATTAATTATAAAAATAAATATATTATATTACTAATTATACACAATTATATTAATTAACTAATGAAAAAATATGAATGATAATGGTTAATACTCTAAAAAAAATTTCTATAAAACATTTCTTTCATTATATCTCACCTATATTTTTGAAAACATTATTTCCAAAATAGTTAACATGAATAAGAAAAAAAATAAAAATATTTATGGATTCATTAGAGTAACATTATTTTATGATTACAATTACGCATTTCTTCATAAATAATAAAATCTAGGTAAATAATTAAAAATATGTATGATAATATCATGAATTTTAAGAAATTATTATTATATAATAAATAATTGTAAATTAACAAAAAAAATTAAAGAGAAATGAAATATCTTATTTTTTTAACATTATGATTTTATACAATTTTATATATTTAAAAATCATATATTATTAATTGTAGATCATATGTACTATTTAGTCAATAATTTATACATTGTGAATGTTTATTTTAATATTTATCTTTTTTTACTTCAATAAATTGAATAAAATTAAATAAAATTAAAAATTTTGAATCAATGGTTCCAAGTTATCAAATAAGAACCAATTTTTATAAGGTAATAGTGAAAATTCTACCTTATGTAAAAACTAGTCACCATGGTAAAAGCTAAATTGGTAGAAGTTAAGAGTTTAAGAACAAAAGGAATGAAACATGGTAATGATTTATCAGGAACAAGTGATTGAGTCCTTTATTGATCATATACCTTCATATATTCATTACTAATCATTTATTGATTCATTTTACTTGATAATAACTTCCCATTATTGAAATTATTTTGGTATTTACAAATGTTACGTCCCATTTCACTTGTGAAATGGAATATTCTCTTCTCAAATGACCTAAAAACAAAACCACCAAATTTATAAAAGAAACATACTCTATATTCTCATAAAAACAAATATGATATTTAATTAGGTACTTATATTATCAAATTTCTATTCATCAAATTCTTAATCCCTTATGAAAAATAGATTTACCAAGAATTGGGGTACTAATTTTGAGCAACTTATTTCATATTATTCTTCATGATGTGCCCGTATTTTTCATAAATTTTATTTATCAAATTTATATTGATAAATATTTTCATTATAATATCATTATTTTATTATAATTATAGTAAAACAATTTATGACACTCTACTTTTTTATTCAGAAAACTAATGAAGTGAATCATGTGTCGTGTGGACAACCACCTCCCTAAATATGTGGATGACTAATTTACTATTTTTTTTCATTACCACCATTAATTTATGGATCTAAAAATGCACTTAATGAATTCATGTGATGTTTATGAAATCATTAATTTTCATTTATTGCAAATTATTGACATTATTATGAATATTTTGAACAAATTATCATTTTTAATTGAGTTGTTTTAAGAATTTATTCCAAGAGAGATATATTCTTATTCATATTCTGTTATAATTTTAAATAAAATAATTATCCATAAACATCCTTTTTTAAAATTTCCAACCAATAAACCAAAAATAAGATAATTATTATCTAGATAAAATGAAATTAAAACACAAATACAATACAATATTCAATTAAGTATGACATATCATTGTATGGCCGATTTGACAACCGACTTGAACAATGATATTAATATTTATCATTGATTACTATGGGAAATTATTTTAATATAATATATATAAATATATATGCATGTAATTATATTTTTGGTTTCTTAATGGTAAAATTATTAGTGAACTCTTTAATTGAAAAATCACATTTTGTTTGTTAAAAGACACTGAAACATGTACATTATTTATTTCATATTTTTTTCACTAATGAATACCATAAAATGAACTTGTGAATTTTTAAAATATATTTTTCAAATATTCTTGTTTTATATATGATAATATATTGACATATTTTGGAAAATGACTACATTCCAAAATGTCAATTAGGAAACAAATTCAATCTGAAAAACATTACATAATTCCGGTGTTGATGTTAGGTAATAAATAACTAGTTTATTATGATTATTAATATATAGTATTATATATGTATTTATTTATGAAAATATTCATTGGGAATAATTTTTTAACTTTATTAAATTATTGAGGTATCTTGGTGAATGTATATAATGAATCAGGTCATAGGAAACAGTTTTTTTAAATTCTTCTCTTTGATACTTTTTTGGTTTTATATAATTCATCTTGTTATATGTTGTATTTAATTACTATAATAGATATAATATGTTAAATTATCATTTGGCCATTAAAATTTATTTTTAATTACATTTCATTTCATTTTTTAGGTTTTGATTAAAAATATATTCAATAATGGTGGGTTCTTTGTCTCAAACACTAATCCCCTATGTTGGATTATGTATTGAACCATGTTTTCATTATAATCATGTATTAACTTCTATTGGATTTAGATTTATCATATATATACATTAGTAATGGGAAATACTAATCCATATTGGTTCCTTTTCATTAAATGTATTATACTACATTTTAGCCCCTATTTTTATGATTTTAGATTATGATTTTTTTTTCATTGAGTAATGAAGATTCTAATAGATATAAAAAATGTGTATAATATATATATAGATTATATTATATTGTATTACATTTATTCCTCCTAAATTCACAATACTATAATATAATTAATATTTTTTAAATAATTCATACTACAATTGTTTTATTACCTATAATGAATATTGGGAACTCAAGTCTCCATTATATCACTTAATTTGATTCATCATTAAAAACATTATTACATGATTTTGTACTCAAAAAAAGTAATTTACTCTATTATTAATCATCTACCACAAGGATAATAATATATTTTAATAAAAAAAATTATCACCCTTTTTATTATGTGATTTCTATACAATGGTGTTTGAATATAATTCTATGTTTTTTTATTTCACATCAATTTATATTGACATACAATCCTCATTTATACAACATAAATATTATAAAATTTCAAGGACATATTATCGAGGATTTTTTTAAAAAAATTAATCTTTTTCAATGTGTTTTTACATTATATTTGTAAGAAACTACTACAGGAACATACTAATATCATCATGTTATTTTTAAATGTTAATTTTCTTTTTCTAAAACATATTTTGTGTTACCAAGCCCATTTTAAAAATTATTAACTGATGGATTTAACCAAATAGGGTATATGTTCAACCTTTTAAACCCCAATGTATATTCATATTTTGGAGTAATTAACATGTGGTACCAAACAACACAATCCATGGTAACCTCCCTTGTGGTATCATTAGAGAATTATTTATGTGATGGAACAAACCTCTCTAGTCCATTCTATTGAAAACATTTTTTGTTTCATGTGTTTTGAGAGGTCATGATGAATCATCACAAATACATTTCCAAATTTCCAGTTATGTGAATTGTGCAACAATAACCTTATGTGAATAGTTCAATGGTAACCTTCTATGAATATTGCCAACGGTGAGGTCCAACAATAACCACTCTTTCAATTTACAAGTTTCTTTATCATTAATAGAGCTTCAAGAATGGAGAGGCTGAAACAGTGACCTCATTCAATTGCCAAAGTTTATGTTCGTGAACAACGTTTCCAGAAATGTGAGGTTCCAACGGTGACCTCATTCCTTTTTCAATTTTTTAGTTCATGAACAGTGCTTCCAGAACAGTGAGTTTCTAACAGTTACCCCATTCATTTTCCTATTTCTATGTTCATGAATAGTGTTTCCAATACGTCGAGGTTCCAACAATGACCTCTTTCCTTTTCAAATTTTTGAGTTCATGAATAGTTTTTCCCTAACAGTGAGGTTCAAACTGTGACCACTTTTCTTTTCCAATTTTTGAGTTCATGATTAGTTTTTCTAGAATGGTGAGGTTCCATTGGTGATTTTAACAACCCAAGCACCCACATGATATTTACCTTAAAATAATGAATTATCTAGAATTGTATAAAACATTGTTTTTTAACACACCATGACCCATCAAACTAGATGATATGAATAGTAATACCCGCATTTTGATATTTTATAAATTTGGTGTTTCAAAATGGTCTTCATTTCTGATTTCAGAATATTAAAATTAGCTTAGGGTTAATTTTTGGTATTTATCAAGAAACATTCAATTTTTTTAATAGATAATAACACTGTGTTATTGTTTAAAACTAACTTATTATTTAAATAATTAGTTTTATTATTATAATTTATTTAGGTAAAAATAGATAAATAATACCTATATATGTTTAATGTAATACATTAATGTCATTTTATAATTATTTTAGATGTATAATTTTTTTTGAACTTTTTACCCTCCTTTACCACATTCTAGGTGTATTTATAAATATTCAAAAAAATAATTTTATCGCTTTTGGGAGTTGAATTTCAAAAATCAGAAAAACAAAATTGACATTAGTAAGTAAAATATTTTTCAATAAGTTAAAAATAATTTTTGTTGAATAGTAACTTTTGAATTTTATTTACCACGATTAAAAGTAAATTGGGTAATTAAGGGAAAAAATGAAATTATAATTACCCTAACACATGTCCTAATTCTATTGGATAGGAATAGTTCAACCAAAAATAACCTTAGGAATAAAATATGACGTTTTTGGTCCACTTTGATTCTATTAGAACATTTATTATTATTTTATTTGAATATTTGTTAAAAGAGTCAAATTCAAAGTATAATAACTAAAAAAATTAATGATGGGTTACACACAATATAAATTAGACTATAAATTTTCATTTGAATGAAAAAATGATTTCCTACATAATGATATATTATTTATTTTTTTTAGACATTAAATAATTTAATTTATTAATGACACAATGATTATGCATTAATTACCTTAATAATAAAATTTTTAAATAATTGATATTATACATATTCAAATTAATGTAAATTTAGAATTCTGATTAATTCATTAATTTTATAGGTTAATATAACATGTTAGGGTTGATTAATGAAATTATATTCTAAGTGATAATGATTTTATGGATTTAAAAATAATCAAATACTAAATAGTGTAAAAATTGACATATTTGTGTTTTTATAACTAATTATATATTATTAACATATATAGTATTCCAAAATATCAATGGTTTAGAAAAAGGACTTATATAAGGTTATATATATTAATAATTAACCACATGGGATTCTCTTGTCCTGTTATTGTACGTTTATTAACTATATAATATAAAAATACAAAGAGACATGGTAAATGTCATACTATTTTACTAAGAGTTAAATATAAAATATATTGTTAATATAGTTACCTAAACATGTCAAAAACTTATTGGGTGAGAGGTTTTAGAACCAAAACCACCTTATCATAGAATTAAATCATTTTATTGCCACTAGAAACTGAAAATTATTTAATTATAAAATAATATTTCAATCTTTTCCTAAAGTAACCCTCACCTCTATTATAAAAGGGTATTTCCATTTCCCTAAATTCCACACCTACAAAGCCATTAGTCTTGAAAAAACCCTACCCAAATATCCTTCCAACATTCCAACCATCATCTTAGAGGCCTTCCTTTTCTATGAATTCCAACCAATGAAGCCCTTTTAATTAAATCAAAAGGAAGAACCTGAAGAAGAGCTAAACAATTCATCACCTCTTTCAAGTTCTATTATATGTCAACTTCCTTTTTATTTGTTGTTTCCATTCTAACATAATAAATTCAGTATATTCAATATAATGTGATGTCATTAATAAAAATTTTATAGCCATATTCATTATTCTATCAATCATAAAAATGACAAAGTTACCATACATGAGTACATATGATTTACCATCTCCATGTCGTAGTGTAGATTGTTATTCAAACACTTCATTATTAGGATGTGTATCATAATGAGTATAAATGATGTTATTAATAAATATAACATGTTAATAATTCTCTATATATGATATAACATAAAATTATATATGATTACACTATCAATAAAATGATACTGTCAGTCGAGCATACCTACAGATTACCGTCTCAATGAATGCGATGAGATTCATTCCACATCGCAATCATTCAAGATTAGTTTTTATTTTATGGTTAAAAAAATGTTTATGAAAATAATATCATTCTGTATATGAATCAAATAAATATTATCCATGAAGAACATTACAAAGGTAACCAAGAATATAAATAAAAACGAATCAGTTAACATTTGAAATAATGATTCAACTAAAATATTATCAACAATGAAATAATATAAGATCATATATGATATCATATTTATGTATATTATTCTTTAATAATTTAATAAAATTGTTTTTATAATTATAAAGGTGGTTAGCATACCATCAGCTAATGAAATGTAGAAGTATGTGTTAATTTCACAATCTCTTTATTATTTGAGGTTGTTTTTATGTATCTTTTGAGACCACTTTATCATCATTATCCATGTTTATTTAGTATGTATATCAAAACATTTTAAATATTTAATATACTATGGGTTAAATTCATTAATACATTTTTTTTTGACTTTTTATAAAATGGTATGAAAGGAATCATTGTTTTATTTTCCAAACAATGTACTTTATTTCCATTTCGAAAAAATTAAGGTAAGAAAGTCATTTTTAACTTATATGGTGGGTGTGGCTATTTTCTATCATTATATCATCATCAAAGATTCCCATACAATATTATAATAATATTCTAAAAATAAATGTTTTCTTGTTTAATTAAGTGACTTTTAAATGATTTCCATATAGAAAGATTTAATTATTTCAAAAGTTTTCATTTAATCTATGTCAACATCCAATTATGGATTTTAAACATTTTTTAAGTTGACTAATTAGGATACAAATCTTCAATATTTTATTGAAGGTTTTGTTATATTTTCGAATGTGTATGTGTTATTTTAACACCATTCATGGTTTATTGATAATGTATTGAAATTTATGATTCCATTTTAATACTATTTTTTATGTTATGTTTAAACCTTTTAATATGTGGAATGCATTTGACTTATTAATTGATGGGTGGAGCCCACTTTAGCTCCTCGATGAATCGGTAGATCTCAGGAGACAAAATAGTGTCTTGACACAAGGCCTTGACCAAATTATATTTGTATTCATGGCACAAGGCCTTGACTATGTGTTTAAGAAGTCTAGAATTATGCATTCCATCATTATGAAAGTGGTTATTGATATTGTTTGTGAATATTATACTTTTATAGTATCAATGTGAATTAGTAAATGAAATTATTTTATTTTATCTTTGACATATTATGTTGATGTTTAAGTTCAAAAGGCTTTTGTTTTAATATAATACATTACCATAGATTTTTATGCTTATTTATGAAAGTTTACGCTATACTGTTATCCTTACTGAGAATATGTGCTCACCACATTCAATGTTTTATTTTCCCCGGGATGTGAAGAAGTATTTTATGTTTGACCAACATGGATATGTGAAGGATATTTGTGTGGTAAATGGGAAAAACTGTTTTGATGATTTTATATTATGATGTAATTTAAAACATATGAATTTATCTAGTATTTCAATGGATAGTAAATTGATCAGTAATTCAGGTCATGATTCCTTTTATCTTGAAAATGTTATGTAATAATGCACTTACTCAGGATAACTGGGGGTTGGGGCGTTACAGTTGGTACCATAGGATGTTTAGTACAATCCTTGGAAAATAGATTTAGAAAAAATCTGATTAGGGCACATTACCCAAAGATAGATTTAGAGGATTGGTAGAGAATAACATCCTATAATCATGGTAATGTAGAGATTTTGTGTATTTTCGAACAATAAATCCATGTCTGGATATGTGCTGGTAGAGAGGGCTCTGGCATAGAGGTACCTAGGAGTGAAACCTTTGACAAGGAGTTTCCGGCTTGACCTGAGGTATCTAGGTACATGACAACAGGCCTTGCTGCACTATTGGTTATGACACACCCGAGATATATGTTTAAGATATTTCACTTTATCGTAACAAACCATAATGAAGGATTTATGAGTAAATACATCTTCAATGAAAACATTTTTTTTATTTTGGATTATATGTATAAATTTTTCCATTCATGTTATGTATTTTACATGTTTGGAATTATGTATTGTGATTCAAAAACTAATATACTGTATTCCATTGTTAATAAATGGAGCCTAGTGGAAGGAATGTAAACCATATCAATACACTTTATGCATGTAGAGATTTCCCTCCTACTCAACATAATTATAGTGTAGCTGGTAATGCAACTGGTGCTAATCATCTTATCTATATACTAGGACAACTCACTCATGTTAGGAATAATATCCATACCTATGTGGAGCACCCTCATCCACAACACAAAGGATCAATGTCATACCACTTCATGAGGAAAAAGCTACCAAAATTAAATAGGATTACAAATCCTTCTGTACCTGGGAAATGGATAAGTAACTTAGATAAATTATTTCATGCTTTGTGGAATAGCGAAAAGGTAAAAGTTGTCGTGGTTGATTATCACTTCACGGGAGAGGCAAATCAATGGTGTTCATTAATCCCAAATACAATGTAAAATTAAGAAGTATAGAACATGTAATGGATAATGTTTAAAGATATTATCTTAAAAATATACATTCCTCGTGACCATCGAGAAAATATGAAAAGAAATCTTTTTGAGTCTAACACAAAAGGAGGATGAGAATGTCACAAAGTATGAGGATAACATTACAAAGTTAGCATGGAATGTATCATATTATATATGTTTCCCAAGGAGTAATATTTATCTATTCATTGATGGGTTAAAACTATTTCTCCGTTGACCATTAGTATCACAATCCTTCTCATCATATGAAGACATTGTCTCATGCGCTATCATGACAGAAAAAAAATTCTATGAGTCTTATGACTTCAAAGAATAGAAGGAAAAGAATAGATCTTTTGATCACTATAGAGATGGAAATAAGGAGAATATGGTAAATTTTTAATATCCATCCTATTGTAAATATGGGATGAAACACCCCGGTACTTGCCTTAAGGGAATGAGAGTTTGTAACATGTGTGGTGAAAAAAGACACCAAGCTTGTTATTGCGAGAGAAGAAAGAGGTTATCAATGTTGAATGAAACAATTGTATAGAAAATAGACATTATGCAAATGAATATACTATATTCCAAGGGAATATACTATAGAAAAGGCCTCGGTGGAATGGACAAGCTTATGCGATCACTAATTCTGAGGTTGAATCACCGAATGACGTGGTGGAAGGAAATATAATGGTTTCTCTATGTTTAGCCAATGCATTATTGGATTTTGGATCATTTCATTGTTTCATATCTTCCTAGTTTGCTATGAAAATTATATATTTTCAATTTTACAGAACTCCGTAGTTTTCCAGTCAATACTCTTAAGGGAAGTATCATCGTCACAATGTTTTTTGAATCAAATCCTATTAGGGCATATAAATATTCATTATCTACTGATCTCATCGTCATATCCATGATTTAATATTATATAATCATTGTAATGTATTGAATTTCTTACCAGGATGTGAATATTTTTTGTAATAATATGGAGGTTACAATTTTCAATGATGATAAAGAGTACTATATCTTTAGAGCATAAATGTCACCAGCTGATTCTTATCTAGATCCTCCACCAATAATTATACCAAATTTAATTATTTGGGAAGAATATAATGAAATAATTATGGGTGATTAGAATAATGTTCGATTAGAGGATGTAATTATTGTGAAAGAATATGTTTATTTGTTTCTTGAGGATTTACCTTGACATCCACCCGAATGAGAAATTGAGTTTTCCATTTATTTAATTCTTATTTCAAGGCCCATATCGAAGACCCTTTATAGAATGGAAACTGTGAAATTAGTGGAGCAAAAGAAACAATTAGAGTAATTGAGTAATAATATATTTATTCACCCTACATTTTCACCATGGGGAGACCCTGTCATTTCAATAAAGAAGAAAGACAGACCTATGAGGTTTTGCATCGACAACATGGAGATCAATGATATTACAATAAACAAAAAGTATCCCCTACCATGCATTGATTATTTATTCTAACATCTTCATATAGCTCAATATTTTTCAATGATTGACCTTCTATATAGATATCATCCGTTATATGTGAAGAAGGAAGACATTCTGAAAATGGTATTTCAAACTAGGTATGAGCATTTCTAGTTTACTGTAATTCCCTTTGGATTTTCTAATGAACCATCTGTATTAATGGATCTAGTAAATAATGTTTTCAAGGAAAATCATGATGAAATTGTATTGGAATTTAATGATGATAACTTTGTATACTCAAAATGCTATAAATATCATGAAAATAACTTCTGTAATATTATGAAAACACTCAGTTGAAATGAATTATATTGGATGTTTAGCAAGTTTGAATTCTATCATCAAATGATTTCTTTTATTTTCCATATTGTCTCTATGGATGTAATCTCTATTGATCCTTAAATGACATAGCAAATCCCTAAAATCCCAACACCGACGAAAATTACTGAGTAATGTAGTTTTATTGTTTTAGCAGGTTATTATTGAGGTCTCATCCAAAAATTTTCCCGATTTGCAAAACTGTTAACCAAGCTCACAAGTAAAGGGGTTAAATTGGTTTGGACAAAATAGTTTGAAGAATATTTTGGAGAATTGAAGAGAAGATTATCCAATGCTTATATCTTTAATATACCATTAGGAATGATTGTTTTTTATTTATAGTGATTCTTCAATGAAATGACATTGTTTTGCCTTTATGTAGAATGATTGAGTTATTGCCTATGCATAATGGCAGCTAAAAATTCATGAGAGAAACAATCCCACTCAAGATATCATTTTAGTAGCTGTAATCATTGCTCTGAATATATGAAGACACTATCTCTATGGTGGAAAAAGTGAGATTTATACTGATCCCAAGAGTATGAAGTATATGTTCTCACTGAAAGAACTCAACATGAAGAAAATGAGATGGCTTGAACTACTCTAGTATTATGATTTCACAATATAAAACCACTTAGGGAAGACAAAAAAGGTGTAAGATTCATTGAGCAGAATGTATCATGGAGTTTTTATCAATTTGAGAGTAGAAAGAAATCCTATTTTCATAGATCTAGTAAATATGGATATGGTAATAACCATGGAAGGTGGAATACCAATACTTTTTAAAATGGTTGTCAATCCATGCATACTATAAAGGGGAAAAATTTCTATGACTGATGATGAGGAGTTTCAAAAAAAGTGTAGAGTGGTGAATGATGGTAGATTGAGTATCTTCATATATGAAGATGGAATTTTGAAATTTGGGGAGAGACAGTGTATTCCCTATATACCTGATCTACAGAGGGAATTTTGGGATGATTCTCATAGCTCTAATTTCTCTATACACCATGGGATAACCATGATGTAGAGAGATTTCAAAGAACTTTTTTTGTGTGACAACATAAAGAATGAGATTTCTGATTTTGTGACAAGATATATGGTTTGTCCACAATTTAATGCTGTAGAGAAATAGATTATAAGAGTCATGAAACCACTTCCCATACCTGAGAGGAAATGTGGTAATATTATGGTGCACATTGTCATGGGGAAACCAAATACTCCTAGAAGAAATGATGAAATATGGGTCATTTTTGATCATCTTACCATGATAGCAAATTTTCTTATTATAAGAGAAGATTTACCACTTGAACTTCTATCAAGACAATATAATGATGATGTTATAAGAGTCTATGTTGTACCCCTATTGATTCTTTCTAATCATGATCCATGTTTTACATCATGATTTTGGAATTGTCTTTAGAGGGCCTAGGATACTACAATTTGATTGAGAACTGTCTACTGCCCTTGTAACATCCCGGACCTGGGTTCCATGCAAAGGGTGCCTGGTGCCCGGCTTTCCACGTGACCTCAAATGCATTTCCCCAAATGCCAGAGGCTACCGACTAGCAGCGAGGACCCCGGTCTGACTGTAGGGAAACAATGCCCTCATTTGTCAAAGTGTAGCGCAGCGGAATGGAAATAAACATTCAACAAATAGTGAAAGCAGTAAAACATACACAACTAAAATAACCAAAAGAAGTGGATATAACCAACATTATATAAGTAATGATGCTACATGTCTCAAATTCTATGAAAACAGCCAGAACATGTTATACATCAATACAGTACAACAAAATACAGGGTACAGCAAAACAAAGCCAAAACAGCTGGCAGCGGCATAGCGATCCTAGGCTTGGTCCCATGCCCTCCTAATCCTCAGCAACAGCCAAGTACCTGTATAGGGAGTGTTTCCCCTATCCACACCTGCAGAAACGTAATCTGTTTGGGCCGAAAAGCATGGCCCAAACAGGGTGTGAGAAATATATCTCAGTAGGCACCCACTAAAGGCCCGTGCCCAATGGCGTGTAAGCATTCAACAACAGTGTGCAATAGAAAAATGCAATAAAGTAAGAAGTACTCAAAAGTAACTAATTACCAGTTATATTTCCATTTTATTATTTATTTAATCCATTAAATATTAGGAATCACCACAGTGCATTTCTAAGTAAACAGTCGACGTCCTCAGACAAGCAGAACCTTACCCTCAGGTAAGTAGAATCCAACCCGCAAGTATAGCCCTCAAGCGTAATAGAAAATTTCCCTCATGCATAGGAAGTGTCACCCTCATGCACAGAAGTCAATCCCTCAGGCACGAATGGTTGACCTCAGGGGAAATACTACAGCCCTCGGGCTAAATAGTGCAGTGCCCTCAGGCTAATCACAACAACTCCCTCAGGCTAAATAGGTAACCGGGCCATTCCCAACATATCAAAATGTAGTAAACAAGCAATTAATCTCAAGGAAATTCTATAATTAATACATTTAAGGAATACCCACGGGTATCTTGGCCAAATGGATAAACAGTGAAACACACCCTCGGGGTGGTTTTGGATCCAAGAAACGATCCCAACCATCATTTTATTATCACAATTTAATCACCTATGCAATTCTAGGAATTAAATATAGCAACAACCTCAGCCACACGACACCCCAACATGGGTTCGTGGCACAAAATCACAAAAAACGCACAAAAATGTATGGCAGCTGGAAAATAAATACAAAGCCACCTACCTTATTGGCCAACGAACGTTATACCCAAACGCTGACTCCAGAAACACCCAAGAACGGTGTAGATCTGACGAAGAACAAAACCCATTAAAATGTAAATAACATTCCCTTAGGAAAGAATTGGAAAGAACGGTACCAGGAGAGGAGAGGGCTTACCTGTGCGGTTCCAACGGGATCGTCCGAGGCAGAAACTGATTCCAGACGAACCCCCGGTGGATCTTCAAAGGTCCGGCCATCCTCCTTGGATCCAAAATGGCTCAAACGCCTCCTATGCCAACTGAGGAGGATACTGCATGTTTTAATCTAAAAAAACAAAGTACACGACATGTACTTCTGAGTACACGACGTGAACTTATTTCATTTAACTTTTCTCCTAGTAGCACCGCCACACTGTTCATCCGTCGACATGAGTACACGACATGTACTCCCGAGTAAACGGCGTGTACTATTGCCCAGCAGTTGGCTACTCCACCGCCTTACTGTTTAGGCCTGCCGACTGACTACACGGCGTGTAAGGTACCACTACGCGCTGTATAGTCGGTTCCTACACCCTTCTTCGTCTGCATGGCTACACACCTCGTGTACTCATCCCCACACGGCCAGAAGTACACGACGTGTGGAAAATGTACATGGCGTGTAATTCCAAAATTTAGGATTTTTCCCCATTTCCCATATTTTCTCAAGAACAATTAAGGAAAAGGAAAAAGATGAAGCTCGTACCTCAAAAATAAAAACCAGGTTCTTACAAACTTCCCCCTTCATAGCAATTCATCCCCGAATTTCCCTTCCAAGGGTGGAAAAGAAAAAGCTCAGAATAACTCTGGCCATTGAGAATGTACATCGGCCTCCCGCTCCCAGGTCTCATCCTACACTCATCCATGCTACCATAGCACCTGTACGAGTGGAACTAACCGGCCTCGGAGAACCTTCGTGCTCCTGTCAACGATACGGATCAGATGATCCTCAAAGGACACATCATGCTGATGATTAACCTTCTTTGGATGAAAGGTGTGAGACGGGTATGAATGGTAGTGATGCAACTGAGATACGTGGAAGACGTTGTGCATGGTTCGGTACCGCTGCGGTAACTGTAATCGATAGGAAACCATCCTGACTCTCTCCAGATTCTCGAATGGCCCCACATACCTTAGTGAAAGCTTACTCTATCTTCTGATCCGCTTGTGTCTCAGCCTCGGAAAAACACACAAGAAAACCCGATCCTTGACCACGAACTCCAATGGTCGTCTGCGGTGATCAACATAAGGCTTCTGACGAGATTGCACAGTAGCCATCCGCTTTCGAATCAACTGGACCTGCTCAGATGTCTCATGTATGTGCTGTGGCCCCAGTAAAGCTGCCTCACCTGCCTCTAACCAGCACAAAGGTGATCATCATGACCTATCATATAAAGCTTCGTATGGTGGCATCTCGATAGTTGCCTGAAAACTATTGTTAGAGGAAAACGTGAATAAGGGTATATGATTCTCCCAAGAGCCCCCAAAGCCTAGGACGCATGCACGCAGTATGTCCTCCAGCACCTATATCGTCTGCTCTGACTGGCCATCCATCTGAGGGTGGTATGTTGTGCTCAAAAGCACCTGTGTACCCAGTGCCCTCTGAAAACTCTTCCAGAAACGAGACGTAAAGTGGGCGTCCCTATCAGAAACAATAGAATAATGGAGCTTATGAAGAAGGACCATGACTCGGATATACAGCCTTCTGAGATCGTCAATACAGAAGGTCTCCTAGATTGGATAAAAGTGAGCTACCTTCATGAGCTTGTCCCCAACAACCCACACGGCGTCATTGCCTCGAGGTGACCTCGGTAATCCTGTCACAAAATCCATCACGACATCATCCCATTTCCACTCTGGAATGGAAAACTGATGTAACAGCCCAGCTGGCCTCTAGCGCTCTGCCTTCACCTGATGACAGGTGGAACACCTCATAACAAAACCAGCTATCTCTATCTTCATACCTGGCCACCAGTACTGATGTCTCAAGTCACAATTCATCTTGGTAACCCTGGGATGAACTTCCCAAGCTGAAGCATGAAAATCTAGCAACCGGTCCTCGCGTATATCCCCTAGAACCCATACTCTTCCATGGAAATGAAAAACCTCATCATCGCCTATCGTCTAATTGGGAGGAGTGTCCTCACTTTCCACCGAATCCCGTAGAACTAGGCCTTCTGAATCAGATAGTTGTCTCATCCTCACTCTGTCCAAGAGGGTAGATTTCATAGCCAAAGAAGAAAGATAAGCCTTCCCCTAACTATCGTGCACCTCCAGATGCATCTCAGTGAAAAAAACCATGAGCTTCCACTCACCACTGGCCTCCTGCACTGCCTGTATCTGAGTCTTCCTATTCAGTGCATCAGCTACTGCATTACCTTTACCAGGTGTATAGAAAATCTCAAAATCGAAGGACTGTAGGTAATCGACCCACCTTCACTGCCTTAGATTCAGGTCACGCTGAGTAAAGATATACTTGAGGCTTTTGTGGTCAGTGAAAACCACAAAATTCTCTCCCAACAGATAGTGTCTCCAACAGTGCAACACATGAACAACTGTAGCCAACTCGAGATCATGCGGCGGGTAATTCCTCTCATGTGGCCTCAACTGCGGAGACCCGTACGCAACGAATCAATCTCCCTACATCGACATTGCTCCCAGCCCAATCCCTGATGCATCACAGTAAACTGTATAGATTTTTCCCTACTCTGGGAGTATCAGGATTGGTTCTGATGTCAACCTTCCCTTTCAGGTCGTGAAAAGCTGTCTCGCAAGCTTCTGACCAAACGAACTTCACACCCTTCTTAGTCAGTCCTGTCAATGGTGTTGCTAAGCGGGAGAAGTCATGTATAAAGCATATGTAGTAACAATCCAGTACTATGAAACTCCGTATCTAAAACACTTTCTTAGGCTTCTATTAGGAAACTACTACTCTCACCTTATCTCAGTCTACTGCAACTCCTGCCTTTGAGATGATATGACCCAGGAAGTGATTCTGGTCCATCCAAAAGTGGCCCTTTGAGAGCTTAGCATATAGCTGATGCTCACTCAGTGTACTCAATACAATCTCAAGATGAGTGGAATGGTCGTGTCGAGTGTGAGAGTACTCCAAGATGTCATCCATGAATACCACCACAAAGGAATCAAGATACGGATGGAACACACGATTCATTAGAGCCATGAAAACTACTGGCGCGTTCGTCAGTCCGAATGGCATAACCCGATACTCATATAGACTATACCTACTCTTGAAATCTGTGAGTGGTATATCTAATGGTCTAACGCACAGCTGATGATATCCGGATCTCAAGTCAATCATCGAGAACACTCGTTCTACACGAAGCTGATAAAACAGACCATCTACCCTCGGCAAGGGATATCAGTTCTTAACCGTCAACTGGTTCAGCTTCCGATAATCCATGCAATGTGTGAGGGTACCATCCGCCTTCTTCTCCAAAAGGACCAGAGAACCCCAAGGAGAAGTACTGGTTCAGATAAAACCCTTCGCATGTAGCTCCTCTAAATTCCTCTTGAGCTCCTGCAACTCAGGCGTGGACATCCTATAAAGAGGAATGGACACCGGTGCTACTCCTGGCACAAGATCGATAGAGAAATCCACCTCATGCACCGGAGGTAGACCTGAAAAGTCATCCGGGAGGACATCCCTAAAACGATCAACAGCTGGAGGGAAATCCGTATGACAAAACCCCTAGTCAACCAGATATAAGCTCGTTATCCGGGCTATGACTCCACCTCACCCATGATGCTCTGGTCCAGCTCGACTCGCCTGAACATCTCACTCGACCTTGTATAGAAACTCCCCACCCTCTGGTGACGTGAAACACACCCTATGACGGTAGCAGTCTACGAAATCTCGGAAGGGAACCAACCATCCCATCCTGAGAATGAAGTCATAGATCGTCATCTCCAAGACATAGAGGTCCCAAAGGATGTGAAACCCTCCAACCTCAAGGGGGAACTCCTTCCACTGATGCACACCAGCCGTCCTAGTCCCCAACGGAGTGTCTAGAGTCATGATATCAGAAGATGAAAAAACAAAGAGCCCAAGGCTCTCCACAACAGGAACAGATATGAAACTATGTGTAGCACCCGTATTGAAAAGTACTGAAGAAAAAACAGAAGCTACTAGAATAGTACCTCTGACTGTAGAAGGTCCGGGATCCTGCTCTTGCTGGGTCTGTTTCAATGCATATTCATGCCCAGTGCCATGGCCCTGCAACATAGCCTGGTTACCCTGAGCTTTCTTGCCCTACAACCTCTGAGATCCCGGTGTCTGGATACCACAGCCCCGACCACCATCTCTGCCTGCATGCCCTGACGTATTCTAGTTCCCTGACTAGTAAGATGCCACTGGTCCTGCTCCTGCACATGAAGTCTGCGCAGAACCCCTCTCACTAGCCACTGGTGGAAACAACCTACAAAATCACTGTAGATGACTCATCTTGCTGCAATCTCGGCACTACACTGGGTCTCGTGGACACTGCGGTCTCTTGTTCCCCTCTCTGCCACACTAGTAACAACTGATAGGGCCACCAGAAGATGCTTCCTGGCTGGTACTGCCACCCAGAGGGAATTCCATCTGTCTCTTCCTCTTGCCAACAGAAATAATACTAGTAACTAGTGTTGAACTTCCCTGGCCCACACTACTCAATTACCACAGGTTCCTCTCTGTAATCAGTGCCTGATTCACAATCGTGTGTACAGTAGGAAACCTGAAAACATTCACCAGTGCTTGGATTTCATACCGAATACCATCCTCAAAACGTCTGGCTCTCAACGTCTAATCACCCACCAGCACGGGTGCAAAACGCTGAAGCTCCATAAAACGATAAGAATTGTCCATCACCGACATAGAGCCCTACTATAGATTCATGAACTCTCGAGCTCTATCCGCTCTCTGCATCTCGGGAAAGAAGAAGTCATAGAATACTGCCTGAAAATCATCCCACGCCATGTCCCTTTGATGATCTGTCTAGGTGGTAACATCCCGTAACCTCTTGGAGGAATCACGCATCATATATGTCATGAGCACGACCCTCCTCCCTGGAGACATCTCGGGATGCTCAAAAATAGTCTGCATCGACCCAAACCAAGACTCCACACCCTGTTGTTCACCATCCCCCGAAAACATAGGCAGATACTACTACAAAAAGATACGTTTCAGCTCAGCCATAGATGTGTCAGCCTGCGGTGCTCCATGAAAGGTCTGCATGAACCACATAAAGCTGTCACAGAACTACGCCTTCGTGCCTATGTCTGGTATATCAGTTGGAACCGCATCTGGCTTTGCTGGAGGATCTACTGGTAGCACATGGCCCACCATCTATGGAGTATAATCGTCACTGCTCTCCTGGAGGACAACTTGCGGTCATCTAGGAGGAATGAATCTAAAAGGTCAAAATCATGCCTCAGATTCAAGATTATTAATATCGGAAAGCGAAGGAACCAAAAAAAACAAGGGGAAGAAAGCATTCAAAATTGAAAAAACAAGACTACATGGCGTGTACAATGACTACACGGCCTGTACTTGACTTCCCTTCCCCTTCCTGGGTTCTTCTACACGGCTAAGTCACACGGCTTCCGTCGAAAAAAACTACATGGAGTGTATAATATCTACATGGCGTGTACGGTGTTATTTTCCAACTGCCCGTGTCGTCTGTGACACGGTCGACTACTCGGATTGAAACTACACGATGTGTTACACCCATACACGGCATGTAAAACACACTGTTTCCCAGCCACAAGGCTAACTGCACACGGTCTGTCCTCAGACAAGATTACACAGCATGTCCCACAGGTACACGACGTGTTCAAGGAGAGGTGACACAGGCCCGTGTTGTTAGTTACACGGCCGAGTCCCCAGGTCACACTACACGGTGTGTCTATTGTTGACACGGTGTGATCTTTCAAGGTGTTCACCGACCCGTGTTGTTAGTTACACGGTCAGACTCCGGGTCACACTACACGGCGTGTCCATTTGGCACACGACGTGTTTTACCCAGGCCTTTCCCTACCCCGTGTTTCCACCCACACAGTTTGTGACATGAGAAGAGACTATATGGCGTGTACTCCGGGTACACGAAGTGTACTCAAAAGTTCATTTTTCTTCCTGAACAGAAGAACATACACGACTTGTATAAAAATACTACATGGCGTGTATATTGGGTTTTCGGACAGTATGCCTCAGAAACTTCCCCGGAACCCATAAAATACCGTAAAACAGCACCTAAGTGTCAAATTCTGACCCGTGAGGGCCCATACTCCCCACGAATCAACGTTTGACATCTTATCTATGTTATAACTAATAAACAGTCAATGATCCATCAAATTACGATCAATGGGGGCCCATACTCCCCAAAAACAAAAGTTTGGAATCCATTCTATGAACAACTCACAAAAAGAAGGTATTTATCAAACAACTATCACAAATACATGCTTTACTAGAACAAAAAATATCACAACAACATGAAAATTATAATGCGCCTACATGGCATGGAAATTATGCATGGCATGTGATTTCTAGCATGTGCCTATATGATGCATGAGACGGCATACCCTCATCTCATTGGGTTGCGACTAAATAGGATGCATTGATAAAATATTAACTGCACAATCTCAAAGTGTGTCACCCAATGGTGAAAACATATCAACTGTAAATTGAAAAATCAATAAAATTGCAATCACAAGGTAAATTGGCATTTCCCTATACGCGGGTTAGCTACGTCCGGGCACAGCTTATTACCAACCACCGTTCTTCCTATCATTGACTACGGCTACAAATAGTAAGTCAAAGAAAAGAAATTTCCCTTTGATACCACTTTTTAACGTCCCGAACCCGGGTGCCATGCAACAGGTGCCCCGAGCCCAGTTCTCCATGTGATCTGAAACGCATTTCCCCAAATACCAAAGGCTGCCAACTAGAAACGATGGTCTAGGTCTGATGGTGGGGAAACTATGCACTCATTTTTCAATGTGTAGCATAGAGGAATGGAAATATACATACAACAAACAGCGGGAGCAGTAAAACATACACAACTGAAATAACCAACAACAGTGGATATAACCAACAGTATATAAGTAATGATGATACATGTCTCAAATTCTAAGAAAACAGCCAGAACATGTTATACATCAATACAGTACAACAAAATATAGGGTACAACAAAACAAATCCAAAATAGCTAGCAGCGGCATCGCGAGACTAGGCTCGGTCTCATGACTTCTTACTCCGCAGCAACAGTCATGTACCTATATAGGGACTCTTTCCCCTATCCACACCTGCAGAAACATAAGTTGTTTGGGCTGAAAAGCGTGGCCCAATCAGGGTGTGAGAAATATATCTCAGTAGGAACCATCCAAAGGCCCGTGCCCAACTGCGTGTAAGCATGCAACAACAGTGTGCAATAAAAAAATTAAATAAATTATTAAGTACTCAAAAGTAACTAATTACTAGTTATATTTCCATTTTATTATTTATTTAATCCATTAAATATTTGGAATCACCACAGTGCATTTCTATGTAAATAGTCCATGTCCTCAGACAAGAAAAACCTTACCCTCGGGTAAGCAGAATCCAACCCGCAGGTATAACCCTCAAGCGTAATAGAAAATTCCCCTCAGGAGTAGGAAGTGTCGCCCTCAGGCATAGAAGTCAATCCCTCAGGCACGAAAGGTTTCCCTCATGCAAAATACTACAGCCCTCGGGCTAAATAGTGCAGTTCCCTCAGGCTAATCACAACAACGCCCTCAGGCTAAACAGGTATTCGGGCCATGGCCAACATATCAAAATTCAGTAAACAAGTAATTCCTCTCAAGGGAATTCTACAATTACTACATCTAAGGAATACCCTCAGGTATCCTGACCAAATGGCTAAATAGTAAAACACACCCCCAGGGTGGTTCCAGATCCAAGCAACGATCCCAACCAGCATTTTATTATCACAATTTAATCACCTATGCAATTCTATGCATTAAATATAGCAACAGCCTCAGCCCAACTACACCCCAACATGGGTTCATGGCACAAAAACGCACAAAAACACACAAAAACACACAAATACGCACAAAAACGCACGACGATTTGAAAATAAACACAAAGCCACCTACCTTATTCACCAACGAACATTATACCTGAACGCCAACTCTAGAAAGGCCCATGAACGGAATACATCTAATGAAGAACAAAACCCATTCAAACATAAATAACTTTCCCTCGAGAATGAATTGGTAAGAACAGTACCAGGAGAGGAGAGGGCTTACCCGTGCGATTCCAACGGGATCGTCTGAGGCGGAAACCGATTACAG
Organism: Viscum album; assembly: GCA_963277665.1. Taxonomy (NCBI): domain Eukaryota; kingdom Viridiplantae; phylum Streptophyta; class Magnoliopsida; order Santalales; family Viscaceae; genus Viscum; species Viscum album. The sequence continues at coordinate 593,829,113 of OY728162.1, read as the reverse complement.
ACGATCCCCCGGCGAATCATCAAAGGTCTGACCCTCCTCCTTTGCTCCAAAATGGTTCAAACGCCTCATGTACCAAATGAGGAGGCTACTGCCTGTTTTAAGATGAAAAAACAAAGTACACAGTGTGTACTTATGAGTACACGACATGTACTTCTTTCATTTAACTGTTCCCCTGGAAGCACCGCCATACTGTTCATCCGTCGACATGAGTACACAACATGTACTTCATGAGTACACGACATGTACTGTCACCCAGTAGTCGGATGCTCCACTACCTTACTGTTTAGGCCTGCCGACTGACTATACGGTGTGTAAGGTACCACTACATGGCATGTATTTGGTTACTACACCCTTTGTCGCCGACATGGCTACACGCCCTGTGTACTCATCCCCACACGGCCAGAAGTACACGACGTGTGGAAAAAGTACATGGCGTGTAGTTCCAAAATTTAGGATTTTTCACCATTTTCCATATTTTCTAAAAAACACCTAAGGAAAAGTAAAATGAAGAATCCCGTACCTCAAAACTAAGAACTGGGTTCTTACAACCCTCAAACTAATGGAAAATCAGAACAGACTATTCTATCCATAGAAGACATGTTGATATTTTGATCACATAACTTTCTGGGGTTTTGGAATGATTAATTGCCATTGGTATAATTTTACTATAAAAATATCTTCCACTCAATTATTCATATGGTACCCTATGATGAGTTATATAGAAAGTGATGTCACACACTAACTTGTTCAGATGATGTTTATGAAAGAAAACTCATTTCCCTAGAACTTGTTGAGGAAACAATAGAAATGGTAAAGGTTATCCAAACCCACATCAAAGAAACTCAATGTCGGGAAAATAGAAATGTCGATAATCAGAGGATGGATTAGGTATTTCATGTAGAAGTTCATGTTTTCATGAAGTAATCTCCACAGAAGGGTGTTATATGATTCTGTGATAAGTGTAAATTGAGACCCTGGTACATTGGAACTTTCGAAATTCTAGAACGAATTGGGGCTGTAGAATACCATTTGGAAATGATGCAATGTCTCTCCAATGTTCATGATGTGTTCCACATATCACTGTGGAAAAAATACATGCCTAACCAAATGCATGTACTCACCAATGAGGAATTTGAAACAGAACATGATCTTTCATATTGTGAATATTTTTTCCAGCTACTTGATACTATAGAACAAATGCTGAGAAACTAGACAACTTTCTTGTTAAATGTTCTATGGAGAAACCATATGTTGTAAGAGGCAGTGTGGGAACCTGAGGAACTTTTGATGAACAACCACCCGAATCTTTTTATGCAGTGATATTCCTGATATTTCCAGGACAAAATTATTTTATGGAGGGGAGAATGTAACATTCCATCATTCCATGATATGTTTTTATTTGAATAATGCAGTAGCTTGAATTGTAATCAACTTGAAGTTTTAACACACCATGACCAATCAAACTAGCCGTTAAGAATAGTAATTCAAATTTTTTTGAAATATTATAAATTTTATTTTTTAAAATGGGATTAATTTTTGAATTGGGAATATCAAAATTATCTTTGGATGAAATATTTTTATTTTTCGGAAAACATTCAATTTTTGAAGAATATTGAAAAATAATATGTTAATGTTTAAAACTGATTTGTTATTTAAATAATTAATTATATTAGTAAAATTTATTTTAGGTCAAAAAATATACATAATACCTATATATGTTGAATGTCATTAATTGGAATTATTTATTAATTATTTTAGATATATATAATTTTATTTAACTTTTTACCTTCTTTTACTCAACTTCTAGGAGCATTTACATATTTGTATAATACATAATTTTACTACATCTATGTGTGGAATTTGAAAAATCTGAGATACACAGTTGACATCAGTACGTAAAATATTGTTCAATAAGTTGAAAATAAATTTTAGTGAATAGTAACTATTTAATTTAATTTACCACGGTTAAAAGTAAATTGTGTAATTAAAGGTAAACATTTTATAATAATTACCATAACACATGTCATAATTCTATTGGATAAGTATAGTTTCACCAAAATCAACCATAGCAAGAAAATATGATTCTCTTGGTCCCTTAGGGTTAGATTATGAAATTCGGTATTATGTTATTTAATGAATAATTAAAAGAGCTAAATTCAAGGTTTAGTAATTTAACCATTTTTAATATTGTGTTACACAAAATATAAATTCCACTATAAATATTAATTAAAAAGATAAAAATATTTCCAACATATTGATATTTTATTTATAATTTTTAGATATTAAATCTTTTAATTTATTTATGACACAATGATGATGCAGTAATTACCTTAATAATGAAATATTAAAATAGTAGATTTTATAGATATTTAAATAAATGAAAATTAAGACTTTTGATGAATTCCATTAAATTTATAGTTTAATAATACAATTCAGTGTTGATTAAATAAATTTTATTCAATGTGATAATATATTTAAGGCTTTCAAAAAAATAATAAATAGTGTCAAAATTGACATAATAGAGTGCTTTAAACAAATACTATATTATTAATAGATATAATATTTATAAAAATATAATGTTTGGCCAAATACATATATACAGTTATATTTATTAATAATGAACCACATGAGATTTTCCAGGCTTGTTATTGTATTTTTATTAACCATATAATATAAAAATACGAAGAGACTTAGTAAATGTCAAACTATTTAAATAATAGTTAAATATAAAATATAAGGTTAATATGGTGACCTAAACCTATCCAAAACCTATTGGGTAAGAATGTTTTGACCCATACCCACATTATACTCGAAATAAATCATTTTGGTGCTATTAGAAATTGAAAATGATTTTATTATAAAATAATATTTCATGTTTTTTATAATGTGACCCTCACCTCTCTTATAAAAGTGTACTTCCACTTTTCATAATTTCATATCTCGAAAGCCATTTTTCTCGTACAACCCCAACCCAAATATTCTCACAACATTCCTCCATTCATATTTGTGGCATTCTTTCGGGTCAAAAATCCATCCTATGGATCCCTTTTGATCTAATCAAAATGAAGAAACCGAAGAAGATGTTAAAATTTCCTCACCTCTTTCAAGTACTTTTGATCTTCCACTTCTTCTTTTATTGTTTTTTCTATTCAAAAATAATAAATCCAGTGTATTATATATAATTATATGTTATAATAAATATGGTACAACCATATTCATTATTTTATCCATCATATAAATTAAAAATTCCCCATGCGTGCGTACGTACGGCTTATCATCTCCACGTTGTGGTGTAGTTTGTCATTCATACACATCATTATAGGGATGAGTATAATAAATAGTATAACTGATGTAAATAATAAATATAATATGTTAATGATTCTTTATATATGATATATCATCAAATTATATATTATTTCACCATCAATATAATTATATTGCCACTCGTGCGTACGTACAAATTACCGTCTCCATGAACACGATGGGATTCATTCCCCATCATAATCATTCAAGAATAATTTACATTTTTTGATTAAAAATAATGTTTATGAACATAATATCATTATGTATATGAATTAAATAAATCCTATACATATCAAATATGATTTACATTTACTTTCATATAAAGGCAAATAAATCTGTTAACATCTGAAATGATGATACTACTATAATATTATTAACCAAGATAACTAATAAGATGATATATGATATCATATTTATAAACATGATTCTTGTATAATTTAATAACAAAGTTTTATCTATTATATAGGAGTTTAATATAACCTTGACTTGGGAAAAGTACAAGGTAAGTGTTAATTTCACAATCTTGTTATTATCTGAGGATCTTATTACGTAATTATCTACTGGGACCTCTTTATCATCCACATCAAGGATTCTTAATAATGAATTTCAAAACATTTTTACAATTAACTAGTCAATGGTTTAAAGTCATTTATACTATTGTTTTATATTTTATAAAATGGTTTGAATGAAATCTTTCCATCATTTTCCAAAAAAGGTAATTTATGACCTTTTTGACAAAATTAATGTAAGAATGAATTTTTTTAAATTATACGAGGGGTGTGGCTATTTTCTGACGTTATATCATCGTCGAAGATTTCCATAAATGTTTATAATAATATTTTCAAATTAAATGTTTTTCTTTTATAAATATGTGAATTTTAATTTATTTCAAAATATGAAGAGGTATTTATTTCAAATAGTATTTATTTCATCCACATCAACAATATTTGATAGATTTTAGACTTGTTTGAAGTTGATTTATTATGATACAAATATTCCATATTTTATTATGGGCTTTGTGATATGTTTGACTTTGGATGTGTTATTTTAAAACAATTCATGATTTATGGATAATTTATTGACATTTCGTTTTCTAGTTTTAATAACAATTTTTATGTAATGATTAAACCTTTTCATATGAAGAATTCGTTGATCTTAGTAAGTGACTGGTGGGGCCCTCTATAACTCCTCGATGAATCGGTATGTCTCATGAGTCAAACTAATGTCTGGCCACAAGGCCTTGAAAAAATCATATTGTTTTCTTCGCACAAGTCCATGACTATGTGGTTATGAAATATGATATTATGAATTCTATCATTATGAAAGTGGCTATTGATTTTTCATGTGATTATTCAACTCATTGAATATCCACGTAAATATGTAAATGGCGTTATATTATTTTATCCTTTCCCTATTTTGCTAATGTTTAATTTTAAAATCCCTTTTCATTAGTCTTATACATTTCCATAAATGTTTATGATTATTTATGAAGGTTTCGGCTATATTTTTATCTTTACTGAGAATCTGAGCTCACCCCTTTCTATGATTAATTCTTTCCAAGATGTGAATAAATATTTTATGGTTGACCTGTAGGGATAGGCTAATTATATATGTGTGGTCCATGGGGAAAAAATATTTATGATGTTTTTATGTAATGATGTAATGTGAAACTTAAAAATCTATGATGTACTTTCATGGCTACTAAACCGATCGGTCCTTCTATACATGATTCCTTATATCATGCCAATGTTATGTAATAATACAACGACATTGTGTAACTGGGGTCGTGGAATTACTGTGACCCCTTTCCTTTTCCAAATTTTGAGTTCATGAATAGTGCCTCCACAATGTTGAGGTTCCAATGGTGAGGTTCCAACGATGAGGATCATGAGTAGTGTTTACAGAATGGTGAACTTCCAACGGTGAGGTTCCAATAGAGAGCATCTTGAACATTGTTTCCCTAGCAGTGAGGTTCCAACTGTGAGGTTCACAAACATTGTTTTTCGAATGCTGAGGTTCCATCAGTGTGGTAACAATGGTGATGTTCAATTGCAGTGTTTCTAGAACTGTGAGGTTCTAATTGTGAGGTTCCAATGGTGTGGTTTCAATGGTGAGGTTCATGAATAATGTATTTTCCTTTTCCAAATTTCGTGTTAATGAACAGTGTTTCCAACTTCCCAAACATTCACCTCTTTGACGTTTCCTTTGACGTAAAATGCATTTAAAGCATTGTTTTAAGGTCTCTAATGCAGATTTAAAGGCAATAAATCCTATATTAATATTTCCTAAGGATATAGATTTTTTTACTTGGTCAAATCAAGTTTTTTAAGGTGAGTTTCTTTTAATGGAATATCCTGTGTATCTTAAACCACTTCGCCGTTATGTCTTCTATTGGGACGAGATATCTTCCTCCCTAATTCATCATTCTTTTTCTTCGATGTGAGATGCTAGAAATATTCATTCCATCCCATATAATTTTCACAATAAATCTGTCCTCCATGGATTGTTTCCATAATGTATTGATGAAAAATAGATTTATAGATTAGTCTTCGATATAAGGTATGTTTTATCATTTTTTGATTGTGTTCACCACCTTCAGTTTCTCATTTCCCTAGTATGGTATGTGATCTCTATACTTTTAATGGATTTTTCTTGGGTTTTTATTGGTACGGTCATATAGCGACATCCATGGGTGTATACATTTGTCATGGGGGGAGGAAATCGTGATCCTTAATGTGGCTCATACTCACATAAAGAACGTGATGAACTGTTTGAGGTAGAGGATTCATTATGTCTATTTTCATTAATGTGAAACTATATATTTATCAGAATTTATCCCACTAGATCTCTATCTAATGGAATAATAAATATTTGAACTCGATAAATAAATTCATATAAATCTTATGTTATTGCCTCTAATTTTTCTAGATAGTGTGATAACTATTGATGATTTGTTTATCTTTTCCTTTTTGATGGAAATTGGTAAAGAACATAAAGCCTTAATTAATCGATAATTGATTAGCCAGAGATTAAGATGAATTAAAATGAGTCTAGTTATTATTGTCGTAATTTTATTTTAATCAAACTGTGGCATTAATCCTGATCAATTATATGTGATTGCTTTATGGTTTGGTTTTCTGAATTTAGAACCTACGAATAATAAATCGGTTAATCCAATAAGGATTATAGAACCAGATTTTCGATAAAAGATAATTATTTGTAGGGTATAATGTTACCCTATTGATTATTTAAGGGAAAATAGATGAATTGATCGAATGTTTTTTCCCTGCTGCTTGGGTAGTGATGTGAGCATGGATGGAAGTTGTGATATGTGGGTGTTTGGGAAGCCAATATGGATGCTGAAATGGGTGGGTGTGAATGTTTGTATTGTTACTGATTATTCATGGTTGTTTATCTTCATTACATTTCCACAACTCAAGGCAACTGATTTTTCATAACCTTCTACCAAAATGAGTGAAGACATGTTGGGTATGTCTCATTCTTTCTGTGTTTATCTTCATAATATAGGATGGGTCTACCCTCGTGCTATTGGTGTTAAAGACTCAACAGGTAGTTCATCTACTCATTGGGTTGATCCCCGTAGTGTTTAGTATCATAGAATGTTTTTCTAGAATGTACGAGATTATGGGAACACAATTCCCTAAATAAATAATTGAAAAAAATTATGTTAACTCATTGGGTTTGATGAAGCGAGGATGCAATGCAGTGGTTATAATTTAAATGGATATTGTACATTGGGTGTTATTCTAATGAAATGTAATGTGGGAATTTATTATGGTTAATTAGTTTTTAATGATTTATTTAACTAAAAATGCAACAGATAAAAGGGGAATGGAGTAATGTAATAAAGCTCTTAATATTTTTTTCGGGTTATAGGTTACCTAGTCATTGAAGTTGCAACTGTGATTCCGAGAGACATTAGTTGTAGTTGAGTCTAAGACTAGGTTATTCCTGTAGTTTGGTTGTCAGCTATTGTACATTTGGTACTTTTTTTGTTTCTATACGCTACTCCACCCCGTTAGTTAGGGAAAATGACACCTTTGGGATCCTGAGTTATATGGGGTGTTTTCACATCATTCTGTTGGGAGGATGAATGGATGACTACCCCTTTGGCCCCACTCTCTTTTCTTGGTAGTTACATGTATGTGTAGGACCAACTGTTATCTTTACCCATATATATGTGTAGTGGGGTATAATGGATTATGGTTATTCACACACATATATTTAGGATATTGTATCCTATTGACTAATATGGGCGTAACGTGTATAGGTTGTGACGGCTATAGGATTCCTACATGGTGTGTGGGCTGTAAGGGCTTAAGGTGTAATGACTGACATATGATACACATTATGCGAGATGTGGTGGCTCCTAGTAACTACATAGTAATTGTCTTTTGTTTACGATGTGGTTTTTTTGCACGAGGTCCATGTTGTGTTGCTTCGCCCATGTGTATGTGGGAATGCCCATTTAGAGAGAGATTCTATGGACATGCGATGTTGGGGAAAAGCGGAAAACCAGTGGGGAAGAAATAGTGGGTTACCCTTGATATTGTTTTTTATATTATATACTATTTTATGTGTTACTTGGTTAGAGTAGCTATTGTGTGGCTGAAAATTTAGTATACCTATTTTGGTGATGAGTTTGTTTCACTTGTTGTTCTTTGAGATTTTGCATGATTCCTTTACTTTTGCAGGAGAGGCTTCGGGGAGGATCCAACAAAGTATTCTGCTTTACTCACTCTATGTATATAATAATTTTTTCAGCTCAATTAGAGATGGTAGGGGATCAGTGTGGTTCAAATAGATTGTGGTTGTAGGAGCTTTTTAGGCTTATGGTTACTGTTGTTTTCATTTATTTTGGGTTTTTGTAGCTATTCTCTTATCAGTTGTAGGAGTTTTCATGAAATTATATATTTTCCCTTTGGATTTAATTTATATTTTAGTCTGAGTAGAAGTGGGTTGGTGTTTATCTTATCGCTCTCTTCCGCATGTGTTTTTATAGAGGGTAATGCGTCCCATCTGTGTATATACTATACCCTCGGTGTTAGTTGCCAACCTAGTGCCTACTACAATCAATACTCAAGAGTCATTATCTCTATTATAACATTTCAGGCTTAGGATGGGTACACATTCTTGGGAGGATGTTATGAAAGAGTGGTATTGGTGGTCTGGTTGAGAGATAGGAAGGTGTTTGGTGTTATGTAGAGGTGGGGTTACAAGTGTTGGTAGAGAAACGGTGTCAGTCATGATTAGAATGTTAAGTAAACACAAGAGATTGTGTGAGACATAGGCATTTAGGTACAGATATGATCTAATGAATGAACCTTTATGTTTACAACATATACTAAATGAGGTGATATTTGTTGTGGTGTAGAGACCTAGGAAAGTTTCATTCATCATTTTTCTTTGTTACTGTGTTTGAATGGGTATACCTTGGGATAGGTTATCAAAAAATGAATAAGAGTTAAAAAAATTAATTATTTAATGTTGTGTCTTCCATATTATATGTTTAGGAGCTCTAACTGTTTTTTATTTTGCAGGTATATCTCTAGATCTACGTCCTTGTCAGGATCACATAGAAGATGCCATGCAATCTCTGCCAACAGATCTCTATTAGGTAGAGGTCAATGAATATGAAAAATGGATGATGACACTCTGAGAGTTTTAGTCCCAGAGTCTAAATATGTACGCGGGATTATTTTTAAATGTATCCTCAGAAGATAGGTTGTATGAGGTCGAGATAGGATTCAGATCGATCCATGCAAGGAAGGAGAAATGTGTTTCTTTGGATGTGATGATGCAGCATCGAGAAACAATGAAGTGGTGGTTCTTGTTCCTCGAGGATCACGATGAGTGATTAATCTAATGGTTGGAGTCCTTTGATAGGTTCATATTCATGTTTCCTTCCACGAACTCAATGATGTCCAGTCTCCAATTGCATCTAACCATTAGACTAGGGATCTCCAATGTGCAAGATTTTGGAATCCATTTCCCGAACCTTTTACGATAGGATTTGAACCTGTTTCCATATAAGGATGCCAGAGAGAGGCATTCCTTGGAGGCCGTGCACCTAGAGATACAACACTAGGTCACTTCATTTATACTAAAGGAATATATTGAGTTGATGGATAGGGAAGTGGTCATTGATAAGTCATTGAATATAATCAGTTCACAGCGAGAGGGGATTCATCATGTTTCATCAAGAAGAAGATATGTGGTTTAGGTTTCCTAGTATTTTAGAAAGAATAGATTTTGTTTAGTCAGGGGGTAGGTCCCTGCCCACCACATCTCATTTCTATGGAGGTAGCATCTCTCAGTACTTTTCCAAGGGACCAGGCACCTTTTTTTCTTATCACAGTCAGGGCCATCAGCTGCGAGTGTTCCAAAACATTCATTGCAGTCATCGTGCCCTAGGTCTTCCACACTAGGTTTCTCTGTTGAGGTAGTTCCAGCAGAGGTAGCTGCAGAAAGTTACACTAGATTTCAATTAGCAGAGGGTAGATGGGGCAGGAATAGGACGTCTTCTTAATTCTACCCCTCCTCTTAGAGAAACGTGTGGTCATGGTGGTGGTAATCATTAGGGTTAGAGAGGATGTGGAGGTGGTCATGGACAGCTTCATGATTTATCGTTACCAACTCCAGGTGTGATAGAAGTTGTACAAGGTACCCTTTTCTTGTTTTCTACCTAGGTGTATGTATTGATTGATTCTGGAGCGACACACTCCTTCATATCACCTACCCTCATCAAAGGATTGGGATTTTAGGTAGAGAGTCTTCTATTTCCCTTTGAGTTGACTATTCCAGTTGGAGGCCAAGCTTACTTGTTTAATGTATGTAGGGTCTGTGAGTTAGGGTTGGGGTAGAACCTCCCTAGGGGAGATTTCTGATGTTTACGAATACAACAATATGATGTCACCCTTGGAAGGTATTGGTTGTATTTTTTTGCAGGCTATCATGAATTGGTTCTGGAGGATGGTTGTGTTATTCGATGCAGATGGAGAGCTAGTTGTGTTATTTGGCGAGCAAGTCCCTCAGATGGGTTAGAGAAGTGTATCGTCATTATAATCCTTGTTGGATGAGCTGATGCAATGTTCTTTAGAGGATCAACATTTGGTGTTTCCTAGGGTGGTAGAAGAGAACCTTTATGTCTTTCAATATGAGGTTGTGGCCGTACACACTCAACAAGAGATCATGTTTGGGATCAAGCTTCAACCAAAAGAATCTACTATCTTTATCTCTCCATATATGATGAACCTATCGGAGTTACGAGATCTACATATATAGCTTTATGGTTTGTTATAGTGAGGTTTTTTTCAGCCGAGTGTGTCAACATGGGGTGCACCTGTTTTGTTTGTAATGAAGGTTGACGGTAGTTTGCGGTTGTGTGTCAGATATAGTCACATGAATAAAGTAACAATAAATAATTTCTAGCCTCATCCACAGATTGAAGATTTATTCAATAAACATAAAGGTGCATGTTGGTTCTCAAATATATACATACAGTCATGACATCATCAGATGCATGTAAAGGATGAGGATATCCTGAAGACGGCTTTTTTTGTCGTCATGGGTATTATTATTTCATTTTAATGATGTTTATAATTAAAAATGATCTAGCTATGTTCATGGGATTAATGAACACTGAGTTCCATGAGTTTCAAGACATGTTCATGGTGGGTTTCATCGATGAAATCCTTATATACTCCATGTATGAGGAGGAGCATAAAATGCTTCTAAACAAAATTTTGGGTGTTCTTTGTCAACATAAGATATTTGGGATGTTGTCAAAGTGTGAGTTTTGGGCTCAAGATGTCCATTTCATGGGTCATGTTGTATCCCAGCAGGGAGTTGATTCAGATCCATTGATGATAGACGTAGTTTGGTATTAGGAATCCCCCATGACAGTGTCATAGGTGCGATGTTTCCATGGTCTCAAAGGCTACTACAAGAGATTCATATATAATTTATCTCGAGTTGTGACTCATATGACATCTTTGACTTGGAAGGATCAGGTGTTAATATGGACTGATCTATGTCATGTATATTTCATGAATCTAAAGGAGAAGATAGTAAGTTCATCAGTTCTCTATCTTCTAGATTAGGGAGGTCAGAATAATGTTTTTAGTGATACATCACATCTAGGATTATGTTGTGTTCTGAGGTAACATAGATCAGTTGTTTCTTATGGGTCTTGGAATTTGTGTCCCCATGAATGTAACTATGCCACCCTTGATCTTGAGTTATCAACCATGGTGTTTTCCTAGATGTTGTGGATATTATACATCAGTGGTGAGCACTTTGTTGTTTTCACCGATCCTAAGATCCTGATGTATGTTTTCTCCCAGTGTGACTTGAACATATGACATTGTTTGTCGATGGTGATTTTATAGGAATAAGACTTCAAAATATCATATTAAATAAGAAAGAGGAATGTTGTATATATCACGTGGCGGTGTAGTGCATGAATATGGTGATTGTTAGAGAGTAATGGAAGAATTTTCATCATTACATATTGATATATGTGATGTTTTGTGTAGAGGTTGTCTTTTTCAGATGACAGTGAATTCATCTCAGGTGCTGCAGATGGAAGAGTCCTAGTTGGGGGATTATGAGGTGGAGGTCTGGAGTGACCGAGTATTTTGTGGCGAGGTTACTGATGGTTGGTCTAAGGATGAAAAACACTGAGTGTTATATCATTGAAGGATTTATGTTCTTTGGCGATGCACGAGAAAGTTCTCAGATAGTTCAATAGTTCACCATTAAGGGTTCATCCTGGTGTGACAAAGATGTACTTTTCCTTGAGGAGTCAGTTTTGGTGGTCTGGGTTTAAGTGTCAACTTGGGGAGTTTATGTATCGATGTTTGGTCTGTCGGACGGTGAAGGCCGAACTCTATGTGGTGTCTTTATCTAGCAATTATATATTCCTCAGTGGAAGTGGGATGTCATCTGAATGGAATTTATAACTGGTTTACATCAAGCTCATAGAGGACATGAAACTATTTGGGTGGCGGTGGATCATTTATCAATATCATCCCAATTCATAGAGATTATGGAGTAATGCTCAATGGATGTATTGTTAAGGTAGTATCTGGATAAGGTAGTGAGACTTCATGGAGTCCCATGAATGATCATTTCTGATTGACATCCTCGTTTTACCTCTAGGGTGTAGATAGGTCTTCAGTATGCTTTTGGTTCTCAGTTATTCCTTAACACTACTTTTCATCCTCAATCAAACTGTCAGATAGAAAAAACCATCCAGACTCTTGAATACATGTTAAAATCGTATGTCCTAGATTTCATAGTTTTGTGGATGAGGCACTTACCTTTGGTGGAGTTCTCTTACAATAATAGTTTTCACCCCACCATCAGTATATTTCCGTTTGAAGCCTTGTATGGACTACCTTGATGTTATCTATTGTGATGGACTCGGGTCGGAGAGTCAGCAATTCTCATACCATATCTAGTGTAGAATTTAATTGAGATGGGTAATGTTATTCTTGATAGGATGAAGACATCTCAAAATCATCTAATATAAAATGATGATCAATGGAGGAGAACCTTAGAGATTGATTTTAGGGATCACGTGTTTCTGAAGGTGACTCCCGTTGTGGGTATCAATGGTTTGGTAATGCGAGTAAGATTTCTCCAATGTTTGAAGGTCCTTTCGAGGTTTCCGCTTGTTTTGGAGTTGTGGCGTATTGAATATCGCCTCCCTAGAAGATGATCTGGTTACACATTTTTTTCATGAATCACAGCTCTGTCGTTATCTTCATGATGACTCTCACGACATCGATTGGTGGGAGATCGATGTTGATTATAATGCGACCTTCGCGAAGTGACCTATGGAGATCCAATTCCTCAAATTGTAGGTTTTTCATGGTAGTTCAATCCCCTTGGTTCGTGTCTTGTGGGGACACATTGTCTTGGAGATGAGTGCATGGAAATGTTTGTCATGAGTATTTTCTCAGTACCCATACTTATTTGATGATTAACTATTTTCATGTAACAATGTACCATTTGTGGTTATAGACCTTTCATGTTTATGAGATGGATTTCTTTGGATCGTTCTTTTGGTTTTCTCTCTTTTGAGAGGTATCTAGATGGGTGGTTTTTCACAGTGTTTTTTTCCCTATTATGTTGGTTTTGAATTCTCGAGGATAATAATGTTTTATGAGATATCTGATGTAATGGATCAGACCTCTCTGGTCCATTCCATTGAAAAAATTTGGTTTCTGAGGTGTTCTCGGAGGTCAAGGTGACTTATCCCCAACACTTTTCTAAATTTTCTGTTCTATGTACAGTGAAATGTTAACCTTATGTGAATAGTACAATGGTAACCTTCTATGAACATTACCAACGGTGAGGTCCAATAGTAACCACTCTTTCCTTTTCCAAATATAAAGTTCAAGAACAGTTCTTCCACAATGGTGAGGTTCCAATGGTGACCTATTTCATGTTCCAAATTTTGAGTTCATGAATAGTTTTTCCAAAAGTGTGAGGTTCAAAAAGGGAACTCTTTCCTCTGCCATTTTTTTGGTCATAAATAGCGTTTCATGAATGGTGAGGTTTTAACATTGAAATAATTCCTTTGCTAATTTTTGAGTTAATGAAAAATGGTTCCAGAATAGTGAGGTTCCAATAGTTACCTATTTCATTTGTCAATTTTGGAGTTCATGAAAAGTGTTTCTAGAATGTTGAGGTTCCCATGATGACACTTTTACTTTGCAAATTTTTGAGTTCATGAATATTTTTTCCAGAATGGTGTGGATCCAACAGTTTCCACTTTCCTTTGCCAATGTTTTAGTTCACAGACTATGTTTCCAAAATGTTGAGGATCTGATGGTGACCTCTTTTCTTTTCCAAATTTTTATTTCATGAACGTTGTTTCCAGAATGGTGAGGATCCAATGGTGATGTTCATGAATATTGTTCCTAGAATGGTGAGGTTCCAACAGTGAGTTTCATGAACAACGTTTCAATAACTGTGAGTTTCCAATGATGAGGTTCATGAAAAATGCTTCTATAATGGTGAGGTTACAATGTCGAGGTTTCAGTGATATGGTTTATGAATAGTGTTTTTCCTTTTCCAAATTTCATGTTAATTAACAGTACTTCCAGCTTCCTACAAGATCACCCCATTGACATTTACTTTGACCTAAAATGCATTTAATGATTTTTTTGGACTCTAACAACAATTTAAATGCCAAAACTCTTTTATTAATTTTTCCAAAGGCTCAAGTTGTTTTTACATGGTTAAAACACGTGGATTAATGCAATCAACATTTAATGGAAAATCTAGGGTATCTTAAACCACTGCTCCCTTAAATATTCTAAAGGGACAAGATATCTTCCACCATTATTCATCCCGATTGTTCTCGGCTGTGAGATGCTCAAATATTTAATTCCATCCCATATAAGTGGAATAATCAAATTTTTTTCCTTGGATTGGTTCCACTCAGGTTTGATTCAAACAAGAAGTATCGATCAATCATGGATATATGGTATGTTTTAACTTCATCTGTTTGAGATCATCTCCTTATGTTTCTCCATTATCTATTATGGTATGTGATCTTCATCCTAATGAAGGACTTTTCTTGGGTTTTGTTTGGAATAGAGGTATCACGGCATTCCCGGGTGGATAAAGTTGTCATGGGAAGGGGAAATCACGATCCTTTGTGTGGCACATTCTCATATAATGTACTTCATGAACCGTTTGAGGTAAGGGATGCATTCCATCTTTTTTCTTTTATGTGAAACTATATATTTAGCATGTTTTATCCCACTAGATCACAATCAAATTGGAAAAATAAATATTTGAACCTGATAAATAAAATTATATTGATCATTTTTTCTTAAATCTTTCATTTTTTCTAGATAGTGTGATATCTATGCATTCTTTGTTTATCTTTTCTTTCTTGATGGAAATTGGAAAATAATGTACTGTTAGAATTAATCTATAATGTTTTGGATAAAGATAATGATGTATTTACATGAATAGGATTCTTCTTGTTGTAATTTGATTTCCAAAAAAGAGGTGCAGTAAGCATGCTTAATTATTTTTGATTGATAACTAGTTAGGTTTTATGAATTTGGAACTTACGAATAATAAATCGGTGAATTTAAGATGGATTAATGAACTGGTTATTTGATAATAGATAATTATTTAAAGGGATCCGAGATACCCTCTTGATTGATTATGGTCCAAGTGCACAATTGATATGATGTTTTTTTCCTACTATTTTTGTGGTGATGTGAGCATGGATTAATGTTATGATATGTGGGGGGAATGAAGGCCTAATTTTTATGGGATTAGTTGATGCCTAGACTGGAGAGATTTATCTGGTAATGCATGTGAGTGTCTAGGAGGTCATCAGGGATGATGACATGGGATGGATGTAAATGATTGGATTATTACTGATTCTTATTTGTTCATTATCTTCTATACTTCACCACATCTCAAGGAAACTAGTTTTTCATAAAATTCTTCCGAAAGGGGTGACGACGTGCAGGGTATGCCACATGCTATCCATGTATTTCATATCAATTGAGGGTGGGTCCACACTTTTGCTATAGGTGGAAATGACTCGATGATTACATAATCCACTCATTATAATGAGCTCCCTTATGTTTAGTTTCATAGAATGTTTTTCTAGAATTCCTGGGATTATGGGACGGTAATGTTGAAAATAAATAATGGAATAAATTATAGTAATACATGGGGTTGGAGCTTGCTAGGATGTAATGATGTGGTTACAATTTAATAAGAAAATAGACTTTGGGTGTGATGCTAGTGAAATATAATTTGGAAAATTATAATTGTTAATCATTGATTAAAGAATTAATCAATATAATGTGAAACTGATATAAAGGGAATGAAGTTATATTAATAATTCTCTTAAAATGTTCGTGTGCTTATATGATACCTGGTCTTAGAAGAGGAAGACAAGAGTATGAGGGAAGATAGCATCAGTTGAGTCTAGGAATAGGTTATTCACATAGTTTGGTTGTGATATATAGTATATTTTTTTCTTATTTTTTGTTTCTATATGTTACTACACCCCTTCAGTTTGGGTAACTGACACGCTTGAGATTTTTAGCCTTGGGGGTGTTTTCACCAAAATTATGGTGGGAGGATGGATGGGGGACTACCCCTTTGGCCCTGCTCTTTTCTCTTAGTATTTAGTTGTGTGGGTTGAAACAGTAGTTTGATTCATCCATATATGTGTGTAGAGGGATGTAATGGATTATGGATATTCACACACATATATATTACCGATATAGTATGATATGGACAACTATATCCATAACATATATAGGATGAGATGGATTGAGGATTCATAGTCATTGTGTGGGTTGTAATGGCTTGTGGTAAAATGATCAGCATTTGATACATGTTATGTGAGCCGGGGTTGCTCCCAGTATATACTAGGATTCATTATTGAGTGGATGTGATGGTTTTATTGCATGAGATTCATCTTGTGGGGCTTCGACTAGGTGTTTATGGTCATATAAATTTTAGAGAGAGATTCTTTTGATGTTCGGTATTGGGGAATAGTGGTAAACCAGTGGGAAGTAGTACTGGGGTACACATGATATTCTTTATTATATTACATACTCTTGTATGTGTTACTTGGTGAGAGTGTCCATGGTAAGGCTGGGATCATTGTATACCTGTTATGATGAAGAGTTAGTTTGACTTATTGTTCATTGTGCTTTAGCATGCTTCGTTTACATTTGCATTAGAGGCATCAGGGAGGAACCTACGGAGTATACTTGTATACTCACCATATGTATATATAAATTGATATCAATGCCACATTGAAAAGGTTAGAGATCAAGATGGTTCTACTAGATAGGCATTGCAGTAGTTGTATGGGCTTGTGGTTAATGTAGTTTTTATATCCTTTTGGGTATTTGCAATTTTCCACTTGCATTTGTAGTAGTTTAACTGACATTGCATATTTTTACTAGGGATTTCTATTAAAATTTTTCTGAGTTATAGTTGGTTGATGTATATATTATCTCTCTCTTCTGCAAGTGTTATCATAGAGGATAATGCCTCTGATCTCGGTGTTTACTATACAACCAGTGCAAGTCTCCAACTAGGAGCCTACTATAGGTGGGACTCGAGGGGTCATTATCTCACTTCTTAAATTGTAGGCTTAGAAGGGGTACTCATTGTGGGGAGGGGTCATGACAATTTGGAATGATTATTTTTTCTTCTATATCAATCACATTCTAGGTTACCTTATTTTGATTGGTGATATGTTATCCTAAAACCATCCACCTTCTGTCTCTGAATTTATTTCGATATTGACTTATATGTTTACTCATTTGACTATACAATGAAAAAATTAAAATTTATCTATTTTATATTTTATATTTTTCAACTAGAATAAAAAATTACCATTTCATAATATAGAAAAGTTTTGTCATTTTGTATTTCATTATTCAAATATATATGATTTTTGGAATTTTGACTATAGATTGTTTTGAGTATATTCTATCTTTCTACAGATGTGTTATGTCGATATTAACAATTTTTAACATGGGAAACAATATTTATATTATTTATCATTATTAACTTCTAATGTTGGATGATTATTAGTTCAAATGATGTTTTTACTATTTAGATATCCATAATTTTATTCAATTTTGTTTCATTGGGGAAGAGTATTAGTTATGTTGTGGATTCATAATGTTAACTAATTGGAAATAAATATTTTAATGTTTTCGTCCAGCCATACATATACCCATAATACATTTATGGGTCTCACAAGATTATAATTCCTGGGTTTTTGTTTATAAATCTAATAATACTTGTATAATTTCATTGAACATGGACATAAAATTATGATTTCGATACCTAATATATTGAATACTATTAGTATTATATTTTTATTACTAATATCATTGTATTCATTAATTTATATGGATATTTAATTATCTCAATTTTAGAGAATTACGGAATAATTAAGAATATTTACTATATCCTTATTATGTATACCATGATTTTGATTTATACATCATTAGTTATATGTATCTTTTAATGAAAATTGTGGCACATTCTTTTCTTATGCTTCCATTCCTTATGTTTGAATTAAAATTAGAACATGTCAAATGTTAGGAATTATAAAACAAGACAAATAGTTTTTGGGTGGTGTGTAAGACTCATTATGGAATGATTTGTTTTTTTATCTAAATATAAAGAAAATTGTAGAAACAAATAATATGGTTTGTGTTACTTATTTGTTTTTCATATTTTTGTAATGAGATAAACATGAAATGATCCATGGGGAGTCAGAGATTGATAAATTCATATTGACTGTAATTATGGATGGTTATATAAATTATTTTCTAGTTTTTATCAATGTGAGAATGCAATATACGTGTTTATGTTTTCTACTATGGGGGTGTGGGTCTTGGTATCACACATAATATTTTCTCAATATATCATATTAACATAAAACAATTTTTATTTATAAGGGAAGAGCAATATTTAATATTGGATAACTTCTTGGTAACAATCCACCATCAAAACATGCATAAAGAGAACTACTGTTGACTTCACTATGAGAACCAAATGTGATACATATGATGTGATAGTGGTAATATAGATCAGGTCTAGTCATATATAACATACATTGACTTCCCAATAACTATAAAATATGAATGTAAATCTAGTATGTCTGTCGATGGATACACATATTTTCTGAAAAATTACATTAGATCGAAAACTAGTAAATAAATATATAATTACTATCACAAAAAAACATATCATATCTATGATCATTATTTCCCATCGATATATATATATAGCCAAAAAATACCAGTGTAATATGAATGGAAACCTAAAATCATCTCATCTTCTACCCACTTTTCAAATGTCAGAACATTTCAAATCACAACAACATACATCATCATGTCAAACGATTAAATATACATTTATTCTTCAAATGAATTCCAGTTTGACACATCTTAAGAATGTTTTCATTATTCTAAAAAATTCAATGTGGTAAAGTAATTATAAATCATTTAAATAGGATATGTAATAAGAAAAAAAATCATCTTTATTAATAGTGTAGAATCTTTTGTTCTCAGTAAATATATTTTGTGTAGAAAAATATCCCCCATAATAAATTCTCTTTTAAGCCCCCAATGTAAGAAAGTCACATCTATCATCTTTTCGAACAACACTCCCCCTCCTATGAGAACAATCCTAAAAATAACAGTTTATATATTTACCCTCTTATCATCAGGATTCTCAACCATGATATTGGAGATTTGACAATATTAAACTATTCCCCAGTATATTAGGACCACCAGTTCCCTAAATTGCTTGAAGTTGATTGGGTTTATGGTCTCATATATATTCAAAAAATATACTTTGTTATAATATTCCATTATCATGAAAAATATGTAAGACTTTGAGTTGATATAGGTTTACCACATGATCAACTAGTGCTAGTGTGGGAAAATATTTCATCAATTCTTTAGTATAGATCATGGGGGAGCTGCATGACATCCATGTTAGAGTTGGTGTCTGAGAACCATTTATGTGTACATTGATTACATGAATATTTTAAATATTAAATATTGAATTAAACATATTTTTACATATTTTTCCTTGTTAATCATTAATTTATTGTAATAATCTATAAAAGTTCTTTCTAGAATTGACAAGGTCATAGAAGTTCTCCTTTATAATGATAAACTTGATGTGACATGACTATATAATTAATAGAATTTTTGCGGATAGATAGGATACTATGATGTGTCACATAGTATATAGAACATCATGTGTCATTAATCACTATCTGATGAGGATTCTAGTCTTCTATTTTACACTTGATAATAAAAAAGGTGGGGAATTATGAGAATAGACCGGAGTGTTGAAATTATCCATGTTTTGATCATCAAATATTTTTATATATGGGAGTGTAAAATGGTTCGTAGACATCACAGATTTCAGAAATTCATGTTAGGTTTTGTGCATATATATTTAATAACAAAAAATATCATGCCATATGATGGAGGTAGGAAGGCTATATTGGGTGAGTCATGAATGACATGTTATGAATGGGTAATCCAATTAAGGACTACTCCCTTCCATTATTGTGGATGTTAATATGTCAGCCCATTGATTGAAATAGATGTATCTACCTAAAGTTTATAGACATGGTATAATGATGAGTTCATTTAATATATTCAAAGAATGATGAATACAACACATTGGTTGATGACATATTCATGAAACCTTCTCAATGTGATATTTTTAAAAAGGTATTATATTACATAGTGAGCGTTCTTATGTGGTTTTCGTTCACGTGGTATAATGTTCATTCCCATGGGTTCCTTGACAATTTTCTAGACTATAATCTCGGATATTAGGGAATGTCAGCTAATTCCAATGAGAAAGAATCCCGGAGGATCCAGAATATATGTTTCTATTGATCTCGATTAAATTATATTTTAATTTAATTAATGGAATAAATTTTAGTATCAAGAATGAGGTATGATTTTATTCATTTTATATTGATCATGTAAATTAAATAAATATTATTGAACCCAAAATTGAAAAAATATATATATTCAATTTATTGAATATTTTATGAGTATATATATATTATATTGTGAATTAAATATTTATTTAATAAAAGAAAATATTTATTTGGGTGTTCAATATATTACGGATGAATTAGAACAGACCATGACCTTGTACGATGATAAAATAATTACTTATTAGTTGGTAAATTTTTGTTATTTATTTTTCTCATGTTGGAACACCACGATATATTAATAATATTATTAATATTACCTGGAATGTTATTTTTTTGGTTATAATTATAATTATGTGTTTTTATATGCAGTAAAATTATTTAACTGATTTATTATATCTACAAATAGATGGCTATGTATATACTGTAAATAATTTGAAACCAATTCCATGTTTGAGGATAGATAATTGTTTTTAAAAAAAAAATATATAGACTCCTTCTATGTCCCACTCAAGAATACTAAAATTAAGGGATATTTTCATTTTGAAAAATGTATGAATGACCATTAATGAAAAATTCAAGACATTTTATTTAACATGATGGCATCGGGAGAACGATTTGTGTTTCCCAAAACCCATTAGAGCATGTCTAGATCACCATTATAGGGATTCTACCATTGGATCCTCACATACTCAACGAATACAATCATAAATATATATTTCTGATTATGAATAATCATTAATGAATAATTATCCTATTCCCATGTATTAACCACTTTATATATTAATTTTTTTTTATAAATTTCATGTGAAATATCCTCTCCATTTATTTTAGAAAATGGCTATTAAATGAAATTTTAATATATCATCATCCTACGCAATGCTCCTATTGAACCTAGAACATGCATGTGGAATCAAATCGATTATCATTAAATTAAAAATTATT
Source organism: Viscum album (assembly GCA_963277665.1). Taxonomy (NCBI): domain Eukaryota; kingdom Viridiplantae; phylum Streptophyta; class Magnoliopsida; order Santalales; family Viscaceae; genus Viscum; species Viscum album. Next base: position 593,807,347 of record OY728162.1, on the reverse strand, counting down.
TATTTTAATGATGATCTATGTGAAATCATAGTTAAAATTTAATTTCATGTTATATATTAATTAATATTAGTTGAAATAATATTTTTTCTACATATTTGTCAATTTCATTCAGTGTCTCACTTGGATTGAGATTTATGAACAAATGATGGATGAATATGGATTCTATTGGGAAGTCCCAAATCATTCATGGTAAAGCTGAGTTACATTGCATGTGACCAGATCACATGCAATTTAACCATGTTGATTGTATCTAAATCATCCGTGCAATTAAGTACACTCAGTTCCTTTAGTGCACACCACATGTTGAATGGGCCAACCATGCCCGCATCAAGTGGATAAAATGTGTGTATCAGGAATGTATAAAATATGTAGTCAGGAATGTTGACATGCTAATGACCCAGGAATGTGACATGGATATACAAAAACCAAGATTCATGGTTTGTAGATTTGTGTAAACACCATGTAGTCTCTTATTAATGGATATGAATAAAATTATATTAACTTTTAAAAATTACAACATTAAACCCTTATTCTATTTATTGGCACACCATTGTGTGAATTAAATTTTAATAATGGTTTTATATTGTTTTAAATTCTAAAATATTTTACTATAATAATCATTTCATTAATTATTCAAAAAATTGTTTTCAACTAATTCCAAAAGATGGGTGTCATTAATTAATTTCATATTATATTTAAAATGAATTAAAATTAATAATTAAATGAATTAATTATTACATGCATGTTCATCTAAATAATAATGAATGAATAAAGAAATGAATGTTATCGATTTTTTTGTGTATTCGTGTCATGTACTACCGATAGAGAGCGTTACAAAGTCATGCGTATGTGTTTTAAATAATATAATTATTTTAATTGCATTGTTTTTATATTATTAAATACTGAGTAAAAATAGACATGTGATTCATCCCTCCCTCCATTATTACGTAGGACATGTGTTTCAAATGATATTAATATTATTTCCTTCATACAATCATTTGGTTCCCCTCACCTTCATGTGAGTAATAAATATATATAATTAATGGATCATCCTGATGAAATTGTAGATGGTTCAAGATAGAACCACAATTATTTTAACTTATTGATACATTGGTGAACATGTTCAATGGTTTAACACATTCCATGTTCATAATATGAAGTTATTTCCAATAGTTCATAGGTTACTTTTATTTTATCTAATTAAATAAACAATTATATAAGATTGTGATTTTGTCTTTTAAATAATAACTTTTTTTATAGTGCATTAAAATTATATTTATTGACATAAGACCATGATCATATAAATTAATTAATATGAAAATAAAAAATTTTAAAATATGGTTTATGTTTAAATGATTATCCAAACATAGTTAATTAATTATGTAAACATACACATAAATGTTTAAAATACATTTAAAGGATAAAATAAGACAAAAATTTATTCAAAATAAATTAAAATACCTCATAATAATATTTTGTCATACTAAGACTTCCATTAAATGATTATAAACTATACTCAATATATGTATGTGTTTGAAAAACCCATTTTGGGACACTTAATTTATTATGGGGAGTTATTATTAATGATTTGGGATTTCATAACCATTTTACATTGTATGGATTATCCATTTCTAGATGTGGTTTAATTTAGAGGCATGTTATTAGAATATCACAGTCAAGATTTCTGGATTAGGGGGTCCACTCAGCAGATCATGGAGATGCCATCTTATGGTTGGGAATGAATTTACATACTATATACCTTAATAATATCATGAACAATCCTTTTTATTATTATTCAAAGGGAAATATATATAATTTTTATTATAATGTTCTATCCACAATACAATCCACATACAATGGTGAGGCATATTAGGGCATGAGAAAATAGTTTAAGAATTAATAAAATTAATTAATGTGTAATTTATATGAAAATTTTTAATATAGAAATGTACTAATAATATGATCTTGTGGATGAATAAAAAATTGAAAAAATGTTCATACACAATATCCCTATGATCCATATTTTATAAAGACAATATCCCCACTATATGTATCTATGATGAGTGGTTTATATGCCATATGGTTATTCTACACCATGAATAGAATTATTACGTGATAAAATACTCAATGACTAATCCACTTGTCTAAGGGGAAAGAGATGAAGAGTACGTAGTCTATGAAACAATTATGAACTGTATGGCCAAAATTCAATGTTTTATGATTTCATATATTTCTAGTAATCTCAAAAAAATATCCTGAAAACAAATATGTGTATAGCTATCTTGAGAACCGTCATGGATTTTAATAGGAAATTGCTATATATGAATGGGTATATATTTCCTAATGACTCATTTAGAGTAATAATGGAGAGGGTTTGACATATGAGTCTCAAATAGATAAGCTCATTGTCTATATTAATAAACAAGACCATCTTGGGTAAAAAAACTCATATTACAAGGCATCAATAACATACCAGAATTCCTCCATCAATTATACTCCATTATGTATTGTGATTATTAATATGAACAACATTGGGAAATCTCTTTAGATATTATTATCCTCCTCCTCCATGTAGATAATGACATTAAGAGAAATAATAATTCATTCAATATGGTTATAAAAACATAAAGGAAATGAAAAGAGATTTTAGAGAAATTTTTCTTCATGCCCTTCCAGGAAGAAGAAGATCAAAGGTGATGTAGGGGAACAAGATTTTTTCTATTTCGCATTACTCAAGAAGGGACACTAGAATAAAAACTTCAAACATCTAAAGACCCAAGGAAAAATATCATATGTGTTAGATATCATGTTCAATTTTTCTATTTATACAAATGGGCTATTAGATAAAGGTTTTGGTGATCAAAAAAATATTCAAATATATGATCATTTTTTATTTAAAATAATTTACATAAGGGGAGGTATAACTATTAGCATCCAATGGAGCTAAAATTTCTTTTGAAGCAATCATAGACTACCACCACCCATTTCCTACCAAAATGATATTTGTTTTAATGGGTTGGTATTATGTGACTTCATTTACAAAAAACATTATTTATGTATATAAAATAGATATTTAAGGATTAGTTTTCTTATTTGGAAGTAAATAATTATAATTTTATAATGATAAGAATTATTATGGTAAGACATATTTACATAATGATCATTACTTATTAGATTACATGAAGAAATTAATGGAAATCGAAAATGATGTAGCTAAAAATGGATCAAACAACCCCCACCTTTGGCATCGCCAGTTAGGTTTTGTAAAAGAAAACTGATTGAATAAATTACATCAAGATGGTTTTTTGAATTCTTTTGAACTAAAACTACGTGGAATTTATCACACATGTCTACAAGGAAAAATGGTCAAATCCTCATTTCGGGGGAAAAGGTGAAATGGATAAAGAACTTATTGAATTTGTTTATACCAATATAAGTTGACCATATCCTATATAATAATTGTGTGGGTACTCATAATTTACAACATTTACTGAGGATTAAATAACATATGAAAATATTTACATAATAAGTCATAATTCGGATTCATTTGAAAATTCATGAAAATACAATAATGATATTGAGATATGGTTTGGTAGGATGATTTAAAAACTCCTCCTAGACCATGGTAGGGAAAATAATAATCAAGAAATAATTTATTAGTTATAGTAGTTTGGGATCCTATCCCACCTCACACCTCCTTACACACCTCTGTTTAATTTTCTAATAAATATTAGGATCCACATCTTGTTGGACATAGTGAGATCTATGATGAGTCATGTGAGTGTTCCATTATCATTTTGGGGATATTTTATACAAACAATGGTAGAAAAAATTAACCATGAACCAAATAAATTGATAAATCATATTCTATATGAGTTATGTATTTAGAAAACCACGATATATAATTTACATGTCTGTGGATGGGAAGTGTTTTTATTCCCTATTTAGTTAACAAATGTGCACCTCTAGGTACAAATTGTACCTTTGTAGAATACCCTAAGAAATAAAGGGGATATTAACTATAAAATCAATCCTAAAAAACTGTTATAGTTGAAATACATTTCATATTAATTGAGAGGGAAAACATCATCAAATGATATATTGTTTGTGAGATAAACATCAATGAAGTTGAGGATCAAGGCACACAAAATACGGTACATGATTGGATTCCACAATGTCATTTGGGTGAAAATACAATCCCAGAGACACAAGAACCACATTAAAGTACAATAGATGTTAGATGAATAGAATGGTATAGTTTTCTAGTTATTGAGGACGGTGAAACATTATTAGTCGATAATAGTAATCTTGAAATCTACAAGGATGAAGTAAGTGGAACAAATAATGCCATGTAGCATGTAGATATGAATTATGAAATGGTTTCCATTTACCAAAAACATGTTTTAATTTTGATAGATCCTCCTGTTGATGAAAAAAATGTGGGTATAAAATTGGTATTCAAGAATAAAAAGGACATGGAAGGAAATGTTAGTACATATATTGTGTGAATAGTTTAAAAAGGGTTTATACAACATCATGGAATTTACAATGATGAAACATTTTCAACAGTTGCAATGATGAAATCCATCATAATTATAATTTCCAATATTGATTACCATGACTATGATATGAAACATATTTATTTCCAAATTTACATACTTATTGGGAACCTCTATAAACACGAATATATGACACTACCAGAAGGGTTTGTGACTCCATCAGTGGCCAATAAGATATAAAAGTTTAAAAAATCCATTTATGGACTAAATAATTATTGCAAGTTATGGAACAATAATTTTAATAAATACATAATGTAATTTTGATTTATATAGAATAAATGTGAGCCCTGCATCTACAAATAGTTCAATTGGAGTTTATTCAATTTCATAATTGTACATGTTGATGAAATATTACATATTGGAAAATAAATACTATTATTATAGTATATAAATGTATGGTTGAGTAAATTATATTCAATGAATGTATAATGAGAGGAATCATATATTATTACCATTACATTCTATCATGATAGATCCTACTGGTTTCCTGACCTCCATAAATTTTAATACATTAATATGATACTAAAGAGAATGATTATGAAACAAAACAAGAGGGGATTGTCTCCTATGTCCCATGTAACACTACTTTCCAAAAAAATATATCTTCATACACAAGTGGAATTAAATTTAATAAAACTGATTCAAACGCATCATTAGATGGGTTAGTCATGTATGCAATGTTTTTTAAAAAGAAAGATGTATCCTATGTATTAATTATGGTAGGATTACAACGATGATATAAGTGACCATCATTGGATGTTCAAAATAACTATTCATATGTGTTTTAGAGGTACTAAAGATATTCTTTTAGTTTATAGATGATATTAGTAAGTAGTCATCATAGGATATGATAATTCTTGTTTCCAATCTGATCAAGATGACTTGAAATCAAAAACATGATACATATTCACTTTTAATAACGTATTTTTGAGATGGAATAGATCAATAAAGGTTGTGGTCGTAGATTCTAGACATGAGTATGAATATATTGTGTCCTCTAAGATAGTTAATTATGTAGTTTGGATTCACAATTTATTCCAACAACATGTTGAGGTACCTCATAGTGAATATCTCATCACACTCAATTGTCATAATAATATATAAGTGGCTCTCAAAACAATTCCAAAGTCACATTAGTTGATGAAGAAAATACACTAATAGTATCATATATGGAGATATTTTTCAAATATAGCTATGGATGATGTGATTATTATTTCTATATAAGAAAATATGCAAGTCCCCTTGAAAAAAGCCTTAAATCCGAAGAGACATGATTATCATGTGGGGACTAGAAGAATAAAATTCATAGATAGGTGACTATTGTCCATGTGGGACTTTCTAAGAGTTTTTTTCCTATAACCTATAGTTTTTACTATGATTACATGAATATTTGGTATACTAAATATTTAATTAAACACATTATTTAATATTGTTTATTGTTATTCAGGAATATAAAATAATATTTCCCAGTAGTATTTTTCTCATTGATAATGTCATTGTAGTTCCCCAATATAATGAGATCCTTTTAGAGTTATGAATAAATTATTAATATTGTTTTATTTTTGGATAACATACTATTATGGGACACATTTTACATATATCGTCAGGTGCAAGAACTCCTTTGAAGATGAGAATTCATCTTAGGATGTCTTCACGAGTAAATCTTCAAGAAAATAGATTATTAGAACATACCTGCTATTAAAATTTATGCATGTTTTGGTGTCATTATAAATACCTATATTTCATTTTGTGTATTGTTCCATATACATTAGTATTATCATTAATTCTTGTCATGATGCTTGCTCAACGATTTGTAGATGAAATTTATCACTCCATATGTTAGTGGGAAGTATGGGATGTACTACGTTTCACAAATGACATGTTATTAGTGGATAGGACAAGGAGGTATTTTCCCTTCCATATTGGTGGAAGTAGATATATTATCTCTTTGATTGAAATAGAACAGTCACACAAAATTCCATGTCTATGGTGTAGATACATGTATATTTAAGACAGTAAAAGAATGATGTATAAATCATCAAGGTTTGTTGACAGAGTAACGAATTCTTATTCATGATATATTTCAATAGTGGGATTATATTACACAGTGATCATTGATATATGGTTTTCATCATCAAGATATTAATTTATTTCTCTTGGATTCTGTAACTAATTTCTAGATAATAATAATGGAATTTATAAAAGTCCACCTAATTCCATGAAGAAAAAATAATAGTGGTTCACACACAAAGTGTTTCAATTGGCATTATTGAAATTCTATTTGTATTTTATTAATGCACTAAATATTATTCTAAATACTGTGGAATAATTTTATTCAATTTATATATATTTTTTATGTAATGTAAATTTTTAGTCATTATATTTTGTATAAAATAATTTTATTTATTTTATTGAATAATTAAAATATATTTATTTACTAGTTTTTGAATAAAATAATTATTTAAAATAATAAAATATCACTCATACATGGAATAATTTAAAAGTGAGATCAAATAGACCATGACCTTGTTCCATGATAAAATAATGATATACATGATGGAAAATTATATTTATTCTTCTTGCACAAGATGGAGTACTAAAAATAATATTATTAGGATTATTATTATTTGGAATGGGATTTCAATAATGGGTATAAATATAATTAATGTATATTTTAAAATTAAATTATGTTAAATAAATCAAATATATAAGAATTCATGGATTTTTATATTGAGTAAATTACTAAAAACCAATTCCATGCATGGGAATTGGGAATTGTTGTGCACAACAAATTCTCTCTCAACTCTTCCTCCTCTCTTCCTATCAAGAATGAGAACCCAATGAGACAATTTCTTCTTGATGGAAGAATGATAAATCAAAAAAAAGCATTAAAATACATTTTCTTCACCATGTTGGACAACATATAATGAGTTTTGTTTCACCAGGACCATTGGATCACATGTGGATCCTTGCTAGATGTGTAATATTCTTGAATCCTCACAAGCACACTGAATGAAATTTGAAAGGTCCATCTTGGATGATCAAAAATCCTAAATAAAAAATATTCATACTCCATGTTATTTAAGTCATAAGATATTATAGATGTTCATTATAAGTGTGATGTGAATGATCCTCAATATTGATTTTAATAAATGATTATTAAAAGAAGTTTTAAAATATAACCTTCCACAAAAACACTTGCTCTACACTTGTAAACAAAACTCCCTACCATTATCAATTGAGAATCTACATGGAGGATTATTTTCAAAAATTAAAAATTAATATTTGGAATGCACATAATTTGTTTTACAATAACACATAATTAGTTACAAAGAACACATATGAGAATTCAATGGGAAAAACTACCACATGTGATATCAACACATAAGTTATAACCCACCCAAAATTAACCAGCGATCATGCATATTCATTCATACAATAACATTATCCATATATAAAAATAACATAACATCATGAATAGGTTCAACAATATAATACCAACATAGATATATCACAATTTTATAGACTATATATTTTACACCAAAAAACAAACATATTAATGAATTTAATAAAATTACTTATATACTGCACATAAATAGTTATATAGATAGAATATGATTAAAATTCCCAATAAAAAATTCATGAATTCACAAATGCCTAAAAATATTATAACATTATTCCCATCACTAGTTTCTCGATTTTATGTTAGGTCTATGGTGGCCATGAAAAAGGAAACACACCAACTCAATCTCTACACAACCTATCTTCCCTCTAATGTTTCCATTAAATTACATGATGAAACGAAAGGAAACTCATGCCTCATAACATTTAGAAATACTATATATCAAATCACGATTTCTAATCCAATGGGAACCCTTACCACATGTGTGTCTGGCTTAAAGAACATGTGTACTGACAAGAAACGAGATATAGAATTCTTCATGAGGATGCAAATGAAATATTAACAGTAGAAACAATAATAAAAATATGGACAAATGTACAAAAAATTATAATACAATATTTAATGTGATTCATACAATATTAAAAAATGATACCCCTATGTGGTATCTTAATATGTTTTATAATATATAAATTATAATTAAAACATTTGATGAATGTCCCTGTACAAAATCAATATAACAACTCCAAGCCCATTTTAAACTGCCATTGTTCCCTTTATCATTTATAGATCCATGATCATAAAGCCTATATATACCCCATTAATACCATGATGTGTGTGATTATCATCTTGGATGGTAGACACTAATTCTTCCTAAAAATATATTAAAAGGTATATTTATGTTTATAGATTGATGTTGATGTCAATGTATATATATGTTTACATCCAATCATTTAATGAGAATCTTTGTGCTAAAAAATCTCCCATGAACCCCGACCAAACCTGCATTGGATCTACGATGAATTAATATAACATTTATTCAGTCATGTGATTCAGATAATGTCAGGTAATTCTATACACATATAAAGATAATAAATTTTCCTGCATTAAGAAATAATTTTTTTCTATCCTTTATGGGTATATCATTGATGTGAATCTTGTTTACATTCTTACATTTGATGGTATTAAATCATGGAACGACCATGAAAATTGAATTATCTCTTACAAAAGCATGTTCCTCATTAATATAATATAGAGGAAAATATTCCCCCCCCCCTTAATTTTATTACGGAATTACATATTTCCTAGGAATTTTTCTTCATCATGAACTAATCAACATATATTATTCCACAACCATTGAGTCATGTCATTGTTTCTCCACCTTTATGGGGTTGACTATGTGCATTAGGGCCACATATCAACAACAACTCTAAAGAATAGCTTCCCAAGGAAAAACACATATTTTTAATAACATTGAAATGAATCATATATCAAAATATGTATTACATAGGATATTATATATTAGATAAGTGGTAAATTTAATTTAATTTAATATCATTTAATATAAATCATTCCACAGGTTATCGGAGGTTTTAAATAATTAAAAATCATAGTAGAAAAATATCATAGAAATATACAGTATCATGGTATAACCAAGGACACCCATAAATAATCATTCATCAGTCTATTCCCTATTCCTATTCACTATAATATCGTTATAAAAACAATCATACAGAGTCCCAGGATGAAATGAACCTACTACCATTAACCAGTTGATTCAAAAATCCGATATCTCTTGACGAATGGAACCCAAATCATATCAAATATCAATTTTCACATGTCGAAAACCTAGTTCAACATCATAGTTTTAATATAATTGGAATATAATGTAGTTTTGATTCTATGAGATTAAATATTCTTCAATATAATAATAAGTTGTTCACTCTCATTCATAGATCCATGACCGATCCAAGAGAGGCCTCCAAAATTTTGATCCGATATTGGTCTATGAATAGAACATTCAATTTAAATTTAATAATGGGTGATAGTCAGAGCTCAATGAATTGTAATAACCAAGTATTATTATTTTTTATATTTTATTTATTATTTTAGATACTTTTTTCTGATATGACATGTTATTCTGTGGCCCAATGTGCCGGAAATAAATGTTTGAAATATATTGAATATATTAAATTTCACACCAAAAATGATTATCTAAAAATTGGAATATCTTATAAATGGACTACTGGATGAGTAATATGAGGGATCCATTGAGTTCAAAATATTATTTTTACCCCAGGTGTGACTTAACAATAGTCGGTATAACTCGTTTGTCGAATTTTCATCAGATTTAAAAATTGAAAAAAATAATTCTCTAATTTTATTTTTATTTCTTCCATTTTAACAATGATATACATAAATAATTAAAATTAATTAAATAATAACTTATCAAATGTTTCAATAGTTATCCATATAATTGGGAAAAATTGCATAGAACATATAAAAAGTGTGGAATGAAATTCCATCGGTTGACAACAATATGATTGATGATCAACAATCAGGGTTGGGATTAAATGATGGATATCATTAACAATGATGAGAATAGATAATTATTTATGAAATTTTGATCTGTATCAAGTTATTTTACTTGTATGAATTGTTTTTTATTCCTCATTCCTTATTCCTACGATGTACACGGATCAATCAAATAATCTATTTATTAGTGGATCATGTTTATTTGTGGAACATATTTAGGAAGGAGAGTTTTTGGTGAATTACATTTAATAGATTATTTATTTGTTTTTACTATATTAGAAATGAATCATGGTAGGAAAAAACTATGATCGAGGTTTGTTCCTAACAATTATTTTGTGTTAATTTACTCCGTTCTTCATTCACCTCATACGTTCTTCATTTATCTCATGGTTCAACATATCCTAGTCAATTGATCATGTTTAACTATTTTCTTAGCACAGGCATCTAATATATTAAATAAAGTATTTTCATGAAATGATAGTGATTTTATGATGGATATTGACTCAGATCAAAATATTTAGATACTCGATATTTGTGTTCTTTGATGACCAATGAAGAAGTACAAACAATACAATTTTCCAAGGGGAAAGATGCCTATAACCATATATATTTGTGATTTCTAGTATCTTTGATTCTCGGATAGAGATTTCATTTCATGAATAATCCATAATTGGATGCTGGTGTTTATGATAAGATGTGTGGCTCATAAATCTAGGATCTGTGATAATCATAATCTACATGGCATGTAATTCGTATATACAAGCCCTATGGGGCCCCTAGTGTAGAGGATAGGATTTTAGTATAAAAATATGTACCAAATGGATTGTAAAGCCCAGTCACAGAGCATATGGTCTCTGCCTAGATACTCATCATGTACCTTACTGGGTACATTGACATGAGGTTGTGTACATGGGTAGGAGAATGTTGTGGAATCACCCACATAGACATGTCGTGGAGCATGTACATTGGATAAGCCATTTTCTAGTAAAACAGAACATTTAAGTGGATTAATCCATGTAATGGTACTCTAGTAGACTAAATAGGAAGCCAACATTCTTTTAACTTATACCCAAACATGGGTTCAGACGTAGGATAGTAACACATGAAAGAAAATAGGTCTAGGGATTTTTTGGGTAACAGATTCGACACAACGTGTACACTTCTTGAATTAGAATAGATAATGATTCTTGTATATCATGTACATGTTTTGTTAGTGTGTGTTCCCTTTATCCCTTACCGGAAGGTTATAATGGAATTGCCTCTAACTCTTTTAAAAGAGACCCCTTCCACAGGACACCAAAGATAAAATTATTGGAAGTACATTTTTGGCAGGGAGTGATATCCTAAAATTCATCTTCAGTCACGTAGTGGGGTTCTTGGTATAATAATTCATAGTGATATGTAGTTAGAAACCTCTAAATGGAAGGTTAGTCTTTTTTGTTTAATTTAAATCACACCATGAACTTTAAATAGATATTCATATATGTATCGTATCTCTTTAAATATTTTTTCATGTAATTATAATGGTGAGACCTGCTAAGTACTTTCCCACTGGAGAATGTCAATAGTGAATTAGACTCTATAGTTTTTTCTCCTAGATATCTGACATTTGGAATCATTGAGTTTTAATAATAAGACAATAATCTAAGGTTGTTACATATCTTAAAACATTGTGTCTTCCATGAGTATATTGCGATATTCTTTTGATAGGTAATGTAGACATATACCGGGGTAGATATGAACTTATTTTCATTGACGTATGCATTCTGGATTCCTGGTGACTGATTGATTATTGTTATACTCAACCCTACATTGGATATTCCTATATGTTTCTTGTATTTTTTTTGATGATCATCATTTTGATGGTGTCCTTTATAGATTTGTACTAGATAGATCTTAGTGAGAATGGACCAAATGAGTTCTGTTCCTGCAATATTCTAAAAATAGTCCATGTAATATTTTATGTCGAATATATATTATGGAATCCTTTTAGGTTCTTTTATCTTATAAATTTTTTATTTTATTATACTCTTTAACATAATCTAGTTGAGGAATTTAGATATATGAATGCATGGTTGTTCAATTGCTTTTGGAGTGGTATTCGATTGGTCGATTGTACATTAGGACAAGAGTATATGATATTGGTTTGGGGAAATAGTGTTAAGTGTTACGAATTTCTATTTCAGGATTGTGACTCTGGTGTTGGGGTAATATTCAACATATCCATACCCTAGGACTCTGATCACCTACATATTTATTTTTTACACGAGAGCATTGGATTCATAGAAAATAATGCTAAATGCATCATACAGAAATGTGGTGTGTTTCCATGTCCTTATTTAATCGGCACTTCAAATATAATCATCAACAATGATACATCTTATTTAATTTTAGGATACCAATATGATTAATTCTTGATGTAATTCAGTTTCCTGATTATATGGATGGTCCTCTTAGTTATTTTTCATAGATAATGGAACCAGTTCATGAGATGTTACCTCTAGGTGGAACATAATATATATGACCTCTTATATAGAATCATGTGGTACCTATTGTACCGTAAGATGAGTAGAAAATTATAAGTGGCTTTCTTGAGTTTTATTTATAGATAACCATCGTGTTTTGAGTTCATCCCAAACAAAAAGTGGATGAGGAATGTCTTGAGGTGGTGACTCAAATTTTCAATCTTGTAAGAACACCATCAGATCAGAAGGTGGCCCTAGAAGAGAGACTTATTTATTAATCAATATGAAGATTGTGTGCGTTAGTGACCACATATTATTAAGAGGAAACTATTTCATGGACAGGGTTATTGTTCCTGTTCGCATAGTAGTTTCCATGTGATTTTTGTATGGAATTACATATCCATGATATTTTTTACCTCAAGACGGGTAGCATGATAGTACCCATGTATTCATGGATGTTTAATAATATCTTCAGGTACATGCAGGATATGATTTGTGACAATGTATTTAGCGGTCAATTCCTCAAGCGAAGTCTGGGAGGATAAAATTGGAAAATTTTGTTTCTCATTATTCATTCCTAAATATTATATGGTGAAATAGTGAGATTTTATGGATGATAGTTTGTTGGTTGATCAGATAAAAATTTTGGTTTTCATTTGTTTGAATTCTGGAGCCGAGTCCTTGGACATATGTATCTGATATTAGTAATAGGGAACTAAATGTTCTATATGATTTAGGAGGATGTATCGGGATAAAGGATCATTGGTTTTGGGGTCTCATAATGGGTTTTGTTGGCCTAGAGAGTGGAGGTTCTATTCGTGTAATAGTCGGGTAAATCCTACCTGAGATTGTCTGACCTATCATGCACCTGATAGGGAGACTATGGATTGAAAATCAACATAGATGTTGTGTAATGAGAAGAAAATAAATTAAGGTGTCTGACATGTAATATAATCGGGTATGGACACCATAGTTGGAATACACATTGACTTGTTTCCACCGCCTCCCCAGTCGGTCCACTCCAGGGTCATGGATTTAGAGGACATTGTAGGGGAAAACCATGTGGTCGAAGCATACAACCTAGAAGATTTGGGAATGATTGAAGGTGTGATTTATGCCTTTTATAACTTATCTTTAATAATGATAGAAAACATTGCATGTCGTTAAATTATTTTCATATCCTTTTAACTATAAATTGAGATTATTATTGATCCTTAAGATCAAACCACATACTTGGAGACTCTATATAAGGAAGAATTGGTGATCATGAATTTCTGACGAAAAAGTTAATTGTATCTTAGATGTGTGAAATTATGATAGAATATATATTTAAAATATTATATGAATTATGATTTCATACTTGGTATCAATTGGTTATCTACATTTTATACACAAATTGACTATTTTAAGTGATGTATGTAGTTTAGCTATAGTGATGGTACTAGCTTATCAATTTTCAAAGAAAATGAAACCCAAGATGTTAAGGATTTACTCTTGCATCTGAGGGTTCCACCAATTTCTCATTATATGGATATAATATCCATTGATGCTATGGATGTTATGAGTAACTAGTTTCAAGGTGTGGTGGTGATGTATGAGGACATCTTCCCTTATGGTATAGTACGTTTACATACCATCCTAGAGAAAGACATCTGCACAGATATACATCGTGGGATGACACTTATGACTATGACATAAAATCATATGGGACCCACATAACATTGATAGTTGAGGATGTAGTTATAACACATCTGAATTAAGGGTTTTCATTTACCATTTATTTCACTATAGGAAGCCCATGTTTTATTTTCATGAAAGGTAGATGAGAGAATGAGGTTATGGGTTGACTATTGTCCCCTAAACCAAGTGACTATGACAAAAATATTTCTACTACCAAAGAGACAAAACCTATTATATTAGTTGTGATGGTCTATATAGCTCTCAATTGTAAACATCAAGTCAGCTATCAACATTTGCATGTATGGGATTCAGATATACAGAATACGACATATAAGTGTCTCCACAGCCAAAATGAGTAATTGGTGATATATATTGTTGTAATGAACACCACATTAGTGTTAATGGGTCAAATAGTTGGATATTTATTATTTTCATAGAATTGTTCATCGTATTTATCATCTACATACCCTTTTTTAATCAACATATGATGTGGAGTACTTGAAACACATGAACATAGTTTTGGATATATTCTAATTGAAATATATATATTGTATTTAATGGATATCTATTTTCTGGAATCAAGTGGTCCACATTCTAGGAAATGTTATCTCATTAGATAGAGTGGAAGTTAACCAAACCAACATCTAGATAGTGTTATCATTGGAGCTAGTCAATATCATGAGGTATGTAAAGAGATTCATTGTTTTGGAATCCTATTAGAAGATATTAAAATATTATTTCTATTAGTTATCATTACCCATAAACAAATTTACTCAAAAGGGGTAGCCTTATACGTGGATGGAGATGTTCCATAATGCTTATTAGTATATTAGGTAGAGTTTGATGACCACTCCAGTATTTAGTTATCCAGAGGATGGTGTCTTGTATAATGTGTTCTGTGATACATCAAGATCCATGATTTTATAAGTAATGATGCCGAGCAAGGTGGTGATTTCAAAATGTTTCATATCATTTAAGACCACATTTTTAGATCTAAACAACCCAAAAATCATTTGTCTATAGTGGTTGTATTCACATTAAAATTGGGGACACTTCCTAATGGGTGAGAAATTTATCATCTATTTAGATCACAAGAGTCTCATGTATATATTCTCTCTGTACTATCTTAACTTGATATAGTTGTGATTCTTAGAGTTCCTCCAATATTATTACAATGAAAATTTATGCACTCATAGAAAGGGGAATGTGGTAGAATATTCTCTCAGAATGAGATATTGTTCGTATTTGTTGAATGAGGTGTCAATGTATTTTTTCACGTTGCATTTATCAATTGTGGACGGATTTAGAGCATCATACCTCTAGTAGATGGTTTCCACTCCTTCGATCTAGTTGTTATTCAGAGTGGAACTTCATGGGGATACTAACTATGATACTTTACATACTATGATATCCACTAGAAATAGTAGTGATTGATTTTCTAAAGGTGGATATAATTTCATCTTTTTAAAATAGCACATGATGGATTACATCTTCTTGTCGGTGGAGAATCTATGAGAGTTACATAAATATACATTGTTGGTAAATTGAAGTGTGGGAAATATTTACCATCAATTATTATGTTATTATTTCTGGATATGTGTGAATAATGTAGTTGCATTGTTTTTCTATCAATTCCATACTTATCTGGATGTGAAGGATTTCCACCATGTTCCCACGGGTTTAGCTCATCCCCATGAGCTTCAATAGTGTATGTGGGATAAGATATCCATGGAAATCCTTACAGGAATACAACATAATTTTATGGGACATGATACCATATGGGTAATCATATAACGATTCTAAAAATTGTCCCACATCCTAGAAATTTAGGAACAATGTTCAGTAGAGATATTAGGTGACTCTATGTTCATGATATTGTTAATGAAAATGGAGTACCATCGACGATCATTTATGATCATAATTCTTGGTTCACATCCCGGTTTTGGAAGATTAAAAGTGTCATTAGAGACTCATATAGGATTGATCATAGCATTTCACCACCATAATGATGACCAGATAGAGTGGACCATTTTTTTTCATGAGGACATGCTATATTTTTCATGATGGGGATTGGCTATATATTGTAAGATTACCTACAACATGTTGAGTTTTCATAGAAAAATTATTCCCTTCCATAATTAATATGGAACCATACGAGCTGTTATATATGAAAACATGTAGGTCATGACATAGCTAGACTGATTCAAGAGAGACAGTACTCATGGGCCAAGATTTGGTGTGAGGAAATACAAAGGAGTAAATTTTTAAATTGATGATGAGAAATGCACATATCTCTCAAAATTATTATCTTGACAAATGATTGTGCTTAATGGAGTTTTAGGAATTGGAACATGTGTTCCATTGAGTGTCACCCTGATGTGGATAATGGATATCTCAGTGTGGTGTAAAATTATCACTGATGTTCATCTTCCCATTCTAGATACTGCATAGAGTTTCATGGGTGGTGTACTACTGAGCTCTACCTCCATTGTAACACCAGGTAAATGACATATTTCATATGAAAAAGATGATGTGGTAATTTTATGAAAAATTACACATTATAAATTGGGATGATATAGACCTCAATGATGATGCTACCATTTAAATGAAAAGTTTATAGGTATAGGATCAGTAGGGTACTATACATACTGGGTTATTTACTCATTCAGAGAGTTTCCATTGGCCCCCAGGAAATCTCCGAGAGATCAGATAGAGGTAGATTTCACAGATACATTATTAGTACCAAAATCATTGTGTAGCCCATGATTAAAATTTTAAGCACATAAAACCCTATGGTGATGAAGAGATAATTAGTCAAATTTTTCATGTATTTATTCGATATAATATAGATTATGTTAGAGACTAGTTACTAAGACAACATGTGATTCAAAATTGTTATTTTCCTGGAATAATTGATTGGGATATATTAAATATATTAAATGTATTAAATAGGGATCTTAATTATTTTTTCTTAAAAAGATTATTAACATACAATGAGTTACCAAATCTGAAATATGACAACAATAATGAGTTTATAGTAAGGCTAACCAAAGGCAATACTTAATGTAACTCATCGCAGTTCATTTGTGGAAATTACATCCCAGGATTAGAAAGAATATAACCATTAAATAAAATTATTTTTTTGATTGAGAGACTAAATGATCTAATTCACTTTATTTAATCACACGAAAATGGAAAAAAATTTAGGTGAGCCGCATAACAGTAGAAATAGTTGGAGAGACATTGGAGTAATATTCATTAGTTGAGAAACCCAAAAAATTTCTAATATTAGGTCATGGTTGAGGGAGTATAAACCATTATCATCATAGTCACCCAGGCATGAAAACAATTATAATGAAAATATAGGGAATTTTGAGTCTTTGACACATTTAAAAACAAATTGTGTAATAAAGAAACACACAGTATATGAATGTATCACATAATATGAAAGAGCTTAAAAAAATTATAATACCACATAATGGATGAGAGAATTGAATTTGACATCTGAATGATTAAATATTCATGAATGAGTGGAATTACCATCTATATGGAGATAAAAATTAAAAGAAACATGTATCACAAGATTTATCACCGATATTTTTAAATATTTGTACAAAATCATTACATATAAAAAAATAAACAATTAAACAAATATTGATGATAAAACTCACATCCCATGTAATGAGATTTTGAAAAACCAATAAGGATGTTAATGTCAATTTAATGTTCTACTAGAGTATGTGACTTGTATACCCTCTATGGATGTATATTCATGTACTAATATTCAAACAATATACTATGTCAACAAATACATTGTGTTCTTTTATGATTATGGCATATGGGACCAAAATAAGGCCCCATGGGAATATGTAATACTTTTAGCTTTTTCTAAACATTTTTTTGACATTTACATAGTTGTGCATGATGTGCTATGACCTTGTGATAACCCTTGAATACAATATATCACATGATTCATTAAGTATCTAATGAAATTATTTCTCATAATGTACAAAGGAATTGTGCTCTATATATGGTTCCATGATTTCTAAAACTTCTCAATTCATGTGTTGTATTAAACATATGTGTTATACTAAACTATATCCCATGTGGTTGAGAATGTTACAAACTTTATGATTAAATTTAATGCATATTTTGTCCATACAATGATCAATATGATTTTTATAATCTTGTAAAACCCGTATAGTACAAACAAATTGGTGGATGTTTTGTGTAATTTTAGAAGTACAAATAATCTATTTCAATTCATTCACCAGAATTAATAAGACTTATATTTATAATGTCATCATCACATTATTTCACCTAAAATCACATAATCACATCATTCATTAATTTTTATGACAATCATGGGACCATTCTATAACTCTATTTTCTTCTTTATTCTTCTCTAAAAATTACATTTCTTTATATGCCCAAATATAATTATATCTTCCAAGGGGAATCCTATCACTACTACTATTAACATAAAGTTCACATGCTCATATAAATTTGCTACTATGCTTCCTAAGAATCAATATGTTAATCAACTATCTTATGTGAATGTCATTGGTGAATTTACACAGTGTGAGGAAAGAGGGATAATTTAAAAATGTTTATAATGTTAATCATTTCCATCCAATAAATAAAATTGGATCATAAACAATGGATGTGGATGAAAAATAAGAATTATATGATGTAGAAGAATGTAGTGGTGAGAACTAAAGGAAACTAAATGTGTAATAACTGTGTGATGAATTTCAAGGAGTCAGATAAATCAAACACATAAAGTCAATGCAATATTAGTTTTAGTAATCCTTGTGTAAAACAATGATACATATGAATCAAGAAGAAAGATAAAATATTTTAGTAAAAATTTTCACCTCATTGAATAATGGAATTCGCATAAATCCACTATTAACACAATGGTTGGGTTCATTATCATTTTTGATTTGGTCAATGATGTATCTATATATATGGTCTTGTTCCCATGATCTTATGTCAATTAAACCGTGATTTATCCACTCTCATATCCCTGTCATCCCATCTCTATCTTTTATGATTTTAAATCAATATATAATGTTTTTAATAATATAGAGAGAGTTTTATTGGGTTTTTGAAATGATTATCTTTGGTCACAAATGATAAAAAATAAATACTTTATAATTTATTAACATCATATATATCAAGACATCAGAAATGTCTTCTTGAGGACCAATGATATATGTAATACATATATCAAACATTGAGTAAACTCCATATCCTTGAAACAATCCTGTTGTTTGTTTCCCCTCAAAAATTATAAATTCGTAATAAATAATCATACAATCCAATAAGATAAATAAATAATTAATCAATAAATCTTAAAAAAACAATAAAAATAATCAATATTGGGATTTTACTAAAACAAATATTGTCATTAAAAGAAACCCACGAATATCAATATAATGACAAAAAAATTTAATTGATCATAATATAGTGTAAATGGAATGTTCTACCCATAGGGATCTCTTGCGATAATGAATCTCAAAATGGAGCTATGTCTAGATGGAAAAAAATTGGGTTACTACATCCACCCAAAATTTAATATATTTTATCAGTATAAAAGAAACAATTATAGATCCTTATTTTGGTATATCATATTAATTAAATACTAAAAATAATTAACCTTTCCATGAAAATTCATTGTCATCATAGATATAAACCCTAAATGATCTTCACACACTACCACACAGGATGGAAACACCTTATTTTATCATAGAAATTATCAGATCATACTCATCTAAAATGGATTCCATACAAAAACCTATTTCCATCATAATAGATTATTTCATAGAATTGAAACCCCAAAACTTATCACATATAAATGTCAACCCATGATATAGGATGTCATGAATCTACGAACCACAAACGAACTACTTTACATTATATGATTCCAAGGTCACCCATTTCTGAATTCTATATTCCCACTTTAATATTTAATTTATGATGATTTATATATGATATATATCACATATAAGGAATACTCCACCATTTGTTTCCCTATAATGTTTTCATATTACAACCGAAGTACTTCAAGGTACCATGCTCATCCATAGAGAGGTTGTATCCTATATCAACTACTACTCGTAAGGATTAAGAGCTGATGTCTAAACATAATGTGTCATATGTTACATGGACCATCATTCCAAATCTCAACAACTACGTAAATCCTCCATCGATATCTGAACCTCGAATAATTATGATTATACATTCAAATATCACATGGATCTATTGTCATCTCTCATTCACAAAATAAACTAATGAAATTATGCATAGTATTACAATCCTTATTAATTCAATAAAAAAACATCACTATCCATTTGGTGTTCTAATTAAACCAATTATAATGAAAATTATTCTATAATATTATATAACCATTCACAATAACCTATTGATCCTACGACAACACCGGCTGAACTAGTGTAATGAAAAACCAAAACCTATAGTGAAAAACAACAATTTTACCACTTATAAAGTGTTATCATGTGATGGAAAAATTAAAAATTATACTTCAATATGTTCCACTATGTGAATTGGGATCCAATATATTATTACTCAGTGACCATATCAATCTAGATATTTAACATGATATACATGAAAAACATTTTTCATCCAAGGGACGTTGGTAACATGATCCTCTCCTCTAAAGAAACCCTCAATGTCCATTATGTGTGGACATTAATCTACACAATACTACAAATTTGACATCAATATTAAATTTCTTACATAAATGTGGGATGATTTGGGGGACAACACGACCAATTGAAGAGGAGAAATAACTCACAATTAATGAAAGCATCAGCAGTTATGAATTATGGTACTGAAGCACCCGATATACCATGTAAACATAGTGTATCTTAACTAGTGTGTAAATGACAAAACATTTTCAAACAACAATTTTGGCCTCAAAATATGTGTTACAAAGGTTAATTTGGAGATAGTAAGGCCAAGATGGACAGATTAGGTGAAATCTACAAAACAATTGATCAAAAATCCCTCTAGGGGTCTCCTTTATGAATCTTGATTCCTTGTTGAATAGTTATATCTCATGAATCGTCATAAAGATGAAACATTTTTTTGTTCACCCACTGGCGATATAATGAGCTCCACACAATGATCCTGAATGTCAATGTGTGCTATGTGAATTCCGATAGGGTTTACTATAACATTATGATAGAGACAAACATGATCGATAAGGTAAATACCTTCACAAAGCACATTACACCTCACGAATGCCTATAATATAATGGAAACCCATTCCCAATTAATATTGAATTTATGTTGATATTTTAGGTATAGATGGAGACCATTGAAATTATGAAATCTTTCCCTTTTATAGAACCCCTAGATCATCAGAAAAAATAGTGAAAATTGATTTCCGAAGGTATCTAATCATTTAAATAACTCAAAAATTTAGTTTATGATAGCCTCCAAAAAGGGGAGACTCTATTCATGAAGGCCCAAGCCCTCCACTATTGATTAAATTTCCTCTGAAGAATTTTTTTTCACAAATCATACCACCTTCGCTATGAATATTCTCTATCAATTAGGAAAACACACTTTTGCAATGTCAAAATGTATTGTGAAACATACTCGTTTTTTGAATCACTTCACCATCTCAATAATGACAATCTATTATATTACATCCTTCATGGAAATTCAATCTATATTGTTCATCAATCCTGGGTCTCACTATAGTTCCTTCATTTTCCTAACACTCCTTTATGAGTGTCGTTTACATAATACCCCATTCCAATATTGGTCTGGTTCAACTTCACCTTCATTCCGCATGTGACCAGTTCCAGTGACTCATTTATTCACCCAATTCACCCAATGTTTGAATGGATCCTCACATGTACCTATTTATTCAATGAATTGTTACTATTACCAATATTTATTCTATGAATTGGGTCACTAACCATTACATTGTGATTGAACAATGATCTATAGTAGTTCCAATTCCATGACCCTCTTAATCTCACATGATTGTTGGTCATGTTATACGAAGTGGTGAAGAGAGACCCCCCCTCGCGCAACATTTTACATTTATAAAATGAAACATCATACCACTACATCATAATCATATGAAGTTAAATTTTATGGCGGAATACTCATAACTTGATGTCAAACTATAGCCTTACCCAAAGTTATCAATGAAATATTCCCCATGTAGGATTGATACGGGATTACACAATTTCTTCCACTATATTAGGAATCTCCACACCTATAAATGAAATTCACATGCTTGGGAGAACTTCATTAAATTTCCCCACACTATTTTTCCTAATTGATCATTGAGACACCCGTAATAAAAAAAATTAACTCAATATCCCCACACCATCTCTCCCCACCATGAGATGAAACCCAAACATCGTGAATCTACAAAATGCCTTCCCAACACCATTCAAAAAAGGAAAATACACTTACTATGGGAATATTGTACATCTAATCACCAATCCATCCATTCTCGACACTCCTTCCATGATGTGAGGTTCCATACCACAAAATATTAAGCTACATTTATTTGATCAGTCACACTACTTAAAACTGCGACATAGAACTATGTATGTTTGAATCCTTATATTCTAAATAGGTTATGTATATCACCACCATAATGTTAAATCTAGACAATGAAATACTCATGATGTTCCCTCCTACGTAAAAACCACTTGAATTCAGATCCATGGGGATTTATGATCCATTGGTAATCATCCAAGTGTCACACCATTCCCCTTTGTGATGCACCTCCTATTCCACCTCTTTATAAAATCTTGATCAACAAATCTATATCCAAAAGACAATAAATGATGTCCCTTATACATATCAACTATAAATTTAGCTCATCCATTACAAGATAATGAACAGGTTAACTAACCAAAAAACCTTATTACATTCAATGATAATGGGTTGTCTGCGGTGATAATATATGTAATATATACACCCATGGAATCAATTGAAAATTGATCAATACATATTCCTTGGTATCCATAAATAAGATGAATCATTTATGATACCCTACTAATAAGAAGATTTACAGGTAGCTAACATAACCAACGTCCAAACATGACTAGAGATGGCCATTCTCATTACACTAATGACTGCTTGTTTCTTTTCATAAAAGATAAAAACATTTTAATTAATAGACATCTATAAAGATATTTCACTAACAAAGAGTTACATGAAAATAACTAAATCTATGAGGCATACATGAACAAGAAAATAATATCTAAGAAGAAATTCATGGATGTAGGAACTAACATCCAGTTATCCCATTTCAATAAAAGAGAAAACATCAATGATTAATGTGATTAAATTTATCCATTACTGAAACATGTGAATATGGGGAAACAGATATATAGTTCATGAATGTATAATCATGTGAAGTGGTACTAGGGGAAATCATCAGAAATAGAAATGGTAAAATAGAACTGGAACTATTCACCACGAAATGGGGGATAGTAGCATTGGGGATAAACATATTATCATATCAGTTGATTTAGAAATCTAGAATTAGGTCTATCAATGAAAATAATGGAAACCACAGGTAATTCACCTCTTATTTGGGGGTAGTTATCAATTGGGATTCCTTATTAAATGACATCATGAGTGTGGATTCCTCCCCATCTATGATTTTCTTTATGTTGTTGGGGAATTGAGATTCATTTTCCTTGTGCATATACAGAAGGATGAATCCACCATCTTTACATGATGCTAGATATAGAAAATAAACAATTCCACACATTCAAGCATTTGGTAAGGAGAACAAATTATGGGTAAATCCTTTGCAATAATAATTCCTCCATGAATTACACTTTCCATAAAATACTGGGAGCCCACGCCCCATATGACCCAATGAGATTGTCCATAGGTGGGTGATCAAAACCCCCATGCATTTACATGAGTAGATTTGATAACTCCCACAAAGTATATGGATGGACAATACCTATAGGCATAAGAACCTCACCAACACTGCCACCACTAATGTCTTATAAGGGAAAACCACCCATCACCCAGAAAAATAAGTGATTTTAGAGTATCTCATTTGGACGATCAAATGAATCTATCCCCTAAGAATTGTAGGTTGGGGATTATAGTGTTTCCCTTTAAAACAACTACATACTAGGATCATTCATGTAGGGATAAAACTAAAACACATAAATTTATGAAGTGATTATTCACAATGGAGAAAAAAATATGTAAACGTTACCCTTTATTGATCATCCACTGTCTAAAACACATGATGCCCACAGTGGTGGAAGTCTCAGTAGAGTTCACAACATGGGGAATAGTCGATAATCTAGGGTCTCTATCTTCTTCACGTTCATCATGTTGTATCCGTACAATTTTAAAATAGGGATATTTTTTCATATATTTTGATCAAGTCCCTCACCAAAATATTGTCAATTTATGTTGAACCATTCAATCACTGGCACCTCCAACAGCCACTATGAGAAAAACAATATTTATGAAAGACATCATAGTGGTCCTCATACAATGACTTGTGATGGAAGAGGTATTCCCTGCTTTGACACCCATACTCATGATTATAAACTCATAGGTCCAATACATGTCACAACCTATGAATACATACATCATCCGTATGTTCTTATTGAAAATGTTGGAGTTCCTTACCACTCCTATACCAGTATAAGTTAAGTTTCTCCCCAGAATTGTAACTATTTTGAGAAGATTTATTTCCAGAACCATTGATGGTTGATAATAAGGTCAAACCTATGTCCCAAATAACCAAAGGGGAGGCCCTACTTACATTTCCAACCACCATTATTGTATTATTACACCTGAAAATGAGGTAAAATTCCCCAAATAACCATCCCAAGGTAGAAGAGAAATAGTCACCGCTGAAGGAATAATAATGGGAAACACAAAGTCATCACTGCCTTATTTAACTTTTTGGTTTTGTGGAGACATACAACTTAATAATGCATTCTCCACCTCTAATTACAAATTCTATGGTAGGTTCATGAAATCATTAGTACACTATCCCATTATCATGGATCAATATGATCTTCAGATCCCCCTATAGGTTTTTTATGTAGAAGATGTTATATAACCCTACCATGGAATAATAGTGATATAATCATTATAAATTATAATTTCACTCTTCCATTCCTGTAAAATTTATATTGGAGTGCGGATAGTTTCTAAGGAAACTCCATCAAACAATGACAATTCTATTAAGCCATTGATGAACATCATTTCCCTTGCGGACGAGGTAGTGGTGAATACTCCATCCTACAGTTATGTTATAAGGCGATTGGTACTAACCAAGAGAGATGTCTCTGAAATCACTGAATAGATGAATTATGTGTTGACTTTTCTATAGGTATTCCATTAATAGAACCGATTCAAATTTTTTTCTAGTAGTTATCTACTAGAAACTCTGATCGATGTTTGGGCCTACCAAGAATATTCCACTTCCACTGAGATATATTTCATGTGGGAAGATCTAGCCACTGATCATATTTTAGTAGTGTTTTTTAAAACCATTATAGGTAAAATTAACATCTTGAATCCCCTTATGATTGATATCCCATGTTATCCTTTTAGATCAATGGGGAAACATTTCACAGCCTCTATGATTATTAATTCACCTATTCAGAATTCTCGAATAACAATAAATAAACTGAGAAACCATGTTGATGTGTTTAATAAGTATCAATACTCATTGATCAGCACCCTGAACCATCAGGATACCAACAAAACCAAAAATATATAAGCATTATGAACTCATAGTTCACTCTAAAATTATGAAATATGCATCTCTATGTTTGTATTTTATAGTTTTTGGACAGTATGGTTCTCTCCACTTCATACATATCTTGTGACAACAAAACATACATTCTAATGAGGATGGTTCCATCCTTGGTACTTTTATTGTGTACATGGTATTTCATGTGATTCCAATGAATAATGGATATGACTTAAGGATTTATAGGGAAATTAACCTGAAGGGGTGGAACAATACTAGAAAAAAGCTCACATAGGTGTCCCATCTCATCAACATAGACATGAAGAAGGGAACATGGATCGCTCAATGGAGACATTTCATACATGAAAATATCACTACAAGGTCATGGTGAATATTTTTTCATCTGATAAATCTAATATTTTTCAAAAAAAAAAGAATTTGATCCCACTGTATCATTCATGCTTCAGAACCATGAAATGTAAAATGGATCATCGAGGATTTCATTACCGTTCTCCTCCCAGAATATAGAACCATGCAATAGGACCACATTTCACTTCTATTATAGAAGTAATTTCTCCTTGGTATGATACCCTGGGATTATATCCATAACCCTACTCATCCATAATGAGAAGTGGAAGGATTACATGTAAATAGTATGATGTATGATTCCGCAAATGTGCTTGAGAAATGTAATTATCCTCCTCAGGATCTTAACCATCGATCTTATAGGCCCTTGATCAAACTAAATGTTTTGATTATATATTAATTGGATTGGGGGTATGGGATCCTTGTCAAGATATAAACCCATGCCCAAATAACTTGATAGCTACCCTCTCATCTCGACCTGAGGCTATGGAGACAAGACTAGTGTTTGTCCTACCTGATGGAAATTTGTACAAAGAAAAGTTGGACACCATATAATCACCTCTATTATTTAGAAATCATTGTTTTTTTCTATTTATTCAGTTTAGTGACTCTCAAAATAACTTTTCCCACATTATCTATACATCTGGACACATGTTGGTAACAATATAAGAGTAGAAGGCCACTAAGAATATATTTTTTTCTCTAGAAACAATATAGAAATTATTTTTTATTGAACATGTAACTACCCCTAGCGTCCACAATTTTATTGAAATAACTTAAAATATCATTCCTTTACCAAATAATATATACCATGTATATGATAATTATATTTTATTTTTTAATGAGTGTGAAAATAACAGATGAGTGAGTTATTTATTTTTTCACCTGGTGGAAAGGCCTCATGTAATCACATGACATGCTGATGAATAATATGAATATGATAACGATGTGAATGGGTAAATTAATGAATATTTTGATCCCTACCCTTATCAACCAAAACATAAAATGTTTGTTCCAATAGTTTTCTGATAAGGCCCATCATCTGGAGAAATCGATGTATTAGGTTTAACAGTCAAGCACATTTATTCTTCCTTCTTCTAAGAGAAGAAATACAATATAATAGACTACAACAACCATATATGTATAGGACCATGAGATTATTGAGTCCATGTACCCATGACCATATGATCCACACCGAGTGTAGCCTAATCCACTGAAGCCACTCCCTGCAAAGAACTATTAGGAGCGCCATCACCAGGTGCAACCTCAAATATGAGAAAACATGTCCCCATCCCATTTTTAATACTAGAATAAATTTTTTATCTTATTATATTGAAGGAACCAACTATATTTATTTAAAGATGAAAAGGTATTGTACTACTTCATCATATCCCTATGAAATGGATTATCATGCTTCAAAAGTGCAAGAATTCCAATAAAGCTAGACATTATAACTGGCATGACCATTTCCTAAACAATTGGATCCTCAAATGTAACACAAATTAATTATATTTATTAATATATAGGCTCATGGACCATGTGTATAATGGTTTATTCAATATTGGTTATGTCCCAAAAAATGTGACAGATATATTTTTTGACCCCAACAACAATAATCAGGGTTCATGTGAATGAAAAAAGGCATTCATCCATGGAGTCTAGTTGGGTAATAATTGGTTATATTTTAGAGATGTTCCCAATTACAATTTCTTATGTGTACATTCCTAGATAGTCTGAAAACACTAAGGGCTACCACACCTCCTAGGGCTGTCTCTTTTGAATTTACATCACAACATTTCGAATCTCAGCAAAAGATGTTCCAATGTAAAAAATGGAAACCAATTTCCCCATCTTGTATCAATTCCATTCCACACCCTCAACAATTACATTATTCTTTATATGGTAATTCTCCCCAGTATCAACCAAGTTAGAGATAAACTCATTGATAAAAAGATGGAGTGAAATGACCCAAACATTTATCAATAGAATTTACACTCTTATAAATATGTAATGTGGGTTAAATACATACATAAAAATAGTTATTAATATTAAAACTTTTTTCTTATATATGATGAAAAAATAAGTGATAATCATATAAATTGGCTAACACACTCTGATGGAATAGTAACCTAACCATATGAATAATAACTTAATAATTAAGTAATGTGATCCATATACTTAAATATTAACCTCAAATTTTATTTTTTAATGAAAACTTATCCATTTTATAAATAAATATGGGATATAGTTATATCATGGTAGAAATAAATTAATGGATCCAAAATGTTTAATCATATGTAAGTATTTTTTTATTAAACATGATTTTTTATAATATTATAATTAATATAATTTTTAAAATGAAATATATTTTCATAAAATATGTTGATAAATTATTTTTTCCCTACCTTATTATTATAATATAATTTTTTGATACAATAATGAATTTTTTAAAGTGTCATAAAATAAAGTAGAATTTCAAAATTGGTATCTTTTTAAATAAATTATTATATGATTTAAAAAATATGTTTCTCCTATTTTGATTTTTTTTTCATAAAATAGATTGAATTATTGACTTACAATCATCTAAAAATGTTAATGGTTATTTTTTTCAATTTTTTCAATAAAATTTGTTTTGTTAATAATGAAATACAATAATTTAACATATTTAACAAATACATGTATTATTGGTTCATAGAGGATGTATGGATCATGTAATCTTATAAATAATATCTATAAACTATTATTTATTATATTTTATTATATGGTTGAAACTATTTACTGTCATGAGGTAGGAGGATAAAATATTTAATAAAATTATTAAAAAAGACCCTCCTCATCCCCTATAAATTCAATCCCACATCACAACTTCTAATAAATCCTTTAATGAACTAAATATTGTCAAAATACTACAGAATCATCTTCCAAAGGCATTATTTCATGTCTAGGGTCCATTGGACTCATAAAAAGAGAAGACCCAATTTCCCTAAGGAGGCTATCAAGGAAAAGAAGGTCATGAGTTAAAATACCCATTCGTTGACTTTTATTTTTTTCGATTTCTTTTCAATTCCTCTTCACATCGCATCTCCCCTTATCTAAGTGTAACGTTATGTCCAAATTTTTTTTTTAATTTTATTATTTTATTGGACTTACCCATTATCAAAATCTTAACAATTAATATTTATTCTAAAAATGATAACATCATCTATGAGGTGTTGATTGATCAACTTCAAAGACAAAAAGAATTCATATTTAATTACCACCTTCATTGTAGGTTATAAAACCATTATAATGGAATAAAAAAATTTATATCATCTTATATATCCTTTTTTATGTTCTAGAATATATATATATATATATTTATCTAAAGAATAAAAAATCTATTTCATGATGATCTAAAAAATGAAAATTCATCCAAATGATTAAAATTAAAAATTTATCTAAGGAATAATCCTCATATCTGAAAAAATATAATATTTTATATCATTTAAACTTCTTCTTGTTTATTAATAACATTAAATTTTAATTTTAGATAATTACACTCATATTAAATGATCTTCCAGATATATATATTCAAGTGAAATGATCATCAATGAAAACGAAAACATACACTATCTGAAAATGAAATTTTACTTTATAAATCTTAAATATTTCAAAAAATGAACATTATATAATTATAAATAAATAGATTAAGGTAAAATAGGTTCATTATTTTTAATTAATAAATATGATTTTGTTATCTAGGATATTTATGTGACCAAAACATTCAAATATAAGGCCTGTGGATTTTCAATCACAATGCCTTTTCTTTGGGTTATCAATATTTCATTGAAATTTTAATGTGTATATTTTCTTAAATTATTCATAAATATAATTTCACTAACAAACACATTTATTTTATATATTATAAAAGTGTGGAATATAGTATTATGGTAATTAAAATAATTTTACAAAAGAACTATTATTTACAATTAAAATTCTTAGATCTCTTGAGTTGTATCTTCTTCACTCAAGAACGATTTATTTTATATAAAAAATATGTTTTTACATATATAACTTTTAAAAAAAATATTTTATTTATGAATGTATTCTATATGAAATGAAACCCATTATTTTACATCGGTTATTTTACATCTATTATTGATTTACATTAAATGTGGCATCAATAATTAAGTAAATGTTATGATGTGATGAGTGCCCCTCTTGAATTATATAATTCTATAATCAATGGGGTATTGTGATATATCCCATGATAAAAAGGGTAATATTTAGGAACATGATCCTATAAATATTCATATTCATGATGTTATTATTAAGACGATATGTTTTTTTGATCCAAATGAATGAATCATTAACTACTATGTATAGTATTTGACCACTAGGACATGATTTTTTATTATTATGCATTGAAAAATTACATGAGTTTATTTCATTCATCTATCAAAATTATGATGATTATGTCATACTTATGTTATGTTGTTAATGATTATTCTCACACATGTTATTTTGATTCATGTTCTTGTATATCATTTAATTAGGTATTTAACTTAACCCTTTTATTGTTGTATACACTTAGATGAATATTTTTACTAATGTGTACAATATGTCAAATATTACACTAGTGAATAAATAATTTTATAACATTTATTTTTAATTATGTAAATGATAGGTATGGTCCTAATTTTTACTAGTCACTTAACATTTGATATTTTTTAATTCTTTTTATGTAATAGTCATGTTAGGAATTTAGTGTCTATATTTTTGTTATCAGAAAATGGTTTAGTTGATATTTGAATTAGGAATACAGATCATTTCTTAAAACACTTTGTAGGATTCTTTGTAAATGTAGGAATAAAATAATACTTTTTTTAAAAAAAATGATAAATGAAGGGATAGGACATGATATTCTATTAGAGATAATTTTAAAAAATAACTAAATCTTTTACTCATGAATTGTTGATTTATGTTTTGCGCATCCCTTTTTGAATTTTTAATTTATTGGGAACTAGGAGAAACTAGGAAAACAACCAAAGTGAGTTGAAATGTATAGAATTCACAAACAATACCCACAATTCCTTAGGAGGTGGAGTTCCAAATTTTATAGTGATTATTTCCCAGTTTTTTCAAGATATGAATAATAAAATGAGTTATTTAGAACATTTTCTTTCCCTAATGGTTGAGAAAATGACTATTAAATATTTTATGTGGTATTAACCACTAACTTTTATTGGATATTTTAATCCACTAGTCACAAAACAATGGTCAACACTATAGAATACTTCTTTTATATTCTTCCCTATTCTAGTAGAGAAATGTTTAATTTTTCCATTTATCTGTTAAATAGAGAGGAATAAAAATGAAGTATGTTGATTAAAAACACAATACCCAAATTTGAAATTAAAGAGATGGACTGGGGAAATATTATTCTTATATTTATTAAAAAACATTTCTTTCAATGTATTTAGAATAATAGAGAGAGAGAATTCATAGAGAAGATGAGTAAAAGAAGGTGAATTTGTCACATATTTAGATGATTATTTCACAAGGAATGAATGATAATGCATTGGTTTTGTTATAAGCAATTATAGAAAATAAATAGACTATTTTGTGGATTATAGATACACCATATAAATTATCTAGAAATAAGAGACATTGGACATGTGAATATTTTCTTTGATGTGATATCGATGTGGATATAATGATTAGAGAATAGTCCCATGGATTTGAAGATAATAAATGGATGATGAATTTTCTATTTGGATGGTATAATTAGAAATTTTGAATTATATATCATCCAAAAACATAATTTTTATTGAGATGACTAATGATAATTACCTTCAATAGATGTGGAAATAATTCTCGTGTGGGGGATAAGGCCTGCTAGAACATTAATGTTGGAGGGAGATGAATAATCCAACCAACATCATATGTGAATGGAGAGCACCATATATGGTTAAATGATTCAATTTTAGGGTAAATGATAACAATTCCTGTTAGTTCCACAAAAATCATGTCTTAAGGGTTAATATGTTTGATCATCATCTCAATGGAAAGGAGAAATCAAAATCATATTCCATTGTTTCTGTTGATGCATATCAAGAAAAAAATTCATACAATGTACACTTATGCTTCAATAAAAAATTAAAAAGTCATTATTTTATTCTAGTTATACACAATAATTTATATCCATCAATTATTCTTGTACTATTAGATCTAATCCATAATTTATTAAACTATAGATATCCGTAAAAACAGATAGGGGTGTTACCATTACAACCCATGTGATGGATTCTTCTCATATTGGTATATTTGGGATGATTCCTTTGGTAAATAATTTGATAAATCCCATGGTCGAATTCCATGATATACTAGGGATCTATTGGAACCCATTATATATAAAAAACATCAAATATTGGAAAAAGAAAATATATATTCAAATTCTGAACCATCTCATGGTTCTCTAAAAATGAAATTAATATCATAAATATGTTTTGGAAAGTCATTTAATTATGTGGCTATTTAATCCTTATGAAGAATCATACATCACTCTAATGGTTGGGTCAAATGAAGGTATCAAACAAGACAATATTCACGTTTTTTTGGAATACAATGATTTATATTTCATATAGTTACTTAAACGTACCATAGATAATGATGTAGAGTTATAAATAGAAATCATATAATGATCTTCTCAAATCATAAAATTCCTCTACAGGATGTGACCAGTCAAACACGGAGATTTAATGAAACAGCTGCTAGGGAATTGAATTAAGGGATCGTATGCCATAGTGCCTCACATTGAGGTGGGCATTTAATTTTTGTTAAAAATATATATGGATCAATTAATATGTGTATTTATTAGTAGTTATTCAGTAATATCAACATAATTAACATGTAACTTAATCCAAATATTGATGTTTGATTGATCAACTACTAGGAGATCATTACATATCCAATGTGGATATTTATTCTATACAACATTAACTAACAATAAAAACAAAGATATTCAGAAGCCATACATCCAAGAAAGGTATGGGAACTATGAGTTTCTAGTGATGCACATAAGACTTACTAATTCACATTCAATATTAATGTATTTGAGAATATATTTTTTGACACCACATTTTAACAAATATATTTTTATTTTTGATGTAATATTCATCTACTCCAATTGAAATAAAGAAGATAAGGAATCCCTATTAATTGTTCTAAAAAAATTAGAGAGGATAAATATTAATCTATTTATTGAATGTGTGACTTTTGTATGTAACAATCATGCTCTTGGAAAACATGATCAATAGTTAGGGAATTTATGGGTACCCTTAATAAGTCAATTGCGGGAAGGTCCAATCCCAATAGTGACACTAATATTTTAAGTTTTATTATTATCGATGGGAATCATTGATGTTTTGGTAAAATATCCTCAAGAATTTTTAGAATTCAATATATATTAAAAAGGAAAGTGGTAATGTATTTCTGGATGGTTGAATGTGAGGAATACATTAAGGAGATTAATAAGAAACTGATCACTACAACTGTACTCACATTACAAACAGGTGAATATTTTTTTGTCATATATTGTGATTCTTGAAATAAATTATTTGGTTTTTTAATCATAAATAATGATAATGTGATATATTATGCTTCACAATAGTTGAAAACCCAGGTGAAGAACTACCAGATGTATGATCAGGAGCTAGAACTCGTGAATTTTTCCTTAAAAATTTGTTTCCACTATCTCTATGGTAAAAATTGTGACATTTTTATCAATAAAAAGATTCTAAAGTATATATTCAAATTGAATGTAATCCATACATGATAATGGATATGGTCAGATCTAATCACTGTCAACGATTTCTTTATACATTATCATACTAGAAAGGAAAATATGGTTGTTGATTCTCGTAAAATATTGTAAAATTCTATTCAATACATGATGGGTATTGATAAAGCCAATATCTTTATGTATATAATGATTTTGTATTTTGAAATCATAATTATACGGAATATATACTACCTTTCCCAAATGATTTACCAACCATCTATCGAAGAGAATATAAAGGAGGCCTAAAGGGATTATATTGAGTTTCATAAAATGTAAAATATAATAAATATACAGAAGTTAAAAGTGTTACATATTGATGATGGTGGGGTCATTCCATTGGGAAATAGGTTATGTGTGCATTTATCAACATAAATAAATAAGTATCTATTGGATATTGAACATATCTCATCATTCCATTTCTATCCTCAAACTACGAAGGTGAATCTGGATCTTCAGTATCACTTAATTTGAGACACCATGGGGATGGGTATTCCAGAATATATTTCACAGTTCATAATATTCAAACATATTAATTAAGAGAGAAATAAGTCCAAAGGGATTATTCAACCGCTTCATATAAATATGTGGAATTGGAATAATGTTATCATGGAAATCGTCACAACTCTCCCAAACAAATCTATATGAAATAATGTGATATTAGTTGTTGCGGACATACTAAACATGATATCCCACTTTACTATTATTTTTTAAGATCTCTCTCTTGAAAAACCGGATAATATATTTGTGAAACAAGTGTTACGGTAGAATGTGGTTTCAATTTAGACAATCATTAATCATGATCCAAGGTTCAAATTTAAATTCTTGTGAATTATCTATCATGAATTTATTGTTGAATCGAATTTCATCATGGAATATCATTCAAAAACTGATAGACAATGTTAGAGTTAAATTATATACTTAATGAATTTATATGATCCTTCTAAATAAAATTCATAGGTGGAAGGGATCATTATATCCCATTACTTGACTTATTATACAACAATATATTCCACTCAACTAATCATATGTATATATATGATGCTATATATAGAAATATATGTAGAACTCCAAAATATTGGGATGAAATTGAATAATAATATTTAATTGGACCAGATCATGTGAAAAAGTTGATAGATAATTATAAACAAATCCATCAAAAGATAATATATTCTTAGAGTCTCCAAAAATTTTATTCTGACATGCATCAATGTGACATCTAGGTTGTTGTTAGAGACAATGTATTCCTTAAAATATCAATATGTAATAGTTTCATGAATATTTTAATTGATGCAATATTTATCCAAAGGTACATTTGTCACTTTGTGATTCTTGATATCATAATGTCAGAGTCCTATTATCGTGAACTAAAACCAAGTGTGGAACATGTTTTTGACATGTTCCATTTATCTCTAAATATGAATTAAATACAATATCTCTTATATGTACTGATCTAAGTGGTGGTACAACTTGATGATGATCATTCTTATGAGGATCAGAAGAAAATGATTATTTATAAGAGAGAAAAGGATTAATGCCACAAGACAAACCACCTTTTCAAAGTGTTTTGGAGGAACCGTAATACTAAATATGTTACTTGGGAACATTATGAATAAATGATGGAGAAATACCCTAATATGTTTATGTAATATAATATTTTGTGGGAGAAATTCTAAATGGGGGTGAAAATGTAATGATCCAAACAGTAATTAGATTAATTTTCCATATTTTAAATATATAATATGGTAAAAACAAATACATTTAATATATATCCAAACAAGAACATTGTTCTCATTAATGAATATTTAAATAAGTGATATTAAATTATATTAAGGAACCTATAAAGATGGAATAGTTACATGACCCTAGGAATTGTAACATGAAATTTAAGAATTTTGTTCTATCCAATATAATTGTAACATCACCAATGAAAGTAGAAATAAAAAACATCCCATCTTATAAAAGATTTTACAATATAAATATATCATATTATAAATAAGTAAATTGTTTAAAAATGAAAAATTAATAGATTTAATTTTTGTAAAACACAAATATTTTTTATAATATTTAAAATATTATAATTATTAAAAATAAAAATTATTTTTATTAAATATTATCATAAATTAATATTTTTTTAATATGAATTTAATATAATTTTATGATAAATTGATAATTTTTTTAATGTGTTGTAAATTTTTTAAAATTTTAAAATTGGTAGTTTTCAAACAAATGATCATTTTGAATATAAAATAAATTTACCATAATTATATATATTTTTTCTTAAAATGGATTTTTATTTTTAGTTATATATAACTAAAAATTTTATTATGAAATTTTTGTGTTTTTATAAAATACATTAATTTTTGGTGAATAGTGAAATACAATACTTTAATGTATTTATCAAAATCTAGAATTATTGATTCATAGATGAAACATGGATGATGTCATCACAAAATATTGAAATATAATCAATTAATAAATATATTTAGTGATAAGATTCATTTCATACAGTCTGGTGGAAAAATTATTAAATAAAGAGTAAAATAAAAAAACTAATACTCCACTATAAATACCACCCATCAGAACATAATCACTTCACACATTCCAAGATTTTAATCCTTTAAAACTCAACCAAATAAAATTCCCGACCCTCATTCATAATTCTAATATACATTGGACTTAATAAAATCAAAAATAAAATTT
The DNA here is from genome assembly GCA_963277665.1 of Viscum album. Lineage (NCBI taxonomy): Eukaryota > Viridiplantae > Streptophyta > Magnoliopsida > Santalales > Viscaceae > Viscum > Viscum album. The sequence continues at coordinate 593,770,074 of OY728162.1, read as the reverse complement.
CCTTATGGATTATATAAGAAGAAGAAGTTCAAGAAGTAAAATCCTCATACGCTGTCATTAAATTTCATTTCAGTTCATTTTAATTTATTATTAAATCATCGCCTTACATTATCTATATGGAATGATGAATTATATATCTAACATGTACTATAATTATATTATGTTAATGTGAAAATCCAAAATCAATCCAAAAATTTTATACCTTTTAATCTTAATAAGAAAATACCATATGTGAAGTGTTGATCTATGAACAATGAGAATGACAAGAATCTATTTTACATTACATCCTTCATCGATGTTCACAAACCACCTATATTTTTTGAAAAAGATATAAAAATTTATGCTATAACATTTTTTATTTTTTTTCACTGTCATATATATAATAAATTAATAAATAAATAATAGTAGTTTGTGATGATAAAAACCCAATAACAAAATCTAGGCGATTATAATTAACGTTTTATTTATAGAATCACTATCATATATAGAAAAAAACTAATATATAAACCATTTTTACTAATATATGTTCATTAATAACGTATATATTCAATTATGGATAATTATTATTATTATATACGATCTGGCATACAAATGTACAAGTGAATTAATTATGAAAAAAATGAAAATACAGACACATTAATGATAAAATTGAAATCTATAATTAAATTAAATGGTTGTACATGATATTTATAAAATTATAATTAAAAATAGATGTAAATTAAGTAATTGGTTTAGTTATAAATGAAACAAATTTTATTATCCTAGATATTAATGTGAATAAATCATTCAGGCATATGGAAAAGTGATTCTTAAACCCAACACCCTTTCATGGGATTATCACTATTGAATTACAAATTTTAACATGTATATTTTATTCATTGTTCCATAAATATAATATCTTTATTATACACCTTCATTTAATGATATATTTGTTTCAAATATGGTTTTATGTAAATCAAAATGATTTTCATGAAGTATTCTTCTTTTCAAAAGACATTTTGAATCCTATAGTATAGTTCCCTCTTCTATCATGAATTTTGAATCTTATAAAAAATATTTTTTCCATTTCTCATTGGGGAACCCCACGTTAATTAATGAATGTATTATCTATGATATTAAGACATTCTAGTCCATGGGTTGCTTAATGTCTAGGATTGATACACATTCTAAATGAAATTCAAGATTATGTGAATTTCATGATGTGATGGTTGCACATATAATTATATATGGATCCTATGAATTGGGATATGTGATTTATCTCATGAGATGATGTAAAAAACGGATCAAAAAGATTCTATATTTGTTTATATAGATGATGTTATGATTATGTAAACATGTTGTCTGTGAACATAAAGCAATCATTGTTCACAACTATGTAAGGTATTTGACAACGAAGGCTTCATGTTACATTTTTATTAATTTACACATTCCATTACACTATCAAATTATTCAGCTCATAATTATGACGAGTATCCCATACTTATGTTCTGTTGATAAGATTTTATCACCCAATGTGAATATCATCAAGACATTATAAAAAATCATAAAGCTCGATGACATGGAATGCCCAATAAACCCCCAGATTTCCTCAGTGTGTCAATGTCAAAGGAATGACTAAGAGAATGAAATCCACTGGAAATATAAAGACCACCCCTCAAAATATTCCATGAATTACAAAATGATTAGGAAGTCATTTTTTTCACAGAGAATCATAAGAATAATCCTCCCATAATGATTCAACAAGTATGAAAATTCAGCCAACAATGTAAAATGACGAAGAAGATCAGCTGTAATAACTATGTGATCAACCGCATCCATTCTAATATTATCCAACATCGATCGATATTCACATAGTAGTGGCTCATATTAGATATACTTATTAGTATCATGATATTTCTTACACTATCCAATACATTATGGTATATCTTACATGAATCATTATTCCCACATCTGCCCTTCGGTAATGAACATACCATTATCATAAAAAATTGACATGATGAAGTACCTCAATGTCATTCCCATAGGTCTTTCAATCCATGTGTGTAATGTCCCAAAATTTTTCAATAAAAATTAGCTTATTATCAGAATGTGATAAAATCACATGAAAACACAACATAATGAACTATTATGTGCTAAGTGACCTTTAAACATAAGTTTTCACTTCTGTATTTTGAATTTGGAAAATATGACATACACGATTGTGTTCAATATGATTTTTGGAGTCTAATAAAATAAAAATAATTGTTTTGAATATTAACATATCCATATGAATAGTAACATACCCCAATGAATAGTTATATACCCTAATGAATAGTTACCTTAACTATCATTGTGTAAAAAAAATATTCAATTGAATGCATGATAGTACCCATGTATTCATTGATGTTTAATAAAATCTCCAGGTACATGCAATATATGATTTGTGACAATGTCTTTAGCTGTCAATTCCTCAAGCGAAGACTGGGAGGATAAAATTGGGACATTTTTTTCTCATTATTCATTACTAAATATTATATGGTGAAATAGTGAGATTTTATGGATGATAGTTTGTTGGTTGATCAGATAAAAATTTTGGTTTTCATTTGTTTGAATTCTGGAGCCGAGTCCTTGGACATATGTATCCGATATTAGTAATAGGGACATAGATGTTCTATATGTTTTAGGACGATGTACCGGGATAAAGGATCATTGGTTTTGGGGTCTCATAATGGGTTTTTTTGGCCTAGAGAGTGGAGGTTCTATTCGTGTAATAGTCGGGTAAATCCTACATGAGATTGTCTGACCTATCATGCACCTGATAGGGAGACTATGGATTGAAAATCAACATAGATGTAGTGTAATGAGTGGAAAATAAATTAAGGTGTCTGACATGTAATATAATCGAGTATGGACACTATAGTTGGAATACACATTGACTTATTTCCACCACCTCCCCATTTGGTCCACTCCAGGGTCATGGATTTAGAGGACATTGTAGGGGAAAACCATGTGGTCGAAGCATACAACCTATTGGATTTGGGAATGATTGAAGGTGTGATTTATGCCTTTTATAACTTATCTTTAATAATGATAGAAAAAATTGCATGTCATTAAATTATTTTCATATCAATTTAACTATAAATTGAGATTATTATTGAACCTTAAGATCAAACCACATTCTTGGAGACTCTATATAAGGAAGAATCGGTGATCACGAATTTGTGACGACAAAGTAAATTGTATCATAGATGTGTGAAATTATGATAGAATATATATTTAAAATATTGTATGAATTATGATTTAATACTTGGTATCAATTGGTTATCTACATTTTATACACAAATTGACTATTTTAAGTGATGTATGCAGTTTAGCTATAGTGATGGTACCAGCTTATCAATTTTTAGGGAAAATGAAACCCAAGATGTTAAGGATTTACTCTTGCATCTGAGGGTTCCACCAATTTCTCATTATATGGATATAATATCCATTGATGCTATGGATGTTATGAGTAACTAGTTTCATGGTGTGGTGGTGATGTATGAGGACGTCTTCCCTTATGATATAGTACGTTTACATACCATCCAGAGAAAGACATCTGCACTGATATACACCGTGGGATGACACTTATGACTATGACATCATATCATATGGGACCCACATAACATTGATAGTTGAGGGTGTAGTTATAGGACATCTGAATTAAGGGTTTTAATTTACCATTTATTTCTCTATAGGAAGCCCATGTTTTATTTTCAGGAAAGGTAGATGAGAGAATGAGGTTATGGGGTGACTATTGTCTCTTAAACCAAGTGACTATGACAAACATGTGTCTACTACCAAAGAGACAAAACCTATTATATTATTTTTGATGGTCTATATAGTTCTCAATTGTCAACATCAAGTCATCTATCACCATTTGCATTAATGGGATTCAGATATACAGAATATGACATATAAGTGTCTCCACAGCCAAAATGAATAATTGGTGATATACATTGTTTTAATGAACACCACATTAGTGTTAATGGGTCAAAGAGTTGGATATTTATTATTTTCATAGAATTTTTCATTGTATTTATCATCTACATACCCTTTTTTAATCAACATATGAGGTGGAGTACTTGAAACACATGAACATAGTTTTGGAAGTATTCTGATTGAAATATATATATAGTTTTTAATGGATATCTATTTTCTTGAATCAAGTGGTCCACATTATAGGAAATTTTATCTAAGTAGATAGAGTGGAAGTTAACCAAACCAACATCTAGATAGTGTTATAATTGGATCTAGTCAATATCATGAGGGATGTAAAGAGATTCATTGTTTTGGAATCCTATTAGAAGATATTAAAACATTATTTTTCTTAGTTATCATTACCCATAAACTATTTTACTCAAAAGGGGTATCCTTATATGTGGATGGAGATGTTCCATAATGCTTATTAGTATATTAGGTAGAGTTTGATGACCACTCCAGTATTTAGTTATCCAGAGGATGGTGTCTTGTATAATGTGTTCTGTGATACATCAAGATCCATGATTTTATGAGTTATGATGCCGAGAAAGGTGGGGATTTCAAAATGTTTCATGTCATTTAAGACCACATTTTTAGATCTAAACAACCCAAAAATCATTTGTCTATAGTGGTTGTATTCACATTAAAATTGGTGACACTACCTATTGGGTGAGAAATTTATCATCTATTTAGATCACAAGAGTCTCATGTATATATTCTCTCTGTACTATCTTAACTTGATATAGTGGTGATTCTTAGAGTTCCTCCAATATTATTACAATGAAAATTTCTACACTCTTAGAAAGGGGAATGTGGTAGAATATTCTCTCAGAATGAGATATTGTTCGTATTTGTTGAACGAGGTGTCAATGTTTTTTTTCACGTTGCATTTATCAATTGTGGACGGATTTAGAGCATCATACCTCTAGTAGATGGTTTCCACTCCTCCAATCTAGTTGTTATTCAGAGTGGAACTTCATGGGGATACTAACTATGAGACTTTACATACTATTATATCCACTGTAAATAGTAGTGATTGATTTTCTAAAGGTGGATATAATTTCGTCTTTTTAAAATAGCACATGATGGATTACATCATGTTGTGGGTGGAGATTCTATGAGAGTTACATAAATATACATCGTTGGCAAATTCAAGTGTGGGAAATATTTACCATCAATTATGATGTTATTATTTGTGGATATGTGTGAATAATGTAGTTTCATTGTTATTCACTCAATTCCATACTTATCTAGATTTGAAGGATGTCAACCATGTTCCCACGGGTTTAGCTCATCCCCATGAGATTCAATAGTGTATGTGGGATAAGATATCCATGGAAATCCTTATAGGAATACAACATAAATTTATGGGACATGATACCATATGGGTAATCATATAACAATTCTAATAATTGTCCCACATCCTAGAGATTTAGGAACATTGTTCAGCAGAGATATTAGGTGACTCTATGTTCATGAGATTGTTAATGAAAATGGAGTACCATCGACGATCATTTATGATCATAATTCTAGGTTTACATACTGGTTTTGGAAGATTAAAAGTGTCATTAGAGACTCATACAGGCTTGAGCATAGTATTTCACAACCAAAATGATGACCAAATAGAGCGGACCATTTTTTTCATGAGGACATGCTAGATTTTTTATGATGGTCATTGGCTATATATTATAAGATTACCTACAACATGTTGAGTTTTCATAGAAAAATTATTCCCTTCCATATTTAATATGGAACCATTCGAGCCGTTATATATGAAAACATGTAGGTTATGACATAGCTAGACTGATTCAAGAGAGAGAGTACTCATGGTCCAAGAGTTGGTGTGAGATAATACAAAGGAGTAAATTTTTAAATTGATGATGAGAAATGCACATATCTCTGAAAATTGTTATCTTGACGAATGATTGAGCTTAATAGAGTTTTAGGAATTGGAACATTTGTTCCTTCGAGTGTCACCCTGATGTGGATAATGGATATCTCAGTGTGGTGTAAAATTATCACTGATGTTCATCTTCCCATTCTAGATACTACATAGAGTTGCATGGGTGGTGTACTACTGAGCTCTACCTCCATTGTAACCCCAAGAAAATGACATATTTCGTATGTAAAATATGATGTGGAAATTTTATGAAAAATTACACATTATAAACTGGGATGATATAGACCTCAATGATGATGCTACCATTTAAATGAAAAGTTTATAGGTATAGGATCAGTAGGGTACTATACATACTGGGTTATTTACTCATTCAGAGAGTTTCCATTGGCCCCCAGGAAATCTCCAAGAGATCAGATAGAGGTAGATTTCATCGATACATTTTTAGTACCAAAATCATTGTGTAGCCCATGATTGGTATTTTAAGGACATAAAACCCTATGGTGATGAAGTGATAATTACTAAAAAAATTCATATATTTTTTCGATATTATATAGATTATTTTAGAGACTAGTTACTAAGACAACATGTGAATCCAAATTGTTATTTTCCTGGAATAATTGATTTGGATATATTAAATATATTAAATAGGCAGCTTAATTATTTTTTCTTAAAAAGATGAATAACATACAATGAGTTACCAAATCTGAAATATGACAACACTACTGAGTTTATAGTGAGCCTAACTAAAGGAAATACTTAATGTAACTCATCACAGTTCATTTGTGGAAATTATATCCCAGGATTAGAAAGAATATAACCATTAAATAAAATTACTATTTTGATAGAGAGACTAAATGAACTAATTCACTTTCTTTAATCACATGAAAATGGAAAAAGTTTTAGGTGAGACGCATAACAGTATAAATAGTTGGAGAGACATTGGAGTAATATTCATTAGTTCAGAAACCCAAAAATTTTCTAATATTAGGTCATGGTTGAGGGAGTATAAACCATTATCATCATAGTCACCCAGGCATGAAAACCATTATAATGAAAATATATGGAATTTTGAGTATTTGACTCATTTTAAAAAATTGTGTAATAAAGAAACACACAGTATATGAATGTATCGCATAATATAAAAGAGCGTAAAAAAAAATTATAATACCACATAATGGATGAGAGAATTGAATTTGACATCTGAATGATTAAATATTCATGAATGAATGGAATTACCATCTATATGGAGATAAAAATTAAAAGAAACATGTATCACAAGTTTTATCACCCCTATTTTTAAATATTTGTAAAAAATCATTACATATAAAAAAATACACAATTTGACAAATATTGATGCTAAAACTCACATCCCATGTAATGAGATTTGAAAAAACAATAAGGATGTTAACGTCAATGTAATTTTCTACTAGAGCACATGACTTGTATACCCTCTATGGGTGTATATTCATGTACTAATATTCAAAAAATATACTAGGTCAACGAATACATTGTGTTCTTTTATGATTATAGCATATGGGGCCAAAATAAGGCCCCATGGGAATCTGTAATACTTTTATCTTTTTCTAAACATTTTTCTTGACATTTATATAGTTGTGCGTGATGTGTGATGACCATGTGATATCTCTTGAATACAATATATCACATGATTCATTTAGTATCTAATGAAATTATTTCTCATAATGTACAAAGGAATTGTGGTCTATATATGGTTCCATGATTTCTAAAACTTCTCAATTCATGTGTTGTATGAAACATATGTGTTATACTAAACTATATCCCATGTGTTTGAGAATGTTACAAACTTTATGATTAAATTTAAGGAATATTTTTTCCATACAATGATCTATATGATTTTTACAATCTTGTAAAAACCTAATAGTAAAAACAAATTGGTGGATGTTTTGTGTCATTTAGAAGTACAAATAATCTATTCCTATTCATTCACCAAAATTAATAAGACTTATATTTATCATGTCATCATCACATTATTTCACCTCAAATCACATAATCACATCATTCATTAATTTTTATGAAAATCATGGGACCATTATATAACTCTATTTTATTCTTTCTTCTTCTCTAAAAATCACATTTCTTTATAGGCTCAAATATAATTATATCTTCCAAGGGGCATCCTATCACTACTACTATTAACATAAATTTCACATGCTCATATAAATTTGCTACTATGCTTCCTAAGAATCAATATGTTAATCAACTATCTTATGTGAATGTCATTGGTGAATTTACACAATGTGAGGAAAGAGGGATAATTTAAAAATGTTTATAATGTTAATCATTTCCATCCAATTAATAAAACTGGAACATAAAAAATGGATGTGGATGAACAATAATAATTACATTATGTAGAAGAATGTAGTGGTGAGAACTAAAGAAAACTAAATGTGTAATAATTGTGTGATGAATTTCAATGAGTCAGATAAATCAACCACAATAAAGTCAATGTAATATTAGTTTTAGTAATCCTTGTGTAAAACAATGATAAATATGAATCATGAAGAAAGATAAAATATTTTAGTAAAAATTTTCACCTCATTAAATAATGGAAGTCACATAAATCCACCATTAACACAATGGTTGGGTTCGTTATCATTTTTTGATCTGGTCAATGATGTATCAATATATATGGTCTTGTTCCCATAATATTATGTCAACTAAACCGTGATTTATCCACTCTCATATCCATGTCATCCCATCTCTATCTTTTATGATTTTAAATCAATATATAATGTTTTTAATAACATAGAGATAGTTTTATTGGGTTTTTGAAATGATTATCTTTGGTCACAAATGATAAAAAATAAATACTTTATAATTTATTAACTTCATATATATTCAGACATCAGAAATGACTTCTTGAGGACCCATGATATATGTAATAAATATATCAAACATTGAGTAAACTCCATAGCCTTGACACAATCCTGTTGTTTGTTTCCCCTCAAAAATTATAAATTCGTAATAAATAATCATCCAATCCAATAAGATAAATAAATAATTAATCCTTAAATATTAAAAAAAACTAAATATAATCAATATTGGGATTTTATTAAAAGAAATATTGTCATTAAAAGACAACCACAAATATCAATATAATGAAAAATAAATTTAATTTATCATAATATAGTGTAAATGGAATATTTTACCCATATGGATCTCTTGGGATAATGAATCTCAAAATGGAGCTATGTCTAGATGGAAAAAAATTGGGTTACTACATCCACCCAAAATTTAATATATTTTATCAGTAAAAAAGAAACAATTATGGTTCTTTATTGTGGTATATCATACTAATTAAATACTAAAAATAATTAACCCTTCTATTAAAATTCATTGTCATCATAGATCTAAACCCTAAATGATCTTCACACACTACCACACAGGATGGAAACACCTTATTTTATCATAGAAATTATCAGATCATGCTCAACTAAAATGGATTCCATACACAAACCAATTTCCATCATAATAGATTATTTCAAAGCATTGAAAACCCAAAACTTCTCACATATAAATTTCAACCCATGAAATAGGATGTCATGAATCTACGAACCACAAACGAACTACTTTACATTATATGATCCCAATGTCACCCATTTCTGAATTATATATTCCCACCTTAATATTTAATTTATGATGATTTATATATGATAAAAATCACATATAAAGAAGACTACAACAGTTTTTTCCCTATAATGTTTTCATATTACAACCGATGTACTTCAAGGTACCATGCTCATCCATAGAGAGGTTGTATCATCTATCAAATACTACTCGTTAAGATTAAGAACTAATGTCTAAACATAATGTAGCATATGTTACATAGTCCTTCATTCCTAATCTCAACAACCACATAAATCCTCCATCGATATCTGAAACTCGAATAAGTATGATTATACATTCAAATATCACATGGCTCTATTGTCATCTCTCATTCACAAAATAAACTAATGAAATTATGCATAGTATTACAAACTTTATTAATACAATAAAAAAACATCACTAACCATTTGGTGTTCTAATTAAACCAATTATAATGAAAATTATTATATAATATTATATAACCATTCACAATAATCTATAGATCCTACGACAACACCTGCTGAACTAGTGTAATAAAAAACCAAAACCTATAGTGAAAAACAATAATTTTACCACTTATAAAGTGTTATCATGTGATGGAAAAATTAAAAATTATTCTTCAATATGTTCCACTATGTGAATTTTGATCCAATATATTATTACTCAGCGACCATATCAATCTAGATATTTAACATGATATACATGAAAAAAAAATTCATCCTAGGGAAGTTGGTAACATGATCCGCTCCTCTAAAGAAACCTTCAATGTCCATTATGTGTGGACATTAATCTACACAATACTACAAATTTGACATCAATATTAAATTTCTTACATAAATGTGGGATGATTTTGGGGTCAACACCACCAATTCAAGAGGAGAAATAACTCCCATTTATTGAAAGCATCAGCAGTTATGAATTATGATACTGAAGCACCCGATATACCATGTAAACATAGTGTATCTTAACTAGTGTTTCAACCACAAAACATTTTCAAACATCAATTTTGGCCTCAAAATATGTGTTCCAAGGGTTAATTTGGAGATAGTAAGGCCAAGATGTCCAGATTAGGGGAAACCTACAAAACAATTGATCAAAAATACCTCTAGGGGTCTCCTTTATGAATCTTGATTCCTTCATGATTAGTTATATCTCATGAATATTCATAAAGATGAAACATTTTTTTGATCACACAATGGCTATATAATGAGCTCCACACAATGATCATGAATTTCATAGTGTGCTATGTGTATTCCGATAGGGTTTACTATAACATTATGATAGAGACAAACATGATCGATAAGATAAATCCATTCATAAAGCACATTACACCTCACGAATTCCTATAATATAATGGAAACCCATTCCCAATTAATATTGAATTTATGTTGATATTTTAGGTATAGATGGAGACCATTGAAATTATGAAATCTGTCCCTTTTATAGAACCCCTAGATCATCAGAAAAAAATAGTGAAAATTGATTTCCCAAGGTATCTAATTATTTCAATAACACACAAATTTAGTTTATGATAGCCTCCAAAAAAGGGGAGACTATATTCATGAAGGCCCAAGCCCTCCACTATTGATTAAATTTCCTCTGAATATTTTTTTTTCACAAATCATACCACCTTCTCTATGAATATTCTCTATCAATTAGGAAAACACACTTTTGCAATGTCAAAACGTATTGTGAAACATAATCGTTTTTTGAATCACTTCACCATCTCAATAACCACAATCTATTATATTACATCCTTCATGGAAATTCAATCTATATTGTTCATCAATCTTGGGTCTCACTATAGTTCCTTCATTTTCCTAACACTCCTTTATGAGTGTCCTTTACATAATACCCCATTCTAATATTGGTCTGGTTCCACTTCACCTTCATTCCCCATGTGACCAGTTCCAGTTACTCATTTATTCACCCAATGTTTTAATGGATCCTCACATGTACCTATTTATTCAATGAATTGTAACTATTACCAATATTTATTCTATGAATTGGCTCACTAACCATTACATTGTGACTGAACAATCATCTATAGTAGTTCCAATTCCATGACCCTCCTAATCTCACATGATTTTTGGTCATGTTATACCAAGTGGTGAAGAGAGAACCCCCCCCCCCCCCTCGCGCAACATTTTAGATTTATAAAATGAAACATCATACCACTACATCATAGTCATTAGAAGTTAACTTTTATGGCTGAATACTCATAACCAGATGTCAAACTGTAGCCTTACCCAAAGTTATCAATGAAATATTCCCCATGTATGATAGATACGGGATTGCACAGTTTCCTCCACTATATTAGGAATCTCCACACCTATAAATGAAATTCACATGCTTGGGATAACTTCATTAAATTTCCCCACACTATTTTTCCTAATTGATCATTCAGACACCCGTAATAAAAAAATTTAACTCAATATCCCCACACCATCTCTCCCCACCATGAGATGAAACCCATAAACCGTGAATCTAAAAAATGTCTTCCCAACACCATCCACAAAAGGAAAATCCACTTACTATGGGAATATTGTACATCTAATCCCCAATCCATTCATTCTCGACACTCCTTCCATGACTTGAGGTTCCTTACCACAAAATATTAAACTACATTTATTTGATCAGTCACACTACCTAAAACTGCGACATAGAGCTCTATATGTTTGAAACAATATATTCTAAATAGGTTATGTATATCACCACCGTAATGTTAAATCTAGACAATGAAATACTCATGATGTTCCCTTCTACATAAAAACCACTTGAATCCAGATCCACGGGGATTTATGATCCATTGGTAATTATACAAGTGTCACACCATTCCCCTTTGTGATGAACCTCTTATTCCACCTCTTTATAAATTACTGATCAACAAATCTATATCCAAAAGACAATAAATGATGTCCCTTATACATATCAACTAGAAATTTAGCTCATTCTTTACAAGATAATGAACAGGTTAACTAACCCAAAAACCTTACTACATTCAATGATAATGGGTTGTCTGTGGTGATAATATATGTAATACATACACCCATGGAATCAATTGCAAATTGATCAACACATATTCCATGGTATCCATAAATAAGATGAATCATTTATGATACTCTACTAATAAGAATATTTATAGGTAGCTGACATAACCAACGTCCAAACATGACTAGAGATGGTCATTCTCACTACACTAATGACTGCTTGTTTCTTTTCATAAAAGATAAAAACATTTAAATTAATAGACATCTATAATGATATTGCACTGATAAAGAGTTACATAAAAATTACAAAAACTATGAGGCATACATGAACAAGATTATAATATCTAAGAAGAAATTCATGGAAGTAGGAACTAACATCCAATTATCCCATTTCAATAAAAGATAAAACATCAATGATCAATGTGATGAAATTTATACATTACTGAAACATGTGAATATGGGGAAACAGATATATTGTTCATGAATGTATAATCATGTGATGTGTTACTAGTGGAAATCATCAGAAATAGAAATGGTAAACTAGAACTAGAACTATTCACCACAAAATGGGGGATAGTAGCGTTGGGGACAAACAGATTATCATATCAGTTGATTTAGATAAATAGAATTAGGTCCATCAATGAAAATAATGGAAACCACAGGTAATTCACCTATTATTTGGGGGTAGTTATCAATTGGGAATCCTTATTAAATGACATCATGAGTGTGGATGCCTCCTCATCTATGATTTTTTTATGTTGTTGGGGAATTGAGAATCATTTTCCTTGTGCATATACAGATAGATGAATCCACCATCTTTACATGATGCAAGATATAGAAAATCAACAATTCCACACATTCAAGCATTTTTGGTAAGGAGAAAAAATTATGGGTAAATCCTTTGCAATAATAATTCCTCCATGAATTAAAGTTTCCATAAAATACTGGGAGACCACGCCCCATATCACCCAATGAGATTGTCCATAGGTTGGTGATCAAAACCCCCATGCATTTACTTGAGTAGATTTGATAACTCCCACAAAGTATATGGATGGAAAATACCTATAGGCATAAGCACCTCACCAACACTGCCACCACTAATGTCTTATAAGGGAAAACCACCCATCACCCCAAAAAATAAGTGATTTCAGAGTATCTCAATTGGACGATCAAATGACTCTATCCCATAAGAATTGTAGGTTTGGGATTATAGTGTTTCTCTTTGAAACAACTACATACTAGGATCGTTCATGTAGGGATCCAACTAAAACACATAAATTTATGAAGTGATTATTCACGATGGATAAAAAATATATAAATGTTACCCTTTATTGATCATCCACTGTCTGAAACACATGATGCCCATAGTGGTGGAAGTCTTAGTAGAGTTCACAACAAGGGGAATACTCGATAATCTAGGTTCTCCATTTTCTTCATGTTCATCATGTTGTATCCGTAAAATTTTAAAATAGGGATCTTTTTTCATATATTTTTGATCAAGTCCCTCACCAAAATATTGACAGTTTATGTTGAACCATTCAATCACTGGCACCACCAATAGACACTATGAGAAAAACAATATTTCTGAAAGTCATCATAGTGGTCCTCATACCATGACTTGTGATGGGGGAGGTATTCCCTTCTTTGACACCCATACTCATGATTATCAACTCATAGGTCCAATACATGTCACAACCTATGAATACATACATCATCTGTATGTTCTTATTGAAAATGTTGGAGTTACTTACCACTCCTATACCAGTATAAGTTATGTTTCTCCCCAGAATTGAAACTATTTTGAGAAGATTTATTTCCAGCACCATTGATGGTTGATAATAAGGTCAAACCTATGTCCCAAATAACCAAAGGGGAGGCCCTACATACATTTCCAACCACCATTATAGTATTATTACACCTGAAAATGTGGTAAAATTCCCCAAATAACCATCCCAAGGTAGAAGAGAAATAATCACCGATGAAGGAATAATAATGGGAAACACAAAGTCATCACTGCTTTATTTAACTTTTAGTTTTTGTGGGGATATACAACTTAATAATTGATTCTCCACCTCTAATTACAAATTCTATGGTAGGTTCATGAAATCATTAGTACACTATCCCATTATCATGGATCAATATGATCTACAGATCCCCCTAAAGGTTTTTTATGTAGAAGATGTTATATAAACCTACCCTGGAATAGTAGTGATATAATCATTATAAATTATAATTTCACTCTTCCATGCCTATAAAATTGATATTGGAGTGCTGTTAGTTTCTAAGGAAACTCCATCAAACAATGACAATTCTATTAAGCCATTTATGAACATAATATCTCTTCCAGACGAGGTAGTGGTGAATACTCCATCCTACAGTTATGTTATAATAATATTAGTACTAACCAGGAGAGATATATCTAAAATCACTGAATAGATGAATTATGTGTTGACTCCTCTATAGGTAATCCATTAATAGAACCAATTCATATTTTTTTCTAGTAGTTATCTACCAGAAACTCTGATCGATGTTTGGGCCTACCAAGAACACGCCACTTCCTCTGAGATAGATTTCATGTGGGAAGATCTAGCCACTGATCATATTTTAGTAGTGTTTTTGAAAACCATTATCGGTAAAATTAACATCTTGAATCCCCTTATGATCGATATCCCATGTTCTCCTTTTAGATCAATGGGGAAACATTTCACAGCCTCTGTGATTATTAATTCACCTATTCAGAATTCTCGAATAACAATAACGAAACTAAGAAACCATGTTTATGTGTTTAATAAGTATCAATACTCATTGATCAGCACCCTGATCCATCAGGAAACCAACAAAACCACAAATATATAAGAATTATGAACTCATAGTTATCTCAAATTATGAAAGATGAATCTATATGTTTTAATATTACAGTTTTTGGACAGTATGGTTCTCTCCACTTCAGACATATCTTGTGACTACAAAACCTACATTCTAATGAGGATGGTTCCATCCTTGGTACTATTATTGTGAACATGGTATTTCATGTGATTCCAATGAATAATGGATATGACTTAGGGATTTATAGGGAAATAAACCTCAAGGGGTGGAACAATACTAGAAAAAAGCTCACATAGGTGTCCAATCTCATCAACATAGTCATGAAGAAGGCAACATGGATCGCTCAATAGAGACATTTCTTACATGAAAATATCACTACAAGGTCATGGTGAATATTTTTTGATCTGATAAATCTAATACTTTTCAGAAATTTGTTTTTTTGATCCCACTGTATAATTCATGTTTCAGAACCATGAAATGTAAAATGGATCATCGAGGATTTCATTACCGGTCTCCTCCCAGAATATAGAACCATGCAATAGGACCACATTTCACTTCTATTATAGAAGTAATTTCTCCTTGGTATGATACCCTAGGATTATATCCATAACCCTACTCATCCATAATGATAAGTGGAAGGATTACATGTAAATAGTATGATGTATGATTCCGCAAATGTGCTTGAGAAATGTAATTATCCTCCTCGGGATCTTAACCATCGATATTATAGGACCTTGATCCAACTAAATGTTTTGATTATATGTTAATTGGATTGGGGGTATGGGATCCTTGTAAAGATATAAACCCATTCCCAAATAACTTGATAGCTACCCTCTCATCTCGACTTGAGGCTATGGAGACAAGACTAGTGTTTGTCCTACCTGATGGAAATTTTTACAATGAAAATATGGACACCATATAACCACCTCTAGTATTTAGAAATCCTTGTTTTTGTCTATTTATTAAGGTTAGTGACTCCCAAAATACCTTTTCCCACATTATCTATACATCTGGACACATGTTGGTAACAATATAATAGTAGGAGGCCACTAAGAATATATTTTTTTCTCTAGAAACAATACAGAAATTATTTTTTATTGAACATGTAACTACCCATAGAGTCCAACATTTTATTGAAATAACTTAAAAGATCAATCCTTTACCAAATAATATATACCATGTATATGATAATTATATTTTATTTTTTAATGAGTATGAAAATAACAGATGAGTGAGATGTCAATATTTTCACCTGGTGGAAAGGCCTCATGTAATCACATGACATGCTGATGAATAATGAGAATATGATAACTATGTGAATGGGTAAATTAATGATTATGTTGGGCCCTACCCTTATCAACCAAAACATAAAATGTGTGTTCCAATAGTTTTCTGATAAGGCCCATCATCTGGAGAAATCGATGTAGTAGGTTTAACAGTCAAGCACATTTATTCTTCCTTCTCCTAAGAGAAGGAGTACAATATAATATCCAAAAACAACCATATATGTATAAGACCATGAGATTTTTGAGTCCATGTACCCATGACCATATGAGCCACACCGAGTGTAGCCTAATCCAGTGAAGCCACTCCCTGCAAAGAACTATTAGGAGCGCCATCACCAAGTGCAACCTCAAATATGAGAAAACATGTCCCCATCCCATTTTCAATACTAGAATAAAATTGTGATCTTGTTTTATTGAAGGAACCAACTATATTTATTTAAAGATGAAAATTTATTCTACTACTTCATCAGTTCCCTGTGAAATGGATTATCATGCTACAAAAGTGCAAGAATTCCAATAATGCTTGACATAATAACTGGCATGACCATTTCCTAAACAATTGGATCCTCAAATGTAACACAAATAAATTCTATTTCATAATTTATAGGCTCATGGACCATGTGTATCATGGTTTAGTCAATATGGGTTATGTCCCAAAAAATGTGACAGATATGTTTTTCGACCCCAACAACATTAATCAGGGTTCATGTGAATGAAAACAGGAATTCATCCATGGAGTATAGTTGGGTAATAATTGGTTGGATTTTAGAGATGTTCCTCATTACCATTTCTTATTTGTACATTCCTAGATAGTCTGAAAACACTAAGGGCTACCACACCTCCTAGGACCGTCTCTTTTGAATTTACATCACAACATTCCGAATCTCAGCAAAAGATGTTCCAATGTAAAAAATGGAAACCAATGTCCCCATCTTGTATCAATGCCATTCCACACCCTCAATAATTACATTATTCTTTATATGGTAATTCTCCCCAGCATCAAAAAAGTAAGAGATAAACTCATTGATGAAAAGATGGAGTGAAACAACCCAAACATTTATCAATAGAATTTACACTCTTATAAATATGTAATATGGGTTAAATACATACATAAAATAGTTATTAATATTAAAACTTTTTTCTTATATATGAAGAAAAAATAAGTGACAATCATATAAATTGGCTAACACACTCTGATGGAATAGTAACCTGACCATATGAATAATAACGTAAAAATTTAGTAATGTGATCCATCTACTTAAATAATAACCTCAAATTTTATTTTTTAAAGAAAATTTATCCATTTTATAAATAAATATGGGATATAGTTATATCAAGGTACAAATAAATTAATGGATCCAAAATATTTAATCATATGTAAGTATTTTATTATTAAACATGATTTTTTATAATATTATAATTAATATAATTTTTAAAATGAAATATATTTTCATAAAATATGTTGATAAATTATTATTTACCTACCTTATTATTATAATATAATTTTTTGATACAATAATGAATTTTTAAAAGTGTCATAAAATAAATTAGAATTTTAAAATTGGTATCTTTTTAAATAAATGATTATATTCTTTAAAAATATGTTTCTCCTATTTTGATTTTTTTTTTCATAAAATAGATTGAATTATTGACTTATAAACATCTAAAAATTTTAATGGTTATTTTTTCAATTTTTTCAATGATAGTTCTTTTGTTAGTAATGAAATACAATAATTTAACATATTTAACAAATACATATATTATTGGTTCATAGAGGATGTATGGATCATGTAAGCTTATAAATATTAACTATACACTATTATTTATTATATTTTATTATATGGTTGAAACTATTTACTGTCATGAGGTAGGAGAATAAAAAATTTAATAAAATTATTAAATAATACCCTCCTCATCCCCTATAAATTCAATCCCACATCACAACTTCTAATAAATCCTTTAAAGAACTAAAGATTGTAATAAATATACAAGAATCATCTTCCAAAGGAATTATTTCATGTCTAGGGTCCATTGAACTCATAAAAAGAGAAGATCCAATTTCCCTAAGGAGGTAATCAAGGAAAAGAAGGTCATGAGTTAAAATCCCCATTCGTGGACTTTCATTTTTTTTGATTTCTTTTCAATTCATCTTCACATCTCAACTCCCCTTATCTAAGTGTAACGTTATGCCCAAATATTTTTTTTATTTAATTATTTTATTGGAGTTAACCATTATCAAACTCTTAACTGTTAATATTTATTCTAAAAATGATAACATCATCTATGAGGTGTTGATTGATCAACTTCAAAGACAAAAAGAATTCATATTTAATTACCACCTTCATTGTAGGTCATAAAACCATTATAATGGAATAAAAAAATTTATGTCATCTTATATATCCTTTTTTATGTTCTAGAATATATATATATATATGTATCTAAAGAATAAAAAATCTATTTCATGATGATCTAAAAAATAAAAATTCATCCAAATGATTAAAATTAAAAATTTATCTAATGAATAATCCTCATATCTGAAAAAATATAATATTTTATATCATTTAAAGTTCTTCTTTTTTATTAATAAAATTAAATTTTAATTTTAGATAATCACACTCATATTACATGATAATCCAGATATATATATTCATGTGAAATGATCATGAAAAAAAACGAAAATAAACACTATCTAAAATGAAATTTTACTTTATAAATCATAAATATTTCAATAAATGAACATTATAGAATTATAAATAAATAGATTAAGGTAAAATAGGTTCATGGTTTTTAATTAATAAATATAATTTTAATATCTAGGATATTGATGTGACAAAAACATTCAAACATAAGGCCCGTGGATTTTCAATCACAATGCCTTTTCTTTGGGTTATCAATATTTCATTGAAATTTTAATGTGTATATTTTCTTAAATAACACATAAATATAATTTCACTAACAAACACATTTATTTTATATGTTATAAAAGTGTGGAATATAGTATTATGGTATTTAAAATGATTTTAAAAAGGAACTATTATTTACAATTCAAATTTTTAGATCTCTTGAGTTGTATCTTCTTCACTCAAGAACGATTTATTTTATATAAAAAATATGTTTTTACATATATAACTTTTGAAAAAAAATAATTTTATTTATGAATGTATTCAATATGAATTGAAACCCATTATTTTCCATCGGTTATTTTACATCTATTATTGATTTACATTAAATGTGGCATCAATAATTAAGTAAATGTTATGATGTGATGAGTGCCCCCCTGAATTATATAATTCTCTAATCAATGGGGTATTGTGATATATCCCATGAGAAAAAGGATAATATTTAGGAACATGATCCTATAAATATTCATATTCATGATGTTATTATTAAGCCCATATGTTTTTTTGATCCTAATGAATGAATCATTAACTACTATGTGTAGTATTTGACCACTAGGACATGATTTTTAGTTATTATGCATTGAAAAATTACATGAGTTTATTTCATTCATCTCTCAAAATTATGATGATTATGCCATACTTATGTTATGTTGTTAATTATTATTCTCACACATGTTATATTGATTCATGTTCTTGTATATCATTTAATTAGGTATTTAACTTAACCCTTTTATTGTTGTATACACTTAGATGAATAATTTTACTAATGTATACAAAATGTCAAATTTTACACTAGTGAATAAATAATTTTATAAAATTTATTTTTAATTATGTAAATGATAGGTATGGTCCTAATTTTTACTAGTCACTTAACATTTGATATTTTTTAATTTTTTTATGTAATAGTAATGTGAGGAATTTACTGTCTATATTTTTGTTATCAGAAAATGGTTTAGTTGATATTTGAATTAGGAATACATATCATTTCTTAAAACACTTTGTAGGATTCTTTGTAAATGTAGGAATAAAATAATACTTGTTTAATAAAAATGATAAATGAAGGGATATGACATGATATTCTATTAGAGATAATTTTAAAAAATAACTAATTCTTTTACTCATGAATTGTTGATTTATGTTTTGTGAATCCCTTTTTGAATTTTTAATTCATTGGGAACTAGGAGAAACTAGGAAAACAAACAATGTGAGTTGAAATGTATAGAATTCACAAATGATATCCACAAGGCCTTAGGAGGTGGAGTTCAAAATTTTATAGTGATTATTTCCCAGTTTTTTCAAGATATGAATAATAACATGAGTTATTTAGAACATTTTATTTCCCCAATGGTTGAGAAAATGACAATTTAATATTTTATGTGGTATTAACCACCATCTTTTATTGGATATTTCAATCCACTAGTCACAAAACAATGGTCAACACTATAGAATACTTCTTTTATATTCTTCCATGTTCTAGTAGAGAAATGTTTAATTTATCAATTTATCTGTTAAATGGAGAGGAATAAAAATGACGTATGTTGATTAAAAACAAAATACCCAAATATGAAATTGAAGAGATGGACTGGGGAAATATTATTCTAATATTTATTAAAAAACATTTCTTTCAATGTATTCATAATAATAGAGAGAGAGAATTCATAGAGAAGATGAATAAAAGAAGGTGAATTTGTCACATATTTAGATGAATATTTCACAAGGAATGGACTATAATCCATTGTTTTTTTATAAACAATTATAGAAAAGAAATATACTATTTTGTGGATTATAGATACACCTTATAAATTGTCTAGAAATAAGATACATTGGAGATGTGAATATTTTCTTTGATATGATATCGATGTGGATATAATGATTACAGAATAGTCCCATGGATTTGTAGATAATAAATGGATGATGAATTTTCTATTTGGATGGTCTAATTAGAAATATTGAATTATATATAATCCAAAAACATAAATTTTTTTGAGAAGAATAATGATAATTACCTTTAATAGATGTGGAAATAATTCTCGTGTGGGGGATAAGGCCTGCTAGAACTTCAATGTTGGAGGGAGATGAATAATCCAACCAACATGATAGATGAATGGAGAGCACCATCCATGGTTAAATGATTCAATTTTAGGGAAAATGATAAAAATTCATGTTAGTTCCCCAAAAATCATGTCTTAAGGGTTAATATGTATTTTCATCATCCTAATGGAAAGGATAAATCAAAATCTTATTCTATTTTTTCTGCTGATGCAGATCAAGAAAAAAAATTCATACAATGTACACTTATGATTCAATAAAAAATTAAAAAGACTTTATTTTATTCTAGTTCTACACAATAATTTATATCCATCAATTATTCATGTACTATTAGATCAAATCCATAATTTATTAAACTATAGATATCTATAAAAAAAGATAGGGGTGTTACCATTGCAACCCAGGTGATGGATTCTTCTCATATTGGTATATTTGGGATGATTCCTCCAGTAAATAATGTGATAAATCCTATGGTCGAATTCCATGCTATACTAGGGATCTATTAGAACCCATTATATATAAAAAACATAAAATATTAGAAAAAGAAAATATATATTCAAATTCTGAACCATCCCATGGTCCTCTAAAAATGAAATTAATATCATAAATATGTTATGGAAAATCGTTTAATTATATGTCTATTTAATCCTTATGAAGAATCATACATCACTCTAATTGTTGGGTCAAATGAAGGTATCAAACAAGACAATATTCACATATTTTTGGAATACAATGATTTATATTTCATATAGTTACTTAAATGTACCATAGATAATGATGTAGAGTTTTAAATAGAAATCATACAATGATCTTTTCAAATCATAAAATTCCTCTAAATGATGTGACATGTCAAACAAAGATATTTAATGAAACAGCTGCAAGGGAATTGGACTAAGGGATCATATGCCATAGTGCCTCACATTGAGGTGGGAATTTAATTTTTGTCAAAAATATAGATGGATCAATTTATATGTGTATTTATTAGTAGGTATTCAATAATATCAACATAATTAACATGTAACTTATTCCAAAGATTGATGTTTGATTGATCAACTACTATGAGATCATTACATATCCAATGTGGATATTTATTCTATATAACATTAACTAATAGTAAAAACAATGATATTTAGAAGCCATACATCCAAGAAAGGTATGGGAACTATGTATTTCCAGTGATGAACATAAGACTTACTAATTCACATTCAATATTAATGTATTTGAGAATAGATTTTTGTGACACCACATTTTAACAAATATATTTTTAATTTTTGATGTAATATTCATTTACTCCAATTGAAATAAAGAAGATAAGGATTCCCTATTGATTGTTCTAAAAAAATTAGAGAGGATAAATATTACTCTATGTATTGAATGTGTGACTTTTTTATGTAACAATAATGCTCTTGGAAAACATGATCAATAGTTAGGGAATTTTTGGGTACCCTTAATAAGTCAATTGCGGGAAGGTCCATTCCCAATAGTGACACTAATATTTGCGGTTTTATTATTATCGATGGAAATCATTGATGTTTTGGTAAAATATCCTCATGAATTATTAGTATGCATCTATGTTAAAAATGAATGTGGTAATGTATTTCTGGATGGATGAATGTGAGGAATACATTAAGGAGATAAATAAGAAACTGATCACTACAACTATACTCACATTACAAACAGGTGAATATTTTTTTTATATATAGTGATTAGTGAAATAAATTATTCGGTTTTTTAATCATAAATAATGATAATGTGATATATTATGCTTCACAATAGTTGAAAACGCAGGTGAAGAACTACCAGATGTATGATCTGGAGCTAGAACACGTGACTCTTTCCTTGAAAATTTGTTTCCACTATCTCTATGGTAAAAATTGTGACATTTTTATCAATAAAATGATACTAAAGTATATATTCAAATTGAATGTAATCCACACATGACAATGGATATGGTCAGATCTAATTAATGTCAACAATTTCTTTATACATTATCATACTAGGAAGTAAAATATGGTTGTTGATTCTCGTAAAATATTGTAATATTCTATTCAATACATGATGGGTATTGATAAAGTCAATATCTTTATGTATATAATGATTTTGTATTTTGATATCATAATTATAGGGAATATATACTACCTTTCCCAAATGATTTACCAAACATCTATCTAAGAGAATACAAAGGAGGCATAAAGGGGTGATATTGAGTTTCATAAAATGTAAAATATAATAAATAGACAGAAGTTACAAGTGTTACATATTGATGATGGTGGGGTCATTCCATTGGGAGATAGGTTATGTGTGCATTTATCAACATAAATAAATAAGTATCTATTGGATATTGAACATATCTCATCATTCCATTTCTATCCTCAAACTACGAAGGTGAATCTGGATCTTCAGGATCACTTACTTTGAGACACCATGAAGATGGGTATACTAGAATATATTTCACAGTTCATAATATTCAAACATATTAATTAAGAGAGAAATAAGTCTAAAGGGATGATTCAACCGCTTCATATAAATATGTGGAATTGGAATAATGTTATCATGGAAATCGTCACAACTCTCCCAAATAAATCTAAATGAAATAATCTGATATCAGTTGTTGCGGACATACTAAACATGATATTCCACTTTATTATTATTTTTTAAGATCTCTCTCTTGAAAAACCTGATAATATATTTGTGAAAGAAGTGTTACGGTAGAATGTGGTTTCAATTTAGACAATCATTAATCATGATCCAAGGTTCAAATTTAAATTCTTGTGAATTATCTATCATGCATTGATTGTTTAATCGAATTTCATCATGGAATATCATTCAAAAGCTGATAGAAAATGTTAGAGTTAAATTACATACATAATGAATTGATATGATCCTTCTAAATAAAATTCATAGGCGGATGGGATCATTATATCCCATTACTTGGCTTATTATAAAACAATATATTCCACTCAACTAATCATATGGATATATATGATGCTATATATAGAAAGAGATGTAAAACTCCAAAATATTGGGATGAAATTGAAGAATAATATTTAATTGGACCAGATCATGTGAAAAAGTTGATAGATAATTATAAATAAATCCATCAAAAGATAATATATTCTTAGAGTCTCCAAAATTTTTATTTTGACATGCATCAATGTGACATCTAGGTTGTTGTTAGAGACAATGTCTTCCTTAAAATATCAATATGTAATAGTTTCATGCATATTTTAATTGAAGCAATATTTATCCAAAGGAAAATTTGTCACTTTGTGATTCTTGATATCATAATGTCAGAGTCCTATTATCGTGAACTAAAACCAAGTGTGGCACATGTTTTTGTCATGTTCCATTTATCTCTAAATATGAATTAAATACAATATCTCATATATGTACTGAACTAAGTGGTGGTACAACTTGAAGATGATCATTCTTATGAGGATCAGCAGAAAATGCTTATTTATAAGAGAGAAAAGGATTAATCCCACAAGGCAAACCACCTTTTCAAAGTGTTGTGGAGGAACCGTAATCCTAAATTTGTTACTTGGGAACATTATGAATAAATGACGGAGAAATACCCTAATATGTTTATGTAATATAATCATTTGTGGGAGAAATTCTAAATGGGGGTGAAAATGTAATGATCCAAACAGTAATTAGATTAATTTTCCATATTTTAAATAAATAATATGGTAAAAACATATACATTTAATATATATCGAAACAAGAACATTGTTCTCATTAATGAATATTTAAATAAGTGATATTAAATTATATTAAGGAACCTATAAAGATGGAATAGTAACATGACCCTAGGAATTGTAACATGAAATTTAAGAATTTTGTTCCATCCAATATAATTGTAACATCACTAATGAAAGTATAAATAAAAAACATCACATCTTATAAAAGATTTTACAATATAAATATATCATATTATAAATAAGTAAATTGCTTAAAAATGAAAAATTAATAGATTTAATTTTTGTAAAACAGAAACATTTTTTATAATATTTAAAATATTATAATTATTAAAAAGAAAAATTATTTTTATAAAATATTATCAAAAATTAATATTTTATTAATATTATTTTAATATAATTTTATGATACATTGATTATTTTTTTAATGTGTTATAAATTTTTTTATAATTTTAAAATTGGTAGTTTTCAAATAAATGATCATTTTGAATATAAAATAAATTTAGCATAATTATATATTTTTTTCGTAAAAGGGATTTTTATTTTTAATTATATATAACTAAAAATTTTATTATGAAATTTTGGTGTTTTTATAAAATACATATATTTTTGGTGAATATTGAAATACAATACATTAATGTATTTATAAAAAACTAGAATTATTGATTCATAGATGAAACTTGGATAATTTCATCACAAAATATAGAAATATAATCAATTAATAAATATATTTAGTGATAAGATTCATTTCATACAATCTGGTGGAAAAATTATTAAATAAAGAGTAAAATAAAAAAACTAATACTCCACTATAAATACCACCCATCAGAACATAATCTCATCACACATTCGAAGATTTTAATCCTTTAAAACACAACCAAATCCAATTCCCGACCCTCTTTCCTAATTCTAATAGACATTGGACTTAATAAAATCAAAAATAAAATTTCCTTATGAATTATATAAGAAGAAGAAGTTCAAGAAGTAAATTCCTCATACGTTATCATTAAATTTCATTTCAATTCATTTTCATTTATTATTAAATCATCCCCTTACATTATCTAAATGGAATGATGAATTATATATCTAACATGTACTATAATGATATTATGGTAATGTAAAAATACAAAATCAATCTAGAAATGTTATACCTTTTAATCTTAATAGGAAAATACCATATGTGAAGTATTGATCTATGAATAATGAGAATGACAAGAATCTATTTTACATTACATCCTTCAGTGATGTTCACAAACCACCTATAATTTTTGAAAAAGATATAAAAATTTATGTTATAACATTTTTTATTTTTTTAAGTGTCATATATATAATAAATTAATTAATAAATAAAAGTAGTTTGTGATGATAAAAACCCAATAAAAAATCTAGGTGATTATAATTAACGTTTTATTTATAGAATCATTATAATATATAGAAAAAAACTAATATATAAACCATTTTTACTAATATATGTTCATTAATAACGTATACATTCAATTATGGATAATTATTATTATTATATACGATCTGGCATACAAATGTACAAGTGAATTAATTATGAAAAAAACGTAAATGAAGACACATTAATGATGAAATTGAAATCTATAACTAATTTAAATGGTTGTACATGATCTTTATAAAATTATAATTAAAAATAGATGTAAATTAAGTAATTATTTTAGTAATAAATGAAACTAATTTTATTATCCTAGATATTGATGTGAATAAATCATTCAGGCATAAGGAAAAGTGATTCTTAAACCCAACACCCTTTCATGGGATTATCACTATTGAATTACAAATTTTAACATGGATATTGTATTCAATGTTCCATAAATATAATATATTTATTATACACCTTCATTTAATGATATATTTGTTTCAAATATGGTTTTATAAAAACCAAAATGATTTTCATGAAGTATTCTTCTTTTCAAAAGACATTTTGAATCCTATAGTATTGTTCCCTCTTCTATCATGAATTTTTAATCTTATAAAAAATATTTTTTCCATTTCTCATTGGGGAACCCCACGTTTATTAATGAATGTATCATCTATGAAATTAAGACATTATAGTTCATGGGTTGTTTAATGTCTAGGATTGATACACATTCTAAATGAAATTCATGATTATGTGAATTTCATGATGTGATGGTTGCACATATAATTATCTATGGATCCTATGAATTGGGATATGTGATTTATATTTTGAGATGATGTAAAAAATGGATCAAATAATTCTATATTTGTTTATATAGATGATGTTATGATTATGTAAACATGTTGTCTGTGAACATAAAGCAATCATTGTTCACAACTATTTGAGGTATTTGACAATGAAGGATTCATGATACATTTTTATTAATTTACACATTCCATTAAACTATCAAATTATTCAGCTCATAATTATGACGAGGATCCCATACTTATGTTCTGTTGATAAGATTTTATCACCCACTGTGAATATCATCAAGAAATTATAAAAAATCATAAAGCTCGATGACGTAGAATGCCCAATAACCCCCAGATTGCCTCAGTGTATCAATGACAAAGGAATGACTAAGAGAATGAAATCCACTGGAAATATAAAGACCACCCCTCAAAAGATTCCATGAATTAAAAAATGATTAGGAAGTCATTTTTTTCACAGAGCTTCACATGAATAATCTTCCCATAAAGATTCAACAAGTATGAAAATTCAGCCAACAATGTAAAATAACCAAGAAGATCAGCTGTAATAACTATGTGATCAACCGCATCCATTCTAATATAATCCAACACCGATCGATATTCACCTAGTAGTGGCTCAAGTTAGATATACTTATTAGTATCATGATATTTCTTACACTACCCAATACATTGTGATATAGCTTACATGACTCATTATTCCCACATCTGCCCTTCGGTAATGAACATACCATTATCATAAAAAAATTGACATGATGAAGTACCTCAATGTCATTCCCATAGGTCTTTCAATCCATGTGTGTAACGACCCAATGTTTTTCAATAAAAATTACCTTATTATAAGAATGTGATTAAATCACATGAAAACATAACCTAATGAACTATTGTGTGCTAAGTGACCTTTAAACATAAGTTTTCACTTATGTATTTTGAATTTGGAAAATATGACATACACGATTGTGTTCAATATGATATTTGGAGTCTAATATAATAAAAATAAAATTTTGGAATATTAACATACCCTTATGAATATTAACATACCCTAATGAATAGTTATATACCCTAATTGATAGTTACCTTAACTATCATTGTGTAAAAAATATATTCAATTGAATGTATGATGTACCAATATTTTAGAATAACTAAATGAATGTTTTAAAACTGTTTTTTTATAATAATTTATAATAATAATTAAATATTAAATTAATAATATTTAGAAAATAATTTTTGAAAAATTAACTTCATTATTGTATTCTACACGTCTAAAAATGGCTGGGGTAGTTTTTTTTCTATTTTTCTAAAATACTTGAATTTTTGATGAATAGTGAAATACCGTAATTTACCAAATAAGCTAAATATGTTATTTATAGGGTCATGTTCGATGTTAAACTGATGTAAACCCACTTGGTACGGGATTAAATTGTAAAATTACTATTCTTTTTCATTGAAGACTCGCTATTTCTTATCTTGTGTAGAATTAATAATCTAATGAATTATATATTATGGAAACCCCTCTCCCCTCCACTATAAATACCACCCTTCACACGCTATTTTCCTCACACCTCCCAAGATTTAATCCTTGTCTAAAATGTGCCTAGGAATCTTCCCTAGCCCCTCCCCCACATTTAAGAGCACTTGGTCTCATCAAAAGACCAATCTATGAGCCCTTAAGGAGGATTTCAAGACGAGGATTCAAGAGGTAATTTCTCTTCATCTTCTTCGTTAATTCCCTTTCAATTTGAAGTTCTTTTCTTATTCTATAACCACCTATCTTTTATCAAATGGTATGGTAACTCTAGTATCAGGAATATACTGGACTGTTATGATACTAATGGGATATTATATCATCCATCCCATTTCCCCCTTTTTTTGTTTTATTAAAGAGAACATTGTTCGTGAGGTGTTAATTTATCACATTCAAGAATGACAAGTTCACATCTTCCATTTCTACATTCAGATATAGTCATGAAACCATTTATATGGTTGAGACAGAATATTTTATATGTATCATGTCCTATTTAATGTTTTGGAATTGACTTATGTACAAATTACTATGTTATAAAATAAAACAAGTTTGTTGTGATCGAAAAACCGCCGAAATTAACCCAAACAATTATCATTTAATTCTTATCTAATGATTAATACACATGGATATAATATAATTTATTATAATATCATTAAAACTCATGTAATTTCATTAATAACATGTAATATCATTTCTGGATGTTGACCCTTCTGCCCAAACTTAAATTTAAGAAGACAAGTGAACCACTAAATAAAACCCTAAAAACAATCATTCACGAACAATGTTTTTAAACTCTATAAGTCATCAAAATGAACATAAAATGGAATGATTAAACAATAAAGAAACATATTCATATATAAAAGGTTCTTGAATTTCTAATTAATGAATATAATGTCATTATATATAACATTAATTAGAAGGAAGTGTTCGGATACAAGGTAAGGGGAATTTCTCGAACCCAACTTTTATCCTTCTGGATCACCCAATTTCACTCCATTTTTGATATGGTTACTCCGTAAATATCATTTATTCATAATTGTATTTACATTTATATTATATAAATGTTCTTCCAAGGTTTTTATGTCAAACAAATTTTTTTCCAATAGAACTCTTCTTTCAAGAACACACCTTTTACTTCTCACTCAAAGTGGACGGTTCTTGTAACATGTATGTTATTACCTCTTTCGTTTGGGAACCCAAAATTTATGAATGTGTTTTTATGAGATTAATCATATTCCGTTACAAGGGTTAATTATTTTTATTTTTTTATGTGTTCTCTATGGAATGAATGATAATGATAATGCTATGATGTGACGGGTGCGCCCAGAATTATATAGCACAATATGAATGTCTCAATGTGACGGGTGAACCCGGAATTATACAGCGGTCCAATTCATAGGGTAAAGTGATGATTCTCTAGAGTAAATGTGAAACTATATGTGAAAAATAATCTATCTTGGTAACATGTATGTTGGTAGTTAACCACTAAGACATGATGTTTCATTTTTATGCATTTCCACATTTCAAGTCTTATATTTATGATTCCTCTCATGTTCATGATTTCTTTGACTATGTCATGATTATGATCACCCCATGCTATATTATTCTTATATATCCTCTTACTGGGATTTTAGCTCTCCCCTTTTGATTTATATCCTCAGGTGGCTACATGTACTAATGAGAGGACAAGTACCAATAAGTAGCTAGAGAATAAGAAATTAAATAAATGTTTATGCTTGATGATGTAATTGTTATGTATGGTCCTAGTTTTCTGATGACACTAAACATTTTGATCCTCTATGGGTAATATCATTATGTTTTTTATCTTTAAAATAATGTTATTTTATTTTATGAAAAGGATGGGTTTCTATAGTTGGTATCAGAGGCAAGATTTAGTTAATTTCGAAATTAGGATTAGTGAACCCTCGAAAAAACCACTAGCATGAGACAATGTACAAATATACACACAAGAATCTCTACATGGGGATCCCTTATGTTATTATTTTGTTATAAATTGTGAAAATTAATGAGTTATGTATTCATGAATTTTTTACTTATATTTTGTTCTATCCTTTTATATTTCAGAAAATGGTGGGAACCAGGAGAAGCCAGGCCAACAACTCTTGTGTGGGCCAATAAAATGGTAGGCCGAACAAAATCCCCAATTGTTTAGGAGGTGGAGTTCAGAACTTCATGGTGATGCTTACCCAATTATCTCAGGTTATGAACAATAACCATAACAATGGGAAAAATTCTCCTTCACCAAAGAGGGAGAAACTGGCTATTGAATGTTTTATGCGGCAACGACCACCGATGTTTAGTGGATCTTCTGATCTAATAGTTGTGGAATAATGGGTCAAATCCAAGGATAAGATCTTTTCCTTTCTTCACATTTCTGAGATGGAGAGGGTGACCCTAGCTATTTATCGTCTGGACGGAGAAGCCTATCAATGGTGGGCTTTGATTAAGAACACCAAGCCAAGGGAGGAAATGAAAGAAATGGAATGGGAATACATTAAGACACTTTTTCATAATAAGTATTTCTCACGAACTCATCATACGAATATAGAGAGAGAATTCATATACATAAAGAAAAAATAAAGAGAATTTCTCACAACCAATGAAGCGAATTTCACAAGGCTCGCATGGTACGCATCAGGTTTTTTTATCAACAATGATAGAAAAATTGATAGATTCTTTAGTGGATTAAAACCACACATTCTAAAGGATCTTGGAATTCAAGACATTGGGAGTTATGAAGAAGTTGTTCGATGTGCTCTCAAAGTGGAGACGAAGTTTGGAGAATGGTCCCATGGAAATGGGGATAAGAAACAAAAGATGAAGTTTCAAGATATAGGATCTAATGAAAAAGGTGAGAAGAAAACTCAACGACCCATATGCCACAAATGTGGGAAGTTGAACCATGGGAAATGACATAAAGGGATGATGAAATGCTACAAGTGTGGGAATTAAGGACGCCATGCCTAAGAGTGTCGGAAAGAAACAAAAAGGAAATAAAATGTGGCAAAAGATTGTTGAGAACCACTCATGGTTCAATGCTACAACTATAGGGATCTTGGTCACTATACAAGTCAGTGCACTAAACCTAGAGTTCTCAACTATAATCAATGTCAGAAACCACTAAAGCTAAATAAACATGGGATGTCTTATTCCATTACTACTGCAGAGGTGGCACATGATAATGAAGTCGTACAAGGTACACTTCCTATTAACTCCAGAATAGAAAAGGTATTATTTGATTATGGTTCTACACATTACTTTATATCATGCATGTTTTCTTGAACTATATAATTGAAGCGCTGAAACCTTGATGTAGATATATATGTAAAAACACCAGGTTGTGCAATCATTGCAACCCAAGTGTTTGACTCCTCTTCTATTGGCGTATGTGGGATGATTCTTCCAGCTAATCCTGTAATACTTCCTTTGGTGGAATTTGACGCAATAATGGGAATGGATTGGCTCTCATTATATAGAGTACATATCATCTTTAGGGAAAAGGTAACAACTTTTAATATTCTGAACCAACCCATGCTCCTCTTAAAATTCAAGGAGGATCGTGAATCTTCCTTTAAAAATCCTTCAATGGTGTGGGTGTTGATTCCCTATGAAGAATAATACCTCAACCAAATGTTTGACTCGAAGGAAAGTTCTATCCTTGAGGAAATGCCCATCGTGAGGGAATATGGTGACGTTTTTCCAGAAGAGTTAATCAGAATTCCCTCGGATCATGATGTAAAGTTCTCAATTGAACTCATACCCGGAGCTACTCTGATCTTGTTTTTTCCCTATAGGATGGCTCATATCAAACTGAAGGAGTTAAAGAAGTTGATGCAAGAGCATCTGGAAAATGGATTGGGACGTCCTAATCCATCACCTTGGGGTGCACCTGTGCTCTTTGTGAAGAAGAGGGAAGGAACAATGCAGCTGTGTATCTATTATTGAGAACTCAACAAGATCACCATAAAGAACAAGTAACCTATTCCAAGGATTGACGACTTCTCCGATCAGATAACAGGAGATCAATACTTCTCAATGGTGGATATTAGTTCTATATATCATCAGGTAAAGGTGAAGGAAGTAGATATTCAGAAGACTTCCTTCTGAACAAGGTATGGGTACTATGAGTTTTTGGTTATGCCCTTCGGACTTACTAATGAACCTACAATCTTCATGGATTTGATGAATAGAGTCTTTATACATTACCTTGACAAATTTGTGGTAGTGTTTATAGATTATATTTTCACATATTCCAAGAGCAATGTGGAACATGAAGAACATCTATGTCTTGTTTTTGTGACACTAAGAAAGAAGAAGTTTTACGCAATATTCCGCAAGTGTGAACTTTGGATCAAGAAAGTCACGTTAATGGGACATGCCATCACAAGTGAGGGAATTTATGAGGATCCTTCAAAGACAAAGGTGATGGAGGAATGTCCTAGACCCTCTAGTGTCACAGAAATCCTCCGTTTTCTTGGATTAGCTGGGTACTACCGACGTTTTGTGAGAAACTTCTCATGATTGTCAATCCTCCTAACTAAGTTAATAAGGAAAAGGGTAAAGTATTTCTGGACGGAAGAATGTGAGGGAAGATTAATGTGTCTAAAAAGAAGGCTGATCACTGCACCTGTACTCACACTACAGAAAAGTGGAGAATGTTTTGTGATATACAATGTTTCTTCAAATAAAGGCTTGGGATGAGTACTCGTGCAATATAATAATGTGATAGCCTAAACCTCATGACAGTTGATTATCCATTAGAAGAACTTCCAGACGCATGATCTAGAGCTAGCAGCCGTGATTTTTTCCATGTAAATCTAGCAGCACTACCTTTATGTCAAGAAGTGTGACATATACACTGACCACAAGAGCCTAAAGTATATATTCACACAGAAGGATCTAAACATGCAGCAAAGGAGATGGTTAGAGATAATCAAGGATTACGATTTCTCTATTCACTATCATCCTGGAAAGGAAAACATGTTAGCTGATGCTCTACATAGAAAAGAACATGCTACTCTATCCATGGTGTGGATTGAGAAAGACCATATCTTATTGGATATTCAATGAATGGATTTCGAAATCATAAGGGGGAGGGATGCATCCTATGTAACAGCCCGAGATTTTATGAAAAATATTCTTTTTTATTTCACTAATGTCTTGTGTTGTACGCTACACCAAAAGGAGCTTGCACAACACGCATCCTTGACTTGCCTTGCATTACACGCAATCGCAACCTTCCTCGATAGCGTGTGTGGTACGTAATACTGAGTTTCACGAAACAATGATATGCTATTAAAATATTATTAAAACTAGCCGTTATGAATAGTAATAACCACTTTTTAAATTTTAGAAATTTTAAAATGGAATTCATTTTTGGATTCGGAGTATCGAATTTAGCCTAAGGTGAAATTTTGGTACTTTTCGGATAACTTTCATATTCTGATGAATAGTGAAAATTACTAAATTATAATTAAAAACAACTTTTTTAATCGAAATAATTAATAGTGATAAATCATTAATTTGAGTGGTTTTAAAGTATATTTAGAGTATATTTTTACAGTTTAATACAATGTTGGTCATTGGATGTAATTTCACATTTAAACCAGACATAATCAAGTGTCAATCTTTTGATAGATTTTGTTTCTTAAAAACACGCTATTTGTTTTAACAGCGGGATTTAATTATAAAATTAATTAATGCAACTTTTATGTTATGAATTTGGTAAAATAGACTTCATTTTTTAATTCGGAATATGAAATATAGCTTAGGATGAAATTTTGGCATTTTTCTGAAAAACATCAATTTTTGATGAATAGTGAAACTACTCAGTGGTAGTTTAAAAAATTGAATTTTTCATAAAACTTAATTTTTACCGCTTCTGTGAATGGAATTTCAAAAATCCGAGAGACACGGTTGATGTCAGTAAGTAAAATGTGGTTCAATGAGATGAAAATAATTTTTGGTGAATAGTAACTTTTTACTTTTATTTACCACGGTTAAAAGTAAATAGGGTAATTAAGGGTAAGAATGATATTAATATTACCCTAACACATGTCCTAATTCTATTGGACAAGTGTATCTCGACCAAAAACAACCTTAAGTGTAAAATATTATCATTTAGGCCCACTTGGATTAGATTAGGACATTTATTATTATTTAATTCAAAGAAGAGTTAAAAGAGTTAAAATCAAAGTTTATTTACTAAAACATTTTTAATATAGGGTTATACATAAGATAAATTCGATTGTAAATATTCATTAGAAAGCTAAAAAGATTTCCCAAATAATGGTATTTTATTTGTAATTTTTAGACATCAAATAGGTTAATTTATTTATGACACAATGATGATGCAATAATTATCTTATTAATGAAATATTGACATAATTGATGTTATAAACACCAAACGAAATATAATTTGAGACTTTTTATGAATTCCACTAATTTTCTAGGATACTATGATATATTACTGTTGATTTAATCAACTTGGTTCGAACATATAATTCTGTTATGACTTTCACAAAAATCATATATCAAATAGTGTCAAAATTGACACAAAATAGTTTTTAAATCAAATATTATATTGTTAATTGTTATTCCTAAAAATCTAAGGTTCGGCCAAATGACTTAGATAAGGATATATATATTAATAATAAACAATTTGGGGTTCGTTTGGCATTTTATAGTAAGTGTATTAACCATATAGTGAAAGAAAACAAAAAGACACGGTAAAAGTTAAATTATTTAACTTAGAGTTAATCTAATTGATAAGGTTAAACTAATACCCTAAACTTGTCTAAATCTTATTGGTTGATAAGATTTCGACCCAACACCACTTTAGCTTCGAAATAAGACCCTTTGGAACCATTATAAACCGATTTTGACATTAATATAAAATAATATTTTGAGGTATTCCTAAGGTGCCCCTCTCCTCCCTTATAAAAGGGCACCTCCTCCCCCTCCTCCTCACACCAATATGAGCACTCAAGCTCGGCCAACCCCTGCCATTTTCTCCTCTCCTCTTCCCTAGAATAATCCTAGAGGTCCTGGTCTTCTCCAAAGACCAATCTTAGTTCCTTAAGTGGAGGATTCAAAGAGGCGTTCCAAAGAAGAGGTAATATCCATTACCGATCTTTTCAATTTCTTTCTTCTTCAACTTCTTCTTCTTTAGTTGTTTCATGATAAAGTAATAACATAAGTATTACTTACATACTGATATGTTATTATAAATATGAAACAACCCTAATTCACCTTCTATCCATCCTACGGAAAAATGAAATCACCGCGCGTGCGTACGTACGGAATACCGTCTCCACGCCGTGGTGTAATCTATTTTCCACCATCACCTTACAAGGATGGGTATAATTGTGTAATGAGTAACTATATATGATTATTATTAAGTAATATTGATACTGAAATAATATATATATATACTCCAATACAATTCCACGATCATAGGAACGATATCATCACTCGTGCGTACGTACGGAATACCGTCTCCACGATGTGATGCGACTCGTTCTACATGATCTTCATTTCATAATGATTATATAAATGAATTGAATGAATTAATATGGTATATACTACACTAATACCATTCTGTAAATGAATTATCTATAACCTAAAGATAAGAATAAGAATTTATTCAACAAAACAGGCATAAGAACAAAAAGTTATAAAGACCCGAGTAACAAATAACAATGAAATATTACTAACAAGAAGCTAATAATATGACCATATATGATATCATATAAATATGTATGATTCTGTAATAAGTCAATAACATTATTTAAACCATTATACAGGAGCTTCGGACATGAACAAAGCAAATCGGACCTAAGGTAAGGGAAATATCACAATCTCATTTTTTATCCGAGATTGTTTATTCGTAAGTATTTACTGGGGTGTATTTTATCATCCACATCCATGTTTCATCAATATGTAATATTATTTCCATCCACCTAAAATTGTTTAAATCCATTTTTACCCTTCGGTGAGTTTTTAGTAATACGTATGAAAGGAATCTTTTGTCGTTTTTCGTACGAGGTACTTTTTGACTTTTCCGACAAAAGTACGAAGAATGTTTTTTTTTAACTTATATGGCACGAACGGATTTCTACTGTTTTATAAGGCCTTATTTTCATGAAGCTTCCTCTAAAAGATTTCATGACTATTTTTAATAAAATCTCTTTCTTTTAAAATTGCATGATGTTTTGTGAAAAGAAATTAATTTTGAAGAAGAAAGGATATTTTCCTCAAGAATTCAATTCAAGTGTTTTATCAAAATTATTTTCCATCTAAGATAATAAAGGGTTCTGTTTCTATCCATATTTTTACATTGATTTGACTATGTTGTGATGGAATTATTTTTATGAATTCCATTATCTTATATGAATTGATTTTTGATTTCATGATGTTTCAAGAATCCCATTTTTGTTACATGTGTTATGCGATGATGTATGTTTTATGATTATGTGGCACACATAAGAAAGGATTCATTATGAGATGGGTGGGACCTATATCTCCCTCCAATGCATTGGGTAAAGATTTTATATCTCATGAGATAGACATGGCTGGAATGGTAGGTTATACCGGTTCAGTGAAACATGACTGAAACGAGGGTTACTCGATTCAGAAAGGGACTTTGTCCACTAAGATAGTCTTGGCAATGAGTCTTGACTAACAAGAAATGATTCTCTATGATTATGTGTGAATGCCACAAAGTTTCATGTTTTATGTTATGATTATTGTGATTACATTTCACTGCCATGATTTACCCCATGTTATGAAATTATGATCTCTTCTGCAGGTTAAGATTTCCAAAAGTTATGTGCTTATGTATATGATGTGATCGATATTTCTTTTGTTTACCCTTACTGAGCATTTGAGCTCACCCTTTTATGTTTTCTTTTCCCCAGGATATAAAGAAAGGTTTTAGGTATAAAAAAAAGGGAAGATCTTTATAGGAGATGTTGAAGATCTTTCACCACGATTAGAAGATTACGTTCCGAGTTTCCAAAGACACTAAACTATTACGATCCTTGTGTGTGTGTTTTTGTTATGTACTAAGTATTCCGCAAATGTAATGTAATGTCAATGTACGTCAAGATACGGGTCTCTACAGTTGGTATCAGAGGAAAGGTTTAGTCAACCTTTGGAAACTAGGATGTGAGAACGTTAGTGAGATCCCTAGAGATATTTCTATGGTATGTCTAGGGATGTCCCTAAGGATAAGTATACGTATAGGATATAGTACTAGAACTATGGTAACGATCTTAGAATTTAACCTAAGATGTTAGATATTGAAGTTACTCTCCCTTTATTATGATTTTTTCCTCTCACACTATTCTTTTTGGGTTTTAGAAAATGGCTGGAAACAAGATGATTCACGATAATGGAGGATATGATGGACAATGGAATGATATTCTTTATGAGCAACCAAATGAAATGGGATTTGGAAGTCCAAACATCATTATTATGCCGAATCAGAAATCTCATAATATGATCAATAAAGTAAAATTTGGTAAGTTTCCTGACTCGACTAATAAGAGAAAGATAGAGTTCCATGATGATCATAGAGAAAAGAAAGTTCAATTTCCCCTATGTAAATCATGTGGGAAGAGGCATCAAGGAGAATGTTTCAAGGGAATTGTAAGATGCTTTGGGTGTGGAAAAGAAGGACACAAAGCAAGTAAGTGCAAAGGAAAAGGGTCGGTTAACACCATGGATGAGGATAATGGTATTGCTACGACATCAAAAATGGTTAAGTGTTTTAAATGTGGAATGTATGGGCATTATGCAAACAAATGCCCTAAGGGAATGACTCATGAAGAGAATCAGTATGGTCATATGGGTAGTATTTATGTGGATGATGATGAAGAGACTACAAATGATATGTGAGATGAAAGATTTTTTGAAGCTCGGTCAATGGTTTGAGAATGTAGTGGAATGATTACATGTTTATCATGTGTAATTTTGGAATAAAGAGACATCTATGGATTGTTACACTGTTGTCTTTCCTTGTGTTTTGAAAGTGTATGATTAATGTTACCAGTATCCATGAAAGGTTATTCAGATATTTTTGGAATGTAGATGATATGCGCATAATGAAGGGATAAGGAGAATATTAAATGTTTGATAGTATTCATGAGCTCATGATTGATATAAGGAATAAGTGATATCATGGTTTGAGTATATAGAATTTTGAGGATTTCGGTATGTGAATAGTGTTAATTTTTAACTGCATTCAAGTTTTCACTAAGGTTCAATGGGTATTCAAGAGAGTACAAGATTAAGGCCTTTGAATGTTTGGAATGTGACCAACAAGATATATCTTATGATATATGGGGATCAACGATGGTATTAAATATCTGGTAATCGTTTTAACTGTGTTATGAGAATGGACTGCAGTATTATGGATAAGCCTAAAGATTGGAATGGATTATGTTGGACATAAGTTAGTATTGTTTAAGGATAGAAGTTTTTTCGATATTATTGATGGGATGTTATAGTAATATAGTTTTATAAAAAGGAAAACCTGCAGGACGGGCGACAACCCATCGCTTCGGACAAGGCTGTGGGAATCGAACCCACAACTGAAGTGCGACTGGCCTTTATCGCATACCACTGGCCTACAGGAAGTCCCTGTTTAGTAGAAACTAGTTTTATTATATTAAGCAGTATGATATATGAAGTATAAGTCCATTTTAGGAACCATATATGATTAATCTCACTATAGAATGACTTATGTATATTTAATAACTTTTGCTAACCTTTTGTTTGAGACAGATGGAATGAACAGTCATTCTATCACATGATCTGCTAACACTTCACGAATAACAAATTCAACTTCATTTATTTAAGAGATGAAGTGGAAATTGTTCAGGGCACGAACAACAGTGAGATTGTACCAAAATAAAGTAAGTATTTATTCTAATTCAAATTTTCAACTTTAGGGAAATGATCTTGAAAACCAAAAATGTTGTCCTAATGATCTTATACCTGATGAATCAGATGGTACCTTATATTATCACAAATCTATGGATTTGTGATTACTGGTTTTTCCATAGCCATGTTCTCTACCACTCTCCATCAGAACATGATGGTTAGATTTCTCTTCCATATCCATATTTTCACCTATGTGGAAACCCAATGATTAGTTTATTTGGGTAACCGTTAGGTTTCATAATTTTGTTTTTAAAGATTGTTTTTGGTATTCCTTTTTACGATGTGGGTTTCTATTAAAGAAACTTTCGAATAGTAAACCATTTATAACCCCGACGAATTTCGAGGGCGAAATTCATTTTAAGGGGGGTAGAATGTAACAGCCCGAGATTTTATGAAAAATATTCTTTTTTATTTCACTAATGTCTTGTGTTGTACGCTACACCAAAAGGAGCTTGCACAACACGCATCCTTGACTTGCCTTGCATTACACGCAATCGCAACCTTCCTCGATAGCGTGTGTGGTACGTAATACTGAGTTTCACGAAACAATGATATGCTATTAAAATATTATTAAAACTAGCCGTTATGAATAGTAATAACCACTTTTTAAATTTTAGAAATTTTAAAATGGACTTCATTTTTGGATTCGGAGTATCGAATTTAGCCTAAGGTGAAATTTTGGTAATTTTCGGATAACTTTCATATTCTGATGAATAGTGAAAATTACTAAATTATAATTAAAAACAACTTTTTTAATCGAAATAATTAATTGTGATAAATCATTAATTTGAGTGGTTTTAAAGTATATTTAGAATATATTTTTACAGTTTAATACAATGTTGGTCATTGGATGTAATTTCACATTTAAACCAGACATAATCAAGTGTCAATCTTTTGATAGATTTTGTTTCTTAAAAACACGCTATTTGTTTTAACAGCGGGATTTAATTATAAAATTAATTAATGCAACTTTTATGTTATGAATTTGGTAAAATAGTCTTCATTTTTGAATTCGGAATATGAAATATAGCTTAGGATGAAATTTTGGCATTTTTCTGAAAAACATCAATTTTTGATGAATAGTGAAACTACTAAGTGGTAGTTAAAAAAATTGAATTTTTCATAAAACTTAATTTTACCGCTTCTGTGAATGGAATTTCAAAAATCCGAGAGACACGGTTGATGTCAGTAAGTAAAATGTGGTTCAATGAGATGAAAATAATTTTTGGTGAATAGTAACTTTTTACTTTTATTTACCACGGTTAAAAGTATATAGGGTAATTAAGGGTAAGAATGATATTAATATTACCCTAACACATATCCT
Organism: Viscum album; assembly: GCA_963277665.1. Taxonomy (NCBI): domain Eukaryota; kingdom Viridiplantae; phylum Streptophyta; class Magnoliopsida; order Santalales; family Viscaceae; genus Viscum; species Viscum album. The sequence continues at coordinate 593,728,798 of OY728162.1, read as the reverse complement.
AATTCTATTGGACAATTGTATCTCAACCAAAAACAACTTTAAGTGTAAAATATTATCATTTAGGCCCACTTGGATTAGATTAGGACATTTATTATTATTTAATTCAAAGAAGAGTTAAAAGAGTTAAAATCAAAGTTTATTTACTAAAACATTTTTAATATAGGGTTATACATAAGATAAATTCGATTGTAAATATTCACTAGAAATCTAAGAAGATTTCCCAAATAATGGTATTTTATTTGTAATTTTTAGACATCAAATAAGTTAATTTATTTATGACACAATGATGATGCAGTAATTATCTTATTAATGAAATATTGACATAATTGATGTTATAAACACCAAACGAAATATAATTTGAGACTTTTTATGAATTCCACTAATTTTCTAGGATACTATGATATATTAGTGTTGATTTAATCAACTTGGTTCGAACATATAATTCTGTTATGACTTTCACAAAAATCATATATCAAATAGTGTCAAAATTGACACAAAATAGTTTTTAAATCAAATATTATATTATTAATTGTTATTCCTAAAAATCTAAGGTTCGGCCAAATGACTTAGATAAGGATATATATATTAATAATAAACAATTTGGGGTTCGTTTGCCATTTTATAGTAAGTGTATTAACCATATAGTGAAAGAAAACAAAAAGACACGGTAAAAGTTAAATTATTTAACTTAGAGTTAAATCTAATTGATAAGGTTAAAATAATTCCCTAAACTTGTCTAAATCTTATTGGTTGATAGGATTTCGACCCAACCCCACTTTAGCTTCGAAATAAGACCTGTTGTAACCATTATAAACCGATTTTTACATTAATATAAAATAATATTTTGAGGTATTCCTAAGGTGCCCCTCTCCTCCCTTATAAAAGGGCACCTCCCCCCCCTCCTCCTCACACCAATTTGAGCACTCAAGCTCGGCCAACCCCTGCCATTTTCTCCTCTACACTTCCCTAGAATAATCCTAGAGGTCCTGGTCTTCTCCAAAGACCAATCTTAGTTCCTTAAGTGGAGGATTCAAAGAGGCGTTCCAAAGAAGAGGTAATATCCATTACCGATCTTTTCAATTTCTTTCTTCTTCAACTTCTTCTTCTTTAGTTGTTTCATGATAAAGTAATAACATAAGTATTACTTACATACTGATATGTTATTATAAATATGAAACAACCCTAATTCACCTTCTATCCATCCTACGGAAAAATGAAATCACCGCGCGTGCGTACGTACGGAATACCGTCTCCACGCCGTGGTGTAATCTATTTTCCACCATCACCTTACAAGGATGGGTATAATGGTGTAATGAGTAACTATATATGATTATTATTAAGTAATATTGATACTGAAATAATATATATATATACTCCAATACAATTCCATGATCATAGGAACGATATCATCAGTCGTGCGTACGTACGGAATACCGTCTCCACGATGTGATGCGACTCGTTCTACATGATCTTCATTTCATAATGATTATATAAATGAATTGAATGAATGAATATGGTATATAATACACTAGTACCATTCTGTAAATTAATTATCTATAACCTAAAGATAAGAATAAGAATTTATTCAACAAAACACGCATAAGAACAAAAAGTTATAAAGACCCGAGTAACAAATAACAATGAAATATTACTAACAAGAAGCTAATAATATGACCATATATGATATCATATCAATATTTATGATTCTGGAATAAGTCAATAACATTATTTAAACCATTATACAGGAGCTTCGGACATGAACAAAGCAAATCGGACCTAAGGTAAGGGAAATATCACAATCTCATTTTTTATCCGAGATTGTTTATTCGTAAGTATTTACTGGGGTGTATTTTATCATCCACATCCATGTTTCATCAATATGTAATATTATTTCCATCCACCTACAATTTTTTAAATCCATTTTTACCCTTCGGTGAGTTTTTAGTAATACGTATGAAAGGAATCTTTTGTCGTTTTTCGTACGAGGTACTTTTTGACTTTTCCGACAAAAGTACGAAGAATGTTTTTTTTAACTTATACGGCACGAACGGATTTCTACTGTTTTATAAAGCCTTATTTTCATGATGCTTCCTCTAAAAGATTTCATGACTATTTTCAATAAAATCTCTTTTTTTAAAATTGCATGATGTTTTGTGAAAAGAAATTAATTTTGAAGAAGAATGGATATTTTCCTCAAGAATTCAATTCAAGTGTTTTATCAAAATTATTTTCCATCTAAGATAATAAAGGGTTCTGTTTCTATCCATATTTTTACATTGATTTGACTATGTTGTGATGGAATTATGTTTATTAATTCCTTTATCTTATATGAATTGATTTATGATGTCATGATGTTTCAAGAATCCCATTTTTGTTACATGTGTTATGCGATGATGTATGTTTTATGATTATGTGGCACACATAAGAAAGGATTCATTATGAGATGGGTGGGACCTATATCTCCCTCCAATGCATTGGGTAAAGATTTTATATCTCATGAGATAGACATGGCTGGAATGGTAGGTTATACCGGTTCAGTGAAACAGGACTGAAACGAGGGTTACTCGATTCAGAAAGGGACTTTGTCCACTAAGATAGTCTTGGCAATGAGTCTTGACTAACAAGAAATGATTCTCTATGATTATGTGTGGATGCCACAAAGTTTCATGTTTTATGTTATGATTATTGTGATTACATTTCACTGCCATGATTTACCCCATGTTATGAAATTATGATCTCTTCTGCAGGTTAAGATTTCCAAAAGTTATGTGCTTATGTATATGATGTGATCGATATTTCTTTTGTTTACCCTTACTGAGCATTTGAGCTCACCCTTTTATGTTTTCTTTTCCCCAGGATATAAAGAAAGGTTTTAGGTAAAAAAAAGGGAAGATCTTTATAGGAGATGTTGAAGATCTTTCACCACGATTAGAAGATTACGTTCCGAGTTTCCAATGACACTAAACTATTACGATCCTTGTGTGTGTGTTTTTGTTATGTACTAAGTATTCCGCAAATGTAATGTAATGTCAATGTGCGTCAAGATACGGGTCTCTACATCCTACCTTGCCAAAATTATTGTGCAACCATCCATCAAAAAGAAGATTAAGGAAGCACAAAGGGATGATGTGGAGATACAAATGAGGGTGAATTTAGTAAAAGGAAGATGCAAGAGTTCCATATCGACGATGATGGTGTGATACGGTTTGGAATGTGGATTTTTATGCCTTCATCACGTGGGATAACGAAGGAGATATTAGACTATAAAGACACAGAAATTTAAAGTAATTTGTTTTAAACAAATACTTTGGAATTTTATGAGCGCGCAGTTTCTGACGGCGCTTGATTCTGAGGCCCGGTGTGCCCAGAATCAATTTTCTATGTTTAACTCGGGTACGTTCAGTGAACGAACGAGTGGGTTTTTTCTATCTTTTTAATCGGTGCTCAGAATTAAAATCTGAGGGCACTGATGATCTCGTAGCGCCGGTAATTTCTTAAGGGTCACTTACCGTAGATGAGTTCGCAAAAGGGGAGAAGATTATTTTTGGGGGATTGTTTAAGAAATAAATAAAAATTGATGGAACAATTTTAATTATTTTTGTAAGGGTGGTTTTTCCCTCCCATGGGTAGTTAAGGGTGGGGCTCCTAGCCACCTAACTACCCAAGTGTGGGTGTTAGAGAGGTGGGGTCCGCACGACCACCACCATTAATTCCCTCTAAACCCATTAGTAAACCCCCCGCCATTAATTTTGACAACCTCCATCAATTGTCACCTCAAACCATTAAATTATGTCAACCCATAATTTAATGAGGAACCTTCCTTTTCCCCTATTTAATTTAACCTTCCAATGTGTTTAATTATGGGGAACCTTTTTTCTCCAATCCTTAATTAAATGAAAACAAATTTTAATTAAGGTGGTGATTTAATTCCGAGGGAGTTTCTTTGCGTGGATAATAAAATAATAGGGAAGCCTTTTATTTTGGTGATTAAGGGAGAGAGCTTTGTTGTGCGACGAAGAACGCCGACCTTCGATGAAGGACGATGAATAACGCTGCTTCCTCGGAGATCGACGACGCGATCCATGTACCATGATGCCTATGATCCTCTTCTCCGCGACGCCATGTACCGCAACGCCGACGATCATCTTCCCATTCGAGGTAGGTGTTTATTTTTGACAATGATAAAACTCCCATGTTTGTTTTCCTCTAAAACATGAACATGGATCAACTAATTATCAAGTTGATCCATGAACTATTATTTGTGGGTTGGGGACTAATATTTGCAGGAAATTCTTGGGAGTTGTTTAAAAACCACTAACGCGGTGGGTGCAGGTTAAAAAACAAGCCCGAATCACCACTGCTTTGTTCTTGTTGTGCGGAAAAATTGGCGATGGTGAAGAAAGGTCGTAATGGAGATTGGAGGCCTTTACAGTAATTTACGATTCCCAGAGAGACCGGAGACACATTCAGGAGCATGAACGGACCACCAGAGCGGCTCCGGTGGCCCACGGACATCTCCGGCGGCGCATGCCGCCGTCGCGGTGGTGCCCCAGCGTGCCTCCAGGAGGAATCGCCATTACTTTAGCCGTGGCGTTAGGAAGCCGGATCCAGCGGCAACACGGGATCCAGATGTGACGCGGCGACCGCATGCCACGACCGTGGAGCGCACGGGAGGGGGGACTGCGTCCCCCCCCCCCTTCTCGGCCCGCTGGTCGAGCCAGCACGCCCCATGGCTGGGCCGGGGTGGGTAGCACAGACCGGGTCGTGCCGCGCCGAGCTGAGCCGGACTTGGACCCGGTTCGGGCTGACCCTGGGGGGTCGGGCCGGGCGGGGCTGGGCCCAGACCCCCACTTCGGACTGTTTTCATTCATTTTCCCATAACATGGGATGCATGCCTCTGATCTATGCACTATCTATTACGTTGGGATCCTTGGATCGAAAAGGTCATTTCAGTATATCACACTCAAGGTTTTGAAGAACATTGCGCACGACTGTGTTGGTTCGAACACGAAACCAACTGGGCCCTCGGAGCGGAAACGCTTATAATTTAACCTCTGGATGTCTGATTGACGTGCTGTCGACTTTGTTGAATTCCTCTTAGTGAGAAGGTTCTATTGGATTTCTCCGTACGAGGATTCGATGCAGCTGGAGTAAGGTCGGGTTGGTTTTAACTTAAAAACCAACTGGGCCACTGGGACGGAAAAACCAATATCCCTTAGACCAGGCATCCGATTGACGCGTCGTCTATCGCGTTGAGTTCCTTTTTACGAGACGGAAAATTATGATACATCAAATATATACTTCGTGACAGTTGATGTATTGACCCCTTGGAACGTGGAGCGGACCCTCCTGGAATCGAGCGTGCTCTGTGTAGGAACCCTAGAGCTGGCTGCAACTGCGACGATGACGACTGCACATGGATCCTCTGTGTGTTCAGTAGCGAGGACAACTGTACTTGGATCCTATGTGGGTTCTGTAGTGATGACGACCATTTTGGGATCCTTCGTGGGTTCGACGATGATGACTACTATTCTTGTATCCTCTGTGGGTCCGGCAGTATTTGACTATGTACTTGTATATTATGTCGGTCCGGAAGAGTTGCAGGTCTTGTTTCCTTTGTGGGTCCAATAGCTTAGCTAGTCTTGTATCCTTTGTGGGTCCGAAAGCATAGATGAATCAGTGGCTACATCTGATCATCTGTATCTCCTTACTAAGTGTATACATGTGGGATCTAAGTCTTTAATCTCAATCATTATCTTTGATGTGGTTTACTTGCTTTTCCAATGTGGATTGGGTTGTGCTTTCCTATGTGGACTGGGTTGTGCTTAGGCTCGGGAGCTGGAGCCAAACTGTAACTAATGACATAGGAATATGTATGGGAATATACCTAAGTAGTGTTATTGATACATAGTGATTGTATCTTTCCCCTGTGGTTTATCTTTCGTGGATTCTGAGAGAACTTTGGGGGTCTCAGGGTCCCAACTGAGTATCACATGCTCACCCCTGTATGGGCTATGCATGCACTACGTTGTGTTGGATGCAGACGATGGACAATGCTGATCGTGGTTGAGGCTTGTGGAGAGGGACGGTACCCGGTGGTGGACTATCAGGCGGGACGTACACGGAGTGGACAACCAGACAAGAGGATCCGACGAGACTATCTATACTCACCCTTCAGGTGGGAGTTCTGGAGGATGTCTTGGTGGTTGCTGTTCTACTTTCAGCTGTTGTTCATACTTTTCTCAGTTGTACTGTACTTTCAGTTGGGTTTGTATACTGGCCCAATTACATTCCAACACATACTTTTGTACTCAGTTTAATTAGTTTTTACTTCAGATTTCGTACTTTTTGGTGTTTGTTATCTTATATAAAGGCAATACCTTCCCTTTTTCAGGATTTACACCTTTGGTGTTAGTCTCCAGCCCCTGGCCTATGGAAGGCGGGCTTGGGGTAGTCATGGCCCGGGCCCCATGGATGGGTCATGACAAATTGTTATTAGAGGAGTTGGTTCTACCACAGAACTTAGGACTCTGATAATTTCTTCTATGTGAGGCAAAAATGTTTGGAGTAATGAGGGTGGTTATCAGTCTAGGGAGTCTAGTGTTGATGCGGTGGCCGACGTATCCATACACCAGGACCCTAACTTCTGATTTCAGACTCAGTTCACAAAAACATTGATTTCATGTGTGTTTCAAAAGTTTTCTTTTGATTACTTTATGTAAGCTCACTAGGTATACTATATTTATCATGGTGCACCTGTTTCTTTTCAGGATGTCTCCACGATGGTAGCCAGCTAGGGTTCTGAGATTTATGCGAGACAGAAACCCACCGAGCGACAAGGCCTCGGTGCAGGGCCCCATTACCACCGAGGCGCCGACGGTACCTTTACCCACCGTGCGACATGGCCTCGATGCAGGGCCGCATTACCGCGGAGGCGCCGACAATACCTTTACCCACCGAGCCACCAATGCTACCATCCCCAGTGGCAGAGAGTGCACACTGCCTCAGCGCATTGCACGATTTTCTGAGATAGAGGCCACCCAGGTTCAGCGGAGAGATGGATCCTCAGGCAGCTGAGGATTGTCTAGAGGCCATTGTCAGAGTCTTCAGGTTGGTAGGGATTCCATCAGACTTTATAGTGATCCTTTCCGCGAGTATCCTCCATGCGGAAACAGGTAGATAGTGGAGCCTGATGCTCGAGGTTCAGTACGAGGCATCCCTTCTTTGGACAGACTTCGAGAGCCTCTTCCGTTCGGAGTTCGTTCCAGCCACCCTCCATGCGGTGCGCATCCAGGAGTTACTACAGCTGCGGCTGAGCAACATGTCAGTAGCCCAGTACTCGGAGAGATTTATCGACCTCTCGTGATACACCACAGACATGGTACGAGACCCATTCTTCTGGGCCCGGACCTTTTAGCAGGGGTTGATACATGAGACTAGGGCTTTGACGATCCCACTCAGCATCCCGACTTAGGAGGGGGTTTTAGAGCGAGCCCTGCTAGTGGAGAGATTTCTCACTGAGCAGCCATCAGCAGCGAGACCCATCACAGGACGGCACGGAGCGGAGTCTTCCACAGTAAGCAGTCGACAGACGACACATGGGTCCAAGCAGACTAGGCCGTTAGGTGGGAGACCTCAGGACATAGGTTCGGCTGTGCAGGGCACACGACACAGTGCCAGCCTTCCAACGAGCAGACAGTGCTATGCATGTGGTGGGTAGGGTCACATGGCTCGTGGCTACCCGACCCGCCATGCAGATGAGCAGTAATCAATGGAGGGACCTCCGTGGTAGAGGCAGAGGTTCGACCGTGGCGGTCTTCCAGGAGTAGGCGTATGGGGAAGAGGAGCTGGCCGAGCAGCGGGAGGTGGATGATGCTTCGAGGCTCTACCACCACCACCCCCAAGAGGTCCACCCGACCATAGGGAGCTGAAGGGTAGAGGTAGGCTCAGCTCCAGGTAGCAGAGGCTTACGACCACAGAGCACCTGAGATGATTCAAGGTACTATCTGTGTCTACTCCACCCTTGCTGCAGTTCTTATAGACACAGATGTGAGTCATTATTTTATTGTTTCTTCCCTTGTACGGATCTCGGTGATTCCGACGGAGCCGTTGGCTCGATCCTTGCGGCTAGAGACTCCTACGGGAGCAGACTCGACGATTACGCACTGGTGATGGAAATGTGTGCTTAATCTAGGAGGTGGGAGATTCAGTTGGGATCTTCTTGTAGCAGCGTCGAGGCCTTACGATGTTATGTTGGGTATTTACTGGTTATCTACAGTCCATGCCCAGATCGACTATATTAGGTGCAAGTTGCAGTTTTTCTGCACGGCTGGGACCAGTTTCACCTTCACCGGCGATAAGGGAACCTTCACAGCACAGGATGGACTCACGCAGAGGAGAGAGAAGCTAATTACACACCAGATGGCTAGTCTCATCCTTGGAGCAGTCGACGTGCGGATTCTGAGTTTTCCTATAGTGGTGGACCAGTATGCGGACGTTTTTCTTGATGATGTTCCAGGCCCACCTCCTCGCAGGGAGGTAGATTTCTACATAGACATATACCCGAAACATCACTGATATCCACCCCAGCATATCGGATGGCTCCAGCCGAGCTTTGTGAGATGTAGGTACAGCTGGAGGACTTATAGGAGAGAGGTTTCATCTGACCCAGTGTTTCACCCTGGGCTTCTCCGGTCCTTTTTTCCAAGAAGGCGGATGGGGTCTTGCGACTGTGTGTCGATTACCGTCTCCTAAACTAGGTGACCATGAGGAAAAAGTATCCTATTCCGAGGATTGAATACCTATTTGATCATCTCAAGGTAGAACGTTGGTTCTCGAAGATAGACCTCTGGTCAAGCTATCATCAGTTCCGAGTTTAGGGCGAGGATGTGAAGAAGATGGCCTTCAGGTGTCGGTACAACCACTATGAGGTCTTGGTCATGCCCTTCGCTGTGACCAACGCTCCAGCAGTGTTCATGAGTCTCATGAACATGATCTTCCAGCCCTACCTCGATCGGTTTGTCATAGTCTTCATTGACGACATACTGATTTACTCGACGACTGAGGAGGAGCACGCCTACCACATGCGTGTTGTACTGGATACACTGCGAGAGCACCAGCTTTATGGTAATATCTCGAAGTGAGAGCTCTAGCTTAGATAGGTCCACTTCTTAGGGCACTCCATCTCTGAGACGAGATTTGCAGTAGATCCCACAAAGGTCGAGGCGGTACTTTCTTGGGAGCCTCCTAGGAGCGTGATAGAGGTGCAGAGTTTCCTAGGTCTGGCTGGGTACTATTGGAGATTTGTGCCAGACTTCTCCAGAGATGTAGCACTGCTTACAACTTTGATGAAGAATGATAAAACCTTCGTGTGGGAAGACAGTTGTCTGTAGAGATTCCAGGAGATGAGGCGGAGATTGACCAGTGCACCCATCTTGAGGTTGTCAGAGGAGGGCGCAGGGTACGTAGTTTACTACGACGCATCAGGTACCGGACTCGAGTGTGTCCTGATGCATGAGAGAGCAGTAATCGCTTACGGTTCATGGCAGCTGAGGCCTCTTGAGAAGAACTATGCCACCCATGACCTAGAGTTATCAGTAGTGGACTTCGCCCGGAAGATGTGGCAACACTATCTGATTGGTGAGCGCTTTATAGTCTACTCTGACCACCAGAGTCTCAAGTACATCTTCTCACAGAAGGACCTGAACATGAGACAGCATCGATGGCTCGAGTTCCTCCAGGATTATGACTTTGAGATTGTATATACTATTGGGAAGGGGAACGTTGTGGCTGATGCTCTCAGCAGAAGATCGGGCCTTCAACTACTTGGAGAGATGACAGATCAGTTAGCCGCTTTACAGATATCCTTCATGGATAGTGATGGGGCATCCTATCTTCAGTCCCTCACAGTAACTCCTCCAATAAATCAGTGGGCCATAGAGGCACAATGTGGGGACGTGGAATATGAGACGCGACGTGCACAGATATCCTCTGGACAGGCACCTAAAGGATTTTCTGTAGGATGAGAGCACACCATCTTTTTCAGGGGACGTACCATGGTACCAGTTAAAATATATGAGGAGGTTTTGAGGGAGTTCCACACTTCCCCTATAGCGGTACATCCTGGGGTAGTGAAGATGTATCAAGACCCCAAACGATAGTACTGGTGGTCGGGTATGAAGAAGGTTTTGGCAGGATTAATTTCTCGATGCTTCACTTGTCAGTAATTGAAGGTAGAGGACCAGGTACCTTCAGGCTTGGTACAACCCTTAGAGGTCCCAGAGTGGAAGTGGGATGGTATATCCATGGATTTTGTGACAGATCTTCCACGTAATTCCAAAGGACATGACTCCATTTGGGTGATTGTAGACCGACTCACCATGTCGGACCACTTGTTATCTATCAGAGATCAGGGCTCGGAAGAGAGCTTAGGACGTCTCTACGTTCAGAAGATCTTATGGATTCATGGTGTTCCAGCATATATCATCCCTGATCGAGACTCGCACTTTACTTCCCAGCTTTGGAAGGGATTGCAGGAGGCCTTTGGGATGCAGCTACGCCTTAGCACTGCCTTTCACCCACAGACAGATGGGCAGAAAGAGAGGACCATCCAGATGCTCGAGAACATGATCTGTCCATGCATCCTTTACTTTATTCGCGGATGGGAGGATCACCTAACCTTGGTGGAGTTTGCGTACAACAACAGCTACCACTCCACCATCGGGATGGCACCATACGAGGCACTATACGGCCAGCCTTGCAGATCACCTCTGTGCTGGACTGACCTTGGGGAGTCTGCACTCTTAGGACCAGAGATGGTTCGGGCTACGACTGAGAAGATGCAGGTCATACAGGAGCAGATGAGGACTGCATAGAGCAGACAGAAGTCCTATGCTGATAAGAGGCAGAGAGCACTAGAGTTCGAGGATGGCGACCATGTTTTCTTACGGGTCTCACCTTGACGTGGATTATGAAGATTTGTCTAGGGAGGAAACTTATATCCAGGCTTCATCAGGCCTTTTCAGGTCCTCAATAAGGTAGGCGAGTTGTCTTACCTCCTAGACCTTCTACCTCAGTTGCACTGGGTGCACGACGTCTTCCACGTATTTCAGCTGAGGAGATACGTGCACGACCTGACGCATATCATTGATCACGGGGAGCTGGACATCGATGACGGGGAAACTTTTGTGGAGGTCCCGGTGGAGATCAAGGATTGACCATAGTGGGTCCTATGTGGACGGTCGATACCTCTAGTTCGCATTAGTTGGAAGCACAGGAACCTCCAGGAGATCACAAGGGAGCGAGAGGCTCAGATGCGTGCGCAGTACCCTCTTTTTTTCCCCTAGTTTTTGTTGTAGCTTTACAGGGACGTAAAGACCTATGGTGGGATTAATGTAAAGAATAGGAAATTTAAATGAATTTTTTTTAAAAATACTTTGTAATTTTATGAGTGCGCAGATTCTGACATCGCTTGATTCCGAGGCCCAGTGTGCCCGGAGTCAATTTTCGAAGTTTAGCTCGAGTACATTCAGTGAACGAAAGAGCGGGGTTTTCTAACTTTTGAACCGGTGCTTGAAATTAAAATCCGAGGGCACCGATGAACTCGAAGCACTGGTAATTTCTTAAGGGGGCACTTACTATATTTGCGTTCCCAAAAAAGGAGAAGATAATTTGGGAGGGGGGGTTGTTTAAGAAATAAAGAAAAATTGACGGAACAATTTTTATTATTTTTGTAAGGGTGGTTTTTCCCTCCCATGGGTAGTTTAAGGTGGTGCTCGCAGCCACTTAACTACCCATGTGTGGGTGTTAGAAAGGTGGGGTCCGCATGACCCCCACCATTAATTCCCTCTAAACCCATTAGTAAACCACCCATTAATTTTTACAACCTCCACAATTTGTCACCTCAACCCATTAAATTATGTCAACACATAATTTAATAAGGAACCTTCCTTTCCCCTTTTTAATTTAAACTTCCAATGCGTTTAATTATGGGGATCCATCTTTCTCACATCCTTATTTAAATGAAAACACATTTTAATTAAGGTGGTAATTTAATTCCGAGGGAGTTTCTTTGCGTGGATAATAAAATAATAGGGAAGCCTTTTATATTGGCGAATAAGAAAGAGAGAATTATTGTGTGACAAAGAACGCCAACCTCCGATGAAAGATGATGAAGAACGCTGGTTCCTCAGAGATTGATGATGCGAAGCCGTGTACCGCGATGCCTACGATCCTTTTCTTCATGACGTCGTGTACCGCAACGCCGACGATCGTCTTCCCTGCCGAGGTAGGGGTTTATTTTTGAGAATGATAATACTCCCATGTTTGTTTTCATCTAAAACATGAACGTAGATCAACTAATTACCATTTTGATTTGAGAACTATTATTTGAGGTTTGGGGATTAATATTTTGGGGAAATTGTTGGGAGTTGTTTCAAAACCACTAACGCGGTGGGTGCGGGTTAACGAACAAGCCCAACTCACCGCTGCTTTGTTCTTGTTGTGAAAAACAATTGGAGATAGAGAAGTGAGATCTTAATGGCGATAGGAGGCCTTTTTAGTAATCTACGTGTCCCGTGGAGTCGGTAGACGCATTTGGGAGCAAGAACAGACCACCGGAGTGACTCTGGTGGCCCGCTGACATCTCCGGCGTTGCGGGTCGCCGGCACGACGGCGTGCCGACAGGAGAAACCGCCGTGGCTGTAGACGGCTGGATCCCGCGGCTGTATGGGATCAGAAAGGGATGTGATGACCACGTGCCACATCCATGGAGCACAGGGGAGGTGGGACCACGTCCCCCCCTCCGCGGCCCGTTGGCCGGGCCCAGACCCCCCAATTCGGACTTTTTTTCAGTCATTTTCCCATAACATGTGCTGCAGACCTCCGATCGATGCACCGTCAGTTGAGTTTGGATCCTTGGATTGAGATGGCAGTTTAGGTATATTACACTCAAGGTATCGGAGAAATTTGGGTATGGCTGGGTTTGTTTGAACACGAAACCCAACGGGCCCTCGGAGAGGAAACACTTATAACTTAAGCTTCGGACATCCGATTGACGTGATGTTGACATTGTTGAATTTCTCTTAGTGAGACAGTTCTTTTGGATTACTCCTCTTGAGGTTTGGAAATGTATGGAGTATGGTCGGTTTGGATTTAACTTAGAAACCAACCGGGCCTCTGGGACGGAAAAGCCAATATCTCTCAGACCGGGCGTCTGATTGACGTGCCGTCTGAGGCGTTGAGTTCATTTTGACGAGACATAACATTGTGATAAATCAAATCTGGACTTTGTGACAGTTGATTTATCGACCCTTTGGCTCGTGGAGCAGACCCTTCTAGAATCGAGCATGTTGTGTGCGGGAACCCTAGAGCTGGCTATGACTGCGACGATGACGACTGCACTTGGACCCTCCATGGGTTTGGCAGCGAGGAAGACTGTACATGGATCCTCCGTGGGTTTGGCAGCGACGACGACCGTACTGGGATCCTCCATGGGTTTGATGGCGACGAATACCTGTTCTTGTATCCTATGAGGGTCCTGTAGTATTTGAATCTGTACTAGTATCATTTGTGGGTCTGGAAGAGTAGCTGGTCTTGTATCCTTTGTGGGTCTGACAGCTTTGCTGGTCTTGTATCCAATGTGGGTCCGACAACATAGATGAATCAGTGGCTACATCTGATAATCTCTATCTCCTTAAGAAGTGTATACATGTGTGAGTTGAGTCATGAATCTCAATCATTATCTTTGATGTGTTTGACTTGATTTTCCTGTGTGAATTGGGTTGTGCTTTCCTATGTGGACTGGGTTGTACTTGGGCTCGGGAGTTGGAGACAAACTGTAACTGATGACTTAGGTATATGTATGGTCATATACCTATGTAGTTTTATTGATACATAGTGATTGTATCTTTCCCTTTTGGTTTATCCTTAATGGATTCTGAGAGACCTTCGGGGGTCTCGGGGTCCCTACTGAGTATCGCATACTCACCCATGCATGAGCTATGCCCGCACTATGTTGTGTTGGATGCAAAAGACAGACATTTTTTATCATGGTTGAGGCTTGTGGAGCGGGACGGTACCCAGAGGTGGACTATCAAGCATGACATACACGGAGTGGACGACCGATCCCGAGGAGCTGACGAGACTATCTCTACTCACCCTTCAGGTAGGAGTTCCGGAGGACTTCTTGGTGGTTACTGCTCTACTTTCAGCCGTTGTACTTTATTTTCACATTTTTACTGTACTTTCAGTTGGATTTGTATACTGGCCAATTTACTTTCGAGAACTTGCTTTTGTACTCAGTTTACTTTGTGTTTGCTTCACCTTTTGTACTTTGTGGTGTTTGTTATCTTATATAATGGGAATGCCATCCCTTTTTTAGGGATTTACGCCTTTGGTGCTGGTCGCCATCCCTTGACCTATGGAAGTAGGGCTTGGGGTAGTCACGACACAGACCTAGAGGACGAGTCATGACATAGACAATCCACATAGCTCAACTTTCTCAATCCATACTAGGAGTACCAAGACGTATCGTGATCTCCGAGAACACTTCTGGTGGGATAACATGATGAAGGAGATTGTGGAATATATATCAAGGTGTTTGGTATGTCAGCAAATTAAAGCTAAGCAACAAAAGTACAAAGATATGATTCATCCATTGCCTATAACCATGTAGAAATGGGAAACTTTTACTATGGAATTTTTCATGGGTCTCCCAAAGACGTCGAAGGGAAATAATGTGATATGGGTTGTGGTTCATCGACTCACCAAAACTACTCATTTTATAGCTACATGGGAAGATCTCTCACTTGAACGCCTTGCAATGACATATGTCAAGGAAGTGGTGATACTGCATGGTGTTCCACTCTCAATTGTCTCTGACTGTGATACAAGGTTTACATCTAAATTCTTGGGGAGCCTTCTACAGGCTTTGAGTACTGAATTAAATTTTAGCACTTCCTATCACCCCCAAACTGATGGCCAATCTGAATGGACAATTTATATGCTTGAATATATGCTATGAGCCTTCTCTCTAGAATTTAAAGGAAAATGGGATGAGCATCTACCATTGGTTGAGTTGTCATATAACAAGAGCTTCCACTCAATTATTCAGATGGCTCCATATGATGCTTTGTATGGAAAGCGATGTAGAACTCTAACCTATTGGGATGAAGTTGGAGAAAGAGAGATACTTAGAGCCGATCCTGTTCTAGAGATGACATAGAAGGTTCAAGTCATCCAAGAAACAAATCAAAGCTACTCAGAGTTTGAAAAAGTTCTATGCTGACAACCGTCGAAGGGACTTGGAGTTCGACATTGGAGACAATTTCTTCCTACGAATATCTACATAGAATAGAGTCATGAGGTTGGAAATGAAATGGAAGATAAGACCAAGGTGCGTTGGCCCATTTGAGATCCTTGAATGCATGTGGGTTGTGGCCTATCAGCTTGCACATCCACTGAATATGGCTCAAGTTCATGATGTGTTTCACATGTCACTCCTGAGGAAGTACATACCTGACACTCACATGTACTAAACTCAGACGTGGTAAAGCTGGAAGATGATCTCTCCTATGAGGAGAATCCAGTAAAGATTCAAGATCGTAGAGATAAGGTTCTAATCAACAATACAACCCATATTTTTAATGTTTTGAGGAGGAACCATAAGTTTGAGAAAGCAACTTGGGAACTGTACGAGGCAATGAAGGAGAAGTACCCTCACCTGTTTGTGTAAAGTGAAATTTTAGGGGCGAAATTTCTTAAGGGGGGAAGAATGTTACGACCAAAATATTATCAATGGAAATTACCTTCTTATAAGTTTGTCCTAAAATAACATGAAGAGACAACATAATTAACTACTAAGTGCTACGTGACCATTAAACATTAGTTCTCACTTTTGTATTTTGAATTTGGAAAATCTGACATACACGGTTGTGTTCAAGATGATTTTTGGAGTCTAATGAAATAAAAATACTTTTTGGTGAATAGTAACATAGACTTATGAATAGTATCATTCTCTTATGAATTGTGATATACTCTAATGAATAGTAACTTTACCTATGATAGTGGAAAAATAGTAATCAAGTAAAAGTATGATGTACATATATTTTAGAATAACTAAATGAATGTTTTAGAACTTTTTATGTAATAAGTTATAATTTTAATTAAATATTAAATTACTAACATTTAGAATATTATTTTTGAAAAATGAACTTCATTTCTGTTTTCTACACATCTAAAAATGGTTGGGGTAAATTTTTAAGATTTTTCTGAAATATTTGAATTTTGATGAATAGTGAAATACCGTAATTTACAAACTAAGCTAAATAAGCTAATTACAGGGTCATGTGTGATGTTATGATGATGTAAGCACAATTGTTTCGGAATTAAATTATAAAATATCTATTCTTGGTTATGCAAGACTCACTATTCCTATTCTAGTGTTGAATTAATAAACTAATGAATTTTATATTAAGGAAACCCCTCTCCCCACCACTATAAATACCACCCTTCACACCCTCATTTCATCACACCTACCAAGCTTGAAGCCTTATCTAAATTCTTCCCAAGAATATTCCCAAGCCCCTTTCCTACGTCCAAGAGCTCTTTGTCTCATCAAAAGACCAATCTTAGAGCCCTTAAAGATGATTTGAAGAGGAGGATTCAAGAGGTAATTTCTCCCCCTCTTCTTCTTTAATTCCCTTTCAATTTCCAGTTATTTTCTTATTATATCCCCACATATTTTTATCCAAATGGTATGATAACTAAAATATCATGAATATACTATTGTTTTATGATACTAATGAGATATTATATCATCCATCACATTTACCTCTTATATTTATTTTTTAAAATAGCACGTTGTTCGTGAGGTGTAAATTTATAACCTTCAAGAACGACATGTTTACTTCTTCATTTTCTACCATCAGATCTGGTCATGAAATCATTTTTATTGTTGATCCAGAATATTTTATATGTATTATGTCCTATTTAATGTTATGTAACTAACTTATGTACAAATTACTAAGTGATCATATAAAACAATTTCGTTTTGATCGAAAAACTTCTCAAATTAACCCAAACAATTATCATTTAATTCTTATCTAATGATTCTTTCTAATGAATATAATATGAATCATTATAAGATAATTAAAACTCCTCTAATATCATTATCAAAATGTAATATCATATCTGTATGTTTACACATGTTCTATCAAAACTTCAATTTAAGAATATAAGTGAACCACTAAAGAAAACCATAAACACAAACATTCTCGAACAATGTTTTTACATTCTATAATTAATCCAAAGGAACATAAAATGAAATAATGAAACAATAATTAACCTTATTCATGTATAAATTGTTCTGTAATTTCAAATTAATGAATATAATGTCATTATACAAGACATTAAAGAGAAGGAACCATTTGGATACAAGGTAAGGGTAAATTCTCAAACCCAACTTTCATCCTTTGGGTTCTCCCTCTTTCACTCCATTTTTTATTTGGGTAATCCTTAAACATAATTTATTCATCATTTCATTCCTTTTCTGGGATATAAATGTTTTCCCTTGGCCTTTATGGCACACAAAATGTTTTCCAAAAGAACTCTTCTTTTAAGAACACACCTTTTACTTCTCACTCAAAGTGGACAGTTCTTGTAACATGTATTTTATTACCTCATTATTTTGGGAACCCAACATTTATGAATTTGTTATTATGATATGAAACCCATTCCATTCCATGGGTTTGTTATGTTCATTTTTGATATTTTTTCTATGTGGTAAGCATGATAATGATAATGTTATGATGTGACGGGTGCGCCTGGAATTATATAGCGCAATATGAATGTTTCAAAGTGGCGGGTGATCCCAGGATTATACAACGCTCCAATTTATTAGTTAAATTGATGAATCTCATGAGTAAATGTGAAATTATTTGTGAAAAATATTCTATCTTGGTTCACAAGAATGTGTGGAAGTTAACCACTAATACACGATGTCTCATTTTTATGCATTGCCACATTTCAAGTCTTATATTTATTCTTCCTCTCTTGTTCTTAATTTATTTTCTTATGTCATGATTATGATCACACCATTATATATTATTTTTATATATCCTATTACTAGGATTTTAGCTCACCCCTTTTTATGTATATCCTCAGGTGGCTATATGTACTAATGAGAGGAGAAGTCCCAATAAGAATCTAGAGAAGAATAAATTAAATAAATTTTTATGCTTGATTATTTAATTGTTATGAATAGTCCTAGTTTTCCCAAGACACTAAAACTTTTGATCCTATATGTGTAATACTATTATCTTGTTTATCTTTAAAATAATGTAATAGTAATGTTAGAAAATGTTGGGTCTCTATAATGTGTCCCTCCACTTTTTGAATTAATTTCATGCTTCCATTGAATAATACTTTTTAGTCAAACTATAGAAAAAATAGATCTCACTTACATAGAGTTAAACTAGGCAGAGGAAGTCGTACATGTGAAATTAAAATCCACAATCTCGTTTAGCTGGGAATATTACTATTCTCTTTTACAAGGTCACATTTAACGATTTTAAATTACATTCCATTTTAATGTAATATATATATATTTTTCTATTTGATACAGGATTTTGGATTAATCTATCCCCATCAAGGAAAATCTATAAGATAAGGATGATTGATGTAGACATGACACTTTTTGTCCAGAATATCCATGGTTATGATAAGATTGAATTTAAACCATATGAAAATTTCTTGTTAAAGACAACTTTTGGGGGATTTATTGAATGTCGAAAATTTAGGGATGTCATGTAGGATATAACGCAAAATCTTATAGTAGGTATGCCACATATTTAACATCACACGGTCGTTCACTTGTCATATATGTAGTACATCAAATACTCCCTCTACGGTTTAGTAGGGGTACTATAGGGTGATTTTTCTCCCATTGAATAGTATAAGGCTAAATATATGGATTTACACAACTATATTGTGTGAAAAATACTGTTAAAAAAATGGTTATTAGTGGACTAGTTATCTAGGAATCAATATTTCTTATTTGTGGGAAGTCATAGATTATGCCTTCATGATCCTAATTAATCAAATACAACCCCCAACCCTAGTGATGGTATGTTTATTTTTTCTTATTAAATAAAAATAGTTTCTAAATCCCTAAAATTATAGAACATAAAATATGACCTCATATACTAACATTAGTCATGACCATGTTATACTAGAGGCCCCTACCATTGTGAATTTCTAAGAGGATTATTCTTGTAGACACAATTAAATAAAATTACCACCTATTTTCAAATTAGTTTTGAATTAAATGAATTACACTCACCACCATTTCATTAACATTATTAATGAACCCCATAGTCAATTGACATAATAAATTGAATTAAAACCATTTTAACATCATGGTTTTAGTAAAGAAATAACCCCTCGTTGTGGATTGAATATCCAACAAAATATAAAACTAGTGCTACACCAATGTATGGTTTTTTAGATGAAACCCCTCTTAAAATGTCTCATGCCTTAAGGGAAAATGGTTATTTTGAAGAACCTCATTATACATTCAATGAGGGTGTCTCCAAAACATTTATTTGTTGATTCAGATGAACCTCAGGACTAATGAATATCTAATCCCAATGTCGGTTATTGTATCGATTATTATAGATGTTAAAACGAAGTATTTATATTTCTTATGTTATAATAACAATGTATTTTTATAGATCTTATAGGAGATTCATTTCCTAGATCCTTAGTATGGAATTCTCCATCTCCTTCTCCTAATGAATCATCAAGGGTTCAAGCATTCTTCGCTAAAAATGAATCCCTCAAATAGTTTCTTTGTTCAATGTAGAGGTTGATAATATTATAAAAGAAATCATCATTAGAGAAGTCTAGTTACAATGATTACTAGATAACAACATCTCAGTTTCGAATACAACAAGGAAAATCAAAGATTAATTTGAGTTAAATAACCTCATCCAATTTTTCTGAAAAGATGATTTTCCCATTCTTGTGACATAGTTGTTGAATTATGCTATATTTGGGTTCTAGGACCACTCATTTATGGATGTATACTATAGGTATAACCAGATCTGCATGTCCCCTAAAGAGGAGGATTCAAACAACATTAAGGATCTGTAATTGATTTTATACTAGTAGGCAATGTCATTTTTATTGAATAACTTATGAGAAACATATCAGAGTGCTATGAATCATATCATCAAATCCGTTCTCTAGACAATATTTGAATACTATATGGATGAATTGGTGGTCAAATCTTTCTAGTGTTAGAACCATATCAAGGATCATGAGAATGATTATGGGTTCATTTGGTCATAGAATTTAAAGATGAATCCCTTGAATTGTGTAATGGAGGTATCCTCTCAATGTAAACAAGGATTCATGATCATATATATAGGAATTTTTATCAACCCAAATAAATAAAATACATCAATAAAATGTATCCATTGTGAAATCTATGGGAGATAAGATGACCTCAAGGCCTATTATCCTATATAAACTGATTTATTGTTAATCTGGATGAAAATATCAAGCCTTTATCATGTATCATGAAGAAAGGATCCATTTACCATTTTTATTTTGAGTTCTAGACCATGATTGAGGAAATAATGCAGCATCATTTATATAATTTGGTTTTGATTACATCCATATTAAGAAATTTATAGGTACTATATAAGATATATTGGGAATTGTCCCCATATTCCCATCTCTTCTAGATGTAAATGGTGACACGAGAAAAAAAAATTATATTATCATTGTCACATGATACCTAACTCCGAGACATGATAATTCACTATTTACAATAGCTTTGTCACACTAGTTTTAGGAATGTATAAGTTGTCACATTATATATAGAATCTTATGTTGCAAATGAGGATGTTATTTAGTATAAATTGTTTTTTTCTTCTATTTTATGTTAATCATGGAACGGAATATTACCATTTGTCAAGGAAAGGGGTCTTAAAATTAATCATGACCTCAATTTTGAAGGTGGAAACATTCCCTAGTGTTATCCCAATTTTTGGTTAATAAAATGTTGAAATGTTAAAATTGTTTTTGGAAAAGAACTTTGTGTGAATGATTGATGGTGGTATGGTACATTTCGTATATTTCTTGCTTTTTTATCATTTTTTCACAATATTGAAAGTGTAAAAAATCACACACATGATTATTATTTTGGATAAAAAGGTTGTGGAGAAGTGACTTATGCACACAATGTGATGTTAAAAGGAATTTTTCTCACTCCAAGAGAATATTATGTGCATAGATAAAGAAGAATCCAATTTTTACAAACCTGTTCAGAAAAGACTATAAATATGTAGATTCCCCCAATCATTACAAACAACTTTTCAAATAAGATAATGTTTCTCTACCGTACAAAAGGAATACATGTAGAATAATGGTAGAAGTTAAATCATACAATTAATATGTTTATTTAGACAATAAATGACCAAGTGAAATATAATATATTTCTCCTTGATGAATAAAAGCTGCACAAAAAAAATGGGTTGTGAAAAAACAATCATACACCAGAGTCGCAAATAATGATTGTAGGAGGAGTTGTTGCATGCTTGTGGAAATGTGTTCTTCTAGAAAGTGTTGAACATCCAATTTGCATGATCAGTGCATTCATGTGAATAAATTATCGACATTGAGTAAAGAAGAATCTCTTTCTATCTGTAATATCATCTATTGGATGTCTTCTTGGAATATAGTCATTGTATCTTAACACCTAGTTTCTACAACTAGTAAATATTAGTGTATATTTGTATAACCGAGAAATTTTTGTGAATTAACTATTGACTAGACTTTAGAGGTGAACCATTTAAAATTTATTTGTTATCTATTTTCATGATATTGTTTGTTTGTTTCACAATCCAATAATACAAGTTTAACTGGTTCCTTCCAACATTTGAACAAGTTCAGTCAATTATAATGAAAAATTTGACACCCTAATTCACCCATCCCCTCTCAGGGTATTACGGGGTTCTTCAAAATCAGATAAAATTGGTGTTTGGGTTAACATACTCAAATATATCATGAATAACACATTGCTAATAAGTATAATTTTGAGATGGATTGTGATTGTTCTATTGTTCGAAATTATGTTGGTTCTATAGATGGTTTTCATGTTTCATGAATTCGATGACATTCTATCTTTTTATCTAGACCATTAGTAATTCCATCTAGACCTTTATTTATTATACAATACCTCCATATTAGTGTATTTGGTTGTACTATGTTGGATGATGTATCTTGATGGTTCCTCTCAGAGTCTTATCTATAGAAGCACGAACAATCCCTAACTCAATATAGAATGAATAGGGGTTTTCTTCATAGAACCATCACATGCTGTCATTCCACACACATTCATGTTGTCATAAGGGTACACCGACACTGATCAAGTTTATGAGGTACACATTTCTGGTCCTGTGATAGAAATCGATATTTATGTCTCTGTCATTCATGAGATGAGATACTTTAAATTAGTTATCCAGTAGATAAATGGTTTCAACATTGTTAGAAATTCTAAAATCATACCCATTCTAGAACACAATCATCAGGTAATCGCGTAGTTCCTAACTCTTCTAAATGTGACTCATGTCCCTTTTCCAGGGAAAGGTTGTACTGTATCATTGGATAGTTTATCTTCCTCTTCGGAAATGCCATACATGGATGACCTATACATTCATGTGTCATATTATTGGTCCTCGTTCCCATAATTTGAAATGATAATGATAGGAAATAGGTTAACCCGCATACTATAAATGCTTCAATTCCATGTCCCTTATTGTACCTCAAAAATTGGAAACACTCAATTGGATAAATCTTTGGTTGAGTATCTCCAGCCAAAAATTTACTGCATAGATCAATATTTCTATTAGATAATCCATTTAAATGAATAAAAATTTATGATTAATTGACGTACTGACCATGAATAAACTCTATACATATTTTTGTTTTATATAATTCTCATATGATTCATCCATAGAGATAAAATTACCCATGCCGTGAATAAAGTGCATGCCACGTCATAATGAACCCATCAAAAGGGATTGAATCTCTCCCAATAAACTTAGTGTTTGGGATAGTTTTTACCCTCTGTGGTAAGGGATTACATCAATTATTCCATGATATATCCGGGGTTTCTGATCCATACCTTCATTTTGGGTCCACCACCAGATCACCCCCATTTCACCAAATATTCTTAACCCTTTTCACTATGGTGACTCGACATCATTATTCCAAACCTGCAAGTGATAACTCACTAGTTTATGTTCTATATGATCATAATGTATTTATTCTCAATTTGAGAAGAATAAATTATAAAAAATGAAGTGAAAACAAGATGTATGATTTAGTTTGATAGCTCTCACATATTCCATTGATTTAGCATACCCACTCCATTAACAGAATCAATGGATCTGACATTAATGATTTTGAGTTATAAAGATTATATGAAATGAATTTATATGTTCAAATCATACATATTTCAACCATGAACATGAAAATTGATATATCATTTCCTTCAACAAGAAACAATATGACATTCTATAAAATATAATATGCTATAAAACGAGGAGTTTCTCGATCAATCTTCCCAAAAAGGGAGATTATCATATGAAAACATGGAATTCCACTATTGTTATCCCAGACACCATATTGTATGGTATAGAGGAATTCCTACACCTTAAGGCTTAGATTTATTTTCTATAAACAACTATCATTGATCAGATGTTTCTATATAAAATAGAATAATACTATCAAGATGGGTTAAAACCCATTAAAGAGAAAAATATCCAGGACATTCTCAATATAAAGAGTATCTATTATATAATAGTAGGAGTGTTCAACATGACTTATTTACTCTAAAATCTTCTCTTGTTTGAAAATGTAATTTATATTATAATGATAAAGATAACAAAAGAAATTGGAAATGATTGAACCTAAATTGGAATTACCATACATCATTCATATTGTCTATTTCAATGGTGCATAATAATTTATCACCATGGATATAGAGCATGTCAATTCTCCCACTAACGCTATGTTTCACATGTTTTAATTTGGGTGAGTTGTGGAAAGGTCCAAAATCAATGAACATAAAATAGAATACCATGTACTAGATTCCTGAATCTAAGATACATAAAACTTCTCTAAAAATGTCTCGTATGGAATTTGTCCTGCTATAACATCATGCACATTAGGTTTGAAACCCTCTTACACTATAAATATTCCTTTGGGAACCTCATAAGATGGTATAAACTCTACGAAACCTATGAATGAGTCAATGGTCGGTGTAGTATGACCTTATATTATATAAATGTGGTCTCATGTGGTCTAATATTTTGAATTTAATCAAGGATCCACAATATGCTCAAATTGACACCACCTTAAATGGATTGCAATAGGTCAATCATTATGAACATAAACTATTCTAATCCCCTATAGTCCAATTTGTAAAACAATAAAATACAAATCCATAAATAGTTAGTGCATGACATGAAACTATGTTTTAATCGACATAATACTGATATGCCTCATAATAATAGATGATATCTTATCAATCATAAATCGGGATTCGTTATATTATAATTATGGGATGGTCAAAAAACTGGATTCCTCCCCTAAACACGGGATTCTCCACAACATTTTTGGGATTCCTAAAAATCCATTGAATGATAGGATTTCACCATTATTATTGGCCTTCTACTAAAATATGTTCTAGAACATTTTTTTGGTATGATTACCTTCTTCATGGTATACATAGTGATCTGGAAATTATATCTTCGGTCCAAGACACATATTTTTTAATACATTATCCCTCTATTATATATAGTGTCCTAATATGCCATATCCCTAGAATGAAACATGTCTCATGGTATGTATGTGGTATGTAAGATTACATTTTCTTCATTGATTGTGGGTATTCCCTCTATCCTTTCCACATTGATACTTATAAGACCAACAACTCTATTAGACAAAATATTATAACATTAAATTTGTTTCTAAATTTACCATGGTTGACGAATAATACCATAAGTCATGTATTTGTTTCAACGTGTACTTTTTTTGTATGATATTGTTATCTGAACCATTAACATTGGATTTTACCTATGATTCTATAGTCAACACATCACTAATTTAAACTGATTTCATGAAACAAATGTCGTTTGACTCTAAATATTATTCCATGGTCTAGTTTGTATGACCCTAAACTATGTACAATAAACATAAAAACTACATGTCTATTGATTCCAAACGACATGGCATATATAGTGATTCATATACTATATGAATCCAAATGTATACATAAATTCACTATAAATTCTAATATTACATGTTGTGCAATCAGCAAAAAATTACTCATTGTCCTCATTCTATGAATATTCTCTATTAATTTACCTTGACCCCTGAGTGGGATATGTTTCCAAAAGGACATGAAATGAGGAAGCAATGAATGGTATGCACATTTGTAAGCCTGCAAACATCCTCAGTGAAATGATGTTTAAGTAAAGTCAAATGCAAGAATATGATGAGTTGCCCTTGAATAAGAGTAGATAATACCCTATATCAATGCAATTTATCCCATAAATATAAATATAGGATAATTAAATCTAACATCCCTAATACATGAGGATAAAATATAGCCTTTTCAAATATATGTTATGGATGCATCTTATCTGTGTATGAGAACATTCAATATCTTCATTCCTTACGGTAACCCCTACTAGCATTGGTTTTATACCATGTCGTGTTACAAATCTATGTATTGAATCATTTATATCAACAAGGGATATCGAGTGTCACCTTAAAATATTATCATTAGTATATCTCCTCATTCCACGCTAATGGGTGTTTCCATTCCCTATTTTCATGATGATGATCCACTGATAGATGTATCCTAATTATTTAATTGTGAGGTTTGTGTGCCTCCTTTTCACCTCATTTCACAATTGTTTATGTCTCCTTGTCGAACAACACATTTCATCATGAGATAATTTAGTCTAAATCCTAGATATTATGGACTAAAACCAAATTCATTATCAAATTTGAAATAACTCAATCTATTTTCATCTGTCCCCTTATGATTCGCTTGACACATGGGATTTATCTTATATCCATTAACATTAAATTAATAAACTATTTCTCCATTTAAAACACTTTAGGGTTCCCCATGGTCCAAAATATATGACAATAAACTAATAGTATAACCCAAATGAAAAATTCATGAACTTAAACTATGTAGAAATCTCTCTTGGAATTTTTTGTGTGGAATTGTGTCTTCATGGACATAAATTCATTTTGGGATTCCACTGTTCCATTCTACTAATGTCCTTCTAGGTAACTACTCAATGTTTGATTTTTATGATAATAAACTATGATCTTGATTCCAATAACATGACATAATAATTTTTATATGTTGTCTTGGAGATTTTTTATGCCATCATATTGCCTCGTGGTCCCCTAAATAACAATATATTATCATATTATGATTTTTAATAAGTTCTATCAACATGAACCCCCCCCCCTTATTCTTGGTCGTACTACCCAAAACAATCTATATATAAGGTGTCTCCATGATATTACACTTTTTGTGGACTCCCATGATCCCCATTCACAATTGTTCACACATCCATTAACATGACATTAAATGTTAACGATAACAATGAAATAGACACAATATTCAATATTTACATGATATGATAATGGACCATGAGCCTTAGACTAGTTGGTAAGGACTCCATAAGTGCATCCATGTGACCCAGGGTCAAATACAGGAGAAGGAAGGATTTCTGGGTTAGTGTAGCAGCACTGTAGAAGGATTGTAGCAGCATAGTAGCAGGAACTGTAGTGGGAATTTTTTGGGACTGTAGAAGGTGTGAATATGCCCCAGTTTGGGATTCTGGGCCACCAATTAGTTCCCTGAGTCCTTTAAGGCCTTCGTTCCACCAAGGCCATTAGGTCAGTAAGTCATCTGGGCCTCTTCAAGTCCTTTAGGCCACCTTAAGTGCAGATGCAAACTAGACCACCTACAAGGAACAAGATCTACAAGGAGGATGAAAAAAAGGAGCTTTCAACAAAGTATAAGATAAATGGATTATAAGAATTATTGGGTATGGAACCTGCCATAGGGACAAGATTGTGCATGCACATGAATGCCTAGCTAAATAGCCATGAGAAGGTGTAGATCTGATTTCACAATGATGATGCTGAGGAAGAACAATTCCAAGTAGTTAGACTGGGTTATATGTAATGTTTGAAATCCTATGGGTAATGAATTACTCTATGGCCAACGGGCCATGTAATACATAAACCTAGAGGCCTTGTATGGGTTCCACCTCACCACTTGAATGTTTTATTTTAAAAAATCTATAAAAAATGAATGCCTTCAGGCAAATAGATGGACAACATGATATGATAATGAAATGATGGAAATATCGGTGCTTAAATCTCACATATTGTATATATATCACATGACATTGAACAATAATATTCACCATCCTCACCATATGACATTAAAATATGTTCCCAATATTTCCACCATCTGAGATTAAAATTAATCCTTATCATCCTCATTGCACGATATAACACATAAATGCATCTTAGGACCTCACATGAGAATCTCAATTGTTTGGATCCAATTATCTACCACATCATTCATATTCTTCATTTTTCATTCAAAAATCTATAAAATACTCCCACATGAATATGATCATGACACTTTTTTCCAATACTCCCACACAATGTACTTGATGTCATAGTGTCATAATACTATTATATTTGGAATGAAGTCGAACATTTCATCGCATCATTTACATTTTTTTTACAGCTTACTGAGATCTCAACCCACCTTCACGTCTGATGAGACCCCTAACATCAATTGTTTTTTGAAAAAATGGCTCAACGAACATCAGAAAATAATTCCATGGAGAACAATGTATAATATTTTGAGACAAGTCATTTTTTTTAATAGGGTCCACATTTGACCCACAATTTTTTCCCTATTCCCAAATAAGCAATTTTAATGCTATGTATTTTACATGGTCTGAATTTATAATTTATTTATACAAGAATACCCTTACATTCAAATTTTTTGGTATCATTATTCATGTTTCCCATTCGCCTTTGTTGGGGTAGAAATAAATTCCCCTTGTATTATCCAATTAATATACCAGATAATGTTTTAAATGCATGTAATATCTTTAGAGATCCCTTGTTCTCCAACCATAGTTCATCATGTCTTGAAAACCCTCAAAGGTTAGTCAATAATATTTGAACACAATGTTTTTTTTGATTATTATACACTCTCATATAAATGTGGAATTATATGTTCATCCCATGTTACTTACATTGATGGTGAATTATTCGAGATTTGGAAATAGTCGTTGGTTATTTCAAAATTATAATTATTTATTTATAAGAATGTGAATTGAAGGGAGAAGATAAAACATTAAGTTGATTGAGTAAAATGAGATAATGTTTTAGGTGGACATCCACATATTCAATCCTCCATCTGTAAAAATTTATCATATATAAACCATCAAAATTGAGCACTAATGATTAACAATGATTTAATGAGTGGCCTTCAAGATTAAATTCCACTCTAATAGGTATTATTTCTCTTTATCATAATAGGATGACAATTCTTGTATATTATCCACTTTATTTTCTATTTCCTATCTCAATAACCTATAAAAGTTGTTTATTATTCCACTTTGGCCTATGTCACCACCAATTACACCATTACACTAATAATTTCATAATCCAGTGTAGTAGTGACCACTTTGGGCTCTCAAATGGACACTTCCTGGTGGTAGATATATTCTTCTACTTTTTGATGAACATTGAATCCCTCATCCTTGTTTTTATTTTAGGAAACATTGAGCTCCTTCCTTTCTAAAATGGCTATATCAATTAGTATTTCATCGTATAGTGAATGAAGTTTGATCTATTAGACTACATATTTCTACTTTCTGGATAGAAACTAGTGAATATATCCCAATATACATGGATAATTTAATATCAAGGTGGTGGTGATAATGTTCCACATGTAACTCCACTCCATACATTTAAAATCTAATTCTCCATGGTTGCATATGAGGGGGAATCCTCAAAATCCTTAGGTGGTGTAGTCTCAAAAAATGGTAGTACATCAAATAAATCATATAATTTATTTATTTGAAATCTTCATTGGGAATGATTGGATTGAAATCTAATCATAGAAATAGATCCATTTCATTTATATCACAAGATATATAGGCCTTTTATTTATTATGTGGGACTATTGAGGTGGAAGAATCTATTCCAAACACCTAATTTTCCCCATTTCAGGGAGATATGTAAACCCCAACTCCAAGAGCCACAACCATTGGAAATTCTTGGGTATGATCATCCAATGAAGCCCCCCATCTTCCCCTATTATAGGTTGCACAATTTCTACCTTAACCATTTTAACTCTGCCTTAAATTGTTTCCTCTAGTAGAACCACTACAACATTCCCCACCATGGTGGATCCAATGATCATCCCATTCACAAGGACATTACTGACCCCCTCCATCAATCCCATGGTCTCAGTATCACCTTCCAATGGTTCCATTCATATTGCCCAAACCACTGCCGTGTCCCCTATCTTTTCAATTGGTGGAATCATTGACATTGTTAATTCCAAAATGTGTGGTGCCATTTTATTGTGCATGGATGTTGGAAGTTGAACCTCGTATGAGGTGTGAATGGACATTTTAATATTTTTCTACCAAATTAATAATGGAAACAAATGAAATTTGGAAGAGTGGATAAGATAATATTAATGTTATTATTTAGTGTTTATCTCATATAGGTTTATAGGTTGTCCCCTAATAATGGTTCCATCCATGGTCATTTTCTCACTTGTAGGTGTCAATGATTTGATTCCCATGAGCACAATACCCATATGGGACCAATATTTTACCCCATAAAGGGTTTAGGTTCCCTCAAACATTTCCGTAGTATTTTCAGGAATATTTCTTTTGGTTCATTCAAATTCCAACACATGTTTCACAAGGAATTAGGAAATGTGTTAATAAATTGGTTATGTAAATATGCACAAAATGATTAGAAAATTTGAAATATTGGTTGTAGAATTTGTATCACCATCTGAGACTTGATAATTATAAATAACCCAGGAGTCTCCTAATCATACTCCCACAACCGCAACTATAGTTGTACAAACCTCAAGGGAGATGGAATGGGAATATGTTCCATGTAACGTCCTCACCTGATCGATGAAAGGACATGTAATACCATATGAGTAGACTATATGCTCAAAATACACAATATATTTCATTACATTAGTGTGAGGATTGTGGAATCATTCCATTTCATGGATCAACCATGGGAGGTATATATAATGCGATATGTGGTATTTCCCCAATTCATGATGAGAAGTGAGGGTCTTGTAATGTCCCCAATAAACTAAACAATCAAGAAACTTGGCATTATTGGGAATATTTGAGAAATGTACTCACTTCTCTAATCTATGATCAGCCAACCGTAGTATATCCCAATGGGTTCACCTCCATTAAATGAAAACATACCAAAGACTGTTTGACCTGATTCAGATTCTCCTCTTTGTGTGGCCTCGTTATTCCTTGAGCCCGGTAATGGAAGACCCACTATTGTAGTTCTTCCAACTAGGACATCACAACCTCGAAAGTGAACTCAAAACACCACTCATCCCCAACATGATAAATTTGAGGAATCTACATCAATCACATGGTTGGTTAGAATCTTTATCATCTCTCAAGGATATGCCCCTTTCCATTTATGAGTATATTAATTGAGGATTCTATAGGCAGAAGAAATCGACAAGAACTCATTACACAATTCTCAGTCCTCATGAATGATCATGAATAATATCTATCACATATTCAAATGATTACCCTTAATGAAGACGTACATGTATACATTTGGTGTAAACCACTATTGAACATAATATTCTTCAGAAAACGGGTGCAGTTTATACATTTAACACCATAACACACATTTAACCATCACCATTAGTACTCAAAATTGGAAGCATAAGAGGTTTTATTAATTTTCAATTGTTCTTGTACCATCAATAGTCAACATACCCATTGGGAGGGGTAAAATGTTATAGATAGAATTCACTTCTACTCCATTTTTTTCAAAAATGTCTACCATTGAAAGATTTAGAGGGTGAACTCAAATGATATTTAGGATCACTGGTTGAAGATTCATTTTGTTTAGGAGAGACTAGGAAGAATACAGATATCCCCCATGCGTTTGGACACCCATTTATACATGAAGTGCAGTGGCCTTCCCGCATGATATGTAGCCTTCCCCAGATGGATGTGGAAAAGAACCATGTACTTCATCACCAATACTAAGAAATCTAGGTCGATTTGTTTCCTCATCCCCAACATAAATTCAATATTTATGATCCTTAGAAACAGTCGAATATGTAAATACCTCATATGGAGAATCCAACCAAAGATGATAATGGTAGTGAAACTCACTAGCCTCACCATTGTTTCTCCAGTCTTGTTGGTATAACACCACATATGCCTTTAGATATCCTCTATGATATTCTTATAGGATTCTTCCATTCCACACTGGTACATATTATGACATGGTTTCAGTAAACCATGTAGATTATTTTTTTTTCTCTTCCCACTCTGGTACCACCTCTACTAGTTTAGGTTCGTTCAACAAATTCCTACATAATTTTGTGAATAGTATGCCACTTATCCATAAATTGTCATTGATGGATCCAGGTACCAACTTCAAAAACACCATCACAATAGCTATATCCAATTCCATATCCTTCCACAGAATTGATGAAGTGTGGAACTCATCATACATCAACCCTTATATTTTGATCCCTGTGATTTGGAGAAGATCTAATTGGAGAATTTCAAACTACCCATGATTTAGATCGAATGTGGTTGTCCCAAATGATTTCCTTCTCAATAGCTCAATAATTATTTCATTCTAGTAATATTTAAATTCTGAGGACCAGGCTTCCTCCTATTATACCACTCACATTAACAATTCTTCAAACTAAATTCATAGCACACATTCCCAATTGGCGCATATTCATTAATTATTGACTCCCTGGTGGAGGTCCCATTTGTTGTTCCATCCTTTTTGTGGATATCCCATTCAAAC
Source organism: Viscum album (assembly GCA_963277665.1). NCBI lineage: Eukaryota > Viridiplantae > Streptophyta > Magnoliopsida > Santalales > Viscaceae > Viscum > Viscum album. Next base: position 593,696,596 of record OY728162.1, on the reverse strand, counting down.
ATTGATGTCCATTTCACTTTGTGGGAGGTTTATTCTTTTAATATGACCTCCCCATCATTTTTAGACATTTTTTAATATATATTTTTCTATGATTTTTTCATCTTCATTCTAGATAATGACTCCCGCAACACTATGAAACTAGTACTATCTAAGCATTATCCTAAACAAAGTGGTTGACTCACCCCTGCTAACTATATGGATAGAAATGTCATATCTTAACATGAAACCCTAACATGGTAGCCTCTTTAATTATATAAACTCTTTCTGATCATAACATATTAGTGAAATGAGTGAGTTATGGTCCAAGGTGCTCCAGAGACTATCCTCATTAATTATATTCCTAACCATCTCATCTTGATGAGAGATGTAACATCAATTCCATAAGGGTCCATGTGGTTAAAATATTCAGTTGTTTTATTAATATTTTTCATGAAGGGTGCCCATAGAGGCTTCTCGTCAAGGTTGTTCTTGATTATCCTGTTTGTGGAGATTGAGTTTTAGAGTACGGATTATAATGTATTTTTCATAGAGAAATTGTTCTTCATTCGTGGTATAGAGAAAAATTGAATATTTTTTGTCAAGGGTGTGAGATTCAAAATATTATTTCACAATATTTTATCTCAAAAAAAATCTTTTGATCCATCTAATGAACTCTTAATAAAAATATAGTTGTACTTAAATCCCTAGTGTCAAAACAGTCTGTGCTATGTGGGCTAAAAAATGAGTATCATGATGAAGGATTATGATCAAGCTTCACAAAAATGAGTGGATGAAATATTTTTTAAATTGTACCCTATAATATGACTCCCCTATTCACAATGGATCCCATTTTGAGGGGGAAATGTTTTCTTTTGGAAATATTTGTTCCATGGGATAATTTGAGGAATGAATGGATGGAACTAATAAAATTTTGGAAATTATGGAAAAAATGGTTCAAAATATCTCTATGGGGTCTACATTAGAAAGATCTCATCTTTTGTAAATAGTTAATGACTGTGTAGCTACCTATATTGGAAGATCCATTTTGAGCACATTTGGGATTAATGGTTACCTCTACACAATGGGATTCAGAGTCCTTATATGAATCATGAATGCATGAAGGTTTGATGGAAGCTATTTGAAATTGAAATATGGTCTCACTAAACCATTCCTATTCATGATTTATATAATACTTCATGAAAACCTAGAATCACCACATACACTATGCACTCTAAATATCCATTTATTTTATTTTTTTTCTAGAGGGATGATGGCATTTCATTTACCAAAATTGCGTTACATTCATTAAAATTTTGCGGATCATTAATGAAATTGAAATTAGATCACCGAAGGTATCCAATAATCATTAATCCTATACCATTTTTTTCACTAGAGCCTCCTTCCTATGTGGATAATTGGTTCATAATTCCCCAATACCTCCATGAATGTTAAATTACCATTGATAATCATATGGCTTCATAAATAAATCAAACATTTGGGATCACTCTCCCTCTGAATCTGGACATCACTCTGAGGTAGGGTCACCATGTTTCATGAATAATTATTTCATTAGAAAATCCATGATAACCATGATGACCCAAATACATGAAACATCATCCTTTGTGAAACTCAAATCCCCATGATGTACCTATCATGGTCTTATCCAAAATTCCCCGCATCATATGACACCCCTTCGTAATGGTCATGTTTATAAGACCACCATACTAATCGATGACCAATTCAGATGAACCTCTTGTCCCAATGTGAGCAATGCCAACAACTATTATGTCTAACAACATCACCCCATGTGTGGATTTATCCTATAACATTTTTTTATTGTATGAATTGGTACTTGAACCCCGGTTTCATCTACAAATATGTTAAATTATATGGACCTCAGGTCAGGATATTGTGTAGGGTTTTTCCAATTCCATGCCCAGTACAAAGTTCCTGAACAATGGTAACGTAAGACCAATGGTTGTTTATTGAGTCCCCCCCACATATGTACTACATGGCAGAAAACATCCCAGATCCACATCATAGATACAAAATGTTAAACATCCCGCAAATTTCATAATCATTAGTTCAAAAACAATTATCTTTCTATATGGGATCAACACTGAATTCCTCATGTATTATTATTATCAGATTACATGTTTTCCCCCACTATCAGATGAAGCTACACACCATAGGATGAACTCTTACATCTAGATGTATTTCATTTTAACGTCCACATTACCATTCCCCTTTAAAGAATGATACATACTCAATGAGAAATTCCAAGCATAATCACCGCACCATCTCTCTTAACAATTATATCATACTCTATTTATGTGCATCCCCAAGGTGTAATAAAAAACCATTAACAAAAAGGGAAATTCTAGTATGATAGAAATATTCAAGGGGTAATCATCACACCTTCCCTCATTGACCCTGCCTTTATGATATGATAAACCTTGATTAATGATGTAAAACTGTATGGATTATTAAAATCACATTATCTCCTATTATAGCATCGAACAACATGGATTTTGATCCTTCTACTCCATGTATGGTACGTAGTACACCACACTATTGTTAAATCCTAATAATGGTCAACGGATGGTGTCCCATTCCAAGTATGTACCTCCATGATTTACCTCTATGTGGCATTCTGATTCACTAGTAATCTTATATTTTTAACATATTACATCCTATAGATGCACTTAATGGCCACCCCCATGGGTTTTCTAGTTCAACCAATATATCTTCACAAGACATTAAACTCATTCCATAATCATTCCCAAATATAAGATCACATCCATTTCCATAGGATTTAAATCTTATTACATCACGAAAAACACGTAATCAATGAAATAAATATGGGATAACTAACATCAAAAATCCATGTTATACTGACACCCATAGCTTAATTAACATTATATTAAAAAACTGAAGAATTTTGTTCAATGCCTATGATTCCTCATATGTGATACCCTCACGTGTAAAATAATTATATTTTATTAATGAATCCAATGAAAAAAAATTCTCAATGATCCAAATATGACTACTCTCAAAACTGAAGTTTTCTGACCCGCAAAGACAGAAGTATTTGGATGAACCAACATTTGAAAAAAATATCAAACTGGGAATTTGTTCCTTGAACACTACATAATTTATGAATGTTACATGTATTAAGAAATAATCACGTTAGGAACATCCATAAGAGGAGGAACCAACCTCTCATCAACCCATTTCAATCATAGAGCATATATTACTGTTGAATGTGAACGAATTTACCCACCTTTAGAAAGTGGGAATGAGGGGAAACATAATGTCACCATGATAATGAGTCAACATGAGGAGGCATTACATGATAAATTGACTCATAATCCCAATCTAACATAATAAACCTCAAATAATTCAAAATCATTAAGGTAATCTATTAATATGAATTTAGATTACATACATCAATAGTTTTCGACACAATTAACAAAATCCTTGTATTTCTAAAGAAATTCCATGATTTCCTAAACATATCATCTGTATCATAAATAAGGAAAACAATTTTCAGTATGATCCATGAATGGAAATTATTTGGTAAACAGTTATCCTGTAATCACATAAAATTCATCTAATTAATTCATGTAGATCTATATGTCAATCTCCAATAATAGGTTTAACTCTTGGTTATATTTGAAAAAAAATAATTCCTTATCCAAATTCATAGGAAGTGAATTTGATCCATTTATACTGTGAATAAATTCATGCTCACCATATGATAGGTATTTGACTTCATTTTCATATGTTTGGTTTCTTCTCCTCACATCTAATTGGATAAACTCATTTCTATGGGACGATCACGAATAATATACTTGATCATGAAACCCCATAATATACAGGAATTAGTAAAAATATCTAAGAAGGTATGAAACAAGTAATATAAACACTTAAAATTAGTAATATCATGAAATATCAATAATTAATTTAATTATAATGTTATATTAATTTAAAGGTAGTGTAATACATGTTTATTGTCCCTAGAAACAATTTTTTTTAACAATGGTTTAGCTTGGGTTTCAACCAGATTCTCTATCTCCCAATGATATGGAATATGATTAATATATCACATTAATGTCATACAATATTATAGTTCATGATAATAAGACCCAAATCGTTTAATTAAATACATTATTCATTTTTTATCCAAGTCCCTATGTTGTTTTATTCTTCTAACAACATTGATATTTAGTAGAACATGCCATATAAGAACTAAAAATGCTATAAATTCTATGAGTTGATTGATACATCAACTATATTCTAAAAATATCACACAACCAGATCCTCCAATGAAAAAAATATTTGGGAGGTAATAGGTAATAAAACATGGTATCCTTTAATCTCAATCCGATATTTAACATGGATATCAAACCACAACAGAATATTAGATTTCCTCGGTGAATTTATAAAATTATTGTAATGTTATTCCATATCCATTACTATAATCATACATATATCAATAATCTTGTATGGTTCTACATTACAGTGGTGTTTCATGATGAAAATAAATACTATATAGATATTCTTCTAGAGTCTCTAGATGAATCAGTGTTCATGGAAAATTCTACCAAGATACATTCCTAGGGAATTAATTAGGTGTTTTATGGGCCTAAAAATATTATAATTCACATATTTGATGCCTCATGGATGGATAAAAATCAATGGATGAGAGTACATCATGAAAAAAATAATAATACTCTATCTAGGTAATAATAGAAAAAATTTATTTGGAGAAAAACATCACCCACAAATAGATTACAATTAATTATTGGGCACCCAACTCAATATTCATCAACTAGAAAATGATTGTTTAAACAAGATGGAAATGTTATTTATAAACTCTTGAAAAATAATTTCCTCTTGAGGTTTCATATATCCTCAAAATCAAATATATACTCTCTTATTATGAAACACATTTCATATTATGATTTTATGTAGTCACTTCCAACTAAGTGGGTACAACAATTGGATCTACAGTAATATCACTACACATCAATAAGGTTAGTGAAGCTATCTTAGATTTGGGGGAAGTATATCTATCAAAAATGTCTCCCAATAAATTCATCATCACATAATGATTAGTGTATTGAGTATATAATTTAGTCATGGCCTTACTACGTCCCTAACTTTAACTATTATTTGTATCTCAAAAGGTTGTACTCATATTTAGATAGGATAAAACCAGAATTATTGTATCATATATATATTATCTAGAACCAAAATAACATTAAAAATCATATTTGAACAATATATGATGCATTTATAAAAATTATTTTATATAACAATAAGATTAATCATTGTTTGTGTGAAAAAATCATTCATTAGAGTCCTTATGAAAGGTTGCATTGGTCATTGATACTTTGTTTATCTACCTAGTAAAGTGTACAAAATAATGATCCCAAAATAATTATTTATCAAAACTCAAAAACAATTCTTCACTATAAAACTAACTCTAATCTATAAACCTTATAATGGACATCCTTGATACCTATATTGAAAAATACATCCTCTCTGGGCCTTTCATTGGATTGTATTTAGCTTCGTGTTCTGCTTCAATCCCACCTACAATGTGTCATGCTATGGTGAGTAACATGATCTACGCATATCAGACAATAGGGGAGGGTTTATCCTATAATGTACGATAATTGACACATTTCCAAAATTTATAAAAAAAGTGTCAACACTAGTTGTATATATATATACATAAAACTAAATTATATAAAACAAATTGACAGGAAATTAACTAAAAAAAGGTAACATCCTGGTTCTGAAATCAACCTAGAGGCGCTCTATACCCGATTGGTCACAAACCATCAAGCTCATTTCCCCGAATGCCAGAGGCGTCTGACTAGAAGTGGGGGACATGGGTGTGATAGTGGTGAAACTATTCCCTCATTAGAAGAGAACACAGTGAACATAAACAAAAATAAAAAATATTGGAAGCATTAATAATGACATAAAACAGAAAACTAAGAGTACAAACTGGGGAACACATATATAAAATGATACATGATACACATGTCTTGGAAAACAACCATACAAGTTACATTGATGGAATAAAATATTCCTAAAACAAATTACAAAAAAAATCAGATAACTCCTTAGCATCACATGCCATAGCTTCGTCCCGTGCTCCCCAGATCCACAGCGATAACTCCTCAGCATTAAAATCCATAGATTGGTCACATGCTCTCCATATCAACAGAAAGCCACATACCTGAAGTAGAATGGTGCTTTCCCTTATTTATACCTACAAAAATATAATCCGTTTGGGCCCAAAATCATGGACCAAACAGGGTGTGAGACTAAAAACTAGTAGGAAACCACAATGAGATCTATGCCGAACAGTCAGTGAATATATGGCAGGTAAAATACGGAAGGCCGTAAACAATAAAGTACTCATCAGTAAACAATCTGTAGTTTTAAAGAATTCAAATAACCACACAACATGCAATAACTAATCAAAGTAGATAAACACAACAGGTAACCCTCTGGGATGTACCCACCACCTATCCCCTCTAGTCTTACCAAGAAACACAAGCAAACAGCTAATCACAAAGAGAAAAATAACAATTGTAGTCATAAAAAATATCATGAAACCTGAATATTATATGGAATCTTGATTCAAATATGGATATAATGGTTTATCCTATTCACACAAAAACCCTGATATAAAAATAAATTTTAGGAACTCTATATTAACTATCATTGGGATGATATTTAAAATGAAATGACCATGATGATGTATCCAGGTGGGCTTCACGAGTTCACAGATATGAAACAACACCTAGAAGATTTCAATCAATAGGGAAGTGATAAATCAAATATGATTATGCCATTATTGGAAAAAATTAAGGGTAAGGAAGAGACTATTTAGATTACAATTGAACTAGTAGCTGTTCCAGTACAACAACCAAGGAATGAACTAAATCGTATAGAGCCCCTATCGAGTGGTATAACAATTAAAAGGGAATTCCTTTGGAAATGTGAAGGTTCTGGGTTATTTCCTTGCATTCATGGAAAATTAAGAATTCTAGATTCTAGATACTATGAAACCAAAAATGGTTAACCTCAAGGACCAATCTAAATACATCTGCTTCAATAAAATATTAGGTTCTACCATCCAATATGACTTTTTATTCACTAACATTCTCTAGATAATGGTTTACCCTAGAGAGGTGATAATGGATAATATCTCACTATATGTGACCTAAGAATCCATATACCGTCAAGAAATGTAGTTTAATGGGACAATGTTATGGACATATAGAGACCAATGTTTGATAACTAGATTACTTGAAATGTTGTTTACAATGCTCAATCCATCATAAGTGAATATAATGACTTGATAAAAATGATCTGGTTACCATGGGAAGTTTGACTGACTACTCATCCTAGAGGAATGAATGACCATAAAATTTTTGAAAAGACCCAAGATATATTTCTATATATTTAATCACCAACCTGATTTGACTTTTTTAAAATAATTTCCTTGGACATTTAGAGAATTACAACTTCCCAAAATACCACATTATTATATTATGTTATCTTTTTTTGTTTTATTAAATGATTTTATCTAACAGATACCATATACGATGATGAATAAACGTCTGATTATTTGATCCTGGTACCTGAACAGAGATTTTGATTTAGTGAACATAGAAGATGAAGATACATGGGATGGAATATGCATGGTTGAAACATATATTTAAATAGCATCTCATTTGAGTACATGTATCCATATGATTTCATTACGATATTAATTTATAAAAAACATAATGAAGTTTCCTCAAATCCCTCTAGTAGTCATTCATGACATGATATTTTACCTGACAAACTAGCGGGGGAGTGATTTAATGACAATGATAGACAATGGGGAAGTTTGGTATGACTTAAACCAATGGTATTATATTCTCCCTCATCCACTACTAAAGCATCAGAATTTTCACAATCAGAATCCTAAAATCATGAGACACATTATATGAAGAAACCCCACCTTCGGAGGAGAAGAACTCTTAAAAAATGTATAGTATTATATGAAATTTGGTTATTCATGAAATACTCAAAATCAGTGATGCTCTAAATATTTCAAAATAACTCATTTACGAAATCGTAAAGGCCCTCCTAAACCCTGATGATATTTAGAGAGATATCAATAATATTGAGGATTATTGATGGTTTACAGTTCCATAAAAATGACATATCACCATCTCATTCACATTATAGGATTTTAAATATGATATCTAAAGACATATGAAACCCTAATATTTTTTTATTAAAACACATGATGTCAACATCAAAAAGGACCCAGTAGAATGTGGTTCAAGGATCAACCGCATACTAATTTATACCCTCTAATGTTTATGATATATTATGTTGTACTTATATGGAAACCTAAACCATTCAATGGTATTATTAGAGAGGGAAATGACCTCAATTAAAGATCATTATCATGAAGCAATATAGGGATGAAAAATCTATTAGTATGCTCATTGTTATCAAGATAGTCAAAAAATAAAATGACCTACTTAGAAGAACATGGCTTCATATCCATGTAATAGTACACTAAAAAATCATCAATCCATTAATTAACCCTACCATTTGAACGTCACCATATTACATGGGTAAAAACAACTATATAATGTATTTATAATCTATATATGCTGAGTTATATATCAATATGAATGCTGGAAAACAAACAATGGTGTATGTTCATATGCTGGTGGTAGCCCCCAAGGGCATTAAAGTTATTCTTTGGAATCCCTTGATAATTATCGATAGTGATTATGTTGAACAAATAATCATGATTTTGGTAGAATAATTAATCAATGTACGATATCCTTAACAAAAAACATCATTGGGTAATGTCAATTTTATCATATTATTATAATGTTATGTGTATTTTTCAAGAGGTAATTAGGTTAATACTATATCTGGATATGACAATTAAATTATTCCATAACAGAAACGTGATTATTCCCAATGAAAAATAAATGAATAAAAGGATCGCAAAGCACTCATTTTCATCACTAGATGCGAATTAGAGACTAATCATCCCATGAATCCCTCATTGATGACTCCATTAGTCCATTATGGAAACATCTTTTCTATTGGATCCCATTATCCAAAGAGTGATTAATATTCAACTATATTACCATCCATGTATAAAAATACATAAATGGAAGAATATATGGAAGGAGAAGAGGATGAACTAATGAAAACCACTCTAGTATTAGAGGAATTCTTCTCTACCCCCATCAATGAGCTCATGTCATAGAATCAAGAAAAAAAGGAGACTGGTGATGAATGTTTAGTAGTGAAGACAACCCTATCATTGAGAAATATATGTTTTTTTATTTTCTAAATATGTATTGGTATGTTTCCTATTGGGATTATATTGAGAGTAATATGATAAAACGAAATTTGGATACTCATCACCAAGGCTTACCAAATTATTATCATGGACACACGATTCCTCTTAGAAGTATTAAACCATTCCATAAATCTAATTTAATATCAAATGTTCAGAATGTGATAAAATTAATTTTTTTATAAAAATATACGTACCCAAAATGGCCATCCAACATCTCCCCAAATTGAAAATTAATGGGTAGATAATGGTATGATTCATATAGGAAGACTCTATTTGATACAAATTAAAGGATTATTTCTCTTTACATATCACATATCTTATTATCATTGAAACTATTGGATTCCATGAACATTAATTAATGGATAGGTATTCATGTTACAATAAGATAAATATGAACCCAAATTTTGAGGAACTCACCACCATTAGAGAACCTCATTGTACATTTTTACATCTAGTCATTCCATTTGTAAAAAACAACACATGTGCTATATTCCAATTTTCCATGCATCATATCAATAAAACGTTACTCTAATGAATCATGTAATGTTATGTCAAAAATATATTTTTTTAATCAAGAATTATATATGATTACCTCCCAAAAATTTAAAAAAGTAGTCATCTCATTACAGAATAATACTTTGATGATGAATTATCTATTTTATTGTCTCAAAGAATCATCAGGGAAATTTAAAGTCATTGTGTTATCCCTCCATGGAATCGAGTTTGATCAAATAAAGGATAGTGTAATCATATTAATGTAACTCCCGCAAAATCATTATAATTTGATAAATTTAAGGGAAAATTATTTAAATTAGTCAATTTACACCTAATATTTTTGGAATATATATCCCTTTAACCATGTTTATGAAGTAGTGTGTCATATATCAATTATATGATGACTACCAAGAATACATGCATAATATTTTATTTCACAATTTGAACATGTTAGTCTCATTAATTCTAATTGATGTAATGTTTCTTATCTCATATGTGGATTCTATCGAATTATCACATGGTGATATATTCACATTGAAAAATATGTTATAATTAAAAATAAACTATATTATCTTAGTCGATTAATGCTAATTATAGAGGCATAATATTCTAATATTGGAACAAACCTCCCCCAAACACCTATTTTATCTGAAATTATGAGATATTACTTATTGAATCATGATGTCCACTTAGACTCTCATTTTGACTAGCTCATGTCTTTCCCTGGCCTCCTTCTATCAATTGGGAGTTAGGTAAAATGGGAAATTATTCTACAAAAATATGATTTATAATTAATTTCATATAATGTAGATTATGGTAAGGCCTTTTTTGAATTTCATATATAATATAACACCCCCTAGATTACGGAAGTGGACACCAATGTTCTATAAGAATATGTTTTTAGTCATATGGAACTCCTAGAAAAGGGGGGAGTAAATTAACAAAGCCTCTTGATGTCCTTTTTGTATGACAATGGAAAACCTAATATTCAACATAGTGTGTCAAGATATTCAATTTATTTCAACATAGAAGAAAAATATCGATAATATTTATCACTACACTAGGGTGAACTATAAATGAGGAATAATACAAATCCTTCATTACAGGCATTGATATTTCCCTACAAATACATCTAGCCAAACTATGTTTCAAAGGATATTCAGTTCTAGTTATCCAAAAAATAATTGTTTAGCATTATATCATGAATGAATAATTACACCATTTAATTAGTTTGGACAATGGATTGATGAAATAATTCACATTTGATCCAATATTTCATCATGTTCCCCAATAATAAAATTATTATACCGAAAATCAAGTCAATGTAGCAACAGTCCTGGTCAACCCCATTCTAGGTGATGTAGTTATCTACTTTATACACTAAAGGGATGTCTCATTAGTGATTGTTTGTCACTTGGTGGAAGTCAATTATTTAAACACTTCCCCATTTTATGATGAACATATATCTACCCATGGATGGTTGGTTCCCATTGTTGATTAACCATAAAATTGTATTCACCTATAATATTGATCAAAAAAGGATGAGACTCAACGCTGAGCAACGAACATTACCCACTAGGTTCATACAAACAAGAAAATGTTCCCCTACAAAAGTGGCTTCGATAAAATCCTCATCGGATTGATAGTAGAGGAATAAATTCAAAAAATCACCGAATAAAAAAAATTGATGCTCTTTCAAGAATCAACGATCTAGGACTAAGCTGTTCATTAAATTAGGAGTCATGGTATCTAATAGAAAAAAATTAAATAGTAATATGAAAAATTAAATAGGTTGTTTCATGGATCCATGATTCATGAAAACACCTCCCCTTAAATACGATAAATTCAACATACATTAAATTATTCCTAGACATATTATATTTAGGTATTAATTTTTTTATTGATATATCCACATGAAATAGCTAATCAGTTTATCTATATACTTACTTTTACTAAATTCATTTCTAGACTGGATTTGTAAATACCATATATGGTAGTCGAGATTAAGAATATTGTAACATCCCAGGTAAATAAATAATATTACATTTTAAGGTTTATCAAAATTTTTGAATAAAATGTTAATATTAATTTAAAGGGAATTCTATTCTCGATGGCGTACCCAATACGCAACAAAGAGTTTCTTTGAAATCTTACGTTGCACACTAATAATATAATAATATTATAATAGTAAACGCCTAGCCATTTTAATGGCAGGAATGAACATAAATAACAAAAAGATGATTAAATATGTTTGTTAAATATTTTTACATTTATCCAATAAATGTTAGATGATTAAAATCCAAATGAATCCAATTTTAAGAATAAATACTCTAATATTTTTAAAAGATTGTTTTACCGCCTTTTGATGGAGATCCTTTTTTAAATATAACTTTTGACAATTTTATAAGCTCTATTTGTCATAATAAACTTATTTTATATTATTGGGACATTTAAATTTACTTTGGATAAATTTTTCGTATGTTTTTGACATTGTTCATTTTATTTAATGAATAGTGAAAAAATACGGCATTTTACCTAAAAAATGTTTTTTCATCTAATTTAAATATATGGATAGATTATATTTTTAATTGGTTTTAAAGTTTAATTAGAATATATTTTTACCATTTAATTCAATGGTGGTCATTATAATTAATTTCACTATGAAAATGGACATAAACATGTGCCAAACTTTTCTTATATATTTCTTAAAAAACCCGCTATTTGTTTTGACAACGGAAAATATTTTTAAATTAATTATTGCAATTTCTGTGTTTGGAATTTGGTAAAATGGATTCCATATTGGGAATAATAAGGTCCAAATTATGTAAATAATATTCTTTTTTTGGACATTATGAATAGTAACGATGGTAATTATCTTTAATTATCATGATTAATTAGTAATCATGTAGTTAAGGATAATAAAATAATATCATAATAATAAACAATGACCCCAAAATATGTCCTAATGCTATTGGTTGTGTCATGGACAACTATTTTATGCATTGTGAAAAACTTTGGGACCACATGGAATCATTTTTGTGTGACAGTGACACTTTATCATTTTATTTTTAAAGAATGAAAATATAACAAAAGTATGTATCACCCAAGTAATACAATTTTCGTTTTTTCTATGTAAATGATCTCTTATACTATAACTATTAATTAAAAAGATAAAAGGATTTCCTAAATCATAGTATTTTTTTTATAATTTTTAGACATTAAATAAATTAAATTATTTATGACATCATGATGATGCAACGATTACCTCAAAAACGAACGATTTAAATAAAATGAAAAGATAATGTAAACTCTAAGACGTATAATTGGAAAAAACCTATTGGATGAGTATATTTCTAACCCTTATAACCTTATCCTCTAAATATATCAATGTGGGACCTTTAGAATCCGAAATGCTTTTTAAAATAAAGTCACATTTCTTGACTTTCCATGAGTGCCCCTCCTCTCCTCTTATAAAAGGCCCCCACATCTACCTCCTTACCCACACCTCTCAAGCCTTTGTATCTTCCAAACCATGAACATTTAATCTCTCCACATCCCTCTATTCATCATTTAAGCTCCCCATTAGGAAGAAATCTCTTCAAAAACCATTTTGGTTCAAACCAAAGGGAGTTACTTGATTTAAAGGTAATGTCTTCTCTTATGTTCTTTTGTTTTATTCTGCTTCTCCAACCCCCTAAAATATTTTTATTCCTTTCTTTTGTAACAACACCAGTAACTTCATTATACTATGATGTTTTTATAATAAGTATTCGAGCTAAACTTACACACACATCCGTCTAATGGTTAATGAACATACTGTTTCTGTGGATGACAAATTACTGCCTCATGAAACAATGATTGTTCAATATTATTTTAACAAATTTAAAGGTGTCCATTATGATGTAACTATATTTTATATATGATATATCTGGTATTTATATTTTATATATGCTTCTATATTTTATATTTAAAACATACCTTTATTCTTTGCATGTTGTGCAAGTGCGATAATTTCATATGAGGAAGTGCGGACTACCGCCCCCTCAAGTGATGTGGCTCGTTCATGCAATACATGGAATGTATAAAGAATGAAATTAATGAACTTATGTTACCTATATACCATTTATATTATACTTTAATTATAATATATATATATCTATCAATTATTTTTAATTCCATTAATATGATAATGAAATGAAAGTATCGTTCATGCGTACGTACGGCCTACCGTCTCCATGAACTGTGCATTTAATTTCTTTGTATCTCCAAATGTTATGGAATTGTATAAAATGAATATGTACTGGATATATATGATAATTAAATTCTTAATAATATTCTGGAGATGATGTACTTATAACTACATGGACGATTCTTTTCAAACATGTTCATTTTTGACTCATGTACCAAACATCGACAAAAACATCTGATATAAACTCACATTATTAACCAATTATTATAAAATTATAATATATGATATGAACGGAATAATAATCTTTAAATGAGGTACTTAAGAATTTATAAATTGAACAATTTTTATTATTCAGGAATATAATGAAACGAATAAGACAAGTCGGACTTGAGGTAAGGGATCCAACCTCTCTCTTTCTTTTAATGTACTCTATTTTATGTAACTTATTTTAAGATCAACTTTATTATGTTGGGGGATGTTATTATATATTACTCTTGATATAAATTTTATGTTAATATTATTAGAGACCCTATTTTATCTCATCAATCCATTTTGGGATGTTTTATGTGGCGTCGTTAGGCCGCCGAATTATAATAAGGGGATTTTCATTTCACTTTTTATTCTCATGAGATTCATGCTACATTGGCCACTTTTTACTTTTGTGTGGTGTATGTACTGCCCATTATTTTAATATTTGTATAATATACTCTCATTTATGGGTATTTAAATCTTCATTTTTTGACCCTTCTTTCATGGGGTGTACATTTCGAATGTTGCCAAATCGGTAAGGAAACCTTTCACACTCCTCTTTTTAAAAGACTTATTTTGTCATGTCTTTTAATTTACATATTTTTATGCTGGGATATATTCTTATATATCCTTATTGATGTAAATTTTATTTCCATGTGATGAGATACCATTTTATCTCTCTTCAACTAATTTTATGAATTTTATGGTGACATCGTTAGGCTGTCGAATTTTACAAAAGGAACTTCTTAGCCCAATTTCGATTTCTCTGTGTTCAACTTGTAGTTATTGAATATTTCATCCTATGAATATGTGTGAATGTCTTTTTGTTGTTTTACACTTAATATCCAAATATATTGGGTGTATTTATATTTTTCACACATAATTATTAGATTCATTTATCCTTAATTTAAGGATACCTTCTTTATAAGGGATTTCATCTCATTTTACATTTCTATTGAGACTTAATTGTTGTTATGCACCAATTCACACTTATTTGTTGTATATGCTGTCATTTGGAAAATTATATCATGAATATCATTATTCTCATGATATTATAATTTTCAGATTAAATTTTATTACTCAATTATTGTATTCAAGTGTCTCTCATTTTGTTAAAGACCATTTAACTAAAATATCTTTTTAAATGTTTTAATGATTTAATCTTATAAATATTTCTCATTAATATCCATGTTTTCAAAATTGTATAAGGATTTATTTATATGGATAGTAATGGTTTAAACTGTTAAAATCTTCAAAGAGGTATGAGACACTTTGATTCAATAATCTCTTTATTAAATGGTTTAAATGGTTTTTAAAATGGTTTTTAGAATTGATTCATTATTTCAATGTCTTAAAATTTTATATTGTTATTGAAGTGTGGGAATGTAATCTTTCCTTTATGCTTAAGTTATGTGCTATGATTATGTTATGGTTCTTGGGCATTGTTTATGATGATGGGTGGTTCCGTGATAATCTAAGGGCAGCTGAGCCCGATATAGTTCTCCAATGCATTGGGTAACACGAAGGAGTTAAATGATAAGGTTTCTCCGAAGAGATTTAGGGAATATATTGTGATGGGTATTCCAAATGTAACCATGAGGGTTACTCCCTACGTAATAGTGTTATGAATGACTCAAGTTACCTTTATTCCTTATGATTTATATTGAGTTATTCATAAATATTATTATTTAATGAGGTATGTTAAATTGCTTATGTTTTATGAGTAAAGTATGATTTATTTATTCTTATGTATAAATGGAGTGATGTTTTTTTCCGTACTGTAAAAACCCTTACTATGTTTTTTATGCTCATCCCAAGTTTTTGAAATGTTTTCACATGACATAAAGTTGAATACGGTCAAGGATGGGTTCAAGGAAATGTCATGCTGTCTAAAACAAGGAACTTGACATGACTCTTTTGTTCAAGAGTTTTTATTTTTGGGAAAAAATGGCAACTGGGTAGATTTTACTACTTTGTAATCTTTGAGATGTAATAGCTATGTCCTAATTCGCTAAAACTCTAAACCTGAAGAGATCCTCATTGTGAATTATTCAATTTAATTCATGATTAAGTAAGGTTTAAGGCCAGGTCCTTATAGTTGGTATCAAAGTTCGGTTTAGATAACTTTAGAGGTTAGAGTGTTGTTTAAGAAAAAGTGACAAGTTGTGTATAACCACAATGGTTAGTATATTAGATGGAGTCATTGTTTTTTTGAATGTTAGAATGAGTTTGAGATAACTTGTATAAGTATATCTTGGTGTTTATCTTCCTCTTTATTATATGATGATTTTACTGATATACACATACTGTCCTTTTTAGTTTTAGTAAATGGATGGATCTAGCAGGCACGAATGTAACAATTGATTTGAAGAAAACTATGATGGTTTTATGAAATAACAACTGAATGATATGGGAGCTGTAATGAAAAATCTTGTGGTTATCCTCAACCAACTATCTGGAGTCATGATTGATCACCTAAAACATATAGATTTTTTTAAGGCATCGTATATACGAGAAACAAATCCCTACGGATGTTTAGGTAATAATCATAAAGGTAAGTATGTTGAAAAACCTATGTGTCAAAGATGTGGAAAGAAACACATAGGAAAATGTTTCAAAGGGACAGAAATATGCTATAGATGTGGAAATGAAGGTCATAAAGCAAGAACCTACCATGGAAAAAGGAAGAATCTTGTTGACTATATGAAAGGGAATGAAGTTATTTTTGAAGGATCAATTGAATTTTGTAAATGTGGTGTGCAAGGTCATTATGAAAACACATGTCCTATGAAGAAGTTTAGAGAATTGGGTCATAAAGATCATACAAATATTCATTTACCAATACCTAATTCCATTCCGATTGAGGATGGAGAAACCACCAATGACCAATGAAAGGTATGGATTATTTCTTAACATATGTTTTCCTATTATTGGAATCTTTGGATATGATTCATGATTTTATTTGTAGGGAATAATTATTCAAGAATAAGTTAAAAATGAATGGTTAATGAATCATGAAGAATGTTGAATGAGTAAGAAGTTAACATATAAGGGATTCAAGAGTTATGGTAGATATTTGGATGGTGAAATTCATAGATTTATTAAGTCTATTTTGATGATGGGGTTACATTAGAAGACTTTTTATAGTATATGTAACCCTGATGTTTGATATACGAAAATTTTATTCAAGGAATAATTATCCTTTATTTTGTGGATATAGTAAAAAAGAAACATTTGGATATATATGATCCTTGAATTTGAGGTAATTATTGGTTAATAAATTTTGGGTTGCAAAATGGAAGTTATTAGATATCCTTTGTGGTTAAAATATGTTATGGTAATTTATTAATAATTATCTCTTTTTGGGGGATGTTTTATAAATTATATAGTTTCTGAAAAAGGACAACACACAGACCGTGTGACAACCCATCGCGTCGGATGAAGCTGCTGGAATCGAACCCACAACCAAAGTGCAAGTGGTATTTATCGCCTACCACTAGACTATGTGAAGTCCCTGGTTAGTTTGAATGCTTTTTTAGTTAGATGATTTTATGAATTAAGAGTAAATTAATTTTGGGTTATCAATGGAAATGATTATCCTCTCTTGGAAGATATGTGATTAGGTTAATTACTTTTCAGTATGAGACTGTAAGAGTAACTGATGTTATTTTGGAGAAAAACGTTAAGATTCATCTTAGGGGACTAGGTGATTAAATCCTTCAGAGATTTGGGTTTCAATATTAGTTTGGTTTACGTTGAATAATATTATGGATAACTTTTTATTGAATGGACTTTGTCGAACTTTGGGTTTTGTTTGACAAATTTTATAGATTAGGAGTAGTTTTTATTTTTGTAAAAAAAATATCGTTTTTGAGTATTATCTGATCTCGTACTAAATTTTTTGGTTTTTTTTGGTTGAGATATAAAGACATGGGAAATATACAGTTCTATTTTGTGGATTAGGTGATTCTTAAGAAGTTGATTATAGTACTCTTAATGTGAACAAGTCTTCCTAAATACTCGTCTTTTGGAGAAAATATGAGTTTGATTAAGGAATCTAGTAAAAGTTGAAAGTCTATGTGACAATTAAGTATGTTTCATTATGATTTAGTTAAGCTCAAAAATAAATTCCACAATGAAAAGTAACTTAAAACAAAAATGTTGTCTGTTAACTTTTCCTACCGGGGAATCGAATACCGTTTAACCCATCACAAGTTTGTGATTTTCTTGTGTTTAACTTTCTCTTAGACATGTTTACTATCACTCTCCATTAGAACATGACCCATATTTTTCTCCTCCATATCCATATTTTCCTACTTGGAATCCTAGTATGGGTTAAATAGGGTGACATTTGTACTTCTCTCTTTTTCTTTTAAAGTGATAGTTTTAATGACTCTTGTTCCGATGTAGGACTTTCAATGAAGTTTCTAAGCCCAATTTTGAAATTACAAGGATGCAATTCCTAAATGGGGAGAAGGATGTAACATCCCAGGTAAACAAATAATATCACATTCTATATTTTATCAATATTTGTGAATAAAATGTTAATATTAATTAAAATAGAATTCTATGCTTGATGGCGTACCAAATACGCAACAACGAGTTTCTTTGAAATCTTATGTTGCACACTAATAATATAATAATATTATAATAGTTAACACCTAGTCGTTGTAATGGCGGGAATGAAAAGAAATAACTAAAAAATTATTACATATATTTGTTAAATATTTTTACATTTATCCAATAAATGTTAGAGGCTTAAAATCCAAATGAATCCAATTTTAATAATAAATACTCTAATATTTTTAAAAGATTGTTTTACTGCCTTTTTATGGAGAACCTTTTTTTAAATCTAACTTTTGACAATTTTATAAGATCTATTTGTCAAAATAAACTTATTCTCTACGATTGGGACATTGAAATTTACTTTGGATAAAATTTTGGTATGTTTCTTACATTGTTCATTTTTTTAATGAATAGTGAAAAAATACTACATTTTACATCAAAACTGATTTTTCATAAAATTTAAATATATGGTTAGATTATATTTTTAATTGGTTTTAAAGTGTAATTAGAATATAATTTTTCAATTTAATTTAATGGTGGTCATTATAATTAATTTTACTTTGAAATTTGACATAAACATGTGCAAATCTTTTCATAGATATTGCTTCAAAAAAACCCGCTATTTGTTTTAACAACGGGAAATATTTTTAAATTAATTATTGACATTTCTGTGTTAGGAATTTGGTAAAATTGATTCCATATTTGGAATCATAAGGTCCAAAATATGTAATTAAGACTCATTTGTTTTTGGACATTATGAATAGTAACGATGGTAGTTATCTTTAATTACCGTGATTAATTAGTAATCGGGTAGTTAAGGATAATAAAATAATATCATAATAACAAATAATGACCCCAAAATGTTTCCTAATGCTACTGGTTGTGTCATGGCGGACCATGGTATGCCTTGTGCCAATCTTTGGGACCCCATGGAATCACTTTTGTGTGATAGTGAGACTTTATCATTTTATTTTTAAAGAAGGAAAATATAACAAAAGTACGTATCACCCAAGTAAAACAATTTTCGTTTTTTCTGTGTAAATGATCTATTAGAATATAAATATTCATTGTAAATATAAAATTATTTCCTAAATAATAGTATTTTTTTATAATTTTTAGACGTTATATAAATTCAATTATTTATGACATCATGATGGTGCAGTGATTACCTCATTAATGAATGATTTAAATAAAATGAAAAGATAATGTAAATTCTATGACTTACACTTGAAAAAAACCTATTTTATGAGTATATTTAGAACCATTATCACCTTATCCTCTAAATATATTAATGTGGGACCTTTAAAATCGAAAACGCTTTTTAAAATAAAGTAACTTTTCTTGACTTTCCATGAGTGCCCCTCCTCTCCTCTTATAGAAGGCCCCCACCTCTTCCTCCTTACCCACACCTCTCAAGCCTTTGGCTGGGCCAAACCGTGACCATTTCATCTCTCCACATCCCTCTATTCATAATTAAAGCCTCACCTTAGGCAGAAATATCTTCTAGAAACCCTTTTGGTTCAAACCAAAGGGAGTTACCCAATTTAAAGGTAATGTCTTCTCTTATATTCTTTTGTTTTATTCTGCTTCTCCAACCCCCTAAAATCTTTTTATTCCTTTCTTTTGTAACAACACCAGTAACTTCAATATACTATGATGTTTTTATAAGAAGTATTAGAGCTACACTTACACACACATCCGTCTAATGGTTACAGAACATACTGTTTCTGTGGATGGTGAATTACTGCCTCACGAAAGGATGATTGTTCAATATTCTTTTAACACCTTTAAAGGTGGCCATTATGATGTCACTGTATTTTATATACGATATATATGGTATTGATGATTTATATATGCTTCTGTATTTTATATTTAAAATATACCATTGTTCCTTCCATGTTGTGAAAGTGTGATAATTTCATATGAGGAAGTGCGGACTACCGCCCCCTCAAGTGATGTGACTCGTTCATGCAATACATGGATGTATAAAAAATGAAATTAATGAAATTAAGTGACCTATATAACATGTATCTTATACTGTAATTATAATATATATATATCTCAATTATTTTTAATTCCATTAATATGACAATGAAATGAAAGTAGCGTTCATGCGTACTTATGACCTACCGTCTCCATGAACGGTGCATTTCATTTCTTGTTATCTCCAAATGTTATGGAATAGTATAAAATAAATATTTAGTGGATATATATGATATTTAAATCATTAATACTATTCTGGATAAGATGTACTTATAACTACATGGATGATTCTTTTCAAACAAGTTCATTTTTGACTCATGTACCAAACATCGACAAAAACGTCTGATATGAACTCACATTATTAACCAATTATTATATCATTATAATATGTGATATTAACTGAATAATAATCATCAAATTACGTCCTTATGAAATTATAAATTTACCAATGTTTATTATTTAGGAATATAATGAAACGAACAAGACAAGCTGGACTTGAGGTAAGGGATCCAAACTCTCTCTTTCTTTTAAAGTACTCTCTTTTATGTAACTTATTTTAAGATCCTCTTTCTTATGTTGGGGGATGTTCTTATATATTCATATTTATGTAAATTTTATGTTAATATTATGAGATACCCTATTTGATCTCATCAATCCATTTTTGGATGTTTTATGGGGCGCTGTTAGGCTGCCGAATTTTCCTAAGAGGATTTTCATCTCACTTTTTATTCCCATGAGATTCATGCTACATTGGCCACTATTTCCTTTTCTTTGGTATATGTACTGCCCATTATTTTATTTTTTTTATAATATACTCCCATTTATGGGTATTTACATCTTCATTTTATGACCCTTCATTCATGGTGTGTATGTTTCGAAAGTTTCCCAAATCGTTAAGGGAACTTTTCACACTCCACTTTTTAAAAGACTTATTTTGTCATGTCTTTTAATTTACATATTTTTATGTTGGGATATGTTATTATATATCCTTATTGTTGTAAATTTTAATTCCAAGTGATGAGATACCATTTTCTCTCTCATCAACTAATTTTATGAATTTTACGGTGATGCCGTTAGGCTGTCGAATTTTACCAAAGGAACTTCTTAACCAAATTTCTATTTCTTTGGGTTCAACTTGTAGTTATTGAATATGTCATCCAATGAATATGTGTGAATGAACTCTGATTGTTTTACACTTAATATAAACTTATATTGGGTGTATTTATATTTGTCACACATAATTATGAGATTGATTTATCCTTAATTTAAGGATAACTTATTTATAAGGGATTTCATCTCATTTTACATTTCTATTGAGACTTCATTGTTATTTTGCACCAATTCACTCTTATATGGTGTATATACTATCCTTTGGAAAATTATATCATTAATCCATTTATTCTCATGAAATCAAAATGTACTGATTAAATTTTATTCCTCATTTATTGGTTCAAGTGTCTCTCATTTTGTTAAAAACACTTTAACTAAAATATCATTTTAAAATTTTTAATGATTTATTCTTATAAATATTTTTCATTAATATCCATGTTTTCAAAATGGTTTTAAAGATTTATATATATGGATATTAATGGTTTAAAATTTTTAAATATTCAAAGTGGTATGGGACACTTTGATTCAAAAATCTCTTTATTAAATGTTTTTAATGGTTTTGAAAATGGTTTTTAGAATGGATTCATTATTTCAATATCTTAAAATGTTATATTGATATTTCATTGTGGGAATGTTATATTTCCTTTATGCTTAAGTTATGTGCTATGATTATTTTATGGTTCTTGGGAATTGTTTATGAAGATGGGTGGTTTCGTGATAATCTAAGGGTGGGTGAGCCCGATATAGATCTCCAATGCATTGTGTAATGTGAAAGAGTTAAATGCTAAGGTTTCTCCGAAGATATTTAGGGAATATACTATGATGGGTATTCCAAACGTAACCATGAGGGTTACTCCCTATGTAAGAATATTATGAATGCCTCAAGTTACCATTATGGCTTATAATATCTATTGAGTTATGTATAAATATTATGATTTCATGAGGCATTTTAAATTGCTTATGTTTTATGAGTAAAGTATGATTTCATTGATTCTTATGTATACATGGACTGATGTTTTCATTCCGTACTGTTATAACCCTTTCTGAGCTTTTTATGCTCATCCCAAGTTTTTGAAATGTTTTCACAAGACATAATGTTGAATAGGGTCAAGGATGGGATCATGGAAATGTCAGGCTATCAAACACAAGGAACTAGACATGACTCTTTTGTTGAAGAGTTTTTATTTTGTGGAAAAATGGAAACTGAGTAGATTGTTCTACTTTGTAATCATTGAGATATAATAGCTATGTCCTAATTCTCTAAAACTCTAAAGTTGAAAAGATCCTCAATGTAAATTTTTCAATTTAATTCATGATTAAGTAAGGTTTAAGGCCGGGTCCTTATAAATATCACTAATTTATTAATTATAAATTTCACGCCTATATTTTATTTATGTCACATGATATTGATTGAAAATTACTCCATCTTATGTTCTTACAAATTTTTGAAACTATACGTAGATTATAATGTCATTTACCTCAATTCATCCAATTATAATATAGTGAGAAATTTATATATATATATATATATATATAATCCATAAATAAGAATATATAAAATATAATATAGAAATGTTCGAAATGGATAATAATTAATAAGGAGAAATGATCATTAATTATTTATGGGCATACTATACCTCCACATGGACTACAACACAATAGACTCTATATTTGTTATTTTTGTGCCCAATGTAGTTTTTTTCGAATGAAGTCTTTTTTTTCTTGAAATATATTGCTTTCTATCAAAAACTATCTTAATATAAGAATTCTAAAAAGTGGGTTGATGAATTTTATTTGATCGATGTAAAAAAATTCTGCACACTTCACCACCTAGTATGTCATTAGAATCTGATTACATGAACTGTGAATAAAAATTATATCCTAAAATTAATCCTTCATGTAGAACTAGTATTGATTATATATCCTAAATGATACCAGGAAATAAAAATAAAAGGATAGAAACCATAGGGGATCAGCCTTAAAAAATACCTAAATTCTTTTATAATGGAGGTTAATCAATAACCACAATGGATGAATAAAATGTTATTCACCCAACAAATGTAAGATTTCTAAAAGAAATCATTTTATTGATTTCTCCAGTGATTTAATGTACTATTAGAATTTATTTAATGTTAATAGAATTATTAATCATTGCATCAGGATGTGAAACTATAATGAAGATATCCTAACTACATGACATAAAATTTCACAGAATATTGAATCACCAAATGACCCTACGATGCATGGAATGCATCAATACCATATGATGATAAAATAAACTTAAGAATTTATAAATTTGTGAAGTTAATATATATATAATGGATGGCCATTTTGATTGTTTTTACGTTTAATGGTGAACATTACTTCATATACAGTTCAATACACCTGACGAAGATCTGTGTGAATGAAAAATAATGATATCTCGTCACATTTTGTGAGTCAAATCCATATATATAAATGTTTTTATAAATTAAATAATTATAAATTTCTTCATACAATAAAATTATTAATAGTGGAACTAGGATCTCAAATCCATCTACTTATGAAAATATTAATATAAATGATCCCACTCTCTACATACATGACAAACCTGTATGGGGTTATTAATTTTATAGAACAATGTGACACATGATTCCTAATATCACATGAAACATTGTAATGAACTGATATAAAAAATGTTTCCAAAATTTATATAATAAATTAAATTACCCAAACTAAATTATATATTGGTCCGACCGCTGTGGATATATTTCCATTCAATAAGAAATTTAGAATTGATTCTGCTTATCATAGGATACATTGTGACATCCAAATCCCAAATCCTAAGTCTAGACATAATATAAATAGAGAATATAACCCATATATTTATGGGTTAGATCTTCAGGGATTGTATTCCATTAAAAAATTATGTGGTGATTGATTCAATCTTTGAATGGCTTCATATTGATATCAAGATCATAAATCCTATGTCTAACAACTATATAAACTACAATGCTTCCCCTATCTTTATATGGATCAAATAATTGTGAAACTTTTTTCCATTCAATAAAAATGAGTAGATTTATTCCTAATACAATAATATATGTAATGAATACCACATATAATATATTATTTTCGATATCAAAATAAATTTAAACAATTACCCTTGATATGCTTCAGACCAATATAGAGAGTTTTTAATTCATGAAATGTGTGTGGATTTATTCATACTATCAAAGTATACATAGTTATTCCCAGATCACACATCCTAGTTCTATAAAATAAAATAAAATATATAATTTCCTATAACGCCCCAATTCTGGGAGCCACCCAGACATGCCCCATACCTAGTTGGTCACATGGCCTCAAGCGCATTTCCCCAAACGCCAGAGGCTGCCGACAAGCAGTGAGGGCCTTGGGTGTCAGGGTGGGGAAACTCTTCCCTCATTGGAAGAGTACATAGAGGAAATAAACAAAACATACAATAGAGGAAGCAGTAACTATCCAAAAATAGTAAACAGTAGAAGACTGATAGAGAAATAACTGGTGCAAAAATAAATGTAAATGATGCATGGTATATATGTGTCTAGGAAAATATCCAAACTAGTCACAATGATTAATATAGTACTACACCAATGTACAAAATAAAAACATATAAGAAACTCCTCAGCATCTCAAGCCTCGGCTTGGTCTCATGCTCCCTTGCTCCTATGCATTCATGTACCTGAATACGATGTGTGGTTTCCCTTGTCTATACCTACAACAATATAATTGGTTTGGGCCCAAAAGCGTGACCCAAATTGGGTGTGAGACAAAATCACTGTAGGCAACCACCTAAAGATCTGTTCCTAATAGTCATTGAGTATATGTTAGGTAAATTACAATAAACAGTAAATAGTAAGTAGTAAGCAGGATAATACACAGTAGTAAACATCCCCTAGATCAAACAAGCAATAGTGAAGCAAATAGCTAACAACAAACAGGAATCCCTCTAGAATGCACTCACAGCCATCCCCTCTGGTCCTATCCAAGAATTACCAACAACCCTCTAAGAAGTATAGTCTTCCTGACCCCTCTGGTTTGGTCATACGAAATTATAAGACAATAAGAAGAATCCCAAGTAGTTAATTACTCTAATAGACAAAGGTAGTCAGGGAATCTATGAGGAATATCACGCAGTCAATTCCAGTTATAGCCCCAAGGTATAGAGACTCTCTAAAGAAGCTCACTCGGCCAATTCCTCTTATAGCCTCAGGTCTATCATAGGATCTTTGAGGAATCTCACATGGTCAAATCCTCCTATAGCCTAAATTGGTTTAAGGAAAATTCAAACAAAACAAAGACTCTCAGATGAATATCCCTTGATCTATACCCTTATAGTCTATAAAGAACCAGACTCTCTATGGAAGATCACTCGGTCTATCTTCATGTAGTCTATAATATCGAAAACTCTCTGGGAAGCTCACTCAGTCTATCCCCTATAGTGTATAATGTCCATAACTATCTGAGAAAGCTCACTCTATCTATCCCCTTATAGTCTGTAACACCAGGTTCTCAAGAACCCATTTCATTCAGTGCATAATAATGATATATGGCGAATGTAAACCTAAAGAGACACTTGGATAACCAGTCTACAACATCTCAATCATGTTAGGGAACTACACTCCATCCTATGGTCACAAGGCGTATAAAATAGCTATAACAACCAATAGGCTAAACAAGAATAAAAGTTCGTAAACATATAAGCATGAGAAAAACATCCAAGCATAGAAATTATCCATATACATAACCAAATTACCTCTAAACAAGCATACAAGAAAAGAAAGAAAAAGGAAGGGGTAAAACTGTAAACACACAATACCATGTTCAAGTGTTTTGGTTGAATTTGTACATAATAATCGAAGACATTGAATGGAAAGGCAAAATCCTCTTACCTTGATGCTATGAGGTCGATATACTTGAACCACTAGGATGGAATCTCCTTATAACGTCATAGTTATATGAAATCAAACAAAATGTTCAACCAACGATAACATGAAAAAGAAGAGAAAGTGGAAAACAGTGCTTTAGAAGAAGGAAGAGATCACCACTGCGGTTCCAACGTAATCGACTGTGGTTGATTCGGTGAACAGATGGAGACAAAAGGGCTTGGAAGAGTCTCGTCACCGTAGGACTTCTCTCGGTCGAACGAGACCTAGAAGAAGTTGTTTATGGTGATCAGACGCGAGCTTGGTCTGTTTAATGAAAAAAATAAAGTACACGGCGTGCACTTTTGGAGTACATGGTGTGTACTATCCTTTTCCGTACTCCACTTTATGCGGCCTCTACATCACGCCACACGATCGTGTGTGTGGCCTGGACATGGCCAGTACACGGCCTCGCGTGGCATCAAAGTAGAGGGCGTGTACTCATAAATTACACAACGTGTACTTTAAAAATTTCAAGAAAATCCTCTATTCTAAAAAACTATAGAAAAAGGAAAAACATACCTGAAAAAAATGTTCGGGTTCTAACAAACATCCTCCCTTAATGGAATTCATCCCTGAATTTCCCTAGAGAGGCATGGAGGAAGATACCCTAAACAGCTCTGGTGACTATGATTGAAAATCAGCCTCCCTCTCCCAAGTCTCGTCATATACTCGCTCGTTCTACCATAGCACCTATACCAGAAGAACAGACTAGCCATGGAGAACCTTCATACTACGATCAACAATCCGAATAGGATGTTCCTCAAATGATGCATCACTTCAAGCTCAACCTCCTATGGTTGAAAGACATGAGTCGGGTCTGAAAAGTAACGTCGGAGCAGAGAAACGTGGAAGACGTCATGTGTATACCGTTACCTATGAGGTAACTGCAACTGATAGCCAAGTGGCCCAACTATCTCCAACACCTCAAACGACTCGACATGCCTCGGTGAAATATTACCCTGTCTCCGTATCCTATTGTGTCCCAACCACGATGCGACAAACAAGAAAACCTGATCCCCGACCACGAACTCCAGAGGTCATCTCGGCTGATCAGCATTAGACTTTTGTCGAGACTCTGTAGTATCCATCCTCTTTCGAATCAACTCTATCAGCTTTGAGGTCTCCTGAACAAGGCGAGGTCCCACCAAAGCTGCCTCTCCTACCTCTATTCAACTTAAAGGTGATCGACATGGCCTACCGTACAATGACTCGTAAGGTTCCGTCTGATTAGTTTCCTAAAAACTATTGTTTTAGGTGAAATCCACAAGAGGTATATGCTTCCCTCAATTACCGCAAAAGTATAGAATGCATGTTCGGAACGTGTCCTCATGAACCTGAATTGTACGCTCAGACTGACCATCTGTCTGGGGATGGTATGCTCTACTCAGAAGTACCTATGTACCCAAAGCCTTCTGAAGCCCCTTCCAAAACCGAGAAGTAAAACGTGCATCCCTATCTGGTAAAATGGAGTATGGATCTCCATGATGACGTACAATATCTCAGATGTACAACAACCCCAAATCATCAACACTGAAGATTTCCTAGATCAGCATGAAATGAGAATCCATTGTGAGTCTGTCAATGACAACCCCTACTGCATCATTCCCTCAAAAAGTCCTCGGAAAACCTTTCACGAAGTCCATCATGATGTCGTTCAAATTCCACTCGGGAATGGGTAACTGCTCTAAATGCTCTGCTGGTCACTAATGCTCTGCCTTCACCTGCTGACCAGTGGAACACCTCATGAGGAAACCAGTAACGTCCCACTTTATACCTGGACACCAATACTGTTGGTGTAGATCATGATACATGTTGGTGATGCCTGGATAAACTGCCCAAAATGAGGAATGAATGTCCCGCATCAGCTCCTCAAGTATGTATGATGGCACCCATTCCCATCCCTAGAATCACATAATCTCATCCTAACCTATGGTCTACCCAAGAATAGGGTCCTCTCCTGATACACTTTCCCATAGGAAAAGGCTTTCAGAATCTGATCGATGCATCATTCGTATTCGATCAAGAAGGGTAGAGGTAACAGCTAAAAAATATAGAAAAGACTTCCCCTGTCAATCGTGAACCTACAAATGTATCTCAGAGAATAGATCCATAAGCATCCACTCACTGTTGGCCTTCTGAACTGCCTGTATCTGAGTCCTCAAGATCAGTTCAACATCTAGAACATTTCCATTCCCATGAATGTAGGCTAGCTCAATGTCAAAAGACTGAAGGTACTCAACCCACCTTCACTGTCTCAAATTCAGAAAATGCTGAGTGAAGATGCAATTGAGACTCTAGTTGTCAGTAAAAACCTGAAATGCACTCCTAGAAGATAATGTCTCCAATAGAGTAGGTCATGAACAATAGCTGTCAACTCCAGATTATTTTTCGGGTAATTCCTCCCATGTGGCCTTAACTTCCGAGCCCCGTAAGCAACAACACCATCTCCCTATATAAGCAAAACATTCATCCTGATACATGAAGAATCACAATAAATGGTATAACTCTATCTCAGCTCTAGAAAAACTAGTATCGATGATGAATTAAACCTCCTATTCAGCTCTTGAAAGGCCGACTCACAAAAATCTGACCATAAGAACTTCGCCCCTTTTTGGTCAGACCTGTCAGTTGTGATTCTAGGCATGAGAAATCCTGTATAAAATGTTTGTAGAATCTAGCCAGCCCTAAAAACATCCTCCCTTAATTAAATTCTGCCCCGAATTTCCCTAGTGAGGAGTAGAAGAAGAAAACCCAAACAGATCTGGCCACTACGAACGTACATCAGCCTCCCTCTCCCAAGTCTCGTCATGTACTCTCCCGTGATACCTTAGCACCCATACCAGAGGAACAGAACAGCCATGTAGAAACTTCTTACTACTTCGACAATCCGGAGAGGATGCTAATTAAATGATGGATCCTCTTCGAGCTCAACCATCTTAGGTTGAAAGACACGAGAGAGGTTTGAAAAGTAACGTCAGAGCTGAGAAACATGGAAGACGTCGTGCATATCCTATTACCTCTATGGTAACTGCAACCAATAGGCAGTCAGCCCAACTATATCAAACACCTAAATTGGCCTGACATGCCTCGGTGAATGTTTACCCTGTCTCTGAATCCTCTTGTGTTCCAACCTCGATGTGAACAATAGGAAAACCTGATCCCTGACCTTGAACTCCAGAGGTCTTCTCCACTGATCATCATTAGAATTTTGTTGAGACTGCGCAATAGCCATGAACTTTTGAATCAACTATATCTTCTCTGAGGTCTCCTGAACAAGACGAGGTCCCAAAAAAGCTTCCTCTCCTTCCTTCATTCAGCATAATGGTGATCGGCATGGCCTACCATACAATGCCTCGTAAGGTGTCATCTGAATAGTTTCCTGAAAACTGTTGTTGTAGGAGAACTCCACAAGAGGTATATGCTTCTACCAGGAACCGCCAATGTCATGAATGAATTCTCAGAGCATGTCCTCAAGCACCTGAATCGTACGATCTGACTGACCATCTGTCTGGGGATGGTATGTTGTACTCAATAGTACCTGTGTAGCCAAAGCCTTCTGAATCCCCTTCTAGAACCGAGAAGTAAAATGTGCATCCCTATTTGATAAAATAGAGTACGGAACACCATGACGATGTACAATCTCTCTGATGTAAAACTACCACAACTCATCAACAATGATGGTCTCCTTGATCATCATGAAATTAAAAACCTTTGAGAGTTTGTCAATGACAACCTATACTATGTCATTCCCATGAGGATACCACGGCAAACCTTTCACGAAGTCCATCATGAAGTCGTTCAAATTCCACTCAGGAATGGGTAACTGCTCTAAAAGCTCTGATGGTCGCTGATTCTTCGCTTTCAACTATTGACAAGTGGAACACTTCATGACAAAACCCGCAATGTCTTACTTTTATAATTGTCCATCAATATTGTGGGTGTAGATCATGATATATCTTGGGGATTCTAGGACGAACTACCCAAATTGTTCAATTAATGTCCTACATCATCTCCTCGCATATGTATGCCGGCACCCAGTCCCATCCCTAGAATTGCAGAATCTCATCCACGCCTATGGTCCACCGATAAATAGGGTCCTCTCCTAACACGCTTTCCCATATTACTAGGCCTTTAGAATCTGATAGTTTCCTCATTCATACTCAATCAAGAAGGGTAGAGTTAACATCTAAAAAAGATAGAAAATTCTTTCCCTGTCTATCGGGAACCTCCAAATGCATCTCAGAGAACAGAGCCATAAGCTGCCACTCACTATTGGCCTTCTAAACTGCCTGTATCTAAGTCCTCTTATTCTGTGCATTATCCAAAACATTTCCATTCCCAGGCATGTAAGATTGCTCAAAGTCAAAAGGCTGAAGGTACTCAACAACCTTCTCTGTCTCAAATTCAGATCATGCTGAGTGAATATGTACTTGAGTTGTGGTCGTTAAACACCTGAAAGTGCTCTCCCAAAAGATAATGTCTCCAACAGAGTAGGTCATGAACAATAGATATCAACTCTAGATTATATGTTGGGTAATTCCTCTCATGTGGCCTTAACTGTCGAGAACCGTAAGCAATGACTCCATATCCCTACATAAGCACAACTACCATCCTGATACATGAAGCATCAAAATAAATGGCATAGCTCTAGCCCGGCTATGGAAAGAATAGTATCAGTGTTGAATTCAACCTCCCCTTAAGCTCTTGAAAGGCTAACTCACAAGAATATAACCATAAGAACATTTCCCCTTTCTTGGTTACACCTGTCAGTGGTGCTTCTAGGCGTGAAAACTACTGTATGAAATGTCTATAGTATCCATCCAGTCCTATAAACATCCTCCTTTAATGAAATTTGTCTCTAAATTTCACTAGCGAGGCGTAGAAGAAGAAAACGCAAATAGCTCTGGCCACTACGATCGTACATCGACCTCCCTCCACCAAGTCTAGTCATGTACTCTCCCGTCCTACCATAGCACCCGTACTAGTGGAACAAACCAGCCATGTAGAACCTTCATAATATGATCGAAAATCCGGATTGGATGCTCCTCAAATGATGAATCCGCTTCGAGTTAAACCTACTTAGGCTGAAAGACATGAGAAGGGTCTGAAATGTAACGTCGGAGCTGAAAAACCTGGAAGCCATCGTGTGTATCTCATTACCTCTGAGGTAACTTCAATGGATAGTCACCCGACCTGACTCTCTCCAACACCTCAAATGGCCTGACATGCCTCGATTAAAGCTTACCCTATCTCCAAATCCTCTTGTGTCCCATCCTTGGTGTGACAAATAGTAAAACCTGGCCCCCGACCTCGAACTCCAGAGGTCGTCTCCATTGATAAGCATTATAATTTTGTCCAGACTGCATAGTAGTAATCCCCTTCCGAATCAACTCTATCTGCTCTGAGGTCTCCTGATCAAGATGAGATCCCAGAAAATGATTCCTCTCCTACCACCAACCAGCATAAAGGTGATCAGCATGGCCTACCATAAAATGCCTCTTAAGCTACCATCTAAATAGTTTCCTAGAAACTGTTGTTTTAGACGAACTCCACAAGAGGTATATGCTTCTGTGAAGAACCGCCGATGTCCAGAATACATGATCGGAGCATGTACTCAAGCACCTAAATCGTATACTCAAACTGGCCATCTGTCTGGGGATTTCTATAGTGTACTCCAAAGTACCAGTGTACCAAAAGCCTTCTTAGGCCCTTGATAGAACTGATAAGTAGAATATGCATCACTGTTTGATAAAATGGAGTACAAAACTCCATGAAGACATAAAATCTCTCAGATTTACAATCTCCCCAACTCATCAACACTGAAGGTCTCTTTGATCAGCCTGAAATGAGACACCATTGTGATTCTATCAATGTCAACCCATACTACGTAGTTCCCTTGAAGAGACCTCTTAAACCATTCATGATTTCCATCGAGACGTCGTTCAACATCCACTTGGGAATGGGTATCTACTGTAAAAGATCTGCTTGTCGCTGATGCTCTGCCTTCACCTACTGACAAGTGGAACACCTCATGATGAAACAAGAAATGTCACACTACATACCTGGCGACCAATACTAATGGTTTAGATTATGATACATCTTGGTGGTGCCAGGATGAACTGCCTAAAATGAAGAATGAATGTCCCGCATAAGATCCTCGCGTATGTATGCTAAAACACATTCTTGTCCCTGGAATCGCAGAATCTCATCCTCGCCTATGGTCCACCCAGGAATAGGGTCCTCTCTTGACACACTTTCCCATAGTACTAGGCCTTTAGAATCTGATAGCTTTATCATTTTTACTTGATCAAGAAGGGTACTGGTAACAACTACAGAAGATAGAAACTTCTTCCCCTGTCTATCATGCACCTCCAAATGCATCTCAGAGAACAGATCCATAACCTTCCACTCACTGTGGGCCTTGTGAACTACATGTATCTGAGTCCTACTTCTCAGGGTATCATCCACAACATTTCCTTTCCCATTCATGTAAGTAAGCTCATAGTCAAAAGACTGAAGGTACTCAACCCACCTTCGCTGTGTCAAATTCAGATCACGCTGAGTGAAGATGTACTTGAGACTCTTGTGGCCAGTAAACACCAGAAAGTGATCTCCCAGAAGATCATGTCTCCAACAGAGTAGGGCATTAACAATATTTGGAAAATACAAATTATTCGTCGGGTAATTTTTCTCATGTGTCCTTGAATGTCGAGACTTGTAAGCAATGACTCCATCTCCCTGCATGAGCACAGCTCCCTACCAGATACATGAAGCATCAAAATAAACATTATAGCACTAGCCCAGCTCTTGAAAGTCTATTATCAGTGCTGATGTCAACCTCCCCTTCATCTCCTGAAATGATGAATCATAATAATCTGACTATAAGAACTTCGCCTCTTTCTTGGTCAGACATGTTAGTGGTGCTGCTAGGCGTGAAAAGTGCTGTATGAAATGTCTGTAGTATCCAGCCAGCCCTATAAAAATCTATACATCAATGATGTTATTCTACTATTCTCGGGATACTACTGCTTTCACTTTATCTTGATCTACTGATACTCCTGCCTTTGAGATAACATGACACAAGAAGTGAATCTGGTCCATCCAAAAGTGTCATTTTTAGAGCTTAGCATATAGTTGATGCTCCCTCAGTGTAGTCAAAATGATCTCAATATGGGTGAATGTTCGCGTCGAGTGTGAGAGTAAACAAATATATCATCCATGAAAAAAACCATGAAGTAATCCAAGTATGGGTGTAACACTTGGTTTATCAGTGTCTTGAAAACTACAGGCACATTTGTGAGACTGAATGACATAACCCAGTCTTCGTATAGACCATACCTGCTCCTGAGAGCTGTAAGAGGTATATCTGATGGTCTAACACGAAACTGATGATAACCAGATCTAAAATCAATCTTAGAGAACCCCCGGGATCCTCGAAGATGATCAAAGTGATCATCGATCCTTGTCAAGGGATATCGATTCTTTACTATCAACTGGTTCAACTTCTGATAGTCCACACAAAGCCTGAGGTTACCGTCTTCCTTCTTCACAAATAGGACATACGAACCCCAAAGAGAAGTATTGCGTCGGATGAAACCCCAGGCCTGCAACTCATCCAACTGCTTCTTGAGCTCTTTCAACTCAGGTGTAGTAATCCTATAAGGAGGAATGGACACTAGTGTCGCTCCTAGTACAATCTCAAACGAGAAGTCTACCTCACGCTCTAGAGGAAACCCTAAAAAGTCCTCTGGAAAGGAATATCTGAAACTATCCACCACTGGAAGAATGTTTATATGTGAACTCCCATGGTCATTCAGATATAGAACGGATATCTGAGCAGTAACTCCTCTCATCGCATGATGCTCTGGACCCGCTCTGCTTGCATGGTAACCCCATTCTCCCCTATGAAAAAAGCATCCACCCTATGGAGATACCAAACTAACCCTGCAGCGATAAATGTAGATGACTGCCTAGAAGGGAACTAGCAAGTATATTACGTGAATGAAATCATAGCCTGTCATCTCTAGGACATAGAGATCCTAAAGGAAGTGACACCCACCTACCTCTATAGGGTACTCCTTGCACTGACGTACACTAGTTGTCCTAGTCCCCAACGGTGTGTCTAGTTTCAAGATGTCGTTAGAAGGAAAGATACATAGGCCAATACTTTCCACAATTGTGGAAGATATAAAGCTATGTTAAGCCCCTATATCGAAAAGAGATGAAGATAAATCTGAAGCCACTAGGATCTTAACTCGAACTGTAGAGGGGCTAAGATTATGCTCCTGATGGGATAGCTCCACTGCAATGGTCTGTCCTGCTCCACGCCCCAGTGACCCTACCTGACCACTCTAAGCTGATCTAATCAGATGTTGCTCATAGCCTGGTGACTGACCACCACGACCGCGACCTCTACCTCGACCTGAACAGCCAGAAGAACTCTAGTTCCCAGACTGGAGAGAAACTGGCGATGCTTCTCCTGAACGTGGGGTCATAGAAGAACCCCTACCACCAGCTGTAGTTGAGAAGATCTGACAAAAATGCTCGAGATGTCCCATAATTCCACATGATCAGAAATCAATCGGGTCTCTCTGCACAATGGCCTAGTATGCCCGCTCCTCCCGTATTGGTAGCCAACTACATGGCTGCCCAAAGATACATTATTCTTACTCTGATCTCCTCAATCAGACTCCCTACAGTGCTTCCTAATATTAGTAGGAGGTACATTAACTATGGATGACAAACCACCCTAGCTCACTGCTCTATAAACCCTCATATTGTTCTCAGTGATTATTGCCTAATTGACGATAGAGGATATCGAATTCAACCTGATGTTGTTCACTAGTGATCAGACATTGTGCCTCAGACCATCCTCGAACTTCCACATAAGGAACAATTCATCACCTCCTGTAGTAGGGGTGAAACACTGTAGCTCAGTAAAGTGAGACAAGTACTCCATAATAGAAAGATTACAATACTCCATACTCATAAAATTCGGGGCTCTATCGGTCCTAATGGTCTCCGAGTAGATGTAATCATAGAAGATGCACAAAAACACATCCCAATTCATACTCCGCTGGAGTCCTAACAATGAGATCACTTCCCACCACCTCTTTTCGGATTCCTGGAGCATATAGGTACAGAGGTTCACCCTCTTCTCTGGAGGAATTTCCAGATGCTCTAAAATTGTCAGCGTGGCCACTAGCCATGACTGTGCAGCCTATGATCCTCCATCCTCAGAGAAAGTAGAATAATGCTGCTACTGGATAACACACGTCAATATTCCATTGGCGGGGCAAGAGGCACCGATCCTTGGAAGGTCTCAAACATCCTCAGAAAATCATCCCTAAATTGTGCATCGACACCTGCAACTAGTATAACTACTGGTGCCAAGGCTGGCACAACAGCATGATCTGTAGGAGGTCCCTGATCGGCCATATCTTGTGTCTGATCACCGTCTGAAACTAACATATAATCAGAGGATGTATCGGTGGAATAATTATAAAAGTTCAAAATAAAACCTTATATCAGGATTATCAAAGACTTAGAACAGAAGAGTAAAAGAGGGGAACTGGATAAAGAAACATTAAAATTTACAAAACATGAATACATGGCCAGTATAAAAACTACACGAAATGTTCTTTTTAGCCATTCACCTGGGTGTGTAATTCTTCCACAACTGGTCTTGTAACGCCCCATCCACACGGAGTGTTGTCCCTACACACGGAATATACTTGAACTCTATTCCCCTGCCCGAGCCTCCTTACATGGCTAACACACACGGTCCTCCTAATCATAGACTACACGGCGTGTTCAACGAGGACACGACATGTACTAGACTAGTTTCAATGACACGTGTTGTGAGTTACACGACTGACTACTCAGTTTAATCTACACGTTGTGCTCCATGGGCACACGACGTGTACTTTAAAGATTTCCCCGACCTGTGTTGTTCGTGACAAGTCCGAGAACCTAGGTTACATGAACAACATGTGAAATCAGGACCCGACGTATATAGTCAATGTTTCATTAACCAGTGTTGTTAGTCACATGGGTAGACACACTGTCACTATAACATGGCGTGTACATACCGTACACGGTGTGTTATTGAAGATTTTTCTCAACCCCATGTTTCTTCCCACATAGTCAGTGACACGGTTTAAAGACATTACGACATGTATTCCTAAAGTACATGTCGTGTATTCTAGGTTTTTCCAGGTAGTACCCACAGAAACTACCTAGGAGCCCAGAAAACATAGAAAATAAGTTTTAAGGGGAAAAACTATGATCTATAGGGGCCCATACTCCCCACGAATCAAATCTTAGAATCTCATACATATCATATACATGGAAAACAATTCAATGATCCACCATGTTCCGATTTATATGGGCCCATAACACCTCAAGAATCAAAATATAGAATTCATTCCCGTAAATCTCTACACAATCAATACCCTATCAACCAGTAGGTATTTCAATCACGGAAACTATCACAACAACATGAATATTTTACACACCATATATCACAACAACATGAAATCACTAATGCATCCAAGATTCCATTGAAAAAATTCATAACATGTGATTTCTAGCAAGTGCCTATATGATGCATGAGATGGCATACCCCCATCTCTTCAGGTTATAACAGAAATAGAACCTCAATAATATCAACAGTAACAACTCAAATCATGTGAGTCAC
Organism: Viscum album; assembly: GCA_963277665.1. NCBI lineage: Eukaryota > Viridiplantae > Streptophyta > Magnoliopsida > Santalales > Viscaceae > Viscum > Viscum album. Next base: position 593,658,965 of record OY728162.1, on the reverse strand, counting down.
TCTAGGTGAGATCAAATCAACTGTAAAAATTTCAAAACCTTATGAAATTGAAATAAACAAGGTAGATTTTCTTTTCCCTGTACATGGGTTAGCTACTCCAGGGAATAACTTATTACAAAGTACGTATTCCATCATATCCCTGGCTATAGGCTCCAAACAAAAAGTCAAGATAAAATAATTATTATGATACCACTTTGTAACGCCCCAGTTCTAGGAGCCACCCGAAGGTTCCCTGTACCTGGTTGGTCACATGGACTCATGCACATTTCCCCAAATGCCAGAGGCTTCATATTAGCTATGAGGGACTTGGGTGTGATTGTGGGGAAACTATGCCCTCATCAGCATAGTACACAATGAAAATAAACAATACATACCATAGTGGAAGCAGTAACTATCCAACAATAATAAACAGTAGAGGGCTGATAGAGAAACAACTTGTTCAATAATATATGTAAATGTGACATGGTACATATATATATAGGAATGTAGCCAAACAATTCACAATGATGAATATAGTACTACACCAAAGTACAAAAGAAAAACCGATAAGAAACTCCTCAACATCGCAAGCATAAACTTGGTCCCATGCTACCAGATCCTATGTAATCATGTACTTGATGTCGAAGGGCGTCATCCATTGTCTATAATAGAAGAAATATAATCTGTTTGGGTCCAAAAGCATGACCGATATAGGGTGAGAGACTAAATCCCAGTAGGTAGCCACTGGGAGATCTGTTCATAATAGTTTGTGAGTATATGGTATGTAAAGTACATTAAACAGTAAACAATAATTAGTAAACATGATAATACACATCAGTAAACCGCCCGCAGATCAAACACGCAACAGTGAAGCAAACCGCTAATCACAAACAGAAATCCATCTAGAATGTACTCATAACCATCCCATATGTTCCTATCCAAAAAGTACCAACAACCCTCTGGGAAGTACACTATGCCAGACCCCTTGGGATTGGTAATACGAAATTATAAGACTCTCAGAGGAAGAGAAACCGGTCAATTCCCCTTATAGTCTAAGGTAGTCAGGGATTTTATGAGAATGATCACGTGTTCAATTCACCTTATAGCGCCATGGTCTATAGTCTCTCTGAGGAATATCAGTCAATCAATTCCTCTTATATCCTTAGGCCTATCACAGACTCTTTGAGGATGCTCACATGGTCAATTCCTCAAATAGCCAGGAGTGGGTTAATGAAAATTGAAACAAAAAAAAGACCCTCTAAGGAAGCTCACTTGGTCTACACCCTTATAGTCTATAAAGCTAATGAATATTTGTGGAAGCTCACTTGGTCTATCCTCTTGTAGTCTGTAATATCCAAGACTCTCTTGTAAGATCACTCGGCCTATCCCCTATAGTGTATAATGTCGAAGACTCTCTGATTAAGCACACTTGGTCTATCCCCTTATAGTCTATAGCACCAGGTTCACATATCCCCGTGATAATCAGTGAAAAATAATTCCATATGGAAAATGTAAACCTACAGATCTACTTGGATAATCAGTCTATAGCATCTCAATCATGTCAGGGATCAACACTCCATCCTACAGTCACAATGCGTGGATAACAGCTATAACACCCAATAGAATGAATTGGACCAAAAGGTCGTAAACAAATAATCTTGGGAAAAAAATCCAAGAATATCAGTTATCCTTATACATATCCTAATTACATCTACACAAGCATACAAGAATGGAATGAAAATACCAGGGGTAAAACAGTAAACACGCAATACCTTGTTTAAGGGTATTTTTGGAATTTGCACATAATACTAAGAGATATTGAACGTAAAAGCACAAACCACCTTCCTTGATTCTAGGAGATATATATACATGATCCATGAGTCTTTAATCTCTTTAGAATGTTTTAGATCTACAAAAATGCACAAAACATTCAACACACGATAACATTAAAAAGATGGGGAATTGGAAAAAGATTCTCTAGAAGAATCTAGAGCATACCGCTGTGGTTCCAATACAATCGTTGTCGTTCAATTCGGAGAACATATGGAGGTTCGGTGGCTCGAAGAGGTCTTAGTGTTGTTATACTTATCTTGGTCGAATGAGACCAAGAAGAAGTCATTTATGGAGATCCGACGCGAGCCCGATTCGTTTAATGAAAAAAAAGTTACACCACATTTACTTTTGGAGTTCACATCTTGTACTAGAATTTTCCATACTCTTCTTTAATCATCCTCCACATAAACCCTCATTACCATGTGTGTGGCTTGGACACGGACAACACACGACATCGTGCAACATCAAAGTACATGACATGTACTCCTAAATTACATGGCGTGTACTTAAAAAATTTCTAGAAACACCTATTTTCTCAAAAACTCCTAAAAAGGAAAAATATTCCTAAAAAAAGTTCTAGGTTCTTACAATTCCCCTCTACATTTTTATGTGAATGTGGAATTCATGCTCATGGGGTTTTCCAAATAAAAAAAGTGTCTCTTTATTTGTATTACTAATTGATACATATTGGTTCGCAGATCTCAAACATTTTTCATAAAAATAGTACATATTGATTAATATGTACCTCATGCATCATATGGGATATACCTATTCTTGAAACTATTAAGGAACTAAATTTAAATATATTATTTCCATCACATGATATATAGGTACACATGAATCATTTATTTCCTGCCGAACCATTATATCCCTAACCACAATAGTGATCCTCTGTGATAGTTAGATCTGTGTAGAGGATCCGGTACTCAATAATATTTGAAAAACCACACATATTCATCCTTCACATACTCCCGTTAAATATAACAGACTCAATATATATACATTGTTTCTCTTACTGTGCATGGATGATGTGAGCATTGGGTAATAGGAATGAAACTCTAGATGGACTAAAAAATAATTGTATTGGAATGGGAAAAGTGTCCTAGTCACATGCCATTAAAATACACAATAATGTCTTAGTCACATGATATTAATCTCAACTACATTTTCCTAGTAACATTATATAAACCTTCAAAACAATGTCTTAGTCACATGAGGTTAAAATCAAAGACATGAGGTTTTACTTCCTAATAGATCACCACTAATGACTGTGTATTCCTGAATAATCTATTTTCCCTTCATATAGAAATGTTTTCAATACACTCTAGCATAGAATTTAGTGTTTTCAACCTCTTATTAAATCTCTATTTCTCTATAAACCAACATTATATCACTGATATACGTATTAATGTCCACCAATTACACAAGTTGATATCCTTCACATAGATACCCATAGACCTTGGTCTCTGATGATACTAGTTACCATAAAAAACTATGAATTGGGACTGGATAATCTAAAAGGACCCTGTAATTATTCCCTAGTGAATTCCAAAACTCTAAAGTGCTTATTCCTAGAGAATTATTTATTAATGGGAATGGTCCCACATAAAACCCATGAGTTAGTGTCCATGATGCGTGAAATATATATATATAAACAATTATCATTGGCTAAAATGTAGCCTCTAGTTTCCACATCTAGTAGACCAATATTTTCAGGGGTTAATATTTACAGACTCCATAATCAATCTATTCATGTGTATTAAGATACACTTGATGCTACTCATTCATGCATCGTACCCATTATCATATCATGGTTAAAAAATTTCATTCTTGATCCCTTTAATTTTAGTGTATGTATCGCATATGAAGAGTTATTTTTCTTAAATCTAAGAAATCCCTTTTGATTTACAATTTTAATAAATCATACCACAAATATATATTATCCATTTTCATAACATAAAAGGGGGTTCAAGATGAAATTTGTTGTTTATAACATCATATTCCAAGCCATAAAAGTAGGAATATAATTTTTAATAAATCATTAAAATAATTTTTTTGACATTATTCATGATCCAAATGATACAAAGTGAATGATGGACCGAAAATCCTACATCCATCGATGATTAAAAATATTAAAATATCCATAACATTGAATATGGGTCATACATGTGCAAGTTATTCTATAAATTTTTAACTATGTATGGTTTTATTCACAATCCATGGGATACATAGTGATGCCATGAAACTCCATTTAAGGCCCATACAAAAATTATCATCATTCCTAAACATGGACCTAAATGAGATAAATACCTATGTAGTGACCCCCACTCATAAAAAACTGTAGAGATCCCAGCATTTTCCATTCCATTCAATTTCGCATGACCCAAATAAATACCCTATTGCTTTTTAATTCTCACAGTAATTGTGAATCATGTGGCTTTAGAGAACCTGAAATGTCACACTACTAAACATGTTGAGGATCATTTTATCTGTATACTAAGATCCATGTCCTAGTCACATGACATTAAACCAAATGAAAATTTCTTAGTCACATGATATTAAATAGCATGACGATATGTACACATGGTGAAAGATTTTCCCTTGAGATGATTTTTAACTAAGGATTCACATGTTCTGTCCGTTCACCTCAAAATGTGTTCAATACATGATGGAGTTTTCTTTAGTGTTCTTAAACCCTGATTGTATATTAATTTCTTCATGAAAAAACTTCATAACTTTGATATTTGAGTTGATACAAACCAATTAGTTCAATTCACATCTATACCGTGGAACAATATAAACCATGGGTTCCTTTTTCTATGTTCTCTTATATATCAATATGGTAAAAGAGATTAGATATTAAAAAGTGTCCCTACTATGATTCACTATTGAATTACACAATGCCAATGTGTTTTTTTCATGGATTCTAGGTCCAAGTTGATATGCCTATGTTAAACCTAGTAGTTATTTCATGTATAACATGAAATATGAACTACTTCCATTATCAATGATTGAAATATAAACAACATATTACTACTAATGTTAACTCTAATATTACTGGGTTATGATTTATAAATTTCATAAATCAAATATTCATGAAAATAAAGATACTCTAAATGTTACACATCTTTTAGACGTACGGATTTTCAAATAAATATTATGAAATCATATTCGCCTACATGTCCATTTTTTGGATAGAATATTCTATAATGTTAATATTTAGATTAGTTATTTTTTCTCTTGATGATATGTCCTATACTATTGGTGTTAATATTTTTGAAAACATTCTAGTCAGATGAAATCAATCTATAGGACATATAGTATATCCCGCAAGATGTACAATTACATATAGTCATCCATACATTCATTGGATCATTGCTAGTGATTAATTTTTCCCCCTAAACACTGGAGTAAAATATAGAATGTAATTATCCATACATGTGAGAAATATCTAGATACAGGAAACACTAAACTAAAATGATATAGTGGTTATATAATGGAAGAATATAATATTCCACCTAATATTCATGTTATTTATACACACAGGAACCCTGTTTAAATCTCTTGTTATCAAATGAATCCTTCCAATATAATGTGAATTATTAATCCCAAGGATGACCAGTAATAAGAATTTAATATAACATGATATAATGATTTCATGTCCAAAAAACATTATCTTCATACATTAGAGTCTGATATACCGATAGATTTATTGATCATGTGACAAATCTCGGCATTATGGGCCCAAGCATGTGGCTCCCATCGATAAAATTTTTTTTAATAAAAGATTCTCACATGTCTAAATCCACCCAACTAGTGAGATGTGTCCCTAATATATATCATGGAATATTTCACATTATATATTATATTCATACAACATGACAATTAGTAATAATGATGGAATCCTTATCACATGATGTTAAAATACATGAAAAATGTTTCCCCACTGAAAAAATATAAATTATCCAAAATGTATCCAATTTTCAGTTCAACTTAAAGTACCACATGTTCCTAAACCTAGTAAATGAATGTATCAATTCTTCCATAATGTATTAAAGACTCTAAATCCATTAATCATTATTATTTTTATACCACTGGCTTCCACATACCTTCCATTGACATTGGAATGAATATAATATCCTTCTGTTTTACCATTTATTATATTGATATGTATAAGGTTCAAGGAGCCTCAACCAGAGGAATCTTTAGATTTATATATGGTACTTTTAAACCTAGTGGGACCTCAAATAGTCATATTTGATATTTTAAACATAAAGTGATTCACATCGATATTTGACTTGATTGTGCCATACCATTACACATGAATCAGTAACCTTGAAGGATTATATATAACATTACAATTTCCTAATGAAAAGGATGATGTATTACTCTTGACAATTGGAATCATAACTAGGATGTTCATTGAAACTCATGATAGGTTAGGTCAATGTTAATATTGACCATATACTATGGGTTCTATGTTTAGTGATGTATGACATTGAATAGTAACTTTCTATAGACCAGATCAAAATAAACTATACTACTAATAAAGGATACTTAATGAATTCTAGGATAAACATAGTCAAATTTAAGTTATATAAAAATTCAATTCTACGATCACTAAATTCATTATTATGGAGTTTAAGAAAATGATATATGTAAAATATACACAGAATAATTGTCATGGTGGTCACCATTGGGCCCTAGTAAAATATGATCTAGGGTAATTAGTCCCATTATTTTATGAAAATGATGGAGTGATAATTTACGACATCCCCACAAAGTGATAACATGTTCATTACATAAAAAATATTAATTTTCCAGAACTGTTTTATAATATTATTCCTCAAAAAATACACATTCATGTATTTTATGTATGATCATAAAGCATTAATTCCTTGAGTTTATAGACTTATCCTAGAACCACATATCCAAGATTTATTTCCCATTTTTTTCATCAATAATGTAGGTAACTAGGAATAGATTATTCAATGGGATCTCACAAGGACTAACTGGTGAATGAAGGAATTCCAATTATACATCAACTAGTTGTATATTGGACTTAAAAGATAGTGAAACATTAAAATATGGATTTTTGATTTCAAATGAATTGAATATGGACTTCTTATACTACCAAAGGATGATTTTTACCCTTATGTTTCCACTATCAGATTAGAAAAATATTCCATGACGATGATTTTCAATCCTTATAAATACACTATTCATGTGGATTCAAAATAAAAGATGATATATAATTGTGTATTGTATCATTTATCTAATAAATAATGTGATATTACATTCCCACACCTTTTTATTACCCAAAACCCATGTCATAAAATCACTTGGTATAGGGAGTTATCATTATGACTAGAAACAAAACAACATAAGGCTGCTACAACCATTATTGGATATCTCTTTTCTCTATATCCATCATTATCATCCTAATTATTATATTCAAAAAAATCTCACATGAACCTTAAAGAAATTTATCAACCCCACTAAATTTCCTTGCAGATAATCCCATTGGCTCATGCATATAGTAATATATCCCATTATGTAAGGCCAACTCCCCTATCGAGAATTTTCTTCAAATAAATGTGAGCCCCAAAAACATTGTATAGGATATCTTCATTATAGGGTGCGTAGAGTTCATTTATTAAATGTTTTACCAATACTATATTCATCAGTTCATTCTTATGGAAATGTTATTTACACAAACCAAATTAAAATTATCCATGGGTACTCAACATCACTAATATTTCACAATAAACCAAACCAAATCTCATAAATTGTCCAAAGAGTCATGACCCATCATGGATACTCGTATTTTAATATTAATGTATTAATAGATGATGTCATGGCCTTTCGTGGACATTTATTCTTCAGAATAAAAATAAGTATTCTTATACGTCAGTAGAATTTTTAAACACTATTTCTTTAAAATTCACTCATGGATGAATTGTTTTCAAACCATTCAAGAATATCCATGATTCACTACCAAAAATTGATATTATAATCTAGAGGACAATAATCCAAAATTATATAAAGTTCATTCTCAAATACCCTATACCTTAATATCATTGTCCTGATATTCTTTTTATGGAACATATTATTTTCTATTATTTTTCTTTTTATTATGAACAAATATAATTCAAATTATTTAAGGTTCCCATTGGATGTGTATGTTTGGATACAAGTAATCTAGAAATCTAGAACAATTGGGGATAAAGTGAGAGTCACTTAAATCATTTCAGGTATCTATCATATCCATTCCACTTATAGGTAGGTTTTGGGAGAGCATAAATATCACTGTGATATTGTAGGGATTGTGTGGGTGGTGCCTAGACGGTCAATGTAATGGGTTGTCGCAACCAGTGAGTGTATGGTTGCATGTGTTATGGGATCCAACTATTCTGCCGACATGAATAACAGAGGTCACGAAGAGGATTATATATTATATCCCTTCCATATGAAAATTCATGTGGTAATAGTTTTGGGTATAAAACAATACATCAATTTTAAAGATATACAAAATAGAACAACATTATTATAGAAATTAGATATTTTCTATCATGTGAGTGTATCATATCCCCCCCACTCAACCAACACACACCTTGAAATCACTAGATTGAGCCTCGAACACCCAATATTTATTCCGTCACTCAGTGTCCTAGGTGAAATCCATCACCCATCAATAAAATTGAGACAACAAGAACATGATAAATACCAATAAGGAATTCCTAAAATGATGTTTTGAATTGATTTAATCATTTTAAAACCCAAACTATTTCATTATAATGATCATGATATGGCACCATGTAAATTATGATTTTGGTGTTCAATAGCTTATGCGACCAACTAAATATTGTGAACATGCCATGAAAATAATATGTGGTATCACATGAAGGAATGACAGTGAACATCATGATATCATTTGATGTCATCGCATGATCATGTTTGAAATCACATGAATTGTGTCATCACATATTCGACACTTTTACAAATGAGGTGTCATATTTAACACATGGCCTTTGAAGCATTTTCTTTTGTGGAGATAAAAATGATCATATATCATTTGATGTGATTACTACAGTTAATGGATGAGAAAATTAATGGAAGCATCACGTGATGTTCAATAAATCATGTGAACTATTATATCCATTTTACGTATGGATTATGATTATGATGTGAGCATGACTGACCTCATAAATTTATTATAAAATTTGTGTATGTTTCCTTTAGGATAGGCTTTCTACATTTTCATTGGATATTATTTTTTCACATGATTTCATTGAGGATTGTATGCTGGTTGTCCATTGACTCTATACAAGATCATGTTATTCCCCATGTAATATAAAGAAAATATATATTGGGTTGTGTTTACCTATCAGTTGAAGGATATATAATAAAAGACCATGTTTGATTTGGTTTCCTAAAATGTTCATAAAAAAAGATCTTTGACATCAAACTATTCATTATAGATTGAGATATATTACATATAGTGTGATTGAGTGATCATGATCACGAGAACTGATCAGAGATCATAAGGGTCACCTAAATTCAATATATCATTACATCGTGAGATAATTCTACAACTAATGTTCCCTTTTATTCTCACATAATGCCCTAAAATGCAAAATAAATGATCATTTCATGCATTCGATTCTACAACCTGATATCAATTAGTTTTTTATTTCCCACCACCTCAATTTGATACATACGACACATTCACCTTGCAATGTGGTTCCATCATCAACTTATCCTAGTGTATATTATTCATAATCCTATTAAAAAGTACATGCACATGAATGGAATGGGGGAACTATAGTGATTAATGCATGGGGAGGAGTAGGTTGTAGAATTCCTATAATTTTTCTAGAAAATTACTAGAATCAATTGTGAGACTTATTTAAAATAAAAATAACACAAGGGTTCTTGATAGTTCAAAAATAATGTTATTTACTTTATGCAATTCCACGAAACAATCCATATTGTTGTGTGCAAGCTTGCAGCTTCACATGGGAAACCCCTGAATAGATTTTCATAACCCCATATTTTGAATCTTCACTAACATCAAAACATCTAAATGGGGTATTCCTATTCCAATAATATTATACGAGGCCTTGAAATGAATTCATGGACATCCACTGATATTTTAAATAAAAAATATCCATCTAGAATAAGTAGCATTCATAAAAAATAAATATATCATTGACTAATTTATAATCATTATCATGATGACATAGTGTAGAAGCCCGTATACATGGTAGTATTATTCAGGTGACACCATTTGATGTATCTAGGTTGATTGAGTGAAGGTTCTCCTGTCATTTCAACTAAATCATGTGGTACCCACAAGACAGGTCCTCATGATTGTTTGATAGTACTCAGGCATGATAGGTAGAAAAACAGGACATATTCCATATATTTCCCATCGATGTAATCCTTGTAATGAATAGACCATGTGAGATTGTAAGAATGTCACAATGGTAAAATGGGAAATATCATCATTTTCTAGAAGATACACTTGGACATACACAATGTAAAAACATTCATTCATACTTTGAATGGGTAACGACTTAACAAGGCTAGTATGAACTCATAGAACCCTAGTCATGTCATTCTTTAAGAGGATCATTTGTTTCTTAAAACATATGTTATTGATATTTCACTTTCACTATTACTCTTCATAGTTTTTTATGAAATAGAATTTATTAAATATTAAATTTTCATGAAGACAATCATAAAAAATAAAGAGGGCTTAATCATTTATAATTAATTCGTATGTTAGGAAGTTGGGTGTTAATATTACCATGAATATTAGGGAGAAATATATTGTGTGTAATAAAAACCCAGAATATTGTTATGATGATGGTTGGATGTATTGATAACCATGAATATTCTCATGATATGGGTTGGTTATAATTATAAAAATGAAATTTTTTCCTACAGCTATGGTTAAATGATAATCGAGATTAAATTTCTAATGTAGATTAGGTTTACAAAAAAACCAATATTATCATTGCTAATTTTATTCTGTGTAATTACAAGACATTATAGTATTTTATAATGTAGAGTGTAAATCCAACTATGTTTTTATGTTATGGAATTGGGTGTAATGATAACTACTTGAGGATCATTAGGTTTTTTTTGAATATTTTCCTTATATATTTTTATTCATCATGATTATGTTTCAATCCAAATACTATTCCAAAATGAACTCTATTACGTGTTCATCTGGCAATGATATAATTATTATTTGATCTTTTTATATTTGTAAATAGTCATATTATATTTTATGATGGGTGTCTTTCTGACTATTCGATGGAGACATTTGATGTTATATTATCGTTTGATGTTATGTTGTCCCTCAAATATTTTAATAGTATAATCAAAATCAACATCGGAACTAACTGTATCAGGTATGGTATTTAATATTTTTTTTATTTGGAACCCATATATACAAAACTAAAAAATATTCATCTTTTTAATAATGTTGTTTCAACATTCATGTACTTATGTATTTTATATTTATTTAGTGACACTATTGGAATCTTCTGGAAATGTTATACCCACAAAATTGATGGTCATAATAGAGAATAATTTAACATTATTATCAAAATAGTTTTTATTTTTAATGGATAGGTTGTTAATGTATTAAATTGATGGATTGTTGGTGTGAGATATGCGATAAAGTAGGTACCCAAACATTGATTTTGGAGTTTTCTCTCTTTTATATTATTCATAAATTTTTTATTATCTTCAATTTATCTATCCTATGTATTATTTTATGAAACAATTAAAATTATAATTGTCTCTCATTATATTATAAATTATTATTATAATTCAATTGGCGGTTCCCTAATGTACATTAAATATTTTTTCTTATGTTTTACAGATGAACTTTTAATATTACCTCCTATGTTATTTGACATTTTCTGATATTTAGTGTCTATTATATTAGTATAACTGGTATACACTTCCCAATGTTCAAAATATTTTTTCATACATAGAGGTGTACATAAGTAATTGTGGATTCTTTTTCTAAAAAAACAGGAACTGATTTTGGTGGAACAAGAAAGTGGAATCACATCCATTTTTTGGTTTCTTATACTATATAATATTGGATATATAATGATAAAATATAGGTAGATAATGGAATTTATAATGTTCTATTTTTAGCTAGAACATTTTTAGGGAAATTACCTGATAAAATGTATACTACTATTTTTATTGGTCTGTTGATGTTATGAATTTAGATTTACAGTGGATCTAATGTGATATAATGTTATTATTTTACTCTTCGATATAATTGGAAATGGGAAATGTTATCATGCATCATATTTCTATCACTGGGATCCTATAAAAAATATAACAATATATTATTGGAATCATGATGAATTTTTTTGTTTATTCTTTAAAAATGTCAAAATCTCTTATACAATTTATTATGATATACAGTATAATGGATTTCTGGAAGACAAAATTCATTTTTATGGTAATTATTTCACTAATATTTCATTATTTAATATGATTAGAATATGTGTATTGTTTATTTAAAACATATACACCTAGGATAACCACATTAAATGAAACCTAAACATATCACCCACATACTCAAATGGTGTTATAGATACCCACATATGGGGACTAGAACCTATTCCTGAACAACAACTATTGGATAAAAATTCAACCCCCCAAAAGATGATGACAATATATATATATATATATATGTAATAATTTTAGTATTATTAAATCAAATAAATTTTTTCCATAAATAAAAGTTGACATTTTTATAATACAAATCAATGTAGTTAGAACAATCAAAAAGAATAATTCTGTCATCAATGGAAACTAAATCAAATTTGAATACTTCAAGAGATTATGGGGTCAAGGACCCACCATCTCACCACCATTTACCCATAACCATGATATAGTAATCTCACGACATCACTACACTATGGTTCCTTTTCCTATATGAAAATTCATAGTTACATCCACACAACATCTAGTGGGCATGCATATCATGAGATAGAAATTCTATGTAGGACCTCACCAACATGTTTCATGTCATGTTTCTATAAATTCAATCAAAATATGATAATTATAAATAACAAATTGATGGATAATAAATAATATGGTTGATTTTAAATATCATTATAGAATATATCCTTCTTCCAAACTTCCCAGTCCCATGAAGACATAAAAATATCATGATATAATTTTTAAAAAAAATATCACTGTCAAAATAAGCATATAAAATATATAAAATAACATACCAAAATATAGTGGTATATATTATAATAATAAAAATTGGTTAGGATTGATTACTATACATACCAAAATAGGTGACTAGTTCACAATAATGTCCTTATCAATGAGGCCTAAGGTCAAGAAAAGAACCTCGTGACTGAACCCCCCAACAATATCAATATCATATTCCTATAAAAATTATTCTATGGAGAAGATGAACACCCCTATTATGATCAATAAATATTTAAAATCATTTTTCCTCCATGTTTCTCCTAACACCAACGTAATAAAGGCTTTATTACTTCTTTATTTTACAAATATTATCAAAAGGAATTATTTTAATAAATACCAAACAACCCTTTTATTTCATCTAACTTTATTTGTAAACCCATTTCATAATGATTTGAAAAATCCCATTTTTCATTAACTATGAATAAGAAACCCTATATTCTATAACATATCCATTTATAAACACAACTTACTCTAGTCTATTAATTTATAAAAAAATAATAAAATAATATATAATCATGGTTCATCCAATAAAATAATTAGATGGAACCACCAAACACAATCATGGGTAACAATGCGTACAACAGAATCCACCAACACATGAAGGAAAAGCACATCAACAAATAACGGACCTAGAATTTATTCCCACAAAATATATCAATTTTCATATAATTAAAATATATTTTGGATAGAACCTCACATTACTCAAATAAGATGAAAATGTTGTACTAAATCCAATAATGAATATCCCCAAAACATGATCACATAATATATCTAAAATAAAAATGAAAGCCTCATAAACATTTTAATAATAAAATGTGATTTAAAATAAAAAAGTGTAGACAATGTTTATACTTCATGAAATGTAAATGAAGATTCTAAAATGATAATTACTAAAGAAATATTTTAGAATCACAATGAAGATAAATAACTAAAAGGAGGAATCAAGAAGAGGTGGGGACAACTAATAATGTTACAAAGAGATGTTGGGTTAATATAATGTATAAAAAACCATATCAGATGTGTTTAGAGAATTAATCACATAATACTAGAAGGTCTTGAATGATTCACATCATCAATCCATTCTTCGTAGTTTGAATTCCAAGATATGCATGTACTCTAATAAAGTTATAGCCTTAGGTTAATGACTCATGGTTGAATAAGTCATGATGTGAATTCAATTACATTAATGAATTATTACAAAATTTGAATTGATGTTTCTGAACATGTTAACAACAAATTTAAAAAGTTTACTGAAATCTAGAATTTTACCTGGTGACTTATTCACAACATGAGACTTGTTCAATACTTGAATGTGTCTTACATGGAAAATTTAACTCTGGTTAAATAAAAATATATCAAAAAATCTAATTCCATTTATTTCAGATATCCCACTCATAAATAATATACGGTATACCTTAAAAATGATATTATAATCTCAAAACTATAATAACATTCATCCATGAGATTTCATTCCTATGAAGGGTTATCTGGAAAGATATGAGGCCAATTCTCCCTCACTAAAGACTCATCCTTCCATGTCCAATGAGATTCAGATCCATGTCACCATAATAATATAACTAATGGAATATTAATCCCATGAAAAAATCTTACTGATAATCAATGATCCCCACTGGATTCTCTATAACTGAATATTATTATTTTAACTAAACTATTTCCTATCTCAAAAATTGAGATTGATCATTATTTTATTTCCATTCTTTATATATGTGGAAAACATAATGGATTCCATTATAATAATATTGTAATATCAAATGATATGAATCCTACCGAAGCCCCCCATTGACCAAAATTGGTCAAATATATCATGGAGTAAACATTATTAAATTCCAAATCTTATAGTTCCCTAATCGAGGATATAATTTCAAAAAAAAAAATGGATGTCAATGGAAAAATAAAAATGTTAACGTTGATAATGTTTATAAAATTTCTAAAAATATTTTTTGTAAATAGATGTCTATTTATATTTTAAATACATTTGGATTTCTCCTATTTATGACTCAGTTGAAAAATTGAGGATTCAACCACCTCCTACTGAAAATGATGATATGTATGGGTGACCAAACAAATCCTCGAAGGGATAAACTTATATTATTCTATAGTTGATATTATTAAAAAACTAGACTTACTCTAGAGAGCAATATCAGGTTCCAGCAAAATTTTAAAAAAAATAATGAAGCATAACCTCCAGGATATGAATTTTATTCTCTCTCTGATTGTTCAATAGTGGATGGAATATTTTTTCCAATATGAATTGATTCCCCTTTTCAATGTGGATGTTCTTATTAAATAGGTAAATAGAATGGGATCCAAATCTAAAATAATGAATTACGAAATACTTGTATCATCAAAAACATTATCACATACAATTAAACCGAATCATCCACCTTAGTAACGTTCATGGTCCTATTAAATTATTCCATTTTCATCAACCTATCAATCAATATGATGATATCTTCGTTCCCTAAAAGATTACATAGAAATCGGGAAAAAAATTCCATAGACACCTCATCCCATATAAAAAATAACATCACAACTGGCTGTAGAAAACTAGTTTTTTTAGATGCTCTTATTTTATCTACTAGTATTGTAATAGTGGGACACATATTGTTTAATTTCCTGCCTTATGCCATCCCTCCAAAACCATTATGTAATGTCATAATACATATTCATAGTTTCCATATGAAGCAACCCTAATGAAAATTTAATTTACAATATTGAAAACCATAATACATATTTTGGATGAAAATTTTTCCCAAAAATTGAGAATACATTCTGAAGGGTCAAACCAACTAAAAATAGTATTTCATATATAAATGGATTTTTTGATTCCATTGAACACCACAACATTATAATAAACCATAGGAATGGAATCAATGGGAGAGTTTAATTACATAAAACTTTTACAACCATGACTTAAATTACATCATTACTATCATGACTATATTGAGTAATGTTACTGATGAGGTTCCCCTATTATATTGATTACAAGGACGTCTATGATGAAACATTACTACTAATAGTGAATGTGATTACATTAACCCTCTTCGAATTATAGTCAATGCTGTGGAAAAATGTTTAAATGTAAACAACCAACCCCAAATTTATGATAATGAAGTATCTCTATGTTAAATATAATTATAAACTTATGGTAATAAAATAATTTGAATCTATCTCCAAAAAGATAATCCTCTAAAAACAAGTGCATACATTACTATGAAATGATCCAAATCATGATTTTATTAGTCATTTTCTTGGGGATGAGGATTATAAGAGATATATGACACAACAAAATCATCCTTCCTAAGAACACTTCATATTCCATCATTATATGCATGACAATATACCACATACCCCTTACTGGGATCATGTAAGAATAAAATAGGATAAATTGTATGATCACAGCTCACCTCATTAAATGAATTCTAGAAATTAGAATACGAGATGAATTTTAATAAATCCTTTGAAATATAATTTAAATTTTTTGAAAAATATGAGATTTCCATGATGAATTCCAATATTTTCAAGTGAGACCACGGATGCTCCAAAATATCAATGTTTTTCATTGATACTGCCATGATAATACATCCTTTACCTTCTAATGTTTTAATTAAAATCCATTAATAGAAATCACATGAACCTATTATTTTCATTCATGGTTTCAAAAATATTTTTTTCGGAAGCCTTCAATAATTTTTTCCAATCATCAAAAATTCCACAACGAGATTAAAATAGTTCTCATGCACATGCATAGATCATGTATAAACACTAATTTTAGCTATGAATTAAATGATAATGTGAAGAGAAAGTTATGGATTATATAATTAATTTTACCCTTAAAAAGTATTATTATAACCAAAATGAATAAATATATATATATAATTTCCATAAATTCCATGAAATCCATTAATTGCCATATCAAATTCCTGAAAATTGAGAAAATGGTTCCATGACATATAATCTGACATAAAACCAACATTTCCCAAATAAAAAATCAAGAAATAAACATATATGGGAAATTGATAAATATTTTTAACTGTATCCCCGTTTATAAATTGATATTCCTTGCACAATAAAAGTAAACCATCGATCATTATGGAGAGGAGGACTAGAGATACACTCATTGAATCACTATAGTGATTAAACATATCTCAATCAAATCATCCACCAAAATCATGATCAAATTTTGATCATTCATATTCGATATAATAATAGGGTTTCAAAATCATCTACATAACATACAACATATTTATCATATACCCTATATCCTTCATTCGATGATGGATGGATAAGTATTCTTGTAAAAAATAATGGATTATCCTATCTACCATTGGTAGAAAACCAATATAAAAATTTTAATTTGTATTAGATGGAATGATAGAAAAAAAAACATGATCTATATGGGGGTTTTTCATGCATGACCATACCACAAATCTCACTCACCCAGAAACACCATAAGGAACCCAAAATCAAAACAGAACAAAACTTTCTAATGTTAAAAATAATTTCTATATAATGAGTGATAATACAATCCAACAAAATTAGGAATACCAATAGTTCATGATCATGGACAAGGTAATCCTGTAGAAACACCTCATTGGATATTAATAATGAAAAATAAGGACATTGAAAATACAATTATTTCCTCTTCCCTAGAGGTGTCACTAACTCTATAAAATATGACATGACCTCCATTTTGTTTTTGAAAAAATAAATAAGAAAAATGTAAATTATTTTGAGGAACTATAATAAAATAAACCAATCAATATAGAATGTGAAAAAAATGCTTCCACTAACTCCTATAGGACCCATGTCATCCTCCACTTGAAAATCATCAATTGAATCATGTTTCTTAACTCTGGAGTACTATAGATAGAGGCATGGGAAATTTTTTGAAATTGAAAATTTTGTTTGTTCATTTTGATTGATTTATCTCATACCATAATAAAAACAATTGATAAATAGAAAATTTCATTATATATTTTTTTAGCAGTAAACACCATTTGAAATATTTAGTGGTACAAAACATGAATTTCATGAGTTTCCAACCATTACATTCTATTAAAAATGGTCCGGTTACACTATTTTCTTCAACCCAAAGAACAATGGATTCCTTCTATTGTGAAACACTTCTACCACTCCAAAGATCACCATGTCATTTCCTATTCATTCTGAAGTGATATAAAAAAATTCACTAGGTCGGATAAAATGAATCAAATAGAAAATATTTCCATCTATTCCCATATCAAAAATTATATCCCCTTATAATATATACATCTTGGTAGATGACATCATTAAAAATTATATATGATCATATCTGGTAAAAAACAGGTACTACTAAGATTTCAGCATGTCATTTTCCACTACCATTAACAAATAAATATCTTATACAAACTGATTACTGTACTTAGGAACCAAAATCAATACCTACATTAAATAATATATCTCTAGGGCTTTTCCATCATTATTCACACAAGATATAAATTTTGAATGTTGTTTTATTTGTAACACATCATGTCAAATCACTTGTGTTTTTCTACATGTATATTAGAATCCCACCATCTCTTACGTGGACCATTATGTCTAAATGATTTACACATCACCATTACTATATCATGTTACTTTATAAATACTAATATTATAATGATCATATATATCCATTCCTACGCAAATTTAGGTTCATTCATACTTATAAAGGGTGGTGGATTCTCACATAATAATTCTTACAATCAACCTCTTTCTCCTCATGTTTATGGCTTTACCTCAGGGGTTGTGTTCTGATAATTTTGCATATTTTGATATATGACACAAACTACCTACATGATATCCTCCATATGATTCAGATCATGGAGAATATTCCCATGATGAAATTTTTTTTCGCCCTTATATGGATCTCAAGGAAAGTATATTAGAATCCTATTATTGCTTATCAAAAATAGAAGTAAAAAATAAAAAAAGAAAATATCAGTTTATACCTAATTAATAAATTCATAAACTCATAAAAAGGTCAAAAAATATATATTTTAAAAACATATCCCACATCCCATTGTAACAATCATGTCATCACAAAAAGATATATTTAGGAATACAATGCGACCAACCTATCATGTCCCAAAAAATGTAACTATCCTCTCTTAAGTATCCTTAATTTTGGAATATTGAGGGAAAAAACCTTTAATAACAATTTATTAATAAATAACATGGGATACAGTATATTAATAGAATCAAACTCGATTGATGACATAATCAAATGATGTTCTTTGATCCCCATGGCCTAGAAACAAACTCTTGAGAATAAAATACCATATGAAACGATTTAACCAACCTGCCAAAGAAGACAAAAAATATATATAGATAGAATAAATTAAAAATGGATGAATGGAAAGAATAAATATATTACACAATATATTGAAAATAAAGGTACTGATATGACATGAAGAAATTAGAACAATGCAAAAGAACAGGTACACCATAAAATAGAAATATAAAACCATGACCAATAATCTAAGTTATAATGTGGGAAATATAGAATCATCTCACCACCATTTATGAATAATGATATGATGAACCCTCCCCACTACACAATGATTCATTTCCATTTCCCACATCAAAAGACATTAGATGGTATACACATTGTCAATGTGGTGTTCTTAGTGTGAGCTAAGCACAATTCATTTGAACACATGACGGTTTTCAATATCATGTATCTATAAAAAACACTAATATGATCAATATAAAAAAATATTTAATGATATTAAATAAATAATTATTACGTCAATGTCATTGTATAATATTTAAAATTTCTTATAGCTCCCAAAATAATTCATGAAAAATAGATTCTAATTATAATGTCCATATACTTTTTCACAATCAAAATAATGTAAAAAAAACATAAAAAACAAAGTATAGTTATATACAATCCAATGATCAAAAACATTTATGTTATCAGACTACTCATAAAATAATCAATGTATACTATACAATCAATTACTTATAACACATTTATTTGGGGTAGTGGAATACCCCATTTGTGAACGCCCTAACAATATGAGTATCATTTCCCTAGAATAGTCGTATTTGGGTGAATATGATAACCACATGAATGTACCCCTAATTAATAAAATTGATGATGGACCTGAGAAACACCTTCAGCATAAGTACACATGGCTACCCATGTGCAACAATTAAAAATCAATTTAACAATGGGATTTCACAAAAAAAAAAATAGTCTGTTTATATCATCAATCCTAGTGAGACACTTTATTTTTTTATTTCACTGATAACAGCCATTAATTCATACAAAAATCCAATGAAATAAAAATATTTTATCAAAGATTTATTTATGTTCAATGGAAAATTATGCTTAATTATATAAAAAAATTTAAAGAACAAGAGAAAACATCACTTCATCCAAGAAGGGTTAATACATCAAACATAGTTCCAAAATACTAGAAATAGGATCTACCAAAATTTTATTAAAATATATGATAATAAAAATATTCCATAGAATTTATTCTCATATTTTAGAATCAAATTTGACCAAAAAAATAGATGTTTGAGAGGGTAGATAAAAACATAACTCATAGTGCAGACACCCCTTGCACCATAAATAGTGAATTTACGACTCCCAAAAAAATATAATACATTGGATATATATGAAACATGAATTAATAATCAAATACATATTAATAACACATGATTTTATATCCACAAAGATCACCAACACGGTTATGATGACCATAGGTAGTGAAGACAGTGAAGGGTATCATGCGAATTAGAATTGATGAAACCACCATGAATATGATCCTTGAGAAGGTGAAATATTAAAGAGGTAGAGTCATTAAAAAGGAAATGACTATCCCACAAGTCCATATAAGGGAGGAAGAAAACCTATTATAAGATTTACAATCATGTAGAACATTAAACTACCAGGAATCAAATAATTCACAATTTGAATCTATGATTAACTATATGAAATCCACATGATTAATAAAAAAAGAAAAGTAATAATATACGGTTATGAATACCCATTCCATGAATTAATTGTGTTAATATAGTTATAACCTAGGTTATTTTATGATTGGATATGATTTCCCTAATCATTCCATATGAAAATTCACATCTAGTAAAAATCACATGTTATCATCCCAATGGCATATTCACATTGCAAATCATTTTCAAGGAATGTGAAAGTAATATAGGGAAAATTCATCCTATGTTTGTATAAAACAACCCTAAAAACCTGTATTCCTTCTAAACTCCATAGAAATATAAAATAAAAAAAACTAATCCTATAAAACTAGATGTTAAATTATCTACCCCTGATAGACAACATGAAAATGTTTATATAAGATGTGTTTTCATTGACCCTTAAATCATGGGAAATTTTTATGAATATAAATTAATATTGGATTATATTTCTTATAATAAAATTTGATTTAATGGATAATTATCAAATATTTTGAGTTTTGTTTATTGAATATTAGTGAAATTTTACTATTTAACCCACTAATTGAGTGGCTAAATTTTGGGGACATGGATTCTCATTTGTATTATATCTACCACCTCCTGTTATTTCAATATTATCTATGATTTAGTAGTTTAATATTGTCTTACTCATGTAATTTTATATTTATATATCGAGGATCAATGTTATAGTTCCACTATTCCTTTTTTAACATGTGATTTGTAGTTATAAAAACGACATTTATTTAAATGAAATGATTTTCTATTTTTTGTTGAGTATTTGATGAATTCATTGTAATTTTATATTGATTATATTGTCATATCCCATGTGATAAGGGTAAATATCAATATATATATATATATATATATTCCAACTAAATATACAAAAGGATGTATCGGTATAGGTTGATGATATATGTGAGACCCATATAGAAGGTATTTCATGTATGATTTCCTGAGTATTTCATTCTTGAGATTATTATGGTAGTTATGAATCATGTTATTTTGTGTTTTAATTTGAGGGATATGTTACATAATATTCATGTAGATTATACTACATTGACTATCTATTTTTATATAATATAATACAGAGATTAGGATTCCATGGTCATGTTTTTTATTGTAGATATTGATATAAAGTCTATATTTCGGTGAATATCTTCCTTGTGATATATTTGTTAGATAGTGTAAATCATTCAATCATGGATGAGAGAAAAAACATTTAAGGTAGTAATTTATTAAAATTTACCATTCTATGATTATATTTATGGTCACGCAAGTTAGTTAGAAACAAAAAATATTTCTCATATATAGAGTATTAATATAATTTTTAAAATTGGTTTTGGTTCATCCATCCCCTCGTAATGTTGAGATTTAGTGAAGTGATATTGGAGTAGTATTCTGATTTATGTGTGATATATGGGCCATAAATTTTGTATGGACTATAAATTATATAGAAAAATGATGCACATGTATTTATAATATATGTTTTCTCAATAGTAATATATTTGAGAATTTCTAGTTATATATAGTGATCTAGAGTATTATTTGGAGAACCATTATAGAGTGACATTTTGTGTACCTTTTGGGGTACTTTATGTATGGATAGAGCATACATACAAGGTTTTTGAGACACAATAGTGTGTTTCTTTCCAAATTAAATAATATTACTAAGTCCAGGGACATATCATGGACTTGAGGAACTATCATGAAATTAAGAATACATCAAGTACTCAAGGAAAATATTCATAAAATATCTATGGTAGGATTTCTTTGGAATCTATGTTAGTTTATATTTTATTTGATTTGGGTGTATCTCATTCGTTTTATTAAATTCTTTAGTAAAGGATTTGGGAGAATATATTGATGATGATTACCATTAGAAAAAATATATGCTATAGTCTTTGTTAATATGTATATGACCATGTTATGGTAATGTAATTAATAGTAATTAAAATCACTAGTATAATTTTTTCTTAGTGATGAACAGTTTCATCATGCTCTATAAAAATTTTTGGTTGAATTATTATCAAGAACACATCGACCACTATATGATGAGAGTTTTAGTCTCCTCTCTTTTAGGATATTTCTATACTATAATTATGGAGTGAGACATGTAGTAATTCCATTAAAAATTTAAACTTCATTATATATGCTGGAATTTAGGTTAGTTAAAATCATTGGTTTTTGGGTTCTAGAAGACCGGTAAAACATGTTTTCCTATATGTTGTTGACTTGCTCTGGGATGCATTTCCTATGGACTTACTGGGTTTCCAAAAAAATATTTGTGAAGTAAATGATTCATCTAATCCCATATTTTAATTTCATATCATTTCCTTCATATACGATTACCCTTCAAGAGCATAATGAAATGGAATTATAGTCAGGATGAATTTAAAAAAATAAATTAATTTATAGAAGAACAACTCCGCGGGGTAATCCAATTTTGATCACAATGAAATGAAATTTTTTAATAAACATTTGTATTGATTATTATATATTAAATGAGGTGAATGTTAACAATGAAAATTCCCAAAATAATATAGAAAATTAATTTTATTATTTAGCAGGGTCAAAGTGGTTTGTCTTGATTAAACTATTTTTGTGATATAATTTTTTATACCAGAAAAAATAGATGTTCATAAAAAAATATTATTATGTAGATAATATGTAAATAAGTTCATTATAATTATATTTGTTTTAAATAATTCATCATTAATTTTTATTCTTTTTAGTAATATAATCATCCTTTCATATGTGAGTTCAGTCATGATTAATTTGTTACTAACATTTTCATTCACTCCATTATGTGTGAGGACCATTCCTTCTATCATTGTATGGAATTAGGTATATGGATTAAAAAATTATTATACAATATGATTTTAATGTTCAATTTCTTGATTATTGTGTCATGATTCTTGATGAATGTGATATTTATGTGGGGAATAACATTGGTCTTTAGGATGGCCACAAATATTGTTTCTTAGAAGTGACCTTATAACGATTTTTTTTTGATAATAATGATAAGACACTATAGTTGTTATTCTAAATAATTTTAATGATTGTATGAGATGATGTTGTAAATGACCATGAATTTTGGGAATTTGAGTGGTATAATATTTCTAAGAGAGCATATTAGGAGATAAAACATAATTTAATGGTAATGATAAACTTTTCCTAATATGATTAATTTATGGTGTATAAATCATATTGTTATAAATTAATATGTGTAAATGGTTTAATATTGATGTTTTATATGATTTTTATCAATTATTTGTGGAAATGACTAGGACAACATAATTGAAACTACCTAAATTAGGTCTTGGTGTATGCTACATTTGTGTATGTATAGAAATGATGGAAACATTAACAATTTTTAATATGGTTTTGTAGACTTAATAAGTAACAAGATCATGAAATACATATCCCCAAAGTGTGACATAGTGATTCCAATGGAAATTTTCGTCAAAATATTATAGTACATTTCCATTATAATGATTTACACACTGAGAAAAAATAAATTTGTGGTTGATGTGTTATGTTTTCAAAGACATAATTCTAGATGATTCTTTGATAGTATATTTTAGAATTTTATTAGCCTTTTCATAGAAATAATTATCATTTAATATGGGTAAAATGATTGAGATACACTAAATAATTTTAGTATCTCCTATTTTTTACGTAAAAATAAATGTTTGAAATATTTCATGGAGACATAAATATTTTATAATATATATATGTTTATGTGAGTGTGTGTGGGTGTTTGGTCGTGTGTAAATAAGCTATTTTACAATATTCACATGTCATACAGTATCGTATATAGAAACAAATGCATTTTGAATTACATAGTTGTTCTAATTCCATCTAATATGATATATATATATATATATAATTATATACTACTACTAAACTTGTACAACTTCTTATTTGAAAAAATCTCACTTCATACAAAATTTTAAACATTAAGATTCTTTTTAACTTAAAATATATATCATTAAAAGGTAAATGAATCAAAATTTGGAAAAGTTTTTGCAGACATGGATGAAGGATGGATTCATTTTGACCACATGTTCACTCCTAAATAATGATTGAGGTATTTATATAAAGAGAAAATACACATTCCATGGTATGTGAGACTCATATATATAGCTAGATAGAGATATAACATCGAATTATATTATGTTTTATTTTACATTACCAATAGTGTAAATAGAATTTTTTTGAGTAGGTAAATCATACTAACACAATGAGTTATAATGATAACCATTGGATTCACTGAACAATGTAGAGGTTATTTGATAGAAAATCGTATTTTTTCATCAAACATATAATATGAATATGGTTTATTTATTTATACATTATATTGAACACATATTGCTTCATCACTTTTAGTGAAGTTAATTAATTTTCTAAACCATAGTGTTCTATGATTTTTTTCTTATTTCTTTATTGTACTACATATAAGTGTTTTATGGTACTATAAAACATATTAGTTGAATAACTGAATTTTTATTACATTTGATAATTAAAACCTTTGTTTGTGTAATATGGAATAGCGGACGACATTATATTTTCAAATAAAATTTTATTAATAGAGTGCATTACATTATGTTATAGGTTTTCTTTGTAAAAATTTAATCTAGTAGAAATTACATTATATGATAAATGAATGAATATTCATTGTTATATGGTTCCAATACTATCAATAAATGTATAAATTTCATATGTATTTATAGTTTTGTTTTATTATATAATCTAGAATATAAGAGATATTATATGATATAAATGGAATTTTGTTTTTCTGAAATTTAGCATCATTTTATGATGATGATATTTTATATAATATACAGTAATACATGTTTATATGATGTGGTATTATTTTTATACATATTTATGACATCATATTTATAACATAATTGGCTTTTTTTGGTAAAAATTGGTTTTGTAGATGTTTATAAAATAAATATATAATTAAGAAAAAAAATTAATAGTGAATAGAAAATATCAACTAGTGCATGAAACCAGCATAGGAGTAAAATTATAGTTATGTATATAAGTTAAAAAACTATGTATAAAATAAATTTCATCCAAGGTAAATTAAATATAATTTTTATGTCTACTATATGATGAATGAGACAATAATTCAATGAGGTTTTTCATATTTTTGATGGATGATATAACGATTTTTCTTTAAAAATGATATATCCAAAACTAAATGAGATCATGGAAAAAGTAAATTTGTATATAAATGAATAATTAGGTGGAATGATCTATCAGCTTCTTAAAGTAAGATGTTAAAATGAAGTTATTAATGACCAAACATTATTGAATTATTTTATAAAATATGATTCAACATAAAGAATCAATGAAATTTTTAGCATTTAGAAGATAAAACAAGGGGTTCATATAAGAATCTAGTTGAAATATTAATTCATCATCAGTTAGACTAAATACTCATGACCCATGATTATATATAACTAATATATAATGTAATCGAATTTGTATATAAGAATTATATTATTTAAAATTTTTGAAGGAAAAAAGTTTTATGTTAATTTTCATCAGTGATAACAACTTACTAAAATCATTGAAACAACATTACACTATGGTCTGATGAACTGAATCACCCGTGTCACCCTATGTGAGGTAACCAAATATATTCCAAGAAATTGAGATTGAAGAAGAGATCACTAGTTATTTTTATTGAAAAATTTTGGATAGAGTCTCGAGATTGAAAAAATGAAAAAAATTATATCTTTTTGTTTCTCAAGGCATAATTTTAGTATATGAGAGGAATCTGAGTACTTAATTGATAAATCATCCATAATCACTGATGTTTCTATCTATAGACAACCGATAGTAGTACAAAAAAATACATGTTGTAATTGTTAATGTTAGTCATTGTTTCAACACACAGGGAATATATTTTCCCATGTGAAGATCATGGGAAATAGAATATAAAAATGGGCTTCGGTTCCCATCAACAAAAAATGTCCCCTTTTTCATTTACTATTAGTTCCTAGGGAAGCATGTAAGCTATAGCCATGAGAATTAAAGGTCAGTGGATACAACCAATAAACAAAAACAATACAAACTAATAAATTTAATGATTTTAATAATATCATATTTGTATTAATGATATATTCATGTGAATTAAATGCATAATATTATATAATGTCTCATTAATCCAATATATATATATTTGTGTGTGTGTGTTCGTGAATTCTTAGTTTAGTCTTGTACATTAGTTTAGTAAAATGGGTCCTAGAGAATAACATTAAAATATGATATCTAGATTCCATTATTTTTTATATTTGAAGTATTATATATATATATATGTAAATTATCACTATATTAGGAATAATATTTCATTAGAATGACATTTTTCACATCTAGAACGTGTGGAACAAACTGAAAAAATATTTTTTTATTTACATATATAGAAGGATATATATATAGACCCATTCAAATATATCTAATTATAAATAAACCATGGTGATGTTTAAGTGGGTATTTGTGTGTAACTTGTTGCATAACATTAATTCCATGGAAGATTCTATTTTTTAAAAGTGAAATAACCATGCTCAAATTAATGTAGAATTTTTAGTCCCTCATGGAGTTGTTAATAGCCTCAAGCCCCATGTGTGTGACTATATGATCATTGTGGATCATGCACTAAAATAAAATGGATAGATAAAAAATTATTTACCTATGGAATTATTTTCCACAAATGTATTTCCTATATATATAACACATTTTTTACAAGTGTCTGTAGATAGAGATCAACAATAATGAGGTAGGAGTAGGGAATAAAAAATACAAAACTGAAATATGTGAGAAACTAAATTATTAATTGGGATAGATGTCTAATCATCATATTGAAAAAAAATTCCCTCATTTTTCAATTTTAATGTATTTTTAAAAATCATTACTCGTATTTTTTATTATACATGTAACATTCATTATGATAAATTATAATGGGGGTTTATAATGTTGTAATTATTAAATTCATTTCTTTTAGAGAGTTGTATATTTGAGGTAACATATCATTATTCTTTCATAAATTAATTACTATTTAATTTAGTGAAACTCCTGAAAATATTCTTTTCAATTCTCAAAAATTCTATTCTTATCCAATATTGGGATAATTTATTTTAATATTTATAGTAATGTTTTCAAAATTAATTGAATTATCATGATAAATTTCTTGGGATTTTTGAATCGCTTTCCACGATACCCAATTTTTAATAATAAATTTAAACACTATTTAACATATTTTATTTTTCACATGTCTCATATCAAGATTAGTGGTGTTTAACATTATTAATTTCTCACCCCACATTTCTTCCATAATATATATTTTATTAATATATATATTAATCATACAAGGATAATTTTTATCTTCATTTTTAAAAGTATTGGTTTTCATAAGCCCTTTGATAACTCACACACCAACTATTTTGTTATAAAAATCGGTAACAGCTTGTGAAAAAATCATTAATTAAATTTTATTGGTATTAATAACCTCTAACCTTGTGATAAAATGGAATCACATTCAGGGATTACTCGATGAGAGTGTCCAAGGGATATTTTTTAAATACCAATTTAATAGAAATGAAAAATATTTCATTGATAATTGATTCTATGATTATAAACATGTTTCTTTTTAGTTGTTTATTAACTAAAAAATTAATATATATATATATATATATTGATGAAATTAATTTTTCTTGATTTTTTGGTATAAATAGATCAATTTTAGGTATGTCATAAATAAAACATGAATTGTTGTGTTTTTTTGTGGTTTCATGTTCATACTTATTGGTAGTGTTCCATTAACCAACCATTAAAACAATATCAATTTGAAGAAAACATAGATTTTTTATCCATGACCTATTAAGGATTTTATTCATAAATTGTTGATAATGGTTATGAGTGATGGAATTACCTCTTCTATCAACTCAAAAATAAAATATTCTATGAATTTAGAAAATCATTGGTTTTAAAGTATTTTTTGAATGATAATGTAATCATTAAAAATATATAATATATGGATGTTATTAATATATATAATGAAAATTATGAATTTTTTAGAATTTTTTCTAGTTGAATTTGAGTAAAAATATTTCAAACAACTTACTAAATTGAATGTGTATAATTTAGATTATGATGAATAATTTTTTCCCACAATGATCAATTAATTGAATAATGAAAAAAAACATTCATCCATTAGATGTGGCCCTATCTATTATTGTCATATAGGATTATTAGATTCCCCAAGAACCATAAGAGAAAAATCCTTTGTTTTTATTATCATTAAACCTAATTAAACATTCTCTTGGATGATTCTTTAGAATATGACAACTCATGTTAAGGAAATAGTTAGGAATGAGGATTTGATTTTAAAAATAGGTAAATCCATTATTTTTAATGTTGAGCTATGAACCAATATTTAAGAAAGATGGTTAAAAGGAAAAAATTATTTAATTAGAAACAAAATATTTTTGATAATTTTTTATCATTGTTTTAATAACAATTTTCATTTTATTTTTTGATTAATTTAAGAAAAATAATTTTATTAAGAAAAACCATTTCTGTGGTGAATATAAAACCTCTTTCATATATAGGGTGTTTACCCTTAAGAATATTTTTTTTTTGGGATTTACATGTATGTATTACACTTTCTTTTATAATATAATAAATCTTTATGAGAAATGAATCCATGTTGTATGATCTATGTAGTTCACTTAAGTATGGTAATGAAATTAATATCATTGATTCGAATATAATTATATAGCGGTCTAATGAATTCTATAATGATTAGTATTATGATTCATCATGTTGTTAAAGAGGGTGAAAATTATTCTTATATGGGTCTTTTTCTATCATGATGCCTTCGTTGTTTATCACTAAAATATTTTTTGTTATGAAATTATTTATATCATTTACACATTTTTAATGTATTGATTTTCATTTTGTATCATGTATCACTATTCATGATTATGATTTAGAACCATTCTACTAACCATTGATAAATATATTTTCTATCATGTACCACATTATAAAATTTTTATTCCATATATGGGATTTATATCTCACCCATTTCATATTAATGTCCCTATGTCATCTTGTACCATTATATAAAAAGTCATGGATTTTTTTAAGCATGTTAAGGAAGTGTTTAATAATGTTGTTGTAACCCATGTTAAATATGTTATTCTACATACCTAATTTAAAATAAACACTACTTATAAATATTTTGGGTTTTATAATATTCTATTTTATGAAATACATAATTAATTCATGTGAAATTAATAGTAGCATTTTTATTGTTGGTATTCATGAAAATGATTAGTTATTTTTATTATTACGATCAAAAAATTATCGCATAATCCTTCAAGATAAGAATAAATATAATAAAACAACCATAAATATTGGAATATATAGAATATATGGATTTTCAATTAATGATAGTAATGTATTGATAAAACATGGGGACATGGTTCTGATAGAGTGGTACCTAAGGGTAACATGTCCAATAAGGTGTGACGGGCCTAACTCGATGTATCATGGTACATGAAAAAATACCTTAATAACCACCTAGTTTGACAATAACAGGGGATATTCATTGGTAAATTCATTATCTCTTTATAATCCAATATTATACGAATAAAAAATAACATAATTGTATATTTTTTGAATTTGATCACGAATAAAATTTATTGAAGAATACAAATTCAAATGTTATAAAAATAAAATTATGTTATTTGATTTTACATTTATTTCATTAAATAAATGTTAACATTTTTATTTGTTAAAAAATTATCATCCATAATTTTCCAATTATTCAATCCAATATTCATAAAAAAGAAGAATCTATAAAACTACCAGTGTGAATAGAAATATACTAGATTCCATAATGATATCACAATTGAATGGGAGCTCATGTTGGACGTATTTTTATTATGCCAAACAATCAATCAAAAATCACATTTCTTAGAATGAAATTTGATAAATATCCAATGACATTAATGAACAAAAATAAAATTTCTCTATAAAGTTTATTTTATAATGGTGATAAGGGAAGAAAGACCCATTTTCTTTTATGAAATATATTTGGAAAAAATTAACCAATGTAAATGTAACAAAGGGACTTGTCTGTGATTTATGTGTGTAAATCCATGACATATGAAGAAAATTTCAATTAAAAAATGGATAATGTGTTGTATTGAATTAATGCTATATCTAATGTGCATTATACAGTTATATGTCATAGGTGTACAAAATTTGGAAATATTCAAGCCAATAAAGTATTATTAGGGTTGAGAAGCGTCATGTGTATACAAAATCTCCATGAAAAAGGGTTCATGTAATGTTATATACTGATTCGGATTATTATAATTGAATTACAAGTTACCTCTACTGAATAATTTTTTATGTCCTGAAATATTTAAATACATTCCTAGCTAGCATATATTATATGATGTCTATGAACATCGATTCGCCACTTAAAGTTATTTTATATCATTAGGGAAAAAATTTATCATCATATATCTCTTATTTATGTTTCTTGAAGTATTAATTATACTAATATCAATATAAATATAGGGGATTTTTGGGGGATTTTTTTCTTGTATTATATTTCCATAAACAAATACAATATAAATGGTCGTGAGAAGGAAATCACTCTACAGACTATGATTGAGTCACCAATTTTGTATATTTTCAAGGATAAGGAGGAATATTCTTTATCACCACTATCTCAAGCATGGATATTATTAACCAATGATTAAGAATATCTATCTCAAATTACTGATTATAAGTAAAAAACATCCATTAATTCATTCTTATATTTAGGAAATACATTTATAGGTTTCATAAGAAATTTACAGGACTTCCTCCATGCTGAGTGGATGAGTTTTCTATCAACCATATACATGGGTTGTTAATATTATCTAATACTCAGAAAAAATTGATATTTTGGAACATGAAGATATGAAGAATCAAGTATAGGTGAATATGGATAATGGGATCATAAGCCCAAGTGCATCACCATGGTGTAAGCCAGTCATCATCAATATATTGAAGGATGGTTCAATGCACCGTTAAATTGATTATCATGAACTCAACAACATCACAATAATGAAATATTATACTCTAATATAGACTGATGAGTAGTTTGGTATGTTACATGGAAGGTATTACTTCTCCAAAGTGGATCAGCAGTCAAAATATTTCCATGTTTTGGGGAAGTAGGAGGATATTCCCAATTCCATTTTTCATGGGAACTATGATTTAATTGTAATTCTATTAAGACTCACTAACACTCCAAAAATATTAAAGGTCCTGATGAATATTTTCTTTAGATATTACCTTGAAGAAATTATGATAATATTTATATATGATATACTAATATACTCCAATACCAATGAGGAGTATGAATAGAATTTTAGTGTTGTGATAATGACATTGAAAAGGAATAGACATTAAGAATTACATAAAATGTGAGTTATTTTTAAATTATGTAATATTCTAGGGGAATATTATCACATGAAATAATATATATAAGGATCCTTCAAAAAATTAATTTAATGATGAATGGTGTCATCATCAATGACAGATATTCATATTTTCCATTGGCTAGAGGGGTATAATGACCAATATTCTGTAATTTTATTATTATTGTCAAACCATAAAAAACATATAAGATGGAATGATGTCACATTTTTCAATTGATGATTATTGAAAATAGGGATTCAAGGAGATAAAAATGAGTATAGTCATTGCAAACAATGTTCACACATCATATAAGTGGATATATTTTTATAGAATTGGGTGATGATTTAAATATTGTATTGGGATATGTGTTAATGAAAAATGCCAAATTGATAGCCTATGATTCAAGGAAGTTGAATTTTCATGACCAAAAATACTTGACAAATGATCTTTTTTGTGTATAGTGATCCTAAAATTAAAATATGGAGGAATTATCTATTTTTGGTGATGTTTAAAATATAATTTGATAAAAAATCCTCATGTTTTTGTTCACTGAAAATAACGTATTGTGAACCAATGAACATGAATAAATCTGATCAAAACTATGATTCCTCAATTGATTACCATCATAGGATGTTGCATGATCTGTTAAATACTCAATGTAGAAAGGATCTAGAAATTATATCATCAAATGGAATTTTGTGGGATCCAATATATTTATATTTTGAGGGAAGAGATTTGTGAATTATAAAGTAATGAACTACAAAAATACTTTAACAAATAATTTTTCAACCATTTCTTTTGGAGAGGTTAAAGAATGATCAAATAAATGATTGGGGAATTTATAATAATGAGGAAACTATAAGTAACGTTATATATGTGGAGATCAATATTATTTTTAACAGATACTGGGATTTCATTCAAGACTATGTGACCCAAAAAATCTTGAGATAATGGAGGATCTGTTAGATGATTAAAATAATTCAACTTTCTCGATTTAGCCAAGAAGCACAAAGATGTATCAAGATCTCAATGATCACTACTGGTTAGAAAATATGAAGTAGGAGATCAATGAATATACATTAATGTGACTAGAATTATATAATATGAATGATGGATGACATAATTATAAGGGGGTGATGTAACTATTACCCAAAAAACATGGAAATTGGAGAACATAACCCTATAATTTCTCAGTGGTCCTATGATGAAATCTAGTGGAAACAGTACTATATGGGTTATTATTGATCTTATTAAAAATACAGATCAAATTATCATAGCACGAGAGCAAATCTAACTAGAGAAATATGAATAATTATACATTAGATAATTTTTTTGGTTTCAAGGAGTTCCTTGGTTGATTGTATCGAATCAAGATTCTAGAATAACCTCTATGTTTTTGAAATGTATACAGTATGATCTAAATACTAGGAAAAACATAAAAATGAATTATCACCATCTAAATTATGTCCAATCTGAACATCCACCATACACACTAGAGAAATTTTTTTCAGATTTCTAAATTGACGTCAATTGAGGAAGAGACCAATACCTACCACTGATTGAGTTCTATGACCACAATTGTTTCCATTTTAACATACAAATGTCTCTCTATGAAATTGTTTCTAAAATAAGGACTGGAAAACCGTTGTTTTTGGATAATGATAAGAAACATGAACTTCTAGGTCTTAAAATTGTTGAGAAATTGTGGAAAAGATTAAGACCATTCAGTAACACATCTAATCCTTTTAGATTCAATATAAGATCTATTTTGAAAATAATCAATGTGACCTAGATTATGATTTTTGAGACACATTACTCATCTACCTATCTATGTGAAATAAGTTGATTATATTTTTGAACAAGGGAAAACAATGTTCATGAAACACCGTCCCCTTTCAGATACATTATCATTTATGAAAGGTGTCCCATCGACTATCCCTACAAATTTACCAACCTTG
Source organism: Viscum album (assembly GCA_963277665.1). Taxonomy (NCBI): domain Eukaryota; kingdom Viridiplantae; phylum Streptophyta; class Magnoliopsida; order Santalales; family Viscaceae; genus Viscum; species Viscum album. The sequence continues at coordinate 593,624,448 of OY728162.1, read as the reverse complement.
TGTAAATGATATATTCCATATGTCTCTCTCGAGGAAGTACATACCATACCCCTCACATGTATCCGATCAAGATATTGTAGTATTCTAGAATGATCTATCATATAAAGAGCATATGGTGAAGATCATATATTGTAGAGACAAATATCTACGAAATAAGACAATACACTTTGTCAATGTTTTTCATAGAAATAAAAATATTTGAGAATATAATTTTGAACCTAGGATATGATGAAATATAATTATCCTTTTCTAATTTAGTGTTGTAAAATAAAATTTTAAGGGAGAAAATTTTTAGTGGGAATTATTGTAATGACTCATACTATTATAAATAAAATACCCCTGAAATTAATTTAAATGTATTAAAATGTAATATAGTTATTGAAAACACATGAACATAATATTTTTTTTATAAAATATAATATTTAAATGAACCTTTAGTAACATTACAATTAATTTTATAGCAATTGAATACTGATAACATTGTTATTATAAATATAGGGTTTCAAAAAAAACAACTGAAAGGGACAAAAATCATGATGGAATCAACCTGTAGGATCATACCATATTAATCCAATTTATTAGACATTTTGAGGGAGATAGAAATAATGTGCATCTAAGTAACGCCCCGACCCCAGCTACCCAGATTTGGTGCATTACTTCGTAACATTGGCATGATCACAGAAGATCAAGTCTTGAAAGACCGATTAGTTTAGTAGCCTTAGAAACTCTAGATACATTCATAAATGTTACATTACCTCATAAAGTGAAAAAATAATAACAATGTATTCATATTCCACACTCATATCCTCTTCTGACTATCCTTTCAGGTCATTCATAAAATACTTCTTCACATCCTGGAAAATATTAAAACATTGAAAGGGGTGAGCTCAGATTCTCAGTAAGGATAACAATATTGCGGAAGCTTTCATAAATAAACATAAACATTTAAGGCAATGTATAACTAAAACAAAAGCCTTTTAAACTTGAACATAAACATAATATGGAAAAAGTAAAATGAGATAATCCCATTTACTTCTTCACATGGATATTCTACTGGTCGAATAATCACATGAAATATCAATAACCACTTTCATAATGATGGAATGCATAATGCCAGACTATCATAACCACGTAGCCAAGGCCTCGTGACAAGACCACAAATAAGATTTTGTCAAGGCCTCGTGCCAAGACACTAGTTTGTCTCATGAGACCTGCCGATGCATCGAGGAGCTATAACGGGCTCCACCCGTCAATTATTAAGTCCAATGCATTCCTCATATAAATAGGTTTAAACATATCATAAACCATAACATAATAGTATCACATAAAACATGCATAAAGGAAACATAACATTTACACATTTCAATCACAAGTATTTAATACAACACATTGATATAATAAAAACTCTTTCAAAACCATTTTCAATACCAAAATAAAATAAAGTTAAAACTTTGTATTTATTTTTTTTTAAAAATGATGGCAGGTAGAGGAAGCCAAAACTCAAATAATGGTCACGGCGGTGGAGAAGTTATTTTCGCCGCATAAGTACAGAAAGAAAAACATTCCCTTTTTGTCGTTTAGTAAAACGCTTCGTATAAAAAAAGATTCCGTTTGAATAAACGGAAAAGTCCAAGGGGTTTATACAACGTATAAAATAAAATTGTGTATAAAACCAAATACGCCTCAATGAAAGGAGATTGAGACGAAGTCCTTAAAAGATCATTTTTAAAATAAAATAGATCTATTATGTGTATTCACTATAGGTACACATAAATAACGTAAAAAATATGAAATAGGACATAATAACATCATGAAATAATTTGACAGTAGGAGATTAACCCAAAGAATGGATGTTGGGTTCAGAAGTTCCCTTACCTTGCGTCCTGTCCTGACTCGACCGTTAATTAACCTCCTAAATAATAAACTAGAGTAAATTCCTATTTACTTAAGAACCTTTTTCATGTTCATTATTCCTTTTATATCCCTTATTTCCATGTTATGAACATTATTTAATTATTTAAGTTAATAACGGTCGTTTTGTCGATCTTTGGTACTTGAGTCAACAATAAACTTCTTATAATTACATGTTGTTCATGTGGTGAAATATCCATTATATCCAGAATTATATTCATGATGTAGATATCATATATATCATATATATAATGTATATACATTCATTTATAATATTACGTAACATTTAGAGGTAAGAAATGAAATGCACCGTTCATGGAGATGGTAAGCTGTACGTACGCATGAACACTACTTTCATTTATATTACGTATTTAATGGAATGAAATCATAATGATATAAATGTATAATATAATTCCAGTATAATATAGTGTATAATACCATTTACTCCATCCTTTATACATCCCACATATGGCATTAACGATTCAAATCACTTTGAGGGGATGGTAGTCTGCACTTCCTAAAATGAAATTATCGTGTTTACCCATAATGTAAATCATAATGTATGACATAAATGAGCAATATAGAAGCATAAGGAAAACATAAACATAATATATATATCATATATGAAATTAGTGTCATCCAAATGACCACCATTAGAGGTGTTAAAAGAATATTGAACAATCATCGTTTCGTGAGGCAGTATTTCGCCACCCACAGAATCAATATGTTTTTTAACCATTAGATGAAGGTGTGTGTGAGTGTAAACCAAATACTTATCATAAAAACATCCTATTATATTTTAGATACTCGTGTTGTTACAAAATAATGAAATAAAAAGAGTTTATGGGGATGGAGAAGAAAAATAAAACAAAACAACATTAGAGAAGACATTACCTTCAAATCGGGTAACTATTTTTGATTTGAGCCAAAGGCTTCCTTGGGAAGAATTCTGCCCAATGTGAGGCTTCTAGGAGTAAGGGAGGGAAGTTGGGAGAGTATTTGGGCAGAGGTTGGCCGAGGCAAATGGCTTGATAGTGTGAATGAGGTGGTAGAGGTGGGGGCCTTTTATAAGAGGAGAGGAGGGGCACTCTTAGAAAGTAAGGAAATTTTAAATTATTATACAATGCTTTTCGGATTCTAAAGGTCCCAAACTTATATAATTCAAGGATAAGGTGATAAGGATTCTAAATCTACCCATCCGATAGTCTTTGGACAAGTGTAAGCCTTGGATTGTACATTATCTTTTCATTTTATTAAAATCGTTAAATAATGAGGTCAACGCTGCATCATAATGATGTCATAAATAATTTAATTTATTTAATGTCTAAAAATTATAAAAAAACTACTATGATGTAGGGAAGCTTTTTATCTTTCAAATGACTATTTATAGTCAAAAATTTCACTTGTATAACCCCATGTACAAATTGTTTTAGTAAAACATTTCATGTTTCTGTCATTTTTTACTTTAACATTAAATAAAAGGTATTTATGTAATTTTCCAACTAAAGTGGCTCAATGGGGTCCCCAAGTTGACCCATGGATTTTCTTGGTCGTCCATGGCACATCAAATGAGGGTAGGACATGTTTCAATCTCATCTCATATTATTAAAACATTTTTTTTACCTTAAACTACACTAATTACCTCTAATCCCGATTAAGAACATAAAAGTTACTATTCACCAAAAATTATTTTAATCTCATTGAACCACATTTTACTTCTTAATGACAACCATGTATGTAGGATTTTTGAAAATCAAAACACAGAAGTGGTAATATTTCATTTAAACGAAAAAATAGTTATTTAACTTCCACTTAGTGGTTTCACTATTCATCAAAAATTGAAGTTTTTCAGAACAATGCCAAAATTTCACACTAAGCTATAATTGATATTCCGAATTCAAAAATGATGTCTATTTTAAAAATTTCCAAACATATAAGTTTCATTAATTAATTTTATAATTAATTCATGTCATCACAACAAATAGCGTGTTTTAAGGAACAAAATATATCAAAATATTAACAATTGTTTATGTCCAATTTCAAAGTGAAATTATTTATAATGAAAACCATTGGATAAAATGGTAAAAATATATTATAATTATACTTTAAAACAACTAAATAGTATAATTTATTACTATAAATTATTTTGATTAAAAAAGTTGTTTTTAAGTATTTTTCAATATTCATAAAAAATTAGAAGTTCTCAGAAAAATACCAAAAATTCAACATAGGCTAATTTCGATATTCCGAATCCAAAAATGAAGTGCATTTTGAAATATAAAATTTCTATAATTTTGAAATGTGGTTATTACTATTCATAATGGTTACTTTGATTAATCGCGGTGTTTTAGAACTCGAAGTTGCGTACAATGCAAGCTATTGCATTATTGAATGAGAAGCGTATCGTGGAAGCTCGGGGTGTTACATTCTCCCCTCCTTCAATAAATTGTGTCCTCGCAATTTGAAATTTTTCTTTGAAAATAAAAGGTTGAAAAGAGAAAATACCTTTGTGGAAAACCCACATCGGAAATAAGATTAATAAAATTTAGCCTTAATAAGAGGGAAAGGGAAATGAAAAAGTCACCACCCAATTATGATCTTGATTAGGAGAACACTGGTGGCAATTAGAGACATATAATTGGAGGAAAAATGTAAATATTTGTAGGGAGTGATTGAGGTCATCAATTACAATCAACTGTCAAATTGAGGGCCTCAAAGCCTTCAATCTATGTTGATTTAAAATATCATCAGTTCAACAAGACATAAGGTATTAGGATAACACATTTTTTTGTTTTAATATCCCTTTAATAAATCTTAAGAATTAATTTATTCATTGAATAAGAGATAGGTATATATATTTATTCTTGACAATTAGAGTTTCAACCTTCAACTCATCTTTCACTCAAAAAGATAATAGAACTCAAAAATATTATAATTATCCTAATTTTATAAGGTTCCAAATGTTAACACATACCATTTAGATTAGTAAAATTATTTTGTAATAACCAGGTACTTCCTGTAGGCTAGTGGTAGGAAATAAAGGCATGTCGCACTATGATTGTGGGTTCGATTCCTGCAGCTTTTTTCGACGCGACGGGTTATGCCCCACCCTGCAGGTTGTCCTTTTCCTAAAACTATAGTATTATAATATTCCAAAAATAATCTTCATAAATTTTTTAACATTAAACAATACTATCCAAAGATCAACTTAATCCACTCTAACCTTTATAGTTATCCAAAATACCTATATGCAGACTTTCTCTAAATGGTCTCTTAATTCCCAAAATCAATTTATCAGATTCCCTAAACAAATTAAAGTTTATCTTTTTGTCACAAACTAAAAATATGATTACCTTCATCATATTAAAACCTTACTGAAATCAACAAGTACTGAAATACAATCCTTATATATATATATATCACATTATTCTAATAACCATAATATAATCCATGAGTCCAAAAGCACCAATACATTAATTATTCTTCTTCAACTGTAGTAACAGCATAAGATTTTCCTTGATCCCTTGGCCTTTTCTGAGGTAAGTTTCCCTAACTCTTAGGACATTCATTTGCATAATGCCCCATTTCCCTATAATTGTAGCATTCAACATTGATGTCCTCTTTATTTCCCTTGCAATCACACGCCTGGTGACCTTTTTCTCCACATTTATAACAAACTCCCATTCCTTTTAGGCAAGTACCAGGGTGATTCTTCCAAAAATAATCACATAATGGAAAATCCTTCTTTCCCTTTTTCCCTTTATCTGTCTCTTTTTCCACAGTTCTCTTCTTCTATTGCTTTACATTGTTGTCATAAGACTTAGAGAATTTCTTTTCTATCTTGATAGCACATGAGATAATATCTTCGTATGTTGAGAACGATTGTGATACTAAAGCTCGATGGAGAAATGGTTTTAACCCATCAAAGGAACGATCAATCTTACCTCTTAGGTTACGTGTATAATCTCAAGTATACCTCGCTAACATTGTAAAGTTGGCCTCATACTTTGCGACATTCTCATCCTCCTTTTGTTTCAGACTCAGAAATTGCCTTTCCATATCTTCTCTATGGTCATGAGGAAAGTATTTTTCTAAGAAAAGATCATTGAACTCCCTCCATTCCATATTCGATATGTAATCATCTTCCTTTGTGTTTTGAATCAATGACCACCATTGATCAGCATCTCCTGTGAGGCGGTAAACTGCCATGATAACATTTTCCCTTTCATTACTCCCCAAGGCGTGGAATATTTTCTCTAAGGAGTTTATCCATTTCTCAGCTACTAATGGATTTGTACCCCCATTAAATGTTGGTGGTTGTTGCCTCATGAAGCGGTCTAACATTGATCCTCCACGTTGTGGATCAGGGTGCTCCATACGAGTAAGGTTATTATTCATAACCTGAGTTAGTTGTCCTAGTATGGTAATAAGTTGATCAACACCAGTTGTATCTCCAGATCCACAATAATTATCTTGAGCAGGAGGGAAATCCCTACATGGAGTGCGTGCATTGATACGGTTTCCATTCCTTCCACTAGGCACCATTTCTAAACAATGGAATAAACTAGATTAGTTTATGAATTAAAATACATAATTCCATATTTGTAAAACACATTACACAAATTGATCTATTTATGGATATAATCCTTAATCATAAAAAGAAATTTTTCCTTTGATAAAGTATATACTCATAACCCTTCATAGTGGTTTGTAAAGAAAATGAGAATTATCCTAAGAATATCATCCGAGAGTGTCATAACCAAGAGTGCAGCAAGGCTCGTTGTCGTGCACCAGTTCCTGTTCGAGTCTAGCTCAAAGTGGTGTTTTCAGGTTTTACCCATTGGTACATCTATGCCAGAGCCGCCTCTACCTGCTCGTATCCAGACAGGTATGTATCGCTCGGAAAACTCACAAAATCTCTATAATACCAAAATTCAAGGAAGTTCTTCTATACTAATCCTTAAAGTATATCTTCGGGATATGTGCTCTAATCAGTGTTTATCTAAATCTAGCTTCCAAGGTTAGTACTAAACTGCCTTTGATACCAACTATAATTCCCTGACCCCAGCTACCCAGAGTCGGTGCATTACTTCGTAACATTGGCATGATCACAAAAGATCAAGTCTCGAAAGACCGATTAGTTTAGTAGCCTTGGAAACACTAGATACATTCATAAATGTTACATTATATCATAAAGTGAAAAACTAATAACATAGTATTAATAGTACACACTCATATCCTCTTCTGACTATCCCTTCAGGTCATTCATAAAATATTTCTTCACATCCTGGAAAATATTAAAACATTGAAAGGGGTGAGCTCAGATGCTCAGTAAGGATAACAATATTGCGGAAGCTTTCATAAATAAACATAAATATTTAAGGCAATTTATAACTAAAACAAAAGCCTTTTAAACTTGAACATCAACATATTATTGCAAAAGTAAAATGAGATAATTCCATTTACTTCTTCACATGGATATTCTAATGGTCGAATAATCACATGCAATATCAATAACCACTTTTATGATGATGGAATGAATAATGCCAGACTATCATAACCACATAGCCAAGGCCTCGTGCCAAGACCACAAATAAGATTTTGTCAAGGCCTCGTGCCAAGACACTAGTTTGTCTCATGAGACCTGCCGATGCATCGAGAAGCTATAGCAGGCTCCACCCGTCACTTATTAAGTCCAATGCATTCCTCATATGAGTAGGTTTAAACATATCATAAACCATAACATAATCATATCACATAAAACATGCATAATGGAAACATAAAATTTCCACATTTCAATGACAAGATATCAATACAACACATTGATATAATAAAAACGCTTTCAAAACCATTTTCAATACCAAAATAAAAGAAAGTTAAAACATTATATTTTTTTTAAAATGATGGCTGGTAGAGGAAGCCGAAACTCAAATAATGGTCACAACGGCGGAGAAGTCATTGTCGCCGCATAATTACGGAAAGAAAGACATTCCCTTCTTGTCGTTTAGTAAAACGCTTCATATTAAAAAATATTCCTTTTGAATAAACGTAAAAGTCAAAGGGGTTTATACACCGTATAAAAGAAAATTGTGTATAAAACCAAATATGCCTCAATGAAAGGAGATTGAGACGAAGTCCTTAAAAGATCATTTTTAAAATAAAATAGATCTATTATGTGTATTCACTATCGGTACACATAAAGGACGTAAAAAATACAAAATAGGACATAATAACATCATGAGATAATTTGAAAGTAGGAGATTAACCCAAAAAATGGAAGTTGGGTTAAGAAGTTCCCTTACCTTGCGTCCTGTCCTAACTCGACCGTTCTTTAACCTCCTGAATAATAAACTAGAGTTAATTCCTATTTACTTAATAACCTTTTTAATGTTCATTATTCCTTTTATATCCCTTATTACCATGTTATGAACATTATGTAATTATTTAAGTTAAAAACAGTCGTTTTGTCGATCTTTGGTAATTGAGTCAACAATAAACATCTTATAATTACAAGTTGATCATGTGGTGAAATATACATTATATACAGAATTATATTCTTGATGTAGATATCATATATATCATATATATACAGTATATACATTCATTTATAATATTACTTAACATTTATAGGTAAGAAATGAAATGCACTGTTCATGGAGACGGTAAGCCGTACGTACACATGAACGCTACTTTCATTTCTATTTCATATTTAATGGAATGAAATAATATTGTTATAAATGTATAATATAATGCAAGTATAATATAGTGTATAATACCATTTACTCCATCCTTTATACATCCCACATATGGAATTAACGATTCAAATCACTTGGAGGGGGCGGTAGTCCGCACTTCCTAAAATGAAATTATCGCGTTTACCCATAATGGAAATCATAAATTATTTCATAAATGAGAAATAAAGAAGCATAAGAAAAACATAAACATAATATATATATCATATATAAAAATAGTTTCATCAAAATGGCCACCATTAGAGGTGTTAAAAGAATATTGAACAATCATCGTTTCGTGAGGCAGTATTTCGCCACCCACAGAAATAGTATGTTCTTTAACCATTAGACGAAGGTGTGTGTAATTTTAAACCAAATACTTATCATAAAAACATCCTAGTATATTTTAGATACTGGTGTTGTTACAAAATAAAGAAATAAAAAGAGTTTAAGGGGATGGAGAAGAAAAATAAAACAAAACAACATTAGAGAAGACATTACCTCCAAATCGGGTTACTCTTTTTGATTTGAGCCAAAGGCTTCCTTGGGAAGAATTCTGCCCAATTTGAGGCTTCTAGGAGTAATGGAGGGAAGTTGGGAGAGTATTTGGGCAGAGGTTGGCCGAGAAAAATGGCTTGAAAGTGTGAATGAGGTGGTAGAGGTGGGGGCCTTTTATAAGAGGAGAGGAGGGGCACTCTTGGAAAGTAAAGAAATTGTACATTATTATACGATGCTTTTCGTATTCTAAAGGTCCCACACATATATAATTCGTGGATAAGGTGATAAGGGTTCGAAAGCTACCCATCCAATAGTCTTTTGACAAGTGTAAGCCTTGGATTGTACATTATCTTTTCATTTTTTTAAAATTGTTAAATAATGAGGTCATCGCTGCATCATAATGATGTCATAAATAATTTAATTTATTTAATGTCTAAAAATTATAAAAAAAATACTATGATGTAGGAAATCGTTTTAGATTTCAAATTACTATTTATAGTCAATAATATTACTTGTATAACCCCATGTAAAAATTATTTTAGTAAAACATTTCATGTTTGTGTCATTTTTTACTTTAACATTAAATAAAAGGTATTTATGTCATTTTCCATCTAAATTGGCTCCATGGGGTCCCCAAGTTGACCCATGGATTTTCCTGGTCAGCCATGGAACATCCAATGAGGGTAGGACATGTGTCAAGCTCATCTCATATTATTAAAACTATATTTTTACCTTAAACTACACTAATTACCTCTAATCACGATTAAGAACTTAAAAGTTACAATTCACCAAAAATTATTTTAATCTCATTGAACCACATTTTACTTCTTAATGACAACCATGTATGTCATATTTTTGAAAATAAAAACACAGAAGTGGTAATATTTCATTTAAACGAAAAATCAGTTATTTAACTACCACTTAGTGGTTTCACTATTCATCAAAAATTGATGTTTTTCAGAACAATGCAAAAATTTTACCCTAATCTATAATTGATATTCTGAATTCAAAAATGATGTCTATTTTAGAAAATTCCAAACATATAAGTTTCATTAATTAATTTTATAATTAATTCCCTCCGTCACAACAAATAGCGTGTTTTTAAGAAACAATATATATCAAAAGATTAACAATTGTTTATGTCCAATTTCAAAGTGAAATTAATTCTAATGAACACCATTGGATAAAATGGTAAACATATATTATAATTATACTTTAAAACCACTAAATATTATAATTTATCACTATAAATTATTTTGATTAAAAAATTTGTTTTTAAGTATTTTTCATTATTCATAAAAAATTAGAAGTTCCCAGAAAAATACCAAAAATTCAGCATAGGTTAATTTCGATATTCCGAATCGAAAAAATGAAGTCAATTTTGAAATATAAAATTTATATATTTTTAAAAAGTGGTTCTTACTATTCATAACGGCAACTTTGATTAGTTGCGGTGTTTTTGAACTCGAAGTTGCGTACAATGCAACCTATTGCATTATTGAATGAGAAGCGTATCGTGGAAGCTCGGGGTGATACATCTCCCTTGACCATTAAAAAGATGATATCCATCTACATACGCTTGAATGAATCTATTTTCTATATAATTTAATTCTCATTAAGTTCATTTCCAAATCATATTCACTGAACAACCTCAAGAATGTCCACCATCGTGCACCATTCTCATATAGAATTATATGATGTAATAAAGGGATATGTATGATGATACTATAATTATGATCATATATACTAATTTAATGAATATATATTCATCCTATTATTATTACATTACAATTGATTATTAGAAAATAAAATAGAAATAGAATTTTTGATTAATATTATAATTCAATTAACCAATTTATTTCAATAAATTAGGTCATTATTGAAGTAAATATTTTTTTTTGATATATTATTATTAAATAAATATTAAAAAATATAAAAATTCATATAACATTTATTATTTCAGTTATTAATTTTTAGAAGGGTTGGAGAACTATTATTTTGAATCGGCACCATTTATTAATAAATTATGATTTTATTAAAAAAGATAAAATTAAAATTTCAATAAAATTATTTATTTAAAATTAATATTTCTTGGGTAATTATAATGCTGAAATTATCTAATAGTGATTTTTTCAAAATTATCTGATAAAATAAAATTTTCATGTTGAAATGAAATACCGTATAAATATACATTGTGTATTATGACATTATAGTGACCTAGAATTGATCTTTTGGATATTTTAAATGTTATCTAGAAACAAATATATGATTTAAATTTAAAAAAAATTATTTTATATATTTCATTATATATCTATTATGTATCAACCAAAACATATCATGCGAAATATGTTTTTAAAATTATTTTTATTAAGAGTGTGACTCGCCTCCACATAATTAAGAAAATTATTTTATATATTCATGCCCTTGGAAATATAAAATAATTTTAAACTCTCAAATTTTAAGAAATCATTGTTAAAAATATTGTATAATTGGTGGTTTTGGATATTTTATTATTATTACTTCAAAACCTAAATAAAACGGAATCCCATTATTTTTCTGTGTAAACACCACCAAGATCCCATATATCTTTACTAAAACTCAAATTTTCACATTAATACTCTATCAAGAACTATAATTATTACACCCAAAGATACCCATAGGTCTCAATAATTCCATCAATATAATTTGGTGACACACACTCATGTAAGGGATCTTCAACTCTCCACTATTTATCAAACACTACGTTTTTTATGCCTCTAAATTTACATTTTTTTGAGTATATTTTCATATATATATTTGATGTACTTTAGTTTTTATATATAAATAATTATAGATTGATTTCATTATCATTAATATTTCCATGATTAATTACGTACACACATTACTAAACTAAAATTGCTTAAGTATTGTCTCCATTCTCATTTCAATTCATGATCTTCATTTATGTTATGAATCATAAATTACATTTTATTTTGTTGGGATTTTTTCTTAAATAAAATCAATAATTTCCATTTATTTCATAATTATGATTTTCCTATCTCTTTCATTATTCACTCAACGATCCTTTATGTACTCCCCATCCCATGCAGAAATATTTTAAATGTTTTATTATTTATTCATGTTTTTTAATTACCTTATACCATTTAGGTCTAGATTCTAGGATATATTTTTACAAGTCCCTATTAAGTCCCATTTTAGGTCTATGTCATTATAGACCCATTAATCTCACTCATTTACCCATTTTATGTTCTTTTATGTGATTTTATTTTGTTGTCGAATATTCACATGGATTTCTCAGAAGAAACAAATTATGTAGGGAATACCAATAAAATTTCATATAAAAAATGTTCATATTTAATCACATTTAATATTTACTATGGATTTACATTTTTTATTATAAATTAGTTTTTTAGAAAAAATCATGATGAATATTGAATTCATGTTGTATGATCTCTGAGGCACACATAATCATGTGATTGAAAAGAATGTGATAGTTGCACCTAAAATTATATAGTGCTCACATTATTTCAGTAATTTCTTATATCATGATAAATCATGTTGGTGGAGGTAGTGAACCAAATTCCATTATGATATGTTATCAACCCTCAATTTATAGTTGTTTAGAATTGACATATGTTTAAGATGTAGTGTATTTAATTGATGCAACATTTCTAATGTAATGATTATCAAGACATATCATGTCTCATTGTTAATGTATATGACCCATGATTTTTATGTCACCCATTTATATGTCTGTTGTCAAACATTATTCTCCTTATTCCATGTTTATTCTCATACCAATAATTACTAATCAGAATTTTCTTATGTTCATATATATGTTATCCAAATCAATTGTAAAAATACATATAATTTTAGAATCATTTTAATTAAATTTTAAATAACGATGTTTTATCCCAGATTAGGTTTGTATTTTATGGATATAATTGAAATATAATGAAGAATTATATATCATTGGGTTGTATAATAAGAATTGATTCTAATAAATCCCTAATTTATGTTCAACAATGTGAAGGTTGGTAATATGTAATTAAATATATCATCTTTATATATGCATATTTATTGTATAAATATCATACATACTCGTTTGTTCAGTTATATAAACATTCTATATTTTATCTTGATGAAAAATTAAATTCATCATTTCTTAGTGGTGGTATTCTACATGCACACATAAGCGATGGATTCATTTTTCAATAGATGTAAAATATGATGGATAATGGTTTTACCATAATGAAAATCTAATTTTATAATATCAATGATACTTTTGATATTTTTTTAATAGTTTGGAAGAATATTTGATGGAGGAACAAATAAAAATATACCTGAAATTTTTTTGTTACAACTTATACATTTCTCATGGATATTTCCTATTGGGATACTAAATAAACCTTATATTGATGGTATTTTTAGAATACAATGAACTATATGGTTAGGTAGGGATTTTGGGGAGTGGTTAGTGTAGGTCTTGGAGGAATGATTGTCCTAATTTTTGTGTGTGTAATAGATGATAAAATTATCCATTTTATATGTGAGGAGTATGAAAAACTAGTCTTATATGAGAAAAGTGAGCTCAAAGTATATTTATTAATTAAAATTAAAGGATAAAAGAGTCTGAAGAATGCCACATATGTAATTTTAATAAAAATTAATACTTTTTAAATTAATAATAAGAAGAATGTGGATCCAAAAATATAAAATTTAGTTCTTAAGGAGATAATGTTTTAATGTTCATCATCCAATTGGAATTTATGAAAATATTTTGTGGAATTATCACATATTATTTATAATAATCAGATTTATATGTTCATTACTATGGTTATTTTTTTACCATTTTTACTATGAACAAAGTCAAAAATTAAATTTAAATCACTATAAAATTTAAACCACTTGATTCTAAATATTAAATTTTTTATTTAATTCAAATTTAATAATTCATATAAATTAAAATTAGTAGTGTCACAACCCCCTCCCCACAATGTGTACCCCTCCTGGGCCGGTAATGTGAGAAGGAAAATAATGACACCCAAGTCCCGCCTCCAATAGGCCTCGGGTTGGCGACTAGCACTGAGGTTATAGTAACACAAAAATTGGATGCATTACCCTCTAAGAGAACACATGCGAAAGAGAGAGATATGACAGACACCAATCAATTACAACTCAGAACTGAAAATATAAAATAAAACGAAGTGAAAAAATTGAATGTCATGAAAAAGTACTACACAAAAATGGGAAAAACTGCAAGTACCCAAAAGGAAGTAAAAAAGAGCAACAACCACAAGCTCGAACAACTCCTACAACCCCAAGCTAGTAGAAACCGGCTTGATCTCCAACCTTCTCCAAGTGACCTAAAAAATAGTTTATATATACATAGGGTGAGTATAATAGTATACTTAGTAGGATCCTTCCCGAAGCCTCTCATGAAAATGTAATGAAATCATGCTAAATCACAATGAACAACAAGTGAAACTAACTCATCACCTAAACTGGTATACTATGTTCCCATCCTCACAATGGATACTTTCACCAAGTAACACATACAAGAATATATCATATTTTAAGGAATATAAAGGGTACCCACTACTACTTCCCAACTGGTTTCCCACTTTTCCCGAACGTCACACGTCCTAAGCATCTCTCTCCAAAAAGGCTGGCCCGCAGACACCTGGGCGAAGCACCACAATCTTCACCTTCTGCACCACAAAGGATTTCCTGCAGACATCTGGGCGAAGCACCACACCCTCCTCACAACCAAAAGTAACCAAGTAGTTTCTGGGAGCCACCATAGCTCTCATAACATGTATCATACGTCGAGTATTATACCTCAAGCCATTACAACCCACACACCGAGTAAGGATCCTCAAGCCATCACAACCTATACACGTTACACCAATAGTATTCCATAGGATACTATATCCAAAATATATGTTTGTGAATAACCACAAGACATTACATTCCTCTAAAGACATATATGGGGAAAAGTAACCGCAGTGCCTAACGGAAAAATTATCTACCAAGAGTAGAGAGTAGGGCCAAAGGGGGTAGTTATCCATTCATCCTCCCACAGGAATGTTGGGGAAAACAACCCCCAGGGCTCAAAATCTTTTGGGTGTCAGTTTCCCTTACTTACAAGGTGGAGTAGCGTAATGAAACAAAAAAAGTACAAAAATATACTAGATATCACTACCACACTATGGGCATAACCTAGTCGTAGACACACCTACCTCTAAAGTCTCTTGGACTCCGGGATGCCACTTCTAAGACTATGTATCCTATAAGCACACAACCATTCATGGAACTTTATTAGATTACATCATTCCCTTTTTATCAGTTTCACATTACGGTAATTAATTCATTAAACATTAATTAACCATGAACAATTCCTCATTATGTTTCATTAGCATCACACCCAAAATCCATTGTCCCTTTAAAATATTACAACCTCATCATTATGTTCCAGAAACCCCATCCCCAGGGGTTAACACCATTTTATCAAACATTTATTACAGAAACGCGTTCCCATATTCCCAGGCATTCTAGAAAATCATTCTATGCTACAAACACAGGCGGCTCAACACGGTGAGTAGATGTAATACCTGTCGAGTATTTGCTGCCTATAGTAAGAGCATAGAATCATTCCCCCTATAGAAGTTAAACATAGAAATAATGTGGCATATGCCACGTGTCTTTGCCTCTTTCGGGAGAGGGGTAAGCAAGACCAGCTGCCTTGAGTAGTGGGGAAATGTAATGCAGATAAACATCCAATGAACTAGCAAGCAACCAACAATAAAATCCATCCCATTCCATCAACCATGATGTCCTCCCTGACTCCCAAATTCATAATCCAATACGTCTCGCCACTCTAGAAGTCATCTACTACCTTAACCAAAAGGCCTCTTTGCCCCCACAAATCACAACAACCATCCAGGATCACATCACAGCACAAGCAGAAGGAAGGCAACCATCACATCAATTGGGCTCTTGGACCTTTAACAATAAAGAGGGTAACTCAGAACCCTTCAAGGAATTAGAAAACAATAAAATTCTTTAATCTATGTTGAATTAACAGATTTATAATCCATTGCATCCAACAACGGGAAACCTAACCAGTAAGCTATCCCAAATGATCAAACATGCTTACCACGCCAATTTTATTAACATCAAATCACCACCAGAACCACTTATGTTTTCATGCCTCTTTATCTTTATCCAAAAATTTACAATTAATCCCAGTTTACATTCTTTTCTGATTCCATCAAGAACAACAGCTATGAAAAGCAAGCATATATATCACAATATCTATCAAAACAAGAGACAATATCATACGATCAATCCAATTTCTTTATCTAGTTCAAAGTATTTATTATGTCAATTCAATTTTCATCTAGCGGGATTAAACATGCTCACAATACTATTGTACATAAAAGAATGATAAGAAATTAATCCCATACCTCAAAGGTTTTCGACGAAAACCACAACGGTCGAAGAACGCCCCAGAAAACCGGGCCGATTCACCAAGGATCCTCTTTACATCTCTTCTCCTAACACAACCAAGACCAAATATAGTAATATTTGGCTTCCAACACATAGATCTACCCTTAACAGGCATAGATCTCAGAAACCGAGAGAAGGGGAGAAGTAGATCTAAGTAGATATAAGAAACCAAACACGAACGATCACATACCTCAAGAAACTGGCTTCGATTCACCAAGAGAATCCTTCAGATCACCTACAAAAGACTTGGGAGATATTCTCCTTATAATAACCTGGATCATTTTTTCAGGTACGTTTTCCATTTTCCTATAGTTTTTAAGAAAAATGAGTTTTTTTCTGGAAATTTTCAAAGTACACGACGTGTACTTTCTTAGTACACACCGTGTACTCTTTTCTGGCTTGAAGCCGTGTGCTGGCCGTGTCCAGGCCACACACACGGTGTGTAAGGATCAGGTGGAGGCCGGTTAATTTAGAGTACGGAAAAATTTAAGTACGCGTAGTGTACTCAAGAAGTACATGTCGTGTACTTTTTTTCATTAAACGGACCGGGGTCGCACCTAACCCACAAAATCAACATCTTCTCCAGATTTCGTCTGCCTGGAAGTGACCGTATGACCGAATCATCACTGAGCTTCCTCCTCGCCGTCCGTTCTCCGATTTGATCACGATCAATTGCGTTGGAATCACAATGGTGAGTTCATCCTTCTTATTTAGCCTTGTTTTTGGACTCCTCCTCATTTCCAAGTTATCGTGGGATGAAATTTTTGTGAGTTTTCTCAGATCTACATTGTTATAAGAGGATTCTGTCATTGTGGTTCACATAGATCAATCTCCTAGGATCGAGCTAGGTTGTTTGTGCCTTTCTTTAGAAAGTTGATGAATATTATGTGCAAATTCCACCAATACCCGTGAATGGGGGTATTGCATGTTTCCTGTTTTTCCCTTGTTGTTTGCCTACTTTTCTTGTTTGCTTTAGTATAGGTTATTTCTTATGAGTAGTGTAATTTATTTTGTTCTCAGATTGCTTTTCCATGCTTGTTTTTCCTATTAAGCATTTTTCCAGTTACCATGCCTAGTGTTAGGATAGCAGAACTGTTGTTTTGTTATTGCTGTTAAGCCGTAGAATGATAGCCAAGTAGTTCTTGAGGTTTACCTGGCTGATACACACACACACTCTAAGCATGTTTAGTTATACTCAGGACTGTGAGAACCTAGAGTAGTAGGCGAAAGGGAGAATTGATGGAAGGTCTTCTCCAGAGTGTCTTTCAATTAAGATGCGAGACTATAGGGGGAATTGACGATGAGTGCTTCCCCAGAGTCTCTGTAGATCCTCGACGCGAGCCACAAGGGGGAATTGACGTTGAGTGCTTCCCCAGAGATCCCTTAGCGTGATACGAGACCATAGGGGGAATTGACGGTCAGTGCTTCCCCAGAGAGTCAGCTTAATTATGTAGCTGAACCAGAGGGGTGAGACTGTGTGTTCCTCTTGAAGGGTTTCTAGTACTATAGGTTGACCCATAGGGGTTAGGCTATGAGAGATACCCAAAGGGTTACCTGTTTTCTTCTTGTTGCTGACTGCTTACTTGTGTGTTTTACTTGTTAGAACTGTGGATTGTAGCTGCTTGTTCTTTCCTATTTGCTGCCTCTTGTTTATTTACTGCCACGTATTCATTTGACTATAAGGCACAAATCTTTGGGTGATTTCCAACTGGTATTGTATCTCAAAACCTATATGGGCCATGCTTTTGGGCCCAAGAAGACAATGTTGCTGCAGGTATAGACAAGGGAAAGCGCCCTTCTACTTCAGGATCTTGATTGCACCAAGAGCTGGGGAGGATGGGACCAAGCCGTGGCTCGCGATGCTGAGGAGCATACTTTGTTTTCTTTTTCACTTGGTTTCAGTTGTATTTCAGCACGTTGTTGTGTTTGCTGATTTCTTTAGATACTTGTACTTTCTGCATCATTGTCATCATAGTTATATATGTACATTGCTTCCTCTATTTGTTTTCTATTGTTATGCATGTTTTTTACTGCTTCCATTGTTTATTGTTGTTTTCTTACTTTGTATACCTTACCGAAGGAGGGTATTTTTTCCCCACCGACTCACCAAGGTCGTTGCTGCTAGTCAGCAGCCTCTGGCATTCGGGGGAATGTGCTTGAGATCATGTGGCGAACCGGGTACGGGTCACCTGTGGAGGGGCTCCGGACTCGGGTCGTTACAAAGTGGTATTTGAGGGGTTCTTTTCTCTTTCCTTACGGTATGGAGACTTTATCTAGGGATAGGAAAGATTCGGTACTTGGTATTGAGCTATGCCAGGGAGTAGCTAACCCATGTACAGGGAAATTCCATACTACCTTGTTAATTGTAGTTATCTGGTTTTCAGATTTTATTGTTGGTATGTTTTCACCAAGTGTGATTCGTATGACTTTTGCGGTTATTGTTCTGATATTTCGGTTCAATTTCTATCGCAACCCCATGAGATGAGGGTATTCCATCTCAAGAATCATATAGAAACTTGTATAAATCACATGTCATGCATTCTTGCCATGTCATCTAGGGTGCATTAGAGATTTCATGCTGTTGTGATAGGCTCTGTGTAGATTATGCATGTTGTTGTGATAGATGCTTGATAGATTCTCTGCTTTTGTGTTACAAAATGGTTGTTTTGTTCCATTCTTAACATTAATGCCAAATTTTGTTTCTTGAGGTGTTATAGGACCTCCGGGATCAGAATTTGGCATCTTTTCCCTTATTTTTAGTGTTTGTGTAATTCTGCGCAGTTTCTGAGCTACTGCCCAGAAAAACCCAGAATAAATGGCATGTACTTTTCGGGAACACACCGTGTTGTTTTTAAGCCGTGTCACTTACCATGTAAATATAACACGGTGTCGTGGGAGTAACTTCAGGACCACACCGTGTACCATTAGTACATGCCATTTGAGTTTGGATCTGTTTACCATACCATGTCACTAACAACATGTGCCAGGGAAGCTCGGGTAGAACACGTCGTGTCCATAAGGAACACGATGTATAGTCCTGTCCAGGTACCCGGCCGTATCACGAACAACATAGGTCTTCGTTACCTTCCTTTCCACACGCCATGTTTTCTCAGAACACACCGTGTAGTCTTGCCAGTTACTCGGCCATGTCACAAACAACACGGGACAGTGTCCCCTTCGCCTATGCATGCCGTGCTTTTTTGGAGAATTCTGTGTAATGTCCAGCCGTGTAGACGGCCGTGTACTCAACAACACGGGCTGCCGAAGCCTTGTCTAGTGCACGCCGTGTTTGTTTTGAACACTCCGTGTAGTCTCATATTAAGTAAGGCCATGTGGGGTAGCCGTGTAAGGAGACTTGGCAGGGGAATAGTTTTCAAGTACACGCTATGTGTGGATGCAACACGCCATGTAGTTGAGGTGTTACATGACATGTAGGGTGAGAGTACACACCCATGTCAGTGGTTTGACAAGACATGCCGTGTAGTTTTATACATTCCGTGTAGTCGTGTTTTGAAATCTTGTGTGTTTTCTTCCCCTATTTCCATTTAGTAATCTTGTGTTCTCTGTCTTTGTTTTCCTGATCTAAGATGTGCTTTTGATCTTTCAGTGCTATGCCTCTGAGATGTCCCCCAGTCGTACGTCTGTCTTCAGGCAGTGATCAGAAGCCATACATGGCTGATTAAGGACTTCCTGTCGATCCCCCAGCCGAGGCAGCCTTGGCACCGGTTTTTGTACCAGTTGCGGGCATGGATGAGAATTTTAGGGATGGTTTCATGAGGATGATATAGGCCTTCCAGGGATCACCGCCTTCTGCCTCTTCTACGGTAAACTTGACATGGGTTTTCCAGCAGCAGCAGCCTCCCACGTTCTCGGGGGAGGTAGGACCTCAGGCTGCAGAGTCATGGCTGGAAGCCATGCTGACTATAATCGAGCATCTATAGATGCCTCCAGAGAGGCGGGTCAAGCTCGCCACCTACATGCTCCAAGACTCCGCCATGAGGTGGTGGGACATGGTCTCACAGGCGGGTCAATAGCAGGATATGACTTGGGAGGAGTTCCAGCACGTGTTCAACAACTACTTCTACCTTGAGACTCTGAGGGCCGATCGAGCATGGGAGTTCATGATCTTAGAGAAGGTTACTCTATCTATCATGGAGTATTCCTATCGTTTCACTGAGTTTCAGCGTTTTACACCCCTTCAGGATGGGAGTGTGGTGTTCTTGGCATGGAAGTTTGAGGATGGACTCAGGAGGGAGATCCGCTCGCAGGTGAATATCTTCTAGCTGACATCCATTGCTTCCATCGTCAATCCGGCACTTATTGTAGAGCACAATATGAGAGACTCTGGAGCTGTGAGTCAGGGTGGTTCTACTTACAGAGTTATCTTTCCTCCAGATGACAGCAAGAAGCGTCATAGGGATCCCACATGCGGTGATTCGAGGAAGTGAGATGCATCATCAGGCAGCCAGGTGACATGCTATCAGTGTGGCCGGACGGGGCACACGAGGCTGCAGTGCCAGAGGGACCCCATGGAGTGCCGATCTTGCAGAAATATTTTCATCTTCAGTATTTCTGCAAGGTTTTCTCACCAGCAGCTGGTGACCGGGGTTCTTCCATGACTCCTCATTCAGGAGCAGCCCCACCAGTTTCTCACTAGTCGGAAAATTGGAGTTCTTCCGGTCGTTCGCGCTGAGGTGGAGGTCGAGGCCGTGGAAGTCAGCCACCAGTTCCTTAGCACCAGCAGGGAGGTTTATCCCAGAGTGTTCAGCCAGGGGTGCAGGGCCATGACACGGGCCAGCCTTTCGCCGCGGAGCAGACTTATCATGAGCAGGATCCCGACCCTTCTACTGTTCGAGATATTATTTTAGTAGCCATTGTTTTATCTTCAACCGTTTTCCATACTGGTGTTATGCATAGCTTTATCTCTGTTGCTATCGTGGAGAGCCTTGGGCTCTGCATCTTTTCTTCTTCCGACTCAAAGACACTAGACACACCTTTGGGAACGAGGACATCTAGTGTACGCCACTGTAGAGAGTGCCCCCTCGAGGTGGCAGGGTATCACTTCTTATGGGATCTCTATGTCCTAGAGATGACAGGCTATAATGTCATTCTCAGTATGGACTAGTTGATTCCATTCTAGGTAGTCGTTGAATGTTATCTTCATAGAGTCAGTTTCATCTCACCAGAGGGTGAATCTTTTCTTCATAGAGGCGAATGGGACGTTCGGGCAAGTCGGGCAGGACTCGAGCATCTTGGGGTAGGAGGGGTGACAACCTAGATTTCTAGTCTCTATCTGGATGATCAGGGGACTCCATAGTTGGAATTTCCTCTAGTAGTGGATCGCTTCAGGGATGTCTTTCTAGAGGAATTTTCGGGTTTGCCTCCAGAGCGTGAGGTAGACTTCTCTATTGAGCTCGTGCGAGGAGCGGCACCGGTGTAAATTCCTCTCTATAGGATGGCCACACCTAAGTTGTAGGAGCTAAAGAATATATTGGAGGAGCTACAGGATAAGGGTTTCATCCGACCTAGTACTTCTCCTTGGGGTTCGCCTTTTCTGTTTGCGAAGAAGCCAGACGGTACCCTTCGGCTTTGTGTGGATTATCGAAAGCTGACTAGTTGACGGTCGAGAACCGATATCCTTTACCACGGATTGATGACCTTTTCGATCAGCTGCGAGTAGCCCGGGTGTTCTCAAAGATCGACTTGAGGTCCGGTTATCATCAGTTTCCTGATAGACCATCAGATATACCTCTGACAGCCTTCAGAAGCAGGTACGGTCTTTACGAGTATAAAGTCATGCCTTTCGGACTCACGAACGTACCTGTGGTTTTCATGGAACTAATGAACCGAGTGTTCCATCCTTACATCGATTCCTTCATCGTGGTCTTTGTGGAAAATATCTTGGTGTACTCTCACACTCGACACGACCATGCCACCCATATTGAGATCATTCCGAGTACATTGAGAGAGCATCAACTTTATGCTAATCTCTCGAGGTGCCACTTCTGAATGGATCAGATTCACTTCTTGGGTCACCTCATCTTAGAGGCAGGTGTTTCAATGGACCCAGAGAAATGGATAGCTGTAGTTTCCTGGGAGCATACGAAGAACTTATTTGAGGTACAAAGATTCCTAGGGCTTCCTGGATACTACAGACGCTTCATTCGGGACTTTTCTCATCTAGCAGCACCCTTGATAGGTCTGACCAAGAAGGGGGAGAAGTTCTTATGGTCAGATTCTTGTGAGTTAGCCTTTCAGGAGCTGAAAGGGAGGTTGACATCAGCATCGATACTAGTCTTTCCAAAGCCAAGCAAGAGCTACACTATTTATTGTGATGCTTCAGGTGTCAGGCAAGGATTTGTGCTTATGCAGGGAGATGGAGTCGTTGCGTATGGGTCTCGGTAGTTGATGCCACATGAGAGGAACTACCCTTCGCACGATTTGGAGTTGGCAGCTGTTGTTCATGCCTTGCGCTGTTGGAGACACTATCTTCTGGGAGAGCACTTTGTGGTCTTCACTGACCACAAGAGTCTCAAATATATCTGCACTCAGTGTGATCTGAATCTGAGGTAGCGCATATAGGTTGAGTATCTTCAGTCTTTTGACATCGAGCTTGCCTATAAGCCGGGAAAGGGCAACGTCGTGGGAGAAGCGTTGAGCAGGGGAACTCAGATTTAGGCAGTTGAGGAGTCCAATTGTGAGTGGTAGCTGATGGCTCTATTCTCTGAGATGCATCTGGAGGTGCACAACAGACGGGGACAGATTTTCTCTCTTATCTACCTGTTACCTCCATGCTACATGACCGGGTATGGACGAGGCAGCTATCAGACTCAGAAGGCTTAGTCCTATGGGAGAGTGTGTCAGGAGGGGACCCCCTTCCTCGATGGAAAATGGGCAAGGATGAGATATTGCATTTCTAGGAACGCGTATGGGTGCCAGTAGACATACGCGAGGAGCTGATGCGGGATTTCCATTCATGTGTTTGGGAAGTTCATCCTGACGTCACCAAGATGTATCGGGATCCTCATCACCAGTACTAGTGGCTAGGTATGAATAAGGTAGTTGCTGGTTTCGTCATGCGATGTTCTACTTGTCAGCAGGTGAAAGCAGAGCATCATCGTCCAGTGAGGCTTTTACAGCTATTACCCATTCCAGAGTGGAAGTGGAACGATGTTGAGATGGACTTCGTTATCAGGTTGCCGAGATCGCCTCGG
Organism: Viscum album; assembly: GCA_963277665.1. Lineage (NCBI taxonomy): Eukaryota > Viridiplantae > Streptophyta > Magnoliopsida > Santalales > Viscaceae > Viscum > Viscum album. Next base: position 593,600,582 of record OY728162.1, on the reverse strand, counting down.
GGAAACAATGTTGTTTGGTTTGTCGTCGACATGCTGACGAAGGATTCTCACTTTTTCCCGATCAAGGAGACATTCAGTGTTAATGATCTGGGATGACTTTACATTAGAGTGATTGTTCGTCTTCATGGAGTTCTTCAGTCTATTGTTTCATACATAGATGCACGCTTTACCTCTCGGTTCTAAAAGGGACATCAGAAGGCCTTGGGTACACATGAACTTTTGTGTACAGCATACCATCCCCAGACTGATGGTCAGTCCGAGCGCACGATCTAGGTGCATGAGGATATGCTCCGAGATTGCATTCTAGACTTTGGCAGTTCTTGGGAGAAGCATATCCCTTTAGTTGAGTTCACCTACAACAACAGATTCCAGGTGACCAATCAGATGGCTCCATACGAGGCATTGTACGGTGGGCCATGCTGATCACCCTTATGCTGGCTGGAGGTAGGAGAGGCAACTTTCCTGGGACCTCATCTTGTTCAGGAAACTTTAGAGCAGATAGAGCTGATTCAGAAGAGGATGTCTACATCATAGTCCCGATAGAAGTCTTATGCTGATCAGCGGAGATGACCTCTGGAGTTCGAGGTCGGTGATCAGGTTTTCATGCATGTCGCACTGAGGTTGGAACACAAGAGGATTCATAGACAAGGTAAGATTTCACCATGGTACGTCGGGCCATTTGAGGTCTTGGAGAGAGTTGGGCCAGTCGCCTATCGGTTGCAGCTACCTAAGAGGTATCGGTCCATGCACAACATCATCCACATCTCTCAACTACAACGTTACTTTTCAGACCTGTCTCACATATTATAGCCCAAGGAAGTTGATCTTGAAGCGTATGAATCGTTCAAGGAGAATTCTATAAAGATTGTCGATCATGGTACGAAGGTTATTTTCGGGCGGTCTGTTCTTCTGGTACGGGTGCTATGGCATCACGGGTGAGTACAAGAAGAGACCTGGGAGAGGGAGTCTGATGTACGATCGCAATGGCCGGAGCAGTTCGGGGTTTCTTCTTCACCGTCTCGTTAGGGAAATTCGGGGATGAATTTCTTTAAGGGGGGAAGTTTTAATGAACCAGGATCTTCTTTTTAGGTACATTTTCCCTTTTCCTGGAGTTTTTTAAAAAAATAATTTTTTTTATGGAAATTTTCGAAGTACACGCCGTGTACTCTTTTCCGTCTCAATTTCGTGTGCTGGCTATGTCCGGGCCACACACAAGGAGTGTAAGGGTGAGGTGGAGGCCGATTAATTCGGAGTACAGAAAAATTGAAGTACACGCCGTGTACTCAAGAAGTACACGTCATGTACTTTTTTTTCATTAAACGGATTGGGGTCGCGCCTAACCCCAAAAATCATCTTCTTATCTAGATTTTGTCCACCCGGAAGTGACCGTACGGCCGAATCTTCTCCGAGCTTCCGCCTCACCGTCCTTTCTCCAATTTGATCACGGTTGATTGCGTTGGAATCACAGCGGTGAGTTCTTCCTTCTGCTTTAGGTGGTTTGTGCATTTCTGTAGAAAGTTGATGAATATTATGTGCAAATTCCACCAATACCTGTGAATGGGGTATTGCGTGTTTCTTATTTTTCCCCTTCTGTTTTCCTGATTTACTTGTTTGCTTTAGTAGAGGTTATTTCATGTGAGTAGAGGAATTTATTTTGTGCTCAGATTTCTTTTCCAGGCTTGTTTTGCATGTTGGGAATTTTTCAGTTTCCATGCCTAGTTTTAGGGTAGCAGAACTGTTGTTTTTTTATTACTGTGGAGCCTTAGAATGATAGCCAAGTAGTTCTTGAGGTATACTAGGATGATATACACGCGCTGAGCATGTTTAGTTATACTCATGACTGTGAGAACCTAGAGTAGTAGAACAAAGGGAGAATTGACGGAAGGGCTTCTCCAGAGTGTCTTTTAATTACGATGCGAGACTATTGAGGGAATTGACATTGAGTTCTTCCCCATAGAGTCTGTAGATCCACGACGCGGTCCAAAGGGGGAATTTATGTTGAGTTCTTCCCCAGAGAGCCCTTATCACGATACGAGACCATAGGGGGAATTGAGAGTGAGTGATTCCCGAGAGAGTCTTCTTAATTACATAGCTGAACTAGAGGGGTGAGACTGTGTGTGCCTCCCGGAGGGTTTCTAGTACTATAGGTTGAACCATAGGTGTTAGGCTGTGAGAGCTACCCAGAGGGTTACCTGTTTTCTTCTTGTTGCTGACTGTTTGTGTGCTTTACTTGTTAGAACTGTGGATTGTAGCTTCTTCTGCTTTCCTGTTTGCTACCTCTTCTTTATTTAATTTCATGTATTCATTTGACTGTAATGCATAAATCTATGGGTGATTTCCTAATTGGATTGTATCTCACACCCTGTTTAGGCTATGCTTTTGGGCCCAAGCAGACTATGTTGCTGCAGGTATAGACAAGGGAAAGCACCCTTCTACTTCAATATCTTGATTGCACCAGGAGTTGGGGAGCGTGGTACCGAGCCGTGGCTCGCGACGCTGAGGAGCTTACTTTGTTTTCGTTTGCACTTGGTTTTAGTTGTATTTCAGCACGTTGTTGTGTTTACTGATTTCCTTAGATACTTGTACCTACTGCATCATTGCCATCATAGTTATATATCTACATTGCTTCTGCTGTTTAGTTTCTGTTTTTATGCATGTTGTTTACTTCTTCCTATGTTTATTGTTGTTTTCTTACCTTTTATACCTTACCAAATGAGGGCATAGTTTCCCCACTAACTCACCAAGGCCCTCGCTACTAGTCGGCATCCTTTGGCGTTCGGGGAAATGTGTTTGATGTCTTGTGGTGAACCGGGTATGGGGCACCAGTGCAGGGGATCCAGACTCGGGTCGTTACACTCCTACCTTCAAGGGAGGGTAATCTCGAGTAATGTCCTTTTAAGGGCTTAAACAAACCATTTAGAGGCAAAAACAAGTTAGATCCAAAATTTTAGGATCTAATTTTAGTGCATGTAAGGTTTGACAAACCGTACGCTAACTATGTGTTAGATTATTCCTCATCAAACACTCCTCTCACAGTTAGGCCACACAGTTAGACAACCCGTGTTCCAACCATATGTTATCCACTGCCTCCAACACCACCCACGCATGGTTTGGCCGCACGGTTTGGAAGAATCATGCACCACCCGTGAAAAATCTATTGAACTTTAGTTTCCCTTAAATGTGCGCCCAAACGCACAACAAGTAACCTTGATTTCCCAAAACACTTCTTGCACCAAATTTTCACAAAGTAATGGATAGTAGAGGTCTTGGCCATTACATCCTATACCTCTCAAAACATTCTTGTCCCCAAGAATCCAAAACCCACCTAAAGAGAAAACGAAACAGGGTCTGAACAACCACCCATCGTGATACCTCTCAAAACAAAGCATGCCAGGAAAACAATAAAGGGAGCCATCTCATAAACATGAAAGTTTCATAACCATAAAAGATACAACGATACATGAAAAGAGTTAATCATCAAAAAACTTTGGGTACTGAGCACGTATCTGTAACTCACGTTCCCAGGTACTCTCCTCCAAGCCACCGTGTCGCCACAAGACACGATCTAAAGGAATTTAACTCCTACGCAACACCTTCTCCTTACGGTTTTGGATATCCACAGGTCGCTCATAAAAGTTTGCATCCTCATCAACATCAGCCTCTCTCCAATCGATTATGTGAGAGTCATCATGATGATAATGATGAAGTTGTGATACATGGAAAACATCATGTATCAGACTCATCTGAGGGGGATGTGCTACTCGATATGCCACAGCTCCAACACAAGATAACACCTCAAAAGGCCTAAAGAACAAGGAAAATATCTTACTTCCAGGACCAAACCATCGCTTCCCACGACGAGGAGTCACCTTCATAAACACATGATCCCCAACATTAAACTCTAAGGGCCTCCAACATTGATCGGCATAATATTTCTGACAATATTTCGTAACTTCATCTGCTCACGAATCACCTGAACCATCTCTGTTGTATTCTGCACTAGTTCCAGTTCGAGAATTGGTAACTCTCTGACCCCAGTCCAGCACATCGCAGAACGGAAAGCCCAGCCATACAAGGCTTCAAACGGCACCAAACCGATGGTGGAGTGAATACTATTTTTATAAGAGAACTACACCAAGGGTAATTGCCTCATCCATGAACCACCGAAATCATGAATACAACAGAATAAAATGTCTTCAAGAGTCAGGATGGTTCACTGTATCTGAAAATCCATTTGAGGATGAGAAGTAGTGATAAGGCATAATTGAGAACCGAAAGCATGTTGGAAACCTCTCTGCACCCTAAAGATAAAACGATGATCTAGATAAAAAAATATCATCCTAGGGGATCCATGATGTCTCACCACCTCCTCTAGATACTGCCTCAACACAACATATACTGAGCTTGACTCCTAGATTTCCATAAAGTGGGAAGATTTTGTTAAACGATCCACTACCACCCAAATAGCTTCATGTCCTTCCGGAGCTTGCGGTAATCCTGTAAAAAAGTCCATTGAGATTTCATCCCACTTCCACTAAGGAATCTCTAATGGATGAATAAGACCAATTAGAACAAGGTGTTCGGCCTTCAACTTCTGGTAGACTAAACATCGAGACAGAAACACCCCAACAGTATGCTTTAGCCCAAGCCACCAAAACTGACTCCTTAAGGATCAGTAAATCATTGTCACTCCAGGATATACTACTAAGGGAGAACTATGGAACTCTCTAAGAACCATATCACACATAGAAAAAGGAAAGAAAAATCCTTTTAGGATACAACACTCAGTGTTGTTCATCATCAGTCCAACCATCAGGGGCCTTGCCACAGACAACTCGGTCTCTCTAGGCATCCACCTATAGATCCACCAACTAGGACTATTCCAGCTTCTGCGTCAGGGATGATTGTACTGTCACATGAAAAAAGACAACCTCTACCACAAAATTCTCCCACATAAAGATGTAAGGCTGACAAGTTTTTTATTACTCTCCAAGAATCACCAGATTCACACACAGTATCACTATGTGACTTTCGGCTCAACGCATCAGCTACAACATTCCCTTTTCTAGAAGTAAACGATATTTCGAAGTCGTATTCCTGTATGAACTCCATCCACCAATGTTTTCATAAGTTCAAGTAACACTGGGAGAAAACATACCTCAAACTCTAATGATCTGTGAAAACCACGAAGAACTCACCAATGAGGTAACGTCCCCAGAACATCAAAGAAAACAACACGACTACATAATCAAGATTATGGGTGGCATAGTTGTATTCATGGGTATATAACTGCTGAGACCCATAAGAATCAATTGACCTCTGCTGCATGAGAACAGAGCCTCACCCCAGATGTGAAGCATCACATAAAACATCAAACTGAACTCCCTCAGCGGGAAGAAAAAGGACTGGAGCACTTACTAACATCTCCTTTAGATACTCGAAAGCAGGAAAACACTTATCAGCCTATATAAATGCTTGATTCCTCCTTGTAAAAGAAGTAAGAGGAGTCACAACTCGGGAGAAATTGGCTACGAAGCTCCTGTAGTATCATTCGATACCATGGAAACTTCACACCACTTGAACTGTCTGGGTGGATTCCCAAGACAAAACTGCATCTATCTTCAATGGATCCAAAGCTACTCCCTACTGGGAAAAAACATTCCCAGAGAAATAGACTTCTCAAGCCCAAAAATCACACTTTGACAACATCCCAATCAGATGATGTTGACAGAGGACTCCCAAGAGGGCTCGTAGATGCTATGCATGGTCCTCTTCAGATGTGGAGTACACAATGATGTCATTGATGAAAACTACAATGAACATGTCCTGAAACTCACGGAACACAACATTCATCAATACCATGAATATAATTGGAGCATTAGTCATGCCAAATGGCATTACAAAAAACTAATAATGCCCATGAAGACAATGGAAAGCAGTCTTCGGAATATCCTCATCCTTCACATGCATCTGATGATATCCCGACCACAAGTCAATATTTGAGAATCCACTTCCACCGTTCAGTTGATCGAATAAATCATCAATCCGTGGAAGAGGATATCGATTCTTTATTGTCACTTTGTTCAAGCTACGATAATCAACACACAACCAAAAACTGCCGTCAGACTTCTTCATGAATAAAACTGGTGCTCCCCACGGTGACACACTTGGCTGAACAAAACTACACTGTAATAGACCATCAAGCTGTATACGCAACTCTCGTAACTCAAAAGGGGCAATCCTATATGGAGACATAGAGATAAGAGACGCTCCTGGTTATAGCAAGATCCCAAACTCGATCACTCTTCGAGGAGGTAATGCAACAAATTCTTTTGTAAAGACATCAGGGTACTCTTCTACGAACCTAAAAAATGCCAACTTCTGAACCTCTGAAGAAAAATTATTATCTCATCCATCATGGATGATAAAGACGGAACGCGCCTATAACCCATCCGAGGATCTCACTCACCCTCAAACACCACTTGCTTTCCATATGCACCAAGGAAAATGAGCTTCTTCCCGAATCAATCCACGATAGCCTGCACCGAATACAACCAATCCATTATGAGTAAGAAATCATATGGTTGTATTCATAAACATAGGAAATCTCCCCAAGAGCAGTGTGGACCCAACACTAGCTCACAGTCTTTACATACTTCAAACAGGTCAGCTCGACCTCCAACTGGCGTAGTCAATGCCAGGGGCACTAGAAGCCTCTCTACCTCAAGTCCTAAAGTGTGGACAAGGGTAGGTGATTTGATGGAATGTGTCGCTCCTGAGTCAAACAAGGTATACACCAAGGTATAAAACAAGAAAAGGGTACCTCGAACGACATCGGGCTCACCTAGGGTTAGCAACGCTAGAGAATAAAGTGGACCACGACCTCCTCCAAAGCCTCTTTGAACCTGACAATGACTGCAACCATGGTCGTGCTCTGCTCTCTATGGACGGGGAGCATCATAGGGTTGTCCTCCTCCTGCCCCATCTACCCACTATTGATATAAAGCTGGTGCAACCAGCGGCTAACACCTCAGCTAGAACTGCTTCAACGGAGGAACCTGAAGCATAACACCTGGTGCATGATGATCGCTCTGAAAGGTCGGGCACTCCCGCTACTAATGGCCACAACCCCTTCAAGAAAAACAAGAGCATGATCCCTTGGAATAGGCCTGAGAGTCGCTTCCACTAGGGAAATGAGATGTGAAGGGTTGGGACCAGCCCCCGGCTGAATGGAAACTCTTATGCCCTAAAAACCAGGAACCCAAGACCACAACTCTGCTTTGTGAGGGATCAAGGTGATCCCCCTCTCATGATGATCTGGTCCAGGCCAAATTCCTCTCGATAACCTATGCCATCTCCATCACCTCATGATATGTCTTCTTCATAAATGTGGTGACGTAGAGTTGGATTAATGGATGCAAAGCCTCATCGAAATGTCATGCCCTGGACTCCTTATCTGGTAAAAGGTATTAATCATATTGTAAAAAAGTTTCTGAAATGGATTTGTAACTCTCTAATAGTAGCGCTCCACTGTCTAAGGGTAATAAGATCTTGGCGATGGGATGCATTCGTAGTTGAAGAATGGAATTAGACTCTATATAAGGACCCGACCTTAAAACAATACATAATTTTGAATTAAATGAATAATTCACATTGAAGATCTTTTCAGGTTTAATGTTTTACACAGTTAGGCCATAACTATTACATTTCAAAATATTACAAAGTAGACACTTCTACATAGTTTCCATTTTTTCATAAAATAAAAACTCATGAAAAGAATAGTCATTTCTAGTTCCATGATTAAGATAGCATGACTTTTCCTTGACCCCATCCTTGAGCCTATTCAACATTATGTCATGTGAAAAAAAATTAAAAAACATGGGATGAGCATAAAAAGCTCAGTAAGGGATACACAGAGAAGAAAAACAATATGTTTTTCAAAACAATAAGTAAACCATTAATACTTTAACATAAGTAATAATTTTAACCTTTATGAAGTAGTAAATACTCTTCACTGAATAAAAGATCATTACTTACCCTTTTGTAACCAAAATATTATTATAAATCCCATATAAAGAACACATAACATATATCGTTTACTTGGGACATAAACATAATTAAATTGAATAATCACACGGTCGACTTCCACACATATCACTAAATGGAATAGCCATAATACCGACTTATATACCCAATAAATTGTAGGTTATAAGGTAACCACCCATCCTGGTATTCAAAGAACCACCTGTCATTTGGTATATCACACAACCACCTATCAAATGTCCAAGTACCATTATAAAATCATAAGACATAAAACAAATATAAAGGAAAGAATACATTTCCACATTTCAATAACAATATATGACTTAAATATATTTACATATCAATCCATTATCAAAACCATTTTCAATACCAAAATACATAAAAGAGTATATGGTATTTATTTTCTTTTAAAAACATTATGTCTTGCTGAGGAAGCCAAAGATAAAATAATACTCGTGGCGGTGGAAAAGGTCATTTTCACCGCTTACGTTAAAGAAAACAATAATTTTTGTGGTTGAGTAAAATGATTTGTAGAAAAAGGTTCCCTTTGAAAAGTCAAGGGTGTTAAACAGCGTATAAAAATAGTCGTGTATTAAAACAAAATATTCCTCAAGGAAAGGAGATTGAGATGAAGTCCCTTAAATTTTGTCCGATATGACTCGCTCGTTCTTTAATCTCCTGAATAATAAACTAATGATTATTTATAATTTCTTAAGAAACTTTTTATAGTTTATTATTCCTTTTATATCACTTATTACCATGTTACAAACATTATGTAATCATTAATGTTAATAACGTTCGTTTTGTCGATATTTGGTACTAGAGTCAAAAATGAAAACCTTATATTCACATGTTTTCCATGTGGTGAATTTTCCATTTTATCCCGATTGAAATTAATTATTTAGATATAATATATATCATATATATCCTCTATATACATGTATTTATAATTGTACATAACATTTATAGGTAAAAAATGAAATTCACCGTTCATGGAGATGGTAAGCCGTACGTACGCATGAATGATACTTCCATTTCTATTTCATATTTAATGGAATTAAAACATAACGATACATAGTAGTATTATAAATCTAGTATGGTATCATATATAATATAATTAAATATATCCTTTATACATACCACATATGGTATGACCGAGTCATATCACTTTGAGGGGGCGGTAGTACGTACTTCCTCTATTGAGATTATCGCGTTTACCTATAATGGAAACCATAATGGCATGTTATAAAAGGAAATTATAGATGCATAAATAAAACATAAAAATTATATATATCATATATAAATACAATTCCCTTGTAATGGAAACCATGAGAGGTGGTAGAAGATAATCGAATAATCATCGTTTCGTGAGGCGTTAGTTTACCATCCACAGAAACATTATGTTTTTCATCAATTAGATAGAGGTGCGTGTAATTGTAGTTAGAATACTTATAATAACAACATATTAGTATATTTAGGATACTGGTGTTGTTACAACAGAAATGAATAAAAATATTTTAGGGGTTGGAGAAGTAAAATAAAAGAAAATAATTTAAGATAAACGGTTACCTTTAATTTTGGTAACTCCCTTTTTTTAACCAAAGTAATTCTTGAAGTGACATATGACTATGGTAAGGCTTGTAGGAGGAGGAGAGGGATATATGGAGATTAATTGGGTAGAGTTTGGATGATACAAATGGCTGAAGATGTGTTGGGAATTGGATAGAAATGGTCTCCTTTTATAAGGGAGAGGAGGGGCTCTTTAGGAAATTGTGAAAACATTATTTTATTATATAATTTAATTTAGTTTCAAAAGGTCCAAAAAGCATTAAGGTCGAAGATAAGATGACTCATATTAGAAATAAAATACTCCAATCAGATTTGGACATGTTTTTTTATAATATTTTAACCATTATAATCTTATTTATTTAAATCATTTATTAATGAGGTAAATACTGCATCATTATTGTGTCCTTAATAATTTAATTTATTCGATGCCCCAAAATTATAAAAAAATATTGTCATGTAGGAAGTATTTTTATATTTATAATGATTTTTTATAGTTGAAAGGATAATTTATATATCCCATTCTGAAAATAATGTTACTAAAAGATATTTGCTTTTGTCATTTTTTCCTTCACATTAAGTTAATTAATCTAAATTGTCATTATCACTCCAAAGTGGCTCAATGGGGTCCCAAAATCTACCTAAATATGCCAATGGTCCTCAATGACTCATCCAATAAAGTTTTCACAAGTTATAAGGTAATTTTTAATTATTAAAAAATTTTTTAACCTTGAATTACCTTACTTACCTTTAACAGGGGCAAATAAAAGTCAACTGTTACTATTCACCAAAAATTAATTTCAACATAATGTACCACATTTTATTTCTTGATAAAAACCATGATTTTTGGATTTTTGAAATTAATTTCACATAATTGGTAAAATTTCATTTAAATGAAAAAGTCAGTTTTTTAACTACCACTAAGTGGTTTCACTATTCATCAAAAATTGAAGTTTTTTCCGAAAAATACAAAAAATTCAGCCTAAGAAATATTTGATAATCCGAATTCAAAAATGATGTTTATTTTTCAAAATTCAAAACATAAAATTGTCATTAATTAATTTTATAATTAATTCTCGTTGTTAAAACAAATAACCTGTTTTTAAGAAACATTAACTCTCAAAATATTTATAATTGTTTATGTCTAATTTCAAAGTGAAATTAGTTTCAATGACCAAAATTGTATTAAATGATAAAAATATATTCTAATTACACTTTAAATCCAATTAAAAAGATACTATAACCATATAAATAAATTATATTAAAACATAGTTTTGTATTAAAATATAATATTTTCACTATTTATTAAAAAATTATCTTTATCGAAAAAATTCTAAAAATATACAAAAACTAAATTTTGATGTCCCCATTCTAAAAAAGGATTTTATTTGGTCATATAGAATGTATTAAAGTTACCAATAATAGATTTAAAAAGGTTTTTTCCATTAAAATGCGGTAAATCGGCATTTTAAAGTAAATTATGCTTAAAATTAGATTCATTCACAATTTAAGACTCTGTATTTTATTAGATAAATGTAAATAAATTTAAAAAACAAGTATAATAATGTTGTTTTTAGTTTCATTCATTCTCACCAATACAACGACTATGAGTTAACTACCATTTAAAATAATAATATTTTATTATTAGTGTGCAAAGTAAGATTCCCAAGAAACCCATTGTTGTGTATGAGGTACACAATCAAACATATAAAACACATTAAAGTATATTTAATATTTAATTCACTAATATTAATAAATATGAAATATGTCTTATTCTTCATTTACCTTGGATGTTACATCCTTCCCTCCTTTTGGGTATTGGGTCCTCACAATTTTTATTCACTTATCAAAATAAGTGGGGGTATTTATCCCTCATAGAATTTTCAGATTCCCACGTTGCCTCTTTAACCATATGGGGTTTCCACAAAACCATTTCCGGATGAATCACCTTATTCCGCAACACTTTCTCTCTATTTTAAAGAATCAGAAATGTTTGTTCTTCATAAGATATATTCTCTTCCAAATGAACTACATCTGGGCTCAAATTAGGAGATGGATATCGAATATACTTTCTCCACATCGAAACCTGAAAATCATTGTGTACCTATGATAAAAATGGAGGTAAAGCCACTCTGTACGCATATGATCTATCTTTCCCCAAAATATCATAAGTTACAATGATCCTCAGACTCAACTTTCTATTCTTACCAAAGCGCATCACACTTTTCCATGGAGAAACATTGAGAAAGACATGATCAACTACCTCAAATGAAAGATCCTTCCTCTGGTTATCTCCATAACATTTCTGTCTACTCTGAGATGTTCTCTTGTGATTATAAATAAACTAAACTTTCTCTGCCATCTCTTCTACCAATTCTGGTCCCATTAGCTTCTTTTCACCTACTTCATCCCAGAATACTGGAGTTTGACAATTCTTTCCATGTAATTCCTCAAATGGATCCATCTGTTAACTGGAATGAAAATTGATATTATTTGAAAATTAAACGAAAGAAAGGTTTTGGTACCAACTCCCCTGATAATTCATCAAGAAAGAACGTAACATATCCTCTAATGTTTGAATTGTTCATTCTGATTTCCCATCTCATTGAGGGTGAGAAGTTTTACTAAGATTTAATTTAGTACCCAACAACTTCTGAAGACCTTTCCAAAAGTTAGAAGTAAGCTTGGGATCACAATCAGATATAATAGAGAGGGGAACTCCGTGCGACCCCAATATATGTTTAACATACAACTGATCAAGTAGTTCTAAAGAACAAGTATCTATAATAGGAAATAAATTATCATATTTAGTCAATCGATCAACTATAACCCAAATTTCATTATTACCTCAAGATGTCTTTTGTAATCCCACAACAAAGTCCATGGATATATTTTCCCATTTCCGCTCTGGCACAAGTAAAGGATGAAGGATTCCTTTCGGTAACTACCCCTAAGCATTAACCTGCTGACAAGTCAAACACATCATAGTAAAATCCACAATATCTCTTTTAATTCCATCCAACTAGTAATACTCTCGAAGATATCTTTACATCTAAGTACTGCAAGGATGAATTTAAAATGGAAAACTAGGAGCTTCACATAACAACTCATTCTTCAACTATGAATCACAAGGCACACATAATCTCTTCCAAAATCTCAAAACACTATAATTATAAATGTTAAATTCAGGTAACTTACCCTTCTGAACTAGCTCTACCTTTTTCTGAAATCCACTGTCTTCCTTCTGCGCTTGCTTAATTCTGTCTGATAGTGATGATTTCACAGACACATGAAACAAAACAGAAGAATTTCCCGCAACAACAACTTCTATGCCAAAGTTCATCAAATCAAAACCCAAAGGATCACGTTACAAATGTAACATGGTTAATTAAGTATTACATTTTTGACTCAAATCATCATCCACTTTATTTTCTTTTCCTGGATGATAATGGATCGTGTAATCATAATGAATGATTAATTTCAATCATCTACTCTTTATCATGTTCAATTCTTTCTGAGTTAATATATATTTCAATCTTATGTGATCAATATATATTTCACACTTCACTCCATACAGATGATGCCAGAAATTTTTTAAAGAAAAAACAACAGCAGATAATTCCCGATCATTTGTAGGGTAATTTAACTAATGAGGTTTCAGCTGACGTGAAGCATAAGAAATTGTCTGATCATTCTGTATAAGGACACATCCAAGTCCTTTCAACGAATCATCACTATATATAACAAACTCACCATTTCGGTATGGAAGTGACCAATCTGGAGCATTACCCAATCTAATTTTCAATTCTTGAATCATCTCAGCCATTACTACAGTAAAATGTTCAATTTTGATCTTGACCATCTCAGGATGCTGATTTGAAAGTTCATTTCCCTCTGTATGACTTCCCATCACAACTTCCATGTTCCCTCTATGAAAAACAATTATAAACATAGAAATATCTTAGGCGAAGCAACATGGTAATCTGTAAATTCTATATCATTTACATCATACCATAAATTAATTTAGGGACATTAATTTAACAAAACCATAACTCCTAATATTGTCTAAACTGACCTCTGATACCAAATTTAAGGACCCGACGTTAAAACATTACATAATATCAAATTAAATTAATAGTGCATATTGGGGATCTTTTCAGGTTTAGAGTTTTAGAGAGTTAGGCCATAACTATTGCATTTGAAAATATTACAATGTAGACACTTATACACAGTTTCCATTATTTCAAAAAATAAAAACTCTTGAAAAAAGATTCATGTATAGTTCCATGTTTAAGATTGCATGAATTTTCCTTTATCCCATCCTTGACCCTATTCCACATTATGTCATGTGAAAAACATTTAAAAAACTTGGGATGTGCATAAAAATCTCATTAAGGGATACACAAAGAAGGAAAACAATTAGTTTTTTAAAATAACGAGTAAACCATGAATACATTAACATAAGTAATAATTTTCACCTTTATGAAGTAGTAAATACTCATCACTGAATAAAATATCATTACTTACCCTTTTGTAACCAAAATATTACCATTAAACCCATATAAAGAAAACATAACATATAAAGTTTACATGGGACATAAACATACATAAATGTAATAACCATACAGTTGACTTCCACACATATCACTAAATGAAATAGCCATACGACCTACTTCCATACCCAATTCATTGGAGGTTATAATGTAGCCACCCATCTTGGTATTCATGTCTCCACCCGTCATTTGGTTTATCACGCAACCACCCATCAAATCTCTAAGTACCATTATAAAATCATAAGACATAAAACAAATATAAAGGAAAGAAAACATTTCCACAATTCAATCACAATATATCACATAAATATATTGACATAAAAAATACATTATCAAAACCATTTTCAATACCAAAATATCTAAAATAGTATATGGTATTTATTTCACTACTGGAAAATGGACCTATACCCACGGTTTGGCACAAAACCGTGGGTATAGGGTACCCCTATACCCACGGTTTTCGCAAACCGTGGGCATAGGGGTAAAATGGTGACCTATACCCACGGTTTTGCACAAAACCGTGGGTATAGATTATTTTTGAAGACCTATACCCACGGTTTTGAAGAACCGTGGGTATAGGTGTTTTTTTTTTAAGGTGTATACCCACGGTTTTGGCCAAACCGTGGGGGTAGAGTTTTCCAGAAGACCTATACCCACGGTTCTTCAAAACCGTGGGTATTGGGGTTTATTTTTTTCAAGACCTATACCCACGGTTTTCAAAACCGTGGGTATAGCTTTCCCGCCATTAGGCGGGGAAAAAAATTACGCGGGACAATGGGGAAAAATTGGCGGGAACACGATTTTTATTAATATAAATACAAATATAAAAATATATGTTAAAATGACAATAAAATGTCGTAGCCCAGTCGGTCCCTTTGTTTGGCACTCTCAGGAGATTCTGCATGAAGCCCGAGTTCGATTCCCGCCTGCATTTATTTTTCATAACAGAACTAATATTAATATATATATAAAGATGTATACGCTTTACAATGAATTAGAAGGTAGCTCGGTTGGTCATTGCTGCGGTGCTTGGCCGGGGTGCGGTAGGAGACGCGGTTTCGAAACCCGGGGGCGAAATATTTTTGAAAACGTGAAGTTAATTATATTCATATATATATATAAATATATATTAGTATTACAAGTAAAGACAGTAGCTCGGTTGGTCTATCGGTTTCCGCAGACACGAGGTCTTGCACGCGGCGCGGTTTCGAATCCCGCCGGGATCAATTTTTTGAATTTAAATACTTTATCTTAATATATATACAAAGATATATCTATATTAAGCAGATAAAAATGGTGGCTGGGTTGGTCTGTTAGTGCGGGACGGCCGTAAAGCTTGATGTGCTGCACGGGTTCAAAACCTCCTGAACCCAATTTTTTTGAAAAAAAAAATTACCCACGGTTTGAAAAACCGTGGGGTCTGCTATGTGCCACGCTGGAACAGGGTTGTGCCAAATTGGACTCTCCTATACCCACGGTTCTCCAAACCGTGGGTATAGGCTGAGACCCCTATACCGACGCCATTCCAGCCCACGGTTCCCAAAACCGTGGGTATAGGCTATACCCACGGTTTTGGGGGCTATACCCACGGTTTTGAACCGTGGGTATAGGTCGTTTTTCCAGTAGTGTTTTCATTTAAAAACATTACGACATGTTGAGGAAGCCAAAGATCAAATAATACTCGCCATGGTGGAAGAGTTCATTGTCACTGCTTATGTTAAAAGAAACAATAAATTTTGTCGTTTAGTAAAATGCTTTGTAGAAAAATATTCCCTTTCAAAAGTCAAGGGTGTTTATAAAGAATATAAATGAAAGTTATGTGTTAAAACAAAATATGCCTCAATGAAAAGAGATTGAGACAAAGTCCCTTACCTCGTGTACGACATGACTCGATCGTTCTTTAATTTGCTAAATATTTAACTAAAGTTAATTTCTAATTGTATTATAACCAATTTCAAGTTTATTATACCTTTTATATCACTTATTACTATGTTATAAACATTATTTTTTCATTTAAGTTAATAATGTTCATTTTGTCGATATTTTGTACTTGAGTCAAAAATGAGCACCTTATATTTACAAGTTGTCCATGTGGTCAATATTCCATTATATCCCGAATGAAATTAATTATTCTGATATCATATATATCATATATATCTTTTATATACATTTATTAATAATAGTACATAACATTTAGAGTTAAGAAATTAAATTCACCGTTCATGGAGACGGTAAGCTGTACGTACGCATGAACGCTACTTCCATTTCTATTTCATATTTGATGTAATTAAAACATAATGATACTTATTAGTATTATGATTCCATTAGGTTATCATATATAATATCATTTAATATATCCTTTATACATACCACATATGATATGAACGAGTCATATCACCTTGAGGGGGCGGTAGTCCGCGCTTCCTATAATGAGATTATCGCGTTTACCAATAATAGAAACCATAATGGTATTATATAAAAGGAAACTAAAGAAGCATAAACAAACATAAAAATTATCTATATCATTATATATACAGTTCCATCATAATGGCCACCACGATAGGTGGTAGGAGATAATCGAAAAATCATTGTTTCGTGAGGCATTAATTTTCCATCAACAGAAACATTATGTTCATCATCCATTAGATGGAGGTGTGTGTAAGTGTAGTTATAATCCTTATCATAATAACACCCTAGTATATTTAGGATACTGGTTTTGTTACAAAATAAAGGAATAAAAATAGTTTAGGTGTTGGAAAAGTAAAATAAAAGAAAACAACTTAAGAGAAACTGTTACCTTTAATTTGGGTAACTCCATTTGGTGAGAACAAAAGGACTTCTTGAAGTGACTTATGCCTAAGGTAAGGCTTCTATGAGGGGTAGTGAAATGTAAGGAGCTTAATTGGGAAGATTTTGGATGAGCCAAATTTCTTGAGAGGTGTGAGGAATTTGATAGAAATTGTCTCCTTTTATAAGGGAGAGGATGGGCTCTTTAGGAAAGTGTAAAAATGTTATTTTATTATATAATGTTATTCAGTGTTTAAAGATCCAAAAATAATTAAGGTCAATGATAAGATGACTAATATTCACAATAAAATCATCCAATCAGAATTGGACAGCTTTTGGATAATATTTTAGTCATTATAATCATATTATATTTAAATCATTTATTAATGAAGTAAATACTACATCATTATTTTGTCATGAATAATTTAATTTATTCACTGTCTAAAACATATAAAACAAATACTATAATGTAGTAAATCTTATTATCTTTATAATGAATATTTATAGTCAAAAAGAAAATTTATATAACCCCTTCTAAAAAGTATTTTACTAAAAGATAGTTGCTTTTGTCATTTTTGCCTTTACTTTAAGTTAAGTAATCTAAATTGCCATTTTCACTCTCAAGTGGATCAATGGGGTCCTAAAATCGAACCAAAGACTCTCATGGTCGTAAATTACTCAACCAATACGGTTTTTACTAGTGTTAAGGTAATTTTGAATTATTATAATATTCATTTATCCTTGAATTACCCTATTTACCTTTAACCGCGATAAGTAAAAGTCAAAAGTTACTATTCAACAAAATTATTTTTTACTTAATGAACCACATTTTACTTATTGATAACAACCATGTATATCATATTTTTGAAATTAAATTCATATAAGTTGTAAAATTTCATTTAGATGAGAATTTTAGTTTTTTATCTACCACTAAGTGGTTTCATTATTCATCAAAAGATGATGTTTTTCAGAAAAATGAAAAAAATACATCCTAAGCTATATTTGAAATTCCGAATTAAAAAAATGATTTATATTTTTTTGAATTCAAAACATAAAAGTGTCATTAATTAATTTTAAAATTAATTCCCATTGTTAAAACAAATAACGTGTTTTTAAGAAGCAATAACTATCAAAAGATTAATACTTGTTTACTTCCAATTTCAAAGTGAAATTAATTCCAATGACCAACATTGGATTAAATGGTAAAAATAAATTCTAATTACAATTTAAACAAAATTAAAATGATAATCTAACTATATAAATAAATAAGATTAAAACATAGTTTGGAATTAAAATAAAATATTTCCACTATTCATAAAAAAAGAACTTTATCGGAAATAGTTCAAAAAATTTACACAAATTAAATATTGATTTCCCCATTCTAAAGAAGGATTTTATTTGGTCATATAGAATGTATTAAAGTTACCAAAACTAGATTTAAAAAGGGTTCTCCATTAAAAGGAAGTAAATCCGCCTTTTAATGTTAATTACGCTTAAAATTAGATTCATTCACATTTTAAGCCTCTAACTTTTATTGGATAAATGGAAATACATTTAACAAACATGCATAATAATATTGTAGTTAGTTTCTCTCATTCATCCCAATACAACGGCTAGGAGTTAACTACAATTTAAGATAATAATATTATATTATTAGTGTGCAACGTAAGA
Organism: Viscum album; assembly: GCA_963277665.1. Lineage (NCBI taxonomy): Eukaryota > Viridiplantae > Streptophyta > Magnoliopsida > Santalales > Viscaceae > Viscum > Viscum album. The sequence continues at coordinate 593,581,962 of OY728162.1, read as the reverse complement.
TTCCAAAGAAATCTGTTGTTGTGTATCAGTTACGCTATCGAACATAGAATCCCCTTTAGAGTATAATTAATATTTAATTCAAAAATATTAATAAATATGAAATATGTCTTATTATTCATTTACATGGGATATTACACTCTAAACCTGTCTCGAAACTCCTCCCATGAGATCGCTGACTCCTCGAGACCCTCGAGGAACAAGAGCCACCACTGCCTCGCTGCGCCATGCAGCATTGTCACAGATAAGGATACACAGTTCTTCTTCTGAACATGGATTGAACTGATGCCTATCTCAGCCTCCTCCAACCATTTTTCCATGACCGAATCTGAAACGGAGTCCTCGTACTTCTACAGACTCCAGTGCTGAGGCTCTTGGAGTGTCTTCCTCCAAGTGTTGTTGTTGTCAACCTCTACCCTGCGGCGATCTGCTGGAATAGCCTGCTGGACATTTTCTGTGCAAAACTAAAGAGGACGTCGACCGGGATCCATACCTGTAAAGTAACAAGCCGTTAAAGCTACTAAACCTCGAATATGGAAGACTAAACATTAATTAATTAATTGTATTCTTTTATTCATTTTAGGTTAACCTATCCCATGGTCTACCCATTCAAAAACAGGCACAATGAAGAATGGTGCATGATCCATTCCTAGGTCTCTACCCTGCAACTAGTATCACTTTGTTTAGTAGCCATTTTAAACTTAATTGTCTGTACATCAGATCATAGGGGGCCCTAAACACCTATGTATCAGTCGGTATCCAGTGTTTACCTCACTTTCTAATCATGAATAAAACCACATCCCTAACAACCCATGCCACCTCACCTATGCTTAACTCCAAACTCCATCCTATCCCTCAAACTGACCATTGATACCACTCTGTGATGACCCCCTCCCAACAATGTTTACCCCTCCTGAGCCAACAATGTGAGAAGGGAGATAATGACCCCGATTTCCGCCTCCAGTAGGCCCCGGGTTGGTGACTAGAACCGAGGGTATAATAACACACAAATTGGAGGCATTACCCTCTAAGAGAACACATGGGGAAGAGAGAGATAAGATAGACACCAATAAATTCCGACTCAGAACTAGAAATATATGAGAAACACAAATGAACGAATGGAATGTCATGTAAAAGTACTACAACAAAAAGGGGAAAAACTGCAAGTACCCAAAAGGAAGTAAAAAGAGTAACAACCACAAGCCTGAATAGCTCCAGCAGCCCCAAGCTATTAGAAACCTGCTTGATCTCCAACCTATAACATGTGACCTGAAAAAATGATTATATATTCATAGGGTGAGTATAATAGTATACTCAGTAGGATCCTCCCCAATGCCTCTTATGTAAAATCAAAGAAAGCATGCTAAACCACATTGAACAACAAGTGAAACTAACTCATTACCTAAATAGGTATACTATTTTCCCAACCTCACCATGGCTACACTCACCAAGTAACGCATAAAAGAATATTGAATATTGTAAAGAATATCAAGGGTACCCCGCTACTACTTCCCCACTGCTTTTCCGCTTTTCCCCAACATCACACGTCCCTAGAATCACTCTCAAAAAAGGTTTCCCAGCAGACACCTAGGCGAAGCACCACAATCTACACCGCATGAACCACAAAGGATTGCCCGCAGACACCTGGGCGAAGCACCACACCATCCAATCGACCAAAAGTAACCAGGTTGTTTTTGGGATCCACCACAGCTCGCATAACATGTACCATATGTAATGTATTATACCTCAAGCCATTACAGCCCATACACTATGTAAGGATCCTCAAGCCATCACAACCTATACATGTTACACCTATAGTAGTCCATAGGATAATATATCTAGAATATATGTGTGTGAATATACACAATCAATTACAGCCCTCTACACACATATATGGAAAAAACTAACCACTGTGCCTAATGGAAAAAGTATCTACCAAGAGAAGTGAGTGGGGCCAAAGGGGGTAGTCAGCCATTTATCCCCCAACCAGAATGTTGGGGCAAACACTCCCCAGGGCTCAGAATCCCTGGGGTGTTAGTTTCCATTACTGACAGGGTGAAGTAGAGTATATAAACACAAAAATAAAAAAATATACTATATCTCAAACCACACTATGGGAATAACTATGTCTTAGACACAACTGTAGCAAACATCTCTCGAACTCCGGGTTGCCACTTCTAATACTAGGTATCCCATAAGCACACAACCATTTGAGGAAAATTATTTGACTATATCATTCCCTTTTTATTAGTTTCACTTTATGTAAATTAATTCATTAAAAATTAATTAACCATGAACAATTCCTCATTATGTTTCATTTTCATCACACCCAAAATCCATTGTCCCTTTAAAATATTACAACCTCATCCTTATGTTCTTGCAACCCCATCCCCATGGGTTAACACAATTTCATCAAAAATTTATTACAGAAACACTTTCCCATATTCCCAGTCATTCTAGAAAAAGATTCTTTTCCACTAACAGAAGGGGCTCAACACGGTGAGTAGACATACTACCCAATGATTCTTTACTGCATATAGAAAGAGTGTAAACCCATCCCCCCTTGAGAAGCTAAACACGAAAATCATGTGACATACCCATCGTGTCTTCACCTCTTTCGGGAGATGGGTAAACCAGACCAGATGCCTTGAGTAGTGGGGAAAATTAAAGTAGATAAACAATCAAAGAAACAAAAAATAACCAAAAATCACATACATACCATTCCATCAACCCCAGTGTCCTCCCCGACACCCAAATTCATAAACTAATGCATCTTTCCAATCTAGGCATCATCCGCGACCACAACCAAAAGTCCTATATGCCCCCACATATCACAAAAACCATCCAGGATCACATCACATCACAAGAAGTAGGAAGGAAACCATCACATCAATTGGGATCTTGGACCTTTAAAAATCAAGGGGGTAACTCAAAACCCTTTCAAGGAATTAGCAAAAAATAAAATTCTTTAATCCATATTGAATTAACAGATATATAATCCATTTGTTCCAACATCGTGAAACCTAACCAGTAAGCTATCCAAAATGATTAAACATGCTTACTACGCCAATTTTATTAACATCAAATCACAATATGAACCAATTCTGTTTTCATGCCTCATAATCTTTATCCAAACTATTGTTAATTAATCCCAGTTGACGTACTTTACTGATTCCATCAAGAACAACAGCTAAGTAAAGCATGCATAGATATCACACTGTCTAGCAAAATAAGAGGCAATATCATACGGTCGATACAATTTTTTTATCATGTTAAAAGTATTTATTAGGTCAATTCCATTGTCTTAAATTGGGACTAAACATGCTAAAAATGTTGTTTCACATAAAATAAAGAGAACCAATGAAAGCCTTACCTCGAAGTTTTTTGATGAAAACCACAACGGTTGAATAACGCCCAAGAAAACCTGGTCGATTCACCAAGGATCCTCCTTAGATCTCTTCTCCTAACACAACCAATACCAAATATCATCATATTTGGCATCCACACACATAGATCTACACTTAACGGACATAGATCTATTAAACCGAAATAAGAGGAGAAGTTGATCTAAGTAGATCCATGAAACTAAAAAAGAACAATCACATACCTCAAGAAATCGGCTTCGATTCGCCAAGATATGCCTTCAAATCACCTTAAAAACACTTGGGAGAGGTTCTCCTACATTCCAGGAAGGGTAATCCCGAGTTATGGTTGTTTAGGGGATTAAACAAACCATTTAGAGGAAAAAAAATTTAGATCCTAAATTTTAGGATCTAATTTAAGTGTCCTAACGGTTAGTCCGCACGGTTTGACAAACTGTGTGCTAACCGTGCGTTAGCCACTTCCTCCAACACCAGCCTCGCACGGTTTGGCCACATGGTTCGGAAAAACCATGCGCTGCCCATGAAAAAGCTATTTCACTTTAGTTTCCCTTAAAAGACCACCCAAATGCACCCCAAGTCCCCTTGATTTCCAGTCACACCTCTACCACCAAATTTTCACAGAGTATTGGACTGAAGAGATCTGGGCCATTACAATTAGAAATTCATAAAAACAATGGAAGTTAGTTTTTAGAAAAAATTATTGACCAATAAAAATTAATCAAATATAAAATTAAAATATAAGACTGATTAAAATGGAATTATATATATTCTATTTTATAAAAATGATATTAATTAATTTTAATACATCCAAAAAAAATTATTCATACATTTAAAATACTAAATTTAATGTAGATAATTTTCAATTTTTAAAAAATTTGCATATCTGTTGTTCACTAATTAATCATTCTAACTTGCATAATATAAAAATATCACAATATCAAATATATCATAAAGAGATTAATAAAATTGATACATTTATATAAAAATAAAATTCAAAAAAAACATTTAATTTATCTATGTAATATTACCATGTAATTAATGGAAAAAATATTTAGTTATGTAAAACTATTACTTTTCTTCTAAAAAATATATAATATTTTTATAAAACTATAATTAATAAAAATATATAAATTAATTTCTTATAAATCATCTGATTAGATTGTATTTATTATTACTATTTTTTTCTAATTCTTTATACAATAGTATATTATATCTTTGTAATTTTTGACATTACATAATCTAGTGAGAGATTTTTTCAATTATAATATTTTTTGAATCCCCTGAAGCTTCCTCAATCATGATATTCTTCCATATAACCATTATATAGTGAATTAAAATAAATCACAATAACTACCATATATAATCTTAAAACAAAAAATATTCTTTTAATATATACTCTCATCTAACATTACCACAATAGGGATCAACGCATGATTTGTATTTGTCGCATACATTCGTAGAAATGGTACATGAAACACAAAATGTTCCTATGTTAATCATAGTGAAAATGTTTCCTTGTATTAAATTGTTCCTAAACAATAAATTAAAATATATTTGCTAATATAAAATTGAATTGTTTTTACTTTCTTCTTATATTCAAAAAAAATACTTTGAGACCTGATAATAAAATCATGATCACCTAACACAAAGAAGAGTTATTCACTCATTTCATAAGGATAAAAATTATTCCTATATTGAGCTATACTTTTTTTTCTATATAATAATCAGTATCATTTCATGCATATCCTCTCTAAATAATTAACCTACATATTTCACCTTATTGACTTTTTCATAAAATCATGATTTTTGAAACCATTTTCTAAATGATGGATCCAAATTCTCCATTTATAAACCTCAATAATAACATTAATAATTTTAAAAGTAATAATATGATATAATATGATATGAATTTCCCCAATAATACACATAGTGAGCTAAAATAATATCTTTAAAGGTCTAAATTCTATACCATTATTATGCCCCATAATGATGAATAAGACTATAAAAACAATAATTTTGTATCCATCAACATAATGATTCATATTAAATTTTTTACAAAATACATGGATCATTGTCAAATACAATTTAAATGAGCAATCCATGTATCCCAATATTTCCCTTATTTGTAATTTTTTAAATATGTTTCAAAGAAAAAATATCCCATTTAGTTAGAAATGATCATATTAAGTCAAATGGACAATAATACCCAAATCACATTGTTATATCAAGAAGTATTTTTTAATACCATAATGAAATCATTTGATATGTTATCCCCTTTCCATACTAGAAAATGAATGGGATGAAAAACCCCTTTTGGTGTTCTCAATCAGTTCTACCCTATTATAATGTGAAATCTTTCAGGGCAATATCAATTATATCATTCTCCATACCTTCTCAAAAAATAAGTATTCCCAAAGGTGTCTATTTGTCTAAGTGATCTCGAGTTTAATATCAGACAATGATCTATGATTATCACATTACAATTACATCTTTGTCTGGAAATCCTTTATCACATAAAACCTATTTCCATATATAATAAAACCTATTTATCAATATTATATTCATGAAAATTAAAATTTATTACCAATTGTAATATTTCTTGAATCCAAAATCATCAATGTAATCCTACATAATTATTTCTGAAAATGATTTCTTTCATGATTCTATGACAAACAAGAAGCATTTTGTAAAAACTCAATTTCAATGGAAACATTATTATAATCATTTACTAAATGATCACATTCCATTAATATCGTTGTTTGTCATGAATTATAATTTAGATTAATGGAATAAGTGGTCACACCCTGTAAACCGATGCATGTGATGTGGCATACCCAATTCATGCCCCTAATAGGATAGGGGTTAGTGACTAGAGCCAAAGGCGAAACCTTCAAGTGGGGGGCACATTCTAGTGAACCTGTACATATTCACACACCACCACATCCAAATAATTGAAAAGTAAACTGGCATGAAACTATAAATAACCACTGAGTACATCTACAAGTGAATCTCAAATGATCCATAATACAAACCTAAAAAAAGACTAACTGGAAAAAAGGAATGTACAAAACAATCTTAGAATAACCAAACGCCGAAAACTCCTCCTGATGGGTAAGTACGAAGTTGTATCTAGAAGTGGTGGAAATATGTTTCATATGACTAGATAAACTACAAACCATCGGGTCCAGGGCCAACAAATCCTCCGTGAAGGTGGTATTCATCTACAGTAGACACAACTACTGTTGGTGATGCTCATGCTGGGGTGAGTAACAAAATACTCAGTAGGGACCCCAAATAAAAAAAGGAAATACCAAAATGAAATCCATAAAAAAACCAAATACCACGGCCCCCAAGAATGATCATGATTAAATATAGATCACAATAGGAATTTCAACTTTCATGAAATCATCCATTGATTATACCAAAAAAAAATTCTCATCGTGATGATTCCAACTTGACAAACGGCTCTTTAATTAGATGTATGTTTTGTATGTTATGTTTGTTTTTCCAAAAAGGGGTTAGTTTGGTCCATGTTTAGCCCGACCCAGTCGGATCGACCCAACCTGGGACCGCCAACCCAACCCAAACCTGAATCTAGCCTAGTCTTGGTCCAGCCCCTTGTACCACTGGTCCGGCCCAATGGCCAGTCTGGGGCAGGGCTGGAAACTACGTGCGGCTACCTAGTCTCCCGGTGGGTCACTATAGGTCTGTTACCTCCAAGACAGATGCACAACGTGTCCAGGGTCGCTGCGACACAACCAGCCTATCTGTTCGACCAATCTCCCACATGTGGTCGAAGAACATATTCCTCCAAATATATTGGCAGGCGACTATGGGCCACTCCACCGATGTGGCCATGTAGTTGCGTGCCTGCCACCGGCCGTAGGCCCAGCTGACGAGTCTTCTTGAAACACATCCAGGTTCTTCCGAGGACCATCGTGCCCTCTCCTGTGTAATCATGTTTCCTGAAACTATGGCCTTATGAGTATCCCCTATTACATTAAAAGGCCTCAAGTACTCCTTTTCTCAAATTTTGAAACAGGTCCATGTACAACGCCCAAGTGGAGAGGCTCAGGAATTTTACCTTTCAGCCCGCACCCTCAGCTTTACAGTTTTAAAATAGGGAGAGGGTTCATGATGATGTTCTAACAACAATAAATCAATCTCGAATTGAAAACACATGAAACCTTTCCCTATAGTATGAATTGACAATCTGCGGATGAACATGTTCATGGGTTGATCAGTGTCTATCAATTTAGAATAATAACAAGGAAAAAATAAAACAAATAAACCCCTAACACAATATATTATTGTCGTTTAAATACTAATCCCACGAGGATTTACGATCTGTTTCCATTCGTTGCTTCTTGGTCTCGTTATTGATAGGGGATCAAATTCACTAGAAATCGTACCAGTGTTTGTGATTCATCGTGGGAGATTAATTACAAGATTTGTTTTTAAGTGAATATAGAGGGTTTAATTAACAATTATACAAAGTGTTAGCTTAATAAAATGAAACAAGTCACAATGTTTCTGTTACATTACAACATTGAATTGTTATGTTGTTCCATTAATGAAATAGTGTATCTTTTACCCCTATAGAAATGTGCCATTATATATATTACTTTGATGAGCCTTGTCGCCACACCACTGTGTCATCATCCTTTGCTCAATGGTGCGAATGAAAAACAAAATAAATTATTATTTTATTTTATTATTTTCTAAAAATAATGAAAAAATTAATTTCAGTCTGACCCTTTTTTATAAAACATAAGTCCTTTATAGGTGAATCACGGGGTTCCATGTTCATCGACGCCCATAGATTTTTTATAAAAGCACCGATTAAAATGTTAGAAATCCCTGATCATAACTCTACATATGTGAAAATAAAAATTCCAAAATTCCAAAATTCCTTTTTGATCTCACTAGGACTCATAATAACATGTATTCAAAGCATGTGGGCTTGATATAATTCCATTTAATTTTAGATAAATACTATAATAAAATTCTAGGACATTATATAATCATCTTTTTTCATTACCTATATGATTGAAAATTGTTTAATCATGATCTGTAATTATTGTATTCTATATTATCTACCTCTTGTTGACCCTTTTTGAAATAAGTTATAATTTTATATTTTATGATTATTATAAAATAAACAACACTCTATATATAAATTAGGTATCAAGATTTTATTGATGAAATAGTTTCATCTAGCTCAGTGTAATGTGTTGTACAATTCTTCTCATGGATATTCAATTTTCATGATGGATATATTATGACATAATAATTCTCCATCAACACACACAAACAGACTTTCATATAATCATCACATTGAATAAAAAATAATTTTTTGTTGGTGAGGAAAACATTAGAGCATTAAACTGGTTTTGTTTTATTTCTTTAAAGAAATCACCACTTTCCTTTTTCTAGATGAATTTAAATTCTTTTTATTTTAAATTCTTTTTTATAAAATAAAATCTCGATATAATATCAACAATCCATTAGTATTAACCCACCAATTTATGAATGTTTTGAATATGAATGAAATTTTAGGCCTTCTCAATTATTACACTACATTAGATTTATCCAAATCAAGGGTAATTTCAAATTTAGAAATAGTAATCCATTGGTAAAAAATTTCCGTACTCATTATTCACAATTATTGAACATTCCGAACAAATTAATTAATTTTATGGTTTGTAAAAAAACATAGTTTATTCTCATTATTTTCATATATTTTTTTGTATACCAAAATATTATGAATATAGAAAACATGAAATTTATCTAAATAATTATGTAGAAATGTATTCATTTGGTCCATAATTCTAGTTTGTGTGTTTTATACCTCCAAATTAATTACTAAAAATTCATTATTTTCATACCTAATTTGGAAAAAACATCTTAAATATAACCTCCTATTTCACCTTAAGATATTTTTATTCTTACCTGAGATCAATCATTGTTAAAATCTAGGGACCCTCGTGTTTTCCCAATATAATTAGAAATTACCACATCATTTTAAATAGTACTTAATAACTTATCTCACCATTCTATTTCATATCATTATGATTTCCACCATCGGTGACTTACAGATGATATGTATTATCATAATCCCCCAACCCATTATAAAAAAATATTTAACTACTAACATTTCATTTATTTTTAGACCATTTATTTTAGCTCTTTATTATATCCATAACACATATTCTTAAGAATCCAATATCTATAATCATTTATTTACCACTTAATAAATTCTCAATAATTCATCATATATAACTAATCTAAAGAGGGAAATTAAATTTTCTTACCATACTTTTATCACTGAAAAAAGTTTCCACATTCACTTCCACCTATATGTCCACTCATATTGTTTAATTTCAAATTCCATGAAAACCATGTCATCATTATTAGAACATGGTGATATTTTTTCATAACTTTATAAAACAAGAGTAACTATATACCATCATATATTTGGTTTCAATCACGATAATGTATTATAAACATTACTATCATGGTATGGAATGATATTCATTGTATACAAGGCCAATATAATAAAATTATATTCTTATGTACAACTAAAATCTTCTTTCCTTTCCAGGGATACCAGAATTTTAATTTTAATTCATTTTAAAAATATTTTAGTAAAGTAATATTCATTGAGTATATCATTTAATACCATCACTTTCATAACATCTAATATAAGTCTTTTTCCTTAATGTTAAATATAAAATACCACCATATATCAAATTCACCATCAATAAAATAAATAATTTTTTTTAATTTATATATAATCAATATATCAATATATAAAATATATTTCCAATAAAAATAATCAAGCATTAAGCATTCCTTTAGACTGAGGATCAACTAAAAACCAGAGGTTGAAATTTTTGGGTAATAATGTACTGTTGGAATTGTCCTCTTTAGAGAATATAGTCACACACATGCACTCGTTAAATTATTGATGACATGTATCTACTAGTATAACACCTCTATAAACTACCCTCCTCTAATTCAATATATTCTAGGTTACTGATTGAGATAGATAGTAACCTTGTGATAGATTTCTATATCATCCAACCATTTTCATCTATGTAAAAAAATTCCATCTTTAAATCAATTATATGAAGAATCATATAAATAAATAAAATACATATTATGATAATATAAACATAATTTAGAGTCAATTTATTATTTTTTAGTATCTTATATCCTTTAATTTTATGAAAAAACATTTCTCTAATACCTATTATAACACCTCATACTTTAACTAATCCATTATTACATTATTTATTAAAAGGGATTCCGTTTCATAAATTTCCTAGAATTTTTCTATTTTTTAGTCAAATTAGGAAACATAATATGTATAAAAGTTTTAATTTTCTTATATTATCAATTTTTCACAAACACAATTATAATGACATTCGTTATTCATATAAGGTGACTCCCACATTTGAAAATATGAAATAAAAACCTTTTTACCCATAATTAAAAAATGATAAAATCAAAAGAAAAAAATATATTGGGGATATTTTACAATAAGTTATTTTAAAAATTAATACCTTTTATTATTTTTAATCAATTTATTTTTATATAACAGTTTTTCATCTTTCACATTTGGCTAGTGAAAAAAAATCATTTCCATTTTCCATGAAAAATTTTAATTACATAATTATTATCTTGATTAATTTAACTATAATGAATAAAATTAAAATAGTATTCAAAAGGGATTCATGTAACACATGAAAACTCATGAATACCTTCATTTTTAAATAATCCTTCCACCATTAATTATAATTTTTCAAAAACATTACTTTAAAAATAAGATCATTTTTTTACATCTTGATATCAAAATATTTCCTACGTAAAAAATCTCATGAATATAAATTATAAAAATATAGGACAATATCTTCACATAGTCAATTAAAATATTCCTTATAATGGACTCAAATAACCATAAAACTCCCATTTATCTTAGGAGATAACTATAATAGGTAAAATTCAATACAATACCCAATGCATGATAAACCAATTTTGAGCCCACCCATCAAAAGAGTTATAATGGGTTCACTTATTATTCCAATTAAATTTTCATAAAAAATTTCCTGGATATATAAATATATATATTTAATAATAAAATATATTTATATTTTCATTAAATCAAACAAGAAATTACACCTTTTTTATCACATAATGCTGAGAAAATGTTTTGATTTCTTTAAATTAAAATTTTAAATCTATAAAGAACAATAATATTGATAGGAATTTTCACTTTTAAATTAATAATGGAATTTTTTGAAATATTGATAAGGAATAATGGATATAATGGTATGAAAAACATTCAAGGCATATATGTTCAAAATTAAATCTTCTGACCATGTGAAAAATTACAAAACTATCCATTTAATAAATGTTTAAAATATTAATTTTTAAATAATTAAAGTGATTATAAAAAGTAGTTGAAAATGAAATTTATCAAAGATTAATTTATAATTAATAATATTATTAGAACATGATCATGGAAGAATATTATTTTAATGTAATAATTAAAAAAAAATTTATCGAAAACTCCCTTACTGTAAATCCCATCTAGCATTATACACCCCAAAAACTTGAATAATAAATTTATATTCATTGATTACATTGATAATAATATTTTTAAAATAAATTTAATTTCTAATATTAATTTAATTACATTTTTAACTATATTTTATTTTGTTACTAAAATAGTAAATGCCACAATAGATATTTTGGGGACATTTGGTTTATAACTTTAAAAAAACATTATTTTGTTAAATATAATCAATGAGGATATTGATTTATTATTTAAATCACCATAAAAATGATACATTAATCAAATTAATAAATTTTATAAGCTTTTATAAAAATCCATTTTTTGATACTATGGAAAATGATCCACATATTTTTATAGAATATGTAATTTACACATACACATTGACACCATTTTTATTATTTTAATAATTGTTTGAATGGAAATTAATTCAACATTATTTTACATTTACAAGATCCGATATATGTGATAAATGTGAAAATTATACATTTTCATCAAATATATGAACACCATTACATGGTTAAAAATGGAAAATGTATCAAACCACACTATTGTGGAGGTTTTCCCGTCAAATAGATGTGTAAAATTAATAAAATTAAAAATAATGAATGTATAAGAAGATATGTATTATATTTTTTAAAAAAATAATAAAAAATATTCCATCAATATAATATTTATTCATTTTTTCATCATTTTTATAATCCATATGACACAAGAATGAAAAATGAAACGCATCGATTAATAGAGGTGGCATTCAAAACGTAATAATTTGTGATGCCTTCATTTATCGTAAGAAGTAAAATGAGATTAAAAATGTATTTATAAATCAATAAAAAAATAATTACGTTTATGATATATATTTTGTTATTTCTTCAATTTTTATGAATATTTAAAAGTGGTAGGAGAATAAATAAACAAGAGGATTGTCTATATGGACCTATTCCTTCTTCCTGGAAATCTTGTATTTTCTTTCAGTGTTAGCTTTATAGAACTATAATTTTGTGAATAATTGGATGTATATGATGTGGGTTGTGATGTCAGGGAAAATTCTAAAAATGACTGATAGAACTAGAGTTCATATAATTTATCTTGAAGATTGGATATTATTTTCCCTTTTATTATTGAGGGGAGATAAACCATTAGAATTTTTATTGACTTTTAAATATAATAAAGCCTTAATCCTTAAAATGATAATACAAAAATTAAAATTTTTTAATCTAATGATTTACTATTCAATATAACCACATACAGTAAAAATTATGTTAAATTTATTTTCAATTATCCAATATTTTTAACCATAATTAATCAATTTAACCCATTGTAATGGTAACAAATATTTACCAGGGTTACTAATCATAATGTCTTAAATTGAAATTAAAATCATTAAAAAAATCAAAAAAAACATGATTCTAAATATGGAATACAATTTTAATGAAATAATTTTTATTATATTTTAAAATATATTTTAATATAAATTTATAACATGAAGTGAAGGTCTATTTTTAGATAACATGGTTTTTTAATTCAAAAAATGCACTTATACGGAAATCAAATATAACTATGATTAATAAATAATTATTTATTTTATACATAAGAAGATGTATCATATCATAATTTAATAACAATTAATAAAATGAAATAGGACATAAAATTATATGATTTAATGACCATAAATTACACTTCTTAGAAAATTGGAATTTTTCAACATTAACAAAAAATAATTATTTTCAAAAAAAAACAAAAAAATAAATCCTATTTATATTTTACATGTAAATTTAAAATAATAATAACTTCTATGAAATTTAGTTGATGATATAGTTTTATTTTTCATTTATATAAACACTTGTAATTCAATGAAAATAATCTTCTCAAATAACACTATTCTTTTTTAAATAAAACCTTTTACATCAATCTATTTATGAAACTCATATAAATATAAATATACAATATTAATTCTTATAAATAATAATATTTTCTTATATCAGTTATTAACTAGGTTTTTAAAAATTTAATTAATCAAATAGAAACACCCATGAGCATGTCCTCATCAATTAATGTTATATTAAAAAATGATATCTTTGAAGTATTCTATAGAATATCAAAATAGTTGACTATTCATCTAGAAGGAACACTTATAAGTTATTTGTAATTATGCTCCCATTTGAATCTAGGTAAATCATCTATGGTCTTGTAAATAAATTTTAAAATTGAAAATATAGAACTCCTATGTATTATTAATGAGAAATCAAAAAAATCTATTGGGGGATACACCATTGATTTCTATATAATTAATCCATTTTGAATCCACCTAACACATCCACCTCATTCCATATATATTACCACAATTAATCCAAGTTATATTTCAAAAATATTTTATATATATTATTCTATACAATTCTACGGAACAAATAAATGGAATCCCAACTCAATTCTCATAACGATTACAATAAGGGAATGTACCCTTAAAATTACATCAATTAGTCACAAGGAATGAAAGGATTACTTCCCTTAGGAATTATATATCCATAATAATATGGAATAGACGGTAGAATATGAAAAATTATATTGAAATATATTTATTTGACAGCATTTCCTAAGGGTAATCATTATATAGCACAAATTATCACATAATCATTACTTCGTATCTTTTACTATGTTTAAGGAATATGTATATAAAGAATTATTTTACAATACATGAGAAAATGTTTTTATAAATAGCCCACACATGAGACCATTATTTACTTCTTATATGTTATAATCAAATATATAACATGTCTAATTGAATCATAATAAATGTTTGAGCTTATATGATTAGTGAGGGAGAATATTATCTAAATGTATTATATTATAAACATAAACTATGACATGTGGAGGGTAAAAATATCTTATTAATTGATAATGTGACTAATGTTGATAATTATAAAACTTATTATACACCAGTAGAGTTTTTTTCTATATATAGTCACTAATTTTGGTTATAGTGTTCCAAATTGTATCTATTATCTATATTCTTGGTTCCAGGTGGTCATGGAATGTATTGTACTGGATATAGTTAATAGCTTTATCCATGGCTATCCACCATAGAAATAGAGCTACTGCCTATATTTTAAAAACCGAGGATATATCCCCAATAGCTACCCTCTATGGATCATGGGAAATATCTGAAATTTCCCCCCATGGAAATAGGGAAATAAATTTGGTTGAAAACCATGGATATAACCCATGTAAAGCATGGATATAGACAAATCATAATGTAAGCGCAGCTGGATTCGATCTCCATACCTCCTCTATGTGCACCATCCACATGACCACTACACAACAGACACATTTTGGTATATAAATATATTTTATGTCATATATATTTTTTTTTAAAAATAGCAATATAATGCAAATTGTGGCCATAACTTTTCTAATAATTTTTTTGTGGGTTATATGTTTCCTCACACAAGGGAAGGAGACCTATATAAATTGATTTGAGGGACCATGTATGCATAAAATAAATAATAAATCTACATAAACGTTATAGGAAAATGATTACTATATCCGTCGAAAACAATTTCATATCCAAGGATATCACAATCGAGGCTATATCCCTGTGAAAAAAATATTATACCATGGTTTTACTCATATCATGGATATATCAATATATAAAAACAATATTGAAATGGTTTAAAAAAATATTTTTCTATATGTATCGAAAGAAGACCATGTAGCCATTGCTAATAAAAATCAGCAGTTATAGACCTCGCAAAAACACTCTATAGACACGGTTTTACACAACCGTGTATATATCTAATGAAAAATACTATATTGCCACGATTTCCAAGAAATATGGCTATAGACCCTGAAAATATAACCTATAGAACAATTTTAGATAATATAACGGATTTAGATATGTCGATATAGCCCAATATTCTAGTTTTGATAGAAATTTATGATTATAAAAATATCAATAAGGAATAATACATGTTATGTATTGGCACTAAATAAATCTCAATAATGAAAAAAAATTATTTAATGAAATAATATTTTGTTATATTTTAAAAATTTGGGGTATCTGTAATGAATATCATATTTTAAAGATGAATAGAATCATGGAAATTTGGAATAATTTTATAAAAACATGGAAAAGTATTCATGACCTTATAATCAAGAAGGAAATTTTGAATAAACAAAATTATAGTAAATCCTTTTTGAGTGTAATCATATTCATTATGCCTATGTAACAAAATAACTATTTCTATTCCATAAAATTTGAATAAACTCATTATTCCCACAAATGTGTGATAAATTTCATTATGTCCACACTTGTCAATCTCATGAGATCTACACATTAAAAAAATCTACGGAGAATGATATAGTTCTCCACCCTTCGTCATCCATACATCTGTTTTTCACATAAAATCAATCATGATAAAGTCTTAATTAACCATTGAAAAAATGGATTTCTTATTCTATTGGAAAAATCCACAAAACCATAAATTAACAATGTCATATGATATTAAAAATTTCATTTTATAAAATTACCATATTAATAATTAATTGAATATCGATAGTAAAACATTGAGATCATGAGAGATAACCCTTGGTAGAAAAATAATGGAGAAAATAATAATACATTATAAAACATATTAGTTATTTTTATAAATGTATATGTATAAATATAATTAAATTATTAAAAAGGGAAATGGATTGCTTTTAATAACTAATTATTAATATTTCAATATAAATAATTCTTAAAAAAGAACCATTCTAATATACCAATAAATGGTAAATAATTACATGAAATGAAATTTTTAATACATTAATGTGATTCTAATGAAAAATATACAATAGAGATGGCCAATATATTTAATTATATGAAAGATAGTCTCAGTAAGAGAATGAAATGAGTGAGTTGAGGAGACACAATTATGAATTACTTTGAGGTAGTCTTCCAACTTGATATACTAATCAATGATATCTTAAATTTAAATTTCTATTTAGCTCACAAAAATCAATAAGGGTTTTCACAACAACTGAAGAAGATCTAGATTTCAATCTATTTAAGGAACAACATTAACATTGTAAAGTACTTCCTTACAAGAATGCGTATATGTGTTACCCACGACAGATTCCAGCAGTGCAATATCCAATGGTCATCTAGTTAAATAACTCAGTCTATATCCATCCACCACATCTATTAATGTCCATTATTAGCCAGATAATTCCACAATGTTCATGAAAAATAATTTTCCATTGATGGATAGATAAGAATATATGAAAAAATTGGATGCACAAGTACATCAAGACAGTAAGGCTTTATGAAAATTGGTATATCAGTACCCTCCACTAAAAAACATGGGAAATCAAACATTTCCCACATTAATTGTCTCAGGAGATCTAGAGAAATACACAACCTATTTTTCCTCTCATTTCAACCCCATGATGGGAAATCTTGAACAATAATATGAAATAAAACTAATATTCTTCATAAAATCATAGTATGTTCTATACTTTGTTTGGTACATGAGTTTACAGTTTCAAACAATCACTTGGTGGGATGATATCAGTTTTAATTTCCTCTTCCAATTTTTCTCAATGATGTGGAAGAGAATAATCATCAATCTCAAAAACTGAAAGAAAATAGATAATGAAGGAGTCTCATATTTCATTGCTCTGTGGAATGGATTTACATAATTCTTAAACATATTACTCCCTAAAGAAGTTTTCTTCACCATCTATTTTTAATATCTAAAAAAGCAGGCACAAACCATAGATCCTTATGTTTAAGAACATAAGGATTTAGGACCATGCCTCAATTTCTCAATTGGTGGAGATTTCCATGGTAGATACTAAAGGCTAGTCCAGAATTATTCCTTCATCACATGGAAATGTTAATTAAGAAGAATTGGTATATATATTTTAAATTATGCAATCCCATGTCCCAGATCCAATTTCAAAGACCTCATCATTCCATAGTTCTTCCCCTCCCATGGGTCATCATCAAATTCTACTTCTTCAAGATAGTCATAGATGTCTAAATGCAAGACAATTTTTGGAGTTGAAAAATAATATTTATACTTTTCGAAATAACCAATGTCATTTTCTATTTCATCTTAGGTTTTTCAAATAATAATCCTATTTCCAATTCCCTTGTAGCCGGCCAATGGAGGTGATTAGGATATAAAAAAATTCCTCTTCAATAAAATTTTGTAGAATCAAATATATGAATGTTTTTTATTTCAAATAAATCATGCTAATTATGTTTGACTCGAGGAAAATATAACTGAAGTATTTAGAATCCCATTTGTCATTTATTTCTTCTACAAATACTTACGAATAAGTAGAGTGTAATGAATTCAAATGTAATAGTTGGAATAAACTTGGTTTCTAGGTAGTTAGGAAAAAAACAAACTAAACTCATGTTATTCTACCAATATAGTTTAAAAAACCAATTTTCCCTCTTGTTTATTCCGCATCATCTAATCGAAAAAAATCAAAGGCCCAGTCCTCTATCAACCAATACTCTATAAAGAAAAATAGATATAAATAAAAAGATAATATAGAAGAAAACAATTTCATGTCATGTTAAAATATTTCATGAATATGGTGGATTTTATTCTTACCATCTCAAATTAATGTCCACCTCCACCCAAAATGGCATAAAATGATTCAACGTATTTGGGAAAATCATAATTACATGAAAATTTGATCTTGGGATCCATCAATGGTATTCATATAACATATCCCTTCTCATGTTATGAGTATTACTATGAATCAAATTTCAATATATTTTTTTGGGAAAAATAAAACTAGATTCTTAGAGCTTGACGATAGAGAGAAAGACACGGTCATTCAAGGAATCACAAATTCAAACAAACCCCTTCTCAAACTGTTTATGTAGCCCAAAAAGTTTGAAGATCCCTTTAGTATGCTCATATAAATTATGGTAATTCCATTACCCCACATGCCAGGATAAGACCTAATATGATTATCTCAAATGAATTATAGAGTTTAAGCCACCACCCCCTCGGTCATTGGGTTGTTATTGGCCAACTAATCCACCAAGAGTTGAAGGCAAGTTCAACTCATAACACAAGGGATGGTCTATCCACATTAGCAATATCATATCCTTGGGATCAAATAAATGGAAATCTTTGTGGATGAAAATAGAGGCCACTGGATCCAAATATCAATTTTTTGAGGAAAATCGCCCAGGTACCATTCCATTTATCAATCCAATATGCCCAATGTTTGTCGAAGGATCCCTGAGAAGCTTATATTGGGGATTTATCAGTCCCTCAAGATTATGATGTGGAAGTACCATCCTATAAAGTATGCTATCTAGATAATGATTTATTATATTTACATTTTTTCATATATTTCACATACTAGGATAAAGATATTGTTGTATAGATAGAGGTAAGACCCCTTTTGGTATCAAACATAATTAATGAAATTTATGTTTGATAATTATTCATTTAAAATGGTTTAGGAGTTGACCTCATTCCAGTTTGGACACATAATTCATTAGGTCTCACAGAATACCACTTGTCTCCCAAAACTCTGATTTTAGGTGGTAAAAAAATAATTAGATAGAACCTCTTGGTGAAATTACACTCTAAATGCAGTTGAAGATATTGGGTCTAATATAGAGTTCACATATTCATAAAAAGATAATGCTTTTAATGTTCTTCGTGGAACACCTTTCCAAAATCATCATGCGTCCATTAATTGCTCATACCACTAATGCCTCACATATTACATCAATGGTAAAATTGGGACACTACATATAGACAATTACCCATCCAAATCTTGTGAATATCAATACATAAATGTATAGTTCTATCACAAGTGTAGAAACAATGTATTAAAGATTATTATTGATGAATAAATATCCCAAATGCTCTGTAGAGTATCCTAGATAAACAATTCCTTTGTCTTATTTCAGATTATGTGTTACCCATTGATCAAATTAAAATAGTAGGAATAATTACATGAACAAATTTAGTGGATTCCATAATGTTAGCCGAATAAATGGTAACTAACAGTACGAGTGATGTCATTAACTCTCCAGTATGTCTTGAATGCATGGATAGAAATTCCTTCATTCCAACCACATTGATTTATCAAATTTATGCTTTATCATACATATTAGTAGATATATTAATACTTAATAAAAAACATAGGGATGTTGATTCTCAATGAAATGACTTCATTCCATCTACGTTATAAGATGTTTCATTATTTAATTATAACTCCAAAATCACATATATAATTATATTTAATTATAATTATGAAAAAAAAAATATTCAATTTTATATCCATCCTAAAAAATTTGAAATCACCAAGAGTGCGTACATACAAATAACCATCTTCTTGTCATGGTGTATTGTGTTTTTCACCAGCACCAAAAATTGATGGGTATAATAATAAAATTAATAAACATATATGATTATTATAACATTCTATTGATTCTGTAATTTTATACAACATCCATTTCAAAACCATTCAACAACGATTTGAATGTTATCGTCGCTAGTGTGTACGTTCGGCCTACCGTCTCTATGATGTGATGTGATTTGTTCTAGTTGATTATCATTAATGTTTGGTTATATAAAAATAATGACTGAATAAATATGGTATCTATTATACTAATCATATTAGACCTATGGTATGGTATTATTTTGTATCACATTTATTTATGTGGGACATATGGCTAACACATTATGTAATTATTTTGGGTGGGGTTTTTGTTACCTATGAATTTTTATTATTTTTATAAAGGTTATGATACTTATATATTCACATATTTTTTTTTATTTCATGAGGTATTATATTAAACAAATTATAAATTAGTAAGGGATAATTTTGAAATCTCATTTTTATCTGATAATGTTTATACACAAGAATTTATTGGAGTATATTTATCATCCACATCCATGTCTCGTAAATGAATTATATTTTTTATATTCATATAGAATTATTATTTAATTAATTTTTTCCCATTGCTGAATTTTTATTTAATGGAATGAAATTATTATTTTTCTGATTTTGGTATGATATAATTTTTTTTATATTACCACCGGAGTATGAGAGGAATGTCTTATTATCTTATACGGAATGAATAGATTTTTACGGTTTCATAGAAACTTATTTATATAAAGATTATTATACAAGATTACATATTTATTAGAATTTAAATTTTAATCTTCTAAAACTTCATATAATTTGGAGAAAAAGAATCATTTTTGATGAAGAAAGGATATTATCATAAAAAAATATGTTCTAGTGTTTTATCAAAATTATTTTCCATCTACGATGACAATATTTAAAATATGGTTATAATTATAACCCTATTATAACAATGATTTTATAGTTATAATTTTGGAAGGATTTTTTATATGGATTATGTTATTATGGAATGATGTTTATGATACCCACTTTTTTCTAGGGTTATACTATGTTGAATGATTTATATTTGTGTGGGACATGAATGATTTATTTCATTATTAAATTGTTGGGACCAATATCCCTAGATTGTATTGTTTAAATATTTATATCTCACGACATAATAATTCTTGTAATGGTGTGTAAATTTAGTTTAGTAATATAGTTCTAAAACAACATGTTATTCCGGTTCAGTTATACATTGCATGAACGTCAACTAAACCTAGTTTTATAATACATAGATTGAACAATTAGTTAACAGGGTTCAGTAATGTACTTTTTCTACTATGGTCTTGGAATCAATTCATTTGATAAAATGGAAATCATATTAGGTTATTATTATTATTTTCAAAATTCATTATTTTATGACAATGCAATTTTATCATTGTTAGTGTTCCCTTTTGATATATGCATTATGAACATCCATGATTTATTTCATTATCCATTATTATGATACATAATCTATGTTTTCATGTTTTTATATTCATATATTTATAGTTTGTTTTATGTACTCAATGGTTACCCTTACTGATCATTTAAGGTCTCCATTTTTATGTTTTCTCATCCCATAGATATAAAAATGTTTGAGGTATAAAAAAGGGGAATATCATTATGGGAAATCTTGAAGATATTTTACCATGTAAGAATATTATGTTCAAATATTCCAAAGGAACTAAACTATTACAATCATTGGGGATCAGTTTGTGTCATGTATTATGTATTCTGCATATGAAATGTAATGTGAATGTATGTCATGCTTGGGTCTGTACAGTTGGTATCCGAGAGAAGGTTTATTCAACCAATGGAAACGATGATGGGAAAATTTAGTGAGATCCCAAGAGATAATTATAATGATATTTATAGGTATTTCCTATGGATAGGTCAAGAATAGGTTACAATCCAATGGATCTTATGATAATAATAACTAACCCATGGTTTAACTAAATATATCAGAGATTGAAATATTATAAGTAATTTTCCATAATTATGTTTTTTTAATCACGGATAGGTATATCTCATGCTTTTCTTTTTGGTCTTAGTCAATAACCAAATATACATAGAACACAGTTATCAATTGAATGTATTATATTTGATAAATATGTGAATTATGAAGATCTACTTATGATGTGCAATCATGATGATGAGAATCAAGAGGATGTTATAAGTACTATTCATACAGCTAAGGGTAATGAGATTTTAAATGACATGAGAATTGCATGTGATGATATTAAAGTATTGTTAAAATTTATCCTACAAATTTTTATGTTTAAAAACCTTAAGACATGATTCATATTTTTGAAAATACTATGAAGAATCATCTTGAGTAATGGTTTAGGAATAATGATGGGTGATGGAGGTGTATATGTTTCAGATTTCAAAATTTATTTTATTTGAATCATGAAATATGTAAGCGTTTTTAGTATAATTTTTCACTAAGGATTTGAATGGATATGTTGAATAGTACTAAGAAACTGAATAATGATTTATGGATAAGGTGATATAAAAGGATAACACTTGATTAAATGAACGATAATACTTAATATATATTGAATGATAAGATAATGATGTTTAGATAAATATATGTTGTATTTGAATAAGTAAATTAGATTATGATAGTATTTACAGAACTAATTATGGAGTTTTTTAAAACAGGGTTATGATATCATTGATGATGTATTAAACTTTTTGGGACATAAGGAATATATCCAATAAGTTTTGGAATATAAAAACATGCATGTTTTCAATAAGGATATATGGTAATTTAGGTTTCTAACATGACACAATAGAATTCATGATGATGAAATTCAAAAATTTGGAATGTGACCAACAAGATATATCATAAGATATATGGAGGTTAAATCATGTTATTCACAAGCATATTATATAACCATTATTGTAATTTTTTTTCTGTACTATGAGTTTTGATAGAAGTATTTTGGTTAAGAATAATGTTTGGAATGGATTATGTAGAACATCAGATATTATAGTTAATGGTTAAATTATTTATTTCATATTAATTTTGGAATGTTATAATTTTATAGTTTTTGAAAAAAGGATAACAAGGATGATGGGCAGCATCCTGTCACAAAAGGCAAGGATGTGTAAATCAAACCCACAACCGAAGTGCAATTGTCATTTATCGCAAACAACTAGCCTAAAAGAAGTCCATAGTAAATATAAATTTGTTATATTTTATGTAAGTGGTATGATAATGTATTAGTAGATTTATTAACTATATATGACTAATCTCACCATATATGGACTAATGTATTATTGATAATTCGTGTTAACCTTTTTGTGATAGAGAAAGATGGAATAACCTATCATTTTATTGCAGGATATTTTAACACTTCAAGAATGAAAAAATAAACTTCAATTAATTTAATAATAAATGATGTCGAAATTTTTCAATTCACGATCAATGGTGATATTGTATGAAAATCAAGTAAGTATTTATTCTCATGAAAATAATTTCAACTATAGGGAAATAATTATGAATATCAAAAAATTTAACCTATAAACTTCTTATCTTATAAATCAGATGGTCCCTCAAATAATCATAGATTTATGGATTTTTGGTAGTTAAATTTTTCAAAACCTTATTCTCAAGTACTATCCATCAGTACATGATGGTTATATTTCTCTTCTATATCCATGTTTTCATATCACTATTATGTTCTCCTATGCTGAAACTGAGTGATGAGTTACTTTTTTTAAATTTTTGGTTTCTAACATTCCTTTTTAAAATGATTTTTAATATTCATTATTACGATGTCGGTTTCAATGAAATAATCATTCTACTAGTACACCCTTTATAACCCAAATAAATTTTGAGGGAGAAATTCATTTTAAGGGGGGGTATAATGTAAAAAAACTTGTTTTTTTGGGCCACTTGTTTTGAATAAAATTAATATTTACATTTATAACTTGCAATGCACTAGGTTAAACATCACTTTTAAATTAAATTGTCATTTCATATGTTACATGATACACTGAGTTGACATAAGATAAACGCAACACTGTTTATATATTTAATTCAATTTATTAATGAAATAAGTATTGATTATGTTATATACCAAAAAATTAAATCTTGCAATAAATGAAACACTATCATGGCTTAAATTACATGAAAGTGTGACCTTCCTCGTCATATTACACTGTATGCAAAGCAGATTTTCAGGAAACAATAATATATTATCAAAATATTATTCTTTAATGGGATATAAAATTGTAATTACGAAAAGTATTAACAACATATTGACTTTTATATTACATTAAAATCAATTTTATAAAAATTCAACTACATGATATAAGAACAAATTCAATGTTTAAGATAAAACAAATACTTTTATGAAAAAGGTTATTTGGTTTCATTTTGATGGATAACCATTTTAAAAAATGTTTTTTGAAATTTTTAATTTTCAATTTCAAAAATAAATATTCTTCTTTTAGTTCAGAACATAAAATTTTACTTTTGTTGTATTTTATTATTTCTCGGATGTGATTAATTTGTTTTGATGAATAGTGAGAACAAAAACATTCTTATATATATGTCATTGTATATTAAAATTATATATTTGATTAGTTTTTAAATTTAATAAGTTTATTTTTATCCAATTATGATCTTTTGAAAATGATATTACAAATGAATTTATTATAAAATCATTTTCCATTTACGAAGGTGAATTCTTCCAAAAACTATTTTTCCTACCATTTTAACAGTTTATTTTAAATTTAATTCTATAATATCTATGTATAGAATTTTGAAAATGAATGTAAAATTATTATTTAGGTGGAATGAATTGGGTATGTAGTTACTTTTTAGTTTTTTCCACTATGAATGGTATCCATGGAATATTTTATTTAACTAGTAATGGGTAAATTACGTAAGTTAGGCCAAATATAATATAATAATGACAATAGATTGTAAAAAATGAAATAAAATTAATTTGATTATTGAATTTGACCCATAAAACATATGGAGGTAAATTATGACAACTAATTGAAAATTTCTAGTTAAAATTAATTAAATAATATTTAATAAAAAAATACCGAAAGTGTAATTATCTCTGTCTTTAATATCTAATATTTATCCACATACGGACAAATGGATGGTATAAACAAATATAAATTGTAATTATTAACTTAATAAACATATTTCTTGGATATAAATTAATTTATTTCATTTTGGGGCATTTTGCGGGATATTATGGTATTTTAAATATTTTGTTTCATGGAAATTTAATGAGGTCAAATTCTTGTTTTAAATAAAATATCATTTTTAAAATAATGTTATTTAGAAGATAAATTCAACTATAAAAACTTCTTAGATGGATAAATAATTTATATTTATTAACGTAATTTATTTGTAATTTCTAGTGAATAAATAATTACCTTAATGTTTTATATATTAATTATGGATGAATTATTTAATCGATTAAAAAATCAATAAACTAATTTTGATTAATATTATAAAACCACTAAAGAGCTAAAACACTTTAATAAATTTTTTTCTTCGAATATATATTGATCATAATCATTTAATGGTTGTGTTGTGGACCATTTTGAGCCATATGAAATAGTTTAAGGCAATTATTTTATTTTATTTATCTTATTGTTTAAATTGGAACATTTATACTTTAATAAGTATTGAATTTGTAATGATGGATTTTATTATAGATATATTTGACTACATATATTATTTTTAATGATAGTAATGTTTTATAATTTTATATTTTCATTCTAAAATATGTATATTAAATAATTAAAAAATATTGATGTAGTAATTATTTTATTAATAAAAATATAAAATAAATGTTAAAATAATATTAAAATAAATATATTTAGAGCTAATTATTTTTCCAATGAATTCTCATGATTACATTGGCCCCTTAGGGATATGATAAATTATTTTTATCTAGGATAAAATATTATCTTTACATTTTTAAAAATTCATGAAACAGAGAGTCTCAAAGTTGACACAACTGATATTTTTCACATTAGTGACTTTTTAATTTGTTTACAAATAATATATTTTTTAATGATATATTTTAATTTTTATACAGACTAAAATTCCCTATTTGATTCATTTATGCCCAAACTGCCTAAAAATAACTAGATATTTTATAGTTACTATTGAAATATTTGTTACCGTATATAATAATTATATAGAATAACTAAGAGTTAAATAAAATGATAATTCTTAAATAGACATAACCACTTGTCTAAGATTTATTGGTTAATGGAATTACAACCCTATATCATATAATATTTGAAATTAGAATATTTTGGATTATTTTATGTGGGTTGTATTTTTATAATAAATTGATATGTTTTAGGATTCCAAAAGTGGCCCTCACCTAAATTATAAAAGGGAACCTCCTCCAACATTTCTCCATAACTCATTAATCCTTAATGATCATCCATAACCTAATTATATTTATTCTCTACATCCCAATTTAAATTCTAGAGGTTCTCGTCTTCTCAAATGACCAACTCTTGTTCCATTAAAAGGATATCTGAAGAGGTAACATCCATGAAAAGTTAATATCTTCTACCGATTAATTTATATTTTCTCCTACTTCTACTTCTAAAACATATTCTTTTCAATATTGATTTATAACTTTAGAAGAACATATATGATGATATGTTATTATAATTATATAAAAACCATATTCTTCATTCTATCCATCCTATGAAAGATGAAATCACCGCACATGTGTATGTATGACATACCTTCTCCACGCTGTGTTGTACTATGTTTTTCACCAACACTTATCTTGGATGGGAATAATGATGGAATTAATATATATATATATATATATATATATATATATATATATATTATAAAATGATATGTATTGTTATATTTTATACACCATCCACATCAAAACCATTCAACAACTATTCTAATGTTCTCATCGCTCGTGCGTACATAGGACATACCATCTCCACAATGCGATGGGATTCATATTACATGATCATCATTAATATGCGATTATATAAATGTAAATAATGAAATAATATGGTTTCTATTTTTTCAGGTAATTTTATAATGACATTAAAATTGCCTAAGAAGGAGAACACGAGCTAATTCATCAAAACATTCATTAGAAAATAATCTAAATAACACCCGAATAATGATTACCAATGAAATGTTTTCAAAAAAGGATTATAATAAGATGATATATGGTATCATAAAAATGACTATGATCCTGTATGAAGTCAATAACATTTATTAAATCAATATATAAGAGGTTAGGATACATACAAGGCATATCAGAACTAAGGTAACTAATTATATTATCACACTTTTATTTTTGTGAGACATATTCCTTATACACCATATTATTATATTGTTTGGTGTTTATGTTACACATAAATGTCTTCACTAATCATATTATGACGGTTATGATATTTAAATATTCATAAAAAAATATTTATTTCATGAGTTATATGATTCAACTGATTATAATTTGTTTAGGGATAATTTTTCAATCTCATTTTTATTTGATAATGTTTATACATAAGTATTTAATGGGGTTAAATTTATCATCCAAATATATGTTTTCCAAGTATATAATATGATATATATTATAATATTTTTTATATTTAAATTTTACTCGTTGTTGAATTTTTTTAAATGTTACGAGGGGAATCTTTTATTGTTTTTTGTACGATGTAATTTTTAACTTGTTTGGAAAGAGGATGAGAAGATTGTTTTTTAACGTATATCACATGAATAGATTTATATGGTTTCATGGAACCTCATTTTGATGAATCTTAGAATAAAATATTTCAGGATTTTTTTCAACTAAATTATTTTTATTTATAATTGTGTGATATTATGATAAAATTATACGTTTTTGAATAAATAAAGATATTATATTAAAAAAATTAAATTCATGTGTTTTATCAAAAAAAATTACATCTAAGATGATGATATTTAAATACATATAGTTATACCTCTATTATTAATATGATTTTATTTTTTTAATGACCGACTACTATTTTTTGTTGATTATGTTATGATGTAATGATATTTTAGAAACAAATTTTATTTCTTGGGTAATGCCAAGATAAATGATTTATATATTTTTTAAAATATGTAAATATTATTTAATTATGAGATGGTGGAAGATGTATATACCTCAAATGAATTGGTTAATGATTTATATATCAAAATTTAAAGAATATTGGAATTGAATGTAAAGACACTTCATTAATAGATGGATGGAATGACAAGTATGTCTGGTTCAGTAATACATTGTTGGAAAGAAAAGTATACATGGTTCAGTAATACGTGGTTGGAATGGAATGTAAACGCGGTTCAGTAATGGAAATTTTTCAATATGATGGTATTGGAATCAATGCCTTAACTACTATAGAAATCCTATTATGTTCTTTTATTATTTTCCACCATTCCATGATTAGTTTCATTTCTATTTTATCATGGTTATAATTCCTTTATGATCTATTCTTTAATAATTGCCACGATTTATTTTAGTACTCATGAATTTTATATATAAAAAGAATGTTCATGTTATTATATATTTTTTATTAATGGTTTGTTTTATGTTCCAAATTTTTACCCATACAAATTATTTAATTAATAATTTTTTATGTTTATTCATTCCCAGGATATAAGGAAATGTTTTCAGTAGGAATAAAAAAGAATGAGATGATATTTATAATAGATTTTGAAGATCATTAACCATGTTAGAAGATTATGTTCTAATTTTCCAAATACACTAAACTAGTACTGCATTTGGGAATCTGTTTTTTCCATTTATTAAGAATTTCATTAAATTAATGTAAAGTGAATATACATCAAGATTGGGTCTCTAAATTCAAAGTCATTCTACCATGATCCCTCTTTATTGGATAGATATTTTGGTTACATTCAAATCTATATTTCCATACAAGATGATTAGTCCATAACCTCTAGAGCACCCCAAGTCATATTCTTCTATTAGGTAACCCCCTTTGGCTTTACGAGCACTAATGCCACATATAAATGTGAAATTCACTACACCTCCAAACCATTAATAGTGAAATGTATCATGTTATATGTTCATTATTTAGTTCTAAATTCTTGTTAATGTTATACTCGCCTTTCTGATATAGAGGCAAAATTCTACACGGATTGATTTTGTAATCTAAAAATGAACCCATTGAAATGATATTTTGGGGAGGACTGTGAAAAATTTCTTGGATTCATTTTATTTCACCATAACATCAATTTTGATCCTGAGAGGTCTTCATACAACCTTCACATGTAAATTCATCTAAACATGAATAATTATAGATGATATCAAGGACACTTTTCCAACAATCAATGATTTATTTCCAATTTGTTAGGAATGTTTTTTCCATTAATAAAACTAATGATGAAGGGGTCACATAGCAATTAAAAAAAATACTTCAATACAAAAGTTCATACAATCTAGAAATATCTATTTATTTCATAGGGACTGAGGGAAAATTTTGAGGTAATTCCATTCATTCATAATGTTTATCCTTTTAGTGATCAATTGAAGCCTCTCCGTGTCCATGGAAATGTCGTAGGGAATTAAAATAGTATTTAATGTATCAGTAAATCAATGATAGATATATAAAATCAATTTTTAGATATTGAGATGTGATTACTAGTGTTAATATTTAAAGTTTCTATGACTAGGAATTTCCTGAAGCATCACAAGGTCCACATTGTTTCTCTCAATAACTCGATCACATTTATACATTTTTATGTTAGGTTGATTTGAAATCTGGAATTGTGGGTAGTTATTATGCAAATATTTGATATACATTTTTTCCCTTAGAGAGCTATAGAAGTCCATGACTGGTCACAATTCCATGTTGATAACCCTTCTATTGAAGAGATATAATTAAATATTTCTCTATGAGATAAAGAAATATTTCGTATTCAGCATCGAAATCAATCATGAGAAATGTATTTTGAAAGAACCACCAATAGTATAATGCGAATATTAATGGAAGTCCATGTCCTTAAATAATTTACATTAGGAATTGTTCTTATCCTCTTAGAAAAGGTAGCTCTTCCCTATTTATTATTGTTATCTGAAGGTTGTACCAAAAGGGAGCTGAATAGCATGCTCTCATTATAAAAATGGTTTTAGAACTCGAATTTCAAATGAACAACAAAAAATTAAAGGGTAAATCATAATTTGTTATGAAAGGATTAATGGTGATGACACTGTCAAAAAATAAGAATAATCCAGTTTGATTTTGTTCTAGTTTTTATGGATTATTTCTCCGCATATCCACCATTTTCTTATATCAAATGTTCCCAAAATACCACGATAATGCATTTGTAAATGGAGTAACTTCATTGGATGATATAAATAATTATAAAAAAATCATCTAAATTTCTAATAATTATATTGTTTAAAATTTTAATCAAATTATAATATTGGATATTATTGAAATCTTACACATTCCCAAGCCATATTGCACTATAACAGGTCAAATGACACCTAATAATGAATACCTCAACAACTGAGTACATCCACTTGACAGAGTAGGTAAAGGAAAAATATAATGACACATTGTTATACTCACTCTTTATGATGGACCAAATCAATGTAATATCCAATATAAAATATTCTTTGACAAAATCCTACACAAAAGAACCTATGGGGATGAAACTATAGATTTATTGAATGAAGTACATAAAGAAGCTCGAGGTTCCCAACTGTCTGGGTACTGTAGTTCTGATCAAATCATATTTCATTGATACTTTATTCCATAAATGTCACCGAATTTCATTGAATTCACTATGACGTTTCATCTGTACCAATTGAATTTAAATTTCATCTATCAACCCCTGTAGATGCAACATATAGCCAAATACTATTTATCATTTTCTACCTGAGTAATAGATGTAGTGGGTCCTTATCTTCCTTCTATGACTATGAAGTTAATCTATATCGTATCATATTCAATTTAGTTTCTACAAATGTTCTTATGAATTACCCATAAATATTTTTGGGGCTAAATGAATTGTCAGATCTTTCAAAACAAATTTCATTACATGATTTGGTGTCCCTCATTCCATATTAATAGACAATAGTGGAAATTTATGTTATTACAATGTAGGGAAGATATATTTAGAATACAATATCATATACAAACATTCATAATGTAATATTTAATCACCCAATAGAAAATAGATTCTAACAATAGTAATGCTTCAAATATACTCCAATATATGGTGGATATAGATAATAAATCTTAGCCAAATAAACTCATCGATGCGTTGTGGTCCGAATAGACTACGGATCATACAAAAACATGAGAAAACCCATACTCATTGGAATATGGTAATAAAGACATTATTCACATTAGGGTTCATTTTTCAGCACTATTGGTTTTCTTTCGGTGAACAAACATAAACTAATGAGAAATCCTAGAAATTTCTAGATGAGTTGGAGTGACTATATGAAAAATGACAAAATATCTTGTATCGCATTTAAGTCTATCATAATTGAATAGAATAAATATCTAACCAAAAGTAAAACCTTATTTTATTTCATAATAGATAATTGGTTTTGTTCCATAGGTCTCCAATGAAACATGGAATAATGCCTCTAAAGCTTGAGCCACTGTGGGAAGGAATTTACTCTATAATAGTTTCACTTTAATGGAGATTATTCATTATCTTTATTGATGGGGAACTCACTATTACACCGAAGTAGTGTACAATTCCAGAATAAATGCATTGTGTAATTAAATAGTGTTCATTTTAGTTGAATGATATTAAACATTATAAAACAATAATCATCCATGTAGTATGTTATTAAATTACATGGAATCATCTTTCTTGTCAGATGAAGTTAAACTGCAGGACATGAGTTCCTAGTTGCATGAAATAAATCTATAAACCAACATTTGTCTTCACCAGATGAAATATATCTATATGTTCAGGGTCGTTTTTATTTCAAGATATAATGTTCCAAATGAAAGCACAAGTTTACCTCCATTGTGGTCTAACAAAAGGATGAGTAGCTCCCATGCATGAATATGACACACATCATTTCCACTGCCTATTGGGTCATTTTCCATGTTTTTCATATGTTTTGATCATAAATACATGGGAAACTATCTTCATGAACTATGTGTGTCTTGATTATAATTCATATAAGACACATTAGGATTCAAAAATCTATAAACTCTAGCCCAGATATTACCATAACAGAAAAAAACATCCCCATTCCCTTTATTTGAGAAAATTCAATACTAGGAACTCTTATAGAAGATATGGATGGATAATCCTGCAATCATAAATTCTATCCCAAAAAATTATTCATGAAATTAATAATACCAATTTTTTTTTGCATTAAAATTCAATAGTTGTGGGTAACTATCTTTATGAACTATGGGTGGCTTGATTCTTATTCACATTTGATATGTTTTAACCCAAATATTTCCAATATTTGGTATAACCACAAAAAAATATCCCCTTCACTCCATATATGTATCGATCAAACCTAACATGAAAATTTTCATCAATAAATACATGTGGCTTGATTAATTACCCATCACGATATGTAGTGAAACATGTGTTCTATTCCATGCTCCAATGACAATTTTTCATCTATTCACATCAATTAATATTCACCCTTACCACATGAAATTAAACTACAATGATGTTCAAAAACTGTGTGAGACATGATTGTCATTATAATGATATCTGTAGTGGTGCGGAAATATAATTGGGCCCATCCATGATTAAAAACCCACTTTCATCATTGTGTGTATGAATAAAATTTCACAATGAACATTTCAAGAAATATATTTCTCTTCATTATGAATATATTGAGATATGTATTGATGAACAAATTTATAATCATGTGTCCTACTATGATTTGGGAAATGAAAAACCCATATATTTTTCTCATGAATGAATCATATATCCATAGAGAAAATTTCTTGGAATCACAACCACATTTTGATAACAATGAGATTCACCATGATTCAAATACATTATACATTAGGTCCAATAAATTTTTTTGAATTTTTAAAAATCCCATATTCTCCATGAAAAAACCCTATCGGTGTGGGGAAAATTTTCCATAACCATGTCTTGTTTGATTCATTCCCCAACGAGATTTATAGAGAAGCAAGATACCATAACCATAGACCATCCACCATATAATCATCATTACCTTGTCATTAATTTTTATTAAATTTTTGTTTTTGAAGAATCATTTACCTCTCTTGTTTTCTCACAATGATAACATAACATGTCGGTTTTTGAATTTGTTAATGGGGTTCCCTACCTCAATATGGTGTCTCTATTACTATTATGGTTATCAATGTTCATGGAAATAAGACAAAATTATTAAAAAAATATTTTCATATCTCATGATATTAAACTAAATTATATTTTCCAGAAATTAAAGTGGTTTGATTATTGTTCCCAAGAGATATGTAGTGACACACTTTTTATAACTCTTAGGCCAAACCATAATGTTTTCATATCTTCACTACATTTAAACTTCATCTGTACTTCTTGATGTTAAAAAAATTGTTCTTCAATAACAATGGGTGGATTGATACTAATTGTATTGAGATACATAGTAAAACATATATCCCATATCTATAGATTTTCAATGATTAAGAATCACCCAATATATTTGTGCAGATCAATCATATAATATGACCCTTTTTATGAACAACATGTCGCTTGATTTATTCCCCAAAATAAATGTAGGGACACCAAGTTTTGTCCCCTGGAACAACTACAATATTCCTTTTCATGTCAGAATATCTATCATCCTCACTGCGAGATGATAAATTTCATGATCATTCATGAACAATTTGAGACTTGATTCTCATCCCTATGTGATATGCATTGAAATCCATATTTTTATTTTTATTCCCATCCACAAACAGATATAAATATGACCCCTTTTATCCATTGTATGAATTTGATATACATGTAAAGATTTAATATGAGTATCCAACTTACGTATGAAACCGTGTATAAAATTTTCCATTATCCTACACTTATAAAGACAATCAGAGTTGGTGACAATTATTTAAAACAATATCTGGCTTTCTGTTTTCTCTAGGAATATATGTACTATCGTTTTGGACATATTCTATTCTTTAGCCACATTCTATTATTTCTATTCATGTATATTCAAGATTTTCCATACTGTATACATTAAAATACATCGATGATTACCATTACACATGACCATAAATTGCATGGTACCCAAAGAACATCATATGGCTTGATTCTCATCACATTATGATAGGAAGACAGTACAATTATCTTGATACTTGTTAAACCATTGGATAATAGAAAATTAACTCACCTATTAGAAAAATAAAAAATCTATTGGAGATATTTTATCTTAGTTCCTCTCCTAAAACGTTCCACCAATGATGTATGAAAAAATCCCATTTTATAGATGAGTAAGATATATTTATATGACTCCAAACACATGCTGAATATTTGTATTTATTTTTCATATTTTCATCAATAGTTCTCACTCTAACATCACCAAATATTAATCATGAATAATTTAATATATCCATGTTCATTTCTCAGCTCTAGTGGAATAATGTTTGATATATATGGTCCCCTATATCAGACTATGTAGTAGGTTCCATAGTTTTCCCTATATATGTCACCCAAATAACAGGAATGTTAACCTATAGATTCATCTATTTGAATCTATAGTATGATCGTTGATTTTACATTCACAAAAAACCCATATAATGGGTTATCAAATAGTGTTAATATCACCCTTGGGAGAATATTGATTGGTCCCTTTTACGAATGTATGAATTTATATTGATAAAATGAAATCAATGCTCATCTTTTGTATATTTGTCCAATATCCATTCTCCCAACTTAAAAGTCTCCAATACCATGGCTCACACTTTCACCGTTGATTTTTTTGAAGCATATCAGAATAAAATTTGAAAATTTGACCACATATCACCAATTTTTACAAAATATTAATGTCCTGGTAATATGACCTTAAACTAGGGGCACCATACATCATGTTCTTGCTTCAGACCATCATAGAGAGAATATTTCTCCAATTTCATTGGATTTCATGAACTTAAATACGCCTTCTATGTGTAGGTATGTCTCTCCACATTTCTATCTCTCTGCTTGGGAGTATCAGAATCTCTATAAACATTCATAATTTTAAGTGATTGAATGTTATAATTCTTTGTAGCCCCATTTCCAGACTATGTTGTACTCTCTCTAGTTGGACATGGATAATTCATCCACATAATAAGAATGTTTGATAAAGGATTCAACAATTTTAAATTCAGTACTTACCCTAGAAATCCTTTTTTAAAATATCCCCCCATAAATGTTTTTTCATGTAGTGGAAACTTATTTCATGGTGGAGACCAAATCTAATTATATTTCCCTTTTTATACTTAACATTCATCAGATCTAGGAATCCAAAAATAACAACATACAAATTAATCATTCCATACCAAAATATTGTATCATATATCTAGATGACTTATTTTCAAAGGCTGAATCCTAAAAATTTATTTCAAAGATATATACCATAAATTAATACCACTGAAATGTCCATGATGCATGACTTTAAATAGAACCTCTAAATGTCTGTACTAAATGACAATAATCTACATTGGATAATGGCTTTTATAGATGATGTTAAAGTACAATTCATATATTCCTAACTGAATGACCTTAAACTACACATCATATTGTCCTTACTAGATGACATTAAACTTCACAACATTATGTCTTCACTACACGATATTAAAAAACATGATTCATTCATCCATTTTCAAAAAGTGACCTTCTCCCCAACCCATTAGTTATCTAGGAAAATGTACCCACCCCTCTTTAACAAAACTATTTTTTCTAGGAATTGATTCATATTTGTTGCATATGTCAATAACGATGATTCCTTTATTTTATGATATCATTCCTTATCATATCCACATGATGTTGTCTTGAAGCCTCCGAATCATAAACATATTTTACAACAAATTTATTATAATGTCAAAATTATTGGGAACTACTTTACCTAACAATGTAAAAAGATCCCCAATTGTCTATAAATAATTCATTAATATAAATGTCCAATAAGTCTAAGGATTTCACTATATGATTGTGCAGTACATTCCAATGTGGACTATGCATAAAACAACCCCCATAACATTGATTTCAACTAGAGTTAATATCATCCTTATGAAAGACATTATATATTCCAATATTTTTCCATTTATACTAAGAAACCAAAAAAATTATGTCTTAATATTCCACTATTAGTTTCTATAAAATATCAGAACCTTTAATTCCAGGAAGCCTTTTTTGATTTATCATCTCAAAATTAATATTCAATGTTGTTTGACCTAAAACACTTGCCTTATTACTATATCATGCATGTCTTAAAACTACCCACTAAAAGTGAAATCTAACTCACCATGTTTGAAAAATACATTGGGAACACTAGATAAATTTTTAGTCTTGTCTCGTTAGATAGACACTTTGTAAAATATAGGAAATATCATGCGATAAAAAGATTAAACTGATAAACATGTTAAGATGAAAACCCAAAAAGGACGACCTATGAAAAATAAAAACCCCACCCCATAAATCACCACCATATTGATATTAGTAAAGAATTAGGATGATCAAATACTTAAGATACAATTTTTTCTAGTATTTTTATCCAACCCTATTAATAGTCAATCTACGAATGCTAGAACCCATGGATTAGGAAAATAAATTAGATCTTCCATCCAAACATAAAAGTAGATCTAAAACAAACCAAATGATGTCATAATGTATCAATGTGAACATATGATTCCTTAAATGTAGGTTATTTCGATCAGTTTGAATCTAATACTAGTAGGGGTCTTTTTTAGAATCCATGAAATGTGTTCCAAGCTAATTTCTTTTAAAATTTGGAATGTAATGATCAAATGAAAACCAAATGTTGTGTTTATATAGATGTATATCATTATTATAGATGAATGCCTATATTTTATTTCCATGTTTCTTCCTAGATAACTGCCTTGAACATGATCAACAAGTTCACAGTGCAACAATGAATTTTTCATGGGGGTCCGTGATGGTAGAGGAGACACCGGCCCATAGGATTGGCACAGAAGGCCAATCGTGTTCCAGAGAAGGGGTGAGGGGAGTAGCCACAACAAAATAGAGCTTATTTTTACCAAGTCCCCCAAAACAACATTGGTGTGAACGTCACATGTGTTAATACTATGTGCTCAACTCTTGATCACAAAGAGACACCATCCCCCATGGGCCCATATTCTCCTATAAATAGACCCTTAGGGTGTTTATTTATGAATGATCTTTTATAGACAAAAATTTCCTTCATTGATTTATTTATTTATTAAACCAAGTCCCTCAATGTATTAAGGAATGTTCAATTACACCTTAATGAGAAAGGGTAAAATGTTAATAGTGATAATAATGTCCACCACGTGTTAAAAATAAAAAACCCATGGGAGATTCTTTCACATATCCCCTAATTTATGAAGTCTACCATGTGTCTTCCTTCCTAAAACAAGATCAAGGAATAATCACTTCTGGAAGTACCAGTATGAATCCTTGAAGGCTGGAGAAGAGGTTGTCCCACATTCAATAATCTAGTTTTTCCATCACCCAAAGTGCTTATAAATTTAAAAAAGTCTAAATTTTGGGATAACCCATGTCTGACCATCTTGGGTCACCATACCCTCCACCATGGCCAATTGATTCATCAGGCCTCTTATAAAGGTATCCATAGTAGGACTATTAAATCATAGGATCTCTTGTTTTGGAGAGATCAAATCAAATACTCTTCTAATAAATTTTTATATACAAACCCATAGAGAAGAGAACACCATCATAACCTCCATTTTTGTTTTTGTTCCTTTTCTAAGAGGTTTCTAATGCATGTGGAGTTAGACATTTAAGAGTCACATGGTTTGTGTGATTTTGTATCCATGAGTTCTTGTGAAAACTTACATTATTTTGAGGATTTCCCAGTCTTTCATTACGGGAATATGACCATGTCTGTCCCTTATCATATCTGAGATTTTGAGCCTCTCTTTCTAAGCACGGAGGGTAAAAATAAATTTATATTTTCCATTCAATAGTGAATTTCATCATCCTTTTTCCATAGAACAAATTTATTGAAATCCATCATAGACGGATCCATTATCGATTCATGTAAGTGTTTGGAGTCTTTCTCCTCTATTAAACTATTCCCTTAAACATCATTCATTCAATAAATTGGACTCTCATCCAATGTAATTTGAATAGATGTATGATTAATATCCCCAACCTCTTTCATGATGACCTTGGAATATTCCACCATTATCTTACTACTCTTCAATCTATTAGTGATAAAAATCAGGTGGTTTTTTGAATCATTCAATTCTATTATTTCTCACGTGATGCATTACTCATGTGGTATTAGAGGTTGGTAATGACCACAACACCCTCATGGTCTATGTGAAGGATTGATAAAAATGAAATATCATTCCTCCTCTAATATAGACACTCACAAAGCCCAATTAGGCCCCAAACTCAGGGATCCTCATTCTTAGAAATATACCTCAATAATAATTCCAATAATTCATGTATCCTCTTTATCAGTAATCCCTGAGATTACAACCCAATCCATCCTGAGTTGATAAATCACTCAATATCTCTCATATTATGAAATTATCCATAAGAATAAACCCCCCTAAAAATTTCTCTTAAAGGTTTATACTCCCCATCATAATAGACCAATCTATGTGGTCTTTAACTCCAATCCACCCAGGATACATAAGAATCATCCCCATGGTTTGAACCCAACACCCCATATCCACCCTGATCTTATTGAGGAATACCCTAGAAGGGCCTAATTCATCTTTAAATAACATAACATCCTTGTTCGGCATGATGTTTTGACATAATTCCCACACCAAACATCTACTACGCATATTTTTCATAGAATTCCTTGCCACATGAAATTAATCTATATAGTTGAGTATATATCAACCGTTCTTAAAATGTATCATGTTCTCCAATAAGTGTACCCAAAACTATTTGGATTTTTATTCCATTACCAAAGATACGTTGGATACCCATATATGTATTCAGTCCAAACATAAAACCTATTTCATACTCACTGGGTGATGATAAACACTAGTGCGACTATCATTTACCTGGTTAACCATAAACTGTAGATTGTCCTATTGGGTATCTTATAAACTAGCATCATTATAATAGAAAGGAAGGATATATTTGTTTTATAATTGAGGATACAGTTAATATAGAACCTTAGATAAATGAATATAACTCCATTTGAAAATAATGTTAGATACATACAAATGATTTTGAACTCCACACATGATAAATATTGGATTTATTATACTGGGGTGATCATAAAAATACATTTTAATTAATGATGGATTCCTGTATATATACAAAATCTAAAATATATTCATAGAGTAGATAAATAATACCACCCAAAAGGGTATGATGATCCAGACCTCCCATCATCTAAACCAACTTGAGTTATTAAGAGTCAAATATCAGATATCAATACGAATGCTTGATTTTGGAATGAATATTCCATTGGATTATTATCCATTGGTTGTTAAATATTACATGATAAACCCCTTTTGAAAGATTTTATAAATTGTTTTTCATCACCAGAAC
This sequence comes from Viscum album, assembly GCA_963277665.1. NCBI lineage: Eukaryota > Viridiplantae > Streptophyta > Magnoliopsida > Santalales > Viscaceae > Viscum > Viscum album. The sequence goes on along the minus strand of OY728162.1, from coordinate 593,541,875 downwards.
AAACATTCCATGGGATACAACATCCATTGATTCACTATTGTGTATTTATATCACAAAAAATGCTATAATATATGAATCAATATATCAATAATGATAAATCATTAATTTATTTTAATTATTAATACCTAAAAAATAACTATATCAACATAAAAAATTCTCACTCTAATAGATCTTGATGAGAAAAAAATTATTTATTATGAGGTGTGAAAATAATTTCATGATAATGGAATGTGAATAAAATATAATTGATACTAGATATAAAATAATAAATCCCCCTTCCAATGTTGGTATTGAAATTGCGAACATATAATGATTATAATGGTTAATGTGTCATTAGACATTCTTTCATTATTATAATTAGAAAATAATTATAATATATATATTTATTAAATATATATAACACCTCATAAACTAAATAATGGCCAATTATGGAAGAACTGATTGTTGTTGAATGTAAAAATGAGATAATTGTGAAGATGTCCCATTTATGTATATATAAAAATTGACCCAATTCTTCTACTTCATAATATTTTATGTGATATTTGGATGTGAACCACTTATTCTCATGCTTGTCCCCAAGAAAATAAATTGGGGAGCCTATATAACCCTAAATAACAGTTGTGGGTTTGATGGAAAATTTTGATATCAGCTAAAAGGGATATTTCTAGTGTACAAGTGATAAAACATGGGGTGTGGTAAAATCCTACATGGGCAATTTTTTATAATTTAAAAAATATTCAAAAACCAAAACAAAAATAAAATAAAATCTATGTATCAGGGTCAAAACAATATTAACACACTGTATGTCCAATGTTAATGAAAGAATATTAAATTATAATTGTTATATTTTTTGAGAAATGAAATAGTAATAGAGAAGAAAAGATTTCAAATATGGAAGAGGTTCATTCTAGGTACATTGATTATTTGTTTTGTGTGAATGGAATTTAATTAGAAACGAATTTATTTATTTTTCGTGATGGAATTAGGTCGGTAGAGATCCTTAATCAAAGAATATTTCCCTAATCCTATGCATTCTCCATTGGAATGGTCTTATACTGTAAGAAAATGAAAACATAGGTGACCCATAGAACTATTTAAACAAATATGACATATATATCATAATGATCAAAGGAAATAATAGGTTATTAATTGGTGAAAACATTTATAATTCTTATAATTACCTAACGAATTAATAAAAAAATAAAATAAAATTATAACTGAACAAACATTTTGATTGAAAACCATAACATGATTAATAAAAATAAATAATACCTAGGATCACCTCCCCCTACAATCACATACCAAAAAAAAATTGAACTACTCTCTCAGAATATGCATGATATGAATGATCAGTATCGTCACCTAATAAATAAATGTGGTGAAGATCTATGGTGAACTGGGACACATGATCATCACTCTGTCATCTGGATATCATCTGTTTTCTTCTCACTTTAGCTTATTGATACCATAATGTCTGCAACGTGCGGTTGAGGGGATGTATTTATAGGATGAATCATCAAAGCCTCAACCACATTTAATTTATTTATTTAATAACTATTTTCTCCAATATGTGTAACTGGGTTACACAATGTGTTTCATTGTTACCCGACATGTAATCTCTTGATCCTTATTCATCATGAATCTCGCCAAAATCATATAAAAATATATTCTCCTACAATATCAATTCATGTAATGTAGTTAAACCATGATTCACAGTATTTTTCAAAGTATAATTATGTCAATTTTTTATTTTCATGGTTAATTCCCTTTAAAAAATTAATAACATGTAAATGTATTGCATGACATGTAATCATTCTATGATAGTTTTCCACCTCTTCATATTTCTCAACAATACATGGCCATGTGACATCACATATTTTATCCACTTTTATTTAATATTTGTAATATTTTTTTTCCTGAGAAATAACATAGAACAAGATAGACCATTCCAGAATTTACATGATTACTAAATTAAATTAAATATCAGCACATTAAAACACTCTAAAATATATTCATGAAATTAACATATCAATAAGTGACATGAATTTAATTGACCTTTTACATGGTTTGAATTAACGTGTTACAATTTATCTTTTAATATGATATGAATAATGGAGTATGAATACAGCATTACTAAACAAATCAGCAATCCCATTTATCTCATGATAGGGACAATGATATTGTTCCCATCATAATGATTGACCTCGTAAAATATAAAATATAAAATTGATTGTGAATAATAATTACACAATATGGAACCATTAATTTGAGTAGAATTGATCTTCAGAAATGTACTATTGAAACACAATTTTATTATGTTATTTTAAAAAGTATTGGGACACTAAAATAAATAATGATAAAAAAATACTACAATGAGGTGTTTTCCCCCTCTAAGATTCATTGTTCATGTGGAAAACATTACCGAATCCATTTTTGGAATGTGATGCACATATTGAAAATTAACCAGCATATATATTGACATTATTATCTATTTTCTACAATTTACATTAAGTTAATTTAATTGGTTTAGATTTTTTTTATGTCACACGAATCTATGTAATGAATTTTATTGGTTAGTATCAATTTATGTTAAAAAATTATTTTAAAATTTAATTATTAAATATATAAATATGCTATATAATAAAAGTCACAATGGTTACTATATTTTTTTATAATGTGAAAATGATACTTTTTATATTTTTTGTCGATAAAGAAAGATGAAATAGTGAAATTTGATATCTATTAATTATATATATATAAACATCCTTTTTAAAAATAAGATGAATAATAATGAAGCATGTGATGAAGAATTTATATGTGAATTATTTTTGAATTTGAGGAATGTTACTATATAGTGTGTTTTTGTTTACACTATTAGTGAGGGTTGTTGGATGCATACAACTAACAAATAAATAAAATTATTACATGTAACAAATGAATAGAGTGGAATTAATATATGTAATTATATATAAAAGTGTATCAATAGATGAAATCAATTCCATGTCAATATTGAACATTCATGATGTTTATTAACACAATGACTTTATGGGATTTATTTGGCATTCTCATTAGATAGTGATTCAAATAATGGATTATCTATTTAATTTATTGATTCTATTAAAAATGTTTGTTGTATAAAATGTCATATTAGTAATTAATGTAATAAAGTGTTTTAATTCAAAGTTAGTGTTATACATGAATGAAATTATAAGTAAAATTATCATAGTGTCATGTTGTGAAATAAGAAATTAAACTTAGAAAACACAATATAAAAACAATTTATAGGTTTTTATATTAATGTTCTTTATCATTGGATTAATTCCATGATCAATCGAATTGATGAACTACCCCTAGATGTATCGATTAGAGGAATGAAATATTATGGTTGATTCGATAAAATTTTAATAGTTCTGATGATTTTATCTATAAGTACATAAATATTCCACAAAATAACATAGAGATATTATTTTTCACTATATCATTAATTCCTTATTTTCATTCGGCAAAAGTAGAGATTTCCTTATTGGAGTCATGATTCTCGATTCTGGAATAGGATCATCTAGAGCCATACCATAAATTGATCTATTTTTTAGAATTTTTTTACCACTAATCATTTATTGTCAATATTTTATTCTTCCATTAATATATAACTATATAAATGTTATAAAAGTTCTTTTTGTTTTAGAATGCAATGCCCTAAAGTTTATACCTTCTTTAAATGTATTATTAGTTAATGTTACTTAAAGAAGATAATTGTATATAGTTGTGCTTCAATATTTTTAAATGAAAAGGATCACTGAATGTCCATTTAAAAAATTTGGGTACATTTTTTTAACAAACCTAATGGTAGTATATTATATATTAGTGTATAAATGAAGATAATAGAAAGGGATGTAACTATATTAAAAATATAATATATTTATATTTGTGTAAATATCTTGATGAGTTAGAGAATATGAGATGATTTGATTAGAGATTTATATAATCCAATATTAATTCAAATTATTCATTTTTATTATTCCTTTTTACAACTAACTAATATTAATAAATAATTACACAAAATGAGTTTTAATATTAATAATCATTAATTCTTATATATATTACACTACTAAATTTGGTGTCCATTTATTTACTAAATTGATTATTTAAGACTATGAATTTAATCTTCATTGTCTCCCTAAATCACTTTATGGTACCTAACCATTAATATTTTATTATAACCATTTTTATATTTTTGAATTCTATTATTACCAAATCAGATACATAATAATTTTTACATGCAATGGATCATATTTTAACTTCATTTGCTAGAGTTAATTCTAATATTTTTATTATTAAATGTTTGGGGATAACAATAATACTAATATTATTTGAAATAACTTGTTTATGTCATGGAAAAATAGATATTATTGAAAATTAAAATAAACTAAGAACATTACATTTTATTGTTATCGACTATATTTATCAGAATTATAGAATGAATGTATTTATAGAAAACATTTCTATTGAGTATGATACTGTTATAATGTTCCCATACAAGATTGTAGAATTTTATTTAAAATCAATAGTTTTTAATTATACTTGTCACGCACCGGGATGGGTCGTCATCCGACCCAACGCCCGACCCGGTCCGTGACATGGCCTGATGGGAGTTCCGGATCCCCACGAGTTGGCAACTAGTGCCGGACATCAAAACAAACCAGTTGGGAACAGTTTGGCCCATGAAAAAGATAAGAAAACATAAACTGAACAAGCAGATAAATAAAGGAAAACAAACTGAACGATGTGACAGCAGAAAAAGGAATAAACAAAAAAATGTGACATACCTCAGGTGACCCCGTGGATCACCACGATACGAAAACCACTCACTTCCAAAAGAGATCCAAGAATGAAACCTACAACTGAAAAGTAAAGTAGGCGTGAGCACCGAGATGCTCAGTAGGAAAGACAAAAACAACCACGTCCTATGCCTCCGCCTTTATTAAGAAATCCACCATGCCAGTTTGGAAATAAGATATAATAAAATAGTGTTTCTCCTTCTCAAATTCAAGTAACGAGTTTGCATTTTCAGGTAAAGCCTTTTACTCCCACTACATTTTCAAAACAGGTGTCAAGAATGAATTAACATTTCAAAATGAAAAGAAACTAGTTTGGATTAAAATATGGTTTTCACAAACAAGGAATCAAGTATGAAACAGCTGAAAAGAGAGTTACATCGTTAGCAGCATGACAAAAAGTGAGCACCATGGGTAATCCCTATAGGCAGCTAGAAACATGTGGGAACCTAAAGACCTCATACCTCAGTGAAACGTGGCTTAGAAGGCCACGACCCTCAGATAACGTGGCTTATAAGGCCACGACCCTCAGAAAACTTGTCTTAGAAGGGCACGACCCTCAGAAATTCATATTTTTAGTTAGTATTGTTGCGTCAATCCTGCTAGACAAACCGGGATGAACCCCTGTGGTGTCATCTAGTGTACTAGTCCTGGTCACCGACCTAGATACCCAGGGTTTTCCCATTGTGCTCTATTTCAAATGGTGGTGAGTTTTCTTTATCAAACAATCAAACAAGTACATTACACTTTCTTTATCTAAAACTTATTCAACCTTTCACCACCGCACTCCATACTTAGGTGCATTCCCCCTCTTTACACCACACAATAATGCACAAGCCTTTACACTAGGCACATATATCACAAACCACTCATAAACACTTGCATCGCATTTTATTTTCAATTTTCGGGGAACGACTAAAAAGGGGTTTTCTATTTTCACAACTCAAATCTCAAAGTGCCAAACAAGCCTCAATAGTGGTTTTTCTATTTCATAAAACATTATTAAGATGCCAAACATGCTTAACTACAAAAAGGGAACACCTTTTACAATCAACCGTCAAAAAGGCCAAACACTTTTGGAAATACCTCTTACCAATTCAAAACCACTTAATAAATCCATTTCTCAAGAAAAGTCACTTAAGACCAACGGCTTTGAAATACATTTTCAATTTTCCAATACAAGGCATAATAGTTTCTAGCAACCGAAATTAGGTTCCATAGCATGAGTATATAGAATAGTGTAAAACATGTTTTTAAAACAATCAAGCAATTATGAATTTCAAATTAAAAGCTTAGTCATAGGGGACCTACCTCAACTTGTCGCTATCTATCAATGACCACTCGAACCGACAATTGGTGCACACACGCACATGCATTTATACATATATATATACACACCCCTTGCTGCATTGCACATATTCCCCACGCCATGAGGGAATATGTACAAAGAGGACATATATATATATATATATGTCTTACCTATGCATGTGTATGTGGGTGTCCTTGATACCTGCTGCCCGAAACCGCATCAACGGGACCCAACACACTCTGTAAAAAAAAATTTACCCACTACTCCAAAACGCAGCGGAAAAGTCCCACACATCACCCAAAACCACTCCATTTCATGATTCACATTACATAAATAATTCAGTAGAACATTTTTCAAGAAAACACCCCATGACATTACACCCAAAAGAATAATCAAAATCCTATTTTAAAATTATATGCAAGCCAAAATCATTTTACAACATGATTCACATCACATGAATAATTTAATAAAACACTTAAACCATTAATAAAACCTTTCTAAATAGAACATCAATGATTTTCACAATAACACCCTCAATTTCGCGCAAAAACTTCATTTGACAACAAAATGCACACCAACGCCACTTCGAAACACAATTCTCACCAACAAAGCTGAATAAAATAACTTCACATATTATAAGACACTATTAAATGACCCGCTATGGGTTTTCATAAAAAAACGCATCCCTTTTTATATAAATATGTAACGAAATATAATACGCATGAAAAACTCTCTTAAAAACCAATTTCTCACCAAACGAATTAATCATAGAACACACCAGATTATCAAGAAAGTAAACAATTCCTCAAATAATGATTAAACATGAATCCACCTACCATTTATGAATAAATTTTGAGGAAATGCTTTGAAACCGCAACCGCACTTTACCCGACCCTCCGAGAGGCCATATCGAACCCTAATCAAGGACATCGGACCAACAAAGTCAAGATTGAACCCCTAAACAAAATGATAAACCCCAAAATGGGACCCAATACCCACTGGAAAACAAAAACTTCTACGAGAAGTGAAGAAAGAGCTTACCCAGGGGGGGTGCATGTGCCGAAGGAGAGCAGGACAGCCGCGGAAGGTCTCGGTCGCCGGAGGAGGGCCGGTGGAACTGTTCTAATGAACGGCCGGCAGTTCGTGGTTCCGGCAGAGGGTCAACAAGCATGGGAGGGGCAGCACGAGGGTGGTCCGGTAAAGGGAGGGCGGCGTGAGGGTGTTCCGGCGAAGGGAGGACGGTGCGAGGGTGGTCCAGTGATGTGAGGGAGGAGGCGCGCGGGTCTGGTTGGTGCGAGGTGAGGTTGGAAGGGAGGAGGGATGCCGGCCCAGGAACAGGCTACGCAGGAGGAGGCCACGCCGGAAGGGGGGGGCTGCGCGCGGCGGCTGCTGGCCGGGGGAAAGAGCAGCAGGTCGAGAGGGGGGGGGGGCGTCGGCCGTGAAGGGGAAACGCAGTGGGGTGCGTGCGTAGGGTTAGGGAAGGGGGAAGCGACGAGATAGAGGGAAAAAAGAATAATAAAGGAATAAAATAAAATAAATAAATAAATAAAAAGAAAAGAAAATGGGAATAAAAATTAAAATAAAACCTCAAAAAACTTAAAAATAAACTTAAAATAACAATAACAATTATCAACTACAATAAAAACAATAACGTTAATATATATATATATATTATAAATATTTTGAAGGCTAAAAAAATAGCCTAATTAAAATATTAACAAAACATAATAATAATACTAAAATTATTAACTGAGAGTGGACACCGCACACGGTCTCACGCGCAGGGTCGCGTGCATGGTTGCGTGTCTCAAAAACAACACATTAGATAACAAACAATCCCTTACCAAAAATTTGGAACTGTTCAGGGCGCGCATACGCTCGTACATTCGTATAAAAACGAAATTTTCTATTAATTTTAAACCGGTTCAAACCGCACCTCAAAATAAAGACCCAAAATAATTAAATTAAAATAATGCATTGGTCGGGGTGTGACAATTCTCCCCACCACAAGAACTTTCTGCCCCCAGAAAGTCACCAAGCCAAATGAAGAAACAAACTCAAGTTTGAAACTAAATGTGGCCAACAATATCACAACTCAGCGTGACTTTTCACTCCATCAGTCACACCCGACCAACTCTGAGGGGAGCTGAAAAGAAAAGAACCATCAGTAAACGAGGAGGGTTCTCCCCACCACAAGAACCTGACTAGAACAACTGACATTGAGACTCTTAGCATGAGCTAACTCCGGAACTTCTAACTTGATCCAAGAGGGAACCGCCGCACATACCAAACCTCGAATAAGGGACGACAAGATTCATGGTGGGTCTCCCCACAATTTAAGAACTGACCAGCTAAAGACAATTAGCATAGACTAATACGAGAAACCCAGCACAAACCGACCCATGAAATCTCTACATAAACATGACCCCCACCACATGGGGTCATCGACGAAAGACCCCAAACCGAGTAGCGGACCAAACCCCTATTCATTATCTCCCAAGACACATATGTCTCTAAAATGAGCGCATCCTAAAACAAGAACGGGTTACCAATGGAGCTAGCCACATGAGAGATACAAACTTCAAAACTCATATTTGAGGAGGCACAACTACTAGAATTACAAGAAAAAGAGATCACCGCGCCTTATTACAACCAAGTTGGGGTATCCAAAGAACAAAGACCACACGCGAAAAAGAGACCTTTGCGCCTCTTACAGAAAAATAGAACCTTCAAGGATAAGGAGACTACAACAGAGGAATTCAGACCGTCCCTATTCTAGAACTGAAGACAAAAGTTAGACCATGGTGCCCCATACCCAACGATTCCTGACTGCGTGAAAGGATTCACTCCGAGACCTGTGGTTGGATCTCTAATGTCTTGAAGCATCTTCTGCCCCACAGTCAGGAGCTGATATTCTCATATCGAGACTCCTCCTGAAAAAGCCGCTAGCGGAGCCTCTCAACGTTTCCCAAATGGGCACACTGACAGCAAGTCTTCAATGGATGATGATGAGGTGACTTAAAGCACCCAAACAAGCCACAAAAGAAGAAAACAAGAGAGTGGCCCAACTAATAGAAGATGGAATTGACATGAATATTTGTCTAAGACAGGTTCCTCCGATTCTCTCTCGTCACCGGATGGGGAACCTTCCCGAGCACCGAAAAGATACGGTCCTGGAACCCTGGACAAAAACCCCACACAAGAGAAACTTTAACTGATTCCACGACGCTACCTCTGGAGAGAATGGAATCAACCCCTTGGCATGTCCCACGTAGGCCTTCACTGCTTGTTGGCCTTACTCGACACCCACTAGTTCTTCCACTTTCCTCGCCTTTACATCCTTGGGTATAAATCATCTGACGAGAGTCGTCTTAAACACCTTCCAAGACATACCATCATGCAATGACGCTGGGATTATCTCCTCCACCAATCCAAAGTTGCACCTTTAAACGGACCAGAACCAACACAGACTCTCTTATCTTTGGGAGTTTCCAATAACCTGAAAACACAGACAATTTCACCAAGCCAGTCCGCTACCTTCGATAGATCACTATCACTACACATGCTGGAGAACAACCGAAAAGAATTCAATTCCACCACCCTGATAAGGGTCTAGGTAAAATCAATAACTAGAAGGGGCTCACTAGAAACTTCTGGGACTTTTCTGGGCAACTTACTCAAAAACAAGAGGCATAAATTCAAATCAAAACTCATCACAAATCAAAATTCCACACCACAATCACAAACAAAAGCTCAAACTCAAATCACTATTCCTACCACAATTCAGTACGTCAAAACCAAGAACTCATGAAAAGGAATACCCAAAACCAAAAGACAACGCTAAACAATTTCTCGCTCAATTTTCTAAACATTTGAAAAACCCTTTTTGAAACCATTTTTTTTAGCAACCAAAACCACTTAAATATCCACCATTGATATCCCATGAAGTCTCAAACATACATATCTAGTGCTTGCTCAAGCACCCATCCACTCACATCACCAATTTCCCCACTCGCCACATGCGCACTAAAATGTATGTTCCCACTAATAGGAATACCAAGGGTCAATTCAAGACACCTCTCATTTCCAAAACAGACCATTAAGCACAAACCACAAATTCCCAGCCAATTTGAAAAAGTAACTTATCACCAAAGCAATACATTTCCAATTTCCAAAACATTTTCCAATTCAAATTCCAAAAATTGATACAGAGATTCCAAAACAACTTCCAAAAAACCTCCCATTTTTTCCTTTTGAAACCACACATTCGTTAAAAGAAAACATTTTCCATTTCAAAACCACTTTTCCACTCTAACACCACATTCCCATTTGAAACCACCTTCACAAAAATCCGTTTTCATTTTTGAGATGTACCCACACCAACCAAAATGAACGTTAAACAAACCTCACATTAAAACATCCCAAAAATAAGGGACTAGTGGTTACACCAACCCAGTAAATGGCTTAGCAGGCCATGCTCGAAGTGAGCATCAACCACAGGAAGCATCTTGAACCATGCACTCGAGCCGTACAAGGGTCGCTACTCCATGCAGGCTCGTCGCGTAACACTGTCTCACTTCCTTGGTCATCCCTCATCCACACATAACAATCCAAAGAAGAAATTTAAAATCCCGGACTACCCTTAGAAACTCAAGTCTCGGGACGGGCAAGGGTTCATGACATCCTTCCCACACCTACCTCTCGAGTCCCAACACACTTAGTCACCAAGATACTTGACACCCCAAATAACAAGGGAACCTCTGATACAATTTTTTCGTGAACCAGGCCGGGTCGTCATCCGACCCAATGCCCGACCCGGTCCGCGACATAGCCCGAAGGGTGTTCCCGATCCCCACGGGCTGGCAACTAGTGCCAGGAATCAAAACAAACCATTTGGGAAGGGTTTGTCCCATGACAAAGATAAGCAAACATAAACTGAACAAGCAGATAAATAAAGGAAAACAAACTGAACGACGTGGCAGCAGAAAAAGGAATAAACAAAGAAACACGACATACCTCAGTGACCCTGTGGATCACCACGGTACGACAACCACTCACTTCCAAAAGCGATCCAAGACTGAAACCTGCAACTGAATAGTAAAGTAGGCGTGAGCACCGAGATGCTCAGTAGGAAAGCCAAAAACAACCACATCCTATGCCTCCGCCTTTATTAAGAAATCCACCATTCTAGTTTGGAAATAAGATATAATAAAATAGTATTTCTCCTTCTCAAATTCAAGTAACGAGTTTGCATTTTCAGTTAAAGCCTTTTACTCCCACTACATTTTCAAAATAGGTTTCAAGCATGCATTAATAGATCAAAATAAAAAGAAACCAGTTTGGATTAAAATATGGTTTTCACAAACAAGGCATCAAGTATGAAACAGCTGAAAAGAAAGTTACATCGTTAACAGCATGACAAAAAGTGAGCACCAAGGGTAATCCCTATAGGCAGCTAGAAACAAGTGGGAACCTAAAGACCTTGTACCTTAGTGAAACGTGGATTAGAAGGCCACGACCCTCAGAAATCGTGGCTTAGAAGTCCACGACCCTCAGAAAATGTGTCTTAGAAGACCACGACCCTCAGAAATTCATATGTTTAGTTATTGTTGTTGCGTCAATCCTGATAGACAAATCGGGACGAACCCCTGCCATGTCATCTAGCGTACTAGTCCTGGTCACCCACCTAGATACCCAGGGTTTTCCCATTGTGCTCTATTTCAAATGGTGTTGAGTTTTCTTTATCAAACAATAAAACAAGTACATTACACTTTCTTTATCTAAAACTCATTCAACCTTTCACCATCACACTCCCAACATAAGTGCATTCCCCCTCTTTACATCACACAACAACGCACAAGCCTTTACACTAGGCACATATATCACAAACCGCTCATAAACACTTCCATCACATTTTATTTTCAAATTTAGGGGAATGACTAAAAAGGGGTTTTCTATTTTCGCAACTCAAATATCAAAGTGCCAAATGGGCCTCAATAGAGGTTTTTCTATTTCATAAAACATTATTAAGATGCCAAACATTCTTAACTAAAAAAAGGGAACACCTTTTACAATCAACCAGCCAAAAGTCCAAACACCTTTGGAAATACCTCTTACCAATTCAAAACTTCTTAAGAAATCCATTTCTCAAGAAAAGTCACTTAAGACCAACGGCTTTGAAATACATTTTCAATTTTCCAATTCAAGGCATAATAGTTTCTAGCAACAAAAATTAGGTTCCATAGCATGTGTATGTAGCATAGTGTAAAACAGGTTTTTAAAACAATAAAGAAATTATGAATTTCAAATTAAAATCATAGGCATAGGGGACCTACCTCAACTTGTCACTATATGTCAATGACCACTTGAACCGGCACTTGGCGCACACACGCACATGCATTTATACATATATATATATACACACTCTTAGCTGCATTGCACATATTCCCCGCGCCATGAGGGAATATGTACAAAGAGGACGTATATATATATGTCTTACCAATGAATGTGTATGTATGTGTCCTTGATACCTGCTGCCCGAAACTGCATCAACGGGACCCAACACACTCTGTAAAAAAAATTACCCACTACTAAAAAACGCAGCGGCAAAGACCCACACATCACCCAAAACCACTCCATTTCATGATTCACATTACTTAAATAATTCAATAGAACATTTTTCAAGAAAACACCCCATGAAATTACACCCAAAAGAATAATCAAAATCCTATTTTAAATTTATATACCCGCCAAAAAAAATTTAAAACATGATTCACATCACATGAATAATTTAATAGATCAGTTAAACCATTTATAAAACCATTATAAATAGAACCTCAATGATTTGCACAATAACACCCTCAATTTCGCGCAAAAACTTCATTTGACAACAAAACGCACACCAACACCACTTCAAAACACAATTCTCACCAAAAAAGCTGAATAAAATAACTACACAGATTATAAGTCACTATTAAATGACACGCTATAGGTTTTCATAAAAAACGCATCCCTTTTTATATAAACATGTAACAAAATATAAAACGCATGCAAAACACTATTAAAACCCAATTTCGCACCAGAAGAATTAATCATAGAACACACCAGATTATCAAGAAAGTAAAATAAATCCTCAAATAATGATTAAACATGAATCAACCTACCATTTATGAATAAATTTTGAGGAAATGCTGTGAAACTGCAACCGCACTTTACCCGCCCCTCCGAGAGGCCATATCGAACCCTAATCAAGGGGATCAGACCAACAAATTCAAGATTGAACCCCTAAACAAAATGATAAACCCCAAAATCAGGCCCAATACCCACTAGAAAACAAAAACTTCTAAGAGAAGTGAAGAAAGAGCTTACCCAGGGGGGAGTACGTGCACCGAAGGAGAGCGGGACAGCTGCGGAAGGTCTCAGTCGCCGGAGGAGGGCTGGTGGAACTGTTCCAATGAATGGCCGGTGGTTCGTGGTTCTGGAAGAGGGTCAAACAGAATGGGAGGGGCGGCGCGAGGGTGGTCCGACGAAGGGAGGGCGGCTTGAGGGTGGTCCAGCGAAGGGAGGACGGTGCGAGGGCGGTCCGGCGATGTGAGGGAGGAGGCGCGCGGGTCTAGTTGGTGCGAGGCGAGGCCGGAAGGGAGGAGGGATGCCGGCTCAAGAACAGGATACATAGGAGGATGCCACACCGGAAGGGGGGGCTGCGCGCGGCAGCTGCTGGCCGGGGGAGAGAGCAGCGGGTCGAGAGTGGGGGGGGGGGTCGGCCGCGAAGGGGAAACGCAGGGGGGTGCGGCCCTAGGGTTATGGAACGGGGAAGAGACATGATAGAGGGAAAAAAGAATAATAATGGAATAAAATAAAATAAATAAAAAAAAGAAAAGAAAATCGGAATAAAAATTAAAATAAAACCTAAAAAAACATAAAAATAAACTTAAAATAATAATAAAAATTATCAAATAAAATAAAAACGATAACATTAATTTTTTTTCTATAAAGATTTCAAAGGCTTAAAAAATAGCCTAATTAAAATATTAACAAAACATAATAATAATAATAAAATTATTAGCTGAGATCGGACACCGCGCACGGTCTCACGCACAGGGTCGCACGCATGGTTGCGTGTCTAAAAAACAACACATTAGATAACAAACAATCCCTTAACAAAAATTTGGAACTGTTCAGGGCGCGCATACGCACGCACGTTCGTATAAAAATGATATTTTCTTTTAATTTTAAACCGTTTTAAACCACAACTCAAAATAAAGACCCAAAATAATTAAGTTAAAATAATTCATTGGTCAGGGTGTGACAATACTACTATGTGTATTATTCATTAAAATAAATATATGTTTATATTTTATGAATTTAATAGAAAATAAAAAAAATTATGGTGGTAAAATATCAAGAACCAAATGTCAATTCAATTGTAGGATATATTTTTGGGATGCGATTTTTTAGAGAAACATGTAATCATGAATGAATGGACAATCTGATCTATTTAAATTAGTGATAATCATGGTTCAAATAGTTTTTATTAGATTTTATTACGTATTGATACATTGGGAATGTGAGGTATGGTGGGATGGATAATTTGATGTCATAAATTCTTCCATATTAATAATTTGATACGATAACACATAGTTGATGGCTTGAGAAACCCACACCTGAAACATCTATAAAAAAGTAATATCATGTGGAAATTTTATAAAATTGTAAAAAAAAATTGAGCAGAGTGATTGATGAATCCAAAACATTTTATGTCGATGAATTTAAAATAAAACTATTATGGTAACAAAAGCTACAATGTATGTTTTAAATTTTATTATCATGAATTATATTTTTTTATATAATTAATTGGAACATTTAAAGACACATACTAGTATGAAAAAATACATTTTATTTTTAAATGTCATTACATATAACCCATTAAAGTACTAAATATTCATTGTGAACTTTGAAAATAATATATAAGTTTGAGTATTATTATTTAAAATTTATATAGAATAAGAGAGTTGTTGAGATGTATCATTGGTTAATAATTATTGTGAACAACAAATTTGATCTGATAGAATCCATTTAGAATGATATAATAGTTCAATATAAATTGAGATAATATCATATGATGTGGAATTCTTTAAATGTATCAATTAACTAAATAATGTGTTTCACTATTTTTTCCAGAAATTGCATTACAGGATCACCATTATGGTACAAGTTTATGTTAAATAGTAAGGATAATGAAAATAATTCCAATATGAAAAATATTTTATTTATAACTAATGTTACCAATTTAATTATATCATTTAATTATATAATAGATTCAATTAATTAATTGAACAATGGAGATATCTTGATCAAGTGTATTTGACAAATCTATTTACTAAATTAAGTAAATAATAAATGTTATAATAAGTAGATAATATTAATATACATAGATATTTACTCATATATTATATTTATTTATTCACTAATATACCAAAATAATAATGATAAAAAATAAATAGAATAAATTGATGAATTAAAAAATGTAAATAATTTGGAATATAAAAATGATAGGTGATTTGAAATCAACTTGTAGATTCAGTATGGACACTATCATATATGAAGAATCTAAACTAGAGAAGTAATGTATATATCTTTTATTTATTGATAAATATATTGAGTTGTATTATTCATCATTTTCAAAATGTAATGGATCTTTAAATTGCTATTATAATAAATTTTCAAATGAGGAGTTTCATTGTAATTTTAGAATATTATTTATATATGGGAATATTATTTTTTATAAATATAAAAATTATTCAAAATATCAAAAATAAATTTCAAATGAGATTAAATGTAAATTTGATGATAATGAGATGTCATAAAAATAATTCATTGTCTACTAATGAAAACGTTTTTAAATATTTCTGAGCTTTAAAAATAATAGATTATAAATGAACATAAAAAATTTAATTATTTTAGGAGGATCATACTAAATTATTCATTACATGTTAATGTTTGGATACATTAATGTCACTACAAAGGTGAAAAAATACAAAAAAATATATTAGTGACAATGGGAATGATCTTCATATTTAGATTATTTAGATTATAAAAGTCCATACAAATAGGATTTTCTATTATTAAATATTATAGACGTAGATAACTTGGTAATTATTCATCAAGTTATTATTTTCTATTTATAATGACCTTTAATTGTATGAAATATTTCATATCTAATTTTATATAAATTTAATATTCAATTCAATTTTGTATTTTTGGTTACTAAGTGTTCTATAATAAAACTTCTAAGACCTAAGATGGTATTCATGATTTGGTATACTATATTTATTTGGCCAATATTAATATATTAATTGATTACACTACTAGTATGTCAATATGTGATATACCCGAGTTTTTATATTCTATCATGGAATTAATTATATTGGCTCATCAATTAAACACAAAAAAAGAAAATATATATTTATTCAATTTAGTGAAAAAATTAATTAATTTCATGAATACATATAATATTATTTTTACTTTATTATAGAAAATTATTTATAAAAGCTAAGTAATCCAAAGGTAAACTATAAAACTATTTTCAATTCGGATGAATGCTAGAATTATGTGTGAGTATAATGTACTCTTATTCATATACATTATCTAAAATTTATCATTAGATAGTTCACATTAATTAAGAGAATGAAACGTTTAGAATTAATTATAATGATTTCTATTTTTTAATACATAATTAATTCACATTATTTTAAAGAATAATATATTTATTCCTTTTTTCTTATTCTTTTAAATTTTTATTTTTTATTGTGAAATAAAATATTAAATTTTCACTATGAATAGATAAGTTTATTTTTTAGAATTCATATTATATTCTTATCAAATATTTATTATCCAATATTTTAATTATCCATGGTCTGTAATTAAAGTATAGAAACCCCAATTTTTTAATATTAATTAATAAAATTATTAATAATATTTACTAATGTTTTTGAGTAGTTAGTTTGTTTCTTCATTCATTATGGTAGCTTTAATAAATAATTAATATTTAATAAATATAAAATATAAACTGAGAAAAAATAAATACCATAAATAATAAACCTATCCAAAATGGGGTTATGACTATCAATTCAAACATGTGATAATGTGATGCGTGGTGAGTCATCCATTATATATGTGTCGTTATTTTTAATTATTTAGGAGACATATCAGGTCTATCATTTGATATTAAAAAATATATGAATAAAAATTATTTGGTACAAATAATTATCCCTAATATATCTCTTATTGTTATATTATCCATCATCAAGAATGATATATCCCTGGGTAATTATGTATAGAGAGTCATCCTTTTGGATCCATCAACAACTATAAGATAAAGGTTAAATAAAAATAAAGTCACTAGATTTGACCGTCATCTATTGTAAAATGTTGGACATGAAACAAATTAATACCCAAAGGATGGAAGATTTATAGAATTATAATACTTTTAATCAAGAATTTATGATCAAATTTCTTAACCATTAATTGGTAATCCTATTTCTAACTCATAGATGATATGAAGTTGTAAAACATTAATGAGGGATATATAGAATTTTTAATTCTTTCACCCAAAAATGGATAATTTGTAGAGCATGAAAAGGAAGGGTTCCAATTCACATAAAAAACATTGATCAGTACTATATATTTATAATAAATATTTGTTTTACATACACTGTAGGTTTCATAAATTTCTTGAAAGGATGAATGAATTTCTCTTCATAAATAATGGGAGAAATTTATCCTCCCAAAAAATTACATTCATAATAATATTTGTAAAAAAAATTTAGAGAATAATTTTCACTTCGAGAAGTATCATTAAAAATATAGATTGATCCATTATAGAAAACATTTTTTATCCTTCCACAATATTCTGATGTGTTCTAGGAATCATTCTTTATATTTTTTATGTAAATTAATATATGAGTAGTTCAATTATATATATTATACTAAAATAGAATAAATATATCCCATATCAATTTTTAATCAATGTTTTCATGATCTCGGTATATTTTTTTCTTCCTCATTGATGTATTTTATTTACCAAATTTCAATTTCTGAAATATTTTCGTATGATAATTATATAAACATATGAATTTATCACTTGATTTTATTCATCAAATATTAGTGCCAATATATCTATTATGGAATGTATTTACATTTTATAGTAAAGGGTGACTGAATCATGTCATATTTGATTTGAAAAATCCACACATGGAGACATATTTATCATAAATTTAAGATCACCAATAATATTACGGTCATTAATCCCCTAAAATCATTGTGTATATTTATTGAAATACTAATTAAAACAATTCATAAATTAAAAATGATAATAATTATATTAATCCAAATGTATTTATGGAATTTTATTCATCAATACTAGTTTCATACGATGATACACCTTTAATAAATTTAATAATTGTCAGGTCATACATAAGAAGTACATCTTAATAGGCATCACTTCTTAAAGTGACAAATTATCGCACAATACGTATCACCTTTCTGCTATAAGAGATGTTTTTTTGATTGTATAATCCTTTTATTATTATGTATTAACAAAATTCAGAACAGGTTTTACCTTTTCATGTTTGAGTGTTCTTTGGGGGAACAATATATATTTATAGCTCAATCGTTTTGTGTATATTTAGACTAATTTCCAGTCTAAAATTTTTATATTCCTATACCCATCATATGATTCCTAAATTTGTTATATATATTCATGTGGAAAAAATGATTTATGAATTTTATACTACTTCACATAAAAAATATCAAAGGATCATTATGTATTCTTATAAAATTACAAAAAACAAATTTACATTGAGTCTTTTTGATGAATTACATGTATTAATGGAAATCAATGATAAAAAATTCTATGTGTTCCATTATATTTTATATGATCAATAAATTATTATATATATATGGAAGCCATAATAAATGAAACTATTAACATTTTCATTGCATCAAACATCTCTATATATAATCATTCTACATATATAAATTCACTATAACTTGTTAAGAACTAAACTCATATAAATTATCAAAAACACTTCGAATCTGCTTTCTGAATTCAAGATATGTATTTCGAAAGAAAAAAAATCATTCATGAATATTACATTTACATAAAAATCATAAAACACAACCAAAACACGAAAACCTAGAAAATTTTTACAAATAATACCCAACAATAGATTGTTGATAACTCCAAAATTGATTTTAAAATACATCAACCCAAAATATTAAAAAATATATTGATTTGAAAATTACCCTAATGTAAAAAAATTCATTTGATTATTATATTAACTATTTAATATAAATTAATCTTACTCAAATGAAAGTCATTATTTTTGTTGGAAGCATGATTTAATTTAGATGATCATCGTGACAACACTTAATTGGTCCTAAATCAAATCCTTTTCTCTACAAAAATATTCCCTTAGTTTAATCGATTATATTATATTCATCTCCTAAAAAACTATAATATAATTGATCTCCTTTTTTCAATATGAAAATTCACTCCAAAACAACTACATTAAAAAAAATCCTTCTCCAAGACACATTTGTAGTCCCCTCACCATTTTAATATTCGAAATTTTAAAATTATGAAAATATAAAAATATCAGTTATAAATTAAATAAATCTATTTTATGAGGTATATAATAAATTTATTTTCATATAATATAGCATAGAGGAGTTTTGGAACCTTTTATACCTAATTAATTTGTTGGTATTAAGCTTGAATGTAATATCCAACTGGTGGATTTTAAAATCTACATTGGGGAGTTCATTTTACATTTTATATTCGAAAATGTTTTTAGTTAACACATAATCCAAATTAGCAATATTTCATTCAATAATATCCATGGTAATGTGACAATTTATCCCAATGTTGTTTTTTCATTAAAAAATAACTGATATTTATACTAATATTAACATTGATATAGTTATCACACAATAGAATAACAAGATAGTTATAATAAAATCCATCAAGTTGTTGTTTCAGTTATATTAATTGCCTATATAAATGAGTAGCATCAATATATTTTGTTACATAATTCGATGGGATATTTTTTTGTAAATCCTCTATGAAAAAATTCATGAACATTATAGATAGGGATAACCTCTAAATATTTATCTCCAGATATAAACAAAACCTTCTCAATCTAAAAATATAATCTTCATAAGTCTTGGTGTTTATCTCTATAATACATTTTCATAACATACCTATTGTTATTGGTATATTAATGAATCATATTTAACAAATACATGTGGATTTATTTATGATTTCATTGATTTTATGATTATTAACACATATGAAAAACTATATTAGGCATTGTTATTATTATGTATTTTATAAAACCAATTTTCTATATATAATCTATGATATTTGGATATATTACACAATTATTCCTAGATAATTTCATTATGGTACACTATATTATTCATTGTCTTTGAATCCTCATCAGGAATCTTATGATTACTTATTTAGAATATTTGGATAGAAAAATATTGTTTACAACCCTTCTTTGAGTTACATATTAACCAAATAAAAAGGTTATGTCACCAATCATGGAAATATAAATTTTTCAAGTAATATATTCTGTAAAATTTATTCATATTATATCACAAAAATCATTAAAAAATAATTCCATCATAAAAAAATGTCTAGAATATTATTTTATATTTTTAAATTATTAAAAACATATTTTGATGAGTTTTCACTAAATCAAATACAATCATTCTAAATTACTGATCAAGCCACGAATACCATGTTCTTTGGGGATTAATTAGTTCATACAATGAATTCTTCAATCTTCAATATTATAATTCATCATTATTCATAAGAAAAAAAATTTGATTTCTCAATATACACCTGCTTCGTTTTGAATCTATTACAAATTTATGATTTCATATCTAATTTGTCCACAATTAATATAAACATAACAAATATTTCCATGAAATAATGAATGGTTTATGATTGGAAAATAGTGTAAAAATTTTCATCATCCTCAGTAGCTTTAACATGGGAATACCCTTTATAAACTCTCAATTATACTTTCCATGTTACTTTTACAACACTATTAGGTTTATTCCAGGATACCCAGTTTGTTATGATGAATTTTTTGTATTCAATAACGGATACAAATCCCATGTTTTTTATTTTTAATTTATTAATGTTATTATTTTATATATATTTTCCAATATATATCTAATAATCCAATTAAAAACATTTGGTAAATAATGTACGTAAATGAAAGGATTATTTGTTATACATCATCCTATATATATGAATAATATATATTTGGTCACCAATAATGGGTTTATCATTGAAATTATCTCTTTTTTATGACATTGTGGGAACTGAATATGTCATATATTACACATTTTCAATGTATTTTTATGAGTATTCAATAATGTAATGTGTTACCTATTATCCATACACATCAACATCATATTCCTCAAATACTTCATTATAGTTTTTTATGAAAATTAACACAATTTTTTGACAATACTTGTGTAACATTAATAGATTCTTAATGGAGAACATAATCTCTAATTGTGTATTCAATATGCAACAACAATTTTAAACCACCCATGAAATATCTTATCCTTATAACAATGCTTTTAAATATTCATGTATGATTATTATAAAAAACATTCTAAAATATATATAACTTTTCATGTCAATATAAATCATTGATAAATTATTACTAAATAGTATATAAGTTTTATAATATCAAATTTTTTCATAAAAAATATGTTCTCCTATAAATTAATTTTTTTTATTTTTAAATGAAAATAAATAAATAATTATTTTTTAATTTATGAAAGTTTATTTAAAAAAATTAATTTCATGTTTTTATTCATAATTTGGAAAATAAATAAGTGTGATTTTTTTTATTTATTCAGAATGTAATTTTGTTTTTAGTGATTTATTAATATAGATATTTTTGTAAAACTATAGTTTCTTAATAAGATTATGTAAATTAAAAGTAAAATAATTTATTGAATGTGATATCATCTAACATAAGAATTATTCAGTTATATTTAATCCAAATAACATCATTTTAATTATTATGAAATTGGATTTAACTTTTGGTTTATTATTGGGTTTAAAAATAGAATTTTTTCTAAAAACATTATTTAATAGAAAAATATTTATATATTATAATTAATTAAAAAACAATATACATGAATTATTTAAATTAAATATTAATTTTATTATTAAATATTTTTTAAATTCAGATGTGTATTATTAATAGCACCCATGTTAATATTAAATCATCTTTTTCATGGAAAATATAATTCTTTAAATATTAATTCTTCATCGTGTCAATGGATTTAACGGTAAATTCATATATTCTGAAAAATAAAAATTTTATTATTATTTTAGCTCTTTTATAAAAAATGGAAACCACATGAGTTAACATAAAATCATCTGGCATTACCATAATTCAAAAAACATTAAAATATTGGATTTATTTACCAGAAGAGTTATCCCTATGTAAACACTACATGAGATTAGGGTGTTTTGTATCATGACCATAATAGAGGGGATCTTAGAAATGGTGGGCAACATTGTCTCAAATATAATGGTACAACACATTCTAATATTCCATTCATTGAAACCACCAATCAAGATAATACCATTCTTAATGATCCTACCACATCACTACTGATTTTTTGAAATAATAGGCCTTATACCATATATTCTATCAGCATCCTCTTCTGAATATTTAATATGGATACTCTCTTCTAGTATTTCTTCAATAGAGTGAATGATATGTTCCTTGAACGTATCACTAATTTTTACCCATTACCTTCTTCATAAATCACGGTATCGACCTCTTACTTAATAGGAACAACCAAATCGTTGTTGGGAGAAGAATGAGAGAAAATTGAAACCAAAATAATGTCCTGAATTTTTCTTTTTTACATCATTAATTTTAGCTTCCTTCTCAATAGAATTGTCAAATTCATCACTGTGTTCATACATTAAATTCTAGTATGACTTAGTCTTTTTAATTTTTTTAAGGTGTTTCTAATATTTAAATCCTTATTCATTTATATCAATTAATAATAATTAAATTTCACAAATCGATATTTACACCCCCAGCTTTCTCATTGGGATATGGAGTCCTATATTGAGTATTCACGATACACATTCAACTAAGACTATGCTAGATCTTTCAAATCCTGTCTTATCCTCAAAATTCCCTTTCCATTCAACATGATTATCCAAAGGTAGTTTCATTGGAAAACCAATAACTTCTGTAGTGAAACATTAATTCTCATAGAGTAGAGCTTCCACATCCATGAATTCAAAATGATAGGTATCCATAATTGTCAGATTGGGCTTTTTAGAACTCGATTATTCATCATAATCACACATTATCTATCCCAAGAAAGTATGCATCTCTTTGAGTCTCAAGGTTCAATAAATCTAGATGTATGTTCTTCTCTTTCTTCAAAGACATTATTCAAACCATCACACACACCAAAATCATCATCAAAGGTTGTAGGATTTTTTTCATTGGGACATTGATTCAAGGGATGACTGTATGCCACATTATTATTATATATTAAAGACTAAACTTCTTATCCCAATCTAGGTCAATAAAAATAATATCTCAGTCATTTTGTTATATATGCATCCTTAGACTATGGATTTGAGGTATTTCCACCTTTATGAGAGTGATCAGTAGAGAGTACCTCATTGTTTTACAGATGAACAACTCCACATGTACCCAAATGGTCTAGATAAAGCATCGGACAATCAATATCCTCTTTATGATCATGTCAACATGCACAAACTATATGAACTAGCTGTTTACAAAATAATCGAATACTCAAAGACAAAAATTGGTTTATAGAAAAATTAATCACCCACTATAATCCAAACACACTCAATTTTTGTCAGAAAAAAATCAACATCCACCGAAAAATGAGGAGAATTTAGATGCAAATTAAATTTTTTTGTCTATTAAATAAATAAAAAAAGAATTCATATATCTAAGCATATGAATAATGGAAGGATTTGTGAAAGGAATTCAATTATCTAGTAACAATTCCCATATATTTTAAGAATGAGAGTCAAAACTCTATTGAGAATCATATGAACAATGTAATTGGATGAATCAGCATTCGTTGAAGGATCAAGGAGAACTAGCCCATGCAAGGAACAGTTCATTCACAAATAAAAAATAATTATTAAATGTCACTTATCATGGCGGAAAAATATCCCTAGATCATGAATACAACATGAATGAATAACTAACCTATTGAATGACTCAAATGAAGGCTGATTATTTCTAAAATTAGTAAATAAGGGCAGATCAAGGAGTATCAGATTATCAATGAACTCTAATGCTGAATGCACTAGCTAGGGAAAGCCATTCAAGAGGTATGAAATTTTAGGGAAAATATGAATTTCCATGAAGGTAGGAACAAAATACATGTTGTACTATATATAAATTGGTTATTAATGAGCTCTTATTGAATTTGTAACAATGACACCTTCCCCCTTCAATGGGATGTCAGGGCCGGCGGTCGAAGCCATAACGGACAACAAATTACTATAAATTAATGTACTCTACTAATTTGAATTAAAAATGAAAAAAAAATCAATACTTGTATTGTCTAATGAAAATTTATTATTATATTATAAGATAAATTAATTTTTTAATCCATATTAATGTAATTTTGTTAGTGGATATATCTCAATTTTTCTTTATTGAGGCATATTTTATGTTTATTCACCTAGAATGTTTTATATAGTGTACATATTCTGAAAATTACATCTATTATAATTAAAAATACATAGTTAATTTCATTTCATGTTTTAATGATAAATAATTTATTCTCATGAGATTTTAGTTTAATGATTCCTAGTGGAATAAAATTTCATAAGATAGTTTATTTTCATTATATTATATTTTTTATCAATTGAAATAAATATTCTATTATTATTTTTATAATGATTTTTTTTAGTTATTATTATATTTAAAATTCATTTAAGTGGATTTAATTTTGTTACTCATAATTAGTTCATTGATTAGTTCTCAATTAAATGGTGTTTTCATTGTAAGGGTTTTGCATCTTAAATTGTTTACTTTTACACATATGATATGTTATATAACAATATTAATTTATGATGAGTATCTATGATTTGTATGAAATGATATATCATGAAACTCTTTCTTTTAAATATTTTTAATTTATCATTTTTTTCTATTATTTATTTTTGATTATAAATCAATAGTAGGAAAGTGTAAAATGATTTATGTTACAAACTTTTTTTAAATAAGAATGTTTATGATTGGGATTATATTGAGGGAAATTATTTTTCCATTTTTAATATATATATTTAATTATATTCTCTAATTATTAATTATGAAACATTTAATAATATTACCATGTTCCTCTAAATTTTACATTATTATATATACAAATATGATTTTATGAAAATATGATTTTATTTCACTCTTCAGTCAAAATCCATTTTAATACTATATTTTTTAAATAAACTCCCAAAATTTTCTTCTATTAAGGATTATTGTATGTAATAATCATTATTATTCAATAGTAAATTTTTATAGTGAAATCATCTAGTTTTTTAAGAAACATGAAACTTTTAAAAAATTTATGAAAATAGTGAAAGGAATCTATGTTATAACTGACTCATCATGAACATAAATTCCAACTTTCATGGCAACATTATATTATAAATACTATATTTTATATTATGATGGTTATTTTAACCAATAATTATGTTACTATTTTTTTACAATGTTTATTAGTATAATTGTTTTTATAATGTGATGTGTATTACCCCAATTATTGTTCCTTGCAATTTTCCAAAAACATTTTCCATCTATGATTATGTTTTTATATAGTACTCATATTTAAAAGAAAATTTCCCGCAAATTGAATTTAATGGAATTTTAATGTTATTTCCGTTCATAAACATAAACACTATTGTTATTATATCAAATATAATTGAGAAATTGTATATTTATGTTATCGTAACTAAATCTCTATTATTATTTATATTGATTCAAAAAATATTATCATTGTACAACTATAAGGGTGTGTGGTTCCATGATAAACCATGGAAGGGTGGTTATATTATAAAACAAAGATGGTCATGTTAGTGATTACACACTAATTCATTTGGAAATATATAGATGGATGTCAATTATACTGGTTATTCCATTTTTACAAATTATCTAAAGAAAATTTTCCATAATACCAATACATATTGATTATTATTGATTAAGTTTTAATCATTTAATTTAATCGTTATTGACATCACATGTGTCATTATTTTTTAATATCATTAATCAAACGATTGAAAAATATTTATTATGTTCTATATTTATGTTGATATTGGTTATACTGATATGAGATTCTTATGTTAACCTCATTCACATTGATTATTTCATTCTACCCATTTTCTAATCTTATTCCTACTACCGACATTCACTTAATAATGATTATGTAATTCATTACAATTAATTATTCCTCAACCTTATTATAGTTCATTTTCCATTAGGTTATCAAGAATTATGTGGAATTATTTTTATCGAGAAGGGTTTTGTATGGATAATAAAAATGTCATAATTTGATTTAATAAATGCTAGATAATGTGATAGAATTTATCTTTTAGGGAAAATGTTACTCTTTAAGTAAGATTTTCTCATACTTTAATAAAACTCTTAACCTGAATGGTATATTGGAATATAAGTGATCTGATCATTCTTTTTGATGTAATATGTTTTAAATAGATAAATCTAGGTATCCTTTATATGTATCAATGCCATAAATGTATAGTTTATGATTTTATCATCCAATATATGAGGGAGAGTTTATATATATTATAGATGTTATTTGAGACAGGTTTAGATAAAAATTGAAGTTATGTTATTATAACAATTGATTTGATGATTTATAGAACTCGTTATATGTATAGAAAAATATGGTTGGTCATGTGTTCAAATTCATGAACAAAAAAAATTATTTTTTATGTTTTGAAATAATAAAGTGATTATGGGCACATTAGTGTATGTTTTCTTATTTTCTAGTATATTTAAATTATTTGATTAATTTTTATTAATACATAAAACTTTTTATTTATATTTTAATTTATTTATAACTAATTATTTTTATATGATCTTGGTTATCAAGTAACATTTGAGAACACAATTCTTATCCTATTGATGACCATAATAATGAATAGTTAATTGGTGAAAATGTGATTATTTGTAATTCAGAAGAATGGTATATTTTTTGGCTTGGATTAACAATGGAATTATATAAAAAATTAGGTAAATAACTATTAAATTTTGAGGACATTATGATTGTTTTAGAATATTTTTCCAATATATATAAAAACATTTAGATTTTAATTTTGGAATTACTATTAAATGTTGGGGATGAATATATTATTTCATCGTATAAAATTTTATTAATTTTTTTAATTATCTTACCACATAATAATAATTTTATTATTAATGTAATATTATTGTCAGAAAATAATTAGTATCCCTTTTATTCTTATATGTTCATAAATATTTTAATCTAGTAATTATTAAATGTAAAAATCATCATTAATAATATCATTTTTATAAAAAAGATGTGACAATTTTAAAAATTTATTAAGGTATAATGATATACTCATAAATTAAGTTATTTTTCTTATCTTCTTATTCAATATGAAATAAAATCCCTCATCCCTAATAAATGGAGCTTGAAACAGATATTTTTATTAAAATTTTTTCTGGATGAAATCAATTAATATTTTTAATCCTTTTGGTTTATTGTACTCTGGTTGTTGGCATTGAAATGATTGTTGAAATTATTATAAAAAATTATCAGTATCAGTATCTGTAATTATTTTTATATGGTACATTTATTCCATCATCATATATCCACTTCACACCTATACTATCTTATTTATAAACCAATTATGTGTTTTTGAAAATAACATTTAAACATCATTTTATCTCATAAGAAGGGGATGTTTTATTAAAAATATTAAAAATGCGGTTTTAAAAATCACATATTGGGAAATTCATTACATTTCATTACAATGAAAAAGTTCAAATTTTTATGATTTAATTTTTTAAATGGGTGTAATATTTAACACCAAAATATTTGAATGAAATAAAATTATTGTCGATATCGTATTCAATATAAAACAATGAGATAAAATGAACCAGCAAATATATGATTGTTATAAACTAGATAACATATAATAGTTTATTAATTATGTTGACTAATTTTTTATTATTATATAAATTTTATAATCTATATAAATTTCAGATACATTATTTTTATATAATCGATTAATTTTTTGTAATGTTATTTTATTCATCAAAAATTTGTTATCTTGAAAAATTATTTATTGATTGGTGTGATAAGATACTATATGTAATTTTTGAAACTTGTAGATAATTCATATTATAATAGTAATTTTATTTTTAAAATTAAAATACCAATATAATCTAGTAGATAAATATAATTTTTTTAAAGAAATATTGATTTTTAATAAATATTGAATGAAATTTGTTTTTTGTAAATGTACATTTTATTTCCCTGAAATTATATAATGTAAATTACCCATTATGTTTTTAATATGATTTTAAGTCACATAATTATTATATATATATATATAATTATTATATAATATTCATAATTGATTATGATTTTAGTATTATCAATTTTTTTAGAAAACATGATATTTCTAAAATCTATCTTGATTGGTATAATGCATCATATTTTTAATTAACTAAAAATTATAATAAAGAGATGTTATTAATTGTATTTTATTCATAATATATCTATTAATATTAATTTAAATTCATACAATAATTATTAATAGTAATAAAATTAATAGAAAATAAATATTTCTTCAAAAATTCCCTTATTGAATAAATAAATTATCATCGCATTTGATGGTTTAATCATAAATTAAATTTGTTAATTATCTGAGTTAAAATTTGAAAAATTGATTCTTTATTTAAAATGAATATAATTTTTAATATCTTATCATTTTAATTTAATTATAGATAATCTATAATAGTGAAAAAAAAATTAAATTTAAAACATGTGTTATGTTAAAAACGAGTTTACCAGTGGTTGAAATAAAATAATAATTTTTAAAATAATTAAAATACATTAATAAAATCTTTTATATTGAAATATTTAGACAATATAAGGTTTATTTATTCTGAATGGATAATTTTGGATCATTTTGGAATGAACAAAAATGATGGTAAATATTTTTTATTTAAAAAACATACATGTCATCCACACACCACACTTATAAAATGTCATTAACTCTCCTAAAAAATTGGAACAATAAAATGAAATTATATCATTCATTATAATTCCAAATTTCTTCATTAATTATGTCCTTTTATATTAGAGAAAATCAATTTATAAAAAATACTTCGTAGGAAGGCTCGTGTTGCTATGCTAAGGTGGTGGTCTAAAAAATATGTATTGTTATTATCTGGGATTTTTTTATATTTCTTCTTACTACTACATCATATATTATTCAATTATAATAATAAAATGTAATCAAAATATCATATATATATATATATATAATTTTTAATGGAATAATCAAATTCCATCTCTAATTCTATAAAACTAGATGTTGAGTCATTATTCGTGTGTACGGTGGACTAACACCTAGTATGCCGATGACTTTAATATTCCATCATCACGATTTATGAAATATTAAAATTAGGTTTCAAAAGTGTATATATGAAATTTGAATTAAATTATATATTTTTTATTGTGTATATCATATATAAAATTTTAATTTCCATTCAATGGGGGATATGAAAATGTTACTCATGTGTATGGTGGAAAATAGCCTAATGAATCAATATGCCCAATTTTTTAAGGATGTCTATAATGATAATTATAATCATTATATGACATATTAATGAGTTAATTATGTTCTTATTAAATATATATAAATATAAAAAAGATAATATAATTTTTTTACAAACAATGATAAGAGATATTGTCATTATGCATATGTGTAGACTACAACTTCAACGTTCATATGTGACTATTTTTTAAGTAATAAATCTCATCAATGATATGTATTAATATATTTAATGAATTGAAATTGTAGATATTATATTATTACCATTTTAAAAATAATTAATAACACATAAAATATTTGTAGAATTCTCAACAAGAATTTAAAATGTTACTCATTCTTACATGCGACATATAATATATAGAATCTTATTATAGTTCGTTTTTTAAAAAAATCTCTCAATATTAGTTTAAAAAGTTAAAATTATTTATAAATTATAAATTTATTATCTAATAATTATCGTATAGTGGTTGAAATAATTACAACATTGAATGTGGTTAATACATCAAATTTGTTTATAAATAATGATATGATCATCTTCAAAAAAAAGACGTTGAATTAGTTGAAAAAATATTTAAATCTATAACTAAAAAGAAATAAAATATAAAATTTCAGTATAATGTGTTAAACATAGAATTTATATAATTCCCCATAAATAAATGATACCTCATATTTTTTTAAGTAAACAATATAAATTATATCACATTGATTATATATTTAATGATTATTGATTTAGAGAATTATGCCATCAATATTACATAGAAACACAAATATTACAATGGATACACTAGTACCTAATATTTTTTGTTCACAAAATAAATCTCTTTAAAAAATATTTTTTTTCATTTTATAGATAATAATCTTAATAAGAATCATCAAAAATTATTCTGTTTCCTTACTCATACTTTTTCCTTATGGAATTTTTTAAAAAAATTGTATGTGAACAAATTGTTCATTAATTCATATAAAATAATGAATAAAAATGTTTTTTAATGAATATTTTAATCTCATGAAGTTATTTTCACTAAATAATAATTTTCAACAATAATAAAAAACAACATTATCTAACATATTGAAATAATGATATTCTTGTAAAAATCCATTGCAATATTGAATAATAAGGGTAACTAGGGGAATCTATATCATACATACATTGTATATTTCACTTCTAGCTAGGGAGTAACCTTTATGGTTATGTTTAGAATACGCATCATTGTATATTACCTAAATCACTTATGAGAAACCATATCATTTAACCTTGTCTCATTGCTCAATGCATTGGAGATCAATAAAAGGTTTAACCACCCTTAGTTTATCACTAAAATACTCATATAAATAAATAATCACCAACAACCATAACAGAATCATTAAACATAAAACAAGAATAAAGGGAAACTAACATTTCCCAATTGAAATCCCATTTTATCTTTAAAAGTATAAACTCTCCTAAAATAAAACATGTTATTTTAAAATAAGATAATAAACATGTAAGGGAATAATAAAAACAGTAAATAAAAATAAAAATATAGATTTTATTCATGTCTTATATGTTCAAAATACATTTCAGGTTATTGAAATTATCAATCAATTTTAAAAAACCAATTTATTCAATTAAAAATATTTTCTATTAAATCAATAATTTCAAATCCAATTTCATTGGATTGGATAACTTTTTAAAAATATTTTTTACATATATAAATCCGTATTTTCATTTAGAAAAAATGAACCATAATAATAATTATTTAGAATAATAATTCTTTTAAACCTTTAAAATGGTGTTTTGTTTTAAGAGTCTCACACATGTTGAGAACCACTAGAATAGAAATCATAAAATAATTTCAATATGAAATAAACTAAATATCATGGTAATATTTTAATTCATTATATAACATGTCAAAAGGGTCTTATATACAACTTAATTAATAATAACGTTTCACATTATTTTGATATCCTTAAATGAAAGGAGGTTGAGATGAAGTCCTTTTCCTTGAGTTAGGTTTGTCTTGTATGTTCATTGTTATTATATAAAAATATACATAGGTCAATTTATACTTGATTCAGTACCACATAATGTATAATATTTTCTATATCATTAAATAACATATTATAATAATTAGTTTTATATTTGATTTCATGATAGGGGGTTTATTGATATTTGGTACATTATTTGAGAATGTACAAGGTATGATATAACTAGTCCATGTGTTTAGAATTCCATAATTTATAGAATAATAATCAGTATATTATTATCATTTTTAAAAATTAATTATACATTTAAATAAAAACTATGAATTATGGTTATGAAAAATGAACAACGTTATAAAAATGAATATGTTAAGGTGTATGTACGTAGGAGTAACAATTTACATTTTTTTCATTGATCATTATGGAAATAATGTATGTATTATTTTATCATTAAATAATGTTAAAAAATAATTAATATCTTATTAATAATTTAAATAAATTAATATTTATTTTAAAACAAATGTAATGAATAAAAATCTGTCGCATTGCTTCGTGGAGGTGATAGTTCACTTGTACACACATACAATATTTTCATATTTATGCACATTGATGTAAGAATGTAATTGATAAATTACAATCATATAATGATTTATATGTCATCAATATCACATTTTAACATTATTAATGTTATATTAACCATTTATTAAAGATATATATGAAAAATGAATTTGATTGGTTCGAGGAGGTTATAGTTCACACAAATGCATGAATGATTAATATCATTCCCATTTAATGGATATATTGATGGATTTAGGTTATTATATTTAAAGAATAACATTTGAGTATACTTATGATAATTTATGGATTATTTCATATTATAGTAAGATTATTTGAAGGAATATTAAGAATAAATAAAATAGAAATACTTAAATATAAACATTATCTTTCCCTCGGATGATCACATTTCATAACAACATCACACCTCATAGGACGATGTAGTTCATAAAAAACCCTATATAATGATGGAATGAATAATAGGAATGGGAAAATAATTATATTGACATTACCAAAAAAAATTTATGTGTATGAAATACAGAACCAATTTTTATTTTTATTAGAGAAGGGATGAGAACTCTGGAAATTAATAAAATTAATAATTTAATATAAATTAAATTTTTATTAAAAATTTCCCTAACTAATTTATTTAGAATGTAATATAATATTTTTATAATACCTAGATTCTAAATAAAATTATACATGTTTGGAATATTATTTAATCCTTATATTGTTTTAAACCTTATTTTACAATTTTTAATCATTGTGTGATGTCATGTTATTTAAACATTTTTGGTTAATGTAATTACCAAAAAAATGTCAATAGACCATTAAAGTTATAATTTATCAAATATTATGACATATCCTTTCTATTTTTAAAAATATTATATTTTTTGGTATTTTTAATCATTTAAATAAATATTTTATATTTTAAAATACCAATAGTGTACATTTTAACAATATTTATTATTAAATTTTAAAAAATATCATAAAACATGATATATTAAAAATATCCATTAAATCATCACCAATATGAAAAATATATAAAATAAATTATTTTATTGAATAAAATATTACAATTTTTATTTCTTTAATATTGATAATACTATTTATTTGATTCTACCTTAAATTATGAAATTAATAATTCATCATTGTTTCACCACATAATTTAAATATTCATTCATAAAAAATTATAAATAAATTATATTAATATAGATAATCATTTTATATTTCTATATAATATTAATAGTATAATTTATAACTTATAATGCACAAATTTTATAATTGTTATAGTTGTGAGGTAAATGATTATTATATCACAGAATGTGTTTTAAATAAGTTGGTTATAACTATCACAATCACACCAAATTGGCATCCAAATACCAACAATTTTGTCCCTATAATTTTTTGGTTCGAAAATAAATAACAATATAATGTTATTAAATGTTTTAGGGTATTTTTATGTAATTATAATATTTTTTATTTTTAATTACCTGATTTACCTTCTATTGTGGTTTAAAAATAATTATTATAGCTATAGTTCATAATTTTTATAAATAATAAGGATCTATCTACATAATTGATAAATTTTGTTTAAATATATGGAATCACTCTTCAAAATTTCAAAAACTAATATTGGTGTAAATTAATTAAATATTAATCACATTGATAGAATTTGAAAACATTTTATTGATGAAAAATAGTCTAAATGTCTTATAATATTTATATCCAATTTCATTGGGATAATACTTCCAATTACCAATATTTGATTAAATGATAAAACAATTATTTATTTCAATTTTTAAAAAATTAAAAATTAAAATATAAATATATGAACAATTTAGATGAAAATTAATTTTTAAAATAATTGAAATATTTATCATTATTCGTAAAAATGAGTTTATTATTATAAAAATACAAAAAATTCAGCCAAAGTATATTTTTCCACCCAACATCAAAATTAGTTTTTTATTTTATAAAATAAAGGTTATAATGATTTCAGAAACTAGATTTAAAATGTGTTCTCCATCAAAAAGCATTAAAATATCATCTTTTGAAAAATAGTAAATTTATATATATAATTGAATTTTTTGGTATATAATTCTACGAAAATATTTGAGGAATTTTACCTAAAATATAATTCTATTATATTCAATTTTATTTTAAATTAATTTCATATTAATTTGGTAACCAATGAATAATTATATATACAAGTGTAAAAATTATGTTAACAAGTTTGTATTAATGATTCAGTCCCACCAATATATGTGTTATTTTATAACTACTATATTAAAAAATAATATATTGTTCATTGTTTAAGCTCGTTATGGAATATAATCTATGCTATCGAGCACATTGTTTCCTTTTGAAAATTCAGGATATTAAATTGTACAATCATTTTGAATTTTCTTCCACGTAATTTTAATTCAGGATCAATAACTAGGGCGTGACATTTCAAATTACCATTATTGCAATTCGACATCTTAAATGGATTAATTAAACTACATGATTAAATGATGTAATGTATTACATGAAGGTTTTTTGATATAAAACAAACTAGGATTCCATGTTAGAAAACATGAATATGGAGGAATAGAAACAATCATGTTACAATGGAGAGTGAAATCAAACATTATCAGGGTAATTATTACAATATAAAAACAATATGTTTGTAATTAGTTAAAATATCATTGATTTCATTGAAATAATTGTATACGTGTGACTTTTTTTATTTAAGAACCTTTTAACGTTGTTAAGGAGTTCATTTATATCTTAGAAAATCAGCTTAAAAATGTACATACCTTAAAATAGATATTCATCATTTAATCATATTCAATAAAAGGTCATCCTATTCTCAAAATTATTATTATTAAAAAAGAAGTTGTCCCACATGAAAAACTAAAATCAACTTATATAGAATCACATAATCTACAAAAGATGATCTATATATTTACCCATTCATTAGATATTATCTAAATTAAAAAATAATATTAAATGATATGTTAATTCTCAAAAATAATATCAATTATATGATGAAAACATATATTAATATCCAAAATTCAACAATAATACCCTTGTTATACCTAGATTATTCAACAAAACATTGTCCTTAAAAATTGTTAGAATAAACAAAAATAATATTTAAAACTAAAATTAGATGGTTTTGGTTACATATGATTCATATATAATTTTTATCATTTGTCTCCAAATATCCTCAATTACACTTTAAGTCTCAGTCAAAACCTAATTATCCTAATGATCATCATGACACACTAATGTTATCATAAATTAAATGTATCACCATAAGTACATCATAGTTTATTATAAAATATAATTCCAAATTAATTCCTCACATTAAATTTCATTGTATTCTATTTACATTGATCATGTTGGATTTCAAAAATAGTGAACAACTTCGAAATAAAATTATTCCGTTGTTGACAAAATCATTTTTCCAATCCCATGGTTATCTATTCCAAAAAAATATTTGTTTCCCAAATCAACTTATTCATAATCCTTAAAACTATATAACAAGAAAGAATAAATCATACTAACTATGGAATTCACGTAGCATATTGGTATATGATCAAGCTGTGTCAAACTTCAATTGTGGTTATGATTCCACTAGTATTTTCCTATGTGAAAGGTTGACACACCTTATGATGTTTTTATGTTATCAAGAAAAAATAAAATTCATATATCATCCAAAAAACTGGGTAATACAATCCTGAATGATGAGAAAATATATTAATCTCAATGTTTATCTCTTCCCATTAATTTTTCATTCCTTAATTTTATATCCCATATTTACTTCAATGAAGAGGATCATATAATCCCAAAAGTGTATTTCTAATTATGTTTTCAAATGATCGATAAATATTCCTCAAATAATATTTCACATAAAAATTATAAGGGTTACATATAAAAATCCTTCCAATGTAACTCCCCTATAAAGAGAGAATTAATACTTTTGATCATTTGAGAATCTTACAATTTACAATAACCATTGAATCCCTTACAATCATTCGATATTCTTAATCATCTATTATCCTTGCATTTTCATATTATTCTTTAATACAGCTTTCATAAAAAGAGAACATATATCATGTTCCATGAATTCATAATGTCAAAACATTATTCAATAAAATCATATTTCATTTTACGTTTCATCAACATGAATTGGAATTACATTTGAAAAACAAATATTTGTACGGCCATAAAGATACCATTCATGAACCATCATAGTAGGGAAATGATATTAATAATAACCATACCCCCAAAATTTAAAATATCTAATTTTTTACTTGTAATTTCAAGAACAACTCCCCATAATGTATACCCCTCATTTGATGATAATATGAGAAAAGAGATAGCGACCCCCAAGTCCCACCTCTAGTTGGCCCTTATTTGGTGAAAAGCACCGAGGGTATAGTAAACCCACATATGGGAGGCATTACATTGTAAAAGAACACATGCGATAGAGAGAGATAAGAAAGACACCAACAAAATCTAACATAGGATAAAATATAAAATAAATTCTAAGTACACATATTCGATGTCATTCCAAAAAAACTACAACTTAAAGGTGAAAAACTACAAGTACTCAATAGAATGTAAAAACAATAGAAACCATGAAGCCCGAACAGCTCTTGCAGCCACAAGCTAGTAGAAACCTAGACTGATCTCTAAACTTATCTAAGTGACCTGATAAATAGTTTATTTAAACATAGGGTGACTATAATAGTATAATAATTTGGATCCTCCCCGAAGCCTCCCACACAACAGTACATGAAGCATGCTAAAGCACATTGAACAACAAGTGAAACTAACTCATCAATTAAAAAGGAATACAATGTTCCCAACCTCACCATGGATAATCTCACAATGTAACACATAAAAGAGTGTATAATATATTAAATAATATAAATGGTAACCCACTACTACATCCCCATTGGATTGCTGATTTTACCCAACGTCACACGTCCTAAGCATCTCTCTCCCAAGAGGATTTCCCACAGACACCTCGGTGAATCATGATATATTGCACATCATGCAACAAACCCAGCACATCCATGCATGAAAAGTAACCATGTAGTTTCTGGGAGCCTCCACATCTTTCATAATGTGTATCATATGTCGGGTATTTTACCTCATACAATTACATCCCATACACCAAGTAAGGATCTTCAAACCATCACATCTTTAACAGGTTACACATATAATAGTCCATAGGAATCTATATCCATAAAATATTTTTCTGAATAACCAAAAGCCATTAAATCCATTTACACAAAAATCTGGGTAAAACTATCCATCGGGCCTACCAGCACAAGTTACCACCACGAGAAGAGAGTAGGGCCAATTGGGGTAGTTAGCCATCCTTCCTCACACCGGAATGTAGGGGAAAACACCCCCAAGACTAAGAATCCCTAGGGTGTCAGATTCTCTAAATTATGGGGTGCAATAGCGTAAATAAATTCAAAAATTATAGAATATACTATAGATCACAACCACTCTATAGGAATAACATAGTCTCAGACTCAACTACAACTAACGTCACTCGGACTCCCGACTGCCACATCCAAACTTGGTATCCTATATGAACATATCCTTTTAAAGATAATTATTAGATTATTTCATTCCCAATTTATCTGATTCACTATATGTTAATTAATTATTTTTACATTAATTAACTATTAGTAATTTTTCATTTTATATCATTAACATCACACTCAATGTCCACTGTCCCTTTAAAGTACAACATTAGCATTTCACCCTAGAAAGATCCAACCGACTGGTTTAACATCATTTATTCAATTATTTATTTGCATCATTACTTCCCCATATTCCCATTAATTCTAGAAAAACATTAAATTCTACTGAATAAAAGGGGGATCAACATGGTGAGTAGATGAAATACTCATCGAGTCTTTGCCTCTTATATAAAGAGATTATAACCATTCTCCCTTGAGAAACAAAATACGGAAATCATGTGGCATACCCCATGCGTCATCTCCCCTTTCAGAAGAAGGGTAATAAAGAACATCTTCATTGAGTAGTGGAGAATGAAATGTAGACAAACCACCATTTAGAATATTCAAGATTCAAAACATTCACATCCTACCCGTTCCATCATCCATGGTGTCCTCCCCGACACAAACATGCACAAACTAATGCATCTCGCCACTCTAGGTGTCAACTTCTTCCACACACAATAGGCCTCCTTTCCCCCACATTCAAAAATAACCATCCTAGATCACATCACGACACAAGAAGAAACAAAACAACAAACATATCAATTGGGATCTTGGAACTTAAACAAGAACCTGGGAAACATTGAACCCAACAAAGAATTATATTTTATCAAACATATAATTCTTTAATCCCTATTGTATTAATAAATTTATTATTCGTAGGTTCCAAATTTTGGAAACCTAACCAGTACGCTATCACAAATAATTAAACATGCTTACTGTGCCAATGTGATTAACATAAAATTTTTACAGGAAGAACCAGATTCATTTATATGCCTCTTTATCATTAGCCACCCAATTATTGATTACTTCCATATTTATGTTCCTTACCAATTTGCATCAGGAACAAAAAGCTAAACAAATAAAGAATAGATATCACACTATCTATGAAAACAAGATAAATAACATACGGTTGATATCAATTTATATATCTAGTTAAAATATTTATTATATCAATTATATTGTGATTGATTGGGATATATAATGATAACTATTCAGTTTCACATAAAATAAAATTGAATCAATAAATCCCCTACCTAAAATTTTTCTTGATGTTCTTTATACAAGAATAAGCCACACAACGGTTTACGATTTCCTCCCCTCGTGACAACATTATTCAACTGAGGATGTTGGGACACCACAAAAATAGTCAACACCCAAGAAAAGACTATTAGGAACATGAAGATACAATTCCAGAAAATTTCAAAGATAAACAGAAGGAGTTGAACCCAAAAGAATAAAGATATATTGTACCTTATATCAAAGTTTGATTAGTACTGATTGATTACATCATAATGGTGTGGAACCAATCCACGGAGGAAAGTTTGATTGTTCATCTCATATGGGATAGAATGAAAGGTTCGAGCATCTAACCGTTGAGAATAATGAGTAAGAACAAGGGAGGAAGATATATCATTCCTTTAGAAGATTTAATGGAGCAGTAGTTTAAGATACGATGGATTTTCTAATAATAGTTGATTGCATTAAACCACGCGGTTTAACAAAGTAAAAGCATATCAACCTTTCAAAAAATTTAATATAGGTGTTAAAACCTTATAATCATCCTTGGAGTCCTGAAAAAAGTCTTTTAATGCATTTTACTTCAAAGAAAACCTCAAAGGGGTAAAACTATAGGAAGCTGGAAAGCGCTGTTTAGTAACATGAAATTTTGAGAAGGAAAGAGTTCACCATTGCACTGTTCACATATGCCTACCAATGAAACTATTTACATAAGGTTATAGTTGACATTGTTCACATAAGGATACCATTGCATTGTTCACCTAAGGCTACCATTTCACTGTTTTCCTAAGGATACCGATACCACTGTTCACATAAGGTTACCATTGACAATATTCTCATAAGGTTACTGTTCCACTCTTAACCAAAGGCTACCATTTCACTATTCACGTAAGGTAATCAAGGAAAATGTTCACATAAGGTTACTTTTGGCACAATTCACATAATGATACCATTTCACTATTCAACTAAGGCTACCGTTGAAATTGTTCGCAAGGCTACCATTGGAACTATTCACCAAATATGAAATTTGGAAAACTGTTGAGGATATGCAACCATGAACCCATGAAAGACTTAAAACACTAGATTTTAGAAGAGGAAGGGACAAAGGGGGCTGATCCATTACATCAGATACATCTCAAAACATTCTCATCCTCAATAATTCAAAACCAACCTATAAGGGGATATAAAATATGTCTGAACAACTACCCATCAAGATTACTCTCAAAAGATAGCATGCCACAAGAAACAACCAAGGAAATCCATATCAAAAACACACATGGTTTGTAACCACAAGGGGTCATCTTTACATGATAAGAGTAAAAGGTAATATAACTCAGGGTACTGATCACGTTTATGTGACTCACATTCTGTGGTACTCTTTCCATGCCACTGGTCAGCACAAGGAATGAACCAAGGGGATTGAATTCCTGCACAACAGCCTATATATTCATTCTTCAAACACCACAAGTTTCTTTTTAAATGTTCCATCATCATAAACATTTATCTCTCTTAAATCGATGATGTCGGTGTCATAAAGATGTTAACGAAGAAGTTGTGTTACATGAAAAACATTGTGTATCTGGATCATCTGTGGGGGATGTGCTACTCGATACACCACATCACCCACATCAGATAAGACCTCGAAAGGCCCAACAATATTGGGAGAAATCATTCTCCCACATAAAACCTATATATCCCACAATAGGTAGTCACTATAAGAAATATGTGATACCCAAAATCAAACTCTAAGGGTCTCCTCCTTTAATCCACTTAAAATTTATAAAGATCCTACTCTATCTTCATCCTCTCACGAATCACCTGAAATATCTATGTTGTATTTTGAATTAGTTCCAGTCCAAGATTTTTTTACTCTCTAACCTCAGTCCAGCATAATGGAGAATGGAAAGTCCGGCCAAATAAGGCTTCAAATGGTGACATACCACTAGGGATTGAAAACTATTGTCTTAATTGAACTTTTTCAAGGGTAAGGGCCTTATCCATGAACCTCCAAAATCCATGACACAAGAGTGTAACATGTATTATTGAGTTTGAATGTTCCATTTTGTCTGAAAGTATGTTTAAGGATGAAATGCAATGATAAGGTATATATTTTAACCAAAATCATGTTGGAGACCTCTCCAAACCCTATAGGTAAAATTAGTATCTCGATCTAAAATGATCGTCCTTTCCACTCCATGAAGTCTCACCATATACTCCTGATTCTACCTTGAAAAAATTTCCAATGAGATTGACTCCTTGATTGCTTTGAAGTGGGATGATTTTGTTAAACAATCCACTACCACCAAAATAGTAACATGTCCTCCCTGAGATCAAGGTAAACCAATAAAAACATCCATTGAGATGTCCTCCCACTTTCAATGAGGATCCTCAAATGGTTGGAGTAGACCACCAAGAAAAATTTGTTTGGCCACCACCTTCTTGCAGATCATACATTGAGACACA
This sequence comes from Viscum album, assembly GCA_963277665.1. Classification (NCBI taxonomy): domain Eukaryota; kingdom Viridiplantae; phylum Streptophyta; class Magnoliopsida; order Santalales; family Viscaceae; genus Viscum; species Viscum album. The sequence continues at coordinate 593,500,037 of OY728162.1, read as the reverse complement.
ATCTCCACAACCACATGCTTCAGCCCAAGCCACCGAAATTGGCTCTTCAAGGCTCTTTAAATATTTATCAAGCCAGGATTCACTGCTAAAAGAGAAATATGGAACTCTTTGAGAACCTTCTCGTGCATCTTAAATGGAACGAATATTATTCCTTTATACAAAACTTGGTGTTGTTCATCCTCAAACCAACCATCAGTGGCCTCGCCACGATCAACATTGTCTCTCCATACCTCCACCACTAGGTCATCCAACTGGGACTCTTTGACCTACTGCACCTGTGATGAATACACCACCATCTAAAAAAGAAAAACTATGCCCCCAACCTCTACTATATAAATATGTAATACTGAATGTTCTTCAATTACTCTCCATGAGCCACCAGATTCATGAATTTCATCACTATGTGTCTTCTGACTCAGCATATCAGCTAGAAAATTCTTTTTTCTAGGAGTATTCAATATTACGAAGTCGTATTACAATAATAACAACATCAACAGATGTTCCTTGCATGTTCAAGTCATGCGGGGATAAAACATAACTCAAACTCTAATGATCTATGAGAACCACTAAGTGGACTTCAAAGAGGTAATGTCTCCAATACATCGGATACAACACCACATATACCATCTCAAGATCATATGTGTAATATTTAAATTCATGGGGACACATCATCCAAGACGCATAAGAAACAACTGATCTATGATGCATCAAAACACAACCTAACCTGACATGTGATGTCGCACATATAACATCAAACTCACCTCCCAAAGGTAGAAGAAAATGAACTGGTATAACATCAAACTCAACTCCCTCAGGTAGAAGACAATGAACTAGTACACATACTAACTTCTCTTTTATAAACATAAAATTTTCATGACCCTGATCGATCCATATGATCACTAGATCCTTCCTAGTCAAAGATGTTAGAGAATTCACAACTTGAGAGAAATTGACTTTGAACTTCCTGTAGTATCCATGAGATCAAGGAAACTTCTCACATCTGACAATTTATTGTGGGGTTCCCAAGACACAACTACTTATATTTTCAAAGGATCCATGGCTTCACCCTATAGGAACACATCATTCTCCATTAAATTGACTTCTCGAGCACAAAATTCAAATGTTTACAACATCCCAAAAAGTTGATGTTGATGAAGAACTCCCAAAATTGTGTGTAGATTTTCAGCAAGATCCTCATAAAACATGGAGTACAGAAGGTTTTTATGGATGAAAACCACAACAAAATTGTCCATGAACTCACAAAACACAATGTTTATCTATCTCATGAAAAAAACTGGTCTGTTCATCACTCCGAATGACATTAAAACAAACTCATAATTCCCATTATGACAACAAAAACAGTCTTTCTGATTTCATCATCCTTCACACGCATCCGATGATACCATGATCGCACTTTGACACAAACGTTTGAACAAAACCACACTATAATACTCCATCAAGTTGTATACATATATCTCATAACACAGAAGGGGTAATCCTATATGGGGACATTGAGATAGAGGACGATTATGGTTGATTCTCGATCACATATAAGATTTCACATTGAGTGGGTAATGCTACAACCTCTTCTAGAGTGAAATTAGGGAACTCATATATGACCCTAGGATATGAAAATAGTTGAACCTCGGGAAAACTCAGCACCAGCTTATACATCATGGATGAAAAGGATACAACATGGCTATTACCCATCAGAGGGTCTCGCTCTCCAATGAACACCACAGTCTCACCATTAGCATCAAATATCACAACCAAACTCTTTAATCTATCCATGATATCCTTCACTGAATAGAACCAATCCAATTTGAGGATGAAATCATAATGTTTTATTCGTAAAAATTTGAAATCTCCCCTAGAGTGATTCTGCCAAAACACTAGCTCAAAATCTCTATATACTTCAAACAAATTTGCTCAACCTCTAACTTGCGTAGTCAGTGGAAAGGGAAATTGATGCCTCTCTACCTCAAGTTTAATGGCATGGACAATGGTAGGTGATATGAATGACTTTGTCACTCTAGAATCAAACTAGGCATACACCTCTGTAGAAAATAAGAAAAGGGCACCTTGAATGATGTCAGAGTCTCTTAGAGCTGGCAATGCTAAAGCATGAAGATGAATATTACCTCTTACACGGCAACTCTAAACTTGAAGATAAACACCACAAAGACATTGCACTTCTCTCTAAGGATGAGGAACCTCACGGGGATGTCCTCTGCCTGCCCCATCTACCCTCTGCTAATCCAATGCTGGTGCAACTTGGTGCTGCTGCCTCGGTTGGAACAGTCCATACCGAGAAACCTGGATAGGAGTACCTGGTGTTTGATTACTTCCCAGAATGGTCGGTCACTCTCGCTGATGATCACATCTAACACCACAATAAAAAACAAGAACCTGATCCCTGGGAATAGGCTTTCAATATTCTACCCCCTGAGGAGCAAGATGCTAAGTGAATTCACCTACCCACGGCCGAACAAAAACTCTTCTTCCCTGAAAACTAGGAACCCCGGACCATAGATCTTCTTCATGAGGGATCATGATGACTCCCCCCTCATAATGATCATGTTCTGGACAAAGTCATCTTGACAACATGTTTCCTCAATAACACCTCAAGATATGTCATTAGCATAAATGGTTGACTTGGAAATTGATATATGGATTCAAAGCCTCTTAAAAATGCCTCTCTCTAGCCTCCTCATTTTGAAAAAGGTCATCAAAGTATCATAAAGTCTCCAAAAACGGATTCCAAAAACTCACACACTAATGAACCCATATCGAAGGGTAAGGTGCTCTTAACGGTAAGAATCATTCACATTAGGGGAAATAAAAATGACTCTAAACTTGTCTCTAAATTCCTCTCATGAGATCACTAACACCTCCGGATCCTTGAGGAATTCGAACCACCACTGCCTCACTGCTCCAGAAAACATCTTCACAACTAAGAACCCCTAGTGCCCTTTTTTAGTATGGAAAGAACTAAAGCCTATATTGACCCCCTACAACCATTATTCTATGACTGCATCTGAAATGGAGCCCTTTTACTTCTTCCGAAAATAGCGCTAAAACTCTCCGAGTGTCCTCCCCAATGTATCATTGTCATCAACCTCTACCCGACGATGATCTGCTAGCACATCCTACTAGACATCTTCTATGTAATCATAAAAAGGACGTTGACCAATATCCAAACATATAAAATAACAAATCATTAGAGATCCTAGAAATGAAAAATGGAATACTCAACATCAATTAATTAATTTTTCACATTTATTTATTATAAGTAACCCTATCCCATGGTCAGCCTAATCAAAGCTAGGCACAATGTAAAATGACGCATGATCTTTCCTAGGTCTCTACCCGATAACAAGTATCACCTCATTTAGTAGTCATTTTAAAGATAAATTTATGTATATCTGATCACAGGGGGCCCTAAAATCATATGTCTCAGCATGTCTCCAATGTTTAAATCACATTCTATATATGACTGACACTGTTTCCCTACCAACCCATGCACCCTGAACTGTGCCTAACTCAAAAATCCATCTTATCCCTCAACCAAACCTATGATACCACTCTTTCACGACCCCCTCCCCATAATGTGTACCGCTAATGGGTCAGCAATGTGAGAAGGTAGATAATGACCCCCAAGTCCTACCTCAAGTAGGCCCTGAGATAGAGACAAGCAATGAGGGTATAGTAAACACACATATTGGAGGAATAACCCTCTAATAGAACACATGCGAAAGTGATTGAAAATAAAAACACAAAAAAATCAATCTCAGGATTAAATATACATGAAATCCCAAGGAAACATATTCAATGTCATGAAAAATAACTAATACTGAAATGGGGAAAACTACAGGTACCCAAAAGTAAGTAAAAATAGCATCAACCACTATGCCCAAACTGATCATGCAACCCCAAGCTAGTAGAAACCAACCTGATCTCCATCATGATTCATGTAACCTGAAAAAATGTCCATATAATCATAGGGTGAGTATAATAGTATACACAATAGGATCCTCCCCTAATCCTCTCATGAAACTGTATTGAAAGCATGATAGATCATAGTGAAAAACAAGTGAAACTAACTCATCCCCTAAAAAGACATACAATCTTCCCACCCTCACCATGGCTACTCTCAAATTAGAACTCATAAAAAAGTATATAATATAATAAATAATATCAAGGGTACCCTGCTACTACTTCCCCACCATTTTTACACTTTTCCCCAACATCACACATCCTATGTATCTCTCCAGAAAAAGGCTTTCCTCCAGACACCTAGTCGAAGCACCACAACATAAACGTCAAGCCACAAAACCACCACATCAATCCAATAAATTTAACCTGGTAGTGTATGGGTTCCACCATAACTCACGTAATGTGTATAATGCATCGGGTATTATATGTCAATCCATTAAAACCCATACACTGAGTAAGGATCCTCAATCCATCATATCCAATACATGTTACACCTATTGTAATCTATATGAAACTATATCCAGAATATATGTCGGTGAATAACCACAAGCCATTACAGACTTCTACACACACATATATGGGTAAAACTAACCACTCTTGCTACAAGTAAATGTAACCACCGAGAGAAGAGTGTTGGGATAAAGGGGGAGTCATCCATCCATCCCCCCAATGATTTGGAAAACACTCCACAGGGATCAGAATCCCTAGGCGGTATGTTTACCCAACTGACGGGGGTAGAGTAATATATAGAAACACAAAAATTAACTAATATATTATAGATCAAAAACACCGTATGGGAATAACCTAGTCTCAGTCTCAACTGCAGCTAATAACTCTCGATCTCCAGGCTACCACTTTTAACTCCAGGCTGTCACTTCTATGACTAGGTATCCGTTAAGCACACTACCATTTATAGATATTTTTTAAATTACATCATTTCTTTTTTATCAGTTTAACTTTATGTTAATTAGTTATTTAAACATTAATTATCCATTAAAAATCCTCATTACATTTCATTAGCATCACACCAAAATTCTGATATCCCTTTAATGTACTACCTTAGCATTCCACCCTAGTGTTCTCCAACACCATGGGTTAACATCAATTATTCAATAATTTATTTACATCATTACTTCATCATATTCCTTGGAATTGAAGAATAAAATTCTATGATACTAAACACAAGGGTGATCAACATGGTGAGTAGATGAACTACCCGTCGAGTCCTTTCTGTATATAACAAGAGCTTAGACCCATCCTACCTTGAGTATCAAAATAAAGAATGCATGTGGCATTCACCACGCATCTTCGACCCTTTTGGAATAAGGGTATGCAAGAAAATATTACCTGAGTAGTAGTGAAATTGAAGAATATAAACAATCATTAATAATCAGATAACATCTAAACATTCCCATACAACCCATTCCATAATCCACAATGTCCTCCCGGACACACACGTGGATAAAACGGTGCATCATGCCCCTCAATGCGTCAACTGATAAAACAAGCAACAGGACTCCACGCACCCCCATATCACAAAAGACATCCAGTATCACATTAAAACACAAGAAGTATGAAAAAACATCATATCAATTGGGTTATGGGGCCATAAAAAAAGAGAGGTTAACTCATAACCCGACAAGGAATTATGTTTTATCAAACAACCAGTTCTTTGATCCATCTTGAATTAACCGAATTATAATTTGTAGAATCCAAATTTGGGAATCCCAACTAGTAAGCTATCACAAATAATTAAACATGCTTACAGTGTCAATTTGGTTATAATAAAATTACAACAAGAAGAACCAGATTCATTCACATGACACTTTATCATTAGCTAAACAATTATGGATTAATTCTGGAATTACATTCTTTACTAATTTACATCACGAACAAAAGCTAAACAAAAAATCATAGATATCACACTATATAGAAAAACTTGTTGCAATAACATATGATGGATATCAATTTATTTATCTAGTTAAATAATTTACCATGTTAATTCAATCATGATATATTGGGATAAATCATGTTAACTATACATTTTATTGTAAATGAAAAGAGAAGAAATGAATACCCTACCTCAAATTTTTCTTTACATTCTTCATACAAGAATGAACAACACAACATTTTACGATCTCCTCCATAAGTGACAACTGTATCAAATTGAGGATGCAGAGAAACCCCCACACTGGTCAACCCCCTAGAAAAGCCTATTAGGAACATAGACATACAAATCCAATGAATGGGACATAAAAATAGAAGGAAATGAACCCAAAAATAATGATGATAGATCATACTATATATAGATGATCGATCGATACTGCTTGTTTGCATCAAAACATAGTAGGACCAATCCACGGATAAATGTATGATTATATAACTCTTACGGGATGTAATTTAATGGTTTCCTCAATTTTTGAAAATGATTTATTTGATTCTGGATCATCGCATTGTTTCAAATATTCCCTGATTTCTAAGAAAATTAGATATTTCCAATTTGGTTTAACAAGGGAGTTTTCAGTTAAAACTCCTAAGGAAAGTATCATCGCAACAATGTTTTCGGAATCCATTCCCATTAGAGAATATAATTGTTCTTTATCTGCTGATCTTAATGTCATACTAATGACTGAATTTGATATAATCCTTGGTATGTATTGGATTTCATACCATAATTCATAGATTTATTTTAAGAATTAGGAGGATGCGATTTTTGATGATGATGATAAAATTCACCATATCTTTTGAGTAGAATCATCACCCCTGAATTCTTATCTAAATCCACCCCCAATAGATCAACTAAATTCAATTATTTGGGAGGAATAGAATGAAATAAATGTTGGTGAGGAAAGGAATGATCAAATAGAGGATGTACCTATTGTGAAATAATATGTATACGTGTTTCCAGAAGAATTACCTAAATATCCTCAAGAATGAGAAATTGACTTTTCAATTGATTTAATTCCTTGTTCAAGGCCCAAATCAATGACCCCTTATAGAATGGCAACTGTGGAATTAGTTTAATGAATGAATCAACAAGGGGAATTGAGTAAAAAGGGATTTATTGGCATAGTGTTTCTCCATGGGGAGCCCATGTTTTTTTTGTTATGAAGAAGGATGGATCTATGAGGTTATGCATCGACTACATGGAATTCAATGATATAACAATAAAGATCATGTATCCCCTACCTCGCATTGAAATTTTATTTGACCAAGTGTATGTAGCTCAATAATTTTTAAAGATTGACCTTAGATCTAGATACCATTAGTTGTGTGTGAAGAAGGAAGACATTCCGAATACATCATTTCAAACCAGGTACGGTCATTACATGTTTACAGTAATGCCTTTTGGATTTACTAATGCACCCTCTTTATTCATGAATCTAATGAACAAAGTTTTCAAGAATATCTCGATGATTTTGTAGTGGTATTTATTTATGATATATTGGTATACTCCAAATGCTATAATGATCATGAAAATCACTTTCACATTATCCTGAAGTCTATTAGAAAAAATTAATTATATTGGAAATTCAGATCAGGTGTGCTGAAAAAAGACGGGAAACCTCGTGTCCGTCGATTCTCGGGAAAAACCTGCAAAAAACCTAGATTCTCAATCTCCAACCCTTATTAATCGCAACTATTTTTTCAATGCTTTCTATGTGTTCATGGAATATTCCGATCCCTCCTAGGAAGCTGGTTTGGCACTCTCTCAGGCGACGTTCAAGGTATCTTGAATGACCGAGAACGAACAATCCAAACAAAACTATATAGGGACATCAAAGGAGATCTCCTTCGTGGAAGCACTTAAAGGTACTGATCTAAATGACATGAAGACTTCTATTACCTATTTTTTCAATAAACTATAGGATGGAAAAAATTTCGTATAAGAGAATCTAGATGCTGTGCAATAGAGAGCTCAGATATGCAAATATTAGCTTTTAGGAAAGATTAATTTTGTCAAAGTAGATCGTCCCTGGCACATTATTGATTTAAAAGCTATATTAGCTCACTATTGGGTTTTCTTGAACTAGAAATTAGTTCCATTGGGTATGGGGTACTTTCATTTTTTATTTATCACACAAGAACATATTTATTAGGTATAGAAAATAGGGAGAAAACATTTGAAATCTGGAAACCATAGACACTTTGAATGGGATTATGCTTTTAATACTATAAAAAATAGAAATAATGTGTCTCATGTGTAGATTAGATTTCATGGGTTGAACTGGTTTTCCAGGAATCCCAATAACTTAAATGATATAACCTCTTGCATTTGCACCCCAGTTATAATAGATCAAAGAACTCTTAATGTTGATTTGGGGGGGTTTTCCTAGGTCATGGTAGAGGTTACTCTTGGAAAAGAACTGCCTAATGTTATTTCTTTCACTGCAAAAGATTACAAAACTGATATTAATATTGTATATAAATGACTCCCTCCATACTATGAACTGTGAAAGATTGTTGTAAATAATCTAAATAGTTGTAAGGTTATTAGGAAACACGTTTCCAAAAATTTTTAAAAGGATCAGAAGGAAGTTTGAAAAAGTAAAAAATAAAAATCTCATGTTACTGAAATTCTTGAAACTAAAAAAGATTAAAAATCAAGTGTGCGTCAGAAAAAAAACATATTTTCCCCTCTTAACCATACATTTGATAAATTGGGAGAATATATTGTTCAGGATGAGGAAGAAAAGTTTCTATATGATGAGATTAAGGCCAAGGTTTTTGATATGATTAAAAATAATAATGAACATCATGTGCTAGTAATAAACTACTCCTAAAACACTTTGATAGATACTGTTATATCTAACATGGATGAAACAGATAAAAATGAGTTATGTAGGCTTGAAAAACGGGATTTTGGGAAAGAATGCATCAAGAATGCCATGAAACAAATTCCCAACCCAGATGAAAAATAGATTTTCAATACTGATTTCAATCATAATTCTAACCAAAGCAATAATATGAATCTTTCTGACATGCATCAATATGGTAATTCACTATTAATGCATTCTGGCTTCACTGTCTTATCTAGTTCTGAATGTAATCTTGTTCCTGTTGACTGCCATGCTAATTCTGTGAATGTTGTACATTGTGTACCTTCCACTGCTCATCCTATGATCACAGTTTCAGATCACAATATCAATACTATCTCCCCTAACTATCCCGCGAATCTACAACACAATAACATTGTTTCCTTTTCACACACTGAACCAAATGTCTGTCAACTGTGTATGATACCACCTAATGATTCAAATAATAATGTTTCTGCTACAAAGAATGTTTTTATTATACACCGGATGTTGTACAAAACTAAGTTATCCCTGCTTCATCCTTGGATTGTGTTAAAATACCTTTGTCTGAGACCCAATCAGTCCCAAAATTTGGACTCCTAGAACAGAATTTAGATTTTGTTTTTGACATAGCACAATAGGACAGTCCTAGAAATGACAATCAGTTTACATGTAATTCTCTTAATTTTGTTCTGAATGACTCAAATAGTAAATCAGAACCTATTAGATCTCCTAGTCAGAAGTTTAATAAAAAAATGCCTCACCTCAGGAGGATAGATTATATAATAGAAATAAATGCTTAGCTAAATAAAAAAGGAGCTCTAACCCCAAACATCGTTCCAAATGAATCTGATTTTTTGGAACTATAGGTTATTGCATACTCTTACACTATTTTTGTTCTTAATTTTTTTAACAACTCTCAATCATAAATTTTTTCCTATTGCTGAAATGAAAGAAAACATTTCAAAATGATTTTCTCTCGTTAGTACTTATCGTTACTATTTATTGGGTCCCTACAAAGATTGTACTTATGTGGAATATTTATGGATATTTTATCATAAATCACTTAAAAATGATTCTTCCATCACAATATATAATCAATTGTTCACTTGTTAGTTTACTTATGAAAATAAATACATCTTTTTCACTATGATTTATGCTGAGAATAGATATCATGATAGAAGGCCATTGTTGAATGACATTGTAGATCTATCTAATTCTATCCAAGACCCTTGGATAGTAATCAAAGACTTTATTTCTACTCTTTCTCCCAGTGAAGAAATTCGACCGGATCATTCCCCTATCACATCGCAAGAATTTAAAGCTTCTATTCATGATAGAAATATTCCTGAAATTAATCAATCTTGTGCTAAATATACTTGGTACAAAAGACACTATAATAAAATGGTTCCAAGAAAACTTATAGATCTCTCACTAATATTTACATGCTTGAAAAATGGGACTATGTTTCTGTTGTCATGGTTCCCAGAATAAACTCTGACCACCATCCAATTCTTGTAAACCTCCATTCTAATAGCACAAAACCCCCTATCCCTTTTAAATTAAATTTTTCTTGATCTGAGGACCTTGACTGTGACTCTTTTATTAAAAACGTTTGGAGCTCTATGAGCCAACAACATGATCCATATGCATGTATTAACAATCATAAATTTCTTAAATAGGTCTTAAATAACTGGTGTAGAACCAAATCAAAAAAAATTGACAAGGACATTCTATCTTTGGAACTTGACCTCACTCAGTTTCAAAATAGAATGACTAGCTCTAATTTTTCACTGTATCTCCAACTGTAGATCAATACAACATTAAATCTAAACTCTTTACTATCTCTTAAAGATAACTTATGAAAAAAACTCAAAACGAATTTGCTCTCTAATGGAAATAGTAACACTAAATTTTACAACTCCTTACAATGAATTAGGAAAATTAATCGACCTCTTAATTTAATTATACATGATGACATTCTTATATATTATGAAGAGATAATTTCTAATCATGTCGTATCTTATTTTCTTGACATTTTTAATGGATCTGATGTAAATAAAGAGCTTAGACATTATTTCATTCCCCCAATGGTTGAAGAAGTTGATAATGGTTGCCTTCCATCTATACAACTTGACCATGAAATAAAAGATATCGTTTTTAGCTTAAAACATGATAGTACCCCAGGTTCAAATGTCTTCAAAAATGGTTTATATCAGCATTACTGGGACATTATTCACACTAATTTCTATAAACATGTCAAGACTTTTTTCCACACTGGACATCTCCCACATGGCCTTAATGCTAAATTTATTTCTTTAATACCTAAAGTGGATAATGCTTCTGAAATTCATCTTTTCTGGACCATTTCCCTTATCAATACCTTATATAAAATCATTACTAAAATTATTTCTAATCGTCTAATTCCTATATGTGATAGGATTGTTACCTATAATCTATTTTGATTTATTAATTGTAGATCTATATAAGGTTGCATTTTTGTTGACACAAAACGTAATAATATTTTAAACAAAACTAACAGAGGAGGGAACATTGATATAAAGATGGACATTGGGAATGATTTTGATACAATTGACTAGGTCTTTATTTTTAAAGGTCTTCATAATTTTGGATTCAATGAAAATTTCATCAAGAAAATCAATACGTTATTTCACTCCGCCCACATCTCCATTAGATAAATGGTTCTCCCAAAGGCTACATTAAGTGCTCTAATGGTGTTAGAGATGGGGATCCTATCTCTGCCATTCTATTTTCTATTACTTATGACTACCTCAGCAGATTGATTCTACAACTTGTGTATTAGAACAAACTCAGAGCTATTCAAGACTATAAGAACTTGAATGTTCCCACTCATCTTCTTTATGCTTATGATATCATCGTTTTTCATGAATGTAAAAAAAGAAATATTAAAGTTCTCAAGACTTTTCTTTTTCATTATGAAGATGTCTCGGGAAAATCTATTTGTTGGAATAATTCATATATATTTTTTGGGAAATTCTACCCTTTGAGAACAAAAACTCTAATTATCAATAGTCTCAGTATTAAAGATGGTTCCCTCCTGTTCACCTATCTTGGGGTTCCTATGTTTTGTGGAATACACAAATTTGGTTACTTTTCCAATATTTTTGATCAAATTACACATCAGCTCTCTACTAGGAAAGGTAAATCTTCGTCCATGCTGGAAGAATATGCCTGGTTAAATATACCATCATCTCAAAAATGGTTTCCTCGTTCGTGATTTACAAATGGTATAGTAGTAGAAATAAAAAACTTAATTTTTTCATTAATTTTTTTTTCTGGACCGGTATTATCAATGAAAGAATACTAATAATGGTTCCTTGGAAGAAATGTTGTAAACCTTTAGATAAACATGGTATTGGAATTAAAAATCTTGAAATGTATAACAATTATTTTCTAGCCAAGATTGTCTGGAGAATGATTCATAATGCCAACAATAATATTGATTATCTCAAGCAATGATTTCTCAAAAAACATCAAAAAGAAAACTTTATTTATTTGCAATCCTCTATTCAGTCCTCTATTAGAAATATTTATCATAAGATCATGATCAATGCTAGATGGTTAGTTAACAAAAATTCTTCTTTGAAATTCTGGGATGATAATTGGAAAAGTTCTTCCTTATCTTCTTTGCTACCTCCCAACCATTCTCTTGAAAACATAAATATTTCCATTAAAGATGTTATTCACTCAAAAAAACATGATATTCCTAATAACATTAACTTCATTATTGAAAATTAACCCTTTTCGACATATGAAGACTAACCAATCTGGGAAGCAGCTCAAAATTGCGTTCTTGACTCTAAATATTTTTACAATAATAATTTATTGAACTCCAATGATGGTTTTTGGTGGTTGAATGCTTTTAACAAGCCTTGGATAAAACCTTCAAGACTCCCTCTTATATGAAGAATATCACAAAATAGAATTCCTACTGAAGTGTGTCTCCAATCCTTCGGTATTCATCTTTTCTCAATTTTTCATGTATGCAATCAACATAGGGGAAGACATTAATCATATTTTTATTTCATGTGATAATGCCTTTTATCTTTGAAATTACTTCTATGTCATTTTTAATTGCAGATGTAATTTTACGGACTCATTAATGTCTCAAATTAAACGATGTGTCAATCATGATGCCTCTAAAAAAATTAAGAACTTGTTATCTACTGCAGTTTCGAAATTGATGTGCATGATATGGTATGAAATAAATAATTTTATTCACAAAAAAGGCTCATTAAATCTCAATGCATGTAATGATAGAATTCAAAATTGCATTCCAAGAAGCAGCTTCTATCCAGAAAGCGCACTGCAACAACTCTATTAATGACTTCGAGATTCTTTTCAAACTTTAGATTTTTGGCATCTTCAAGAATCCAAAAGGTACCCTTGATGTTTTCTAGAACTTCTTGATTCATAGATGGATTATAGTAACCATTGATGGCACCTAGAAAATAAATCCTAGCCTGACGGGTTATTGAGTGATTTTTTGAGATTACCTGGATCAATTACATGGATGATTTTATGGTACTTGTGGAATAACCTCCTCCCATGAAGTTGGAATGATGGCTACAATACATGATATCAATTTTTCTGCTCAAAAAGGATGGAGGAAGATCTGGATCTTCAGTGATTCGACCACAATTTTCCAAGCTATCTGGAATTGGGTGATTCCTTTATTCGCCGCTTACCACCCACAAGATGAGATGTATGGATAAGCTTCGGGATATCAACTACATTGTCACACATGCTTATTAGGAGGAGAATGTGATTGCAGATGCTCTTGCCAACAATGGTATCAACCATGAATTAACATGGTCTGATGCCCTGCCTCCTGAATTTCATCATGTTTATGAAAAAGATTGTAAGAAACTCATATTTTTCAGACTCATGTAACTCATTTCTTTAATACTCAATAAAGTTTTCCATGGACTTTTGATTGTGGCACCACCTTCTTCAAAAAAACTGAATTATATGGGATGTTTGGAATGTGTGAACTCTGGCTTCAGGAGATTTCTTTTCAAGGCCAAATTGTCTCCGAAGATGTAATCTCTATTGACCCCTCTAAGACAAGAGAAGTCCAATAATGTCCAGCGCCTACGAGTATAACTAATTTAAACCGTAATATTGGTTTGTCAGGTTATTATCGACGTTTCACCCAGAATTTTTCACGGTTTCCCAATCCATTAACAAATCTCACAATTAAAGGGGTTAAATTTGTTTGGACAAAATATTGTGAAGAATGTTTTGAAGAACTGAAGAGAAGATTATTCAATGATACTATATTGAATATACCATCTGGGAATGATGGGTTCTTTATTTATAGTGTTGAATCAAAGAAAGAACTTGGTTGTTTCCTTATGCAGAATGATAGGGTTATTACCTATGCATCACGACTGCTGAAAATTCATGAGCAAAACAATCATACTCATGATCTTGAGTTAGTAGCTGTAATATCTGCATTGAATATTTAGAGACACAATCTCTATGGGGAAAATATGATATTTATACTGATCATAAGAGTTTGAATTAAATTTTCTCAAAGAAAGAACTCAACATGAGGCAATGGAGATGGCTTGAACTACTCAAGGATTATTATTGCATGATACACTACCCCTTGGGGAAGGAAAATAAGGTGGAAGATGCTTTTAGGAGAAAGGATCGTGGAATTTTGAACAGTATGAGAGTTGAAAGAGATACTATTTTCATGGATCTAGTAAAGATGGATATGGGAATCAGCATGGAAAGTGAAACATGAATACATTTTCAAATTGGTATTGAACCATCCTTACTAGAAAGGATAAAAAGTTCTCATACTGATGATGAAGAGTTTCAAAAGAAAATTACAGCTGTGAATGATGGGAGATTGAGGGACATTGTGTATAAAGAAGGAATTTTTCAATTTGGGAAGAGACTTTGTGTGCCCAAAATACATGATCTAAAAAGAGAATTTTTGGATGATTCTCATAGTTCCTATTCATCTATTCACCCTGGGAGCAACAAAATGTATTGAGAATTGAAAAAACATTAATGGTGGGACAACATGAAGAGGGAGATTGCTGATTTTGTGTCAAGATGTATGTTTTTTCATCAACTGAATGATATAAGGCAACAAAATGTAGGAGTCCTGAAACCTCTTCCCATACCGGAGTGGAAATGGGATTATATTACGGTTGACTTTTTCATGGGACTACCAAAGTCTCCTAGAAGTAATGAGGCACTAGGGGTCATTGTTGATCGTCTTACCAAGTCAGCCCATTTTCATGCTATAAGAAAATATATATACCACTTGAAAGTCTAGTAATACTATATATTAATGAATATGTAAGACATCATGGAGTACCCCAATAAATTTTTTTGGATCGTGATCTGCGTTTTTCATCAATATTATAGGAATGTCTTTAGAAATCCCTGGATACTAAGCTTTGATTGAGCACTTCTTACCACACCCTAACTCATGGACAATCAGAACGAACTATTCAAACCTTATATTACATGTTGAGATCCTGCTCACTTGACTTTCAAGGTATGTGGGATCAATATTTACCTCTGGTAGAATTTTCTTATAACAATAGCTTCCATTCAAGTATTCAAATGGAACCATATGAAGCGTTATTCCGAAAGAGATGTCGCACAACAACCTGTTGGGATGATGTTGGTGATAGAAAACACATAGGACTAGAACTTGGGGAGGAAATGATGGAAAATGTGAAGGTAATCAAAACTCACATCAAAGAAGCTCAATGTATGCAGAAGATCTATGATGATAACCGAAGGAAGGATTTTCAATTTCAGGTAGGAGATCATGTTTCCTTAAATGTATCTCCATGGAAGGGAGTTAACCATTTTAGTATGAAAGGTAAATTTAGTATAAGTTACATCAGACGTTTCAAAATTCTAGAACAAATTGGGGTTGTAGCTTACCATTTGGAAATGCTGCCAAGTCCCTCCAAAGTTCGTGATTTGTTCCACGTATAAGAATTGAGAAAATAGATACATGACCCAATGCATGTACTCACCTGTGAGGAATTAAAACTGCAACCCGGTCTATCTTATTGCAAATAGCCTGTCAAGATTCTTGATACAAGAGAACAAGTGATGAGAAACTGGATGACTCATGTAGTAAAAGTTCTATGGTGAAACCATAAATGGAAGAGGCAATGTGGGTACCCAAGGAACTTATGATGAAGAACCACCCAAGCCTTTTCATACAGTAGTATCTTAGAAATTTAGTGGATGAAATTATTTGAAGGAGGGGAAAATGTAACACCCCAAACATCCCCAGTACGTTTCTCTTTGAGTAATACAATAGCGTGTGTTGTACGAAACATCGAGTTCCAACACACCACAACCAAACAAACTAGCAGTTATGAATAGTAATACAAGATTTTTGAAATTTTATTGATTTTATCTTTTGAAATGGACATCATTTTTGGATTTGGAATATCGAAATTAACTTTGGATGAAGTTTTGGTATTTTTCTAAAAACTTTTAAATTTTTGATGAATCGTGAAAAACACTGAGTTATAGTTTAAAACAGAATTTTTATTTAAATAATTATTTATTTTATATAAATTTGTTTAGGTAAAAAGAGATATAAAATACCTATACTAGTTTAATGTAATTCATTTATGTCGGTATATAATAATTTTAGATATATAAAATTTTTATTGACCTTTTCGCCGTCTTTTACCCATCTCATAGAAGAATTTGATAATTCACATAAAACATAATTTTACCGCTACTTTGATTGGAATTTAAAAAATCAGAGAGAAACAGTTGATATTAGTGTGTAAAATGTTGTTTAATAAGATGAAAATAATTTTTGATGAATTATATCTTTTTAATTTTATTTACCACGATTAAAATTAAATAGGGTAATTAAAGGTAAAATTACATTATTATTACCATAACACATGTCCTAATTCTATTGGATAAGTATAGTTCTACCTAAAACATCCTTAAATATAAAATATTAACCTCTTGGGTCCATATGGATTAGATTAGGAGATTTATTATTTTTTAATTCAAAAAAGAGTTCAAAGAGTCAAAATCAAAGTTTAATAACTAAACCATTTCTTCTATAGGGTTATACATATGATACATTCGACAATAAATATTAATTATAAAGCCATATAGATTTCTTACAAAAGGTTATTTAATTTATATTTTTATACCATAAAAATTTATATTATTTTTGACACAATGCTGATGAATCAATTACTTAATTAATGAAATATTAAAATAATTGATATTATAAATATCCAAATAAATGAAATTTCAGACTTTTTATGAATTAAACTATTTTTCTAGTTTAATATGACATACTAGGATTGGTTAGATGAATTGTTTTTGAAGTGATAATGCTGTTATGAATTTATCAAAAACATAATACCCAATAGTGTCAAAATTGACAAAAAATTGTTTTTAAAACCAATATTATATTATTAATTGATAATCTATTCCAAAAAATGTATGGTTTGGAAAAATGAATTATATAATTATAGGTTTATCATTATTGAACCACTTGGGGGTCTTTTGGAATTATATAGTAAGTTTATTAACTATATAATATAAAAATAAAAAGAGACACTGTAAATGTCAAACTATGTAACTAAGAGTTAAATCTAAATGATAAGGTTAATATAGAAAACTAAACCTTTATAAAACCTATTGGTTGAGTTTTTTTTGACACATAACCACCTTAGAATTTAATGAATCCACTTTGGATCCATTAAAAACCGAAAATTATTTTATTATATAATTGTATTTATAGCTTTTCCTAAGGAGCCTCTCACTCCTCTAATAAAAGGGAACTCCCCCTTCTATCTAATTCACACCATAAAATCCATTTGGCTCGGCCAACCTATCATTACCCATCCCCAGGGCCCATGCCGTGACTACCCCAAGCCCTCCTTTCATAGGCCAGGGGATGGCGACTAGCACCAAAGGTGTAAATCCCCATAAAAAGGGAAGGCATTGCCTTTACAAAATGAAAAAACACACAAAAAGAGTACAAGCATAAGGTACGCTAGGTAAAGTAGTAAAACAAACGTGCTAATAGTACAATGGTCATGAAATACAAGCCCAAAAGAAAGGTACAACTACAATTGAATGTAAAGTACAACTCAAAGGTCAATAGTTGAAGGGTTAAAAGAAGATCCCGGATCATCCTCCGGGTTCCTACCTGAAGGGTAGGTATAGATGTCCTCCTCAGCACTCTATGTCTGTCCGTCTCCTCCGGGTACCGACTCGTCATGGGATCCACCTCCGGGTACAGACTCGTCATGGGATCCACCTCTGGGTACCGTCCAACTCTACAAGTCTCAACCACGATCAGTGATGTCTGTCGTCGTCGGTCAGTACCCGAAGAGGAGGCGTCTCCCCTATTGTCATGGAGTAAAGGATAGAAGGCGCGTTCTCGTTCTTCCTCGGAGGATTGGGGACCGAGTTCCTCTTATTTATCTTCATAGGTTTCCCCCACCAAATTATCTTCCCCAAAAAAAATTAAAATAGCCTTCACCTATTTAAAGTAAATACAACCCTTTCAAACTAAATCAATGAACCAATTCATTAATTATGTTAGTAGGCAACTTTAATGGTGGAGAGGAAGGTGGAGAGGCTACATAAATGAAGAAGAGTTACAAATTAAATCCAGAGGTGATTAAGGGAGGTTTCAAAGAATTAAGGGGAGGTGAGGAGTTAGGGCCTCGTGTGGGACCTACCACACTAAATCCTCTCATGGGAGGTTAGGTGGGTGGGGGCCCCACAAAAAACTCCCCTTGGTAGGATTTAACTACCTTCCTTAAATAAAATTTGTACACAAAAAATTTTATTTATTTTATTCTAAACCCAAAAATTATCACTCAACCTGTTTATAACGAAACTATGGTAATAGTCCCCTTAAGTGAATACCGGAGTTGAGAATTAATCGGTGTCCTCTTATTTCAATTCTGAGCACTGGTACAAAAGATAGAAAAACCCGCTCGTTCGTTAACTGAACGTACCCAAGCTAAACATTGGGAATTTATTCCGGGCACACCGGGACTTGGAATAAAGTGTCGTCAGAAACTGCAGTCTCGTAAAATTCTGAAGAAAATAAGAAAAAAAATTCCTTGAAATATCCAGGTTTTTACATTACTCCCACCTAAGGGATTTACGTCCCCGTAAATCTATAACACGAACTAGAAATACTAAAGGAGGTACTAAGAACGTATCTGAGCCTTCCACTCCATGTTCTCTCCTGGAGGTTCTTGTGCCGCCAATGGAAGCACACAAGAGGAATCGACCGTCCTCGTAGTACCTGTTCCTATCGATCCTCAACCTCTACAAGAACCTCTTTGAATTTCGCCCCATCATTGATGTCCAGATCCCTGTGGTCGATGATTTTTGAAGGGTCATGCATGTATCTCATCAGCTGAGATACATGGATAACACTGTGCACACGGTGCAACTGAGGTGGAATGGTCAACTGCTAAATCACTTCGTCTACACTGCAGAAGACCTAGAAAGGTCCGTTGAATATCGAAGATAACATTCCAATTCGGCCACATTTCCATAGACCTTATCGAGGTGAGACATGTAAAAAAAATTGGTCACCATCCTTGAACTTCAATGGTCTCTGTATCCTATCAACCTATGATTTTTTCCTTCTCTCTGCAGTCTTCATCCGCTCCTGGATGAACTGCACCTTCTTCGTCATAGCTTGAACCATCTCTGGTTCTACACGTGTTGACTCTATCACTATCCACAAGTAATATCGTGGCCTACTGCTGTCTCGATATCCCCATCAGGTGAATATCAGTCCTCCAACTGTGCACTTCTACAACAACGCTCCCCTTCCCTGGAGTATAGACTATCTCGAAGTCATTTTCCTGGAGGAACTAAAAACTAAAAAGTCTTTCTATCGTGGGGTTAAGGCGAGCTGAATCAAGAGTGATTGGCCCCACCCTCTTAAGCATGAGTTTATCCTTGGGCTTCTTGGGTTTCCCTTTTCACCGACCAAGGAAAAACCCTATCCCAAAGTTGTAGATAAACCACCAACTTTTTTCCTAATACCGTCAATTTGTGTATGAACGGTGATTGCCCAGTCCATACTCAAAATAACATTGTATGTCCTCGACGCTTCCATCAAGAGGTTCCAACTGACACTCTCACCTCAAGGGTCAGATCACACCGTCAGCGTAAGTGTGATTATCGAGTCTCCTCCCAATGTTATCTCCAGAAGTGAGGGTCATGTCAATGGCTTAACCAGAAACTCTAGGTCTGGGACAAGATTCGTGGAAGGAATTGATGATTCCTATCAATATCTTATGGTACATTAGCTAGTATAAGACACAGTTCGTACTTCGAATCATCCCTAGAGCCTTTCGGTAGCACTCGTTGACCGCATGAAACAACTCTTTCCCCTTACCTTTATCTCCCTAATCCTAATAGGGATTACAAAGGCGGGTGGTTGCAACATGTCAAAATGTTCACCACCCCATTTTGCTCTCCTAGCTCTGCTTCCATGTCTGCTGCCTTTCAGATTCATCTGTCCTTTTCACTTCCTCTACTTGAAACATTTTACACGCCCATGTTTCTGAGACTAGCGCTAGATTCTTGCTTCCCCACTGCTAACCTTCACCTACTACATCCATTCAGCAAAATAATTATCAACCACAAAGGTTATTTATTGCACCCTAGAATAAGTAGGAATTCATAGAGAATAGGTGCCAGCTCAGATGTCCTTATACACACCTCACTCGGATGTTTCAGCCCTGAAGCACCGATCGCATCGTATTCATTGAGTACCAGGAATGGTTTGGTACGCACCGATGAATTCTCAGCTACTGACATGTCCTCCTTCCGAATCTTTATATTCTCTAGAAAACTCTCTACCACCTCCTCAAGCCAGTTCTAAATAGCCTGTGAGTTGGGATTGCCTTGGAACGTGAGGGATATCTGGTACTGAAACATAAGTAAGGAACTAAGATTACATGTATCCTCTACCGGTATCGCCGGTAGTGTCTGTTGACCAACAGGTAGTGATATAGAAGGAACACTACCCGATGGTACTATCTCAGGAATTGGTCCATGTACAGAATCCCCATCACTATACAGACCAACCTCATAGACTCCCATTGTAAAACACAAGTAGCTAAGATCTCCATCTACTCTACCAGTGTCTAAACTAGTTGTAGAACTCTAGAAATCACCTCCATCCAGTCCACTGCTGCCTAGGAATCTGTCTTGCCTCGTAACTTTGGAGGCATCTGCTGCTGGAACTCATGCAACGCAATATGTTATCGTGCACCGTCCACTAGTACTACTGGTGGAATCTACTTCCTAATATGTGGTGATGTTGCTGGTACACCACCCTATGTTTCCAACATAGAAAGAGGGCCCTGCATCGGAGTCTCGTCGCTTGGTGGTCCTTCATCGAGTACTCTCTCGGAACTCCAACTGACTGTCTGTGTGGAGACATCGTAAATAGATGTGACATGGTCAACGATTTATACCTGGTGACCTGACCTGGTTTGAGCTGACTTTAAAAAAAATTTGGAAGAACATACACAATCATTTTTTTCATGCATTAATTCGAAAATCGGTAGTCAGGGTCCTGGTGTATGGATACATCGGCCGCCACACCAACACTGGACTCCCTGAATTGAAGACCACACTCGGTACCCTTAACACTACTGCTTCACAGAATGGAAAGATCAGAGTCATGAGTTCTGTGGTAGAACCGACTCCTCTGATACCAATTTTCCACGACCCATCCTCAGGGCCCGTGCCTTGACTACCCCAAGCCTGCCTTCCATAGGCCAGGGGCTGGCAACTAGAACCAAAGGTGTAAATCCCAATAAAAAGGGAACTCATTGCCTTTACAAAATTAAAACACACACAAACATAGTACAAGTAGAAGCTACAAAACATAAAGTAGTAAAACAAACGTGCTGATAGTACAAGGGGCCGGAAATACAAGCCCAAAAGAATGGTAAAACTACAACTGAAAGTAAAGTAAAACTCAAAGGACAACATCTGAAAGGTGACAAGTATCTCATAGATTGTCCTCAAGGTTCCTACCTAAAGGGTAGGTACAGATGTCCTCCTCAGCAATCCATGTCCATCCGTCTCCTCTGGGTACTTACTCATCATAGGATCCACCTTCGGGTACCAACTCATCGTGGGATCCACCTCCGGGTACTGTCAAACTCCACAAGTATCAACCATGATCAGTGATGTCCGTCTTCGTTGGTGAGTACCCGAAGATTAGGTGTCTCCCCTCATGTTGTGAAGAAAAGGATAGAAGGCGCATTATCGTTCTTCCTTGGAGGATTGGGGAACGAAGCTCCTCTTATTTTTCTTCATTGGTTTCCCCCACCAAATTATCTTCCAAAAAAAAAAATTAAAACATCCTTCACCCATTTAAATTAAATCAAACCCTTTCAAACTAAATCAATGAACCAATTCTTTAATTATGTGAGTAGGAAACATTAATGGTGGAGAGGAAGGTGGAGAGGCTACATAAATAAAGAAGAGTGACTAATTAAATCAAGGGGTGATTAAGGGGGGTTTAAGAGAGTTAAGGGGAGGTGAGGAGTTAGGGCCTCTTGTGGGACCTACCAAACTAAATCCTCTCATGAGAAGTTAGGAGGGTGGGGGCCCCACCACTAACTCCCCTTGGTTTGATTTAACTACCTTCATTAAACAAAATTTGTACACAAAAAATTTTATTTATTTTATTCTAAACCAAAAAATTAACACTTATCCCACTTATAACGCAACTACGGTAATAGTCCCCTTAAGAAAATACAGGTGTTGTGAATTCATCGGTGTCGACGGATTACAATTCCGAGAACCGGTTCAAAAGATATAAAAACATGCTCATTCGTTAACTGAATGTACCTGAGCTAAGCTTCGGAAATTGATTTCGAGCACACCGGGCCTCAGAATCAACTGTCGTCAGAAACTGCAGTCTTGTAAAATTCCCAAGAAATTATGAAAAAAAAATTCAATGAAATTTCCCCTTCATTACTCAACCACTTCCCAAAAACCCTCTCAAATATCCTCCCTTCATCCTACGGCCTTCCATTAGTATAAAATCTAACCTATGGTGCCTTTTTGTTCAAATCAAAAGGACGAACCCGAAGAAGAGGTAAATATCTCACCACCTATTTCGTGTTCCTTTAATCATCCACTTATTTTATCATTGTTGTTTCAATTATAAAATAATAACTTTAGTATCTATTATATAATTTCATTCAAATATAAATATGAAACAACCAAATTCATTATTCTATAAATCCTTTGAATGGCATGTCACCATACGTGTGTAAGTACGACATACCATCTCCATATCGTGGGGTAATTGTTATTCAATACCGATTATTTGGACGATAATAATAATGATGTGTATTTGATGTAAATAGTAAATATAAAATGGTAATGATTCTATATATATTATATACCATCTAATTATATATTATTTTAATATCAAAATTGTGATATTGTCCCTCGTGCGTACGTACAGATTTTCGTCTCCACTAATGTGATGAGATTCATTCCCCATCGTATCCAATCAAGACTAATATCCATTAGATGAATAAAAATAATTTTTAAAGACTTTATATCATTATGAATATGAAAATTATACATCCCATCCATAATAATTATAACTCACATAACAAAGAATATATTGGAAAACAAATCTCTTAACACCTGAAACAATTATAATACCATGATATTATTAACAAAACAATGTTAAAAGATCACATATGATTTAATATTAATGTATTTGATTCTTGTATAATTTAATAATTATTATTTCACCATTATAAAGGTGGTTAACCTACCATCGACCAAGGAAAATTATAAGGTTGGTGTTAATTTCACAATCTATTTATTATCCTTGGTCGATGGTAGGTTAACCTCATTTATAATGATGAAATAATTATTATTAAATTATACAAGAACCATATACATTAATATAATATCATATGTGATCTTTTAGCATTTTTTTCACAATATCTTTATTATCTGAGGTTTTTTTTTGTAAGTATTTACTGGGACCTCTTTATCATTCACAACCGTGATTCAGAAAAATGTATTTCAAAAAATTTGTACTATTTTATATACTATAGGTTAAAGTCATTTATACCTGTGTTTTACTTTTTATAAGATGTTTATAAAGTAATCTTGCTGTCGTTTTCCAAACAAGGTCCTTTTTAACCATTTCAACAAAATTATGGTAAAAATGACTTTTTAACTTATACTGTGGGTGAGGCTATTTTATGCCATTATAAAATCATTGAAGCATACCTTACAATTGTAACATCCCAAGTAAGTAATGAATAATAGATATTTTTATCTATGTCTATTAATTATTAAGATAGTGTTATAGAGGCTTAAAATGAAAATAAATTCAATCTTATGCATGGAATACACTAATATTATTAAAAGATTGTTTTACTGCCTTTTGATGGCAAACCATTTTTGAATCTATATTTTGACAATTTTATAAACTATGTTTGTCAAAATCAACTTATTCTTTATGATTGGGACATAAAAATTTACCTTCTGTGAATTTTTGGTATTTTTCTGACAATGTTCATTTTTTTAATGAATAGTGAAAAATACTGCATTTTACATCAAAACTGTTTTTTAATCTAATTTATTTATATGATTAGATTATGTTTTGAATTGGTTTTGAAGTGAAATTAGAATATATTTTTACCATTTTATCCAATAGTGGTAATTGGAATCAATTTCACTTTGAAATTAGACTTAAACTGGTGTCAATATTTTGATACTTTTTGTTTTGTAAAAACACGCTATTTGCTCTGGCAGCGGGAATTAATTATTTAATTAATTAATGTGACTTATATGATTTGAATTTTTTAAAATGGACTTCATTTTTGAATTCGGAATATCAAATATAGATTTGGGTGATTTTTTGGTAATTTTCTGAAAAACTTCAATTTTTGATGAATAGTGAAACCACTAAGTGGTAATCAAGCAAATTGATTTTTCAGTTAAATGAAAGTTTACCACTAATGTGTATTGAATTTTGAAAATCCAACATACATGGTTGTCATTAAGAAGTAAAATGTAATTCAATGAGATTATAATATTTTTTTGGTGAATAGTAACTTATTAAGTTCTTAATCGCGATTAGTGGTAATTAGGGTAGTTTAAGGTATAAATAATGCTTTAATAATAGGAAATGACCTATACACATGTCCCAACCTTATTGGTTGTGTCATGGCCAACCAATACAAGCCATGGGTCAACTTGGGGACCCCATGGAGACACTTTGGTTTGGAAATGACATAAATAAATTTTTATTAAATGTTAAAGTAAAAATGACACCAACATAATATGTTTTACGAAAACAATTTTTACATGGGGTTATAAAGATCATATTTTTGATTATAAATAGTCATTGGAACTCTAAAAATATTTCCTAAATCATAGTAATTTTTATATGATTTTTAGACATTAAATAAATTAAATTATTTATGACATAATAATGATGCAGCGATGACATCATTATTTGACGATTTAAATAAAATGGAAAGATAATGTAAAATCTATGAACTACACATGTCCAAAACTTATTGGATGAGTGGATTTCGAAGCCTTATCACCTTATCCACGAATTATATCAATGTGGGAACTTTTGAAACCGAAACACATTTTCAAATAAAGTAATATTTCTTTACTTTCCAAAAGTGCCCCTCCTCTCCTCTTATAAAAGGCCCCCACCTCTACCTCATTTCACACACACCTCAAGCCTTTGTCTCGGCCATCCACTGCCCATTTAATCTCTCCACATCCCTCTCCTCATCCTAGAGGATTCCCTTTGGGCAGAATCCTTTCAAAGGAAGCCTTTACGCTCAAATCAAAAGGAGTTACACTTTTAAAGGTAATTCATTCTCTCATGTTCATTTGTTTTATTTTGTTTCTCCAACCCCCTAAACTCTTTATATTTACTTCCTTTGTAACAACACCAGTATCTTCAATAAACTAGGATGTTGTTATAAGATTTATTTGAGCTACACTCGCACACAACTACATCAAATGGTTAAAGAACGTACAGTTTCCGTAGATGGCAAAATTCTGCCTCCCGAAACGATGATTGTTCAATACTCATTTAACACCTTCAAATGTGGCCATTATGATGTCACTATTTTTATATATGATATATAATATTTTTATGTTTTCCTTAAGCTTCTGTTTTTTTTCATTTTGGGCATACCTTTATGGTTTCCATTATGGGTAAACACGATATCATCATTTTAGGAAGTGCGGACTACCGCCCCCTCAAAGTGATTTTATTCGTTAAATACCATATGTGGGACATATAAAGGATGGAAATATGATATTATATATGATATTATACTGGAATTATAATATACCTTTATATCATTATGATTCCATTCTATAAAATACGAAATAGAAATGAAAGTAGCGTTCATGCGTACGTACGGCTTACCGTCTCCATGAACGGTGCATTTCATTTCTTACCTCTAAATGATTATGTAATATTATAAATGCAAGTATGTACTGGATATATATGACATATATGATATCTAAATCATGAATACCATTCTGGATATAATGAACCTTTGACCAAATTAACAACATGTAAGTGTAAGAAGTCTATTTTTGACTTAAGAACCAAATGCCGACAAAATGAACATTATTAACTTAACTGATTACATGATGTTCATAACATGGTATAAAAGGAATAATGAACTTGAAAAAGGCTCATAATCAAGTAGATATTAACTCAAGTTTATTATTCAGGAGATTAAAGAATGGTCGGGTCAAGTCGGATACGAGGTATGGGACTTCGTCTCAATCTCCTTTCATTGAGGCATATTTTATTTTATACACAACTTTCTTTTATACGGTGTATAAACCCCATTGACTTTTACGTTTATTCAAAAGGAATCTTTTTTATACGAAACGTTTAATAAACGAAAAAAGGGAATTTTTTTGTCGTACGTATGCGGCGACAACGACATCTCCGCCGTCGTGACCGTTATTTGAGTTTCGGCTTCCTCTACAAGCCATACCTTCTTTTTAAAAGAAAAATAAATACCATGTTTTACTTTTCTTTTATTTTGGTATTGAAAATGGTTTTCACAATGTTTTTTGTGTTGTATTGATATCTTGTGATTTAAATGTGGAAATTTTATGTTTCCTTTATGCATGTTTTATGTGATACGATTATGTTATGGTTCTTGGGCATTATTATGAAGACGGGTGGTTCCGTGATAAACTAAGGGCGGGTGAGCCCGATATAGCTCTCCAATGCATTGGGTAACGCGAAGGAGTGAAACTTTAAGGTTTCTCCGAAGAGATTTTAGGGAATATACTGTGATGGGTATTCCAAACGTAACCAAGAGGGTTACTCCCTACGTAAGAATGTTATGAATGCCTCAAGTTACCTTTAAGTCTTATGATTTCTATGATTTATTCATGATTTTATGAGGTATGTTAAAGTGCCTATGTTTTATGGGTAAAGTATGATTTCATTCTTATGTATATATGAACTCATGTTTCCTTTCCATGTTTTTTTTATAACCCATACTGAGTTTTTATGATCATCCGTAGTTTTTGAAATGTTTTTCACAGGTCAAGGGAAAGGTACATGATAAGATGATAGAGTCAAGGATGTGTCAAGAAATAATCCATGTTTTATTTTTAAATGTGTTTCCATTGATGGTAATGAAGAATACTATCTTTATGTAACCACTTTGTTTATATGTGGAATGTAATGCAGGTTTTATGATCTAATTCTCTAAAACTCTAAACCTGAAAAGATCCTCAACGTGTAATCTTGTAATAACTCAAGATTAAGAAAGGTTTAAGGCTGGGGCCTTATAGTTGGTATCAAAGGTCGGTTTAGATAACTTTAGGAGTTAGAATTCTATTAAATGATTATCCAAAAATATTTTTTTTTTGAAATGATAGAGCATTTAAAGATTACCATGTTGCTTCATCTAAGACATGTTTGTTCAGAATGGTTTTCCGCAGAGTAAACAGGGAAGGAGTGCTAGGAAGGCATTCAGAAGGAAATAACCTTCCGAATCAGCATCCTGAAATGGTCGGAATTGGAACTGAACAGTTTGTTGCAGTGATGGCACAGTTGACTCAAGTGATAAATGGCGGTGGTATCCATGCATGAGATCAGCCAGATCAACCACAGAGGAGCATGTCAGTGGTGGAACATTTCATGAGGCAACATCCACCATCATTCAGAGGATCATCTGACCCTGTGCTAGCTGAAGGGTGGATTAAAGCACTGGAGAATATTTTTGATGTCATGGGGTGTTCAGATAATCAAAAGGTTAGTCTTGCTATTTACCGTTTGGAGGGTGAAGCAGATCAGTGGTGGTCTATGGTTAAAAATATCAGGGACGCCGAGGAGATTGATGCTCTTGACTGGGATGAATTCAAAGGTATGTTTCTTGAAAAGTATTTTCCTAAGGCTGTACGACTGAGGATGGAAAAGCAATTCTTGGAATTGAGGCAAGAGGAAGACTCAGTGGCTGCCTATGAAGAAAGGTTCACTCGTTTGGCAAGGTATGCTCCAAATTTTATCCGGGACCTTGATAGAAAAATCAATTGTTTTTACTCATGATTAAAGCCAAAATATCGAAGGGTATTAGCTTCTCGTGAGTTTAAAAGTTATGAAAAGCTTGTTCGATGTGCTGAGAAGGTGGAAATGGAGTTTTCCGATGACCAAGTTTTCTATAACAACCAGCAGAAGAAGAGACAGAGGTGGCAGGAGAAAGGTAGGAATTCTTCAAAAAACTCTGATGGTAAGAGAACTAAGTTTCCAGTTTGTGATAAATGTGGCAAAAGGCATGCTGGGGAATGTCTTCTGAATTCTGGAAAGTGCTACCGATGTGGTAAGATGGGACATAAGGATCGTGATTTCACTGAAAAGGATCAAGGTGAAGGTAAGAACAAATTTGATTTACAGTTAGTGAAATGTTATAAGTGCAATGAGATGGGTCACTATGCAAACGAGTGTCTGACAAAGAGCTTGAGTGATGGGAAGCAGTTAGACTACAAGCAGAAAGGAGTGGTGAAATCCTTTGCAACTACTTCAGCAGATGTCGGGCCATCAAATGAAGTTGTATCAGGTACTTTGTTTGTTTTTTCAGATTATGCCAGTGTGTTGTTTGATTCAGGGTCTACACATTCTTTCATCTCTGAAACCTTTTCTAGTAAAATGGGAATACCATCTCAAGAAATGACTCCTGAACTTTTGGTAAAAACACCTGGGGGGAATGTTGAGGCAAAAAGAATTTATAAGAATCTTCCTATCCTTATCTATGGAAAGAACCTACTTGCAACCCTTATTGTTCTACCTCTAGTAGAGTTTGATGTTATCCTGGGTATGGATTGGCTCTCTATTTACCATGCTAAGATTGACTGTAGAGCTAAAGAAGTTTCTTTTCAGAAAGACTTTTAGTTTTTTTACAAGAATGAACCCTTACTTTTGATATCATCTCAAGAGGCCGAGAAACTTGTAAAAGATGGAAATGAATGTTACCTTGCACACGTCATTGAAAATAAAGTAACTGTTCAGATTAATGATGTGCCAGTGGTAAATGAGTATCCTGATGTTTTTCCTGATGAGTTGCCTGGAATAATACCATATCGGGAAGTTGAGTTTACTGTTGACTTAGTTCCTGATGCTAAGCCAATTTCAAAACCCCCTTATCGAATGGCACAAATTGAACTTTTAGAGTTGAAGGAGCAATTGCAAGTTTTATTAGAGAAAGGTTTCATTAGACCTAGCACATCACCATGGGGTGCTCCTGTTTTATTTGTTAAAAAGAAAGATGGTTCTATGAGACTTTGCATTGATTATAGAGCCTTGAATAATATCACTGTTAAGAACAAATATCCTTTGCCTCATATCGATGATTTGTTTGATCAGCTCCAGGGAGCTCAGTTTTTTTCAAAGATTGACTTGAAATCGGGGTACCATCAGCTGAAGGTAAAGGAGGAAGATATTCCGAAGACCGTGTTCCGTACGAGATATGGCCATTATGAATTTGTAGTAATGCCTTTTGGGAAAACCAATGCACCTGCTGTATTCATGGACTTAATGAATAGAATTTTCCATGAGTTCTTGGATAAGTTTTTGGTGGTTTTCATTGATGATATTTTGGTGTTTTCTAAAAGTAAATAGGAGCATGAAAAACATTTAAGGGTTATCTTTCAAACCTTAAAAGAAAAGAAATTGTATGGGAAATTCAGCAAGTGTTTGTTTTGGTTGCAACAAATTTCTTTCCTTGGTCACATTGTTTCTAAATATGGAATAACTGTTGATCCTGCAAAAACAAAAGTTGTGGAAGAATGGCCAAGACCCACAAATGTAACCGAGATTCGTAGCTTCCTTGGTTTGGTGGGATATTATCGAAGGTTTGTTAGAAATTTTTCACGGTTATCTAGTCCAATGACTAAGCTAACTCGGAAGGGTGTTAAGTTTAGCTGGACAAGAGAATGTGATGATTGTTTTCAGGAATTGAAAAGAAGATTGGTGAATGCTCCAGTTTTGGCACTACCTTCCAGGAATGGTGAGTTTGTAATATACAGTGATTCTTCATTGAAAGGACTTGGTTGCGTCCTAATGCAGAATGATCAGGTAATTGCTTATGCTTCATGACAGTTGAAAACTCATGAGGTAAATTACCCTACACATGATTTGGAATTAGCTGCTGTTGTTTTTGCTTTAAAAATTTGGAGGCATCATTTGTATGGAGTAAAATGTGAAATATATACCGATAAAAAAAGTTTAAAGTATATATTCACTCAGAAAGAGTTAAACATGAGACAAAGGAGATGGCTGTAATTAATCAAAGATTATGATTGTACAATTCATTACCATCCGGGAAAAGCAAATAAAGTGGCTGATGCTTTGAGTCGAAAAAGTAATGCTTCATTAACAATGTTGCGTTTGGAACGTGATCCTTTGGTTAAGGATTTGATGAACTTTTTCATAGAAGTTGTTGGTGCAGGAATTCCTTCTGTTTTGTTTCAGGTATCAGTGAGATCATCTCTATCAGATAGAATCAAGCAAGCACAGAAGCAAGATAGTGAGTTGCAGAAAAAGGTAGAGCTGGTTCAGAAAGGTAAGTTGCCTTAATTCAACATTGATAATGATTGTGTTTTGAGATTTGGGAAGAGATTGTGTGTGCCTTGTGATTCACAGTTGAAGAGAGAGTTGTTATGTGAAGCTCATAGTTCTCCGTTTTCAGTTCATCCGGGCAGTACTAAGATGTATAGAGATCTGCGGGAGTATTAATGGTGGGATGGATTGAAAAGAGATATTGCTGATTTTACTGTGAAGTGTTTGACTTTTCAGCAGGTTAAAGCAGAGCGGCAGTTACCGAAAGGGATGCTTCAGCCTTTACCAGTGCCAGAGTGGAAATGGGGGAATATATCCATGGACTTTGTTGTTGGATTACCGAAGACATCTCGAGGTAATAATGCAATCTGGGTTATTGTTGATCGCTTGACCAAATCTGCTCATTTCCTTGCTATACGAGATACTTTATCTCTTGATCAACATTCCCGTTTGTATCTTAAAGAGATAGTCAGGTTACATGGAGTTCCTCTCTCCATTGTATCGGATCGTGATCCCAGGTTTACTTCTAACTTTTGGAAAGGCCTTCACAAGTCATTGGGTACTGAATTAAATTTTAGTACAGCTTTTCATCCTCAATCAGATGGGCATTCAGAACGAACAATTCATAAATTGGAGGATATGCTACGAGCTTGTTCTATGGATTATCAGGGAAGTTGGGCCCAACATCTTTCTTTGGTTGAGTTTTCATATAATAACAGTTTTCATTCCAGTATACAGATGGCACCATTTCAGGCATTATATGGGAAGCGGTGTCGAACTCCAGCTTTCTGGGATGAAGTGGGTGAAAGAAAGTTGATGGGACTAGAATTGGTAGAAGAGATGGCAGAAAAAGTTCAGATGATTCAGAAACACATGAGAACAGCTCAGAGCAGGCAGAAGAGTTATGCGGATAACCGGAGGAAGGATCTATCTTTTGAGGTAGGTGATCATGTTTTTCTCAAGGTTTCTCCTTGGAAAAGTGTGATGAGATTTGGTAAGAAAGTAAAGTTGAGTCCAAGGTTCATTGGACCATACGAAATTCTGGAGAGATTTGGATCAGTTGCATACTGAGTGGCTTTACCTCCGAGTTTATCTCAGGTACACAATGTTTTTCACATTTCGATGTTGAGAATGTATATGCCAGATCCATCTCATGTTTTGAGTCCAGAGGTAGTTCAGCTGGAAGAGAACCTATCTTATGAGGAACAACCGGTCCAGATTCTTGACCACAGGGAGCAAGTGTTACGGAATAATGTGATTAAGCAGGTAAAGGTTTTTTGGAAAAACCACATGATTGAAGAGGCAACATGGGAATCTGAAAATGCAATGAGGGATAAGTACCCCCATTTATTCGATAAGTAAATAAATTGCGGGAACACGATTTTCTAAAGGGGGGAAGGATGTAACATCCCAAGTAAGTAATGAATAATAGATATTTTTATCTATGTCTATTAATGATTAAGATAGTGTTATAGAGGCTTAAAATGAAAATAAATACAATCTTATGCATGGAATACACTAATATTCTTAAAAGATTGTTTTACTGCCTTTTGATGGAAAACCATTTTTTAATCTATATTTTTACAATTTTATAAACTATGTTTGTCAAAATAAACTTATTCTTTATGATTGGGACATCTAAAAATACCTTGTGTGAATTTTTGGTATTTTTCTGACAATGTTCATTTTTTTAATGAATAGTGAAAAATACTGCATTTTACATCAAAACTGTTTTTAATATAATTTATTTATATGATTAGATTATGTTTTGAATTGGTTTTGAAGTGAAATTAGAATATATTTTTACCATTTTATCCAATGGTGGTCATTGGAATCAATTTCACGTTGAAATTAGACTTAAACTTGTGCCAATATTTTGATACTTATTGTTTTGTAAAAACAAGCTATTTTCTCTGGCAGTGGGAATTAATTATTGAATTAATTAATGTGACTTATATGATTTGAATTTTTTAAAATGGACTTCATTTTTGAATTCGGAATATCAAATATAGCTTAGGGTGAATTTTTGGTAATTTTCTGAAAAACATCAATTTTTGATGAATAGTGAAACCACTAAGTGGTAATCAAGCAAACTGATTTTTCAGTTAAATGAAAGTATACCACTAATGTGTATTGAATTTTGAAAATCTGACATACATGGTTGTCATTAAGAAGTAAAATGTGGTTCAATGAGATTATAATATTTTTTTGGTGAATAGTAACTTATTAAGTTCTTAATCGCGATTAGTGGTAATTAGGGTAGTTTAAGGTATAAATAATGCTTTAATAATAGGAAATGACCTAGACACATGTCCCAACCTTATTGGTTGTGTCATGGCCGACCAAGACAAGCCATGGGTCAACTTGGGGACCCCATGGAGACACTTTGGTTTGGAAATGACATAAATAACTTTTTATTAAATGTTAAAGTAAAAATGACACAAACATAATATGTTTTACGAAAAAAAAATTTACATGGGGTTATAAAGATCAGATCATTGAATATAAATAGTAATTGGAAATCTAAAAAGATTTCCTACATCATAGTATTTTTTTTTATGATTTTTAGACATTAAATAAATTAAATTATTTATGACATAATAATGATGCAGCGATGACATCAATATTTGACGATTTAAATAAAATGGAATGATAATGTAAAATCTATGAACTACACATGTCCAAAACTTATTGGATGAGTGTATTTAGAATCCTTATCACCTTATCCACGAATTATATCAATTTGGGACCTTTTGAAACCGAAACACATTTTCAAATAAAGTAATATTCATTACTTTCCAAAAGTGCCCCTCCTCTCCTCTTATAAAAGGCCCCCACCTCTACCTCATTTCACACACACCTCAAGCCTTTGTCTCGGCCAACCCCTGCCCATTTACTCTCTACACATCCCTCTCCTCATCCAAGAGGATTCCCTTTGGGTAGAATCCTTTCAAAGGAAGCCTTTAGGCTCAAATCAAAAGGAGTTACACTTTTAAAGGTAATTCATTCTCTCATGTTCATTTGTTTTATTTTGTTTCTCCAACCCCCTAAAATATTTTTATTTACTTCCTTTGTAACAACACCAATATATTTAATATACTAGGATGTTGTTATAAGTTTTATTTGAGCTACACTCTCACACAACTACATCAAATGGTTAAAGAACGTACGGTTTCCGTGGATGGAAAAATTCTGCCTCCCGAAACGATGATTGTTCAATACTCATTTAACACCTTCAAAGGTGGCCATTATGATGTCACTATTTTTATATATGATATATAATATGTTTATGTTTTCCTTAAGCTTCTGTTTTTTTTTCATTTTGGGAATACCTTTATGGTTTCCATTATGGGTAAACACGATATCTTCATTTTAGGAAGTGCGGACTACCACCCCCTCAAAGTGATTTGATTCGTTAAATACCATATGTGGAACATATAAAGGATGGAACTATGATATTATATATGATATTATACTGGAATTATAATATACCTTTATATCATTATGATTCCATTCTATAAAATACGAAATAGAAATGAAAGTAGCGTTAATGCGTACGTACGGCTTACGGTCTCCATGAACGGTGCATTTCATTTCTTACCTCTAAATGATTATGTAATATTATAAATGCAAGTATTTACTGGATATATATGACATATATGATGTCTACATCATGAATACCATTCTGGATATAATGAACCTTTGACCAAATTAACAACATGTAAGTGTTAGAAGTCTATTTTTGACTTGAGAACCAAATACCGACAAAATGAACATTATTAACTTAACTGATTACATGATGTTCATAACATGGTATAAAAAGAATAATTAACTTGAAAAAGATTCATAATCAAGTAGATATTAACTCAAGTTTATTATTCAGGAGATTAAAGAACGGTCGGGTCAAGTCAGATACGAGGTATGGGACTTCGTCTCAATCTCCTTTCATTGAGGCATATTTTATTTTATACACAACTTTCTTTTATACGGTGTATAAACCCCTTTGACTTTTACATTTATTCAAAAGGAATCTTTTTTATACGAAGCGTTTACTAAACGACAAAAGGGAATGTTTTTTTCGTACGTATGCGGCGACAACGACTTCTCCGCCGTCGTGACCGTTATTTGAGTTTCGGCTTCCTCTACAAGCCATACCTTCTTTTTAAAAGAAAAATAAATACCATGTTTTACTTTTCTTTTATTTTGGTATTGAAAATTGTTTTCAAAATGTTTTTTGTTTTGTATTGATATCTTGTGATTGAAATGTGGAAATGTTATGTTTCCTTTATGCATGTTTTATGTGATACGATTATGTTATGGTTCTTGGGAATTATTATGAAGACGGGTGGTTCCGTGATAAACTAAGGGCGGGTGAGACCGATTTAGCTCTCCAATGCATTGGGTAACGCGAAGGAGTGAAACTTTAAGGGTTCTCCGAAGATATTTTAGGGAATATACTGTGATGGGTATTCCAAACGTAACCAATAAGGTTACTCCCTACGTAAGAATGTTATGAATGCCTCAAGTTACCTTTATGTATTATGATTTCTATGATTTATTCATGATTTTATGAGGTATGTTAAAGTGCCTATGTTTTATGTGTAAAGTATGATTTCATTCTTATGTATATATGAACTCATGTTTCCTTTCCATGTTTTTTTATAACCCATACTAAGTTTTTATGCTCATCCCATGTTTTTGAAATGTTTTTCACAGGTCAAGGGAAAGGTACATGATAAGATGATAGAGTCAAGGATGTGTCAAGAAATAATCCATGTTTTATTTTTAAATGTGTTTCCATTGATGGGAATGAAGAATAATATCTTTATGTAACCACTTTGTTTATATGTGGAATGTAATGCAAGTTTTATGATCTAATTCTCTAAAACTCTAAACTTGAAAAGATCCTCAACGTGTAATCTTGTAATAACTCAAGATTAAGCAAGGTTTAAGGCTGGGGCCTTATAACAATATTATAAGAATATTTTAAAATTAAATGTTTTATTTTATAATTATGTGACTTTTATATGATTTAAAAAAAAGATAT
Source organism: Viscum album (assembly GCA_963277665.1). Lineage (NCBI taxonomy): Eukaryota > Viridiplantae > Streptophyta > Magnoliopsida > Santalales > Viscaceae > Viscum > Viscum album. The sequence goes on along the minus strand of OY728162.1, from coordinate 593,464,018 downwards.
TTCTCTCATATTGTTTTGATTTCATCTATGTCAACATTCTTTGATGGATATTAAGCTTATTTGAAGCTGATTTATTATGCAACAAAACATACATATAGTATTGAAGGTTTTGTGATATGTTTGACTATGGATGTGTTATTTTTATACCATTCATGGTTTATGGATAAATTAATGGCATTTCGTATTCTAGTATTAAAATGAATGTTTATGTTATGTTTGAACTTGTTCATATGATGACTGCATTGGACTTAGTAAGTGACGAGAGGTTCCCACTATAGCTCCTCGATGCATCAGTAGGTATCGTGAGAAAAACTACTATCTTGGAATAAGGCCTTGATAAAATCTTATTTGTAGTCTTGGCACACAGCCTTAACTATGTGGTTATTATACTCTTTCATTTTCTATTCCATCATTATGAAAGTGGTTGTTGATATTGCATGTGATTATTCGTCTAGTAGAATATCCATGTGAATAACTAAATGGAATTATATCATTTTATTTTGACTATATCATGATTATGTTCAAGTTTAAATGGATTTTTCTCTAGTTATACATTACTTTAATTGTTTACACTTATTTATGAATGCTTTCCCTATATTTTTATCCTTACTGAGCGTCTGAGCTCACCCCTTTCTATGTTTTATTTTTCCCAGGATCCGAAGAAGTATTTTATGACTAACCTACAGGGATAGTCTTAGAGGTTATGAGTGTTAACTATGGAGACTATGTTGTTGTATTTTTTTCACTTTATCATGTAATGTAGGACATATGAATCTATCTAGTGTGTCTAAGGCTACTAAACTAATCATTCTTTCGAGACATGATCTTTTGTTATCATGCCAATGTTATGTAATAATGCACCGACTATAGGTAACTGGGGTTGGGGTGTTACAAAAAATTTCAAAATAATACAAGTACACATGTTTAATATAATATAACATATATCAATTTTGTTCTATCCATGTTTCATAGTTCTTGTGAAATCATAAACACTGCAACTATAATCATAGGTAATATCCTTCCATGGATTAATATACATCATTATATATAGAAAAATTTTATACATACATAGAGAAACATGTGAATCATATCTCCAAAAATATGAATCAATTATTTAGAGTATAGGATCATTCAAACATGTAATCCTCTTAGTAGTTATATCAACTACCAAGATCAATTTACTAGTGATAAATGAAATTCTCAATGATTGAACACCTAGAGTGTATCAATGAATATGCCTATTCCACTAATTTTATATACATACTCAAGGATTCCAATGTACAATGTTTTCAAATTTATTTTATAAAAAATATTTATTTAAAACTATTCCAAAGGTCCATTTCATAATTCATTGATAGTATATAATCCCGTTATATAAAAATTTGTAAAACCATGATTTCTCACAATCTTTTTAACACACTCAAATCAACAAATCAAGACATTTTATTTTTAATTTTTTTGATAGATTAGATCATCCATTGTTCATTCAATGCTTTCATGAGATGGAACCTTGTACCTCAATCTACGATCAAACGTCTCCATAATTGGATCCACCCATGTGAATTAAACATATATAATTAATTACATAATTATAATAGATCTGAAACCATATAACAACATCATTTTTGTGACCAATTGAGACAAATAATAAGAAATATATCATTCCTATAGAAATGAAGTGAAAACAAAATGAAGATAAAAAGAGGAAATAAATGATCCATAATGAAAATAGAAACCCAACAATACAATGGAAATTTCCATGATTTCATGATGAGACCATCCATTTGGAATAATAAAAATCTGATCTACATTTCATCAAAATCTATAGGCTATGTAGATTTCATAGTGTGAACCATTGGTTGATGACCAGAAATACGTGAAATCCATATACAATGAAAAACATGCATCCTTGGTAAAAAAATCATTTTATCAAAATGAAATAGTTTCATATCATTTATGAAGTTCACAAAATATAGAAATTATAGGTCTCTTACCAAAATATTATTCACATCATGTAGAATTTCACCCATTGTACTGATTTCTTATATTTTTAATAGTACTATCTAACTGATTGTACAGAGCTAATTATTTCATTCAATTGGTCGAATAATTTCTGGAAATGTTTCAAGATCAAAAACTACAGGGATAAAAACCCAAATTCCATATTCACTTAAAATCCCCCAATATAACTCCTAATCATTTTTAACCCAATAGGAATCACAAAAAGGAAGGGAAATAATAATATAGATGACATATATCTAAATGAAGGTAATGTTATGTTACAAAATCCCATCCCTAATAAATTCCATTATTAGGAAATAATGTGGATAAATGGTATAAAGATAGTGGTGGGGATACTTGTCCCAAATTGGATGAACATGCACCCATGTCCCTTGAGAATACATTCTATGTAAGCATAATTCGCAATCCAATGAGATGAACTTCTAACATAATACATTCACTTTAGTGATACTGGTATCTACATATTTCTATACAATAAAATCTAATATATCATAATTAATTTTTTACTAACTCTTGCTTTCTTAATGATCAGGATTATACTTCTTGTGAAATTATATCTGAACAACCCAATGAATATAAATTAATAAAATATAAATGTCAACCGATAAGAAATATGACTAATATAATTAGTAACATAAAATATTCCAATGTATCTCATAGCCAAATTAGAATTTTTCATGTCAAAGGTGAACCAAATAAGGAGATTGATTTTGTCAATCCTAGTCACCGACAAATAACATATATGGTTGATGTCTAAGATCTATATATGATTTCTTTTGATTATAAGCTCAAATTTGATGATAATATATAATCTGAATCCTTTTCAACATATAAAGTATGATATTAATTCCTACAAATGAAAATATCCAATTTATGTCCAATAATGTAGAGACCTACATGGGAGACCATACAAATCCCTGAAGGAATCCATTCTGACAAGAAAATGATTATGGTTATTATAAGAAAACTCAAAAAAATACCAGTTGGATATCCTACGATCTATGAAAATGCAAGATTTGATAATGGATTATATCCTCCATATAATAAAATCATTATCTATTTGGAAATATTTCTATGAATGATAAGATGTAAAAAAACCATCATGAGTCCCTATCACCTTCTAATGACTATTATAGAACTATGTGGTAACCCTAGGATCCCTATCTGAAATAATGCATTAGTGAAACATATAAAAAATCACAACATCATAGAAATATACCATAAAATATTCCATAACATTCATTATGTCCATGTCTAAAATGATGTGAGAAAACATTGTCTGAACACAATAGTAATAATTATTATAGTAAAAACCCTTTCTCAATCCAAATTTTGGGATGTTAAAATCATCCCAAAAATAGTGAGAATACCATATACAGTGTAAAAAATGTTGAAATGGTATCCCCACAATATTTGGTTTTGGGAAATTTTATAAACTCTATATAATGTTGATGACCATGGATAGTAGACAAAATGATAGATGATGATAACTGAAAAATGATCATATTTATACATTAATCATCCTCCTGGGTATATAGATGAATATAAGTGTGTATCCCTATATGGTTCCACTGCTCCATTTTTTTAGAACAACCTATGCCCATAAATTCCTAAATATGGATGTTCAATGAAATCTTCCTTCTGTTGGGTGTCGGTATTGTTGATGTCAGTCTTTTTAGGTTTTTCCATGCACTATCTCTATAAATGGATCATGTATTTTAGAGTAATGATATAACACAGACACATAAAGCCAGAATAGGGTGTGATCCTATCACTAAAAATGTACTTTCAAATAAATTTTAGCACATTCATAACTGTAGCAAGCTCCAAATTAAGAGTGAGGTTATTCTTCTCATGCAGTGAAAGCTAATAATATTTATAAGCCACAAAATTATCATCCTATATATGAAAAGAATCCTTACTATCACAATAGAAATAAAAAAACATACCCCACAACAGTATTAGGTATGATGACGATGTATTTTGATGTTATAAGTCATTTCAGTTCATAAATAAATACAACACATTACATTAAATATAAATATCACCCTTCAATGGTGATATTTGAATATAGGAATCCAAATCGTAGGAATTCATAAAAATCATACATGTGTATAAAACAATATTTTGGAATCCCTGAATAGCAATTATGTTCATTGTAACGTCTCATTCAAAGATAACATTTACATGATTAGGTTCAATAGAAATCCCACAACAAAAAACACATTATCAAAGGAAATCAAATTTCCTATCTTTAAACAAAAATAAAAAATCATTCCATTCAAATGGTGACTCTTATAGATTTATACAAATAACTATATATAATAATTTCTCTTACTCTTTTATATCGAATAATCAAAAATTTCAGATCATGGAGACTGCCAAATATACATTTGATGTATTGATGTAATATATGATTCATCAAATCAAGGAAAAACATTGGAGTTTTATTCAGATTAAATGAAGTCATTGGTTATTCATAATATCCATACCTACTTTTGAAATTGATATTGGTTAAATTCCCCCTACCAAATGTGTTCCTGATTACAAGAATGAATATTGATCGTCAAGAACCACTTTGAACCCATTAATTTTCAAAAAAAAACATACACTTGTAGAAATGTATACTCAATCAGAACTATTACACAGTTCAAAATCATATAGTACAAAAATAAAAAAATTAAACCATCAACATTATTAGAAATGAGAAATAGGGATGTCCAAGGTGAAACAATATATTGAAAACCCCATTCACTATTTGATCGTTCAAATGTTTCTTGATCTCTTTCAACTCCAATTGATTGATATGATAAGTTGGTACTGAGATCATCTATATATGAATATCCAAGTCATACATAAACTCTAAATCACCATCCATTAGGTTACTGGAGTTATCATCAGGGAAAACCTCTAGAAAATCATTCACAACTAAGCAATGATTACCCACAAAAGAAACATAATATGATTGAATTGAAAGAATCTAATATAATTTCTAGCGCTTGGAGTGTTGAGGTCCTACATCATGTGACTTGGTAATCTTTAATCATTAAATAAACAATTATATCCTTATGATCATAATTAATGAGACATGAAAATGATAAAAACCAACCTCATTTGGATGAGAAATAATATAATCTATACCAAGGAAGATTTAAAACATATATATATCAAGAATGATAAAATCATAAACTATATATCCTTCACCTATCAATAGATAACATGAATTAAATTGAATCCCATTATTTTTAATCATCTAAATATGATTCAAAAACTCAATAATAAGGGATATCAATTCTATTGGATGTTGAAGACTATCCAAAAAATGGAAAAATATAAATAAGTTGGTTGTACATTTATCAAATAAACTATTACTTTCTTAAGTTGAAATAAAGATGGAATATCTTGATGATGCAATACTAACATCAAACAATTTCGAAAAACCCTCCACTAAATGAGGATTATTCACTTTTGAGTCCTATAGTATGTTCCACATATTCCTTACTAAAATTTTATACACTATATTATATTTTTGATCCAATGATTATTTACAATAATGATGTATAGATAAAGATAGACAGAATTTCTATATATGGTCATATGATCCAAAATAATTAACACATCATTGCATGTATGGAATGGGAATGTCGTTTGTTCCCAACCATTACACAATGCTAAAATGACCGAGAACCCCTATTTTTTTAACAGATGGTGTAAAGGATTTATTCAATTGATAACGACCACCACAACTCATTTATTATCATAACAAATAATCTTCCACAGTTAGTGGTCAATAAAGCTTGTACTAATTGGAATAGAATGGGATGAATAACAAACAGTTCCTTCCGTATCAATTTCTTCATTTATAGACATACTTAACATATCTACATTAGTATAAATAATCAATATAAATACCTGAAATATAATATCTATTCATAAACCATGTAGACAGTTAAGGTCTATTGGTTTTCCTTCCTTTATATTGCATCGAGAAAAATGAACAAGCTCTACAAACTTATTGGATTACCATTACAATGAATTTTTTCCATGCAGGAAGGAGAGATTTATATAGTTTTCACCAATTATAGTGACTATAGATGAAAATTTAGAATGAATTTTTTATTGAATACCTTATAGTACAATACAAGGACTCTATAGGCATATACCATGGTATCTCACTATTACATGGTGGGACCCTCGAGTCCTAACACCACACTAATCACCTAGATATTAATATATGTGTCTTGGAACATGAAGATGAAATCAATATTTACAAGATGCTCACCATCCTCTTGGGGATCACACATTCCATTATTGGATAGTGGAATATCATATGATAATTCTGTTTATTGATCCCACTCTTCTCTAGAATAATGTTTTACCTTAAAAACATGGTTCTAGACTTGCGGTGTATTTTAGCATAAAAAATTATTTTAAAATATGATATCCTTAATAAGAGTCTGACGTAGTGCTGAATTCACAAGAGAATCGTCATCTTTAATCATATGAGTAACCTATCAAATTATTCTACGAGTCATACGACATTATAGTGGCAGAAAATAAATTTTAGACAATAATAAAATCATAGTTCATACCACAAAACCTTATGAAATATTTGATATTATGATCATGAACTGAGAAGAGGAGACCAACATACCAACATCCCATTTTATCATGAGTATTTTCTTAGGGACCCACCACACCCAACTTCTCATTTTCATGAAAGCTTATATCCAGTATACCAATATAACCAATCTAAGACCCATCAAGCAGTAGGATTCTGAATCATAATGAAACTAACCCAATTCCATGAAAAAACCCATTACCTAAATTTATATGCCACATACTAGAAGGGATATCCAAATTTCAATGTGAAGAAAATTAACAACCATGAATCAATATAAACAAGGGTGGGTGATTTCTTCAACCATATGTTCACAACAAGTAATATATCAATATGTTACATGAATAAAATTGTGGAAGACACAACGGGAAACATATTTCATGGTGAATTTTAATTATATGAAAAGATAAGTATCATAAGTATATAATCAATAAAAAATGTAAAAGTTGATCATCAATAGACACAGAATCTGATAAAAAACTATGTGTGATAGCATGGGAAATATTTATACATCTCCCAACATCCTTCCATGAAATAGTAGATACTAACCTCAATTACTCAAGATGGATACCTACCCTTCCCCTTATTGAAATACATAACATGATGTCTTCACCAGCGATAGAGTGTATAAGGTGTGAGATAAAAGAGTCTATTATAATCCCACACATGTTCTCAATAACAAACCTCTATGAAACAATGAAAAATAAGCATCATAAAAAAAATGAACTATAATTAATTAATTTAGTTTATAAAAATCAGGATAAATGGATCCCCATTTTCTATAATTACAAAAAATAGAGTTAATAAATATTCAAATCATATCATAAATTCCAATTAAGTTCATATCATGTAAACTGGTCATATGATATAATGAATAGTATAAAAAATCATAGGTATGATCACACCAAGGATCACCATAGGGAAGGATATATTGAACACTTACAACCACACATTGAAAATCACACGCATCATATCTCAATATACATGTATTGAATTAAGAGAGTATTAGGACATCAGAATAATTGAAGTTACAAATTGGTATATTAAGTCCCTAGAACAACAGGTCAAGGGTGAAGGGGAAAACAAAATTAATTTCCCCTCGACAGTATTAACAAATGAATCCAATTGACCCAACATTCAACTTTGTACCCTAGGATTCAAATAATCCACTATTTCGAAATTATTTCATCAAAACCGTTCATTGAAATCAATTTCATAATGTATTTTTATGAAAACCCTGCTCATTATTACACACTCAAACTAGTTTATTACATAAATTTCACATTTTAAAAAATATAATATCAAGATTTTTATTGTCTTCGTGGATTATGAAAAGTACATGACAACATTGAACATTAAACATGTGACATCTTTATTTGAAACATAATTTACATAACCCCAGAATTCCCTCGTACATAGAATTGCAGGGGAAAACCAAGAATATTCATGTGAAAATTTTAAGTTATAAATCCTAGTAAGGGTGTAAACCAGGCATAAAAAGATGAATACAATACATATTGGTAAATAGTAAAATTAATGGATCATAAAAGAACTTGAACATAAAGGCATGATATAGCATGAATATCATAACATGGAAATTTGGATACAACCCATATCATGTAATTTTCAAGAGAAAAGGCTCATTGCACATTGAGAATGAGTTAACCCTCATTTAACATTAATTATATTGAGTAAATCCTCATTGAAATTGACGCATCAAGATATTAATCATTAGCCAATGAATTAGAGAGCAATTAGGGAACACTCTTCTAAATCATTTCATTTCATCCATATGTGTGCCACATGGATAAAAAAACATGGATTAATTAAATATCATAATTTATTCCCTAATTAAAGAAAATATTGAATTGATAATAGAAACTAAAAAATCAATAATAAAATGTGCATAAGGTTGAATAAACTTGACAGAGAAATGGGCATGGTTTTCACTAAACATCGACTTTGAATTGGAATGATGTAGTGCAATTTCGGCAACATAAAAGTGTGACATAAGAATTCATAAAAATTTTAATGATAAAGAAAAGGGTATCTTATCATATGTAATTTAAATGGAATGTAAGGGGGTCATGTTGATACATTTTAAAAAATACATAATAGAATTTGGATTCATAATACTATTGAATTTGCTTGAATGTAAATGAGGAGAGAGAAATTCCTTACTGAATTTTGGCATCGTAACAGCTGTTCATGGGAGGCCTCAATGAGAGATAAATAAGTCTATCATCAATTTAAACATAAAATAGGGAAGTATGGGGTGGTTTGAAATCATATCACAATATTTTAAATTGAACGAAAATGGAAATTGCCCCATAATGAAACATGGGAAAAATTTAGAATGGAAGAAATTCCTTACATGGAAGTGTGATCCCAATGGATTGGAAGAGGCATGCGAGAGGATTAATAGCATCTAGGGGCACCTTGGTAGGAGTCTAGAGACAGGAGGTATGTTTATGGTCACACTCCAAAGGCTATTAGTTGTGAGGATGTTGGATCTTGGGTGGGATTATATTGGAAAAGATAAAAAATTCATTATTATTTAGGATTGGGACTATATATTTTTAACAAATGAAAACCACAAACCAACCCATGGTATTTGGCCCAGGTTTTATAAAAAGGGGCGTGTAAAACAATATTTTATAAGGAAAATTTTCTAACATATTAAAATAATAGGTTTTCTCATGTGGAGGTGAGCCACACCCACCAAAAAATCAATTTAAAATAATGAAATGTTTTATTACTCAACGTGGGTCCACTAATGATTTTTAAAATGAATCAAACAAACCTAAAATTACATTATTTTAATATTTAAACATATATTGGATGAACATTATATCTAATGTATTTTATTTCAACACTCTTGGGTCATTATGATATCATAAAAATCGTTATATATTTAAATGGTTTTTAATTTTTACACAAAACGTTTACTGTCTCCGAAAATTATGAATAATTCATTGCTGGATAATGTCAACAACCAGATTCCTAAAATTATATTAATTATCTCCAAATAATTATCTGAATATGTTAATTTTTTCTTTAAAAATAAATATTTAATATTAATTAAAAATAATATTTGTCTTAAATAACAATTTATAACGTAAGAATAATAAAATTAATGTATATAAATTATTATATAGAAAACTAATTCATATAATCATATAGATAATGTCTTGTTAAATTACCCATTATAACACATGCATAAGACTTAAGGGTAAGATGTATGATGGTGAAAAATTCTGGGGGTGGCACAGATAACATTTATCAGGTGGTAATATTTATCAACTTCCACTTCTCTCATAGGAAGTTCTACTCGAGCATAACTTGTTAATGATCAGCTTGAGATTGGTCCAGAGAGAAGCCCAATGATGCCACCTCCTTTCCAAGCTCCCACAAATAGGATTTATACGAGAAAAGGCTACTAGATGAGGCCATCACTTCCTTTGTCAGAGTATATTGGATTTGATAAATCCATATATTTATAATAATCATGTGATCAATGTTCAATTGATATATTAGAAATAGTAACAATTCATAACCATTTTTTGAAATCTAAAAACATTAAAACAAGGAAGTACATATTTTATATAACCTTATTTTATAATAATATATTTAATTATATCAAGATAAATTTTCTGTTATAAAAGTTTGGGTCATTAAAATATACCCACATATGAAATTTCAGCCTCATAATTTTCTTTTTCCACCATTAAACAATTGCAGGTAACTCTGCTTCATCACATTCAATGATTCCCACATTGCTTCTTAATTCATGTGGTTTCCCCACTTCACCTTAATGAGTGGCATTGTCATATTTAATAGAAATTTTTCCCTATGATCTAATATCTTCATTGGATACTCCTCATAAGAAAGATTATCCTCAAACTATACTACATCTGATTAGAGTACATGTGAACGTTCTGGTATGTACTTATTTATGATGGTCACATGAAAGGCATCATGTAATTTTTCCATGGTAGGTGTATTTTCTAGATGTTAGTCCATTTCCCCAACATGTTCATGAATCAAAAAGTGGAAGATATACCTAGGACATAACATCCCTTTCATAAAAAACGTCATCACCTTTTTCCATAGAGATATTTGTTGAAATACCATGTAGCATAATTTCAAATCAAGGTATCGTTAATGGTTATCTGCATAACTCTTCAATTGAATTTGGGATGACTTGAAATGATGTTGAATGGTTTTAACCTTATTTAACATTTTCTTGAATATTTCAGGTCAAAAAATCTTACTCTCACCGACTTCATCTCAACGCGCATGTGTTCTTCACCTTTTGCAATAATGGTATATATGTGGTGCCATTCTGATTATCGAGTGGAAAATATTATTGTAAATGAATTCAACCGGTATAATATTTTGGTCCAATCCTATTATGAATTCCATAGTACATGATCAATATATAGCTTCTAGTGTCTGAATATTTCACGTAGATTAGCCATCAGTTTGAGGATGATTGGCCTTAATGATGTTCATTTCAGTGTTTTGAGCATGTTGGATACTTTTCCAGAACTGCGAGGTGAATCTACAGTCACGATCATATACAATAGATTGTGGTAATCCATGATTCCTTTACACTTATTTTATGGAAATTCGTGAATGATTATCCAATGGGAAGTCCTCTTGATTCATTATAACGTATGATGTCCTTGTAAGACAATCCACGATGACTCATACAACATTTTTCTTCTAGATGTCCTTGGAAGTCTAGTGTCAACGTCCATGGTAATTATATCCTACATACATGTTGGTATGGGTACTGGTTGGGTCATCCTGTAATACTTTTTCCTCTCATAATTCACCTTCTGACATACCAAGAATATTGATGTATATTATTCAATATTTCTTTTCATATTTCCATAACAGAAAATATCTTGGAGATCACAGTACGCCTTTTTTTCTCCATTGGTGAATATAAAAGGTTGAGTTATGTGGTCATCCAGAACCTCCTAATTTATCTTTGGTTCTGATATAACACACAATCATGACTAAAATCCCACAATTCCATCCTTGTCAACCGTGAAATTTGAGGATTTCCAATTTCTTATATCTTCCAAAATTTTCATAATTTCAACATCTTTTCTTTGAGCATCCTTTTTTTCTCTATATGGGAAGGTTGAGAAATCATTTGAGAAAAATTTTAGGATGTTCATCCCTTAATGATTCCCATGTTAATCCTTTGAAAATCTAAGAATAATATATATTTTTCAATTCACATCATTGATAATGATTCATGATCCTTTCTATATAGTGCATCTTCCACATTGTTTGTCATACCAGGTATGCAGTGGATTGAGAAGTCACAATCCTTGACGAGTTATATCCATGTTTGTTAGCACATATTATGCAATGTTTGTGTGAATATATATTTTAGGCTCTTGTGATCTGTATATATCTCAAAATTCTACCCATATAGATAATGCCACTATATTTTCAAGACAATGATCACAAATTCCATCCACAGATCATGCATGCGATAGTTTTTCAAATGGAGTTTTAACTTCCTTTAGACGCAGTCTATCACATTATCATTTTGCATCAAAAGAAATATTTTTTCCTTTATTCAAGGCATTACTATATATGACAAAATGTTGTCGAATCTTGTGTAATGTGAGGACATGTGCTGTGATAAGCCTCCTTCACAACATCTTGATGTTGTCTTCTAATTCATCATTCAATGAAAAAATTATTCCTTCTGAGTTATCTTCGTAAAATGGATGAATAAACCTGAGAAATTTCCCTCAGATCGGCGACAATATTTATCTAACCCTAAGAAGATATAGATATCAGTTACCAATAATGGCCTTAACCATCCCTCAATTGTAGTTGTATTGGAGGGATCCACAGATATACCATTTCTTGTTATGATAATACCTATGAATGAGACTTCCTTAAACCAGAACTCACACTTGATATACTTTTCATAGAGAATATCCTTTCATAAGGTCTCTATTATAGTTCTTATATGTTCTCAATGATCCTCCATTTTGTGGAGTATATTAGAATATCATTTATACAGACTACCGAAAATTTGTCGAGGTAATCTCTAATGAATCTATTCATCAAGTCCATGAATATTACTGGAACATTAAAGAGTTTGAAAGGATTTACTATGAATTCATAGTTCCAATATCATGTATGAAAAACAGAATTGGGGATATCATCCTTCATCACCATTACATGATAACATCCTGGCCCGAAATCCACCATGGAATGATATTGTGCACCACATAGCTGATTAAACAAGACATCAATTCGTAGTATGGGATACTTGTTATTTATCATGAGTTTGTTGATCTAAAGATAATCAATGAAAAGGCACATTGACCCATCCTTATTCGTGATGAAGAGGACCGGTTCACCCCATGGTGAAGCACATGGGTGTATAAACACATTATGTAGATTATCTTTTTGTTGATTCTTCAGCTCCTCATGCTCCACCACAACTATTCTATATCGAGACTTGGATATTGGAAACAACCCATGTATAATTTGAATTGATAATTCCACATCTATTCTAGGATAAAGACCATGAAATTCCTTGGAAGACACTTCAAATAATTCCCTCACAATATGGATGTATTCATGGATGGTTTCCTCCTTATACTCAATCATTTAAAGCAGATAAATATTCTCATAGGGAAATAATATCAACGCTTGAGATGATGGGGATAAAAAAGATTCATCTTCCTCTTTAAAATTGTATAGAATTGGGGGTCAATTCTCCATATGATGAGTTATTTCACTTTCATGGAAATTTAGGTTGTCTCTATACAAGAAAATCCAGTCCATGAAAATATTTTCATCATATTCCACCATAGGGTGTATGAGGACGTTTTACAAGATGATCAATAAACAATTTATGATTGGGGAGTAGTTATATTAATGGGATTCAATGATTTCCCAATTTTTAGTTCTCACAGACATCTTTACATCTATGATTTGTGGTGGGGTTAGGCCACTGGTTGGCAAACTGCCCAGGTTCATTTCAATTGAAGCAATAAACAATGCATTGAAGATCTAATGGAGTGTTCCTCTCCCAAGATGCTACCACTGGTTTTTCATTTCGGCAGTTAAGGACTATGTTTCATTCTCTTTTTCACCTAATGTATTTACTCATCCCCTTTATGATATTTACATGGTTCTTATTTCTACACATTTGGAATGTTGGGTTCTGTATTTTTTATGAACATGGGATTTATCCAATGGACTGCTAGAATTTAATTCCACCTTACACTTCTTATCCCCAAGACACCCCTGAGATTATTCAATTTCCATTTCAACATTGAGGGCACGTCAGACAAATTCCTCAGAGATGTCGAAGTCATGGATCTCCAATTATTTCTACATGCTAGGTTTCATCCCAACAAATAAGCATTCAACATTGAATTTGGGTGTATCGACAATACCAGATGGAAATCGTTCAAGCCTTGGGAAGTTTTCAACATATGATCCAATTCATAGGGGCATTATTTATTTCCCTTGATAATTTTTAATACTAATATTTTGAATTTACCAAAGAATTTCCCTAGGGGATTCGTAACTATGGGTGAAACAATGACCGTTGTCGGGTACTAGGCTAACCCGGGTCATGCCTGAAACTCTTGGTTAGTTTTCACTCCTAGGTACATCTGTACTAAACCCTCCTCTACATGCTCATCTCTGGACAAGGATTTATTTGCATAATAAAACATTTAATCAATAATGTAATTCCCCAACCCTAGTTACCCGGAGACGGTATATTATTAGGTATCATTGGCATGATAACAAAAGATAAAGTATCAATTGACTAATTTGTTTAATAGCCTTTGATGTCAGTGATACATTTATTAGGTTTGCATAACATCATAAAATGGAAAACTAAAACAACATTGTTTCCATAAGAAAGATTAAAATCCCATAGACTATCCCTGCAGGTTAATCATAATATATTTCTTCGCATCCTGGAAAAAATTAAACCATAGAAAGGTGTGAGCACAGATTCTATGTAAGGATAAAAATATGACAGAATATTTCATAAATAAGCATAATAATTTATGGAAATGTATTAGACTAAAACAAAATCCTTTTAAACATTATATTTAGCATAATATGGAAAATATAAAATCAAATAATTTCATTTACTTATTCATATGGATATTCTACTATTCGAATAATCACATGCTATATCAATAGCCACTTTCATAATAATGGAATGCATAAATCCAGATGCTCCTAACCACATAGTCAAGGCCTTGTGCCCAGAATACAAATATGATTTTCTCAAGATCTTATGCCAAGACAATATTTTGTCTCACGAGACCTACTGATGCATCGATAAGCTATAGTTGGATCCACCAGTCACTTACTAAGTCCAATGCATTCTTCATTGGAAAAGGTTTAAACATAATATAAACATTTGTATTAAAAATATCATAAGAAATGTCAATAATTTATCCATAAACCATGAAAGGTATACAAATAACACATCCATTTTCAAAAAAAAATCACAAAAACTTCAATAGAAAATAGAATTTTTGTATCATAATAAATCAACTTCAAATAAACTTAAAATCCATCAAAGGATGTTGACATATATGAAATCAAAACCTTTAAAAAAATACATTTCTATTTTGAAATCATTTAAATGTCATATAAATATTAAATAAATCATTTATTTTGAATACATTATTATAAGCTTTTAGGGGAAGCTTCGGCGATTTATAATGTAGGAAAATAGCCACACCCGACATATTAGTTAATAAAACATTCTAGCCTTAAATTTGTCAAAAAGATTAAATTACGTTGTTTGGAAAATGAAAGAAATATTACTTCAAAAACATATAAGGTCAAATAAAGGAATAAATGAATTTAACCCATTGTCTAGTAAATAGTAAAAATCTTTTGAAATATATTTTTATGATGCATGGATGTGGATTATAAAGATGTCCCGGCAGATAATTAAGTATAAATAACCTCAGATAATGAAGAGATTGTAAAATTAACCCTTACCTTGTACCTTTCCTTAGTTGACGTTAGGTTAACCTCTTGTATAATGGTGGAATTATTATTATTAAGTTATAGAAGAATCATATACATTAATATGATATCATATATGATCTTTTTTACATTGCATTGTTAATAATATTGTAGTATAATCATCGTTTCGGGTGTTAACTGATTCATTTTACATTATATGCATTGTTATGTAGGTAATGTTCGTTATTTATAGTGTGTATATTATTCATATTCAGAATTATATTAAGTCTTTAAATATTATTTTTAATCATCAAATGAAAATTAATCATGAATGGACTATGATGGGGAATGAATCTCATCTCTTTCGTGGGGAGGGTAATCCGTACGTACGCAAGAGAAACAATATCATTCTTTTGATATTAAATTAATATATAATTGTATGGTATATCATATATACAGAATCATTAGCATGTTATATTTATTATTTACATCAATTACACATCATTATTATACCCATCCAAATATTAATTTATTGAATAACAATGACACCACAACGTGGAGACGGTAAGTCCTACGTATGCACGTATGGTGACGTGTCATTCAAAGGATGGATAGAATAATGAATATGGTTCTATGAAATTTATAATAACATAATAATATATTGAAGATACTGTTTTTATTATTTTATAATGAAAAAAAAGAAATAGTAAGTGGAAAAAGAAATGAATTTGAAAGAGGTGATAAAATATTTACCTCTTCTTCGGGTTCTTCCTCTTGATTTGATCAAAAGGGCTCCTTAGGTGGATTTATGACTAAAGGAAGGATAATAGAATAAAGGGAGGATATTTGAGATGGTTTTTGGGTATAGGTTTGCTATGCCAAATGGTTTTGTTCATGTGAATTAGAGAGAAGGGGAGTTTCCTTTGATAAGAGGGGTGAGGGGAACCTCAGGAAAAGCTAGAAATATTATTTTATAATAGAATCCTATTTCTATTTCTAATTTCTCAAAAATGAATTATATAAGGATATGGTCTATATGTATCTAAAACCACTAAACCAATCGACTATTGATAGGTTTCGGTCACTATATTAACCTTATCTTTTAAATTTAACTCGTAGTTAAATAGTTGGACATTTACTACGTCTCTTTGTATTTTTATATTATATGGTAAATAAAAATACAAGATACATCCAAGCGAAGAAAAAGTGGTTCATTAATTATGTAAATATAAATATATAAGTCTTTTGGTCGAACTTTAAATTTTTAAGAATAGAATATCAATTAATAATATAATATTTGTTTTAAGAACACTTTAAAGTCAATTTTTACAATATTTGATATTATGTTTTTGCTAAATTCATAACAACATTATTACTTCAAAAACAATACATCTAAACAATTTTAACATGTCATATTAACCCAGATAAGTAGTGGAATACCCAAAAAAAATCTCAAATTTTATTCATTTGGATATTTATAATATCAAATATTTTAATATATCATTAATTAGGTAATTACTGCATCATCATTGTGTTATAAAAAATTTATATTATTTAATGAATAAAAAATATAAATAAGATACCATTATGTAGGAAATATTTTTATATTTTTAATTAATATTCATAGTCTAATTTATCTTATGTGTAACCCTATATTAAAAATGTATTAGTTATTAAACATTGAATTTATCATTTTCAAATCTTCTTTGAATTAAATAATAATAAATGTCCTAATCTAATCCAACTGGACCAAAATGATCACATTTTATTCGTAATGTTTTCCTATGTCGAATAAAACTTATCCAATAGAATTAGGACATGTGTTAGGGTAATAATAATATCATTTTTACTTTTAATTACCGTATTTACATTTAACTATGGTAAATAAAAGTCAAAAGTTACTATTCACCAAAAAATATTATCATCTTATGAAACCAAATTTTACTTACTAATATCAACCTTGTCTCTCATATATTTAAAATTCAACTCCCATAAGTGTTAAAAGTATGTTTTAGGTAAATTTTTTAATGCCTATAAGAGGTGGGTAAAAGACAGTAAAAAGATCAAAAAATATATATATCTAAAATTACTATAAACTGACTCCAATTAATTACATTGAACTTATATAAGTATTATATGTCTATTTGACCTTAAATTTATTTAAATAAAATAAATACTTATTTAAATAAAAATTCAGTTTTAAACTATATCTTAGTGTTTTTCACTATTCATAAAAGAATTGAAAAAAACCAAAAATTCACACTAAGAAAATATCGATATTCAGAATCCAAAAATAAAGTCCATTTTGAAAGATAAAATTTATAAAATTTCAAAAAGTTGGTTTTTCAATTCATAATATCTATTTTATTTTGTTGCGATGTTTTAGAATCTAAAAGTTGGGTACAAAACAAGCTATTAGAATATTCAAAGGGAAACGTACTGTGGAAGATTGGGGTGTTACAATATCCCCTCCTTCAGATAATTTCTTCCTTGAAATTTCTAGAAT
Source organism: Viscum album (assembly GCA_963277665.1). Classification (NCBI taxonomy): domain Eukaryota; kingdom Viridiplantae; phylum Streptophyta; class Magnoliopsida; order Santalales; family Viscaceae; genus Viscum; species Viscum album. The sequence goes on along the minus strand of OY728162.1, from coordinate 593,445,872 downwards.
ATTAATACATAAAAAGACTTGGATGGTTCTTCATCATAAGTTCGTCAAGTTCCCATGTTGCCTCATCCATTTTATGGTTTCTCCAAAGAACATTTACCAGATGAGTAGTCCAGTTTCTTAGCAGCTTTTCTCTTGTATCTTGAATCTTGATAGGATCTTCACTATAAGACAGACCATGTTACAGTTCTAATTCTTCATAGGTGAGTACAAGCATTAGGTCAGGCATGTATTTTCAAAACTGTGATATGTAGAATTTTGAAAGTTTTGATGTTCATGGGACTCAATATACCCTTCTTACTGAATCACATACCATCCTTCCATGGAGATACCTTCAATAAGACACGATCTCCTAGAAGAAATTCCAAATCCTACCTCAATTATCAGTATAACTCTTCTACCTACTTTGATATGCATTGATGTGGGTTTGGATTAACTTCACCTTCTCCATCGTTTCATCCACATGTTCGGGGACTACGATTTTTCATTCTCCAACATAATCAAAACATGTTGGTGTGAGACATCTCTTTCCATATAACGCATCATATGGTGTCATCTGAATACATGAATAGAAGATATTGTTAAAGGAAAATTCCAACATAGGTAAATATTGATCCCATATACCGTGAATGTCAAGTGAGTAAGATATCAACTTGTCTTATAATTTTTTAGAAGTCTGTTCGGATTGTCAATCAGTTTGAGGGTGGTAGGAAGTGCTCAAATGAAGTCCAGTATCCAGTACTTTATGAAAACTTTTCCAGAATCATGATGTAAAACATGGAACACGATAAAAAATAGTCGATATGGGTACTCCATTAAGTCTCAGAACTTCATTAATATATATTCATGCTAGACTTTCAAGTGGAAAATATTCTATTATATCAAGGAATTATGTTGACATGGTAAGAAGATCAACAATGACCCATATTGCATTTTTTTCTTCAAGGATTATTTGGTTGTCCCATGACAAAGTAAATCGTAATATTATCCAATTTCCACTCAGGTATGGGAAGAGGTTTCAAGACTCCTCTAGGGTGTTGCCTTACAGCTTTCACTTGTTGACAAACCATACATTCTGACCTAGAATCAGCAATCTACCTCTTCATGTTGTCCGAAAAAATATGTTCAATCAAATATCTATTAATTTTGGTGCTCCCAGTGTGTATAGAGAAATTGGAACTCTGAGCATGATCCAAAAATTCTTTTTTTAGATCATGTATATCAGGAACAAAAAGTCTCTTCCCAAATTTCAAAATTCCATCTTCTTATACGAAGTCACTCAATCTCCCATAATTCACAACTTTAATCTTCTTTTGACACTCCTCATCATCCACATGATATATTTTTATCTTTTATAGTATGGATGGTTTGGCATCCATTTGAAAATGTATTGAGGTTTCACCATCCATGGTTATTCCCATATCAATGATTACCATATCTATGAAAATAGGATCTCTTTCAACTCTCATATTGTTCAAAACCCAATGATCATTTCTTCTCAAAGAATAATCAACTTTATTTACCTTCCTCGGGTGGTAGTGTCTAGTAAAATTGTTATCCTTGAGTAGTTCAAGCCATCACCTTCGCCTCATGTTGAGTTCTTTATGGGAGAAAATATTCATCTAACTCTTGTGATCAGTATATCTTTAAAATTTTTCACCATAGAGATAATGTTTCCATATCATCAAGGAAAATATTACAGCTACTCAATCAAGATCATGAGTGGGATATTTTATTTCATTAATTTTTAGTGATCGTGATGAATAGGAAATAACCCTATAATTCTGCATAAGGAAACAACCATGTCTATTCTTTGATGCATCACTATAAATAACAAACCCATAATTCCATGATTGTAGAGTCAATATAAGATCAATGGATAATATTATCTTTAATTCAAAAAAAAATTCACACTCTTTTCACCAAAAAAAATTTATCCCCTTTTCGTTTGAGCTTTGTTAATGGGATAGCCAATCGGGAAAAATTCTGGACGAAACACCGATAATAACCTGCAAAAACCAATAAAATTGCATACCTCAGTTATCCTCATCGGTGATGTCCATTATTAGATTACTCTTGTCATGGATGGATCAACAGAGATTCCATCCTTAGAGATGATATGTCCATGATAATAAATCTCTTAAAGCCCGCATTCACCCTTGATAAACTTCTCATATAATCCATTTCTTCTAAGAGTCTTCAGAACAATGCATAATTGATTTTCAGGATCTTCGTAGATTTTGGAGTATACCAAGATATCCTCAATTAATAACTCAACTAATTCATTAATATATTCATTGAAAAATCAATTCATTAGATCCATGAATACATAGAGTGCATTAGTCAATCCAAAAGCCATTACTGTAAACTCATAATGCATGTACCTGGTTCGAAATCTTGTTTTCAGAATGGCTTCCTTCTTCAGACACAACAGATGATATCCAGATCCAAGGAAAATCTTTGGAAAGTATTGAGCTCCATGAAGTTGGTCAAATAAATCATCAATTCAAGGTAGGGGATAATTTTTTTATTTTTATTGCATTGATCTCCCTGTATTCAATGCACAACCTCATAGATCCATCTTTCTTCATAAGAAAAATGATAGGGGCTACCCATGGAGAATCACTTGGGCGAATAAATCCCTTATTACTAAATTACTCTATTTGTTTCTTTAGTTCCACTAATTACCCAGTGGATATTCTATAAGGGGTCATTGTTATGGGCCTTGAACCATGAATTAAATCAATGAAAAAATCAATTTCTCGATCTAGAGGATGTCTAGGTAAATCCTCTAGAACCACATCAACATATTCTTACAAAATAGGTACATCGTAAATTTGAACATTATTTTCCTCACCCATATTTATTTCATTATCTTCCAACCCAATAATTTAATTTTGTTCAGTTGTTGTGGGCGGATCTAGATAAGAATCTGGTGATGACGTTTCTACTCTAAAGATAAGTTGTTCTTAATCATCGTCGTCAGAAATAGTAACCTCCTTCTCCTTACAATAAATGTTTTCATCATGGTCCAAAATCATATACATACCAAGGATTATATCAAATTCAATCATGGTTATGATGACGAAATCATCAGATAAATAACATTTATATTCCCTAATGGGGTCTGATTCACAGAACGTTGTTGCAATGATACTTCCATTAGATGTTTTTAATGACAACTACATTATTAAATTAAATTGGAAATAAATAATTTTCATAGAAAACTGGGAAGAGTTGAAACAATTTGATGATCCAGAATCAAATTTAGCGTTTTCTAAACTTGAGGAAAAAATTAAATTACCTTCCACTACCTCTTTCGGAGTATCAACCTCAGTAGTAGTGAAAGATTAAGTTTGTCTTTGATTACTTGGAATTTTCTAAGGTACGTTCCACTGATTATTATGAAATTCATTAGCATAAGGCCCCCTTTATCTTCAATTGTTTCATTCAACATTGACATCCTCTTTCTTCCCCTTTCAATCACGATCTTAGTGGCCTTTTTCCCCACACTTGTTACAGACTCCCATTCCCTTCAGGAAAGTATTAGGGTGTTTCTACCCACATTTTCTGGAGGATAGATATTCAATATTTCCCTTCCTCACCTTATTTCCATTTCAAGAGTGTTAAGAAGATCTCCTTTTCTCTTACTTTTCATTAATGCCGTAAGACATAGAGAATTTTTTTTTCTGTCTTGATAGCACATGAGACAATATCTTCGTACGATGAGAAGGACTGTGAGACTAATTATCAAAAGTGAAATGGTTTTAACCCATCAAATAAATGATCAATATAACTTATTGGTTTATGTATTTAATATGCAGCATGCCTTGGTAACCTTGTAAAGTTAGCTACATTCTTGGCGACATTCTCTTCCTCCTTTTGCCTCAAACTCAGAAATTATCTTTCCATATCTTCTCGATGGTCATGAGGAAAGTATTTTTCTATGAAAATTTCCTTAAACTCCCTCCATTACAAATTTGATACTTTATCACCTTCGATTGTGTTTTGAGTCAATGACCACCGTTGAGCAGCATCTCCAGTTTGGTTGTAAACTTCCATGACAACTTTTTCTATTTTACTACTCCCAAGGAATGGAATATTTTCTATAATCAATTTATCCATTCTTCAGCTACTAGTGGATTTTACCCCCATTTAATGTTTTTGGTTTCACCTCATTCAGTGATATAACATTTATCTTCCATGTAGTGGATCATGGTGCTCCATATGGGTAAGGTTATTGTACATAACCTGAGTGAGTTGTCTCAATATAGTGATAAGCTGATCAGCACCAGTTGTATCACCAGCTCCACTATAATTATCTTGAGAAGGAGGGAAATCCCTACATGGAGTGCATGCATTGATAATGTTTCCATTCCTTACAATAGGAACCATTTTTAAATAATGTCATAAACTAGATTAGTTTATGAATCAAAATACATAATTCCGAACTTGTAAAACACTTAACATAAATTGAACAGTGTATGAATATAATACATAATCGCAAAAATTATTTTCTTTGAGGAACTATATACACAATAAAAACATCATAATGGTTTTTAATGTAAATTATAATTATCCTAAGCATATACCCCGGGAGTGTCATAAACATGAGTGCAGCAATGCCCGTTGTCATGCACCAGTTCCCGTTTGAGTCTATCTCAAAGCAGTGATTTTAGGTTTTACCCGTAAGTACATTTGGGCCAGAGCCACCTCTACCTTCTAGAATCCAGATAGAGAAGTATTGCTTAAAAAACTCAATAAGTATCTACAATAGAAAAATTTTAAGAAGTTCATCTATAATAATACTCAAAGTCTATCTTAGGGCAATGTGCTCTAATCCGAATTTACCTTTATCTAGTTTCCAAGGATTGTACTAAACATCATGTGATACAAAATGTAATGCCACGACCCTAGTTTCCTAGATTCAGAGTATTATTACGTATCATTGGCATGATCACAAAATATCAATCTCAAAAAACTAATTATTTTAGTAGCCTTGGAAGTACTAGGTACATTCATAATGTTTAAATTACATCATAAAATTGAAAAGTACAATAACATTATTTCCATAGAAAACAATCAGATCCCATAGACTATCCCTGCAGGTCAATCACAGTATACCTCTTCACATCCTGGGAATAATATAACATATAATGGGATGATCTTAGATTCTCAGTAAGGATTACAATAAAGCGGAAACTTTAACAAATAATCATAAAAATTTAATTCAATGTATAAAACTAAAACAAAATCCTTTTAAACATGAATGTCACCATAATATGGAAAAGATGAAATAAAATGATGCCATTTACTTATTCAAATGGATATTCTACTAGATTAATAATCACATGCAATATCAATAGCCACATTCATAATGATGAAATGCATAATGCCAAACTTTCATAACCACAAAGTCAATCCCTTGTGCTAAGACTACAAATAATATTTTGTCAAGGCCTTATTCCAAGACACTAGTTTGTCTAATGAAACCTACCGATGCATCGAGAAGCTATAGCGGTCTCCACCCATCACTTACTAAGTCCATTGCATTGCTCATATGAAATGATTTAAACATAACATAAACATTCGTATTAAAACAAGTCGGAGAAATGTCAATACATTATCCAAAAACCATGTATGGTATAAAAATAACACATACAAAGTCAAACACGTCACAAATACTTCAATACAATATGGATGTTTTGTATCATAATAAATCAACATCAAATAAACATAAAATCTATCAATGAATGTTGACATAGATGAATCAAAATCATTTTTAGATAAATATCTCTTTCTATTTTGAAATCATTTAAAAGTAATATATTTATAAAAGAAAATTTTTATTTTGAAAATATTCTTATAGGGTTTTAAGGGAAGCTTTGACGATGTTATAACGGTGGAAAATAGCAACACCCTCCGTATATGTTAAAAAAATGTTCTTACCTTAAATTTGTCAAAATTGCCATAAGTACGTTGTTTGGAAAACAACAGAATGATTCCTTTCAAAACATATAAGGTCAAATAATGGTATAAATGAATTCAAACCATTGTCTAGTAAATATTAAAAACCTTTTGATATAAATTTTTATGAATCATGGATGTGGATGATAAAGATGTCCCAATAGACAATTACGTTTAAAAAACCTCGAATAATGAAGAGATTGTGGATGTAACCCTTACCTTGAACTATTACTTGGTCAACGGTAGGTAATAATCTAGTATAATGGTTAAATAATTGTTATTAAATTTAAAAAAATATATATATATTAATATGATATCATATATTATCTTTTAACATTGCTTTCTTAATAATATCATATTATTATCATCGTTTCGATTGTTAACTGATTCGTTTTTCTTTATATGAATTGTATCATAAGTAATGTTTTTATGGATATGATGTATCATATTCATATACATAATTATATTATGTCTATAAAAACTATTTTTAACCATCTAATAAAAATTATTCTTGAATGGATTACGATGGGGAATGAATCTTATCATGTTCGTGGAGATGGTAATCCATACCTACGCACGAGGGGCAATATCAATTTTTTTTTAAAATAATATATAATTTGATGGTATATCATATATACAAAATAATTACCATTTTATATTTTTTTTCATCAATTACACATCATTATTATACCCATCCAAATAATACTGTATTTAATGAAAATTACACAATGACATGGAGACGGTAAGCCGTACGTATGCACATATGGTGACATGTCAATCAAAGGATGGATAGAATAATGAATCGTTTTTTACAATATTTATAATAAAATTAGAGTATATAGAATATATTGGAGTTATTATTTTAGAATAGAAATAACAAAGAAAGAGGAAGTGGAAGAATAAATGAAATTGAAAGAGGTGATGCAATATTTACCTCTTCTTCGACTTCTTTTTTTTTATTTGATCAAAATGGAACCATATACTGGCTTTATAACTAATGTAAGGCCTCTAGGATAAAGTTATGACCGTTGAGAAGTTATTTGGGAAGATTTTGGATGAGAATAATGGTTTTTAAGGTGTGAATTAGAGAGAAGGAGAGTGCCCTTTTACAAAATGGGCGAGGAGAACCTTAGGAAAAGCTAAAATATTATTTTATAATAAAATAATTTTTCCATTTATAATGGGTAAAAAATAAATTATTTAAAGGATATAGTGGGAATGAGTTTAGAACAACCCAACCTATTGGTTTTACATAGGTTTGGGTAATAATATTATCCATATCTTTTATATTTAACTCTTAGTTAAATAGTTTGACATTTACCACGTCTCTTCGTATTTTTATATTATATGGTAAATAAAAATACTATATACTTCCAAGAGATTCCCAAGTGGTTCATTATTGATACAAATATAATTAAATAAGTCTTTTTTCAGAGCCATATATTTTTTGAAATAGAATGTCAATTAACAATATAATAGTTGTTTGAAAAACTCTTTTATGTCAATTTTGACACTATTTGTTATTTTGTTTTTGATAAATTCATAACAGCATTTTTATTTAAAAAAAATTCATCTATCCAACTCTAAGAAGATATATTAACCTATAAAAGTATTGTAATTCATAAAAAGTCTCAATTATCATTTATTTTGAAATTTATAATATCAAATATTTTAATATTTCATTAATAAGGTAATTATTGCATCATCATTGTGTCATAAATAAATTATATTATCTATTATCTAAAAATTTTAAATAAAATACCATTATTTATGAAATTATTTTATCTTTATAATGAATATTTATAGTCTAAATGATCTTATGTGCAACCCTATACTGAAAATGTTTTACTTATTAAACGTTGAATTTATCACCTTTAACATTTCTTTGAATAAAATAATTATAAATGTCCTAATTTAATCCAAGTTGACCTAATGGATCATATTTTATTTCTATGCTTTTCTGGTCGAATTACAATTATCAAATAGAATTAGGACATGTTTTAGGGTAATAATAATAACATTTTTACCTTTAATTACCCAATTTACTTTATACCGTGGTAAATAAAAGTAAAACGTTACTGTTCACCAAAAAATTTTGTCTTCTTGTACCAAATATTAATTAATGATATCAACCATATCTCTCAGATATTTTAAATTCAACTCATAGAAGAGGAAAAATTACGTTTTATGTAAATTTTCAAATTCTCTTAAGACGTGGGTAAAAGATGTTTAAAAGATCAATTATATATATATATAAATATTATGAAATGACTACAATGAATTACATTGAACATATATAGCTACTAAGTAACTATTTTAACCTAAAAAATTAAATATAATAAATGATTATTTAAATTAAAATTCAATTTTAAACTATTACTCAATGTTTTCACTATTCATCAAAAATTGAAAAAAATACCAAAACCTCACCCTAAGCTATTTTTGAAATTTAAAATCAAAAAATGAAGTCCATTATGAAAGATAAAATTTATTAAATTTCAAAAACTGGGTATTACTATTTATAACACCTAGTTTGTTTGGTTGTGATGTTTTAGAATCATGAAGTTGCATACAACGCAAGTTATTGCATTATTCAAATTGAAACGCACAATGGAAGATTGGGGTGTTGCAAATAATCACAAAAAAATATGGATGTTTTTATTTTACATAGTCTTATCCCTAAGGAATTCAGTAGGGTTTTCAAATCCTAATACCAAAAATAACAAAAACTACACTCTAATACCAACTATAGCAACTCTGCTCATTATTACACACTTAATCTGGTTTATTACATAAAATTCACTTGAAACATCATAAAAGATCAAGAGTTCTAGTGTATTTTTGTCATCGGAACATTATGTATCAACTTAGAGAATAAAACACATGACATCTTCTTTGAAGACATTATTTACATAACCACTACATTCTCCCATACATAGAAAGGCCTGGGATAACATGAGGAAATACATGTTAAAAATTTGAGCTATATAGCCCCGTAAGGGAGCAAATAAGGAATAAAACTAAATATACAATACATTTTAAGCAATAGTCATATCACTGGAGCATAAAAAACCATTAACAAAAAGGCATGGTTTAGAATTATTATCATACAATGGGAATGTGGAAACATCACTTAACATGAAATTAGCATTATCAAAGGCTCATTGTACATGAAGAATGAGTAAACACTTATTTAAATTAAATTGGAATGAGTAAATCCTCATTTAACTTTACGTATCTTGATACTAATATTTACCCAAAGCATTTGGGGACTATCAGGGTAAACCCTTCATAAACAGTTCATTTCCTGCAAAAGAGTGCAACATGGATCAAAATACAAGGATTCAGTAAACATAATAATTTATTCCATGATAAATGAAATGTTCAATTAATACAAGAAATAAAGAAAACAATATGTAAATTTTCATAATGGTTTATATCTTGATATTGAAATGGGAATGGTATTAACTACAAAACATCAATGGCTTAGAAAAACATGGTGCAATTTTTGCGGCATTGCGCCGTGACAAAAGAATTCATAAAAATGGTTGATTAGTGGGAATGTAATGTCTCTAAAAATGTAAATGAAATTTATATTAAGAGGGTCATATAGATACATGATCGAACATATGTAAATGAATTTGGATTCATAATACAAATGAATTTCATTCATGTAAATGAGGAGAGAAAAATTCCTTAAGAAATTTTGGCATAGTAACATGTGTAAAAGGGAGTAATTAATGAGAGATAAAAAGGTATCTCATCCAGTAAAACATAAGGGTGAGGTATGGGGTGTGTTAAATCATACCCCAACATATATAATTGAATGAAATGGGATATAAAAATATCACGATACATGTAAAAAATTTAGAAAGGATGAAATCCCTTACATTGAAGTTTGATCCCAATGGATTTAAAGAAGATTGAGAGTGGCTTCATAGGAGCATGGGGTGTCTTGGGAGGATTCTAGTGATAGTAGACCATAAGTTTGATGAACTCCCAAGGCTTTGAGTGAAGAGGATGTGGGATCATGAGTATGATTATATAGGTAAAGAGTGTGAATTATTTATTATTTAGGTTTGGCACACCACACATTAAACTAATCAAAACCACAAATAAGCCCATGGTTTTTGCACATGGTTTTTTACAATGGGGATTGGAAAAAAATATTTTATATGGGAAATGAAAGAAATTCATAATATAATAGGGTTGCTTATGTGGAGGTGACTCACACCCTCAAGTAATTCAAATTAAAAAACTGAATGGTTTTATAAGACTTGGTTGGTACACAAATACTTTCTAAAATAAAAAAAATACTAAAATCACATTATTTTAATGGTAAAAAATATATTGGCTGAAAAAAATGTTTATTTTATTTTATTACATCACAATTAGGACATTATGATGTCATAAAACACATTATATATTTAAACAGTATTTAATTTTTACACACAAAAAAACGCTCTCAGATTATTATGATAAATTCAAAATTGGATAATATCGACATCCTGATTCCAAAAAAAATAATAATAAGGTTATAAAAATAATTTTTTAATTTGTGAATTTTTACAATTAAAATAAAAATAAAAATTTATAGAAAATTTATATGTACTGAAAAAATAACATTCAAAGCTGAATAAAAATTACAATTGTATTCATAAAAACAATACGACCATTTTTTCATAAAAAAATTTAATTAAAATAATATTTTATTAAAATATTAATTAAATAAAAAATATAATAATTTATAAAAATAGATTTCTTAGTTGAATTATAATTAAATAAATTATTTGTTCATAAAAAACTATTTATAATGGAAGAATAATAAAATGAATGCATATCATTTATTTTATAAGAAACTAATGCACAAATTCATAGTGCAAAGGTATTATTAAACAACCCCTTATAAAACACACATATGACCTAAGGGTAAAGTGTGTGATTATGATAGATTCTTGAGGTGGCTTTGATAACATCACACGGGTGGTAATATCGATGAACTTCCACTTCTCACGTAGGCGGTTCCGCTCAAGCTTAAAGTGTTGATGCTCAGCTTGGGCTTGGTGAAAAGTAATGTGTAATGATGAAACCTCATTTATGAGATCCAAAAATGGTCTTCATACAGGGAATGTTTACTAGATGAAGAAATAAATTCCTTTGACTCATTAAATTTAATTTTGTTAATGCCATATATTTATACTAATCATGTGATCACTGTTCAATTGTTATCTTAGCAACTGTAACAATTTATAACGGTATTTTGAAATTAAAAAACATAAAACCAATGAATTTTATATTTTATATAACCATATTCTTAATAATACATTAAATTATATTGAGATTAATTTTCAAGGATAAATTTTTGTGTCATTAAAAGTTTGACAATGCTTCCAAAAAACAATTCAATTTTCATAAACAAGGGGAAATATATCATTTCTCAATAACTGATTTAGTAAAAATAAAATCAATAAATCATTCATATTTATTTATATTAAATGTAATAGATCTATATAATTCAATATTAATTCTACAAATTATATATAATGATCCACCTAACTCAAACTCAGGTTTCACAAGCCCATAATGGTATTCAGTTACATGGAAGAATGAAATGACATCAATAGAGACCCTATTATCAATCCATAAATCATAGAATACATTTATTATGAAAAACTAATAGTGTAAAATATAAAAAATACATCAATCAAGGCTCTCATTGACCTCACAATTACCAATTATGTAGTTGTCCTACATAGTATATTCACACAATAGTTCTAGAAAGAATGAAGAATAATAAACAATACCAGACCTATATACCTGAATAGATTGCGATTTGGCACTATTTATCCCAATTGTAAAAAAAGTAGAAGAAATATAACACATATAGAGATATTCAATATGAGGACTTGACCGAAAAATTTAGATGATCTTGAGTTATGTCATGGATTCTAATTGATGAACATTCCAAGTCTAGTGTTTTATAGAATTAGTCCATAACTATTACATTAAATCTCAAAAATTAAAACGTATACACTTCCAATTAGTATCCATTTTTTCAATAAATAAAAAAATATTAAATAAAAAAAACTTCTAGTTACATGATTTATATGGCATAAATTTACATTAATCCCATCCTTGACCCTTTTCATCTTTATATCATGTGAAAAATATTACTAATATTGGGATGAGAATAAAAAAGATCAGTTGGTGTTATAAAATAATGAAAGAAAACATTATTTCATAAATACATAAACAAAATAATCTCTTTAACATACATCTTGTAATGATAATATTTATGAATAACACACAAAAATCATAAATCTATAACGGTATTGTTAGGCATCCACAACATGCATACACTCTAGATTACACAACTACATGCTGAGTTACATTTGGAATACCCATCAAAGTATATTTCTGAAATCTCTTATTAGTTACATTAACGTTTATCACCATCACTTTACCCAATGAGTTGGAGAGATATATCGGTTTTAACCATCATAGGATTATCATGGAACCACTCGTATACTTAAATAATGCAGATGAACAATAACATAATCCAAACACATAAGATAATAATAAAAGGAAGATAAAAATTCAACATTGCATTCACAATATATTAGTTAAATATATTGACATAATAAATCCATTATTATAACCATTTTAAATAATAAAATTTAAAAGTTTTTATGGTATTTATATTCCTCTTCAAAACATTACAGCTTGTCAAGGAAATCAAATATCAAATAATGATCGCGGTGACGGAATGGTCATTGTCACTGCGTACGTTAAAAAGAAAAATTCCATTTTTCATTTAGTAATATTTAACGTACAAAGAATATTCCCATTGAAATAAATTATGAGTCAAAGATGATTATATCCTTTATAAGGGAAAGAAATGTATAACTCAATATATGCCACAATGAATGGAGATTGAGGTTAAGTCCCATACGAAAATTCAACAGACTAACATCACCAAATAAAAATTTTGAAAATGAGTTGATGTGAGAAAAGTGGTTTTCTCATCACATGGACATAAAATGTACAGAAATTAGGATATAAAAGAACATATTCCAACATACTATAATGAAAATTAAAATATATAACATAAAATAATTCATTGACTAAAAGAGAAAGGTAGAAGGTTCCCTTAAAAATAGAATTTAAAAAATAAAATAGATCGGTTATGTGTATTCACTATAACTACAAATAAAAAAAGTATAAATACATGATTGGAAATAAAAATTCATTTCTAACATAATATTATCATGATATATTAAAGAAGTATAATATTAACCTAAGGAATAGAAATTGGGATAAGATGATTCCTTACCTAATGTCCGACTTTACTCGTTTGTTCCCTGTTCTTCCTAAATAATAAACATAAATTAATTTCAAATTTTATAAGAACATTTTTAAATTTTATTATTCATATTATATGACTTATTACAGTGTTATAAACATTACATAAATATTTAAGTTAATATCAATTATTTTCTATTATTTTGTACTTAAGTCAAAAGTGAACTTGTTATAATTACAAATAGCCCATGGGGTCAAAACTCCATTATCTCCGTAATTGTATTCATAATTTAAAATATATATATATATATATTATATTTTTTAGATCTAGTATATATGTATTTAGAATAGTCTATAACAGTTTGATATAAGAAAATGAAATGCACCATTCATAGAGACGACAACTCATACTTACACAAGAATGCTACATTAATTTCTCTTACATTTTTAATGGAATGAAAAATAAAGATACATAGGTATTTTATCATTTATGTATAATATCTTATATTTTTTCAAAAATTCCATCCTTTATACATTCTATGTATGGAATGAATGAGTCATATCACTTTGAGTGGGCGATATTCCGCACTTCCTCAAATGAAATTATTGTATTCATATATTATAGAAACCATAATGTTTTTAAATAAATTAATATTATAGAGTAATTTAGAAAATATAAATATAATATATATCACTTATATAGGTATTTATATCATAATATCTACAATGAGAGGCGGTAGCAGTGAATTGAACAAACATCGTTACGTGAGGTAGTTCTTCACCGTCCACAGAAACAATATGTTCTATGTCCATTAGATGGAGGTGTGAGTATGTTTAGTTCGATTAAATGTCATTAAAATAATCTTGTATATTTATTAAACTCGTGTTTTTATTTATAAAATGAATAATGTTAACTTAGGGAATATATTTTGAAAATTAATGGAAAGAACTTGAGATAATACGGTACCATTAAATATGGTAACTCCCTTGGGATTGAACAAAAGGGATACATTGAATTGCCTTCTACCTAGGGTATGTATTCACTGAGGAATGAGGGGTTGATGGGAGCTTATTTGGGTAGATTTTGGATGAGCTGAATGACTTTATTGGTGTCAGAAATGGGTTATAGGTGGTATCATTTTAAAATAGTGGTGAGGGGTTCATAAAGAGTGTTTGAAAGTATTATTTTATTATAAATGTTCATTAGGTTTCAAAAGGTCCATTACTCATTATATTAGAATATTATATTAATATTTTTTGAAATAAAATCATATAAAAATAATTGGAATGTTAATTGATATTTTTTAACCCTTATCTTTTATCTTTAACCATTATTTATTTTATTTGACTCATACTGTGTTTTCTAATATATTCATAATATAATTTTAATATATTTACCATAAAATGAAATTATAACCTGAAGAGGTTAATTAATGGAATTTTAAACATTATTTATGTCATTTTTCTGAATATAATATTTTTAGGACTATTAGATCATTTAATAAAATAATATTTATTTTAAAATATTCATGTATGCCCATTTTTTTACTATTCATATCATTACATATTAAAATTACATAACAACCTTATCCATTATAAAAAACATAATTAATTCATTTATAAAAAGTCATAATCATCCATAAAATTATTTTATTTCAAAAAGAGATTCAAAAAAAAATTATTTTAACATTTATATTGTCATTTATATAAATAATTCTGTAATAATGTTATCACAACATCATCATTGTGTAAAAAATAAATTTACTTATATTGACTCTAGAATTTATCAATAAAATAACATGATTTTGAAAATATTTTTATCTTTAAAATTAATACTTATAGTCAAATAGATAACATGAATAACATAATATAATAATTATTTTAGTAAAATATATATTTTTATGTTATTTTTCTCATTACTCTAAATTAATTAATATACATTGTCATTATCACTCCCAAGAGGCTCCATGAGGATCCCAAAAGTACCCAAGGATTCCCTTGGTCAGAAATATCTCATACAATATTTTTAAGAGAATTGTAAGTGAAATTTATTATTATTATAATATTAATTTATTACCCTTATTACCAGATTTACCTTTTATCGATGATAAATAATATATTTAATGAAATTTGAATTCCTAATGTCTAAAAATAATAGTTACATATTTACACTATTTTTACCTCCTAATTCCAAATATGCAGTCCATTTTTCAAAATTAAAAACACATATGTTTTAGAAATTAATTTGAAATTATTTCATGCTTTCAAAACCCAAAATATTGTTTTTAACAATCAATAACTATTAAAATATTGACAATTCTTATGTCCAATTTCAAAGTGAAATTTCATCCAATTAACAAACTTAGATTAAATAGTAAAAATATAATCCCATTACACATTAAACCCAATTACAAGAACAATATAATGATATAAATAAATTAAGAGACATAGCGGTTTTGAATTAAAATGTTGTATTATCCACTATTCATTAATAAATGAACATTATCATAAAAATACCAAAAATTTACCAAAAGTAAAATTTGATTTCCCTATTGTAATAAAGAAATTATTTTTTTATTTATAACATATAAATAAGACAAAAATTATATTTAAAAAGGGTTCTCAATCAAAACGGGGTAAATTCAACTTTTAAATAATATTAGAGTATTTCATGCCTAAAATCAAATTCATAATTATTTTAATACACAAAAATTAATTGGATAAATGTAATAAAAATTAACTAACATGTATAAACTTATTTTAGTTACTTCAATTAATTCCCAATAGTAATACTGCTAGGTGTCAACCACCATTTAAAATAATAATAATATTATTTATTTATCAGCATCAGTCTACATTGTGTGCAACATAATATTTCAAAGAAACTCATTTTTTAGTGTTGAGTAAGCTATCGAATAAAGTATCCACTTTTACATAAAAATAATAAGTTATAAATACATGGGTTTTTTAATCCTTTCCCTCTATTGGAAATTGCGTCCTCACAATTTTAATCTTTGGAATGGAAACATCAATGAATGCCTCAAATAAGTAAAAGAGTCAATGAAACTATCAATTTAAACAAAAAAACTGATATGTACAATGGTAACCTGAGATAACACATACTAGTATTAGATGATGGAAATCCTGGATATAAAAGAGCAACTATGTGTCTTGTTATGGAGTAGAGTGATAGAAAACATGATCATGAAAACATTAACCACAATAAAATCACAATCATATGATGGGTTAAAGGATATTTGATTTACCTGTATGAAAAGTAAACAAAAACTATTTTTTTTAAGTTCATTTTCATAAGTATGGGGATTTTATTTATGATATTGTATATGAACATATGAAAACATACTTACAATTAATGTAGACTTTCATGAATTACATAATCTATAACACAAACATATGTTTTCTCCAAAAGATTTGTATTCAAACTGACATGGTCAATTAAAAAGCTCTAGAATCAACATCAAGAGAATCAAATGATTTGAAAGGATAAAATATATATTTCCCCAATATTTATAAACATACCATAAAAAAAATAATTTAGTTTGATATAAGATAATCCCCCAAAAGGAAGATCTTATATTAAAATAAATACAACTTTTAATATAAAAAATTATATAAAATGTACCCAAAGTTCTACAAAGACCCATAAATAAAACATTGTCCTTCAAATTCATCAATGTAATCAAAACTGTGATTGAAATAAAAATCATAGAAGAATTTAATCACATGGTCTTCTACCATATATCAAAACATATATTTATATATAATATCGACTACTCTTAATGTATCATACTGATGTGTAATTAACAAACTTAGTTATTCCCTATGATAGGTTTATCATTTCCATAACCATATGTACTCAATAGAAACAATGATCCTTAATAAAAATTAAATTCCACCATTACTTCTCAAATTAAATCTTGTGGTATTCTATTTTCCTTAAGCTTACAGAGTTCCCCAAAAGAGAGAACGTCTTAAAAAACTACATTTATCACTTAATCCCCTATCAATTTCCTATTTTAAGAATCTTATTTTTTAAAAGAAATTTCACAAAATAAACATATTTTTTATCCATAAAATAATTTATTTAAAAATAAAAATTCATACTATCTAGGAACATTTCGTAGTCCAGTGGTAAGTGATAAATCATAGTCTCACTTTTGATGTGGGTTCGATTACTGCAGTTTTTTCCAATGCGATGGGTTGTCAGATGGTCATTAATTTGTAATTTTTAGAAGAACCTTAATAAATTAGAATGTATTTAGGAATGGGTACAAGTATATTTGTATGATCATGTTGATCCCATTCCCGAACCTTCTTCGTACGTCATTTATTTGAATAGTTACCATGCACGACATATTTAAATCATTCAATTGACCCCACAGAATGAAATTCATTCCATTTTCCTAGAGTCAACTAGACGCTTCCTTTTTTTTATTATAGGTTCTTGATTCTTGAAATTAATTAACTCATATAAAAAATCATTCCATCCCTTTGATGCATTTTATTTCGTGTTTCTTTACACATCCTTGAGAAACAGATTTTTGAATATACATAGCTTTATAGTAATTACACGAACATCAATTGGGATTCATTTCATGCATATATGATCCCGTAAAAAATAACCAAGGTTCACATGTTAAATAATGACTCTAGACTGCTAGAATAGAATAAACAAAATATATCTAATTGGAACTCTCATTTCATTTATTTTCTTATTCAAAAAAATAGTTTCCATCACATACATTAATACATTGGTTCCTGCAAGATCAATCCAATTACTAACACCTAAAATGTTCAGATTGATTATATCTGTAAAATAATCATATAATATTTTTTTAGGATGGTAAACTCTGAGATATAAATATACATGTTATATTAAACACTTCTGATTTATCAAGAATAACTATAACTCTTTATTTTATTCTTACCATTATTATTATGTCACTTATTCATAAATAACACCCTAAACTCAAAAGTAACCTAAACTAAACATTGTAACAACTACAAGGACATAGTCATAAACATTAAATAATAATGAGTAATGTAAATAATTCAATTTAATTATAATTTTATGTTTATAGATTTAGATAATTATACCATAACAATTACATTATATCTCAAAATTTATAAAGTAGACACTTCGACTGAGTATCAGTTTTTTCATAAAATAAAAACACATAAAAAACATGATTAGTTCCTTGTATTGTAAAACAAGAATTTTACATGTTCCCATCCTTGACCCTATTATGATTTAATTCATATAGAAACATTTCCAAACATGAGATGATAATAAAAATTCTCAATAAGGGTTATAAAATAAAGAAAGAATACATTAGTCCATAAATACATAAAAAACATAATCTCTTCAACAAACATTTTGAAATAATAATATTTATGAATAACACAATGAAATCCTAAATCATAAAGGTAACTTGTGGAATCCATAACATATATAAGTTGTAGCTTTCTCAAATTTAAGAACCCGAATCTTCCTTTTAGGTATGTTTTTCATTTTCATGGTGTTTTTGAGAAAAGAGGAGTTTCTGGAAATTTTCTAAGTGCATGTCATGTACTTTATAAGTACACTTGTGTAATCCTTTCCGCAGTTGGCCGTGTGCTGGTGGTGTAGTATCTAGACACATGGCTGTGTGGGAGTGACTTGGAGGCTTCCAAAATTAGAGTACAAAAAATTTGAGAACACACCTTGTACATCAAAAGTACATTCCTTGTACATTCTTTGTTTTCGTTAAACTCATCGGGGTTGCGTCTAATCATCTGAACTCACTTCTTATAGGTTGTATTAGTCCGAGAGAACATGTACGGTTGCAGATCATCAATGAGCCCCGGATCCTCAGTCTATCTTCTAATTCGAACATTTTTGATTGCGTTGGAATAACATCGGTGAGTTCTCTCATCTGTTGGAACCTCGATTCATGATTCCTCTTCTTTTCCATGTTATCATGGGTTGATATTTTTAGATTTTTTTCTAATATTCATGGTGTTATAATGAGTTTCAAGGTTCTTGGTTCATGTATATTTATCTCCTACCCATGAGGTAGGTGGTTAGTGCATTTCTGTTCAAATTCCTTGAGTTTTATAAGGCAATTCCACCAATACCCTTGAACGGGGTACTGTGTGTTTTCCATTATAGCACTTTTGATTCCCTACTATGCTGGTATGACTGAGTAGATGATTATTTTTTGTAAATAGGTTGATTTTTTTTATTTGGTTGTATTTACCAAGCATGTTTTTTTTGTTTTGACCTTTGGGTCTTGTGTTCCTGGTAGGTTGCAATTTACTTTTCTATGCCAAGTATTATAGGATGGCGTGTATGTTTATTTATTATACTATTGTGTTGTAGAATTATATCCATGTATTTCTTCAGGTTGACCTTGGCTGTTATGTACTTCTACACTTGCTTGACTTACACAGGGCTGTGAGAACCTGGTGTATAGACCATAGGGAGAATGGATGATGAAGGATTCTCCAGAGTTTTTTATAAATTACGATGCAAGACCACATGGGGAATTGATGTTGAGTGCATCCCCTGAGGGTATGTAGTTTCTAGATGTAGGCCACAGGGGGAATGTGACATTGAGTTCTTCCCCAGAGTGCCTTTAGTTATGATACAAGACAATTGGGGGAATTGACGGAGAGTGCTTTCTCAGAGAGTCTATGATTAAGCTGAACCAGAGTGGTTAGACTGATTGTACTGCCTAGAGGGTTTCCTGTACATGTTACGTAGGACCAAAGGTTATAGGATGTGGGTACTTCCCAGAGGTTTACCTGTTGTGTTTTTCTGCTTTGTTTAGTTGTTCCATGCTATGTGGTGTTTTGAATGCTTGAAACTGTGAATTGGTTACTGCTTAGTGCTGTCACGACCCGTCCTCGGGGCCCGTGTCGTGACTACCCCAAGCCCGCCTTCCATAGGCCAGGGGCTGGCGACTAGCACCAAGACGTAAATCCCGGTAAAAAGGGAAGGCATTTCCTTTGTAAAGTAAACAAGCACCACAGAGTAAGAAAGAGGAAAAGTAAACATTAAGTAAAAACAGAGTACAACTGAAAGTGCGGAAAAGTAAATGGGCCAGTATACAAACCCAAACTGAAAGTAAAGTACAACTAAAAAGGGAAAACAACAACTGTAAAGTAAATGATGCTATGCCGAGCTTTCCACTGGAAACTGCACCTGAAGG
Organism: Viscum album; assembly: GCA_963277665.1. NCBI lineage: Eukaryota > Viridiplantae > Streptophyta > Magnoliopsida > Santalales > Viscaceae > Viscum > Viscum album. Next base: position 593,425,392 of record OY728162.1, on the reverse strand, counting down.
GTGGGTACAGATAGCTCCACTGCTCCTCGGGTCCCACAGTCCGCTCTGAGTACGTCCCGCCCAGTGGTCCACCTCCAGGTACCGTCTTGCTCTGCAAGCCTCAACCACGATCAACGCTGTCTGTCGTCTGCAACCAACACAATGTAGTGCGGGCATAGCCCGTGCAGGGGTGAGTATAAGCTACTCATTAGGGACCCCGAGACCCCCGAAGGTCTCCCAAAATCCACAAAGGATAAACCAAAAAATAAAGGTAAAATCACGAAGTAACAACCGACACTGCTTAGGTATACGCCCATACATATACCTAAGTCATCAATTCCAATACGCTCCAACCTCTGAGCCCAAGTACAACTCAGTCCACACAGGAAAGTAAACGTATTACACACAGGAAAGAAAAACGTAATCCACACAGGATAGCACAACACAATCCACACAGGAAAGTAAACAGGATTTAGCTCACACAGGTATACTTCTTCGAAAGATGATAGAGGTCATCACTGATCCCTCAAAGTCGTCGAACCCACAAAGGATCGATAGATACTAACCCCCGCAAAGACCCGCACAGGATCAGACCCACAAAGGATCTGTAGGCGCTGGTTCACATAGGACCACTGAGCGCTGACCCACACAGGATCGGACCCACACATGATCTGTATAACTGATCCACACATGATCGTTGAGTGTTGTAGTCATTTTCGTCGAATCCACTGAGAATATCTGCACAGTCATCGTCGTAGTCACAGTAGCAGTCGCAGCCAGCTCTACCGTTCCCGCACACAGCAAACTCGTTCGGGAGGGTCCGCTCCATGAGCTGAGAGGCTGATACATAAACTGTCACAAAGTCCAGATTTGATTTATCCAAAAGTTCTGTATCATCAACAGGAACTCAATGCAACAGACGGCGTGTCAATCAGACGCCCGGTCTGAGAGTTATAGGCATTTCCATTCCAGGGGCCCGGTTGGGTTTTTAAGGCAAAACCAACCCGACCTTACTCCACCTGCGTCCAAACCTCGGGCGGAGTATGCCAAAAGATCCTTCTCTCTAAGAGGAACACAACAAAGCGGACGATACGTCAATTGGACGTCTGTAGCTCAAGATATGAGTGTTTCCGCCCCGAGGGCCCGGTTGGTTTCGTGTCCGAACCAACCCGGCCGAACTCAAAGTAATCCTAAACCTTGAGTGCGATATACCGAAACCACCGTCTTGATCCAAGGATCGCATCGCCGCTGACGGTGAGTCGTTTGGAGGTCCGTAGCCCGAGTTATGGGCATTTGAATCCAAACCGCTCGGTAATGGGGGTTTCGGGCCCGGGCCGTCCCGTCCCGAGACCCCCCGGTTGGCCTGAACCGGGTCGACCCACCCCGGACAGGGTCGACCCCGCCCGGCCCAGCCCGGCGCGGCCCGGCGCAGCCCGGCCTGGCCTGGGGGACCGGCCGGGAGCCGGTCCGGCGCAGCGCGCTGGGCGCGCTTCCAGCTCGGCCGAAGGCCGAGCTGTTGAAAAAACGGGGGGCGCTTGCCCCCCCCCCCCCTGTGAAGCCACTGTCCCCCCTCATTATGGGGGGCCGTTTTGCGGGCCGGGGGAATTAAATTCCCCCAGTTCTTCTCCCTTCTGGCTGGCCCGACCTGGCCGGCCGGTTCTTCCTCAACGGGACCGGCAAAGGCCGGTCCCCTTTCGGCTTCCGACACCGGCGGCCCGACTGGCCGCCGGTCATCTTGTTCCACTACGGCCCAGAACCGGCCGCGGCCTTCGTTGTCCGGTGCGGTGCGATGTCACTGCGCCCCTCCGCCGCGGCCCGCTCTGGCCGTGGCACCTTCGGTTTCCTTCGACGCGGCGCGACGGCGTCGCGTCCATGAAATTCTTTCCACGGTGTGGTGCGACGACGTCGTACAATAATTGTCGTGCGATTCCCGCATGGTGCGACGGCACCACGCCATCTCGTTCCATCCGCTAGAAAAAATCAAGAACAAAGGAGGGGGGTTCGGCCATGTTTGTGCGGTCTGTCCCCCTCTCATTAAACGATAATATTTATTCATTTATCCTTGATGTTCGACATTCTAGAATCAAGAATGGAAATAATTAAACAAAACAACAACAATCCTCTACTTGATAAAAGATGTCGCACTTCGGGCATCGCGGAAACAGCGTCGTTCTGTCAAATTTGGTGGAAGAAGCGCTCGGTGAAGTCGAGTCGACACTCTTAGAATACTTTGTGGGCGGTGGTGCTTCCCTTCCTTGCTCCGGTTGAAGAAGGTAGAAGGTGTTGCTTCACGTTCATTGGAGACGTGGATCGTTCTTCTTCAAGTGGTTGAAGGTCTTCTAAAAGTTCTTCTCTTCTCCTTAGTTCTCCCCACAAAGTTTATGCCAACCCCAAAGAGAAGAATAGAATCTCTCATTTTAATGTTGGCAAAATTATTTCAAAAGAAAATCAAACACTCAAAATAATTAATTAAGTTGGTTTAATTAATTAAATTCAAAGTGTTGGCAAGAATTTCAAAAGACTGAAATTCAATTAAACCACACTTATCTCACCTCATTAATTAAACAAGTTGTCAACATTTAAGAGAGGAGTTATATGAGAGTTTTAAGGGGTGTTGAGGAGGTAGGCTTCGTGTGGGCCCCACCACACTTAATCCTCTCATGGGAGGTTAACTGGATGTGGTTCCCACCTCTAACTCCCTTTGGGAGGATATAACCAACAAGGATAAAAAATAAAATGTGTTTCCACATTTTATTTAACTTCATTTTAATTCCCCCCAAACTAACTCTTAACCCGCATAAAAAGCAACCTCGGAAAAGGTCTCCTTAAGTGAATATCGGCGCTACGAGTTCATCGGTGCCCTCAGAATTCAATTCCGGGCACCGGTTCAAAAGTTAGAATTTCCCGCTCGTTCATTCACCGAATGTACCCGAGCCAAACTTCAGAAATGGATTCCGGGCACACCGGGCCTCGGAATTAGGTGCCTTCATAAACCGCGCTCTTTTAAAATTCCAAAGAAAATTAAGAAAAAAGTTCCCTTGAATTTTACGGGTCTTTACAGTGATTTCCTCTTTACTGATTTCTATATTTTGTACCTACCCTATACTCACCAACTGTTAGGCAGAGATATTTGGGTGGTTGCATACTGGGAATTAGTCTCGCACCCTATTTGGGTCATGCTTTTGGGGCCTAATAGATTATAATGTTCCAGGTATAGATAAGGGAAAATTCCCTTCTACTTCAGGTACTTGATATGCTGTGGAGCTGGAGAGCATGGGACCAAGTATGTGCTTGCGATTCTGAGAAACTTTTTATATTTTTTTTACATTGGTTTATTTATATTTGTATTCAAGTATTCTAACATGTTTTTCTTCTTTCATAGACACATGTATCATGCATCATTTATAAATATATGTGCTCCAATGGTTTAACTATACTAGTCTCCCGCAGTTAATGTTGTTGGATAGTTACTGATTCTGCAATTGTATGTGTTGTTTACTTCTGCTGTGTACTCTTCCAATGAGGGCATAGTTTCCCACAAATCACACCCAAGGCCCTCAATGCTAGTCGGCGGCCTCTGGCATTCGGGGAAATGTTCTTGAGGCTATGTGACCAATAGGTAACTGGGAACATATAGGTGGATTCCGGAATAAAGATGTTGTAATGTTGTATCAGAAGATTTATTTTCTCTTGATTTAATGTTTTTAGTCATAGCTAGGGATATGAAGGAATAGGTAATGCGTAATAAGCTATGCCATGGATTTGCTAACCCGTGTATAGGGAAAATCCAATCTAACTGGTTAATTGCAATTTTTCTAGTTTTTCAATTATTATAGATGGCATTATTTCACCATGAGTGATTCACATGATTTGTGTTGTTGTTGTTGATGTTTTTGAGGTTCTATTTCTATTGAAACTTGATGAGATATGGGTATTCCATCTCATGCCTCATATAGTCATTTTCTAGAAGTCACATTTCATTAATTTCTTCTATGCCCTATATGATGAATTAGTGATTTCATGTTGTTGTAATTAATGTTGATTAAAATATGCATGTTGTTGTGATTGCTTCCTTGAAAGAAATACCTTCTGTTAGATAGGGTATTGTTTGTGTAGAGACTTTCTTGAATCAACGCTAAAATTTGGTTCTTGATGTGTTACGGGCCCCCAAGGACTTGAATTTGTTGAATAATTGCTTTGTTTTCCTTGAAAGAACTTGTATAAGATGTGAAACATTGATTCACAGGATGTATGTGCCCTCATAGATCTAAATTTGGCACCTTCTGTGCTCGTTTCAGTGTTTTCTAGTTTGCAGAGATGTTTCTGAGGATTACTGTCCAGAAAAACCTAGAATAAATGTCGTGTAATGTTATGTACATGCCATGTGTTATTTTGTTCAAGAAAAAACTGTTTTTATTAACTACACGTTGTGTAGTCTTTTATTGTGTCATAGGTCATGTTTGTTGAGGCACGAGATTGGTAAAGTATGGTCGAAACACCCTTTGTACCATTCCAACACGCCATGTAGTGCCGACCCCATTTCCACCCCTATAACTAACAAAACTGATGAAAAAACCTTAATCTATACACGTTGTGTCATCCTTGAACATGCTGTGTAGTCTAACCGAGGTACCTAGCCGTGTCAAGTACAACTCGGTTTGGTGTCATCCTTTCACGTACATGTCGTGTCTTCCTTTAACATGCCATGTAGTCTAACTGAGGTACCCAGGAATTTCATGAACAACACAGGTCGGTGTTAAACATCCACATACACTTCGTTTCCATCTACAACACTCCATGTAGTGTGAGACATGTGTCAGACTGTGTCACAAACAACACAGACCTTGTGAAGCATAACTAGTACACGCCATGTATGAATTTTACATGCCATGTAGTCTTGAATTAGGAGAGTTGTGTGGATTAACCATGTAGATGGACTTGGGAAGTGGAAGGGGATTCAAGTGCATTTCATGTGTTAAGGCAACACACTATGTGTTTGGGGTGTTACACGACCGGTTTAGGTTATAGTACACTCCCTTGTGAATGACATCAGGGAACACACCGTTTACGAAATGTAAATGTCCTGTAGTCATGTTTTGTGAGATTTAATGTTTCTTTCTCAAGTTATCTTATTACACTTCTTGTCTTTAGTCCATTATAATCGTGATCTATGCAATGCGCTTGACCTTTCAGAGTCATTCCATCGAGACATCCTCCATTTTTATGCAATTTTCCAGGAGGTGATCAGACAAAAGACATGGTTGATCGGGGACCTCCTACTGATCCTCCATTTGTGTAGCCTTGACACCAGCTGTAGTACCTGACATAGGATCTAATTCACAGTTCAGGGAGGGAATTATGAGGATGATGTAGACCTTTTAGAGAGTGCCACCTCATGTCCCGTCGATGGATTATTTGATGCGGGTCATCCAACAGCCGCATCCTCCCACATTCTAAGGGGAAGGGGGACCTCAGTCTAGAGATTCATGTATAGATGCAATGTTGACCATCTTTCATCATATGGATACACCTCTAGAGAGGAGGTTCATGCTCACTACTTACATGCTCTGAGACACCGCCAAGAGGTGTTAAGACGAGATCTCACAGGAAATACACTAGTAGATTATGGTGTGGGATTAGTTTCAGCGCATCTACGTTGACTACATATACACGAAGACCCTGAGGGTTGATCTACCCCGGGATTTTATGAGTCTGTAGCAGGGCACTCTTTATATCATGGAGTATTTATCCCGCTTTACCGATCCTCGATGCTTCATGCCAATTTTGAGAGTTGTTCTATTGTTCAGGGCAATGGATTTTGAGGATATTATGAGGCATGACTTCCGACCGGAGGTGAATATATTTCGGCTGACATCTATCACTTATATTGTCAACCAGGCGCTGATCACGGAGTGGAATCTAAGTGATTTCAGAGTTTTGAGATAGGGTGGATCAGCATCTGGATTTATCATTCCTCCTACTAATTGTTGGAAGTGCCGCATGGAGTCTTTCCATGATGATCCAAGAAGGTGAGAGAATCCTTCAAGTATCATGGTGGTATGCTACCAGTGTGGAAGTGTTGGGAATATGAGGTCATCATGCCAGAGATACCTAGTGGAGTGCCGATTTTTCATCAAGATGGGTCACCATCAGCGCTTCTATCAAATCATCTCTCCTGCATCTGGTGATAGGGGTTCTTCTATAGATCCTCATTTAGGAGAAGGACCATCGATTTCTCAGAAGTCTGGGAACTATAGTTATTTCGATCATTCAGGGAGAAGTGGATGTCATGGTCGTGGTATCCAGTCTCCCAATTTTCAGCGACATTAGGATCTATTAGCTTAGAGTGTTCAGGTAGGGTCACATGGCCGCGATACAGGACATAATTTTCCAGTAGAGTAGACCCATCAAGAGTAGGATCCCAGAACATCTACAATTTAAGGTAATATCTTAGTAGCCTCATTTTTAGCTTCTTCCAATTTTGATACAGGGGATTTCGATAGCTTTATATCTGTTGTTTTCATGTAGAGCCATGGGATTTTAATACATTATTTTACTTATATCTTAACTCTAGATACTCCATTGTGGACTATAATGGATTATGTACATCAGTGCAGAGAGTTCCCTATACAGGTTGGGGGATGTCACTTCTTATGGAACCTCAATGTCCTAGAGATGACAGGATATGATTCCATTCTCAGGATGGACTGGCTAGTTTCATTCCAGGGCTGTCGTCGACTGTTATCACTGCAGGGTGAGTTTCATATCACCAGAAGGTGAATCTTTTCTCCATTTTGGAGAATGGGATTTCTAGGAGAGAAGAGCGGGTCTAGAGAATCATTGGTTGGGAGGAGTTAAATCCGTGATTTCTAGTGTATATCTAGATGACCAGGGGACTTCATTGTTAGGCATTTATATAGTGGTGAATCGTTTCAGAGATGTATTTCAAGATGAATTTTCATGTTTGAATCTGGAGCGTGAGGTGGACTTCTCGATTGAGATTGTTCCATGAGTGTCACCGGTGTCCATTCATCCTTATAGAATGGCCACACCTGGGTTTCAGGAACTTAAGAAGTAGTTAGAGGAGTTAAAAGAAAGGGGTTTCATCCAACCAATTTCTTCTATTTGGGGTTCGCTTGTCTTGTTTGCGAAAAAGAAGATGGTACCCTCGGGCTTTGTGTGGACAATCAGAAGTTTAACCAGTTTACATTTAAGAACTGATATATCTTACTGAGGATTGATGATCTCTTTGATCAACATCGAGGAGAACGGGTGTTCTCGAATATTGACTTGAGGTCTGGTTATCATCTATTGCACATTAGACAATCAAATATACCTCTTACATATTTCAGGAGAAGGTATGGTCTATATTAGTATTTGGTTATGTCGTTTGGTCTCACGAATGAGCCTGATATTTTTATGGGACTGATAAACTGAGTGATCCATCCTTATTGGATTCCGTCATGGTGGTCTTCGTGGATGATATCTTGGAGTACTCTCACACTTTAAATGACCATGCTACCCATCTTGAGGTTCTTTTTTAGTACACTGATGGAAAATAAATTATACGTGAAGCTCTCAAAGTGCCACTTCTAGATAGATCAGATTCACTTTTGGGGTCATGTTATCTCAGTGGCAGGAGTATCAATAGTCCCAAATAAAGTGATATCTATAGTTTCCTAGGAGTAGTGAAAGAACGTCTTTGAGGTGACGAGTTTTCTAGGGAATGCTGGATACTACATACATTTTATACCGAACTATTCATGCTTAGCATCACCAAAACTAGACATTATAGAGCCATGAAAGAGCTTTAGTATTTACTGTGATGCCTCAGGTATCGGTCATGTATATGTTCTTATTCTTGGAGATGGAGTCTTTGCATACGGGTCTCGACATTTGAGGCCACAAGAGAGGAATTACTCGATACATGATCTAGAGTTATCTTCTCATGTTCATGCCTTATGCTATTGGAGACATTGTCTTCTGGGAGAGAATTTTGTGGTTTTCACTGACCACAAGATTCTCAAGTACATTTTCACTCAGCATGATATGAATTTGAGACAGCACAGGTGTATTGAGTTCATATACTCTGTTGACATTGAGCATGCCTATACGCCGACAAAAGGAAACATTGTGGCTAATCTGTTGAGCTGGATGACTTAGATACATGAAGTTCAAGAGGCCAACAGAGAATGGAATCTTATGAATATATTCTCTGGGATGCATTTAGAGGTTCATGATAGACAGGGTAAGAATTTTTTATCTTCTTTAGATGTTAACTCAACTCATCGTGATCGATTTTGAATGAGGCTTCTATCAAATTCTGATGGCTCAGTCCTATGATAAACCATATTATGAGAGGAACCTATTCCAGTATGATATATTGGTGAGGAAGAGATCTTGCGTTTCCAGGGGCCCGTATGGGTGCCACCAGATATACGAGAGGAGCTAATGTGTAATTTTTATTCCTTGGTTTGGGTGGTTCATCATGGCATCACCAAGATGTATCATGATCTACACTGTCAGTATTGGTGGACAGGTATGAAGAGCGACATTTTTTGTTTTTTCATGATATGTTCCACTTGTCAACTGGTGAAGGCAGAACATCAGTGACCAGTAGATCTTTTACAATAGTTACCCATTCTCAAGTGGAAGTGGAATGATTTCATGATGTACATCATGAATTGTTTTTCGTGGTCTCCTCAAGGTAATGACGTAGTTTGGGTTATCATTGATAGACTCACGAATATTTCTCACTTATTTCTGATCAAAGACACCTTCAGTGTTGATGAGATGTGACAATTTTACATCCATGAGATTGTATGTCTACAGGGAGTTCCACACTCCATTGTTTCAGACAGGGATTCACATTTTACTTCTCGGGAATGGCAGGGGCTTCAGAATGCTTTGGGAACATAGGTACTTTTGAGTACATCTTACCACCCCTAGACAGATGGATTGTCTGAGCATATGATTAAGGTTCCTGAGAAAATTCTCCAAGCATGCATTCTAGATTGTGGAGGTTATTTGGAGAATCATATAACCTTTATGGAGTATTCCTACTAAAATAGTTTTCAAGCAAATATTTAGATTCCATTTTATGAGGATTTGTCTGGTAGGCCATGCCGATCACCCTTATGTTGGCTTAAGGCAGAATAGGTTGCTTTTTTATGACCTCATATTGATCAGGAGACCACAAAGAAGGTAGATTTAATTCTTAAAAGGGTGGCTACAACACATTCGTGAAAGAAGTCTTAAGCTGATCAGCGTTGATGACCTCTAGAGTTTGAGGTCGGGAATCAGGTTTTCTTGCATGTCACACTGAGGGTGGGACACAAGAGGATTAAGAGACAAGGTCAAAATTCACTGAGGTACGTCGGGCCATTGGAGGTGTTGGAAATAGTTTTTCATGTAGCCTATCGGTTACAGTTACCTAATAGGTATAGATCTATGTACGACGTCTTCCATGTTTCTCAGCGTTGACGTTAGTTTTCAGAACTGTCTCATGTCATTCACCCCAAGGAGGTATAGATCAATATCGATGTGTCAATTGAGAAGTATCCTATCCAAAATGTGGATTTCAGTACAAAGCACCTCCATGTCCTATCTATTCGTCTAGTATGACTTCTATGGCAGCACGAGTGGGTGTATGACGAGACTGTGGATATGGAGGCTTATGTACGAGCACATTGGCCGAAACTATTTGAGGTTTAATATTCTATGCCATGCTAGGGTAATTTGATGATGAATTTATTTTAGGGAAGAAGTTTGTATGAACCTGGGTCTTCTATTCCGGTATTTTTTTCTTTTTTCCTGGTGTTATTGAGAAAAGAGAAGTTTCTGGATATTTTCTAAGTACACATTTTTTACATTGTAAGTAGACGTCGTGTACTTCCTTTCCACAGTTTGCCATGGGTGGGTTGTGTAGTAGCCACACACACGGTCGTGTGGGAGTGAATTAGAGGCTGCCTAATGCAGAGTACAGAAACGGACAGTACACGACGTTTACTTATAAATTACACGTCGTGTACATTCTTTATTATCATTAAATGCACTGGGGTCTCGTATAATCACCAAAACTCACTACTTCTAGGACTACATCATCCGAGAGAACTCATAAGACCATAGATCTTCGATGAGCCCTTGGGCCTCAGTCCGTCGTCCGATTTGAAAATTGTTGATTGCGTTGGAATTCCATCGGAGAGATCTCTCTTCTCTTGGAACTAGGTTTCATGTTTCCTCATATTTTCCACGATATCGTGGTTTTAATGTTTTAGACAATTTCATAGATCTATGGCGTTATAAGGAGATCCAAGATTCGTGGTTCAAGTATATGGATCTCATAACCCTGTGGTAGGTTGTTTGTTCCTTTTTGTTGAAATAACTTCAGTTATATTTACAAATTCCACAAATACCCTTGAATGAGGCATTTTTTATTTACCGTTCTAGACCTTCTGTTTCTCTACAATACTAGTATGCCAAAGTAGATGATTATTGATTGGGAATATGGTGAATTGTTGTGATTTGGATGTATTTCTCATGCATGTTTTGACTATTTTGACCTTTGGGTCTTGTTTTCCTGTTAGACTACTGTTTACTTTCCCATGCCTAGTATTATAGGATGGTGTGGATATTTCTATGTTATCATGTTGTGTTGTATAATTCTATCCAAGTTGTTCTTGAGGTTGACCTTGGACGTTACATGCTGCTACACTTGTTCGACTTACACAGGGTAGTGAGAACCTTGTGTATAGACCATAGGGAGAATGGATGTAGGGGGATTTTCTAGAGTGTCTTTATAAATTATGATGCGAGAAGATAAGTGGAATTGAATTTTAGTGCTTCCCCAGAGTGTCTATAGTTTCTCAATGTAGGCCACCGGAAAAATGAGGTGTTTAGTGCTTCCCCATAGTGCCTTTACTATCGATACGAGAGTATAGTGGGAATTGATAGTGAGTGATTCTACAGAGAGTCTATGCAGAAGCTGAACCATAGGGGTTAGAATGAGTGTACTTCCCAGACAATTTTTGTACTTTTTAGGTAGGAACAAAGGTGATAGGTTGTGGGTACTTCCTTGAGGATTACCTATTGTGTTTTGATTCTTTTTTTAGCTATTGCTTGTTGTGTGCTGTTTTGAATGCTATAAACAATGGATCAATTGCTACTTAGTATATTCCTATTTACTTATTTCTGTACATTTACCTACCATATAATCACTGACTATTAAGAACAAATCTTCGGGTGGTTGCCTACTGAGGTTTAGTGTCAAACCCTGTTTGGGTCATGCTATTGAACCCAAACAGATTATAATGTTGCGGGTACAGATAAGGGAAAACTCCCTTCTACATAAGGTACTCGTCATGTTGTGGAGGTGCATAGCATGGGACCAATCATGTGCTAGCGATGTTGAGGAGTTTTTTATCTTTTATTTTTTACTTTGGTTTAGTACTATTTGTATTCCTTCATTCGGACTTGTTTGGATACTTTACTAGACATATATATCATGCATCATTTATATATATATGTTCTCCTATTTTTTTACTATACCAGTCTCCCAATGATACTTATGTTTGATAGTAACTGCTTTGGCTATTGTATGTGTTGTTTACTTCAGTCGTGTACACTTCCAATGAGGGCATTGTTTCCACACTATCACACCCATGGCCCTCACTTCTAGTCGGTAGCCTCTAGCATTCAAGAAAATGAGCTTGAGGCCATGTGACCAACTGTGTGTGGGCCGCCTCTGGGTGGCTTCCAGAACTGGGATGTTACATCAACTACGTAGGTTGTTACGTTTGGAATACCCATCATACTATATCCCATAAATATCATATGATAAACATTAATGTTTACCTCCATAATGTTAGACAATGCATTAGAGATATATATCGGGATCACTCACCCTAGTTTTATCATAGAACCACCCATATATGTAAACAATTTCCATGAACTATAGCATAATCATAAGACATAACAATAGAATAAAGAAAAGATAACACTTCTGCATTGCAATCACAATATACCAGTACAATATATTGACATAAACAATCCATTCTCAAAATAATTTCAATAAACAATTATATAAAAACATATATATTATTTATTTTCCCTTTAAAATCATTATGTCTTGTTTAGAAATACAAATTTCCAATAATGCTCGCAGCTGCGTAAAGGTCATTATCAACACGCATGTTAAAAATAAACATTCTCTTTGTCATTTAGTAAAATGATACGCAGAAAAATGATTCCAATTGATTGAAATTAAAAGTAAAAGTTGTTTATACACGATATAATGTAATGACTTTTATAACTCCAATTAAGCATCATTGAGTGGATAATTAGAAGAAGTAACTTACGAAAAATTTTCTACCTAACAATGTCACATAAAAATTCAGAAAATGGGTGGATGAGAGAAAAAGGGTATCTCATCAAATGGACATAATATTTATTGAAATAAGGATATATAAGGACATATTTCATAATAATATAATGGAAATTAAAATACATAACATAAATGAAGTCTTTGACTAAAAGGGGATGCTGAAAGGTTCCCTTACAAAGATCATTTTCTAAATAAAATAGATCAATATTGTTTAATGTATATAAGTAAACATAAAGAATGTATCAAACAAATATTGGACATTAAAATTCATTGTTCACTTAGTCATAGAATATCAAATTAAACATGTAGAATATTAACTAAGATAATGAAAATTCGGTTATGATGTTCCCTTACCTCACGTCTGACTTGACTGGTTTTTTCCTTGTTTTTCCTGAATAATAAACTTAAGTTAATTTATACATTCTTAAGAACAAATTTCTAGTTTATTATTCAATTTATATCACTTATTATAGTGTTATAAATTTAAAAGAATTATATAAGTTAATATCGGTGGTTTTGTCGATATTTGGTACTTGAGTAAAAAAAAGATCATGTTATAATTAAAAAATTCCCATGGGGTCAAAATTACATTATCTCCAAAATTGTATTCATGATTTAAATATTATACATTTAAAAAATATATATGTTTTTTAATCTAGTATATATGTATTTATTATAGTCCATAATATTTAGATATAATAAAATGAAATGCACTATTCATGGAGACGGTAAACCATAAATACGAAGGAACGTTATATTCATTTCTTTTTCATTTTTAATGTAATAAAAACTAAATTTTTAATAGGTATATTAAAATTTCAGTATAATATAATATATTAGTTCATTATGTCCATCCATTATACTTACTGTGTATGGCATGAAAGCGTCATATCACTTTGAAGGGCGGTAGTCCGCACTTTCTGAAATGAAATTATTTTATTTACCCATTATGAAAACCATAACGGTATGATATAAATGAAAAATAAAGAAGCATATAGGTGATATAATTGTATTATTTTTCACAAATAAATTTATTTCCATCGTAACGGTCACCATGAGTAGTGGTAAAAGATTATTGAAGAATCATCGTTTCGTGAGGAAGTAGTACTCCATCTATAGAAACTATATGTTCTATGTCAATGAGAAGGAGATGTGTGTATTTTTCATTCAAAAACATCTCATAAAAATAACCAATATTATTTATAAAACTGGTGTCAATATTTAAACAAATAAAAACAAGATAATAGGGAGTGGAGAAGGAATTTAAAATAAAATAACTTGAGATAATAAGTTACCATTATATCAGGTGACACTCTTGGGTTTGAACACAAAGGCTTTCTCGAATTACGTTATACCTATGGGAATGCTTCTAGGAGTACTATATGTATTTCGTAAACTTATTTGGGTAGATATTGGACTATAGAAAGGGATTGATAGGTGTGAGTAAAGGGATAGTGGTGGTGTCCATTTATAAGAGGGAGGTTGGGATCTTTAAGAATGTTTGAAAGTATTATTTTATTATAAAAGTATTTTCAGTTTCTAAAGGTCCATAATTAATTAAATTAGAATATAAGATAAATATGTTTATAAATAATATCATCCAATAAGAATCATATAGGTTTTGAATAATTTTTTAATCCATATCTTTTATCCTTAACCTTAGTTATATAATTTGACTCTTACAATGTATTCTTGTATATTTATACTATATGGTAAATATATTAACCATAAAATCACATTCTAAGCTCATAGGGTTAATTATTGACATTTTCAATATTATATAACTCAGAATTCTGAATATTGGATTTTTCAGATTAGTATATCATATAATTAAAATAATATTTAATTTAAAAAATAATTTATGTAAATTTTTATTCTATTTGTATCATGACTTTAAAAAAATTCATAGGAACTTTATTATTTAGAAAAACATAACTAATTACAACAAAAAAATACATAACCATCCATATAATTTTTTTATGGAATAAAAAGTGTCAAAATAAATATATTTTAACATTTATAGTATCATTTATTTAACCCATTCATTAATAAGGATATAACCACATCATCATTAAGTTAGAAATAAATATATTTATTTAGTCTCTAAATATTATAAATAAAATACCATGCTGTAGGAAATTTTTTTATATTTAAAATTAATATTAATAGTTGAATATATCACATAAATTACCCTATATAAAATTTTTTTACTAAAAGATATATAATTATGTTATTTTTGACTTTACATTGAATTAATTATTATAAAATGTAATTAATACTCTAAAGTGAATACATTGGGTCTCCAAATTGACCCCTGGGTTCTCTTGGTTTTAAATATCTCATAAAATAGGGTGAGGACAATGTTATATTTAATTTAATATTATTATTATAATTTTTTACCTATATTTACCATATTTACCATTTAACCATGGTAAATAAAATATTTATGAAAGTTACTGTTCATATTTTCAAAAAATAAATTTTACCATTTTACTCAATATGGACATCCAAATTACAAATATGGAATCCATTTTTTAAAATTCTAAACATAGAAGTTGTAGATATTAATTTAAAATTAATTTTTGTTGTCAAAACGAAAATTGGTTATTTTGAGATACAAAAACTATAAAAAAGATTGTCATATATTTATGTCCAATTTCAATGTAAAATTACTTCCATTGGCCAAAATTGGATTAAATGTTAAAAATATAATCCAATTAAAATTTAAAAACAATTAAATAAAAAATCTAACTATATAAAAAAATTTGATGAAAAAGAAGTTTAGAATAAAAATAAGGTATTTTCATTATTCATAAAAATGAACATTATAATAAACTACCAAATATTTTCCCAAATAAAATTTTGAAGCCCCAATTCTAAAGAAGAATTTTATTTGTTCAAATTTAACATATAAAATTAAAAAAACATGATTTAAAATGTGTTCTCATTCAAAATGAGGAAAATAAAACTTTTAAAGAATATTTTATTTTCTCATCCTTAAAATTGGATTATTTTTTATTTTAATCCGATAAAATATATTAGATAAATGAAAATAAATTTAACAAAATATGAATAATTATATTATAGATAGTTATGTTCATTCCTTCCAAAACAATGGTTGTGCATTAAATACTATTTAAAATAACAATATTATTATATTTTTTGGTATAACTTAAATTTGTGTGAAACAAATAACTTCAATGAAACCCATTGTTTCATATTTAGTACGCTATGGAATAAAGAACCACTAATTTCTTAAAATTAATGTATTATTCATAAGTATTAATATATGTGAAAAATAATTATTCTATAAATACATGGGTCGTAACATTCTAAATATCCTTAATTAACATAAAGCTCTATCTTAAATAATATAGAAGTAATATAGATACCCAAAATCATGTGGGAGATCTCATAGTATTCAAGAGTTAATCGTTCATGTCGAATGAAAAATAAATATGATGTGAATATAATTAAAACTATAGTCATTGAAAATTTCTTGACCAGAATCCTATATCCACAATTTTTGGTCAATAAAGTCGTCCTATTCCCTTAAATGAATATCCTCATTAAAATAAAACATATCAAAAATTCAATAATATGAAACAGTATTAAATTTTGTAATCCATACACAACATGAATATGTTTATGGAATCCACACAACAAAGAAATCATTATTTTTAAACTATAACATTCTGAACTGAATTTATTTCATGTATTCAATATTGACTCGTGGATTAGAAAAAGATCCTAAAGAATTTATAGTGATGTGTTTATTTTATGTAACCATTTCATGAAAGGAATATCACAAAACAAAAAACATTATGAAATATTCTCCTCAAAAACCTCTCTCTAACTACTAATATTTCCAAAATAAATTGGCCCCTTAAACAATGAAGGAATGTAGTAAAGATTTGAGAATACCTAAAAAATCATGCTTAATATTAAAACTAATTAATATATTATATCATAATTATTATTTCTTAAATTTTATTTTTGATGAAAATTATGTTTTAAATGTTTGATATATTTTTAAATATATATGGTAATTTTAAGAATAGAAGGGGTATTATTCCCCTTAAACAATACATGTGTTATTTAACAATAATTTTCTATCTACGATGATATCATTTTATGTTAAAAAAATTTAATGTTTTATATTCCACAATATTTATTTTAATGATATTCTAAAAATACTTCAATTCATCAGTGTCAACATCCATTTTTATAATTTATTCTCTAATGCAGACATTTTTTTATCGATTCCACCTCCACTCGTTCTATTGAAGGATTAATAATGTTTCAATGTGATTTTAATTGAACTCAATTATTTTCCCTGGGTTAATGTTGTTTAAAATAGATTGTATTAGAACCATTATGTTTCCATTATGTAATTTATTTTTTAGTGTGATATATTGGGAACATATTTCACTTAAATGGTATAATGATGTTTTTTACACAATAAAGGTTATTTTTATGATTTTATTATTATATTAATGGTCCATTTATATTATATTTTATATTTTTCATGCCAACTTTTTTATGATTATGTTTGGTTAAATTTTAAACCTAGAATTCTTGTATATGTTATTAAACTACATTGGATGGTAATGTAATAAATTATTGATGGTTTGTTTCAAGATAGAGAAAAAGAATGGTTGGTATTTTATATCCATTCAATGCATTGGGTACTATAGAGATAGATTTCTACCCTACTGGTTATTCAACATATAAAACATGTTGAAAATGTTAACATAACAAAATATGGTTTCATTATTGATTTATTTTTTTAATAATTTCGTTTATTATGCTAGACATAAAATTGTTCATGATTATTTATATTCCTAAATCCAAACATTATCATATATATTTTCCTAGCCACATTTTTATTGATATATTTTTTATCAGTTTGAATTATCTTATTTTATGCTCACCCACTAATAAAATTTCACCATTCAATTATTTAATTATAATCTTCATTATAAAAATCAATCATTAATGCTTATTTTAACACATACAGAAATTTGGTCACAATCATATCATTTTTTTACCCTAGGTTACTCTAAATGATTATTATTAATTCATTTAATAATTGTATCATATGGATGATGTTTATGAGACAATGAAAAAATAGTAAAAGATGAGTTATGTTGGGAAAATTCACATTTAATGACATTTGTTACTTTTTTATGATTATATACAAATAATAAAAAACTATATCTTTAAATACTCCATTAAGTATATATTTGATATTAAATTTATTTTTTTGATGAATTTTTTTTGTTAATGAAAAGTGTGTCAACATGATCAGTATGAAATCAATAAAAAAAAGAATATGTTTTTAGTACAAGATATAGGAGTCAGGATTTGAGGATGTTATATTATGCATCCTAGATTATAAAATATAATCATTCAAAACAATCATTATTTCACATATTTATATAATAAATTTAATTGCATTTCATATAAACAATATATAGTCTTATTTTTTCTTAATAAAGAGTGAAAGTTCCTACATGCCTATAAACATAAAAACTATATTTTTTAACCTAGATGTGAATAAATCACTTACATATTAATATCCAAAAGTAAATCATTGTCAAATAATTATCACACAACATCTCATAGGGTTTTTCAAATTTATTTGTTCTTATAAAAAATACATGTGTGATTTATAAAAACGTATGAATAGATTAATTCCAATAAGACTCCATGGGATTCATTATATATATCATTTTATAACCCATGTTATTTGTTAATTAGTTTTTCCACTATAACCCCAATTTTATGGAATCTTTATTTCAGAAATAATATGTTGTATCCAATTTAATTAAATATTTTCATATAATGTATTTTTGATGAACTCAACCAAATTATCATTCAATATATTCTGAATATTTATTAAATGAATCCTCTTTTATATCTTTATATTATTTTAAATGAAATGAACAAAATATTATTTATAATTAATTCACAAAATTTGTTCCATATTTCTATAATAAATAGTTACCAAGGAATAATACCTCTTTTCATACTTATATTTTTTCCTCACGAACCATCAAATATTACCATTCAACTAAATATGTGTTAATATTAATTTTTTTTACATTATCTTATATTTCTTCAAAATAATATTCCCCTATAAGATATTTTAACATTAGTGACATTGATATAATTTAAATTTAGGGTTATTACATTCTTCTTCGCCAACAAAATGATCTACCATGAATTTTTGGCCATTTTTACCCAACATCTATTCTATAATATTTGTTTCATCTAAAATTAATAGAAGAAATTTATATTATTCTCAAATAGTGAGATATATTATATGGACCTGAACTTATTACATTACAAAATCTGGAATTTTTGTCAATAACTCACATCATTTCACATTTATGACTATTTATTGTTTAGAGTTTTAGAGTATTGGTATATAACACATAATTAACATTCCACACTTATATAGTATTGATACTCCTAAAACATTGTCCATTTTCACCAAAATATAAAAAATTTCAAATAAAAAATGTTTTCTTCGATTGATCATTAGTGAATTTATCATGGATTACATCATTGTCATACATATCCTCAAAACATCAAAAAATATTTTATGAACATAGGATGATAAAAAAATTATAAAAAGATATATAAAAATTAGTAAATAAATCATTTGACCATGAATACTTATAATGTATGAAATCATTTTTAAAAAGGACATTCTTGTCACCCATATATACATACATTGTGAAAAATGAAATTTCCATGATAGTTTCACAAAACATATAGAATATAGATATAACCATAAAGTTATTAGGGGGAATAACTTTACTTATTTTACTAACCATTATGGATACCTTATGATTTGTGACCCTCCTTGATACATTACAATGTGACCATTACAACTAGCTTATGGTGTAACCGTCACAACTACACAAGGATTAACCACATGACCAACCTAAAACATAAAATTACACACTAGATTTTAGGGAGATATAAATTCAAAACATCATCATAATGAATTACAAACAACTTGAATATAATCATACAACATGAATAATATCATAAAACATTGCTTTTGATTTTTCTAAAATACTATTTTAAAAGATGATTTAAAATGAAAAGACACATATAAATATCATCTAATTTATATGAGACTTAATAGAGTGGATTTAGTATGTATATACAGTGAAAATAATCATTATTAAACATTATATAAACGAAATAATCACACAGAAATATTTTAATTCCACATAAATAATAATCTATAAGGTTAACCTAAGGAATTGAAATTGGGATATGAATTCCCATACCTCTTGTTTTTCTTACTTCAAACAAGATTTATATTCATGTATAATTTTTAAAAGAGTTATATTAATATCATAAAATTACATATTAATGTTTATAACACCATATATGGTCATTTAATAACATCATTTCTCACTATAATTAATAGTATTTTGTTCCTTCGATTTTTTTGGTGCATTCTTAACATGATTTCGATGATTGGTTTGTATTTGATTTTCTTGTAGAATGGAAAATGAAATTTTAGATGTTGACTTAAATGGTAATAATTTTTTTAAATATTTAATGTTTCAAAAAATCATTGTTTAATAATATATGAAAATCAATCATTATTTAAAAAAATCATGAAATTTGATTAGATCATTTTTGGTTGTTCCATGATAATCAAGAACTTGCTTGTTTATATAATTTAATTTCATGAAAAAAATTTCATTACATAATATAAAATTAGTTAAATTATACACATTAAATTTAGTTTCAATTATTAAAATGGATTTATGATCATCATTGATGGATGCAATGCCAATTGAAAACACATAATCCATGATTTTGGTAAATCAACACATCACAGTCTGTGTTTTTATTCATAGAATAAGAGTGATAGAAGAGGATGAATGGTGATGAATTTATTACATGAACATGATAACATAATGAATATAATATATTTTGGTTATTTAAAACCTAATAAGAATGATAGTGGAATATTTTGTAAGAAAACAAAGGAATTGAAAAGAAAACTATGAAAAATGAAGAACATTCTTACATCATAATTTCATGCCCCTGAGATCCTTCATAAGTCCATCAGTTTCAGACAATTGGTTAGAATATTTAGTTACAGATGTGGGTATGATTTTTGGGGTGGTTATATCTTTAAACAAAAAAAATTCTCAAGACATGATAGATGTGAGAGGAAGGGAGGAATCATGGTGGTATTTATAGTGGAAGATAAGAGATATTTTACAGTACATTAATCATTATTTTATATTATTTTCAGAAAACTATGAATAGTATTGACTAATGTGACCCAAAATAGTAATAATTACTTTTGATTTCAAACCATGTGTCGATAAATAATCATTGAATCAGTTATGATACAGTAAAACTAGTATTTAGAATTTATCGTCATTTATCATATTTTACTATTCAAGAAGAATTGAAGAATTTCAAAAAATCACAAAAAATCACTATAACCCTTATTAGATGTGTTGAATTCAATAATTTACTCCATTTAATAAAAATATATTTCTAAATATTATTTATTTAATATTTAATTAAAATCACATTTCATTCCAAAATAACAATTATAAATCAATAAGTCATATATTAACTCCTTCAAAAATTAATCTACATAACATTATATTATATCCTTAATAAAATAACATAATAATATTATTTACCATTGATAAGGATTATATTAATATTCATATTACGATTAATAATGGTTTTTTTACTATTCGATATTAAACAAGATTGTTCTATCATACTCTTTATAACTTACTAATTGAAACCGTAGATGAACATTTTTTGAAATTCAACATATAAAAGATGATGTATTGTGTTAAATATATAGTTATAAATATTTATATAATACAAATGTCACTTCATTTAAACTTACATTTTGTCCATGGTGTGGTACATTCTCCCTCCATTATGGAAATTCCATCCCCACAATTTTATTTACATATAAAACAACTCAGGGTACTCTTCCCTCACAGTATTTTATGATTTCTTTGTTTATTCTTTAACAATGTGGTTTCTCCAAAAAATAATTAATTTGTAGATTACATTTTTTTCAATATATATTTCTATTTATCAAGAACCTGAAATGTTTTCTCTTCATTAGAATGGTTCACTACCACCAAAACTACATCTGAACAATATAGATGAGATGAATCAGGAACATACTTCCTCAACATTGAAGCATGAAAAACAAATTAGGTCTCAGTATTAAAATAAGAGGTAAATATACTCAATATATGACTAGTGAATCTTTCTACATGATTTAATATGTTACAATTAATCATGGTCTATGCATTCCTTTCATACCAAAATACATAACACTTTTATGTGGTGAGATTCTAAAAAAACATGATCACCTACCAAAAATGAAAATTAATTACTCATGTTGTCTTCATAACATTTTTTCCAGATCTAAGCATTATTCATGGATTGTTGGATCAATTTCACTTTCTAAGAAACATACACTACTAAATTTATTTCCGTCAACTTCTATTCCCCAACATCATTACAAAATGACAGAGTTTGATAATACAACGCCCTGTAATTTTTAAAATAAAAATAGTATTCATAAAACACATAGTTTCTAAAAAAACATGTTCTAAAAATATATAATATAATCCTATTTGTGTCACTTATGTGATTTGAATTTTAAAAAACTAAAATATATGGTTGTCTTTGATAATATATTTATACTCTTATGGGATCAACTTCAATTTTTGTTGAACAGTAACTTGACCCTTCTGAATAGTAACACAACCTTATGAGTATTAATGAATAGTATATCATTCAAAAAAATAGATACATTACTCATGAATTTATAAATATAAATTAGATATGTTATAAGTGAATAAATATTCAGAGAATATGTATTTTAATTTTCGTATGTCATAAATATTTTAATTACAATTTTTTTTATTAATTTAATAATTTAAAATGGAAATGTTTTTTCAGTTAAATCTACGGAATCTACTAACACAATACTGATATTGGAAAAAGTGTTAAAAATCTATGTATACTTGTTTCCACTAACATTATTAATATCATGGTTCTGTAGAGTCACAAAATTATTTGATGGGTCTTCAATATTTCCACTGCATGGAAATTATGTTATAGATGACTTCCCATATTTGAGTAGAAATTCTTAAATGATGGTATCCCTTACTATAACTTTTTTTCACTATATAGTATCATCAAAAATTTCTTTTGATAATTATTTAATTATCATAATGTAAATATATAACATACAAGATGTGATTTCAATAACTGGAACTACAAAATAATTAATTATTTACTTCCTAAGATACTACACCATAATTTTTATTAGTAGGTATGTATATCAATGGCTTTTATAATCTTTTCTCACTAAATATATTATCCTGACAACTATATTAGTTCACTTTGATCTAATAATTTTTTTTTCTCCCCAAAACTATTATCATTTCTCCTCCACAAACTAAGCACATAACCATCGTTGTCACTCTATTATTATTGGTTATTTTTAACATCATGCCTTATATCAATTCAAAATATAACTATTATTTAAATTATATAATGTGAGTTTTTAAAATATCATTTCCAATATATATCATGTAATAATTGGCTGATTCATCATATAAGTGTATGGAATTCCACTCACCAAATTAATATCCTCTTATATCCCAGATATGCCTACTTGGGTGGTTATATTCCAATTTCCCTTGGTATCAATTATCTCTCGAAAAGTTCAAAAGTTTTTATTCAATAAAAATTTTGTACATGTACAATAGAATTTATATAAGAAAATTTTAAACCTACATTAGTAGATCCTCTTATATAAATTTTAGGATGCTGCACTAATTCATTATCTAAATAGATTCTAATATATTTGACAAAACTGACTGTAAGACCAATAATGGTATTCCATATGATACCAAACATATTAATGTTCACAATATTGGTTATTGAAATATCCTCTTATAAATACATGGAAAATATTCATCCCAAATCGATATTCTATGACATTGATGATTAATTTGATCTTAAATTGGATTTCAGTAAATTTCACCCATTATGGTCATTCTGTGATGTCATCATCCCAATTAGGTTGCATTGTGTTAACACCTACGCTAATTGTTGGTATAGAAATCTATTGTGAAATGACTGTAACATAGAATATAAATATGAGGTGTAAAATTATAATGGATTTAGGTGACTTGGATTAACTAACTGAGCATTATTGATACCACACCTATACCCTATGAATCGTTTCACTTGAATTCCAGCAATTGTATATCAAATGAAATGCACAATATATTACCACTCAAGGAATTGATTGTTTATTTTTAATTTATACATGCAGTTTTAGTAAATTTCAATACAATGATTACTTATAGGGATTAATATTATCATATATTAATTTCTCACTAGATTCAATGAATATAAAACCATAACCATGGGGTTTTCCTTCCAATATCATTTGTGACACTAGTTAATTCTCTTCCACATGTATATGTGGAACTCCTTCTTATGATAATTATTTCAGATTCTCAATAATTACAGAAATCAAAGTTTATCTTTCACCAACTACATTAGTGAAGATGAAAAAATACTAAAATATTCCATTCATTCCTAAAATAAAATTGAATTAGATGTGTTCTGAATAATATTATGGAGGAAGGATCCATCTCAAGTTACATGTAGGTGTTGATCGACATGTTATTCTCTCACATTAATTATATATTTTGTAATTATTCCAAAAACATGCAAGAATGGTATCCTAATGTCTTGATGGATTTATTCGTCTTCATCCTATAGTTTGGATCTTCCCATTATAACTCTTTATTTGATAATTTCTATGATGAAAATGATGCTTGATAAGATATCCATTCCAATAACTAGGAGTCCTCTCCCTAACTTGGTAGATTCTAAGGGTCATTTAGTGATTGGTCATGGATGATCATAAAAAGGTACTAGGTTTATGTAATTGAATATTTATATAGTTTTGGTCCTCTACCTCAGGTTTCATATTCCATGATTCTGGTTATAATCCAAAAAGTTAATGATTGATCATATATCAAAAAATTATGACTGATATGTGTGTGAAATTTTTCTTACATGATACTACAAACCATAATATACAAAATACTCTCCCAATTTATCCTCAGTTGGATTATGGAAAAGAAAAAGATTTCATCATGGGAATATCAATACATGGAGTGATTGGAATTTCACATGAGATGGTGAGAGAGAAAATTAATATGGTGTTGGGGTATAATATTAGTGTCATAGAAGATATGGAAAAGTCTTATCATCACCTCATATTGAATTTCATTTTGTACATAATGAGGTGTTTGTGATTCATAGAATAAGTTGTGTATTCTCTATTTATATAAAAAAACACAGCATGGTTCAATATCCATTTATTGGGATGTAATTTTGTTTAACAAATTTATACCATAGTTTATGAAAAGGTGAACATGTGCCCTCCACCCCCCCCCCATTATTTTAATTATCATCTATCATGCTCTATGTAAATGTTTCACTACCTAGATTACATGTGTATTGTTTGGACCATTATAAAATAAATCACATTCCAATGGGGTGTCTCCTGTCCTATTTATTTAGGAAATGGTATTCTATATCTTTGGTCTTGGGGATTCTATTAGATACATCAAAAGTTTTATGGAGGTTTACTCTAAGTGGAATTGGATGGTCATCAGCCAGGATAATATAAGTGCGTACTTATCCTCCCCATGTTTTTTATAGATCAAGGAATAATACTGAATAAAGTATTAGAATGAAAATTAATCACCTACCATTGTATTACCTAGGATCTTCTTTTTGATCCGGATAGGGTGTGGATTAGACACTTTGTTGTAATCGTTTCCAAGATCACATAAAATATCACGTATTTTAAAATTTGATTCCAATCATTTAGGGAGAGAATATACCATTTCAATTGTGACTTATCCTTCATCGCCATGAATATTCATTCTATACATAATGTTCCCAAGAATTTTATCTACGTTATTGAGAACACCATATGTTCTTTTATTTGGGATGAACACTAAGATGGAATATCTCATTGGATCTCCTAGAATAACATAGAATGAGTGATGGAAAATTGGGGGATTAACATGGGGAACATGATAGAGGCTACGTACAATCTCCATATAAAATTTGTGTGGTATGTGATTGTGTGGAGGTCCCTCTAGATATGTATTATCTATATTAATTTCTAAATGGTCTTGAGTGATATCAAGGATCACCAGTTAACTATTTATAAATAAAAATAGTTCCTAATTTTGGCTTCCCTTTATCATTTAACATTGATTCATGTACATGAGGACATGATGTTTTTTAATTTCTACAAGGTAAGTATTTTCCCTATATTTGATTTCCCAAAATTGATATGACCTTCATGATGGCTAACCATTACCCCTATATTGTCAATGTAATCCTAATCCCCATAATAAAAACATTTTCGATGACATTAGGATGGTCTATTATAATATTTTTTTAATTTCATGTCCTCGATAGTTGTAAATTTATCTAAGAAATCCACTAGAGAGGCACTGTGTTCGACTGAAGGAATAAATGACTATGGATTCCTCCTTTTGCAAAAATCTAGTAATTCATGATATTGATTTTTTTGTGTGTAGATTTCTGAATTACTCACTTTTTATGGATATGTCTACTAATAGAATTGTTGTCCCAGTTACCTGCAGGTGCCCTTATTTATTTCGAAACAAGGAAAAATATTTCATGCATTTCTTTTTACAATGTGAGTGGGAAGATATGGATTCAAGAAGACTGGGAGATTTCAATTATCAACCAGTCGGGGTGGAGTGTTTTGAGTATTTATTCAAAAATTGTTCACTGGCTCCATTAAAAACTACAAGGAGGTATGAGAATAGACAAATCTCTTAGTTACTAGTTGTTGGTGTATGTGGGAGTCATAGAACATGGTTCATCACAACAAATAATCCAAATTTATTATATTGTCTTTTGATAGATACAGATACCTTATTGTTGATCTGGTACATCTAATTAATAATTATGATGAGACAACCTACATCAAAATGACATTGGTTGATCTTATATTCCTTTCAATGGGGACTCAAATTGAATTTTTAATTACCTTTTATCATTGGTTTCTAGTAATAGGCGGAGCCAATATATTTGGATCTACATGTTCATTTTTATTTTCTTCAAATGAATTCTATGGTATTAGATACTCCCTCATGGTGGAAGGAATGGTTATGGTCCCAGGCCTTTTTTTTTGTAACTCAAATCTTATACCATTTTTAACTAATAGAACTAATTAAGGAATAACATAGAACCCTCTCAATGGAATACTGCTATCCCTTGGAATATTATCAACATGATTTGAGCTTCAATGTCCCACCTTAAAATTGGGATTGATCCTCTACATAAATGGATTAATGGTAATTGTTTTGTTGTTTTCCTAGCCTCTAAGGCTTCTTTGATGTTTTATCTCATATTTTTCTCTAACTTTTGATCCCTCCGACGGGAGGTGTTGAAATTTTATTTGGAATTCCCCAGGACAACCATTTTACCAGACCGCAAATGTCTCATGTTATATAAAAAATAATTTATTTTTGTGGGTACATCCTTGATTTCCACTTTTCAGTTAACCAAGAGTTATCTTCTCATAACTGTGTATATATGTATTACACATTATATTCATTACGTATTCCCAATGATTCATATACATTTGAAATTATTGTTTTATATGAAACCCAACAAACAAAATTAATTATAAAATAAAAATAATGTAATTTTATGGAAAAAGGATGTGAATGAAATATTTTTAATGCATAATAATACTTCTATAAAATTATTTTAGTTCAAAATAATTAATTAATGAATTTTTCACAACTAGCCTAGGACCAATCGTTCTAAATTACTAGAATAATTTCAATTACATCTAGTAATAATTCAATAAAAATATCTTAACTATATATAAATAAAAATATGTAATAATATTATTTTTATTAATCCTAATAAAAGAATTATAGAATACTAGTAAGTAATGAATATTCCTAAATAAAAATTGATTACTCTTTTCAATGATTCATGTAATTGCGTTTAAACATCCATAGATTTAGTTCATCATATTATGAGAAAATGTTTTCCATTTTAATACCTGTCTCATGGAATAATTTTATGATGGTTCCATTCACGTTTCAATTTATTTTCCTTTTCGCCTTATCATTTAATATTTTTACCACAATAATTAATTATAATACTTTATGTAATTTATATTTTGTTGGAAAACCATAGTAAAAAGTCAATGATGTATTTATCTGTTATGATCTTTATTTAACCATAAATGATATTGGTTTAATCGGTGAAAATGATATGTGAATGTGACGTTTGGAAAGATCGTGATCTGCCACCCATTTTACACATTGATAGTCTAATCATCACATTCATGTCGAGCAACACATTCTCCTCACAAGCCTCTAATAGATGGGAGTACATGAAATATATTCCATGTGATTGTGTATTATCCAGATCTAAAATCAAACATCGATGAGAACATTATGAAATAACAATAATATTCACTTTACAGGTGTCTCATGTACTCAATTTAAATTCACTCTCTTACTGAGGCACCTTTATAGGTAGTAGTCTTATATGATCCATTATTTTCTAATATCATTGTATTATGCACCAGATCATATAAAAATATTAAAATATAATTACAGTTTTGAAATTAACATTGTATTGTATTTATTGTAGTGTATATTTGGTATAAAATTAAGTTATCTTAATAAATAAAATCTAACATATTTTACATTTAAATAAAATACAGATCAATATATTATCCATTATTTAATAATTAAATTAAATGTATATAACTTTTTAATCAAAATCTAGGAACCTTCTATATTTGAATCAGAGTAATCAATCATGTCAGTGTTCTATAGGAATGGATCATTCATCATACCATCATTGTCTATAATATATAGAAATTCCAAAACTCATATAGTTCAATGTAGGGGTTTTTCTGGTCTACTACATTAATATGTCTCTCCATGATCTAGAGAGTGAATTCCAGGATTCTCAAAATTGTAACCTTGATTATATCAAATAATTTAATATAATTTCATATCAAGTTAGTTATAACTAATGCATAAATACCAAAATTTTGTTATTTTAATACATCATTATAAATAGAACTCCATAGTAGTAGGAGTCACCTGGAAGACCTACTTGTGCTCAAATTAAATTGACAAATGGAGTTTTCAATGTAATATTTCATTCAGGGTTTTCTGTTTCTTGTGATAAATGAAATATATTTAAATTAATATCAACCAAATAATTTTGTCTCTATAAAAAAGTAAAATTAATATAAATATAAATCACTTCTTTACCATTTTATTGTTTATGATATTTTTTACTTTCATAGTATCATAATATGCATAATATATTAAAATATTAAATAAATGAAATAAATAATAGATTACTCTTGATAATATATTTATTGGTCTATTTAATAATAGTGGATCATCCATGTAATTGGGGGATCATACTAGAGACGTAGCATGACCCATGATGCAGCTCATCCCTATCCCATGTGTTCACATATCATATGGATTTCTCCTCAATGTGGAATGTTATTTCATTTATAGTTTCCTCTAAACTATATATGTACACTCTCATGTAGGATATGGTGTCTCTGGAGTAAAAAATCATGTCTATTAAATTGGACACCCATGACATTATACTTTCTAAATGGAAATGAAATTAAAATTAAAAGAGCAGTTTATTAAAATACAATAATCACATGCAATTAAATTATTAAATAAAATAAATCAAATATTAACTGGCTGAGTCAATTTCACATGAAAAGTGTGTCGATAATATAAATTCATGATAAAATCTATATTGCATGAAGTTAATGTAAAAGTGTATTTAATTTAAATAAATGAATTGGATAAAATGATATAATATAATTCAATTATATCTCAAAATTTATTCAATTTTATATAAAAGTTATACTAAAAATTTAATTAATTTGATGACTACATAAATTATTTATTTATCATATTAAAATAATTTTATTAAAAAATAATATTATTTAATTTAATTGTAATAATGAATATAAAAAAATTAAATTATTAGATATCATTAATTAAATAATTTATGGTCCTTGAAACTAAGTGAATAGCCTGTGTGGGTTAGTACAAACGTGGGATGGTACATTTCAACTAATGAAACCCCCATACAGGGCTATTCTAGGTTTTCTTATCCCACCCAGACCCTCTTTGGGATTGTATGACTCACCATGACTCATTATAGGGAATGTTGGTTAAAACTGGACATGATGATGTGGTTGCAGTGTTACCCACAAGTATAATGGGTTTAATTTCAAGGTAAATGGTTCTATAGAGATTTACCTACATGATAGTAAGGATTTATGATGATAGAGGTTGATACATAGACATTGTAATGGATGGATCCTTGTGGATGATCAAACAAGTGCAGGTGGAGTGGTCACCATATATAGCTACCTATCAGAACTTGAGTGGGGTCGGTAAGGTGCATGTTGTACCTATGTAGGAGGCCAATACATGTTTCCCCAGGATAGCTACTGAAAAATTCATGTGAGTGGAATAGAAATTGATGTCACGACATTGCTAGCTCGACCTGTGAGTGAGGAAGGTGTCACGTGGCCTCTAGGTTGGCCATTATTTTCTAGGACATGGCATATTGGGACAACGACATAATCATGAACTAAGGTAGTTGAATAAATGTTATAGGTATGCAACTCTTGATAGCATTTGACATGGACCAACTTAGCCAGCAACATAATGAATCCATGAATTGGATGGAAGTGACTTCTAATTACCAAGGAATTGGTTATGGAAAAGGGTTCTTAGAATGTACATTATACAAAATATAAAGCATTTAAAGGTGAAAGTGGATGTGACATGGGTGTGTCTTTATCATATAATTTATGTAGGAGTTAGGCATCTAAGTTTTCACACAATATAGGAGGGGTAATAACTGGTCACTCTCATGGTCACTTACAAGGAGAAGAAAAGACACATGTATTTTCATCAGAGAATGAAAATAGGGCCCCAATGTCACATAATTTTTTAATTGACTATTTAAAATATATTAAAATTATCTCACCCTTACAGCAACATTAAACCCTAAAAATCAGAAAATTGAAATTTTTTTATTTTTTATTTTTTCAATTATATAAAAAAATAAATAAAATTTCAATTCCAATTCCTACTACAGTGGAAAATTTAAATATTGAAAATGGTATTCTCCATATTTGTGTAATTAATGAGTTGGGAAAAAATACAATTCTGGCCACCACCCCACCAAATGATGTCTGAAACTGGTAACCAAAATATAGAAGGTCCCCATAAAACCATCATTGATGGTTTTAGGTAAAATGATATATTTAATTATCATATAAATTAAAACATTAATTGTTGAAATAAATCTATATATAATTTAATGTTGCTAGAAATTTAAAAATTGATATTATATTAACTAATCATGTGTGGTGTTGGGGTGAAAGAATAACCTCTAATTTAATTTATAGAAACATAATATTTACTTTTTCAGATATGTTATTTTATTACTATTATACAAAATGAAGGTAACATGGAATGTACAACAACATTGGGGGTGAGGGATTTAAAAAATTTAATGTTTTGAATGACAGAACTTATCTTATCGAGTTATGTGAGCCCTTGTATGGTATGTGCATATCAATATAATTAACAAATAATAAAAATTAAACTAACACTCTATATAGGTTAAATTGAATCACTCTCATCTGTTTCTCATTGATGAAAATCATTTATAGATGGTTCTAAAGAATAATCCATCTTTATAAACCATACACACACCCAAAAATCGATTGGAGCACTGATCCTAAAATTCTAGGTGTTACTGAGGTTATATGATGATACCTTACTTGTCATAATGTTCTCTGCCTCCCGGTTCCACAATTTCATGAAGATTAGTTTAATATGATAACACAGTTCAACAACAACACTCAGTAAAAAGATTGATAATGTTGACCGACACTCAATAATTAAGATCAGACAGTCCTTGATTTATATCCTCTCTCCTCTGGTTTATAATATATGTCCAAATACCAAGATATGAATCCCTAAATATAAAATATATTATGTTATAAAACTAAGTCATTTACAATTTATAAAAATTCCATCTAATATTTAGAGAAACATGAATATAAAAGTAATATTTTCTTATATTCACTAAATACCTTGTTAAAGATTTTAATTAAATATATCGATATAAATTATTCTTAAATTGAATTATATGAATTTATTTATTCCTTTTGTGATCATACATCACTGGAAAATTTTCGGACCTCAATGGTGGGGATTACAATGTCCTATTTTACCAATTCTCCATAATAGGGAATATTCTATAATATTTTATTGTGTGTGACCCTCTAGGACCAAATCTTGTTCTAGTGAATTATATTAATTGACCCATAGAGGAGTCTTGTAACCCCTCAAGGCCCCTAATGGGATAATGTTTTGAATTACTTCTTTTTATTATATATATTTACATTTCATTTTAAAAACATATGATCTATTAATTATTAATGTCATGTAGTATTGTACATAATACATTAAAAAATAAAATATTATTATCATCCACATGAAATGATTCATCAAGTTCATCCTTGGTGAGATATTTTAATCTGATAACCTAGGGATATAAATCAATGTAATGGGATTGCAGAAGGCCTACTAATGGAGAATACATGAAACAATTTACTTTTGATCTTCAGTAATATCAATATTAACATAATTGATTAAATAAAAAAAGATAAATTGAATATGTGGAATTGGATATTATAATATTACATGATTAATAACATGTAGTTGTGGATAAAACATTTAATTATTTCATTAATATGTATATTACTATGTTTTATCACCCATCTATTAAAAATTTTACCATGGTTAATCAATAAGGTATCATAAAACTGGTCATATAAAGTTCATAAATTTCATACCCAATGAATAAGATTATTTTAAAGGAACATAAATAATTTTTTTAATTATTTATAGCTACATATTTTAAAATAAGACATTCCATATATAACCCTTGTATAATAAAAGAAACGTGTTTCATATAAAAAACATGGTGTTATAGAAAGTGTTGAAAACATGATTCTTTGTCATTATAAACCCATGGAATAAAAAGTCATGATTGATTTATTTTAATACCATAATAAAATATATGATTTTGATATCTACGTGAATACACATATAGATTAATGTGGGTTTGGTTTTCCAAATTGACAATAAAATAATTTTCTGATTAAAAGATAGATATTTTGACAGGGAAATCTAGCACAATAATATGAATGAGACATGGTTTTAGAAAATGTTAAAAAGAGAGTTTAAAAGTATCTCACATTTATTAAAGTCTCTTAATATTTTATAAGAATATAAAAATATATATATAATCATATTATGGAAAAATTTAATGACAAATAACATCAAAAGGAAATTGAATGAAAAAAATATTTCTAGATTTCCCTTACTTTGAAGAGTGACTCCTAAAACATGATTATCAAGAACATGAGGGATATATGACACCATGGTAGTTGATTTCAATTTTTATGTGTGTGTTGAAATACATTTATCTTATTTTATAGTTTTTTATAAATTAATTTCAAGTATTGATATGCATGTTTCAAATTTGGTTTTTTTATAAATAATTGTTTTTCGTTTAAAATCATGAATGAAAATGATATATTCAAATAATTCTAAATTGTATTTTAGGAATAATTTTCATGAATGGTTATGATTATATTATTTGGAATGTGTTTCACATGATAATACTTGGGTGCTTAGGTGGATGATGTAATATAAGGATTTTATCCTTTATACTATTAGGGGTTATTCCCATGGGGGTGTTCCTCTTCTCCCTAGTAATGTTGATCTAGGGGTGTATTATAATTTTTATGGGGTTCATGACCAGTTGTGTGTGTTAATTTCTAGATTTGATGCATATATATATTGATTTTATTAAAGCAAATGTCATTGCATTGGTTTATGTTTTCTATCTGGCATGGAATATTATGATCCATGGAACGATGTCACATATATTATTAATTTATACATCATTGTTTCGTCAAAAATGTTTGATATATAAGATATTTGTTATGAAAATATTTTTAATTGAATTATTTGGAACTATTTATAAAAGGAAACAGTTTTCCTTGATTTTGATATACTATTTAACTACATATCATTCCTTGTTTTCTATAATGTTTACCATGTTCAAAATTTTATATGTAGACTTGTTGTGGAACATGAGGGAGTGGTCCTACAAAGACTGTTAGTCTTAGACTAAGTGAACCCCATTGGCAGTGTGTTGACCTTGTTATGTTCATCAATGTATTGAAACATAATAGTGGATGAGTCTGGAAATAGAGACAATCACATCCTGGTTTTGGTAGTTGGTGGGTACGTGAGGCGATTTTTACCAAGATATCATATAGAGTTGATAATTTATATTTTATTTTTTCGTTGGGTATTGGACATGTACATTGTTATGTCGAGAATAATTTTCAGTTGATTCTTTTTTAATTTCATATTTAATTTATACAATATATTTTACTTTTTCATTGTTACCCTATATTATATATATAAATATATATTTAATTTCGATGATTTATGTTGGGTTAAATCATTCCATCTATATAGTTTTTGGTTAAATGGTTCTAGACTCCAAAAAATGGGAATTATGGATTCCCTTTAGTTAAGTGGATGATCTAGTCAAGAACAAGGTTTAGAGGCTTATTAGAGCTGGTTCATTACATTTGATTTCACTAAAAAGGATTACTTGTGAGGTTATTGGGTTGAATTTATTACATTACTTAAGGAATACCACATAAATCCAAACAACAATCAGACAAATGATTATTGTTTACACTATAAAATAGGATGACCATTAAAAGTATATGATCATCACTTTTCAAAAAATAATACATAATCAAACAATAAAATAAAATATCATATAAATTCTATCAATTGATAATAATTAGTCATGTTATAACATATTAATTCCATGTACATGATATATAAAATATAAATAAAATATTTTTCTCTATGGATTCGTAATATATATATAGGTGAGTATTAAAATAAAAAATGGGGATACACAAAATTTAAACATTGTAGTCATATCATGGTTCCACAGCCTCATCGCCACTACATTTGTTAAACTCTAATCTCTATTAAGGGCCTCATTTTTAAACATGTTATTATCATTAGATATGTACATCCCCTATGTTATGTGGGTTGTGTGTGAATATAAAACATAAATAACCATCCCTTATTGATTTACAAAAATATAAAAAAATTGTACAAGGGGATGTGTCAAAATGTTAATAAAAATATTATAATATATAATAAACCCATGAAAATTGAGTCATTATGTACTAATAAGGCCTCCATAAAACTTACCCCTATATAAAATGAATAATAATATAGAAGAATCACAGTCATTTCATAATAATACAATAGTGGGATACCAAAATCCAAGATTATAATTTATTAAATATTATTAATTAAGTCATTAGTGAGTATTAACATTGTCAAACCTTTGATAAATAAAATCCCAATGTGTAAAAAAACAAATATATATAAATTATCAGCTAAAAATGATTGAGAAGATAATAAATTAACGTGATGTTTATTAGTCCCCATAACAATGAAAAACATATAATAGTGTACAAAATGTATATTTTTAGACAACCCTTTTATCAATTTCAATAATGAATAATCAATATAATATAAATTTACGGATTCACCCACATCCTGTTGCATCTATTGTCACATGAGAATAATAAATGTATGGTACAAAAATAGCCAAATAAATCTCAAGACCTATTTGGATGATAATAAATTATTCAATAATTTTAAATCACTTACCTTGTGCTCAATTTTAACATACTCTTGTCCACAGTCTGAACACTATCATAGGTCGATGAGAATACATCTATCAATCAAAAGACTCGTGAAATATGACATAAAAATTCAACATAATTAGTTATTGTGTAACATTTTCAAATATGATCATGTTATATAAAATTATATTAGATTAAAACTCATCCTTATTCTCTAACTACTAATTATCATATAACAACTATATACTCAAAAATATTCAACAATGAAATATTAGGACTCTGTGTTATAAATATCATATTCTATTGTCTTTAGACAACATTACAGTTTATATCATTTTATGGATCCTTTCATTTTTAGTTTTCTAAATAATTAGGTCATAAATCATACATAACAAATTGATATATTTCAATTTAGTCACTTCATTTTAATATAATTTTCCCCAATATAAACCCTATAAAAAAGAAACTTGTTTTATTTTCATGAAAAATATTATCAATATTAATCATGATGTAAAGACCCAGAAATTTCAAGGAAATTTTTTTCTTATTTTTCTTTGAAATTTTACAAGAACGCAACTTCTGACGGCGCCTGATTCCGAGGCCCGGTGTGCCCGGAATTAATTTTCGAAGTTTGGCTCGGGTACGTTCAGTGAACGAGCGAGCGGGAATTTCTATCATTTGAACTGGTGCTCGGAATTGAAATCTGATTGCACCGATGAACTCGCAACGCCGGTTTTTTCTTAGGAACTCCTGTTCTGAAGTTGCGTTTACACGGGTTTTGATAATAAAAATTGTGGAAGTTTATTTTATAACTACACTACAATTTTTTATTATCATACTCTAAGTGTTAGCTCATGGTGGATGTTGGGTAACCACCCAACCTCCCTTGGGAGGTTATGAGGGTGGTGGAGCCCACACGAATCTCACCTCTTCATATCCTCTAAAACCCCTCAACTCCCACTTAAATGAATTTAACTTAGTTATAACTTATGTCTTAAATGAGTTGAATTTAATGTGGTGAGTTGTGTGAGTCTTTTGAATTTAAAACACTTGAATTTAAAAAGCCATGTGAAGTTAATAAAATAAGTGGAGAACTTATTTTATTTGGTTGGGTTGTGTTGTTAGAGAGATTTTGGAAAAAAAGGCTTAGAAGTCTTGAAGTTTCTTCATCCTCTTGACGAAGAACGAGAAGAACAATCGGACATCGACGAAGAACGCCACGTTCTCGGTAACCGTCTTCCGGGTCACCATACCAGCGACACTGACAATGTCTTCTTCCGCGACATCTCTTTTCGCGATGCCGAATCTCGTCACCTCTTAAATCAAGGTAGGGGTTTAACTTTTTAAAGTTATGTGGATCTCTCCTTTGAACTTGAAGGTTTATTTTTGTCGGGCTTTGATTTCAAATATTTTTATTTAATTTAAAAGATTGTGAAAGTTTATCGTTCATTAAAGGCCGATTGCTATCAATTTAACGTGAGGAGTTCGGACCGCACAAACCCGGCCGACCCTCCTCCTTTTTATTCATTTTGAATCTTTGTAGATTGGTTCGGGAAGGCGGGGTGCCGTCGCACCACGCGGATTCAAGCGGAAGGAAATACGCGGTGTCGTCGCGCCGCGCCATGGAAAGAAATCCAACAACGTGACGCCGTCGCGTCGCGTCGCGTCGAAGGAAGTCGAAGGCGTCGCAGCCGGAGCAAGGCCGCGGCAGAGTGGAGTGGTTCCGTCGCATTGCGCCGGATGGCATAGGTCGCGGCCGGTTTCGGGCCGCGGTGGAGCAAGATGACCGGCGGCCGGCACCGGGCCACCGGTGTCAGCGAACGAAGGACCGGTCGTCACCGGTCCTTGCTGGTGGAACCGGCTGGCCAGTGCGGGCCGGCCGGGCAGTGGAGACTAAGGGAATTAATTCCCCCGTCTGGGTCTTCAAGCGGCCCCAATTAAGGGGCCACGGTTTCAAAAAGTGTGGGGGGGGCTTTGCCCCCCGCGCGAGGCACACATGCGGCGCCCAGGCCGCGCCGCCGTGCCCGCCCTCGCCGCCGCGCTGGACCGCGCCGCCGTGCCGGGCCGGATTTTCCAATCCGGGCTGGGTCGTCGGGCCGGGTCGCCGCCCGGGCCGGGTCGACCAGGTTCGGATGACCCAGGGGGGGTCGGCCCCGGTCGGCCCGGGCCTAGACACCCCAGTTTTGGACCACTTTTGTTCAAAAGCAAGTAACTTGTGCTACGGGCCTCTAAACTACTCGCCGTTAGCGGCAACGCGATCCTTGGATCGAGCTGGTCATTTTGGTATATCTCACTCAATGTTTCGGAGAACTTTGGGTTCGGCCGGGTTGGTTCGTACACAAAACCAACCGGGACCTCGGAGTGGAAACGCTCGTAACATGAGTTCCGGACATCCGATTGACGTGACGTAGACTTTGATGGAATCCTCTATGTGAGACGGAACTTTTGGCATACTCCACTCGAGGTTTGGATGCCATCGGAGTGCGGTTGGGTTGGTTCGCTCACGAAACCAACCGGACCCTTGGAACGAAAAAGCCAATAACTTCCAGACCAGGCGTCCGATTGATGTGATGTCTGTTACGTTGAGTTCCTGTTGACGATACGGAACTTTTGGCATCCTCTGCCCGAGTTTTGGATGCAGATAGATAGTGGCCGAGTTGGATCGCACCGAAATCCAACCGGGTCCCTGGAACAGAAAAGCCGATATCTTTCAGACAGGAAGACCATTTGACGAACCGTTAGCGGCGTTGGTGATCTCATTGAGAAACGGTCCCTATGAGTATACCCTATGAGAGTTCGGGGTACAGTTGAGATACGTCCGGATTTGGTTCGCTCACGAAACCAACCGGGCCCCTGGAATGAAAAGGCTAATAACTCACAGACCGGGCGTCCGATTGACGCGCCGTCTGTTGCGTTGATACCCCTATGACGAGGCGGTCCTTTGAGATACCTCTTCGTGGGACTTTGAGATACATAGAGTATCGACCTGTAGCTCGTGGAGCGGACCCTCCCAGTGATGAGCGTGTGGAGTACGGAGACCGTGTAGCTGGCTGAGACCCGACGACTACTGATCGAACGACTCGGTGTGTTACAGAGGTGTGCTTGGTTGTAGCGGCACATGGGAGCGCTTGGTTGTAGCGGCAGACCCATGACAGAAGTGTGTTTGGTTATAGCAGCACATGGGAGCGCTTGGTTGCAGAGGCAGACCCACGACAGAGGTGCGTTTGGTTGTAGCAGCACATGGGAGTGCTTGGTTGTAGTAGATGGCCGCAGTACATGATAGGTGGAGTTCGTCAGCAGTCTTACGTTAGTGAGCAGTACCTCGGAGTCGTGGCAGGACCACTCTACACTCCATAGACGGAGCTCTTCAGCAGTTACGGTTTCGATAATGAAAATCCTGGTTTGAGCTGATACTTTTAACCTGGTGTTTACCTCATGATTGAGATGGGTCACTTTCTAACTTAGGTATATGTTTGGGCATATACCAGGGTAGTGGTTATCCGTTGATTTCACAATCCTTGTGTTTCCTCATGATTGAGATGGGTTACTTGATAACTTAGGTATATGTATGGGCATATACCTAAGTAGAGGTTATCTGTTGATATCTTCTTTGTGGTTATCCTTGTTGGTTTAGTGAGACCTTGAGGGTCTCGGGATCCCTACTGAGTATCGTTATACTCACCCCTGCACGGGCTATGCCCGCACCTCGTTGTGTTGGTTGCAGATGACGGGCAGTGCTGACGGAGGCCGAGTGTTCTAGGACTGGACGGTACCCAGAGGTGGACTACATGACGAGTCAGTACCCGTAGGTGGAATACACGACGAGTCAGTACCCGGAGGTGGACTACATGATGTGATGACTCTCAGAGGAGGTTGACGGACGAGAGCGTGGAGGAGGCTATCTGTACCTACCCTTCAGGTAGGATCCGTGGTGGATGACCAGGAGTTGCGCTATCTGTACTTACCCTTCAGGTAGGACCCGAGGAGGATGACCCAGGAGCTGCTTCCTTCTTCCAGTTGTTTGTCTTTTGCTATTGTACCTTGTTCAGTTGTAGTTTTACTTTCGGTTGGGTTTGTATTCTGGCCTTTTTACTTTTCAGCACTTTCTTTTGTACTTAGTGATTTTCTTCCGCTTGTACTCTGTGGTTTTTTGTTTAGTTTTATAAAGGCAATTCCTTCCCAGTTATCGAGATTTTCACCTTTGGTGCTAGTCGCCAGCCCCTGGCCTATGGGAGGCGGGATTGGGGTAGTCACGGCACGGGCCCCGAGGACGGGTCGTGACAAATTGGTATCCGAGGAGTCGGTTATACCGCAGAACTTATAACTCTGATATTTTCTTTCTATGAAGAAATATTTTTAAGAGTATCGAGTGTGGTTTTCAGTTCAGGGAGTCCAGTGTTGGTGCGGGCGGCCGACGTATCCATACACCAGGACCCTGAAAACTGATTTCCGACATTGTGCACGAAAACTATGATTGCGTGTGTGTTTTCAATGGTTTTCCCATAAAACATCTCAAACCAGGTCATCTAACTAGGTATAATCATTTGACCGTGTCACGTTGTTTCATTCAGGATTCCTTTTCTCGGACGACCAGCTAGAGCCCAGAGGGATGTGCGTGCTGACATCCTGTCGAGCGACGAGGCTTTGGTACAGGGCCCTCTTGCAGTTGAGACACCAGCGGTACTACGAACCGTTGGGCCACTGATGCCACCAGCCCCAGAAGTAGGCGATGCACAACACTTGAGCGCGCTGCACAAGTTCCAGCGCCAAAGGCCACCCAGGTTCTGGGGAGAGACGGACCCGCAGGTGGCTGAGGTTTGGCTGGAGGCTGTGGTGAGAGTCTTCAGGCTAGTGGGGATGCTTGCAGATTTCATGGTGATCTTTGCTGCCAGCCTTCCTCAGGCAGCAGCAGGAAGGTGGTGGAGCCACTTGTTCCAGTTTTGCGACGGGATGACCTTCGCATGGGTAGACTTCGAGAGCCTGTTCCGGGCAGAGTTTGTACTAGTCACCCATCGAGCGGTGCGTATACAGGAGCTACTTCAGATGCGGCAGGGTAGCATGTCACTGGCACAGTACTCAGTGAGATTCACAGACCTCTCGTGCTACTCCACAGATACAGTACCAGACCCATTCTTCAGAGCCCGAACCTTCAAGCAGGGGCTTAGGCGGGAGATCAGAGCTTCGGTTGTATCTCACAACATTTTGACGCAGACATGAGTGTTGGAGAGAGCCCTCTTAGTGGAGAGTTTTCTTGCTGAGCAGTATCCAGCAGCAGGACCCACCACTAGCCGGCATGCGGCAGAGTCTTCTATAGTGGGAAGCAGACAGATGACGCAGGGGTCCAAGAGGACGAGACCTACAGGTGGTCGACCGCGCGACTCAGGGTCGGTAGTGCGGGGCACCAAGGGAAGTGATAGAACCAGACCTGCCATGAGGTGTTACTCCTGCGACGGAATTGGACACATAGCACGTGACTGTCCGACCCGCCAAGAAGATGACCAGCAGTTAAATGAAGAACCTCCGAGGTAGAGGCAGAGGTTCGATCAGGGAGGTCATGGCAGAGGAGCTGGCTGGGAAGCTGGAGGTGGATGACGCTTCGAGGTGTTTCCACCACCACCACCAGGAGGTCCGCCCCAACCGCAGTGAGTTGGTGGACATGCGAGATCTCAGCATCAGGTAGCTGAGGCCTTCGATCATGGAGCTCTTGGAGGAGATGGACATGAGAGAAACTAGTAGATACGTCCTTTGTACTTCTAGTTTCTTGTTGCTATTGTGTAGCATCTTTGTATTATGATCTCCAATAATAAAGATGCTTACCTTTGTGATGTTTTCAGTCCTATCCTCTTTGGTGTTGTTACTAAGTGGTTCCAGTTATGATTGTTGACTTGATCCTCACATTCGAGTTTTCTACTGAAGGAGACCTAGTGACCACACACTGATGCCGACAGTGTGACTCAACCCTTGGAGGCGAGAGTGACAGTTGGATCTCTTTGTAGTTACATCGAGGCCTTATGATGTCATTCATGGCATGAATGTATCATTCATGTCAGGATTGACTGTATTAGGCAACGATTGTGGTTCATCCAGGGGATGAGACCGGATTTCTCTTATCTGCAAAGAAGAAATCACAGCAGCTCTTGTGAGACTAGAGAAGGGTCCAGGTCATCCATGAGCGGATGAGGACATCTCAGAGCCGGAAAAAGTCTTGTGCTGACAGAAGGTGGAGACCTCTGGAGTTCGAGGATGACGACTACGTCTTCTTACGGGTCTCACCTCGACGAGGTTTAAGGAGATGTGGCTAGGGAGCCAAGTTATCTCCGAGGTTCAACGGACCATTCTAGGTCCTCAGCTGGGTAGGCGAGGTGGTTTACCTCTTTACCCATCCACTTCAGTTGCACTAGGTGCACGACGTTTTCAACGTATCTCAACTGAGTAGATACGTGATCGACCCTCTGCATATCATCGACCTTGAGGAGCTCGACGATGGCGATGGGGTGTCTTTCACGGAGGTTCCAGTGGGGATCGAGGATTGACAGGAGAAGATCCTACGAGGACGATCGATTCCTCGGGTGCACTTTCTCTGGTAGTACGAGAACCTCTAGGTAAGCACATGGGAGCGGAAGGCTCAGATGCGTGCTCTGTACCGCTTTTGTGACCCTAGTTTGTGTTGAATCTTTACGGGGACGTAAAGCCCTGAGGTGGGAGTAATGTAAAGACCCGGAAATTTCAAGGGAATTTTTTTCTTAATTTTCTTTTAAATTTTACAAGAACTCAGTTTCTGACGGCGCCTGATTCCGAGGCCCGGTGTGCCCGGAATTAATTTTCGAAGTTTGGCTCGGGTACGTTCAGTGAACGAGCGAGCGGGAATTTCTATCTTTTGAACCGGTGCTCGGAATTGAAATCTGATTGCACCGATGAACTCGCAGCGCCGGTTTTTTCTTAGGAACTCCTGTTCCGGAGTTGCGTTTACACGAGTGTTGATAATAAAAATTGTGGAAGTTTATTTTATAACTACAGTATAATTTTTTATTAACTCACTCTATGTGTTAGATCATGGTGGAAGTTGGGTAACCACCCAACCTCCCTTGGGAGGTTATGAGGGTGGCGGGGCCCACACGAACCCCACCTCTTCATATCCTCTAAAACCCCTCAACTCCCACTTAAATTAATTTGACTTAGTTATAACTTATGTCTTAAATGAGTTGAATTTAATGTGGTGAGTTGTGTGAGTCTTTTGAATTTCAAACACTTGAATTTCAAAAGCCATGTGAAGTTAATAAAATAAGTGGAGAACTTATTTTATTTGGTTGGGTTGTTTTGTTAGAGAGATTTTGGAAAAAAAGTCTTAGATGTCTTGAAGATTCTCAATCCTCTTGACGAAGAACGTGAAGAACAATCGGACATCGACGAAGAACGCCACGTTCTCGGGAACCATCTTCCGCGACGCCATACCTGCGACACTGACGACGTCTTCTTCCGCGACATCTCTTTTCGTGACGCCAAATCTCGTCACCTCTTAAATCAAGGTAGGGGTTTAACTTCTTAAAGTAATGTGGATCTCTCCTTCTAACTTGAAGGTTTATATTTGTCGGGCCTTGATTTCAAATCTTTTTATTTAATTTAAAAGATTTTGAAAGTTTATCGTTCATTAAAGGCTGATTTCTATCAATTTAACGTGAGGAGTTCGGACCGCACAAACCCGGCCGACCCTCCTCCATTTTATTCTTATTGAATCTTTGTGGATTGGTTCGGGAAGGCGTGGTGTCGTCGCACCACGCAGATTCAAGCGGAAGGAAATGCGCGGCGCCGTCGCGCCGCACCGTGGAAAGAAATCCAAGAACGCGACGCCGTCGCGTCGTGTCGATGGAAGTCAAAGTCGCCGCGGCCGGAGCGGGGATGCGGCCGAGGGGATCGGTGCCATCGCATCATGCCGGACGGCATAGGCCACGGCCGGTTCCGGGCCGCGGCGGAGCAAGATGACCGGCGGCCGGCACCAGGCCACCGGTGTCGGCGAAGGAAGGACTGGTCGTCGCCGGTCCTTGCTGGCGGAACCGGCCGGCCAGTGTGGGCCGGCCGGGCAGTGGAGACCGGGGGAATTAATTCCCCTGGCCAGGTCTTCAAGAGGCCCCAATTAAGGGGTCGCGGTTTCACAAAGTGGGGGGGGGGCTTTTCCCCCCGCGCGCGGCACACATGCGGCGCCCAGGACGCGCCGCCGTGCCAGCCCGCACCGCCGCGCCGGACCACGCCACCGCACCGGCCCGCGCCAGGCCGGATTTTCCGAGCTGGGCCGGGTCTTCGAGCCGGGTCACCGCCCGGGCAGGGTTGACCCGGTTCGGCTGACCCAGGGGGGTTGGGCTGGGTCGGCCCGGGCCCAGACCCCCCAGTTTCGGACCACTTT
Organism: Viscum album; assembly: GCA_963277665.1. Taxonomy (NCBI): domain Eukaryota; kingdom Viridiplantae; phylum Streptophyta; class Magnoliopsida; order Santalales; family Viscaceae; genus Viscum; species Viscum album. The sequence goes on along the minus strand of OY728162.1, from coordinate 593,381,655 downwards.
CATTCAAAAGCCCGTAACGTGTGATATGGGCCTCCAAGAGACTCATAGTCAGCGGAAACACGATCCTTGGATCGAGGCGGTCGTTTCGGTATATCGCACTCAAGGTTTCGAAGAACTTTGGGTTCGGCCGGGTTGGTTCGTACTCGAAACCAACCGGGCCCTCGGAGTGGAAACGCTCGTAACATGAGTTTCGGACGTCCGATTGACGTGCCGTCGACTTTCATGGAATCCTCTATGTGAGACGGAACTTTTGGCATTCTCCGCTCGAGTTTTGGATGTCGTCGGAGTGCGGTCGGGTTGGTTCGCTCACGAAACCAACCGGGCCCTTGGAACGAAAAAGCCAACAACTTCCAGACCGGGCGTCCGATTGACGTGTCGTCTGTTACGTTGAGTTACTGTTGACGATACGGAACTTTTGGCATCCTCCGCCCGAGTTTTGGATGCAGATGGATAGTGGCCAGGTTGGATCGCATCGAAATCCAACCGGGCCCCTAGAACAGAAAAGCTGATATCTTTCAGACAGGACGTCCGTTTGACGAACCGTCAGTGGCGTTGGTGATCTCATTGAGAAGCGGTCCCTATGAGTATACCCTATGAGAGTTCGGGGTAAAGCTGAGATACGGCCGGGTTTGGTTCGCTCATGAAACCAACCGGGCCCCTGGGACGAAAAGGCTAATAACTCACAGACCGGGCGTCCGATTGACGCGCCATCTATTGCGTTGAGACCCCTATGACGAGGTGGTCCTTTGAGATACCTCTTCGTGGGACTTTGAGATACTTGGAGTATCGACCTGTAGCTCGTGGAGAGGACCCTCCCAGTAAAGAGCGTGCGGAGTATGGAGACCGTGTAGCTGGCTGATACCTGACGACTGCTGATCGAACGACTCGGTGTGTTACAGAGGTGCGCTTGGTTGTAGCGGCACATGGGAGCGCTTGGTTGTAGCGGCAGACCCACGACAGAAGTGATCTTGGTTGTAGCGGCACATGGGAGCGCTTGGTTGCAACGGCAGACCCACGACAGAGATGCGCTTGGTTGTAGCGGCACATGGAAGCGCTTGGTTGTAGCAGCTGGCCCGCAGTACTCGATATGTGGAGTTCTCCAACAGTCTTAGGTTAGTGAGCAGTACCTCGGAGTCGTGGCAGGACCACTGTACACTCTAGAGACGGAGCTCTTTAGCAGTTACAGTTTCGATAATGAAAATCCTGGTTTGAGCTGAGACTTTTAACCTTGTGTTTACCTCATGATTGAGATGGGTCACTTTCTAACTTAGGTATATGTATGGGCATATACCTGGGTAGTGGTTATCCGTTGATTTCACAATCCTTGTGTTTCCTCATGATTGAGATGGCTTACTTGATAACTTAGGAATATGTATGGGCATATATCTAAGTAGAGGTTATTTGTTGAGGTCTTCTTTGTGGTTATCCTTGTTGGTTTAGTGAGACCTTGAGGGTCTCGAGATCCCTACTGAGTATCGTTATACTCACCCATGCACGGGTTATGCCCGCACCTCATTGTGTTGGTTGCAGACGATGGGCAGTGCTGACGGAGGCTGAGTGTTCGAGGACTGGAAAATACCCGGAGGTGGACTACACGACGAGTCAGTACCCGGAGGTGGACTACATGACGAGTCAGTACCCGGAGGTGGATTAAATGACGTGAAGACTCTCAGAGGAGGTTGACGGACGAGAGCATGGAGGAGGCTATCTGTACCTACCCTTCAGGTAGGATCCATGGTGGATGACCAGGAGCTGCGCTATCTGTACTTACCCTTCAGGTAGGACCCAAGGAGGACGACTCAGGAGCTGCTTCCTTCTTCCAGCTGTTTGTATTTTGCTGTTGTACCTTGTTCAGTTGTAGTTTTACTTTCGGTTGGATTTGTATTCTAGCCCATTTACTTTTCAGCACTTTCTTTCGTACTTAGTGATTTTCTTCCGCTTGTAGTCTGTGGTGTTTTGTTTACTTTTATAAAGTAAATGCCTTCCCAGTTATTGGGATTTTCTCCTTTGGTGCTAGTCGCACGCCCCTGGCCTATTGAAGGCAGGCTTGGGATAGTCACGGCATGGGCCCCGAAGACGGGTCGTGACACATGATGTATTATTTATCGTCACACATCTATAAACCCTATAAATAATTTAAAATGTGGTAGGAGTATTATGGACTTAATGTGAAAATGGAAACATGTTTTTCTAGTATTAAAATTTTAACACGAAATAATATCATATATAGATTTATTTTAAAACTAAAATTGAAAAATATTCTAGTTGACAATGTGTATCATTTAAAAAACTTTTGAAATAAAATAATATCTAAAAATACCTATAAAAAACATTGACTAATCATTATAGTTGGTCGGTAAATCATCTGTATAATAAAATTACATATCCCTTGAAATTGAAAAAAATATGGTCAACTTTCATCATTTACCAATGCATTAGAGTACAATATAGTCACACTCATTTTCATGAATAATAAAAATCACTCATATTACGATAACTATTTTTCCAAGGACCAAATCATGATGAAAACATTTTAATAGTTAACTTATAATTTCAAAACCCATGATAATGTTATTAAATATATTTGAAAAATAATTTTTGATATCAAAGTACCAATCTATTCGAAAAGACCATTTCTGAAAAAAAAATTCAGGATACAATTGTAATTGTTTTCCTCATTGAATGAATAGTGAATTATTTTTAATGATATTCAATGATCAAATAACAATTACAATGATGAGAAAATTCATTATCACCAAATAAATTGAAATATTATATTACATCTCTATTTTTATGAAAACATTTTGTATAATGTACATAATAAGATTCCACTAAATTAAATTAAATTAAATTATAATGGGATAAATTAACTTCAAATATAAATATTTTATATCCCTATAATTATATTAGTAAAATAATATTAAAAATATGGACAAAGAAGAAAATTATTTTGAAAATATAAATTAAAATAGAATTAAAAATTGAAAATCCATTCCATAGATTCCAAAATTGCATATAATTTACTTATCACCCTAATTAAAAACCAAATTTTAATTATATACATTATTTATATCCTTTTTCAGGACTATTATATAATGTGAAAAATAACTTCAAAAAAATGACATATTCATGATATTTTTTAAATTTGTCAAAAATTATTCTTGTTGGCTGAATATGGTCAAAGAGGTTTTTAATAAATCATTTATATACTATTAAAAATGAAATTATTATAATTTATATAATTAAATTATAATTTTAAAACAAGTTTTGAATTATGTTTTACAGAAATGAACTACTTCGTAGTCCTAGACACAGTAGGACGTGCATACGATGAGATAAATTTAAATTTCTAAATGTTCATCATGGAATGAAAGAATATATTATATTATCATTTCAGAATGTTTATTATAGCATAAATTTAATATTATTTATTTATTTTTACACACACACACATATATATATATAATTCATTTTATTTGGGGTTGAAAAATAAATCTTATCACTTCATAGAGGTGGTTGCATGCATGTATGAACAAACAACATTATTAATTTTCCATGAATGTAATAGTAATAAAGTAAATGATATATAATATTATAATTTTTATAATTATTTCATGAATATAATATATATATTTATATATATATATATATATTAAATACGTCATAATAACCAAATAGATGCAGTGGAGAAGTAAAATAAATAACATCAGTTCGTGTAGTGGTAGTCCGTTATACATATGAATGATAGCATCATTTCCCAATTGATGCATGTGTAGATAGATAAATTTTTTTAACTTAACCAAAATAAAAAATCATAATATTTATGATACAAATGTTAATATGTTATCATTTATGAATAATAATTGAATTTGGTGGAAAAATAAATAATACTTAAATAAAATATATTTTTAGTAATTTTTTGATCTATAATTTTCATGATGTGTGCAAAAATGAGATGAAGATGTTTCATTTTATAATAGATGGGCGGGGCTATCTTGGAATTAAAAAAAATATTTAAATAAAATATATTAATTTAAACTTATATATGGAAAAAATTAAAAATATTATAACCTAATATGATGATGTGTTTCAATTATCTCATTATATTAAATTTAAAGATATTATTTCAAGCCTTATCTTTTTTTCATTATCCACATTAAATATTTTTAACCATTTTTGTGATAGAAATTTTTTTCCTATTTGGGTAATTAATGACTCAATAAAATAAAATTTTGATAAAAAAGGAACATTATTGATATTATAAACCATATAACAATAATATTTTCAGTCATCGGTTTTTTTGGATATTTAAAACAATAAAATAATTATTATTTAATATAATATAATATTAATATTAATATTAAAAATATGATTTTTATATTACATTAAAAAATTTAATAGAACATTTGATTTAGAATATATTGAATAAAAAACTACCTAATATTTTATTTGTTTCTAATAAAATCATTGAACACAAAAACTAAAAAATATATTATCTTACATGCTTTTAAAATCCATTTTTTTATTTTTTTTACTACATTTAATAAAAGAATGTAAATAATACATTAGAATTTTAAGTAATTATATGATCATTGAAAATTAATTTCAAATTTAAATTATTAATATAAATCAAATATATTTTATATGAATATTAAAATGTGAACATATTCACTTTTTCCCAATGTTAAACATATAATATTTAATAAAAAAGATTATAAAATTTTTGTCTATTCATTGCTTAAAAAAGTAAAAGGAACATAATATCATTCAAAACGAATAAAGGCCATTCTATAGAATCTATGATGATTTTTAATGAAACATACTCATCCAATAAATTTAATTGTATTATAAGAGTGATTTTATAATCAATTGTAGAAAATTTTTATTATCAATTTCATCACCAATCCCCTATCATGGTCCACAAATCACAGAGGATAATAATCATAATTTCAAAAATAAAATGGGTATATTAAAAAAAATTACACATACTTATAGAAAATATGAAATACTTTTTTAAATACATAATTAACATAATTGGATGAATTTAATTCAATACAAATCCCTCAATTAGTAATGAAATGATGTTTTCATAATATTTTTAGTTGAAATATTATTTTATCCCAAATTAAATCGTAAAATGTATTAAAATTAACACAATTTGATTATTCATATTTTAAATTTGTTTTAGAAAATCTTTAATAAAATGTACTCATTGAATCATGAAATGAAAATAAATTTTTCATTACAAATAGATATATTTTATTGTTTAAGGAAAAATATTGATTTTTCAAAAAAAGTCTTCAAAATGCGGAAGATAATTTTTACATAATGATTTCAAAATTTTAATACATTTCTTAAATATAATTTATTATTTTTTAAGATATAAATTAAATTAATTTCTTACGAAAATAAATAAAAAACATTTTTGATGAAAACATATCCTTGATGAATATATTGGATTTATATATAAATAGATTTAATAATTTCTATAATTAAATAACCCCATTTATATAGATTATATCACTTATATATATTTCATATCATAGATAACAACATTCTTAGCATACAAATTAAGGTCTTGTTTATAATGTTTATATTCAAAATAATATTATTTTGTGGCACATTTAGGATTTTTGTTTCCTGCCTTTTATGTAATTGAGCATGGTCATTAAAAATATTTGGGTGTAACATAATCCACCCACATGTTTAAAAAATTGTGTCTGTCAAATTTTAACACGAATATGGTAATAATTTTATTGTCATTTGAAATTCCTTTATGTAAACAAAATTCAAATAACTGGTTAAGAAAACTTCCACTAAATGATGAATTGAAAAATATGAATTTCACTTCAATTAGAACAAAACTAGGTTTTAGAGTAGGATAATATATAAAGGATTAGAAAACAATAACACTAAAAAATAAAGTGAAACCCAAAGAATAATATTTTGTCATAGCGGATAGAAATTCAGGGGATAGTAAACAACCCCAAATCCACTAATATGTGATGGGTGAAGTGGCTATAGGTTAATCATTAAATATTTTAACATAAAATAATTTCTATTTCAAAAAATATTTCTATAATTTATGAATGTATTTACTGTCTAATAATACAAAATATATAAGTAATTTTATAAGTATACCATCATCCTTTTATCAATTCCCAATAAAAATATATTCTTCCTTATAGAAAATGAGTAAAATGAATTCCTCATTCCATGAGTATTAAAATAAAATCTAAAGGATCAAATAATCGATAAAAGGATAACATGTCATTCTTCTGTTATTTATAAAATACAAATAACAATTAATTTTATCAAAATTTAAGATAATTCCTAATAATTTTAAACATTCCTATTAATAAATAATACATTATTATCAAATTATAATAAGTAATTCCCAAAAAATTAACTTAATATTTATATCCTTAATATTAATCAAAAACATTTTTACTAACCTCAAAACCAAAATATTATCATTATTAGTTCACACACTCACCCCAAGATAATTGTAAAAAAAATTCTAAGTACCATCAATCACTCATAAAATCGCATTCCCACCCTTATATGTTCTGTAAAGAAATAATATCAAATACTAGATAACTATGTCAATAAATTACTCAAATCACAAAAAAGGCACATTAAAATCGTATATTATTCAATAAGAAAATTTACCATTATTTCCTCAATTAAAATACCATAATATTTTATTTTACTTTATTGTGTAGTGTCCTAAAAAATTATAATAACATTATTCACATAATAACCAAATAACGTTTCAATCATATGACTATCTCAAAGAAAAAACAGATTTTCCGAAAATAAAATAAAACATTAGATGTTATGAAATTTCTTTAAATAAATGAAAAAATATCAAAAAAATGTTATAGGATAGCGCTAAAAATTTCACCCTTTTCACCCTATCTGTTTGTTTCATACCTCATCACCTTGATTAACATGATGAGTTATCTCTCAACCCATGGGTAATCCAGTATTTAATTCATATAAAATAATATTAATAACGTTCCTTTAGATGGTATAATATATAAATATATAATTTACATCCTTTAAAAAAACTATAATCATCAGATAACATTTTAACTTTTATTGATTTATATATAGTTTACTCTTATACAAAAATAAAAGAACCCTAATTTCCAATTATTACCTCAAAAAAAATTAACTTCAGTCGTCATCCATTACATTTCATGTGAAATATCTAATATGGAAATAACATACATTGAAAATTAATTATTTCATGTTAACTCCATCAGTCATATATAAATCCATAATCTATTAATATTTCATAAATAATACAACAAGGTAGTCCCATTACATAAAATAGTAAAAAAATATTAATTCATCTAAACTTATAATTGTCTATAAATCCTATATAAATCATAACACATAGACCCCTATATGATGACACATTAATAAAAAAATATGAAAACAATACATTAATAATTATTTTCTATCTTTTTAATTAAAACTTCATTACTAAAAAATAGAATCATGTCAAATTATTCAATAATATAAAGAATACGCCACGATTGAATCAATTACAATCAAATTTCATTTGAATTTTAGTAATCAAAGACAACAATGGCTTTAAGAATTTCTTAAAATAAACATTTGTTCGATTAATGAATCTATTCGTGAGATATCACACTAGGGAATTGATTTTCATATTTCCCATACTCTCCACATATAAAACATTCAATTAATAACTTTTAAATAACATTATTTCCCTTCTTGGAGATATTTGGAAAATTTATTTTTCATTGTCCAATTATTTTTATAAGCCATCAAATACCATATAAAAAGTATCATATTATATTTTGAAAATATATTCATGGGATATTATTCAAATCATATTTATAAAAACATCATTGAATATTTTTATCATTATAATATGTAACACATGTACTTCCATAAATATATATTTCTCTCTTAATCGATATGTTAGGAAACTCACCTTGGTTTTTGTGATTCATCATAACTTGTGATAACCTATTCAAAATAACCATAAGATTTTTTACAACATATCCCATTTCATTTATCTTCCCATTCAAAAAACAATATCATTTAACTTTAGATCATTTACTTCATTGTTTTTTCACGATACATAAATTTACAAAAACCATATGATTAGTGTGTGAATATTAATATAATAATGATATACCATCATATATTTTGGATAAAATATTGATATAATTAACATTGATATATTATAAACTTCTAATTTATCCAAAATTACTATAATTAACCATAAAATATGATCCATAGTGGTTATAGAGATGTTTAAATTGTTACAAATAACACTCAAACCAATATTGTTATCTAAAATAACCACTAATTTCTACTATAATGATATAACCTTAAAAATTACACATTCTATTGTCTCTATATAGTAACAATCATTTTTAATTTATAATTTCAATTTTTGTTTGTATTTTTATATAATATTGTAAAAAATTAGTTTTAAAATCCTCATATTCTATAATGGAGAAAGATCAATGAATTTTGTTTTTTACACAATGTAATACTTTTAAAAAATAAATAATATTTATTCAGTTAAAAAATTACCAAAATTTTAATAAGGAAATATTCCATTCCCTTAATCATTATTAAAAACTAATAAGGAAAACGTTAAATTAGGGTATGAGCACAAAAATAATTTTATAGGACTCGATGAGATTTTAGAAGATTATTAGTCCCTCTAAAATACTTGAGATCATATAATCATTTATTTAAAACATTCATTTTTATCCAAGAACGTATCAATATTTTCCTACCCATTAAATATCATTGAAATACATTTTGAAATAAAATATTTTACACAAAAAGTCATAATCTAACATAGTCCTTCATATTGGTTCTTTTTGAAATCATATTCATTGAACTATTACAAGGCCCTTATAATGGAATACACATATGGTGTAGCTACCTCATTTACAAATTAATTAAATAAGTATATAAGTTAGCCCATAATCATGTACTATAGTGGTCTCACCCATAGTCATGAGAAGATAATTGTAGACTGAAAAAATTATTTTCTATCTCCACACAAATAGAATCTCATATGGTGACCTAAACAACCACACTGTTTAGAATCGATCAATGATTTAAAAAACAAAATCTTAGGATGAATATCTGATCCACACATAAAACACGTTGAAATAATATTATTTTCCAAATGATACATTCAGGATCAACCAGGAATGATGAATTATTCATTTCATGTCTTTGTTTTAGCTCCTAATTATTTGAAATACCCTTATCCAGTGCCTATAGAAAGAAGATCGAACAAGAAACAATAATATAAGTTTCAATGTCTATGTGAAGAAAATTCCAAAAAATATCCATAATTAAGCCCATACCAACAATATTTGGGAAGAAACATAGCAGTATTTTGTGTCCCTTGGAATACACTAAAAATAACTGATCATACCAAATGAAACCCAAAATTCAATAACATTTCTATACTTTATTTTATCAAGATACATTTACCAAATAAAGTCATGCATGAAGTAATACAAATAAATTCATTAATTATTATGAGAGTGATTAGTCATATCATACCACTCATATATTGTTTAATAATGAAAATAACTTATAAACATTACTATACGAGTTTCTAGGTCCTTGAGAGAGAAAAATGTCCTTCAGAATCTAATTCTCCTTCATAATTAGAAAACCAATAACTCATGAGAAATATGTGTTTCAACATTTCTATGATATATTATGTTTTTTCATTTATTAGTAGGGACCAACGACCAACTCATGAACTGCCTATCATGTCTGGAAACATTATTATTAACATTTAATACAAGGATATCCCCAAATAATATATGGTATTTCATATAGAAGTTCATATTTCAATGAAATTTCCACCTTTGTTACCACTTGTGATGAACCAACCAAAACTACCATCTTAATCGATGCATAATATTATTCCCAACAAACATGATGATTTTTCCAAATGTTGATGGGTTGGAAACAAAAACCTAGTATCAATTAATAATAGATGAAAATGGTTTTGCCCAGAACATATAATAATAATAAAATTAGACAATGGATAATTAACCATATACATACAATAGTATAATCATATTATGTACAAAGATATGACATAAAATTGGAAATATAACAATTCATTCTAAAACTAATCTCTCGTTTGTCCATGCCCCATTTCAACCATCAATGTCCAATCAAAACCAAAAGGATGATTTTTTATATTTTCTTAAGAACATTCTATTTGAAAAAATGGGTTCAAACACCAAATTATACTACCAGAGCACGAATTATAGATCCGAGTAGGATTCCCACAAACTGTATGTACCATTAAATCATAAAACATTTCATTTTTCTATGTTTATTTACAATTAATATATTAATAGAATAGTATTATGATAAAGGTTGAAATATTTAACTGTTATTTATCAAAAATATCTCAAAACTATTCCATTTTAAAATCTCATAACAAAAAAGAAATTCTCAAATGTATTTGAAAACCATTTTAAAATTAAATATTTTACCATGGCCAGATGGTATGAAATTTAATATGATTTTAGAATATAAACAAATATAAATAGTATAGTGTCAAGGTGAATCCACTCAACAGAAAATTAGAGATGAGTATTAATAAATCCAAGAATGAAACTCCAATTCCATTACCTGACAATAAATGTTTTCATGTATCATGTATCAAGTATATATTTATGATGGTTAATCCCGTTGTGACCAACTATGGAGAAATAAATGTTTTTATTTTCGTATTTATTCATATTATTATGTTAAATTAATACATATTCCTAAATAAATTATATGTTATATAAAATATTTATTTTTTATAATACTATAAAAATATTGATATCCTTATGACAGGAAGAAATATAATCTTTACCACAATAATCAATATTTTTTAAAAAGTTAATTGGGATTCCTTTTAAAAGAAAACATATATTAAAATATATTTTCACACATTTATAATTATAATATTAAAAAAGAAATATCAATTTTTATATTGGGATTTCAAAATAATATTATGGTGATTTTTTGTATTTTTCTAATAAAGTTCATTTTTTGGATGTGTAGTGAAAAATGTTACATTTTAATTGACAATTACATTATCCTAAAATTTATTAATGGTGTAAAATTATATTTTTGAATAGTATAATTATAAATATTTTTATAATTTCATCAAATTTAGGTCATTGGAATCAATTTCACCTTGAAACGGTAAATAAAAACATTTCAAACAATTCAATTATTCACATTACGAACCGACTTTTTCATTGTGTCAATTGGATTAATTTTAATTTTAATTTTCACTATTTTGTGAATTTAATTACGTTAAATGGATTTCATATTTTTAATATGATGTTTTATATTTTTTTATGTTCAATTTATTTTTTATTCATAATCAATTTTTCAATGGTAAAAAAAATAAACATGTTAATGTAAAAAAGGTAATGTTATAAAATTCTGAATAGTTTCCAAAATAAAAGGTTGGTTGAGTTTTTTATATGCCCTATTAAAAATCCAATATATTTAATATTTTACAAATTAGTTCAATTAAATTCCACTTATATGTGGATGGAATTAAATATATAATATTAATTATTTTATTGAATCAATACCACTCTTACTCAAGTAAAAGTATGACCCGATTTGGCCCCATAAATCATATTATATCCTAAATTATCTAAATAAATAACTTCTATTAACTCTCCCTACATCAATTTTTATTTTGTATCACTAAAATCCCATAACTTGGTCTTTAAGTGTCTCTAATGGATGTGATATTCAAGTGGAAATTTTTCCAAAGTGCATCTCTTAATTTTTTTACTTGTCAATTTTCTCCTTAACTAATTTAGAAATAAATTCATGATAAATATTGAAAAATTTATATAAATATATTTTACTATAATATCCCATTCCCATTTTATTTATCATCTCCACTTATTCAAAAACTAAATTATAGTAAATGTTTTGTTGGTTAGTCACCACCTCGAATAATGTTTTTGTTCATTTTTCATTTCTACCATCAAGGATGGTGATGAATGTATTGTTGATAATTTATAAAATAATATGTAAATAATGACCTATTTAATGTTCTATAATTAATATATATTATTATAATAGTAAATAAAATCAAACTAGTTAATGGTGATAAGAAAAATAGCTAAAATAAACCAAATGTTTAACAGTAACATTTTAACTTCTCATTTATCCTCATGTATGAAATAAAATGTTATATTTGACCATTTTACATATGTATTTAAAATAATAATATTTCATTCCTTTTATGTATTTTTAATACCAGTTTACAATTACACCCACAATTTTACATGAATGAACCGATTATTATACCATGCCGCAAACACACACGAACCCATGAAAATAATGAAATATTATTAATGAATGGGACATTAGTTGTTATAAAAACATAAAATAAGGTATTATAATTATTATATATTTCATTAATGAGTTTATAAAAATATTAAATCTAATATACTTTAGTTATGAACATTTTTTATGGGATTTGTAAAGAATGTAATGGAATTATTAACCCAATTTCCATTCTTTGGGTTACCTCGTCTTCATGGATAATTGTCATCTAATATTATGTGTGAAATTAATTTTTATTTTCATTAAGACTAATTTATACTTGTTATAAGTGAATTTATGTTTAATATAAATAATATATTCATCTTATTTATTCTCACATCAATAATGCAATATTATTGAGGGACACTTATCCAAAATACTCTTTTAAATTTCTATTTTAAAAAAGAATGTCTTTACTACTCAAACGACATGAATGAAATTTAAAACATTTATTTCAATTACATATTCATATTTCTAAATGACATGATTATATTATAATTTTAAAAAAACATTTATTCAGTTCTATGAGCATAGTTTTTGAAAATGGAAGATTTCAAATCAAAAAGTTCATTTTCTTCAAAAGTTATTTTCTTCACTCAATCTATGATGATGTATATTTATGTTGTTGTTATTTGGAATGTTGTATAATATATAGTGATTAATTGATAAAATAATTATCATTGGTTATATTATAGACAAATTAATGGTTGTTAACTGATAAACTAATGATAAGTTATTCAATGATAAACTAAGGACAGTCGGTTAAGTGAAATCCACCAATTCATCGATTACTATAGGGTTATTGGATAGTCATATTGGTTACTCCATTTGAATGAGTGATTTATAAAATAATATGATATATAAAATAATTATATATTACATTTTTATACTGAATTTTATATAAAATTTGATGATTTTAAAAATGATACATATTAGTCATTTTTGAAACGATTATTCCTTTTTCGGAATAAAAAATATTGTTTTTAGGAAAAATATTTTCATGGATTTTAAATAGACTAATTTTTTTTATCTTTTATGTCCACTACTAAAAAATCAGTAGTTTACAATATATCTAGAAAAAATTCACCTGGTTTAATGTCGATTATTGACAACGATGTGGAGATTGGGAAATACTAAAAATTTTACATGAAGAGAAAACATGTTTTATTTCTAAAGGGATTTAATTTAGTGTAAAAGGTAGTATATATCATAAGATTACACTATGATTTATTATTTTACATTCTATCATTGTTCATAATTCAAAAAAAAACCCATAATGATCCCTGAAAATTAAAGAGATAGAATTATAGTTTAAAATAACAACAATATCTGCTGTTTAAGGTTGTGTCCTTGTAGTTTGTAATAAAGCATAATAAATATATAATTATGGGGTTTGAATAATGTTAATTTAATATCCATTAATTATTTTTAATTCTAAATTTATTTGAAATGATATATCATTTTAATACTATATGTTTCTTAATCTAGGATATGTCTTTTTAGAATGGATTTCATCTAAGGGAAGAGGGAAGCTCTAGGGGTGGAATCAAGAAAAAAATATACTTCCTTATCAAGATCCAGAGACGGAAGGAATCATTAAAAAAATAGGTGTATGTAGTGATATATCAATTGAAAGAAGCTACAAATGGTGGTGGTATACATTTAATTGAGGATCTATTTTAACCATATAGAGATATGTTGGTAGTGAAGAATTTAATATTGCAACACCCCCATCATTCAGTGGAAGATTAGAACCATTTATATCCTAAGGATAAATTTACACTATAGAATATCTATACATAGTCAGGGTATTATTAGAACAAAAAAATTATAACACTATACATTTAAGTTTATTATCGTTAATTAAATATATAGTGGCATTTGGTTAATAATACCAAATAAAAATATGATACGCACATTATGGAATGGGATAATTTATGGAATCATTTTTTGAAATTTTGTTCCTAGTACTGTTCTATTAAAAATGGAGAATCAATTCCTAGAACTGAGAAATATAGATACCTATTAGATAGGTACATATGAATCCAACATGACAACAATGACCATGTGGCTACTTCATTTTTTGGGGACATTTATAGTAAATTTAATATATTTTACTCTAGATTGAAACCAACATTTTTCAGAGATTTGGATTCAAGGGAGACTTAAATATATGAGAATCAGGATCATTGTGTTTAAAAATGATGAGATTTAGTTTTATAAAAGAGAAGTACCACATTATTATAAGAATAAGAAGAATTAATGTTCAATGGAAATTGGGAAAAATTAATCAATTAAATTTAATGGTAAGAAAAATAATTTCCCTACATGTGAAACTTTGGGATAGAAGAAACTTCAGGAATGTATCTCAAAATAGGGTACATTTCATCAATGTAGAAATAGTGGTCACATGTCTGATTACTGTTAAGAACTTTATCAAAGAATTAATTAAAATTCAATGGTAATAGGATTTAATTTCAATATGTTGTGACATTATGCCAATGTGTGTCCAATGTTAGAGTCTAAGAGGGAAAATTAGTATTAAAAATTAGGTTGTAAATGAATATAACTAATATTATGATTGATGTGGGAATGTTTAATGAAATAGTTAAAAGTATATTAATTGTGTTTAAAAAATCATAAAATACATTTTTTTGATTTTGGATTTTCAATTTCTATCATTTCTGATAAAATTTCAGGAATACTAAGAATAACACTTCATGAATTTGTTAAATAAATTTTGGTAAAAACTGTTGGTGGAAATAATAATTCTTCCAATTATTCTAAAAATATTCTTATTACTATTTTTTAGATATTATTTCATGTAAATCATGTTGATATTCAAATAGTTGAGTTTGATTTTATTTTGGGTATGGATTGGGGTTCAGTTTATCATGCTATGATATATTATTGTGCATTGAAATTTGTTTTCAATGGTTTCACACCTTTAAAAAACATCAAATAAGAGGTAAAATTAATTAGAAATGGTAGTGAAATTTATATAGATCATAAAATTGAAAGAATGGAAATGTTAATTTTAGTGATGTGATTATATTTAAAAAATACGTGGATGTTTTTCATAGTGTTATTCAGGGTCAAGATTTTTAGTTAATCTTCAATTAGACAGTAGTGGTTAGCTAATTCGTATATCCCTTGCAAAATAACACATGTATATCTTTTGGGACTGAAAAAAATAAAATAGCTTATATACAAAGATTTAATTATACACAGTACCTCACCATGGAGTAATATTATTTTAAATTAAAACTAATGATGGTTCTATTTTAATTTTATTGATTATATTGTAGTGAATAATGTCACTATTAAGAAAAATTTCCATTTTAATATTATAAACTATTTAATTCATAATCCCTAGGAAGTGGAGTGATTTTTTATGATTGATTGTATGTTAGGGTTCCATCATATCACAATGAAGGAGGATGACAGTTGGAAACAACATTTTCGTCCTAGATATAGGAATTTTGAGTTTTTAGTTATTCCTTGGGGATGAATATTCTCCTTTCGTATTTGTGCATATTAAGAATAGAGTCTATCATGAATTTTTATATATGTGTCTGAATTTTTTATTGATGAGATTTTGGGTTTTTTCAAAATTTTACAAAGATAATGGAAATCATATATGGATTTATCTACTAACCCTAATGAAAATTAAGATATTTAGAAATAATAAAAAATGTGATTTTTTGTAAAATAAATTTCTTTTATTGGGAACCTTTTAAGTAAATATTGCATTATAGTAGATCCCTCAAAAATTAAATTTGTTAACAAACAGCCAATACAAAAAAATGTGAATAATATTCAGAGTTTTAAAAAATTAGCAGGATATTAATGATTGTTTCCTAAAAACATCATATATAACTATACCTCTATAGAATTTATAATAAGATGGAATTTAATTAATTTAGGTAATAGAATGAGATTATTTTTTTAATGAATTAAAATTAATATTGGTAAGTGCTCTAGTTTTATCTTTACCCACATGGGATAGTAATTTTCTATCTATTGTGATTATTTATTGAAAGGACATGGTTGCATTTAAATGCAGTATGATCAATTTATTTTTTATTATTCACTAGACTCAAAACATCATGAGATAAATTATATATCACGTGATTTTGAATTAGTTTCTATTGTTTTTCCATTAAAAAATTTGATACATCACTTATATAGAGCCATGTGTGAAATATATATTTTTCATAGAAGATTAAATTATATAATCACCTAGAATAAATGTAACATGAGAAAGGGAAGATGATTAGAACTAATCAAGGATTATCATTACCTAATTCATTAACATCCTATAAAAGAAAATGAAGATGATTATTTCTTATGTGAAAAAAATCATGAAACATTAACAAAGTTATGTTTTAAAAATGGAAATTTTTTTAATACTTGAATAATTTTGGAATATACATTTTGGATGTAAGAACATCCATTGTTTTTTTAGGTGTCATTAAAATATTAAATATCTAATGGAAATATGAAACCTCTAAAGACAGAACATGGGTTCCAGAAAATACAAGAGTTTGTTTAAATGGGAATTTTTCTTGATTTTATCTTTAATGAATATTGTGTTGTCTGATTTCGGATGAAATTTTCTGTTCTAGGTAATTCATATTTGAATATATATTTTCGAACTTACGAACATAGATATCCCTTTTATTTCATTCTGAATGTATTATGACGTATATAGACCATCAACAGTATTTATTTATACGATGGGATGAAAAACTAAAAATATGAATTTAATTGTGAAGTATATGACTTGTCAATAGATTAAATTATAATGAAAATTCTTCAAGGGGATTCTTCAACCTGTTGACATTATAGATTCAAAATGTTAGAATTTATAAATGGATTCCATAGTGGTATTTCCAAATACATCTTGATTTTACCATGTATTTTTGATTATTATTGATCATTGACTAAATCTGTACATTTCCTTCATATATATTATAATATTTCATTTGATAAATTATATCTAATATATATTATGGGTATTTTTAAGTTTCACTGATTACTTATCATTATTATATCTGATCATGTTCCAATAATAATTAATAAATTTAAGAATGGGATAAAAAAATATTATATAACTAAATTTAATATCTGAATTTATTTACATCCTCAATCATGTGGATTCTCTGAATAAAAAATTCTAAAATTAGATTCAACAATTTGATCAGGTTATATGGATTACTAGGGAATTTTGGATCAATAACAATATTTAGATGAGTTTTCTTGTAAAAAATATTTTCATTCCACACTAAATATGGATCATGTTTATGCAATATATTTAATGTTATGTTATACACTAGCTTCATGGGATGATGTTAGAGAAAGGAAGTTGTGTGGACGAGAACTAGTGTAGAAATAGTGAAGAAAGTTACGAAAATTTAGCAATACATGATGTCAGCTAAATGTTGGTAGAAAATCTATGTTGATAATAAGAGGAAATACATTTCTTTTGAGTTTTGTGATCATTTCTTTATCAAAATTTCTCCATGAAAAAATGTGATCTGTTTTGGTAGGTAGGGTAAGTTGAGTCCATGGATTATTAAACCATATATAATCTTGGATCAATATTTATTAGTTTCTTATCTTGAGGATTTTTCTTCGAAATTATCTCAGGTACATTATTTTCCAATAATCAATGTAAACAATGTATCATACTAACTTATTACATGTTTTTAGATCTAATGTAGTTCAGTTGGAAGAGAATATTTCTTATGAACAACATTGAATTTAGGTTATTGACCGGACACTGAAATTCATAATGAATTACTTGAATCATCAGGTTAAATTCTAATAAAAAAACTATATGGTTGAAGAGGAAACATTATAATATCAAAATTATATGATGGAAAAATATTTAAACTTAATTATTAATTGAATAAAATTTAAAAGACACAATTTATTGATATAGGGGAAATGTGACAACCTAGTTAAAAATTTAATGTTTATCTTTTGATTTTATTTGAATTCTAAAATTTTATTAATCTTTATTAGTATAAAATTTAGATGTCATATAAATCTAATAATTATTTTAAATCTCATCTAATTATTTTGTTAGTTTTATGAATTGAAAAAATTTAATTTTCTGAATAAAAGAATTATTTTTTAAAAAAGAAATTTTTTCCCTTTTAGAATGACACATAATTTAAACCAGAATTATTTAATTTTATTATTTATATATGAAATAATAAATATTATTATTTACAAAATGATATCAAAATTACCATGGGGTGATTTTTTGGATCTTTTCAGATATGTTTCCTTTTTTGATGAATAATGAAGTATACAACATTTTAATTGAATACCAAATTTTCACAGAATTTATTTATTATGTTAAATTATTATATTTTAAATTCTTAGAAATACTACTATATATATTTATTATCATTTATTCTAATGTAGGTTATCAATTTCATATGTAATTTTTTATTAAAATCTTTTAAATTTTTGAACTTTTCACTTTAAAACCCCTCCATTCATTGACTGTGAAATATAAATGGTAAATAATGTTTTCCCAATTATATGAATTTAATTACGTAATATCGATTACATATTTGAAATATGAAGGTTCAAATTGGAATTTTTGATCAATTTATAATTTTTTAGAAAAAATATACCATGGTAGTAAAATTATATACTAATGTATAGGATAAAATGATTCTTGTAAAGTGTAAAAATATAAAGCCTTCAAAATAACCTAAAACTACCAAATATGGAGGTTTTTGAGGTTTTGATCTTCCCTATCCAAAATAAAAAATATAAATTTTTACCAAAGTCGTTGAAATTAATTCCAACTATATTTTTTATTCATTAAATATAAAATATTCTTTGTTTACTATACTCAAACCCACATATCTCCATGTATAAATACACCCCTAAGTACACCATATCGACACAAAATGCCTTTTTAATGATAAAATTTCATCCCAAACCTCAAATACTAACTATCCACATGCCCAAGTGCATCTTCTGACAAAAAAACCAAATTGATGGTCTTCAAGGATCTCTTGAAAAGGTGTTTTTCAAGATGTAATTTTCCCAAACCACCTCAATGTATTTCATTTCCTTTTTATACTTTCTCCTTTCCTCCTTCATCCATAAATTCATGATAAATAATCACCTCTATGAATAATGGTTTGGTTCTTTTTTAATTTCTTCCTTCATTGTGGGACTTAGAAAATTCATTTGTTAAATAAGATTTTCATATTTATATTATAATAAATTTCATGTCTGATAAGTAATAAAATCCCATAATATTAAATAAAATAATTCTAGGACATGGTGTTTGGAAAAACAATAATGATAAACACAACGTTTATCATTAACATTTTCATCTAATGAATCATACTCATGTCAGAAAAGATAATTATATATGAGAACACTTATACTTTTGGAATTATATTTATACTACTTACTTCCATCTAAATATTTGTATTCACATTATACAGTAACATTTACAGTTATACCCAACTGAAAAAATCATTAAATGATGGAAAAATGGACCTCAAACCATAAAATAATGAAATGTTATTTATCAGTTGTTTATTATGTGATATAAAATCACCACATAAGATAATAAATATATAAATTTAGTTTTTAATGAGTTAATTACATTATTAGAACCATTATACCTATGTTTTGAACATTATATATGGAATTTGAGTATATGGTGTGGGAATTTTATTTCCATTTTCAATTCATTACGATATACTTGAACATTTATTACAATTATTTTCTAAGAATATGCGTGAAATGAATTTTTTTTCTTATATTTCATTTTTTTATTTAATGTAATTTTAAATTGAATATTGCCTAATGTATTCCTTTTATTTACACTTAATTCAATGATATGATATTTTAAGGGTCATTCAACAAGAATACTCTTTAATGGATATTTTTAATATTTTTTTATTACAAAATATTTATGAATGGAATTTAAAAATTAAATGTACATTAATATATTTAATAATATCATACATGTTTATATGATTAATTTCAATGAAAAAAATTTCTGTTGTACATGAAGTTTTTTAAAATGGGTGATTTCAAAATAAAAAGTTTATTTTATTCAAAGGTGGTTTTTATGATGAAATATATTGTGATTAATGTTTATGTTGTGGTTGTTAGTATTTTTTAAAAATAAATTGTGGTTGCATGATAAACGAATGAATTTGGGTTACATCATAAACCAATAATGGGTGGCTAGGTGATAATCAAATCACGGTTGCTTCCGTGAAAAACCATGGAAGGGTGGTTACGCGACATCATACAATACATTCTGGACTCTAGAGTTAGAGGTTTAATGTATTGGTTTATCTGTTTTTATGATTGATTTAGAAAATAATTTCCCAGGTTACAAAACTATACTTTTTTTTGATTTATAATGAGTTGTCATGTAAATAATTTAATTTTCAAATGGTAATATATTGAACATTTTTTAATGATTATTCCACTTTCTGAAAAAAAAAATATGCTTTTATTAAAAAGTATTTATGGAATTTCACTGGACTAATGTTTTCCCTTACATTAAGAGCCTTAATGAGATAATTTTCTCATACAATAATTTAAATGCTTTTTCATAGGATTTATGAAATAATAGAGACAAGGATAGAAACAAGTGAAAAACTATGATCATTTTTCACAAAAAGAAAACATTTTTTATTTTTTAAAATGATTCCATTAAGTAAAAATATTTATACAGATTTTATGAATCCACTTACAATTTATGATATTACGTTGAAATTGTTTTCCTAATTATCTAAGAATATAAACCAAAAAAGATTCTTTGAAAGAAAAGAGATATAAATATTGTTTATAATCAATATAATATGGTAATATTAAGGATGTGTCCATTTATTTTATGTTTTATAGTGATTGAACCATTTAATACACTATAAAAATCATCATGACTAATAAATGATCTTATAAATCACCCAACATATTTCCAAAAAACCTATTCCCCATAAACCAACTGTTCATTTTTCATGTTTGTAGCATAAAACATTAATTATATCTATGGATCCACATGGTTGGTTATGAGTCATCTATAAGAGAATATATATCTAGTTTATGGGATCAATCTATATTGGATCTCATGTATATTTAAAATATGAATCTTAGAGAATCATATCATGATGATAAAACTGATATCCTTGTAAAAATCAATATCCTGGTCAACAGTAAACTATTTATTCATTTTCTCATGCAATCCTTGCATACCTTCTTCTTAAAATAGATATCCCTCAATTTAATAAACACTTTTTCAACACCCTTAAAATTTATTATAAAGAATCATTTATGATACATAAAGAGATTATCTCAATTAAGGATCCTCAGAATTTTTTGATCGGGCTATCAAGCATCATCCAATTTCAATTAAAAACATTTCTCCAATTGAATCATTAATAAGGGTAAACGTACCTAATTACATTATAAATAAATATAATAATTACATTGACGACATTAAAGATAATATCTCAATTGAAACAAGGAAAAAAATTCAATGAATTTTTACAATTTATATAGGCTTCTGGTTATGTAAAAACATTGGATTACACCCCCATTCAATCCAATGTAATCACTTATTGTAAATAACCCATGAACTTCAATTTTTTAAAAAGGAAAAATATTTCATCGAGTGTTATATTTTATCTAAAATATTCATGTAATAAAATATTGAGAGAAAGAATTATATTTTTAATCCTAGTTCATACAAGTCAATGGATTTTCCTTTAGAAATATATATTATTCCTATTAAAACATTTTCAACAATGTAACACTAATAAACTCTTCAAAATGGAATTAAAATTTATATTTCATTCATCATTTTATATTAATGTAAATAGAACCCCTGCCATGATCAATTTTTTCAATAGTGTGTCTGACAGGATATCACAAGAATATTATAGATAATAAATTATAGAACTTGTGATAGATGGAGAAACATATCTATAAATTCTGAACATCAATGAATTTAAAATTTATGAAAAAGGAATAGAAATAACTAAATGGAATATTGAGATTAAAAGAAAAATGAATCTAGTAATTTTTCCAAAAGATGGCGATCTTTAAACCATAGACGAGGGGTCATGTTAAAATGAGAAGACATCCAAGAATCAAAAATCCATATTGATCTCAATATTTTAGAGAAAACATATGACTTACATATTTTATTGGTATAAAGAATCCATGAAATATTGGATATAGATTACCTAGAATATTTTAACCCAATAAAAGAGATTAACCACTTCAATTGGAAGTTCAAACCATCAAGGGATAGGGATTGGTGACCAATGATTATGTAGAATCTTCGTAAGGAATTACCATTTTAGATTTTAGTTGTTGGAGTTTTTTATTAAAGAGTGGGAATCAATATTTGTAATAAAATTTTTGTTTCATTAAATTTACATCACATATTTTCCTAGGACTGTATGCATTATTAGTATTTATAGTGCACGAACCATGTGTATATATCAAGGTTGTTTGAAAATGTGCATGGTTTGGATGAGCATTTTTTAACTATGCCCAAAACATGGTCCCCTATCTATGATGATTTCATGGTTTTAATTCATGGTTTTCATAAACATGAAGCAAATGTGTAACCATCTCTAGAGATCAATGTTTAAAGATCATAGTTTCCTATGAAGAGAAGAACATTTTTTACTATCTGTCATCTAACAATTTTCATGCAAATAACGAATAAAAAAATAAACAAAAAAAACAACTAAAAACCAAATAACATATACAATACTATATTGATTATTTTTATTGGATAAAACACCATAAAATTGGTTACATGACCATATAAATTTCTCACATAAATTCAAATGTGATTAATAAAATAAATATTAAACGTAAATTTTATTACCTATAAAATAATTGCAACATGGGTAAAGTGAGTTTCTACAAAATAAAATGACTAATCATATCATTTATTAATATTATGAATTAATTTTTCTTTCATATATATGTATAGAAATTATGAAACCATTATTGGAATACATGACAGATTAAATCAGGTAAAATATAGTTAGACCATTACGATTCTCATAATTGTATAAAGGTATTAGTTATTTAAATGAATATTTATTTTAAACTATTTAATTTCATTAATTAGAATCAAGTTTCTGTATAATATAAGAATAATTTAAGTTTAATTTGATACTAAAGGGAAATAAAAATACTGAATAACATACATTATATTTTAGGTGATGAATAATGTTATCGACCTGGTGTAAAAAATGACTTACATTATCTCCAAATATAGTGAAATCATCTATTGGAAATAAAACATGACCATTTTTATCAACAATATCATATTTTTCTCTTCATAACTATCCAATAGTTATTTTATGATCTTTTAAATAATCCTCGATAAAATTATTATTTAATAATGATTAATATAAACATGTATCCTAAGTGTAGTACTCTTTGTAAATGTTTAGGCTTGAATTTTGAGGTGAGAAAATAGGGTAGGTAGGTTGGGAAGGTAGTGGTTATCTCATTATATCATTATAAATATAGTACATAATTAATTTAATTTTATAACTCATTGTCTACAATATATGTCAAACTTCATCCTTCACGGATTCCATTTTTTCATCCCTCAATGCTATACTAGGACGAACAAAAACATTCCCAGTATTAACCCCTACCTCATATCCACTTATTTTACAAGGGTGTTATCGATTTCCTACATTTGTATTAACAATTTCGATTTATACATAATTGATAAAAGTATCGTATATTAGTTTTTATTGAATACCATCCTGAAATGATATATTAAATAAAATATTAGTGAAATTATTTTGAAAAATATTGATAATCTTGGAAAATGAAATATAATTTCTATCAAATTTTACTTATATTAATTTACACTTTTTTGTAAGAAGAAATAAAAATATTCATTCCATATATTTTCTGTTTCCATAATGATCATGGAAAGATAAATTCCTAAACCGGACCTCTTATAAGCTACTAATTCATTTATCTCTTATTTATCATGTTTACTCAATAATAATTTTCTTCTCTAAAAAATGGTACACTTTATATGATAAAGTATGATTGTATAAATTCCACAATTATATCACTTTGTGAGATATCCTATTAGGATGTTATATAAATATAAATTAATATTCCATTGTGTAATAAATTTAAAAAAAATATAATTTGAAATTTTATACATTATTTATTATAACTAAAATTATTCAAAATTTCTTGTGGTGAAAAATTTAATACATGAATCATCATTTATAATCTCATACAAGTGGAACTAATTTTTATTATATAACATCCTAAAAAACTTTTTAAATATTTCATTAAATATATCAATCATACTAAAATATATAATATATAATACAATTATATTCATTCATTTCTGGAAAAAATATTTCATTATTATTTTAATATATTAAATTCAAGTGATGTTAAATATATGATATTTGGGGAAATATATAAAATAAACTCATTTTATTATTTTACCATTATAGAATCCCAAACATTCACATTATCTAACATATCGAAAGACCTCTATTGAGGATAAAATAAACTAATATTACAATGGATCTTCATGTCCAATTAACTCTTAATATTATTTACAATCGCTCCTACAAGGTTATTATAACTATCAAAATCAATATATATCCACTAATCCAAACAAAAAATCATATATTTGGTAGGTTTCAAATCCCATGTCTACCAACTCTTCAAATTGTCTTCTCCAGTGAATATGGATAATTCAATAATACACTCACACATTTTTTTTAAATCATTTTACATATTAATAAATTTCACACGCTTAACTAATTTAATTATTGAAGAAATAATAACATTAAAAAAATATAAATACATCAGTAAATAATTCCACTATCCATATATATATAATTTTAAAAAGTAATCTTTTTATGTTATGCATGCCATTAAATTATATTAATTAAATGATAATTAGATGAAATAAAAATTTATTTTTAATAATAGAAATCAAATCATAACTATTATGTAATATAAAAATATTTATGAAATGTTAATATATAAATACAATTAATATAATAATATTGAATTAAAAATAATTGTGTTATAATAAGTTCATGTTTCACAAAATAATTAATGATGTCAGCATTTTTAAATATAATATTCATCAAAAATAATAAAATTTAAAAATTATATCAAAAATTTAAACATTGATCAAAACATATAGATTCCAATATCAATGTTACAGAAAAGAATTTATATATATTTTACTTTTACATAAAAATAATGATATAATGATTCTTCATTAATTATATGTTATTGGGAATTGATATATGTAAATATTAACAAAAAAACCATGTTATTTTAAATATAAATATATTTAAATATTTAATTTTGAAAAATAGATTTTATTACTAGTTTATATCATAAATAATTAATTGAAAATATATATTTATCATAATAAACTATAGAATCAAAATTATATTTACTATATACCATAAATGTGATCATTTATTATATCATGGAATAGATCAACAACAAATTCGTTGTTATCATTTGGGGACTACAACCTAATTGAAGAAACCTCTCATAATTTTCTACCGCCATTATACTCATAACAACAAAAATGTTTTTTCTGTTATAGAAAATTAATGGACCACTATTCATTATATGGGTCAATATAATGAAATATAATATTTTTATTTGTCTCAAGGATTTTATTTTCTTTATGACTACATAATTTCAGAAAAAAATTGAATAAAAAACTATCTTATTTCACACTATAGTTTCAATCAACCAAATTACTTATAAATAGAACGACTTCAAATTAAGTATAGTTAAATGTATATGAATAATTTATAACTAAATCATGTAACATTGATGTAGAAATTGTGTTTTTATCATTTCCAAATGAAAAATGAAGTTCATCATGAATGACAAATACATCACTATTTTAAATGGTGCTATAATCATTATGATTTTTATTCCAAATATATAACAATTATTTTTAAACAATGACTATATTACCACAATATTAAATTAGTATTGGTTAACTAATATTTAACTTCTTTTAAATGAATAAATCAAATTTACATTCCAAAATCCATACCTTCTTATCTCTCAAACAAAATGATCCAACTGATCTACCATCATAAATAAATTTGATGGTGAAAAATACATATCTATTAGACAAAATGTGGGATCAACTTAATTCTATTTGAATGCATAAAATTATAAATCAGTTGAATATATACAATAGAATATTAATAATAAAATAAACTAATGATTGATTTTATAATTGTTATCAATTATATTACATATTTTGAAATCTATAGAAATTGAGTAATAAATACATTAATATAATGAGATTTCATATATATTTACATATAGTACATTAATGAAACCTAATTTTTCACCTTGGAATAATACCCATTAGGTAACTTAATAAAATGTAATTATATAATAAAATTAAACTTATCAATCATTATTAATTTGTGAAACATCAAATTTTATTATATTATATATCCCTTCATAGTATGACTAAAATCTGAATATATTCTCGTAGATATTATGAAAATATTTCCTAAAATCAACCTTTTTAATATTTTTATGTATAAAAATGATCCAATAAGACTATCACATAAGATTTTATCAACATAAATAATGCTAATGTTATGTTTAACTTCTAAAAATATCTAATAACTTATCTCAAACATGATGAATCATTTAATCCATATAAATATTTTATAACCAAATATTCCATTTTATTAAATTTTATTTTGATGTTTTTCAACCTATTTAAATATTTATTATATAAAATTGGTTTTGGGGATACTATATTCCTCTAAATATTTGATTTATTCATCAATCATTATTGCATTTGAAATAATCTGTAATGTCCTTTATACATGGGTTTTTGTCCATTATACAAATGATTATAAGAAAATTCTTCTATTAAAATTTAACCAACTATGTATACATTAACATTGTATACTTACAAGGTTTTGTATACATGAGATTTATTTATCATAAATATTATCAAAACACCAAAAAATTTATTGAAGTATTAGTGAAAATTTATAACCTATTTACCCCATATAAATATCAAATCCTAAATTTTAGGTGATAGAAAATCATTAATATAATTTCCATTCTAAATTAGTTGATATATCACCAGTCTTGTAATAAAATATTAATTTTTCAATCATATATATTAGTACATGTTGTAAACTACTATCATAATATTCCATGACCTTTATTAGCTACTATATATCCAATATGTATGTATTCCATCTTTGAAGAGAACCATTCATTTATTTCTAGAAAGACATCGTGAATCATGAATATTTTTGGAAACTATTATATATTTCGGTGATTTTTTATTGTACCATAAGACTCCATCAGAGATATTCTCATTAGAATTCCATCATGAAAACATTTGTTTATAAAAAATTTTAAATATTAATGTCAAACATTGAATAATTACAGTATTATAAATTGCATTAATGGGTGGTTTGGTGTCAATTTATGCGAATTAGATAGAGTATAATTATCGAACCCTTTTATGTCATGATTTTCCAAATTTTAGATATTAAGATAATATTTAATATCCATTCCAATATTGAAAATGGAATTCATCAACAAAATTTACATTTTTATAACTAAATACCATTGGTAAAAATATTTTATTTCCAAATAAAATGGAATCATAATGATCATTTCCATTTTGAAGTCGGTGTTTTAAATGATAATGAAATTTTGTTAATATTTTATCAATATACCCATTTATTTCATTCAAATTACATATTATCATCAAATGTTATAACACAAACAATTTATTTCAAGATGATATTAATGGTTTCTCAGTATCCCCACACAATAATAAATTCATTTTTTCATCATTTTAAACACCAACATAATTAAATATTTCTATCAATATGTACCTTTATCAAATTGTGAATATCATTACTTACAATAAATATTTATGTTTTCATTATTTCACTATTTTACTTCTTAGATGAATAATTATTCTTAATAATATATAAATTTTCATTTTCATTTATTTATCCTAATCAAAACATTCCCATACTGTAACACTTCACATTTGGACACAAAATCTAATCATTCATTTCGTTATTTTTTTAAACTCAACAAAACTACCAACTATTGTTTAATATTCAAAACTATTTATATATAATCATACACAATTATAATACATCAATATCATAAGATGAAATATAATATATTATTATTTTAAAATTTATAATTACAAAGACACTTATAAACATTGATAAATTTAAATTTATATAACCATAATATAAAAATAAGAACATATTTTTTTATTGAAAACTATTTAATAAAATTTAAAAATAATAATAATTAATTAATGGTATAAAATAAAAAAACTATTGGTCCGGATTTAAATTAATATTAAATCATTATAAATATGAATGATAACATTTTAATAATGGCTAGAAAACTAAAATTTGAAACAACATAATAAATAATTACAACATACATTATAGAACGATATTAAACTAGAATAATCATTGCAACAAATTAAATAATAAATTATCCCCCATATTTTATTATTCCCTTGAATGATATACCAAATTCACAATTTTCAATTTAGTATGAATAAATTTTTCATATCTTTACAATTATAATAATATATAATATTTCCATTATCAGAATTTTAAACGTAATATAGTTGAATAAATATACTCTATATGATAATCTGAAAATAAATTGAAATGATTCTCACTCATGATTAATAAAATCATGTCCAGGTAAATTCCAATACATATATAATAGGATACCAGATAAAAATGTTTTATTACAATACTATTTTGTTTTCAAGAGTCATGGTGCAATTATTCAAAAATATATCTTACAAAAAAATAATGAGAGGATTTTTATTTAATATCACCAAAATCAATCATGCATTAAATTTTTAAAAAATATAAACCACATTTAGATTCATTTTCAGAAAAATTATGTATTTAAATCAATTAGTTATAAAGATTATAGTCATTGGTAATAAATCATTATTTATTATTTAATGATTTATAAAGATAAAATGAATGATTCATCAAGGAAAATTGTCTATAATATCATTTTCATTATAATATTGTATTAATTAATTATAAAATATCATGTACTATACTAGTAATATGGTACTTAAAACAACATTATATTTGTTATTGTAATTCAAAAATTGATCAAAATGGTCATAAATATAAATATAAACTACCAATATCTAATATCCAACAACCAACTCATTCTAAATATATTGGATTGTCATTATAAAAATATCTATAATATTATCTAATGCAATTTAATGAAAATTTAAAAATTTAATGAACTATTAATAAATTAAAAATTATTCAAAAATAAACTATATCATAACGACAAAAAAATCTTAATATCAATGAAATATCACTCTCTATTAGAAATATTGGAAAAAATATTTATTATTTTCTTCGCTGATTTTATAAATAAAAAATAAAATAAAATAAATTGGAAAATTAGTTTTTTTTTAAATAATCATTTATCGTATATAATATCATGATTCATCTTGAAAATACATGAATTTGAGACATAAAATGAAATTTGACGAACATCATATTGCCGGAAATAAATATTACAATTCAAAGTAGATATTAAAATTCAAGTATTGTAAAACAAGATATAAATAATTGCTAATATAATTTGGTTGAATATAGCTAAGGATATGGGTGATTGGTTTGATAGTTAAAGTAAATCAATACAAAATGTAAAATAATAGATCAGTCAAAAAAGAATGATATTGATGAAGCACATTAGAGTGTTTTGAATAATATTTCTTAGTGTATATAAATTAAAATCATCCAAAAAATAGAGGGACCCTATTCATAGATATGATTTATTAAATATTTTTAGCACTTTTATTCCATAAATATGTCATTAATTGAATTTTTTATATACGCTATACACAATTTATAATGAAAAATAGAGTTATAATTTATAGATAACAATAGGTAAAACATATTTTTATTATAAAAATATTATAATTAATCTAAGAAGACTTTTAATGTATGCTTTAATGGGAGCCAATTTTAAAAGTCTCCCAAGGATATTTTTAACGTCTTTTATGTAATAAATTATAATTAAATCTTTATATGAATACAAATTTTTCAACATTAATTTCTTTATTGATTGTTCCCTTAAATTATAAAATTATTTTCCAATTTAAATATTAAATATAGAATTTTCACATTGGAAAAGGTTTAGAGAAAAAATTCCAAAAATAAATTCTTCTTTGGTAGATATCCTTCACTATGTAAATTTTATTTCATTTTGAATAATTATAATAATTTTTTATTATTATTTTCATTAATGTGAATATAGTTTATTTTTTATATTTTGGTTTCTGTTTTATGAAACCTATATATTTTTAATCATTTTTTACTTCAGGTACTTATATTTATTTGTTATCAATAATAAATTTTTTAACTATTTATGTAATGTATATTTTCCTTAAAACTAGTTAAATTTTTAGATAACATTTCATTCAATTCATTAATATTTTTATCTCTTTATAAACATTAATTTACATAAATTTATCTCATTTTATGTTGGAAATATTGATAAATTATTTAATGGGGTGTATTATTAATGACACAATTCAACTATTTTATGATGATTCTTTACAATGGATCATAACATTAACTACCATTACAATGATAAAAAATATTTCATGAATACACTTTTTAGGGAAATAATTCAAATATCCTCTTTTTATTAAAATTATATTTGTCTAATGCCTAATTCTCATGGTCCTCCAAATGTGCCCTTAGGAAATATTTTTTTGGTGATTTAATTTTTGTATCAATCAATTTAACTCTTGATTTCATTTTATGTAATACCATTTGAGGGAGTTCTAAAATCAAATATTCATTTTATTGGGTTTTATGAAAAGATAAAACATTTAGTTAATGAGGAATTTCTTTTCCATTATCATTTTATATTGGATGTTCGATATATATCACACCAATGCATTGGATAATTATTTATTTATCATTAAATTATTAAAATAGAATAATAATGATGATCTATCAACTATGGGACATAGGTACTGATGAATTATTCAATATGATATACAATAATATTACTTTATAAAACATAATGATTTTGTGAAATAAATTATTCAAATTAATTTAATCTTTGGATTTTTTTTAATTTTTTGAAAAACTGAAAATATATTTTTATAATAATTTTCATAGTTAAACATTTCATTCACATTGAACCAACATGGATTATGCTACACACAACATGGAATTGTCATATATTTCATGCAACAAGATGTTTCTACAAAACCTCATATTATTATTATTATATAAATTACATAATTGAAACTGAGTAATTAAGAATAGTAATATTAACAGTGATAACAACATTTAAAATATTTTTTAATTACATTATATAAAATAATCAAATTGATAATGTGTCATGACCCATACCATATGGATCGTGTTGAGACTACCCCAAGCCTGAATTCCATAGGTCAGGAGTTGGCGACTATCACCAGAATTGTCTGTCCCTATGATAGGAAGGCATTGCATTTAAACCAGTACAAACTCGCAATCCAAGAACACAACAAGAAAAAACCACGATGAAAACTGCTATATTAATATGTTTTCTGAAAGTAAAGGGATAGTAATACATGCCCAACAGGAATGTACAAAGACAACTCAAAATAGAAAACAACTCCTAGATCATCTACTGTGTATCCTACTTGAATTGTAGGTAAATATCACGATCGGTATTTATCAGTTATTTCACATCAACTGGCCCACCATTGAGCACCGTTCAATACGGGTGACATGACCCATCCTTGGGGCTCGTGCCGTGACTACCCGAATCCTTTCTTCTATAGACCAGGGGCTGGCAACTAGCACCAAAGGCATAATCTTGATAAAAGGGAGGCATTGCCTTTTAAACCTGTAACACACACAATCTGATCAATAACTATAGATGAAACTACTGAAAATAAACACTGATTAAATATGAATACAAAAGTAAGTGCTGAAAGGAAAGGGGCCGAAAATACACACCTAACAAAAAAGTACAATTGAAGAAAAGTAAACAGGATCTACTGATTCTTTCTCTCAGATTCCACCTGAAGGGTGGGTACAGATGACCTCCTCAGCACCTCAAGTTTTTTCGTCTGCTCCGTTTACATCTAGCCATGTGGTCCACCTTCGGGTACTGTCCATCTCCATAACACTCTTCCTCGATCATTAGTGTCCGTCGTCTGCAACTATCACAACATAGTGCGGGCATCGACCATGAAGGGGTGAGTATAACAATACATAGTAGGGACCCCGAGACCCCTAAAGGTCTCCCAGAATCCAAAAAGGATAAACCACTAAACGGAAGATAGAATCACGAAGTATCAACCAAACCTACTTAGGTACATGACCAAACATATACCTATGTTATCAACCACAGTTCAGCTCCAACTCTCGAGCCCCAGCACAATCCATTCCACACATTAAATAAAGTCAAACACCTCGAAGATAAATGATTGACGTGAAGTCTCATCTCAAAAAGGTATACATCGTTCGTATAGCAATAGAGATGATCAGTTGTACTCACAGATTCATCTAAGCTATCGAAGCCACGTAGGATACTAGTACAAAAGTCGTCATTATCGAACCCACGTAGGATCCAAGTAAAAAAGTCATCACTATCAAACCCACATAGGATCCAAGTACAGAATTTGTAACTGTCGAACCCAAGTAGGATCCGAGTATAGAAGTCGTCAATGTCGAACCCACGTATGATCCAAGTACAGAAGTCCTCACAGTCGCAGCATGCTCTAGGGTTCCCGCACACAACACGCTCGATTCCGGGAGGGTCTACTCCTTGATCCAAGTATCAATAAATCAACATTCACAATGTCCAGATTTTATGTATCCTGTAGTTCCATCTATACAAAAGGAACCCAACGCGGCAGACAGTACATCAATCGGACGACCGGTCTAAGAGTTATTGGATATTCTGTTCCAGGGGCCTGGTTAGAATTATTATCATTCCAAACCAGGACATATTCCATAGTTGACAAAAACTCACTTAGATTTTCGCAAAAGGACCCTCTCATCGTGAGGTTCCCAGTTCCATAGACGGTGTGTCAGTCAGACGTGTGGTCTAGAAAATTTTTATGTTTAAGCGATACAGGCCCGACCCGTCTAGCCCACTAAGCTGGCGGGTCGACCAGACCTAGTTTGGCGGGTCCGACCCAACAAGGGGTCGGACCATTCCGGTAGAGCGCGGCCCACCCAGGGACCCGTCCGGGGGGTTCCGACCCGTTTGGTGGGTCGGCCCGACCTGGTGGGGCACGACCTACCCGCAGACCCTGCTTTGGACGTAGGCCGGTTCGGCTTGCCTGACAGCGTCGAGCGGCACCACCCCTCCTTGTTTCCCAACTGGACGAAGCCAGCCAGTTTCTCTGGCATGAGGGGAGAGAACAGCAGTCTACAATCCCCCCACACGGTGCCACGATTTCTTCTTCCTGGCGGGGAGGCGGCATGCCGGTTCGCCTGCCGGGCGACTCGTGGAAGCTGGCTGTGGTTCCTCTGCATCGCGGTGCCATGAGGCGCTATGATCTTCTACCCAGCCAGCCGTAGATGGCTGGTTTTTCCATCAAGCGGCCCGCGGATGCAGGCCACACCTCCTCCGTGAGGCACATGCGGGTGCCACGATTCACCATCCCAAGCGGACCGAGGTTGTGTGTTGTGGTTTTCCTTCACAAGGCTAGTGCACGACCGCCACTTCTTACGTCAACTGTGACCCGCATGTCCACAGTCCCCTTCCTTCCTCCGGTGCAGTGCAACGACACTGCACTATAACAGTTCTACCTCATCAACTCAGGAAAAATCAACGGAGGGTCGTCGGGCCGTGTTTGTTCGGCATGTTCCCTCCGCGTATGGTAATAAAAAATGGCCAACATCGAACCATATAAAAATGATGAATGAGGATTTAATTTAAACAAGTCAACCCCCTACCTCGTTTTTCATACATAGACAAAGTCATGGGGTGGCAGCGTCAATTCGTTGACATCCAGGAAGAAGGAGCTGATGATGGTGCGTCGTCGGCGTTTCGTGTAGGCGGCTCCTTCTCTTTTGGCTAAGCCGATGTTCAAATGAAAAGTTCATTGTTCTTCTTCAGTTCTTCGTTGGAAGGATGATGATCTCCTCTCTCTAGCCTTTCCAAAGGATTTTTCCAACCATAAAAGAAATAGATGTGATCTATTTTAATCCTTTCTCACAACAACACATGGTTGAGTTTTATTAAATGTAGGCGACTCAATTAACTAATTCTTAGTATTGGTTCAAATTCAGATTTTAGAGGAGTTGGAGAGTCCATATTAATGAGGAGAGGTGTCAAATTAATTAAGCGATGTTAATGTGGAGTTCAAATGGAGTTGAGGGGAGGTGAAAAGTTTAAGTTCATGTGGGTCCCACAACACATTATCCTCTCATGAGAGGTTATGTGGGGATGGTCCCCACCACTAACCTCCCTTTGGAGATAAAATCCTCAAGATAAATAAAAATGTGTTACAACACATTTTTATTTAATTTCAAACTTTTATATAGAAACCCCAAAATGAACATTCAACCTGTAAAAAACAGAACTGCGGTAAAGGTCCCCTTAAGCGAATACCGACGCTGCCAGTTCGTCGGTGTCCTCAGATTTCAATTCTGAGTATCGGTTCAAATGATAGAAAAACCCACATTTATTTTTACTAAATTTACCTGAAAAAAACTTCAGAAATTGATTATGGGAACACTGGGCCTCAGAGTCAGGCCCCCATAGAAATTGAGGACTCGTAAAATTCCAAAGAAATTATGAAAAAAAATTCCATGAAATTTCCGGGTCTTTACATTAACCCCACCAAAGGGTTTTACATCCTCATAAATATAAAACACACACTAGAGAAACAAATGGGGGTACTGAGCACACATCTGATCTTTCGGCTCCCATTTGCTCTCCTGGAAGTTCTCGTGCTACTAGAGAAGGCACACCAAGGGAATCGATCATCCATGTAGGACCCACTCCTGTCGATCCTCAATCTCCGTCGGGACCTCTGTTAATTTCACCCCATCATCGAAGTCCATCTCTCTATGGTATATGAAGTGGGATGGTTGGTGCACATATCTCCTCAGCTGAGACTCGTGGAAAACCTTGTGCACCCGGTGCAACTAAGGTAGAATGGCTAGGCAGTAATCCACCTCACCTAGTCTGCTGAGGACCTTTAATGGTGTGACGAATTGTGGGGATAACTTACCAACCTAGACAAATATCTATTGACCCCGTCTAGGTAAGACCCAAAGGAAGACATGGTCTCCATCCTCGAACTCCAGTGGTCTCCATCTCCAATCAGCATATCTGTCTACTCTATGCAGTCTTCATCTTCTCTTGGATGATCTGCACCTTCTCCATCATAGCATGAACCATATCTGGTCCTACAAGTGCTGACTCCCCTAGGTTAGTCCAGCACAGAGGTGATCTTCAAAGTCGGTTGTACAGTGCCTCGTAAGGTTCCATTCCGATGATGGAGTGTTAGCTATTATTATACACCAACTCCACCAAGTGTATGTGATCCTCCTAGCTACGACTAAAGTCAAGGACACATGTACGGAGAATTTCCTCAAGAGTCTGAATGGTCCTCTCAGTCTGACCATCCGTATGATGATGGATGGCGGTGCTCAAGCAAATCTGTGTGCCAAAAGCCTCCTGTAACCCCTTCCATAGCCAAGAAGTGAAACAAGGATCTTTATCGGAGACGATAGTCTATGGCACACCATGAAGTCATACAATCTATTGAACATAAAGGCATCACATTCTCTCTTCTGATCCCTTCTCTCTGATCGGTAGAAATTGGGCCGACTTGGTGAGTCAGTCAATAATCACCTAGATAGAGTCATGTCCTATGGATTTATGTGGAAGCCTTGTCAAGAAATCCATGGATATTTGGTCCCACTTCCACTCTAGGACCTCTAAGGGTTGTACTAAGCCTGCAGGTACCTGGTGCTCCACCTTCACCTGTTGACAAGTGAGGCACCATAATACAAACTCTGTTATAACATTCTTCTTATCCAGACACCAGTACTGTCATATAATGTCCGAATACAACTTCACCACACCTAGATGTACTGCTAGAGGGGAATTATGAAAATCCCTCATCACTTCCTCCTGCAGTGAAACTGGTACCATGGTATATCCTCTAAAAAGGATGATGTGTTCCCCACCTTCAGAAAATCCATCAGGTGCCTTCCCTGTGGATATCTGAGCACATCTCATATCACAGTCAATGTCCCCATGTTGTGCCTCCCTGACCCGCTGAATTAGTGGAGGAGTGACTATGAGAGACTGTAGAAAGGCTGCTCCATCAGTATCTATAAAGGATATCTATAACGCGGCCAACTGCTCTATTGCCTCTCTTTGCAGCATAATTCCTGATCTCTTTCTGAGATCATCAACTTAAACTTTCACCTTCCTGGGTGTATTGACTATCTCGAAGTCATAGGCTTGGTGGAACTCGATCCATCGCCGATGTCTTAGATTCAGGTCCTTCTTCGATAAGATGTACCTGAGACTCTAGTGGTTGGAATAGACTGTAAAACGCTCGCCCATAATATAGTGCCACCACATCTTCAAGGAAAATACCACTATTGCTAACTCGATGTCATGGGTAGCGTAATTCTACTCATGATGTCTCTACTACTGTGAACCATATGTGATCACTACTCTCTCCTGCATACAGACACACCCGAGTCCGGTCCCTGATGCGTCATAGTAAACTTCGTACCCAATACCCTCCTTTGGTAGCCTTAAGATGGGCCACTACTCAATCTCTGCCTTAGTTCCTGAAAGAATTTCTAGCATCTCTTTGACCACATGAAGGGTTTCCCCATCTTCGTTATTACTGATAGCAGTGCTGAAACTCTGGAGAAGTCTGGAACAAATCTATGATAGTACCCAACCAGACCTAGAAAACTCCGAACCTCTGTCACACTCTGGGGTGGCTCCCATGAAAGGACTACCTCGATCTTCACTGGGTCCACTGCAACTCCAGCCTCCAAGATGACGTGTCCCAAGAAGTGAACCTCTCGAATCCGGATATTGAACTTTGAGAGCTTACCATAGAGCAGGTGCTCTCGATGTCTGTCATGTGCTACCCAAAAATGATAGTCTTGCTCCTCCTCAGTTGTCATGTATATCAGAATGTCATCGAGGAAGACTATGATGAATCGATCAAGGTATGTCTGGAAGATACTGTTCATCAGACTCTTGAACACTGCTGGATTGTTGGATACACCAAAAGGCATAACCAAGAACTTGTAGAGGCCATACTGACACCTGAAGGACATCTTCTACACATCATCGTCTCGAAATCTGAGCTGGTGATAGCTTGACCTGAGGTCTATCTTTGAGAAACAACGTGCTCCCTTGAGCTGATCAATGGTGTCATCAATCCTCGAGAGTGGGTAATTGTTCTTCACGGTCACCAAATTCAGGTGACGGTAGTCGACACACAGTTGAAAGCTCCCATCCGCCTTCTTGTCAAAAAAATTCAGAGATGCCCAGGGTGAAACACTGGGTCGGATAAATCCATTTCCCAGTAAGTCCTCTATCTGTACCAGTAGCTCATGATGCTCGGCGGGATCCATCTGATATTATGGAGTTGATATCGGTGTTTTCCCGGTGTACATGTCAATGTAGAAGTCTACCTCTCTATGAGGAGGTTGTCCAGGAACGTCATCAGTGAAAACATGCACGTACTAATCCAACACAATAAGAAATATCAGACTTTGCACATCAACCACACCATGGATGATACTATCCAACTGATGTGTGATCGTCTACCCTCTCTTATGCGTATGTCTATTATGGGCTGTAAAGGCTCCCTTATCACTGGTGAAGGTGAACCTAGACCCATCCATGTAGATACAACACACTTTGTGCCTAATACAGTCATTCTGAGTAGGAACTGTGGATAATCAGTCAATACCCAAGATGACATCGTAAGGCCTCGACGCCGCTACATAAAGATTCCAGCCGAAGATCTGGGCTCCCATTGTATGTTCACACTACCAGTACTGGTGTGTAATCATCTAGTCTGCTCTAGTAGGAGTCTCTATCCGTAAGGATCGAGCCAATGGAAACATCGGAATCTTTGAGCTCTGAACAAGGGTTGTGTGAATAAATGAATGACTCACACCTGTGTCTATTAGTACTGCATCAAGGGTGGAGTAGAAAATGATAGTACCTCAAATCATCTCAGTTGTGCTGTGATCATAGGCCTCGAATCCCTGGAGCTGAGCCAACCTCTATCCTCCATCTCCCTTTGGATGGGGTGGACCACTGGGTATTGGTGGGGGTAGTGCCTCAAAACATTATCCTCCACCCGCTGCTCGGAAAACTCCTCGGCCACGTCTTCCTACTTCCGACGGACCACCATGGTCAAACCTCTGCCTCTACCTCAGAGGTCCATCTACTGTCTTCATCTTGTCCGCATGGCGGGTGGGGCACTCTCGAGCCATGTGACCCTACCTGCCGCATGCATAGCACTACCTATCCCGCGAGTAATTGGCTCAGTTTCGGGTTCCCTGCACAACTGAACCTGTATCCTAAGGTCGTACACCTGATGGTCTGGTCTGGTTAGACCTCTGCCTCAACTGCCTACTACAGGATGCAGAAGACTCCACTATGTGTCGCCCTATGGTGGCACTCACTACTGGTGACTTCTTAGTGAGAAATCTCTCCACTTGAAGGGCTTGCTCTAGCACCCCCACATGCATCAGATTGCTGAGGGTAATCACCAAAGACCTGACCTTATTTTTGAGTCCCTGCTCGAAGGTCCGGACCCTGAAGAAGAGGTCCCGCACCATATCTGTGGAGTAGCATGAGAGGTCAGTGAACCACGCTGAGTACTGAGCTACTAACATTCTGCCCTACTGTAGTTGAAGTAACTCCTGAATCCGCACCACACGAAGGGTGGCTGGAAAAACTCTGAGTAGAAGAGACTCTCGATGTCTGTCCAGAGTAATGATGCCTCGTCATGAACATGGAGTATCCAGCTCCACCATCTTCCTTCTGTTGAATGCAGGAGACTCGGTGCAAGGATCACCATGAGGTCAGATGGTGTCCCAACAAATCTGAAAACTCTCACGACAGCCTACAGCCAATACTCAGCTGCCTGTGGGTCGGTCTCTCCTCAAAACCAGGGCAGCCTCTAGTGCTAGAAATCGTGAAACACACTCAGGCTACATGCACTCTCTACAGCACTGGCTGGTGGTAAAGGTGGTCCAGCGGGTAGAGGTGTCACTGGTACCTCTGTTATGATGGCACCCTGCACCGAGGCCTCATCCCTCGGTGGGATACCATATCGTACATAACTCGAAACCCTAGCTGGCTGCCTTTGTGGGTCCATCTTGAACAGAAACAGGTGTTCCATGGATAAAATTGTATACCTGGTGATATGACACAATGTAATCATGAAGAAAAAAATTTCAATTTAAACACACAGGCAATCGCTGTTTTCGTGCACTAATTTGGAAATCAGATGTCAGGGTCCTGGTGTATGGATACATCAGCCACCGCACCAACACTGAACACTCTGGACTGAAAACCACACTCAATACTCTTAACACTGTTGCTTTACAGAAAGAATGATCAAGAGTCCTGAGTTCTATCGTAGAATCGACTCCTCTGATACCAAATGAGAGAACATGGTCCCAGTTAGAGCATAGCCACCCCGCCTTAACATGGTTGTCGGGTCCTGGCCCGCCAGGTACCACTAGTTGCCCCGCACACACGTGGTCCCCAACCAAGGGTCCACCCATGTGCCCGAACAGGTGATCTGACAAATGATAGTCCCCACATGCCAACACATGTCCTTTCCAGTGTGATTTTTCCCTACTCACACTCTCCCTGGGAAACATCCCAGAAGGTCACGCATCCTGACCACTACTCCAGTACAAGCACGATTAACTGTGGAGTTCTAATCAGATAGGATCCCAAAAAGGAAGGCTCACCTTGTTTACATGAGTCATATCATTTATTCATATAACACATTATCATTCTGGGGTGTTACAGTCACCCCCTGTTTAGAGCACAACGTCCTCATTGTGGGTCCTACATCTCAACCCAAGCAGTGCACCACACTTATAGATGGGTTCCTCCTCTGATACCAATTTTTCATGACTTGTTCTCAAGTCCAGTTTCGTGACTACCCCAATCCCTTCATTCATAGGCCAGGGGATGACGACATGCACCAAAGGCGTAATCCTAATAAAAGAGAAGGTGTTGCCTTTTAAACCTGTAACACACATAGTCTGAGCACAAGCGGTAGAGGCAACAACTGAAAATAAAAACTGAGTAAATCTGAATACAAATGTAAGTGCTGAAAGGAAAGGGTCTGGAAATACAATCCCAACGGAAAAGTACAACTACAGAAAAGTAAACAGCATCTACTGAGTCATCCTCCAAACATCCCACCTGAAGGGTGGGTACATATGGCCACCTCAGCACCTCAGGTCTGTCTGTCCACTCCGTGTACATCTCACCATGTGGTCCACCTCTGGGTACCATCTAGCTCCACAACACTCTACCTCGATCAGTGATGTTTGTCGTCTGCAACCAACACAACATAGTGTGGGCATCGCCCGTGTAGGGTTGAGTATGAAGA
Source organism: Viscum album (assembly GCA_963277665.1). NCBI lineage: Eukaryota > Viridiplantae > Streptophyta > Magnoliopsida > Santalales > Viscaceae > Viscum > Viscum album. The sequence goes on along the minus strand of OY728162.1, from coordinate 593,340,524 downwards.
GACTCATTAGGGACTCCAAAACCCCTGAAGGTCTCCCAGAATCCACGAAGGATAAACCACTAAAGGAAATATAGAATCACGATGTATCAACAAACTATAATTAAGTATTTTTTCAGACATATACCTATGTTATCAACCACAGTTCAACTCCAACTCTCGACCCCAATCATAATCTAGTCCACACGGGAAGTAAAGTCAAACACCTCGAAGATAAATGATTGAATTCAAGACAAAACCCAAACATGTATAAATCTTTCGTATAGTAATAGAGATGATCAGTTGTAGTCACTAATTCATCTAAGATGTCGAACACACGTATGATCCTACTACAGAAGTCATCACTGTCGATCCCACATTGGATCCAAGTATAGAAGTCATCAGTGTCGAACCCATGTAGGATCCAAGTACAAAAGTCATCATCGTTGAACCCACATAGGATCCAAGTACAGAAGACATCATTTTCAAACCCATGTAGTATCCAAGTACAGAAGTCATCGCAGTTGCATCCATTCTCGTGGTTTTGAAAAAAGACTAAATACCGATGTTTTTGAATTTTTTTACTAAATTATTTTTTTTAAATGGAGTCTCGAACAAGATTTTGATAATTTAGTAAACCATGACTGATGTTTTCAGGTATGGTAAATAATATGGGAGATTCTTTAGTGGTTTGAGATGTTCTTGGAGCGTTGGACCAAAAAACCATGTTTTAAAATACCAAATTTGTTGTACGTTTTGCACAAGACCCCATAGACCGTGTATCCCACTACAGGTAGCTATGAAACCCAGTTTAAAAATTTGTAGTAAATTTATGCATGGGTTGTGCATAGTTTTTTAAATAATGAACATATCTCATGGGGTGTGTGTCTTAGAGGAAGTAGACTTTGAACGGTTTGTGCAATGTATAAAAAATAATGCGGGTCAAACTGTGTGGAAGAGTTATTTTGAATAATATAATTAAATTAACATAAAATATAATAAAATTAAACCAAAACTAAACACTATCCCTCACCCCCTCATTCAATAATGCATGTAAACCACAGGGATCCCCCATCATTATGGGATTCCCCTATCTGGACCTCCACTCAGATCAACTTCCATCTGCCATTTCATTTGTATCTCTATTCGAATATACTTGGTATAAGTCGCTCCTATTCTATCCTCACTTTCATGGATTTGATTTGGTCTAACCATCGCTCAATGGGGTTCAGTCAAACTATATCTCTTTGGGGTGCACCGGATTTAGGTTTTTTTTTCTAGGATAGTACATCAGGTCTCTCAGGTGAACTTAGTTCTTGTTTCAACAACCATTGCCGAAGGCGAGGTGGGTTAGGTGTTTTCTATTTTCCAGCATTGCTTGGGGTAAGATTTCCCTATATTTCCTAGATAATTTTTTGAGGCTTTCTAGGATTCTGAGTCATTGGTATGTTGGCTGTAGTTCATTAGTATGTTCTCATTGGTTTCATGTTGTTTCAATTTCAATTGGTTTATTGTCGACAACCTAGTTATGGTTTTATTCCCATTGATGAGGTTTTCTTCATATATTTTTGTTTCTTTAGATGGATTTATGATTATTTTATTTGATGCATAGGGAGATGGGATGTATCACAGGGTTTCGAGCCTCCATGTCAAGTGAAAATCTTCTGCGGGTACATAGGTATTTATATATATACATGGGTTCCCCCGTTACGTGTGCAATCAACCATGAAAATGCATAAACTCGTATGGGGCTATGTGTGCCCATATATATATATATATGCATGTGTTGGTGAGTAGAGACGAGCATATTCATATAAACATATATGTGAGGATCCCCTTGCACAATCCCATGGCCATGTTGGTGTGTGCATAAGGTATATGTGTCCTTGTGTGTATGTGAAAGAGTGTATGCTCATTGGGTGAGCATCCACCATTAGTTAGAAAGCTCCCATGGCCGTATTGGACATATTAGTTCCAACCTTAAGTAGGGTCCCTTTTCAAGAAATTAAATATTTTAAATGCTTCAATAAATTACTTACTGCAATTTAGATTGAAATTAATTAATTTAGTGATGTATATTTATTGATTTCTCTTAGATGTGATTTATCATGTTTCATATTTAATGTTTAATGGTGATAAATAAATTATGTAATATTTAATATAACTAATTTACAATAAAACCCATCGAGGTGAGGTGTGATGCCTTTAACATAAAATTTAGTGGTTATCCATTTCCTTCGTGACTTGTTGTGTTAATAATTCTTATTCATTGTTGTTATGTTAAATAAATAATGTTTAGGACAAGGCCATGATGGCATTAAAGGCATTGAGATTCTTATTTTAAAATGATTATAGGGCCAAGTAACTGTCTAAGTGTTTGGTCTAGTTTTTAGATTTGAATTAATTATTTTTGTAATTTTCCTTTTCCATGGATAGATGGAGACTTGTAAATGCAATTGACCTGAATTGGAAAATGTAAGGAGTTGAGTTAAATGATTGATTAATTCTTAATGAGTGACCATCAAAACAATTTATTAGATTGTTTTCAAATGTTTTGAAAGATAATAACACCTTTGGATAAACATGGGTTCCCAAGGAAGAAATACCTGAATGGAATCAATGGGTTTTCATACTCAAACCAACATAGATAAATGGATTATCATGTAGGGGTTCCAGGGATCGACCCAGGTTCATGAGATAGTAAATAGTTCCACATCAATGGAAACCCAAACCATGTTATGGAAATGTAGCTATGTGGACCACTAATTTTGAACATTCTTAAATGGTTTCTAATAAATGGTTTCATTTTACAAGGACATGTCCCACAAATTAAATGATTGGATTGGAAAAAATTATCTTATTGATTATGGAAGACTTGGTTCAACGGTTGCAATGATAAATACCTTATAAACTCTAATGGAAGAAAAGTATTGAACCAATAAATAAATCGTTTAAACTCTGCATGACCAATTAACACTAATGGAATGCAAGGAAAGGACCAAATGGATTATTACCTGATTTCCATATCAAATGGAATGGGTTGAAATATGCACACCATGGATTTTGAGAGGAGAATACATTGCTAATTGGGAACCCAATTCTAATTCAAGTATGTGGTTTTATTATGAAGATACCCACCAATAATGCATCCCTTTTATATTGATACATTATTAGAAGATTCCTTTGATACAATTCTTGATTTCAGCATGGGAAAGTTGGTTCCATGGTTATAGCCCATCAGTACATGTCGTTTCTTAGATGTGTTTTAGATTGGTCAATCACCTTGGACATGGTAGAAACTTTATTGTTGAATTAAATTGATTAATCTCTTCGTATTACACTATTATCCCTTAGATATAAATATTTAATAATGAGTTAGTATTCTATGAGATCTACGTTATGCTGATTATTAGACTGGAACTCCTTCACTGGATATCATTTTTCGGTTTCCTTATTATATATTGGGACCTTAACTATTTACACTATCATTTGGTGATTTTATTGATAGCTTTGTCTCATGTAAAATATTAACCTTTAATGGTAATTACATTATTTATGAGCTGGTTACATATTCAGACACTACCTAAGGGATGAAGCATGCACATGAGTATCTAGTTTCATTGTACTGATTACAATAACTATTCATGCATGTACAAGATTACATATAAATTGCACTGTTGAGTTTGGGATATTCATTGGTCATGATAGACTACTATGATTTAAATATCCCACCCTACTTGGCCTTCCATTGATCTGGAGTTCCCGGGTAGAAATTTCTTATTTTCAAGACTATGAACCATGGCTTATTGATAGGTTTCTTGTACATAGATTTAGATTAAAGGACAGAGCTGCAGCTTCAGATGCTCAAGTTTATCTTCCGTGGGGATTTTTGATCCCTTCATTATATTATTACTGTATTTAATATAATTTTGTTATATTTTATTATTTCTAACTTGTATCTATTCCATGACATGAATTCATTTTGTGTATAAACTGGTGATGACCATTATTAGTCATATATATATAGTTATATAAAATATGTCATCCACAGCTCTTTAAATTGTGTATTACTACATCTGATGTTGATTATTACATACTATATAGTACTACTGGGCAACTATAATAAGAGGGTATTGTCTCCCCACTAACAATCCATACACCATCACTGCTAGTCGACGTCCTCTAGCATACAAGGAGGTGTGCATGATGTCATGTGTTGACTGGTCTGACCACCACCATAGTGGTGATCCAGTTAGAGACATCACAATGTGTATATAGAGGTTTTATTAATTTTTTCGTACTATTTTGGGTAGGTCTATATGAGAATTGGAATGTTTTGGTGCTTGGTTAATAGCAGTTCTTGGGGACAGATCACCCCACAAACAAGGAAAGACCATGTAGCATGGGCTGGGATTGTTGTTAATATTGTTCACTGTTACAATAGATATTATTTCCCTAAGTATGATTGGTTTACATTCAATTACTTATGATTTATGTAATTATTAATATTACACATGGCATGTTATGGCATTGATGAATCATACATGCACCCTATTAGCCACATTTAAATTCAAATGCGATGAATATATTTTGTTCAATGTAGTTTCATTTTTAGGTTGCCTTATATGTATGATTATGTTCCTAATATATATTTCATGATTGTTTTTATACCTATTTTGTTAATTAATTGTCATTTCTTCGAAACATATGATTGTTATAGCATAAATCTGTGATTTAAGATTGTTTCATTGTGTTATCTGCTTGTAGTGACATTCTAGCGTACATTCAAATATGTTTGTGGTTTAGGGTATATGTTTATTGGTTGCAGTTATAATGAGAGACATTTTTCTGTGATAATTTCTATTGGAACCAAACATCTAGAAAAAGAAACTCATGTAATTGAAAAATAATAAAAAAGAATTTAAATTCAATTGTTTTGTGAAGTTGGTTTTTAAAAAAGGGTTCTAGATGCAAAAGTGTAAACTATATCGGTGCTTTTCAGTTTTGTATATGGCCACCAGTATGATTTTTCTCCTAATTTTTGATCATGATAAATTCCTAATTGAACATTGGTATCAATTCAAAGAGCCAATTTTCAATCCATGCAGTTTATGGGTGCTTTTTGGAATGGGAAATGGAAACCCTTATTAAATTTGATGAAAGGATGTCATGTGAAATGCTTATAAATTTTAATTATGTTTGCTATATAACTAAAATCAAAATGGTTTGCCTTTAAAAGGCAATAGGTCCAAACTATGTCATCTGGGGAATGTTTTTATAAGATGGCCCATATGAGTGTTTTAATTTTAATGATTTTTTGAAACTACATTTAAATTGTATGATGATGAACCCTAGTTGGATTAGTCGAAACATTGTTGTTCACCTTTATTATTTAAAGTAATTAAGATGCTAATTTTCTAGTTTTTCTTGTGAATGTTAAAAAATGTAAATTGTATTAAAAGTGATTTATATGAAACATGGCTATTTTTCCCTTGGGGTGTTGGTTAAAATCAGTAAGCTTGTATTTTTTTCAAATTGGTACATTGACATTTTGACTAAATATTTTGATTTTTAAATTATTAAATGTGATTTAATATAAGAGGATTGGAAATTGAACCTGTAGTGGTGTGAACTGTTTAAAACCCACGTGTAAGGGTAGTTTGGACTCCTCCTTGAATTTCCTTGGAACCGAAGTGCAATTGTCCTAAATAGGAATAATTTCCATTATAATTCAATTATATTTAAGGTTTTTAAGCCTAGTGGAATATTTTAGCATGACCACTTGTTAGGGTTGACACTTTTTCTTCATAGGGGGATAAAACGTAGTTGGTATCACCCATGGAACATAAATTCCTTGCTAGTTTTGTGACTCTTCTCACATTTGGTGTTGTTTGTGTGTTGTTGTACAAAATAGGTCTTTTAGTTTTGATTTTACACCCTTGATCAGATGGGTGGTCATGTTTTTCATGAAATTGATATCAATTTAACCATAAAAAAGTGATTGTTTTTATCTTATTAGATGTTCTTCTGGCGTGTTTGGCCACTTCGTAAGTAGTTTAACCCTTTATTCTTCATAGTGATGAACAACTTGGTATGGAAACGTACAGGAAGAAGGTTATATGAGGCAATACGTCTCCGAAATAAACCATCTTGTAATTTTGAGTATGATCTCATGATATCTCCGACCAGAGTCACTTTAGTGTTTAATAATCAGTTACATCCCAATACTCATAATGGTTTTCGAATGAATCGGTTGTTTTGAAAGGTCAGTCATGTTGTTATAATCAAGTGCTCTTATGAGTGGTTATCATTTCATACCTGGTTTTGGATAGGACACTACTAATGTTGGTTTTCTTATTTTGTACTTGGTAAATGTGTCCTTCCAAGTAGAAGGAGAACAATCTAAGGGAACCATTCTAAAATAATTGTTTATTGCTTGATTTTACATGAGGTAGGAATATTATAAATCGTTTCGGTGCTTTCATTACAGCATGAATTTGTTATTGTTGACTATTTATTCTTCTACTATCTAGGTTTTTTCAACTAGGAAGCCTATAGTAAATAATCTTATTTTACTCTTCTTAAGAGAGGTTCATGCCACCTATATTGACATAGTCCACAATCCACTAAGAAAGCATTGGCATTATGCAGCAAAAAATCATTAAAAGCTATTGAACTTGTTGGATGATATTTTCTAGTGTTAAACTATAAAGCATGGTTCTTATTGAGGAATGGTATGTCTTGAGTGATTTTTGGATTCACATATAAAAATTCCTTGTTTGGACTCATGGAATCCATCATTTACTTTTGATTTTATGGATTCCTAAGAAAGAAACTTTCAAGATACGTCAGCCTTATAATTCAACTCATTCTCTATGTATTCAATTTGATGTCTATTGTTAGTAATGAAATTATTTTTATGCAAATTTCTATGTTTTTAATACTAACAATCAGAGTTTTTCTATGTACATAATTTTCCATAGTTGAGGTAAAATGGCTTGGAATTTCCGCCTTCCTTAAGTTAAGACCTATTGTTGGAAGCACCATCAATCATGTGTTTATCAAGACATATATTTGATTGTGTCTCTATCTAGATGGGCTCCATTATGACTTCTTTATGTGTTTATTTTTACCTACGAGCATTGTCTCAGGTTGTAAAGGATGAAGTTTATAATTAATAGAAATGCTTACAGTGCATCAGGCATTCAAAATGTCATGAAACTGTTTGAATGAAACATTATGACCTTTGTAGGATGGGTGATGTTATGTTGTTACTGATGTATTGTCAAGGAATTTATGTTATTAAGGTGTTTATATTGTAGAATCACCTTTTATTGAACCAGAATAAAATATTGATGTTTTTGAGCTTTTTCATTTTTTAAAATACCATTTTTAACAATGAGCCTCAAATCAATATTCTGAGAATTTGATCACTCTAGAGTGATGTTTTTGGGCACAATAAAAGGGCCAATGTGTTTACCAAGTGGATCAAGATGTTTTTGGAGAATTAGACCCCAATCACTTAATATTTTAAAAGACATCATATGGAAGAAGTTTTTCACATGGTCCCCTAAACCTTGCATCACACTATAGGTAAGCATGTAACCCTATTAAGAAAGTGGATGTGGCTTTACACACATGAATTTAATGGTTGTTAAAACTGTTCTTATAGCCCATGTGTTTTGGGTCTTGGACACAATAGAATCTGCATAATTTATGAAAAATTTGGAAAACCATGCATTTTAAACCAAGTTGAGTTTTTTATTTAAATAATTTTTAAATTATATTAAATTAAATTATTTTAAAAGTAATAATAAAAATATTAATCACACCGTAAAATCAAGATGCACCCATCCATAGGGATCCCCTATCATCATGCACTACCCCTTTCACACCCTCCTCTCAGTTATACTTATCTTTTGGATATCTTCTTGTTATTCATCTGAATCTCCTAGGTATGTGTATCCCCTCTCTAATCATTCCATTCACAGCGTCAACTTGCCCTAACCATCAACCCATGAAGATCGTATGACATAAAAATCATTGGGTTGATCTTATTTCCAGATTATTATTGTCCTTGGATGGTGCTGAAGGCCTCTCATCTCTCGTTAGTTTCTGTTCTAGCAACTTCTACTGAAGGAGAGGCAATATGGGTGGTTGAAGTCCACTAATTTTTCTTCGATATAATTTTTCTCCTCATTCCCTAGATATTTTTTTCTTTTGTGGTTTATGACTATGTGGTATGTTAGGTGTAGTGTGCTGGTCCCATGCCATTGGATTAATGTGGTTTCACATTGTTTTGGTATAATGGTGACACCTGATGTAAGGGTTTAGGACCATGGTTGGTTTTCACACCTTTTGTTTGGATCACATTATATGTTCCATGTTTCCTTTTATTTGTTGTGTAGTGGGTTGGGATGTCTCAAACAATTTCGAGTCCTCGAGTTAAGGGAGACACTTTTTTGAGTGGAAATCTATGTATATATATATATGTGTGTGTGTGGGTGCGTGCGTGTGTGTGGGTCCCCTGTTTCATGTGAAATTTTCCATGGTAATGATAAAACAAGTATTTGGATAGGTGTTCCCATGTATAAATATATAAATGCATTTGTAGGTGATTGGAGATGAACATATGGATATAACCATATATTTGAGGATAACCTTACATATATGTTTGTCCATTAAGGTGTGTGCATAGGGTCTTGGGGTCATCTCATGTATGTGAATGAGTTTCTGCTCAGTGGGGGAGAACCAACCAATTGTTGTAAAGAACCAAGGGCCAAAGCGGATGGCTTAGTTCCATATTGAGGTAGGGTCATTTTTTCAAGAAATTAAATATTATAAATTCTTCAATAAATTACTTGATGCACTATAGTTAGAATTTAAATTTATGTAGTGAAGTATCAATATTTAATTTTGTTAAAATGTGATTTAGCATGTTTTATATTTCAAATTATATATGTGATAAAAGATTTGTATGATACGAAAAATCATGAATTTATAATAAAAAACCCTCCAATGGAGGTGCTCTACCTTAATGCTGAAACATAGTGGTTAAACCTTGCATTACTGACCATGTCACCTTCTATGTATTTGATTCAGTTTTTATAATTGAATTACCCATGAAGGTAAAGACCCATTTGTATGGATACATAGAGCCTTATAAATGCAATTGACAGGTTTTGATAAATGAGATAAATTGAGATAATTGAATGGAAATTTCTTATTGATTGTACCTCCAAACTAATCACAATATTGTTTTCAAATTTTTTGATTTCTAATAACACATTTGGTGAAACATGGGTTCCCAAGTAATAATTCCATGGTTGGAATCAATGGGTTTTCATACCCATTACGTGGGAGATACATGGATTCCCATGTAAGAATTCCATGGAAATACGCTGGATCATGAGAGAATAATTGGTTCCACGTCCATTGAATCCATTACCATGTTAAGGGAAGGTTGTGATGTGGAACTTGATTTTTCAAAATTCTTTAATGGATTTCACTAAAAGGATGCATGCTACATGGAATTTTTACTCTAATTAAAGGCTAGGCTTAGTCTATATGATCATAATGAATATGTAAGAATTGGTTAAATGGTTACAATTCTACCTGGACTATCCACTCGAATGAAAGAAAATGATTGAACATTTAAATAAATGGTTTCCACTCTAAATGAAATATAAACACGAATCAGATGTCAATGATTGGACCCAATGAATTACTATATTATTTCCTCGTGAAAAAAGGATGTGTTGACTTACGTCGACCTTGGATTATGAAAGGAGAATACCATAGGATTTGGGTTCCCCATGCTGATTCAAGGTTTTATTTTTCATGCGTTGATACCCCCCAAAATAATGTCTTTTCTCTTTATACTTTTTTATGGGACGCCTTGGATACACTCATTGGTTCCATCATTCAAATGTTGGTTCCCTGGTGAAAACCCATTGGTCATTATCATTGCATAGCCCTATTTTAATTTTTTCATCACCTTGGACATGGTAGGAGATTTATTGTAGAAGGCATTGGGTTATTCTTCAAGGATTAAACTCTAATCCCTTATCTAGACTCATACACTATTGGGTTAGAATTTAGTGAGATGTTCCTTACCTTGGTAATTATCCTTGAAGTACCTCATAAGATATAATTTTTTAGGTTTACATGTCACATGTGGGATCATTCACTATTTATACCTTCTCATAGTTATGTCAGTGGTGGATATGCATTACATGACACATTATCAGAAAATGGTAATAAAATAATTAATTAGCTGGTTATATGTTCAGACTAAAGTTAAGGGATTAATTATGTACATGAATATCTAGTTAGATTTTAATGATTAAATTATTCATGAATGAATGGACACGATTTAGTTTATATTGCACTGATGGGTTTGGGATAGACACCGGTGGTGCCGACCTACTATGATTTTAATCACACACCCTACTAGGGCCACCATAGAACTAGGATACACAAGTAGACCTTTATTTTTCACATGACTACAAGCCATGATTGCTTATCGTATTTCTTATACCTGGAGTAGGTGGAAAGGACCGTGATAGAGCATAGGATTCTCAAAGAGATCTCCTGTAGCGATTTACTATCCCTTCTATGTTCTTGTACTATATTAAAAAGCATGTTGTATTATTTCCGGCTTTCAAACATGTATTACTACCATTTCAAAGATTAATTTGATTTATAAATTGGAGTAAGTAAAATTTGTATAGAATATCTATAGTTATAGGAAATATGACTTCCGCAGACTTGACAATTGGGTATTACTTCATCCACTTGTGATTGTTAATTACTTTGTTATACTGCTGTGAAACTTTGATAATCGGTTTAGTAACTCTACTAACTATCCATAAACCCTTGATACATGTCTCCAGTCTCAAGCATATGGGGAGGTGCGCATGGGGACATTTGGTGACTAGTATATCCATTATCATAGTGGTGAGATGATTCGGGACGTTACAATAGGTTTTCAATAATATTTGTATAAGGCCTTAATTTTTTATAAATAAAAAATAAAGGATTTTTTAAAAGAAAAAAAGGGGAGTCATGTTAGAGAAATACAATTTAATGAGTGGTAATCAACAAAATAAAATAATTTTTTTATAATAGATCTATGTGGAAGATACATGATGACTAGGAACATCATAGATAATTTCACATTTATATTTCAATCTTGTTATGAAATTTTGAAAATGATTTAGGAATATACACAAAATTCATGTTTTATATTGTCTAGTGTTAACAATAAAAATATTCAACTTAATGAAATTTTTGATATAAAAGATTCCATGTTTTTGAAAATTAAAAAGAAATTCAGAATACTCATAATGGAAAATTCAACCTATAATAGAGTTATATAGAAAATGATACATTATTAAGAAACAATTATCATAACTATGAAATTCATTAAAAACAAATGAGTTCCGTTATATTATCATATTAATTTTTTATTCCTTAAACGGAATGGATAATGAAACACATAGTGAGTGGGAGGACTAATTTCAATATTATATTTTAATATCTACATGTGGGGACATTTGAAGTAATCTTTATAGAAGTCAACATCTGGTATATGCCATTATAGTGTTTTAGAGAATATTATACGTTAAATATGATCAAATATGTTCCTTGATGAGTGTGTTAAATCACTCTTAGTAGTTAAATAATTACATCACCACCATGGATGTGATAAAACCAATTTTTATTCAAATTAATTGTCATCCAAAATAAGAAAAAAAATAAAAATTTATATCACGATGAATTTTGGTTTTAGATCATACAGTGAGGGTATGTATCTTAAAGTGCTACCACAAACATACATATTATCAAAAGTTTTACATCTGTGGAGGCTAAATCATTATAAAGTAATTTAATTAGTATGTGTTCTGATTCTCCCATATTTATTCAAATAATTGTAATGATGTTATCATATTAAAAATATAAGTTAAATGAATAAATTATTTTAACAAATAAATATGGCATGATATCTATGATTGAATTAATGGACATACCCTTCCATTTTACATGAAGGTTTCTAATATATGTGTTGGGATGAGTGTTGAATTTTTGGTAGAATGTTTCTTGAGAAACAACTTCAACAAGTGGTATAAAATAATTTTTACTTTAATTGAATCAATATATAATTAAAAAATTATGAAAAACATATAGAAAATTTATTATCCTCCGAGTATTGAAAAAATTAGATGAATATTAGTTTATATAATATTCAGAAAGATGAATATTTATCATTTTTTCAAATTTTACCCGCTTTTCTTCTTGAAAAACTTAATCATTGTTGAAGTATAGTTGTATAATAGATGTAACATTACTTCAGAAATATATACAAGAATCAAATCCAAGGTAAATTTTTTTTTTTTCAATAATTGGATTAATTAAAATTTCTGAAGTCTATGGGAAAGGAGAGAATAATGAAATGAAATGTAGAAACTAGACGAATATAATGAAATGGTATATTCAGTTTTTACTGAATACAAATACATTGTAGATATTGAAGATATTATTTTGTTCTAGTGTTTTATATTATGTTAATGGATTAGTATGTGATTATGTAATTAGTATCAATATGTTTTTAAGAATAACGTCTAAGTTATTCATTTGTATTAAAAAATAATTTTGTTGATGTTTTGTTGGAGATCCATCCCTTGATATTCATTGATCACATGATCAAATTTTTAATGAATTTATGATGAATGGGAAAATTTTATGGACTCATTTAATGAAATTATATTTCTTTATTTATTGAATCACTAAGAGTGAGTCAAATTTTTTGAATATATATATATTCTAAGGAAAAGTGAATGTGACATTAGGTGAATGCATGTTGTTAATTAAAATGAAGAATTATAATGAGTCATCTAATGATGTTTCTAGATTGGATGGATCCTGAGAAAGATGATAAATATCTAGAACATATAAACATTAATTTAGATATTTTAATGGACATTCAATAATATCAATTCATTTTGTTTTTTCATGATGAATTATTTGGATGTTGGATTTTGATGTTGTAATATCTTACTTGGTATTTACTATGAAATGTTTCTTATTTATTGAATAATTAGGGAATAAAATACTGAAAAACTGGACTATCTCATCCACTTATAGAACTGAATTCTCATCCATGTTGGAACCGTCCCAACAGGGGAAGCATGGAAGAAATGTAGGATCAACGTTGAGAAAAATGTGCTTGTAAATATTGGTAAGGGTGAACATGGGTCCAGATGTGCTTGTGGTCCCTGATGTGGGTCAGCCCCATATTTATGCCTATGATTGGTCCTAAATTACTCTCAGGTGACCTATAGATAACATATATTTATATATCAATAATTGAACTATTTAATGAAAAGCTGATGTTGGACACATTTATGTGAACACTTTCCCAACATATAATAAATTTACTGTCATAAAAATTCCATAAATTCTCTTCTAAAACTATATATAGAACACCACATATTAATATCCCATATTTTATTTTCATAATTAGATGATCTTGATATTTCATGGAAATAGTATCCACTTATTAGGATCGTGATAGGTAACAGCCATATACTGATATTATACCCTATATGAGAGAACATTCTTGACATACATTTCTCATCTATTCAACATTATCATCCATGTTTGTATACAATTGAATAATTATATATTTTATAATTAGTATGAGGGTTTTGAAGGGTATAAGGAAGTTTAACATATTAAATACAAACATTTATCACATTAATAAGTTCAATGTCATATGAAGGCCAAAGTTATGTGATTACTCCAGGATTCTCTACATCATATAAATATAAGAAAACATGCGAACAGTTTAATGCGAAAAAATAATATTCAATGATTATTTAATTATAAAACACCATATATTTTACATAATATAACATATTTTTTTCAATAGAATAAAAAATTTATCTTCTAGGGTGCATCAACAATGAACCTCTCATAGAAATATCTAGGTACACATGAGTTGACTATTTTTGAGTTTTTTGGAGAGCTTTCCTTTTTTATCAGTAAAATAGAGAAACATGTTAGATCCTCTTCACATGACTTTTTAAAGAATAAATACCATCATGGATAATAATATTTATAAATTATTATAGATATTCACGAGGAGTTACATTGGGACGCTATGAATCACAAGGAATTAATGATCCCTTCACATATCACGAATTAAGTTTAACTATGTTATTAATATTGTCCACGTAGAAGGGAAAAAACAAACCACGTAATTATTAATGGAAGAACACCATTTATTAACAATAATGTTCAAGGAAGAAACTTCATACCCCAATCTACTCATTTAACACGTATGGGCTATGAATAGTTAAATGGCTATCTTGGAGTGTTTATATGAGGATAGTGTTGATAATAACGTAATGCAATCATGTCATGTTATTTTTTGGTGTAAGATATTTTTGGAAATAGGAATCAACAATATACCAAAACCAAACTCATTTACATCCACAAAAAAATGGAAGATAGTTTTTCCTCATTAATTCCATGGACATGTAATAGTATGTAATAGTAAATGGATCATTACAGAATCTATTTCTAAAAATACACATGAAATTAATACTAAGACATTGAATAACATTTTTAATTGAATCATATGATAACATAATAATATAATATTTTTAAAATATTTTATATGAGATTCTACGATATTGATCAAGAATTCATGAATGCATAATGGTTAATAGACTAAATGATTTCATATATCTTATTATTTGTCAATGATCATAAGAAAAAAAAATTCATGTGACAAAGATAGAAATTGATGATTATTATTTGGGTTATATTACTCTTATAATAGAATTCTACATTATATTAATATTATTATATTTTAGAAATAAGAATCAGAGGAATAAAACTTCATTGTTGTATGACTATGATAATAAATTGATTCTAGGGAAATAGAGGAGGATATTTGATTCATAAATTGCATGTAATATGATCAGATTAATTTATTTATAATGAATAATATATTTTAACCACTTTTCATAACACCATTAGGGGATTATATGATAGTCTTTATTTGGTGATTCAATGTTTGATATATCATTGTACATGTTTGGAGAGAGGGGAATATTATCAAGCCCATCCCCTTTAATCTTATTTCATTAATAATAAAGTTGAAGTCGTGTGTATGGGATTAAAACACATTTTTCCAAGGAATAGTCTATATGGATATTGACGTCATTATCAAACCTTGGAAGATACAGTGATTTAATGTTTTATATGGGTTCATGATATCCAAATGGAAAAAGATAATAGATCAATTAACTTAATAATTGTTAGAGGTAACACAAGGTACAATGGTTTAAGGTGGTAAAATGTTTTCCCACATTGATTAGCCCCCCCAATGAGTGTGATCACCCCAAAATTGATTACGATAATAATAATTAAAATAATAGATAATAAATGTTACTATGGATATTCAATTATTTCGTTATTAATCATTATAAATTAAAAAAGATTATTACTGCAATAATTAGTATATAATTAATTTCTTCAGAATTCCATTTTACATAATTGATCTATAAAAATATTCATCGCTAAAAAGAATAAAAATCATTTTTCACATATTTATATGTTATTTTGTAATATAATTGTTTTTTCAAAATAACTTGAGACATCAAGTAATGTTGTATGACATGTATGTCTCCAATAAAATTTCAACCATTAGAATAATCAAGATACAATTTCCATTACTACCACATTTTTTCCCATTTTTTACTAATAATATCCATGTGTTCCATAGTGACATGTTCTTTGTCATGTTGAATGAGGATGACCATTTTCATACGTATATGTTATAAATATATATATCAAAACATCAAATCCCACAATTAAAACACTTTTTTCTTCATTTTTAACAGGTATAATATCAATAAAAAATATTAGTACAACGACATAGATATTTATATTATCCAAATATTCTATAAAAAATTTTATTTAGCTTATATTATTGAATGACGTTCACCATTTTGATTATCCATTAGAATATATGATTACATCAACACAAAAAAAAATGTTAAAAATTATTGATCAATTATTCTAAAAAATTAACAAACATTCATTTATTTTCAACACTATTATAAAATCATGTTATAGGGAATAATAAAAATTTTGATTTTAAAATTATCTTAAAAATATTTAAAAATCATAAAATATTTATCTTTTCAATTATTAAAGATACATACTTTGTAAATTACAAGCTCTACCTGATCCACCATTTTGATCATTAGAAAATAAATAAATATTCCAAAATACTTCACCCTTTTTTTGAAGTATCATAAATAAAAAATAAATCAAAAAACAATAATTCGTAAAACATCTCCCCCTTTGAAAACTTATTCAAATTAATAATATCAACAATTAATGAATATAAATAATCAAAATTGAAGAAGAAAAATAAATTTTACAATACTTATAAATTTATGCAATCTAATTGTCAATGATTAGTATATATGTGAACAACATTCATCTACAATTGTTAAAAACAATTTAAATGACATAAGAACCCAAAAAACATATTTTATATTATAAATTCAGAAATATGTAATGTTCATTATAATAAGCTATACAATATATCAATATTGTATTATTATGGACCAAATTATATTTATACGTATATTAAACAGAAAACGACATCAAAATTCAATATTTTTATGTTTAAATTTATTTTCCAAATTATAGAATGGTCTAATGGTTTATTATAAATTAAAAAAAAAATTGATCATATTTGGAAATATTTTAAAAAAAAATTTATTTACATAATATCTAATACAATGAATCATAATGACTATATTATTTGTTTTTAAATGTCATTAGGGGATATTAGATATTATAATAGTAATAGAATTATCAGAGAAAATATGTAATTTATGATAATTTATATCTAAATCATTCAATGATTTCTTAATCCATAATGATTGAAGGAAAAAATATACAACAGTTATTTATTTTAAATAT
Source organism: Viscum album (assembly GCA_963277665.1). Classification (NCBI taxonomy): domain Eukaryota; kingdom Viridiplantae; phylum Streptophyta; class Magnoliopsida; order Santalales; family Viscaceae; genus Viscum; species Viscum album. The sequence goes on along the minus strand of OY728162.1, from coordinate 593,323,538 downwards.
ATATACTATATAGAGAAAACAGTATTATTTTATTTAATTAAAAATAAATTTCTAAAAATAATATGTGACATTAATATTGTTCTTTTTTATTTTCATTTTTATTTTTATTTTTCAGGAAACGAAATAGGTAATTTTTTAGATTTTTATGTCATGATATGTTTGGATTATATAAAATAACAACATTATTAAATAACATTAAACAAATTATATATTTCTCATTAACAATTTTGGTAAATTTCCTTATGTTCACACTAATATAAATAAAACATACAAAATGAAAACATCAATGTTGGAATATATGTTGTTAAATAGATTAAACATCCCATAATATCTCTATAATTATTATCATGAATAATATTTCCATATCTATCTTAATATTCCATCATAAATTATTCATTTATTAATTTTAACACATTTAATTGTATGAAAAAAGATAAATATTTAATCATCATACATTCATTAATTTGGTGATATATCATCTTTTAAATAATAAAAATTAATTCCTACAAATAATTTCAACTCTCCCATGAGACTCATATCCCAATTTATTGTAATTAACATAGAAAATTACATATGAAAAATAACATTTAATAGTTAATAAATAATATCATCCACAAAAATTTGAAAAATAAAATATTCATTTTAATTTTTTATTATTAATAGCTTAGATTAATTTTTCCCCATTAAAATCAATAGAAAATGGCCAAATATTTCAAACCATATCCCATATTCTTTTTTAAGTCTATAAAATGAGGTAAATTATCTCACAACCTGATTCTAAATTTTTTAATGTCCCAAAAAAATTGGTTGTCTCACAGATAATTATTTTTAATTATAGCTATTTATATGTGAATTTATTATATCAATTTGAAATAATTTCAAACATGATAAGAAATCATAATCTAAAAATGTAACATTATCTTATAACTAAGAAACTAGTGAAATTGTTTCATCAAAATCTATAAGATTTTTTATGATAATGATACTTTGTTTCCAATATATCCTTATTTCAGATAATATTTCAACATTAATAATATTTATTTATATATATCAACATAGTTCCAATGACATTCTATTATTATGTAAAATCTACAATAATTATAACATTATATTTTTTTAAATTTTATTTTCCTATTATATAATATCAAATATCTTGTAGGAATCATTAAAAGAATCATCATAATTAATTTTGAAAAATAATTAATGAAATCATTAATAGCATATAAATTTCATAGTGAATTTATGGTTTTAACTATAGAATTAATATAAGAAATAACTTATCTAATAATGTGGTATATTTTATTTTTCAATAAATTTTTATAAAAAATAAATTCTACGATTTGGTCTAAATTATCATCTTGACGTTCATCCTCTTCAAAATATAATGAGAACACAAAAACATGGAAGCATTATTTGAACCAAAGTATAGTGTTATTTATTTATTTAATTATACCATTCACATAAAAGTAAAATTAAAAGAAGAATTTTATGTTATTAACTAAACCTTGACAATGATAAAAAAAATAGACAATTAATCAATCCCATTATCATTTAACAAGGGATTTATCAACATATTTTATTGATTCAATGTTTTGTATTTGAATTTTTTGTTCACTAAAAACATAATATTTACTTTTTAATATAAAAAATATTTAATTATAATAGAAATCATCATTTATGTTCTCATAATAATATCCCCTATAACGAGAGGTTGTGTCAAAAATACCCTTATTAATCATCATGTTCATTACAATGTGTGTAACGAGCCTTAAAATATGATTAATAATAACTAACCATTTTAGATAGAGAGAGAAAATATTCATCACCAAAAAAGATAAGTTACATGGTGTAGCTTGTGTATATATACCCTTATTTTGCAAAAACAATATAATTCTATAACATGGATTTAAATATAATTTTTACAATAAAATTAGGTTGTCCCTTTTTGTGAAACATTTATTTTCCAATCAAATAGTGTATGTATTTCCACTTATAACATTCAAACAATTAACAATGGATACTTATTAAACATATTAAAACCTATTGGGATATTGAGAAAACAAAGATTCAAACGAGTTTTAAATTCCAATCTAAAGAAAAAAACTAATGAAATAAGATTCATATGGAAATTGATAACCAATTAACAATTAAATAATTATAATATAGAATATTTTGGGATATCATAATAATGTAACATTTTTTCGGAAACAACACCACATTTTAATAACATAAAATAAACTCTTATAACTCACATGGATAACATAGTAAATAAATTCAAATATTTTAACATGTGGAAATAATACTATAAGTCTAAAACCCACTTATATTGTAACATGTTATCCAATACCATTAATAAAAACTAATTCTCATTATCTTTTGTAGAAATGAGTGAGGGATGTCAAGATTGATTAGGATGATAGATATACATTTGATTAGGTCACTACCATCTACTAAACATTGGGTTTTTTACTAAAAATATTTTATCTGTCTCATCGTACACATATAATTATTTTCCTTAATTTAATTATTTTCCCATAAATATTCATATATTTACATTTATTTTGTCCCAAGAATACGATCATACTTTCACACATGAACCATCATCCTTTGAAATAACCTTATCATTTCAAATAAATTCCTTAGAAATCAAAATAGATTATGATTAATCTGAATATATGGACACTCAAACATGCATCATAAGATATATAATATGTTAGCTTAATCTATCAAAGAAGATTAATTTTATAATGAAAATATTATTTTATTCAATACAAATATCATTATAAGAAAATTGTAATTTAATTTTATAAAAATGATCAATATATTGGTACTTGAAAACATCATCCATGCACAATGCAATAGAATCCATGACCCAAACCACTCTCATACATCAAAATTGAGTTTTGAGGAGAATCAATTATGTATAACTGGAGATGAGTCAAATGTGATCATCATATGTTACATGTTTAATATAACCATGAGGTATAGGTATTAGAAATAATATGTTCCTCTATATTGTTCTGTGGTGGGGGATATTCCCACTAGATGATGGGCCCATTATTAAATCATTACCGAATAATATATTTCAAATATAAAAAAATTTATTTGATGGGATATTAGATAATTTTGGTCACCAAAAACATACTTATAGGTTTCATAAGATGTATCATTGGTAATATATCACTTTTAATGAATCAATTATGAAACTCAATCATCCAAAACATACATTAATGTCTAAGTACATATAAAATTAAATATGGTCTCCTTTTTGAATGATTAAACTATGTGTGACTGCCTATGGTACATGCTTACACATACTAATAATAGCCTACTTCCCACTAAGGGTGCATTCCTAATAATCCATGTTATCTGGTTAAATTACATGACATATTCAGACAACATATTATGAAATCATACATGTAAAACACTAGGAAAACAAATATTTAATGGCTGAATCACCATGTTTCCACACATGTATAACTTTTCTCACACACACTGCTTCTGAAAACATCAAATTCAGATTGAAGACAATAAAATAATTGGATTCACTACATGTATTATTGAAATATATTACATCATTAATGTATCCCATATATGAAAACCATACTCACATGAATGTCCATTAATGTTGGCACTAGAATAATGTATTTTTAGTGATCAAAGAACAATGACTTAACCTTTCATGTCATCCATGATACCATTTTTGGAACATGATGAGATAAATATATGTCATGTGGTTAATTTATATAATTTATCGTATAAATATATATTTTATGTTATTTCATCACCTAAATATACATGGCTTGCCACAATGTCCCAATGGGATTTCGCTTGGCTGAACATATGACCAGATCAATGTATGCATATCCATGTGGAGAACCATCATATATGCATATTAAATACACCAATGTGATCCTCGATGAGAAAAAAAGACCATTTGATGCATGAATATAAGAATATATTACTACTTCCTAGACTAGTTACTCCTATCATTCCTATAAAATTCATATTTTTGTTCGAAGGAAAACATAACGATGTGGACAGAGATAATGGGATGTAGAATGTTTCAACAACTATTATACCCTCATGAATATTTCCATATGGAATATTAAAGAAGGCATGTGTAATAAAAGTAAATGTTTTCTGGGATATTAGTACCCCATGGTTATGAGTAAGAATAATTTAACTCACTCACAATAAAGTATTCACACCTATATGCCTAAACATACACAATATTCCTACCAAATCCAACACATTTCCCTCAACCAAATAATTTATCCTTATATATTGAATTCAAATTATTATTTTTATACACGGTGAATTTATTATATAAAATTTCATTTTCACCAATACTAGTGGGTTTGATAATAAATTTGGATATTTTTTACATATTAGATGAATTTTGTTAAAAATAATTGAATCATTGATATAAATTGAGAATTTCATATCACCATCATGCATATTATAATAAGAATGAATGGAGAGTCTCTCACATTATAATACCATAATTTTATATAAATGTAAATGTATCCATCAATCTTGACCCAAAACTCATATGATACATATGTATTGATTTACAAAACATTATAAATTTTGAATATTTCCACCCCTAGAAAAGAAAAATCTATACTTCCTTCAAATCCATCTTATTTACATCATCATAATGTCATGAATATATACACAACTTATTTGGACATAGTATTTAGCTAATAATAAGAGATTATGTTTCCTTAAAACAGATTTATAGTTCTCATAATGTGATTAAAACCATCTGTTTCCTTGATAACACAAAATATCAATATAGGAAAACATGATAAATCACCAAAGGCACATTTTACCCAATTCAAATATCGCGTAATATATATTTAATTAGTTAGTGAAGCCACATATTCTCAATATGTAATCCATGAGTTGGGTCTTAAATCCATGATTAATCCCATTGTCTTTCATGATAGGGGTTGTATCCCTCAATCCCTCTATATTCCCTCTAGTATCCACTAGTGGGAGGGGAACAAGTTTACCAATGGTACTCATACATAAGTCTAATCTACAATTCCATATTCAATAATTGATCTCATATATAGGAATAATAATCCAAAAAGGCTCTTATGTATATTTAAGTCCTAACTATAAGAACCAATGATATAATTTTTATTCCCCTAAATTTGTAACCATAACATATGGGTCTCATATTTGGTGTAAGCTAAAAATAACCACTTTATGAGAAGACAATGAACATAAGAAACATAAAATTTACCTATAAATTCAATTATCTTTTCTTGGTCTTGTAGTTTTTCCTCACACGGAAAACAAATCAGGTGGAAATAAATTTTATTGACTATATGAGTTACAAAATTAAGATGATTTACTCAAGTTTAACCCATATGTGTATGCCACATGTAATCTAAAATTTTCCCCCCTTTCATAAAACATAGGTAACAGTCAAATGATTGCAAAAATACACTACCATATCCTTAACTTATGATTTTAATCTATAAAATATCATCTAATTATATAACAACTAACATTTTCACTCAAAAGACCTATACTGTGTTTCATATATTCATTAGATAAGTATGATGTCACCTCATTTTATGTAATGAAAAGACCTGTGATTCACTATAAACTAGTAACCAATCGACATCTCTAGTAACATTAAGGGTGTTCCTAATAACCATGGACTATCAACGATATCCCATGAAACAAACAACCTAAAAATGGAAAAAATATCACACAATTAGATATGAGATACAAGGAATATACATATATTTAAAACCATAAAATAAATATGCAATATAACTGAAAAAAGGGTTGTGACACAATTCAATGTAAGATGATATATCTATATCGGAAAAGCCCAAAGTAAATTCAAAAATGAGAATAATTCCCACAACTAAAATGAAATATAAAACGAAGTAAACGGAAAACCATGTAATCAACAAATAACAATAATGATCTGATATATTCCTCACAAATATACAACGAAACCATTCATTTTCCACTATAAAAATTAAATATATTGTTTATATTGTACAGAATGAATTTGAATTGTGTTATATAAATAGGCTATATAGTATCCCACTAATGTGTCCTATATCAAGTCTCTGTAAAATAATAAAAATATGTTCAATTTATATAAAAAACGTATTATAAGAAAAAAAACATTTTTAAATCAAATTCATGGTAAACAGTTCCCCATTTCTCTTAGTTTCAAAAAAAATTACTTTAAAAATGATTTGAAATATTATTTTCCAAATAATTTTTCATTATTCTAAAAACATCATTTCAATGAAAAATTATTACAAATTAATGTAAGAAACAATAAATATTTATATGATCACAAAATTTAGGCTATCTAGATCACTCACACTCTATGTAGACTTATGCCTATATCATGTCCCTAGAGTCCATTTAACAATTTTTTGGAACTAAGGAAGATATCAGTAAGTGAACCCCTAAAAATTAATATCCTTTGGTTAAAAAATACATCAAAATCATAGGATTTGATAACACCCCTAATATTTAATAACCAATCAATACAAATGGATGAGACCCAAAACAACACATTCCCACAAAATACCCATGACTCTAATGTGATGAATTTATCTAATAATTTCAAAAAACATACAAATACTATAACATAATTAAATACAACTATTATATATTTAAAATTGATTTAGAAACCAAATATCTCAATACATTTTCTATTCATTTATATAGCTACATTGTTTTACAAAAAAGATGGTGAAATCATTTTTTTTCCAAAAATTTCAAAATATATATATATATAATAAAAATATAATTCCAATTAATTTAGAAAACAATGTAACAAAATTAGTATATTCAATTTAAAATTATAATAGATGATACAGTTGGAGCCACCTACATCTATCACTGGTTTCACACTAGCCAAAATTTTATCCAAAAAACTGCCGAAAGGATGAAGAAAAAATAATCAAAAGGAATCTATTGAATTTATTATCAGATATTAAGAATATAATTCCATAAGAAAGGTTGTTAGAGACTATATATCAACACATACATCATCAAAATATTTATTATCACAACAATATTTTTCAAAACAATACTTTGGAAGAAAAACTCACAAATTAATCTGTAACATAACTATATAAAACACTTCATAATCAGTAGAACAAAAAATATGGAATTCCAATATATCTTCAAAACACAGATGTCGTGAATGATATATAAGGGAGGAATTGGAAACCTTCTAGAACTGGATATATAAACCATTTGGTGGATCATATCACTATATTGTAAAATATATAAGGAACTAATACACTTAACATCACGAGGAAGAGACCTAGGAATTTACTGATAGTTAACCTACCAAATGATTTGAGATTCAGTATTGTTGTGCATAAAAAGACTATAATTACAAATGATTCACTTATTGAATCATTGTATCACTATGTGAAAAATGGTGTTTTCATGTACACTAAAAATTAATTACCTTTCATGAAAAATATTCAGTGATAAATTCATAATGTGAATATAGTTCTCATACAAATAATTCATCATGAGTTGAACTGGAATCCTAGATTATAGCTAGATAAAACTCACACATAGATTGTGATTACAAATTCATCTTATTTTTAAGTAATGGACACTACTTAGTTTTTACGAAAAACACCATAGACTTGTAAGAATTCACAAAAAAATATTATCATTTTAAAATATAAAAATATATTTTACCTTAAATTTTTTTTACAAACTCATAATCATTGGAAATACTATCCAGGAAAATTAATATGTAAAAAGGTTTTTCTGGAATGAGGTCAATTCAGTACACCCTCTCTGATGATTCAAAATACCATGTCTTATTGGAATCTGATTCTCTAAAACCTCACATATTTGACTGATAAAATTATATTCCAATATATGAAATTCGTTAAAGAATAAGCTATCTATACTAATATCTAAAAAATATAATGATTTTTGTCCAACTAAATTTGATTCCATCATAGAACATGAGAGTAATCCTGATAATACATCATGATTTGAGATATATGGAAAATTTCATTAATACATTTCAACTGATTAAAAAATTCCATTTTATATGTAACTATCTTGATCTACATAGATATTTCAAAAGTTCTAATATTCATGTAACTAAAATCCCCAATTTCTTATGATAATGGTGATCTAATCGAGAGGAGACTATCATGAATTCTCGGTCAACAATGGAAAAATAGAAAAGAAGACACCAAATATATGAATATTATTTGGAAATAATTTTTCTTTACCAACTGTTAACGTATATCATGAATCCTAATTGATGCATCATGAATTATACATGGTCCCATCAGAGATCATTTACCACTTCATTGTAATAAATAGGTTACCTTTACTGGTCACCATACAATGGATTAATGTGATCCATTCTGATCGAAAAATGAGTACTATTTTTGTAATAAAACTCAACCAGTCTCAGATGGTTAACTCACATTCCACCAAAATCAAATACGTAGCCAAGAATAATAAACTCCTAGATCTAAATTACATACTCTTTCAAAAAACCTATTTGTGGATTGTTTGTCTTAACTAATATGGAACGATCCCATATAATAATAAGAATAATCTTTTACATTATATAAGTAAAAGTAGTAATCCAATCCAAGAAAATGATATACTAAACCCCATGCATATTCCTAATAATTTAAATCTATAGCATCCATGTTCTTTAACACAGGTGGATTATTTTATTGGAGATAAATTAACTAAATAGTTAAGCTGATCAATCACCAACTAGATATATTTAGTCCCTTATAAAAACATTGCAAACTATATTTTATCCCAGAAAACCACATCAAATTTATAAAACAACATATATAGAGATTTGATCCATGAAAAAGGATTCATGTGCTCTACCAATATATTTTATTAGGTTCAAAAAAGGAAACCTAATAAAAAAATTATAAAATCATACCTAAAAAAACATTGTGACATACTATAAAACAACTTCATAGATAAATGATGATCAACCAATAAAAATATTTAATTATTATACCAAAATGAGTTCCTCAATGATGATTGAATAAAAATTCATTAATAAAATAAATCCAATACACTGGAGAGACCATCCATGAATATTAACCACACCATGTATGGTTCCTCAAATTTATTTAATAACATTTTCATGTTGATGATCCAATAAAATATACTCAGTGGGAGATGTGGACAATTTAAAACTAGTTAAAACCTTACTAGATTCATCATCTCATCTATCCAAATACAAATGAATGAGGACCCCATAAAATATCATCCTCTCTTTTAATTCCAATATAATATGTGGTGATATTTTCCATGTGAGAGTTTTAACATTGTAATTCCACTTCCCTAGGTTGTATAAATTTTCAATATTGAACGCCGAGAGATATTAAACTAACATAATTTGTATCAATTTAATTTCCTTTAATGAAAATATACATCCTAGTCTCTTATCATGTGAAAAGATAATGAACCTCTCCCAAAAATTGGTAATGGCATCAAAATTTATGTGTATACCTATCTTAAAAATGATGAAATCATGAGATAATTAGTTTTCTAATGTGGATTGAACAGATTTGATCCATAGGTCACAACAAAATGGTCCATAATAATTTTATTATTTTTATAAAGAATGTAAAGACCTAGAATATCCATGTATTTTTTTAAATATATGGAACTTTGACAAGTCTGAAAAAATTGATGGCACATGATTATGAGGGCTGATTTTTCCAAAATGATATTTTGAACTTTTTTCTGGGTACATTCAGTAAACATGTGAGCTGGTTTTTTTATCTTTTGAACCGGTGCTCGAAATTCAAATTTGAGGACACTATTGAACACGTTCAGCCATTATTTGCTTAATGAGACCTTCACCTCGACCGTAGTTGGTTGGGAGTGAAGGTTATTTTTTGTGTTTTTCGTGATAGAATAAAATAAAATAAAATTGATTAACATTTTGTTTTACTTTTCATTGGAACACCCATGTGGATGTTGAGAGAGGGGGACTACATGAACTAAATCCTCTCAACATAGGTTATGTTGGTGGGGACCACCCGAGCCTAACCTCCCATATAGGTAATAGTGGTGGGGACCACTCGAGACTTAAACCACCTTGAGCTCTCATCTTAATGGGGAGAAACCTCTTGATCTTCCCCAATTTAATGGTGCCACCCCATTAAGAATAGATCACCATTAAACGGCGGTAAAATAGAATTTTTATAAAAATAGTTATTTTATCTGAAAAAAATGATTTTATTCCTTACATTATGTGTATGAAACTCATAATATGGATTCTAAAATTATAAGGGTTATATAAATTTCAAATTTCTGTTAACACTATTCATAAACGCTTTTGAACGCCATGTTTAGTAAGTCAGGGTGTGCTTGAACTCGATGTAGCGTGTAGTGTATGTTATTGAATTACTCTAAAGAACTAACGTATTATAAAATATTGGGGTGTTACATTCTTTCCTCCTTCAATAAATTGCGTCCTCGCAATTTTTAAAATTAGACTTGGTATTATGATGGAAAGTCCCACATCAGAAAAAGAGTCAATAAAACTATCACATTAAGTGAACGAAATAGAATTACAATGGTCACCGAAGATAACCCATACTAGGATTCCATTTAGAAAAACATGGATATGGAAGATAAACTAGGTGTTAAGTTCTGACGGAGAGGAATAAAATACATGATCAGGATAAAGTTAACAACAAGAAAACGACAAACTTTTAATGGGACAAATGGTCCTTAGTTTCCCAGTATGATAAGAAAACAGACAAAAAACATTTTTTTTAAGTTACATTTCCTAAAGATGAGGAATTTATTTATGAGATTGACTAAGAATATAAAGAGATATACATAATGTTTAAGTAGATCATAATTTTTTAATAAATTTCTATCACTAACTAATTTTTTTAACAATGAAAATTCAAGAATACTTGGTCATAGCGGAAGATCTAGAATAAAATTCTAGAGAATCACATGATCCACAAAGGATAAACAATATATTTACCTTGTCTTTAGAGATTAATCAAAACCAAAAAGGTTATTACAAGATCTGATGATCCCCCAAAAGGATATTCCTTTAGAGAAAGAAACACTAATCATAATTTCTAAAATTAAACCCATAATACCCCAATGTTTAATAAATACCATTCAATAAACAATTTTCCATAAAATCCTTCAATATAATCCAAACAAATATTGAGACCCGAAACATAGAAGAATTTGTATATGTAGTCTTCCATGTTAAATTGTATCTCCAAATGACATCTACTACTCTTAAAGTAACATACTTAAAGGAAATTTACCTAATCACATATACCCTATTATAGGTTAATCATTTCCATAAATAACTCAAATCACTATAAATCCACAATTAAAACATAGATAAAAATATACCATTACTCCCCAAAATAAATCCCATTGTATTCTATTTTCCATGGGCTTATAGTGTTCCCAACAAAGAGAACGACTTCCAAAATAACATTAATCACTTAATCACCAAATCATTTTCCTATACTAAGGGTATTCATTTGATAAAACATAAGATCCCAAATCAACTTATTAATGATCATTAGAATCTTATAACTAAAAAAATTAGTCACACAAACTAGGGACTTCACATATTCTAGTGGTAGGCGATTAATCCCAATCACACCTTGGTTGTGGGTTTGATTCCCACAGCTTTTTCTGACATGATAGGTAGTCACATGGTCTGTGTGTTGTCCTTTTTCAAAAACAATAATTTATAACATTACCAGAATGTGATAAATTCTTCAAAATAACCATTACATAAATTAACCAAAAATGTTATCTCACACATTGCATTTTCATTCAAAAATATAATAACATGTAATTTCCTAAAATAAATAATCATTTAAAACCAAATGGTTATTTATAACTATATCCACAAGTGAAAAGATAAACTTCCTCAAATTTCATTTTCACATGAAAACTGCAGGGTTACAAATACAAGAAAAAATTATTCCAAAGTAATCCCATCAAAAATTAGAATAACACTTTTAAACATTGGTCCAACCATTTATTTCCACATAGCTTCTTCTTTGACCAAGAAAATATCATATAGAATTGGGTATTCACTCAGGTAATGGAAAGGTACCCTAAATTTATGGGAAATGACTATAAATGGATTCTTGGGACCATTTTTATTTTCTTGTATAGTAATTTTCTTTTTTCCTCAACAATTATTCACTCTATGTTCTTCTTTACCACAAGTAAATAATTTCTTTGTTCCATTGAGACACTTTCCAAGGTGTCTCCTTCCACATTTCCTGCATGACGGAAATTGAGGATTGTTTTCTCCATGGTCTCCACTAGTGGAGCTCTTATCATTCATCACTTTTTTCTTATTTGTTGAGTCAAAGAGTTGGTTAATATATATATTGTTGATCATATTTTTGGAAAACTTATTTGGCATCAATGTGATATCTATTACTCCTATCAACATTCCATTTGGTTGCTCATTTCCACCATTGTTCCCACCTTGAACATAATTCTCAATGTTTCTATGACTTACTTGGAATCTGGACATTGACTAAAACCAGAAAGCATTATCAGTAACAGTAGTCATAAAATCATTTAGAGAATATCATGAAACCATATTTTCAATTTGAACCACCTTAGGATTAACCAATGTCATTTATTCTAATATTTTATTAAAATACTTCAAATTTTTATGTAACGAAAATTTAAATTATCCTAAGAATATCCCCTGAGAGTGTTGTAACCAAGAGTACAGCAAGGCCCGTTGTCGTGCACCAGATCTCATTCAAGTCTATCTCAATGCGGTGTTTTCAGGTTTTTCCCCTAGGTACATATGTGCCAGAGCCTCCTCTACCTGCTCGTATCAAGACATTGATGTATTGTGTGGAAAAATCACAAAACCACTACAATACAAAAATTTTAGGAAGTTTCTCTATACTAATCCTCAATGCCTATCTTAGGGCTATGTGCTCTAATTAGACTTTATCTAAATCAATATTCAAAGGTTTTTATTAAACTTCTCTGATACCAACTATAATTTCCCGACCCCAGTTACCCAGAGTCGGTGTATTATTGTGTATTATTAACATGATCACAAAAGATCATGTCTCAAAAGACTAATTAGTTTAGTATCCTTGGAAACACTAGATACATTCAGAAGTCTTACATTACATCATAAAGTGAAAAAATATGACAACATAGTATCTATAGTCCACACTCATATCCCCTCAGACTATCCCTGTAGGTCATTCATAAAATACTTTTTCACATCCTGTGAAAAATAAAACATAGAAAAGGGTGAGCTTAGATTCTCAATAAGGATAACAATGTAGTGGAAACATTCATAAATAAGCATAAACATTTAATGAAATGTATTACTAAAAAGCCTTTTAAACATGAACTTCAGCATAAGATGGAAAAAATAAAATGAAATAATGCCATTTACATATTCACATGGATATTCTACTAGTCAAATAATCACATTCAATATCAATAACCACTTTTATAATTACGGATTGCAAAATTCCAAAATATCATAACCACGTAGTCAATGCCTTTTACCAAGACTAAAAATATGATTTTTTTCATGGCCTTATGCTAAGAAACTATTTTGTCTCCTGGGACCTACCTATGCATCGAGGAGCAATAGCAGGCTCCACCTGTCACTTATAAAGTCCAATGCATTCCTCATATGAAAAGTTTGAAACATAACATAAACAATATTATTAAAACTAGCATACGAAATGTCAATAATTTATCCAAAAACCATGAATGGTATAAAAATAGAAATCCACAGTCAAACATAGCTCATTAAATACAATATAGAAGATTTTATTGTAATATATTAACCATAATCAAGAATAATTAAGGATATTGACATAGATGAAAATAATAATCAAAACTATTTGAGAGAAATATTCCCTTTTTGTTGAAAACATTTAAATGTCTCGCTATTTATCAAGAATATGTTTAAAATAGATTTTTGAATCAAAGATTCCCATACCACTTTGAAACATTTAAAAGGAATTTTAATTTTAAAACATTAAATTCCATATGAATAAATCCATAAACCATTTTATAAAAGAAGGACATTAATGAGAATGATTTAGAATAATAAATCTTTAAAATATTTTAAAAATGATATTTTAGTAAGAGTTCTTAATAAAAAGAGAGACACTTTAATACAAATACTTTATATAATAAAAACATTGTAATATCATGAAAATAAAGGGATTCATGATATACTATGTCAATTTACATTATATACACCATAAAAAAGTGATTTAGTGTATAACAACAAAGAAGTCTCAATGGAATGTAAATTGAGATGAAATATCTTATAATGACTATATCCTTAGGTTAAAGATAAATCAACAACACAATTATGTGTGACAAATAATAATACACTAAATATGATTTGATATTCAGTGTAAATAAATCATAGGTAATTAACACATATTCTTGTAATAACAACACCAATGAATTGGATATTTAACTCAAAAATGGTGATTGAGTTAAAATTACTCTTATAAAGTTCATATCGATGACTTGAGAATTTATAAATGGAGTGATTATGTTTATCAAAAGTATATCCACAGAAATGGGAGTGTAAATTATGACATAAGAAAATGAATACTGATTCTACACATAATCATGGAGTAAAATAATCAATGATGTATGCCTTTTTCCAATTGAGTGTAAATTTAAATTCTAAATTCCCTTATCGATTTGGAAACATATGAAACATTCACCAATGAAAGAAGGATTATACAATGATGATGTAAATATCTATAAATTAATGTATATTACACAACTAATTCAATCATGTGTAGTACACACACCACATGCAATAAATAAGTGGTGAACAATGGAAATCTCACGGAATTAAAAGGGAGATAAGAAAACCCTTACTTTGTACGTTTTCCACAATCAAGGGTAGTTTAACAACATTTCTAGTGGTAAAATAATTTTTATTAAATTATACAAGATAAATATACATTAATATGATATCATATATTATCTTTTAACATTTCTTTGTTAATAATATCTTATTATTATTTTCTTTTTGGGTGTAAGAGATTCATTTAACTTTATATTATTTGTTATGTGAGTCATATGTGTAATGGATAGGATGTATAATATTCATATCCAAATTGATATCATGTCTCTAAAAATTATTTTTATTCATCAAATGAAATTTATTCTTGAATGGATATGATGTGGAATGAATATCATCGCGTTCATGAAGATGGTATTTCTTACGTACGCACGACCGACAATATCATTTTTTTGATATTAAAATAATATATAATTCAATATTATATTATATATGATTAATAATTATCATTTTATAATTATTATTCACATAAATTACACATCATTATTATACCCATCCAAATAATAATTTATTGATTAACAAGTACACCACGACGTGGAGACGGTAGTCCATACGTACGCATGTTTGGTGACATTTCATTCAAAGGATGGGTAAATTAATTAATATGGATGTTATATATTCATAATAAAATCATTTTATATAGTATACATTGGATTTATTAATTTAAAATGGAAAAAACAATGAAAAATGAAGTGGAAAAAGAAAGGAACATGGAAGAGGTGGTGAGATATTTACCTCTTCTTCTGGTTATTAATTTTTAATTGATCACAAGGGCTCCATAGGTTGAATTTATAACTAAAGGAAGGCCTCTAGTATTATGTTAGGATAGTTTACAGGGTATTTGGGTAGATTTTTTCCAATCAAAATGGCATTGAAGGAGTGAATTAGAGATAAGGGGAAGTTCCCTTTTATAATAGGGGTGAGGGGCACCTTAGGAAATGATTGAAATATTATTTTATAATAAAATCATTTTGGGTTTATAATGGCCTAAAAATGATTTATTTAAAATATAAGGTTGGTATGGGTCTAAAAGCACTCAACTAATTAGTTTTAGATAGGTTTGGGTTAGTATATTAACTTTATCTTTTAGATTTACCTCTTAGTTATATAGTTTGACATTAACATGTCTCTTTGTATTTTTATATTATATGTTTAATAAACATACTGTATACATCTAATAGAACCCAAAGTGGTTCATTAATTATACATAAATAATTATATAAGTCCTTTGGCCGATCCTTATATTTTTTGGAATATAATATCAATTAATAATATAATATTTTTTTTAAAACTCTTTTATTTCAGTATTGACACTATTTGGTATTTTGTTTTTGATAAATTCATAACAGCATTATTACTTCAAAAAAAAATAATTGAACAAACCCTAATATGTCATATTAACCAAGAAAATTAGTTTAATTCATAAAAAGTCTCAAATTACATTTATTAAATATTTATAATATCATTTATTTAAATATTTCATTAATTAGGTAATTATTGCATCACCATTGTGTCATAAATAAATTAAATAATTTAATTTATAAAAATTATAAATAAAATGAAATTGTTTAGGTAATTTTTTTAAATTTATAATGAATATTTATAATCGAATTTATCTTATGTATACTACTATATTAAAAATGTTTTAGTTATTAAACATTGATTTTAACTCTTTAAACTCTTCTTTGTATTAAATATCAATAAATGTCCAAATCGAATCCATGTGGACCAAATAGGTTCATATTTTATTCTTAATGTTGTTCTACGTCGAATTATACTTCTCCAATAGAATTAGGACTTGTGTTAGGGTAATAATAACATCATTTTTACCCTTAATTACCCTATCTACTTTTAATCGTGGTAAATAAATGTAAAAAGTTAGGATTCACCAAAAAACATATAACATATTGAACCACATTTTTTCCATTGATATTAACTGTGTCTCTCTTATTTTCTAAATTCAACTTACAGATGCAGTAAAATTATGTTTTATGTGAATTTGGAAATTCTCCTAGGAGGAGGGTAAAAGACTGTGAAAAGTTCAAGACAATTTTTATATATCTCAAATTATTATAAAATAACTCCAAGGAATTACATTGAACCAATATAGGTTTTATGTATCTATTTTGACCAAAAAAAATTTAAATAAAATAAATAATTATTTAATGAAAAATTCTCTTTGAAACTATCACTTAGTGTTTTTTACTATTCATCAAAAATTAAATGTTTTGAGAAACATACCAAGAATATACCCTAAGATGATTTAGATATTATGAATTCAGAAATGATGTATATTTTACCAAATTAAACAAATTGAAATTTCATTTATTATTTTAAAATAAATTCCAGTTGTCAGAACCAAAAAGCGCATTTTTATGAAATAATAACTACCAAAAGATTGACATTTGTTTATACCCCATTTCAAAGTGAAATTACTTCCAATGACCAACATTGGATTAAATGGTAATAATATAATCTAATTATAAATCCAAACCATTCATATGTTTATTTGAACTCTATAAATTATTTTGATTAAAAAATTTGTTTTCTGTTAAAATATATAAATTTTCACTACTCACCCAAATATGAAAGTTATTAGAAAAACACAAAACATTTATTGAAAATAAATTCTTATTTCCCGATACCAATTAGGAAGATTATTTTACCAAAATTGAATATATGAACGTTTCAAACATTCGATATAAGAAGGGGTGTCCATTAAAAGGCAGTAAAATTACATTTTTTTTAAAATGCTTCTTTTATCTGAATAAAATGAATTTGTCCTTACATTATGTCTAAGAAACTCATAATATGGATTCTAAATTTATAAGGGTTATATAAAGTTAAAACTTTTTCTAATAATTGTAACCTCCCAAGTAAGTAATGAATAATAGATATTTTTATCTGTCTATTAATGATTAAGATAGTGTTTTAGAGGCTTAAAATGAAAACAAATCCAATCTTAAGCATGGAATACACTAATATTCTTAAAAGATTGTTTTACTGCCTTATGATGGAAAACCCTTTTTAAATATATCTTTTGAAAATTTTATAAACTATGTTTGTCAAAATAAACTTATTCTTTATGATTGGGAAATCAAAATTTACTTTGTGTGAATTTTTGGTATTTTTCTGACAATGTTCATTTTTTAATGAATAGTGAAAAATACTGCATTTTACATCAAAAATTCTTTTTTATATAATTTATTTATATGATTAGATTATATTTTGAAATGGTTTTGAAGTGAAATTAGAATATATTTTTACCATTTAATCCAATAGTGGTCGTTGGAATTAATTTCACTTTGAAATCGGACTTAAACTAGTGTCAATCTTTTGATACTTATTGTTTCATAAAAATACGCTATTTGCTCTGACAGCGGGAATTAATTATTAAATTAATTAATGTGACTTATATGTTTTGAATTTTGTAAAACAGACTTCATTTTTGAATTTTTAATATCAAATACAGCTTAGGGTGAATTTTTGGTAATTTTCTGAAAAACTTCAATTTTTGATGAATAGTGAAACCACTAAGTGGTACTTATAAAGACTGATTTTCCATTTAAATGAAATTTTTCCATCATTGTGTTTTGAATTTCAAAAATCTGACATACATGGTTGTCATTAAGAAGTAAAATGTGGTTCAATGAGGTTAAAATAATTTTTTGGTGAATAGTAACTTATTAAGTTCTAATCGCGATTGGAGGTAATTAGTGTAATTTAAGGTAAAAATGATATTATAAGAATGTGAAAACACCATGAAACTTTTCCTACACCTATTGGGTGAGTCATGGACGACCAAGACAAGCCATGGGCCAACTTGGGGACCCCATGGAGACACTTTGGTTGGGAAATGACATAAATAACTTTTTATTAAATGTTAAACTAAAAATGACACAAACATAATATGTTTTACAAAAACAATTTTTATATGGGGTTATAAAGATTAGATTTTTGATTATAAATAGTCATTGGAAAGCTAAAACTATTTCCTACATCATAGTATTTTTTTATAATTTTTAGACAATAAATAAATTAAATTATGTATGACATAATAATGATGCAGCGATGACATCATTATTTGACGATTTAAACAAAATGGAAAGATAATGTAAAATATATGAACTACACATGTCCAAAACATATTTTATGGGTGGATTTCGAACCCTTATCACCTTATACACGAATTATATCAATGTGGGACCTTTTAAAACCGAAACACATTTTGAAATAAAGTAATATTTCTTTACTTTCCAAAAGTGCCCCTCCTCTCCTCTTATAAAAGGCCCCCACCTCTACCTCATTTCACACACTCCTCAAGCCTTTGGCTCGGCCAACCCCTTCCCATTTACTCTCTCCACATCTCTCTCCTCATCCTAGAGGATTCCCTTTGGGCATAATCCTTTCAAAGGAAGCCTTTACGCTCAAATCAAAAGGAGTTACACTTTTAAAGGTAATTCATTCTCTCTTGTTCATTTGTTTTATTTTGCTTCTCCAACCCTCTAAACTCTTTTTATTTACTTCTTTTGTAACAACACCAGTATCTTCAATATACTAGGATGTTGTTATAAGATTTATTCGATCTACACTCTCACACAACAACATCAAATGGTTAAAGAACATACGGTTTCCGTGGATGGCGAAATTCTGCCTCCCGAAACGATGATTGTTCAATACTCATTTAACACCTTCAAAGGTGGCCATTATGATGTCACTATTTTTATATATGATATATAATATGTTTATTATTTTCTTTAAGCTTCTGTATTTTTCATTTTGGTCATACCTTTATGGTTTCCATTATGGGTAAACACGATATCTTCATTTAAGGAAGTGCGGACTACCGCCCCCTCAAAGTGATGTGATTCGTTAATGCCATATGTGGGATGTGTAAAGGATGGATTTAAAGTTATTATATATGATTTTATACTTTAATTATAATATACCTCTATATCATTATTATTTCTTTCCATTAATGTATGAGATAGAAATGAAAGTAGCGTTCATGTGTACGTACGGCTTACCGTCTCCATGAACGGTGCATTTCATTTCTTATCCCCAAATGTAATGTACTATTAAAATTACATGTATATAATGGATACATATAATTAATGATATATCTAAATGATGAATATAATTCTGGAATTAAAATATACATACCTCTCATTTAGTTTTAATTCCATTAATATGACAAAGAAATGAAAGTAGCGTTCATGCGTACGTATGGCTTACCGTCTCCATGAACGGTGCATTTCATTTCTTACCTCTAAATGATTATGTAATATTATAAATAAATTTATATGATGGATATATATGATATATATGATATCCAAATCAGGAACTTCATTCTGGATATAAAGAACTTTTGACCACACGAACAACATGTAGTTGTAAGAAGTCAACTTTCGACTTAAGAACCAAATATTGACAAAACAAAAATTATTAACTTAAATGGTTACATAATGTTTATAACATGGAAATAAGTGATATAAAAGGAATAATGAACTTTAAAAAGGTTCTTAATCAAGTATAAATTAACTCAAGTTTATTATTCAGGACGCTAAAGAACGATCGATTCAAGTCGGACCCGAGGTAAGGGACTTCGTCTCAATCACCTTTCATTGAGTCATATTTCGTTTTATACACAACTTTCATTTATACGGTGTATAAACCCCTTTGACTTTAACTTTTATACAAAAGGAATCTTTTTCTACGAAGAGTTTTACTAAACGACAAAAAGGAATGTTTTTTTAACGTACGCGGTGACAACGACTTTTTCCGCCGCCGCGAGTATTATTTGGTCTTTGGCTTTCTCAACAAGCCGTAATGTTTTTAGAATAAAATAAATACCATATACTCTCTTATGTATTTTGGTATTGAAAATGCTTTTCAAAAAGGATGTTATTATGTCAATATATTTATGATATATTGTGATTGAAATGTGGAAATGTTATCTTTCCTTTATATTGGTTTTATGTTTTATGATTTTATATTGGTACTTGGACATTTTAACGGGTGGTTACGTTATAAACCATATGACAGGTGGTGCCGTGAATACCAGGACGGGTGGTTACGTTATAACCTCCAATGCATTGGGTATGGAAGTCGGCCGTATGGCTATTCCATTAAGTATGTATGGAAATTGGCCGTATGGCTATTCCATTAAGTGATATGTGTGGAAGTCGACCGTATGGTTATTCCACTTAAGTATGTTTATGTCCCAAGTTACCTTTATAAATGTTATGTGTTCTTTTTATGGATTTTATGGTAATCCTTTGGTTACAAAAAGGTAAGTAATGATACTTTATTCAGTGAAGAGTTTTTACAACTTCATGAAGGTGAAGGTATTACTTTGATAGAGTATACATGGTTTACTTGATTTTGAAAAACTAACAGTTTTCATTCTTTGTGTATCCCTTACTGAGATTTTTATGCTCACCCCAAGTTTTTTTGAAATTTTTTTCACTGGACTTAATGTAGAATAAGGTCAAGGATGGGATCAAGGGAATGTCATGCTATATAAAACATGGAACTAGACATGTTTCTTTTAAGAGTTTTTTATTTATTTATGGAAACTTAGTAGAAGTGACTACTTTGTAATCTTTTGAGATGTAATAGTTCTGTTCTAATTCTCTAAAACTCTAAACCTGAAAAGATCCTCAACGTGAATTATTCTTTTAATTAAATATTAAGTAAGGTTTAAGGCTGGGGCCTTATAGTTGGTATCAAAGGGAGGTTTAGACAACTTTAGGAGTTTGAAAAGTGTTAAATTATAATATGATTGAAATGATATAGCATTTAAGGATTTCCATGTTGCTTCTCCTAAGATATTTCTGTGTTCAGAATGGTTTTCCGCAGAGGAAACAAAGAAGCTATGTTGGGACGACATCAGGAGAAAGATAACCTTCCAAATCAGCAACCTGAGATGGTCGGAATCGGAACTGAACAGTTTGTTGTAGTGATGGCACAGTTGACTCAGGCTATAAATGGTGGTGGTATCCATGCACGAGATCAGCCAGATCAACCACAGAGGAACATGTCAGTGGTGGAACATTTCATGAGGCAACATCCCCCATCATTTAGAGGATCATCTGACCCTGTGTTAGCTGAAGGGTGGATTGAAGAATTGGAGAAGATTTTTGATGTCATGGGGTGTTCAGACAATCAAAAGGTTAGTCTTGCTATTTACCATTTGGAGGGTGAAGCAGGTCAGTGGTGGTCTATGGTTAAAAATATCAGGGACGCTGATGAGATTGATGCTCTCGACTGGGATGAATTCAAAGGTATGTTTCTTGAGAAGTATTTTCCTAAGGCTGTTCGAATTAGGATGGAAAAACAATTCTTGGAATTGAGGCAAGAGGAAGACTCAGTGGCTGCCTATGAAGAAAGGTTCACTCGATTGGCAAGGTATGCTCCAAATTTTATCTGGGACCTTGATAGTAAAATCAATCGTTTTTACTCAGGATTAAATCCAAAGTATCGAAGGGAATTATCTTCTCGTGAGTTTAAAAGTTATGAAAAGCTTGTTTGATGTGCTGAGAAGGTGGAAATGGAGTTTGCCGATGACCAAGTTTTCTATAACAACTAGCAGAATAAGAGACCGAGGTGGCAGGAGAAAGGTAAGAATTCTTCAAAAAAGTCTGATGATAAGAGAACTAAGTTTCCAGTTTGTGATAAATATGGCAAAAGGCATGCTGGGGAATGTCTTCTGAATTCTGGGAAGTGCTACCGATGTGGTAAGATGGGACATAAGGCTCGTGATTGCACTGAAAAGGATCAAGGAGAAGGTAAGAACAAATTTGATTTATAGTTAGTGAAATGTTATAAGTGAAATGAGATGGGTAACTATGCAAACGAGTGTCCGACAAGGAGCTTGAGTGATGGGAAGCAGTTAGACTACAAGCAGAAAGGGGTGGTGAAATCCTTTGCAACTACTTCAGCAGATGTTGGTCCATCAAATAGAGATTCTTAGCTTCCTTGGTTTGGCGGGATATTACCGAAGGTTTGTTATAAATTTTTCATGGTTATCTAGTCCAATGAATAAGCTAACTCGGAAGGGTGTTAAGTTTATCTGGACAAAAGAATGTGATGATTGTTTTCATTAATTGAAAAGAAGATTGGTGAATGCTCCAGTTTTGGAACTACCTTCCAGGAATGGTGAGTTTGTTATATACAGTGATGCTTCATTGAAAGGACTTGTTTGCGTCCTAATGCAGAATGATCAGGTAATTGCTTATGCTTCACGACAGTTGAAAACTCATGAGGTAAATTACCCTACACATGATTTGGAATTAGCTGCTGTTGTTTTTGCTTTAAAAATTTGAAGGCATCATCTGTATGGAGTAAAGTGTGAAATATATACCGATCACAAAAGTTTAAAGTATATATTCACTCAGAAAGAGTTAAACATGAGACATAGGAGATGGCTATAATTAATCATGGATTATGATTGTACAATTCATTACCATCCTGGAAAATCAAATAAATTGGTTGATGCTTTGAGTCGAAAAAATAATGCTTCATTAACAATGTAGCGTTTGGAACGTGATCCTTTGGTTAAGGATCTGATGAACTTTGGCAAAGAAGTTGTTGGTGCAGGAAGTCCTTCTGTTTTGTTTCAGGTATCAGTGAGATCTTTTCTATCAGATAGAATCAAGCAATCACAGAAGCAAGACAATGAGTTGCAGAAAAAGGTAGAGCTGGTTCAGAAAGGTAAGTTGCCTGAATTCAACATTGATAATGATTGTGTTTTGAGATTTGGGAAGATATTGTGTGTGCCTAGTGATTCACAATTGAAGAGAGAGTTGTTATGTGAAGCTCATTGTTCTCCATTTTCATTTCATCCGGGCAGTACTAAGATGTTTAGAGATCTGCGGGAGTATTACTGGTGGGATGGAATGAAAAGAGATATTGCTGATTTTACTGTGAATTGTTTGACTTGTCAGCAGGTTAAAGCAGAGCGGCAATTACCGAAAGAGATGCTTCAGCCTTTACCAGTGACAGAGTGGAAATGAGAGAATATATCCATGGACTTTGTTGTTGGATTACCGAAGACATCTCGAGGTAATAATGCAATCTGGGTTATTGTTGACCGCTTGACCAAATCTGCTCATTTCCTTGCTATACGAGATACTTTCTCTCTTGATCAACTTTCCCGTTTGTATCTTAAAGAGATAGTCAGGTTACATGGAGTTCCTCTCTCCATTGTATCAGATCGTGATCCCAGGTTTACTTCTAACTTTTGGAAAGTCCTTCAAACGTCGTTGGGTACTGAATTAAATTTTAGTACATCTTTTTCATCCTCAATCAGATGGGCAGTCAGAACGAACAATTCAGACATTGGAGGATATGCTATGAGCTTGTTCTATGGATTATCAGGGAAGTTGGGACCAACATCTTTCTTTGGTTGAGTTTTCATATAATAACAGTTTTCATTCCAGTATACAGATGGAACCATTCCAGGCATTATATGGGAAGCGGTGTCGAACTCCAACTTTCTGGGATAAATTGGGTGAAAGGAAGTTGATGGGACCAAAATTGGTAGAAGAGATGGCAGAAAAAGTTCAGCTGATTCAGAAACACATGAGAATAGCTCAGAGCAGGCAGAAGAGTTATGCGGATAACCGGAGGAAGGATCTATCTTTCGAGGTAGGTGATCATGTTTTTCTCAAGGTTTCTCCTTGGAAAAGTGTGATGAGATTTGGTAAGAAAGGAAAGTTGAGTCCAAGGTTTATTGGACCACAAGAAATTCTGGAGAGAGTTGGATCAGTTGCATAACGAGTGGCTTTACCTCCGAGTTTATCTCAGGTACACAATGTTTTTCACATTTTTATGTTGAGAAAGTATATGCCAGATCCATCTCATGTTTTGAGTCCAGAGGTAGTTCAGCTGGAAGAGAACCTATCTTATGAGGAACAGCCGGTCCAGATTCTTGACCACAGGGAGAAAGTGTTACGGAATAAGGTGATTAAGCAGGTAAAGGTTTTGTGGAAAAACCACATGATTGAAGAGGCAACATGGGAATCTGAAAATGCAATGACGGATAATTACCCTCATTTATTTGATAAGTAAATAAATTGCGGGGACGCAATTTTCTAAAGGGGGGGAAGGATGTAACATCCCAAGTAAGTAATGAATAATAGATATTTTTATCTATGTCTATTAATGATTAAGATAGTGTTTTAGAGGCTTAAAATGAAAACAAATCCAATCTTAAGCATGGAATACACTAATATTCTTAAAAGATTGTTTTACTGCCTTATGATGGAAAACCCTTTTTAAATATATCTTTTGAAAATTTTATAAACTATGTTTTTCAAAATAAACTTATTCGTTATTATTGGGACATCAAAATTTACTTTGTGTGAATTTTTGGTATTTTTCTGACAATGTTCATTTTTTTAATGAATAGTGAAAAATACTGCATTTTACATCAAAACTATTTTTTAATATAATTTATTTATATGATTAGATTATCTTTTGAATTGGTTTTGAAGTGAACTTAGAATATATATTTACCATTTAATCCAATAGTGGTCGTTGAAATTAATTTCACTTTGAAATCGGACTTAAACTAGTGTCAATCTTTTAATACTTATTGTTTCATAAAAACACGCTATTTGCTCTGACAGCGGGAATTAATTATTAAATTAATTAATGTGAATTATATGTTTTGAATTTTGTAAAATAGACTTCATTTTTGAATTTGTAATATCAAATATAGCTTAGGGTGAATTTTTGGTAATTTTCTGAAAAACTTCAATTTTTGATGAATAGTGAAACCACTAAGTGGTACTTATAAAGATTGATTTTCCGTTTAAATGAAATTTTGCCATCATTGAGTTTTAAATTTCAAAAAACCGACATACATGGTTTTCATTAAGAAGTAAAATGTGGTTCAATGAGATTATAATAATTTTTTGGTGAATAGTAACTTATTAAGTTCTTAATCGCGATTAGAGGTAATTAGTGTAATTTAAGGTAAAAATGATATTATAAGAATGTGAAAACACCATGACACTTATCCTACACCTATTGGGTGAGTCATGGCCGACCAAGACAAGCCATGGGCCAACTTGGGGACCCCATGGAGACACTTTGGTTGGGAAATGTCATAAATAACTTTTTATTAAATGTTAAAGTAAAAATGACACAAACATAATATGTTTTACGAAAAAAAAAATTATATGGGGTTATAAAGATCAGATTTTTGATTATAAATAGTCATTGGAAATCTAAAAATATTTCCTACATCACAGTTGTTTTATAATTTTTAGACATTAAATAAATTAAATTATGTATGACATAATAATGATGCAGCGATGACATCATTATTTGACGATTTAAATAAAATGGAAAGATAATGTAAAATATATAAACTAAACATGTCCAAAACTTATTGGATGGGTGGATTTCGAACCCTTATCACCTTATCCACGAATTATATCAATGTGGGACCTTTTAAAACCGAAACACATTTTCAAATAAAGTAATATTTCTTTACTTTCCAAAAGTGCCCCTCCTCTCCTCTTATAAAGGGCCCCCACCTCTACCTCATTTCACACACTCCTCAAGCCTTTGGCTCGGCCAGCCCCTGCCCATTTACTCTCTCCACATCTCTCTCCTCATCCTATAGGATTACCTTTGGGCAGAATCCTTTCAAAGGAAGCCTTTAGGCTCAAATCAAAAGGAGTTACACTTTTAAAGGTAATTCATTCTCTCTTGTTCATTTGTTTTATTTTGCTTCTCCAACCCTCTAAACTATTTTTATTTACTTCTTTTGTAACAACACCAGTATATTCAATATACTAGGATGTTGTTATAAGATTTATTCGAGCTACACTCTCACACAACTACATCAAATGGTTAAAGAACATACGGTTTCCGTGGATGGCGAAATTCTGCCTCCCGAAACGATGATTGTTCAATACTCTTTTAACACCTTCAAAGGTGGCCATTATGATGTCACTATTTTTATATATGATATATAATATGTTTATTTTTTTCTTTAAGCTTCTGTATTTTTCATTTTGGGCATACTTTTATGGTTTTACATTATGGGTAAACACGATATCTTCATTTAAGGAAGTGCGGACTACCGCCCCCTCAAAGTGATGTGATTCGTTAATGCCATATGTGGGACGTGTAAAGGATAGATTTAAAGTTATTATATATGATGTTATACTGGAATTATAATATAACTCTATATCATTATTATTTCATTCCATTAAAGTATGAGATAGAAATGAAAGTAGCGTTCATGTGTACGTACGGCTTACCGTCTCCATGAACGATGCATTTCATTTCTTATCCCCAAATGTAATGTACTATTAAAAGTACATGTATATAATGGATATATATAATTAATGATATATCTAAATGATGAATATAATTCTGGAATTAAAATATACATACCTCTCATTTAGTTTTAATTCCATTAATATGACAAAGAAATGAAAGTAGCGTTCATGCGTACGTACGGCTTACCGTCTCCAAGAACGGTGCATTTCATTTCTTACCTATAAATGATTATGTAATATTATAAATACATGTATATGATGGATATATATGATATATATGATATCCAAATCAGGAACTTCATTCTGGATATAAAGAAATTTTGACCACACGAACAACATGTAATTGTAAGAAGTCAACTTTCGACTTAAGAACCAAATATTGACAAAACAAACATTATTAACTTAAATGGTTACATAATGTTTATAACATAGAAATAAGTGATATAAAAGGAATAATGAACTTTAAAAAGGTTCTTAATCAAGTATAAATTAACTCAAGTTTATTATTCAGGACGCTAAAGAACGATCGATTCAAGTCGGACCCGAGGTAAGGGACTTCGTCTCAATCACCTTTCATTGAGGCATATTTCGTTTTATACACAACTTTCATTTATACGGTGTATTAACCCCTTTGACTTTTACTTTTATACAAAAGGAATCTTTTTCTACGAAGCATTTTACTAAACGAAAAAAAGGAATGTTTTTTTAACGTACGCGGTGACAACGACTTTTTCCACCGCCGCGAGTATTATTTGGTCTTTGGCTTTCTTGACAAGCCGTAATGTTTTAAGAATAAAATAAATACCATATACTCTCTTATGTATTTTGGTATTGAAAATGGTTTTGAAAAATGATTCTATTATGTCAATATATTTATTATATATTGTGATTGAAATGTGGAAATGTTATCTTTCCTTTATATTGGTTTTTTGTTTTATGATTTTATATTGGTACTTGGACATTTTAACGGGTGGTTACGTTATAAACCATATGACGGGTGGTGCCGTGAATACAAGGATGGGTGGTTACGTTATAACCTCCAATGCATAGGGTATGGAAGTCGGCCGTATGGCTATTCCATTAAGTATGTATGGAAATTGGCCGTATGGCTATTCTCTTAAGTGATATGTGTGGAAGTCGACCGTATGGTTATTCCACTTAAGTATGTTTATGTCCCAAGTTACCTTTATAAATGTTATGTGTTCTTTTTATGGATTTTATGGTAATCCTTTGGTTACAAAAAGGTAAGTAATGATACTTTATTCAGTGAAGAGTTTTTACAACTTCATGAAGGTGAAGGTATTACTTTGATAGAGTATACATGGTTTACTTGATTTTGAAAAACTAACAGTTTTCATTCTTTGTGTATCCCTTACTGAGATTTTTATGCTCACCCCAAGTTTTTTTGAAATTTTTTTCACAGGACTTAATGTGGAATAAGGTCTAGGATGGGATCAAGGGAATTTCATGCTATATAAAACATGGAATTAGACATGTTTTTTTTAAGAGTTTTTTATTTATTTATGGAAACTTAGTAGAAGTGACTACTTTGTAATCTTTTGAGATGTAATAGTTATGTTCTAATTATCTAAAACTCTAAACCTGAAAATATCCTCAATGTGAATTATTATTTTAATTCAATATTAAGTAATGGTTAAGGCTGGGGCCTTACAATAATATTCATAACTTCTTTTGAACGGCTAGTTTGGTATGTCGAGGTGCGCTTGAACTCGATGATCTGTGTGGTGTAAGATATTAAATTACTCTAATGAACTAACATACTATGAAATCTTGGGGTGTTACAATATTAGAAATCACTAAGGGAAAATGAGAATATTTAAAATATTAAATAATCCTTAGGTTTCTATGATGTGAAAATTATTGAAGGAATCATAATTTTATTTTCATAAAGATAATGGGTGTTTTTTAAATTAATGTTAATATTATAAATATATAAAATAAATCCATTGAAATGGATGTCATCCCAAATATAATGTGCTTCTATTGTGAGGAGATGTGTGATTAATTAAACCAAGACAGTATGCTTCAAGGGAGACTACAAAATATGAACAAAATGGTGATGCCTAATCAATTTTGATTCGTATAGCTGAAGATATAGTTCCCAAAAATTTTGGTCTAAAGTACCTTAATGGAAAAATAAATGTTACGTAATGATTTATTTTATTTTATCTCATCACAAAATTTTATATATTCTATTTTTCTAAAAACATTAATTCACACCCATGCACCCTAATATATGATTTATCAATCAATACATGAAGTGGAAATTTTATTTCAAAAAGGAAATATATAAATATATATATATATATATTACTATAATGATGCATATAAATAAAATTATTACAATCATAGATACTATATCATTGATTGAATTTAATATAATCCCTTCTATTTATTGTATTTTTATATAAAATGAAAAAAAAATCATTTCTATTATAATAATTTTATTATTTAGGGATGAAATTTTGAGTCTCATATGTTGGTGGGTCTTTATGTGGACATTATGACTATATGTTAATGAATATGATGTTGTCATGTTCATTGATTTGAGATTAATTTGTGATATTTGTATGTTATGTTGCAAAATGACTATAGGAGGAATATGATAACAAAAAATATAGTGTCATTGTTAAAGAGTAAAAATGAAATGGTGTAGTTGTAATACTAATACTTATGATTATATTCATTGATATCATTATATTATATTGTTCTTGAATCTTTATGAGGCAATGTGGAAGTAGACCCTATATAGGAACATTTTAGATGTACTATTTATTCAATGATGTATTGGTGTTCTTCTTCTATATTTTATTTGGAGGTCATGAAGATGAAATTTCTTGAGAATATAAGAATTCGAACCCCTATAAATATTAATTATTATCCATGTTTAAAATGTAGATTATGATATTGATCATGATATTAATAGATTAGTGATTGGATCTACTAACAAGTTTCTCGCATTACACTTATATGGTATTTTCCATCAAAAATAATTTATGTTGTATAACATTGACATTCATTGGTCGATGATTTTTTTCATTATATCACGTTATGGATTGAATAGTTATATTTTAAATTTCATACAATTATATGGTGAATTCATCCATTTGGTGTCATTAATAAACATGATGATATTCAATAAACCTGGGGAAATTGGAGGAGGGTCTCATTGTTTATGGACATCATTTCAATAGGAATAGTATGGGTTCACAATGTTTTCATGTCATAATAATATCATTTTTTTGAAATATATTAGAATTGGTATGGATATTAGAGGTTGTCTATAGCGAGGACTACATTACATGTTATTTATATAGTATTATTTTTAATCAGAACATGATGTGAAAAATGGAAACTGGACACGACATGATATTTTATGGGCCCCTATTATATGATACAAATAATTAAAACATATAGAATATACAAATAAAATTCAAGTTTCATGTAAGGTTTATACTGTGGAAAGAACATGAAACTTGATTGTTTACAGATGTGGTTGAACATGAGTTGAATATGGGAAAGTTAAAATAAATTTAATTTAATTCATATAAATTAATTCCATGTTGAAAGGATTAGGATTTTTCATTCATTATATGTATATATAGATCTTGTGTGTTTTACATATGTTGTTTAGGGTGTGGACTTGAATAATTTATACCATTTTTGTCATTAAATAAATGAATTAGATGATGAGAATGGATATGGGTGGGGGTTGTTTCCTGAGATGCAATGTCAGGTAACTAAAAAGTATGAGAGGAAAATCATTTACGTAGATAAATATCCATGGTTGGGGAATCCTGGGAATTTTTAGTCATGATTTTCACTAGTGTAGTGTATTTGATTCCTCATGAAGTCACTCTGATGATGGTAGTTGCTCCAAATTTGTAGTTAATGTCTCATGAAGAATGTGTTTAGGATTATGGATTCTAAAATATTGTTCTACATACTGTATTCCAATTAGAAATTAAAGAAATTTAGATCTGTGGGTTTCTCTACAAAAATAAGGGATCTTGAGAATGTGATATCATAGTTTCAAAGTCAATGAAATTTGGCATGATTCCCAGAACCATAATGATTATTATGTGTCCATGATTATTTTTCATAATAAGGTTTTACATAAAGTTATCTGATATGAATTAATTCCATTCAAATTTCCTATATATTTATGTTTTGTAATGATGGAAAATGTTATTGAACATTTTTATTCATATAATGGATTTCCAAAATAGTGATTTTAGCTTGTATTAATATATTGACCATTACTATAAATATCACTAGATGATGTTGAATTATGAAGTTATATGTATACAATCATTCAGGTTTTCAATTTCATGTTAATGAAACTCGATTGCATGAACACCCCTATAGTTTCTATTTTATTTATTTGATTAATGTTCCTTGGGTTCTAGTATCAGTTTTAGGTATTTTATAATTATGATATCGTTTTGTTTTCAATTTTAGAAGAATATAATTTCATGATCCTTACATATTTATTGTAGGTTATTCAACAAGAATTATCATTACATGAACATGTATTTTGTTTTGTTTTCCTATGTTAGTAGAATTTCATTGTGCATGTGGTTTCTCTAGAGGTTTTTTAAGTAGATCCATCAATAGTTGAGGCATTTTACACCATTGTAGTACCCATGAATTATTTAGGGTTACACAAGTTCCTTATAAATTTATTATATCATCGATGTTTCTTTTCTAACAACTCCCATAATTCATCCCTATTTATTATTAAAAAACTTATTTCTAATATTTAATGGAAATTTAATTGTGTTCTTATAGAATGTAAGTTTCTTTAATTTCTAATTAATTTTTTATTAGGATTTTTTAAAATTCATTTTGATATATTATTGTGTGTTTATTGACGAACATGTGATGTTTTTGGTTCCCTTTTGAGTGTTGGATCAGTTGTCCGAGTGGACCTCTATTGGTTTTTTCTATATGATTATAGATATTCAATGATGTCTTTGGTACAATATGAAAATGTAATAATTGTTCTGTCACACAATAGGGGATAGTGTATAGGACATAAATTGTTGGACCATAGAATATAGCGGTATATTGTTCCTGGGATCATACTGTAATCCGCACGGGTTGTGTCGTGATGGTGATTACTCGATGGTTGGATCCATATGTGTGGGAAAGATATGTAATAGTATATGTATTTCACATCTTGATGGACAAAACATAATGGTTATACACTATCATAGTGCAATATATAATTTATTCCCCTTCAGTCTTATTTCAACTTGGTGTTGGACAAGGGACAAAGACCTCTTACTTGAGAGAATCACACTAATACCCCTTGGTGATGTTAGAAGAGGGTTCATATCATGAGGTTTCCTCTCAATAACCCATAAAGGACCTTCCAATATAATTATTAGGATCTATGTTCCATGAAAAAATAATAATGGTCATTTCATGATCCATTGATCGGTTATATTAGTATGGAATGTGGGATTTGTTAAATTTATCATGTTTCCTAATTGAAAAAACCTTAGGATCTCTTCCTTCATGTTTATTAAGTGGAATGGAGATCCCTTTTTGTTCTACCATTCCATTATTTTGTACAAATTCAATATGTTCCATTCATATGGGTTTCATTATACATATTAAGTCTTTGGTCATTATCTTCATTCTAATTTTTCATATTCATTGATTCCTCATTATGTTTGTTTAACAAACATGGGTTTTGGTGAGATTATTATATCATATTATGGTAAACTCATTTGTTCAATTGAATATTTCTTTTAAAACATGTATTGGATGTCATGATAAGAGGAAAAAAGATTAATTTATTATTTTTCATGGTATTTAATTTTTGAATTTTTTTAATGGAATTTAAATAATATTACAAAATTTTGAAAATGAATAGGGTGGTTATTTTATAGATTCATTGTCGCTTATGATTTTTTACATTATCAGAGTAGAAGACACTAATTTTCTTGTTCATTAATAAAACAATTTCATAGACTTTTTGGAATATGTAATTCCAATGTAGAATTTTTTGGGAATGAATGGATTATTAATTTGATGTTATAGGAGTTCATGGTATTAGAGGTTGTCTATAGGAGGATGGGATAAAATTATTTAAAAAAGGTTGTTGAAAGTGGAATTTACATTAATATTTACCTTGATCAATGGTGATATTATGATTATTTATTCATTAACATTATATTATACTATATTTCATCACATTCTGAAAATATAGAAAAATTTGGATGTGATCACATTGAACACAATACTGTAGTCTACTGCATGGTTTTAGAAATGGTTTGATTGTAATGTATTACTTAATTTATTTACATTGGTCCTCTATGAAATAATTATTAGATTCAATTTATTTTATAGAATAAATTTATTTTCCTTTTTAAAATTTTATATGAATTTTTTTATTTAAAAGGAATTTTACTGGATAAGTGGTGACATGATAAAAATAATTTGAAATTATGTTAGAAACTGAGTTTTATAAAACATGCCATAATTTAAATTTTATATGGACTAGATATTAGTAAGATGTAATTTTATTATGTTTCTAAATATTTTATGAATTTGAATTTGGATCAGTTTTTGGAGGTTTTTCATAAGGGTTTAGTGTTATATTTATTTATATTCATTAGACTTAATGTTGGTAATGCAATAATTTATAATTATTGACTTATTTTAGTTTTATAATAAAATTAATTAATATTACGATGTGTTACTATATAATGATTCCAGATTTGGATTTTTAGTTATAATGATTTCTTGGTATAAAATTTTCTTGTTGGTCCTAATTAATGTAATTTTCCCATAAGGGTTTCAAATGGGTAAAATGTCTTCAGAATTATAGATCCAGTATTGGATTTAAGATGATAAATGTTGTTACCCACTTCAATGTAGTTGGCCCTAATTGATATGTTTAAATAGGGGGAATATTCGGATGACTTCATTGTCTATAAAATGATTTTGGGTGATAAGTTACTTTATTTATTAATTTTTTATGAACATGAATATTTATCATGGGTGTATCCCTAAAAAGTATAAATTGGTGTATCAAAGGGTTTTCTAAGTGGTGTTATTATGTGATGTTTTTGTTACATAAATGATTATTGTAGATATAAATGATTACATCCATTTACATAGTGGAAAGAATTAAGTAAATTATATTATTGAATAGTATTATATATGGATTTACACTACTTGAGTTAAAATTGGAATTCATGGACAACCATGTGTGATATAGTTTGATCCAATCTGTACCATATTTGTGAAGAGATGTTATAATGATGGAGATGATAACCCATTCATATGGGGTTTGGGTTGACTACATTTATGGATGTACTCCCAAATTAAAGTTGGTATGGTCATGACTTTGATAATAATCTAATCCAAAGGTCATTTTTTGGGTACGTGATATGAGTTGCATCTCATGTAAGGGTTGGCTTTGTGTCCACTAATGATATCCCTCTATTTCGTGGAGTAGGGTTGCGTAATATTTGTAGTGTCCTTACTTATGGGGAATATAATGGGTACATATTTTTATCCACCACTGTGATGAGGGTTTGTGTGGGTACTATAACATTATACCTCACTTGAGGGGGTTGTGTTGGATATAATATTGAGGGTACTCACAGATGAATTTTTTGATGGAAATAGTTTTGACATCCCTTCCAAGGGTGTATGTTGGGTATAAAGAATGGTTATCTTTATAAATAACTATGATATATTTTTTATTTTCATTAGACGATATAGTTATTCTCAAGTTTATTGTTCTACAAATTAACACAATATAACCTAATTTCTATTCTTGTAAATTCATTTTTTATATAAAACTATGTTAGTGTGTTTTGTGAGAAAAGGTATCATATTATTGTATTAATTTAATGAATATATACTTTATCATAATATATTTTTTTGAAAAATTATGTAATCTTTCAAGGATTTTTCTGTCTCACACCTAACCATTTAAATGTCTAGTTATTTGAGGTATGTTGGTAGATCATCATATTTTATATCATGGATATGTATTGTTTGGAGTTATAAATATGGATCAGGTCTAGTAGCTCTTCACATCCAAGGAATAGGCATGATGATTATTTGAGTATTTCTAGTAGACAATATAGTTACATTTTATTTATTTTTTCCCTATCTATATGCTAATATGGAATTTTTTATATTATGATTCCATGTTTACATGATTTTAAAATTTTATTCTTGAAGCACTATGTATATACTTTCACTAATATATATTAAAAACAATATGGACCGTTTTTGATCCCATATATGACTAAAATAATCAATATATATTATTTATATAGACAGGTCATTCTAATATTTTCATAGTTTTTGGTAGGACCATTGAGACTTAATTTTTATGAAATATTCTCCATATAACATTATTATGGCCATTACACTAATTGAAACGTCTTGAATATGAGGATGTAAACATGTGGTCATGTCACATAACATTCTAGGTATAAATTTCTTTATCTAGTTAGAGGTGTTAAAAATTGGCATCATAGCATATTTTTGATAGGTATGTGTTAGTAAGAGGTGGAGTTATGTTATTATGACTTGAGATGTAGACCAATATCATTCCAAGCCTACTTGTATTAGGATGGGAACAATAATTCATTGTGATTTAAGATATTTGGACATTTAATTATAGGATGTCAGTGGAATTTTATTAGTTTATAAATCCCAATGTTGGATGATTCAGACTCGATATGAGTTATCGGTTTTGGTTAGAATCATGTTATTTATCCATGATTCATAATAGTGTCATTATTATGGTGTTATAAATGCACAACTATGTAGTTTTGTCAAAAATGATACCATGTAAAAAATTATTACTTATTTATGTAATATATAATATAATAGATATTTTATCAAATATAATACAATGGGTGACTATATTAATATTTATTCAATGTGATTGTTTTGAATGGTTTTTATTTGAATTTCTTACCTCCATTTCAAAGTTTTGTGATTAGTTGTTTCATGAAATTAATAGTTTTGGAATTGTGTAAAATTGGGGAGAAATGAATAAAATATTCTAATTAGTGGATTTAATAAAATAACCATAATATTTTGGTTATTTTTATTTTTTTTATAAATTTTGTATTTTCAGAAATATGGAGCACAGTGGATTTGAAATTAATTATCATAGTTGATTTTAAAAATTATGTACATTTTGGGTAAATTAAATGTGTCAACATTGTTGAGTATTTTTTCGAATTTTAATCTTTACTGAATAAAATTGGATAAAAAAGATTGAAATAAAATCTCAGGTAATATTTGGATTAATAAAACATGTTTTTATTGGTATTTAAAATAGGAAAATCATCACTATATAAACAAAACTGCATGGATCTTTGGCATTAATCCAGAAGAAACTCAATTACTATACTTTTTTATCTTATTTTGTTCCATCTATTTTTTAATGTATAATTAAAGGACAAATGATGTGATTTTTCCAGTTAGCATGGGTTTTAGTAAAGTATATGGTTTATATATATATATAAGTTTTTTGTGGTTTTAGTGGTTAATCAGAACCATCCATTGTTATTGAATTGTGTGTTTAGTGGGTATACCGTAAATGCTATTGAAAATTTTATTATGGTAGCCATGATGGATTTAAATTTGGTGTTTGTTTGATATTTATACATATGTTAAGTGGTTTTTTCAACATTGAGTACATTTTTTATATAGAATTCATATATTGGAGGGAACTATTCCATGTATCAAATCATTATTAGTATAACCTAATAATAGGAAACCATATATGTTATAGGTGGGTTAATTGTTGGTGTTTCTCCATTTTCTGAATTTATTACATTGGATTTTAGATATTTTATAGATTTATAGTGGGCATCATGTGGGGTTGTTTTCAGAGTCCAATAGTGTTTAATATATGAAGAGTAATTCTAAAAATACTCTTATTATAACACCATGAATCATTAGTATGAATTTATCTTTTTAAATAAAATAATCCTGATCAATATCTTATGACATTTAAAACATAGGAAAATATTTAATAATATAACATTATAATATAAAAAGAAAAAATGATAACTTTGGAAATAATTTATTTTAGTTCACTTAGGATAAGTTCTTTCTACAAAAGGAACTATAACTTTTATTTTAAAAGAATCAATTTCTTAATGTGTTTATTTAAAAGTCAATTATTTTAATTAGTGAATTTAGAAAATTTAAATATATTTATTAACTATATATTCAGTTTAAATAACATATATAATATTATTTTGTATTATTTATAATTATTTATATACTAATTTTAAGATAAAAATAATTATTCTCCCATGAAAAAAATTAATGTACGCTATTAATTTTTGACATAAAAATTAAATTAATCAATATATTTGATACATTGAAATATAATGTGATGATAATATATAAATTCCCATATATATATTATTTTAATTATGATTGTAACGTAAAAAATAAGACTTAACTCATTTTGTAATTCAAAATTCCATTTGTCTAAAAATTATTATTGCACATTTGAGTGATGATATTGGAATAAAAGTATTCAATCATTAAAAATTTAACATAACAAAAAATATCTATATTTTATATATTAATGCATAAAATGGGCTATGATTTCAATTAATATTTTATTCTTAATGAATAGTTACCATGGTCTACGTTTATTAATTGGGTTATGGATAGAATGGGTTAAAAGGGGTTAAAACAGAATGATATGCCATTTAATACTTTATAAATATATCATTATTCTCATTGGTTAATTTGAATTCAACCACCTTCAAATCATCAATTAATGTTAGGAATTTTATATCCCCAATACTTGAGTATTTCATTTGTTATATTTAAATATACATAATATTTACCATGATTTCACTCCAAAATGATATACGAGGGATTCTTCTCCCCTTACTAATCCAAATAATTGTGAACCTTATCTCAACAATGATCCATATAATTCACTTCTCAAATATACATCAAATATCTTATATGTTTTATAAACACTAAAATTCCAACATATGAGTTCATAATTTGTATGATTAAAGATATTATCCAATGATGGTGAAATCTTCTTGCATATGTGAATTTAATATATTTATT
This sequence comes from Viscum album, assembly GCA_963277665.1. Lineage (NCBI taxonomy): Eukaryota > Viridiplantae > Streptophyta > Magnoliopsida > Santalales > Viscaceae > Viscum > Viscum album. Next base: position 593,285,201 of record OY728162.1, on the reverse strand, counting down.
CTTCTACACTCTTATAAATTATTCTATACAAAAATATATAATTACATATGTATCATTTATATATTGATATTTTATTATGTTAATTAATAACCAATTCTCATTCAATCCATCTAACATAAATGTAAAAATTCACTCAAGCATGTGAGGGGGAATAACATCCACAATGAAAAATATATTAATTTGTATAACATAATCTCATATAATTTAATAAGGATATTATTAAATTTATTAAAATAATATTTAGGAAATTAATATATTCATATAATGATAACTAAAATATAATTTCATTCTTTTTCAACTATTTGTAATATGGAAATATCACATCTGTATACATGAAAATTATGACCTCTATAAAGTGATGTATTTCAATTTTCATTAATGCTTAATATGATTAGTAATAGAAAATAACATTTAGATATATATAATAATTATCATATAATTAAATAATGTAATTATAAAATATTATCTACATTTCTTTCAGTTTACTTTTATAAAATTAAAGCATTATTCTCTTGTATGTGCGGACAAGCACCTCAATGGACGATATATTTCATTTTCATATCACTGACATTAATGCATTGATAAAAAAGTATAAATAAATAATAAACATAATATTAAAGACATTATTTATATCCAATTATAATAAATATTTGTCAAATGTGAAAGGATAGGAATTTCAAAACAAAAAAATGAAAAATAGAATAGGTTTCACATGATATTTTTCATAGTGGAGAATAATTAATAAATTATAAATTATAAATTATAACTGAATTAAATTTTATACATTAATTATTAATATTGGATTTTTAATGATATATTAAAATTTATATTTATTGTAGTGGAGTCTGAATCATTTTTGAAATAAGAAAAGACAGTTGCTTTGGATTTATGATACAATAACATCATTAATTGGCATTTTTTCATGAATGTTATTTGGGTAGTTGTATTATTTATCTATATTAAATACCATATAATTATTATCATCTATTTATTTTATAATTTTTCATGTACTTGTTATATTTTCCCCTTACTGGTACTCACAAAATAATGGATGTTTTTTAATTAAAATATTGAATTATTTATTATTTTATAAAAATAATAATTCTTCATCATGTCCATGTTCATCATTTTTTTCAAATATTTTTTTTACTAAATTGGTCAATTAATTTAATTATAAACTTTCTTTTAATTTTATAAATTTTTTAAAAATGAATCATTTTATCATTGGAAGTATGTTTCAATTTTTCATTCTTTTAAAAATAAAAATAATATTGTTTTTAAAAAAATATATTTTTCATCATTATAATTTGATCACTTAATTACTAATTATAAAAATTAATCAAAATATTTTAATTTTTTTAATAAAAATATATTTTTTTAATAATATTTTGTCATTAGATGTTTTTTACAAAATGTAAATAATATTTAATAAATTAAAAATTATAAATGGCGATGAATACAGTGGAATCCCCAAAAAATTGTGTGGTGGCGTTATATAAACTAGTTATATATCATATTAGGTTAAACAGTTTCATCCCCTTATCTTTATATAATGAAAATGTAGTTATTCCATATATATTACATGATCTATGATACCACTGTTTGTAAAATGTTTCCCCAAGGTCTTACCTCTCCATCATCAACCTTGTCAAAGACGTTTTTGTACATTCATTTATTTTGGCATCCAAATTTAGTCATTTTTAGATATCAATGTATTATTATTATAGGCATGTTAGTCATAAATGGAGATTTATAGATTTTTCATTTGTGAGATTAGTAACCAATATCCACATCACTAATAATTTTCTAGTTATTATGGATATCAGAAAGGATTTATCAATTTCATAGAGTTCAATCCAATTCATTTACTAATGGTTTGATGGTGTGGTACCCAGTTTTCTATTTGGTGACTGAATGTGTGACACCCCACCCCTACCTCATTGGCTTGAGGAGACGGTGAGGATTACATGACCATAAGAGACGTTCCCAAAGTTCCAAAGGCTCGAAATAAATGGTGAGGGCTTCAAGAAAAAATTGGTTAAAGATTTGACCTTAAGAAAAATCCAACCCAAACATCCACTATCAATCAATATATGATTCATGTCAACCAAAACATTCATGCATGTATTCCCAAAGGAAAACCAAGTTGTCCCAAAATAACTCCCAAAACCAATAAAATCATCCATATTATAGTACAATGAAGAAGACACAACAAATGACCCAAAATAAGCCATGGAACACTCCAAGGATCTACACCAAGCTCAATGCTCCTCGCTCCACCCAGACATCATGATGAATCACTAAAAGAGGGTGATGCCTTTCTATTTCCAATGTCACGATACACAACATCTGCAAATACACCAACGTGCCAAAGCAGGGGGTGAGTACAACTACTCAATAGGATTTCCCCAAATGACTTCCCTACACACGCCACTAGGATAAAACCGTTAGCACATTTATATAAAACAGTTTATATAAATAATCACAAGTGCAACCATTACCATAAGCCAAACACATCCTTACCAAGCCATCTCACCCAAACCAAGAAACCTAGGGAAAGCCAAATAAACATAACACAAGGCATTTCATCAATTACATAATAGAGCAAAAATTTCTAACTTTCAAAGAAATGCACAATAACCCACCAAACGGTGGGACATCCACCCAACTCGTTCACCTATTCACAACAAAACAACATAAATGGTGGGACTTCCTCCCAACCCATTCACCTATTCACAACTAGAGGTACTTCGTGACCACAACTAATATGGTTGTTCTTCCGACCACTATCCAAAAAATTTTATAGTTAGACTTCCCTCCCACTTCATCACAACATTTCAACCATTCACAACCAAGCAAATAAACCACCAATGTCACAACAACATTCCATCAACCAATTCCATCGCATACAAATAAACTTCAATAAATAGTCTATTTATTGAAAACCATTTCCATTCCAAAACACATTTCAATAAACACAACATATTTATCAAAAACCATTTTTCATTAACCATTTTCCCAAATCTATCCCAACAACCTATTATAAAATCTCTATTTTAAAATCCACAAAAAGATCATTTCACTATAACACCCCTTTTAACAAAAATCACAAAATGGATTTCCAACCAACATCACATATCAAAACACTATTAATTTCATGCCAACCAAGTTAATTTTAACCAAAACTACTAGCTCTATCCATGTGGAGTCGAGAGAGAAACCACCTACCTTTAGGGATCTTGAGAAATCGACCCACAAGTAAATGCACCTCAAATCTGGAAAACGCACCACCGAAACCTCTCTAGATCCCTTCCCCAAACATTAATAAGCCTTAAAATCATCATTCGAGACAAACACAACCATATATCTACACAAAACAATTGTATATCTAGGAAACCAAGAAAGTGAGGGATGTATATCTAGAAGAAAACACAACGAAACCAAGATGAGAGACTTACCCGGGAGAAACCACCTTCAATCCACCTTGATACCCCTTGGAAAAGCTTCCAAACAGAGTGGGGGAACCCTTTCAACACCTGAGAACCAAAAAAACCTGATTGAGGATCGAGTGGGAGGAAGATTGGAGTGATTTAACTCAAGCCTAAGGGAGCCCAGACATAAAAATCCCATCTTTAAGTGGTTGTACGGTTAGTCTGCACGGTTTGGGAAACTGTGTGCTAATCTTGCGCACACTACTGCCTCAAGAGTAAGGGTCTGCATGGTTTCCTAGAACGGTTTAGAAAACCATGTGAAGGCCATGCGAATCCTACTGTCTCCCCCTATATGGTTTCCTAGAGAATCCGCATGGTTTCCACTAACCATGGTCAAACTGTCCGCCCTATGCAAATCCTCCAATCTCATTCAAAACCATTCCAAACTCTCCCATCATCTTCCCAACCCAACTCATGCAATTTAAACTTATAAAAAAGCATAAAAAATGCCACATACCATGAACCGGAGTTACTACATTCTCCCCACTATTTTTCGTTCCATCCTCTAACAATAGTGAATCCATCCTTTTTTCAAAGAGCTCGGGCCATTTCTCAACGATCTCTTTCTCCCACTCCCAAGTCTCCTTTTGAATCTAACCGTGTTTCCAAAAAAAGAACTAAACTGATACTTTTACCATGAAAGACATCCACTTTCCTATACACAACCTTCACTGGAGCATACAGCAATGAAACATCCAGTTCTAACTCAACCTGATCCCATCAAATCACATGGTCATGATCCGGCTGATACTTTTTCAACTACGACACATGAAACACATTGTGCACCGAACTAAACCTAGGTGGAAAAGTCAAATTATAATCCGCCTTGCCAACCTGCTAAAGAATCTCAAAAGGATCAATATACCTCAGAGATAACTTTCCCTACATCCCAAACCGAAGATGTCCCAACCTAGGAGAGATCCTCAAGAAAACAAGATCACTCACCTCAAACGTCAACGGCCGTCGATGATGACCTGCATATGATTTCTGACGACTTTGAGCTGCCTACATTATCTTCCTGATCAACATGATCTTCTCCATATTCTCCTGTAAAAGCCTCGGTCCAACCATCGAGGACTGACCCTTTTCCACCCAATATAGTGGAGAACGACACGGCTGCCCATACAACGCTTCAAACAGAGCCATATTTATGGATGCCTGATAACCATTATTGAACGAAAACTCAACCAATGACATGTGCTCCTCCCACGAGCCACCAATATCCATGACAAAATACCGCAAAATATCCTCCAATGTTTTTATCTTCATCTCAGATTGACCTTCTGTTTGAGGGTGATAGGTCATGTTCATAGTCAACTGTGTCCCAAGGGCTTGTTGTAAGGATTTATAGAAATGAGATGTTATCCTTAGATCTCTTTTAGATACAATCTAAACTGGAACACCATGCCTCATTACCACCTCCTAGAGATAGATATTGGACATATTCTCCACTTTATAAGATTCATGAACTGGAATGAAATGGGCCAACGTAGTTAGCCGATCCACTATCACTAAAATGTCATCGTGCTTTCTGACCGTTCTTAGGAGACATGTGACAAAATCCATCGCTATTTGCTTTTACTTCCAAAAACGGATTTGTAATGACTACAAAATTATTATTGGCCTATGATGATATGACTTGACTTACTGACAAGTCAAGAATCTCAAAAAAAACTCCGCCACACTTCTTTTCTTACCTACCCACCAAAACTGCGCTATCAAGGATTTATACATTTTCTGAATTCTAGGATGAACAGCCCACCTGGAATGATGATACGGCCTGAGAAGATCCTCTTAATGAGAAACTGGTACAACCATCCAATTCTGAAAATACAAAATTGTATCTCCATTCAGTTTACAACCCTCAATGGTCTCCCCACCATTGAGTCTCGACCCCATGGTCACATACTCACAATCTGATATTTGTGCATATTTAACCTATCAAAACAAGTCATCAATCATCAAAACCAAAAAAAAGACCACTCTATCACTCTGGTCCTCACATTCCAACCACATATTGGCAATAACCAAAATCAACTTCCACTTGTACGATGTCTGTTTTACCACCTAAGCAAAATATTTTCTTCTTAATCCATCTACCACTGAACATCCCTTACGCGGTGTGTACATCAAGTCAAACTCAAATATCTAGAGATATTAAATCCATATATTTTTCCTGATGTTCAAATCCCTTTGTGAGAAAATGTGTTTCAAGCTCTTATGATCTTTATATACCATGAATTTCTCACTAAAGAGATAATGACACCACACTTTCAAAGCATGGAACACTGTTGCCAATTCCAAATCATGATTTGGATAGTTCTTCTCATGCACCATCTACTATAGTGATTCATATTCAACCACATGATTCAATTTAATGAGAACGCACCCCAACCCTGATTTAGATGCATTGCAAGACACCACATACCATTTTCTTGGTTCTGGAAACACCGTGTTTGGTGCTAATGTAAGGTGACCCTTTAGCTCTTCGAAACACTACTGTCACTGGTCATTCCACTCAAATGGAGCATTCTTTCTTGTCAAATCATTCATCAGTGAAGACAAGTATGAAAAATAACTAACAAAACACCTATAATACCCAGCTAGACCAAGAAAACTTTGTATCTCAAAAACATTATTTAGCGGTTTCCATGAGATAGCAACATCTATCTTTTCTGGATCCACTGAAACACCTATTTGAGAAATCACAAGGCCATGTAAAAGAATTTACTGTATCCAAATGTCACACTTTGACAGTTTGGCAAACAACTACTGATCCCTCATGATCCCCACCACTTTCACCAAGTACTGCTCATGCTCCCCCATTGTTTTTGAATACACCAGAATATAGTCTACAAACACCACCACAAATGAATCGATATATATTTGAAATATTCTATTCATCTTAGCCATGAATACCACTGGATCATTTTTTAATCCAACAGGAAAAAACCACATATTCATATGGACATATCTACTCTTAAATGTTATTTTAGGAATATCATTCTCCCTCACCCGCTATAGATGATATCCAGACCTCAGGTCAGTCATGGAGAACCATTGGGCTCCCCTCAACTTGTCGAACAAATCATCAATTCATGGATGTGGATATATTTTCTTTATCATAACCTGGTTAAGTCGGCAATAATCAACAAAGAGCCTCAAAGTTCCATCCTCCTTTTTTACAAACAACACCAGTGTTACCCACAGAGACGTGCGAGGCTGGATAATCCCTTTGTTTTTTAACTCTTCCAAATGAAATTTCAATTCCCTCAAATCAGTAGGTGCCATCCGGTAAGATGGAAGTGAGGTAGGACTGGTTCCTGGAAGGAGATCAATCGTAAATTACACTTCTCTTACGGGTGGTAACCTAGATAATTATTCAAGAAAATCATCAAAGAATGGATCCACCATATTTGGAAGAACACTCTTCTCAACACTTTGTACATATTCGAATGACAACACCGCCAACTAATATGATAACGTGCCCACTACTGGTGCCAACAAAACCATTTCACCCTTCCTTTCATGCGTCTCTCATATAAAGAGATGTCTAATGCCATCGTGTGTCATAAAATCCATTGTCTATGCCTTTGAATCAATGTGGGCCTTAAACCACACTATCCAATCCATTTATAGGATTACATCATACCCATCCATCTCAAGAACTGAGAAATTCCACATTATATCAACCTCGCCCACAACAATACCACATGCTCTACACAATAAGGCTCGACACTCTCTTCAACACAGAGGAGTTTGATGTTTTAAAACTGGGGGCATCATTTCTACACTTAAACCCACCAACTCAACCTCATGTGTAGCAATAAAAGAGTGAAAAGAACCTGTATCAAACAACAATTTCATAATGATTAAATTTATAATAATAGTACCTCGCACCGTGGCTGGTCTCAAATGATCGTCCACCACAAACTACTCAGTTCCATCAATGATTGTTTTTCCACACTATGCACTTTATTACCCTGCTGAGGTGTCGTGGTATTCTGAGAATCACAAAGACGTACATTACTCTGCTATCGAAGGGTATGTTGTTGTCCCCATCCCGTCGAAACATACGACGTCTGCGATCCCTGAGGAGTTTCACGCACACTTGGCCTTGGTGCATTTAAAAAATAATGCTATAGATGTCCCATATTTTTAAAATTATGTGATACTCAAGGTTTTGTTATACAATCCTGTTTGATTTGGCTCATAGAACCACATTGAAAACATCCCGGCTTGCACTAGGGATTCAGAAGAAGATTCAACGATCCTGCTGTCGGATTATGTGTCATGCCCCGCCCTGGGAGTAAGTGTCCCTCCTTCGCTTGAACCAAGCATTAGAGTTCCCACTATTCCCCATGGGTACCACCATGCTTCGCCCACCCGAGGTTCCCAACAAATCTCACTCATCCACCAAGGTTCTATTCAACCTCTCCGTATAATAATCTATACACAACACCGCAATATTTGAACAGATTTCTTTCCATAACCCCGCTTCAAATATCCTTTCCTTCAACGACGTGCTACCCGCCACCTCAGGTGTAAACCACACTAATTTCATAAACTTAGCTACATAATTCGTCATAGACATAAGCTCTTGCTTCAAACTGAATAAATCAGTCATATGCTGAATTCTGAACACATGTTAGTAGAATTGTTTATTAAACAAATTCTCAATGCCATCCCATGTCACACCCTGGTCCATCCCCATTTGGACTACTAACTCCCACCATTGAAGGGTGTGGTATTCCAACATAAATGTGTCCAACTTCACTTTTAACTCTACTGGTGTTCCCAAGAGGTCAAATATCTTGTTCATTATGTTCAACCATGCTTCTTCCCTCTCTGTCTCCAAATCACCCTTGAAGATTGGTGGATTCTAGTTTTTGAAACTGAGCTTCATGATCCACATGACTTGGTTCATCCACATTGTTTCCACATTCCAATGCTTGGAAAGATTTCACTATACTCTACACTAACTTCTGATTCACCTTAGGCTCAGGTGAAACCATGTTCTCATCAGCCACTTCTGGTTGGTCCCTACGATGCCTACCTGGTACCATTTCTATAAATCGAAATTAAACTACCATGAGTCTTACTTCGACAGACATCACGAAATACCATTTCAAATCACATTGAACAACACTATAGCATAAGGCTTTCCACATGTTCACATTTTTCATGTTTCACCATTTTGAAAATCAAACCGTTTTCGAAATACCAATTTATTCATATTACAATTTCACACATTCACATCACACAATAAATAATTATATCCCATTGAAATATGCATCAAAGAGGGAAGTCATTTCTAACTTATATGCCATGCACATGTCATTGGCTACGCCCATGACAATGAGCTTTCCAATGCCTATAACTGTCTCCAAAACACTTTTTTACCCAACTCCCTGGTTACTTTAAATTTTGCATAAGAGTGTTAAAAACATCTTTTTACGCTATACATTCCATGTTCTGACATTCCAACACCTTTCTACAATGCTGACTCAATGAATTTACCACAACGAATGTCAACACCAAAACCAATGATCAACACCAATGATCAAACAACTTCACCCACATAAATTCTAAGGACCGAACAAACTAATACCACTCGTAACACCCCGCATCTACCTCATTGGCTTGAGAAGGAGGTGAGGGTTACGTGGCCTTAAGAGACATTCCTATGGCGCCATTAGATGTAAATAAATGATGAGGTATTTGAGAACAAATTGGGGAACGATTTTCCTTTAAGACAAAACCAACCAAACCATTCGCCATCAATCACGACATGATGAATGTCAACCAAAACATTCAAGAATGTATTCCCAAAGGACAAAAATGTTGTTCCACAATACTACCCAAAACCAATACAACCTTCCATATCAGAGTACTATGCAGAACACTCAACGAAAGACCCTAAATAAGCCAAGGCACACTCCATGGCTTCACACCAAGCTCCATGCTCCATGCTCCACCCCGACATCACGATGCACCACTAAAGGAGGGCGATGGCTTACATTTTCCCACGTCATGATAAACAACATATGTAATGACACCAACGTGCCAAAATAGGGGGAGAGTACAACTACTCAGTTGGATTTCCCCAAATGACTTCCCTACACAAGACACTAGGATAAAACCATTGGCACATTTATATAAAAAAGTTTATATAAGTAATCACAAGTGCAACCATTACCATAATCCAAACACATCCTTACCCAGCCATCTCACCCAAACCAAGAAACCAATGGAAATCCAAATAAACATGCCATAAGGGATTTCATCATTTACATAATTGCAGAATAATTTCCAACATTCAATGAAATTCATAAAAAACAACCAAATGGTGGGACTTCCGCAAAACCTGTTCACCCATTCACACCAAAACAACCAAAATGGTGGGACTTCTGCCCAACCCATTCACCCATTAACAACTAGCGATACTTCCTGGCCACTACTCATATGGTGTTTTTTACGACCACTATCCATCACCTTTCATAGTGAGATGTATGTCCGAATTCCACACAAAATTTAAACCATTCGCAACCAAGCATATAACCAACCACTATCACAACAACATTCAATCAACCAATTCCATCGCATACCAATCCACTTCAATAAATCATCCATTTATTGAAAACAATTTTCCATGCCAAACCACATTTTAATATAAACAACAACTTTATTGAAAACCATTTTTATCAACCATTTTTCCCAAATCAATCTCAAAAACCTATTTTAAAATCTCAATTTTAAATTCCATAACAATAGCCTTTCACCATAAAACCACTTTTTCCCAAAAATCCCCAAATGGATTTTCTACCAACTTCGCACATCAATACACAATTAATTTCTTTCCATACAAATTAACTGTAACCAAAACCACCAGCTCAAACCATGTTGAGTCGAGAGGGAAGAGACCAACCATTAGGGTTCCTAAGAAATCGACCCACAAGAAACCACACCTCAAATCCGGAGAAATCACCAACGAAACCTCTCTAGATCCATTCCACTAACATTCATAATCATTTAAATAATCATCCAAGGTAAACAATTCCCTCTATCTACCCACAAAAGTTTTATATCTAGAAAACCAAAAAGAGAGGGATGTAGATCTAGAGGAAAACACAAGGAACCCGAGAAAAGAGACATACCCGGGAGAAACCACCTTCAATCCACCTTGAAACCCCTTTGAAAAGCTTCCAAACTGAGTAGGAGAACCCTTCCTACCCCTGAGAACCGAAAAACCCGAGTGGGGCTCGAAAGGGAGGAAGATTTGAGTGATTTAGGTCAACCCGGAGGGAGCCTAGAATTGAAAACCCTAAATTTAAGTGGTCGCATAGTTAGTCCGCACGGTTTGGAAAATCGTGACATTACCATGCACGCACTAGAGCCTCGAGAGAAAGGGTCTGTACGGTTGCTTCACACGGTTTGGAAAACCGTGTGCAGGCTGGGGGAAGCCTACTGTCTCCCACTGCACAGTTTCTTAGAGAATCCGCACGATTTATACTAACCATACTAAAACGGTGCTCCCTATGCAAAGCCTCCAAACTCATTCGAAACCATTCCAACCTCTACCAACCATTCCTAACCAATAAAATTCACTTTAAACACATAAAAAAATTTAAAAAAAGGCCACATACCTCAAACCAGGGGTACTATAGACTAAAACTCATCCAAAATTTGCTAAATGCTTCCAAAAAAGCCGTCATAATTTTTTTATTTTTGTAATACTCATGTGATTTGGAAATTCCAAATGTATATTCATTTATATTAAACACATTATATTGATATACTTATTTCATTCAAAAAATTACCAAAAAGTAATAACTAAAAATATTTCTACATTCTAAGGACAATAATAATAACTGGTTGTATATATTGAATGTGGATATATGATAGAACTAATGTGAGATTATTATGGATGAGGGTGAATATTCATCCTTTCAATAAAATAAACTAGAAAATATGGATATTGTTCCCTTACATTATTACCCATTAGAGTATATTTTTAATTTTCTCATAACCATTGCTCCCTAAATAAGGATAATGGATATTTAAGACAATATTACTGTAATCTACCATGATTATTATTTTCTACATTTCAGTTTTTTCCACTAGAATTTATTATATTTATATAATAAATTTGTTATTTATTTAATTTATATGTGTCTACCAGTGACTTAAAACTCATTCTACTAAATTTTTGTGAGGTCCCCCATAGTCTGTAATTTTAATTAACAACGTAATCAAAGTGAGGTTGCGAGGATTATCTTTTTTCAGGTAATTTTTAGATTTATAAATCTATTCTAAAACAATTTTATTTCTCTTGGGATTATATATTTTTCAATACATGTATGGAATAAATTTTTTCATTTGTCTAAAATAAGTTTTTTACTATAGTATTTCAATGATAATGAGAAATTTTTTTTAAAATTTTCATTCCATATCTGTCAAAATAATTTATTTATAATCTTTCATTATTGGGTATATTTTATAATGATTTCTTCTACATTCATTCTTCTGATGTAAAATGATGATTTTCTAAAATTATTTTCTGTATAATTTTTCAAGGTGAGAATTTTTATTCATGGTAAAATTATGATATAATTTTTATATGACGTTTTATCATTGTTATGGAAAACATATGTTTAGTTTCCATTATGATATGAGTAGACAGAAAATTATATAGACATTTAATTCATTATGTAATGTGTTATGGATCATGTATTAATATAAAATGGAATGTAGATCCAACCCAATCCACTATTTGACAATGTTTACTATATTATGGGAACCAGAAGTGAACCATATCTATTATGGTTATCTTTTCTCTTTGAAAATGGTTTTGGATGTGAATCGTGATTAAGGAAATTTTTTTATACCTACAGTAATTCTAAAAACGACCCTCATAACTCATGTGCCACATTATTCTGCATATTCAATGCCCTCTTGTATCATGTTTCAAGTGACACTAAATAATTATTTCAGTAATCATGTCTTATGACCTATAATTTATTTATATTGATATTCATATTCAATGATCATTTAATATTATTATAATTTTTCTCAATTCTCATATTATAAAAACTTATTATCACCAATTATTATCTCGCATTTCTACCTATAAGGATCAGCAGATCTCACTATTTCTTATGTTTTTATTTAGATGAGTTTTAGGGAATGGATTTAAGAATGATATGACTATAAGTCATCAATTTATAATTATTTTCTATGATCAATGTAAATATTTATTCATAAATAATTTAATCATTTATATGGTACCAAAAATACAATTAATATATAAGGTTCCCATTAATTAATTATTGTTAAATGAGTTCAGTATTTATATTTGTTAATGTTTCATGCTTATATATTACTTCTTTGTCACCTCATCCGTGGTGTGGATAATCAACTTGATCATGAATGTGTGATACACCCATTAGAATAATCGTGAGTGTGATATGACAGGTTATTTGATGTTTCAGAGTGAAATTGGATTTTGATGTGTATATTTATTATATTTATCTCATTAAGTGTTTGATACCGGAATCAATAATTTTGATATGATGTCAAATATGGTGTATGTTTTATAAACAAGCTCAATGAAGAACCTGGTGTTACTAATGAGTTAGTCGAATCATAGATGTTTTTTTGCTCATAATGATATTATGATGGATTGTATTGATAGAATAGGACACAAACATGTAATTAAATAAGGTTTATAATTTAGAATTTAGTGATAGTTCATGGGAGATTTTTTTGGCTCCCATGGGGATTAAAAACATTTATTTGTTTGATGTTGTGGCGTAATAGTGGGTGTGGAATAAATGTTTTGTGGATATTTTTTTAAGTGATAACCTGATGGTTTTTTTCATTTAATTGGATGTGGTGATGTCGAAACAGCAGCTGGAGTGTGACATAAATTGTTTTTTCATAATTTTGTATAATAATATAATTATTATAGAGAATTTAATGTATCTCAGCTTTATGAATTAACTTTCGAATCTAGTCTGATTTAGTTTTGATTTGGGAATGTGAAGTGGAATTAAATTTTTTTCTATTAATTAAGAATATAGATATATTCTCATGAACATATTTTGGATGATATTCTTATTGGTGAAGTGTATATAATGACCCTATATTTGATTAGACTTTTCTTTATAATCGGATTTCAGTTTGGGTTACAGTGTTGCAGATGTTTCATGAACATGGAATCAAATTAGAATTATAAGGGTTGTAATGTATACATGATTTATTTAGAATATAGATCAATGAAATATATAATTTTCATGTTCTTGTTTGAGTTTTGTAGTAGGTGTTGTGGTAGTTATATTCTGGTATCCTGCTGCAGCAAACACGTAATAACATCAATTACTCTTGTCACACAATTACATCCCAATTAGAGTGGTGTCAGGTTTAGCCAATGGTTCTCCTTAAAAAAGGAATAGTTGTAACATATTTTTATATCATTCCTATGGTTGAATCATGTTTCAACTTATTGGCATCAAATTAAGGTATTAATTTTCCAACGGGTATATCCCTCTATTAGTAGGTCGTGAGACTATTATACATGATGGTTTTACAATGATGGATGTAGGATAGGGGTCCATCACTGTACATATTCTGGGTCACATATTGATAGGCCTTTTTCCTTTCATGAAATTAAATTTTTTGATATACCACTCCCCCATAATGGTTGTTTTCAAATACAGGCACAATATTTCCACACCATGATAGTGATTTCATATGGGTGGTCACACTATAAACCATAGTGATTACACACTGAATGAACCAATGTCATCATGTTTTAGGGCCATTATTTCCCTGTAATGTTTTAAAATTGTGTTATTTTTATAAAAAATAATATTTTGGTAATTTTAATGGGGAAATTTGTTGAAACATTATCAATCTAACATCATCAACATAATCAACAGGAAGGGGTAGTTCCAGAGTTGTCCCTCCAATTCCCCACGTTGATAACAGATCATCTTTTTCATTAAAAATGATTTTTTATTCATATTCGAGGAAAAATATCTCATTATAATAATATTACCATATTATTTATATATGTTTTATTTTTGTGAAAATGGATATAGTTTTAGGGAGATGTGTCCACCAATGTATAAAGGATTCATTTATTTTCATATAAATTTGTTATGTGTCTTGTAGAAGATGTCATAGGAGGAGGTAATCATGGAATCATTCATTTTATTTATATTATGTATGTTTACAGATAATTTATTTATATTTATTTTGGAAATTATTTTGTATTTTAAATTATTTTAATTGAATAATTTTTCGTTTTTTAATATCGAATTCTTCTATATTCGTGTTAGGATTTGACAACAACTTGTTTACCATGATTTTCAAATTTTTTGTTGTATAAAATATATGGATTCATTTATCCATGTAACACCCCAAGATTTTATGAAAAATATTCTTTTTAATTTCATTAATGTCTTGTATTGTACGCTAAACAAAAAGGAGATTGCACAACATGCATCCCTTACTTGTATTTCATTACATGCAATAAAGACCTTCCTCGATAGCATGTGTAGTACGCAATACTGAGTTTCACTAAACGAGATATTATTATAATATTATTATGAACTAGCCGTTATGAATAGTAATACCAACTTTTTGAAATTTTATAAATTTTATCTTTCAAAATGGACTTCATTTTTGGATTTGAATTATCGAAATTAGATTAGGGTGAAATTTTGGTATTTTTGGATAACTTTCATATTCTGATGAATAGTGAAAATTACTAAAATTTAATTAAAAACAATTTTTTTAATCTAAATAATTAATATTGATAAATTATTAATTTTAGTGGTTTTAAAATATATTTATAATATATTTTTACCATTTAATACAATTTTGTTCATTGGATGTAATTTCACATTTAAACCAGACATAAACAAGTGTGAATCTTTTGATAGTTATTACCTCTTAAAAAACGCTATTTGTTTTGACGATGAGAATTAATTTTTCAATTAATTAGTGAAAATAATATGTTTTAAATTTGGTAAAAAAGATATTATTTTTTACTTCATAATATCAAATATATCTTAGGCCTAATTTTTTTTATTTTTCTGGAAACATTCATTTTTTGTTGAATAGTGAAACCATTAAGTGGTAGTTAAAAAACTGAATTTTTCATAAAACATAATTTTACCGCTTCTGTGAGTGGAATTTCGAAAATCCGGGAGACACGGTTAATATCAAGGACTAAAATGTGGTTCAATAAAATGAAAATATTTTTTGGTGAATAGTAACTTTTTACTTTTATTTACCACGGTTAAAAGTAAATAGGATAATTAAGTGAAAAAATGATAGTATTATTACCCTAAAACATGTTATAATTCTATTGGATCAGTGTAATTCGACCAAAAACAACCTTAGGAATAACATATGACCATTTAGGCCCACTTGGATTAGATTAGGACATTTAATATGAATTTATTTAAAGAAGGGTTAAAATAGTTAAAATCAATGTTATTAAGTAAATCATTTTTAATATAGGTTTATACATAATATCAATTCGACTATAAATATTCATTAGAAAGATAAATCTATTTCCTACAAAATTGTATTTTATTTATAATTTTTAAAAATTATATAATTTAATTTATTTATGACACAAAGATGATGCAGTAATTATCTTATTAATGAAATATTGACATAATTGATGTTATAAATACACAAATAAATGTAATTTGAGACTTTTTAAGAATTAAACTAATTTTATAGGTTAATATGACATGTTAGTATTGATTTAGTTAACTCTTTTAGAACTAATCATTCTGTTATAATTTTCACAAAAATCAATTACCAAATAGTGTCAAAATTGACATAAAATAGTTTTTTTAAAAAAATATTATATTATTAATTGTTATTTTATTCCTAAAAATCTAAGGTTCGTCCAAATGACTTAGCTAATGTTATATATATTAATAATAAACAACTTGGGGTTCGTTTTTCTTGTTATAGTAAATTTATTAACCTTATAGTGTAAGAAAACAAGAAGACGCGGTAAAAGAAAAATTATTTAACTTAAAGTTAAATATAAATGATAAGGTTAAAATAGAAACCTAAACTTGTTTAAATTCTATTGGATGAGATTATTTCGACCTATCCCCACCTTATCTTCTAAATAACTCAATTTTGATCTATTAAAAACCGAATATGACTTTATAATAAAATAATCTTTTTAGTTTTTTCTAAGGTGCCCCTCTCCTCCTTTATAAAAGGGAAACTCCTCCCTCTCTTCCTCACACCACCTTGAGCCTTCAATCTCGGCCAAACCCTGCCAAATTATTTTCTCCACTTCCATATAAACATCCTATAGTTTCTGGTCTTCTTCAAAGACCAATTTTAGTGCCCTAAGAAGATGTCTCAAAGAGGCGCTTCAAAGAAGAGGTAATGTCTGTTACCGATTATTTCAACTTTATTTCTTCTTCCACTTATTCTTATTTATTTGTTTCATTATGAAGTAATAACATCAGTATAACTCATATAATATTATGTTATTATAAGTGTGAAAAATCCCTATTTCACCATCTATCCATCCTACGGAAAATGAAATCACCATGCGTGCGTACGTACGGAATACCGTCTCCACGCCGTGGTGAAATCTGTTTTTCCACCAACACCTTACATGGATGGGTATAATGGTGTAAAGAATAACTATATATGGTTATTATAACATAATATTGATTCTAATATATTATTCCATCCACTCCAATTCTATTAAATAATTATGGGAACGATATCATCTCTCGTGCGTACGTACGGACTACCGTCTCCACGACGCCATGAGATTCATTCTCCATGATTAACCATACATGAATGATCATAAAGTTTATATAATGAATAATAATGAAATATATTAATTCTACAGGATTTATGTATATATATATATGTATGTCACCTATTTATTTTCATTCAATTCAATAAGGAAACGAAAACAGCGTTCATGCGTACGTACGACCTACCGTCTCCATGAACAGTGTATTTCATTCCTTTTATCGATCTATAATATATATATGTATATGATGAATATATATTATATATAAATCATGTTTTACATTATAGAATTATTTAAATCAGGATATAAGTATTAATATCAAGAACGACAAGTCAAAACACATACGATAAATGAAATGATTTTACCCAAAACGTTGCTTTAACATGGAATTTACAAAAGAACGGGTAATATAAAGTCATAAGTGAAACATATATGATATCATAATAATGAATATGATTCTGTAATAAGTCTATGACTTTATTTAAATAATTATACAGGAGGTTTGGATACGTACAAATCATATCAGACCTAAGGTAAGTGATAATTTTGTTAATCTCATTTTTTTATCCGATATTGCTTATACGTAAGTATTTACTAGGGTTATTGTTATCATCCAAGTCCATGTTTTATAAAATTGTTTTTATGTATGTTTAATGTACTTTTTACCCATTTTATCTTTTACTACATGGTATGTGAGGAATCATTATTTTTTTTATGTTACAAGGTACTTTTTGACATTTCTGACAAAAGTACGAGAAGAATGTTTTTTTAATGTATACGACATTAAAGGATTTTTATGGTTTTATAAAGCCTTATTTTCATGAAACTTCCTCCAAAATATTTAATTACTATTTTCAACAAAAAAAATTTCTTTTAAAATTGCAGGACATTTTGTGAAAAGTAAATGATTTTGAAGAAAAAAGGATATTTTCCTCAAGAATGCATTTCAAGTGTTTTATCAAAACAATTTTTCATCTAAGATGACATTATTTCATATGTGTATGTTTCAAGTATAATGTCTCTATGATTTACATGGTTTCACTTTTCTTATTATGAAATGATATCCATTTCTTTTATATGGATTATGTTATGATGGGATGATGTTTATGAAACCCATTTTATTTATTGGGTTTTTATGAATGATTTAAGTTTATTTGGTGGCACAAGTAAGAATGATTTCATTATGAGATGGGTGGGACCTATATCTCCCTCCAATGCATTGGGTAATGATTTATATCTCATGAGATAGACATCGCTGTAACGGTAAGTTAATCCAGTTCAGTATTACGGGACTGGAACGAGGAGTGAACTCGATTCAGAAAGGGACTTTGTCCACTAAGATGGTCTTTGAAGAAATTCCTTGGCTACTATAGAAATCATTACATGTGATTATTGGATGCCAAAATTACATTTTTTCTTCCCATGCTATTTTATCATGATTTATGTTCCATTATGATCTATTCCTTATGTACTTCCATGTTTTATGTCGTTGCTCAATATTTTGATGTTTAAACATTATGTTGATGTTTTTAAGTTCAAATGTATATGGTATGTTTTATTTTATCCATGCTTACCATTATTGAGCATTTGAGCTCACCCTTTTTTAGGTTCTATTTTCCCCCAGGATTAAAAGAATGGTTTTAGGTAAGGAAACAAAAAGTGGGAGATCATTATGAGAGATTTTGAAGATCTTTCACCAAAATTAGAAGATTACGTTCCAAGTTTCCAAAGACACTAAACTATCACAGTCCTTGTGTGTCTGATTTAGTTATGTATTAAGTATTTCTGCAAATATAATGTAAAATCTATGTACGTCAAGCTTCGGGTCTCTACAATTGGTATCAGAGGAAAGGTTTAGTCAACCTTTGGAAACTAGGATGCGAGAACTTTAGTGAGATCCCTAGAGATATTTCTAAGGTATGTCTAGGGATGTCCCTAAGGTTAAGTATAAGTATAGGTTGTAGTCCTCGAATTATAGTAACGATATTACATTAATCCTAAGATGTTAGATATTGAAGTTACTCCCCCTTTATTATGATTTTTCCTCCCACACTATTCTTTTTGGGTTTTAGAAAATGGATGGAAACAAGATGATTCGTGATAATGGAGTATATGGTGGACAATGGAATGATATTCTTCATGAGCAACCAAATGAAATGGGATTTGGAAGTCCAAACATCATTATTATGCCAAATTAGCAATCTCATAATATGATCAATAAACTCAAATTTGGTAAGTTTCCTAACTCGGCTAATAAGAGAAAGATGGAGTTTCATGATGATCATAGAGGAAATAAAGGTCAATTTCCCCTATGTAAATCATGTGGGAACAGGCATCAAGGAGAATGTTTCAAAGGAACTGGGAGATGCTTTGGGTGTGGAAAAGAAGGACATAATGCTAGTAAGTGCAAAGGAAAAGGATCAATTAATACCATGAATGAGGATAATGGTATTGCTAAGACATCAACAATGGATAAATGTTTTAAATTTGGAATGTACGGGCATTATACAAAACCAATGCCCTAAGGGAAAGTCTCATGAAGAGAATAAATATATTCGTATGGATAATATTTATGTTGATGATGATGAAGAGACTACAAATGATATGTGAGATAAAATAATTGTTAAAGCTCTGTCAATGGTTTAAGAAGGTAGTGGAATGATTACATGTTTATCAAGTGTAATGTTGTATAAGTAATATCATGGTACTATGGAATAAAGAGACATCTAAGGATTGTTACACTATTATCTTTCCTTATGTTTTGAAAGTGTGTGGTCAATGGTACCAGAATTTTTGGAAAGTAGATGATATGCGCATAATGAAGGGATAAGGAGAAAATTAAATGTTTGATAGTATTCATGAGCTCATGACTGATATAAAGAGAAGGTTATATCATGGTTTGAGTATATAGAATTTTTGGATTTTGGTATGTGGAAAGAGTTAACTTTTGACAGCATTCATGTTTTCACTAAGGTTTAATGGGTATTCATTTTTCAAGAGAATACATGATTAAGGTATTCACATGATTGGAATTTTACCAAAAAGATAATGGGGGATAAATGATGGTTGGATGATGACATTTCAAGTAATCATTTTCTTTATACTATGAGCTTGGACCGAAGTATTTTCGATAAAGATTGGAATGGATTATGTTGGACATAAGATAGTATTGTTTAAGGATAGAACTTTTTTTGATATTATTGATGGGATGTTATAGTAATGTAGTTTTAGAAAAAGGACAACCTATAGGACGGGCGACAGCCCATCGCGTCGGACAAGGCTGTGGGAATCGAACCCACAACTGAAGTACGATTGGCCTTTATCACCTACCACTGGCCTACAAGAAGTCCCTGTTTAGTACAAACTAGTTTTATTATATTAAGCAGTATGATATAGGAAGTATAAGTCCATTTTAGGAACCATATATGATTAATCTCACTATAGATTGACTTATGTATATTTGATAACTTTTGCTAACCTTTTGTCTGAGACAGATGGAATGACCCGTCATTCTATCACATGATCTGCTAACACTTCACGAATAACAAATTCAACTTCATTTCTTTAAGAGATGAAGTGGAAATTGTTCAAGGAACGAAAAATAGTGAGATTGTACCAAAATAAAGTAAGTATTTATTCTAATTCAAATTCTTCAACTTTAGGGAAATGATCTTGAAAACCAAATATGTTGTCCTAGTGCCCTTATATCCGATGAATCAGATGGTACCCTAGATCATCACAAATTTATGGCTTTGTGATTTTTGGATTTTTCGTAGCCATGTTCTCTACCACTCTCCATCAGAACATGATGGTTAGATTGTTCTTCCATATCCATATTTTCACCTATGTTCTCTTACGTGAAAACCCAGTGATGAGTTAATTTGGTAAACTGTTACGTTTCATACTTTAGTTTTTAATGCCATGTTTTGGTATTCCTTTTTACTATGTGGGTTTCTATTAAAGAAGCTTTCGAGTAGTAAACAATTTATAACCCCGATGAATTTCGAGGGATAAATTCATTTTAAGTGGGGTAGAATGAAACACTCCGAGATTTTATGAAAAATATTTTTTTTAATTTCATTAATATCTTGTGTTATACGCTACACCAAAAGGAGCTTGCACAACACGCATCCCTGACTTGTCTTGCATTACGTGCAATAAATACCTTCCACGATAGCATGTGTAGTACGCAACACCGAGTTTCACTAAACGAGATATTATTATAATATTATTATGAACTAGTCGTTATGAATAATAATAACCACTTTTTGAAATTTTATAAATTTTATCTTTAAAAATGGACTTCATTTTTTGGATTCGAAATATTGAAATTAGCTTAGGGTGAAATTTTGGTACTTTTCGGATAACTTTCATATTCTGATGAAAAGTGAAAATTACTAAATTTTAATTAATTAATTTTTTTTAATAGAAATAATTAATAGTGATAAATTAATAATTTGAGTGGTTTTAAAGTATATTTATAATATATTTTTACCATTTAATACAATTTTGGTCATTTGATGTAATTTCCCATTTAAACCAGACATAAAAAAGTGTGAATCTTTTGATAGTTATTACCTCTTAAAGACACGCTATTTGTTTTGATGACGAGAATTAATTTTCAAATTAATTAATGCAACTAATATGTTTTGAATTTGGTAAAATAAACATCATTTTTGAATTCATAATATCAAATATATCTTAGGCCTAATTTTTGGTATTTTTCTGGAAACATTCATTTTTTGATGAATAGTGAAACCATTAAGTGGTAGTTACAAAACTGAATTATTCATAAAACTTAATTTTACCGCTTCTGTGAGTGGAATTTCGAAAATCCGAGAGACACGGTTAATATCAAGGACTAAAATGTGGTTCAATAAAATGAAAATATTTTTTGGTTAATAGTAACTTTTTACTTTTATTTACCACGGTTAAAAGTAAATAGGATAATTAAGGGTAAAAATGATATTATTATTACCCTAAAACGTGTCCTAATTCTATTTGATAAGTTATATTCGACCAAAAACAACATTAGGAATAAAATATGACCATTTAGTCCCACTTGGATTAGATTAGGACATTTAATATTAATTTATTTAAAGAAGGGTTAAAATAGTTAAAATCAAAGTTTAATAAGTAAATCATTTTTAATATAAGGTTATACATAAGATAAATTCGACTATAAATATTCATTAGTAATTTAAAACTATTTCCTACATAATGGTATTTTATTTATAATTTTTAGACATTAAATAATTTAATTTATTTATGACACAATGATGATGAAGTAATTATCTTATTAATGAAATATTGACATAATTGATGTTATAAATACCCAAATAAATGAAGTTTGAGACTTTTTATGAATTACAATAATATTCTAGGTTAATATGACATGTTAGTATTGATTTAGTTAACTTTTTTCGAACTAATTATTCTGTTATGATTGTCAAAAAAAATATTTAGCAAATAGTGTCAAAATTGACATAAAATAGTTTTCAAAAACAATATTATATTATTAACTGTAATTGTATTCCTAAAAAACTGAGGTTTAGCCAAATGACTTATATAATGTTATATATATTAATAATAAAAAACTTGGGATTATTGCTACTTGTTATACTAAGTTTATTAACCTTATAGTGTAAGAAAACAAGAAGACATGGTAAAAGAAAAATTATTTATCTTAAAGTTAAATCTAAATGATAAGGTTAAAATTGAAACCTAAACTTGTCTAAATTTTATTGGATGAGAGGATTTAGACCCGTCACTACCTTAGCGTAGAAATAACTCAATTTGGATCTATTAAAAACCGAATATGACTTTATAATAAAATAATATTTTTAGTTTTTCCTATGGTGCCCCTCTCCTCCCTTATAAAAGGGCACATCCTCCCTCTCTTCCTCACACCACCTTGAGCCTTCAATCTCGGAAAACCCCTACCAAATTATCTACTCCACTTCCATAAGAACATCCTAGATTTTCTGTTCTTCTTAAAAGACTAATTTTAGTTCCCTAAGAGGAGGTCTCAAAGACGCGCTTCAAAGAATAGGTAATGTCCGTTACCGATTCTTTCAAATTTATTTCTTCTTCCACTTCTTATTATTTATTTGTTTCATTATGAAGTAATAACATCAGTGTAAATAATATACTGATATTTTATTATATGTATGAAACAACCCTATTTCTCCATCTATCCATCCTACGAAAAATGAAATCACCACGCGTGCGTACGTACGGAATACCGTCTCCACGCCGTGGTGAAATCTGTTTTTTCACCAACACATTACATGGATGGGTATAATTGTGTAAAGAGTAACTATATAATGTTATTATAACATCATACTTATTATGATATATTATACCATCCACTCCAATTCTATTCAATAATTATGGGAACGATATCATCGCTCGTGCGTACGTACGGACTACCGTCTCCACGACGCGATGAGATTCATTCTTCATGATTAACCATACATGAATGATCATGAAGTTTATGTAATGAATAATAATTAAATATATTAATTCCACAGGATTTATGTATATATGTATTTATTTCATATATTTAGTTTCATTCAATTCAATAAGGAAACGAAAACATCGTTCATGCGTACGTACGGCCTACCGTCACTATGAACCGTGTATTTCATTCCTTTTATCGATCTATAATATATATATGTATATGATAAATATATATTAGATATAACTCATGTTTTACATTCTGCAATTATTTAAATCAGGATATAAGTATTAATATCAAGAATGAAAAGTCGAAACACATACGATAAATGAAATGATTTTACCCAAAACTCTGCTTTAACATGGAATTTATAAAAGAACGGGTAATATAAAGTCATAAGTGAAACATATATGATATCATAATAATGAATATGATTATTTAATAAGTCAATGAAATTATTTAAATAATTATACAGGAGGCTCGGATACATACGAAGCATATCGGACCTAAGGTATGGGATAATTTTGCAAATCTCATTTTTTAACTAAGATTGCTTATACGTTAGTATTTACTGGATTTATTGTTATCATCCAAGTCCATGTTTTCTAAAAAAAAAATTATGTATGTTTAATGTAATTTTTACCCATTTTATCTTTTACTACATGGTATGTAAGGAATCTTTCTTTTGTTTAAGTTACGAGGTAATTTTTGACTTTTCTGACAAAAGTACGAGAAGAATGTTTTATTTAGCCTATACGGCATGAAACGATTTTTACGGTTTTATAAAGCCTTATTTTCATGAAGCTTACTCCAAATTATTTCATGACTATTTTCAAAAAAATTGTTTTCTTTTAAAATTGCAGGACATTTTGTGAAAAGAAAATGATTTTGAAGAAAAAAGGATATTTTCCTCAAGAATTCATTTCAAGTGTTTTATCAAAACCATTTTTCATCTAAGATGACATTATTTCATATGTGTATGATTTAAGTATAATGTATCTATGATTTAAATGGTTTCACATTTCTTATTATGAAATTATATCCATTTCTTTTATATGGATTATGTGATGATGGGATGATGTTTATGAAACCCATTTTATTTATTGGGTATTTATGGATGATGTATGTTTATTTTGTGGCACAAGTAAGAATTATTTCATTATGAGATGGGTGGGACATATATCTCCCTTCGATGCATTGGGTAAAGATTTATATCTTTTAAGATAGACATGGCTGTAATGGTAAGTTAATCCGGTTCAGTATTACAGGACTGGAACGAGGAGTGAACTCGATTCAGAAAGGGACTTTGTCCACTAAGATGGTCTTGGAAGCAATGCCTTGGCTACTATAGAAATAATTACATGTGCTTAATGGATTCCAAAATTACATGTTTTATTCCCATTATATTTTATCATGATTTATGGTCCATTATGATCTATTCCTTATGTACTTCCATGTTTTATGTCGTTGCTTAAGATTTTGATCTTTAAACATTATGTTCATGTTTTTATGTTCAAATGTATATGGTATGTTTTATTTTGTCCATGCTTACCCTTACTGAGAATTTGAGCTCACCCATTTTTATGTTTTATTTTCCACTAGGATTAAAAGAAAGGTTTTAGGTAAGGAAACAAAAAGTGGAAGATCTTTATAGGAGATGTTGAAGATCTTTCACCATGATTAGAAGATTATGTTCCAAGTTTCCAAAGACACTAAACGGTTACGGTCCTTGTGTGTCTGATTTTGTTATGTATTAAGTATTTCTGAAAAGTAATGTAATATCTATGTACGTCAAGCTTCGGGTCTCTACAATCCATTCTATTTTTTTGGGAATAAAAATTTTAATTGGTTAATTTCATGATGATTGTGATAATAATAGTCCTTTAGGATTACAAGGAAGTCAGTTATACATTTGATATATATTATCCAATAACTATTTGAGGAAGGTGTTCTTTACATTATTGGTTATATCGATCATTGGTGATTTTATTTTCCTATATTAGCATATTATATATATATATATAACTTCTTTTTTCATTCCATAATATGGGTTTTTATTTACGCAACATAATTTTTATTTTAGATTGTACGTATTTCAGTGTTTTTTATAGTGGCACCTTGGTCGAATGAGTATTGGTGGCCATAATTTCAAATTACAGTGAGGCATACATTAAAATTTTAAAAGAAAAGGTCTCATTTATATAAAAAATGGATCATTCAATTTTGTTTTCATTATCTAATTTGTAACATGTAAATTCATTTTTAAATGGGATTTCTAAATGAATTTTGGGCATTATAATGAATTTATTAATAGTAATTTGGAGAAGTGTTTGGTGTGACTTGGTGGGCATGTGATTAATTTCCAAATAAAATAAATAAGAAAAATTTGGATAATTATTTTTATGGTTGTTGGAAGGGGTTCAATTCATATTTTTTATTATTAATTATTTGATAAATAAATTATCTACTTTATAATGTTGGTGTTATGGTTGTTATCCTTTTCCATTTTTCGTATTTTTTTGTTTTTCTATGTGATAACAATTGATTGTGTTTGTGAGATATGATTTATTTCATCTTGAAATTGTGTAATGTTGTTCAATATTGTTGTTATTACACCATTAAATGATAGATATGAGTCATATTTCATCATGATTATGTTAATATGATTAGACCCATAGAGATTTATGTGGTCTGCCACATGGTTTTAGTATTTCCTAAGTGGTTTATTAGGTATTTTTTATGTTGGGGGACCCAATGATTTACTATATTTTTTTTTGATAAGTTCATTCATTGAAGAAGGTTAAAATCCAATTAATATGGTTTATATATGTATTAATATTTGATTATAAATGGATTGGATGAGGGATATTCCGAAAGAGTTATTATGTGAGAAGATTACTACAAAATATTTTTTAAATGATGGGAATAATGGTGATGATTTCCAATTTGAGAGTATGATTTATAGTGATGAAATGAAATGATGTTGTTGACTTATTACCATAAAAAGAGTGAAAATATGGGGGAAGGTATATCCTTGTGTGATAACATTGGGGTTTATAGAATAAAGTTACAATAGACACAAAAATAGGAGATTTATGAAAATATATTATAAAGGAGAATATTATTTTCAAATATGAATTTGCCGAACAAAAACATAGAAATTAATATGGTTTGAGAATAATACATATAACCATTAAAAGGTAAAAATAAATATTATTTAGTTGTATATTATAGGAAATGTACATGATTTAAGATTACCTCTATCATTATTATATGTATTAGGGTGAGACATTTTAATAAGGTGCATGGTATATCATATTTGAAAAAATGTGTAATGTGGTTACTGATGGATATATTTATCCACATTCACTATGGTGGTTAGGATTGGTTTTTCTACATATAACTACTCTTATAGAGGAAGGTATGGTGTAAACCATGATGAGAGGAATCACATGTGGGGATTATCTTGGGTACTTTTTATTTTCCACCTCTATTTGAACTATTGGGTACATGTAAAATGTTCACTTCCTTTTCCAACAACGATTTTGTTTTATAAATCTTATAAGGTTATTTCCATATGTGGATGTCTTGAAAAATATATTGATCTACTAACATAGTCAGGGTAATTTTGTGTACTATTATGAGAACCCTCCCTAAAGGGATTGGGATTGTTATTGTATTGAGTGACGTCATATGTAAAAATCATGTTTTGAACTATGATGGGAATCATTATGACTTCAACATGATATATGAACTTTAAGAACAATATGAATTATGCATGGTGATTTATTTTAGTGTATTGATTAGTATATGATGTCCTAGAATATATGATTTTATTGGATTTTTTCACATTTCTGTGATGCAGTGATATAAGAATGAAAGACACATTTTTATATGTAATACATGCCTGTAGACATGATCATTGACCAATTTAGTTTTTAAAAGAATTGGTTACTCATAAATGATTTTAGAGTCCCACCATTCCAATATCAATCTAATGGGGTTTAATATACATGGTTATACCTTCAGGTTTTTTCTTAGAGACTAGTATTTCGTCGAGTTGGACACATTTTTTTCTCAACCATATCTTACATGCCACAAATATGGTTGGATGATTATATGGGTTAGGAAAGAGTATATATTATTAAAATATTATTATTAAATATAAAAATTTATTAAAAATTGTTTCATTTTATAATTTATATTATGAATCGTGATTTAAACGTTCATGCTCTATAAAGTTTGACTCATTAGATAGATAGATTTACAGGTTTTTATTTCGAACTATGTGTGATCACTTATCTAAATTTTATTATAAATTTTTTTAAAAATATTTTTTATATAGATAGGTATTTTTTAATTATTTTTCTATATATTCAGGTATATGGTTCTATATTTTTAGGAAAAAATCTCCACATGACTATATTAGGCCCTCACCTTTTATTCATTTTCATCAAGCATATTGAGAGACATTCCTCAGGTCATGTAACATCCACACTCATGTTTTAATATGGGTGACCCATGATGGGGAATTACAATATTTAAAACCCTAACTAGAAACTATAAGGTCTTGATAATGAATAATTAGCTTCATATTACCATTAAATACATATTACAGAAAAATAGAAATACCCCAATGATTCTTACTAAAAAAGGAGTTACTGAACATTGAGGATTTATCTGAAGATTCCCATCATGGGTAGGGATTCTATATGAAGAAGTAATTTATATTTTACTATAATATGTCAAGGTAGTTATAACCCCATGATTATAAATCTGATACCCATTATCTATGGTTGGTAGTAGTAGTGTTTTCCCTGATGCTACTGGAACATTACCATATAGAAAATAAATTCATATCGATCAATGGCCATAAAATTTTTATGTAAATATCATATATATGATATCAAAATTTTTAGTTATATTGGTTCATATAGATGTTGATACTAAATGGATTTCAGATCTATTATACCTTGGGGAAGTGAATGGTTATGGAAATACACTATGTAATAAGTCAGAAGTACATATTGTTAAAGACTCCAGTGTTTCATAGACTAAAAAGGGGGATTTAATATTCATTCACCTCGACGAAAAATGTGTCGGTGGTATAGGTTTTTTATATGTTATAACAATATAGTTATCATTATTGTAGTATTTTGTGGAGTATCAAAGAAGATATTAATGTTAGAAGTCATAAAGGGATACTTTGAATATGGTAATAATTCTATGGAGGTGATTAAGGAGTTATTAACATTGATGATTGGTTTTAGATATGTTTTTTATTCCATTGGTTATGTGAGTGGAGGTTCATGGTATATTTTTGGTCTTACCCTTATTGAAATATCTCGTTGATCCCAATATATAGCATGTATTGAGGATCCTTTTTACTAAAATTTATATAACCAGCCATATTTAATTTTTTTGAATGTTATTTTCTCTATCAATGATTCATGTTTGAAGATAATTTTTCTATACGGTTTTTGTATCCATTGTATGTTTTCAAAAGTAAGTGGATGGTATATATGGTTTTTTTCATAAGAATAAAAATAGGTATAGTGGTTGTGATTTCATTTTGGTTATTTATGGAATTATGGGGATGTAGATTCACATATATTTGATTAGGGATTCAGTTTTCATTGATGTTCTAATAATGTTGTATATGGATATGTTTGTGAAATTTCATGGGGATAAAAAAGAAAATTATCTCATTTAATGTTCATTAATTATATTAATATTTTATTGAGGTAATCAATATGGATCTCCCACTAGATTATATAATTAAAAAAACATCCCAACCATTGTTGGTGGAAATAAATTGTCTCTCCCAACTATTGAGGATTATTCATGGTATTTTTATTGATTTTTGTTGAACATAATAAAATATCATAACCAAATGGAGTTTTATAATAAAAATTGTAAATAAACCATTATCAAATGTATATTCATGTAATTTTATGGTAACACTTTTGGATATCCATTATGTTAGACCATGTTTCGGGAGTTGATGTTTATTGTTCCAGTTTTTTACCATAGTTTGTCTGAGAATATTTAGGATATCAAGAGTAGGTTAAGGCTTTAAAAGACCATAATATATCTTGTATTTATTGTAATAAGATACTTATGTAGTTTGACGCTTGATATCATGTACATTTAAGGGTGTACCCACACCATGCGAAGTTATTGTCTTTCCATGTGTGAAAATTGGCTTCCTGGTTTATATGACCATTTGTATGCATTTTTATGAAATTATAACAGTAGGAAATGTTTTTTTTGATGTTGTAAGGTTCCAAATTTTCTTATAAAATATTTAACTCTTTCAATATAATCTTGAAAAATCCAATGTCATTGTTAGGTTAGATTTTGGTTTTAAGAGTGATGAAAATTTCATTTAGTTGTGGTTTGAGATATATTATCATCCGGAGATTGGGATTCATGGAAATATCATGTATTGTTTAGTCTATTGGAACTTATTTTTTATAGGATAACTCGATAACATGATTTAGAGTCATGGGGTACTTGTTTCATGAAATTTGAAATTTTATTTTTTATGATCATATTAATCTAGGATTAGTGTAGATTTATGATATCACAAATTTATTTTACTAAGAAATTTAGATGATAGAATCCATTCTGTTAGAAATGTATCTCCATGCATGTCATTATTTGTCCTTTTTTATTTTATAATATCGATTTTATTTAATCATAATAAGAATAATCACTTATGAGGTAAGTTATATAATTTTACAAACCATTATAGATTATTACTATGAATATTTTTTGAATTTGTGTTTATATTTGAATTTGTTAAAGTTAACGGTGTTCTGAAACTATGGTTTTGGCCAGAGGATATATGTAACCATATAACATCTAGTGTCATTGCATTGGAATTATCATAAAGTGATGAGTATCACTATGTTCTAATTGGATTTTCTGTTTCATAGTGAGTCATGTTGTAAATTTATAACTACTGTATAGGGATAATTATAAAATTATCAGTCGTGGTGAGGATGGTTTTCCAGACAGAGTGGGTTGGAGGTGTTTTTTGGAAAAAGTGGGAACTATGATATCTTTCGGGGTGAACATTGGGAGTATTTTTTAAATCAATTGAATTTATTTTTCAATTTTCAATCATCATGGGGCATGTGTTCTTAGGTAACAATGGTTATTTAGGATGATTTTATTATATTCATGTGTGTAGCTTTTTCTTCACTAAAGAGATATAATGACATGAATTATTTGAGGGAAATTTTAGGGGTAACAATTTTTAGCAGACATGTGATAATTATGATTTCGCCTTTATGGGAAACTTCTATATATAGTTTTTTCTATTTCATGGATTATTTGTGGTTTTGGATTGACCACAGTTTTAATAGTGTTAATCCTTATGGGATTATTTTTCATGATTCAACCAGTTCGTTAGACATTCTATGGTTTTAATGTTCAAATCATGACTGACATTGATGTATCATATTAATATATGGTGAATATTTAAAGAGGAAAGTGATTTATGGTATTAACATTGCAAGTTTTATAGATTCCCTTTAACTTGGCATGCCATGACATGACCATGGCATTCCACATTGTTAAATAATAGTTTTATACCTTGGGTAAATTTTTTTTTCGATTTGGTTTCTATAAAATAAACTCAATTTACAGAAATGAACTTGAAATCAATTTTTTATCCATGTACACTGGTTAGACCCATTTAAAATCATCTGATATATAACTTTATAAGTTCAAAAATTGTGTTATTATGGACGAATTTCTTATTTTGGTTCTTATATTCTACTCAACCCTTCCATTTAATATGGTTTGGTGGTGCATGTGATTCATTTGGATGGTGTTGTTCTGTGTTGATGATAAGGATCTCTATGTTTAATGATTTTAATGTACCATTGGTGATATTTGAACATTTTGATATTCACTTTTTATCTTTCCTCTTACAAAATTGTTGTGATGCAGTGATTGAGATATGGTATTCATTAACACTATACTTTATTAAATTTGTAACATGGATTTGGAAAGGTGTTATATAATTTGGGTTGATTTTAAGAAATAAATTAATAAATATAATTTATTGTAATTAAAGAATTTTTACGGATTTGGGGGAAATTTTAATATATTATATTAGTTTGTATTATTTATTTATTATTGATGGTTTTTAATTATTATTTTGATGAATTTTTTATTTCTAAAAATATGTTTTTATTTTATAAAAAAATTGAGTTATTGGTATCACTGTGTATAATCAAGATACAATGGTAATTAATTAGTTGTTTGAAAATATAATGGTTGTATTATCACCCATGAAATTGATATTAAATTAAAAATACAATATTTATAGAAATGTTAAAAGTTGATGATCTTATATTCTAGTATGATTTTTTTATGTTTCTATGTTATTCATGTAGATAGAAATATGAATTATGTGGGAATTTTTTGTGATGTGATAAGGTAATATATATGGTTGATTTTGGGAATGCGATTTTTGGGATGTGGGGTTATGTATGGTTTCCTTGGTTAGTTTTAAGGTATGATTATGTTGATGAGGAACAATGTATAGGTTATTATGTGAATGAGGATATTGATGTGGTCAGTATGTATGTTGATTGGTCATTCATTTTTGGATTGTGTAGATGTTTTATGGATTCCTGATACTTTAGAATGTGTTTAAAAATAACTAAAATGGTAAATGTGTTTTGGATAGAAAATAGATAATGCATGGGTTATTAAAATAATGAAATTGAATGAATTAAATTGGGTATTGGCCAAGATCAATGTAGATGTCCCAATAATGGTATGAAATTAAATTTCTATCATCCTAGAATGATATGTGTACATATGTTATTAATTTTAAATTTATAATTATTCAATTATATGACTATATAAGAGGGTTTTTTTCATTATTTTGGTTGTGTGGATGGGAAAAACATACAAGTTCATAAGGTAGAAGTTATTGGGCATGATTGTAGAAGGATGTACATATATAGTATCTTATGGGATATGATAGTATTGTTTATCTATGAACATAGTATTTTGGAATTTGTTTTCTTAATCTACACTATTATTCCCTTGTGATTTTATATTCACTACACATGCGTTGTTTATTAATTATAATTTAAAAAAAATTGGTTCTGAATACTTTCACCAAACATCACTATTTTTAAGTGTTTGAATTTTTGAATGTTCATTCATCCTCGATCTCAATTTCAAATATATTATGGGATATGATTGGTCATTTTAGGTATAATAATATTTGTAGTAATGGAATAATATATAGTATGGGTGTTTTAGAAGACCTATAGTGTATTGATATGATAATATATGATGTTGGTTGTACATGGTAGGAGGATGGGAATGTGGTTTATATCCATCATGATCATGATACACTTTTTATGTGATATATTTTTATATTAATAGATTTTTTTCTTGTAGAGTTATATTATATTGTCTTTTTATGATTTTAGATATGATATTGTGGTGTAATATGTTTAAATTGTGTTGTGGCATGGCCTTAGAAGATATTTAGTGCACCAAGATGTTTGAAGATGTGAAATTATGTTGAGAATATATGCGAGTTTTTTTTTGTGGTCATAGTCCAAAATTTCATCCATTTTCCATTTTTATCCAATTGACACCTTATGTGTAAAATCATAATTCTTTAGGATTGAAGAATATATTATAATGATAATTTTAAAAATAGATTTAATGGGGGATTAAACTAAATTTATATGCATTAAAATTACCTATAAAAATTTCTAAATTTTATTATATTGATTTATTTATACCCTTATCCCCACATTATGGAAAATTATTTTATTATAAAGAAAATTCCCTTGAGGATTACTAATATATAGTTCCTAATTATTAAAAATAACAAGTGTGTCCTCTCCCACAACTATAGAAGGACTCCCAATGTCTTCTCCATTTAAAATTTAAAAAGTCATTTGTATTTCCAATACCTACACAAATAATTTTCAGACATCTTTTACCTTGTAATATAGGTCTTACTTTTGGTGGAATACCCAATTTAGAGTCAATAAAGAGTAATGAGATTGTGGTTTTTGAACAAGAGGAATATAGTTAAACCGAGTTTTGTAACTATTAATTATTCTTATTAATCCATCAAAACCCATCATACCATTTTTTCATATAGATAATAGTATATAATTATAGGAAAATAATTTTTTATATGGATTAACATCAAAACACATCAGTCATCGTCTATTGGGAAACAATACCATCATTCGTGTGAAGAGGGGATGGTCGCCACTCCAAATGATACAATTTGTGGTCTACCACTGCATCTGATGTATAATATTGATGATGGATTAAATTTATATATATATATATATATATGATATTAATGATAATATTATAATTTTATAAATCTAAAATATCATATATTTTGTCATTTTTCCATCCATTAAAAATTGATAGTCTCAATAATGTATATGTGTGGATTACCACATCAATAAAATGATTGTATTTTCATTATATAAATACCATAGATGGATGGTATATATAACATATTATTTTATATTTATGATATAATCATCATTAATGAATTATTAATTAATAATTTCAATCATTCAGCATGTTAATTGAAAAATGGAAATATGACTCTTCTGTGCGTACGAATTACCATATCAATGTTGTCACATAATTCATTTTTCATAACCATGTTTTTTTATGGTTAAAAAAATATAATTATTTTATTTAAATGTAAATTATTATTTTATTATTCGTGTTATATTAGCTAATAATGTACTCTTGGACCAAGGACTACAAACAGATGTCATTCCAAAATTATCAACCAAACATCCTAAAAATAAATGACGTGGAGATAAGAAATTAATTGTTTAAAATTTATTATTTAATATTTTAAATAAATAGTTTAATGTTATATTAATAATTCAATAATTTGATATTATTCAAAAAATTAATTAATATATTTATTATACATTTGTTAAATATCATTCAATTCAAATTGGTACTCAATGTATGGGTTTTCTATAATAAATCTTCATTATTTGGTTTTAATTTTTTATCATTGAATATATTATTAAGATAAAATTTATTAAATTATCATTGATATATTTTTTTTAATTCTCTTTTTGTGTATTTAAATTTAATAAAATCATTTTCTCCATAGAATAATTTTCAGTTGAATTATAATTTTTTAAGAGTTATTTTTCATAAAATTTCCATTTCTATTACATGTATATATCTATTTCACCTATTTTATTTTATTATATTTATATATTAATAAATGAAATTTTATATCATTGACCAATATTAATTAATTTTATTTCAATTTATAATTATAATTCTTTCATTCAAATGAATAGTTTAATAAATGTTGGTCAATTTGTTAATGGTTTTCTATCACAAATGGGATTCTTTGTTAAAATGATATGTTGTAATAGAATCTCATTTTAAGAAATATTTCTGTTAAAAAATCATATTTTTTATCTTTAATATAATTATGTTAATGTAGTGTAATTTTTTTATTTTTTATCGCATTCATTGGAATTATGACACAAATGATTCCAAAGCGGTAAGTGTTTTATGTTACAATATTACTATTACTAGAAATTATTATGATTCAATTTCTGATGGTGATATTATATGATATATATATATATCCTAATAATTTTTTTTTCTTTTGGTTATTTCGGGATATTACATGTTCCCCCTTCATTTAAGACTCCTTATATAATTCAGAGAATGAAATAATGTATTTTTAAAAAACCAACTTAATTTAAATCATCAATCAACAAACCTATACCATTCATATCAAAATTTTATTAACGTATTTGAAGAATATTAAATAATTAATTAATAGGTTTAGAAATACATTGTTAAAAATTCATTTTATTTCAAAAAAATATTTAAAAATAATTTTCTTTTAATTTTCTGAATGAAGTACTTCTCAATTTATTCCAAATAATGTAAAGGAGTCATTATTTTCATATAAATTTTATGAACATAATTCAAAAAAATCATGATTTCAAAATGTTGTAAATCATCCATTTAATGTTATCAATGTAGTATTAAAAATTTGTAAATTTTTTATAATTATTTTAACATGTTATTTTCAAAGTCGAATTTCTATTTTATCAAGAATGGTTTTAATGATTTAAAATTGGTATTTTTATTTAAAATGACTACATAACTCATAGTTACTTATTCTCAATTAATTATTTTTTTTATAATACCATGTATATTATTTATATGGATATATTTTGATTTTTTATAAGACATTATCAATTAACAGATTTCTTTTCTATGATTAAATCTTTATCTAAAAGAAAAAATGGTTATTTTTTTGGTGAAATGTTTTGTATGAATTTATTTTTAGAAATTCTGGGTTACATTGAAATATTTTTGTTAATTTAATTTTAGTTCTATTTCAAATAATGTATAGATTGTTATATTGTAAACCATGTATAGGTAGGTTTCGTATAGCCCTCTGATGCATTTTTTAAAGATACATTGTTATCCTTTTATAGTGTTATCTTAATATATTATTTTAATTATCATGAATTCTTATTCAATTTTTTATGGTAAATATAACAGTAATATTATTATCATTTTCTATGAACCCAAAACGAATTTTGTAACATCCAACATAAATAAAGAATATAAAATATACATATTTATTAATATTTGTGAATTAAATATTAATTTTACTTTAAATTGGATTCTATGTTTGATAGCATACCTGATATGCCACAATTGGTTTCTTTGAAAACTTATATTTCACACAACATTTAGTCATACTAAAAAATAATAATTTATTATTATAATTATAAATGGTAGTTATCGCCTCGTCGTTGTATTATAATGAATGAACATAACTAACTACAATATGATGGTACATGTTTGTTAAATTTTTTTTCATTTAGTCAAAAAATATTAGAGGATTAAAATGTGAATTTACCCAATTTTAAGAAAAAATACTCTAATATTCATTAAAATGTCGATTATCGCCTTTTGATGGGGAACCCTTTTTAAATCTAGTTTATTTAAATTTATATGATCTATTTGAAAGAATAAATTCTAAATTGGAATAGGGAAATCAATTTTTACTTTTTATGAAATTATTATATTTTTTTATTAACTTCATTATTTCCAAGGAATAGTTAAAAATAATGCATTTTAATATAAACTACGTTTTATCTTTTTTATTTATAAGGATACATTATATTTTAATTAGATTCAAATTTTAATTAGATTATATTTTTTCCATTTAATTCAATGATGGTTATATTAAGTCATTTAACTATTAAATGTGATTAAAACAATGGTAAATCTTTGGATTCTTATTATTTCTTAAATAAACGCTTTTTTTCTTGAATATATGAATTAAATTTCAATTAATTTCCTCTACTTTTGAGTATTGAATTAGGAATAATTGTTTCCATATTTTGAATCCGAATTTCCATATTTTGTAAATATATATCTTTTATTTTCAGACATTATGAATTGTAATGTCAGTAAATATTTTATTTACCATGGTAAAAGGGTAAATTTTATAAATATGGGTAAAATATAATATTATAATAATATTAGAAAACCATTAAATGTGTCCTAAAACTATTTTTTGATAAATTTCCAACCATGGGCTTCCATGGGTCTATTTTGAGACATCATGGAGCCACATGGGAGTGATAATGTCACATTATAGTAATTATATTAATGTATGGAAAAAATAACATGGACATATATCTTTTAGAAAAAAAATTCTATATGAGGACATATAAGTGATATCATCGACAATATATATTCATTTGATATCTAAAATGATTTCCTACAACATGTTATTTTTTTATAATTTTTAGAAATTAAATAAATATATTTATTTATGACCCAGTGGAGATGAAGTAATTTTGTCATTAATAACGGATTCAAATAATTGATATCAAAATTAGTATAATAAATAAATTTTTAAACTTTTAATCCATCCCTGAATTGTATTTATTTTTATTACTTGTTATATATTACATAGGGATTGGTGTTCAAAAGAATCCTATTTTTATTGATTTTTTAAATGTTGTGATATGAATAGTTTATAAATTGACATAAAAGAGTTTTTAAAATAATTAATATTTTATTAACTGATAAAATAATCCTAAAAATCTTGTATTAGCCCAAAAGACATATAAGATGTTCAGAATTCCATTAAAGATCTGTTTTTTGTCTCTTGTATATTTTTGGTAAATATATTTACCATATTATATGATTATATAAGAGTACATGGTGAAAGTTAAATAAGATAACAAATGGTTAAATAAAAAATATACGGATTTAAAAAAATATAAAACCTATAAAATTATTATTGGATGACTTTATATCAACCTATATACAGATAATAAAAATATTAAATACATTTTTCACCTTTTTAATCTGATATGTTTTATACAATAAAATAATATATTCGATCTTTCCTAAAGACCCCCTCCTACCTCTTATAAAAGGCCCCCAACTCTAACACATTTTTCAAAATAATAATGAATCTTTTTTCATCCATAATATCATCCTAGAATCCATCACTATACCTATCTTCCTCTATGAAGACTTATCATAGGCAGAATGCACTTCATGAAAGCCTTTTGTTTCAAACCAATGAGATTTACCAGATTTAAAGGTAACATCTTCACTCAAGTTATTTTATATTATTTTACATCTCCAACCCCTTAAACTCTATTTTTAGATTTTTTTTTATAACAAAAATAGTGTTTATAGTATTCTATTATGTTTTTTGAGAATAATTCAATCTACATATACACCCACCCAAATCTAATGAATAGAATATACTATTTCTGTGGACAGAGAACTACTACATCTTGAAACGTTGTTTTTCAAATTTCCACCTACCTCCAAGAATAGTGTCTATTAAGATGAAACAATATTTAGATATATTATATATTATATTTTTATTGTCTCTATGATTTTTTATTTTTCATTTATATTATACATAAATGGTTTCTAAAATGGCTAAATATGATAATTTCATTTTAAGAAATGCAGACTACCGCCCCTCAAAGTTATATTACTTGTTCATGACATAAGTTGAACATATAATCAATGTTTTTAATGAAATAATATTTTATAATATACTAGATTATAATATACATATGTATCATTATGTTTTCATTCCATTAAATATGAAATAGAAATAAATGTAGCGTTCATGCGTACGTACGACTTACCATCTACATGAATGGTGCATTTAATTTTTAATATCGAAATGTTATGTACTATTATAAATAAATATATATACATGATATATATAATATATGTGATATCTAAATAATTAATATCATTAGGTATATAAAAGAAATTTTACCATAGTGATAATTTGAAATTATAAGAAGTTCATTTTTGAATCAATACCGAATATTGACAGCATGACTGTTAATAACTTAAATGATTATATAATCATTACAAAATGGAATTAAGTAATATAACAGTATTAAGAAACTATAAAAATGTTCCTATATAATTAGAAATTATATTCAGTTTTTTATTCCTGAGATTAAGGAACTGACGAGTCACGTCGGACACGAGGTAAGGGACTTTGTCTCAATCTCCTTTCATTGAGGTATATTTTTTTTAAACACAAATTTCTTTTATGTGTTGTATAATGATTGTTGACATTTAATTTCATTAAAATGTAATATTTTTCTACATAGAGTTTTAATTAAAGAATATGGGAATGCATCATTTTAACATATGTGGTGAAAATGTTCGTTTCAACGCCGTGAGAAGTATTTAATATTCGACTTCATTATCAAGTTGTAATTTTTTTAAATGTAAATATAATACCATATAATCTTTTAAATATTTTTATATAGAATTATTTTTGTGTTATGAATATGATATGGTTCATGGGAATTATTTATGTATACGAGTATTTCCTTGATTATCTTAGGGCGGGTGAGACCGAGATATCTCTCAAATGTAATTGGTAATGTGACGGAGGTATACGTTAGTGTTTCTTTTAATATAATTATGGAATATAAAGTGATGGGTATTCCAAATGTAACTCCCTACGTATCTTTTAAATCTTAAACTTATTTATGTTATGGATTAAACAAGTTACCTTTATAAATTATTATTTCAATATTTTATTCAAAAATCTTATAATTTCTTGTGGATTGATAAAGAGTGTATGTTTTGTACGTATTGATGGACTAATAACTTCGTTCTTTAGTTTATAAGCCTTACTGAACTTTTTATTCTCTTCCCATGTTTTTTTGAATTGTTTTTCATGAGGTATAAGTCATGGTATGTGAAACAAATAATTCAAGAAAACCTATATTAATAAATGATTTCGTGTTTTCATTTAAGTGTTTAGAATTTATGAAAAAATTGTATACTGAGTTGATGAGTCTACGTGGTATTTTTTTTAAATGTAATATAATATTTGTGGAATAAATCTCAAAAACAAAAATCTAAAAAATACCATCAATGTGAATTTTATAATTAATTTATCCTTATGTAATGTTTGTGTCTGGTTCCATATAGATGGTATCCAAGGATGGTTTAGATAACATTAGGAGTGAGAATATTGTTAAATTATTATACATAAATTAATTTATATTAATATTGAAATGATATAGCATTTATATATTACCATTTAGCTTCACTTAAGTTATTTTTATGTAATGAATGGTTTTCCATAGAGGGAACATGGAAGTTATGATGGGTATACATCATGAGGAGGAAAACCTTCCATATCAACAACCTGAGATGGTCAAAATTGGAACTGATCTGTTTTTTGTAGTAATGGAATAGCTGAATAAGGATATAAATGGAGCTGGTATTCTTGCACGTGATCAGCCAGATTAGCCATAGAGTAATGCGTTAGTAGTGGATCATTTCAAGAGCCAACATCCATTGTCATTTAGAAGATCATCTGACCATGTGCTATTTGAAGGGTGGATTAAAGCAATGTATAAGATTCTCAATTTAATAGGGAGTCCATAACATCCAAAGGTTATTCTATATATTTATCATTTTAATGGTGAAACTGATCAGTGGGGGTCAATTGTTAAAAATATTTGGGATAGTGAAGAGATTAATTCTCTTGATTGAGATGAATTCGAGGGTATGTTTCTTGATATATATTTCTCATTTTGGTTCATCTTAGGATATAAAAGCAATTACTATAATTGAGGAAGGAGTATGACTACTTGGATGATTATGTAACAAAATTTACT
Organism: Viscum album; assembly: GCA_963277665.1. NCBI lineage: Eukaryota > Viridiplantae > Streptophyta > Magnoliopsida > Santalales > Viscaceae > Viscum > Viscum album. The sequence goes on along the minus strand of OY728162.1, from coordinate 593,244,203 downwards.
CGACTTGAAAGGTATGATAAAAATATCATATGAGTGACCAGTTCTAAAATCAATCATTTTTACTCACAAATAAATCCATATTATCAATGGAAATTAGATTCTCGTGAGTTAAAATGTTATGAAAAACTTGTTCGATTTGATGGGAAGGAGGAAATGGAGTTTTCCTGTGATTAAGTGTTGTTTTAAAAAACAACATAATATGAGGTCAGGGAGGTAGATGAAAGGGAATAACTCTTCAAAAATTTCATATTGTAAGAAACGTTTGTTTTTAGTTTGTGAAAATTGTGGTAAAAATCATGTCGGAGAATGTATTTTGAATTATAGTAAGTTCTACTAATGTGGAAAAATGGGTAATAAAAAATGTAATTGCACTGAAAATGATCTGGGTAATAGTATGAAAAAATATGATAGTTAGTCAGTAAAATGATTTAAGTGAAATTAAATGGGTCATTATGAAAATGAGTGTCCAATGAAGAACTCAACTGATGTGAATATGTTGAACTAAAAGCAACATAGGGAGGTGAAATCATTTCAAACTACTTCAACAGATGTTTTTCCATCGAATGAAGTAGTTTTATGACTATTGTTTTTTTTAGTGTATGCCAGTGTTTTTTTTTATTCCAGGTCTACATATTCATTCATTTATGATATAGTTTATAGTAATTTGGGAACTACACCTCATTATATGAATATTGAACTTATGGTTAAAACACAAAGAGGAAATGTTGAGACATAAAAAAATTGTAGGAACCTTCAGGTCCTTCTATCTGGATATAAAACACCAACAAACCTTATTGTTTTTCCTCTAGTATAGTTAGATGTTATTTTGGTTATCAATTGGCTTACTATTTACAATGCAATGATTTTTTGCAGAGCTAAAGAGGTTTTTTTTCAGAAAAAAAAATTCATTTTCTGTACACGAATGAATCTATTCTTTTGATATCATATGAGGAAGAGAAAAAACTTGTCAATGTTATAAATTAATGTTACCATGAACATATTGTTGAAAATAAAGGAACTATTAGGATTAATGATATGCTAGTGGTAAATGAGAAATTTGATGTTATTCCTGATGAGTTTCTAGGTATAATACCTGATCGGGATGTTAGGTTCTCTTTTCTTCATTGTCTATAGGTAAGATGATTAAATAAGAATTTGGATTGATTATAGATCATTGAATAACATCACACAAACAAAAATGTAACATATGGATCATATCAATTATTTGTTTGATCCACTCGAGGGGGCTCAATATATTTCGAATATTCACTTGAGGTCGGGGTACCTTCAGTAAAAAGTAAAGTACTAAGAAATTACAATGACTCTATTTCATACAATATATGGACATTATGAATTTTTAGTAATGCCTTTTGGGTTAACCAATAACCCCTATTATATTCATGCTTCTTCTGAATAGAGTATTCTGTGAGTTCTTGGATTATTTTGTGGTTGTGCTTATTGATGATATTTTGATTTATTCCAAAACTAAAGAGAAAATATAATGTCATTTATGTATTGTCTTGCAAATCATAATAGAAAAAATTGTACACGGTATTCCAAAATTGTGAGTTTTAGATACAACAAATTTTATTCATTGGTCACATTATTTCTAAAAATGGTATAATAGTTGATCCTTTTAAAACATATGTCTTTTAAAGAATGGCCAAGAACAACAAATATTATTGATATCCATAGTTTTCATGATTTGGAAGTTTATTAATGAATCTTTGATGAAAATATTTTTCAGTTATCTAGCCCAATCAATAAATTAACTCCAAAAGGTGCTAAGTTCATTTGGGCAAAAAATTGTGATGATTGTTTTCATGAATTGAACAAAATACTGGTGAATTATCCAGTTTTGATATTTCCTTCCATAAATTTTGAATTTTTTATCTATAGTGATGCATCGTTGAAAGGACATTGTTTTTTCTTATTTTAGAATGATCAGTTAATTTCTTATGCATCACATCAGTTGAAAAATCCTTAGTTAAATTACCCTAAACATGAATTGGAATTAGTGGTTGTTGAATGTTGGAGGTATCATCTATATGGAGTAAAATTTGAAATATATATTGAACACATATTTCTGAAATATATATTCACACAGAAAAAATTGAACATGATATTGGAGAGATGGTTATAATTAATCAATGATTTTGATTGCATGATTCATTATCAACTATTTAAAGAAAATAATGTGGCTGATGCTTTGAGTCGAAAATGTAGTCTTACATAAACCATGCTACGTTGGGAAAAAATACATTGATTAATGATTTAATGAAATTTGGGATAGGTGTTTTTGGTGTAGGTAATTACTCTATTTTGTTTCAGGTGTTATGAAATCATCCCAAGAAGACAGAATGAAGCTAGTGTTGAATGAAGACCGTGGGTTTTAGAAAAAGTTAGAGTTGGTTATGAATTTTATGTTACCTGAATTAAACATTGATAATGATTGTGTATTGAGGATTGGTAAGAGATTATGTGTGCCTTGTGATCTATAGTTAATGAAATATTTGTTATGTGGTGCTCATAGGTATTCGTTTTCAGTTCATCCTAGAATTACTAAGATATATAGAGATCTTCAAGAGTATTACCAGTGGGATGGAATGAAAAAATGCATTGATGACTTAACTTTGAAGTGTTTGACTTGTCAATTGGTTAAAGCATAGTGGAAGTTACCAAAAGGGATTCATCATCCTTTACCTGTTCTAGAGTGGAAAATAGAAATTATATCCATCGATATTGTTGAGGGATTACCAAATTCATCTAGAGGTTATAATGGAAACTTGTTATTATTGATCGATTGACTAAATCTTCTCATTTCCATCCAAATTTAGATAATTTGTCTCTAGATCAACATTCTCAGTTGAATGTTAATAAAATCGTCTGGCCTCATGGAGTTCCTCTTTTTATTGTATCTAAGAGTGATCTATGGTTTACTTATATCTTTGGGAAAGGCCTTCTGATGTCATTAGGTACTGAATTAACATTTAGTATATCTTTTCATCCTCAATAAGATCGGTACTCAGAAAAAACAATTAGAGAATTAGAAGATATGCTATGTTCTTAGTCAATGGATTACAATGGAAGTTGGGACCAACATATTTTTTGTTTAATTTTCTTATATTAACATTTTTTATTGTAGTTTACAGATGGCACTATTTTAGGATTTGTATGCAAAACGATGTCAAAATCCATCTTTTTGGGATGATGATGGTGAATTGAAACTTATGGGACCAGAATTGGTAGAATAGATGGTATATAAATTTCAGCTGATTCAAAATCACATGAGAATAGCTCCAAACTAGAAAAAAAGTTATGTGGATAACAGGAAGAAATTTCATTCATTTGAGCTTGGTGATCGTGTCTTTCTCAATGTTTCTTTGTGGAAAAGTGTGATTCATTTTTTCAAGAAGGGAAAGTTAAGTCCAAAGTTCATTTGACACAATGAATTCATGGAGAAAGTGGGATTAGTTTCATACAGAGTGGCTTTACCTCCATATTTATCCTAGGTACATACTGTTTTTCATGGTTCAGTGTTTAAAATGTAAATTAAAGATCTATCTCATGTATTGGGTCCAGAGGTAGTTCAGGTAGAAGACTATCAATCTTATAAGGAACTGAATGTCCATGTTCATGGCCGTAGAGAGAATATGTTGTGGATTAATGAAATTCATCATGTTACAGGTTTGTGGAAATCTATATGGTTGAAGTGGCATTGGGGGAATCTGAAAATTATATGATGGATATAAAATTCCACATAATTGATATGTGAATAAAATTGAGAGGACACAATTTCCAAAAGGCAAGAAGGATGTAACATCCCACATAAATAAAGAATATGAAATTTTCCTATTAATTAATATTTTTGAATTAAATATAAATTTTACATTAAAGAGGGAGTTATGTTTAAGGGAATAATCGATATGCAACAATGGGTTACTTTGAAATATTATGTTTCACACAATGTTGAGTCATACAAAAAAATAATAATATTATATAATTATTGTAAATGGTACATAATGCCTAGTCATTGTATTGGTGTGAATTAATATCACTAACTGAAATAAGAATATACAATATTTATAAATGTTTTTAAATTTATCCACTGATATTTAGTGGATTAATATGTGAATTAATCCAATCTTATCCACTAGTACTATAATTTTTTTAAATGGTTGATTTACCGCCTTTTGATGAAGAACCATTTTTAAATATATTTTTGGTCAATATTATATGTTAAATTTGACAAAATAAAATTCTTATTTACAATTGGGACATAAAAATGTACTTTGGATGAAATTTTGATATTTTTCTGATAAATTCAACTTTTTTAGATGAATAGTTCAAAATACTACATTTTTATTTAAAACTTTTTTTTAATATAATTTATTTATATGGTAAGATTTTATATTAAATTTTTATTAAATTTTAATTAGATTCAAGTTTCACCATTTAATCCAATGTTGGTCATTGGATGTAATTTTACTCTTAAATTGAACAAAAAAAAAAGTAAATCTTTTCATTGTTTTTTAATCCCTAAAAAAATGATATATGTTTTGAAAAACTAATTTAATTTTAAATTATTTTGTGCCAGTTCTGTATTATGAATTTGGAAAAATGGATTCTATATTATGAATTAGGATTTCCAAATTATTCAAATATCTAATTTTTTTGACATTATGAATAGTAACATTAGGAAATATTGTATTTAAAATGTTTAAAAGGTAAATATGGAAAATATGTGTAAAAAATAATATAATAATTATATTTAATTAACTTAACTTGTGCCCCTATCCATGTTGGTGGTACATTTCCAACCGTGGGCATCTTTTGGTTGATTTTGGAACCCCATGGAGCCAGTTGGGAGTGATAATGAAACTTTATATTAATTAATTTAAAGTAAGGAAAAAAATAACATAAACATGTATCTTTTAGTAAAAAAATTGTATATTGGGTTATATAAATATCTTCTATACATTTTTTATATTCCATTGATTTAAATATTATATAAGTCATTTTCTTGGTCAAGTGTCCATTAAAAAATATATTGTAATGTGTTATGGGTCTAATTATCTTCATCCATTAAATTTACTCCATGTGTAAGAATTATTCTATAGCAATTATAACATTATTTTTGACATAAATTACCCAATTTAGCTTTTACCTTGGTAATAATATTTATTATGGTTACTTTTCAACTTTTCAAAAAATAAAACAAGAATATTCACTAAATTTGGATATTTAAAATATAATTTTGGTAACAATTTTTGAATTTCTAAATGATATATGTTTCAGAATTAAATTTAAATTTAAATTGCTAAACTATTGTGAAAATGTTTTTTTAGAAAAAGGACATTATAAAACATAAAATATTTTCATTAAAAGTTGGTGATTAATTTCATTTTATAAAACCAATATTGGATTACTGTAATTAAAAATTAACTAATTAAAATTTAAAACTATTCAAAAACATAATGTTACATTTAAAATAACTTGAAATGAATTAAATTTTTAATGATAATTATTATGTTAACTATTCCTTGAAAAATTAATTTTTTTCAGAATGTAATTTAAATTTACTGAAAAAAAAAGAATTTGTTTTTGTAAGATATATTTTATAGATTTTTTAAAAATTAATATTTTCTTTTAAAGATAAAATAATCTCATTTCAGAAGAAAAGTTTATTTCAAAAAATAATAAAATATATTGACTTCACAGAAATTTTAATAACATACAATTACATTTAAATTTAGCTTGAAATTTATTTTAATTTCATAAATTACATATTCATATTTTTTTACATTTGTTACAATATGTCCAATATATAGGAAAATCATATTATTTACACCTCGATCAATTAGACTATGAATATCTGATTGCATTCATAACTATGATACATAGGATGCACCTTAAGGACCATGCCCAAATAAACAAATTTTATTATGTAAGCCCCATGGATTTAACATTTCAACCACTGAGACCCATTCACTCCCATATGATGATCACACTACCCTATCCCCTGGTGACCACAAAAATTAACTGAACTATGATTCCACTAATAATTACCCGAACTAAGATAAGTAGGATTCGTCTCCAATGACCGAGGTATATATTAAAATTCATGGGCTATCTCAGTATACAAGTCTTATATCTATATAAAATGAGGTTGATCAATTGATACCCCATATTTATAACCCTAAGCATAGCTTATATTGTATTAGAGAGCCAGAATGAACATATTATTGTCATCATGAACCTCTACCAGCCAAGGAGATCCTAGTATGTAAGCCTTGTAGAATGGAATTATATAATTATCCAACATAAAAGGGCATATTATTAACTATTCTATTTTCATATGAAATTAAACTGCATTGGTTTAATTAACTACATGGGTTTTGATTCCTTCAATAATCATTATAGTTATGATTCCTTATATAGCTAAATAGCTTCCTCGGAATAGTAAATACCTCATTTCATAGAACAAAATTCTAATGTATTGGGTTATATGACATCAACACAATAGCATCGTCACATTATTGGGGAAATGGAAGAAGATCCTCAGGTACAAGTAAATGGGGTCACTAACGAGATCCCCATCTTCTACACATAATAGATGATTATGCTATAAATCATATGGTTTGGGTAATGAGACATTAATCTAGATTACATAGAGATTCATGAACATATTTTATATCAATAAGATACTCCCAACATAGGCAATAATTCTACACAAAGAGAGTGTGATGATCATATCCTCACATTCTATCGACCATTGTGAATCCCTAAGCACCGTTTGGTCTATAATCCAAACCGACCCCAAAATATCCGAAAACATGTTTGTACAAAGTTATGAATGGGGGAAAATTTTGGATATTCTATTAATAATTTCAATTGTGCCAAAAAAATTAGTTTTAAATGAAATGAACCACTAACAAACAGCCATCAGGCTAAACCAAATCCAAAATGATGGGGGTTCAAGGATGTACCATTCACTAAAAAAGTAAAATGGATAACTCGATGTGAGTATCTCTAATAAAAAACTTACTAGGTAGTTACCCATTGAGGCATTTTGTTCTGTCAGTATATAGCAACAAAAAATGAGAACCCCATGTAAAAATATCAAATAAAATAATGATTTCATAATAATACATGGGGCCATATAATTTTTCACTCTTCACACAAACAAATCTATTAATATATACATGAATCATACCAATGATCAACTAAACAAAAGTTGTTCAGGAAATAATTCAATCATGTCATGGATAAGGCCATATAAATAGAATGGTTTGATTGATAATAAAAGAAAAATTTTATTAACCATGAAAATATGATTGAGCACACCATTACTATGATATTTCAATAATTAGTTACTTTGTTATCTATGGTCCTATATACCAATATCATCAACATCTTCCTGATCTGATATAATTTATCCATATTTTAGTGATCATTCATATAAATATTCTACAATTTCAATCCTTGTGGGTTGAAAATTGATCCCAACTGCTAAAAAACACAAACAAAATGATGATAACTGAAGAGCCTAGTAGTACCATCAACATGGTAAAATTTTACCCCTCAAATCTCAATGTGTGGGTATCCAATTATATTAACCATCAAGTCTAAATTACACAAGGAAATATATATCTATTCTAATGACCCAAATTTAATCATTAAACTACTATGAATATTATACCTAGAGTGAAATAATTACCACATTTAGTTTCTGATGTAGGTGTACCATTGAGTCAAATATGGCACCCCTATGTTTTCGGTTCTACCGAGGATGGATCATGTCATTGTTCGACGTCAGAATCATCCCATCAGTACCCATAAGTCACCTACTAAGAGTACCACCAAACACCCTTCATCATATTCATCCCATGCTTAGAAAATAAGAAATATTTTTGGGCTAGGAAGACCCCGGATATCCCAGAGTGGGCTATTATACAAGCAGTATCTGATAGTATCTACCAGAATATTCCGGTAGCAACCTGTGAGAAGACTCATATCTTAACTCACTTTTAACAAGTCAGAGGGAATATTCCCATAGACATCATGGGTTAGGTACATATCTGCAACTAATGCATGACATCCATTGATATATTTAGGTGGTTAAATGTAGAGATAAGTGGTATCAAATCCCTACATAAATCAAAGACATCAACCAGTATATTATGATGATGGAAATTTGGAAGGCTTATATCATTGGAAACACTTTTATAAAATTTCAATACATCTTATCAATAGTTGGGGAACTCCATATGAAGATACAAAAAACTAGTTAAGAAGAAGGTATAGGATCACATTTCAATCCTCGTAGCAAGGACTACTCAACATGTAGATCATCATGATCATGTAGCTATAAAAGATAAAGAACACATTCTTGCTCTAATCCAGATGGATTATCATCATATCGTTGTAAATGATAGGCAATGAACTGGTGTAATATTCTTGTAAGTACTTAGGCCCACAATGAGATAGTTGTATATGACATGAGATAGGGGAACATGCATGTCAAAAACATTAAGCAATATATTCAAATGTCCTGGGATGAGGTACATATCACAATATTGTCAAGGGCTCATAAGGTGAGAGGGAATATTTCCTCAAGACATATTGATTTTCATATTTAATTATTCCAATAGTATAATGAAAATGTTGATGATCAGTCTTATATCATGGTTTTGATTAGGGATGACCAATTGAGAATCGAACATTCCATGGGATAGGCTGATATTCATATCATTGAATCTTCCAAAAATATTCCAGTATATCATGTAATCAAGGTCCATTTTCCAACATCCTCTAATTAGTGACTTCACGAGGATCATTATAATGTAATTCAAGTGGGTAACATATCCCTTCTCACATTCTATATGTTTTTCGTCATATTCTGATGGGGTTTTCATACTCAAAACATGCTAATATTTATAATAAAAACGAGACCTACTAGGTGATAGATTAACATGAATTGTGTAAGATTCAAAGACATGTCAATACCTGAATCATATTCCAAGCATTTTATATTAGTTTCTTAACACCATTATAGCAGAGTACCACCCAGTGAGAATTGAATGTTCCTTGGGAAGGCTCACATTACGGTCAATAATGAGATAGAGTAGTGTCATATTCTAGTATATTTTCATTAGAGAGATCATACTCCCTCAACACTAGACACTTATAAACATGTTTCGGAATCTATCACACATCAGGATCATATACATGATTAATTCCAAAAAGAAGGTCTTCATATTTCTTCCATGATAATAATGGAGACCCATATTCCTTATATGTTCAGTGTAAGAGTCATTCAAGTTGTTTAAGGCACGTTATAAACATTATTATTATTCGTTGAATCTTAAACAAATGAAAATGTTCATAATTCTCATGATATTTCACCTCATGGTTGTTTTGTGATGGATCATAAGGACTTCACTCTAGACAACCATTGTGGTAAACCTACCCATGTAAATATATTCCATGAACAAGGGAATCTTTCCCTTAACTAAACACCATTAAATAGAGTTTTCACCAAAATCAGATGCCTACATATAGATATGTGAACAAACCCTAGGTCAAATGATCATATTTTCACATAATATTTTAAGAAGAGTTCCCTCCCACTAGCAGGTGACCATCATGAAACATATTATATGTTATGAATGGGTGGATACATGAATTTATGATGATGAGTTGTTTAAAATTGACAAATTGTGATAGTTAGAAAGACAAAACCTCCCCATCCCATCCATGAACCTCTCCTATTCTGACAATAAGGTCATATATGATCTATAAAAGGTGTTCATACCTCATATATGACAAAATATTTGGGCTACTCATCTTTGAAAGAAGACTCTACACCTCTCCAATATAGAATATCTTTATTTCATTCATCTCATTAATTCAAAATAAATTAAGTTATAAATTTTCCCCATTGTCATATCTTTCTACCAAGGACTGGAAGATCAGAAAAAGTTCGAAACAATGTTTTTCTAGACGTCATGAAAACCCTATACTAACTATTTTTCAAAGAATCTCTTGATATACCAGTTTTAAGATGTGAGAGATATATTATCATTTCGCTTCACTATGTCCCTTGAATAATAGAGGCCTTCTCATGCATCTTGATTTAATTCCATAGACTCTAGTGAAATTATAAGACCAGGTAACAATCAGTCTGATTGACCACTACAAAATAATTCCCCCACATTTTCATTTCATGGGCATCAGGAATGAAGGGGAATGATTTCTATAGAGTATTTGAACTGGTCCATTCCATAATTTATGAATGAGTTCTAGACATGGAATCCAATAATCTAATAAAAACAATGACATCATGTATAAAATGACCCATACAATGAGTATCCATCACACGATCTCTTATGCTACCCAATCATCACCACATCAAATTATCCTTAGTAGTAGTTTCCCGAATAGCCACGCAAGATTGAACCGAGATCTATTTTCCAAAATAATATATACCACCACTACCACAACTAAATTCATTAATCCCTAATAAGATTCATGACATATAATAAGAATATTCAATAAAACCCAATCCCAATGAGATGGGGGAATTAATATCACAATCACCATCACCATGTTATTCATCCGCCCTTAGAGGATCTTAAGGACATCAAAAGTGATTCCAAAAAAACCCCAACCCAATAGGATAACAGAATTTATATCAATTTATCTAACTCGAGAGTCATTGAATCACTAACTAGAATCACTGAATACTCACCAAAATGATCAATCAATGAAAATTGTGGCCCATTCATTAAGGGAAAATGCGATCATTTGACCAAGTATTAAAAAATATCCACAAATAATACAATTATTATTTGATGATTTTATATAGACTTATATACACATTATCATGAAATTTAATATGTTTTTTATCTTTTGTAACTAATAAGTATTATATAATAAAATAATATATTTGATCTTTCCCAAAGACCCCCTTCTCCCTCTTATAAAAGTCCCCCAACTCTAACACATTACCCACAACTCTAAAGTCCATTGTCTCATCTATATTCTACTATATGAAACCCTTAATATACCTATATTCCACTTAAAAGAATTAATATTGGTATAATGCACTTCAAGAAATCATTTTGGTTCAAACCAAAGGGATTTACACGATTTAAAGGTAATGTCTTCTCTCAAATTCTTTTATTTTATTTTCCTTCTCCAACCCCTAAACTCTATTTTTAATTATTTTATATAAACACCAGTATCTACAAAATTTTGGGATGTTTTTATTAGAATAATTCAGTCTACACATACACCCACCCCAAACTAATGGATAGAACAAATTGTTTCAGTGGAGATAGAACTACTACCTCCCAAAATAAAGATTTTTAAATTTTCACCTACCACCTGAAACAGTGTCCATTATAATGAATAAATATTTATATATGATATATATTATATTTATATTGTATCTATACTTCGGTATTTTTTATTTATATTATATCTTTATGGTTCCCAACATGGGTAAATATGATAATTTTATTTGAAGAAGTGTGGACTACCGCCCCCTCAAAGTTATATAACTTTTTCATGCCTTATGTAAAACATATAATCTATGTTTTTAATGAAATAATATATTATAATATACTCAGTTACAATATACATATGTATGATTATGTTTTCATTACATTAAATATGAAGTTGAAATAAATGTAGTGTTCATGCGTACGTACGACTTACCGTATACATGAACAGTGCATTTCATTTGTTATATCAAAATTTTATGTATTATTATAAATAAATATATATAAATGATATACATGATATATATGATATTTAAATAATTAATATCATTATGGATATATTGGATATTTTTCAAAAGGTATAATTTTTAATTCTAAAAAATCATCTTTGAATCAATACAAAATATGGATAGAATGACCGTTATTAAATTAAATGATTATATATTGATTATAACATGGTAATAAGTAATATTAATCGAATATGAAATTTTAAAAATGTTACTATGCAATTAGAAATTTACTTCAGTTTATTATTCAAGAGATTAAAGAACAGACAAGTCATATCGGACACGAGGTATGGGACTTCGTCTAAATCTACTTTAATTGAGGTATATATTTTTTTATTGACAACATTATTTTATACGTTAAATAAACCAATTTGAAATTTCATGACAATCAAATGGAATATTTTTATACGTAGAGTTTTACAAAATGAGAATGGGAATGTATTATTTTAACATATATGGTGAAAATGTCCTTTTTGACGCCTCAAGAAGTATTTGATATTCGGCTTCCCTATCAAGATGTAATGTTTACAAATGTAAATAAAATACCATATACTCATTTACATATTTTGATATTGAATTATTTGTTTGTTGTGTATATGATATGGTTCTTAGGAATTATTTACATATACGAGTATTTATCTGATTAACTTAGGGCGGGTGAGCCTGTGATATCTCTCCAATGCAATTGGTAACTTGACGGAGGTATACGTATGTGTTTATTTTAATAGATTTATAGAATTTAATGTGAAGAGTATTTCAAATGTAACACACTATGTAGCTTTTGAAGCAAAAACATATGTATGTTATGGATGATACAAGTTACCTTTATAAATTATGATTTCTATATGTTATTCATAAATAATAAAATTTCATGGGTATTGATAAAGTGCGTATGTTTTGTATGTATTCATGGACTAATAAATTGTTTCTTTATTTTATTATGCCTAATGATCTTTTTATGCTTTTTCCATGTTTTTTTGAAATGTTTCTCATGGGTTATAAGGCAGGGTAAGTGAAATGATTAATTCAAGAAAACCTATACTAATAAAATCTTTCATGCTTTCCATTAAGTGTTTTAAATTTACGGAAAAAATTTATACTGAGTGGAATTGTCTACTTGGAAATTTTTTGAAATATAATGTAATATTTGTTAAATAAATCTCTAAAACTCTAATCTTAAAAACATCCTAAATAGTAATTGTTAAATTAATTAATTTTTATGTAATGTATATATCAAGGTCCATATAGTTGGTATTAATGGATGTTTCATATTAATTTTGGAGTTAGAATATTGTTAAATTAATATTCATAAATTAATTTATGTTAAGATTGAAATGATATTTTATTCACATATTAACATGATGCTTCACCTAAGATATTGTTTCATTAATAATGGTTTTTCTCTTATGGAACATGGCCATTATGATGTGTAGACATCGGGTGGAATAAAACCATTCATATCAATAACCTGATATGGTCAAAATTGGAACTGAGCAGTTTGTTGCAGTGATTGAATATCTGAATAAGAATATAAATTTTGGTGGTATACATGCATGAGATCATCTAGATTAGCCACAGAGTAGCACACCAGTAGTGGATCATTTCATGAGGAAACATCCACTGTCATTTAGTAGATCATCTGAACCTGTTCTAGTTAAAGGGTAGATTCAATCCATGGATAAGATTTTCGTTGTCATAGGGTTTCCATAGCATCAAAAGGTTAGTCTCTCTATTAACCATTTTGAAGGTGAAACTGATTAGTGGGGTTCTATTGTTAAAATACTTTGGGATAGTGAAGTGATTGATACTCATGATTGGGATGAATTCAAGGGTATGTTTCATGACATATATTTTCCGATTTTGGTTCATCATAGGACAGAAAAGAAATTCCTTTAATTGGGGAAGGAGTATGACTCATTGGATGATTATGAAGAAAAATTTACTCTAATTGAAATGTATGCTCAAAATATCATAAGATATACCAATAATAATATTAATCATTTTTACTTAGGATTAAATCAAAATTATCATAGGGCATAGATTATCGTGAGATAATATGTTATGAAAAAACTTTCTCGATTTGAGGAGAAGGCGGAAATGGAGTTTTCCTATGATTAAGAGTTATTTTAAAAATTACTGAATATGTGGTCAAGGAGGCGGAAAAAATGGAAAAAATCTTTAAAAGGATTATGGAATGAAAGTTATGTTTTTGGATTGTGAAAATTGTGGTAAAAAGCACACTGAGGAAGATCTTTTGAATTATTGTAAGTGCTAACGATGTGGTAAAATGGAGAATAAAGAACTTAATTTCACTAGAAATGATCAGGGTAGTATTATGACAAAATCAAATTTTCAATTAGTATAATGATTTAAGTGAAATGAAATGGTTAATAAGTAAAATGAGTGTCCAATGAAGAACTCAACCGATGGAATGAAGCTGAACTATAAGAAAAATGGGGTGGTGAAATCCTGTTCAACTACTTCAGTAGATGATGGGCCATCGAATGAAGTAGTTTTCGGTACACTGTTTTTTTAGTGTATGGAAATGTTCTGTTTGATTCACGGTCTACACATTATTTCATTTCGGAGATGGTTTATTGTAAATTTGGAATTAAATATCATGATATAAATCTTGATCTTATGGTAAAAACACCGAGAGGAAATGTTGAGACACAAATAAATTGTAGGAACCTTCATGTCCTTTTGTGCGGATATAATATACCAACATAACTTATTTTTTTGCCTCTAGTAGATTTTTATGTTATTTTGGGTATGGATTGGCTAACCATTTACAATGAAATGATTGACTACAGAGCTAAAGAGTTTTTTTTTCAGAAATAATTTAATTTTTTGTACAGGAATGAAAACATTATTTTGATAAAATTTGAGGAATAATAAATACTAGTAAATGATGGAAAATAATGTTACCTTAAAAATATTTTTTAAAACAATGGAACTATTTAGATTAATGATATGCTAGTGGTAAATGAGTATCTTGATGTTATTCTTGATGAGTTTATAGGTATAATACCTGCACAGTATGTTAGGTGATCTTGCCATCATTGTAAAAATCAAAGATTCTTAAATGAGACTTTGCATTGATTATTGATCATTGAATATAATCTCACTAAAGAAAATGTATCCTTTGGACCATATCAATTATTTGTTTGATCCGCTCTCAGTGGCTCAATGTTTTTCGAAGAATGACTTGAGTTCAGTCTACCATCAGTCGAATGTAAAGGAATAATATATTCCAATGATTCTGTTTCATACTATATTTGGACATTATGAATATTTAGTTATGCCTTTGTGGAAAACCAATACCCCCTATTGTATTCGTTCATCTTCTGAATATAATTTCCTGGGAGTTCTCGGAAAAAAATTTTGTTCTGTTTATTGATGAAATATAGATATATTCCAAAATAAAGTTAACATTAATGACATTTATGGGTTTTATTTCAAATCTTAATAGAAAAAAATGTTTTGAAAAATTCTTAGTGTGTGAGTTTTGTATAAAAAAAATCATTCATTGGTTACATTCATTCAATAAATGGAATAACAGTTGATCCTGCTAAAACAGAAGTTGTTGAAGAATGGAAAAGTCCCACAAATATTATTGAGATACATAGTTTTCTTGATTTGGTAGGTTATTACAAGAGCTTCTACGAAAATAGTTCTCGGTTATCAAGCCCAATATATTAATTAACTTTATAAGGTGTTAAGTTCATTTAGGAAAAATAATGTGATGATTGTTTTTTGGAATTGAAAAGAATACTGGTGAATTATCCAGTTTTTTAATTGCCTTCCTGAAATAGTGAATTTGTTATCGGCAGTAATGCATCATTTAAAGTATATTTTTGTGTCCTAATTTATAATGATTTGATACTTTCTTAGGCATCATATCATTTGAACCCTCATGAGTTAAATTACCCTAAACATGAATTTAAATTAGAAGTTGTTGTTTTTGGTTTAACAATTTGGAGGTATCATCTAAATAGAGTAAAATGTAAATTATATACTGAACAAATATGTTTGAAGTATACATTCAAACAAATATAATTGAACGTGATATTGTGGATATTGTTATAATTAATCAAGGATTATGATTGCATGATTCATTACCATATAGTTAATGAGAATAAATTGGCTGATTATTTGATTAAGAAAAGTTGTCGTACATTAACCATGTTATCTTGGGAAAAAAATACGTTGATTAATGATTTTATAAAATTTTGAATAGATGTTTTGGGTTTAGGAAAATTCCTTGTTTTGTTTCAGGTGTTAGTGAAATCATCCCAAGAAGACAGAAAGAAGAAATCGCTGAAAGAAGACAGTGAGTTTTAAAAAAATATAGAGTTGGTTCCGAATGGTATGTTACCTGAATTTAACATTGATAATGATTGTGTATTGAGGATTGGTAAGATATTATTTGTGACTTGGGATCCACAGTTAATGAAATATTTGTTATGTGGTGCTCATAGTTATCTATTTTCAGTTTATCCTAAAAGTACTAAGATATATAGAGATAATTAGGTGTATTACTGGTGGGATGGAATAAAAGGTGGCATTGATGACTTTACTGTAATGATTTTGACTTTTAAATTGGTTAAAGGAATGTGGAAGTTACCAAAAGGGATGCTTCATCCTTTACCAGTTCTAGAGTGGAAATTGGAAAATATATCCATTGATGTCTTTAAGGGATTTCCAAAGTCATCTAGAGGTGATAATGTAAACAGGTTACTATTGATCAATTGACTAAATCATTTCATTTCCTCCCATATTGTGGTACATTATCTCTAGATCAATATTCTCAGTTTTATGTTAATGAAATAGTCTAGTTTCACAATGTTCTTCTTTTTATTGTATCTGATTGTGATCTTAGGTTTACCTCTATCATTTTGAAAGGACTTCAAACGTCATTAGGTAATTAATTAACATTTAGTACAAATTTTTCATCCTCAATAAGATCATCCTTCAGAACAAAAAATTAAATAATTAGAAGATATTATATGTATTTGGTCAATGAATTACAAGGGATTTTGGGACCAACATATTTTTTGGATGAATTTTCTTATAATAAAATTTTTATTTATAGTGTACAAATGACAATATTTGAGGCATTGTATGGAATTTGATGTCGAACAATAGCTTTTTCGGATGATGATGGTGAATTAAAATTGATGGGACTAGAATTGGTTGATGATATTGTAGATAATGTTTAGTTGATTCAAAATCACTTAAAACAACTCATATATAGAAGAAAAGTTATGTAGATAACTGGAGGAAAGATCATTAATTTAAGCTAGGTGATCATGACTTTCTCAATGTTTCCCTTTGGAAAAGTGTGATGCATTTTTTGCAAGAAAGAAAATTTTAGTCTGAATATCATTTTTCCAAATGAATTATTGGAGAAAGTGGGATCAATTTCATACAGAGTGGATTTACCTCTATGTTTATCCTTGGTACATAATGTTTTTCACCTTTCAATGTTTAGAATGTATATTCAAGATCCATCTCATGTTTTGAATCCAGAGGTAGTTTAGGTGGAACACTGTCTTTCTTAAGAGGAACAACCAGTCCAGATTCTTGACTGTAGATATAATGTGTTGTGGATTAAAGAAATTCATCATGTAACAATTTTGTGAATAACCATATAGTTGAAGAGGAAATAAGGGAATCCTAATATTCTCTAATGGATAAATACCCCACTTAATTGATATGTGATTAAAATTGAAAGGACATAATTTCCAAAATGCGAGAAGGATATAACTATCCATGTAAATGAAGAATATGAAATTTTCATATTATTTAATAATTTTGAATTAAATATAAATTTTACATTAAAGGGGAAGCTATGTTTAAGGGCATAACCGAAATGAAACAATGGGTTTCTTTGAAATATTCTGTTTCACACAATGCCGAGTCATACTAAAATAATAATAATATAATATAATTATTTTAAATGGTACATAATGTCTGGCTGTTGTATTGGCGTGAATTAATTTAACTAACTACAAAATTAATATAAAAGATTATTAAATGTATTTACATTTATCCACTAAATAATAGAGGATTAAAATGTGAATGAATCAAATTTTGAGCAGAAGTACTATAATTTTTTTATAAAATGTTGATTTCCCACCATTAGATAGATATCATTTTTTAAATATATTTTTTTCCACTATTATATGTTATATTTGAAAAAATAAAATTATTATTTACAATCAGGACTTAAAAATGTACATTGGATGAAATTTTGGTATATTTCAGATAAAGTTATCTTTTCTACATGAATAGTTCAAAATACTACTTTTTAATTCAAAACTACTTTTTAATCTAATTTATTTTTATGGATAGATTTTATTTTTAATTTGTTTTCAATTTTAATTTGATTAATGTTTCACCATTTAACCCAATTATAGTCATTGGATGTAAATTTACTCTTAAATTGGACATAAACAATAGTAAATAATTTCCTTATTTTAATTTCATAAAAACAAGGTATTTGTTTTTAAAAACTGATTTAATTTTAAATTATTTTCATCCGCATTTGTGTTTGGAATTTGGAAAAATGGATTTCATATTTTGAATTAGGATGTCAAAATTTTTTAATTATGTAATTTTTCTTTTAAGACATTATAAATAGTAACATCATAAAATATTTTATTTACAATTTTTGAAAGGTAAATTTGTTAAATATGTTTAAAAAATAATATTATAATAATATTAAGTTAACTTAACTTCTTCCCTCATCGTATTTGGTGGTATTTTTCCAACCGTGGGCAGCCATTGGTTGACTTTGGGACCCCATGGAGCCACATGAGAGTGACAATGACACATTATATTAATAAGTTCAAATTAAGTACAAAAATAACATAATCATATATCTTTTAGATAAAAAATTGAATATGGGGTTATATAAGATATCATTTCAACATTTTGTACCATCCATTGATTTAAATATTATATAAGTCCTTTTCTTGGTCATATATCCTTTAAAAAGATCAATAATTATGTTTTATGGGTATAATTATCTAAATCTATTAAATTTACTACATGTGTGGAAATTATTCTATAGTCATTATAACATTATTTTTAACATAAATTATCCAATTTAGCTTTTACTGTGGTAATAAAATTTATTATGGTTACATTTCACATTTTCAAAAAATAAAACAATACTATTCACTAAATTTGGAAATTCGAAATATAAATATGGTAACAATTTTTCTATTTCCAAAAGTTATATGTTTTGGAATTATATTTCAAATAAAATTTATAAAATATTGTGAAATTGATTTTTTCAGAAAAAGGACATTATAAAACATAAAATGTTTTTAAAAGAAATATGGTGCTTAAATTCATTTTATAAAACCAATATTAGAATATTGTAATTAAAAATTTACTAATTATAATTTAATAAAAATCAAAAACATAATTCTACCTTTTACATACCTTGAAATAATATAAATGTTTAACAAAAATAATTATTTTCACTATTACTTGATAAATTAAATTTTTTCAAAATGTAATTTCAATTTACTAAAAAACGGAATTTAGTTTTGTATGATCTATATTATAGAAGTTTTGAAAATTAATATTACCTCTTAATGAGAAAATAATCTCTTTTTTGAAGAAAATGATATTTTTAAAAAAAAATATTTTAATGAAATTTTTTGAACATTCCATTACATTTATATTTTTCTAGATATTTATTTTTATTTCTTAATTTACTTATTCTTATATTTTTAGATTTGATACAATATGTTCAATATATGGGGAAATAATATCATTTAAGCCTCGATAAAATAAACTATGAAAATCTTATTACTTTCATAACTATGTTACATATGATGCATCTTAAGGCCTGAGCTCAAATAATCATATATAATGATGTAAGCCCCATGTCTTTTGCATTTCAACCAATGAGACCCATTCACTCCCATGGTATTATGACTCTACTTCATCCATCAACAACCTAAAAAATCAACTGAACTATGATGCCATTAATTTTTACTAGAACATAGATAAGTAGTATTGTCCTCCAATGATTGAGGTGTATATTAAAATCCATGGCATGTCTCAGTATACAAGCCCTATATTTATGGGAAACGACGTTGATCAATTGATACCCCTTATTTATCACCATGATCATAGCCCGCATTGTATTAGAGAGCCATAATGAACATATCATTGTAATCATCAACCTCTACCAGCCTTGGAGATCACATTATGTAAGCCCTGATGAATGGAATTATATAATTATCCAACATAAAAGGGCATATATTGTGGGACTAGTCCTGAAGGAGTGATTGAACTGTAATAACTCATATTCATTCCATAACTATGATAAAAATGATTTCACTTTGAGTCTCAAACATTAATATTGAGAACATTGAAACCCACATATGTGTTCTTTTCATATGTCATTAAACTGCATGGGTTTGATGAAGTACATGTATTCTGATTCCTTCAATAACCTTGATGGTTATGATTCCTTATATGGCTCAATACCCTCTTCATAATATTAAATACCTCATTCTGTGGATTAATATTCAGATGTATTGGGTTATATGAAATCTACAAAATAGAATCATCCCATTATTCGGGAAATGAATTATGATCCTCAGGTACATGTAGAAGGAGTGACTAACGAGATCCCCATTTTCTACCAATAATAGATTCTTATGATATAAATCGTATGATTTGGGTAACTAGACATGAATCATGATTATATAGATATTCATGAGCATATTTTATATCTATAAGAGATTCTCAATATAGGAAACAAGTCAACAAAAAGAGGGTGTGATGAGCATAACCTCACATCAAATCAACCATTGTGAATCCCTAATCATCCTTCCATCTAAAATCCAAACTGACCCCCAAATACCTGAAAACATGTCTGTACACAGTTATGAATGGGGGAACTATTGGGATTTTCCATTATTAATTTCAATTTTTTAAAAAAAATAGTTTTTAAAGAAATTAACCACTTACAAACAACCTTCAGGCCGAACCGAATCCAAAATGATTGGGGGTTTAGGTTGTATCATTCACAAAATATAAAAAAAGTTGAACTCTATGTGAATATCTCTAATAAAAAAATTATAAGGTAGTTACCGATTGAGGGATTTGGTTTTTTTTCTGATTACGGAAACAAAAATTGTGAACCCGATGTGAAAATCTCAAATAAAAGAATGATTTCAGAAGAATACATGAGGCCACATTATATGTCACTCCTCACACAAAAAAAAATCTATTAATATATACATTAATCATACAACTGATCAACTAAAAATCTGTTTTTGAATAGATAATTCAATCATGGCATTGATAAGGCCTTAGAAATAGAATGGTTTGATCGATAATAATAGAAAATTTTTGTTAACCATAAAAATATGATCGAGTACACCATTAACATGATATTTCAATAATTAGTTTCCTTGTTCCCGATGGTCTTATATACAACTCTAATCAACATTATCCTGATCTGATATAATTTATCCATATTTTAGTGATCGATCTGAAAACTTTTCTAATGTTTCAAACCTTGTGTGTTGAAAAATGATCTCACCTGCTCAAAAACACAAACATAAGGAGGGGAACTGAAGATCCTAGTAGTACCATCAACATGGTAAAATAAAACCTCTCAAATCTCGATATGAGGGTATCCAATTATAGTAACTATCAAATCTATATTTCACATGGAAATATATAGCTATTTCAATGGCCCTCATTTAAAAATCCAACTACTTATGAAGATTATCACTAAATTGAAACAATTTCTACATTTAGTTTCTCATGAAGGTGTGGAATAGAGTCAAATATGGAACCCTTATTGTTTTGGTTCTGCCGAGGAGGTATCATATCAATGTTTGTTGACAGCATCATCCCATCGGTACCCAGAAGTCACCTGTTAAGAGTAAAACCCATTATCTTTTCTCCTATTTTTTCATGAATGGTAAATAAGAAATATTTTTGGGCTAGGAAGACCCTGGATATCCCAGAGTGGGCTCCTATCCAAGTAGTCACTGATAGGATCTATCAGAATATTCCGGTAGAAACCTGTGAGAAGACTCATATCATAACTCACTTTTAACAAGTCAGAGGGAATATTCCCATAAACTTCATAGGGAGGTGAATATCCACAACTCATTCATGAAATACATTGATATATTTAGGTAGTTCAAGGTAGAGATAAGTGGTATCAAATCCGTACATAAATATAAGACATCTACAATTATATTATGATGATGAAAATTTGGAAGTCTTATATCCTAGTACACACTTTTCTAAAATTTCAATACATCTTATAAATAGATGGGGAAAACCGGATGTATATCCAAATAACTAGTTAAGTTGAAGTGATAGGTTCACATTCCTATCCCCATATCAAGTACTGATCCACATGTAGATCATCATGATCAAGTGGATACACTAGGGAAAACACACATTCTTTCTATTATCCATGTGGATTATCATCATATCATGAAATAGGATAGGAATTGTACTAGTTTAATATTATTTTCCCTACCAAGGCTCACAATGTGATAGATCCAAATTACATGAGATAGGGGAACATGCCTATCGAAAACATCAAGAAATATATTCAAAAGTACTAGGATTAGGAACATATAAAAATATTGGTCAGGGATCAAAAGGTGATAGGGAATCTTTCCTTGGGACATGTTGATATTCATATTTATTAATTCTAATAGTATAAGGAAAATTTCGAAGATCGGTCTTATATCATGGTTTTGATCAGGGATGACCAATTGAGATTGGAACACTCCTTGAGAGAGGCTGATTTTAATATTAGTGAATATTCCTGGAATATTCTAGTAGGTAACATAATAATGGTGTATATTCCAACATCCCCTGATTAATGACTTCACCGGGATCATTCTAATGAAATTCAAGTGGGGTAATATATCCCTTCCCACGTTCTAAATGTTTTTTTCATATTCTGATGGGGTATTCATACTCAAACCATGCTAATATTCATATTACAAATGAGGCCTACCAGGTGAGAGTGTGACATGAATTGTGTAAGCTTAAAATACATGTCAATACCTGAATCATATTCCAAATATTTTATATTAGTTTCATAATACAATTCTAACATAGTCCCACCTAGTGATAATTGAATGTTACTTGGAGAAGGCTCACATTAACATCAATAATGAGATAACTCAGTATCATATTCAAGTAGCTTTTCAATAGAGAGAACATAATCCCTCAACACCAGACGCTTATAAACATGTTTTGGCAACAATCACACATCATGATGATATACAAGAATAATTCGAAAAAAAGGTCATCATATTCCTTCCATGACACTAATAGAGACCCACATTCATTATATATTCAATTTATGGGTCATTTATGTTGTTTAAGACACATTATAATCATTATTATAGTTCATTGACTCTTCAAGGAATGAAAATGTTGGTAATTATCATGATAGTTCACCTTATGGTAGTTTTGTGATAGATTATAAGGATTTTACTCTAGACAACCATTGTGGTAAACTTACCCATGGAAATATCTTCCACGAACAAGGGAATCCTTCCCTTAACTAAACAACATTTTATAGAGTTGTCTCCAAAACTATGACGCCTTCATATAGAGATATTCCCAAAACCCTTTGTCAAAGGATTATATTTTCTCATATTATTTGAGGAAGATTTCACTCCTACTTGCAGGTTACCATCATGAAACATATTATATGTTTTGATTGTGTGGATGCAAGAATTTATGATGATGAGGTGTATGAAATTGATATATATAGATTGTTAGTTTGAAAAAACCCTCCTCATCCCATTCATAACCCTCTCTTGTACAAACTATAATGTCTTATATGATCTATAAAAGGTTTTCATACCTCATCTACGACAAAATTTTGGGGCTACTAATCTTCTATAGAAGACTCAACATCTCCCAAATATAGGATATTTTTATTGCATTAAGAACATTAACTCACTATGATTTTAGTAAGAGATTTCAACCATTGTCAAATATTGGTACCAAGGAATGTTATATCATGAAAAATTCGAAACAATTTTTTTAGTACGTTTGGAAAACCATATGCTAAATATTTTCCTGAGAATCATCAGATAAAAAAGTTCTTGGATGGGAAAAATATTCATCTTTTCACTTCACTATATCCCATGAATAATAGAGGGCTTCTGATTCATCTTCTTTTAATTTCATATGTCCTAGTGAAATCAGGAGATCGGGTAACACTTAGCCTCATTAGTCACTAAAAAACAATTCCCCCACATTATCATTTCATGGGAATCTTGAATTGAGGGGAAAGATTTCTATAGAATATTTGAACAAGTCCCCAACATAATTTAAGAAGGAATTTTAGACATGGAATGCAATAATCTAATAAACACAATAAAATCATATATAAAATGACTCATATCATGAGTATTCATCACACCATCTCCCATGCTATCAAAGCATCACCACATCAAATTATCCGTAGTAGTAGTTTCCTGAATAGCCACGCAACAGTGAACCCAACTCTATGGGAAAAGGATTTTCTACCACAACTACCACAACTCAAATCATCAATCCCTAATAGAATTCATGAAATTTAAGAATACAATTAAACAAAACCCAATCCCAATGAGATGAGGTAATTAATATCTCAATAACCATCACTATGTTATTCATCCCCCCTGAGAGGATATTGGGGATGCCAAATGTGATTCCAAATAATCCCCAACCTACATGGAAAGTGAAATTTATATCTCAATGTTTTTCTTGAGAGTCATTACATCACTAAAATGAATAACTTAATCCCCAACAATAGGATCAATCAATGAAAATTGTGGCCCATTTACTGGAAATACCTTGGTTTTGACGGAATTTTCATCATCCTATCAATCATAGAGAGAATAAGTATTGTCATTGTTGGTGACTATTCATAAATTGTGACCAAAAACTAAATTGCGGTCACTATTTTTAGAGAAAGATGGGAAAAGAATATGGGAAAGGCAATCAAAACCCGTCAGGGTCGCAATCTAAAACAACCCAATATTGCTAGTGTTTGAACAACGACCCTACTAAAAATGTGAAGAAAATTCATATTGTGTATTTAGTAGTGGTATAACCACCATGTACTAATACTTCTATATAAATTATTTTATTTTATACCTGAACAAACTTTTGTATCTAATTACAAATGTAAAGGCCCACACCATAGAAGAATATCTCGTTTATGTTGGTGATCTGGATGCCCCAATGGAGGATTTTCAAACTCAAAACCAGAAATGTACCCAAAACCAAACACCTCCCACCTGAATGGCCTGAAGTCTTTCTTATTTTATTTTATTATGGATAATATTCCTTTTTAATTGTTGAAGGGGAACTCGTACATGACCCATAGTCTCAAGGCACAAGGCCCCACAAACCTACAATACATTACCCGAAGGCCTAGAGGAAAACTATGCCCAATACATGACTCGTAGGCCCTGTCCACTTGAACTACCCCTCCCCAGATTTCTGTGCCATTGATCACCTAGCTCCCCACCTTGAATTTCTAATCGGCTAGTATTGCCTCGTAAAAAGTTGCAAGGTGCCTGGTCCCGATGGTGGCTACCATAGCCTCTCATTCATCCAATCCAGTTAGCTCTGCATCTGGTGGCTACTACTCCTATTGCTCTGATCCTCTTCTAGGCCATGTTCAGTGTGAACTGGGATATTCAATGGTCTACATGACCCGAAGGTCCTTTGGCCCAAAGGAATTTTATGACCCAAAGGCCCTGGAGATCCGTAGGCCCAAACCGGTGGCCAGAAGGCCCAAATCAGGTGAATAGTTCCTCCTTCTACAGTACTGAACAGTAACTGCTACAGTACTGTTAATGTATCCCAGAAATTCACCTCCACCCGGTTTTGAACTCGGGTCTCTTGGATGCCAAGAAAGAGACCTTACCACCCGGGTATGGGCTCGTTGGCAAAAACCTAACGCCTCCAAATATCATGTTTCCAACTATCTAGTGTAACACTAATAATGAAAATGTAAATGTTGTTGGTACATCCTAATCAACACCTGGAATACATGAAGTCGCTCCCACCGATTATTGTTTTTTAAAATTCGAGATTGTAATAATAAATTTCATTTGACACATTGAAGACATACTAAGGGAAAATATTCCCACTAGTTATCGACTTCATGTAGAGTTGAATATTCTCTCTCTGATATCCTATTCTACAGATAATGTGGCATATTATCATGAAGCTCTCCCAAGATCTGGGAATACATAGTACATAAATGTGGTAGTCAAAAATAATTTTGACTTCCTCTATTTCTTTCATACAATCTACCTTTCTATGAAAAAAAATTATTCATAGAATAAGTCAAGAATCATTGGTAGAAAAGTGAGTTCCACCTCATTGAACACCACCCATTCCCTATATGTGGGAGGTGGATCAATCTTCAGTGATGCCTCTTATTTATAACATTGTTGAGTCCTTCTATACTCGATTGGTATCAATGGAAGGGTAACACACACTTATTTCACCTGAGAGAATGACATATCTTAAATGTGATCATGTTAATTATCCACCATCCAATTTCATAAACACTATATTTTCTATGATTTATGGAGCTGGTAAACCAAAAAAATATATCTCACAAACATTTTATACATATGGGGGAAGTTGATTGGACCTCGAGATCAGTAGTTTGAAACTATGATGAGGTGTTTTGTTAAGACTATGATAGGGATAGCCTTTTTTGTTATAATAGTGTTCTATTTGGAACTATTGAAGGAATGGAATACCATAGTCATCAATTACTAAATTAGTTTATCTCCACAAAGATAAAAATTAATACCATGATACTAAAGAACTATAAACAATGATAAAATTTGAGGGCATCTGAATCCATAGAAATATATAATGGTTTAATCTGTTATCGTAGTATCCCTATATCATTGGTGGAAATGTTGGAATTATATTCTGAAAATTTTTATGATGATATGCAGACACATCTGATCCTAAAGAAGTATCCATCTTGATTCTATGAATACATTGAAATTGAAAAACTTTTTAGGGATCCATTCAGGAAACCTTTTCCAACCTCGGATCATTCTCTTATACTAGGGGAAAAGACTATGAAAAGTAGAAGTTGCAGCTATAGGTCCCCACCTAGCAGTGGTTCACATCCATGGTCCTTGACATGTCCAAAACCACCCAACACATTCTATTGATAAGTGAAAACAATAGAACTACCATTTTCTAGATGCACATAGAAAATAATGTCACCCCAGATTTGGGTAACAGATGAATAAATCATATTCAATCCATTATTATGAGTTCCTATGTCATATAATGGAGTTTTTGGATAAACACTTACCCTGGCATCCACATCACTAGATTCCCGATGAGGATAATATCAACGACCATCCGGACTATTGTGCATTCCATATAAGGATATTCCATAACACATAATACATTATTGTATGGAAATACATCCTATAAGGCCTGGTCTATTTTGGATAGATGGTTTTTGAAAACTCCTCAGAGAATGTGGAATGAATAAATTTGTTCTAGGTAGAATAAAAAAATGGTTGAAAAAATGATCCAACTATGGTTGAGATGGAAGTTCGATAACTGGATAACTACAATGTTAGTTGATCAAGATCATTCAACCATATGATAACAATATTACAGAACAACAATATGTCCACCAAAATAGTGAGGTCACATCAGACAAGACTACCAAAATTGTGCATGACCGCTGGAAGCAGGATGATACAAAAGAGGAAGAGTTATATCCTTCTCCAACATAAGTACTATCAGTTACATATTTCAACCCTAAAACATCTATATAATAGGAACAATCAAACTAAACATAACTATAATTGAATGAAGATATCAACATTAGTTCTATCAATGTATTTCCCTGGGAAAACCCCTTCACAGATAATGAATATTCTTCCGAATATGGGTATCCCACGTGTAACCAGTGAATTGAAGGTTGGATGTGAAATAAAAAAGGATTTAAGGGACCACACAATTGTGTTCAGTCCCAAAATTATATTTATTTTCCCACATGTAATATATATGTAGATGAAACCATTGGTAAAGTGCAATATAAGTCCTAAAAAGTTATGGTGGTTTATCAAACCCCATAGGTAATGTCCAAAGAACAGCTTTCTTAAATGATTTTCTAAAGTGTTTGATATTTTATAATCATCATGGTTAATGTGGAAGGCCAATATGACCTATGTTTCTTGTGTAAGATACTACCTCATCCTCAGCATATGTACTAGGCTTTTCCACCTCAAATGCCTTATCTCTTGAGCTAAAAGTCAAGGCACATCCCCATATAGGGTGGTGCCAACATCCATCACAAAGGTACGACATTATGAAAGACTATCCTATTTTCCTGAAAAATCTCTTAATATTTTATGTTCTCCAAAAATAAAAAAATATTTGGGTTTCATTCATTGATAACCTCCAGATCCTTTTAGAGTTCAATTCAAAAGTCACCACAACCTAGGATTATCATGTAGTGACCATGGCATCCAAATTCCATGTCTCAATCTCATTCAAATCATAGGATTCAGAGCATGTCATCTAACATAATACCATACCCCTATATGTTTCAGGTATACTAAGTAAGGTATACTTCTTAATGGATCTGATTAATAATGTATTTATGATTAATCTTATCATGTTCGAAAACCGATGATGATTAGAACTTAGTAAAGTGGATTTCTCTCCCACAAAGAAGACCATCCCAATATATGATAAGCATTGCCAAATTTCTATTGGGAAAATGATGAAAATATATCAATTTGGGTATCTCACATTTGATGGAGGCATTATGGTTATATAGAAAGAGATAAAAAACAATTCCCTATTCAAAATTCTTTAGCTTCATAAACACTTGGTGGTAACTTAAATATTCCGTTGAAGTATAAAATACCACATTGGTGGAAGAATCAACATACTACATGGTTAAAACATCAAATTATAGTATTGAAGAGACTCATATTCCAAGGAAATTTTCTAAAAAAAACTTGTGGAAAACTACTAAGGATGGATGATTATATACTCATTTCTACTCTCAATGACTTAGTAAAAACCCATACAAATATTTAGAGTAATCCTGATAGTGACTATATACATCCAATCGGGTGGTTGGGGAATATAATGTATCAATTCATGGAATCCATAACCCTTACTGTTATAGAGAATCACCTTGTTTGTAAAAGATTTTGGGAAGTGACTCCACATCAGATGTAAAAAAAATTGAATGACCTTATTAACTCCCACCATTTATTCAAGGATGGTTTATCTGTGACCATTGATGAGTTTTAGAAAATAAATCTAGGACTGAATAAAAACCTTCGACATAGTTTTATTAATTTATTCCTGAACCTCAAAGGTCAAGTGATATATATTGAATTTATAAATAAGAAATTATATGTGTTATGTAGGTAAAATATTGAATTTCTAGGAATGAATCCAGATGTGATAGGAACCGTCACATCCAACCTTATGAGCATCGAGTATTTAAGAAGATAGGCAAGAGGATTCCCCCCTCTCATCTTAACAATGTATTGGTTAATTTTACAAATTGATCAAATAAAACCGTGTTCATGAATTTAAATAACAAATATAGAATCACAGATTTATACTTAACAATAAAAATAATTGGAATATTTTGGTCCACATCAATTTTAGTGACATTAATCAACATTTCCCAAAAGAAGATCTCCCTTTGTTAATCACAAATTACTTGGCTGAATCAACTATTGTCTTCTAAGAGCTTTCCATAATGTATATTTATTTAATGAACAATTAAATAAATATTTCCCCAATAGATGAAGACTTCACTTTCTTTAGAGTTCCTCAAGGGATCTTCTACTATTAGTTCATTCACTTTATCTTAAATAATACATTATCTAAATATCATTGTACCATGAATCATTAAATTAATTAATTTATAATGGGATAAACTGGTTGTTATTTCCATGAAACGGTTTTTAATTTCTAATAGTGATGTGATCACTCCTTGAATATTGAAACAATTTTTTATATGATATGATGTCACAGTCTAAAGTTGAGAAAGCTAAAATGTGCCAACGGTGTAACATATAGGATGTTCCATTTTCTTTAGTTATGCCACTGTGGCATCACGGTAAACCAAGAAATCTCTAGTGTTATGTTTACAATTTCACCCACTTGAAATAAAATTAAATAAAATGTATCTATGGTATCATGACATACATTACACATCTCAAGGACACCTTGGATATAAAATATCTCCCCTCACATGGATGATTAATAATTGAACCACATGTCAATGGGAATCATACTAAAAAGAGGCCTTAGAGAGTCCCAAGTAGTATTTAATGCACCCACTAGTTGTAATTTCTCTTGTGGAAGGTAGGAAACTAATCATATATGTTACCATAATGGAACACTTATTGGGAACCCTCGTCACATAGAAAAAATACGTATTAATCCATAGGAGTTTTTATAACCTTATTTGAGCGATACTAAGCACTAAGACCCGACAATCTAAAGTCATGACGGAATTACATAAACTAATCTTTGTATTATAGAGTCTGATTCCAGACCTAAATACCCAAATTGTCTTAATGATTTATCATATTGATATTCTCAATAATATCCTTGGTCTCCAAATTTTTTATGGGTTCTTAACCCGATGAGTGGTTATTCTACAGTAATGTGATATTCCGTTTGTATCATATAATTTTGTGAATGGCCATGCCCTGGGATAATTTCCCCACAGCACATACTACCCTATAGAATAAACCATTGGAGGTTAAGATTACATTGGGTGAGGTATTATATGACTATGACACTCCCTAGACATGGAAGATGTATTTTCATGGTATCTACTAAATTCATATCATGGAAAGGATAGAAAACGAATAAATCTATTGTATTGGCCTATAGACTATTTTTATCTCTCCATAAAATATATTTTTCTTAATATTAATCACCATAAAAATGATTCATGAAAAATTTGGGTGAATATCAATAACTCATTTCTAGCATGGAACTAGCTATATAGACGTATATATCCTACCTGAATATCATAGAGTATTACTATTTTTTGAAAAATATGATCAATTGAAAATGTTCCATGAAAAAGAATAAAATTTACCCTACCACTTGATCCATTAGGGGACTAATTTTACGATTACCTTTTGATCCCATGTTTCATCATGTTACCCAATCACAGAAGGCTCATGCTAAGACATAGGATATTGAAGACACCATCCCGACCCACCCTGATCAGTTTAAATAAATCATTTATATCTCACATCAATGAATTGTCTCATCAATCATCATATGTGATATGAAATAAATCAATCATGTTAGTGATTTCCAGAGTATAATGAATCTATATTCACATCTATTTGGATGGATCCCATAATTGGCATTCTCTAAAATGGATCTCTCTAGACCGACCGACCTGGAGGGGAATAAATTCGGCATCGTTCAGTGAATATTAAACATACGGGTTATCTAAATAGGAATATGTACCTCTAAAAAATATATTCAATGGATTCTTCCTCAAATATGTAGTAAAAATAATAATTCTTACCATAATGTAAAATTTTCATACACGGTCGTGTGACACTAATCAATCTGAGACAAGGATTTCCCACAAAAAAAAAAGTTGTTGGGATATTACTGTAAAACTATTATAAATGTCTACATAGAATAAAATAAGAAATTTCATGCATTCCATATCCATGAAATCATAATCCGCAAAACCTCAAAATTAGTACCTATAAATATTTATTCCTGGCTATTTCTTGTTTTGGGTATGGATGTTTTGGGACATATCCCCCAGGCATAACTAAGTAGTTAAAGTAAATCCTTATATCTACCAACATCTATTCTAAATGTTTTTAGTTGATACCACTCCATGAATTCATGGAAAATTATATCAATAACATTTTAAGGTCTGATGTCATTACCAGGTTTAGGGTCCCTCACATTGTATTTAATAACAATGATAAAATAATATTTTGTTGGGAGAAGAAGAAATTGTACCATTAGTAAAATATCGTGTCCAATCACTCATCTCATTACCATTTTGTGGAAAATGAGTGGATAGATTCATTCAATAGGATTATGTAAAATATACACTTTATGATGGTGAATAAGGACAAGAGATATTGACTACATAAATTCTTCCATGTGTTATGGGAATATTGTACCACCAAATGTGATGATATACATGAAAACCCACATTCATTGGTGTCTGGGACCAAGGTATTTTTACCCATATATGTCCATATTCCATTTACCTTAAAATCCATTCATGTACATCTCTTAGATAATTAGTGATCATAGATATGGCTCGATGAATTGGCTTGTCTCTATGAGAAAGGGTTTTGTATATTACACAAACATGAAATCTAGAAAAATCTGATCAGATTATCTTTTTAAATACAGGTTTTCCTCTATTCATTACTCTATGATAAACGGATATTGTCTCTCAGAACCCTATAGATAATAGGGTTGAATTATCCATATATTGTACCTAAATGGAAATGGGCTTACATTATACATAATGTCTACCATAATGGTTGTTACTTATTAACCATTGTAGATTGGTAACATCTAACACCACCACCCAATGTGATATTTCTTATCAAATATATCACATAGCTATAATAAATAACATATCATATTGATATAATGATGTTAATCTATACCTTATTTTCTTTATAATAAGTCTATAAATTGTGGAAAAATTTGAGCCCTACTAGCGATACCTTAAACTCAGCATTGCCTAATGTCCTGATCACATGATGTTAAATAGTACAAGAATTTTATAACCACTAGGAACTAAACTATAAATAACATGTCTTTACAACATTATATTAAACTGATTGGATTATGTCCCCACTGCATGATGTAAAATACCACATAAAATACCATATCAAAAATGAATCACCGCACACAAACATAATATCCATGAATGAAGGATAATTTTCCCCTAACCCTTTATTGGATTAAGCTCTACTTGGGTAACATTTTAATCCAATAAAAATTTGGTAGATGATTAATTCCATCATTGGATAAAGTTTAATGCCTAAAAATTATGTATTGGTCACATTCACGATATTCCTATTCCTCCACAGTGGGTGATCTAGGTCATTAATGTAAAACATTAAACTCCATTTTTATGTCATTACCGCATGTAACTAAAATATATAGGATATATTGAACTACATATTTCTGATTATAAAGTGAAATGAGATACAAAGGGATTCCATAATCAAATATGTCTTCCTATACCCATCTTCACAGAAAATACCAACGTATATTCCTTTCTTTTTATGCATGGTACGAGGATCCTTTCCCATTCTTTTTTTATCCCACTAATCATGGCCCACATGAAAATTGGACATTCATTAATGGATTACCACATAAACAAAGAATAAAATATTTGGACAGGTTCATCATGGTCCTAATTTAATGTCCATAAAAGGCATACTTTGAACCCTTACCTCAGAACATTAAATTTCATAGTTAATTACCCATGCAGGGCATAAAACATTACATTCCTATGGATCTCACATGGGAAGACAGATGTTGTCGGTGCATGCCTCATAACAGTCCTCCATTAATGAAATACTGGTGAATTAATTCCTAACATAAAATGATATTTATTGGCACCTGGATCATCAATCCTATGTTTAGTCACAAGAAATAAAAAAATTACTTCCTTATGAATATAGGGTGAACTTGTGTGGGAGTGAACATCCGTAAAACTATTTTTGGAGTTATTATATTTACTATAAGATATGCAGGGATACCCAAACTATAATACATAGGACCATCCACAATTCCCAATTTCATATATGGATTCCCGCATCCTTACCTCATGATGTTATATTGTATGTTTCTTCAAGAACTATTCTTGGATTGATTTCTATCATCACTGGATAGTTAGTGACACATGGATATCCCATCTGTATGAACCCGGATCTTCCTTTTTGGTATTTTGTTCCATTTTCTGGTGTTTTTTAAAATAGATGAGTTTCTGGAAATTTTTGAAGTACACATAATGTACTTTATGAGTACATGTTGTGTACATCAATGTCACGCGAGGTCGTGTGCGGGTCGTGCCCTGGCCACACACATGGTCGTGTGGGGTGATATGGAGGCCACATAAAGAAGAGTACAAAAAAGGCTCATACAAGTCTTGTACTCCAAAAGTACACACCATGTACTTTTTTTCATTAAACAAACCAGGTTGGCGTCTGACCGCAAGAATCGTCTTTTTCTAGGTCTCGTTCAACCGATAGAAGCCGTATGGCACCATAAATTCTTATATCCCCCAAACATTCATCTATTCTCTGAATCGATCGCCATCGATTGCTTTAGAACCACAACGGTAAGCTCCTACTTCTTCTAGAGAATCGTTTCCCAATTCCTCTTCTTTTCCATGTTATTGTGGGTTTGAAGTTTTATGTGTTTCCGTAGATCTAAAACATTATAAGGTGATTCAACCCTAATGGATCAAGTATATCGATCTCTTAACCCCAAGTTAGGTGGTTTGTGCATTTCAGTTCAATGTCTTTGAGTTTTATTTGCAAATTCATCAAATACACTGGAACGGGGAATTGCATGTTTACATTTTTTCCCCTATTGTTCTCCTTACATTCTTGTATACTTGTGTAGAGGTAATTTTGTAATGTATTGGGATAATTTCTATGCTTGGATGTTTTGACCAGGAATACATGTTTACGAAATTTTGTTCTTTTTCAGACTTTGGCCATTTACTTGTTTTTCATACCATATGACCTTTGGATGGAGTGTTTTTCCCGGACATGCTTGTTATGCTGTATAATGGTTAGCCAAGTAGTATTGTAGGTTTAATTTAGCCTTATAGAATTATTATGCACTGACTGACATGAGTCCATGAGAACCTAGTGCTAAAGTCTATAAGGGGATAGACAGAGTGAGATTTCTCAGAGATTCTTTAGACATTATAGACTATAAAAGGATAGACCGAGTGAGCTTCCTCAATGAGTCTTTGAACAATTATAGGCTACAAAGCGGTAGACCGAGTGAGCTTTCTCAGAGAGTCTTGAGCATTATATACTATAAGGGGATAGACTGAGTGATCTTCCTCAGAGAGTCTTTGTTTTACTTGAATTTTCATAAACCACTCAATGATGTAGGAGGAATTGAATGAGTGAGATTCCTCAGAGAGTCTGTGAATGATCTGAGGAAATAAAAGGAATTGACCAAGTGTGCTTCCTCAGAGAGTGTCTAGACCATGGGGAAATAAGAGGGAATTGATCGTGTGATCTTCCTGAGAGATTCGCTAGCTACCTTATAATATAAGGGGAGTTGACTAAGTGAGCTTCCTCAGAGAGTCCAATAATTTCATTTGACCAAACCGGAGGGGTTAGGATGAGTGTACTACCCAGAGGATTGTTGGTACTTATTATGTAGGAACATATGTGATGTACGTGAGTACTTCATAGAGGGATACCTGTTTGTGGTTAGTTGTTTTCTTCATTGTTTCTTGTTTGATCTGTGGATTGTTTACTACTACATAACTTCCTATCTATTATCTACTGTTTACTATTCTTTTACCTTCCATATACTCAATGACTATTAGGCATAGATATTTAGGTGCATGCATTCTTATATTTAGTCTCAAACCCTATTTGGATCATGCATTTGGTCCCAAAGAGATTATATTGATGTAGGTATTGACAAGGGAAACTTCCCTTCGGCTTCATGTACTTGATTGCTTTGGAGGAGGAGAGCATAGGACCAAGCCAAGGCTTGCGATGCTAAAGAGTTTCTTATCTGTTTTTCTTTTGTACTTTGGTTTAGTACTAAATTTAGAATTGGGGATTGTTTGGATATTTTCCTAGACATATATGTACCACGAATCAAATAAATATATTTTTCTCCTATTGTTTCTCTATAAGTCTTCCACTATTTACAATTGTGGGATAGTTAGTGCATCTACTATTGTATGTGTTGTTTATTTTTGCTGTGTACTCTGCCAATGAGGGTATATTTTCCCCACTATCACACCCATGCCCCTCACTGCTAGTTAGCAACCTCTGGCATTTGGTGAAATGTGCATGAGGCCATGTGACCAACCAGTTATGGAGCGCCTCTGGGTGGCTTCCAGAACCAGAGCGTTAGAAAGTGGTATAAGAGGGATTATTTTCTCTTGACTTACTGTTTGTGCTTATAAACAGGGATAGGAAAGAATAGGTACTTGGTAATAAGTTGTGCCCAGGAGTAGCTAACCCGTGAATAGGGAAAGGCGAATCTACCTCGATTATTTCAATTTCATCCACTTTTGAATGTTTATGGTTTATTTTATTTTCACTGATGGGTGACTCGCATGTTTTGTGTTATTCCTGTTGATATTATTGGGGTTTTATTTATATAACAACTCGATGAGAGAATCGTATTCCATCTCTTGCATTATATATACATTTTCTAGAAATCACATGTCATGCATTGTTTCCATGCCATTTAGGGTGCATTAGCGATTACATGTTGTTGTGATAGTTGTTGCGTAAAATGTACATGTAGTTGTGATAGATTCTTGATATAATACCTGCTCTTAATAGGATTTCTATATGTAAGGGATTGTTTTAATGTACTCCAAATTTCGATTCATGAGGTGTGATGGGTCCACATTAATCAAAAATTGGTGGATCATTAACTTGTTTCCCTTGTATATGACATGGATGAGATAAAAAACATTGATTCGTGGGGAGTGTGGGCCCTCACAAATCATAATTTGTCACCTTGATGCTTGTTTTCTATGTTTTCTGTGCTCTGGAGTAGTAATGCGGTTACTGCCCAAAAATACAGATAATACACGTTGTGTAATTTATGAATACACACTGTGTAGTTTTTAACCGTGTCACTGACTGAGTGGGTAGGGTCACAGGGTTATGAAAAGGAAACCTATCAGTAGCATTACATTTATGGTAAATACATGTCGTGTTGTAGTGACCAAGTGTCTACCTGTGTGACTAACGACACTGATGGATGAAACATCGACTATTCACATCGTGTCCAGTTTTCACACATTGTGTTGCGTAACCTAGATTCCTGGTCATGTCACGAACAACATGGGTTGGGGAAATACTTAAAGAACATGTTGTGTTCACATGGAATACATCGTCTAGAGTGAACCGTGTAGCTGGCCATGTAACTAACAACATGGTTCATTGAAAATTTTTTATTACATGTCACGTCCTTCGTGAACATGTTGTGTAGTCTAGGATTAAGAGGACCTTGTGGGTTAGCTGTGTGAGGAGACTTGAGTAGGGTAATATAGTTCAAGTACACTATGTGTGCGGGGACAACACGCAATGTGGTTGGGGACTTACATTACCAGGTGTGACATAGGTACACGACCATGTGAATGACATTCAAGAACAC
This sequence comes from Viscum album, assembly GCA_963277665.1. Classification (NCBI taxonomy): domain Eukaryota; kingdom Viridiplantae; phylum Streptophyta; class Magnoliopsida; order Santalales; family Viscaceae; genus Viscum; species Viscum album. The sequence continues at coordinate 593,206,951 of OY728162.1, read as the reverse complement.
GTTGTGTAGTTGTTATACACGCCATGTAGTCATGATTTGTAAAACATGAATGTTTATTTCTCTTATTCACTTATTGTACTCTTATGTTCTCAGTCCTTGATAATACTTATCTAGTGTGTGTGTTTGACCTTTCAGACTTATGCCACTGATACATCCTTCGGTTGTACGTCAGCTGCCAGACGGTGATCAGACATACGATATGGTTGATCATGGACCTCCTGCAGATCCTCCTGTTGTGCCAGGATTGGCACTAGCAGTTATACCAGTTGCAGGCACTGATGCAAAGTTTATGAAAGGTTTTATGAGGATGATGCAGAACTTCTAGGGAGTACCGCCTCCCGCCCTATCGATGGAAGAGTGGACATGGGTTTTCCATCAGTAGAATCCCTTTACTTTCTCAGGGGATTGAGGAACTCAGGCTGCATAGTCATGGATAGAGGCCACGCTAACTGTTTTTGAGAATATGGAGATACCTCCAGAGAATAGTGTGAATCTCTCTACCTATTTGCTCTGAGACTCTTCCAAGAGGTGGTGGGAGGTGATCTCACAATCAGGATGATAGCAGAGTATGACTTGGGATGTGTTTCGGCACATCTTCTATGATTACTTCTTCCCAGATACCTTCAGGGATGATCAAGCCCTAAAATTTATGAGTATTGAGGAGGTTACTTTTTCTGTTATGAAGTACTCTTAATGCTTCACTGAGCTGCATCATTTCATGCATATTCCAAGATGTGATGAGTTTTTCCTTACAAGGAATATTGAGGGTGGTGTAAGGCATGACATCTGATTTTAGTTGAACATCATCAGGGTGACTTTGATATCATCTATCGTCAACCAGATGTTGTCCATTGAGCACAATATGAGGGATTTTGGAGTAGTGAGCTAGGGAGGTTCGACATCCAGAGTTAGTGTTCCTCCTACTGATAGCAGGTAGTGCCATAGAGAGTCTGCTTAAGGAGATCATATAAGGCAGGATGTATCTTCAGAAAGCCAGGTAGTATACTACCAATGCATGAGGAACTGACATACTAGGCCTTAGTTCGAGAGAGAACCGATAGAGTGCTAATCATGTGGCAAGATGAGCCATATTCAGAATTTCTATCAGATATTATCAACTACAACTGGTTTTATGGGTACTTCTATGACCTCGTGTTCAGGAGAAGAATTTCCAGTTTTTCACTAGTCTGGGAACATGGGTTTTTCTGGCCGTTAATGTAGAGATGGACATTGTGGCCATGGTAGTCTTTCACCAGGCTACTATCAACAGTATTGTTTATCAACTTAGAGTGGGAAAGCAAGTTTATAGGGCCATGATACAGGCCAGACATTTGCAGTGGAGCGTACCTATCAGGAGCAGGATCCTGGCCCCTCTACAGTTCGAGGTATGATCTTAGTATCCTTAGTTTTTCTTCATCTCTTTTTGATACAGGTGTGTCTGATAGCTTTATATCTGTCGATGTTGTAGATAGTCTTTGTATCTATATATTTTTATCTTCTAACATCTTGACACTAGACTCACCGTTGGGGACTAGGACAACTGGTCTACGTCAGTGAAAGGAGTTCCCTCTTGAGGTTGGTGGGTGTCACTCCCATTGGGATCTCTATGTCCTAGAGATGACAGTATATGATGTCATTCTAGGAATGGACTAGAAAGATCGCTTCTTGGTAGTCGTTGACTGTTATCTCCACAGGGTGAGTTTCGTATCAACAGAGGGTGGATCCTATCTTCATAGAGGTGAATTGGATGTCCAGGAGAGAAAAGAAGGTCCGGAGCATCATGGGTTGGGAGGAGTAACATCCGAGATCACTAGTCTTTATCGGGATGATTATGGACTTCATAGTTAGACTTTCATCCAGTGGTGGATCGTTCCAGAGAAGTATTTCAGATGAAATTTCAGAATTTCCTCCTGAGCATGTGGTAGAAATCTTGATTGGGCTTGTTCTAGTAGCGGCACCAGTGTTCATTCCTCCTTATAGGATGGCTACACTTGAGTTGAAAGAGCACAAGAATCAGTTGGAGGATTTGTAGGTGAAGGGTTTCATCCGACCTAGTACTTCTCCATGGGGTTCTCTTGTCCAGTTTGTGAAGAATTAAGATGTTAACATTGGGATTTGTGAGGAATATTGGATGTTGAACCAGTTGATGGTCAAGAACCGATATCCCTTTCAAATAATTGATGATATCTTGGATCTTCTTTGAGGAGCCCGATTGTTCTCAATGATTGATTTCAGATCCTATTATCAGAATTTTCATACAAGACCATCTGATATACCACATTAATCCTTCAGGAGCAGGTATGGTCTATACAAGTATATGTTTATGCCATTCAGTCTCATGAATGTGCCTATAGTTTTCATGGAACTGATCAACCAAGGGTTCCTTTCAATCATGGATTCCTTCATGGTTGTTTTCATGGATGATATCTTGGTGTACTCTCACTATTGACACGACCATGCTACCCATCATGAGATCATTTTGAGTACACTATGAGGGGAATCAGTTATGTGTTAAGCTCTCAAAATTCCTCTTTTGAAAGGACCAGATTCACTTCTTGGGTCATGTTATCTCAGAGGCATGAGAATCAGTAGACACAGAGAAAGTGAAAGTAGTATTTTCCTCAGAGCATCCGAAGAACTATTTTGAGGTGCGGAGGTTGCTACAGCTGTATGGATACTATAGATATTTCATACATGACTTTTCATGCCTAGCAGCACCATAGATAGGTCTGACAAAGAAATGGTTAAAGTTCTTATAGACATATTCTTGTGAGTCGGCCTTTTAGGAGATGAAAAGGAGGTTGAGTTCCACACTGATACTAGTCATGCCAGATCCAGTCAAGAGCTATACTGTTCACTGTGATGCATCAGGTATCGGCCTGGGTGCTGTGATTATGAAGGGAGATGGATTCATTGTGTACAAGTCTCAGCAGTTTAGTCCACATGAGAATAATGACCCGATGCACAATCTAGGGTTGGAAACTGTTGTCCATGCCCTACTTTGTTGGAGAAATTATCATATGGGAGTGCACATTGTGGTGTTCACTGACCAAAACAGTCCCAAGTACAACTTCACTAAGCATGATCTGAATTTGAGACCGCGAAGGTGGGTTGAGTACCATCAGTCTTTTGACATTGATCTTGCCTACATGATTGGGAAGGACAATGATGTTGCTGACTCACTGAGGTGGAGAACTCAGATACAGGTATTTTAAGAGGCCAGTAGTGAGTGGAAGCAAATGGAACTATTCTCTTAGATGTATTTGGAGGTGCATGACAGTCTGGGGAAGACGTTTTGTTCTTCTGTAGTTGTTACCTCTACTCTTCATGATTGGGTACGAATGATGAAACTATTATATTTTGAAGGCATAGTCCTATGGGAAAGAATGTTAGGAGAGGACCCTATTCTTGGGTGGACAATAGGTGAGGATGATATCATGCGATTCCAGGGACATGTATGTGTGCCAACAGACATACATGAGGAGATGATGTCAGACATTCATTCCCCGGTTTGGGCAGTTCATCCTGGTGTCACCCAGATGTATCGTGATCTACACCATCAGTATTGGTGGCAAGATATGAAGAGGGACATTTCTGGTTTCTTCATGAGGTGTTCCACTTGTCTGCAGTTGAAGGCGGATCATCAGCGACCAACAAGTCTTTTACAGCAGTTACCCATTCCTATGTGGAAGAGGAATTACATCACGATGGATTTCGTGATAGGGTTCCCGAGATCTCCTTGAGGGAATGACATAGTTTTTGTTGTCATTGAAAGACTCAAAAAGGTTTCTCACTTCCTTTAGATCAAGGAGACATCCAGTGTTGATGAGCTGTGGTGGTAGTACATCTGAGAGATTCTACATCTTCATTGAGTTCCACACTACATTGTTTTAGACAGGGATGGACGTTTTACTTCTCGGGTCTGGTAGGGGCTTTAAAAGGCTTTGGGTACGTAGGTACTTTTGAGTATAGCTTACCATCCCCAGACATAAGACCAGTATGAGCATTTGATTCAGGTTCTTGGGGATATTCTCCAAGCATGAATTCTGTATTTTGGAGTTTCTTGGGAGAAGCATTTACCTCTTGTGGAGTTTTCCTACAACAATAATTTTCATGCAACTATTTAGATGGAACTGTACGAGGCAATGTATGGTAGGTCATTATGATCCCCTTTATGATTGTTGGAAGTAGGATAGGTAGCTTTACTAGGATCTCATCTTGTTCAGGAGATCTCAGAGTAGATTAAGTTGATTCAGAAGAAAAGGTCTACTGCACAGTCTCGTCAGAAGTCTTATGCTGATAAGCGGAGATGACCTCAGGATTTCAAGGTCGGTGATCAGGTTTTCTTGCATGTCGCACCAAGGTTGGGATAGAAGAGGATTCAGCGAAAGGGTATGCTTTCACCTAGGTACATGGCACCATTTGATGTATTGGATAGATTTATCTAGGTTGGCTAACAATGACAGTTACCTCAGAGGTATTAGGCTATGCACGACGTCTTCCGCATTTCATAGCTCCAACATTACTTTTCAGATCCAACACATTCTTTCAACCTCAGGAGGTTGATCTCAAAGCAGATGCATCGCTTGAGGAGCATCCTATCTGGATTTTCGATCACAGTATGAAGGTTCTCTGTAGCTGGTATGTTTCTCTAGTAGAGGTGGTACGGAAGCACAAGCGAGTACACGACGAGACGTGGGAGAGGAATGACAATGTACAATTGCAGTGGCCCGAGCTGTTTAGGTTTTTTCCTTCTACGCCGTGCTAGGGAAATTTGAGGATGAATTTCATTATGGTGGGATGTTTTTAAGAACCCATATCTTCCTTTTAGGTATGTTTTTTGTTTTTCGGGAGTTTTTGATAAAAGGGGATTTTCTGTAAACATTTGGAGTACACATCGTTTACATTACGAGTACATTCCATGTACTTCATTGTCACATGAGGTCGTGTGTTGGCCATGTCCAGGCCCCACATATGGTTGTGAGGGGTGATGTGGAGGCCGCATAAAGTGGAGTACAGAATAGGCTACTACATGTCAAGTACTCTAAAATTACACATTGTTTACCTTTTTTCATTAAACAGGACGGGCTCGCGTCTGATCGCCATAATCGTCTTCATCTAGCTCTCGTTTGACCAAGAGAAGCCATACGACTCTTGAACATCTCCGATCCCCCGAACCTCTCTCATTTCTCTGAATCAACTACCGTCTATTGCGTTGGAACCACAATGGTGTGCTCTTCCTTCTTCTAGAGCATCTTTTTCCAATTCCTCCTCTTTTTCATAATATTATGGGTTGAATGTTTAATGTGATTCAGTAGACCTACATAATAAGGATATTCAAGACTCTTGGTTCACGATTATCAATCTCTTAAACCTATGGTAGGTGTTTTGTGCCTTTCCATTCAATGTATTTGAGTATTATGTGAAAATTCCACCAATACCCTTTAACGGGGAATTGCGTGTTTACTGTTTTACCCATGTTGTTTTCCTGCCTTGATTTTATGCTTGTGTTGGGATAATTTGGTTATGTATAGGGATAATTTCTATGCTTGGATGTTTTTACCATTATTATATATTTATGACCTTTTGGACTCGTCTAGCCTTTGTCTATTTACCTGTTTTCCATACCTTGTGACAGTCGGAAGGTGTGTTGTTCCATTACATACATGTATGTTATAGCCAAGTAGTTTAGTAGGTTTACGTTGGCCTTATATCATAATTATGCACTGACTGGCATAGGGCCATGAGAACTGGGTGCTATAGACTTTAAGGGGTTAGACAGAGTGACCTTCCTCAGAGAGTCTTTGGATATTATAGAATATTAGGGGATAGACTAAGTGATCATCCACATAGAGTATTTGGACATTGTAGGATACAAGGGGGTAGAGAGAGTGAGAATCCTCAGATATTATTGAGATTTATATACTTTAAGGGGATAGACCAAGTGAGATTCCTCAGAGAATCTTCGTTTTACTTGAATTTCCTTAAACTACTCTAGACTATAGGATGAATTTACTGAGTGATCTTCCTTAGAGAGTCTGTGAATGACCTGAGGCTATAAGAGGAATTGACTGCATGAGCTTCTTCAAAGAGTCTTTAGACCTTTGGGATAGAAGGGTAATTGACCATGTGAACTTCCTCACAGAGTCCCGGAATACCTAAGACTATAAGGGGAATTAACTGAGAGAGCTTCCTCAGAGAGTCCTATAATTTCGTATGACCAAACCAGAGGGGATAGGCTGAGTGAACTACCTAGAGGGTTGTTGGTACTTCTTAGGTAGGACCAGAGGGGATGGATGTGAGTAGATCTCAGAGGGTTACCTATTTGTGGTTATCTGTTTCCTTCACTTTTTCATGTTTTATCTGTGTATTGTTAACTGTTGAGTAACTTCATGTCTTTTACCTACCATATAATCACTGACTGTTAGGAAAATATCTTCGAGTGGTTTCCTACTTGCATTTAGTCTCACACCATGTTTGGTTCATGATTTTAGTCCCAAATAGATTATATTGTAACATGTATAGACATGGTAAAGCACCCTTCGACTTTAGGTACTTGATTTCTTTGGAGCAGGAGAGCATGGGACCAAGGTGAGGCTTTCAATGCTGAGGAGTTACTTATCTGTTTTTCATTTGTACGTTGGTTTAGTATTGTATTCAGCATTGAGACTTGTTTGGATGTTTTTCTAGACATATATGTACCATGCATCATTTACAGATATTTTTCTCCAATTTTTTCTCTATCAGTCTTCCACTATTTACTATTATGGGATAGTTACAGCTTACGCTATTGTATGTGTTGTCTATTTCCACTATGTACTCTTCCAATGAGGGCATAGTTTCCCCAATTCCACACCCAAGGCCCTTGCTGCTAGTCGGCAGCCTCTAGTAATAGGGAAAATGTGTTTGAGCCTATAGGACCAACTGGTTATGGGGCACCTCTGGGTGGCATCTAGAACCAGGGTGTTACACCATCCTACACCTAGAAAAAACTATCAATAGGGAAAATTATCACCTCTATATATGGATTAGACCAATAATGATATTTTCCTATTCCATAACTCATTCAATCTTGAAATTTTTAATAATTGAATACATAGTAACATTGGGATCTCCAATCATGTGTCAAGCTGCAACAACCGATAAAAAAAATTCTCCACATCTTCATAAGGTCTTAATCACACAAATTCTTCTTCCTACTTATGGTCCATATCAATGTACGACATATTTATGCATGAAAATATATTGGGAACTACTTTTTCAAATTGGTTCCCATGACCTTATCATATGATGTTAAACTACAAGGAATAAGTCCTGGTTGCATTATGTTAAAACCACATAACGAAAATGACCTTACCAAATGATATTATACGGTATAGAAAAAGTTATGGACGTATGAAATTATAGCTTCACAAAAAAAACATCCTTACCTCTCAACGATAAATGTATTAGAGAATTGTTTTACCATAGGATGATAAACTACACATCAAATGTCCCCACTACATGACTATAAACAATGTGTTCTATATCCCATTCATCATCACCTATCTAGGGACCACAATATTAATACCAATGTATGACTTAGAATGGGATTTTTCTTCTATAATTAACAAAACTGCAATTTATAAGACACACTTCATTAATCATGTGGTTTGGGTAACAAAAAATGTTACATGGTCCCTAGAAAGGATACAATTCTTCAAGAGACCATTTTATTGACTATTCATGCATGTCTATGGATATCCATATACACCAATAGTCATCAAAAAAATATGTCCTTATCAAAAAATGGTTTTCTGATCCCTGTGACACCAGACATCACTGCGGAAGAACTCAAAAACTCAATGCAATCTTAATTACTCTTAGTATGATTTTCACGTAGCATTAATCATGACCCAATTACATCTACTCATGATTTGAAACAATTCCATATCCCACTTCTGAGTATGTTTCTGTACTCATGACCATGGGTATATAGATTCAGATGTTTTGTGTCTTCCACCAAAATAGGTTCATAAGAACATGACCTTAAACTGTATCCAATTTTTTAAAATTGTAATAACCATAAAATCATTCCTATAATTCTCCATGTCAAAAGCACATAAACATGTAGTGAATGTGGCCCAAAACATGTCAGGTTGTATACCCACAGATGGAAGCCTATGAAAAAGTAATTCCTTAACTCACTAATATCTTCATAACCATAGTTAATGAATAAATTATGGAAAAATAAATGAGTCAAATAGATCAAAGGGCCTACTATGTGTCCCTAGTATACAATAATCAATCCTCAGTACAATCCCTAGTTCTAGAAAATGTTAGAGAAATAATTTTTCATATATCCTCAACTCAAGAATATTTTCCCTATGTGATGTCAAAAACTTTATGTTTCTCAATAATTTAATATATATTACACTTTCTAAAAGTCGCAATTCATTATTTGACTACCTTGGAACACTTCGACCATACATGGCCCCTTGAATGGATATCAAGATTCAAGGATCCCTTTTCATTTATATTCATGTATGCTTATGGATCCGGAATATGAACCTATGGCCATCTATGAAATTTTTCTATCTATAAAAGGGCCTCCCAATTCATGTTGATCCCTAACATCATTGTAGTAGAACCCAACACCTCAACATGATTTGGGTCATTCATGGTAGGATTGTCTCACATCATCTTTATTACCCCCATTGCTTTAGACAATGATTTTGATTTTACTACCAAACTATCATAATATATTCAACAACCTTGATAGTAAATTTATTTTTTACACACTATCATGGAAATAATGTGACAATCTATTCCAAAACATTCTATGGCCCTCACCTCATGATTTGAAACCACAAGGAATAGGGATCAAGCTTCACATTAAAATGTTAAACTACACTTGGTTTCCAGAACCCTTCTCGTTTTTCTTTTTTCACATACCCAACATCATCCTAAAGACATTTGAATATTTAAAATGCTTTCATGTCACATGTAAATGATTAGATATCAACTTTTTCTTTTCTATGGTACCTATACAAAAGGTACTTGACCCATAAACCAAAGGAATATCCTCCATGCAATAATGTTTCTTTAATCCTTTTGATAACAAGAAAATCCAAGGAAGAACATGAAACCTATAGGTGTAATAGGTCATCCCTGACATGTAAGCCACATCCCATACTCACAAACTGAATCATTTGGCTAATTATTTACATAATACATACTCCAAATATCCAGGTAGACCTATCATACATAGTATCACACCCTCAAATGATATTATCCCAACAAAATTTCAATGATCCTTGGATATATGTGGATATACCTCTGTTTGGAAATTATATTAATGCATATATTCTGTGAACCAACAACTAAAAGAATATACTCCATGTAAGAAAATAATAGTGATCCTTATGAGCCTCAACAATACCATCGTATAACTCAGAAAGAAATTGTATTTTTGTTCATTCCTAGTGTTTCAACACAATATTCCCTGATAATTTACCATGTAAGAGAGAAAATACCAAAAAATAATGTGATATAATTTTCTATCTAACATACCATAATCTATAGTGGTATATGGTCTACTTTAAAATACCTTAAACTACATAAATAGATTTTCCAAGATAAAATAAACCCAAAATTGAAATAAATGTTTTGATAAAAAAGACCCTAAAAATAGGTGATATAAGTTCTAAACTAAAAGACACTAAAATAATTAAGTAGAAGGTCTAAGATAATATACCATAAACTAATTTGATAAAAGATCTCCACAAAGATAACCTTATTTATATTAATAGAAGGGAAAAGCTAAATACCATAAAGTACAAAAAACAACATTCCAAGATAAAATACCTTAACTAAAATGATAATAGTTCCTTCATAAAAGGCATTAGACTATATTAATTTATCATCTAATCAAAAAGTCCCCAAACTATAAAAAACAATGGTTTAGTCTGAATGAGCTTGTAGGGTCTGGAATAGTTTATTGGAATTATCAATCATCTCTCTCCAAGCCTATCATCATTGAAAAGGATTATTTTACTCTCCAACAAGTATAGATATTCTAACCCATGGTTATTTTATAAAATATATATACATACTATAGGTAGAATAGAAATATCTATAAGTAATATTGTATAGGTGGGAATTCATGTTATTTTCTAATGAAAAACATATTAGAATATTATTATTCAATTCAAAAAAGATTGTGTTTATGAAATATTATGAAATTAATGGGAATCACTGACTATTAATTTAATATTAGAGTAGTGAAATGTCATAAATATCATTAATTAAATGAAAATGTATTTTAACATGGGATGTTTAGAAAATTCATTCATTTATAATGTTCCAAATATGGGAGGAATCTATATATTTTAGATTCTGTACTTGAATATAAACAAAAAAATACATATATTAATATTTGGATTTGATCTATTAAACTTTCCATTTAAGTGGGGTTTTTATGGGATGAATAAATTGAATGCGGGTGTTCACCACATCCAATCTCTTAGATTCTTCCACAAGAGGGAGAGTATCACCCTTAGAAGACTTATCTTTAACTCTATACTATGATATTTCTAATATGGATTATTATATTGAACCACATGACCTAAATAAAGTTATTATTATCTTGGGGCACCATATTTATTTATTTCATACACCAATATATTCTAGTAATTTTGATTTCAACAGGGGACCCTTATACAATTACTCTTGAATCTCATTCAACATCCCATAATGGACATCATCATCTACAAAATTGTGCTAACCCATCTCATTAGCGGCCAAATATTATTGAGTCAGAACAATTTTTTTCATGATTTAGTACAGTTGTTTGATGTCCAAACAACATGTCCCCATGTAATGAAATAGCTAGTGAATGTGTTCACATTTTTCATTGAATACTTCAAGAATAGTATTAGTTATAAAATAATGAAACTAATATCATATTATCCTACATAGTTTATGGGACTCTATGAACAATGAAGATTGTCAAACATGAGGATGAATAAATTGTTGAGTGGGTAAATAAGTAAGAGAAAAATCCATCTAATATATTCTCTCAACAGGAGAATCATTTGTATCCTATTCTAAAAGAATATTTTCCTCTACTAATTCTATCCCATTATCAGGATAGTCATTGATAAGAGTATGGATCTACATCTACGTCTCACTATAATTATTAATCATCCTCATTCTCTCCATAGATATTGGGGATGGTTGGGAAAATAAACTATCCACATAAGGGAAATGTGTTCTTATCACACCATACAGATAAGCTTCTACCCATTCCTATTATTAATCATAGGAAAGGGAAGTGGGTGAATTTGATGGTATAATAATGAACTCCACATCATTACATTCACTTTCTAATATCATCAAATATTGTCTGGTGACCCTAAGATGAAACTCTTTTCATACGCCAGGTAAAGGAAGAGGTGTTACCCTTTGTTACAACCAAACTAATGGGAAATTGATAAAGGGTGAATGGATCATATATTTTTTGATCATCCCACCACTCTGGAATATCCTAGTTCCAAAGAGAGATCATATGTGAAATTTCATTTCGGGATCTACTGACATGATCAATAGGTTGACTGGTCGCTTCCTTGTAAGGTGTAATATCAAATATATCAGATTGTTGGGACACATTTCTATCCTTTTTATGGATTATGGACAAGGATTCATCATCAGAGATTATCATTAGTCTATGAAGGGATTATGGGTCGGGGAAACATGTGGAATTTTTTTATTCATAACAATTGAAATTCTCCCTTATCCCACCAAGCAGAAAATAGAGTGGACCACTAATCATGAATGGGTTATTCCATTTTAAATTTGACCCAATAGATTGGAAAATTTTTCATAGACATAAACTACAAATTTTTTCTTGTTTTCCATCTTTTAGAATTCCACAAAGACCATTATTCTTACATAGATCATTGAATTCAATTCCATAGTTGGGAAAATCCATCCATTAAAAAAAATTCCATAAATATATCCAGAATAAGGCTCATAGAGATATCTATGTTCACTAAGTATTCACTTGATGTTCGAAAAATTCCTAAAAGAAGAAATCACTAATAAATAACATCTTGGATGGGCTCCTATGTGGGCGTATGGTAGATATATTTAACCTGATTTGAAAAGGGAAAATTTTAAGCATGTCCTTGGAAAAGATGATTGAGTGCATTATTAGCCTTATCCTCATATTCTACATCATAATGTTGTACATTTGTCTTTCCAAAACTGGATTATTCAAGGGATCATTCCAAACAACTACTACATGTGGGAACTTATCATAAACATATCCAAGAGGAAGGGTCCTACCATGTTCACAAATTTCACATAGGTTTATTCCCACATTAACATGGGAAATATGGAATAAGTTGGTACTATAGAAACAATGACTGATAGGTTCCCGAATAATATTAGGATAGTGATAGAAAATAAATTTGGAGAACCACACGACATCATAAATAAGGACCTTTTAATACTGATCAATGATCTATATGCTTCTTATCCATAAAATGAAGTTCCATGCACATTCATCAAATAAATTACTACTAGGATAAATATCCCATTTCAATCACCATAAACTACCAAGATTTTTTATATATGAGGAAAATATAGTTGAGTAACTTCTCTCTGTATGCTGATGGGAAAAATAACTACCATCCTTCCAAAAAGGAATTTTTCCTATATATAAAACAATAACAAAGACAGAACTACAACCAATAGAACTACCTTGTCAGTTTTCGTTAGATTACAATGAGTATAAGTGAAACCCATTGAGATGGATAATTTTACTCTGAAGGAGGTTGGAAAGAATCATCCATAAAGAAGAACCGGTATAGAGGATGTTGGTGAGATAATGAATAATCATGAAACACATATTAAATTAACTTTTTCAAAATATCTTTATCAGAAGAAACATGATATTGAGAGATTTTATTATGGTTTCTATCATTCATGGACCTTTTATTTGATGTAAAAATGATGCCTCGATGGGAAAAAATACATCTGAAAGAATTATACTGGCATATGAAAGTCATATAAAATAAAATATTTTATGAATAAAGTAATAAAGAACTAAATTAATCTTGTCCATTCCATGAATTTACATGGGATTCATGGATCACATAATGATTATTCAAATCACCTAACTCTACAAGGTCTTGCAGGTCACATTATCTCATAGTCCATCACAAAATTTCATGAACCCTCAAATACTCATTATCGTGTGACCTAAGCATAGTCACATGAGTTGAATGATAGTCAATGAATCAAGTGATTGAGCCAAAATATCATGCAAAACCCTCAATAAAATGACCTATACATATTCAATGTTCAAATAATTATCAATTGAAATATGTGATTTTTTCTAGTGGGATCCTATTGGAAAAGAGTCTTGTGAAGCAGTATTTGTGAGGAGGTATAGTGGAATTGTATCGAAATCAGGTATCCAGAATAGGTCTTGTGGAATGGTAATGAAATAAGGATGTTTGATAATAAAAGGGGGAAATAGAGATCTGGAATGTTGAGTAACTATTGAATGAAACATTATTTGATACCCATATTTATTGGGATCCCATATGGATACATAAAAATCCACTATAGACTAATCATCTCCCATTTCATCAATTCGTGGCAATGCTAACAAATTAGCTTGGAATTAAAATTCCTAAAAACATAGTTCTTATCCCAATAGACATTACTCTAGAGGAGGGAATTTGTTTACTAATCCCAAATGAGTATTAAAAAATCAAAAAGGATAAAATATCTATATATGGGAATTATATTCCCTACAAATGTGAAAAAAGAACAAGGTGGGAATGGACATGGGCCTCGCATGAACCCCTAGGTTAAACAATATCCCATGACTAATAGTGGACAAGGAGGCTAAGAATGAACAGTGTATAACATTCCTAGGATCTCTCAAATTCCCTTTTGATATGTCATTATTCCCTCACAAATTCATCTTGGGAAACCATTGATCACGCAACAGTATCCAGGATAGAACCCCCATGACTTGGGTATTTTCAACCAATGGATGCCTGACGATCCCTCCAAAAATCCATTAATCATTATAGAAAATTTAATATAGGTGGAGGCCTCATGTTGTCGTAATATTCCTAAAGAAAATCAATAATGAGAAGAATGATTGTTCTCAACCAAATTTAGGTAAACATGAGAGATTACAAGACATTAAAAAATTAAAAAGTTAATAAATTTTAAGGGTATATATCCTCTTATGTTCATAAATGTCACATGATGCACCACTAGAAATCTAAAATACACTATGAGCCCTCGAATACATGTCCTCCTTACCTCAAAAAAATCCTTCTAGCATGTCTTCCTCATCACATGAAGAACAATAGGTATTTCAATGAATCCTTTCACTACCCCTTTGGATCCCTGAGAAAAAAGGATGGAAAATTAAACAATATTGCTATAGATCTTCATAGAACATTTATTAGACATGTGATGCTTAACAAAAATGTAGAGTAATTTTCTTCTGCAATAATAATACAATCTCTCATGATCCCTGATCTTTGTAAAATAAAAAAATAATGTGGGAAACTGGAGTGCCTCCTGTTGTCATAACAATTTTGAAATGAACTTTGGGTATCCTCAACATGGTCATGCATGACCCCTTTGTCAGGTCGTTATGGTCCTCTGAAGGCCTTTCGACAATAACCCTAGTCCAAATACGGCCCTTGTATATGTCAATATGAAAATATGGAATTCCTTCTAGAAAATCTCATGTATCCATGAGTCCCAATTAATTTGAAATAAATCAATAAAGGATGAATTTATGGGATGGGATAGTGATATCAGAAATCCAAGTGACGCCGTTAGAATGATTCACGATAGGGACTCGTAATGATCCATGACACAAATTCCCTCTTCCAGCTCTATCCTAGATATGCAAGATACATACAATGAAAATCAAAAAATAAATAGTATTATAAGGCCCATAAATCCCCCACACTAGTGCAAAATACTTTTTTTCCTTATCTAGACGCCATGGCCCACCCCAGGGGAAGCGTATAATTCTCAGATTGGATGATCTCATGATTGGGATGTTTTCCATTATGTATGATTTCAGTGAAAAACCAGATTGATCAAGAAACATGCATATGAACTTCTCAAAATCATGAAATGATCACATGAAGTAATTAATGTTATACATGAGATGAAAACACTATTTAACTATTGAAACAATGAATACCTAGTACAGTATTTCACCATACAAGTTTATGGAATTCACGATATGATGCACTGAAAAAAAAATACTAAATATAAGAGACATTTGAAAATAACATATATGATGATCATAATGATCTTCTCATGAAAAAACTAGTTAATGATTCAACACTAGGACATGCCTTCAGTTCATGAGACGCTCTCTTGGAATACTAATTTGATCTTGAAAACTCTACTAGACATGTCAAATACATTTGTAGTTTTCCCCTAGTCATGGAAGCCATGTCCCATGATGCCATATGGGATACCATCTATGGCTTTAAATTCACATAAAAATGAATTATAAACCATATGGAAACATTAGTTTAGGTGAGCCTAGACATGAAGTAGAATTAACGCTTATGAAATCACTCTCGTAACACCCTTTGAGTGTTCTATACATGTCTCACAATTCAAACCATACCTATCATCCATGACGTGTGACACCTTCTGAGACATGTCACATTGAGTATCACAACCCAAGATGAGTGTGTCATCCAGATCATGTGATGAAACTATGGAAAGTCATCTGTATAATGCAACGCACTATAGAAAAGTAAGATAGGTTTATGTGATGGATTACAGGATTATCAGACTATGTCTTGTGATGTCCTCTTGAAAATCCATCCTTGATCATGTGACAAACCTCAAATATTCCGTCTAGGATATAAGACATCCCTTTCTGAAGAAAATAGAATCATGTGATTCTCTTAGAACATGTCTACCACATACTAGACAAGTCCATACATCCTCATAGATGTTAAAATAGAAAATCAAGGCATGTCAAGATGGAAGTCAAACATGATAGTTAGGAACAAAATAATGGTCAAAAGGTTATCATATAACATTATAGTCATGCCCATAATATATGTGAAACACACGATCAATAGGAAAATTTTAACATTTAATCCGTGATCAACAAAGCAATGATGACTCTAATTATTGACATAACCAGTTTATATGGGGCGCCCCTCTGAGGTTAGTTATCTCTATCGATAATCTAATGGGTTCTCAAGGTACATTTGTCCCACAAAATTACATTATGAGAATTATAATTTTCCATCACTTGGTTCTCACACCAACTATAGCTCATATTGTATAATGATATTTCAATAATCATATCATTTACATTGTAAGTCCCTACAAATGTAAGGGAACCCTCATAGCTAAATCCCCAATATGTTGAATTATAAGTTATATACTATATTGTGGAAAATGTCAGCATGAAATCAATGATAACATTAAATATGATGAATTTTATTAATTTCATAACCAGGATATGTAGGATGAGTCCCTATGGTATGAGATATATGTAAATATTTCATAGGTCTATCATTATACAGAAGTCCAACATCGATAAGTACTGAGAATGATCATATTCCATCAATTTTTTTCTCACACAACAATTATATCAATCTACATTTGGTATTTTCAATACTAATATAATTTTCATTGCAAGCCTATACAAAGGCATTGGAATCCCATGACATAATAACCTTGTCCATCTTCAGTGTTTAAAACCCTTTATATTGGTAAATGCCACCGTGTAATCCCTAATCAACTGATCTATTATGAACCTTATTCATGTCTTTAATATAATATATAGGAGACCATTGCATGAACCAAGGACTATGTAAATATTCCAAATAGCAGTCCCATTACAAGATTCATATATCCACATTCAATTTTAATGGTTATTTTCTATCCATTTTTTCTCACAATGACCATTGCTCATATGGGTATGGGATATTACAATAATAAAATCCCTTGTATCATATTCCACTAGAAAGGGAATGTAATACTCCGAGTGTAGACCCCAATGACTCTAATACCATATCAAATGAACTATAATGACTCTAAGTTCTATCATAACTAGGATATGTTGGATTCCCCTCTGAGGGTTTAGATATATGTTAAAATTCTAACTTATTTTCTAAGTACATATGTCCTTCATCCATATTAAATGGTAATTTTCATTTTACATCCTGTTTTTTTTTTCACACTAAAAATAGCACATGTTAGATTTGTGAGTTTAAATAATCATATAACTCTCATTATAAGACTATATATAAGAAAGGGTGACCTAGGAAATGATAAAATTGAAAATCATTAGTTTTTATGACATGTTCTTAAGGAAAACCTTGACATAAAATTATCAATCAACTAAATTATGATTAATCCGATTCATATCACAATAAGATACATTGGTAGTCTCTCTGAGGCATGATCTCAATATTATTATTCAAAAGGACTCCCTCATCACATTAGTGTCATATCCAAAATCAAGGAGAATGATCATTTTATATTCCTTATTTCTCACTCTCACCATATCACACATGGGCATTGAGAGTTTCAATAGTCATATAATTTTAATCATACATTACTACTATGTATGGAAAACATTAGAGTGTAAGCCCCGATTAGTAGAATAATATTAGATTACCCATATATAGGGAAATGACATCATGTAATCCCTAATCAAATATACAAAGATTATTGTGATTACTATCATATCAAGGATATGAAAGACAACTCTCCAAGGATTAATCTCAATGTTAATATTCCAAAGGACTATCCCATCTCATAAATCCTGCATCTATAAGCAATAATAAGGATTATTTTTCATTCCATGTTTCTCAAAACGATCATAAATCACATGGGATTATAGTGTTTCAATAATCAAATAATTTTCAACTTCATCCTCTATAATGAAATGGAAATCCTAGGATATGATAACCATTTCTATACCTAGTTAATTAAACTCAATATATAGGAAAATATTAGAATGTAAGCCTTAATAAATTGAGTTATGACGAACATGATTTTTGTCATAATAATGATTCATTTGATGCCTCTCTAAGTGAAGATTCCTACGTTAATATTCTACAGGGAAGTCCTAGTACATAATTCATGCATCCATAAGTAATGATAATGATAAATTTTCATCCCTTTTTTTCTGACAGCTAGTATAGCTCTTGTGGTCTTAGGGAGTTGAAATTATCAAATCATTTTCTTCAAAATAAAAAGTAATTTCAATGAAATCATCTATGTTTAATCTTCAATAATCAATATAATATGATGTGTCCAGCATAATGGTTATTCATATTATGTAATCCCTAATCCACTAAACTAGGATTACATTGATTCCTATCACTACTATGATACATACGATGCTTTTTTAAGTCATGATATCAAATAGGAATCTGTTTCTATTTTAGCCCCATGTATTTGAAATTTTGACCATTATGACCTAATCATTCACATAGGTAGATCACTCCACCTCATCCATCAGCAGACTGAAAAATCAATGGAACTATGATGAATATAATTCACCCAATAACTAGGATATGTATGATGCATCTCCATGGACTGATATCTATATTAGCATTCATTGGATATCTTAGTACACAAGTCTCATATCTAAAAGCAGTCTGTATAATCACTTTATATATATTATTTCTCACACTTTCCAAAGAACATGTGTGTTTAGGGAGCTGTAATGAACAAATAATTTGCATCATAAACCTCCACAATACATGGATATATTAGAATGAATTCACTGATGAGTTTTCTGAAATAAATATACCTAATACAAGGAAATATACATTGGGTCTAGTCCTGAGGTCATGGTCAAGAAATGATAATTATGATTCCATCCATGACAAGAATATGTATGATGTTTCATATACACTAATGATTGAATAAATATTTTCTCAGATCCTAGATATATTTCTATTACATATGACGTCATACTGTATATTTTTAAGCAAGGATGTTTGTTTTGATATCAACAATAATCAGGATATGTAAGAAACCTCATAGAATACAATCCCCCCTCAGAATATTAACCACCTCCCTGTATGGCTGTAAATTCCAGTGTACTAGGTCATATGACTTTATTTTATAAGATAATTCCCATTACTAGTGATATAAATTATGAAACTCGGATATATATATACATCAAGTCACTAATTATATCCATTTCATCTGGAAAAAAAGGTATCTTAACATATTTTTTTGGGTAACTATTATAATATAGATATTCAAGAGAGAATCGTGAAAATATCTTAAATCTATAAGAGTATCCGAAATTTGGAATCGATTACCCCAAAAAAAAGGGTGTGATGAGACCAACGTACAATCATCTAGACCATGGTGCATCACTAAAATATTTTGGGTTTGAAATCTGAACCATCCTTATATATTTGTAATGCAGGCATATTTCCAGTTATGGACGAAAAGAAATTAGTTTTTTCAATTAAAAATAAAAATGGGGACCCAATGTAATTTATTATTCACTAACTAAACCACTCACAACCGACCACTGGGAAAAACCAAATCCACCTCTATTGGGGTTCCATATCTTTCATAACAATACAATGTCCATTTCAAAATGGAACAGTTACTCAACTGTATGTACAAAATATGATCTTCATATTGTAACATAATTCATTTTTCATATCCATATAATATAGATATTAATAAAAATATTTTTAATGTATATGAAAAATCTATTACATGATTATTTTTATTGATATTATGTAAACATGAACTCTCTAACCATGGTTAACATACCAAAGTAATTTCGGAAATATGAACTGAAAATCCTCAAAACACTTGATATGGAAATTAATGATTAAATAATTATAAATATAAATGAAATTAGTGAAAAATTAATCTATTTATAATGTAATAAAGCTATAAAAGGATATTAAACTAGTAATAAATTAATATTGTTTTTAAATGAAATACATTAAAAATGCATATTTGACATTGTTGTTGTTTTTACTCATTATAAATTCATTGGGTTATACATCATATTCATTGATGATATAATGAAAAAATTATGCATCAAATTATATTTGATTATTTTATGATTTTTGTTAAAAAATAAATTTCTGACTAATTTTTTTATAATTAATCTCTCTATTTGTAAATTTTTATTTTAATGACATGATATTTGTATGGTTTATTCTTATCAAAATTTCATTCTTTGGGTCATATGATAAATTTATAAACAAAAATTATTTTATGATGTTTATTTACTACCCTTTATAATATTATATCATATTTTTTTATTAATATAGTGTATTTGATGTTACGATTTAAACTATTTCATTAAATGATTTTTATTGAAATGTGATAAAAGTGGAAATTTTTTACTATTTAAAATTTATTTCATTATTAAATTTGTTGGTTTATAATTCTATATTATATTATGAGTTCTATCAACAAAAACTATGAAGAGGTGTTTCATGATTATTATTATTTGCATTGTATCTAAATTTTTATTTGATTTTAAACAGTTTCTTGTAATTACAACTCAATATTAATCAAAGCGATAAGGGTTTTATTTTAAAATCTAATTTTTACAATGATTTTTTGTACTTAGATTTATGAGGATAAAGAAAATGAAATATATATACCAAATCATAATATCTATTTAATCTTATATTTATCTCTATATATTACATCTCTACCTTTCATTTGTCTTTCATTATGTATTAAACTTACTGAATGTTTTTTTAAAAGGAAAAATGCTATATTTTTCAATTTGGTTAAAAAACAATTTCATTTCATAACATGTTTTCATAAAATGATTTCATGTTTTTTAATATTTTTTAATGTTCAATGAAATACATTTTTAACTATATTTTAATTATATAAAAATGTATGTAATGTTAATTTGGTGATTTTATAAATGTCGTAATATTTGAATTTTACCTAAAATATGAAAGGAATTTTGTTAATGTACATGGAATGAACGGAAATTCCCATAGTATAGATTAATAAATTGTTCCATGATTCCATTTTATGATTCCAATAATATTTTTAATTAATCTTTTTCTATAATACTTTATAATTTTTATGATCATTATAGATATTTTCATACAGGAATGTTTTTTCCTAAAAATATATTTCTTATTAAAACATTAAATATAATTAATATCCAAAAAAATGAAAAATTAATTTTAAATTTAATCCATAATAGATATATTTTATTGATAACAAACATATTATTTTTTTGTATGAATTTTTATTTTTCAAACATATTTTCATGGAAGACATTTCTGTTCCATGGGAAAATCAAGCAATAAATGAACAAAGATTATTGTTTTTTTAAATGGGAAGGCTTATAATTTTTTTATCATTTTATAATACATTTGTAACTATCCAAAAAAATTATTAGGAATGTTCTAACCTATGTTTATGATTTCAATTATTGTTGGTTGGGTAATTATATGAAGGAATTGGAAGGATTACAATAATGGTGATGTTAATTATTTGTTGTAATTTTGACAATAAAATCTATAGTTTTCCTAACCTATATGGATTTAAATTCCATTTAATGGGATTTCAAAACGCGTAAGCATCTCCTGGTACATTCCATGAAATGGTTACACAACTTCTAGGGATCCGTGTCATGTAATTATTACACACAATTTTAATAATAAATATTTTTATATTAATAAAAAGATACTGGTTTTTTTTCATTGGTTTGACTCAAAAATGACACAATTTATAATTCTGTAACATTCCATGTAAAAAATGAGTGTTTGTGTTAATCTTGTGATTCATATAGAAATTTAACTTCTTACTTACATGATTCCATTCTCTCAACACATAGTCTCACCCTAGGTGACTATGGATATCTCCACTTCCAATGGATCATTCATTTAGTGATTGATAATAATTTTGGTTTTTGTGCATCTATTTGGGTAAGTTATCTTCTGATATCTTCCATATCTCTCTATTTTCACTTTCTAGACTGATATAACCTCAACTGATTAGCAGATCTAAACATCTTGGTTATTAGTCATGATTCTTGTTTGTTCATCTAGATTTTTTGTGCTTTAATTTTTGATGGTATTCTCCAGTTTCATATGTTGTAATTTATAAATAAAGTTTTGTGGTTACATTTAACATTTTATAATTGATATAACCATTAATTGGGTTTCCTATCAAATTGATATTAAATTTTTTGTTAAAAAATATTTTGGTGTGAATTGTTAATTGGATTTTATTGGTTATCGATTTTATGAGTGCACTCAATTGCAACAGAATTTGAATTTGGGTCGCGAATTTTAATTGATTGAAATTATGAATCGATTTTAGAATGTATTTTCAAAAAATGAATAAAATTAAAATAATAAAATAATATTATTTATTATATTATAATGAGGGATTAAATGATGAAAAACCATTATTTTGATTATAATATAAATTGTAATCTTGAAAAGAAAATTTCGAAATTGACTTATGAATGATGATTTATATTATATGAAATGATTTTATGTTTTTTTATTGATTGATTATGATCATGAAATACTATTAGTTATTGGGTTATTTGGGACTTCTACTATAGAATAGTAAATCCATTGAAACATATTGAATATACCTACTCTAAAAAACCATTAGGTGGATATTATCTCTGATGATATATTGATGAGTGGAACTCAATGCGATCTTGATGGATGTGTGTAGAAATATTTCCACGATCAATGATATATGATATATGATGGTCATATAACTAAACACTATCATACCACAGGTTAGATGACCATGGTGCTTATTTTTAAATTATTGATTGTAAATTCTATTCATTTGGACACAACATTACTTATCCCTAGTTATTTTATAATTTTTTTAAAAAAATTGATTACATAAGAATTGATTGAAATTTTTTCCATCATTATTATAAGATTCTTGTTTTTTTAATTTGAAAATGTTTCCTGATGCATGTATTTGTTAAAACTAGAAGCGTTATTTTTTTATTGTTTCATATTGTTACAGAACACTTTTTGAGTCCAAATATAAATTTATTGTTGACACCCTACCTTTTTATTTTAGTGTTATTATATTTTCTCTATCTAGGTTTAACTAAAGTGAGGAAGCCTCTTAGAGTTGGTTGTTGATATTGATCCTTTGGGGCTTGGGGAGATTTGTCATCTGGGATATTGATTTTTTATTATCATATATCCAGTATGTTGATGATAAAATATTTGGATTTTAATATAGCAGTTTCATTTCTGTTATTATCTCTATGTGACGTTTTGATAATAGTAATGTGTATCTTTATACTTCATTGTTTTTTGAAACTTTTTATTTTATCATGTATCATTATAGGATTTTTTTTACTAACCCATGGTGTTCATAATGCCTGTCGAAAAATGTAGGGCTATCATGTATATCAGTGTACTAGGTATCTAGGATATTTTGTGAAAATGTGTTGTCAAATGTGTAGGTTAAGAATATTTCGTTGATTTTACTATGATGTTTGGAAAATATATTTGGTAATTAGATTGTTTTTTTAATTATTTCTTTGTCATAAATCATTATAATGGCCCTTATGCCATCATGGGTGGTTAATAAAATTCCTATAAACATTATTTAAATTCTTTTCTCTACATTATATTTGGAATGGTATAGATCCAAAGGTTATTGATCACTCCGATGGAGAAGGTTTTTTTATTCTATTGATTAAGTTTTTTTTCTGAGTAATCATATGATGTATCCATGGTAGTTTTCAGATGTCATGTAGAATTATTCCTTTTAGATGATATGTGAATTGGATGTAAGCATAATCCTTTAATGAACTATTGAAAGGGAAAAAATATGTATCAGAAATTTTTTGAGGAAACTGTACATGTTGTCCATGATTTGGGATAGAAACCACCACATATTCCCATTTCGTCTCTAGGTGTTAGTACTATGTGGGATCTATCTCAAAATCAAGCTAATTATTTTCCTTTAACAGAATCAACCAGCATTCCAAGGATCATGTAGCCTTCAAGATGCTAAAGATTGGCTCAAAAATATTGATCATTGGTTTTATTCAATGGAAACAGATGAGACTATTATTGTAAAGTTTTTTACCTTTAAAATAGTGGTACCTAGAAGGATGTGGTGTGATCTCTAGTGTTTGAGAATAAGAACATGGTTTTAGAGTGGATGGACTTTAATTCTATATTCACTAACCAGTTATATCCACAACCTATAGTGTTATCTAAGGCTGTGGAGTTTTTCAAACTCATGCTGGATAACAGGACCGCAGAAAAAATATTGAAATCTCATTTCATATATTATCCAGTTTTTACATAAGATTATATTAAATGTAAATATGAGGAATCAACTATTTTAGACGGGACTTCTATGTAATTTTTTTCTTCAGTTTTCATACTAAACCAATATTTTTATGCTGATATGATGGATAGGGTGATGATAGACAAACATATAATTTATTGAATGTTACGAATGTGGAGATTTATTTTTTATTATACTAATAGTTTTGTGAGTTCCCAAAAATATATTAGAATGTGTGAGTAGTCTCATGGGGGATCTCAATAGAAGGTATCTTCGAGACCACGTATGGTGCCAGGTTGAGGCCCTATGACTTGTATATTGTGTGTAAGTATTGGTATTATAAATATACATTCACTAATGAACTAGAAATATGTTTAAAATGTTGATTTTGAGGACAATGTCAAAAAGTATTTTTGATCTTCTCTACTACACATACAAGCACAATCCCATTAGTGCCTAAAATTGATATGGTTCAATATAATGATACATGATCTAATTAGATCCATAAAAAATATCCATAATGTATAATCATCATTCAATTTATGTGTCTATATAAGAATAAAATATCAGTCAACTTACTATGAGATGTACCATCACTATATATTCATCATTAGTGAATTCATTATTTTATATTGGTTCATCACCCTCAATTTTAAAAAATAATATTATAAACATTATTAAAATTATTATTGATAATTTTTAATATGTAATGGTTATTACTACACCCCATGGAGAATAGAGCGATAAGGATATTTTTGTCATGTTTGTGTATTCTCTTTATCGAAGATTGATCCTACTTATGATTTTCTAGTTCTCAGCATGAGTACTCTAGATTTAATTTTTAGGATAGATTGGCTCATTTAATATAATTCATGAATTGACTATTATCTTCTATGAGTCTCTTTTACTATTCATAAAGGGGTGATATGTATCATTCAATGAAAGTGGGATCTAAGGTTGAGTAGAGTTGTTCCTTTTTATCCATAGTTGGTGAACATATATTATGTGTTTTTCTTTGATCTTAATCGAATGTCTTTGAGTGATGATCCCCCACAGTTATTTTCAATATTAAAAACATGTTTCCTTACAAATTAAATGGATTTACATTGGTATGAGAGTTTGAATTTTTTGTTTATTTAGTTCCAAGTAATCAACCAATATTTATTCCTTCTTAACGCTATACACCATTTGAAAAGATGCAGTTGAAGACTCAGTTGAGCGATCATTTATTGAATGTTCATATACCAATGTGTTTCACAATGTGATGAACCTATTCTATTTTCAAATAAATTAAATGGAACACATCACTTGTGTGTGGATTATTGAAACTCAATGGAATTTTGGTAAGAAAAAATTATTTTTTCCATGGATTGATAATCTATATGATCAATGAAAAGGGGATAATTTGTTCTAATGAATTGATATTCAATTATCTATCACCAGTTGAGAATAATGAAAAAAGAGGTTAAAAAAAATGTTCTCAAAAAAAGTATATATGTCCATTATAGGTACTTTTTCATGCCATTTTCCCTACAAAATTCTTCTAAAGTCATTAGATATTTGATGAATAAAATAATCAATATATATATTAATATGTTCATGGTGGTCATTATATGTAAAATCTAAATTTAATCTAAGACCATGGTGGGTCATTTGCATCCTCTATTATTATTTCTATAACGAGTAATAAATCACCAACATTAGGTCAAGCTATAAATATGTGATTTTTGTATTTGGATGTGAATTTAATTTGACATATGTTCTTGAAACATGGTATTTTTGTTCATCATGAGAAGTAGAAAGCTTCTATGACATTACAAGATTCATAGAATCCTTGGTTTATCAAGATATCATTATCGGATGGTAAAGTATTTCTCAAAGATGGATTCCCTATTACCTTTTATAACTTATATGGGAGTGATGTTTTCATAGTATGGTTAATATCATAGTTATATAATAGAGCGAAATTGTTTTACTTATGCTCTGGTGTTTACTCTTCTTGTTGATGACCTTGGATATGTGTTCATCTATGATTCATGGGGTTACGTTTTGGGTTGTGTTCTTATGTAGGGTGACCATGTATTTTCCTATATTTCTCAAAAACATAGGCCACCATTTAAGAATTACCCATGAAATGATATTGATCTTTAATATTTTATCCATTTTATTAAGAGTTGAAGGAATTATATTTCAGAATAATGGTTTATCATGTATTTTGACAACAATATCTTGATTTATATTTTCTCCCAAAAGGTTTTCAATATAATTCAATGTTGAATGATCCCATATTTTTTAGGTACTTATTTCTATGAGTTTTTCATTAAACATATTTCAGTGGAGTTTTTTTCATCTATAAATCATTTTTGGTGTGTCTTAAACATGTTTGTAGGGTTGTTTGACTAAACACAAACTTATGTTTCAATGAATCTTGATAAAATTAGAGAGGATCCATTCAAAGATCCATTATTGGATAAAATGAACAAAATATCATGGATGTATGTTTCTTTGAGTTAATGGATTATGGGTATAAATATGACCATTTTTACAATGGGTTGTTGGTATATTGAGAATCATTAAAGGGGGTTTTATTTTTATAAGGAAATTGAACAAAAAATCTATTTCAATGACACTTTAATTCCATATAGATGGGTTGCAAATCATGTGATGTTCAAGTGAGTTTTTTTTCAGTTGAGATGATGGGTGTTTAGAAGTATCACAATAAAAATAAATACATAGTGTGTAACAATATTACACACCTTGTAAATCCCCAAGCTGTAGTTTTAAACTATATCGTGCAACTTATTTATCATTCATCTCATGTGAAGTAAATTCCAACAAACCCCAGGCAATCTTCTGTGATATTTTGGAGAACCTATCATGATTCTAGACATCCCTATCACACACATGATACCTAGATAGTGGTTTTTTAGGTTTTAATATTTATCTTTTTGTACTATTACAATTCTGGTGTAATATATTTTCCAAGGGTGTAAAAGTTTTTGACATGGATTGGTATTGACCTTAGATCCTTCTTGAGATCATCTTCACCTACTTCTGCATGGTTATCTACCATTGGAAGCATTGATTAATCATAACAGAATGGTTTTGGGTCTAAACCATAACCCTATTATTTAATAATTGATTATTATGGTATATATTTCAATTATACCATCATATAATGAAATTTAATTTAATGAATTATGATTTGGAATATTCCTTTGAGTTCATATGAATCCACTCGGATGTTGACCAATATTATGGATAACATTTTATTGAGAAAAACCATAAAAATAATCTATTTATAAATTAATTTTTGATTATCATGACAAGGAATTTGGGATATTGGTTGATATAGAATCACCATGGGTTGGCCTGATTTTTAAATTGATTGTCTGGTTTTTGGTTCATGACTAAATGTTAAATGGAATATGTAATTCGAATAAAAATGAACATTTTCATAATTTAACATTGAGGCAAGATGATGTGTTATTTTGATATCCTTAATTTTAGGGAAAGTTTCTTATTTTCCATGTTGTAATGATTACATAGGGGATTGTCCCAATTTACTTATTGAAATGATTATATACCAGAAAATGCCTCAACGAATGCTGAATTTCTTGTATATAGGCCAGGGAACTATGACATGCGGAAATGATTATAAACTGTTCTAGGTGCTGAAACATGTTGAAATTCGTATAAACATGTAATGAACCTAAAACATGTTGAAATTTTTACATACTATGATCTTACCTAATTAAATGATGAAATGAGTATATAGTTGGTTTTCATGCAGATTTGTTTAATTTATACCATAGTTATTTGTTTTACTTTACCATGCCTATATGGTTATCGCAATCATGGTGGTGATACTGGTTCATAGACAATCTTGTATGATGTCGAGGTAGGTTATGTTATTCAACGAATACATGGTTATTGTAGGCATGGTAATAAGACATTGTCTGATATATTCAACCATTGAGAAAAAGCATGTTGATGTGGAATTAATTTATTTATTTAACTAATTAATACACATATTTATTGATTTATTTCATGAAAATATTATTATAACTGTTATGTATAGACATGGTTGTTTTGACATACTTAGTTATAAACACACCATATTAATTCCATTGTTTGGAACCTGGGAAGATAACATAGATGTTGGATTGAACAAGGGAAAAGGACATTTTTTTCTATTGTATTATATCTAGGTGGGATATAGTTTTTGGATGGGTCCAACATGATAATCAAGACTAGGGTCTTTTTAGTATTCTATGACATTATTTTTTATTTCTTCTATAGTGTCTTTAATCAACATTACATCATTTAATTACATTATTCTTTTATTAATTTCTGGGTTATTCTAATAAATTACTTGTTCGTTTTCAGTTCTGTAATTTTATTTTTCTGAACTCTGTTATTTTTTCACATATATATATTCCTGGTTTCCACTATGTATTAAATCTATGAATGAAGTGTATATTATCCCAACTATAATCCACTCACCACTATTAGTATTCTTTTTCCACTATAGTACATGGAGGTGATCTTGGGGTCTTACAAAAAGCCGTTACAACAATTTGGGTGAGTGACGTATCAAGGAATGTAACACAGATATATCAAAGAATTCCATATTTCTTATCTATATATCTACTATTTGGATATGGAAGAAATGGGACTTGGAATTATCACGAATTGGTAATGATTATGTTCATGGGAGTCTCTTAACCTTGTTTGGGGTAAATCTATCTTCCCATGGATGGATTTTAATTTTTATTATTTTCTTGTTACAACTGACATTATTTCACCTTATGTGATTATTATAGTGATTGTTTTTATCATGTTATGATATTATTAATTATTAATGTAATAATTTTGGCCTGATATGGTGTGAGATGTGTATGCATTTGTCATACAAGGAACATTGGTATATATAATGTAATGCATTATTCATGATAGGGACATATTTATTACCAGTGATATATACATTCATGTTACGATTGTGATATTAGATACTTTTTATATATGTTAAATGAAATGAAATATATAATCTATTAGGACCTAAAAAATATATAATCCATTTTTAGATATACTCGGAGTCAGTGGTTCTCTATAGTTTTATTTTGTTGAGGTTGACCATTGTGATATACTATGTTCTAATTATTGTGTTTATCTTTTAGAGAAAAAACTTCCTCATCAACATCAAGTTGAACATCATGATAGTGGAAATAAATACTCACCTAAAGTTTCTGAAATAGATAGTCCTATTGTTCCTACTTTTCTTATAGATGTTATGATTTGGGACAGCTTCTTCAGGGTCATGAGTTCAATGGAAAGCGAGATTGATTGCATTGTTCCATTGATGTCTGATTAGGTGAGGGTGTTCCAGCTCCATAATCCGCCTATGTTAACTAGGGAAAGAGGTCCCCAGGTAACCTTGTTGTGGATTGAGTCGTCCAAGATTATTTTTATTCATGTTGAGTGTAAAGACTAGGAAATTTCAAGGAAAATTTTTTCACAAATACTTTAGAATTTTACGAGTCTATGGTTTCTAACAGCACCTAATTCCAAGGCCTGATTTTTCCTGAATCAATTTCTGAGATTTTGTTCGGGTACATTCAGTAAACGTATGTTTGGGATTTTTTATATTTTGAACTGGTTCTCGGAATTAAAATCCTACGATAGCAATGAACTTGAAGGGCTGGTATTCGCTTAAGGGGACCTTTACCACAGTTGCGTTTTATGCTGGTAGATAGTTAATATTTTGGGATTTAGAATGAAATAAATAAAATATGTGGAACAAAATTTTATTTATCAAAGTTTGTAATTTCTTACAAGGGGAGGTTATAGGTGGGGCCAACACCCACATAACCTCCCATGAGAGTATAATGTGTGGTGGGGCCCACATGATCCAATAACCCTTCAACTTCCCTTAAACTACCCATTAACTCCCCTTTTATTTATTTTGATAACACCTCTCATTTATTAGGGTGGAGCCTCTCCACCTCCCACCAATTGAATGTGCCAACCTATCTAATTAATATCTACATTAATTAATTGAAACCTCTTTTCAATCAATTTGAATGGAATGAAATTATATTAAAATTGGGTTTCCTTTTTATAATATTTCCCTTGGAAAATATTTTGGTGGGGAAAACCTCAGGAGAATTAGAAAAAACTGTTCCTCTCCGTGAAGAACGCTCCACGACTCAAATAACGGGAAGCAGTTTCTCTCCATTTTTTTCAACCGGAAAGAGATCATGAGGAATGACTTCATCCATTCTTCTAAATCCACATAAAGGGATAAGACACCGCTAGTGAGGAATTCCATCTACGACAACAACTTCCAATGATGACAGGATGACACCGTTCTCTGCGACGCCATCTTCCGTGATGCCCGACTACCGCAACGCTCATCTTCCGCAGCTTGTCGACGAACAAACCTCAATTACGAGGTAGGTGGTTTGATATAATTATATGTGAGTGAAATTATATCATGTACTTGGTGAATTCTTGTATTTTCTTCGCCCAATTGATATTTCCTAACATGGAGGGCGTGGGCCGAACGAACACACCTCGACGACCCTTCGATGGTTCTTGAATATTTTGGTGGTGGAGAACGGAGGTGGTGGAAACCGGAGGCGGCGACTGCATGGTGGAAACCGCGGCCCGCATCAACGGACCACTCGGAAGATGAACCGAATCGTCTGGCTGTACCCGACCGGGTTGGAGATCTGTGGCTCCTCTAAGGTGTCGCACTTTAAAGAACCGCGACCCGTGATCTTCGGGCCACTTCGGTAGCGAACTGGTTGGCCGCCTGCGGGTAGGGTTGAAGGAGGTTGCGGCACTCGCAGGTGCCGCATGGGAGAACTATGGCCCACCTGTATAGGCCCCTCGTGTCAGGAAGACCGGTCGACCGGACAAGAGGGGTGGCACCGCTCGGCACTGCCGGTTCGGGAAATCGGGCGGGGGGGGTGCCCCCGCACAGGCTCAGCCAGCTGGCTGAGTAGCGGCATGCCACTAGGCTAGGTCGTGACCCACCGGGTTGAGCCTTTCATCACCGAGCTGGGCTGACACCCCAGCCGGGTCAGACCCGCTGAACCTGGCCAGGCCGACTCGCCATCCCACTGGGCTTGACGGGCAGGGCCCATTTCTCTTAAACGTGAATATCTTCCAGACCACGCGTCCAAACGATGCACCGTCTACAGCACTGGGATCCTCGTGATTATATGGTCATTTTTCAATAATTTAAGTGAGTTTTGGATGACTTTGGAAAATGGCAGGGTTTGGAATGAGCGTAATTACAACTAGGCCCCTAGAACGGAAATGCCAATAACTCTCAGACTGTGCGTCTGATTGATGCATCGTCTGTCACGTTGGGTTTCTTTTGACAAGAAAAAACATTGGGATACATCGACTCAGGACATAGTTATAGTAGATGTATCGGCCTTTTGGCTCGAGAAGAGGATCCTCCTGGAATCGAACGTTTTGTGTGTGGGAACCCTAGAGTTGGCTGCGACTCGGACGACTACCATACTGGAATCCTATGTGGATTCGATGATGATGACAACTATACTGTAATCCTCCATGGGTTCGACAGTGATGACTAATTTACTTGTATCCTAAGTGGGTCCAACAATTTCACTTCTGTAGTTGTATCCTGAGTGGGTCCGACAGAGTAGCTGGTATAGTATCCTACGTGGGTCTGAAAGCATAGCTAGTCTAGTATCCTATGTGGGTCTGAGAGATTTGATTAATTAGTGACTGCATCTGATCATCTCTATCGCCATACGAAATATGTATACTTGTGTGAGCTGATTCTTGACTTTGAATCATTATCATCGATGTGATTTACTCCATTCCTATGTGGACTGGGTTGTTCTTGGGCTCGAGTGTTTGATCCAAATTGGGATTGATTACTTAGGTATATGTATGGTCATATACCTAAGTAAAGTTGGTTGATACCTCGTGATTGTATATTTTCATTATGGTTTATCCTTAGTGGATTCTGGGAGACCTTCAAGGGTCTCGGGGTCCCTACTGATTATTGTTATTATCACCCCCACACGGGCTATGCCCGCACTATATTGTGTTGGATGCAGACGACGGACATCACTGATTGTGGTAGAGACTTGTGGAGCTAGATGGTACCCGGAGGTGGAACACTTGGCGAGACGTACATAGAGAATACGGACGGAGCCGAGGTGCCGAGGAGACCACATGTACCCACCCTTGATGTGGGATCCCAAAGGATGAATCAGTGGTTGCTGCTTTAATTTACTGTTGTTGTACTAGACTTTCAGTTGTACTGTACTTACTGTTGGGCTTTTATTTCCAGCCCCTTTCTTTCCAGCACATACTTTTGCAAATAGTTTTACTTTGTGCTTATATATGATGTGTACTCTATTGAGTTTGTTCACTTTTATAAAGACAATTCCTTCCCTTTTTATTAGGATTTACAACTTTGGTGCTGTCACCAGCCCCTGGCCTATAGAAGAAGGGCTTGGGGTAGTCACGGCACGGGCCCCAAGGATGGGTTGTGACAAATTTGTATCATAGGATTCAGTTCTACCACATAAATCATGACTCTGATCATTACTTGCTGTGAAGAAATAGTGTTAAGAGTATTGACTGTGATTTTTAGTCCAGTGAGTCTAGTGTTGGGGTGGCGGTCGACGTATCGATACATCAGAACCCTGACCCCTGATTTCCTACTCAGTGCATGAAAATACTGATTGTATGTGTGATTCAAAAGTTTTCATTGGGATAACTTTGTGTCAGCTCACCAGGTATACTGTTTGACAATGGAATGCCTATTTCTTTTTAGGATGGCCCCACGAAGGCAGCCAGCTAGGGTTCTGAGTCGCATACGATATAGTGGCCCACCGAGCGATGAGGCCTCGGTGTAGGGCCCCACCACAACGGAGGAACCAGCAATACCACTACCCACTGAACCACCGATACTACTAGCCCCAGTATCGGAAAGTTCACGCTGCCTTAGTGTGTTTCATGAGATTCAGCGACAGAGGCCGCCCAGGTTTCGCAGAGAGATGAACCCTCCACCAGCCGAGGATTGGCTGGAGGCTATCGTTAGAGTCTTCAGATTGGTAGGGACACTAGATGAACTTATGGTAATCATTACCGTGAGTCTCCTGCACACAGAAGCAGGTAGATGGTGGAGCTTGATGCTCCAGGTTCATGATGGGTCATCTCTACTTTGGACAAACTTCGAGAGTCTCTTCCACTCAGAGATTATTCCAGCCACCCTTCGTGCGGTGCGGATTCAGGAGTTACTTCACCTGCGGCAGGGCAGCAGGACTATAGCTCAGTACTCAGAGAGGTATACTGAGCTCTCATGCTTCTCCATGGACATGGTATGGGACTCATTCTATAGGGCCCAGTCCTTTGAGTAGGGACTGAAGCACAAGATCAAGGCTTCGATGATCTCCATCAGCATTCCAACGTAGGTGGTAGTGTTGGAGAGAGCCCTTCTTCAAGAGATATTTCTTGCTGAGCCGACACCAGCAGTGAGACCCACAACAGGGTGACACGTAATGGAGTCTTATACAGAAGGCATTAGATAGATTTCGTAGAGGTCCAATTAGACTAGTCCAGTATGAGAGCGACCTCAGGATACCGGTTCGGTTGTGCGGGGCACCCGAAACAGAGCCAACTATACAAGGAGCAGGCAGTGCTATGCATGAAGCGGGCAGGGACACATGGCTCGAGACTGCCTGAACCGCCGTCCAGATGAGCATCAGACAGTAGAGGGACTTCCCAGGGAGAGTCCGAGGTTCGACCATGGTGGTCCTCCAGGCGCATGTAGACATGGCAGAGGAGCTGGCCGAGCAGGAGGTGGTGGAATACATTTTGAAGCTCTACCACCACCTCCACCAAGAGGTCCACCCCAACCATAGGGAGCTTGCGGACAGAGGAGGGATCAACTCCAAGAAGTTGAGGCCTATGACCGTGATGCACCTGGGATGGTTCAAGGTACTATCAGTGTCTACTCCACCATTGATATAGTTTTTATAGACACAGGTGTGAGTTATTCTTTTATTGCCGCTTCTGTTGTTCAGAGCTCGGACATTCCAACGGATTCGTTGGCTCGATCTTTCCAGCTAGAGACTCTTATGGGAGCAGACTCAACGATTACGCACTGGTGCCGGTAGTGTGAGCTTACTCTAGGAGGTTAGATCTTCGGCAAGGATCTTCTTGTAGCGGCGATGAGGCCTTACGACGTCATCTTTGGTATGGACTCGTTATCTACAATCCATGCTCAAATCGACTGTATTAGGCACAAAGTGCGGTGTGTCCGCACAGATGGGACCAGGATCCCCTTCACAGGTGAGAAGGGATCCTTTGCAGCATAGGATGGACTTACGTAAATGAGAGGGCAGCTGATCATAGATAAGGCGTCTAGTCTTATCCTCGGAGCGGTTGATGTGCAGAGTCCGAGTTTTCCTGTTGTGGTGGATTAGTACGCGAACGTTTTTCTTAAAGACATTCAAGGACTATAACCTCACGGAGAGGTAGACTTCTACATTGACCTATACCCCGGGACAACACCGATATCTACTCTAGCATATCGGATGTCTCCCGCTGAGCATCGTGAGATGTGGGTACAACTTGAGGACTTGTAGGGGAAGGGATTTATCCGACCCAGTGATTCTCCCTGGGATTCTCTGATTTTGTTCACCAAGAACAAGGATTAGATCTTCCGACTGTTTGTCGACTACCGTCTCCTGAATTAGGTGACCGTGAAGATAAATTACCCACTCATGAGGATTTATGAACTCTTTGATCAGCTCATGGGAGCACGATGGTTCTCAAAGATATACCTCAGGTCAGGCTATCACCAGCTCAGAGTTCGAGACGAGGATGTGCATAAGACGGCCATCTGGTGTCGGTATGGACACTAAATTTTCTTGGTTATTCCATTCGGTGTAACCAACACTCTAGCAGTGTTCATGAGTCTCATGAACAGGAACTTCCAGCCTTACCTCAATCGATTTGTCGTAGTCTTCATTGAGGACATACTGATATACTCAACTACAGAGGAGGATCACGCCTACCACTTGCGGGTTGTGCTGTATACACTCCGAGAGCACCAGCTTTATGGTAAACTCTCAAAGTTCTAGTTTTAGATTCGAGAGGTTCACTTCTTAGGGCACGTCATTTCGTAGGCTGGAGTTATAGTGGATCCTGTGAAGATCGAGGCCATACTTTCATGGGAGTCACACATGATTGTGACAGAGGTGCGGAGTTTCCTCAGTCTGATTGGGTACTATCAGAGATTTTTTCTAGACTTATCCAGAGTTTTATCACTACTTTCAGCTTTGACGAAGAACAGGAAACCCTTTGTGTTATCAGAGAGATGCTTTCATAGCTTTCAAGATCTAAGGAAGAGATTGACCAGTGTGTATATCTTGAGGATATCAGAGGTGGTCGTAGGGTACATAGTTTACTGCGATGCATCAGGGACCTAACTCAGGTGTGTCCTGGTGCAGGAGAGATCATTGATTGCGTGTGGGTCACGTCAGTTGATAAAACACGAGCAGAATTATGCTACCCATGACCTGGAGTTTGCAGTAGTTGTTTTTTATTTGAAGATGTGGTGGCACTATCCGATGGGAGAGTTCTTTACAGTCTACTCGGACCACCAGAGTCTCATGTACATCTTCGCCCAAAAAGACCTGAACCTG
The DNA here is from genome assembly GCA_963277665.1 of Viscum album. NCBI lineage: Eukaryota > Viridiplantae > Streptophyta > Magnoliopsida > Santalales > Viscaceae > Viscum > Viscum album. Next base: position 593,170,916 of record OY728162.1, on the reverse strand, counting down.
AGACAGCGGTGATGGCTCGAGTTCCTCCAGGAATATGACTTTGAGATAGTCTATAATCCTGGGGAGGGTAATGTTGTAGCTGATGCTCTCAGCAGGAGATTAGGAATTCAGCTACTATGGAAGGCGACAGAGCTGCTGGCCGCGTTGTAGATATACTTTGTGGATAGAGATGAAGCAACCTTTCTATAGTCTCTCACAGTCACTCCTCCACTCCGTCAGTGAGTCAGAGAGGCACAGCGTGGGGACATTGAATGTGAGATGCGGCGTGCTCATATATCCTCAGGGTAGCCACCTGATGGATGTTCTGAAGGAGGGGAGCATGTCATCTACTTCAGGGGATGTACCAAGGTAATAGTTGCACTACAGGAGGAGGTGATGTAGGAGTTCCACACTTCCCCTCTCACAGTACATCCAAGAGTGGTGAAGATGTATTAAGACCACAAACGACAGCACTGGTGGCCAGTTATGAATAAGGTCGTATCAGAGTTCGTTTCATGATGCATTACTTTTCAGCTAGTGAAGGAGGAGCACCAGGTACCAGTAGTCTTGGTACATCACTTAGAGGTCCCAGAGTGGAAGTGAGACGGAATATCCATGGATTTCAGGATGGGGATTCCAAGTACATCCAGAGGACATGACTCTACCTGGGTGATCGTAGAATGACTCACCATGTCGGCTCGCTTCATAGCGATAAGAGAGTAAGGCTAAGTAGAGGTCCTGGGACACCTCTACATTTGGAAGATAGTACGTCTTCATGGTGTTCCATCGACTACCATCTTCGATCGAGATGCTCGTTTAACTTCTTGGATTTGGAAGGGGTTACATGATGCTTTTGGAACGTAGATTTCCTTGAGCACCACCTTCCATCCTCATACGAACGGTCAGATTGAGAGGACAATTCAGACTCTTGAGGACATGCTCCACACATGTGTCCTCAACTTTCGTCGTAGCTAGGAGGATCACCTACCCTTGGTGGAGTTTGTGTAAAACAACAGCTACCACTTTACCTTTGGGATGGCCCCTTACGAGGCATTGTACGGATGACCTTGCAGGTCACCCCTATGCTGGACTGACCCTGGGGAGTCAGTACTTTTAGGAATAGAGATGGTCCAGGCTATGACAGAGAAGGTTCAGATCATCCAGGAGCGGATTAAGACTGCATAGAGCAGACAGAAGTTCTATGTTGAAAGGATATGGAGACCACTGGAGTTCAAGGATGGTGACCACGTTTTCCTACGGGTCTCACCTCAACAAGGTATACAGAGATTTGGCTGGGGCGGAAAGTTATCTCTGCGTTTCATCGGGCCTTTCCAAGTCCTCAACAGAGTAGGTGAGGTGGCTTACCGCCTTGTCCTTCCACCTCTGTTTCACCAGGTGCATAACGTTTTCCACATATCTCAGCTAAGGAGATATGTGCACGACCCGTCCCACATCATCGACCACAGGGAGCTAGACATCGTTGACGGGGCGACATTCATGGTGGTTCTAGTGGAGATTTATGATCGACCAGAGAAGGTCCTATGTGGATGGTTGATTCTTCTAGTGCGCATTCGCTGGCAGCATGGGAACCTCCAGGAGAGAGCTTGGGAGAGGGTGGTTCAGATATGAGCTCAGTACTCCCCATTTGTTTCCATAGTGTGTGTTGTAAATTTACAGGGATTTAAATCCCTGAGGTGGGAGTAATGCAAATACTCGAAAATATCAAGGAAAATGTTATCCTAAATACTTTGGAATTTTACAAATCTGTGGTTTCTAACGACACCTGATCCCGAGGCCCAGTGTGCTCGGAATCAATTTCTGATATTTTTTTGGGTATGTTCAGTAAACATATGTGCGGGTTTTTCTATATTTTGAACTGGTGATTGGAATTGAAATTTGAGGATACCGATGAACTCACAGCGCCGGTATTCACTTAAAGGGACTTTTACCGCAGTTGCGTTTTATGCGGGTAGAGAGTTAATATTTTGTGATTTAGAATGAAATAACTAAAATATGTGGAACACAATTTTATTTATGGAAGTTGTTTATTTTCTACAAGGGGAAGTTAAATGTGGGTCACACACCTACATAACCTCCCATGAGAGGATAATGTGTGGTGGTGCCTACATGAGCCCCTCACCCTTCAACTTCCCTTAAACTTCCTATTAACTCCCCTTTTATTTATTTTGACAACACCTCTGATTTATTATGGTGTAGCCTCTCCACCTCCTACCCATTGAATATGCCAACTTATTTAATTAATATCTACATAAATTAATTAGAACCTCTTTTTAATCAATTTGAATTGCATGAAAATTATATTAAAATTGGGAAGCCTTATTATAATATTTTCCTTGGAAAATATTACGGTGGGGAAAACCTCTGGAGAATTAGAAGGAAGTGTTCCTCTCCACGATGAATGCTCCAAGACTCGAAGAACTGGATGCAATTTCTCTTCACTTTTCTTTTCAACCGGAACAAGATCATGAGGAACGACTTCATCCTTTCTTCTTCCTCTGTGTCAAGGGAGAAGACACTGCTCGCGAGGAACGCCATGTATGACAACGACTTCTAACGTTGACGGGAAGACACCATTCTCCGCGACGCTGTTTTCTGTGACGCCCAACTACCGTGATGCTAGTCTTCCGCGGCTCATCGATGAAGGAACCTCAATTACGAGGAAGGGGGTCTGATATAATTTTATGTGAATGAAATTATATCATGTCCTTATTGAATGATTGTATTGTATTTGGCCAATTGACATCACCTATCGCAGAGGGCATGGGCCAAACAAACACGGCCTGACGACCCTCCAATGGTTCTTGAATATTTTGGCGGCGGTGAATGGAGGTGGCGGCTACGCACCGGCTGCATGGAGGATACCGTAGCTTGCATCCACGGGCCACTTGGAAAATGAACTGAACTGGCCGGCAGTAGCCAGCTGGGCTGGAGAACCATGGCACCACTAAGGCGTTGCGCTATGGAGAACCGCGACTTGTGTTCTGCGGGATGCTTCGGCATCGAACCGGCCGGCCGCCTAATGACCGGGTTTAAGGAGGCTGCTGCACCCACAACTGTCGTGCGAGAGAACCACGGCCCGCCTGTGTGGGCCGCTCACACTGGGAAGACCGGCTGGCCGGACAAGAGGGGCAGCGCCACTCGGCACCACCAGTTCCCGAAATCGGGGGGGGGGCACACTGGCTCGGCCAGCGTCCCGAGCTGTGACCTGCCGCTTGGTCGTGCCGTGACCCGCCGGGCCAGGCCCCCTGCCACGGGCCGGTCCGTGCCCCACCAGGATGGGCCGCGCATCACCAGGCTATGCCAACCCCCCAGCCGGGTAGGACCCGTTGAACCGGGTCAGGACGACCCGCCAGACTAGTGGGCTTGATGTGTCGGGCCCATTTCGCTTAAACGTGAATATCTTCTAGACCGTGTGTATGAACGACGTGCCATCTGCTGTACTGGGATCCTCATGATGATACGGTCATTTTGTGATACTCTCAGTGATTTTTTGACAAATTTGGAAAATGGCCTGGTTTGGAAGGTGCAGAATTCTAACTGGGCCCTTGGAACAGAAAATCCAATAACTCTCAGACTAGCCGTTCGATTGATGCGCCGTCTGTCACATTGGGTTTCTTCTAAAGAGACGAAACGTTGGGATACATCAACTCAGGACTTCATGATAGTTGATGTATCGAACCCTTGGCTCGAGGAGCAGATCCTTCTTGAATCGAGCGTGTTATTTGCGGGAACCCTAGATCTGGCTACGACCGCGACGACTACCATACTGGATTCCTTAGTGGGTTCGACGATGACAAAAACTGTACTGGAATCCTCCATGGGTTCAACATCGATGACAACTGTACTTGTATCCTATGTGGGTATGATATTTTTATTTCATTACATGTATCTTGAGTAGGTCTGACTGAGTAGCTGGTCTAGTATCATACAAGGGTCAGAAAGCTTAGCTAGTCAAGTATCCTACGTGGGTCCAACAGCTTAGATGAATTAGTGAATACATCTGATCATCTCTATCTCCATATGAATGATGTATACCTGTGTGATCTGAGTCATGACTTTCAATCATTATCATTGATGTGATTGACTTCATTCCTAATAGGGTTGGGCTTGGGCTTGAGAGTTGGAGCCTAACTGGGATTGATGACTTAGGTATATGTATGGGCATATACCTAAGTAGAGTTGCTTGATTCTTATTGATTGTATCATTTCGTTGTTGTTTATCCTTCATGGATTCTAGGATACCATCAAGGGTCTTGGGGTCCCTACTGAGTATTGTTATACTCACCCCTGCATAGGCTATGCCCGCACTACTTTGTATTGGATGCAGACGACGGACATCACTGATCGTGGTAGAGACCTGTGGAGCTAGACGGTACCCGGAGATGGACCACTTGGCGGGACACACATAGAGTGGACGGACAAACTCGAGGTGCCGAGGAGACCATATGTACCCACCCTTCATGTGGGATTCCCAGAGGATGACTCATTGGTTGCTGCATTACTTTACTGTTGTTGTACTAGACTTTCAGTTGTACTATACTTACTTTTCGGCTTGTATTTCTATCCCCTTTCTTTCCATCACATACTTTTGTATGCAGTTTTACTTTTTGCATACTTATGATGTGTACCCAGTTGTGTTTTTTTTGCTTTTATAAATGCAATATCTTCCCTTTTTCTCAAGATTTATGGCTTTGGTCCTAGTCACCAGCCCCTAGCCTATGGAAGGTAGGATTGGGTTATTCATAGCACGGGCCCCGAGGACAGGTCGTGACATTGAGACACATATATGTAGAAGAAAAAACCATTCTACATATATTCATAATGGACAGGCCAAGTGTTGGTGGTAAATTTTTTCAAGAAGATATATATTTGAAGGAATTCGATATGAAGTTCCATAAAAATTTCTATATTGAAATCTTAAGAGATGAGAAGTAACATGAGTTCATGATCTTGATATACGATGGAATATAACTATTTTTCTACGTTGACCAGTTTCATAGATGTGATGAATTCGAAAATTTTCATGAAGTGGAATCTGAGTGAGGCCCTGATCATCGTTAAATATTTTTCAATAGATAAAATAGTTTACTCAACTTATATTCTTAATAATAATTTTTATAATAGTTTTAACTATAGAAAAAATTATAAAATATGTTTGGGAAGTGGGAATCCATCTCGAGAGTATAATCTGATGTAGTGTTATCTGTTTGGAATGATGGGGCACAAATGGAAAAGGTGTCTTTAGACATCCATGAAGTGTCATGTGTGTGGTAGATTAGTCCAATTTTGCTGGTTTTATAGGGGGATGCAACAATGGAGAAACCGAAAAAGATAATGACTAGAACCATATTCTAGGAATGACTCATCAAATCCTCATAAGATTAGTTACTTTACTTCTAAAGGACATTCGGGTCATGGAATGAGACAAGATACAACTGAGTATAAATTGTAGTATCATTTAGAGGTTATTGCTCAAGGGATAGAGTCTAGAACCTAATGAATGGGAAATGGTTAGATTAATGTTATAAAAACTACTCTGGGTATTGTGGTAGCAAGACCATCTAATATTGTAGATAATATTATTGTATTATCAATACTTTCTCGTGTTTTTTTTTTGATAGATGATAGTCACATTACATTTTATCCGCAGATTTTTAAAATTTTTCCGACATTGCTGTGGAAATATATGATGATTTCTTGACTATTTAACCTACATTGGAAGTGTTTAAGGGGAATATAAATCTTTTCATGTCATTTTAAACAGTGATTGGTTGGTGTCTTTTTATTTGGGAACGATTCATGCTAGAAACGATTGTATTTAATTTGATTCTGTTAATGGATTTTTTATTTCTATATCATGATCACCTCTACTGTTACCAGAGAATATTTACATTTTTATTTACATAAAGTGTTATCTATTTCACTAGGGTGAGTGGTATCTTTTGGTTGATCATGTAGATCCAATTAAATATAGATTCAATTATCCCATGGAGAAGATAGTTGGTCTTACTGTAGATTATTGTTGAATGGATAAAGATATTTTTTCTCCATTAGTATACCATTTCTAATTAGTATTTATTGATATTTTTTTAGCCCTGTGACAGATCATGTTTATTATCTAGTTCGTCTCGAGAGAAGATCATATTTCTATCCTGCCTTATAGAATGAAACCATTAGTTATTCCAGATTGGAAAATTTAGTTGGAAGAAATGGAATATAAATGTTTCAAAAATACTAATAAATATCCTTATGGTTCATCAATTATATTTTAAAAAATGTCTATGGATAAATTGTGATTGTGTGTAGATTATCATAAATTGTACAAGATGGTGGTCATGAATGGGTTCTAGCATCCATAAACTTACATTATTTTTTATCAGCTAGGAGGTTCTAATATCATATCCATGATCGAATTGATATAATTAAACCATTAATAGAATCTTAAACCAATATACATTACTCAAAAAATATTTATTAGAAGCTAAGACATGTATAAATTTATATTGGTGCCATTTGGATTGGACAATGCACCAACAATATTCATAACAATGAGGAATCCTATATTTCATCATTTTTTGGATTTTTTTTGGTTTTTTCATATATTAAATGTGTGTTTAATTTTAGTTATATGATTTCAATTATCAAGGTCTTTAATTCTAAATGAGTACATTGATTGAGAATCATCATTTGGCCATGCTAATTGAATATAGTTTCTAGATAGATAAATTGAACATATTGGGCCATTTCATCTTAGAGGAAGGAGTTTAAATGGACCCATATATAGTTATATACATGTTATCGTGGTAATAGATCAATATTATAATTAATATTATAATATTAATAGGTATATTAGGTTATTATTTTCACATTTTCCAAAACTACTAATGTCTAAAAACATTAATGCTAGGACTGGAAAAAAATGGGGCAGATATTGTTTTCTATAATTCTTGTGAAAATGTTTCTTAAGAGATGAATGGTGGGATGAACTCATGTATTATCCTAAATCGTCCTATGCAGAGTAAATCATATAGTACGTACATGGCACATTTAGATTTGTACTTAGATCAATTATGATGAAGAAGGATCAAGTGGATTATTATATCTCAAAATGATTGAGACTACATGAGAAGAATTATCCTAATCATCATTTGGATTTAGTACCCATAGAACATTCTATAAGATGATGGAGATTTCATATCATGGGTGAGGTGATTGTGTTATACATACCAAAATATCTTCAAGTAAATCTTTTTGAATAGAAACAAGTTCATCCGATAGAGGAGGTGGGTTGATTATTTTCTTCCTTCTGACAATGAGATGGCATATACATAGGGAATGTGAAATTTCATTTACATTTAATTAAGGAAAATATTAATGATATAGGGAGTGTAGTATTCTAGTGATGAGTTGTGGAGAATGGATATCATTGAATTCATTAATCTAGATTTTTGAGAGTTTCAAGGGTGAGTAGCTATGACATCGACTGTAGTGAAATCCATGATTTTTTATTGGATCAAGATTGAGTAAAAATATAATACAGATGAATTATTTCAAAGATAAAACTTATATATTGGGGGAAACCCATTATGATGATATATATGTAGTTATAATTCCTTTCTTTTTATTGTCTGAGTTGGGGTTTCAATGGGATGTCTTATATGTTGGTTGAGGGAGTTTAATGCATCTAAAATTGTAGAATATCTTGGTTTGAAAATGATTTGTCATGATCCCACTATAAAATTCTTGTTTTATGGAATAAATAAGGGTATAGAAGGCATTGGAGAAATATGTCTCACTTTTCATTATGTGAATTCCTGGAATCAAGGGAATGATTTCATAGACGTAGAAGATATCAAGCCTAGTCTTGATTTATCAATTGAGGAGAATTCGTTATAGATTGTGGACCATAGTTATAATTATCTTTAGGGATTGAAGATTACATTGTGTTGGATTTTGTGGAATAATGGATTATTTCTAGATAAAAATATGTTTATTGAGTCTGATATGTGATCCTGGTGGCCATACATGTTCACTGAGAAACCATATTGTTCTTTGGATCAGTAAGTGAACAAGCAATTATATTTTCTAGAGCATGTAAGATCCAATATTTATCTTTTCTTGAATATCTATGTATTTTTTAATAATCATATATTGTTGATTTTTTCCTCATATTTAATCTTGTGTTGTTTTTTACATCTTGTGGGTGTGGTATTTTAAATATACGAAGAATTAGGTGGAATGGAAACATAAAAAAATGGAGAGATTTCAAACAGAGAGACATTGATGGGATATAATAATTTTAGTTTCATGGATAAATTATTATAAGAATTAATGGAGTTAAGGTATAAAGGGGTAAATAGTTACCAAGTTTGGATGGTATGTTGAGAAACATTAATGGGGTATTGGGATTTAATATGGAAAATTTGCTGAAAACCATATTCAGGACATTTAAAAATTATGTAAATGGGTAACACATTATATAATATAGTTGTGAATTTAATATTTAGCAGAGGATCTGGGATTTTTTTCATAACCATATGAAAATAAATAAATGATGTGTTAATATATATATGCTACCTAAATCCACAAGAAGTGTTTTTAAAGTATTTTTTCATGATTTATCATTCATCTCAGGATTAGTTTCCTCTTTTCATCTACAAGGAAGCTTCCAGGTGATTATGAAGTTCATCTCTAGATTCTGGATGTCTCAATCACACCTATGATCCCTCATAAATGGTTTTGGTTTTTATTTCCTTTCTCTCCATTTATTCTCTAGTTTTTGTGGTTTATTTTATTAAACATGATCAATGATGGTTTTATCATAAACGTTTTTGAAGTAAGATTCTTCTTCTAATCCCTTAAATTGTCTATGTTATGGTTGTTATCCATTAGAAGCATTGTATGATTTTTAGATAATGTTATAGGATCTAAACTATAAACACATTCTTTGATAATTTGTTGGAATGTGGAACATTTCAATGGAGCATACATTTCATGGACATAAATTTAATAAATGATTAATTGGAATTTTCTCTATATAATATTTATATCCATCTAGTTATTGACTTAGCATACAGATACAATTATGTTAAAAAAACCCTTCATTAAAAATGAAATTATTAATGAATTAAATTTTGCATAACATGACATACCATTTGGTGTATTTTTGGATATAGAATCACCTTAGATTGCCCTATTTGTTTAAATTAATACCTTCATGTTAAACTGGGACAAAAGGTTAAATAAAAAATGTATTTGGAAGATATATTTTCATATTAATAATTAACTATTGATCCTGAGGATGTGATATTTTTATATCCATGTTTCCATGAAATGTGTTGAGATATCTTTGTCGTAAAACTTATATGGGTTGTTAGAGTAGTAAACAAATTTAATTATTGATATATGAGTCTATGACTAATGATATCTTATAATGTTTTCATGTCATGCATGGACCTAAGTGATGCTGAAATAGCCATATACAATGTTAGGAACTAAAAAATAGGATATTCATATATACCTAGATTGGACCTAATATATGATTAAATTATTATGTACAAGATCAACCATAATTAAATAATGACATTCTTTTATAGTGGTTTATGATCAATATTTTTCCAATTTATATGTTGTTCATATTGTTTTTATTTAACAAATTTTTTCATTATTGGAATAGAAGAGAGACAAGATATGAGGCATTATATCATAGAATTGAGCATTGTAATTCAATTCCATGAGTATATGGATATGGTTGGAATGGTCATGATATATTCTCTGTGATATTCTAGTATAGTGTTGAGGATGGTTGATGTTGTAATAATTTAATTATTTAATAAACGAATACACCTATTATTTCAATATTTAATTAACATATTATCGAATGGTAATCTTTAGATATGGTGTTGTCAACCTACTAAGTTATTTTCAAATTATATTCAAGACTCAATTTGGAACTTGAGTAGATTACAGGGTGGAAGGTTTGGGAAAAGGTAAATGACATATTGTTGATTGTTTTCTAGAAAGATTCATTAGAGTTTCGATATAGGATAAACATGGTATTAATTACTAGGGATATTTGAGACTGGTAGTATTTCATTTTTTATTAATTAAATCGTGTCATTTAGTTTCTTTCCAGCATATTATTAAATTATTCGTTTATTTTATATCGTATTATTCAGTTTTATTTTTTATTAGTTTTGTAGAGTATCATTTTTTTCCATTAAATCCACATAGTTATATTTTTTCATTTTTTTATAATTCATGTTTACACTATATTATTACTCTATAAAAATATGGGATGGTATCACCAATGAACACATCTCACCCCCAATGCTAATCAATTGTCTTGGTCATATAGGTAGGTGTTCGTAATGTCTCTCAAGAATCACATTTTGGCCCCATGAGAGTGTGACATATTTGGGATGTTACAAGAGTCATTGATTGGAGTATCAGTCATCCTTATATTGGCTTATTTCCAATACTATATATAAAGGGATTGGACTTAATAATGCATTGAGTAGGAAAATATCAACCGTAGTTATGATTGAATCATAGTTTTAATGGATCATATTAGATCTTTTTCATAGATATATATTTGATTCAATAATTAGTCTTGAGTTAGTATTATCAAGTGTTTAGATGACTATCACTATTCTAGGGATGGATCATACGGAATATTAGCTACATTTTTATTTCAATTGGATTATATACTCTCATTATGTTGGGGATACCATTAAATTTTTATCATTGTACATAGTGTAAATTTTTTTCTGAATATTTTTATTTATCTGTTACCTATGTGAAAAATTTTTATGGGGGATTCCCATAATTCCATGTGGGTTGTGGACCCAAAAACCATAATGATAATGTATTATATGTGACATTGAATATGTTTGATGGGTATGAGAAAATATAACACTAAAATTATTTTGTGCATCTATACATGAAAAATGGTCTTGGTTATGCTTCAAAATCATACCAGTTTTCATTATGCATTTCCAATTCCAATATAGAAGTGATTATATAATTTTATGGATGTTGTGGTTGACTTATAACATTCCCAGATAAATTTAACTGTGATATTAATTAGGATATATACATTGAACAAATCATCGATTTTTGTAACCATATTAGATATAACCATGTTGATGGTCTCGAATGTCTCTTTGTGAGAGAGATCTTCAATATTCATGGAGACCCATATACTAGAGTGTCTAATATAGATCCCCAGTTTACTACATTATTTTGGAGTGGTCTTTATGAGGCACTAAGATCTCTATATTATTTTAATGGGAAATTCTATCTATAGATGGATGTAAAAACATATAAAATTATAAAAAATCTTGGGTATATACATCATGCATACATTCTCGATTTTATTGGGGTTGGGATAACCATTTGTGACTGGTTGATTATTCATAGATCAATAGATTCCATTCTGTGATCATACTAGATATTTTTTAAGCCTTGAATGGACATCATTTTAAAATCACTATTATATTGGTTGAATATCGATTATAGTTCATTGCTTTTATTATGCATAGTTAAAAGGATTCCAAAAAATATTTAGCTAATTCATCATAGAAAATTGATGAAACAATTCCAGCTTAAATCTTATGTTGATCTTTAGTGTAAGGAATTGGATTTATCAATTGGGGACTACGTTTTATTGAATTTTTTCCCTATTCAGGTCATTTACAGTTAGGTTGGAAAAAAATATTGCTCCAAATTGTTTCCGTCATTGAGATATTTCTAAGCATGTGGTTAGAGTGGATCACTATTCAGAACATCTTCCACCCTTGATGTCTTTACATAATGTTTACCATGTATCATTTCTATGAATGATTCTTTATTATACATCTCATGTCTTATGCGATAGTGATATTTATATTGAGCCTCATTTATTAGAGGCAGATCATTGAGTAAATATTGGTTATTTTGATACCATGTTAAATCATTGGAGGATGATACCTCAGGTCAATGTGGTATGGTATCGTAGATCAGATTCAAATGAGATGTGGTACTGTAAGGAACTGATGAGAGAGTAGTGGAATCCACATTTTTGAGATACATGTTTATTGAAATTAATTATTAGGGAATATTATTTTTATGGTCATGTGGTTGTTACACCCCTTTACAGTTCAATCAATTGTGTTACAACATGAGTTTCAATTTTATTATTTAATTGGTTGGATCATTACAGTAATTAATTGATAGGAATCCTAAAATGGTGATTTTATGTATTTCATGTACTTTTCAACATAAACTTGTTGTTTTGTAGTCTAGTGGGGATTTAAAAACCATATAATGGTCCTACAATATGTTTAATCATCACCTAGATTATGCATTGGAAGTGGTAAATAATGTGAAAAGTTAAACACAATAAATAGATTACATGACATTTAAAAATTAATAATAAAAATTTTAATAAAACATGAATGTTTTTTTGGTGAATATAGGACACGATAATTACATGGAACATAATTGACTTAAACGTTGTGTAAAATCACATTTATTGGTTTAATGATGTTTGACTGGATTAAATGATTACTTCATTCTCATTGGATCCCTTCCAATAATCCTATAGGATCTTACAAGTGAATTTTGAATATATTTGATCCCATTGGATCATCAATTAATGATTTATCACAATGTTGGTTGTGGTGCATCTATCTATTTTAGCAGTCTTCATGTCTCTTCCATCTCCCACTCTATTTCCTCTGTGGAGATAAATAGATATTAATGCGATGGATTTTCCTAAAATCAATATTGTTTAATATTGATTAACGTTTGTGTCCCTATATCATTCAATCTGTCGTTTCCCTTGGTGAGTTCTATTACAGGAGTTATGAATTCATATAAAAGGTAGATGGTTCTACATTATTATTTCCAATTTATTAAACCTTGAATTGATTATTGTATGAGATTTCATTGAATTGATATTTTGAAATCAAATTTCATGAGAATTGTAGCTTCCATTTTAATTGCTATAATTTTTTGGAAAAACCACAAATTCCAAAAGAATTGAAATTTTGGAATTAAATTAAAATAGATGGAAATTGATAAATGAGTCGACATGTGAATTGGAAATATGGATTAAATTTAAATGATAAATCCCTATGATTATATTTATTTGAAAATGGAATGAAATGATTAAAACACATTGATTTTGTTTTCAATGTGAATTGTTATTTCTAAAACGTAAATTTGGAATTTGAATTTGGAATTTTGTTTATGTGAAATTTAATTACATCCTCATATTATATTCATTGACAGTGAAAATGTGAGCTGGGTTTGTGAAGAGTATATTCAGCACCATAATGATAGGATATAATTTCACAAGAAAAGGATTTTTGATTAATACATTAACAAAAAATAAATAAGTCTTAACTTATCCCATATAGGATTTTGATGAGTCATATTAATCCTTATCCTAAGGGATGTTCATGCACATATTGTCATGATTACTAAAATTATGTTTGTTATAATACTCTAACTAAAAACAATCATATCGTATGATAGATGACCAAGGTTCTTATTGATAATTTTTTATTACAAATTTGACTGATTATCAAAACTAATTTACTCGTGGATAGTAATTTATATATATTTTTTAAAAAATAAATTATTTTTCTATTTTCAAAATGTATCACATATTTATTCAATAATTCATTTTTTTCATTAAATATGAAAATCTTTTTCCATGGAATTTTTGATCAAAAATTAAAATCATTATTTGTTTCTATTATTATGTCATCTTATTATAAAAAGACAGTGAGACCCAACTATGATTTTTTACTCACATCCAAAACATTCCTCTAAGAGATTGTAGAATTTATCCTATCCCAATACGGGTAAAGTGAATGTTCATCTTATTTGAGGTGGATATTATTCATCCATTGGTGCATGGAACAACATGTTCAATAAGATTTTGAGTTTGTAATTTTAGACAATGACTAAATTGTTAATGTATTTTTTGTGTTCTAATTAACATTGTGGATTTTGGTACTATCTTTATGATGATATTTTATTTTACTAATAATTTTCTTTTTTTTTCTTTTTTTTTTGTGAAAAATTATTTCCCTATTTTTTCTAGTATGACACTAGGTTATATTCACCAACCCATGTGGATTTGGAATTCCCTTTCTTCCATATCTGTGTCAGCTCAATTATTATGGTGTAGGGGAATCAATTCTGGTATGTAACGTCTTGTACATATATATGTATGATTGTTGTTTAATTTAACAATAAAACAAGGATGGGTTGTATATAATAATTCGAATATCATAGTGTCCTTTATACTTCACTAATACATTGGTTAATTTGATAGAGTTTTCTAGTAATAGGTATTTTCTACGATATTGTTAGAGTTTACCACACATTTTATTATATTCATATGATTGATTATTAGAGTGATATGATAATGATGATTCAAGTTGAACACATGTTTTCTCAAAAAATTTATTGAGCTTAAAATCCCAAATCAAATATTATTTTAACATGGATATGATTTTTTACATATATTACTCTTACCTTTGGTTAAATATCTATACCATGTACAATGATATATGATCCCTATTTTATGGGAGTTAATTATATTATGTTATGTCATTTAACTTTTATTATATCATCACAGCCTTATTTTCATCATACACAAAATAAAGGAATTTAGTTTTCAATTCTTATACTTTCCCTTACTATGTTTTTTATCTCATCCTTCTCATGTTTTCATTTCCCCGTGTCATAAAAAATTAGAAGACATTTTTTTCTATAGGAGTTTGATGTGGGAATAATTTTATGGGGGTTGTTAAGAGCATATTTTGAAATAATAAATGATATTAATAATATAAAAATCGAACACATTAAGACATGGGTATCATTATGTAAATGATTTTCTGATTTCCATAAATCTATATACCTAAATGATATTAGGGTGTGTTAGTGAACATATATTTCGATTTAATGTTTTTTATTTTGGATGTATAAAATCCATTTATAGTTATGGGTATTAATGAATGAAATTTAAATATTATGTTTTTAACCTATGATATGAGATTGTGGGTCATGTTCTGTTATATATACACTATTTTCTATGTTTTTATAGTATAGTTAGTGATGAGAATTACATTAATATTTAGACCTAGTAGACACTGAGAGTTGTATAAACATGATTGATATTATATTTTTTATTTTGATTCATGTATTATGTTAGGAATCTACAATAATTTTGGGATGATGGATTTTCATTATATCATAGAATTGAATGGTGGGTTCTATTTTTATTTCATGGTATTATGAGGGTAATGCCACCCATTTTTTTGATTCAATAGGTGTTTTCCCCATTCAATTTTTTAATGATGTTAGGAAAGTGTGGATATGCATATCTTCAATGTAAGATCATCATAGGTTTCTATTGGGGTAATGTCAGGAAATGGAATATATTTTCATATATCCAAATTTGATATAATTTTTTTTCACATTATACTAAAAATAATAAAATAGATTAAAATAAAATTATTGCTAATATTTTGAAAATATATAGATATGAATTAAATGATAAACCATAATAGAAGGGGTATTCAATATATAGTAGGTTGGTATAGTGGTAAAAAAATTAAAATTGATAAAGGGTTTTAATGATCGTCTGAATAATGACATATGTGAATGGAACATGATTGTCCACGTTGATCGGTATAAAAAATGAGAAATATAGTATAATAAAGTAAAAAATGTACAACATATAAAATAACAACTTAATTTCCCTATTGAGTATTTTTAAGTAAAATCTAAATTATTCTATAAAATAATATCAAAAAGGTGACATATATGTTATACATGTAAGGACTCACACATAAAAAATCCATAGAATATAAAGAACGATGTGAATTCATATTTGAAAATCCATTGAAATGAAAACACGATAGAAACCCCTAAATAAGGTTTTTTTCAACCTCTAATAGAAAACAAGAAATTATAATGTTTCTAAACATCATTATCAATAATCCGAACTATTATCTTCAAAATAAAACCACCAAGTTTGTATGATTCTTATAATATTCACTACATGAGCCATATGGGTGACTCTTTGGTACTCGTGGATATTGAATTTAAATAATACATTGATCAGAGATATAAATATCAACATGACCACTAGTATAATTATTGGATAGGGAAAGGGTAAAGAATGTGTTTTTTTCATATGATAGTGGAAATGAGTATTGTGATGGTCGTCATTGGCTAATACCATAGTCTGGATTCCAATAAGAATTATTAGCATGAATGTAGACCCTCGATCAATATAAATAGGTTCCAATATATGTAGAAGGATATTTTTAGATTTCTCACCATGGATCAAGGTAACCTTCACCCATCGAAATATATTTATAGCCTTGGGAGATACATGTTGCGTTAGGTATGTCTCAAACGGTTCCACCTCCAGCTAATAACCAAACTACATGGGATACCCAACATATAGTTGAATTTTCACTATGATAGAAACCGGAAACAATAAGTATGTGGCATGTTCCTATAGGGCCTCTCTTGTGGACAATATCTAAGAAGAAAGGCCACAAATGATGGATGATCACCACCATTGGGACTTACTACCATGGGTGACCAATCCAATGCTAATTGGGTCTCAACCACATGTTCAATCCACCAGAAGGAAAAATTACCATATCATTAGGACTATGTGAGAATAGACTAAATGTTCATTTGTCAAAATCATTGATTACATGTTAGAAACATGGATCTCATGATCTTAACATGACCATCCCACACTAAACAGGTGGTTCTGGTGTAACCTTATAGCCACAAGCCACATCATCCATTATTATAGGCATTTCCAGAATGTTATTATCACAATATGAGACATTACACATTCCTATTAGGGAATTGGGTCTATTTTAATTTCTCATATATTCAAATAGGTCAACCGATGTGAATGGTTCAAATGAATAATGTTTAATAATTGTGGAAATTGATAAATTATAATGTTTTATTTGGTTTCAAACCTGTCTATATACCATGTAATATCCTCTCTCTTTAACGGCGTCACACACCAAGAAGGATACCAAGTAAATATTTTCTACTATCCCTTTCTCTCACTCATGTTTTAAAAAAAATTATTACTAGTTATAATAAAACACAAAATTTTCACCTGAGATAAAGTATAAATGGGTTAACACATTAACCAAAGATTCATTGTAGGGAATGACTATGAATATGGAAATGAAATTATTATATTTTGGGGTTTATTGAACAAAAAAGTTTCATAAATTTTAATTAAAATTTATTTTACAATAATAGTATGCTGTTATTTAATCTTAACATAGAAGTATTATTACTTCTACGTGATTTTTTTACATTGTAATTTTCATTGATTGTTATTCAAATTAAATGGTTATTATAATACTTAGTTATAATGTGAACCTATAGATACTGTGATATTAGTATCAAACTTTTGAAATATATTATAGATATATAAAAATGATAGAACACATCTAAGAATTAATTATTACGTTTTGGGGGTATATATGCTTTGAAAATACTCTCATGATGCCCCTACGTGGGGAACCTAATGAGAGGAAATCATATGGATTCTTAGACCAATCAGATCACCATTTATTTTACATATCATGGGATTTCCATAACAAATAACCTGGATATTGGTATCTAAGGTTGAAATCATTATCAAATTTTTTTAAATATAATCACAATCGTGATTAAAAATAATGATGTTTTATATTTTTGTTGAGGAATATGGTCTTGGATTTTTCACTTATGGTATGTTATATAATGAAAGATAATAATGATTATGTTATATCTTTTTATTCGAAGTATAAATAATTTTCAACATAAATGGTATAGATGTTCCTTCCTTCTATTTAATTTCATTATAAATGGAATAATTTCCAACTAATATTTTCAACTGATATTAATAAATCACTAATTTATGATGATGAAATATTTTCATCATTATTTATAGGAAATTGTTTGATAATTATATTATATTACATTACAAATTGTTCTAGGTCATTTTCATAGATGTGACGTATCATTATTTATTTAGGGGACATTATTTTTTTTTTATTCTAATATTTATCTTTGATAATAAATAACTACATAAAATATATTTTTAATTACTTGAACACACCACGATTATCAAAAAATTCTGAGAATTATGACATCATATATTTTATTTCAGAGTTTTCTAATTTGTAAGGATCCCTAAACATATTCTATCGATGAATAATGACAATTATATTAATTTAATTATTTTATTTGTTTTCACAATTAAAAAATGTATTTAAATTTATGTGTTATCAATAATTACATAATTTTACATAATTTAATACGATAAATAAATTACAAGTAGATATATAATATTTATGATTGATAAAAACATTATTGGGAACAAGTTAAGCTTATTGATTATGTTTGACAATGTTAAAAAATTTGTTTTTATGAGTGAATGAAGAATTTGTTAGTACATACAATGAGTTATTTATTATTTAATATATTTCACATTTTCGTTTTAATGAAATAACATTTTTATGTTCTAAAATGAATATAGAGGATGTCTAAAATGATATATTTAAAATACATAAAACCATTAAATTTATTGTCCCAGAAATGATAACAAATGTATTATCCTCCTATGATCTCTGAAAATAACTTTGAAGTTATCCAAAGTCAAGACTAAGAATGCTTCACAACATCTTTAAATATTGATAACATAATCTACTGATTTTCATATATGAATCAGGAAGCACTCTAATCTTCCATTGAAGCACCCAAGAACCCAAATAAACATTTGAGGGGATTATGTTTATATATTAATTATTAATAGGGATCCTCTCACAGATCCATAAATTAATGATCGTCCAAATTTAATAAATATATTTAGTGATCAAGTAATTCACCATATATTATTTATATATCCTTTAAATTTTTTCAATCATAATTATATATATTTCAAATTATAGTTGACATTAATTAATTACATCAATTCCAAATAAAGTTTCATTGTATATATATGATGTAATTACATTAAATTACATATTTTTATTATTCTTCATCAATATCTATTGTTTAATTTGAATTAGAGTTGATATTCAAGGATTATTGTGAAAATGTTTTTAGTAAATTTTAAAAAATAGAGTTATGGAACATGATATTAACTCTACTGATTGAGAATTGAATTGAAAAAAAACATTTCTTATCTATGATTATCCCTGTATAATTTTTTTATATTGTTAATAAAATATAAATAAAAAAATACTCAAAAAAATAATTTAATGTTCTGATCACATTATATAATAAATGAATAAAAATTACGGGAGAAACTACCGAATCAATATATACGATTACATTAAAAGAATTATTGGATTGGATTGTAGAACCAATAGGGATGTTATTATAGGTATATTTTCTTATATTAAGAATTATAATATATTGAAGAATAATAAATAAGAATCCCAACTTTTAAAATAACTAATAAAAAATCTAAAATAATGATATGGTGAATTAATAAAATGTGTGGTGTATATTACACCATAGTGCTGCAACATCTATCTTTATTTAATATTATTATTGAAGGTCAAAAGATAGGAAACAGAATGAAATTTCTCTTTCAAATGCATCCATAGTATATGTGGAATCATTCAAAACTAATTATTTATTCTTCCATCACAAATTTGGAATATGAATGATCATGAATGAGTTATTGTATAGAATAATTTCCTTTGAATGGACTTAATTTATACTCCATGTGGGTTAAGACATGTTCCCATGTATTATAATGCATGATTTAATTCCACTAATCTTATTCATTAATCATTTAGATGAATATATAACTTTCTTGAATATTACATCATATAAAAAATTTATATTATAATATACATATTTGGATGAAACCATATATTCATCTCTTAACATTATATAACTATGTATATCACATAGAATGAAATTTGTTTAGGATGTCTATAAAGTAATATTATAAGAGGTGTTGATATATAGTTTAAAGCTAAACACGTGATTTTTAATATTCGAGTGTTTTTAATAATATGAGTAATGATATATGTTCAATTGAAATATATCCTATCTATTATACAAACAATTTATCAATGATAATATGAAAGGTGGAATATCAATATATTGTAAATTCATAAAACTAATTGAAGTATTATAAAAAAATTAATAACCATGTTAATGTTTAAAAAATGGATTATTGAATGACCAATTACCCACTTAATTAATGATATTATAAAATCCCAAAAAGAATCATTTATTGTAGGAATTTCATTTGAAAATAAGATTGATGGATGTAAGCATATTTGTAATTAATAATACCTCAAATAAAATATATTAGAAGTTCTATATATATATCACCATTAGGCGAAGACATGATCATTATATTTTGGAAAAAATACACAAACAGTATATTATTTATTGTTCTTAATATCCAAAAAATTCCTTAAAATAACATGTAGTTAGAAGCTATCATCACTAACCAAAAGTAGTAAATCTTTTCCAAAGATGAAATTTCTTCTTAATTGGGAATATTCCAGTCAATAGATTGGTACTATAATTATTTTAATAGTAAATAGGTGATATTATATGGAGTTACTTACATATTTGTAATATCTTACAGAAAACACCTTGAATAGAAGATTAAAGTGATAGGAAGCTCTTTTAGAATGGAGTATTTGAAATAACATCAAAATGTATAGAGAATGAGTGGTTATACTAACATGTATTATTTTAATTGAATTCCATGTTTATATTTTACAGTATTTGAGATCATTTTCAGTGGTATTATAATATACATTATGAGGAACTCATCCAAAATCTAATTATTATGATGGAATTTATTTTCCATATAAATTTTTTTCATCAACTATGGAGTGTAATTTGGAATCAAACATTAGATCCCCCAATCATTATACAATTGGTAAGATTATGGGTTTTTATAATACTATTAATATTATATGTTGTTAAAACATGTATAATTCTTATAGGAAGATCATAATTCATTTAGTTTTATAGGAAGTGAATTGTTAGTTTCATAGCATGAAGGAATTGTTACTCGAAAATATTCCTCTTATAGAATATCATAATTTTTATATAAAATTGAAATTTTATGAATGGATTTTACATTAATTATACCTTAGATCTATGATATAAAATTATTCCCTCCCATTATTCCCATGTCATGTAGAATATCCTAATTAGTAATTAATAACATATGAATAAGAATATCATCCCATAAGATAAAATCTAAAAGAATAATAATTTAAAATTTCACCTAAAATATTAAAATTTATATTTTTCATACAAAATAAATGAATAAAATAACTTCAAAATAATTACATTTTATTATTATCCATATTTGATAATTTCATATAGAAAAATTAAATTGATACCTACAAATGGAAATTGAAAAAATTTATCACCATTGAAAATAAATTTGTGAATAAAACATATTTAATCTACACCCTTAGTTATTAAATTATTGAAATATATAAAAGGTAAAAATAAGGAATTTTTAGATTCTAAAAGGTTCCATATAATACCTTGTGAATATTTTTTTATGTTGTTTTTAGATGATGTTCGTGTTAAAATTTTGATACTCTAAAAATTGAACAGTATGAATTCCAGTGTAACTTATTTAAGATGAATTGAATATGAAATTAACATGGAAAAGAAAATATGTACCAAAGAATGGATGAACAAAAAATTAAAACCTTATAAATGAAAATGTAAATAAAATACATCAACCATTATTTCATGGAGTTTCCGAATTTCAAGAGACACATTAATAAAGGATCCATTCGATGATCACCATACTTTTATCATTCCCAAAAAAAATTAAAATATTTAAATCTATTTGATGTTATTTGTTTCATAAAAATATCAACATAAAAAAATTTATTCAATTAAATTAATGAAAAAATATCTTTTTCATGTTAGATAATGAAGAAATTGATGAATTATATCAATGTGTTTAACAAGTGATTGTTTTTATAGATTTTTATTTAATGAAATAGAACATTGGATATAAAAAATTATTAGAGTTATAGTAAAACTCAATCAAAAAATAGATTTCCATTACATATTGTTTCATCCACAACAATTCATCACAAAAAAAATTTATTTATATATATTTAGTTTCATCTATGGATTGTGAGACTAAGTATTCCATACAACTGGTACAAGAAACTAAAGCCTCTCTAAAAATCTTTTATGTTCTATAAATACTTATTCTACCAACATATATCATCCTATGTCATCACACGAGTATCTCCTTTAAGAAAAAAATTGTTATTATAGAGTTAAATAAACTATCTTCTGATGTACATTTAGTATAACATAAAATCCATTAAAATTATATTAAATGTTATTTAATTGTAATTTCATGATATCTCACAAATAATCATCCAGGAAAATAAATTTTGTTCAATATGTTGTTTAATTAAATAATCTTTTACGGATTCTATTATATTGTTTTTGATCAACTGTTTTCCTAGAATAATTATTCTCTGGATAATTATAATTTAATACTACATAATTTTTACTCAAATCATTATCACAAAAAAACAATTCTGATAAATCATTAACATATATATGTGGAGTTTATATATTTTCAAATAAATATTTATGAATTTTAAAATCATTAACAAATTTAATTTCACCGATAATGCTTTTTGGAAATTTAAATTTAATAACATCTGAAATATAATTCCAATTTTTTTATATTAAAATATAATAATATCCTCAACATAAATTTGAACAATAATTTTTTTCATATCAATACTTTATATTATCATGGTTTGGATAAACATTCCCATGTATAATATTAATTAATTGTAAATATAAGATAATTAAAACATTCCAATATCATCGGATTGATTATGTTCATATAATGTTGTTGATAGTTTATATATATTATTTATAAAATCAATATAATTTTAAAAATATTCATGTTGAAAATATACATCATCCTGATCAAATGTAGGAATAAAATAATTTATATTGTTAATTTTGACATGGGTAAAATTAAAATTTGTTGTATTGGATATTAAAATTATTATATGCACTTGTATATCACATAAATAAAATGTTCCATAAATTGGAATTCCATTTTTTTAGAGAAATACATTGAAGATACTTAGGATAAAAATATAATGGTAGTAAAATGAAATGTAAACCACTAGAATTATATCTCAAAATAAGCATGTAGTCATCAGGTAAGGACCCCAAATTTCTATAAATTGTAAAACAGACACTCGTTCTACCATTTCTAGATAATGATTCCACTACAATGTTCCCATTATTCTATGTGTGATTGAACAAAATATTCAAATTATCACTTTTTTCATCCTTTCCAGATCATGTAGGAAATATCCCAGGGAATATCAATGTTCTCAATAAGGACTTTTACCAAAAAGACATAATCTATCTTAATTTTTCTATAGTTTTTTGTTGTATCTTTTTCACATGTAGATGTCAGTGTCTAGTGCATCATCCTCTATAACAATATAATTACATGAACTATAAAACATAGTGAATCATAGTAGCATGAATCTACAATTTTCATGAACCAGCCCTCCCTATATTACATCACCTTCGAAACATGAACCTTCAACGTTTTATTTCATCCTCAGGAAAGGGAATATTGACTGAACCCATATCCATTGGTTAATGTTTCTTATATAATGACCCTCACAAAAACAAGGTAGAAACCTCCTCAATCTTCTGGAATGCCTACTGTTCCAGATTTGTACCCCAACTCCAAAACTAGGAGCATAACTCGCACTTGTAAATGAAAAATTGATGCATTTTCCTCATACCTTTCTCTATTCTGAGGCTCCCAAAGAATCCAACATTCTACTGAAAAAACCATAGCCCTAACACTGACCTCCATCTTAGGATGTTTGGACCCCTGAAACTAGTCCTCTATCATTTCAATAATATAACTATAAAATACATTGTGATTCAAACCTTGTGGAATGTGGTTCCAGATCCCCTTTTCCCAGTCAACAGAGATAAAAATATGTTCTATTGTTTTTTTATGAGGTATACAACAGCACTGATATCGAGAGGCAAGTGTTGAGGCTCTATGATAGAAATTCTCCTCAAATGGGATTTTTCAATTCCTCATTGTAAATACAATTAAATTAAATTTCCTATGAATTTACATACCCCACAATTTTGGAGACCATGAATTAAAACTACAATAAGGAAGAAGAAATTTTTTATGGCATGAGTGTATAACATGATAGAGGGGGAGCCTAAGAACCAATCCATGTTTTGTTCAACCCCTAATACAACACTTTAAAACACCTCCTTTTGATCAAAAATCATAATAGATTCGTATAATTATGGATAGGTAATTTACTCATTAAAATATATTTTTTAGGATAGCCACCCCATAATATTATGAAGATTACAATAACAATTTATATTCCAAAAATTGACATCCTTGTATCCAACCATCTAACAAATCACCTCATATAGCACCTTCATGTTATTAAAAATACAATATGTAAGACCATATTCTTCATTCAAGTCATTTATCCAACACATTCCATCTAATTATAGGGATAACTCCAAATTTGGGGTTTATTAGTGGAGTTTTTTTTCATGGCAACTGAGTTTTCTCCTTTTCCGGCAAGGACAAGGAGTAGCTATGTTGGAATGCAAGATTTGTTGAAGGAGCATGTGGCCAGAAGAAACTTATCAAAGGTTGATGAATATTTCAAGACCTCCCTTGACGTTTATGGTTACATTCTCTATTTAAACATGATTTGAATCCCATGAACAAAAGGGCTGTATGGGTGTAATCCATGTGTGATCCTCCGAGTATTTTATGGTGAGAAGAGAATAGAAGAAAATTTTTCCCCTATGGATGTAGGAAAATCACCAAAATCAGACAACCATTGAACAAGATATGGTCGAAACACATTCAATAGTCCATATCGCCTACTCACACTGTACTAACGTGGTGTAGACGTGATTCTGAAGTGGCACACCAATGTTCTTGCTGGAATATCACTAGAATTATTTTAGGCAGCATGAACAGTTTCATCATCTCGGGTACAGTGGTACTGTTACCCGTGATTTTGACCAAAATTTGTCTAAGATTTCTGGGCATGTTTCAAGTCTGTTTTCTTCGCCACTTGCACTGTTGGAATCATCTTGTCATTCTATTCACTAATCTGGCCTCAGTAAGGATAAGGAGCATCCATGTTGGACAGATGCATTTTTTGAAGGAGCGTGTGGTAGGAGAAGACTTCTCAAGTGTTGCGGCATGTTGGCAAACCTACCTTCACATTGTTGGTTTCCTTCTCTATTTAAACGGAAATTGAATCCCATGAACCATGGGGTGTATAGGTGTAATCCTTATGTGATCATCTGTGTTTTATCAGGAGAGAAGAGAATAGAGAACCCCGTCTCTCTCGTGGATGTTGGAAAATCTCTGAACCATGTAAATCCATGTGATGCTCTATTTTACTCCTGTTTTTTGTGTGTTTGTGGTACCACGCACCTCTACTGCACCCCAACAATAATGAATGTTCTATTGTTTTATGGTTAATATATGAAATGAATTAATATATATCATATTTATTTCTTAAGGAAAATATTGTTTTGTAAAGATGATATACATCATCATTTATATTATTAGTTGGATGATTCTTTTACAACACAATGTTTTTTGGAAAAAGTGTATACGTATCCTAAACTACATATTGTTCAAATTCCAATATATTAAGATCTAGATATTGAAAATACATTAAAATAATTACCATATTATTTATCAGTGATAGTACTGAATTTAATACCATTATTTGTAAAAGATTTCATTCAAAAATTTCATCATATTTATTAACTATTAGATATTTTATAAAAAATAAAGAATCAGTTTAATAAATTATTACATGAAATAATACATAAACAAAAATTTTTATTATAAAATCACTTCAATCCTTTAATGTTATATACATTTAAGGATTAATTTATTCATAATATTTTTGATAATATATATATAAATATCCTATTATATTGAAAATAAATATATAAGAAAAATTAATCACATATGTAAATCATTTTAATTTAATTCAGTCCAGAAATCATAATGTGTTTTATAAAGTAATGTTTTTAGTAAAACTAAATATATGGAATACCAAAAAATATTCAATACATCATCCTTAAAATGTCTAGCAATATAATATCCACTCAATAATGATCAATAAATACCCCAATAAATTCTATTTTTTCATTCAAATAAAACTTTTTGTAGTGGTGACCCTAATATGAAAAATTATAATAAATATGTGAAATATTACAAAATGATTCAAAATCATTATTTTTAAAATAATACAATAATCTCATTAGATAATAATCAATTTTTTTTAAAAAAAATTTAACAAAAGCATGAAAAAACATAAAAAATAAAATCAAACGATTTTATTTAATGAAAATAAGTCCATGTAAATCTAGTTTCATCGTAATACAATACATATGAAAAATATTTGTCTTGAATAATTTTATTTTTTATATAATAAAAGCCTTGTATACTGACAATAATTCATGAAATAGTGATACATCTCATTGACGTTTAAAAATAGAATTTTTTTCCTACTAATGTTACATATATTGTATACTCTAGTAGAATTAAACATAAGTACTGGTAGATATCAAACATTCAATTTCATAGAAGGTTTATTTGAAGTCCCTAAATTTTTATTAATGATCGTCAATCCAAAAACCTAGATATATAATCAGTTTTACATAAACACGTAAAATTATAATAACTTAAATCTTTAAAGACATATGAATAAACAAACTCTTGGATATCATAAAAAAGAATGATATTTACTTATAAACATTAAACATTAAAATTATTATTCATCATGTTCAAAGGATAACCCTCATGAAATAGTTATATTGTTCTAATAAGGTTGTGCTTACAACTAATGACATTAAAACAAATAGATTTAAAGATTTATAGTTAAATGAAACAGAATTGATTCTAATTTATTAAACCATTAAATTATTTCTAAATGCATATTAATAAACATGAAACTTATTCATGCTTTCTAATTTATTCATTTATTCATTCAGGTGTTGAGAATAAACATTTCCCATAAACATATTTTTCTGAAACTTACTCTCAACTATTTCTCCTAAAATGTTTATGAATGTATTTTTCATACCCCATCATAAATGAAAATCTTTATGTTATCAAAAATTATATTATTAATTCATATATGTATTATTATGTTATATATAACTATTGGATCCTCTTCAAAATTGAAAATATTATAAAATCTATATATGTAAATTCATTAGAAATGTGTTGATATTATATTTGACCTACACATTGATATTTAATAAAAATAGTGTGATTTTCTCTGAAAAATATAATTATTGAAAAATATGATTTCTCGAAGTAAAAAAAATTCCACTTAATGATTTATATTTTTCTACATTTTGGGAATAATAAAATAAGCAGATGTCAACTTATTCAATATATCGTTGAAGATACTAATATCTTATTTATTTTTAACTACCAAGTCATGGTAAATATAAATTGACCTGGAACATTGATTCTAGTATAACATTACTGAATTATTTATGATTTCATATGTAATTAGTGGCATTTTATTATCATTATAAACTATTATTTTCACATAATAATAATTTATTTTCAACATTTTATCTTCTTATATATTTAACATATCAATCATCTGATGTACTATCACAATATATATCTTATAAAATTTCTCTCCATGTATCCAAGTCATTAAAACATTTCTAGGAATTAAATTTAAATATTTCTATTATATTTTATCCATTATATTTAACTATTGAAAATATTTTCAAATTTATCCTACTTTTTTACATTTATAAAATTTTATATTTGAAGATTATTTTTGGTTCCACATATACTTCTAATCATTTATATCATGATAACATATACTATTTCTCTTAATATTGTTATTCATTTATTTTTTTAGATGTAACAGCTAATATTCAGTATTAAAATAACATTACTTATAAGGATTCCAACATTTCCTTTTACTATTAATTATAAATTGACATTAAGAAATGATATAAAATTGTTCTAAGAGTTTCTTAAATAATAAATATTTAAGTAGATGGAAATTCATCATAATTCTATTTTTCTCATTTTTCCCATCACTCATTAATATTCATCCAAATTTCATTATTTCCACAATAATGTTATTAAGAATTAACATGAACTAATTATTAGTATCAACAATACTAGTTCCAATATCTTACCACACATTAATCATTATATCAATTATCTTATCAATAATTTTTTCTTACATTTAATAATTCTCTCCATGAAAATAAAAACAATTTATAATAGTTATATAACATTTATGAATTTCATCTACCGTTTCACCTAGGAAAAAAATTGTTATCATTTTCCACATAATATGGATATTTATGTTTCAATAAAATTAGAAGTAATATAATGAGTATCCTCAAATTTAATCAAAGTAAAATGTTTTGTTTTACAGGAAGATATATGTCTACATGTGTTTTTATTAATAAAAATATAATAAATTACTTCATATGTTGATATTAATAATAAATTTATGTTTCTTATCCCATGAAAATTTGTAAACAACCTTTATAATATATTCAATAAAATAAGGGGTCTATTAATATTAAAATTCTTAATATGTCCAACTGTAAGCCCATCCATAGGAACATTATTTATCTTTTCACAACATCTTATTTTTTGTTAATATAAATCTGTACATATTGTTATGATACCCAATGTTATCTGAAATTATTATAAATTGGAATAAAAAGAGGTTGGTGGATTTTATTTTAATGAAAAACATATGAAATTTAATTCACTTAGGTTTTAATGTGATCATAATAAGAAACTACCTGAAATGTTACCGATAATCAGACTAAATAATATAAATGTGTATGAAATTCAAATTATCATTAGATTAAATAATTTTTCAATTTAAATGATCAACATAGTGTAACATAATTATATAAAAAATATATAAAAATAATAAAATTATTATTAATATAAAATTAAGAGACATGACATATTTTGAAGACTTTTTCAATTTACCAATCACCATGACCTTTATTTATATTAAAACAAAGTAAACCACTTCTAATATGGGAGGTATTTTCATTATCTTAAATATTAATGGAATTATAATAATTATATAATTAAAATTATTCAAATTATACCTTATAACCTCATTTCCTCACATTCCTCATCATACGCTATAAGTAGAAGTCATGATCACACACAAGAATTAGTTTTCTTTATAAGAGAAGCATTTCCATCCACATATGGTTTCCACTAATCATTAAATTAGAATAACTTTATTATATTTACAACTAATAATTATTTATGGAAATATACATGAAATCCAAATATAATTCCCAAAAAAATAAAAATAAATTTTTACATTTATATTAATCAATATCATCATTGAGAGCAATAAATAATTTCCAAACAACAAGACCCTTCCAAAATATTCTATGATCGCCTTTCCCCATGATGTTGTCAATCTATTTATAGTAAGTGTATGATCTTGAAAATATAAAGAGATGATTTATGTTATTTTATAGGTTATCTTTCACATTGGGTAATGTACATTACATTTAGATATTTCATTGACGTGAATTTAGATGAAAATTGGGGATTTTAGGAGGAGGGCATGTGCATGGTTGGCAAATGGATCTCCAAAACTGTGTGTCCCAGACCAACGTCTATGTAAACCAATATAAGGGGTTTTCACATAGATAGATCATGGGTTTTGAAACTATATTCACAAAGGGGATAACTCATGCACCCCCCTTGAAGAGGATCACAATTAAGATGGACATATTGGTAAAATTTCCACCACTTCCTTGAAAAATGTAGATGTTATTAAATTTAACCTAATAATTTGTTTTTAAATTTCACACACAGCATTTTTACACACTATTCACCACTAATTTTACCATAACATATATTTCATGATTTTAGAGGCTCCCAAACATAATTATAGCCTTCTCTAACTCCGTTTATGGTGAATAAATTGGAGGATTTAATATACACACCACCTGTGTATACAATTTTATCCCATTAAGATAACAATCTCTGTTCGGATCCTATACATAAATAGAAGATACATGCTTATCAAAAATTGTATATATATCTAGATCATGATTTGTTACATCCAGTTTGGATAGATTTTTATTATTTAAATATTGGTTATAATAATTTAATCATGATTTTTTTCATTATTTTGGGTTCAACCAATCCATTCAGTTTGGGGTTATTTATTTGAGAGGGTTCTTAATTAGGTTTGATGTAGGAATCCAATAAATGAAATCAATAAATATTTATTTCAATTAAATATATGTAATTTTTAAATTATATTAGATTATTAGTAATTAAATTCATGGATGAATTAATAAATTCAGTTAATCAATTAATTGTTGGAATTGTGAAATTAGAAATACATGGATTTTTAATAAGTAACGTTAATTATGTAGTTATTGAAATTATTTAACATGAAAATTAATTATTGAATTAATTAACTATAATAGTTTTAATTTTTATATTGATTGATTGTGAATAATTAATTATTAAGATTTTAAAATTATAGATATTTTTTAATTATTTATTCAATAAATTATTATTATGTGGATATTGTTGAATAAGAATAATTAATTGTTGAATTAATTCTTTGAGATTGATAATATTGTAAAATTGATTCTGATTAATAATTAATTTTTGAATTTCATAATACGTTTATGGTGGTTAAAAATTCATTGGACGAATTAATATAATTGATGGGACAAAATTAATATTGAAGTAATTAATATAATTATTTGAAAATTAATTTTTTTTATATGTTTAATAAATTTTAGAATTAAGTAATGTTATAATAATGTTTGGGACATGATCTGTAGAATACAAATTCCATAGTGTTAAAATAAATGATGAATGATGAAAATGACATTCACATATGATCACTATGTGTGGGACATGGCCTCATTCATCAGAATCTCATCGTCCAAAAACATATCATGAATGGTAAATGTGGAATTCATTAGTGATGATCATGTGTGGGAAATGTTATACACATTTAAAATTTCATACATAAAATTTAAATGGTTAATGGTGAAAATTTAATTCATATGTGATTCTCATGTAGGGTACATGGTGTGCTGCTTCGAAATCACATAGTGTCAGACGAAATGTTGAATGGGAACAATGTCATTCATATGTGAATTGAGATTATGAATTGTAAAAATGGAATCCATATGTGAATTTTGATAATGTATGGTAAAAATGGAATTCATATATATGTTATCCCTATTGAGTTATGTCAGATTTTGGCATTGGTCGATGCAGGTAATTAGAGATTTGTTGTACATAGGAACTTGGGGGTTATGTTGTTAAATAAAGGATAGTTTAAAAATTGTAATATATTTACTTTATTTATATTATTTTTTATTTATAAAACTGTATTAACTATTTTACTATATATTTCATAAGACGACATTGTGTAGGCCTACTGAGATTTACTCAATATCTACTCGGGATGCTTGATCATTACCAAAATAGGTTTCATGGAACCAGGATGGGATATAGGTAGTGGTTTTATGTCCGATGGATGAGTGGTCATTGAAAATGGATGACGGAACTGTATGTGGTTTATTGCCACATGGGATTTCTCATAGTATTAATTTTGATTTTTCATATTGAAATAAGATAGGTAGATGGAATGGTATATCATTTATTTGATTTTGATATTTTTTTCATAGATTGGTTATCATATGGTACCAGTATTTTCTTTTTATGCTTATATCATTGGGATATTTTTATTTATTTAAAATGGGTTATTAGTATAATAATCTAGGTATAATATCTATAAAATTGATAATAGTCTCTTGCTGCTAGTCGGAAGCCTCTACTTTAATGGGAGGTATGCTTGAGGTCATGTTATCAACTGCTCTGGGATTTATTTTTTGCACCTTCATCGAGACATTACTATGTAGTACTTGAGCCCATTTCTTTATTTTTGTTATAACCTTCTATTAGGGAAAGGTATATAGGACACATTTAAGAGTAGGTTTATTGATGTGAGAACATGAATTTGATAAAATAACCCATTTATGTGGGATAATTCTAGTACCCATGCTGGTATTGTTTTTATAGACATTTGTAATTATAATTGGATGTTATTTCACATTGGGTTACATACTAGATTCATGATGTGATACTATTTCATATATTTGTATAACTATGAATCATGGACTAGTATGAAAATGAATTGAGTATGCATACATCATTCTAGGTAGTAATTATTATTTTGCGACATGCATCATTTTATTCATGCATGAGAAAAATAGATATTTTTATGTTTTTTAACATTAATTCCTTTTCCATGCTTGTGAAATTGATCTAAAAAAGTGAATAATTTTATATAAGAAATTTATTTAAAATGAACCCATATGAGAATAAATCTATTTCCAATGTGAAACTTTAATAAAGTCAATGAAATTAACTTTTGATAAACATAACATAGATGTAGGATAATTTAATGTAGTGGTTGTGCCCAAGTTTTGATCATGTTGATGAAAAAGGGTGAATTATTTCTTATGTGTTAATTTGAAAACACACTTTGGAAATGTTTTATATTTGAGTTATGTGTTTGGAGATATATTTTTGAAATTTTAGAGATATCTAAACATGATGATTCAAGTTGATCGGGATATGGATAGAGATACTGCACTAGTAGTGGAAAATGAGGCACTTATATGTCCAAGTGAGAAGGTATGAGAGTCAGTTGGGAATAAATTTTCTCAATTCATACATTTTATAGAGGGAAACCCAGAGATGTTTGTGAAGATCATGATTGACATGATGCATGAATTTCTGTTACATAAACCTCCAAATGTTTCTACGGAGGGTATAAATATGGTGGAAGAGTTATGTATTGAGTCTACCCAGATGATATATGACCATTTGGGTACTTTAATAAACTATAGTTTCATTCCATCGTCTTATATTCTATGAATATAAGTGAATTGTGGGAGTAACATTCAGACTCGTACTGGATTGAATGATGGAATGTAATGCATGGACTTTTTGGGGATGTTCTTGTATAAATTCTATCCATCGATTATGAGGAATGAGAGAGCAGTTGAGTATAAGAGGTTAACACATGGAATTATTTCTGTGTTGGACTATTCTAGATTCTATACATAATTCAAATTCATTGGATCAATGATGGTTGGGGATAATATCTCTATAGTGAGGAATTTTCATGATGGGAATAAATTTGAGATTATGCCCCATGTTATCATTTTAATGTAAAATAAGATTTCTTAGGTGGAGGATCGGGATCTAAAAAACGATCAGAACCAAATAGAAGCATCCAATGTCATATGGGTGGTAGTTACTAGATGATCAGGAGGTATTACATCATATATCATGAATCGCCTTTATGAAAACATTATCCAATGAATTAGGAAACAGAGTACCCTGAAAGAGGGAATAGTTGCTCTTGATTTATCTTGAGTATCTTATCTGTAATGTGGTAGGTTGGGACAATTATAGAGACAATATTCCAAAATAATAGTAGTGTTAGGATCTTATAGTCATAATGAACATCTGTATATGTTCTATAAGAACGAATGATATATGGGTATTGATGGATGAGCTAGAAATAACTTTGGTGAGGGAGGGGGATCTATTTCTCCAAATAAGTATATCATCTAGAGTTATAATGAACTATTAGGTAGAGGATGTGAAAGTGGTTTTTATAATTAAGATTGCTTCTATCGTCATACTGGTGTAGCATAGTGGACTCTAGTTTCATCACAAGGGAGTGAGGTAATAATGATACATGCCATACATCATACACTTGTGTATAGAGAGGATAGAACATTGATAGTGATAAGTTATATTATTGTCGCATAAATTCTCGAAACATCCTTATCGTGTATTATTTACAAACATTCTAATATTTCAATAAAACTTATTAATGATTTAAAAATTAATTTGGAGTTCATGAGCATGATGTTGATGATAAAAACACAATTGAGATTATGGTCTAATGGAATATAAATTTGAAAGTCATGTTCACATTATATAGGGGTAATTATTTTTGTGGGATATCTATATTCATGAATTTTCTAGCATTGATTGAATTATGGGTATGGAATAGTTCATTACGAATAAATCTCACATGTACTATTATTGTAGGATAATTATTTTACATCTCATGAGGTGAAAATTATATTCCTTATGTAGACTAGGATATCAAGATGGTTTTTGTAGGGATATTTCATTAGAAACTAGGTGATCATAAATCCTTGGCGGCTAGATTCTTTCTAGATTACAGTGGGCCAGGTCACGATTTCTTTGGACATATAGTGGAAAAATTTAGTAATGTATCCCTGATGAATAATTAGGGTTACCTCCTCAGTGATATGTATTATTTATAATTGAGTTCATTTCTAGGTATGAAACAATTTATATTCCACCATAAAGAATAGCCCAAGTAGAGATTTCAAAGCATGCTACATAGATTGAAGAGTATTAGGATAAGGGATTTCTCTCTTTTATAACATCACATTAGGGTTTTCCTGTGCGTTTTTTTGATATGGATGATGACACCCAAGGCTTGTATGTATATTTATTGAATTTTAACTGGATGATAGTGAATAACTAGTATCATATTTCATGTTTCATAAATATGTTTTTATTAGTTTAGAGGAGAATATGATTTCTCTATTTTTATATTCAGACAATGGTATCATCAGTTTCAAGTTTAAAATAATGATATACCTTAGGATATAATTATAATAATTAATGAATTATATGAGTTCAAACTAATTACATTTTTGTTGAAGAAGGAACTGGAATTTTTTATGGCCCTTATGAACAAAACCATGCATCCATACCAGGATCATTTTGTGCTAGTGATTCTGGGTGATATCTTTGTTAACATTAACACTTATTTATATCATGCCAAAAAAATTGAGGACTTCCATAGTAAAGTATGAGAGAATTTCTATATTAAATGACATATTTGTCTTTTCTTTGGTTTGATCTACTAAACATATTAGGTCACATCATCATGCAAGGAGTATTAGTGATCCTATAGAAAGTTCAAACAGTGGTTTCTAGGGAGCATCCCAAGAATGTTTTTTATTTCTGTTACTTTGTGGAGATGGATGGCTATTATTAGAGGTTCAACAAGGACTTTTGGTATTTCAAAGCCCTGCTTTTGGTCTTGACAAAAAAGGGTATAACATTTCAGTTTTCTAGAGCATGTTATAAATGTTTCTATGATATGAAAAATAAAAAAACGTTATCACTAATTTTTATCCATCCCATGTCCGGTGATGAGTACACTGTGTTTTGTAACATTTTTACAATAGGTATTGGAGTTGTTCTGATCAAGAAGATGATGTTTTTTTAGCCAATGTAGTATTGGCTACATGAATGGAACTACCCTATGAATGAAATCATGTTAGATGCTGTTTGTAACACCCCGAGATTTTATGAAAAATATTATTTTAATTTCATTAATGTCTTATGTTGTATTCTACACCAAGATTACCTTGCGCTATACGCAACACCGTATTAGCTTGCAGTATACGCAACACTATTCTTGGACCGTGTTACACACAATTTTGATAATAGTTATTCTACGCAACATTGAGTATATATATATATATATTAAATGTATAAATGAAATATGGTTGGATTCTATTATACGAAACAATGAAGGATTCTTTCACAACACGCAACCCTGACTTGGCTTGCATTACACGCAATCGCGACCTTCCTCGATAGCGTGTGTTGTACACAATACCGGGTTTTAATAAACAATGTTATATTATTATAATATTGTCATGAACTAGCCGTTAGGAATATTATTAACTAAATTTTGAATTTTATAACATTATTATTCATCTTACATATTTCTAGAACATGGTATAAGAACAAAATAAAATTTTCGGGTAAAATAAGTATTTTTCAAAAAAATGCAGTTTTGCCGCCTTTTGATGGCGCACCCACTTTAAATCTATTTTTTGACATGTTTATAAGTTCAATTTGACAAAATAAAATTCTTCTTTGGAATCAAGAAATAAAAATTTACTTTGGATAAATTTTTCATATTATTCTGGTAACTTTCATATTTTAATGAATAGTAAAAACACGCTATATTTTAATTAAAAACAACTTTTTTTCATCGTAATATCTTATGTGGTTAAATTATAATATTGAATGTTTTTAAAGTATAAATAGAATATATTTTTACCATTAAATATAATTTATGTCATTAGCATTGATTTTACCTTGAATTCGTAGGTTAAATCAATTCAATCTTTTGCAATGTTTTAAACAAAAACCCGTTTTTATTCGACAACGGGATTAATTTTAATTTAATTTCTGAAACTTCTGTGTTTTGAATTTTAAAAAATGGATTCCATATTTGGAATCAGTGGGTCCAAATTATGTTAATAAGCTACTTTTTATTTTTGGGAATTATGAATAGTAACTACGGTAAATTTTATTTACCATAGTTAAAGGTAAATCGGGTAATAAAGGGTAAATATAATATTTTAAAATTACCCTAACAAATATCAAAATCCTATTGGATGACTAAAAGTCGACCCATATCACCTAAGGGTCGGATTAGAATCATTTAATGGACATTTTTCTATGAAAATAACTTAATTATTATTAAAACCAAAGAAAGTGACAACATGTCACTCTCTTAAATCTTATAAGTATATTAATTTTAATTTAGTGATAAACTTCATGAAACATCGAACATAAATAGTCTCCAGAAAGCTAATGAAATTATCTACATCATATAAATTTATTTATAATTTTTAGGGATTAAATAATTATCATTAATTATGACACAATAGTGATGCAGAAATTGTTTATCTAGTGAAAAATCAAGAATATTGTTTTTATTAAACTCATAGTGACCCTACAATTCACAAATACCTAACCAAAACTTATTTTACATGTAAATGTAAACCATAAGCATCCAATGGTCGAATATTGGACCATTTGGAGCCTTATAAAAGCGATTATGACACTTATATTATTTTATTTTAAATGATGCCAAAGTTGTCACCTTCATAATTTAATAAATATAACAATTTAAATATTGTGATTTTAAGATGATAAATTCGATTAAAAGTAATATTGTGAAATTTAATGTATTTAGCTTCATCATAGGATTTTATTTTAAATTTTTATACAACAAATAAGTATATTAAATAATTATACAAAAATGATGTAGTAATTATTTTATTAAGAGATAAACCAAATAAATGGTTTTAAAAATAATAAAATAAATATTATATGAACTATTTAATGTGATACACTAATTTTATAGATAAATATGACCTTTTATTAATATATTAAAGCTTTTAGTTCGAACATATCTTTTGTATATATTTTATTTAAATTCAAATAAATGAATAGTGTCAAAATTGACACTATTGTTATTTTACAAAAATAACATATTATAAAATTGTTTAAAAATCACAAAAATATTTAAAAATTATAAATTTATATTTATATGGTCTATAATGTTATAAAGTAAACAAATATGGAAAATTCACAACAAATAAGTAATTATTTGTTATAATTTAAAATTTAGAATTTTATTACCACAAATAAACTTAAATAGATTAAATAAGGATAAATCAAAATGATAAGGTTTAAAATAAGATCCAAACATGTCTAAATTTGATTGGTTGATAAGATTACAACCCTATCTCATCTAATATTTGAATATGAGTCATTTTTTGAGGTTTTTAAGTGGGGTTATATTTATTATAAATTAATATTTTTAAGAATTCCTAAGGTGCCCCTCTCCTCCCTTATAAAAGGGCACCTCCTCCCCCTCCTCCTCACACCAAATTGAGCACTAAATCTCGGCCAACCCCTGCCAAAATCCCTTCTCCACTTCCCTAGAATAATCCTAGAGGTCCTGGTCTTCTTCAAAGACCAATCTTAGTTCCCTAAGTGAAGGATTCAAAGAAGCGTTCCAAAGAAGAGGTAATATCCATTACCGATCTTTTCAATTTTCTTTCTTCTTCAACTTCTTCTTCTTTAGTTTTTTCATGATAAAGTAATAACATAAGTATTTCTTATATAATGATATGTTATTATAAATATTAAACAACTCTAATTAACCTTCTATCCATCCTACGGAAAAAGGAAATCACCGCGCGTGCGTACGTACGGAATACCGTCTCCACGCCGTGGTGTAATCTATTTTCCGCCACCACATTAATTGGATGGGTATAATGGTTTAATGAGTAACTATATATGATTATTATAAAGTTATATTGATACTGAAATAGTATACATACACTTCAACACAATTCCACGACCATGAGAATGATATCATCGCTCGTGCGTACGTACGGACTACC
The DNA here is from genome assembly GCA_963277665.1 of Viscum album. Taxonomy (NCBI): domain Eukaryota; kingdom Viridiplantae; phylum Streptophyta; class Magnoliopsida; order Santalales; family Viscaceae; genus Viscum; species Viscum album. Next base: position 593,132,429 of record OY728162.1, on the reverse strand, counting down.
GTCTCCACGACGCGATGAGATTCATTCTCAATGATTAACCATTCATGAATGATTATAAATTATATATAATAAGTACTAATGAAATATATGACATAATAATGATACTGGAATTATTTATATGTATGTCATCTACTTAATTCCGTTCAATTCAATAAGAAAACGAAAACAGCGTTCATGCGTACGTACGGACTACCGTCTCCATGAACGGTGTATTTCATTCCATTTACTGATTTATTATATATGTATATTCTGAATATATATATATAAATCATGTTTTATGTAATCATGATCTAAGTAATCATATGAATAATTACAAGTTAAAAACACGAACGACAAATGAGACGATTTTACCCAAAACGCTACTTTAACATTAATTTACAAAAGAACGGGTAATATAAAGTCATAAGTGGATCATATATGATATAATAACAATGAATATGATTCTGGAATAAGTCAATAACATTATTTAAACCATTATACAGGAGCTTCGGACACGTACAAAGCAAATTGGACCTAAGGTAAGGGAAATATCACAATCTCACTTTTATCCGAGATTGTTTTTACATTGGTAATTACTGGGGTGTATTTTATCATCCACATCCATGTTTCCTAAATATGTAATATTATTTCAATCCTTCTACAATATTTTATATCCAATTTTACCCTTCGGTAAGTTTTTTTTTTGTAAAAGATATGAAAGGAATCTTTTGTCGTTTTTTCGTACGAGGTACTTTTTGACTTTTCCGACAAAAGTACGAAGAATGTTTTTTTTTAACTTATACGGCATGAATGGATTTTTAAAACATTGTTTCCAAGAAGCTTCCTTTACAAGTTTTCAAGTATATTTAACTTCTTTTATTTTAAAGTTGTATGACATGTTATGAAAGGAAAAATGTTTTTGAAGAAGAAAGGATATTTTCCTCAAGAATAGAGTTCAAGTGTTTTATCAAAATTATTTTCCATCTAAGATAATAAAGGGTTCTGTTTTTATCCCTATTATTAAATTGATTTGTTCATGTTGTGATGGAATTATTTTTATGAATTCCTTTATCTTATATGAATTGTTTTATGATGTCATGTTGTTTAAGAATCCCATTTTTATTACATGGGTTATGCGATGAAGTATGATTTATGATTATGTGGCACACATAAGAAAGGATTCATTATAAGATGGGTGGGACCTATATCTCCCTCCAATGCATTGGGTAAAGATTTTATATCTCATGAGATAGACATGGCTGAAATGGTAGGTTATACCGGTTCAGTGAAACAGGACTGAAACGAGGGTTACTCGATTCAGAAAGGGACTTCGTCCACTAAGATAGTCTTGGCAATCAGTCTTGACTAACAAGAAATGATTCTCTATGATTATGTGTGTATGCCACAAAGTTTCATGTTTTAAGTTATGATTATTGGGATTTCATTTCACTACTATGATTTATCCCATGTTATGAAATTATGCTCTCTTTTGCAGGTTAAGATTTCCAAAAGTTATGTTCTTATGAATATTATGTGATTGATTTTTCTTTTGTATACCCTTACTGAGCATTTGAGCTCACCCTTTTATGTTTTCTTTTCCCCAGGATATAAAGAAAGGTTTTAGGTAAAAAAAAGGGAAGATCTTTATGGGAGATATTGAAGATCTTTCACCACGATTAGAGGATTATATTCCGAGTTTCCAAAGACACTAAACTATTACGCTCCTTGTGTGTGTGTTTTTTGTTATGTACTAAGTATTCCGAAAATGTAATGTAATTTCCATGTACGTCAGGCTTCGGGTCTCTACAGTTGGTATCAGAGGAAAGGTTTAGTCAACCTTTGGAAACTAGGATGCGAGAACTTTAGTGAGATCCCTAGAGATATTTCTAAGGTAGGTCCAGGGATGCCCCTAAGGATAAGTATACGTATAGGATATAGTCCTAGAACTATGGTAACGATATTAGATTAAACCAAAGATGTTAGATATCTAAGTTACTCCCCCTTTATTATGATTTTTACCTCTCACACTATTCTTTTTGGGTTTTAGAAAATGGCTGGAAACAAGATGATTCACAATAATGGAGGATATGATGGACAATGGAATGATATTCTTCATGAGAAACCAAATGAAATGGGATTTGGAAGTCCAAACATCATTATTATGCCGAATCAGCAATATCATAATATGATCAATAAAGTAAAAATTGGTAAGTTTCCTGACTCGACTAATAAGAGAAAGATGGAGTTCCATGATGATCATAGAGGAAAGAAAGTTCAATTTCCCTTATGTAAATCATGTGGGAAGAGGCATCAGGGAGAATGTTTCAAGGGAACTGGAAGATGCTTTGGGTGTGGAAAAGAAGGACACAAAGCAAGTAAGTGCAAAGGAAAAGGGTCGGTTAACACCATGGATGAGGATAATGGTGTTGCTACGACATCAAAAATGGTTAAGTGTTTTAAATGTGGAATGTATGGCCATTATGCAAACAAATGCCCTAAGGGAAAGACTCATGAAGAGAATCAGTATGGTCATATGGGTAGTATTTATGTGGATGATGATGAAGAGACTTCAAATGATATGTGAGATGAAAGAATTGTTGAAGCTCGGTCAATGGTTTAAGAATTTTGTGGAATGATGACATGTTTATCATGTGTAATGTTGTATAAGTAATCTCATGGTACTATGGAATAAAGAGACATCTAAGGATTGTTACACTGTTGTCCTTCCTTGAGTTTTGAAAGTGTATGATTAATGGTACAAGTATCCATGAAAGGTTATTCAGATATTTTTGGAATGTAGATGATATGCGCATAATGAAGGGATAAGGAGAAAATGAAATGTTTGACAGTATTCATGAGCTCATGATTGATATAAGGACTAAGTGATATCATGGTTTGAGTATATAGAATTTTGAGGATTTTGGTATGTGGAAAGTGTTAAATTTTAACTGCATTCATGTTTTCACTAAGGTATTCAAGAGAATAAATGATTAAGGACTTTGAATGTTTGGAATGTGACCAACAAAACATATCTTATGATATATGGGAGTGGACTGAAGTATTATGGATAAGCCTAAAGATTGGAATGGATTATGTTGGACATAAGTTAGTATTGTTTAAGGATAGAAGTTTTCTCAATATTATTAATGGGATGATATAGTTTTAGAAAAAGGACAACCTGCAGGACGGGCGACAGCCCATCGCTTCGGACAAGGCTGTAGGAATCGAACCCACAACCGAAGTGCGACTGGCCCTTATCGCCTACCATTGACCTACAGGAAGTCCCTGTTTAGTAGAAACTAGTTTTATTATATTAAGCAGTATGATATATGAAGTATAAGTCCATTTTAGAAACCATATATGATTAATCTCACTATAGATCGACTTATGTATATAATATTTGCTAACCTTTTGAGACAGATGGAATGACCCGTCATTCTATTACATGATCTGCTAACACTTCACGAATAACAAATTCAACTTCATTTATTTAAGAGATGAAGTGGAAATTGTTCAAGGCACGAACAACAGTGAGATTGTACCAAAATAAAGTAAGTATTTATTCTAATTCAAATTTTCAACTTTAGGGAAATGATCTTGAAAACCAAAAATGTTGTCCTAGTGCCCTTATATCCGATGAATCAGATGATACCCTAGATCATCACAAATTTATGGCTTTGTGATTGCTAGCTTTTCCATAGCCATGTTCTCTACCACTCTCCATCAGAACATGATGGTTAGATTTCTCTTCCATATCCATATTTTCACCTATGTGGAAACCCAGTGATTAGTTTATTTGGGTAACCGTTACGTTTCATACTTTTGTTTTTTAAAGATAAGTTTGGGTATTCCTTTTTACGATGTGGGTTTCTATCAAAGAAACTTTCAAATAGTAAACCATTTATAACCCCGACGAATTTCGAGGGCGAAATTCATTTTAAGGGGGGTAGAATGTAACACCCCGAGATTTTATGAAAAATATTATTTTAATTTCATTAATGTCTTATGTTGTATTCTACACCAAGATTACCTTGCGCTATACGCAACACCGTATTAGCTTGCAGTATACACAACACTATTCTTGGACCGTGTTACACACAATTTTGATAATAGTTATTCTACGCAACATTGAGTATATATATATATATTAAATGTATAAATGAAATATGGTTGGATTCTGTTATACGAAACAATGAAGGATTCTTTCACAACACGCAACCCTGACTTGGCTTGCATTACACGCAATCGCGACCTTCCTCGATAGCGTGTGTTGTACACAATACCGGGTTTTAATAAACAATGTTATATTATTATAATATTGTCATGAACTAGCCGTTATGAATAGTATTAACTAAATTTTGAATTTTATAACATTATTATTCATCTTACACATTTCTAGAACATGGTATAAGAACAAAATAAAATTTTCGGGTAAAATAAGTATTTTTCAAAAAAATGCAGTTTTGCCGCCTTTTGATGGCGCACCCACTTTAAATCTATTTTTTGAAATGTTTATAAGTTCAATTTGACAAAATAAAATTCTTCTTTGGAATCAAGAAATAAAAATTTACTTTGGATAAATTTTTCATATTATTCTGGTAACTTTCATATTTTAATGAATAGTAAAAACACGCTATATTTTAATTAAAAACAACTTTTTTTCATCGTAATATCTTATGTGGTTAAATTATAATATTGAATGTTTTTAAAGTATAAATAGAATATATTTTTACCATTAAATATAATTTATGTCATTAGCATTGATTTTACCTTGAATTCGTAGGTTAAATCAATTCAATCTTTTGCAATGTTTTAAACAAAAACCCGTTTTTATTCGACAACGGGATTAATTTTAATTTAATTTCTGAAACTTCTGTGTTTTGAATTTTAAAAAATGGATTCCATATTTGGAATCAGTGGGTCCAAATTATGTTAATAAGCTACTTTTTATTTTTGGGAATTATGAATAGTAACTACGGTAAATTTTATTTACCATAGTTAAAGGTAAATCGGGTAATAAAGGGTAAATATAATATTTTAAAATTACCCTAACAAATATCAAAATCCTATTGGATGACTAAAAGTCGACCCATATCACCTAAGGGTCGGATTAGAATCATTTAATGGACATTTGTCCATGAAAATAACTTAATTATTATTAAAACCAAAGAAAGTGACAACATGTCACTCTCTTAAATCTTATAAGTATATTAATTTTAATTTAGTGATAAACTTCATGAAACATCGAACATAAATAGTCTCCAGAAAGCTAATGAAATTATCTACATCATATAAATTTATTTATAATTTTTAGGGATTAAATAATTATCATTAATTATGACACAATAGTGATGCAGAAATTGTTTATCTAGTGAAAAATCAAGAATATTGTTTTTATTAAACTCATAGTGACCCTAAAATTCACAAATACCTAACCAAAACTTATTTTACATGTAAATGTAAACCATAAGCATCCAATGGTCGAATATTTGACCATTTGGAGCCTTATAAAAGCGATTATGACACTTATATTATTTTATTTTAAATGATGCCAAAGTTGTCACCTTCATAATTTAATAAATATAACAATTTAAATATTGTGATTTTAAGATGATAAATTCGATTAAAAGTAATATTGTGAAATTTAATGTATTTAGCTTCATCATAGGATTTTATTTTAAATTTTTATACAACAAATAAGTATATTAAATAATTATACAAAAATGATGTAGTAATTATTTTATTAAGAGATAAACCAAATAAATGGTTTTAAAAATAATAAAATAAATATTATATGAACTATTTAATGTGTTACACTAATTTTATAGATACATATGACCTTTTATTAATATATTAAAGCTTTTAGTTCGAACATATATTTTGTATATATTTTATTTAAATTCAAATAAATGAATAGTGTCAAAATTGACACTATTGTTATTTTACAAAAATAACATATTATAAAATTGTTTAAAAATCACAAAAATATTTAAAAATTATAAATTTATATTTATATGGTCTATAATGTTATAAAGTAAACAAATATGGAAAATTCACAACAAATAAGTAATTATTTGTTATAATTTAAAATTTAGAATTTTATTACCACAAATAAACTTAAATAGATTAAATAAGGATAAATCAAAATGATAAGGTTTAAAATAAGATCCAAACATGTCTAAATTTGATTGGTTGATGAGATTACAACCCTATCTCATCTAATATTTGAATATGAGTCATTTGTGGAGGTTTTTAAGTGGGGTTAGATTTATTATAAATTAATATTTTTAAGAATTCCTAAGGTGCCCCTCTCCTCCCTTATAAAAGGGCACCTCCTCCCCCTCCTCCTCACACCAAATTGAGCACTCAATCTCGGCCAACCCCTGCCAAAATCCCTTCTCCACTTCCCTAGAATAATCCTAGAGGTCCTGGTCTTCTTCAAAGACCAATCTTAGTTCCCTAAGTGAAGGATTCAAAGAAGCGTTCCAAAGAAGAGGTAATATCCATTACCGATCTTTTCAATTTTCTTTCTTCTTCAACTTCTTATTCTTTAGTTTTTTCATGATAAAGTAATAACATAAGTATTTCTTATATACTGATATGTTATTATAAATATTAAACAACTCTAATTAACCTTCTATCCATCCTACGGAAAAAGGAAATCACCGCGCGTGCGTACGTACGGAATACCGTCTCCACGCCGTGGTGTAATCTATTTTCCGCCACCACCTTAATTGGATGGGTATAATGGTTTAATGAGTAACTATATATGATTATTATAAATTGATATTGATACTGAAATAGTATACATACACTTCAACACAATTCCACGACCATGAGAATGATATCATCGCTCGTGCGTACGTACGGACTACCGTCTCCACGACGCGATGAGATTCATTCTCAATGATTAACCATTCATGAATGATTATAAATTATATATAATAAGTACTAATGAAATATATGACATAATAATGATACTGGAATTATTTATATGTATGTCATCTACTTAATTCCGTTCAATTCAATAAGGAAACGAAAACAGCGTTCATGCGTACGTACGGACTACCGTCTCCATGAACGGTGTATTTCTTTCCATTTACTGATTTATTATATATGTATATTCTGAATATATATATATAAATCATGTTTTATGTAATCATGATCTAAGTAATCATATGAATAATTACAAGTTAAAAACACGAACGACAAATGAGACGATTTTACCCAAAACGCTACTTTAACATTAATTTACAAAAGAACGGGTAATATAAAGTCATAAGTGGATCATATATGATATAATAACAATGAATATGATTCTGGAATAAGTCAATAACATTATCTAAACCATTATACAGGAGCTTCGGACACGTACAAAGCAAATTGGACCTAAGGTAAGGGAAATATCACAATCTCACTTTTATCCGAGATTGTTTTTACATTGGTAATTACTGGGGTGTATTTTATCATCCACATCCATGTTTCCTCAATATGTAATATTATTTCAATCCTTCTACAATATTTTATATCCAATTTTACCCTTCGGTAAGTTTTTTTTTTTGTAAAAGATATGAAAGGAATCTTTTGTCGTTTTTTCGTACGAGGTACTTTTTGACTTTTCCGACAAAAGTACGAAGAATGTTTTTTTTAACTTATACGGCATGAATGGATTTTTAAAACATTGTCTCCAAGAAGCTTCCTTTACAAGTTTTCAAGTATATTTAACTTCTTTTATTTTAAAGTTGTATGACATGTTATGAAAGAAAAAATGTTTTTGAAGAAGAAAGGATATTTTCCTCAAGAATGGAGTTCAAGTGTTTTATCAAAATTATTTTCCATCTAAGATAATAAAGGGTTCTGTTTTTATCCCTATTATTAAATTGATTTGTTCATGTTGTGATGGAATTATTTTTATGAATTCCTTTATCTTATATGAATTGTTTTATGATGTCATGTTGTTTAAGAATCCCATTTTTATTACATGGGTTATGCGATGAAGTATGATTTATGATTATGTGGCACACATAAGAAAGGATTCATTATAAGATGGGTGGGACCTATATCTCCCTCCAATGCATTGGGTAAAGATTTTATATCTCATGAGATAGACATGGCTGAAATGGTAGGTTATACCGGTTCAGTGAAACAGGACTGAAACGAGGGTTACTCGATTCAGAAAGGGACTTCGTCCACTAAGATAGTCTTGGCAATGAGTCTTGACTAACAAGAAATGATTCTCTATGATTATGTGTGTATGCCACAAAGTTTCATGTTTTAAGTTATGATTATTGGGATTTCATTTCACTACTATGATTTATCCCATGTTATGAAATTATGCTCTCTTTTGCAGGTTAAGATTTCCAAAAGTTATGTTCTTATGAATATTATGTGATTGATTTTTCTTTTGTATACCCTTACTGAGCATTTGAGCTCACCCTTTTATGTTTTCTTTTCCCCAGGATATAAAGAAAGGTTTTAGGTAAAAAAAGGGAAGATCTTTATGGGAGATATTGAAGATCTTTCACCACGATTAGAGGATTATATTCCGAGTTTCCAAAGACACTAAACTATTACGATCCTTGTGTGTGTGTTTTTTGTTATGTACTAAGTATTCCGCAAATGTAATGTAATGTCCATGTACGTCAGGCTTCGGGTCTCTACACTGTTGGTTATGCTTTGATGTGTTGGTGGCATTATTTTTTGTGAGAGAATTGTACTGTGTATACTATTCATAAAAGAATAAATTATATATTTCATCAGTGATATTATAAAATCTGGAAGTGGGGGTGTGGTGAGTATATGAATTCATTTGAATTTGAGCTAGCATATTCAACTAGAACGGTAAACAGTGTTGTTGATGCTTAGAGTTGGAAAAATCAGACTTGGGTGGTTCAAGAGTCTAGTTCTAATTAAAAGATAATGAATTTATTAGATGAGATGAACATTGTGGTTTAGGAGTGTTGTTAGAGGAATAATATTGTATCACATTCAATGTATTATAAATATATTTTTATCTATCATTGATAAACACTATAAGGATCCATAATGTTTTGAATCGACAGAAATCCTTCAAGGTGGGGATTCAGCTTTATATTGGACCATAAATGAGGAAGGGGTCATCTATGTCCAAACGTGATGTTATGCCTATGAGTATTTGGGAGTATCTGATGCAATATTTTTATTCCTCAATGTGGGTGGTATGTCTACGTGTGACCAAGATGTAGTTTTATCTTCGACGGCATTTTTGGTGTTCAATGATGAAAAAAGAAATATAAAGGTTTATGAAATGATGGTACACCTATCTGCAGGTCATGAAGGAGAATCATTGACATGGTGGATAACTATATCTATGTCCATATTGGAATGGAAATTCTATTACATTACTATAGGATTTATGGAGGGTCTCTTGAGGATTCCTCATAATAATGACATTATTTGTGTAATTGTGGATAGTTTAACAATGGAATCACTTTTCAAACATTTATGGGAGACATTCTCAATAGAGTAGTTAGGAAATGTATATGTTTTAGAGATGGTACATTTACATGGGGTTCCCTGAAATATTTTTTTTTTGATGATGACTCAAATTTTATTTCGTGAGGTTGAAAGGGAATAAAAATGTTCATTGTATATAGGTTTTATTTGTAATGGAATTCTACCCATAGATAGATGGATATTCAGAGTATACTATATATGTTCTTGAGGATATGCTATGAGCATGTGTCATTTACTTGGTTCATATTGTGAGAATACCGTTACATTTTTGGAGTTTTCCTATTACAACATCTATAAGTATAAAATATAGATGGAACTACAAGATGACCTTTATGGTAGGCAATTCAGATCAACTCTAAGATATATAGAATTAGGTGAGTCATAGTTGTTGGTCTGAGTCTCATACAACGAACATTAGAGAAGATGAACCTGATTTATAAGTGTCTGGATATTGATCAGAGTAAAAGGAAGTCATATTATAAAATATGTATATGACCACAAATTTTTACATTCGGTGATCAGGTATTCATTCGGGTGTCTCCTGGGTTGGGTCACCACATGATACAGATACAAGGAATGTTGCTGACTAGGTTCATTGGGATAATTCCTTTTGTAGAGAGAATCAAGATAGTTGTGTACTAATAGGCTCTTTCACTGATGCATGGTTATATATATGTTGATTTAAATGTTTCTCAACTTCAAAGTTATCTCCCTAACACATAATATTTGATTTATTTGGATGATGTTGAGCTACTGAAAGATGTGTCCACTATGGAGAATCGGATACGTGTGTTGGATCATAGTGAGATGTTTTTTTGTGGAAATAACATGATGATAGTTAATGTATTGAAGAAAAATGGATGAGTTTAAGATGAAACATGAAAGAGATTAGAAGATATGAGGTCATAGTGGCCCGATCATTTTGAATAGGCGTCTTATAGGTTCTCGAGAATACAGATCGGTGATTGGATGTTATGAGGTGAAGATATTGTAAGATCTAAAACATTTATGGAATTTTTTCGATCTTGTTTAAATGTATTAATTTTTTCAATTTTTTTGTAGTTTTTATTTGTTGTTCCCCTGGGGAGTGTGTTTTTTTGAAATTGAGAATTTTTAAAGGAGGTGGGCATGTGCATGGTCAGTGTCCGGTTTTCCCAAAACGTGTGCCTAAAACAATAAACTATGCAAAACCAGTTATAGGGGATTCACATGGATAGAAAATATTTTATCAAACCACTAATCCTTAAAGGATAATCCATGTATTATCAACCCATTGAAGAGTCACACAATTTGGTAAAAATGTCACCCATTCACAACAACCATGCATAAAATTTGATTTAACTTGATATTTTTTTTAATTTTTTCATAGTCACCATTTTAACCCCTATTCATCTCTATCTCTATCCCAAACACAATTTCTCTATTCTATAGGCTCTAATATATATTCTAATCCTTATCGACTTCCATTCGTGAGTATTAAATTCTAGATTTATGTTCTGCACCACCTAGGTATGTAGTTTCTTTACATTTAGATCTTTACATATCTTACACTCCTCTCCTAGTATAGAAGATAGTTGTCTAACCACTATTAGTTTTATATATAGATATATATTTATTATAACTATTTATTTATATTTTTATTCATTTAAATTTTGGATCTTGGAATTGAATCATGATCATGTTCTTTATCGTGAGAATGACCCATCCCTTCAATTTGGGGATATCTATTGGCTAGGGATCTTCATCAATATTGAAGAAGGGGTTCTATTATTCGAATCCGAAAGTAATGATTTCAATTAAATTTTTTCAATTCATGATTTAATGATAAATAATTTGTAGTTTAATTATTTATATATGTGAATAAATAATTGAATTTTTTAATTGAGAAAATTTTGAATCATTAAATATTTGGATTATGAGTCGGAATAATTAATTATTCAAATAATTATTGAGTTATTTAGATTTTTGATCATGTTTAATTAATTATTGAATAAATCCATGCTAATGTTTGGGGTTATGAAAATTATTTATTTTTAATAATAAACTATTGAATTATTTAATGTGAGGTTAATATTTTAGAAATAAAATATTAATTATTGAATTAATTTTTATAATATTGAAAGTGTTAGATTGGAATAATTAATTGTTGAATTACTTATTAGATATTATTTAGATTATAAAATTTATTTATGTGATTAATTATTTATGGAATTAAATAATAGGATTGAGGTGATTGATTAATCATTGGAATAGTTAATTGAATTTATGTAATTAAATAATTTTTTAATTAATTAATGGAATGATGTGAAAATGAAGTTCTCCAATATGATTAAATAAATGGAAAATTAATTAATGTGATAATCAAGTGTGCTACATGATATACTTAATCAAACTCCCATACTATGGAATGATACGAGGAGTGGTAATTTGTCATTCATGTGTGATGATCTTGTGTGGAAAATGGTCTTTTACATGAAAATCCCCTAGTGTGAAAAAGTAATGATGAATAGTAACAATTGCATTCATATGTGATGATCGTGTGTGGGATATAATATTATAAATTGAAATAACATAGTAATAAACTAAATTATAAATGATAATAATAGCATTAATATGTGAAATTCATGTGTGGGACATGGTCTACAGCATCAAAAGCTAATAGTTTGGAATGAAATGAAAAATGGTGACAATGAAATTAATATGTAAATTATGTTGATGAATGGAAAAAAAGAATTAATATATATGATATCCCTTGGTGATATTCAAGACTCAAGCATGGGATGATGTTGGTATTGAGAGTTTGTTTATCCTCAAGAACTCGAGGTTTATGGCCGTAAATAAAGCGCAATTGAATAAATGTAAACTATTTACTTTATATATTATTTTATTAATTAAAAACTATTTAATCTCTTTGACTATATATTACATTATATTTCATTAGTGGGGGCCTATAATGTTGTACTCGCTCTATAATTGGGTTTCCTAATCAGTACATAAATAGATTTCATGTAAGTAGGACAAGATATTTTCAAAGTTCCTATGTTAGATTGTGAAGGTGGTACGAAGCATGTATGAGTGAATCGTCCATGGGTTTAGACCCACACGGTAGTTGTTAATGTATTTACTTTAGTGTATTTATTTTAAAACATGACATGTACATGCCAAGGAATGGCTATTGTTTGGTTTTGATATTTATTTTACTTCATTGGTCATCATAAGTTACTAGTATTTTCAGGTTATTATTATATATTTTTAATTTTATTTATTTACATAAAATATTTTATTAATCTAATAATGAGTGTATAGTCTCCTAATGATTTATAAAAAACCCTCACTTAAATTCGGAATCTTTGGGGTATTGGGAGGTGCCCATGGGGACATGTAACTGATTATCTTAGGGAATCGGTGGGTGGCACCGAGGATGGGTTGTCACCGAAATTATCAAAACTATATAGTAAATTAAAATTATTTATTCCGTGGCATTGAAATATAAAAAATAATTAACAAAGGATAGTTAAACACTTTTTAATGGAATTTATTATAAACACAAAATTGATTCACCTACAAGTGATTGTAATCGGTCTTGGGACGTCAATACACCATATAATTATAATTATATTATGAATATAATATATTCATAATATCATTATAATTAAAAGTGTTTTTTAATTCTATAATACTATGGAAACTTTATTTCTATTTTCAAAACAAAGATTCATTGATTCATCTGATATCTCAATATCACACTATATGGTATGCCTAATATAACATTTCAAATTAAAAGTAAATATGGAAATAATTTTATATGATACCACTATATATTAAAATATGATATAGGTACTATGAATCACATACTATAATGGAATTATTTAATCTCATAAATAATAACTCATATACACTAAAGCCCATAATTATATAATCTATTTCTAAAAAATTCAATTTGTATTTCTTATAAAAGATTTTTAGTTATCAATCGTTAATTTAATTATATATCAGACCATAAGAAATACAAAAAGAATACTCATCCAGAAATATTATTGATAATATGTAAAATAAATTTAATGAAAAACTCTGATTCAGATACAATCTGTATCCATTTATCTAAAAAATGTGTCCTCAAAATACTTTTTATCATTGAAAAAATTCGATTCTCAAGTTACATGAATGTTATCATCATGATCTATGTTATTGAATCTTATTATAATCATCTACTGGATTATGAATCCATCATAACATATTATTTATATAAATACATTATTATTAATCAACCACTTTAATATTATAAAAATATTAATATGAAGATACACATAATTTACATAGATCCCCCAACCCATGATATATAACATTATATTTTAAAATTTAATGATGGAACTCTTTTTTTCAACACAATAATGAAACAAATTAGCACTATCAATTTTTCCCTACATGATGAACTCTAATATACTCATAAATTATTTAATATACATAAAATGGTCAGTGATTTTATAATAAATATTTTTTAAAATAAAAAACAATTCATCGATAAATAGTTTTAAAATAAAAAAACATAAATGTTCCCCTACAGGTTAAAATATATATTCATAAGACTAATATATCTTATAGTAAATAAAAATATATAAATAATATTGGATTAGGGAAATTAAAATTTTAGATTATAAAAGCTTTCATGTAAGGAATATTTACTTTTAATGTAATATATTTCCCTGATTATTTTTAGGTGATTTTTAATTGGATGTAATCAATTAAATTTACCATGTTTTAAATTTTATTTGAAATGATATTTTATCATTATTTAAAATATAATTTGATATGAAATAATATTAAGAACATTAACATTTTAAAAATATTATTTGTCTATGGAAAAATCTTTTTTTATATTGATTATTTTTATAGGAAATATAAATTTTATAAATTTTAGAATTTCAATTATATAATAGGAATATCATCAATGAATTTTTAATATCAAAATTAACTATGAGTGAAATGTTAGTAATTTTCTAAAAAAATTATTCGTAGATGAATGCTGATAAATACCATTTTTACTAATATTGTGACATTTATCTAATTATTAATGTATTATTACAAATTTGAAATTTATAGTTTCCATTAACATTGAAAAAGATATATTTTATATGTTAAATTATAAAATTATGAATATTGTTTCTATTTAAAATACTAAATTTTGTACATCATATTTTATGTTGCAAATTATATCAAACTATTTTCAATAAACAATAAATTTATTATTTTAAAATTATTTTTTATGATTTATAGATTGGATTTAATAAAACTCATTTCAAATTATGATTTATAAGTACTATATTACTTAATAAGTTCAGATATATTTTTAAAATGAAATGTATATTTCATAAATAAAAACTAGTTATTGGCGTAACTTATAGAATAGTAAATGATATAAATCACAAAATAAAAGGGTAGGAAACAAGTTATGGTGGACTTTATAATATATGATTTATTTGATTATTAAACTTATCCCATCCCACACAACATTATTGTTAATTTTTGTATCATTTTTAATTTAATATTATAATCTTTTTTTATAATGTAGAGGGTTATTTAGAAAAATTGCATTGCCACCACTTAAATAAGAGGACATCCAACACCACATAAATGAACACTAGAATTTCCTTTATTCAATATAAAACCATATTGTATTACTTATAAAGGTATACACATTAAATTATAAATTATTCAATTATCAAAGAAATATATATATCCATTAATTTCAATGGAATCAACAAAGGAAATATAAAATTTCATAATGTGAGAACTAATTTTTCTTCAATTATAAACATTTAAACCATATACATTAAATTAAAAATACAACATTATAATATATTTACATTATTACTAGAAGTATAAAAATTTATACATACTGTGGAAGTTTTAATTAAAAACGTGTCTCCTATTAACATAAGGGAATATAAAATCTTCAATTGTTCCTATGCATGTACTACCACATACACGAAAAAATATATTTATTTTACAATAACTTCATTTTATATATTGATGTTAAATCATAACCAAACATTAAATTGGGTTTTGTTTTTTTGGGTATGGTATGATGACCAATATAAGCAATAAAAATAAAACAATATCATGGATGAAAATCATAACTTTAGTATTTATAATATATTATAAAAATATTGAACATCATGATTCTTTCTTTATAATGGTATAATTGATTTTAAAATCAATCAATATGACATAATAATTCTATTATTAAAAATAGAAAAATGATCGTCACTTATTTCACCCTCATGGATAAAAACCAAAATCAAATATAATAAAATTATAAGATTAAAAATCATTTAAAAAATCAATTTATGTAAAATTAATGTTATAGAAATTATTATATTTTTAAAATAGTAATGAAAAAAACACTATTATGAAATAGGTTAAAATGATTTTTATTACTCAACATAATTATGGAATATAGGTAAATCCTAACTCATATACATCGAAGTGAATAATCATAAAGAAATAGTATAAATCATTATAGTTATGATGAAGGTTAGAAAACATGATTAAGATATTTAAATTTTTTTGACAATTGTTTGAGAATTTTAAACTATGAATAATTATTAGGTAATGTTATTTATCTTAAAATATGCTCCTTGGGATAGGTGTAACACCGCAAGCGTCCACGGTACGTTTCCCATTGAATAATGCAATAGATTGCATTGTACGCAACTTCGAGATTCAAACACATTGTGTCTAATCAAACTAGCCATTATGAATAGTAATACCAACTTTTTGAAATTTTCTAAATTTTTACTTTCCAAATGTACTTAATTTTTGGATTTAGAATATCAAAATAATATTACTATTAATTATTGGTATTTTTATGAAAACTTTCAATTTTTGAAAAATAGTACAATACAATGCGTTATTATTAAAAACCGACATTTTATTTACATATTTAATTAATTTATTTTAATTTAATTCATGTAAAAATAGATACATAATAACAATATATGTTAAATGTAATTCAGTAGAGTCTTTTTTAATAATATTATATATATATATATAATTTTATTGACCTTTTTAACGTCTTTTACCAACCTTCTATGAGCATTTGCAAATTCACATAAAACAAAATTATACCATTTATATGAGTTGAATTTACAAATATGAGAGACACAGCTTATATCATAAACAAAAATGTGGTTCAATAAGATGAAAATAAATTTTGGTGAATATTATCTTTGGACATTTATTTACCACGGTTCAAAGTAAATAGGGTAATTATGGGAAAATGATACTATTATTACCCTAACACATGTACTAATACTATTGGATAAGTTTAATTAGAAAAATTAAAACCATAGAAATAAAATATGATCCTTTAGGTCCACTAGGATCAGATTTGGACATTAATTATTATTTTATTTAATGAAGAGTTAAAATAGTTAAATTCTATGTTTAATAACTAAACCAATTTTTATATAGGGTTATACATAATATAAACTCAACTGTAAATATTAATTATAAATATAATAATATTTCATAAATAATTATATTTTATATATAATTTTTGCACATTAAATAATTTATTTTATTTATGAAACAATGATGATGCATTAATTACCTTAAAATTAAATATTAAAATAATTGATATTATAATTATCCAGAAAATTGTAAATTGAGACTTTTGTTGAATTACACTAATTTTATATGTTAAAATTTCATGTTTGGATAGAATATATGATGTTAGTTCGAAGTTATTATGTTTTTAGGACTTTATCAAAAATCAGTTATTAAATAATTTCAAAATTGTTCTAATTTATTTTTTAAAACTAGTACTATATTATTTGTTAATATAATATTCCTAAAAATATATGGTCTATCCAAATGGCCATAATAATATTATATATGTTATTAATGAACCTGTTGGGGTTATCTAGGAAATTTATAGTATGTTTATTAAACATAAAATATGAAAATACAATGAGATATTATAAATGTCAAACTATTTAAGGAAGAGTTAAATATAGAAGATAAGAGAAATATGGTGACCCAAACCTATCTAAAACCTATTTTTTGTGGTTTTAGATCTATTAACCCCTTTTCCTTGAAATGAAACAATTTTGAGACATTATATACCGAAAATGTTTTTATTATAAAATAATATTTACATCTTTCACTCTTAAAAATGGAACTTCTCATTCTATCAAATTCACACTTTCAAAGCCATTTGGCTCAGCCAACCCCTTCTCAAATATCCTCCCAACTATACTCCTGTAATCCTATAGGGATTACATTGTCCAAAAAATGATCTAAAGGAACCATTTTGATCCAATCAAAAGAGAATACCCAAAGAAGGGGTAAATATTTTATAACACCTTTCATGTTCTTTTCTTTTTCTACTTCCTATTTCATTATTGTTTCCATTATAAAATAATATCTCCAGTATCTTCTGTATACTGTGAAGTTATTATGAAATTGGTACAACCATCATTGTTATTTTATCATTCCTATAAATGACAAAGACACCATACGTGCGTACATACGACTTACCGTCTCCAACACTTCAGTATTTGGATAGGTATAAGAACGAGTAAAATATTTAAATAATAAATATAACATGAAAATAAATTTTTATATATTATATACCATCCAATTATATATGATTTTAATATGAAAATAATGATAATGTTGCTCGTGCGTACGTGCGGATTACTATCTCCACAAAGGCGATGAGAATAATTTCCCCATCATAACCATTCAAGAATAATATTAATTTGGTGATTAAAAATAATATTTAAAAACATAATATCATTAAGGATATAAGTAAAATACATCCTATCCATAACAAACACATCTTATATAACAAAACATATAAAGGAAATCGAATCTTTTTACATCCGAAATGATGATACTACTAAAATATTATTAACAAATCAATATTGTAATATTATATATGATATAATATTTATTAATATGATGCTTGTATAATTTAATAACAATTTTTCAACTATTATACATGAGTTTAAACTACCATCAACTAAGTAAAATTTCATGTTAATGGCTAATTTCACAATCTCTTTATTATCCGTGGTTGTTTTTACGAAAGTATCTTCTGGGACCTCTTAATCATCCAAAACCATGTTTCATGAAAAAGTTTTTTAAAACATTTTTTACTATTTAATATAATATTGGATTAATTATTTATATAGTTATTTTACAACATATGTTTAGAAAATAATATTTTCGTCATTTTCCAAACTAGGAACTTTATGACCTTTTCGAAAATATTAAGGTAAAAATGTCTTTTTTTTAACTTAAACAGAAGGTGCGGATATTTTCTGCCCTTATAAAATCTTTGAAGCTTCACATACAAGCTTATAAGAATATTTTAAAAATAAATTTTTTTCTTTTATAATTATAGGATATTTAAATGATTCAAAATAGAAAGAGATATTTCTCTAGTTTTTCTTGATTTCATCTATGTCAACATCCATTGATTGATTTTAAACATGTTTTAAGTTAATTTATTATGCTAAAAATATTACATATTGTATTGAATTTTTTGTGATATATTTGACCATGGATGTGTTATTTTTACACTATTAATGGTTTATGGATAAAGTAACAATACTTAGTATGATATTTTTAACATGAATGTTTATGTTATGGTCAATCATTTTCATACGAGGAATGCATTGGACTTTGTGAGTGAAGGTTGGATCTCTCTATATCTCCTATATGCATTGGAAGTTATCATTAGACAATTAATAATCTTGGATCAATTTCTTAACAAAATCTTATTTGTAGTCTTGGAAAAAGACCATGACAATGTGGTTATGATGTCTGACATTATGCATTCCATCATTTAAAAAGGTGATATTGTTATTTCATGTGATTATTCGACTAGTAGAGTATCAATATTAATAATTAAATTGAACTATTTGATTTTATCTTTTCCATAATATGTTGAAGTGTAGGTTTAAAAGGCTCTTGTATTAGTCTTATACATTGCCTTAAATGTTTATTCTTATTTGTGAATGTTTCTATTATATTGTTATCTGTACTGAGCATCTGATATCACCCCTTTCATTGAATTTTTTTTATAGGAGGGGAAGAAATATATATTATGGTTGACTTATAGGGAAATGATAATGATATATGTGTGTCAATGGGGACAAAATGTTGTTGATGTTTTTATTTCATGATGTAATGTAAAACATATGTGTGTATATAGTACATACAAGGATACTAAACTGATCGGTCAATTGGGACATGACTCCTTGAATCATGAAAATGTTATATAATAATTCACCGAGACTGGATAACTGAGGTCGGGGTGTTACAGAAGGTATGAGAGGATGTTTAGTACTAACCTTGGAAAGTAGTTTTTAGATAAACTATGATAAGAGCACATTACCCTAAGAAAGACATTGAGGATTGGTATTGAAGAACATCCACTAATTTTGGTAATGTATAGATTTTGTGTATTTTCCAAGTAATACATCATTGTTTGGATATGAACAGGTAGAGGCTGCTCTGGTATAGATGTACCTCAATATGAAAAACTCTGACAAGGAGTTTCAGGCTTGACTCGGGGTATCCTGGAACATGACAATGGTCTTTGTTGTACTCATCGTTACAACACTCCCTAGAGATATTCTTAGGATAATTCATATTTTCTTTACAAATAAATATGAAGGATTTATGAGTAGATACATCCTCAAAGAAAACATATTTTTACGATTATAGATTATTTCCATAAATTTTCTAATATATGTTAATTTTTTTACTTGTTTGTAATTAAGTATTTTGATTAATAAACAAATATAGTGTATTCCATAGTTTAGATATGTCTCCAAGTGGAATTAATGGATACCGTATCAATGCATGCAATATGTGTTGGGATTTCTCTCCTACTCGAGATAATTACAGCGGAGTTGGTGACGCAACTGGTGATGATTAGCATATCACCATACTGGGAAAACTAACATAGGTTATGAATAATAACCTTACTTGTATGATGCACCCTGATCCACAACGTGAAGGATTAAGGTTAGACATATTCATGAGTAAACAACCACAAACATTCAATGGGAGTAAAAATATATTAGTTGCTGGTAAGTGGATAAATTCCATAGAGAAAATATTTCATGCTTTGGGGTGTAGTGAAAGGGAAAAAGTGGTCATGTATGTTTATCACCTCACAGAAGATTTCGATCAATGGTTGTCATTAATCCAAAACAAAAATGAAGATGAAGAAGTATCAAACATGGAATGGAGGGATTTTAAATAGATTTTCATAGAAAAATACTTTTCCTGTGACCATCGAGGTGATATGGAAATGAAATTTCTATGTCTGAGGCAAAAGGAGGATGAGAATGTTGCAATGTATGAAGCTAACATTACAAGGTCAGATATGAATGCATCATATTATATATGAAACCCACGGAGTATGATTGATTGATACTTTGATGGGTTAAAACCATTTATATGTTGAGAATTAGTCTCCCAATCCTTCTCATCAAACGAGTGATATTGTCTCTTGCACTATCAAAACAGTAAAGGAATTCTCTAACTCTTATGAATTCAAATAAAAAAAAGAGAAAAAGTGATCTGATGATCACTCTGGAAATGGAAATAATAATAATAAGGGAAATGTTAAATATCCATACTGTGTTAAATATGAGAAGAAACAACCCGGTACTTGCCAGAAACGAATGGGAGTCTGTTACAAGTGTGTTGAAAAAGGCCAGCAAGCTCGTGATAGCAAGGGAAAGAAAGATTCTTCCAATGTTGAATGTTATAATTGTAGTGAAAAGGGACATTGTGAAAATAAAGGTCATATGCACTAAGGTAACATACCTAAGAAAAGTCTAAGGGAGCGAGTCCAAGTTTATGCAATCACTACTGCTGAGGTTGAAGCTTTGAAATACATGGTCGACTGTAATTTAACAGTTTTCTCATGTTTATCCAATTCATTATTTGATTCTGTATCATTAAATTGTTTCATATATTTCCAGTTTTCTATGAAAATTATATATTTTCAATTTGACTTAACAAAGGAGTTATCAGTCAAAACCCCAAATGGATGTATCATTGCAACAATGTTTAATGAATCAGTTCTCACTAGGGTATATAAATGTTCATTATCTTCTAATATCATCATCATGCCCATGATTGAATATGATATAATCCTCATAATGGATTGGCTTTCAGACCATGATGCGAAAAAAAAAATTTATAAGAATGAAGTTACAATTTTTTATGATATTATGGTTTACTTTATCATTAGAGCAGAAATTTCACCACCTGAAATAATTATGGCTGAGGAAAAGAATATTCTAATAGAGGATGTACCTATTGTGGAATGATATATTGATGGGTTCCCAGAGGATTTACCTGGACATCCTCTAGAATGAGAAATTGATTTTTCCATTGATTTAATTCCGGGTTCAAGGACCTTATCGAAGACCCCGTATAAAATGGACACTATAGAATTAGTGGAACTAAATAAACAACCAGTTGAATTGTGTAATAAGGGATTTATTTTCCCATGTGTTTATCCCTGGGGATCCCCTGTCCTTTTTTATAAGAATAAAGATAGATATATGAGGTTTTGCATTGACTATAGTATGATTATTTCTATAACAATAAATAACAAGTATCCCCTACCTTGCATTGATGATTTATTCAACCAATATCAATGAGCACAATATTTTTCAAATATTTAACTTTTATCAGGATATCATAAATTGTGTGTGAAGAAGGAAGACATTCTGAAAACATCATTTCAAACTAGGTACAAACATTATGAGTTTACAGTAATGCCTTTTTGGTTGAGTAATGCACACTCTGTTTTCATGGATCTAAATGAATAGAGTTTTAATGTAATATCATGGCGACATTATAGTGGGTTTTATTGATGATTTCTTTGTATAATATAAAATCTTTGAATATCATGAAAGACACTTGGTAATTATTCTAAGGACTCTTATAAGAAGTGAATTATATGTGAAATTTAGCAGGTGTGAATTCTTGGTTTAGGAGATTTCATTTCATTTTCATATTGTCTCTAAGGATGGAATATTTGTTGATCCTTATTTGAAAAAGGAAATCCATGATTTTCTAACACCGACAAGTATAATTGAGGTATGCCGTATTATTGGTTTAGTAGGTTATTATTGACGTTTCATATAGAATTTCTCCCGGTTGGCTAACCGATTATCCAAGCTTCTACGTAAAGTGGTTAAAATAGTTTGGAAAAAAGTGTGTGAAGAATATTATGAATAACGGAATAGACGATTAGACAATGCTCATATCTTGAATCAACCATTAGAGAATGATGGATTTATTATTCATAGTGATGCTTCAAAGGAAGGTATTAGTTGTGTCCTTATGCAAAATGATATAGTTATTTACTATGCATCACAACAACTAAAAATGTATCAGAATAACTGTCCCTCTCATGATTTTTAGTTATTATTTGTAATCTTTGATCTGATGATATGGAGAATCTATCACTATGGTGAAAATTTGAGATTTATACTGATCAAAAGAGATTAAAGTATATTTTCTAACAAAAAAACAGAACATGTGGAAAAGGAGATGGCTTAAACTACTCAAGGATTATGATTGCACAATACACTACCACTTTAAGATGGAAAATAAGGTGGCAGAGGCTTTGACCAGAAATGATCATTTACATTAGAACAAGATGAGAGTTAAAATGGATCCTATTTTCATGGATTGAGTTAACATGGATATGGTAATATCAATGGATGGTGAAACAAAAATAATTTTTCAAAGGGTTACCAAAACATCTATAATAGAAAGGATAAAAATTTCTCAGACTAATGATGAGATGTTTCTATAGAAGAATAAATATTTAAATTATGGGAGATTGAGTGACATCGTATATTAATACAGAATTTTGAAATTTGGGAAGAGTCTCTATCTTCCTGATATACTTGATCTAAAAAGATAATTATTGGATGATTCTTATAGCTCCAATTTCTCTATACACCATGGGAGCACAAAGAATTATAGAGATTTTAAAGAACATTTTTGGTGGGACAAAATGAAAAAAAAATTACTAATTTTCTGTCAAGATGTATGGTTTGTCAAAAAGTTAAAGTTGGAAGAAAACATTCTAGAGGATTCATGCATCCTCATCCCATACCAAAGTGGAAATGTGATGATATTAAGATGACCATTATCATGGGGCTACCAATGACTCCTAGAAGGAGTGATGCAATATGGTTCATTATTGATCGTCTTTCCAAGTCAGCACATTTTCTTGAAATAAGAAAAGATTTACCACTTGAACATCTAGAAAGACTATATATCAATTAATTTGTAAGAATCCACGGTGTACCCCTATCGATTTTTTATGATCATGATCCATGTTTTACATCAGGATTTGGGAAAAGTCTTCAGAAGGATTTGGATACTAAAAATTGTTTGATCACTGCCTACCACCCGAAAACTAATGGACAAACAGAACAGACTATTCAAACTGTACAAGACATGTTGAGATCTTGGAAACTTGACATTCAAGGAATGTGGGATAAATATTTACCTCTGGTAGAATTTTCTTATAATAATAAATTACATTATAGAATTCTAATGGTACCATATGAAGCATTTTATGGAAATAGATACCCCGCGCTAACTTTTTGGGATGTCGATGGTGAAAGGAATCTCGTAGGCCCAGAACATGTTGAGGAAACAATGGAAAATGTGAAGGTTATCCAAACCCACATCAAAGAATATCAATGTATGCAGAAGAGATATACTGATAACCGAAGGAAGGATTTGTAATTTCATGTCAGATATCGTGTATTCTTGAAGGTATCTCTATGGAAGAGAGTTATATGATTCGGTAAAACGGGTAAATTAAGTCCCAGGTACATCATAAATTTCTATATTCATGAACTAATTGAGGATATAACTTACTTTTTCACAATGTCGATAGGTCCCTCCATAGTTCATGATGTGTTCCACGTATCACTATAGAGAAAATACATGTCTAACCCAACGCATGTACTCACCTATGATTAATTTGAACTAGATCATGATCTATTTTATTGGGAAGAGCCAGTCATGATTTATGATACCTGAGAAAAGGTGTTGAGGAACCAGATGACTTGTCTGGTAAAATTTGTATGGAGAAACTATAATATGGAGAATGCAACATGGGATCCAGAGGAATATATGATGAAGAACCACAGGAATATTTTCGAGTGGTGGTATTCTAGAAATTTCAAGGACTAAATTATTTGAAGGAGGGATAAATATAACACAGAAAAATTCCACTGTATGTTTCCCATTGAATAATGAAAAATCTTGCATTATACACAACTTTGAGATTTTAACACATTGCGACAAATAAATCTAGATGTTATGAATAGTAATACCCCCTTTTTAAAATTTATTAAATTTTATATTTCCAAATGGGATTCATTTTTTTATTCAGAATATCGAAATTATCTTAGGGTGAATTTTTGGTATTTTTCGGAAAACATTAAATTTTTGATGAATAGTGAAAATCACTACATTATTGTTTAAAACATACTTTTTATTTAAATAAATAATTATTTTATATAAATTTAATTTAGGTCAAAATAGATACAAAATATCTATATATGTTTACTATAATACGTTGGAGTCATTTTGTAAATATAATATATATATAAAAAATTAATAGAACATTTTACCATCTTTTACCCACCTTTTATGATCATTTGAAAATTCACATAAAACATAATTTTACCGCTTCCTTTTTTTAATTTATAAAATAAAAGAGACAATGATAATATCAGTAAAAAATATTTGGTTCAAAAAGATGAAATTAATTTTTGGCAAATAGTAACATTTGACTTTTATTTAACACGGTTAAAAGTTAATAGGGTAATTAAGGGTAAAAATGATATTATTATTACAATAACACATTTCATAATGCTATTGGATATGTGTAATTAGACCAAAAACAACATTAGTAATAAAATAATATCCTTAAGATCCATATGGATTAGAATAGGATATTTATTATTATTTTATTTAAAGAATAGTTAAAAGAGTTAAATTCAATGTTTAATAATTAAACCATTTATAATATAAGGTTATAAATAATATAGAGTCAACTATAAATAATAATTAGAAAGCTAAAAATATTTCCTACATAATGATATTTTATTTATAATTTTTGGAAATTAAAAAATTTAATTTATTTATGACACAATGATGACGCAGTAATTTCCACAATAATGAAATATTCAAATAATCGGTATTATAAATGTCAAAAAATATGTAAAATGAGACTTTTGATGAATTAAAATAATTTTATAGGTTCCTATAACATGTTATTATTGAATATATGATTTTATTTCGATGTTATAAAGTTTTTAGGACATATAAAAAATCATTTATTAAATAATGTCAAAATTGACATAATTGAGTTTTAAAACAATACTATTTAATTGGTCGATATAAAATATCTAAAAATATAATATTCATCAAAAGGGCCTAAATAATAATATATATGTCATTAATAAACCTATTTGGGTTCAATTGGAAGTTTATAGTATGTGTATTAACCATATAATATGAAAATACAAAAAGACATGCTAAATGTCAAACTATTTAACTAAGAGTCAAATCTAAACAATAAGGTTAATAATGTGTACCAAACCATTTTAAAAACTATTTGTCATGTTTTTTAATCCTATACAGACATTAACCTTGAAAAAAATCATTTTGGGGCCACTAGAAATAGAGAATGATTTTATTATAAAATAATATTTCAATCTTTTCCTAAGGTAACTCTCACCTCTTTAATAAAAGGTCACTTCCCATTCTCTCAAATTCAAAACATCAAAGACATTTGTCTCTGCCAAACCCTACTCAAAAATCATCCCAAATATCCAACCATTATCTTAGAGGCCTTACATTTTTCATAAATCATACCTTAGGATCCCTTTTGAAAAATCAAAAGGAAGAACCCGAAAAAGATGTAAATATTTCATCATTTCTTTCAAGTTATTTCATCATCAACTTCTTCTTTATTTGTTGTTTCCATAATAAATTAATATCTCCAATATCATATATATACTATAATTATATTAAAATATGGGTACAAACATATTCATTAATAAATCCATCCTATTAATGACAAAGTCATTATATGTGCATACATACGACTTACCGTATCCACGTCGTGGTGAAGTTTGTTATTCAAACATTTCATTATTGGGATGGGTATAATAATGAGTATAACTGATTTAAATAATAATTATAACATTTTAATGTTTCTTTATATATGTTATACCATACAATTATATACGATTATAATAGAAAACAAATGATATTGTCGCTCGTGCGTACGTACGGATTACCGTTTCCACTAACACGTTGATATTCATTTCCACATCGTATCCATTAAATAATAATTTCACATGATTATTAAAAATAATGTTTAAGAAAATAATATAATTGTGGATATAAATCAAATTCATCCTATCAATAACAAAAAGTGACTTATGTAACACAAAAAATAAAGGAAAACGAATAGTTGACATTTGAAAAGATGATACTACTAAAATATTTTTAACAAATCAATATTATAAGATCATATATGATATAATATTTATGTATATGATTCTAGTATAACTTAAAAACAATGTTTTAAATATTATAGAAGAGGTTAACATACCATCTACTAAGGAAAAGTACATGGAAATGGTTAATTTCACTATATCTTTATTATCCAATGTTGATTTTACAAAACTATCTACTGGGACATCTTTATCATCCACACCCATGTTTCATAAAAATTTATTTCAAAACATTTTTACTATTTAATAGAATACAGGTAAAAGTAATGTAAACCCTTATTTTAGAACATATTTTTTGAAAGGAATCTTTCCATAATTTTTCAAAAAAAGGTATTTTATGAACTTCTCAACAAAATTAAGGTATGAATGTCTTTTTTTAACTCATATGGATGGTGCAACTATTCTCCACAGTTATAACATCATCAAAGCATCTCATACAAGTTTAAAATAATATTTTCAAAATAAGTGTTTTATGTTATATTTATATGACTATTAAATGATTTCAAAATAGAAAGATATATTTCTCTAAAAAATTATAACATATATGAAAACATCCTTTAATATATTTTAATTTTGTTTGATGTAGATTTATTATGATACAAATCATCAATATTGTATTGAATTTTTTGGGATATGATTGGCAGTGGATGTGTTATTTTTACACAATTCATGTTTTATGGCTAACGTATCGAAATTTCGTATGCTAGTTTTAATACAAATGTATATGTTATGTTTAATACTTTTCATACGAGGAATGCATTAGACATATTAAGCGACAGGTGGAGCCCGCTATTGATCCTCAATACATCCGTAGGTCTAATGAGACAAACTAGTTTCTCGACACAAGGACATGACACAATCTTATATGTAGTCTTGGAACACGTCCTTGAATATGTGGTTATGAAGTCTTGCAGTATCCATTCTATAATTATTAATGTTTCTATTGATATTTCATTTGATTGTTCAACTAGTAGAATATTCATGTGAATAAGTAAATGGCACTAATTGGATATATCATTTCCATATTATGCTGATGTTTATGTTTAAAAGGATTTTGTTTTAGTCTTTATACATATTCTTAATTATTTATGTTAATTTATAAATGTTTTTTCTATATTGTTATCCTTACTAAGAATCAAAACTCACCCCTTTCTATGTTTTATTTTTTCTAGGATGTGCAGAATTATTTTATGGTTGACCTGTAGGGATAGGATAAGGATATAAGTGTGGTAAATGGGGACAAAATGTTGATGATGTTTTTATTTCATGATTTAATTTATAACATATGAATGTATATAGTACATCCAAGGATACTAAACTGATTGTTATTTGGGGACATGATCCTTTGAATCATGCCAATGTTATGTAATAATGCACCGACTCTGGAAAACAATGGTTGAGGCATTACAATAGTAATTATAATCTGAATGTTTTGTGTGTATAAATAATACATATAGTTTTTTAAATTTATATACAAAATTAGTAGAATATACTAATCCATATCATTGACTAATTTTAATTAATTATAAATTAAAAATATCTTGAATGTTTAATGTTTTTTTGTTAACCCAATCTATCTTTTCATTAGAATATAAGATCCCATTGTGAAAATATTACTTCCACAAGTGATTTCTTCTACTATAAAAATTAAAATTTAACCATTTATCCAACTAAAAGATCATATTTTAATTTATGTAAATGATCTTATATTATAGAATTTACATCTCAATAACTATATCATTTTGAAAAATTATCTCATCTTTTTTAATTATAGTTACCCCAATTTATTAATAATATTTCATCCCTCCAATGTTCACATTATTTTAATTATAAGCCTAAAATTTTTATATCTTTTGATTAAAATATTCCACTTCTAAAATTTCTAAAATATTCTTTTATTTTATTATTTAGGAAGTTATATTTCTATAATGTTTTTTTGAACCATTAAAAAAGGGAACATTTGAAACACGTAAATAGTGGATTCCATGGAAAATGCATAGAGTATGTAGATATGAAAAATAATTAGATGGGAACAAGAATAATAAATATTTTCATTATTATAATCCAAGTATCAATGATTTTTATTAAAAACTAGGGATTATAAAATATTGTAATACACACTAATGAAATGCAGAGCGGATTCTCATGAATCTTCATTGGATGATTTTATTGATTGAATGAAGATTCCACCTCCTTCATAAAAACAATGTAGGATGTGCCACATAAGGGTCTTTCCCACAGGAACTAGATTTTTCTATGAAATATGGTAATAGAGGTCATCATTTCTTAATCATTTGAATGAAAAATAATAGTTTAGACAACTTTATTGGGAATAATAATGTTGTTCTGGCAGATCCACTAGCAATTAAATGTTCCAAGTTTGACGAATTTTTGAACTCTGAAAAATGATGCTCTAATATCAGGGATAGAGATGGAAATCTATACTAATGGAATTTATGGTTGATGGAACAAGGAAATTAGATGTCATCTATGACTATTGATGTATGTTTCGTAAATGATTTTTTTTGAGGAACATAAATCATCTATTGATGAACTGTCAACTGTTGGTTTTTTATTTTTCATCCTATTTATTCATACATAGAATTTGTTCAAATGAAAAAAAAAATCCTAATGAATACTATATTTTTATTTATTAATAAAAAAATATATTTTTTAAAATATTGCATCCAAATTCTATAAACAGAATCAAATTATTTATTGTTGGAAAGTGCAATATATAAAATAATTTTATCCACAATTTTGACAAATTTCATGTGATATTAATTAGGTATTGTATAAATCTACCTTTAATCAATTAAAATTTCTATAATAGAAGAAAAATAATTTAAAATCATCAATAATCACATGTTTTACTATTGGTAAATGGTCGATTACATAATCCTTATGAAAAAAATACAACTCTACAATAGTTATATTCCAATTTTAATGTAAATGATGACTTCACTAGTCATCCATAATATTGTAAGGATACAACCATAGTGTGAAATAAAATCTCAAATCAAGAATATCATTTATATATCCTTTATTTTTATTTTTATTGTATAATAATTAAAAGTTTTAAGAAATAATTTATTTAATGGTGGATACTGTTACAATCTATGAATTTAATATTTAATTAAAAAAATATTTTCATTATTATATATTTTTACATGAAACATAGAAAAATATTTAAATTATAGAAAATATGTATATTATTAATTGTTTTAAATTTTAAATAATGAAAAAAAATTTGATAATCTAAAATATTACTTGTATTAAAAAATTAATATCCATTAAAATATGAATTGATTACGAATAATATTTTATCACATAATTTTTATTAATATTATTTATCAATATAAAAAAGATTTCATTGTTATTTTTTCATTTAGAAAGTGAAATAAAAAAATTTGGCATTTATATTATATAAAATAATAATATAATTTAACTTATTATTTCAAAATATTAACTCTTAATTTTTTTTATTTTTTTTTAAAATGTTATTCATTCGTGAATAGTGTAAATTAACATTCATAAAAATTCTTTAACTTGTATGACATTATTAATAAATAATTGTTACTTTGAGACTTATGGAATCCATATATATTTTTTTAAACGTTACAATTAAAAATTATTAATATTATTTTATCCAAAATTCATGTCCTTTATTTTTATAAATTTTATATACTTTTTGTTTAAAACAATTTACAATAAACTATACATATATTATTTTAATATTTTTTTTCAAATTTTATAATTGAATAATGAAAAATAGATAAATACTAATAATTAAGTCATTCTTATTATGTAATAATGAACAATTTATTTATTGTTATGAATAATATTACGAAAATAAATGTGACATCTTGAAATTATAACAACGAAACAATATTTTTAATAGAGTAAAAAATACACCATATTCATAAAAAAATGAACAATAAAATAATATGATTTAATATATTAGTTACACATATCAGTTATAATGTTGTGTATGAATACGAATAACTCTATAATTTATAACTGATTTTATGAAACTAATTACTATTCATTCAATAGATTTTATACTAACTAGATTTATATAAATCCAAATATATGCAAAAAAATGAATTTTCCCAAAAACAATTATAGTTTTGTCACCTTTTAAGAGGAGTTGTGTTTGGCAATTATTTTTTAAAAAATTTAATTTTAGTTGAAAAATGAAACCTAATTTATTAATATGGGATATATAAAAAAAATTCGAATTTTTTGTTATTATTATGATATGTTTAATTTTTTCATTAATTATAAAGAATACTGCATCAAAATTAAAAATTGGCTTTATATCTAAATTTATTATAAAGATTAATAATATATTAAATTTAATATAATGTAATATTATATAATTTATAAATATAATAATTCAATTTAGTTTTTTGGAATAATTTTCCTATAAAATTTGGATATAAAAAAATTTTAGATGATTGAACATTTTATCTTTAAAAACACATTTTCTCTCTTCACCTAAAGGATTGAAAATCAATTAATTTTAGAAAATTTTGTTATTTTTATTCTTAATAATGGAATAAATCTTATGAATCATATGTTCCTTGATTATTAAATATTTTTATTTTATTTCTGTGAAACATAAATAGAAAACATAATAATTGTAATTACAATTGTTAATGGTAATCAGGTAATTAAGTATAAAAATGATTATGATAAAAAAGTAACCAAAAATTGTACTAATTAAATTTTATTAGTTGCAATAGAAAAAAATAAATATCTGGATGAATTTTTTTCCTTTGGTATCCAATGCCATGTCTTTAGGCCCCTTATAGTATTTTATTATAATGAAAGGTCAATGATGTCATATTTATATTTTTAGTGAATAATACATTTCTTATATATGGTATTTCAGAATATATATTTGATAAATAATATTTTTTTAATGAATAAATATTTATCCTATATCATGGTAATATTTTTTTATGTAAAGATTAATTACCTTAAAGGCTAGTACATTGAGGATGAAAAAGTTGATTAATTAAAGGAAAAATCCAATAAATTATATTAAAAATATTAAAATAAATAATATATGATATAATTAATGTCATAATAGTTTTTAATCGATGTGTTTTACATTTTTTTGATATTTTAAATTATTAATTTCCAATTTATATTCTTTTAATGATTTTGTTAAAAGTCAAAGCAATGAATAGTGTCAAAATAGAATTAATTGTATTTTAATATAAACAATATTTTATTTAATGATATAAAATTTATTAAAATATTATATGCATCCAAATGAGTAGAATAATATTATAAATTTATTAATTTATAACTTTACGGGTTTTTGTAATTTTTATTAACAAAAATATTAACTTTCAAAGAGTAAAAACGATTTTTTTAATGGTAAGAGTAAATGAGGTTAACAACGGTTTAATACAAAAAATTAGGATAAAAAGTATGTAAAATATTATCTAAATTTTGTTTTATATGTTTTTTATACCCATTATTCTATTATATAATAAATAACATGCTTTTTAACTATTTGGAATTTAATATTAATTAATAATAATTTAATAAAATGAGAAATTCAAATTGTGCCCCTCCCCGATATTATAAAAGGGAACCACTTATCATCATTTATTCACTATAAAAAACCTATTTGAATAATAAAATAAATTTATAAATTCCTTCCATGAATCCCTCTCCACAATCTACATATCTTTGTATAAGTAGAGCTCCATCCTTTGTGGTATTTGGGTATTAAGAAACCAAGGATTTGTGATAAAGATGTATCATTTTCAATTATGTGTTTCTATTTTTATTCTTCATACTCCAAATTAAAAACATATTAAACCGTTATTAAAATCTATATATGGTAAATTAAATATAAATAAATTTTACGTTGTTATAATCATTACCTAAATCCACCACCACATTAATCAAATTGGAAAAGATGTTATCGTTCTTTGGTATGGAAGACTACCGCCTCACGAAAAAATATATCTCTTCTTTAATCTCATTATCTTGTTAATAGTAATAAAGATGTAATTAATGATTATATAAAATATAAAGGACATATTTTACAATATAAAAATATAATTTTTAATTTTGGATCAAATATTTCCATACACAGAAGATGAATATTGTTATCCATGTGTATGAGTGAATTATCACCTTCATAAAGTGTTGTGATTCAATTAATATCACCACATAACATGGATAATATATATACGAATATTTATATTATTAATATTATATTAATTACATTATTATAATCTTATGATGATAATATTATACACACCTTTTTTCCATATGGTTCATTGAAAAATGGGATCATTACCCATGTGTGTGTATGAATTACCGTCTCCATGATTACGAGGAAGATTGTTTTTTATATCCATAATTTATGATCTGATTAAAAAGATTAATTTATTTATAAAAATTATAATATTTTCATTTAATATTATTATGCATATGATGATATAATTAAGTCTTTTCACTTAG
Source organism: Viscum album (assembly GCA_963277665.1). Taxonomy (NCBI): domain Eukaryota; kingdom Viridiplantae; phylum Streptophyta; class Magnoliopsida; order Santalales; family Viscaceae; genus Viscum; species Viscum album. Next base: position 593,098,860 of record OY728162.1, on the reverse strand, counting down.
ACAACCAGCAAAATTGTTTTAGAGTTATGAACCAAATATCATCAAAACGTCTGACATGGACATAAATAATTATTTAATTACTATAACATTATAATATATGAAATAAAAAGACTTATAAACTTCAAAAATATCCTAAAGAAATATTATAATTGACATAAAATCATTATTCATTAAGATAATGACACATGTGATGAACAAGACTCAACGTCTGGGCATTCATAACTAAATTTCATTAATTTAATGTGACTCTCTACTTCCCGATTATTGTATGCTTTGATAATGTGTTAAATTATTTTTAATTGTATTATAATTTATTTTCACTATTTTTATTTAGATTTATATATAACACACATAATATTTTATTTTTTATTTGTGATATTATATTTTAAATGGTCATTTCCATAATCTCCTTTCATAAAAGTATATTTTTATTTTTGACATCCACATTCATTTATGTAGTGTATATGAAGACCCTATGACATATAATATCATGAATTAATTGTTTATCATCTTATTTATTGTTTTGAAAAATTTACTTCTTTGATGAAGCTTATGATTCAATTGTTTCAAAGTGGTATGAACACATGGATATAGAAAACTCTTCTTATATTTTTACACATTTAATTCCAAAATATGTTCCCCCATTACAATATTATTGATAATACTTTACATATTTATTTATAGGGATAAAAAAATTTGTAAATTTTAGGATCATGTTAAATTTCATTATAATGGTTTCAAAAAAGAATCATTTTTTACATTTTCTATATATAATGTTTGAATATCATTACAAACAAAAAATTAAATGTTTTTTGAATTTATACAAAAAGAAATTATTCAATTAAATAACCAATGGCTTCCATTAAAATTATTCATGTTTATAAATGAAAAGAAAAACCTCTTTTCTTTTGATGTGTATTTTTGTTTTTTAAATAGGTTATTAAAATGCACTGATTATTTCATTTTCATGAAATTTTCTCTACTGAGTAAATGTGGAATTATAATAGTGACATGTTGAAAATATCATGATTTTATGGGTTATGATTATATAATATATCTTAGAAATTTTTTAGGTGGTTACATTTTAAACCAATGATTGTTGGATTTTTGATAAGATAACTTATATTGTGTCTATGATTTCCATCCAAATCATTGGGTATAGTAGTCAACATAATAGTAATTCCATTCAAAAGAGTGAAATTTATGGATTTTGACTGCATGTATATAACATTTATATGAAAGAAAATTATAATTTGTACAAAAAATAACTTTATTTGTAATCTATTTATTATATAGAGTTTAGAGAAATCGTTTGATTACAAAAAGGTTTATCAATGAGTTTATTTTCCATGAAAAACATTTATAACTTCATATGTGTGAAAAGTATTAAATTATGATATTGAATTCATGGATTATAGTTTTTTTATTGTAATATTGATTTTCTTTTTCTTTGTATCCATTAAATAAATTTTTTTCTCATCCAATGTTTTTAATTTTTTATACAGTATGAGTAATGAAAATGATTATGTCATGTTAGTATTCCTAGAGAGTTTTCATGAATGAAATGAACTTATTTGTCATAATGATTTTTATTTTGAGAATGAAAATAGATAATTAGTATAAGTGTACACTTTTAATGTATTGTTTTAAGATTTAATTATTTTTCTTATATCTATAAAACTCTTAGAATAAAATAAATTTCTTAATTGAAATTGATTTATTTTTGGAAATAACTAAAATATGTTTTTCTTAATGTAGGATCCTTATAGTTGTTTTGAGAGTATTGTTTATGAATTTTTAGATATTAGGATGTTTTAATTTGAGGTGTTCATAAGAGTTTTATGCACATTCATGGGGGTAAAGATTATGATTTATTATATGTTTAGAATCTTACAAACCTAATTAATTTTTTTATGTGATGTATTTTGTAAAGATTAATAATATTTTAGAAGTTGTTTAATATTTGAGGAACACTATATATAAAATTTAAATAAACGACCATGTTATTTTATATAACTATTAATGGGTGAATAATATTTTTAAGAATATATTATTTTATTGTATATTTATAATGATTCATGTGATTTTTTTAAATGGTTATCATATCATGTAAAATATATTGTTTTGGAATATACACTTTCATGTGATACTTTTAAAGTCGTTGATATTATATGAAGATAAATTCTAAACATTATATTAGAAGAATGTAAAATCAACTCCATCAAATGTTTGGGTTTCAATATTATTATAAAATATTATTTAGAAATGGTGATGATATTTGGATTATATATGGTGAACTGTGGATTATAAATTTGAATTCTGGAGATTAAATTTGTTTTTCTTGTTATAAAGATTTATTCAATTGGCGGAATTTTCATATATAGTACTATGATTTGGGTATTGTTAATTTCATCAATATATGAGAAATATATAATCAAAGTTTCATGGATTGTTTTATTATATATACGTGGATTATAGTGCTTTAAGAATGAAAAGATTCATCTTGAGTACTCAATATTTAGAAAAAATAAATTTTTTTGTAGAAAATGATTTAAAGGATGAAACTATGCATCCCATGTAAGTATACTTACTTATGTTCTTACACATGTAAGTAAATTAATTCCTTTTGTTTTGGAAGTGAATTTAATAAAAAAACTATTTTTTATTATTATTTACACTATATAATGTATTTAATGAACATTTCCACTAACTCCATGGATAGATTCCTATGATCCATGTGACATATCCACAATGAGGAATTATCGAAAAGAATCCCCTCCCGTAGTAGTTTCTATATTTCCAAGATCGATGATATATAGCTTTCAATCAATCAAAAATAACTTTCCAAGTATCTATAATGACGATTTCTGTATTACACATATCAAGAAGTGTATATCTCTTTTGGATCAAATATTTTACTAGTTGCAAAGTATAAATAGATATACTGATCAAAAATTATTGTACTTGAATGATATAAAATTTTATATTGGTATGGGCAATAACACACATTCCATCCATATATGATATATGTCTAGGCCCATCCGTGTAGGTCCACTAGGGTATATAAATTTACCTATCCACATCAAATTTAAAAAGGGCAACTGATATTCTGGATGATGAATCTCGTAGAGGGCTCTAGCCACATAACTCTCATGCCCAATTAGTCCATTAATACAAGGGATTTCTTCCATGGCCCACCATCACAATGGTAATCCCGCCACCTTATCACCTAGGTGTACCACCTGGGTGGCCTATAGCATGGTAATGCCCATGCGTGAGCCTTTACTGTGTGACCCACCTTTGCGACCTAGCTTTGTGAACCACCTGTGTGACCTACCATGGTGACCCATACCTAGGATCCCCACTTATGCGACCCACATTAGTGATCCCACTAGTACATATCATGGGGGTTTCACCCCTATATCCTTTATTGTAATTACATATATTAGACTGTCTCATCCCTCTAGGCTTATTTCTTTACTTCTATCACTATCCACCATGAAAAATGCAACGTTTCAATGCTTAATTTTTTGGAAGGATCGAGTATATTTTGGTTGTACTTTATAGGACAGTATTGTCTATACCTTGAATAACAAGATTTTAGATATTCCTCAACACTCTAGGAAAAAATACCTTGAGATTACATACTCATCTTGGTTCATTTCCCCTATTATGATTTGTGATTCTCCCCATGGATTACATGAGTAACATGATTAGTTAAACTCATAATGAAACCCCTAAAACATCATCATGAAACTCATATGTCTCGATGAACAATTATATTTGGAATCCTCATTATGTGAGTTCCCCAACCATTTCAAAGGTGTAAATACTCCTTATGATTATTTCCCATTCATCTATAGCACTTGACATTAGTTTATAGAGCGAATTTTATAGTTCTATAATATTTTGATTCCTCTTTTTTCTCATAATGAGAATGACTCATATTATCTTATAGGTCAATAGTGATAACCAAATCCATAGGACTCATGACCCATTGAATCCTATTTAGGAATAAACACTAACATAACTATATCAATTGATCACACTACCATGTGAGAAAAAACTATAGGGCCTCCATAGGAATATGACCTCATGAATGAACTACGAGATCTCTTATTCCACTCAAAATTAGGATACGTAAAATTATTATCTAAGGATCGTGATCAATGGACATTATCCTCAATAATTTGGTCCCAATCATAACCACCAATATATTATTTGGGACTCCTTATTAGGTATTAGCCACAAATAACCCTCTAAGTCAGCATGATATAATACATCACTCATAGACTATTTTATGGGGAATCGTATTTTGGAATAAGCCCAGAGCTAATCCTCACAATGGTCTATACTCCCCTGTGAGACTAATTAAACTACAAGAAATTAGATTCCTTCAATAACTAGGATATTTAACACCCATTTATAAGGATGGAGCTTAATAGAAATTCTCATAATATAATGTTCCCAATCATGGCCCCCAATATATTCTTAGTTCATCCTTTTTATGAATTATCCCTAACCGAATCCTACCAAAGGTCTATACTCCCCTGTGAGACTCAACGAACAACATGTCCTTGGTTCCTCATTCCAATGGTATAGATATGATGCCTCCCCATGTTTCAAGCCCATAACCTAAATCAACCCAATTCTTTTGGTCCATATCCCATGGAGGATCTAATTCATCATGGAAACTCATATCCTATCTAGGTTCATCTGTATGTTCCAGAATTAGTACGGCACAAAACATTAACTAGGATCTTTCCACCAAGATGACTTTTACACATTACATTAAGCTGTATAGTTGGGTCTGTATCAAACGAACATAAAACTTATGATGTTCTTCATTATGTGGAATCAAACTAGGTGGGATATGATCCATTTCATAAGGATATGTTGGATGTCCATCAATGGGATCAATACCAACATCAAATATATTATCTTCTCTGTTGATGTCGATAAACTATATAGTGACTCTCATTACCCTAGATGATGATAAACTCCAGAGTAACATTTTTCTACATGGATGAAAATAAACAAAAGTGTTCCCCACTGTGTGGATAGAAAACTAGGATCATCATCATAAAAACCAATGAATTTATAGATAGTATTTGAGAGGATACAATTGATGGAGAACATCAGATACATACAAATATCTCTATCTATGAAGATCCCCAAATATGTACAAATGGTTCCAAATTTTATAAATTATAATAATTTATTGCTAATATTGGGATATCATACATCATATGTATAAATCGAGGAAAGATTAATGTAGATTTCATCAATATATAATAATGTCTCTATGTAGGCAAAAATTATCACCGAAAGGGTGCACCTCTAATCCTCTCGACTAATGCCAATTCTTAAGTATCATTGGTCAAAACAACAAATGATTGCACATATTTGGAAAGCATGTAAAAATTTATAGAGAACCATTTTATTTCAAGTTCTTGAAAAATACCATTGGAAACCAATCAGAAATAAAAAACAATCACGGGGCACGAAATCCACTGGAAACATTTATCAATGGCCTTTTAACAAGATCGCAAATTTGTGGTTTGGTGATATTTATATTTCTCATGATCAAATTCAACATAACTATATATTATTACATGAGAGTTAGTTTTTCCATACATGTCGTTATTATCATATATGTAACCCTAATAATTGTTATCTTCTCTTACCTTTACACATCCATTTTATCTATTTACAAATGGATATATTCTTGACCATTTTTTAAGTGGAAATTAGACAAAGGTTTTGCGAATAATAAATCCCCAGAAATAATGATCGAGATAAAATTGATGGTATAATGATTATGAAAGGGTAGAGAATCTGACATCATATATTTTAAGAAGCAAACACTATGTTAGATAGCGTACAAAATATTCCACATTGAGATTAATCTAACAACTATATATTATTATTAAATAAGATTATTTTCACATAGACATTTTATTGGTGTATATCAATATGACTAAATATATAATTTTTACACTTTTTTATATTTTTTCTTGCAGTGAAAAAATTTTATTATCATAACAGAGGAACAATACCCATTATACACATAAATGATGTATTTTTAAATATATGTAGTTCTTCTAACATTTAATTGAAAAATTTAAAAATAATAACTTTATCACATTTGTAAATTTTATATTAATATGAAAATAAATTATTGTTGTTGTTATATAAATGTTTTCTTCTTTAATTTTATTTTATTATTCTAATTAGTTTTATTTTTTCATGAATAGTGATATATTCTGCATTTTAATTGAAAACTAATTATTCAACTGAATAATTTATAATGAATATTATTATTATAATTTTTTAATGTATGATTATATAAATTATACATATATGAATCCAATTATAATCATTAGATCCATTTTCTTATTTAATTTGGATGTAAAATCATTTATATCTTTTGATCATTTTCACTTTAAAACTCTGCTTTCTCACACTATCTACATGAATAATTGCAAATTAATTTTTTATAGTTATATGTTTTGAAATATGAAAATTTATTAAACATATGTAATAATATTGTGAAATTTATAAAATAGATGCTTTTTTTTAATATAAATAGTGAACTAAATAATTTTTATTACCTCGGTTAAAGGTAGTCAGGTAATTAAGTTTAAATTAAATTTTAAAATGTATTATAAAATAACCATAAAATACGGCCTAATTTTATTTTCTGAGTAAGATTCTAAAAAAATAATCATAGGAGTCAATTTATGAATATTTATATTCACTTGGATGAATTTAACCCCCTAATATTATTTTATTTCCATGAAATGTCAATGATGACAGAGTTATGTTTTTAAGAAATATAATATTTCTATTATGTGGTAATTAAGAAGATATATTTGAATATATGTATATGTATATATATATTTATAGTTTATAAATAAAAAAATTTATATTCATCAATGTAATTTATTTTCAAATTTGTGGGAAGAAATAATTACCTTCAAGTCATGTAGAATGATGATGTATTAAATGTTTAACTATTGGAAACATCAAATACATGATGTTGAAAATATTAAATTGTGTATAATTAGATATAATTATTGTGATACAAAAATATAATAGAATAATAGGACATGTTAGTGATTTTTTATACTAATTTTTTTCAAATTTATATTGTCTTATTTATTTATTAATAATTCAATGTAATGAACAGTGTAAAAATAAAATTATTGATATTTTCAAAAATTAATATTTTATAAAATGATATATAATTCATTGATGTATAAATTTGGAATACTGATTAGTATAATTATAAAATATTAATTAGTGATTAACTTAAGGTTCATTTGGAATTTTATAGATTGTATAATTACCCTGAAATAGGCATGTTGTCATGTTAAGAGAAATACATTTAAAAAGGGTTAAATGGAAAATATTAGGGTAGAAACTTTTTCAAAACATATTTAATTTATTTTTTGAAAATTTAAGTAGATAAAATAATAATTTTTATTACCATTTTTAAGGGTAATGAAATAAATAAGTGTAAAAATAATTATGATAATGAACTAACATAAAAATCATTTTAATTTTATTTTATGAGTTACAACATAAAAAATAACCATTGGGAAGAAATTTTTAGCTCTTATATTCGATTTCATGTCTTTTAGTCCCTTATAGTATTTTATTTTAATGAAAAGTGAAAGATGTCATAATTATATTTTAATTAAATAACAAATTTATTATATAAGTTATTTCACAATATATATTAGATAATAAATATTTTTTAAAGAATAAATATTTATCTTATATCATAGTAATTTATATTTTATATTTATCGAATTAATAATTACCTTAAAACCATTTATAATATTTATTCAATAATTGATTAATTAATGGAAATGTCAAGTTAATTATTTTTTAAATAGTAAAATAAATAAAATTTTATATAATTAATGTCATACAATATTTTAATACATGTATTTTAAATTTTTTTGATACTTTAAATTATTCATTTAAAATTTATATTATTTTGTTGATTTTGATAAAAGTCAAAGAAAATGAATAGTGTAAAAATTGAATTAATTGTATTTTAATATAAATATTATATTATTAAATGATATAAAATTTCTTAAAATATTATATTCATCCAACTAATATGAATAATATTATAAATATAGTCATTTATTTATGTAGGGGTTTTTGTAGTTTTTTTTTAAAAAAATATAAACTTATAAAGACTAAAAAAATATTATAACGGTATGAGTTAATGATGATAAATAAGGGTTAATACAAACAAATTAGGATATAATGTTAGTATAAATTTATCTAATTTGGTTTCATTCGTGTTTTTATGAAAATTTACCTCTTATATAATTATTATCATGCTTTTATAACAAATTGGAATTTAATATTAAATAATTATAATTTAATATTATGAGAAATTTAAATTGTCCCCCTCCCCGATATTATAAACGAGAACCATTTATTATCATTTATTCATTATAAAAAATTATTTGTATCATAAAAATATATTAACAAATGATTTCCATGAATCCCTCCCCACATTCTGTAGATCTTAGTATAGGTAGATCACCAACCTTTATGGTATTGGGGTGTTACACAACGAAGGCTTTCTGATTGAGATGTATCATTTTCAATTTAGTTTTAAATTTTGTTTCTACTTCCACCTAATTCAAATCTTATTAAACCATTATTAAAAGATAAATATAATATATTAAATATAAATATATTTTATTATGTTATATTCATTACCTAAATCCACCACCACATCAATCAAATTGGAAATTATGTTATCGTTCGTGTGTACGATGGAATACTGCCTCACGAACCATTAAAACTGGTTTTCAAACCCAACCTCTATGAACTAGTAATAGCAATGTGATTAAAGTTTATATAAGATATAAATGGCATATTTAACAATATAAAAATATAATTTTTAATTTATTTTCAATTCATTTTATGAACCGAAGTAGAATAATGTTGTCCATGGGTATGAGTGAATTATCACTTCCATAAAGTGTTGTGATTCAATTAATATCACCACATAACATGAAAGATATTTATAATAATATTTATATTATTAATATTATATTAATAACATTACGATAATCCTATAATGATAATATTATAATTAGTATCCTTCCATATTTAGCAATTGAAAATGGAATCATTACTCATGTGTTGGTATGACCTAACATCTCCGTGGTTACAAAGTTGATTATTTTTTATAACAATAATTAATGCTCTGATTAAAAATAATTATTTATCTATAAAAATGATAATAATTTCATAAATATTATTATGTAGATGATATGATAATTTACTCTTTTCACATATTCAATCAACCGAATTATTTTAAGAGTTATGAACCAAATATCTTCAAAACAACTAACATGGACGCAAATAATTATGAAATTGCTATACCATTAAAATATGTGATATAAAATGGCTACTAAACATCAAAAAGTTCATAATTGTTTTATATTTGATATAAAATCCTTATTCATTATGATAATGACACAAGCGATGAATCGGACTCAATGTCAACTATTTCATAACTAAATTTCCTTAATTTTAGTTCAAACTCTACTTCATGATTAATTTAAGATATGATAATGTGTTAAATGAATTTTTATTATATTATAATTTATTATCACTAGTTTTATTTAGATTTATATATAATACACATAGTATTTTATTTTTAAAATGTGATATGATATTTAAAATGGACTTTTCCTTAATCTCCTTTTATAAATGTATATTATCATTTAATAAATCCACATTATATTTTGTGATCTACATGAAGACACATTTACATATAATATCATTAATTAATTTATTATCATCTTATTTAATGTTTTGAAAAAATTTATTCTTTCATGGATCTTCTGATTGAATTGTTTCAAAGTGGTATTATACACATGTATATAAAAAAACATTTTAAATTTTCACACATTTAATTTCAAAATCTGTTCCCCCATGACAATATTATTGATATTATTTTACATGATTATTTATAGTGATAAAATTGTTTAATTGTGTAAATTTTAGGCCTATGTAAAATTTAATTATAATGGTTTCAAAAAATGATCATTTTTATATTGTCTATAGATAATGTTTGAATTTATTTAAAAACAATAAAAGGAATTATTTTTTAATGTATACAAAAATAAATTCTTCGATTCCATGACCATTGGCTACCACTACAAGCATTCATGTTTATAAATGAAAAGGAAAACATTTTTCCTTTTTTTGTGTATTTTATTTTTGAAAATAAGTTTTTAAAATGAAAAGATTTTTTCATTATCATGAAATTTTTCTTCTTAGTTAATAAGAATTTGTAAAAGTGACATGTTGAAAATAACATGATTTTAGGTGTTATGATTATATAATAGATCAGGGAAATTTTATAGGTGGTTAAATTTTAAACCAATGATGGTTGGTTCTGTGATAAGTTAACTTATATTGTGTCTATTATATCAATCAAAATCATTGGGTATAGAAGTTCACCATATAGTAATTCCATGTATAATAGTGGAATTTATGGATGTTGAATGAATGTTAATTACATTTATATGAATGTCAATTATAATTATTCCCAAAAAAACCATATTTTTTATATATTCATTATATGGGTTTTATTGTAATATTTTTTTAAAAAAAATTAATAAATGAATTTATATTCAATAGAAAAAATTTATTATTTCGTATGGGTGAGAAATATTACTTTACGATAACGATTTCATGATTTATCATGTTTTTCTAGGAATAATTATTTTACTTCTTTGTGTGTCCCTAAAATTTATTTGTTTGATCATCCAACATTTTTAAATTTTTGATACAAGATGAGTAACAGAAATGATGATGACATGTTGGGATTCCTAGATATTTTTCATGAATGAAGAGAACTTTTTTGTCTTCAGGATTTTTATTTTGAGAAATAAAATAGGTAATGAGTATAATGTACACTTGTAATGTTTGGTTTTACGATGTAATTATTTTTCTAATTTCTATAAAACTCTAAACATTAAATATATTTCATAATAGAAAGATATTTATTGTTTCGAAATAAAGAAAATATTTTTTTCTTAAGGTTGGATCCATATAGTGTTTGTGAGAGTAGGGGTTATACATTTTTAGAGATTAGGAAATTTTTATGTCAGTAGTTCTTATGAGTTTTATGCAAATTGAAGGTGGTAAATGTTTATGTTTTATTATATGTTTACATTCTTATACAACTAATTATATTTTGAAATTGATGGATTTAGAGAATATTAATTCTATTTTTGAAGTCATTCAATATTTTAAGAACTGTATATAACTAATTTAAATATGAGACTTGTTATATTATATAACTATTAATTGTTGAATTTTATTTTTTAAGAAAAAATGATTTTATTGTGGATTTATGGTGATTTAGGTGATTTTAAAAAATGGTTATCATATCATGGAAAATATATTATTTTGGAATATACATAGTCATGTGAGAAATTATGAGTTGTTGAAATTATTTTAGGAGAAATTATAAACATTATATAGGAAGACTATAAGATCAAATCCATCAAATTTTTTGGTTTCAATATTATTATACAACCTCATTTAGTGATTTTAATGAAATTTTGATGATATAATGTGAACATTGGTTTATAATGTGGAATTCAAGAGATTAATTCTTTTTTTCTTTATTATAATGGTTTATTCAATTTTGGAAATTTTTTTATATAGTACTATGATTTTTTTTGGTAAATTCATCAACATAGTGAAAATACATTATCAATATTATTTGGATTATGTTATTATCTATTAGTGGATTATACTATATTATTAATGAAAATATTTTATCCTGAGTACTCATTATTTATAAAAAAGTTGAGTTTTGTGGTAGAAAATGATTAAAGGATGAAACTATACATGTCAAGTAAGTATATTTACATTTGTTCAAACACAAGTAAGTTAATTAATTCATTATCTTTTATAAGTGAATTTAATACAAAAACATTTTTTTATTATTTCCACTGCATAATGTATATCATGCAAATTTCCATGGAATCAAGTGATGGATTTTTATTCTCTATGAGACTTCTCTACAATGATGAATAAACGAAATGACACCCCTATAGTAGTAATTTGTGGATTTCCAATATCGATGATAAAATTTTTCAATAAATAAAAATTAAATTTCCACGTTTCTTCAATGACGATTTTGTGTATTACACTTATCAAGAAGAGTATATCTTATTATGATAAAAACTTTTACTGTTTTCGATGTCCAAATGGACATAATAATCAACAATTATTTTACTCTAATGATAGAAAATTTTATAAAGTTAGTGGCATCAACACATATTCCATCCATATAGGCTATTTGTGAAGGCCCATCAGCATATGTCCATCAGGGTATAAAAATTGAACAATACTCCTCAAATTTAAAGTGGACAACTGATATACAGGATGATGAACCCGTATAGGGCTCTAGCAGTATAACTCCCTCACACTATTAGTCCATCACTATAAGGGACATAAATCATGTCCCACCATAAAAAGGATGATACCCCACCTTAGCACCTAATTTTACAACCTGGGCGGCCCATAGCTGGGTAATGAACATGTGTGACCAATAGCTGGGTGACCCACCTATGCGACCTAGATGGGTGAACCACCTATGTGACCTACCAAGGTGACCCATACCTAAGAGCCCCACCTACACAACCCACCTAATTGATCCCACTAGTCCATACCGTTGGGCTTTCACCCCAATATCCTCACTAAGAATTACATAAATTATACAGTCTCAGCCATCTGGTCCTATCTCTTTTTTATATGACTAACCACCATGAAAAATTCATAGTTTCAATGCTAAATTTTAAATATGGGTTGTTGATATTTTTGATGTGCCTTACACGATAGAATTAACAATACCCAGAATAACATGATTTTATATATTCCTATACACTCAATGAAAAAATTAATCGAGCTGATATACTCTTCTAGGTTCCATTTCTAGGATATGAGTTGTGATTCTCCTCATGGATTCCATGAGTAACATGAGTTGATACACTCATCAAAAATCCCCTAAAACCTCATCATAAAACCCCTATGTCAGGTCGAACCAATACAATTGGAATCCTCCGTACATGATCACCAAAACCATGTCTAAAGTGTGCATCCTACTTATGATTATTTCCCATTCTTCTCAAGAAAATGACATTTAGTTGATAGAGAAAAATTTATACTTCTAAAATATTCTGATTAATCTTGTTTCAGATAATTAGAATGACTCTTGTTGTCTTAGAGGTCAATAGTGATCTCAAAATACACATGACTCAAATCCTATGGAATCCTATTTTGGATTAATCGCTAACATAACGATATCAATGGATCATACTAAAATGTGAGCTAAAACTTTAGGGCCTCTATAGGCATATGTCCACATGATTGAACTACACGACCTCTGATTCCAGTCATAATTAGGATACATAAAATTCGTATCTATGGATCGAGTTCAGTAGACATTCTCAATAGAAATTGGTCCCAGTCAGAACAACCATTAAATTATATTGGATTCCACATTAGGAAAAATAAAAAAATAATCCTCCATGTCCCCATGAGATAATACATCACTCATGGCCTATTTTATGGGCAATCGTATTTAGAAATAAACCTAGACCAAATCCTCACAATGTTCTATACTTTCCTGTTAGACTAATTAAACTACAAGAAATCTGATTCCATCCATAACTAGGATATTTAATAAATGTGTATAAGGAAGTAGCTTAATGGAAATTCCAATCATATGATGGTCCCCATCATGTCCCCCAATATATTTTTAGGTCAACCATTTAAACAATAATCCCTAACCTTATCCTCCCAAAGGGCTATACTCACCTGCGAGACACAACGAACAACATGGTCGTTGATTCCTATTCAAATGGGATATATATGACGCATATCCATGGTTCAAACCCATATCCTCGGTCAACCCAATTCTTTTGGTTCATATCCCATGTAGGATCTAATTCAACAAGGATACTCATATCCCATCATGGTTCTTTGGTTTGTTCCATCATTAGTCACACATAAAACAGTAACTAGGCTCCTTCCACCTATATGTTTTTTACTCATGAATTCAAACTATTTAGTTGGGTCCTTATAAAACGGATATAAACGGTAGGATGTACCCCATTATGTAGCATCAAACTAGTTGGATATTATTCCTTTCACAAATATATGTAGGAAATCCATTTATGGGTTTAATACCAATGACAAACAAAATCTCATCTCCCTATATGATGATAATCTCTGTAGTGACTCTCATCACCCTAGATGATGATAAACTCCAAAGTGACATATGACTGCATAGAAGAAAATAAATAGTAGATTTCCCCTCATTGTGGCGATAAAATCAGCATTTTCATCATAACAACCAAAGAATATCTATATATTATATGAGTGGATAACATTTATGGAGAACATTAGATATATAAAGATATCTCCATCAACAAAAATCCTTAGATACTTACAGATGGTTCTAAATTTTAGACATTCTAATAATTTATTGGTTATATTGGGATAGACTAAATAATACTTATTTATTAATATATTATTCATGTACATTTCTTAAATATATAATGGAGTCTCTAATTTGGAAATAATTAAACCCAAAATGGTGTACCTCAAATCTTCTCAACTAATGTGAATTCTAATGAATTGTAGGTCAAAAAAACAAATGATTTCATGCATTTGGAAGTCAAGTAAAAATGGATATTGAACCATTTTTTGTTTCTAATTTCATGAAAAAACCCATTGGAAAACATTTATAAATAGAAAACTATATTGGGTCATGAAATCCAATTAACACATTTATCAATTTGATTTTAACAAATAACATATTTATGGTTTGTGTTGTTTAACTTTATCATGATAAAATTCAATATAACTCTATATTATTCTGTGAGAGTTAGTTTTAACATACATGGAATTATTTTGCTAAATGAGAACCTAATATTTTTTATCTTGTGTGACCTTCACACTTTCCTTTTTCTCTATACAAATGGATGCTTTCTTGACCTTTTTTGTGAAGTGGGATTTCAACAAAGGTATTGTGAATAGTATATCCCTAGTAACCATGCTCGTGTTCAAATTGAGAGGATAATGTTTATTAAAGGATAGAAAATGATCCAAACATATATTTTATGATGGAAACACTATGTAAGATAGTGTACAAATTTTTCAACATTGATCTTAATCGAACAACTATATTTTATTATTAAATATGTTTATTTTCACATAGATGTTGTATTTTTGTGTATTAATACGACGAAATATATAATTTTTACACTTATTTATATTTTTTCATGTAGGGAAGCTATTCTATTATCATAATATAAGAACAAATCTCATTATACACATAAAAGATATATTTTAAAAAAATGAAATTCTTACAAAATTTATTGGAATAATTTTTTTAAATTAAATTTTCTCTCTTTTTAAAATTTATATTAAAATCAAAATAACTTATTTATATTTTCATATATATGTATTCATTTTTAATGATTTTTAATTTTTCTAATATTTTTTATTTTTTGATGAATATAGATAAATTCTGCATTTTAATTGAATACTGATTTTTCATCTATATAATTCATAATGTATAATTTTATTTTAATTTTTTTAATGTATGATTTTATCAATTATATATATTTTTATCCAAATAAAGACATTTTAAACATTTTAATATTTAATTTTGATTTAAAAACATTTCAATATTTTGAACATTTTCAGTTTAAAACCCCGCTTTCTCACCCTCTCTAGATGAATAATTTAAAATTAAATTATTATAGGTATAAGTTTTTAAATATGAAAATGGATTCCATATATGTAATAATAATTAGAAATTTTATAAAATAAGTTCATTTTTTATTTTTGGAAAATTTAAATAGTAATAAAATAATTTTTATTACCATGGTTAAAGGAAATCATGTAACTAAGGGTGAATGTAATTATGAAAAGAATTAGAAAATAGCCATAAATTAAGGAATTATTTAATTGGATGAGATATTTTCTAAAAAAATAATCCTCCTAAATAATTTTGGAAAATTAATAGTCACTTGGATGACTTTATCCCCCTTATATTATTTTATTTTAATGAAATGTCAATGATGGCATATTTATGTTTTTAAATAATATAAAATTTCTTATATGTGGTACTTAAAAATATATATCTGAATTCATATATATAGTTTGTAAATAAAAAATATTTATATTCATAATTTTAAATTATTTTCAATTTCGTGGGAAGAAATAATTACATTCAAGGAATACAGAGCAATGATGCATTAAAAGTTAAACTATTAGAAACATCAAATACAAGATGCTTAAAATATTAAATTAATTATAATTATATATAATTAATGTGATATATTAATTTTATACAATAATATGACATGTTATTGATGAGTTATAATATTTTTTTCAAATTAATATTGTCTTATTTATTTTTTAAATACTCAATGTAATGAATAGTGTAAAAATATAAATTAATGATATTTTCAAAAAATAATATTTTATTGAATGATATATAATTCATAAAATTATAAATTTGTAATAATTATTATTATAATAATGAAATATTAATTATTGATTCATTTATGATCCATTTAGAATTTATTGGATGTATTATAACCATCAAAAATAAAAACACATGTTTTCATGTTAAGAGAAATTTGTTAAATAAGAGTTAAATGGAAACGAAAAGGGTGGAATCATTTTCAAAACATATTTACTTTATATTTTATGGGATTTTCTAAACACATAATCAGAATATATGTGAAATAAATTACATTAAGTCCATTTTTAATTGAAATTATATTTATATTAATTTATTATATTGAGATATTCTAAGAGTTCCCTTCCCCTCTCTTATAAAATCACAATTACTCTTCAATTTTCCACAACAAAAAAATTAGAAAAATATTTTACCAATTACATTTTTATAATCTCTCTATAATTTATATAGAAATTATTTTTGGCATGAAACCATCTGTGGTGGTCTTAAAGTGTCTCGAAAAAAATGATTTCAAAATAAGATGTATCCTTTTTCATTAAGGGTTTCTATTTTGTTTACTATTACACCACATTAAAATATTCATAATAAATAAATAAATAGATAATAAATTATAAAAAATATAATTATATGTTATTATGAGAATATAATCCCCAAAATCTATCTTTAAATCCACCAAATGGGAAATGAATGTATAGTTTATGTGTACAGTGAACTACCTCTTTGCAAGTCGATTAAGTTCATTTTACATCACCGAATATCATGAAAAATTATAAAGATATAATTAATGATTATATATTATTGACTTGATTTATTTATCAATATGAAAATGTAATATTTATTTTATTTTTATTACACTTCCTTGTACAAAAAAATGATAATGTGGATCATGCATAGGTGTGAATTATCACCACTATGAAGAAATGTGGTACGTTTTTTATCACCACGTCACATGGATGATATATATAATTATATTTAAATTATTAATTTTATATTAGTCATATTATTTTAATAATTTAATGAAAAAATAATAGTTAACTTATATAAATAATGATCATTCTAAAATGGAAGTGTTACTCACATGTACGTACGACATACCATCTCTGTAATTTTATCATAATTCATTTTTCATAAACATACATACTAGATTGATATAGAAATATAATTGGGGCATAAAATTTATAATAATTTCATTAATTATATTCTATATAATATGTAATAATTAACTCATTGACCATAGTCATCCAATTGAAGTCATTTTGGACAAATGAACCAAATACCATCAAAACAACTAACGTGGACTTAAATAATTAATTAATTTCACTAAAATTGTTATAAGTGATATTAAATGAATAATAAACCTGAAAATTTTAAAAATAATGTAAATTATTAACATAATTTCATTATTTAATAATATAATGAATTATGTGATGAATTATACTCAATGTATGGGAATTATTAACTCAATTATTTTCTCAGAGTTAAACCTCATCTTAATTGATATGTCGTGATAATATTAGGTTTGATGAGTGTTTTTGTTAAGATATATAGTATTTCAACTATATTTATTTTTATTTTTATCTTATACAGATAATAAATCCTTTTTTATAAATGATATGAAATTTATAAGGGATTCCACCTCCATCTACTTTTATTGATGTAAATTATTATGTTATACACCCACCATAATTTATGAGGTGTATATATATATCCACCATTACATATCATGTCAATAATTTATTTTTTCTCATGTTATTGAATGTTTTGAATAATTATTTTCTTCATTATGGGTAGGATTCTGTTGTTTTAATGTTGTATGAGACAATTTGATTGAAAAATATATTTTTAAATTATTCGAGATTTAATTTCATAATATTATCTTCAATGTCCATCTAATTGATTTTATTTTTTGTGTTTATGTATTCATATATAAAATAATTATAAATTTGACAATTAAAGTAATGTTGTCTTTAATTTATATAATATATTACTATGATCTTGTGGCCTTTGGATTCTAATATAGGAATTGATATTTTTAAATGATTAATCAATACCATATTACCATTTTAAGAAATTTTTTAATTGTTAATATTTTTTCAAAATGAACTAATAATTTCATTATGTTTAAATGTTTTATTATGAGGTAAAATGAAATTTGACCTGTGACATGTTGTAAATTACAAGATTTTATGTGATATAAATAAGTAATTGTACGTGGAAATTTGACAAGTGGTAACATGTTATACCAATAATGGGTTGTTACATTACAATAAAATGACTCGTGGTTCCATGATAATCTAACTATGATTGGGTCCATGATATCCCTCCCATGTATTTAGTGTAGAAATTGACCATATGGTTATTCAATTTATAAGAATGGAATGTATTGTAGTCTACCACATGGTTATTACATTTATATTAATTAAAAGTATAATTATGTATCAAGATTCCTTTATTAGTTTCTTGGGATATCAATGGGGTTTAGGGTAATATAATGGTTACAAAAATCATAATTAATTATATTATTTTCAATGTAATATATTTATTAAATCTTAATGGTGACAAGTATTACATTTTGATTTTGTTTTCATGGAATAATAGGTATTCATTAGACAAATTATATTTCATCCCTTTTAATCCATAACTTATATTTTTGAGCTCATACATCATTTTTAAATGTTTCTTCACTAAATGGGTAGGGAAATGATTAGTTCATGTTGAGAATCATCAAAAACTTTAATGTATGTAAATATTTATTCTTTTAATTCTATTTATTTATATGGAATATATGGATACTGAGAATAAGTGTAATAATGTTATGTATGTGATTACTATGTATGATTTTTTTCAAATTATAAAAAACACTAAACATAAAATATCATTTAGTATAGATAGTGATTTATTCTTATAAAATAATTATAATATTTTTTGTGTAATGAAAGGTCCATATAGTTGGTTTTAGAGAAGGGTTTATATTACATTTTATATGATGATGTTTTCATGTTATGTGTTTCTAATTGATTTGGACAATATAATAGGTTATCACGTTTATGATTGATTATAATTTTAATGTCGTATACACAACATTAATTTTTTCATATGATATATTTTGAAGAGATTATTTTTCTTTTTGGAAGATGATAATTATTTTGGGAACTCTATAAGATTATATGAAACAAAATAACCTTGGATTTTATTTGAAGAACAATGGTTAATTATATTTTAGAAGAATAAAATATTTTACTGCGGATAAATGGAAATTCAGGTTATTTATTTAAATGGATATCATAGATTTGAGATTATATGATTTGAGAATATGCATTTTAATGTGATACTTTAAGAATCATTGATATTATTTGGAGATAAATGAAAAATTAATAGTGGATTACTATATGATCACTCTATAGTTAACATTCTCATTGAAATGTTATATTTCACTCTATATAATTCATTGAGATTTTTTCTCTACCATGTATATTTTTTCCTAAAAGGAAAACTAGTATGTGTTATTTTTGGTGAAATAGTACATTTCATTATCTCATTACAAATGTATGTTTTCTTAACCCATTATCTTAAGTGTGATTTCAACAAATGTATTTTGAATAGTCCAACCCTTGTATCTTAGACCCCGATCATAATAAGAAGTTTAAATTTATAAATGGGGGATAATGTAGAATACTTATATTTTATGAAAGAAATAGTACATTAGATAACATAAAAAATTTGTCACATTGAGCTTTATCAAAAAACTATATATTTATATAAATGTGTTAGTTATCAAAAATCATTTGTATTAGTGGGTCTGTATTAGAATAACTATATATTGTTTAAAATATGATTATAGAAAACATTTAAAATCACTAAATAGATTTTATAGGCATTTGATATGGAAAAAATACAATTTTATTCATAAAAGATGAATTTTATAAAAAAGACAGACTAGCATCCTTTTAATATAGGAATTGTTTTAAAATTAAATGTTGAAACACTTATAAATTTTTATTTTAAAAAATGTGCTAAATTTTTAATATCATAATATCAAAATTATCATTTGTTGATCCTGTGGTATTTTTATCATATTTTTTATATTTTGATGTATATTGATAAATACTACATCTTAATTGATAACTGAAATTTTCTCAAAATATTTTATAAAGTTTGATCATATTTTAAATTAGATTTATTATAAAATTATATAAATAATATATTAAATAATACAAATTTCATCATTTTAATCAATTTCATATTAAAAAATATATGTAAAAACATTTACATTTTTCAATATTTTCATTTCAAAATCATATTTTATCACCCTATAAACATGATTAATTCTCAATTAATTTTTTACACTTATATGTTTTGAATTTTCAAAATGGATTCAATATTTGGAATAATAATTTCAAAATTTATAAAATATATCCCTTTTGGACAATATGTTTAATAAATATACCAATTTTAATTACCATTTCAAACGATAATCATATAATTAAGGGTAAAATTAATAATGATAAGTTTGAAAAAATTACCCAAAAACATGTCCTAATTTTTGTTAAGGATTGACTATCGACCAAAAATCATTCTTGGGAATAATTTATGACCTTTTTTAGTCACATAAGTGACACTAACCTCTTATATTATTTTATTTTAATGAAATTTCATAGATTCCATACTCATATTTTTGATAAATAAAATATTTCAAATATATGAGTATTCAGAATAAATTTTTATGTGTAAGTATTTTATTGAAATAAAAAATATTTATATTCATTGTGGTATGTTTTTTATATTTTGAGATGAAATAATTATATTAAATGCTTGTAAATTGATGATGTCTTAATTTTTTCATTTATAGAATAATTAAATAAATGTTTTTGAAAATATTAAAATAAATATTATTTGATATAATGACTATCATACAGAAATTTTATAGAATAAATATATATTTAAATGATATTTTTTAATATTTATTACAAATTTATCTGGTTTTTTTGACCCATTTATTTTTCAAAGTAATGAATATAGTCAAAATTGAAATTAATGATATTTTTTAATAAGTAATATTTTATTAAATGATATAAAATTTATAAAATTATAAATATAAAATAATGTTTATGACATTGATTAAAATTAATCATTTATTCATTTATGGGTTATATTTTGGAATTTTATAGTATCTATATTAACCTTCAAAATGTAAAAACACATACTTTAATGGTAAGAGTTAAAAAGGTTAAAGAAAGTCTAAAACCAGAAGATAAGTGTAGAAAATGTTTCAAACCATATCAAATTTTTATTTTAGTGGATTATATATATCAATAACAATACTATATTTGAAATAAATATCATTAGGGCCATATTTAAATGTAAATTAATTTATATTAATTTATTATTTTTTGATATTACAAGTGTTCTACTCCCCTATATTATAAAATTGTATGAATTCATCCATTTTCATGACACATAATACACTATTTTATCACAAGATATTTACAAATACATTCTTATAATACCACCCCACATTATAGGAATATTTTTTTACTAATGATAAAATCCTTGGTTCTCTTAATGTGTTACAGAATGATGGGTTTTTAAAGATGATGTATCATTCAAAACAATGTGTTTCAATTTTGTTACGTCTGCCACATCTTTGAAATATTATTCAACGATAATGAAATAAAAAATCTAGTATCATATATATAATAACATGTTAATATGTTAATACCCCTACCTAATTATATCTTCATTTCCATTACATTTGTAATTATGATATCTTTTTTTTTGAACGGTGAACTACCACCTCACAAGGAGATGAAATTTGTTTTCCACCAACATCTACCAAGGCTACTTATAAATATGCATGTAATTATTATATATGATATTAAATTATTTTTTATAAATATTAAAATATAATATATGATTTATTTTCATATATTTCCATGTAAAAAATCATAATCCCTTTTGTGATTACATGTGAATTATCACCTCCATGAATATATGTGGTTTTTTTGTGTCACCAATGACTGAAAATTAACTTTTTATTATAAAATCGCATTTTAGGGAAACTGAGAAACTAGTCCCAGTTAATCTAGAGGTGAACCCTCATAGGAGAAAGCTAAAACACCAAAGCAAAGCCTTAGCCTATTAGTTCTTTTCTTTCTTTAATGATTCCATTTCATAATCCAAAACTTCGATGCTGGGTCGTTACCAATAACATCTTCAAGACAATGCGCCATTTTTCCCAGGATTGAACATACTCTTCTTGGATGATTTTTCCATAATTGAAGCCTCTCATCTGGATCATATCTTGTTAATCGATCCAATTTTCCTGCTCACTGTTGACCACCACTTCAATAGGTCTCTCCATAATCTCCCCCTCTTCATGTGTTATGTTGACAGAAAGGAATTCCTCCACTGTATCTTCCTTATAGTGGATTATAAGTTCTTTAGAATCCTTTTTCATTCCAAGGAATTTATCCTTGTTGCTGTTTTCCTAGACTATAACTTGAGGCTTCTCCTACAAAAAAACCGTGATTTCCGAAGATATATCCTTCTCACCTGATTTTTATTTTTACCTGATCGTGTTTCCATAGGTTTTGGTAAATTGGAGTAGTACTTTTTTCCTTTCCCCTTCTTCTTCCTAGGTGTTTTCATATCGTCAAGAGCCTTAGTCTCCTCCTCTGACTTCACACCTTCTGTAATTCCTCCATCCAGATCATTACACGAATAATATATATAAGTATACATATATTTTTGAAATGAAATTAATTATATTATTATCATTCAATATATATAAAATGGTACTTAAATTATTTATATGATAATCATTGAAAATTTTAAATGTAACTCATGTGTACATTAAACCAAAATTCTCTATGATCTAATGTATTTCATTTTCCATAGACAAAAATAATGGTTTACATTAAAAGTATAGTTTATTTACAAAAATTAAAATCATAACATTAAATTTTTTCTAGTGAAAATGAAATAATGAACTCTTTGACCATTGTATACCTACACACATTATTTTCTATATGTGAATAGAATACTATCAAAATGTCTGATGTGAACATAAATAATTATCTAATTTCTATAATGTGGTAATATTTAAAATAAATGGAATAATAAACATTAAAAGGGTTCTCAATAATTTAATTAATAAACATAATATCACTATACTAGTATATAATTACACATGATATAATCTAGATTCAAGGTATGTGAATTATTTACTCAATTTACATTAATTGAGTTAAACATCTACTTCATTGATTATATAAAGATAATATTTGATTTAGAATGAGTTTTTTATTATATTTTATTTTATTTCCCCTAGAGGTATCTTTATTTATAGAAAATAAGCATAATATATTCTTTTTTATAGAATAAATGATATTTTTAGGGACTTCATTTCAATATCCTTTCATATATACATATATGGATGTTATACACCAACCATCTTTTATGATATGTATATAAAACACCGTTGATAAATCATTTCATGAGTTTATGCATTCTTGGGTAATTTAATTTTTTTTATAATTATATTTTTTAGTAGGGCATATGATTCAAAATTTTCAAAGTGGTATGAGAAACATTGATTTAAAAGTATCTATTTAAATGTTCACATATTAAATTTCAAAGTCATTTCATCCATGTCAATATTAGAGATATTATTTTATATATTTATTTATATGGAAATAAAATTTTGATAAATGATAAGTTAGGTCTATTTTGAATTTAATTCAATGATTTTCAAAAATTATACTTTTTTTATTTCTATAAATAATATTTGACTTTATTTTCAAATAACAGAAAGATTGTACTTTTTAATGTATACAATAAAAAAATTTATCATCTTCAATGTGATTTATATTCCTCAATAATTCATCATGATATTAAGTGAAAATGAAAACCATATTTACCTTATATATATATATATATATATATATATTTGGTAATGGGTTTTTTAAAATGGACCCATAATTTTAATAACATGAAAGGTTTTCTTATTTAATAAAATGAAATTTTAATAGTTACATGTTGAAAATTAAAAGCATAAATGTGATATTATTTAATAATGTTACATGGAAATTTGATATGTGATTTATGGTAAATAAATTAAAGGAGGTTATGTGAAAATATAATGATCGATGGGTCCATGATATCCCTCCAACGCATTGCGTATGGATGTTAGCAATACGGTATTTAAATTTAAAATAATTACATAAATAGAAGTTAGATTCAAGGTTATTCTATGTGTATGAATGAAAAGTATACTTATACCCCAAGATACCAATAAAAATTATATATTATTACAATGGTTTTTAATGTAATATTATTAATATATAAAGGGTAATCATTCAACATAGCATTTTATTATTATAGAGAGGGTAATCAATGAGAATATTTTCAAAATAATCTGTTTAATACTCCATAAGGGTGAAAAGTTTTACATTATGACAATGTTTTAATCGGTGTTTAGGTTTTTATAGGATTCATTATTTTTATTCTTTTGGTAATTCTTAATGAAATTTCTTTCTCTTACAACATTCTTAAACCAAATTCAAAATGTTATTATTGGAAATTTTGTTTGTATATTGAAATTCAGGGATACTTTTCCTAAAATAAATAATATTTCTTTAATGATATTTATTTGGTTTAAAAATGGATAATGAGTATAAGATTTAATTTGTAATGAATGAATTTAAATTGTAAAGGTATTTAAATATTAAATAAAATCCATTATTATATGATATTTTTTGAAACAATGTTGTTTTTATTTTTAAAATAACAAGGATATGTTTTATTTAATTGCAGGTCATTATATAAAGAATACATGTAGCAGTATGATCAAAAATTGTAATAGTTATAAATCGATGGGAATGGTCTAGAAATATGTTAATATGATTCTAATTTAGTATTTGATAGAATATCGACATCATCCTCTCTCCAAATAAAATATATTTTATTCTTTTGATACTTTATCCATGACAAAGACAATGAAATAGTTGTAAAGTTATTGGGTATTAAAAAAATCACATCCTCACCAAATATAAATTAATATATATAACACCTCATCAAAGTATAAAAATATAAATATTTCCTCATGAATACATTAAAGTTTCCTTTATACTTGAATCATTAAAATCTTTCATAATCTTATGGTAACAATAGAATTATCATAAACCATCCATTTCAATAGAATCCTTTAAGTAAAACTCAATGTTCTCATCATGAGTACTATATTTTTCTTAATGTTTTATCATTTAAATCATATATTATCAATTATAAAAATATATCAACATTACAATGAAATCCTTATTAGATTTATTCATAATGATATTAAGATATTTTAATTTTCATTACACACATTTCTCATTTTACATTAGTAAAACAATTTAATGAGGCATATGAACAAACTACTAACTCCACCAATAAATTGGTTTTATTCTCATTAACACCATTAAAGGATAGTTATTAGAATATTTTATCGGAAATATATTATTTTCTGTTAAATTATTATATATTTTCTTAAATAATTTAACATTTTATTAACAATTTTATCAACAGACTATTGTTTCTAATGTAACAATTAAAAAAATAATTCTCTGAGAAATACAATTTATTCATAATATGTAATGGGTTCATATCCACAAAAGTTTTATTTTTTTTATTTAAAATAAGAATATATCACACTAATAAACATAATTTATTATCAATATTCTTTTTTCCTATATATAAGATAACTTAACCACATCATAATCATCCAATAAATTATAGTATGTTTTTTTGGGTTAGATTTACCACCAACATTAAAAATAATATAAATTAATATGCAGAATTAATATACAAAATTTTATAATAATAATATAAGATAAAATGACAAAATAATGTGTTTTTCTATAATGGTAACATTGGTGTTCAAATTATCTATTAATATACAATAAATAATTTGTAAAAATTAATTATGTCATGCTTATAACTGATTTTTGCATCATGGATCATAGAAAAACTCTTCTTGAATGAAATAATAATGTTATGATTTATTATAAGTCATAATTTTATGTTCTTTTTATTTTATATGAATTATTAAAATCTGGGGAAGAAAAAATAATGGAACCACAGTGACATTATTATTTCAAAACCATCAACATTACCATCACCTAACAATGAAATTTTTTTAAAACTAAATAATATAAATATTATAAAATAAAAATAATTTTATCGTATAAATTTTAATATTCCATTATAAGGAAATAAAATATATGATTAATATAGTACTTTTTTGGACATGATATCAGTACATGTTTGAAAAATCATGATTACATAGTTATAGTAATTTTATCTCAATTATGTTTCCTTGAGAAATTAATCATATTCAATTTTTATTATATAATATATGAATTGGATATGGATTTAAATCACACACAAAAAATTAGATCCTACGTATTTACAAATTCATCTCATGTTCTACATTCCATGAATTTTCAATTTGAAACACTAGAATTTGTATCTGCATTAAAATAAATGGTGTCTCGAACTATATTAAGGATGTATCAATTCAATAGCTATATTTACTATAAATAACTTCCCATTTTCTCAACTTACTAGATTTCATGGAATTTAGAACTTTTAATGATTTTTTTCAATAGTCAAGGTCTGAAAGTGACTCTCAGTGTTTGGTTTATTGGATCATTATATTCATGTTCTTGGTGGATTAATTTCAATATGTCACATAAGTTGGTACCTTCTTGCTTTGGGTATTTTCAATATACCCATCAAATGGTATATATATTAGTTGTGTTTTTTTCTAGGATTCCATTGATTTATTCCCTATGATTTCTAATTCATTTGACCATAGAATCAATATTTGAATATAATGTCCATATGTAATCATATCTAGCTAGTTTTATGTTTCTAGAACTATTATGATTCGTAAATCATTAAGAATATCCCACAAATATAGACATAGATCTTAGAGAACCATTTATTCTATTAACACCTTAATATTGTGATGATTTTTACCAATATTATAATACTTCCATAATATATATTCATTGGATATCACATTTTTTACTTCTGATGAGTTCTTGAAAATAATTATTCCATATTCAAAATAGAAATTCTTAAAACCCTAGAAAATAAATTATTGTGCTTGAGACCTATAATCCCTCTTCTCATTATAATTTTAATGATTCTGGACATAGTAATGTCAGATAAATACTTTTAGATATTTAATTTAACAATCCTTCTAGACATATAGGATTTTAGATGATAGTACAAAATTTGTGAAGATAGACACAGGTAGATCGAAGAGGAGACACAATTCATGGACACTAAAAAAATTATAAGACCATTTATGTATCCTTATAATCCTTGATTATTCCACCAATATCTAGTTTATCCTTTAAAAAATCTAACATTTAGAAGTGTACCTTATACATTCACCATATAGGATATCCTATTTTCCATGAAATACTTCAATGACTCCCTATATCGATTCTTTTACCCTTTATCTAATGATAAGTATTTCACACCATATTCAACAATTATCCCCATCATAGTTATAGATTAGAATAATATTATACGGTGCATATAATTTTTCATGACGAGGTACATATACATTTTCTATATTTATCACAAATGAGGGATATATAGGAGGGTTATCCATTGCGATAAATAACCAAAGATAATACACATACATCCATATAGACCAACTCCAAAAAATTATGATTTTTTATGATACATTACAATGTATGGTAAAAATAAATCATTTTTCAAATTTAATTATAAAATCATCAGGTATACATCATCATTTTCAATTTTTGTTGACTATTATCATAAATTTCTCACTCTAATTCCCCAAAAATATAATTGATAGCACTGATAATTTTTCCAATTTAACATATATCACATCCTTAAAAATGCATGTATGATATAAATTCGCATTATTCACTTAATTTTATATAACCTTAATGTATTATTAAATCATCTATTCAATAATAATATATTTTATATTGAAATAATTATTCTCGTATAATACTATAAGGATTACATTTTCCTTATACTCGTTTTTTAACATACATAAAACAAATTCAATGTCTTTATATTCCTTATAACGATTAAAGATTCAAATTTATTACACATATTAAGATCTTATTTATTGTAATGATCCACCATTTTGTATCTTTCATAAATATAGTGACTTAAAATTCATCTTAGGAATGTAGAATGAAATGATATTCTAGTGATGTTCAATAAAGTCCAAAGAAAACTACCAAAAAATTAAGGATAACCAGTCCATATATTATGACATTAGATTTCAATATCCACATCAAAATAATTATATATTGGATTCCCCAACCCCCTGACTATAATAATTATTAAGGAAACCCTTCCTCCTATTGTATGATTGCAGGGAGTACCTTTTTTTGTCCTACCACTATAGTGGTTTCTCTATCCATTTCCCTTCATATGATTTTTCCCAATACAAAAAATATATATTAGTTTTTCTAAATATAAAGATTTATAATATAAATAAATCTCTTTCTAATAAATTTTCCCATTTCTGATTATATATATATATATATCTTTCATAAGCCCTATGTTAGTCTTTATATTAAAATTAATCAAAATGGTTACCATAAAATCCCACAGTTATTATTCATACATTCTATTTAAAATGAAATCTGAAACTAGAAAATCTAGTTTTATTCTATTTTTTCATATATTTATATAAATATATTCATTAGTTTTAATGTTATCTTAACATCCCAGATTTTAGAATTCACATTCCATTGTATTGAAACCTACGTTGACCCATATTAATAATTATCAATACAATATCATATCCCATGACTTATTACGTTCATCTCGAAACCATTCAATAAAATACCAAGATCATTTGATATAATATTTCCATTTATATTCATTTTATGTAACCAAAAATACATTCCATACGTCTTATATAATCATAACATACTCTAATTCAAAAAAATTGATATGGAAAATGTGAACTCTCACTAAAATATAACCAATGATATATATAGTGAAAAGGAACATATTAATGATGTTATGATATAATGCTAAGGGAAATTAAAATTCTATAAAACTAAACTCTAATTCAACTTGGCTAGGGATAGATTATCCAAAAACTACATCGATAGTTATGATAAAATATTATTGTTTTATTTTAAATTCTTATTAAAAAATTATCATATAACAATTGAAATTTATTGGGTAGAATAAATGGTCGAACCCAAATTTACCCTACAGGTATGCGGTCGTTGTAGTACAGGTAGGGGTCGAATCCACAGGGACCGAAGAAGAAACCTAGAGACACTCTGATTTTGGAAGGATTTGGCTATGGAGTGGCCATATATTTGGATTGATTTTATTTGAATAACTACTGATTTAATTTAAAGAAAATAAATTAAAACATACACTTACTTAGTCTAAAACAATTAATGGAGATGAGTTGATCCTAAGTTGTTACTGGGGTTAGATTGGATGTATTTATTATCTTATAACGTTCGTTTCACTAATTCAAGACATATCTACAAAATGATATAATTCCTCAACATCATTCACCAATTTAATCCCTAAAAAATTCCAAGGCTAATCATCAATGAACTTAGAGGATCAATTTAATGATCACTCCAAGGAATTGGATCGTACTAGCACTCGAAATGTGTTATTGTTAAAGTTGGCGAAGATGAAGAAGAAATTAATCATCGAATGGAAATATTAAATTAATGAATTGATTACAGAATTTTAGATCATAAAATAACATCCAATCTTCCCCATTCAACTCCCTAGGACCAACCCATATGGGTTTAGCCCTCCATTTATGCTATTAGATAAATGGAAGCGGGAAGTCGACTTAAAGAAGCTGAATTGGAGAAGAAAAATAAAACAATGAAACGATCACTCCACCGTTGTGTGAATAAATTCACAAGTGCTGGTGAGAATAAATTCACACCTTAAAGCAAAAGTATCAAAGTGATAAGAATAATAAAAGAAAAATAGGAAATGAAGAACTTTTATTGAGAACTAATGTGATTCAAATAACTTACATGAGAATGAAGAACGATTACAACATCAAATGGACAGCAAAACATTACAATGAAACAAAGCATCCAAGATGATAAGAAAAACTTCCACCACTATTAAATTCACCAATAGCTCCTTATATAGGAATATTAGGAGCCTTAGGTCCATACCCCAATAATTAATTCACCCCCGAACAATAAATAGAGTCAAAATGAGTGTGAATAATCAAAAGGAAATTGACGTTTCGAAGTTGACCCGGAAAACTGTCCAGATTCGTCCTCCATTTTGACGTGTGCGTTTGACACTTCATATGGCCGAATCAGAAGGTGTCATAAATATAAAATCTCTTAATCCATGTGTCTTATAGAAGCTCTAAAAATTTCAGGACATTTGGCTCATCCGTTTTAATGTTATGGTCTAAATGGTGGGACGGATTTTTGTGCATTAATGACGAGTCCACCATTTAAATCTCAACTTCAGATCCATTTATCATCATGAAAACATCAAAATTAGCTCCGGAAATAGTTTAATAAAATTATCCTCATATTTGTATCTTTATACTTTATAAATTCGAGCTTCATTGGGCCTGGTTTCTAGGCCCCACATTTGTTTGATGGGCCTTAGGCCCATTATGCTTTTTCCAGCATGTTTCTGCCTTCAGGTGCAAAATTCTCCATCTTCCTTTGGGATTCATCCATCGGACCTAAAAGATAAAATGTTCCAAACAAAGTGATAAATCATATCCCAAAATTTAAAATTAAAATGATGAATATTGTAATTTCCACAAGAAAATTATTGAGTGGGCCCAAATTGACATTTTAAGCATGAATTTCACAATGATGGGAAATGAAGTTCAATTTCTGAATTGGACTTTAATTGATGTTTATGAACTTTTAAACACATTAATATTAAGAACTTAAAAATGAATATTAGCCACTTTCAGTGACTAATCACACCCCCCAACTTGAGTTTTGCTAGTCCCGAGCAAAATAAATTACAAATATGAAATCCAAATCCCCTTTTCCAAAACCATTTAAATACACATTACTCACCCAAATATCTAATACCAAAAAAAATATGAAAACTCATAAAAATCATTTAAAACAAGCTAGGTCCATAAGCATATCCCAAGACCAAGCCCATTCCTTTGTTCAAATTCATCGCCACATTTCATCCAATTCCAATTAAGCATGATAAAGTGTTGTGCATCATAAAAGATATGGGGCCCATTTTATTGTTCAAGGGGAAAAAATGGAAGCGCTAGGTGGGAATCACATTAAACCTTAAGATGAGTATCTTTTTTTTTAATTTTTTTGATTTTGATTTTATTTTTTTTAACCACGATAGATATGAAAAGACTAACTCTGGGCAAGACAACTATGGAGTCACGATCCCCAAGTGCTGGACGCCACACATATTGTCAATTTCATACTCTACAATAGAGATATAAAGCCTAACTCTGGGCAAGACAACTATGGAGTCACGATCCCCAAGTGCCGGACGCCACGCATTTGGACAAAACATTGCTCTATGTGGTCTTTTTTTTGTTTTTTTTTTTGTTTTTTGTTTTTTTTTTTTGTTTTGTTTTTTTTTTAATACTCAAATTAAACTAAAAGTGACCCCAGAACCCTATGCTATAATGAAAGGGACCCAAGAACTCAAATTTACACCCACAGTCCAAAAGACGCGCATTGTGGCATTTTTATTAAGAGGATGAAAATGTAAACTTTCAAAAATCATATCGGACAACCGCACTTTCCAAAAACTATGCTCATGAACTTAAACATGCATTAAAATCAGAATCAAGGCATGCAAAATTTATTTGATATCCAATTTTAGAGTTTGCAATGTGTCGTTATCATGTTTATGGTTAATGTAATTTTTTTTTCATGCATGTTCTTATTCAAAATAAAAATCCTTTTTTATCCCCCCCCTCAACTTAGAATAACACTGTCCCCAGTGTTTAAAGAAGAAAAAAAAAGTTAGAAGGGGGTAGGAGAGGAGTTCAAAGATAAAATTGAGAATGAAAAACATGGAACAAATTCACCTGGTTTTTAAAGTTGAGGTTCATGATGATCCAAATTACTCCTTTGATCTCTTTGGGGATGTAGGCACCTCCTTGATTGAACATGTATCACCCAAAATAGTTCCTGAACCATAAAAAGAAGGACAAAGAAGACAAAACAAACAACACAATGATTTATTTAATTCCAAGTACCATCATTTTCATGTTTTTTTAAATCAAACTAATGATACATTGTCTTCTTTAAATTTATGGGTAAGGTATTACTTAGGGATCACACCGCGTGACACGGATGAATACGGTGCTCCCCTTTCATACCCATCCATACTCATAAAATAAGAACAGTTCAAGAGTCTAATTTTTTTTAACCTACAAAAACATAAATAAAACAAACTGATGATACATTGTCTTCATTAAATTTCTGGGTAAGGTATTACTCAGGGATCACCCCACGTGACATGGATGAATATGGCGCTCCCCGTTCGTACCCATCCTTACTCATAAAAGAAGAATAGGTCAATAGATTATGGTAATTTATTATATGAAAAATAAAATGATTCAAAATAATTAGAAAACATGAATACCATGGGTTGCCTCCCATGCAGCGCTTTTGTTTAACATCGTTAGCTCGACTTAAACCCCCCAACTTATCCAATTCCAACTTTCAACATTTTTAGGACCCCATTTTTATCCAACTCAACAAGATTCAGATTAGGCCTTTTTTTATAATTTTTTTCATGTGAAATCCCATGCTTAACAATGAGTGTGAAAGTCCAAGGAATTTTGGTAATGGTTGATTGAGTTTCATTTTGAGTATTTCCTAATATTTCAAGGTTCATTCCTACTTTGGGAGATTCTTGATGAAAATGGATGATAATTAAATGGTCTAGGTTTTCATAAATAGAGGGATTCTTGAGTGGGGAAGGAAGGATTATAATGTTGAGTTCAGTTTCATTGAATTTTCCTAAAGAAGAATGATAATTTGAATAAAAAATGGTGTCTTCTTTAAAAAAAATTGAAAGAATTGGTTCTTTTTGAAAAGATGATTCATCCCCAAAATTTTCCATTTGAATTTCATGAGTGGGTATAGACAAAATATTCGCTATATCTCCCAATGGTTCAATGATCGGTGATTCTAAAAAATTCTTATTGGAGAAATATTCTGAACACTCAATCCATGAAGACAAATTTTCCCCTTGTGAATCCATAAAATTAATTTCCTCTTGATTTAACCACCCATCAACAATTCTTTTATTATCTTCAACTATCCCAAATCCAATGGTTGGTTCTTCAATAAAGGCATGAGGGGTTTGTGTGTTACAAGATTCTTCTATCAATATTGAGTAAGGGATGGTTTGAGTGGGAATGGGGTCCACACAAGTTTTAATGCTTTGAAGTTCTTGTCTAAAACTTGATACCTCTGAATTCATTTTTTCCATTTGTTCACACAATTTTTGAAGAATTGTTTCAGGATTAGGATTGATAGATGTTTTGACATCATGGAATTCCTCATTATTCATCTTTTGAATCATTCTTGATAGGTATGGAAATTGATCTTTTAAACCTTCATCATTACAAATTTCGTTCATGTTATCAGGGGTGGGGTATTCATTCAAAGGTTGATTAAAAAAGGTTGGTGATTCCCAATGTGAATTTTCAAACTGATTCCATCCTGAGTTTGTGAAGGTATATTGTTGATTATACTCCATTGGATTTATTTGAAAATTTGGAATCGTGATTTTCAGGAGTCAAAAAAAAGAAATGGGAAAAGAGAAGAGAAATGGGGATGAGAAAATAGAAATGAGGGAGAATAGAAAGATATTCTAAGGTGACTTACTTGGTCCCCGACAACGGCGCCAAACTTTGGTCGAACCCAAATTTACCCTACAGGTATGCGGTCGTTGTAGTACAGGTAGGGGTCGAATCCACAGGGACTGAAGAAGAAACTGAGAGACACTCTGATTTTGGAAGGATTTGGCTATGGAGCGGCCATCTATTTGGATTGATTTTATTTGAATAACTACTGATTTAATTTAAAGAAAATAAATTAAAACATACAATTACTTAGTCTAAAACAATTAATGGAGATGAGTTGATCCTAAGTTGTTACTAGGGTTAGATTGGATGTATTTATTATCTTATAACGTTCGTTTCACTAATTCAAGATGTATCCACAAAATGATATAATTCCTCAACATCATTCACCAATTTAATCCCTACAAAATTCCAAGGCTAATCACCAATGCACTTAGAGGATCAATTTAATGATCACTCCATGGAATTGGATCGTACTAGCACTCGAAATGTGTTATTGTTAAAGTTGGCAAAGATGAAGAAGAAATTAATCATCGAATGGAAATCTTAAATTAATGAATTGATTACAGAATTTTAGATCATAAAATAACATCCAATCTTCCCCATGAAACTCCCTAGGACCAACCCATAAGGGTTTATCCCTCCATTTATGCTATTAAATAAATGTAAGCGGGAAGTCGACTTAAAGAAGCGGAATTGGAGAAGAAAAATAAAACAATGAAACGATCACTCCACCTTTGTGTGAATAAATTCACAAGTGCTGGTGTGAATAAATTCACACCTTAAAGCAAAAGTATCAAAGTGATAATAAGAATAAAAGAAAAATAGGAAATTAAGAACTTTTATTGAGAACTAATGTGATTTAAATAACTTACATGAGAATGAAGAACGATTACAACATCAAATGGACAGCAAAACATTACAATGAAACAAAGCATCCAAGATGATAAGAAAAAATTCCACCACTATTACCTTCACCAATAGCTCCTTATATAGGAATATTATGAGCCTTAGGTACATACCCCAATAATTAATTCACCTCCCAACAATTAATAGAGTCAAAATGAGGGTGAATAATCAAAAGGAAATTGACGTTTCGAAGTTGACCCGGAAAACTGTCCAGATTCGTCCTCCATTTTGACGTGTGCGTTTGACACATCATATGGCCGAATCCGGAGGTGTCATATATATCACATCTCTTCCTCCATGTGTCTTCTAGATGATATAAAAATTTCAGGACATTTGGATCATCCGTTTGAATGTTATGGTGTAAATGGTGGGACGGATTTCTGTGCATTAATGACGAGTCCACCATTTAAATCTCCACTTCAGATCCCTTAATCATCATGAAAACATCAAAATTAGCTCCGGACATAGTTTAATAAAACGATCCTCGTGTTTTTATCTTTCTACTGTATAAATTTGACCTTCATTGGGCTTGGTTTCTGGGCCCCACATTTGTTTGATGGGCCTTAGGCCCATTATGCTTTTTCCAGCATGTTTCTGTCTTCAGGCGCAAAATTCTCCATCTTCCTTTGGGATTAATCCATCGGACCTAAAAGATAAAATGTTTCAAACAAAGTGATCAATCATATCCCAAAATTGAAAATTAAAATGATGAATATTGTAATTTCCACAAGCAAATTATTGAGTGGTCCCAAATTGACATTTTAAGCATGAATTGCACAATGATGGGAAATGAAGTTCAATTTCTGAATTGGACTAAAATTGATGTTTATGAACATTTAAACACATTAATATTAAGAACTTAACAATTAATATTATCCACTTTCAGTGACTAATCAATAAATTATCTAAAATAAACCAATTATATGAAATCTGAAACATGTAAAAACATCTGAACCTATGAAACCACACCAATACTCTAACATTCGGAAAGAATATACATAAGATATGTTAAAGAATTATGATACTATGAGAAAAATAAATTAATAAATAAAAATAAACAAGGATAAAATTTTCATTTAAATCCATGAGGAGAATGATTTTTAAAAATATTCAAAGGATTTACTAGATGAGTATGTGGATCAAATCATCAATCTATGTTATAAGTACGGACACCCTACTAATATATGATTCATATTGGTTCATTCATTGGAAAATACATAATAACTACATGAATATATTTCCTTATAATCCGAGTGATATTTAATAACCCTTCATTTCATTAATTTCTCCCATGAACCAAAATTTCTCATCTAGGAATCAAATCATTTATTAGATATCACTCTATTCCATAGTCTATTCTTAACATATGTCAATGTTTTTTTAAAAATGCATTGGCTTCATGTAAAACTTTTTTCATGTTTCAACCAGTAATTTTATCATCTATTCCTACATTCTTTATTCTACGCCACTATTGGCATAAGGTTTATGAAAAAAAAGGCTCCTAAAAGTACATTATCCTTTTGTCTAATTTCTGTTTACCTTAAAGTTGATTCATAAATTTATTGATAATTAAATTATATAAAATTATACATAGCTCATATATAAAATGTATTATATCATATATCCAATATGTTTCACCCTGTACCAACTCAATTGTTGGGAGAAATATATCCTTAGTGAGGTGTAAGTGACCTTAAAATAAAACATTACTATAGCTGTCTCACTGATACTCACACAGACCCACACTCTTAGACTAGAAAATAAAAAAAAATTATATTATATATTATATATAAAAAATAGTATACAAAATAAATAAATCTTTTTTAAAAAAATTTATCATTCATTATTGAATACGATTCATATATAACCTCCAAATTCCAATAACCATAATATAGGTTCATTGTGGATATGATCATTTAAATACATATTTAGCAACAATGTGAACATTTATCACAATTAATAAAACATTATAACCTCTAAAGACATATTGGTTGTTATTATATTATTCATATCATGTGGAATGGAATTTTGAAGAAAGACTTGACCCAAACACTACATAAGTAAAAAAATAATATTGATAAGTCATGACATGTTAGATCGTAATCATGTGAGAAAACATGATCAAGAGATGCATATTTTTATTAAATGAACATGGAATTATAAATGTTTTCCATAAATCCTATTGGAGGCTAACATAACATTAAACAAATAAGCACATAACATTGAATAATAATGAGATGGAATGAGACAATAATTATAAGACCTAGAACATAACACATTCATATAACATAAAATATTACTGTGAAATTTTAGGGTAATATAAGATATATTTAAAATGAGGATTAATAATAGAATGTGAAATAAACATAAAAATATATGATAATATCATTGTAAATAGACACAGTCAAGTCCACTTGTTATTATCTCACTAAGATAGAATATGTAAATTATCTTCTATATGTTCCATTTTCACAAAAATATTTAAAACATTATCCAATTTATTAGAGGGAAAATTTTGTAACCCATACATACAATTAAAATCCTTCATGAATTTTTGATCTATAGGGGATAATTCATTTGTCATATCAGAAATAACTGATGTAATTAAAATGATATTTACCAAATTTCAAAATGGTCTCAAATAAAATGGTATCATGTGTTTGATAAGATGATTCCAAAAATTCTTCCCTACAAAAGAAGGAATATATTTATATCCCATATATAGTAATCATGAAAATTACTTCATATAAAAATTGGAAAGAGTAAAATGGTATTGAAATATAAATAATATTTTTCAAAAAAAAATTACATTAGTGTAAATATTATTAAATTTTGAATCACTTCCAAAAGTAATTTTCAAGAATGTAACATGAATAATATTTGAAACAAAATTATTTTGAAAGTATCCTAAATAATGAATCCTTGAAAATAAAATAATTTAATAATATAATATGATGTGTATGAATAATATTTTGTACATTCAAAATAAATAAATATGAATATTTTAAAACATATTTATTTTAATACATATTACTAGAATCATATAAAATCATTCCATTAAAAATTGGCATGGTGAAAAATAAAGACCACCAAAAATAATACTTCTTTGTGTTCCAAAGTAAGAACCTAAAATATTTGTTGATAGAAATAAAATGGAATTATATGATAAAAATATACTATATATTATATTTATTATTCTCAATAATAATAAAATTTTCATAAAAATTAAACTCATCCACTAGGAATAATTCCTATATAATGGGATTTACCATATAAGGAATAGTGAATTTAAATATTAAATATTTGTATTGATGAAGAATAAAAAACAAGAAGAAAATATTTAAAGTATAATGATAATAAATCAATGAGAGGGTGGAGAATTAAAAACACCAGTTTTTATAATTGTACCTTTTTAATCAGTATTACATGTAATGAGAGAATTTGATATGTATTTATAAATCATTTAATGTTTATGAATATTTTGATAAAAAGATGACCATATAGAAGTATATCACCATAAAAAAATTTAATTGGTCAAAATGAAATAATTTATTAAGAATAAAATTGAGATGAGGATCATATATCGTTTTATCTAATATTCTATAAAGTTTCTCTAGTCTCATTGGCAATATCGCTTATTCACTTGAGAATTCTTTCAGAATGGACGAATGAATTATTTCTTTTTTGTATCATGGGGTTAAAAGATTGAATTGGATTATATAATTTTTAACTAGTGAATAGAATCATTGAATAATATAATAACTATATGAGTTTTTATTTGGTGCAATTGATCATGTTTTATATGTGCAAACAGTGGTAACATTATTGGAAATTTAACATAATTGATGGATAAATTTGTCATAAAATAGAAATTTATTGAGTTATGTATAAATATTATGGTGATATTTTACATTATAACATTGTACACTATTAAATGTAAAAGTACTAAGGGTCATATTATTTTTAATAAATTTTGTTCCAGTGTAGATTACTTCTTCTAACCC
The DNA here is from genome assembly GCA_963277665.1 of Viscum album. NCBI lineage: Eukaryota > Viridiplantae > Streptophyta > Magnoliopsida > Santalales > Viscaceae > Viscum > Viscum album. The sequence goes on along the minus strand of OY728162.1, from coordinate 593,059,496 downwards.
CTTATTAACATAGATTAAATTTTTTCACTATGGAACAATTTTTACTATGACTATAATATATCCTGTTTTGATGAATTTAAATTTTATCAATCCAATATTTTGTCTAATGTGATCCAATTAATTATAGAATTTGGAAAATAATATTTTTAAAATATAATATATGAAATATAGGAAAACAATTTGTGGATATGTGAATTTTAAACTATTAATTGTTCTTAATCATATTTACTATAAATTTATAAGTAATTCACTATGAATAAAAAAATTATAGTTATTTGTATGTTTTATATGTCCTCAATCCCATATTCGTGGCTTGGGATATTTTGTTTTGTTGAAATTAGAGGTGGATATCATCTTCAAATCCATCAACAAAAACTCCCCTATGTTATCGATTCTTAGGCCCCATAATTGGCATTTCATCCCTTCCTACATCTCCCTATTTGGTTGGAGTAGTTTTGATTAAATTAAAATTTTTGTTTCAAGACTTTTTAGTTCTTGGTTATTAATAATGATGGTGGTTTACTGGAAAATCTAGATGCTGAACCCATCTACCCAGAGTTTTTCACTCTGGACCTCCCTACTAAGATTCTCTTTATAGAATCCAATTTTCTATATCCCCAATTTTTTGGGTGACCGTCATTATCTCTTTTAAATAGATCCCAGTCATTATTAATGTTTCTATTTCTGATTGACCAATATAGTGGTGGTTAGTTTGGATGTAGGTTTATCTCATTTCATCTTCGGTAGGATTTTTTTGAAAATATAATGATGTTTCAAAGGAACTAGTTGATGGTTTTTATTTCAATGTTTGTTATTATTGGAATTCATTAACACGCCTTCATTATAGTTGTTTATGTCAGTTTCATTATCCCAGTTGGTTAGGTTGGTCCATTGTTATACATAAATTTCCAAGTGTGATGTTTTAGTTGAGGGAGATGACGGTCCATGCATAAATAATATCATACTATTTAGTCTAAGTCATCTTCAACCACTTCCCCTACTTCAGGATCATTACCCCTATTTAAGATGGTCTCATGTTATGTATTCTATTTTATTATTATTTAGGGTGTTTCATTTTACCTTGAGGTGTATAATATATTTTGTTCTGTGTTTTCTCCATTATGATCTAACTAATGGTTTTTTTGTTTATACATACTGGTTTCTATTCATAATTGACCATTGTTTTTGTTTTTTGGAAGATGTATTTTATGATACCATCTCACTAGTGTTCTTTTTCTTCTAGATTAATAATTAATTATTATAATTTATTATTCATATTAGATTCCATTATGAAAATTTATTTTCAATGGTGAAGGGAGTATGATTAGTTTTGGATGACATATTTTCCTAGGTAACAATGTGTTGTGTTGTGGTCTGTGTACTAAGCTTGTGGATTTATCGTTAGTTTATTTATTCCTTTTTTTTATAATTTTTTTTAAAAATCAACAATGTAATGCTAATATTATAATATCATTAAAATATAAACAATAAATTAAGATATATATTTTATTGATGATGCATAGTTTCTATATAATGTATAATATCTTATCTTTAGGGTTACTGGACAACCATTTTTAGTTATTTTAGTAGAGGATTAGTAGATTTGGGAATCCCACCCCCATTTAATTTTAAATCCACCTCCTTTCTAACACTCCCCCATTGGAAGCATGCCCAAACAAATGGCTTACGTATTTTGATAATTCTTTATTATGTTAATTTTATAAAAAAACCAGTGGGATAAAAACAGAATTAAGGAAAATTTTTCAGTCACATATAATCCCAATAAATGTAACATTATATTAAAAAAAATTCAATCTTTGGATTTCTAAATTATGTAATATCATCAAAATATCAAGTTTTGTAGTGCCTTTGTTAATAAATATTCAATGTTTTCACTTGATTTATCCTATTTCTTGTTGATATCTCTATTCATCATTATATCTTGTATGAAAGATAAACTTTTTAGGGATATGATCATTCAGGATGAACCATTCAATAAACTATGTGATGAATGAATTATTATCTTGGAATAAAAATTATGGGATGGTATCGATAAGAAATCCAGTTTCTACTAGAATAGGTTGAGTCACAGACCGCAACCCACCACATTATCGACAAGATTCATGTAATGATATCACTTATGTGTTATTTAAAGACATTGTGATGAGTTTATACTTTTATTATATCAAATATATAGAAGTTACTCCCACCATGAACACATAATCAATTTTTGATCATGCATTATGCATATCAGATAACTAACCTCTATCTGCAAAATTGTCCATCTTCAATTTTTATTTGATTGAATAGAATAAATTAAAACAAATGCACCACAATTATTCTAATATTAAATTTAATTCCATTATATTTTATTTATGAAGTTCTGATCCAAATCATTAATATATTTTTTTGGATATAGATATATCCGGATGAGTATAATTTTCAATATACATTAGTGCTTAAATAGCACTAAGGTATGGTATATCAAGACCAACCAACTCCACATTTTCATCATATGGTTGAAATATATATTTCTCAATATTTAAAAACATAAAAACCAATAATGTAATTTATAGATTCACTTTATTGATATTCTATCATTTTATGACCTTTTCTGTGTAATTTGACAGATGTTAAAATATACCACATGGGAGAAGATGAATTTTTAATCTAAGTAAATACTTGGGTTATCTGTGGTAATTTATTTCAAATACATACTTTATGTTGTTCATAGCTTCATTGAGCTCTTCTAGAGTTCCACTGATATTTAAGTCATCAACATAGACATTAATTTATTTATAATAAGATGTCTCTTTTATAATAAAAAGGAATGGGAATATGGGGCTATTTGCATTCCCTTTTTTTAAATGATATTTTCTCAAATTATTATATTACATACGTCCAGATTGTTTTAATCTATTCAATGATTTATGAAATTTTATTGAATATAGTTCATTTGGATTTGATTTCTATAATTCATTTATTTTGAATCCTTCTAGAAATCTTGTATATATATATATTCTACTTTATATTGAGTTGTATAAATAAGTTGTAACAACCTCCATAATATTTATATGAGCCTTCTCAGTTATAAAATGATGGTTAGATATAGAAAATTTATAGCATCCATAACTGAAGAATATGTCACATCATAATTATTTCAGGGATTATGGGAATTGTTTTGTGCACAAAGATGTGCGTTGTATCTTATAATTACTAAATACTCATTACTCTTATGTACAATATCCCATTTATAACAAACAATCTTCATAACTTCTGTTCTGTAAATTATATTTTCAAATACACATCACATATTAAGTAAATTTCATTTGGAATGCATTGAATCATTCACATCATTCCAATCAGGTCATTTTTAACATTCCATAAATGACCATTGATTAATATTGTAACATCCCAGGTAAATAGATAATATTACATTCTATGGTTTATTAATATTTTTGAATAAAATTTTAATATTACTTTAAAGGGAATGCTATGCTCGATGGCGTACCCAATACACAACAACGAGTTTCTTTGAAATCTTACGTTTCACATTAATAATCTAATAATATTATAATAGTTAACGCCTAGCCGTTGTAATGGCAGGAATGAATATAAATAACTAAAAAATGATTACATATGTTTGTTAAATATTTTTTAACTTATCCAATAAATTTTAGAGGCTTAAAATCCAAATGAATCCAATTTTAAGAATAAATACTCTAATATTTTTAAAAGATTGTTTTACCGCCTATTGATGGAGAACCTTTTTTAAATCTAAATTTTTTCAATTTTATAAGCTCTATTTGTAAAAATAATATTATTCTTTATGATTGGGACATTGAATTTTACTTTGGTTAAATTTTTGGTATGTTTCTGACATTGTTCATTTTTTTAAATGACTAGTGAAAAAATACTGCATTTTACATCAAAACTGATGTTTCGTCTAATTAAAATATATGGTTAGATTATATTTTTAATTGGTTTTAAAGTGTAATTAGAATTTATTTTTACCATTTAATTCAATGGTGGTCATTAGAATTAATTTCACTTTGAAAATGGACATAAACATGTGCCAATCTTTTCATAGATATTGCTTTAAAAAACCCCGTTATTTGTTTTGACAACGGGAAATATTTTTAAATTAATTATTGAAATTTTTGTGTTTGTAATTTGGTAAAATGGATTCCATATTTAGAATTATAAGGTCCAAATTATTTAATTAATACTATTTTGTTTTTGGATATTATGAATAGTAACGATGGTAATTATCTTTAATTATCGTGATTAATTAGTAATCAGGTAGCTAAGGATAATAAAATAATATCATAATAATAACAAATGACCCCAACATGTGTCCTAATGCTAATTTTTTTGACATTTCAGACCATGGTATGCCTTATTCCAATCTTTGGGACCCCATGGAATCACTTTTGTGTTATAGTGACACTTTATCATTTTATTTTTAAAGAAGGAAAATATAACAAAAGTATGTATCACCCAAGTAAAACAATTTTCCTTTTGTCTGTGTAAATTATATCTTAGACTATAAATATTATTTGGAAATATAAAAGTGTTTACTAAATCATAGTATTGTTTTATAATTTTTTGACATTATAAAATTAAATTATTTATGACATCATGATTCTGCAGCGATTACATCATTAATGAACGATTTAAATAAAAAGAAACGATAATGTTAAATATAAGACTTTCACTTAAAAAAACCTATTGGATGAGTATATTTAGAACCCTATCACCTTATCCTCGAAATATATCAATATGGGACCTTTAAAATCCGAAACTCTTTTTAAAATAAAGTTACATTTCTTGACTTTCCATGAGTGCCCCTCCTCTCCTCTTATAAAAGGCCCCCACCTCTACCTCCTTACCCACACCTCTCAAGCCTTTGGCTCGGCCAACCCCAGCCCATTTAATCTATTCACATCCCTATTTTAATCATTGAAGCCTCACCTTAGGCATAAATCTCTTCAAGAAACCCTTTTGGTTCAAACCAAAAGGAGTTACCTGATTTAAAGGTAATGTCTTCTCTTATGTTCTTTTGTTTTATTTTGCTTCTCCAACCCCCTAAACTATTTTTATTCTTCACTTTTGTAACAACACCAGTATCTTAAGTATACTAGGATGTTTTTATAATAATTATTCGATCTACACTTACACACACATCCGTTTAATGGTTAAAGAACATACTGTTTCTGTGGATGGCGAATTACTGCCTCACGAAACGATGATTGTTCAATATTCTTTTAACACCTTTAAAGGTGGACATTATGATGTCACTGTATTATATATATGATATATATGGTATTTATGTTTTATATATTCTTCTGTACTTTATATTTAAAACAAACCATTATTCTTTGTATGTTGTGCAAATGCGATAATTTCATACGAGGAAGTGCGGACTACCGCCCCCTCAAGTGATGTGACTCGTTCATGCAATACATGGAATGTATAAAGAATGAAATTAATGAAATTATTTGACATATATAACAAGTATATTATACTTGAATTATAATATATATCTCTCTCAATTACTTTTAATTCCATTAATATGACAAAGAAATGAAAGTAGCATTCATGCGTACGTACGGCCTACCGTCTCCATGAACGGTGCATTTCATTTCCTTTTATCTCCAAATGTTATTGAATAGTATAAAATGAATATTTAATGGATATATATGATATTTATATCATTAATAATATTCTGTATATGATGTACTTATAAATACATGGACGATTGTTTTCAAACAAGTTCATTTTTGACTCATGTACCAAACATCGACAAAAACGTCTGATATGAACTCACATTATTAACCAATTATTATAACATTATAATATGTGATATGAACTGAATAATAATCTTTAAAGGAGTTCCTTAATCAATTATAAATTAACCAAAGTTTATTATTCATTAATATAAAGAAACGAACAAGACAAGTCGAACTTGAGTAAGGGATCCAACCTCTCTCTTTCTTTTAAAGTACTCTCTTTTATGTAACTCATTTTAAGCTCTTATTTATTATGTTGGGGGATGTTCTTATATATTAATCTTGATGTAAATGTTATTTTAATATGATGAGATACCCTATTTTATCTCATCAATCCATTTTTGGAAGTTTTATGTGGCGCCGTTAGGCTGCCGAATTTTCATAAGGGGATTTTCATCTCACTTTTTATTCTCGTGAGATGAATGCTACATTGGACACTATTACCTTTTGTGTGGTGTATGTACATCCCATTATTTTACTATTTTTATAATATACTATCATTTATGGGTATTTAAATCTTCATTTTATTACCCTTCTTTCATGGGGTGTACGTTTCGAAAGTTTCCCAAATCGATAAGGGAACCTTTCACACTCCTCTTTTTAAAAGACTTATTTTGTCATGTCTTTTAATTTACATATTTTTATGTTGGTATATGTTCTTATATATCCTTATTGTTGTAAATTTTATTTCCAAGTGATGAGATACCATTTTCTCTCTCATTAACTAATTTTATGAATTTTAAGGTGACGACGTTAGGCAGTCGAATTTTACCAAAGAATCTTCTTAACCAAATTTCGATTTCCTTGGGTTCAACATGTAGTTATTGAATATGTCATCCTATGAATATGTTCGAATGACCTCTGGTTGTTTTACACTTAATATCCACTTATATTGGTTGTATTTATATTTGTCACACATAATTATGAGATATATTTATCCTTAATTTAAGGATACCTTCTTTATAAGGGATTTCATCTCATTTTACATTTCTATTAAGACTCCATTGTTGTTATACACCAATTCACTCTTATATGGTGTATATACTGTCCTTTGTAAAATTATATCATGAATCACTTTATTGTGATGATATTATAATGTTCTGATTAAATGTTATTCCTCAATTATTGTATTCAAGTGTATCTCATTTTGTAAAAATCCCATTAACTTAAATATAATTTTAAATGGTTTAATGATTTATTCTTATAAATATTTCTCATTAATATCCATGTTTTCAAAATGGTTTTAAGGATTTATTTATATGTATATTAATGGTTTAAAATGTTAAAATATTCAAAGTGGTATGGGACACTTTGATTCAAAAATCTCTTTATTAAATGTTTTAAATGGTTTTGAAAATGGTTTTTAGAATGGATTCATTATTTCAATATCTTAAAATGTTATATTGTTATTGCATTGTGGGAATGTTATATTTCCTTTATGCTTAAGTTATGTGCTAGGATTATGTTATGGTTCTTGGGCTTTGTTTATGAAGACGAGTGGTTCCCTGATAAACTAAGGGCGGGTGAGCCCGATATAGCTCTCCAATGCATTAGGTAACACGAATGAGTTAAACGCTAATGTTTATCTGAAGAGATTTATTGAATATATTGGGATTGGTATTCTAAACGAAACCATGAGGGTTACTCCCTACGTAATAATGTTATGAATGCCTCAAGTTAGCTCTTTGCCTTATGATTTCTATTGAGTTATTCATAAATATTATGATTTCATGAGGTATGTTAAATTGATTATGTTTTATGAGTAAAGTATGATTTCATTCATTCTTATATATACGTGGACTGATGTTTTCTTTCTGTACTTTTATAACCCTTACTGATCTTTTTATGTTCATCCCATGTTTTTGAAATGTTTTCACAGGATATAAATTTGAATAGGTTCAAGGATGGGATCATGGAAATGACAGGCTGTCTAAAACAAGGAACTAGACATGACTCTTTTGTTCAAGAGTTTTTATTTTGTGGAAAAAATGGAAACTGATTAGATTTGTCTACTTTGTAATCTTTGAGATTTAATAGCTCTATCCAAATTATATAAAACTATAAACTTGAAAAGATCCTCAATGTGAATTATTCAATTTAATTCAAAATTAATTAAGGTTTAACGTCAGGTCCTTACAGTTGGTATCAGCGGTCTGTTTACATAACTTTAGAGGTTAGAGTGTTGTTTAAGAAAAAGTGACATGTTGTGTATAACCACAATGGTTTGTATATTATATGGAGTCATTGTTTTTTTTTAAAGTTATAATGAGTTTGAGATAACTTGGATAAGTATATATTGCTTTTTATCTTCCACTTTATTTGATGATGATTTTACTGATATACTCACACTGGCTTTTTTGGTTTTAGTAAATGGTTGGATCTAAGAGGCACCAAAGTAATAGTGGATTTGAAGAAAACTGTGATGGTTTTATGAAATAACAACTGAATTATATGGGAGATGCAATGAGAACTCTTGTGGTTATCCTCAACCAAATATCTGGAGTCAGGATTGACTACCTGAACCTTAGTGATTTTTATAAGGCATCATATATGCGAGAAACAAATCCCTATAGAATTTTAGGTAATAATCATAAAGGTATGTATGTTCAAAAACCTATGTTTCAAATATGTGTAAAGAAACACATAGGAAAATGTTTCAAAGGGACAAAAAGATGCTATATATGTGGAAATGAAGGTCATAAAGCAAGAAACTGTCATGGAAAAAGGAAGCATCTAGTTGACTCTAGGAAAGGGAAATAAGTTCTTTCTGAAGGATCAATTGAATGTTTTAAATGTGGTGTGCATGGTCATTATGCAAACACATTTCCTATGAAGAAGTCTCGAGAATGGGGTCACCAAGATCGTACAAATATTCATTTACTAATACCTAATTCCATTTCGATTGAGGATGAAGAAACGGACAAAGTCCAATGAACGGTATGGATTATTTCTTAACATGTGTTTTCCTATTATTGGAATCTTAGGATATGATTCATGATTTTGTTTTTAGGAAATAAGTATTTCAGAATAAGTGGAAAAGGAATGGTTAACGTATCATGAATAATGTTGAGTGAGTAAGAGGTCAACATATAAGGGATTCAAGAGTTATGGTAGATTTTTGGATGCTGAAATTCTTAGATATATTTGGTCTCTTTTGATGATGGGGTTACATTAGAAGACTTTTTATAGTATATTTAACCATGACTTTTGACATACGAAAATATTATTCAAGGAATAATTATCCTTTATTTTGTGTATATAGTTATAAAGAACCATTTTGTTTTATATGATCCTTGAATTTGAGGCAATTACTGGTTAATACATTTTGGGTTTCAAAATGGAAGTTATTATATAACCTTTGTGGTTAAAATATGTTATTGTTATTTTTTATGATTTATCTCTTTTTGGGATATGTTTTAAGAATTATATAGTTTTGTAAAAAGAACAACACACAGACCGTGTGACAAACCGTCGCGTCGGACGAAGCTGCAGGAATCGAAGCCACAACCAAAGTGAAACTGGTATTTATCGCCTACCACTAGACTACATGAATTCCCTGGTTAGTTTGAATGATTCTTTTAGTTAGATGATTTTATGAATTAAGAGTAAGTTGATTTTAAGTTATCAATGAAAATTATTAGTCTATCATGGAGGATATGTGATTAGGTTAATTACTTTTCAGTATGAGACTGTAAGAGTAACTGATGTTATTTCAGAGAAAAATCTTAAGATTTATCTTAGGAGACTATGTGATTAAATCCATTAGATATTTGGGTTTCAATATTAGTTTTGTTTACATTGAATAATTTTATGGATAAATGTTTATTGAATGGTCTTTGTTGAACTTTGGGTTTTGTTTAAAAAAATGGAGATTAGGAGTGGTTTTTCTTTTTGTAAAAAAATATCCTTTTTGGGTATTATCTGATCTCGTACTAAACTTTTTTGGTTTGGTTTTGGTTGAGATATAATGACATGGGAAATATATAGTTCTCTTTTGTGGATTAGTTTATTCTCAAGAAGTTGATTATAGTACTCTTAATGCGAACAAGTATTCCTAAATACTTGTCTTTTGCAGAAAATATGAGTTTGATTAAGGAATCTAGTAAAAGCCTAAAGTCTACGTGACAAGTAAGTATGTTTCATTATGATTGGGTTGAGCTCAAAAATAAATTCCTCAATGAAAAGTAACTTAAAACAAAAATGTTGTCTGTTAAGTTTTCCTACTGGGGAATCGAATACCGTTTAACCCATCACATGTTTTTGATTTTCTTGTGGTTAACTTTATCCTAGACATGTTTACTATCACTCTCCATCAGAACATGAAACTTTGTTTTCTCCTCCATATCTATACTTTCCTACTTGGAATCCTAGTATGGGTTAACTCAGGTGACCTTTGTACTTCTCTCCCTTTCTTTTAAAGTGATAGTTTTACTGACTCTTGTTCTGATGTGGGACTTTCAATGAAGTTTCCAAGCCCAATTTTGAAATTACGAGGACGCAATTCCCAAAAGGGGGAAGGATGTAACATCCCAGGTAAATAAATAATATTACATTCTAAGGTTTATCAATATTTGTGAATAAAATGTTAATATTACTTTAAATATAATGCTATGCTTGATGGCGTACCCAATATGCAACAACGAGTTTCTTTGAAATCTTACGTTGCACACTAATAATATAATAATATTATAATAGTTAACACCTAGTCGTTGTAATGGAGGGAATGAACAGAAATAACTACAAAATTATTACATATGTTTGTTAAATATTTTTACATTTATCCAATAAATGTTAGAGGCTTAAAATCCAAATGAATCGAATTTTAAGAATAAATACTCATATATTTTTAAAAGATTGGTTTACCGCCTTTTGATGGAGAACCATTTTTAAATCTAACTTTTGACAATTTTATAATATCTATTTGTCAAAATAAACTTATTCTTTATGATTGGAACATTGAAATTTACTTTGGTTAAATTTTTGGTATGTTTCTGACAATGTTCATTTTTTAATGAATAGTGAAAAAATACTGCAATTTACATCAAAACTGATTTTTCATCTAATTGAAATATATGGTTAGATTATATTATTAATTGGTTATAAAGTGTAATTAGAATATATTTTTACCATTTAATTCAATGGTGGTCATTAGAATTAATTTCACTTCGAAAATGGACATAAACATGTGCCAAACGTTTCGTAGATATTGCTTTAAAAAAACCCGCTATTTGTTTTGACAAGGAGAAATATTTTTAAATTAATTATTGAAATTATTGTGTTTGGAATTTGGTAAAATTGATTCCATATTTGGAATCAGAAGGTCCAAATTATGTAATTAAGACTCTTTTGTTTTTGGACATAATGAATAGTAACGATGGTTATTATCTTTAATTATCGCGATTAATTAGTAATCAGGTAGGTAAGGATAATAAAATAATATCATAATAATAACAAATGACCCCAAAATGTGTCCTAATTCTAGTTTTTTTGTCATGGACTACCATGGTATGCCTTTTGTTAAACTTTGAGACCCCATGGAATCACTTTTGTGTGATAGTGACACTTTATCATTTTATTTTTAAAGAAGGAAAATATAACAAAAGTATGTATCACCCAAGTAAAACAATTTTTGCGTTGTCTGTGTAAATGATTTGTTAGACTATAAATATTAATTATAAATCTAAAAGAATTTCCTAACTCATAGTATTTGTTTATAATTTTTATACATTATATAAATTAGATTATTTATGACATCATGATGATGCAGCGATTACCTCATTAATGAACGATTTAAATAAAATGAGAAGATAACGTAAAATCTAAGACTTAAACTTGGAAAAACTTATTGTATGAGTATATTTAGAACCCTTATCACCTTATCCTAAAAATATATCAATTTGGAACCTTTAAAATCAGAAACGCTTTTTAAAATAAAGTAACATTTCTTGACTTTCCATGAGTTACCCTCCTCTCCTCTTATAAAAGGCCCCCACCTCTACCTCCTTACTCACACAAATCAAGCCATTGGATTGGCCAAAACCTACCCATTTCATCTCTCCACATCACTCTATTCATCATTGAAGCCTCACCTTAGGCAGAAAGCTTTTCAAAAAACCCTTTTGGTTCAAACCAAAGGGAGTTACCCGATTTAAAGGTAATGTCTTCTCTTATGTTCTTTTATTTTATTTTGCTTCTACAACCACATAAACTATTTTTATTCCTTTGTTTTGTAACAAAAACAGTATATTAAATATACTATGATTTTTTTATAAGAATTATTCGAGCTAAACTTACACACACATCCGTCTAATGGTTAGATAACGTACTATTTCTGTGGATGGTGAATTACTGCCTCATGAAACGATGATTCTTCAATATTATTTTAACACCTTTAAAGGTGGCCATTATGATGTCACTGTATTTTATATATGATATATATTGTATTCATGTTTTATATATGCTTCTTGTATTTTATATTTAAAACATACCATTATTCTTTGAATGTTGTGCAAATGCGATAATTCCATTTCAGGAAGTGTGGACTACCGCCCCCTCAAGTGATGTGACTCGTTCATGAAATACATGGAATGTATAAAGAATGAAATTAATGAACTTATGTGACCTATATAACATTTATATTATACTTTAATTATAATATATATCTCTCAATTATTTTTAATTCCATTAATATGACAAAGAAATGAAAGTATCGTTCATGCGTACGTACGGCCTACCGTCTCCATGAACGGTGAATTTCATTGATTTTTATCTCCAAATGTTAGGGAATAGTATAAAATGAATATTTACTATATATATATAATATTTAAATCATTAATATTATTCTGTAGATTATGTACTTATAAATACATGGATGATTATTTTCAAACATGTTCATTTTTGACTCATGTACCAAACATCGACAAAAACGTCTGATATGAACTCACATTATTAACCAATTATTATAACATTATAATATGTGATATGAACTGAATAATAATCTTTAAATTAGGTCCTTATGCAATTATAAATTGACCAAAGTTTATTATTCAGAAATATAAATAAACAAACAAGACAAGTCGGGCTTGAGGTAAGGGATCCAACCTCTCTCTTTCTTTTAAAGTACTCTCTTTTATGTAACTTATTTTAAGATTCTGTTTCTTATGATGGGGGTGTTATTATATATTCATATTTCTTTAAATTTTATGTTAATATTATGAGAGACCCTATTTTATCTCCTCAATCCAGTTTTGGATGTTTTATGTGGCGTCGTTAGGCTGCCTAATTTTTATAAGGGGGTTTTCATCTCTCTTTTTATTCCCATGAGATTCATGCTAAATTGGACACTATTTACTTTTTTGTGGTGTATGTACTTCCCATTATTTTACTATTTGTATAGTATACTCTCATTTATGGGTATTTACATCTTCATTTTATGACCCTTCTTTTATGGGGTGTATGTTTCGAAAGTTGCCCAAATCGGTAAGCGAACCTTTCACACTCCTCTTTTTAAAAGACTTATTTTGTCATGACTTTTAATTTACATATTTTTATATTGAGATATGTTATTCTATATCCTTATTGATGTAAATTTTATTTCCATGTGATGAGATACCATTTTCTCTCTCATCAACTAATTTTATGAATTTTAAGGTGACGCCGTTAGGCTGTCGAATTTTACCAAAGGAACTTCTTAACCCAATTTCGCTTTCTTTGGGTTCAACTTGTAGTTATTGAATATGTCATCCTATGAATATGTGTAAATGACCTATGGTTTTTTTACACTTAATATCCACTTATATTGGGTTTATTTATATTTTCCACACATAATTATGAGATTGATTTATCCTTAATTTAAGGATACCTTCTTTATAAGGGATTTTATCTCATTTTACATTTCTATTGAGACATCATTTTTTTTATGAACCAATTCACTCTTATATGGTGTATATACTTTACTTTGGAAAATTATATCATGAATCCATTTATTCTCATGATATTATAAAGTTATGATTAAATTTTATTCCTCAATTATTGTATTCAAGTGTCTCTCATTTTATTAAAAACCCTTTAACTAAAATATTGTTTTAAATGTTTTAATGATTTATTCATATAAATATTTCTCATTAATATCCATGTTTTCAAAATGGTTTTAAGGATTTATTTATTTTTATATTAATGGTTAAAATGTTAAAATCTTCAAAGTGGTATGGGACACTTTGATTCCAAAATCTCTTTATTAAATGTTTTAAATGGTTTTGAAAATGGTTTTTAGAATGGATTCATAATTTCAATATCTCAAAATGTTATATTGTTATTTCAATGTGGGGATGTTATCTTTCCTTTATGTTTAAGTTATGTGGTATGATTATGTTATGGTTCTTGGGAATTTTTTTTGAAGACGGGTGGTTTTGTGATAAACTAAGGGCGGGTGAGCCCGATATAGCTCTCCAATGCATTGGGTAACGCGAAGGAGTTAAACTCTAAGGTTTCTCCGAAAAGATTTAGGGAATATACCGTGATGGGTATTCCAAACGTAACCATGAGGGTTACTCCCTACGTAAGAATGTTATTAATTCCCCAGGTTACCTTTATGCCTTATGATTTCTATTAAGTTATGCATAAATATTATGATTTCATGAGGTATGTTAAATTGCTTATGTTTTATGAGTAAAGTATGATTTCATTGATTCTTATGTATACATGGACTGATGTTTTCTTTTCATACTGTTATAACCCTTACTGATCTTTTTATGCTCATCCCATGTTTTTGAAATGTTTTCACAGGACATAAAGTTGAATAGGGTTAAGGATTGGATGAAGGAAATGTCAGGCTGTCTAAAACAAGGAACTAGACATGAATATTTTGTTCAAGAGTTTTTATTTTGTGGAAAAAATTGAAACTGAGTAGATTTGTCTACTTTTTAATCTTTGAGATGTAATAGCTATGTCCTAATTCTCTAAAACTCTAAACCTGAAAAGATCCTCAATGTGAAAGATTCAATTTAATTCAAGATTATGTAAGCTTTAAGGTCAGGTCCTTATAAAGATATTCATATTATATATCATGTGACATAGAATATAAAAATATTCCATTAATTTTATCAGTATTACTCTGATAACATATATCACATGTAGTCTAATAATTAAGAGATATCTCATATCCTTTGAATTCTCTTTGTGATTCTCATCATGTGTTCCTCTAAGAACACTTATATTAAATTTATTCTTCTAGAACAAATGCCTCTATAATGGGGTTTTCAATTATACTTATCTTATTTTATTATTAATAATTTCTATCTTTAATTACAATTGTTCTTCCATGCCTCAAGCATGTTTTTGAGATTTTTGAACCATCATTATGTAAATTTACTTCAGTACATCAATTATAGTTGGAGAATTTATAGCTACTATATTGATTTAGTCACACCATTTGGATATATAAATGTATTTTGTAATTGATTTCATGTTCCTGAAAATTTAAAAAAAATCTTCATCTCATACTATTGTGTGGGATGGGAGTGAAATTATTATATTTTTACATTCGATGAAATCTCATCTATTTGTGTATTTTCTCACCATAGTAATTTTAATACTTCGTTATTGAATTGAAAATAAGAAAAATGTGTTATAAATACATTAAAAGTCTATGGAACAAGATATCTAATGATATGTTATCATTCTTATCCTATATATATTCACATTCTCATTAGTGGTCCCATATCTATACATTTTGGGGGAGAAATTGGTATATATTCTGCACAACCAATGGTTCTTAAGTGGTATAAGTGAGGATATTAGAAAAAATCCTATTGAAGTGTAATGTGTTTATGATATGTTGTTTGTCTGATGGGAATTAATATAGAAGTGTGTAATATTCCGTGAAGCCATATATAGCTCAGTAACATCATTCTCAATATTAATGGTCAAGAAATAAGTAAGAGGTATTTTATCATAATTTCATATAAACCATTTTGTGTGTAAACATGGGTGACTGGATACTCCATAGTGATTTCAATTTTCATAAAATAATAATTGAATTCACGAGAGGTAAACTCTTATGCATTATTGACCTTTACATTCTTGAGGAAATGACCTGGGAATTGTTTCCTCAATTAAATTATTTGATAATAAAAATTTGAAAATGAAGCATTACATGAAGAGTGAAAATATATATTTGAAAATTTTCTATATGAATCTATCAATACTATAAAATATTAAAATGGCCCCCATGATGGCTGAATTGGCCCAAATATATACCCTCAAATTATTCCATGAATGGATGGAATTTCAGCCATAATTTTAGCTGGAGTGGTCTCACAATTAGCCTTTCAACTAAACAAGCCACGAATGGAATTTATTATAGTGTAGATATCTAATGGACCATTATATAATTTTTGTGAGAACGTTCAATTAGTTTTCTCAGCATTCATGAATGAGGATGACCCAATTAGACATTAAACTAATTGATTTTTTGGTGTTCATTCCATGCTACCATATCATTTTTGATTTCCGCTATACATGTATAATGTGTCCATATAATAATTTTGGTATGTTTACTATTACATGACTTTTTATGAATTTATTAAAGGAAATGCACATTTTCCTTTCCATAAAATGGTCTGAAGGCCTTAATTTTTTTATTGATTTTGATAATCCACATTTCATGTGGTGAGGTAGAACCCTTACAAGTCCCAGAGTAGTATGTATTACATGGCCCATTGGCCTTAGAGGAATTCATTTACCATGGGCTTCAAACATAACATACAACCCAGACTAACTACATGGAACTACACCACCATAGCATCTTCATCTTGAAATCAGCTCTCCATCATCGCATGGTTGTTAGACTAGGTTATCCCATGCATGCACAGGATTGTCCCAATGGTAGGTGCCATACACTCATTTTATCAATCCTTGAAGCATCTACTATGGTGAATGCTCCTTGCTCATCTTCCTTATAGAGCTTGTTCCTTGTAGGTTGTATGGTTTGCATCTGTATTTTAATATGGCATGAAGGCCTTAAAGTGGCTCGAATGACTTATTGGCCTGAATGCATGGGTGTCCTAAAGGCTTTAAAGGACTTGGGGACCAAATCAGTCACCCGAAGGCCCAAACGGTGGAAAATTCATGGCTTCTACAGTGCCAAACAGCACCTGCTACATTTTCAGCTATAGTACCTGCTACCATGTGACATTGTTCTAGCTACAATACCTACTATAGTACTACTACAATGTTGTTATAGTACCCCCTCGAAATTATACCTCCACCTGGATTTGATCCCGGGTCACCTTGATGCACTTAAGAGTCTTCACCAACTAGGCAGAGGAAAATGTTCTTATTTCATTTTCCTCAAATATGGTTTGAGTATCATACCCATGATGGTATATATCATTGAGACTGATCTTTATTATTTTAAAATTTTGTGAAAACATAATATATTTTAAAAAAAATTGTGTCCCATTTGGAAAAGAAATAAACACTTTTTCATCCCCTTCTATTAGATCTATAGGACCTAATATAGTATTCAAAATTGATCATTATTATTTAAGAATAATGTACCTTGTTACACTACCTATTATGAAAATATATTTCCCATTTAGGAAATATATTTCAACACATAAATGATATGAGAATGATATTACAGGAAATACATTGAGATATTCAAATAATACAACTTCTAAAAAATTTAACCTACAGAATAAAATGAAATATCATATATAATAACTACTACAATTTCTATAATTATTTCGAGGTATCATCTCATAGTATTCCCAAGTAAAATATCCTGATTCAATGTAAGTGAAATCATCATTTTAGGGATTATGATTCTTAGTAAAAATAACCTTCTTTTATTTATCTTAATAACATGTTTCAACAATGTGTGGATAATTCTTCATTTCATTAAGAGATTATTTATAGAGTATGCAATGATTATGTACGGTTTAGTAAACTCGACACCATTTCTATTTTAACCACACCTATTTGTTTAATTTTTGATATTCCTAGGTGTGTTTGGGATGATATTTTTTTGATTCTAATATTAATTTTCAGTAGGTCCATGGTTACGACCAAATCCACAATTGTGTCTTCTACCAAAACAACACCCACCATTGGTAACACATCCTCTAATTATTCTGTTAGAGGTTTCATGAAATATATTTTTTTTCAATATATGCCACTGTAAAACCCATTGGAAGTAACTACTGATTTTCAATCCAAATAACACAGTTCTTCCCCATTATATTTAATGATGATATGAGATCTCAATTTTTAAAATACCTTCATAATAGATATTTATTATGTCGGGTGATGTGAGTTGCATGAAATGTCGTATTTGTATTGTCAAGAATATAAAAAATTGTAATCATAAAACCACTATACAAGAGTTGTGATTAAATTATATACATGGGTGAAATGTAAACATTGGCCATTATAACGTCCTAAAAGAGTAGATAATTCCATTCATCATGGATTTCTAGAAGAAAAATCTTGTTTTGTTGGTTATACCTATCTCTAAATCTCATCCACATATTGAATGGACTCCTTTATATGATGTGTTAAAATTTTAAACCATCATTAATATGTCATTAGAGGAATGTATTAACCTTTTCTGTATTTTGATGGGTTTGTAAATTATTATATCTAATTATTTATAAGAGTTTCATTGAATCGATATGCATTTCCATATCAATCATTCACTTTATGTAATTTTATCTAGTAATATGGCGTATGGTGAATTCTAGAATTGTGTGATTTTCATGATAATAATTATAAAATATTGAATCCATGTTAATATTATTATATAGTGTTATATATAACCACCATAATTGGTTAAAATATCATTCATACAGTTATTTAAAATAAAAATTTCAATATATAAAATTAATTGTTTAATATTTTCTTAAGAGTATAAATTTAATAATTATACTATATAACCTGGAAGATGAAAATAAATACATTTAAACCATCTGAATAGGTGTTAAACTGATCATTATGGTAGTAATTAAAATAAAGCACATAAACCACCCAATCTTGTGATAAATTTAAGATAAAAATAATAAATTTTTATAACCAACCAAACATGAGGTGTGAATAAAAAAATTACACTCCTTTCACTTTTTTCATCATTTCGGCTAAATAAATGATAAGAAAACAAAATTTAAATAAGAAAATTAGAACAACAGACAAAGAATATAAATAAAAGTTGGAAAATAGTTAATTGATGATGAATAGTTTACTTATAACCTACTATCTCTCATTTTTAGGGGGGATGCACTACATTTTATAGGCAGTGCATAACGAGATTTATGGGGGTGGGTATCCAACACCTATTTAAGAGTGTATCTACAGATTTCATGTCAATTGTTTATCAGATTTTCATTTTAGGTGGTGGTGGCATCGTTTCCAAGTGGGCCCCACTCAACTATTCGAATGTGGTATGAAAATAACAAAATATTATAAATGGCTAATAGTAAATTGATGTTTCTAAATTTTAAAATATTAATATTATAGTTGTAAATTAAATGATATATATCTATTTAGATAATATACAAAAATAAGAAAATAAATTATTTGAAAATAACCATTTTACCTTTAATCATATTTTTTCCCTAAAGATCATATTTACATTTCAAAATAATTATATCATGATTTATATAAATATAAAATCCAATTAATTAAATTCATGTTCTAAAAGTTATAATTTTTTTTATGATATGATTCCTTATTACATAAAATTTGTTTTTTGTAAACATGTATTTTATTTAAACCAAAATTAATTTATTCTTATTAGATGTTTATAAAAAAAATTATTAATAGAAGTTAATTTCCAAATATATACTATTAATAAATTTTAGAAATATTTACCAATAGTTGTGATTTATTTTATTAATATAATATAACAGAACTGACTAAAAAGTCGTTAATTGAAACATATTCAATTTATATTAATTGATATTCATCAAATACTTTTGAAATAAATTATTAATATTCTAAAAATTTTATAGTATTAAAAAAATCATAAATTATTTGGAAATTATTCATAAATATTAATATTTAACTAATTAGAGTCTTTTTATTATTAATTATTCAAAATTATTCATCATATTTTTGGGGAAATTATTTTTTAAAATTATATATTTTAGATTTATTAATTACATAAATAAATTTTATTATATATAGTTGATACATATATACAAATACACACACAGAGAAATATATATATATATATCATATATCTGACGATTATTTTTCCATCATCCATATTTTAGACTTCCATATTCTATGTGACTATCATTATATTGGTAAAATTTCAATCCTATATTAATATTTCACAAATTATATAATTAATTAAATTCTTTGTTCAAAAATAACACTTATTAGTCCATATTAATGTTTTTCAAAATACTATATACTTGAATTTTTTTTTTCTCATTATAAGATTGGTTCTATTAATGGTGATTCTCAATGATGAATATGATTTTGGATATCTTCCAGATAACATGATATTTGTATTTTATGTCTATTTCAACATTTTAATTTATTAAATTCTAATGGATGTGATCACTTGTGAATCATAATTCATGCTTTCTTTTACCTTTTTTTTAATAATTTTAAATGAATTATGTATTTCTATTTTTTTCTATATTAGGTGTGATTTAAAATATAATCAATAATAATTTATATAAATATATATATATATATAATTTTTTATAAATTTAATTATATATTTTTTTAAAATATTAATAAAAACATAATAAGACATGGAAATGACTGAAAATATTGGAAAGAATTTAAATATTATTTTATTTTGAGATAAAAACCAAACTATCATAGATATTTTTTTTCTCATTACTGGGTATTATGATCCTTCTAATTAAATATGAATCCATATGGAGTTCATTTTCATTCCTGTAATGATATATGAATATAAGTAATTTTATAAATATATATGAGATATTTTAATCCTATATTTTTTATTTCCTTTTTGTTTAGAGATGAATTCCATTAACTAAATCAAATATAATATCTCTATAATAATGGATAATTGGTTTTTTTAGATTAAAATTACAAAAAATATTGAAATGTTGATTTATATAAATTGGATTAAATAATCGTATAAAAATGTGTTTAAATTAATAACACATTATATAATAATTGGATGTTGATTTCAGACACTTATTAAATATTCAATGTAAAATGGTGTTAGTGAATGAGAATCAAAAATTACACTTCTTGTTTTTAGTGGGTCATGATTGTAACTTTTATCCTTTATTTCCATGTCTTACATAAGTACTTGTGATTGGAAAATCCAACTCATTATCCCTTTTGTTAGTAGTAAAAAAATGTATATTATCATTATTATCCCAGGAATTAGTGATTTTATATTCATAAATACCATCTTCAATATATATATCTAGAATTATATTCTAGGTTGGTCATGTTTTGGGAACAACATAACATACATTTTATTTTTCTTCTTATTTTCCACTACTCAATAGTCTAAGGACAACTATACAACCTATTGATTGTCAATGAATTTATATGTTCCTTGGAGATAGTTTACCTCTTTCTTATTTCAATACATTTTAATAGTTTAATGAATAATTTAATTTCCTTCTAGGGTGTTATAATTAGAGTTTCCAAGGAACTCAATTTAATTACCATTTTCCATAAAATCATGAGAACAAATGGTGTCACTAATTTTTCTACATTAAGTGAACATTAAAAAAACTCCTTATATTCTAAAGTATCTTATAGAAAATTTATTAATAGAATTCATTTATTTACAGTAAATAAATTTTTGAACTTGTTCAAAGTTATAGTAATAAAACTATATGTATAACATGATGGATTTGTGATGTTTTCTTTATAGTTTAAAAAAGATTAATCCATTTATTATCTAGAAATTTTTAGTCCCTTTTATTTTGAATGGTGTGGAAAATTACTTGGTGATAAATATTCACTAAAACAACTTCGTCACAATAGAGTCAATTTCTCCCATATTACTCATGTTCACAAGAAATATTCACCACAAATTTGCTTCTCCATGAATATGATAAATATCCAAAAACACTTTATCATATTTTATGGATGATTGAATTGTTAATTTCATTTTTTTCAATTATCCATCGATCAATAATTAGATTATGGGATAACCCAATAAATGAGGTTGACTATTTTAACATAAAATACATGATAGCTTATTTCTCTATAATATCACTAGTCAATCCCTGCTTATAGATATTTGAGACACTATACTATTTTTTAGAATCCATATAATGAAAATAAAATAGGGTGGGAACAAATTATGTGTAAGGAAAAATTTATCAACATGCCATGGTGAGATAAATGACAAACATTAGAAAAATAATATGCAAGACTGAAATGTTTGACCAAAAAGAACAATGAATCAGAAGTGTTTTCTAGATGTCCTAATAGAGGGATATGTAACCTCAAATCTAATGAATCATATTTTCTATGTATTATTTTATGATATTATATGGAATATTTTTTAGGCCACCTGCTGATACAATGTACAATTCCGAGGCCTGGTGTGACTGGAATAAATGTTTGGATAATATTAAATATATTTATTAACACGCACACACAGTTATCATAAAAAAATTAATATCTTTTAAATTGTTTACATGTTCATAAATCTAAGGGCAGCATTGTGTTTATAATTATGGGTTTATCCTTTCTATGGAATAATATTAGACGGTGCATGTCGTTTGAAGAAAACCAATTCCAGGCAAGAAAATGAATAATGTAGTTGTGTAAAAATATTTTATTTTCAATTATTGATGCATTAATTGACACATCATTAAATTGGAACTTATGTCAAGATCCTAGGGTTATCCACAATCCCAATTATCCTTCAGAGGATCATTGGAGAACGACTTGGGGAATACACGTAGGATAATGAAAAATTAACTATAGTATGATTCTTAAATGCCATATATTCTACAAATAATTATTACGATGACGTTGACTTGACATTAATAACTATTGATTGAACCAAATTGATATTAGGAATCTTTTTTATTTAAAATTACTTTTAATTATTTAAATATATAATTAACAAAGACCAATCATGAATATATTGTTCGGTGATTTGCTAATCTTTTGGGATGCGTTAATTTTTAGATTTTATCAACAGACTATCTTTATGATTTGATTATTTGAATGAAATTATAAAAGAGAAAACTCAAAATTGACACAGACATCAAACAAGATTCACTCCACTAATTTTATACCATTATTTCACCCCATTAATTCTACATTCATCGAGTCATTCTTTATTTTTTCGTGGTTTGATTAATTATCGAATGATTGATAGTTTCAGAATATTATCTTGGTGAAATGATCTGATATTTCATATCCAAGATCGATGCTATGAAAAATATGTGAGATGATGGTTACAGAGGATGATCGAATGATGATTGATAATCAAGTTCTTATTCATTAGAATGTAATGATCACTGATGGTGATCTTGTATTCCATATGGATCGAATGCCCGAATCTAGTTGATTAAATGTAGGCACAACAGTTAGTGGATAGATCATGATTTTTACATCATGAAAATTTATGAATCAATGGATCTATGATTGGCCACAAAGTCAATATGAAATATATATTTTTTTTTAAAAAAATGATACACACGACCTATAGTCCCTAATTATTGGGCGTGTTGTATGATTTAGAAGACTATGTTTGTACTTTGGAAGTACACAAACATGGGGTGGAGTACATGGATTACCAAAAAATCATTTATTCCCACACATGACATGACATGGACTATTTACATGGGATACTCCATATACAAGTACATGGTCACAGACACACAATATGCCAACCTGCAATGACAATCTGCTGGAGTACACAAGTGAGACCTAAAATAGAGTGACACGACATGTGACCCCTATACACACAATGCAATCTTTTTCTAAATGTACATAGTTTGATTAAATGAACCTTATAACTGTGAAGGAACAAGGTTCAATGGAGCTAGATTTTACCTCTACTGCACGTCGTGAACTCTTTTCTACATGGCATGAATTTCTTATCATCCATAAAATGAATAAATTTTGTTGGATTTTATTGTCCTTATATGTTACCTAAAGGTAGGATTGAATGATTTAATACTCCTATATCTATGATCCCATTGGTAAGAAATCCTAAATAGAGTCTTTGAATCCCTTTGAAATCCCTAGAAAAGTATCCCTTATTCATCATTAATGCCTAGGTTGAGATCTTGAATCAACATGACCAATCCTACTAGGCACCAATTCTCCAATTTTTGGGTTAATCAAGATGGAGTTGTTTGTATCAACACATGGCAGTAGCAGTGTTCCACATATTTGTATCATATTTTCATCTTACTATCATCATGGTCATTCTCATGATAAAACTTGATGATCATTACCTCTGGAACAGACATCATGAGTTCGATTAAAATATTTAGTGTGTTCTCTCAAATTATTGCAACCTGAAATCGTCGATATGGAATCTTAGGGTTAGTAGACTATTATTTTGACTTAAATCTTTACTATTTTTTTCATCTATATATTACTAAAATATATTCTATAGACATATACCTATTTATAGATGACTATAATATCATTTTTCCATTGTGGCTTTCGGTTATCCTTTGGAGTATTGTTTTAATCACCCATAAATTTTCATTACCCACACATGCATATCAGGATGAAATGGTACTTTGTGTGACCGAACTGACATAGTGGTATTCTTATGACTTTTAGAAAGCATTCCTAATATCATTACTTTCTTGTCGGACTTCTGTTTGAGACTCATTGTGGTGGAATAATATATGGCCCTTCCAATATTTTATAATTCATGTTTTAGTCTTGATATAATATTTATATCAATACATTGAAGGTTGTTTAGAATTTTTACACTTCAAAAATGTATAGGATTTGAGATTTTTTTAAGGGTACATATACTTGGGCTAACGCCTCTTGTGTCAGTGACCTGCCTTCTCAGTTGTAGTCGCCAGCATATAGAATACATGAGGTGTGTTTTTGGGGTCAAAACACAGTCCCTCATTGATGTTTCCTGACATTAATAGATTTTAAATGAATCATTGAGTTAGTATACATGTACATGAGAAAATAATCTTGTCGCGTGGAATTTAATGTCAGATGTAGCATACCAATGAGTTTGACGTATTGTGGAAATATTGGATTTCATTGAAATATAATATAATAGAGGAATATTATATTGTATTGGAATAAAGATACGTGAAATTTTGAATAATATTATTCACTACCATGTTTCAATATCTCACAGATACTGAATACATTTACATAACTTTTCAATGTGACATTATCTCAGTGAGATATAAAACATTTACCTATGAATTTGAGGTAGATAAAGGACCCCACTGATCACAATATAAACATCCTGAAAAATGTATACCATACAAAATAATCCATTAATAATGTAATAATGATCCGATAGAAATAAAATGGATTACATAAAATTTTCAAATACTTTCGCATAAAATTCCATCCTGAATTCAATCAAAAGAAACAAAATTCAACCACCCCAAAACGAGATGATAATAAAAATCAACAAATAGAGATTCTGAAAATTACTAATATAAAATTATGAGTGATTTTGGTTTTAATAAAACTAGAAAATTAATTCCATAATAATTTTTACCATTCAAATATAAAAAATGATATTTTCCATACTTTTAAAACTCATTGTCTGGAAAGTGATAAGAATAAATATTGAAAAATTTATTTTTTGAGTTTATAAAATATATTATATTTGAATAAAGATAATGATTATTTCATAAAATTTGTAGTGGATGAAACTATATTTGAACATGAAATTAATGAATCTATTTATTTTTTGAAATGAATTAATTGAAATTTATATCATTAAAAATATATAAAAAACAATTTAAAAAAAGGGTAATGACAATCATAAAAACCAAAGTAGAAAATATATATTTGTGTTTAAAAATAATAGTGGAAGATATTTTTATATTGAAATAACATAGATATTGAAGAAAAAAATATACTATAGATGATGGGAATTATTCTCTATGAAGTTAAATTTTTATGAAAAAATAAACCCATTCATAGACAAGATTTCAATTGAAATATGGTTTACAAAGATTGAAAGAGGGAATTACAAATTTAAAAATATCTTAGGACACATAAATCCAAACATAGAAATAATAACTTCATGAATAAATATTATCATCCAATAAAAGGGAGTTTATTTTAGAATACCAATTATTGATATGGTATATTTTGAATATAAAAGGCATTGGAGGAGATAATTTAAAATAGATTTGTAAACAACCAAAATATATATAAATTATGAAATAAAAAATCTATATTGAAATATAAATAGAAAATAATAAACCCAAAAAATGGAATATATCTCAATTAATGTAAATTAAATTTCAAAATTTATTAACATTTATCCCGAAATGTAAGAAATAATTTTATCTAATCTTGTGAAATCAATCAATGTCATGATGGATTCTATCAGAATTCATGAATTTAGACTTTTTATTATGACTGGGTATTCAAATAATATAATAGGAATCATTAGGAATTAAAATGGGTTGGTATTAAAAGGGTATTTAATGTAATATATTTTATTGAGGTAGGTATAAGTATAATCTTTATTTAGGTGAATATACCGGACACTTCAATTGAAACATGAGTTAGGTGAAGGGAAAATATTGGAGGATGTTGTAGTTTGGTGAATTAGCTAAGAAAATGTTTTTTAGACATATTGGTTTTATTTAAAAACCTAAAAAATCATATTCCTAAGAATAATGATTCATGACAATTTAATAAAACACAATCCATGGTATATTACAGCTTTTACCACATATAATGAAGGATTAAATGTTTAGTGTGGTTATTATCATGTACCAATAATATAATATAACTCCTCATACTAAATTTTTTACATACTATTTCAATTTTATAGTTTATTTAATATAGTTCAACCTCTTATTGTGAGAAAATGAACTTATTATTAAAATATAAGTTATTTAAAATATATATATTTCTAGAAAAGGCACTTATTAAATGTTAATAGATTAAATTCATATTTCTATCAATTTATAATTATATTAATGAAAATAAATTATATATATTTGGATTTTTTTATTGGAATAATGGTTTAAAATATTTCCCTTTATTCATGTATAATTATATAGCAAAAAAATACAACACTTTGAAAATAAAACATTTACCTTTACCGTGGTAATTAATTTTTATGTCTGTAACCAACATTGTTTCCTAAAAACAATATAAACCTAATTATTTAATTTTGTAATTTTTATAAAAAATATAAAATTCATTTTTATGAAAATTAGTTCCTAATAATAATAAATCTGATTTTCGATATAATAACACAGAACATATGAAAGAATTTATATTTTTTCCCAAAACGAATTCTTTCTTTTTCAATTCTATAAAATAAAAACATGATACATTATATTTTATTTACATTAATATATTATCATTAAATTAAACTAATAACATATTATATTATATATTTATTTTATTATAAAATACATTAAAAGATAATGAACAGTTCTTGAATAATATTCCAATTATATTAAATATTCTTCAGCAAATACTATTACAATAAATAATTTATATTATGATATTTTAATTATATTATTCTATTAATATTATATTCATTAATTATTACATTATCAAATCATTATTTAATAATGATATTAAACACAAACACAATATATATATATATATATATTACAATACTACAATTATATATTTTATATATGTTTCAGTATTATATATTGTTGTATTATATTATAACATATTTTTTATGTAAAATACTCATTTTTTTGCACCTCTAAGAACATTATTTCCATCAACAATCTCTCAAATAACCATGTTTCCAACGATCATGTTTTCAAGGACCATATTCCTTATAGACTTATATATTATCTTCAAATTTTGAACCTATATATAGCATTACTAAAACCATTTAGTCATTCCATTATTACATAAAAAAATATCTCTTAGTATTCTATTTTGACGAATTTTTTTATTTCTATTTTAACAATATATTTATTCATTACTTATTATTCAATTTTATATTTTGTTCTTTTAATGGATTTAATCAATCATTTCATTTAATACACCAATTCTTATAACTTTATTATAATTTTAATCTAATAAATTTTTAATGTGTATATATTTGAATAATTATCTTATGTGATTTATATTTAACTCATAATAAATTTTTTAATTTACCAGGAAAAAATATTTTTTTATTATAAATATATACTTCATTGAAATGAAAAATGTGTCATATAATATTTTTTTTATATTGAATATGTTGTTCATAATAATCTATGTGAGTTATTATTTATTTTTTATTGTCAAATTTTCAGTTTTTATTAATTGATAAATATCTAAGACTATCAAATTTATATTTAAGTATTTAATTATATAATATAACTTTTACAATCCTAATTTTTAATTATTTATAGTTAATTATATTGATATATATTAATTATCACTCATTTCATAAATATATAATCGTACATGATCAAATATTTGAGTAATTAAATGCATTTAATTTATCCATATTTCCCATCACTTACATTCCAGAAAATTTTAAAGATTGGAGTACATCATGGTAACACAATTAATGTTAATTTTTTGTGTGAATCTATACCATATATGTATAAAACATATTAATGGGAATTTTAACACATGAACAATTATTGATTAATTTGTTCCTATTTGTTATTTTTTAATTAATATTTTACATGGTGGATAAACCAATAACATAATACTAATTACCGTGTCCTTTTTGTTATTAATTTTTTGACGAATGGTTATTTATATTTTAATGTGTAGATATTAAATGATCCCAACTTATTTCCAACAAACATGAATTATTAAAATGATTTTTCATGTGATTATTTTTTCCTCAATATAATTTGTTGAACTAGTATGTGTGAAAACATAATAATAGGAATGATAATAAAAACTTAATATTAGTAAAAAATTATATTTAAAATATAAGAAAATTGTTAAATATAAAACTTTTACTGTAAACACATTCCCTAAAATTATCTAAAATGAAGCCATATTTCAGGGTTTTTAAGATAATTAGATTATTAATATTCCTCTTAAAAATTATTAGTTGTAACACCCCAAGCTTATACGGTATGCTTCTCTTTGAATAATGCAATAGCGTGTGTTGTACGAAACATTTAGTTATAACACACCACAACCAATCGAACAAGCCATTATGAATATTAATACCAACTTTTTGGAAATTTATAAATTTTATTTTTCAAAATCGACATCATTTTTTGATTCTGAATATCGATATTAGCCTAGGGTGAAATTTTGGTATTTTTCTGAAAAACATCATTTTTTGATGAATAGTGAAACCACTAAGTGGTAGTTAAAAAACTGAATTTTTCATAAAACATAATTTTACCACTTTTGTGAATGGAATTTCGAAAATCCGAGAGACGTGGTTAATATCAAGGAGTAAAATGTGGTTCAATGAGATGAAAAATAATTTTTGGTGAATAGTAAATTTTTACTTTTATTTACCACGGTTAAAAGTAAATAGGGAAATTAAGGGTAAAAATGATATTAATATTACCCTACCACATGTCCTAATTCTATTGGACAAGTGTATATCGACCAAAAACAACCTTAGGAATAAAATATTATCATTTAGGTCCACTTGGATTAGATTAGGACTTTTATTATTATTTAATTCAAAGAATAATTAAAAGAGTTAAAATCACAGTTTATTTACTAAAAAAAAGTTAATATAGGGTTATACACACTAGTGCAAAAACACTTATTAACGTCGGTTTTTATTGATTTTTAACGTTGGTTATAAACCGACGTCTTTAAAGGCGACGTTAAAAATAGAGTTTTCGCGTCGGTTTTTCAAAACCGACGCCAAAAATAATTTACTTATGAATTTCGGCGTCGGTTTTAGAGAAAACAGACGCCGAAAATCCAGTGAACTCGGTTTTCGGCGTCTGTTTTCTATAAAACCGACGCCGGAAATCGGTTCTTCAGCGTCGGTTTTAGATAAAACCAACGCCATAAGTCATTTTTTTCAAAAAAAACTTTCGGCGTCGGTTTTGAAAATAACCGACGCCATAAATAAAAAAAATTATAAAATAATTACAATTTCACTTCCAAAATAATCGAAACCCCTGAAAAAAAACACAGTATACAAAAACAATCAAACAGTATTTTTGCAGAGGCACTTGAGAGAACTCAAAGTAAAGTAGAATTAAAATACACATACCTAAAATATTAGAATATACATACCTCAAATCTTAATCAATATACATACCTCAAATCTTAATCAGACTTAACAAAAAGTTTGCAAAAGTTGATTGAATATGAATCATATCAGATTGGGAATAAGACTGTGAATCATTGAATACCTACAATAATATTGAATGGTATGAAATTAATAAATAGAAAAAAGTGGCAGAAAATATATAAAAAGATTAATACAACTAACCTTATTAAAGTCAGTAGTTTCCCCAGTTGTGATTATCTCGTACATGAATCATAGAATATAATAACCACATTCAACATTTCCATTTTGACGATGACACTGCAGTTATAAAACATTTAACTAATAATAAAAACCAATATATAACAAAAATATAAAAACTAATTACCTGTACGTCCACATATTTGATTTTCGTTGGTTTCTTTTCCTTTGTAAAATGTTTCCATGAACTGTATTTTTTTATATAAGATCTAATAAAACATGTGTAAACAATTAAAATTAAACATAACAAACTTATAAAAATAAAAAACAACTTACCTGTTTAATAAGTTGGAAAATGGTTTACTCACTTTTCCTAATAAAGAGAAAAACCAATATAAGGTGCATTCATTTGGGCAAAATACGCCTAAAATTCAATGCCCCCTAGAATACAAAAAGTTCACAATTAATGACATTATAATGATCATTAGTTCAAAATTATTTTGATGTTCTTACTTACAAGAAATGGAAAAAACCAACACTGAATCTCTGTTTGTGATAATCTCTCAGATATATATTGAACTCTTTCATCATTCTTCACATGTTTCACTTCCAAGGAAATGTACTCTAGATCTATAAAACTATAAATTCTGGTAGTTTCATTTTGTAAAATAATCCTGTGTTGATACCTAATTTAAAAAGAAAATATAGTTAGTCAATGACATAACAATATTTTATTAAAGAAATATCAATTCAAACGTCAATTTACTTACATGGAAAACAACTTCACCACATTCAGCTCGATCTCTTCAAAATTAACTAAATTCATGATATCTTATTTCAGTATTCTCAATTGATAATTTCTTCCACATATATCAGGCACCATCCGAAACTCATAGATAAAATTCAAGGAAGAAGAGGACTCAGATAATCTTTTCAACCCATAAAAAATATCAGAAGTATCTACAGTCGACTGTTTCTAAACATTTTGTTGCATTTGTACAGTTTCTTTTGCTTTGAGATAATCCTATAAGTTAAATGTCAGAAAACATTATAAGTAATTTGGAATCATTTGTAATTAATATTTAAATAAATATACCTCATGTGAAATATAACGAATAAGGGCAGTTGGACAAAGTGAAAAATGGCCCATACTTTCCCCAACACTAGTGATCTCCACAGTTGGAAATGGTAGTAGAGCAGTAGGATCTATAATAACAAGTACTGATAATCTAACCAGACCCATCTGCATTGGTTGATGATGTACCGAGTCCCCCAAAAAATACACATGTCCTAACGCAACAATATGTACAGGAGGATCTCCCACAAACAACTCACAATATAAGGCTTGATCTGAGGGAGGAGGTGGAGGCTCAAAGTTAGCAGGTGGGGCAAGGTAGTCTGGATGAGCAGGCTAAAAAGGCAGAAAAATGAAAATGGTATATTAGTGTTTAAAATTTATAGTATAGAAAAATTGATTAAAAATTAAATAAAATAATATACCTCAAAAGTTGCGCAGACGGGGCAGGGTAAGGAGATGGGGCAGGGTAGTCCGGGTGAGTAGACTGAGAATGTTGAAAAATGAAAAAGTTATATTAGTGTTTATAATTTATAAAATATAAAAATTGATGACAAGTAAATAATATACCTCGTATGGCTTCCCAGACGGGGTTGGGTAAGCAGATGAGGCAGGGTAGTCCGAGTGAGTAGGATGAGAATGTTGAAAAATGAAAAAGTTATATCAGTGTTTATAATTTATAAAAAAGAAAAATTTATGAAAAGTAAATAATATACCTCAAAAGGATGAGAAAACTATGACTGTCTTGCCAAGTGT
Organism: Viscum album; assembly: GCA_963277665.1. Classification (NCBI taxonomy): domain Eukaryota; kingdom Viridiplantae; phylum Streptophyta; class Magnoliopsida; order Santalales; family Viscaceae; genus Viscum; species Viscum album. The sequence continues at coordinate 593,027,350 of OY728162.1, read as the reverse complement.
TCTAATAAAGCCTTCTGTACTGCTTCTTGAATTTGATCACCCATATGACGTTGATGCAGAAATTGGGTTTTTATCTTTGGCACTCAAAAATGCACTGCTTCAGCAAATACCATCACACCACTATTCTGAATGGTACTCTTGTCATTTAGGTTTTTCGTGTATAATGTGTAGCCATTGATATCAAAACCAGACCAAGTGATCACATTAAGATATGGTCCCCCTGCTAACCACTTCAATGTTTCTGATACAAATATATCTGGAGTGACTTTCTCTTTAAACCATGAAACAAATGTCTTCTTATGCTCAATCATCAACCACTTTTCATTTCTTTTCTGATATTGTAACTTTAATTCAGCAATATGTGAGGATATATATGGTTGAACCTCATCTGTGTTGTTCAAAATGTATAAATGTGCTTGCATCACTTTATCACGTGGAATGAACTTTACCTTTAAGCCTCGAACACCTCTACCTTCTCTATCAACTTTCATATGTCGAGATACAGGGAGACCAATATGCTCCACGTCATTCAAATAATCAGTACAGAACTCAATCACCTCTTCTGATACATATTTTTGAACAATAGAGGCCTCTGGTCGATAAGTATTTTTAACATATCCTTTCAAAATTTTCATATATCTTTCAAAAGGATACATCCATCTTAAATAAACAGGCCCACATATTCTTATCTCACGCACCAAATGAATCAATAGATGAACCATTATATCAAAAAATGTGGGTGGGAAATACATTTCTAGTCGACAAATAATAAGAGTTGATTCATTCTCCAACACATCTAACAAATTTGGATCAACGGCTTTGCTACAAATGGATTTAAAGAAATTACATAACCTGATGATTGTCTTTCTGACAGCTTTCGGTAATATACCACGCACTGCTACTGGTAGAATTTGTTGCATCAACACATGGCAATCATGTGATTTCATACCTATTAATTTACAATCCTTAAATGACACAAAATTATTCACATTTGAATAAAAACCGTTGTGTACATTAATACCATGAAGACACTGAAAAAAATTCATCTTTTCAATCTTACTTAATGTGTGACAAGCCGGAGGTAAATATGTTCTGTTTCCTTTCACAGCGGGAGTTAACTCCAAACGTATTCTCATTAATATCAAGTCCAATATAGCATGTAATACATCTTTTGTCTTTCCTTTTATGTCTAAAAAAGTTCCAATCAAACTATCACATATGTTTTTCTCAACATGCATAACATCAATGTTATGTTTTGTCTCTAAAAATCTCCAATAAGGTAGTTCGAAAAAAATAGACTGCTTCTTCCAGATATGTTTTTGTAAACCAGAACTTTTTCTCTTTCCAAATGTCGAATCAATATCTTTCACTCTGTCATAATTTTATTCAGATGACAATGGTTGAGGGGGGAGGTTGTATTCTTGTAAACCGTTAAATTCTTTTTTCAATCTACGATATGGATAATCAATTCGCAAAAATCTTCGATGTCCCATGTACACTGTCTTTCTTCCATTCTGCAATTGATAATATGAAGTTTGTTCTTCACAAATTGGACATGCTTTATGTCCCTTAACACTATATCCAGATAAGTTTCCATATGCGGGAAAGTCCTTTATAGTGAAAATTATCATAGCAAGCAAAAGAAAATGCTCTTTGTTGTATGCATCGAAAACATTAACACCATCCTCCCATAGCAGTTTTAAATCATCAATCAATGGTGTAAGATACACATCAATATCATTTCCCGGCTGTTTTGGTCCAGAAATCTTCATGATCATCATAACATATTTTTTCTTCATACATAGATGTGGAGACAAGTTTTAAAGTACCAGCAAAACAGGACATGAACTATGTTGGCTACTAAGGCTCCGATATGGATTCATTCCATCAGTACACAATCCCATTCTGAGATTTCTAACTTCACTTCCCAAATCATGAAATTTTTTATCAAAACTCTTCCACTGTGGTGAATCGATAGGATGACGTAAGTTACCATCAAAGATGCGCTCATCTGAATGCCATCTTAACCTTTTTTCATCAATTGAATTTGCAAATAGACGCTTCAAACGAGGAATTATTGGAAGGTACAAAATTGCTTCAGTTGGAGTTTTGATTCTGGTACCTAAAAATAAATCATAATTGAATTATCAGAATTGTATGCAAAAAATATTGGATGATATCATTGGAAAGTAAAAAATTGATTTTTCATAAGGTTACATGACATCACCTTGGAATGAATCTGAGTTGACTTTCTCATTCATCTTATATCGTGATGTACCACATGTAGGACAACTTGATAAATGTTCATTTTCTTTCCTATACAATTCACAATCATTGGGGAAAGCATGTATCTTTTTATACCCCAATCCCATTGGGCATAATATTTTCTTCACCTCATAATTGGAATCTGGAAGATCATTGCCTTCTAGAAGTAGCTCTTTTAAAAGCTCAAGTAAACTGGTGAAACTTTTATCACTCCACCCATTTTTTGCTTTTAAGTTAACTAATCTCAAAACAGCTGATAACACTGTATATTTACTGCAACCTGGGAATAATGGTTTCTCAGAATCTCCATAAAATCGTTCAACAGTTGGTGTTTTTTCGATGGTTTCAACACCTAAATCATGAATTAATTCTTCAATACGATCATCTGCCTCATTATGAATATTGTCATCAACATTGGATGTTGAATTTTCAGTTCATTCACCATGCAAGATCCAACGTGTATAATTAAGGCTAAAACCATAACAAATGAGATGATTCTTGATTTCTCTGGAGTTTAACTTTCTCATATTTACACACTTCACACATGGACAGAAAATCAAATCAATATTTTGAATATGTCTTTTAGAAAAATCCAAAAAATTATCAACTCCTTTTTCATATTCACTAGTAGTTCTTCGTAAATAAATCCAATTATGATCCATTAATACCTGATATCACAATATAATTGATGAATATATTAAAACATATAAACATTTAAATATCTATCAGATAAATTGTAAACAAAAACATATTCCATAAAAACTATTGATAATCAGATAATAGGCATCAGATATGAAACACGTTTACAAATAGAGTAAATAGTTTATTTTCATATTATATACATGTGTGTTATATTGATATTATAATTTATTTATAATATCATTCTTTTAAAATATATTAGTTCATTTTACATTTTTGCAATATTTCGATGTTTCATGTGTCTACAATATTGAAGAGTACATTAATTTAAAGGAAGAAATAAGTGAAATGTGGGAGTACATGGAAATATGTATAAATTATTAATAAATCTCAATTATTTATTGAAAGTAAAAAATATAATTGGTTGTTTTAAAATGTAAGAGATAAATCAAAATGGGTGTAATGTAATTTTATAACTTCAATCATAGTTAATTCATAGTCACTGATGAAATAAAATATTCACATGTTAAACCCAAATAAAACAACATGACCTAAATGATAAATATAGATACCAAAAAACAAGACAAACTACAACCAAACTACACTACGTTCAACAACAAATAACACAATAAAATTATTTTTTTGAAGAATAATTAATTAATATGGAAATGGAATTAAAAATATAGTTCTTCATAATGTAATGAAACATCATTTTAAACTGAAATAATGATAATACAAACAAAAAATTTGTAGTTCAACCCGAATGGAGATGTTAAATCCAAACTACGACTGGTATAATGACTTCAAAAAACAAACACTAAAAAACTATACCAACAATGATAATACAAACCAAAAATAATGATAAACAACAACTAAAATCGAACCAATAAAGAAAAACGCACAAAATAGGGTTCTTGAAGAAGAAATAAACAATAGGAGATGAAACAAGAGATAAAGAGGAAGAACGCATACCGGAAATCGTGGAAATGGCACAAAACCTTCAATAATGGCCGTCCAAGATCGCAAATCTGGTTCGAAGGTCGTCGGGTGTCCAAAGCGCCACAGCCGAAGTCGATTTCGACGATCGAACAAAATGAGAGTTTCGGACCCCGAATAATTTTAAAAGACTTTTCGCGTCGGTTTTAAAGAAAACTGAAGCCGAAAATTAAAAAAAAACATTTCAGCATCGGTTTTCAAAATAACCGATGCGGAAAATATATTTTATGGCATCAGTTTTTTAAAAAACCGACACGAATTTTTTATTTTTTTATTTTCAGCGTCGGTTTTCATGAAAACCGACGCCGAAAACCAACGCTGATTTTTTTTTTAGTTTCGGCATCGGTTTTGGAAAAAACCGACGCCGAAAATAAAAACCGGCGGAGAAATTTTTTTTAAAATTATTTTCCACGTCGGTTTTATTAAAAACCGATGCGAAAAATATGTTTATTATTATTATCGGTGTCGGTTTCTTGAAAACCGATGCGAAACATCATTGGATAATTGTTTTTGTCGTCGGTTTTTTGTAAAACCGACGCCATAAATTCCCCGCACATACTATTCGCGTCGGTTTTTAGAAAACCGACGTTATTACGATGACGTTAAAACCCTTATTTCCACTAGTGACATAAGATAAATTTTATTTTAAATATTAATTATAAATATAAAAATAATTAATACATAATGATATTTTATTTATAATTTTTAGACATTAAATAATTGAATTTATTTATCACACAATGATGATGTAGTAATTACCATAAAAGTGAAAATTTAAAATAATTGATATTATAAATACCCAAATAAATGTAATTTGAGACTTTTTATGAATTAAACTAATTTTATAGGTTAATATGGCATGTTAGGAATGATTTAATTTACTTTTTTTGAAGTAATCATTTGTTATGATTTTCACAAAAGTCAATTTTCCATATAGTGTAAAAATTGACATAAAAGAGTTTTTAAAACAAATATTATATTATTACTTGATATTAAATTCCAAAAAATCTAAGGTTCGGCCAAGAGACTTATATCATGATAGGTGTATCATTAATGTACCACTTGGGGGTGCTTGGAGGTATATAGTAAGTTTATTAACTGTATAATATAAAAATAAAAAGTGACATGGTAAGTGTCAAACTAATTAACTAAGAGTTAAAACGAAAAGATAAGGTTAATATAATGACCCAAACCTATCTAAATTCTATTGGTTGAGTGTTATTCGACCCATACCCACCTTAACATTTAAATAATTTACTTTGGAGCCATTAGAAACCGAATATGAATTTATTATAAAATTATATTTCTAGCTTTTCCAAAGGTGCCCCTCACCCCTCTTATAAAAGGGCACTCCCCCTTCTCATTAATTCACACATTCAAAGCCTTTTGGTTCGTCCAACCCCTGCCCAAATACTCTATAAACTTCTCTCACTTAATCCTAGAGGCCTTATATTAGTTATAAAGCCATCCAAAGGATCCCTTTTGATCAAATCAAAAGGAAGAACCCGAAGAAGAGGTAATGTTTTCACCACCCTTTTTCAAATTCATTTATTCTTCAACTTCTTCTTTATTTGTTATTACCATTCTAAAATAATGAATCTAGTATCTCCTATATACTGTAATATTATCATAAATATTGTACAACCATATTCAGTATTCTATCCAACCTTTGAATGACATGTCACCATACGTGCGTACGTACGGCTTACCGTCTCCACGTCGTGGTGTAATTGTTATTCAATATATTATTATTTGGATGGGTATAATAATGATTTTTAATTCATGTAAATAATAAATATAACATGATAATGATTATGTATATATGATATGCCATCCAATTATATATTATTTTAATATCAAAAGAATTATATTGTCTCTCATGCGTATGTACGGACTATCGTCTCCACGAACGCGATGAGATTCATTCACCATCGTATCCATTCAAGACTAATTCTCTTTTTAAGATTAATAATAGTATCTAAAGACTTGATATAATTTTGGATAAAAATAAGATACAACCTATCCATGACAAACATGGCTTACATAACAAAACATATAAAAGAAAATGAGTAAGTTAACACCCGAAACGACAATAATATTAAGATATTATTAACAAAGAAATGTTAAAAGATCATATATGATAACATAATAATGTATATGATTATTTTATAATTTAATAACAATTATTTCACCATTATACAGGAGGTTAACCTAGCCCCAACCAAGGAAAAGTATAAGGTAAGGGTTTATTTCGCAATCTCTTCATTATCTGAGGTTGTTTATATGTGATTATCTACTGGGACCTCTTTATCATCCACATCCATGTTTCTTAAAAATGTATTTCAAGTCATTCTTACTATCTTAAAGACTCTGGTATAAATTCATTTATACCCTTGTTGACTTTTTATAATAAGATTATAAATGAATCTTTTTGTCGTTTTCCAAACAAGGTCCTTTTTAACCTTTTCGTCAGAATTAAGGTAATAATGTTTTTTTAACTTATACGGCGGGTGCGGCTATTTTCCACCATTATAAAATCATCAAAGCTTCTCTTACAAGCTTATAGGAATATTTTCAAAGAAAATATTTTATTTTATAAATATATGACTCTTAAATGATTTCAAAATAGAAATACATGTACCTCTAAAAAGAGTTTTGATTTCATCTATATCAACATCCTTTGATGGATTTTAAGCTTATTTGAAGTTGATTTATTATGATGGAAAACTTCTATATTTTATTGAAGGTTTTTTGATATTTTTCACTGTGGATATGTTATTTTTATACCATTCGTGGTTTATGGATGAATTATTTACATTTCATATGCTAGTTTAAATACGAATGTTTATGTTATGTTTAAACCTTTTCATATGGGAATGCATTGGACTTAATATGTGACGAGTGGAGCCCGATATTCCTCCTCAATGCATCGGTAGGTCTCATGAGACAAACTAGTGTCTTGGCACAAGTCCTTGACAAAATCTTATTTTTAGTCTTGGCACGAGGCCTTGGCTATTTGGTTATGATATTCTGGCATTATGCATTCCATCATTATGAAAGTGGTTATTGATATTGCATTTGAATATTCGATTAGTAGAATATCCATGTGAATAAGTAAATGGAATTATTTCATTTTATTTTTTCCATACTATGTTGATGTTCAAGTTTAAAAAGATTTTGTTTTAGTTATACATTTCCTTAAATGTTTATTCTAATTTATGAAAGTTTTCCCTATATTGTTATCCTTACTGGGAATTTTAGCTCACCCCTTTTATATGTTTTATTTTTCCCAGGATGTGAAAAAGTAATTTATGAATGACCTGCAGGGATAGAATGAGGGGATAAGAGTGTGGACTATGGAGACTATATTGTTGTAGTTTTCATTTTTATGATGTAATGTAAAAATTTATGAATATATCTAGTGTTTCCAAGGCTACTAAACTAATCGGTCTTTCGAGACTTGATCTTTCTTGTGATCATGCCAATGTTATGTAATAATGCACCGAATCTGGGTAACTGGGGTCGGGGCGTTACAGTTGGTATCAGAGGAAGTTTAGTACAAACCATGGAAGCTAGATTTAGATAAACTCTGATTAGAGCACATAGATTTAAGATGGACATTGAGGATTGGTATAGAAGAACTTCCTAAAATTTTGGTATTATAGAGATTTTGTGAGTTTTCTGAGCAATACATCCCTGTCTGGATATGAGCAGATAAAGGCAGCTCTGGAACAGATGTACCTAGAGGTAAAACCCGAAAACACCGCTTTGAGCTAGACTCAAACGGGAACTAGTGCACGACAATGGGCCTTGCTGCACTCTTGGTTATGACACTCCCATGGGATATGCTTAAAATAACTCTCATTTTCTTTACAAATCATTATGAAGGGTTTATGAGTATATACTTCCTCAAAGAAAACTTTTTATGATTATAGATTATATCTATAAATAGTTCAATTTATGTTAAGTGTTTTATAAGTATGAAATTATGTTTTTTGATTCATAAACTGATCTAGTTTATGCCATTGTTTAGAAATGGCACCTAGTGGAAGAAATGGAAACTGTATCAATGCACGCACTTCATGTAGGGATTTCCCTCCTGCTCAAGATAATTATAGTGGAGATGGTGATGCAACTGGTGCTGATCAACTAATCACCATACTGGGACAACTCCCTCAGGTTATGAATAATAACCTTACTCATATGGAGCACCCAGATCCACAGCATGGAGGATCAATGTTAGATCGCTTCATGAGGAAACAACCACCAACATTCAATGGGTATACAAATTCATTGGTAGCTGAGCAATGGATAAGTTCCCTGGAGAAAATATTTCAGGCTTTGGGAAGTAGTGAAAGGGAAAAAGTTATCATGGCAGTTTACCTCCTCACTGGAGATGCTGATCAACAGTGGTTGTTAATTAAACTCATTAAGGAAGATGATGAAGTATCAAATATGGAATGGAGGGAGTTCAAAGATCTTTTTTTAGAAAAATACTCTCCTCGTGACCATCGAGCAGATATGGAAAGGCAATTTCTGAGTCTGAGACAAAATGAGGATGAGAATGTCGCAAAGTATGAGGCTAACTTTACAAGGTTAGCAAGGTTTGCTGGAGATTATATATGTAACCCAAGAAGTAATATTGATCGTTTCTTTGATAGATTAAAACCATTTCTCTGTCGATCATTAGTCTCACAATCCTTCTCATCGTACGAAGACATTGTCTCATGTGCTATCAAGACAGAGAAAGAATTCTCTAAGTCATATGACTTTAAAGCAAAGAAAGAGAAGAAGAGATCTATTGATCGATATGGAAATGGAAATAAAGGGAAGAAGGGAAAAGTTGAATATCCATCTTGCATTAAATGTGGGAATAAACACCCCGGTACTTGCTTAAAAGGAACATGAGTCTCTTACAAGTGTGGTGAAAAAGGCCACCAAGCTCGTGATTGCAAGGGGAAGAAGGAAGCTATCGATGTCCTGTGCTACAATTGCAGGGAGATGGGACATTATGCAAATGAATTTCCTAAGCGTCAGGGGAACATACCTCAGAAAAGGCCAATGGATCAAGGCCAAGCTTATGTTATCACTACTTCTGACGTAGAAGCTCTAAAAGATGTGGTGGCAGGTAATTTAATGGTTTCCTCAAGTTTAGAAAATGCATTATTTGATTCTGGATCATCGCATTGTATCATATCTGCCCAGTTTTCTAAGAAAATTAGATATTTCCAATTTGATTTAATAAGGGAGTTGTCAGTTAAAACTCCTACGGGAAGTATCATTGTAACAAAGTTTTGTGAATCAGTCCCCATTAAAGAACATAAATGTTCTTTATCTGCTGATCTCATCATCATACCTGTGATTGAGTTTGATATAATCCTCGGTATGGATTGGCTTTCGGACCATGATGCGAAAATTTATTGTAAGAAGAAGGATCTTACGATTTTTGATGATGATGATAAGGAACACCTTATCATTAGAGAAGAATCGTCACTACCTAATTCTTATCTAAATCCACCACCAGTAGCTCAACTAAATTCAATTATTGGGGAGGAAGAGGATGAAATTATAGTGGGTGAGGAAAGGAATGTTCAAATAGTGGATGTACCTGTTATGAAAGAATATGTAGATGTGTTTCCGGAATATTTACCTAGACATCCTCCAGAACGATAAGTTGATTTTTCCGTTGATTTAATTCCTGGATCAAGGCCTATATCGAAGACCCCTTATAGAATGGCCACTTTAGAATTAGTTGGACTAAAGAAAAAACAAGAGGAATTGAGTAATAAAGGATTTATTCGACCTAGTGTTTCTCCATGGGGATCCCCTGTTCTTTTTGTTAAAAAGAAAGATGGATCTATGAGGTTATGTATCGACTATAGGGAGATCAATGCTATAACAATAAAGAACAAGTATCCCATACCTCGCATTGATGAATTATTTGACCAACTGCATGGAGCTCAATAATTTTCAAAGATTGACCTTCGATCTAGATACCATCAGTTTTGTGTGAAGAAGGAAGACATTCCGAAGACAGCATTTCGAACCAGGTACGGGCATTACGAGTTTACAGTAATGCCTTTTGGATTGACTAATACACCCTCTGTATTCATGGATCTGATGAATAGAGTTTTCAAGGAATATCTCAATGAATTTGTGGGGGTATTTGTTGATGATATCTTGGTATACTCCAAAAGCTATGAAGATCATGAAAATCACATGCGCATTATCCTGAAGTCTCTGAGAAGACATGAATTATATGGGAAGTTTTGCAAGTGTGAATTCTGGATTCAGGAGATTTCTTTTCTTGGTCATATTGTCTCTAAAGATGGAATCTCTGTTGATCCTTCTAAGACCAAGGCAATCCAAGAATGGCCAGCACATACGAGTATAACTGAGGTACGCAGTTTTATTGGTTTGGCAGGTTATTATCGACGTTTCCTCTATAATATTCCCCGATTGGCTAACCCATTAACAAAGATCACATGTAAAGGGGTTAAATTTTTTTGGACAAAAGAGTGTAAAGAATGTTTCTAAGAACTGAAGAGAAGATTAGTCAATGCTCCTATAATGACTCTACCAATGGGGAATGATGGGTTCGTTATTTATAGTGATGCATCGAAGAAAGGACTTGGTTGTGTCCTTGTGCAAAATGATAGGGTTATTTCCTATGCATCACGACAGTTGAAAATTCATGAACAAAACTATCCTACTCATGATCTCGAGTTAGAAGATGTGATCTTTACTTTAAATATATGGAGCCACTACCTCTATGGTGAAAATGTGAGATTTATACTGATCACAAGAGTTTGAAGTATATTTTCTCACAAAAATAACTCAACATGTGGCAAAGGAGATGGCTTGAATTACTCAAGGATTATGATTTCATGATACACTACCACCCGGGGAAGGCAAACAAGGTGGCAGATGCTTTGAGCAGAAAAGATCATGGAGTTTTGAACAATATGAGAATTGAAAGGGATCCAATTTTCATAGATCTATTGAAGATGGACATGGGAATAACCAGGGAAGGTGAAACATCAATGCTTTTTCAAATAGTTGGAAAACCATCTTTACTAGAAAGGATTATGAGTTCTCAGACCAATGATGAAGAATTTCAAAAGAAGATTAAAGATGTGAATGATGGGAGACTGAGAGACTTTGTGTATGAAGATGGAATTTTTAAATTTGGGAATAGACTTTGTGTTCCTGATATACCTGATCTAAAAAGGGAATTGTTGGATGATTCTCATAGTTCCAATTTCCCTATACACCCTAGGAGCACAAAAATTTATAGAGATTTGAAGGAACATTTTTGGTGGGACAACATTAAGAGGGAGATTGTTGATTTTGTGTCATGATGTATGGTTTGTCAACAAGTGAAAGATGGAAGGCAACAGCCTGGAGGAGTCATGCAACATCTTCCCATACCTGAGTGGAAATAGTATAATATCACAATGGACTTTTTCATGGGACTACCAAATACTCCTTGAAGGAACGATGCACTATGGGTTATTGTTGATCGTCTTACCATGTCAGCAAATTTTCTTGCTATAAGAGAAGATCTACCACTGGAACGGCTAGCAAGATTATATATTAATGAAATTGTGAGACTTCATGGAGTACCCCTATCGATTTTTTCTAATTTTGATCCCCGTTTTACTTCAAGATTCTAGAAAAGTCTTTATAAAACCTTGGATATTGAACTTCATTTTGGAAATGCCTACAACCCTCAAACAGATGGACAATCAGAACGAACTATTCAAACCTTAGAAAACATGTTGAGATCCAGCTCACTTGACTTTCAGGGTATGTGGGATCAATATTTACCTTTGGTAGAATTTTCCTATAACAAAAGCTTCCATTCGAGTATTCAGATGGAACCATATGAAGCGTTATATGGAAAGAGATATCACACACCAACCTGTTGGGATGAAGTTGGTGAAAGAAAACTTGTAGGCCTAGAACTGGTGGAGGAAATGATGGAAAAGGTGAAGGTAATCCAAAACCATATCAAAGAAGCTCAAAGTAGGCAGAAGAGATATGCCGATAATCGAAGGAAGGATTTTGAATTTCAAGTCAGTGATCATGTTTTCCTGAAGGTATCTCCATGGAAGGGAGTCATACGTTTTGGTAAGAAAGGTGAATTGAGTCTCAGGTACATCGGACCTTTCGAAATTCTAGAACGAATTGGGGATATAGCTTACCGTTTGGCAATGCCGCCAAATCTCTCCAAAGTTCACGATGTGTTCCACATATCACTATTGAGGAAATACATGCCTGACCCAACGCACGTACTCATCTATGAGGAATTAGAACTGGAACCCGGTCTGTCTTATTGCGAAGATCCCATCAAGATTCTTCATATAAGAGAACAAGTACTGAGAAACCGGACGACTCATCTGGTAAAAGTCTTGTGGAGAAACCATAAAATGGAAGAGGCAACGTGGGAACCCGAGGAACTTATGTTGAAGAACTACTAGAGTCTTTTCATGCGGTAATATTCTAGAAATTTTGAGGACGAAATTATTTGAAGGAGAGGAGAATGTAACACCCCAAGCTTCTACGATACTCTTCTCTTTAAATAATGTAATAGTGTGTGTTGTACGCAACATCGAGTTCTAACACACCGCAACCAATCGAACTAGCCGTTATGAATAGTAATACCCACTTTTTTAAATTTATAAATTTTATTTTTCCAAATGGACTTCATTTTTGGATTAGGAATATCGAAATTATCCTATGGTGAAATTTTGTTATTTTTCTGAAAAACTTAATTTTTTGATGAATAGTGAAACCACTAAGTTGTAGTTAAAAAACTCAATTTTTCATAAAAAATAATTTTACCACTTCTGTGAGTGGAATTTTGAAAATCCTAGAGACATGGTTTATATCAAGGAGTAAAATTTGGTTCAATGAGATGAAAAATAATGTTTGGTGAATAGTAACTTTTTAATTTTATTTACCACGGTTAAAAGTAAATATGGTAATTAAGGGTAAAAATGATATTAATATTACCCTACCACATTTCCTAATTCTATTGTACAAGTGTATCTAGACCAAAAACAACCTTAGGAATAAAATATTATCATTTAGGTCCACTTGGATTAGATTAGGACATTTATTATTATTTAATTCAAAGAAGAGTTAAAAGAGTTAAAATCAAAGTTTATTTACTAAAAAAATTTAATATAGTGTTATACATAAGATAAATTCGATTGTAAATATTCATTATAAATATTAAAAGATTTAATACATAATGATATTTTATTTATAATTTTTAGACATTAAATAATTAAATTTATTTATGTCACAATGATGATGCAGTAATTAACATAATAGTGAAAAATTAAAATAATTGATATTATAAATACCCAAATAAATTTAATTTGAGGATTTTTTATGAATTAAACTAATTTTATAGGTTAATATGACATGTTAGAAATAATTTAATTAACTTTTTTCGAAGTAATCATTCTGTTATGATTTTCAAAAAAATCAATTTTCCAAATAGTGTCACAATTGACATAAAAGAGTTTTTTAAAAAAATAATATATTATTACTTGATATTCAATTCCTAAAAATCTAAGGATCGTCCAAGAGACTTATATAATGATCGTTGTATCATTAATGGACCACTTGGGGGTGCTTGGAGGTATATAGTAAGTTTATTAACTATATAATATAAAAATAAAAAGTGACATGGTAAGTGTCAAACTAATTAACTAAGAGTTAAAACTAAAAGATAAGGTTAATATAATGACCCAAACCTGTATAAACTCTATTGGATGAGTGGTTTTCGACCCATAACCACCTTAACCTTTTAATAATCCACTTTGGAGCCATTAGAAACCGAATATGAATTTATTATAAAATAATATTTCTAGCTTTTCCAAAGGTGCCCCTCACCCCTCTTATAAAAGGGAACTCCCCCTTCTCATTAATTCACACCTTCAAAGCCTTTTGGTTCGTCCATCCCCTGCCCAAATACTATCTCAACATCCCTAAATTAATCCTAGAGGCCTTACATTAGTCATAAATCCAACCTAAAGAGCCCTTTTGATCAAATCAAAAGGAAGAACCCGAAGAAGAGGTAATGTTTTCACCACCCTTTTTCAAATTCATTTCTTCTTCAACTTGTTCTTTATTTGTTATTCCCATTCTATAATAATGAATCCATTATCTCCTATATAATTTAATTTTATTATAAATATTGTACAACCATATTCAGTATTCTATCCATCCTTTGAATGACATGTCACCATACGTGCATACGTACAGCTTACCGTCTCCACGTCGTGGTGTAATTGTTATTCAATATATTATTATTTGGATGGGTATAATAATGATTTTTAATTCATGTAAATAATAAATATAACATGATAATGATTCTTTATATATGATATACCATCCAATTATGTATTATTTTAATATCAAAAGAATTATATTGTTGCTCATGCGTATGTACGGACTACCGTCTCCACGAACGCGATGAGATTCATTCCCCCTCGTATCCATTCAAGTCTAATTATCATTTGAAGATTTATAATAGTATCTAAGGACATGATATAATTCTGGATATGAATAAGATACAAACTATCCATGACAAACACGGCTTACATAACAAAACATATAAAAGAAAATGAGTATGTTAACACCCGAAACGACAATAATATTAAGATATTATTAACAAAGCAATGTTAAAAGATCATATATGATAACATAATAATGTATATGATTCTTGTATAATTTAATAACAATTATTTCACCATTATACATGAGTTTAACCGATCCCCAACCAAGGAAAAGTATAAGGTAAGGGTTTATTTCGCAATCTCTTCATTATCCAAGGTTGTTTATATGTGATTATCTACTAGGACCTCTTTATCATCCACATCCATATTTCTTAAAAATGTATTTCAAATAATTCTTAATATTTTAAAGACTATGGTATAAATTCATTTATATCCTTGTTGACTTTTTATAATAATTTTATAAATGAATCTTTCTGTCATTTTCCAAACAAGGTCCTTTTTAACCTTTTCGACAGAATTAAGGTAAGAATGTTTTTTTAACTTATACGGCGGGTGCGGCAATTTTCCACCGTTATAAAATCATCGAATCTTCCCTTAAAATCTTATAAGAATATTTTCACAGAAAATGTTTTATTTTATAAATATATGACTCTTAAATAATTTTCAAATAGAAAGACATATTTCTTTAAAAAGAGTTTTGATTTCATCTATGTCAACATCCTTTGATGGATTTCAATCTTATTTGAAGTTGATTTATTATGATACAAAACTTCTATATTGTATCGAAGGTTTTCTGATATGTTTGACTGTGGATGTGTTATTTTAATACCATTCGTGGTTTATGGATGAAGTATATACATTTCGTGTGCTAGTTTTAATACGAATGATTATGTTATGTTTAAACCTTTTCATATGGGAATGCATTAGACTTAATATGTGATGGGTGGAGCCTGCTATAGCTCCTCGATGCATCGGTAGGTCTCATGAGACAAACTAGTGTCTTCGCACAAGGCCTTGACAAAATCTTATTTGTAGTCTTGGCACGAGGCCTTGGCTATGTGGTTATGAGAGTTTGGCATTATGAATTCCATCATTATGCAAGTGGTTATTGATATTTCATGTGAATATTCTATTAGTAGAATATCCATGTGAATAAGTAAATGGAATTATTTCATTTTATTTTTGCCATACTATGTTGATGTTCAAGTTTAAAAGGCTTTTGTTTTAGTTATACATTGCCTTAAATGTTTATTCTTATTTATGAAGGTTTTTGCTATATTGTTACCCTTACTGGGCATTTTAGCTCACCCCTTTTATATGTTTTATTTTTCCAGGGTTGTGAAGAAGTAATTTATTAATGACCTGCAAGGATAGTATGAGGGGATAAGAGTGTGGACTATGGAGACTATATTGTTGCAGTTTTCATTTTTATGATATAATGTAAAACATTATGAATATATCTAGTGTTTCCAAGGCTACTAAACTAATCAGACTTTCGAGAGTTGATATTTCTTGTGATCATGACAATGTTATGTAATAACACACCGACTCTGGGTAACTGGGGTTGGAGTGTTACATTAGTAACAATAGTAGTGTGTTTAAAATACAAGAATTAGTAAAAAATATATCAATTGTAATCTTAGTGAAAATTTATTTGCATGTCTTGAGTTAATAAAATATATATATTCATAGATGATTTGACACCATTCAATAGATAAAGAATCCATGATTAAATGTGGTTTTATTTCTGAAATCATATATTTTTATCATGAGGCAGTAGTTCTTCAACATATATAGATTTCCAGAGAGGTTTAAGAACCTGTTCATGATAGAATATCTATGTTTTTGTTACTTTAATCAAATGGTAGAGTTCTATTTAAGATATAATTAAATTATGGGATATATTTATGAATAAAAAATAATGAATATATACATACATATTACTCAATAAAAATTTTCAGAAATGCTAAATTCATGTTTTGTATTAAATATGAAAGTAATATCATGAATCATCTATGATTAATATTATTTAAAGAACATGTCATCACTAGAATTAATTTCATTGAGTCGTAGATGCAGTTATACATTGTAAAATTATGTGAGAGGTTATTAAACATGTTTGATTCCACACTAAATATTGAGCTACATCATATTTAATGTTTAATTGAGAACGAAAGTTATGGAAGACATATGTTTGGTACATTTGATAATTACATCACATAGATATCTATAATGTAATGTTATTTGTGAAAGAAACATGTGGTCATATATGGACACACTATGTTTTGAAACCACTATAATGCTTCAAAGGGTAAAATTAATCATGAAATAAATAATATTTCTAATACTCTAAATATGTATAAAAAAATAATCGATTATCTTCCTGTACTCAAGAAGTTAGATTACATTAATCATATAATAGATTACTGATTCAGGATAAAAAATATTAAAATACAGCTCAATTTATAATCCTCATCACTCTGTTTTTATATAAATTGAGAATTATATAAAATAATATGTATAAAATCAATCAATATCATTTTCATGAGGTTAAAAATGGTAAGGATAAAATTATGGTGGAAATATATTTTCATATTATGGTGTACATGAAAAATGAAAAGGTCTAAAGGATAGTAAGAAGTATGACTCCATAAGAATCATTAAAATATCCTATAAAAACAATTTTAAAAATAGATAGTATTCATTTGTGGACATATTCATTACTTGTGGAATGAAATTTCAAAATTAAGTGGAATTTTAAATAAATTAATGATAAATAAAACTAAATCATCAACTTTATGAATATTCATAAACACCCATAATTTTTTTATTTTACTTATTTTTTCTTATAACTGATTTAAGAATCACATATTTTCATCCAACTACATGATAAAATATGCTTATAAATATAAAAAAAGTTGTGATGATCTTAAAAATATTCAATGATCTAGAATATTGTTTTAGTTATAAAATATTACAAATTCTAATTGGTAAGTAAAAATATTATTGTATGGGAAATATATTATGATATATTATGTGTTATCTAATTCATTTTCAATGTTTTGTGTTTATATAGAATGATATTTTATTTAACGTTTGAAATAAATTATAATTGTATAATATAATTGAATAGTAGTTTAATTATACATAAATCCTTGATGTGATATATAAGTAATTATTTATGATTATAAAATATAAGGGAAATATAATATTTATATGTGAAATAGTAAAATGTGGCTTAGGGAGATTTTAAATCTACATCAAGAATGATTTATGGTTTTTTATGAATTTCAATGAGAGAATTGAAATTTTGGATTATTTATTATCTTCCAAAAAAATTCATTGTGAATCCTAAAATATTGATTAGATAGTGATGGAATTGAAATATCGTCATATGCCTTGGTAGACATTTTTTCATTATATAAAGTATACAACCAACCTCTAAGTACAATTCTATGGATGATAAAGAAGGTGAACTAATTTTTTTTGATTGTTAACAAACAAATAATTCTACCTGTAACCCACTTTCATTCCAATGTATATGTACATTTCCATATATTTTCCATGTTTTGACAACATGCGTAATTTACCAACCCACAAGATATCATGGGTGCACAAAAGAAATTACCATTGCGAGAAACCCTCTCTTACAACCACCCTCATGCACACTAAAGGTGAAATTGCTCAAGGAATGTCGCTCATACAATCCCCAATGAAAATAAAGAGTGATTGACTCAACTTTATTTAAATTGGCACGTAGTTTACCTCCAACAACTGATGATTTTAACTATAAATAGAATATCCCCCCTCCTTCGAGAGGCTCTATAGAATACAATGTGATGTCTTTCTACATGAAACTCCCTTTATTCCATGACTATGTGCTAACACATCGACCATGAACACTAAATGGAGGATCATTTTCTGATAGATACCCTATAAGGGAACACAAGGGTCATCTCTTGTAGTGGAGTTATCCTCACAAAAATCTCTCAAAGGGTGTATGGGATTGTGAAAATAACCCACTTTGGCACTATAAAAACATGACCATAAACATTACTTATTCTTGTGACTTTTGAAATGAATTTATATTTATTCATTCCCAATGATAATTTTTGTCTAGTGTTTTAGAATATTATGAAAAAATATTACCTAAAATTTCAATATTAAATATTTTATATGTCTACACACCATCAATTTTAATATCATAAAACAAAAAACTATTTAAAAGAAACATGGTTACTTTTCAAGAGAATTATTCAAATACATTAATAATAGAATCTTATTTGTACTTAAAAATAATAAGACCCATTAAAATCATTTAATTACATGCTATGAGCACAAAAATCATAGTTTTGGAAAACACTAGAAACAATTTACATGTTTTCTTGAGACATATAAATAAGAATATGAGGACTTTCCTAAAGGAATGAGAAAGAAGAATATCATCACAATAATAATTATTGATCATAACGTTAAAATATGGATAAAACTTTTAATTTAATCATTCATAATCATATCACCATATCACATACCCTACGTGTCAAAACCCCTAGTTATATCCCTAAGGTTTCATAACAAAAACCCAGGTTATTGACCAAGTTATTGTAAAACATGTTATCTATAGAGATTAATTTCATTACCTAATGCATTGGAGTGATATCAAGGAACACCCTTAATATGTATTTTTTCATGTTATCTACAAAGATCATATTAAAAAAAAATTATAAGTAACCCAATTATAATAAATAAAATGTGTTTCATATCAAAATTGTGACATTTTAAAATGTTCTAAAAAACATGACCTTTATGTTATTTATTACACATGGCTGGGGAACATGGGTTTTATGTATTTCGATTCCAGAATAAAATATATCATTTTAATATCTTGATCAATACCCCTGTAAATGAATAATGTTTACGTATTCACATAAATAAAATAATATAATTTATTTAGAAAAATAGAGATATTTTGGGACGAAAATTATATAGCATAACTGATATGAAATATTGTATTAGAAAATAGTAAAATTAGGCAGGATATGGGTCATAGATTCCTAAAAGACTCATAATATTGTATATGGACAGAATATTGTGTAAATGAGAACATGTTAGGGAAATTTGAAAGAAAATATCACATAAAAGAGAACATGAAAGGAAAATATAAGTGGATAATTTTGTTACCACATTAGAAACACTTGAACATATATCATTAATGAATTACATTATAAAAAACATTAAATATGATGATAATATACTGATTCATTATAAATTGAGTCAAAGGGTTGTATATTAAACTTATAATAATATAAGTTTGCATCACAATATGCACCATAGAAACAAGATCGAAATGGTGTCCCTTATAATGACTGTATCTATAGGTTAATGATAAATCAATGACATTGTTATGTGTGAGAATAAAAATATACCCAATATAAGTGGATATTCATTTTAAAATAATCATATAACATTCAAAAAAAATCTTTAAAATACTGTAATATCACATATATTATTTAAAAAACAAATTACAAGGATATTTAACACAATGAATGGAGATTGAGTTATGATTTCTCTTATCTTGAGTCTGACATGTCTTATTCATTCATTATCTTCCTGAATAATAAACATGTGTTAATGTATACTTGTTTGAGGACATTTTTCATGATTTTATTTATTTTATACCACTTATTACCTTTTTATAAAAATTACATATTTGTTTAAGTTGCATCAAATTTTTAGTCGATATTTGGTACACGAGTCAAAAATAATCTTATTTTTATTACGAATTTTACATATGGTCATAATTCCATTAACTTTTAAATGATATTAATGATTTAAATAAAATATAAATATCATATACATATTTATTTATAATCATGCATAACATTTGGATATTATATAAATATAATATATTTCATAAATAAATATTGTTCTATCATAATGGACACCATGATATGTGGTAGGAGAAAATTTAAAAATCCTTGTTTTGTGAGGTTGTTGTCCACCATACATAGAATCAAAATGTTCTAAATCAATTTCATAGAGGTGTGTGTATGTGTATGTCGAACATTAAGAATAACAAAATCATAGTATATTTATAATAATGGTGTGGTTATAAAATAATGGAATAAAGTGTGTTTAGGGGGTTTCATAAAAAAATAAGGGAAATGAGTCTTAGAGAAGACATTTCCTCTTAATCGGGTAACTACATATTATTTTAGAAAAAAGATTGTTTGTGTTTTTTATTTCCCATGTTAAGAAATATAAGTTGAATGGATGTATTTTTGGAGATTATTTGAGCATATGTTGGATGAGATGAAGGGATTGAGAGGTGTGAGTATGTGAGAAATTTCATGAAAAAGGGTAAATCTTCCATATATAGTTAATGTAATGATGTGTGAGTTCATTTCCCCTTCTATCTATTGTGTGTCAAAACTCATGTTTGGGAAACATTTCAATAATATGTTCTATGTGTTTATAGGAATCAATTCCGGCATAGTCCTATTAATTCCCCTACGTATATCTGACCCACATTCCAAGGAGGCAAAATGTGTTTTAGATGTCTACTAAACCATGATATAAGATATGGGTGTCACTATGTATACTTTTAGTGTCATAATAAATCCACATGTACTTTTAAAATCATATTCCATATTCCCCTTAGACCTATAGATTGAGAAAGGAAATTTTTATTAATGGTGGTGGTGGATGGACCATGATTTAGTATCTGGATGTCACTATGTATCGTAAAAGTGTAGGAATAAAACCACATGTTGTTTAAGAATCATCTTCCTCACATGGTTTGGGAAATACATATGGAGGGGGAATTTATAACCATTATTTCAAGGTAATGGGCCTAAAAATGAATGAATACTAAAAACTTTATTGAGTTTGGAAACACATCATAAAACATCAAACAACATGAACATCATGGAGGTCTAATTTAGTGGAGCCCTAAGGAAAAATTAATAACTAAAATACTACCTCATTACATAAAAGATCCTCTATTAAGTAAGAATGATAAGAGTTGTGTTTGGAAAGCCTAGGACATCATGATATCTGTGCCCTTATTCGCGTCTCTCCAAGTGTGGATTATCTCTATGTGGACTCCCAAGAGTTGTTTGCATTTTGGTCATAATATTCTATATTCAATGGGAAACTTCCCCTTTCTATGAGTGATTTGTAATGAATCAAGGAATCATTTTCCACTTCTTTCAAATATATATGTCTTTTCTTACTTAATTCCAACCACGTTACCATCACCTTTTGGGGTGCCAATGTTTCCAATTCCCCTGATCCCTCCTACCTATCTTGTTATGCTGCCAGTGTGGAAATACCTTACTAACAGAGCTCCATGGCACTCAAAACACATTCCAGAAAAATCCATCATGGTGTACTTCAAATTGAAACTATTACTGGTTGGGGTCCCACGTACATTCTTGTGGGGAGCGTCATTCCTGTATTTCTAATTGTTCCAATAACCCTCAACAAAGGATGATCGTCCGACCTTTCTTCCTTAGACCATGCTCACCTGTTCTATTAAAACATTGATTGATAAATTCCTCTTTCTTCACTTCCTGTTCATGGCACCCATAGAAGACACCATACAATACCATGCCCATCAGGCCCATTCACTATCAAAGAATATGTTCTTTATGGTTTCCTATTTTGGATTTTTGCATCACTAGCCTCTATATTCCATAGACACCCCCATATATTGGATATTATCTCTAGAGGGCATCCCATTATTCATCACACACAACATAAAAGAGTTCTATTTGGGAGAAATATCCCAGCAACAAAGGGTATCCCCCCACAAATCACAAGTCTTCTGGTCCCACCTCACTCTTTCATATTCCTTGATTGAGAACTCATATGAAGAGACAACCATGAATATAAGTATGTATTGTTCCCCACTATGGAAAATATATTTAACAATGGAAGGTTGATTATCTTTTAGAATGGCCTAAATTTAGTCTGGGTGACTGCACGCATCACTCTTGGACATATCCAACATGGAGAAACTAGGAAACCACAACTTTCCTTCCCCCAATCTTGTCCCAAGAAGATCACATCTCCTCTCCCTACCAACTACATGGCGTGAGAACATCAGACCTCTGTATATGGGTGAGTTGGCTTCCAAATCCTTGATGGATGAGACATCGGCTCTACAACAACCAGACCATATTTCTCTTGTATAAGAATTCACCAAAGCGAACATACTTCCATATCCTCCCATGAATGTTTAGAAAGCATCCCATCCATGGTCGATAAGACACTCGGAATATTGATTCCACCATCGGTTATAGGTCTTGCAAGTCACTCCCCCACTGCCCAGTGATGTTTTCCTTTAAGATTTCCATCACTTATGAAGGAGATTGTGGTCCAATCCATGCCAGTAAAAACACATTAGGGGCCTTCAATTTATACATGAGATGTATGGGGATATAAACTGGGATGCTATTGACCAGGGTTAGGCACCTTCCAAAAAAATGATACTTGTTTTCCCAGTTGAAGATGCATCCAGTAACCTTTCCCACAATACTATCAATGTGATTAATATGAATAAAGTAAGGACTGACTAGTGATCCAAGATACTCCATTGTAAATTATCCTCTCCTCATAATTATGGTTTCATTCAGGATCCTCACACAATTATATGATAGTACTTTAGTGTTATAATATTGTTTTTATACTTGTTCATCACCTACACACTCCACTTACAAAATTCCTCTAGAATCCCTTTCATTACAATCACAGATCTTCTACTACCATTAATGAACATGATAGTGTCGTCTATGTACATCAAATGAGATAATCCCCCCATAACATGCCTTCCCCGATATGGAAACATTTGTCATGTAAACATTCCCTTTATTATATGGTGTCTAATCAAATCTTGAGATAGAATGAATAATGTGGGGGATATGGGATCCCCTTGCCGAAGCCCTCACCAAGACTTTATTAATCCTAACTACTTACCCAAAAATGAGGCGGAAATCCATGCCGAGTTGAAGAAACAGAATATAAGATCACTGGTCCAATTTGAGAAACTGATGTTCCTAAAAACATTTAATATAAATCCCCATTCCATCCTTTCTTAACCATTACCCATGCCTAATTTATTCTACAGATTATTACCGGAGGACTTCTGTTTAATCCCAAAAATCGTTTCTTGAACCACCCAAATCACACCCTAAATTGATCTCCCTATGATGATGTCATGTTTCTTTGATGCAATCCAAGAATTTATGTGGGAAGTTATCCTTTTGTTATAGATGTTATCTTGTATTTTGTAAGGAATATTGAACATGCATATTGTCCTTTATAGCTTAATAGACTAGGGGTTACCAACATTTAGAATCTGATCCACCATTGTTACACTAGCTATTTGATGAGAATTCCCTCATTAGAAAAAATACCACACTACTCACACTACATCCCCTTTGACCATGTTCCATGACTCCATGAAAAACAAACTGGGTCTATTGTCCGGATCAGGTGACCTTCCTCCTCTTCTGTAGGCCTTCTCAAGAACTCATCAATCACCTTCGTAACACTCCTTAGCATTCTTTAGAAAAGGCCCCTTTCCTCGACTTGGATAGCCACCTACCAGATTAGGAATATATCCTGCATGAAAACCTATTATGGTTGCATTGTCCATTTCCCCATCCTCATCCCAGTATTTGGAATATGACCCTTACTCCTAATAATATTTGTCGTCTGTATACGTTCCCTCTCTTTTAAGCATGAATTTATGTTTTCGGTATTCCATTCCACCACATGTAGCCATCTTACAAAAGATCCATCTCTATAAATCCTCTCTTACCTCGAATGAATGTGAGTGAGGATACACTCTTTGGTTATGAGTTTATCAAATATGTTATCATCACGTTCTTGGTCCATGATAGCCACCATGCATTTGTCCACTTTATTGATATCAAGCAAACCCTGATCATAAGCAGGAATAGTCATCCTCCACCTTTGAAGTAGGTGTTTAAGCCGCCTTGTCATATTGTGAAGATAAATCCATGGGTTCCTATCGATTGAACAAATCCACCCTTCCCTGACCACATCATTGAATCCTATCTCTTCAACCCACATCCAAGAAAACAAAACACGATCAATTTTCACTACATAGGAATTTAGATCAATCCATAACAGTGACTGATCAGATAAGAAACACGCCAGGTGGGAGAATTTTACATCCATAAAGAGAGAGACAGTGGCCTCGTTCATCCAGAAATGATTGATATGACACTAGGTGCACCTCATGAACCTTTTCATGTTACACCAGGTGAAGCCATCACCCTCAAAACCCACGTCTATTATACCTATTCTTTCCTGTAAGGAAACAAATTCTAGACTATAACTACTTGAAAAAGCACACCCCTTGTATCTCCACTAGAGATGTTATAGTGTCACAAACCAACCCTGGTCAAACTAGAACTGTTCACTAGAGCCCTTTAGCAACATGGCCTGATGGGTGTTCCCGATCCCAATGGTCTAGAAACCAGTGTCGTGCATCAAAATTTAATCATTGGGAACAATTGGTACAACAAACAAAGTACATATAAATAAATAAAAAATGACAAAAAATATAACTTGCAACAGAACGAATGTAAAACCGAACATAACTCTATGTGACCTTCTAGGTCACCTCCCAACCAAAGGCAGACCTTTCTCCAATAACAAGCAACTCATCCATGAAAACATGAACAAGGAAACCTACAACTAAAATGACAATGATAAGTGTGAGCATTAAATATTCTTAGTTGGGTTTCCTAGATAAACCATCGAACCCGACGTCTCCTTTCCCGAAGCAATCTATTAACAAAAGTTTGAAATACAATTATTATATTATGATTTTCAGATTTTTAAATATGCAACATATTTTCCCCATTTAAAAAAAACCAACACACACCACATACCATCTTCCACAGTCAAATGTAATTTTATAAATAAAATCCAAAACAAAATATACCAATTCTCTAAAAAAGTAAAACAAGAGAGAGTGCAAACTGAAAATAAACTAGTGAAAGGAAAGTACAGTAGAAATGATAATAAGTTAGTAGCCATTAGTGATCCTAAATATCCCTAGAAGACACCTGAATGTACTCGGTTTCATTAACACCTATCATCACATGGTGAAGATCCTATATCTATAACCAACTGGCCACCCTAAACTGACCAATCCAGTGAAAAAGCCTGTCTGGCCTAACCACAAATCCAGTGGGCTCAAACTCGTCTAATCGGGGTTGATTAGAAACCATCACTCTTACATCTGAAAGACGCCCATGAATCCCATTGTTTTTAAATTAATAATGTGTAAGTAGGAAGGCCCTTGTATGTTTTACTAATCTCACTGCACATTCCTACCCCATACATGGACAATACATTGAATTCACCAAAAAAGGGTTACCCTAGACTAGAGCACCCCTAAAAACACATTCAAACATTTCACATTAATATGCAGCCAACTGGGCCACCGCACCATTTAACTTTTAATCCATTTCATAAAATATTCAATGTTCCCTATCAAGCATACAATTTTTTCAATATACATACTCTATTAAAAGTTATTACAAACACTTCGCTTGGGACAAATGTGCCAAACAAACCCTTGAGTTCCATAACATGCACACCCAAGCACTTTAGAACAAAAAACCAGTTCGTTACCGACGTTTAAAAATTAAGTCAAAACATGCTCCCAAGCTAAATGGGCCATATCCTAGCTGATTTCCTTTAAATCCACTTCTTTGAAAACACAAAAAAGAACCACCATCCAATGGAATCTGAGAAACATTTTTAAAATCAAAAACAACCACACCCATTATTTAAAATAACACCAACCATCATATTGAAAACATTGATCCTTTATTAATATATTTTAACACAGCCACTATGCCATATACAACGAACTGAACGCACTAGAAATCCTATTTCAAATGCAAATACACACCATAGACCTTACCAAAAATGTTTCGCAACATCCACACAATTTGATAAACCTACTTCACAATTTAAAAAATTATACCAAGACTCAACCAGTTTACAAATACTTTTATGAACTTTCAAACCATTTTCAAAACAATTTTGATAATAAGAAAAAACAATAGATAAATAATTTTTATAAGAAATCTTCCCAATTTGTTAACGATTTCATAACCAGGTCAAATACGTTACCCAAATCTAGATAACTCAAATTTAAATTCATCTAGATAAAATAAATCAAAACAATTTCTAATATACCAATAAATTTGAAAAAACTAAAACATATTATCAAAGTGAATTTCAGGAATGTGAAACAAGTCATTGATTTTACTAAAACAAATCATGCATTATATGGATTTAATTGTAAAGGGAAACATGTGTTCGCCTACCAAAAAGCAGAGCAGGAACGACAAAACATCAATGGAATGAGGAGAAACACTATGATGACCGAGAGCACACATAAAATCAGGAAAAAACGCATGAAATTTAAACTGAACAATAGGGTTGGATAAATTTAAAGGCTGAACACGCCAGAAAAGTAGAATCCACATGCCGGAGGGGAGGTGGAGGCGCTGTGATCGCATCGGAATACTGTATGAAATAGCATACCCAAGGGTGATTCGATGCAGTGGGTCGGAGCAGCAAGTATCCAAAATATTGGGCACGAAGGGGGCTTGGCCAATGCGCAAGTGACCAGAGCAACATGATGCAGGCAGCCAAGAGCCGGAGCAAATGTCAGCGGGTGGTTGGAGCGCAAGTATTGTTGGCTATACAAGCCGTGGGGAGAAAAAAAAAAGAAGGAAGAAAATATGGGACAACAAAACACCACAAGGCTTTCAAACTTTCATATATCTCAACGGATTACATTTGAACCATATTTATAGGCTATTAAAAAAAAAAGAACAGCACAATACATTTAATGAAGGACCAAAATACAAAGCAAACAATATTAAATGACTCGCTTGGGAGAAGCGGATGCATGGGGAAATGAGGAGACACATGGGAAAGTGGCGCTGCATGGGGAAGATACGCTGCATGGGCTGCTTTGGAAAACCAATGGATTGGTTTGCAATTTCCAACACTCCCCTTCAAACCAAAACCGACTTCATCCCGAGCATCGTTCTTAATCTTTTGAATGCATCCGACGGTAATGCCTTTGTGAAAATATCCGCCACCTGTTCCGAAGTATGGCAATATTCCAATTTAATCGTTTTTTGTTTCACATGATCCCTGAGGAAATGAAAACGAGTATCAATGTGTTTGCTTCTCCCATGCTGCACCGGATTTTTGGCTAGTTCAATAGCCGACTTGTTATCCACATATATCACCGTGGATCCATCCTGTGGATGCTTCATTTCCTTCAAAAAATTTCTCAGCCATATTCCCTCACAAACAGTAGAGGATGCTGCCACATACTCTGCTTCACATGTGGATAAAGCAACCACACTTTGCTTTCTTGAATTCCATGTAAAAGCAGTCGATCCAAGAAAAAATACGTACCCAGTAGTGCTTTTTCTTTCATCTTGGTCACCTCCCCAATCACTGTCTGAGTATCCATACAGCTCTGCTTCTTCGTTGTATGGATAAAAGAGACCAAAATCTACCGTTCCTTTAACGTACCTGAGGATACGTTTTGCAGCTAGCCAGTGAGACTCTTTCGGTGTCTCCATATACCTGCTTAGAAGACCAACACAATAGACAATATCTGGCCTTGTGATTGTGAGATACCTCAGGCTTCCAATCAGACTCTTGAACAGAGTCGAGTCAACGCTTCTTCCTTCTCCATCTTTTGTCAGTTTCAAGCTCGTTGCAACCGGTGTGTTTACAGCATTACAATCGGTCATCTTGAATTTTTCAAGCAACTCCTTGGCATATCTCTTCTGAGATATATAAATGCCGCCATGTTGTTGCTTCACTTCTATGCCCAGAAAGAAGGACATGAGACCCCCATCGGTCATCTCGAACTCTTTGAACATGGCCTCCTTGAAATCATCGAACATTGGTCGACAATTCCCTGTAAACAACAAATCATCAACATACAAGCATGCAATAAGAATATCGCCACGATCATTCTGCTTGATGTAAACCGCATGCTCATATGGACATTGGGCGAAGCCATTCTCTCGGAGATAACTGTCAATGCGTGCATTCCATGCGCGAGGAGCCTGCTTCAACCCATAAAGAGCTTTCTTCAATCGATACACTTTGTCTTCCTCCCCTTGCATGACAAAGCCTTCAGGCTGGTCAACATAGACCTCTTCTTCCAAAAATCCGTTTAAGAACGCAGACTTCACATCTAGTTGATAGATCATCCAACTATGATGGACAGCAAGAGAGATAATCATCCGTACCGTGTCAAGGCGAGCAACAGGAGCGAATACTTCTTCATAGTCCACCCCGTATTTCTGTTTGTACCCCTTTGCTACGAGCCTTGCCTTATATCGATCAATGTCGCCATCAGCATTTCTCTTTATTTTGTACACCCATTTGACACTAATGCTCTTCTGGCTTTTTGGGAGTGTAGTCAACTCCCACGTGTCATTTCTCTCTATGGCACGAATTTCTTCTTCCATAGCCATTCTCCAGCTTTCTTCCCTCATGGCTTCGTGAAAGGTCAAAGGCTCATGATCTGCATACAAGCAAAAAAGATTTACCTCTTCAGTCTGCTCATAAATGTCACTCAAATTTTTCATCTTCATAGGAGCCATAGGCGAGGATGAGCTGGCCGAATTTTGATTTGATGGAGTCCTTTGAGGAGTGAGGAAATGTACTCCTGGACTTCTTCCAACTGATGATGCACCCGAGGAAGGTGTTGTGGGCGTCTGCTCCTGATGATCATGTCTTTCTTCAAAATCTTCAGTTTCGACTACAACATCCTTGTTTGGTTCTTCATCATCCCATTTCCACGCTTCTTCCTCACTAAAGACCACATCTCTACTAACCACTAATTTATTGGTTAGTGGATTGTAAAGCTTGTAGGCTTTAGAGGCTTCACAATATCCGATGAAAATGCATTTCTCGCCACGATCATCCAGCTTCCTTCTTCTTGCTTCTGGAACTTGAGCATAGGCGACACACCCGAAGATTCTTAGGTGCGCCACGCTCGGTTTGTAGCCGCTCCATGCCTCTTGTGGTGTAAAGTTCCTGACGCTCTTCGTTGGACACCGATTGAGCAAGTAGGCAGTACACGCCACTGCCTCTGCCCAAAAACTCTTTGGTAGCCCTTTCTCCTTCAGCATGGTCCTCGTCATGTCGAGGATGGTGCGGTTCTTCCTTTCTGCAATGCCATTCTGTTGTGGGGTGTAAGCAGCAGTGTATTGCTGCTTGATGCCATGCTCCCTGCAAAAGTCTTGAAATGCATTTGAGGTGTATTCTCCACCTCTGTCAGATCTCAGCACTTTGATTTTGTGACCACTCTCAGCTTCAACACGAGCTTTGAAAGTTTTAAAGATAGAAAAGGCGGAAGATTTCTCCTTGATGCAATACACCCACAGTCTTCTACTGAAATCATCAATAAGGGTAATGAAGTACCTATTACCTCCAAGTGAGGGTGTTTCAAGTGGTCCGCAGATGTCAGTGTGAACCAACTGAAGTGGTTCTGTTGCTCTTCTGGACACTCCACTTGGGAAGGAGTTCCTTTGTTGTTTGCCGAGTGTACATGCCTCACACACATGATTTGTTGATTCAATCGTCGGCAAGCCACGCACCATTCTTGAGGAGGATAGAAGTTTAAGCCCGCTAAAATGGAGATGCCCAAAACGCAGATGCCATCTCCACGAATCATTCTTCATGAGCCCAAATAGGCACTCCTCGGCCTTTGTTTTGATGTGCAGTGGAAACATGCGATTCTTCGCCATTTGGACTTGAGCAATCAACCTCCTGTGAGCATCTCTTACTGACAAAGAAGAATTCTCTAAGTGTATAACATACCCCTTTTCAAGGAGTTGGCCGAGACTTATGATGTTGTTTTTCATACTTGGTACGTAATACACATTGGAAATGTAATTCGACTCACCATTCTTCAGATAGATTTTGATTTTACCTTTGCCAATTACGGGTACCTTCGATGAATCGCCGAAGGTCACATCGCCATGAACTTCTTCAGTTAGTTCTTCAAAAAGTTCTTTGTTACCACTCATGTGGTTGCTCGCACCCGTGTCAAGATACCATACATCGGGGCGTTCAGATGCCTTTTCTTGTGCGAGGAGGAGTGTCGTACCTTCTTCTTCATGGCGTGACGCTTCAGCATAGTTGGATCGCTCATCATGATCCACTTTGCTCCAACAATTAGAGGCATAGTGGCCAAATTTTTTACAGTTATGGCATTGAACATTTTTTGCATTTCCACGACCACGCGTGAATCGGCCTCCACCGTATCCTCTTCCACGGAAGCTACTGAAGTTTTGTTGCTTTTGCTGATAGATTGGATGGTATCCACGTCCTCTACCTCTTGCACGATAACCGCCCCGTTGTGCTTGGTCATTCTTGGGTTCTTGCAGAGTCAGCTTGGACTCTAAGGCATGCTCTATTGTTGAACCCGTATTTTTCTGCATTCGTTGCTCATGTACTTGCAACGACCCCATTAGTTCTTCAATTGACAATTTTTCCAAATCTTTCGACTCTTCGATTGCCACAACCACATGCTCGAACTTGGTTGTGAGCGATCGAAGTGCTTTCTCAATAACTCGAATATCCTCCATTTTTTCACCATTTCTTTTCAAATTGTTAATAATGAGAATTAGGCGTGAAAAGTAATCCGAGATACTCTCACCTTCCTTCATTCGCGCCGCTTCGAACTCCGCTCGTAATGTTTGAAGACGGACCCGCTTCACACGATCAACTCCTTTAAAAATGGTGGCAAGTGTATCCCAAGCTTGCTTGCTCGATGTTGCTTCGGCAATTTTTTCGAACGTCGATTCATCCAACCCTTGATAGAGAAGGAACAACGCCTTGTTGTCTTTCTTCCTTTGATTTTTGACGGTCGTCTTTTCTTCATTCGTGAAGACCGCTTCTTCCTCCGCAGTGGGTACTACATACCCGTCGGTGACGATCTCCCATAATTCTTGCGACCCGAACAATGCCTTCATTTGAATGCACCACCTCTCATAGTTGTCCTTAGACAAGGTCGGAACTTGCGGCTGGATTGTTGTGGCCATCTTCGGAATTTGGAGGATGCCTTCGAACCGGCCCTCTGATACCAGTTTGTTGGCTATACAAGCCGTGGGGAGAAAAAAAAAAGAAGGAAGAAAATATGGGACAACAAAACACCACAAGGCTTTCAAACTTTCATATATCTCAACGGATTACATTTGAACCATATTTATAGGCTATTAAAAAAAAAAGAACAGCACAATACATTTAATGAAGGACCAAAATACAAAGCAAACAATATTAAATGACTCGCTTGGGAGAAGCGGATGCATGGGGAAATGAGGAGACACATGGGAAAGTGGCGCTGCATGGGGAAGATACGCTGCATGGGCTGCTTTGGAAAACCAATGGATTGGTTTGCAATTTCCAACAAGTATGAGGGTGTGGGGGTCCTTTGAGGCTAGGCTAGGGTTGTTGGGTCATGGCAGGGCACGGCTGCAGGGCGGCCTGCGGGGGGGTGGGGGGGGGGGGGTGGGGGGGATATGCATAAGGGGCTGGCGGTGAGGAGGCTGAGGGCCAAAGGCGGGGGAGGTCGGGATGCACCAGAACCTCGAGAGAGAGGCGGTGTGAGGTAGGATGGATGGTCGGCTAGGCGGTGGGATTGGGCAAGGGCGAGGGTGCTGACCAGAGGGGGGGGAGGCTATGGGGACTCACGATGAGATGTGATCAGAAGGCGGAGGTGATGTCGATAGAGCTGTGAGCAGGAGGGAGCCAGGTTGAGCGCGGGGTGGTGAGCGGGAGGCTGGGGCCGGATCGCAGCAAAGGGAGAAGGATGGCCGAGGGGGCGACATGTTCATGAAGGGGGGCGACGAGATTAGGGTTACAAATTTCATTTTTTAATAATGATAATATTATTAATGTTAATAATATTAATAATAATAGTAATAATAATAATAATAATAATAAAATTAAAAATAATAAATACAATATTAATTAAATTTATTATCAATACAAATAATAATAATAATAACAACATTAATAATAATAATAATAACAATAGTAATAATAATGAAAATAATAATAATAATAATGGTTAGAAATTGCCCGACTTTTGGGCCAGTCACACGACTACTGCCAATCACGCGGTGACCAAGAACAGGATCTGAAACGTAGTGGATATATTATATGATAAAAAAAATAAGCTGGGACCTAGTCCTTAAATTGGCACGAGATCCCGGATCCCAGAAATAATAAAATAATTAATAATTATATATATTGGGTTTGACAATTCTCCCAACCACAGACACTTTCTTCCCCCAGAAAGTCACTCAGTAGAATGATTGCAAAACAAGAAGACATGCCCAATTAAAACCGGAAGAAACGACATTACAAGAGAATGAGAGAACACGATAGTGTTCTCCCCACCACAAGAACTCAACTAAAGTTTAAAATTAACACCCAAACACACCACCCTTCAAAGGGGGATTGGAAGATGTGGGAACTGCCAACCAATCCTAAATATCTTCTATAGCATGAGCGAACAACACTTTTATCGAAACATGGAACTCTCGACACATACAAAAAACCTCGAACACTAGAGAAAAACCATCACAATGAACATACCCCCAACAGTGAACCCAAGCGTAACCTCAATTCTCAAGTCTTCCATAGACACATAAATCTCCAAATGAACACAGTTATACCTAGATCAACCAAGAAAAGTGTCAGGCACACTTTTTAAAAAAACTCCCGATTTATAAAACCATAATCAGACAAAAAAAACTACTAGATTTTAACAGAACATGTCAATTATAACTTCACAATGAAACAATGGACCCACAACAACATCTAAACATTAACTACAGTTAAAATAGAATGTCTTGACATTAAATATTCAATTACCAACACGGAAAATAATCCCTGAATAGAGGCTTCACGCCCCTGGAAACTCCTATCTGTGTGCGAGCCTCACCCCAAGACCTGTGGCTGGGGCACTAATAGTTGAAGCATCTCCCACCTCACAGTCACACACTAGAATTCCTCCGGTCACCCCATCTTCTTCCAGGGACACATCCTGTAAAAATCCTCCATGTGCCCTAGACAGCTGCAATAATGACAAGTCTTCCAAGGGATGTGACATGAGGGCGTCACATGCATGAACCGGCCTCACTAGAGGCACACCACTAAACGATCTAACAAGCTGGAATCGAGAACCACTATAGTGGACTCTTTAGAAATGGGTCCCTCTGGAACACCCTTGTTGCCAGATAGAGAACCTTCAAAAGCATTTGGACTCACTAGATTTTCAATAACCTGTGCTCTGAAGACCAATTCTGCTAGGAACCCAATATCCACCAGCATCATGAAAAGATTGTCTTTTTAAAGGAGGACCAGATCCTTGATCTCTGGATGAATACCACCGATGAATTGAGAAGTATTCATAAAATAATGTTACTCTAACTTCAGACAAAATGAGATCGGTTCCTTTAAATGATCAACATATTTCTTCATCGTCTGTTTTCCATGTTTAACGCACATATGTTCTTCAATTTTCTTCTTCTTCACCACTTCGTGCATAAAACATCTAATGAAAACGGACACCAATACATCCCACATCATCCCAACTTACATTGATGGTGGGGTGAAAAAATGTCCTTTGTCTAGAGCCAAACCATCGAAGAGGCCCAAAACGGCATGCACTCTGACATCTCTAAGAGATCCCAACACCCAGATGACGCATTTGACCACTTCAGTCCACTCTGTTGCTTCTAATGGACCCTGATCACCATGAAGGATGTTCAATGTCCGATAAGGACCACAAACTGAGCATGATTTATTAGAAACCCAGAATACCTTTTGTATGACCACGAAACACTGTGAGAGGGGAGGGGTGAATCAGGGTGTTATCTTTTAATTTTAAAATATTTGGATCTTGTTCCCATGTTGGTAGGAACTTGTTAAACCTATCATATAAATAAAGTAGGAAGTTGACACATCACTTTTACTTGGTTCACCACAAAGGGATACGTCCAAGGAGCATACACCGCCCAGTTTTTGGTTGTACCTAATTCAACTATTTTTCACGAGTTGTGGATTACAAAGGTTCGGGAACAGTCACTCAGTCCCAGGCTCACTACCTCTACAAATGTTCAGGTATTGCCCATTGCGTCCCTCGGGTCACTCTCGTTGACTCATCCTATCTCACAGCCTTTGGTTAAGTCCCACTCAGTTTATAGACGTGAAGGTCTCTTCATTATTGCCAATGAATACACCCACTATTGTATGTAGAAGCTCTTTTGAAGTCCATCTTTCTCCAAAAGATGAATCTCACTTTGTACTGCATGTATTAGGCAATCTTCCAGCTTTTGCGCAGCTCCAAAAAGACCAGCATGCTTCAACATCACCTGGCGCACTTCTCAAAGTTGGCGCACAAGTATCAAGACGGCACGCAAGTTCCCCTCTAACACTTGCGTGACACTCACTTCTTCAACTTCAAACTTCCGTGACACACACCCTTTTACCCCCAAACAGATTTTGGCATGAAACTATCAACTATCGCCCTTCTTCAAATTCTGGCGCGCAAGTGTCACCAAACCACATGGGAGACACCTCCTTATCCAACTCCCAACTTGGGCAACGCACACCCTTTGTCACCCAAAACACCTTAGACGCACAGCAAATAACAGGCACGCTACTTCTACTTGCGCGACCCACCACCAATTTCCCGACCACAACACCTGCGTGACGGGAGCTCTGATTTTCTCTAATTCTGAACTTCGTACCGAATCAGGAGAGGTCGAACTCTATTTATAGGAATTTAGACACCCTGTGTGACAGCGCACAAGTCTCTCCTTGGTGCGCAAGTTTTGGCACGCAAGTCTCTATCGCGCAAGTCACGTGCACGACAAAACAAAAAACTTGGGCACCCTTCTGCCTTTTCCATATTTTCATGTTCTGGTCTTGAAAAACATATGGCGTGCAAGTTTCCATTCTTCAAGACAATGGCGCGCAAGTCTCTTTTCCAAAACAACTTTTCTCCATTTGTCGATTTTCAGGCCCAAAAATTTGGAAAACACTGGAAAACTATGCCACCTTCAATACTGTTATCTGCTTGTTTTTCATGATCACTATGATGTCACACATTTTGAACGTCCACTGAGGATTGACAACAAACACAAACCATACTCCAATTCATGCAAAGAACGACCACGGATCCAACACCTTTTCTGTGGCATTTTATGAAGAACATATAAAACACAAAGCCAAAACCAATATCATGTTGAAGCAACATCATAGAAAGCACTTTCTTCCAAAACAACCAGCTCAAAAGAAACAAGAAAATACCAAAACCACCCAAAAATTACTCTTCCAAAATTTCCTTTTCAATTTAGATTTCAAAATATCCTTATTTCAAGGATTCATTCCGAATACCAAACCCACATTTCAATCCAAATATAATTTACAAAAATAATTTTCCTTCTTTTTAAAATCAATTTAAAAAAAGGTCAAGTCGTTAATTCCTAGTGCACACCCCAGTAATCACATGAAACATTGCACATGTCTTCATCTTCTTTCATCCATATGCACTAACATGAACTTCCAATGAATTCCCTCACTTGTTCAAAAGTTCATAAAGAGTACTCGAGGTTGCACCCAACCCATATCTCTACCAGTTCCAAGCTAACACTGGATTTATAGACCAAGAAATTTAAGTTTTTAAAATTGAGTTTCACAAATTTAAGGCCATTTAAATTAATTCATTCCCATTTCAAAACCACCCTTTTCATTATCAAGAATTCACTTACACCAATCAAAACCAAGACGATACTCAACTTGCATCAAAAAACCAAAGGGAGAGACTAGTAGTCATGATTATACTTGCGACATGGTAGTGGGTCGTGCCCAAAGTTAGAGTCAACAACTAAGAGAAACTTAAACCATGTATGCAGGCTTCACATAGGTCACTACTCCATGTGAAATCACGATGTAACATCAGTTTTCATCCATTGTCATCCCTCAATCCAAAACAAATCATAATGAGACAAGAATTCAATTCCTGAACTACATTTGGAGTCTCGAGCATTCGGATGAGTGACGGTTCATAACGTCATTCCCTAGGCCACCTTTCGAGTCCCGACAGTACTAATATTCATCTACCAGACACCCCAAATAACAAGGGCTCCTCAGATACCATATTTCCATGAACCAACCTAGGTAGACCATTAACCGGTCATCCGAGCCCGTCTGGGATATGGCCCGAAGGGCGTTCCCAATCCCCACGGGCTGGAAACCAATGCCAGGAATCAATATTTAATCATTGGTAATGATTTTCCCATGAAAAAAAGACAGATAAATAAATAAAAACTGACGACAAAAATAAAACTAGCAACGCAATGAATGTAAAACAGATTGTACCTCCACGTGA
This sequence comes from Viscum album, assembly GCA_963277665.1. Lineage (NCBI taxonomy): Eukaryota > Viridiplantae > Streptophyta > Magnoliopsida > Santalales > Viscaceae > Viscum > Viscum album. The sequence goes on along the minus strand of OY728162.1, from coordinate 592,990,408 downwards.
CCTTCATGGTCACCTCCCAACAAATGGCCGACCTTAAACCAATAATGAACAACTCGGCCAAGAAAACCTGAAAAATGAAACCTGTATCAAAAATGATAAATATTGGAACGAGCATTAAAGATGATCAGTTAGGTTTGCAAGATAAACCACTGAATCCAATGTCTCCTTTCCCGAAACAATCCATTATCACAAGCTTGAAATACATTTATAAAAGTACGATATTGAAATTTGAAAATAACGACACGTTGTCCCAGTTTAAAAAAATCAACACACGCTACATAAAATTTTCCAAAATAATTTTTCATTTTATAAATAAAATCCAAAAAAGAATATACCAATGATGTGCTAGAGTAAAACAAATAAGAGTGAAAACTATAAATAAACTACTGCACATAATGTAAACAAGAAATGAAAATAATCTTGTAACCATGGGTGATACATAACATCCCTAGATGACCCTTGGACATACTCGGTTTCAGAACAACCTACCGGCATAAAGTAAAACACCTAAATCTATAATAAACTAGCCACCCTAAAATGACCAATCCAGGGGAAAAGCCGAACTGGCCTAACAACAAATCCATAGGGTACCAACCTGTCTAATCAGGGTTGATCATGAACTATCACTCAATCCTCTAAATTATGCCCAGGATCCCTTGGTGGTTATAGTAATACAGTGTAAGTAGGAAGGCCCTCCCATGCAGGACTCATCTCCTCGAATGTTCCTACACCAAACACAAACGCTTCTATGTGTTCACCCATAAAGGGTTACCCTAGACAGTAGCACACCCAAATACACATTCAAACATTTCACATTTACAGGATGCCAATCAGGACATCACACAATTTAACTTTTAAACCATTTCATAAAATGTTTAATGTTTCCAATCAGGCGTACCATTTTGTCAAAATACAACCTCCTTTAAATGTTAGTACAAACACTTCGCTTGGGTCAGAAGTGCCAAACGGGAACTTGTGTATCAAAACATGCACACCCAAACACATCAGAACAAAACAACTGTTCTTTACCCTCTTTTTAAAATTATGTCCAAAAATTCTCCCAAGCCAAACGGGCCAAATCCTTGAGGAATACCATTAAAACCACATCATTGAAAACACACAAGAGAACCTCCACTAGTGCAGAAAACGTTTTTTACGTCGGTTATTTTTTATTATTTACGTCGGTTTTTAGGTGACGTTAATACGGACGACGTTATAAATAACGTTTTTTACGTCGGTTATTTAAAACCGACGTAATATCCCTAACTTCACGGTGGTTATCACGTCGGTTCATATAATAACCGACGTGATAAATATGCGCGGGGGGCTTTATCACGTCGGTTATTCCCTAAACCGACGTGATAAAACGCCTGGGATATCGTTTATCACGTCGGTTATGTCATAACCGACGTGATAAACCCTTCCCCTGGCCTATTACCACGTCGGTTATTTAGGAAACCGACGTGATAAAAAGGCCTGGGAAACGTTTTAGCACGTCGGTTATTCAATAACCGACGTGGTAAATCGATTCCCAGGCCTTTTATCACGTCGGTTATACTAAGAACCGACGTGATAAAATCCCCGGGAAAGGTTTATCACGTCGGTTCTAGAAAAAACCGACGTGATAAACCCCTACCGATTTATTTACCACGTCGGTTATAAAATAACCGACGTGAAAGAATTTTTTTTTTTTTTTAAATAATTGCACTGCTCTCACCAAAAAGCAACCAGAAACCAAACAAAAATAACCATGCCAGCCCTCCCCCAAGCCCCAACTGAACCCCACCCTCATCTATACCCACCTAACAACCTGGCCAGCCCTCCCCCACCACATTGGAGCCCCACCACAACCCTTGGACACCCTCCACCCCTTGGACACCCCCCCACCCTCATTTACACCCCCAAGACCCCTAGTGTAGCCTCAAACACCCATTGGACACCCCCCCACACCTTGACAGCCCTCCCAGACCCCTTGGACACCCCCCCCCCCTCATTTACACCCAACCTGCCCCTTGGACACCCCCCCACCCCTTCGACAGCCCCCCACCCTCATTTACACCCCCCGAACACTAGGACAGCCCCAAACACCCCTTGGACACCCCTCTCATATCCCTTGGACACCCCCCCACCCCTTGGACACCCCCCCACCCACTGGACAGCCCCCCACCCCCTGGACACCCCCCCGACCCCTTGGAAACCCCCCCTACCCCTTGGAAACCCCCCCATCCCCTTGGACAGCCCCAAACACCCCTTGGACACCCCTCCTATATCCCTTGGACACCCCCCCACCACTTGGACACCCAACCGACTCCTTGGACAGCCCCAAACACACCTTGGACACCCCTCCCATATCCCTTGGACACCCCCACCCTCATTTACACCCCCCCCCCCCCCGACCCCTAGGACAGCCCCAAACACACCTTGGACACCCCTCCCATATCCCTTGGACACCCCCCAAACACCCACCCACCCCCTTGGAACCTCACCCCCCATACCAAAATCCAGACCAGAAAAACCATCAACAGTAGACCAAAACAAGAAGTAGAGAAAAATTAAACATTCACTGATATAACATTCAAAACTTACAATGTCAACTTCAAAAAAAACTAAATCCAACCTAAACGACTACGAAATACACAATTACATTGACAATATTCAAAATTACATTTTACATTACAAACAACTAAAAGTCAATCAAACCTGTAAAATAATTTGACCACTCCACTTGTAAGTGTTTGATATCTTCAGCAGTAAAGGGTTGAGGGTCATCAAAAAGCTACAAAGGAAAAGGATAGTAGTCAACGTGTATAATGAATAAATCAAATTGAAATATTATTAGAAAGAGGAAATCTTACCAGGTCAAAACTCAGAACTGTCCCAGTTGTTATTATTTCATACATAAATCTTAACATGTAATATCCGCATTCGATGATGCCTTGTTGCTCATGAAATTTCTGTTTGAATGAGTGTAAATTCAATATATTATTTTTATGTAATAAATCAAAATGTACAAATTATAAATGGATATTTACCTTCGCATGTACATATTTGATCTTGTAATTCCTTTTCTTTGCGCTTTTTCGAAAGTGGACCCATGCCCTGTTAGAAAATAATACGAATGGGGTAAATTTAAAATTCATTATAATATATAAAACTATTGTGAAATTGAAACTTACGTTTCCAATATATTCTTAAAACTTTCTCGCACATCATCATGGAGAGAGCATATCCAATAAAGTGTTTTCTCCCTAGGGCAAAAAACCCATAACATCCAATGATCCCTGAGAAAAGGAAATTTAACGTTAGTGGTTTTTTATGTTAAAATATAATTAACTCTTTGAGAGGGATGTGTTTCATACCTCTCACAAAAAGGCATCATCCAACACTGTGTGATTACATTCTTTTCAAATCTATCAGCAATATAAAGCATTCTTTGTTCCTCATCCAATGCACATGCTTCAGGGGAAATCAATTGTGGGTCCATGAATCCATATACATCTGTCAGCTCATTCCTCTCACAAATTTTATACATATACCTAATACAAAGCAGACATAAGTATACATTTTTAATAAATATAACGCAAGGAAAAGGAGTTAAGACTTACATGATAAAAATTTGCACCACGTTGATGCCCATCTTATCTCCAGTGACAACCTCCATGATATCAGTTTTCATAATCCCCACACATAGTTCACGTCCACAGACATGAGCTTCCATTGTAAAGTCATAATGATCCAACAACAAATTTGAATATCTTGACAATTTGTCAAGACTGCTAGTATCTGCATCTGATGTCATAGATATCTGTCTTTGTTGTTGTCTATACAGTATTTCTTTACCTTTGAAGTATTCCTGTAAAAATAAATTGAAAAATATATTAGTTTTCAAATGATAAAACATTAATAAAAATATAAAATAAAAGATATAACATCCATACCTCTATGGTAATGAGTCGAAGAAGTCTGGATGGCCAAAGTAAAAAATGGCCGATACTATGTCCAACTGTCGTCACCTCATCTGTAGGTAATGGTATCCGAGCTGATCTATCTATAATATCCTGTACAGTGACCCTCTGATTCTCTACCTCTAACTGTTGATGATGAACTGTATCTCCTATACAATATATCATCCCATATGCAACTATATGATGTTGAGGATCATCAACATACAACTCACAATAAGTAGGTAGCTGCGGCGGAGGAGGAGGATCAAAAATGGGGTCCGCAGGCTGAGGTGGGGGAGTGGGAGCTACTGGGAGAGGTGGAGTGGGAGCTGCACCCTGAAATTGTCTTTGCAAGTCTGCAAACATTAACTGCACCGATGCTCTAATCTTGTCCTCCATTGTCTCATTAATATTATGGACTTCAGCCTCCAACGATTCTATTTTTTTTTTATAAACTCCCTCAACGTTAGAAGTTGAGGAACGTGGCAACACTTTTCTTACCGATACACCTGCCGGATATCCTCTTACACGGCCAGGATGTTCGGGCTTTCCCAATGCCACAGATAAAATATCTTCCCTCCCAGATGGTGTAAATGTCCCCTGTGAACTCTGCTCCTCAAGAGAGTCCTGTAATAATTAATTGAACTTTTCTATAATGATTGGAAATATATGACGAAAATAGTAAACTTAAATAAATAAAATAGATATCTTACAATCCTCTCAACTACGAGTCTCGATTCTTCCGAAAGATATTGTCCTTTTTTGCCCTTCCGAGCTCTTTTCCATTTCTCATGTCTAGATGGAGGGGATGGAGGGGCCACCTCTCCAGAGCTTGAAGACTCAGCTCTTAGTTGTTGAAATTTTTCTGCCATCATTTGTTCTTCCAATAATGCATACCCTCCCCGAGATAAACTATGAGGGTATACATTTTTAGATTGGATCTCTTGATGAGCTTTCCTTGTTTGCTGTAAATTAAGAATAAGTAATCATTAACAAAACAATAATAAGATCATTTATATAAGAAAGCTTATAAAAGTTTACATTGCCCTTACCAAAAATGATTCTTTTCTTCTACTTTCAAAAAATTCTCTCCATGTGTCTTCATCTATAAAAGGATATATACGACATGGATTCTCACGACTCCTATGACCATAAATGAAATCAGATGAGAGGGTTGATTTGAAATCCCTCCATCTCCTAGCAGCCAACGATAAGCATTTCTTCCTGACTCCTCCAGTGTCAGGAATATCAAATGTCATCTGATAAAAAAGAGGTTAAAAATATTATATATACTAGAAACATTTAAAGAACAGTCAAACAATAGCAAAAGATCTTACCAAAATGGTCTCCCACAGCTGAGAAATTATCGCCTTATCCACACTTCTCCAATCATCATAGAGAATGCTTACTTTGCTCTTAGCCTGAGTTGCTACAAAACCCTTAAAATCTTTAGCATTTGGACCTCTAGGAAGATCATCCTCATCAAACTCCACGACTATCCTCTCCTCCTTCGTACGGGCAAGTGATAATTTTGGTAAACGTGTGCACCCACGCTTACCAACCTTTGAACTCTTTTTCGTAATAGGAGCATGTGAATGTTCCTCCCCAGATGTATGACCAATATGCTCATCTCCAGAATCATGTGGCTGATCAACTGATTGATCTGTCATTTTCCTTCAAATCAAAAAAACAAACATTAGTTCACAAATAGAAAAGTGTACTAAATTACATAATAGTAAACATCGGTAATATGATAAGCATGTTAAACAATGATAAACATGGTAAACACAGGCAAAATGTTGCCAAGGAGTTGGCATAAGAAAGCTGAAAAGTGGACTCACTGATGCCACCGGCCGGCCACTGGCTCACCACCGGCCGGCCGGTGGAGCAGACAGCCTTCCTCTGTCTGGACCACCGGCCGGCCGCTGGATCACCACCGGCTGGCCGGTGGACCAGACAGAGAGCCTTCCTCTCTGTCTAAACCACCAGCCGGCCGCTGGCACCTCACCGGCCGGCCGCTGGTGATCCAGACAGAGAGGAAGGCTCTCTGTCTGGTCCACCGGGCGGCCGGTGGTGATCCAGCGGCCGGCCGGTGGACCAGACAGCCTTCCTCTGTTTGAACCACCGGCCGGCCGCTGGCTCAACACCGGCCGGCCGCTGGTGATCCAGACAGAGAGGCTCTGTCTCTGTCTGGACCACCGGCCGGCCGCTGGCTCAGCACCGGCCGGCCGGTGGACCAGACAGAGAGCCTTCCTCTCTGTCTGAACCACCGGCCGGCCGCTGGCTCAACACCGGCCGGCCGCTGGTGATCCAGACAGAGAGGAAGGCTCTCTGTCTGGTCCACCGGCCGGCCGGTGGTGAGCCAGCGGCCGGCCGGTGGTACAGACAGAGAGGACCGGTTGCCGGTGCGCGCAGGACTTCTCCTCTTTACGGTTTTTATTGTTTTATCGTTTTGGTTTGATACATATTTTAATAAGTAAAAAATTTACAGTATCTAACATTATATGAAAAAACTAAATGTAAACAAGATATATACTTGTGTTACCTGTAATTTTAGGAATGTACAGTTGGATTGTTTTCCCAAATTCCTTCGTCGTGATCGTTCCTAATGGCACAAACCATGTCTTCAACATACTCATCATTATGTTCTGTTAATCTTTCCATGGAAGTAGGGATCTCACATAAATCAGCATCTTCATCAAATTCATCCTCACCAACATATTGGTTTTTCCCTTGTAAAACAACAGCCCACTGCATATCTGATTGATCTACTACATAGAAAATTTGTTTGGCATGTGTTGCCATTATAAAAGAATCAGCTGTGTCTTCCAATCTATTCAGATTAACAAGTGTCATTCCAAATTCATCGTGTCTGACACTGTTGTTACCGATAAACCATTTACAGTTAAAAACGGGAACTTTAATTTTAAAGTAATCAGCCTCCCATATGTCTTCAATCACTCCATAATATGCACTTGATGCCGAAATTGGGTTTCTGTCCTTAGCACTCGAAAAATGCATTGCTTCTGCAAACACCAATACACCACTATTCTGAACTGCACTTCTGTTGTCCTGAGCTTTCGTATGAAATGTATAGCCATTAATGTCATAAGCGGACCATGTTATCACATTTAAAGATGGACCACCCACTATCCATTTTAATTTCTCTGATACATCTGATCTACCAAGCAAGGTCTTTTTAAACCATGGCAAAAAAGTTTTGTTGTGCTCATTCAAAATCCACATTTCTTTCTTCTTTGGATGACATTGTTTCAACTCATTAATATGCAATGTGATATACGGTTGAACATCAGCTATGTTATTCAAGATGTATGATTCTAACTTCTTCATATGTTCAGCTGACAGTGATTTGACTTTCAAGCCACGAATCCCCTTTCCCTCATTATTAACCCGTTCATGGCGAGATGGAGGCAAACCTATGTGTTGCGCCGTAGCCAAGTAACTCGTACAAAACTCTGCTACCTCCTCAGAAATATACTTTTCAATAATGGAGGCTTCAGGTCGATATGGATTTTTAACATATCCCTTTAATATTTTCATATACCTTTCAAAAGGATACATCCAACGAAGATATACAGGTCCACAAAGCCTTATTTCTCGAACCAGATGAATCAGTAAATGCACCATCATATCAAAAAAAGTTGGAGGAAAATACATTTCCAAATGACAAAGTATAATAATTGCATCCTTTTCCAAAATGTTCAAAGCATTCACATCAATCGCCTTGTTGCAAATTGAATTGAAAAAATAACACAACCTCATTATAGTCTTTCTGACACGGATGGGCAATATTCCACGCAGTGCAACTGGTAGAATTTGTTGCATCATGACATGACAATCATGTGATTTCATACCTATCAACTTCAAGTCTTTCAATGAGACAAAATTTTTTACATTTGAAGAATAACCTTGAGGCACTTTGATATCATGAAGACACTGACAGAAGCTACTTTTCTCCCTCTTCGATAATGTATGACAAGCCGGGGGAAGAAATGTTCGTCTTCCTTTAGGAGTGGGAGCTAACTCTAAACGTATTCCCATTGACAGTAGGTCTAACCTTGCATTCAACCCATCTTTTGTCTTTCCTTTAATATCTAGCAATGTTCCGATCAAAGAATCACAGATATTCTTCTCCACGTGCATGACATCAATATTATGTTTGACTTCATGATACCTCCAATATGGTAGCTCAAAAAATATTGACCTTTTCTTCCAAATATGTCTATCATTACCAGATTTCGGTGTCTTTCCCAATGTCACATCAAGGTTTTTCACCCTCTCAAAATACAATTCTGGGGATAAAGGTTGAGGTGCAGTATCAAATTCTTGTGAGCCATTGAATGCCTTTTTTAGTCTTCTATAAGGGTGATCCATAGGCAAAAACTTTCGATGACTCATGTACACTGTTTTCCTCCCATGATGCAATTGACAATATGACGTCTGTTGTTCGCAAATTGGACATGCTTTATGCCCTTTAACACTGTATCCAGACAAATTTCCATATGCTGGGAAGTCATTTATAGTGAATAGAAGCACTGCATGCAGTTGAAAATATTCCATTTTATAAGAATCATACACCCTAATACCATCAGCCCATAAAAGTTTCAAATCATCAATCAGCGGTGACAAGTATACATCAATATCATTGCCGGGTTGCTTTGGACCAGAGATCATGATACTCAACATGACATATTTGCGCTTCATACAAACTTCAGGAGAGAGGTTGTAAATTACCAATAAAACAGGCCATGAACTATGTGTGCTACTGAGGGTTCGGTATGGATTCATTCCATCTGTGCACAAGCCTAGTCTCAGATTTCTAATTTCATTTCCAAATGTAGGGTACTGGGCATCAATTTTCTTCCATTGTGGACAATCAGCTGGATGACGTATTTTTCCATCACATACCCGCTCATCAGCATGTCATCTTAACCTTTTTGCATCATGTGAATTAGCAAATAAACGTTTGAAACGAGGAATTATAGAAAGATACCAAAATACCTTTGAAGGGAGCTTTGTAATCTCTACATCAGCTTGTGATTTTTCTTTCACCTTATACCGTGATGTCCCACATTTGGGACACTCTTTCAGAAATTCATATTCCTTCCTATATATAATGCAGTCATTCGGACATGCATGTATTTTCCTGTATCCCAATCCCATCGGGCATAATATTTTTTTGGCCTTATAATGTGAATCTGGAAGATCGTTATCTTTTGGAAGAATGTCTTTCATCAATTGTAGCAGCTCTGTAAAACTTCTGTCACTCCATCCATGTTTCGCCTTCAGGTTAATCAATCTTAACACCGCCAACAAAACCGTAAAATCTGTACAACCAGGATATAATGGTTTTTCGGCATCACCATATAGACGTGCAACTCTCGGTTCTATCTCAATTTGTTCTGCTACAATATCGCGAATCATTTCATCAATTCCATCAGAGTTACCATCTTGCGATTCATTATCATCAGTGACATTCTGTCCAGTTTCGCCATGCCAAATCCAAGGGTTGTAACTCGGATTGAAACCATGACAAATCAGATGATCTTTTATCTCTCTACTTTTCAACTTCTTCATATTCAGACATTTCAGGCATGGACAGAAAAAAATGTCACTACTTGGAACATTTCGTTTAGCAAATTCCAAAAAGGCATCAACACCTTCCTCATATTCATTGCTCATTCGATGTGCCGTAATCCAACTTCGACTCATTATTACCTATAAAAAATAGCAAAAATATATATATTTTTTAGATAAGACAAATATATGTTTATATGAAAAAAATCATAATTTGAATATAACAATTTTGAAATATAAAACAAATCGATGTGTAAACCCCCCTGGACACCCCCCGACCCCTCTGGACAGCCCCCCACCCCTCCTGAACACAACCCCCCACCCCCGACCTGCTTGGACACCCCCCTGGACACCCCCCAACCCTCTGGACAGCCCCCCCACCCCTCCTAAACACCACCCCCACCCCCTACCCCCTTGGACACCCCCCTGGACACCCCCAACGCCCACCCACACCCTTGGACAGCCCCCCACACCCACCCACCCCCTTGTAAACCCCCCTGGACACCCCCTGACCCCTCTGGACAGCCCCCCACCCCTCCTGGACACCACCCCCCACCCCCTACCCCCTTGGACACCCCCCTAGACATCCCCCAACCCTCTGGGCAGCCCCCCCACCCACCCGGACAACCCCAAATACCCTCTGGAGAGGCCGCCACCCACTTGGACAGCCCCCCACACCCATCCACCCCCTTGGACAGCCCCCCACACCCATCCACCCCCTTGGACACCCCCCTGGACACCCCACCGACCCCTCTGGACAGGCCGCCACCCCCTTGGACAGCCCCCCACACCCACCCATCCCCTTGGACACCACCCTGGACACCCCCCGACCCCTCTAGAAAGCACCCCCACCCCTCCTGGACACAACCCCCCACCCCCGACCTGCTTGGACACCCCCCAACCCTCTGGACAGCCCCCCCACCCCTCCTAAACACCACCACCCACCCCCTACCCCTTGGACACCCCCCTGGACACCCCCCAACACCCACCCACGCCCTTGGACAGCCCCCCACACCCATCCACCCCCTTGGACAGCCCCCCACACCCATCCACCCCCTTGGACACCCCCCTGGACACCCCACCGACCCCTCTGGACAGACCGCCACCCCCTTGGACAGCCCCCCACACCCACCCATCCCCTTGGACACCACCCTGGACACCCCCCGACCCCTCTAGAAAACACCCCCACCCCTCCTGGACACAACCCCCCACCCCCGACCTTCTTGGACACCCCCCTGGACACCCCCCAACCCTCTGGACAGCCCCCCCACCCCTCCTAAACACCACCACCCACCCCCTACCCCCTTGGACACCCCCCTGGACACCCCCCAACACCCACCCACGCCCTTAGACAGCCCCCCACACCCACCCACCCCCTTGTAAACCCCCCTGGACACCCCCGACCCCTCTGGACAGCCCCCCGCCCCTCCTGGACACCACCCCCCACCCCCTACCCCCTTGGACACCCCCCTGGACATCCCCCAACCCTCTGGACAGCCCCCCCACCCACCCGGACAACCCCAAATACCCTCTGGAGAGGCCGCCACCCACGTGGACAGCCCCCCACACCCATCCACCCCCTTGGACACCCCCCTGGACACCCCACCGACCCCTCTGGACAGGCCGCCACCCCCTTGGACAGCCCCCCACACCCACCCATCCCCTTGGACACCACCCTGGACACCCCCCGACCCCTCTGGACAGCCCCCGACCCCTCTAGAAAGCACCCCCACCCCTCCTGGACACAACCCCCCACCCCCGACCTGCTTGGACACCCCCCTGGACACCCCCCAACCCTCTGGACAGCCCCCCCACCCCTCCTGGACACCACCCCCCACCCCCTACCCCCTTGGACACCCCCCTGGACACCCCCCAACACCCACCCACACCCTTGGACAGCCCCCCACACCCACCCACCCCCTTGTAAACCCCCCTGGACACCCCCCGACCCCAAATCCATGCACCTATGCCATGGTTGTGTGTGAATAAAGTAGTAACAACTGTAAAAGGGCAACCCATCCAAATGGACACGCCCCAACCCTCTCGGGGATTTATAGAAAACGATGAAAAATTAGTGAAATCATAAAATTACTCAATATTGCAAGTCGAACAAATAGATCTAGGGATGATAAATAAGATTATGGTGCCAAAACGAGTTAAAAGGGTTCGCAATCGAAGAATCTTAGCTAGTTTCAACAAAAAAATCACAACACATATATATTTACTATCCGCGAAAAAAAACGAACGAGTGGGAGGATTACCTGAGTGCTGCGAGTTTAGATGATTGATCCGAGGAGATTAAATATGAGAAACGATGATCGCAAAACGAATCTAAACCAACGAAATGGACGAGCCGATTCGGGTTTACGCGCGAGAGAGACGAGTCGCGACTGTCGAAGGTAAACTCGCGAATGACAATCCACGGGTCTGGGTAAATTTTTAATTGAGTTATCACGTCGGTTATTCAATAACCGACGTGATAATTGTTTTAAAAACATTTATAACGTCGGTTATTTCAATAACCGACGTCAAAAAGCCTTCAAAAACCGCGTTTGTTACGTCGGTTATTCAATAACCGACGTGAAAGGGCCTTCGAAAACCGCGTTTTTTACGTCGGTTATAAAAATAACCGACGTAAAAAACGAAGCCGCGAGATTAATAACGTCGGTTATTTGTATAACCGACGTTAAATGTGTACCGAACACAGGTTTTTACGTCGGTTAAGAAATAACCGACGTAAAAAACCTCGTTTTACATATTATGACGTCGGTTTTATATAACCGACGTAAAAAATGGTGACGTAAAAAACGTTTTCTGCACTAGTGCTCCATCCGTTGGGATCAATGAACCGTTTTTTAAATCAAAATAAAGCACTCCATTTATTTGAAATAACACCACCCCTCATATTGGAAACATCCATTCATACTCAAAATATTTTAACACAACCACTATTCCATAACCAACAAATTGAACACACTCAATATCCAGTTTCAAAGGCAAACTCACACCAATGCCCTAACCCAATAAGTTTTTTCACTTCGACACAATTAGTTAAATTGACAACATAATTTATAAAATGCTACCATGACTCAAACAGTTTACAAATACATTTATGAACATGAAAACTGATTTCTAAATAATTTTCATAAGTAGACCAAAAAATAGACAAATAATATGTGTAATCAAACAACAAAATTTGTTAATGATTACATAACCAGGCCAAATAAGTTAGCCAAATTTTGAAAACTCACATATAAATTTAACTCGATAAAAGTACATAAAAAATATCTCTAATAAACTAATAAATTTGAAAACACTATAACATATTAAATTAGTGCATTTTAGGAATGCCAAACAAGTAAATGATTTCACTAATATCAATTAATCATTAAATGGATTTACTCAGATATGGAAACAGGGGTCTGCCTACTTCAAAGCAGAGAAGAGAAACATCAATGGAATGAGGAGAAACGCCCGGCGAACCGAGCGCGCACCTAGAACCTAGTGAAAAAAACACACAGAATGTAAACCGAACACAAGGGTATGCTGCATTTGAAGGAATTACACACCTGAAAAGTTAAATCCACACACTAGAGGGAAGGCGGAGGCACTGCGAGCACGCCTGGAGACCGCCAGAAATAGCCCGCACAGGGGGGATTCAGATGAGTGGGTCAGAGCAGTATGTAACCAAAAAATAGTGCATGGAGTGGGGTTGGACGATGTGCAAGAGACCAGAGTAGCAGGATGCAGGAGACGAGAGCAGGAGCGGATGTTTGCCGGTGGTCGGAGCGCGAGCAGGAGGTTGTTGGGGAGTCCCATGAGGCTGTGTGAGGGAGGTCGGGTCGCTGCAACGCCCGGTGGCAGGGGGGGGGGGGTGTCAGCGTAAGAGGCTGGTGGAAAGGAGGCAGAGGGCCGGAGGTGGGGTAGGATTCGACGCGCCGTAAACTTGGGCGAGATGTGGCATGTGGAAGGCCGGCTAGTCGGCTAGGAGGTGGAACGTGCTTGGGCGAGGGTGCTGGCCATAGGTAGGGCGAGGAGGCGGGGACTCGCGGTGAGAGGTGGTCTGCAGGCGGAGGCGAGGCCCTCATATCCACACGGTGACCACACATGGATCCAAATCATAGTGGATATATTAAACTTCAACAAATATTAGCGGGGACCCATCCCGGACCATGGATCCAAGGGATACATTCATCGTTGAGATCTTCTATGTCACTCCACTGTCTCTCCCTCTCATGTACATTATATTTACCAAATACAAATGTGAAAAATAGATCTGGAGAAACTATGAAAACATTCATTGAATGGTATTGATCTGACACGCTCAACAATTTTACTGTATTATGGACCTACAAGAACAGCCAGATATGAGAGTTAAAAGGGTTCCCATTCATAAATCCCCTTTCTCTGAGCCTCTACATGAAAAGCATCAATTTTATTGAGGCTTGTTTTGGTTCTTGTATTGCCACAAAAAAAAACTGATTGATTAACAATTTCATTGATGATGAAGTTAGAATTCACCTTCACTCCATGCCCTTGGTCATTCATGATGAGATCTCAAGACATTGAAATGAGGGTGATTATTTTTTTACCCACACATATGGCCCCTGGAAGGATGAGACGGGATGAGAGAGAATAAATCACTATGCATGGACTGATAATGAGTGCACATTCCCCTCTATACCTTCCTATAGACGACCTCTGGAGTGCACCCTCCACTAGACCATTCCCTGAAAGAAGACAATGTATAATCAAAGCACTTCACATCCATTAAACATGAACATTGAGATAGTGGAGGAGAGGGCAGAGTGTATGATGGCACCACCGATGTTTGTAGCCGGGGAAGATACGTCAACATCTGTAGCAAGGGAGAAGGTAGATAGAGATCCACACTCAGTGAGGATAACTAGGAATCAACTGTTACATCGAATCCACGATCAATTTCAACAATCTCTGAAATGTTGATATTGGAGGTGTCCCATGGAAACTATGGCTCAATCATGATATGACTTTAAAAGAAATGTCGCTTTGGGATGTGGGCCCTATTGGAATTGCAAACAAAAACCACGTGTTAAAGTTTCCCGTATTGTTTCCTCTGGCAAAATTTATTACATGAACATTTTTTTTCTCTTCCATGGGTCCACCTACATTTATTTTCCTTGAATGAATTTAATGTTCAATATTTAATATTTTGGTATTTTTTTTACTGCCATAAATGATCTGAATTTAATGTTTTGGTCTTTCCATTTACCGTAATAAATGCTCCGCATTTAATGTTTTGGTCTTTTTTTGTACCAACATAAATGATAATCATTTAATGTTGTGAGCCTATTAATTGATGTAATTGTAGTGTGAAATTATGGTAAAATACAAAGATTGAAAGCTCCTTTGTGTTTTGTGACAATTCTATTCCTCTAAAATGTCTTGGCATGTATAACCAACAAACTGGTGTCATATCTCGGTTAAAAGAGTCTTCAAATTTTTTAAAAGATGGCTGAAATCCAGCCACATGTTCTGAAGCTATCTAAGGACAACTATGAAAGATGGTTCATCCAAATGAAGCTGCTATTCAGGTCGCATGAATTATGGGAGATCATTACCAAAGGGTCTGTTGTACCATCTATGGAGGAAGAAGCCTCCTTCAAGAATGAAGAAAAAACATGCCTCAAAAATAAAAGAATGAAAGTCAACAAAGCGTTGTTCCTCCTCTATGAAGGCATGGATGAATAAACGTCTGAAAAGATTGTCGAATCAACATCAAGAAATCATGCTTGGTATACCTTTTCCACCATCATCAAAGGTGTTGATCAAGTGAGGTGGGTACGTCTTCAAACATTGAGAGCACAATTTGAATAGGAGCACATGACAAAAGGTGAGAGTATCTCCGATTATTTCTCATGATTAATTTTTATTGTTATCAATTTGAAAAGAAATAGTGAAAAAGTGGAGGACATTCAAGTTATCAAAAAATCACATCAATTTTTCACAACAATGTTTGAGCATGTGGTTGTGGTAATCAAAGAATCTTAGGATTTAGAGAAACTGTCCATTGAAGAACTGATGGGGTCGTTGTAAGTGCATGGGCATCGGATGCAAAATAATGTCAGCTCAACAATAGAGCATTCCTTAGAATCCATGTTGACTCTACAAAAACAAAAGAACGACCACGCATAATGAGACAATCATCTTGGAAGAGGAAGAGGGTGTGGATAATATCCAATCCATCAACCAAAGAAAAAAATTCCTACCAGTTTTTGTGGAATATGTAATGACGGAGGTCATTTCGTTCATGGTTGTGGAAATGCAAATACATTCAATGCAACAACTATATGAAATTTGGCCATTATGATTCTGATTGTTGGAGAAAAGTGGATCATGATGAACGATCCAACTATGCTGAAACATCTCATCATGAAGATGAATGTACCACACTCCTCCTCACTAGAGAAAAGGAATGTAAATGCCCTAATGTGTGGAATCTCAACATAGGTGCAAGCAATCACATGAGTGGTAACAAAGAACAGTTCGATGAACTCACAGAAGAAGTTCGTGGTGATGTGTGCTTTGGCGACTCATCAAAGGTACTCATGATTGGAAAAATTAAAATAAAAATCTATCTGATGACTGGTGAGCCAAATTACTCCTCTAATGTGTATTATGTAACCAAAATCAAAAACAATTTCATTAGTCTCGGCCAACACCATGAGAAGGGGTATGTTATACACATGGAGAATTCTTTTATTTCTATAAGGGATGCTCACATGAGACTTGTTTATCAAATCCAAATGGTGATGAATCGCATGTTTACACTACGTATCAACACAATAGACATAGAGTGTCTCTTCGAACTATTGAATAAAAACTCATGGATATGGCATCAGCGATTTGGACATCTGCATTTTAGCAGGCTTAAACTTCTATCTTCATCAACCATGGTGGGTGGATTTCCAGCGATTGAAGATCCAAATCATGTGTGTGAGGCGTGTACACATGACAAGTAATAAGGGAACTCTTTCCCAAGTGGAGTGTCTATAAGAGAAAATGAACTACTTTAGTTAGTTCAAACTGATATCTTCAGACTGATTCAAACACCCTCACATGGAAGTAATATGTATTTTATTACCTTCATCGATGATTTTAGTAGTAAATCATTGGTGTATTGCATCAAGGAAAAATACCCCGCATTAGCGGTCATTAAAATGTTCAAATCTCATGTTGAAGATGAAAGTGGTTATAAAATCAAAGTTTTCAGATCTAACAGAGGTGAAGAGTACAATTTAAATGCATTTAATGACATTTGTAGGGAACAAGGAATCAAGCAACAATAAATTGTGACCTACACACCACAAAAAAATGGTATTGAAAAAAGGAAGAACCACACCATCCTCTACAAGATGAGGACCATGCTAGAGGAGAAAGTCTTGCCAAAGAAATTCATGGTAGAAGTAGTGGCATGTACTTCCTATCTTTTCAATCGGTGCCCAACCAAGAGCGTCAAAAACTTGACACCACAAGAGGCATGGAGTGGCTACCAACCGAGCATAGCACGCCAATGAATCTTCACGTGTGTTTCCTATGCCCATGTTCCAGAAGTGATAAGAAGTAATCATGATGATCGTGGTGAAAAGGGCATCTTCGTCAGCTACAGTGAAGATTCTAAAGCCTATAAGCTCCACAGTCCTCTAAACAATACATTAGTGGTGAGTAGAGATGTGGTCTTTAGTAAAGACAAAGCTTGGAAATGGAATGATGATGAACCAAACAAAGAGATTCCTTTCGAAACAGAAGATCTAGATGAAAGGCATGATCATAAGAAGCAAATTCCAGCAACACCTTCCTCAGGGTCATCGTCAGTACACCGGAGTCCAAGAGGAACTTCCATCTCTCTTGAAAGGACTCCATCAAGTCAAAATTTGGTGAGTTTATCCCCACCCATGGCACTCATAAATTTGAAAATTTTATGTGAGATTTTTTAGCAAACCGAAGAGGTAAATATTTTTAGCATATATGGGGATCATGAGGCACTGCCGTTTCAGGTAGCCAAGAGGGAAGAATGTTCGAGAATGGATATGGGAGAAGAAATTCGTACCATAGAGAAAAATGACACATGGGAGCTGACCACTCATCCAAATATCTAGAAAACCATTGGTGTGAAATGGGTGTGCAAGATCAAGAAAATTGTTGATGGTGAAATCAATCACTACAAGGCAAGGCTCATAGAAAAGGGGGACAAACAAGATGGAGCCATCTATATTTATCAGAAGAGGAATGCTAAGTAGTTTACTAAAAAATTCATGATATCCAATTGTATTGTTGTAAACACACCTGTGGCAATGAGCAAAAAATTGAAAAAAGATAGTGAAGGAAGAAGTGTTGACTCAAATTTTCTCAACACTCTAATTGGAATCATGAGGAATCTCACAATCACAAGGCCGTATACTTTCTATAGTGTTGGGATTATAAAGAAGTACATGGAATCCCAAAAGGGTCACATTGGCTAGTGGTAAAATGTATCATCAGGTACGTTAAAAGAACGATGGATTTTTCTTCATTTTTATCTATACAATGAAGAAGAAAATCTTCATGGATACTCAGAAAATGACTGTGGAGGCAGCCAAGATGAAAGAAAAATCACCACAAGGTATGTATTTTTTTTGGATCAACTGCTTTCACGTGGAATTCCAGGAAGAAATGTGTGGTCACCTTGTCTACATGTGAAGTAGAGTACATGGAGACATCATCCATTGTTTGTGAAAAAATGTGGTTGAGGAATTGGTTGTAGGAGATGAAGCATCTGCGTGATAGATCCATAGTGATATGTGGGGATAACAAGTCGGCAATTGAACTTTCCAAAATTTTGGTGCAGCATGCAAGAAGCAAACATATTGATACCTGATTCCATTTTTTGAGAGATCATGTGATGTAGAAAATGATAAAATTGGAATATTTTCATAATATGGAACAAGTGGCTGATATTTTCACAAATGATTTACCAACATATTTATTCAAAAAACTCAGAAATATGCTCGGAATGAAGCTGGTTTTGGTTTTAAGAGGAGAGTTAGAATTGAAAACAAAAACCACGCCTCAGAGCTGCCCACATTTTTTCCACTGGGGTAATTTATTACATGCACATTTTTTTTCTCATCCAGGTGTCCACCTCCATTTATTTTCATTGAATGAATTTAATGTTCTATATTGAATATATTGGTATTTTTTGTACCTTCATAAAAGCTCTGCATTTAATTTTTTGTACATTCGTTATACCTTCATAAATGCTATGCATTTAATGTTTTGGTCATTCTTTGTACCAACATAAACTCTCTGCATTTAATGTTTTCAGTCTATAAATTGATGTAATTGTAGTATAAAGTTATTTTGATATAAAATGCCTTAAAGATCCTTTGTGTTGTGTGCGATTTCTATTCCTCTAAAATTTCTTAGCTTGTGTAGCCAACATAACCACTACATGAATTTGAAATTGTGATTTCTTTCCCCTTCCACAGTTGAACAGAACAAAATCCATGCTAGAGGATGCATTACCAACAACACACATCTTGAATGAGAAATCCTTTGAGGCCTGAGTAGATGGGGAGATGGATAACCCTTAGCCTTGGTCAATGATAGAGAGAGATCACCCAGAAGGGATTAGATGAGGAACCTATCCCCAAACCATGTGAAAAACCTGCATTGAGTAGCTAGGGGGGGTGAGTGAACGACCATAAATAGGGATAAGAAGAAAAAAAATCCTTGATGATAATCATTCAGTCCATCAATCAATATCATGACATTTTAGAGTATCATTCGAGATATATCTATCTCAATGCAGATCCCCACGACAGACAACTCTAAAAAGTGAATAGTCCATTCATCAATGAAAAAGAACGTCCCAAGAGTGTCACAAATCCCCATCAAGAATGACTCATACATAAAAGGGAGAGGAATCCCCATTAGGGATATCTAGAGCCCATCAGGGGGGATTTTCCTCTCAGAGTGAGTTCCCATAGTCCAATGGGAGAGAGAGAAATGCCAGTGCCCCACCCAACGAGGGCTCTTTATCAACACTCCCACAAAATCTACCATAGAAATTGTGATGATACAGATCGAAGAACAATCTATGATCGACACATTGTCTGGAAAGGAGAGGCTCCATCATTTCACGAAGTCCAAGAAGACTAAGAGAGGACTTTTTTGGGCCCTGAATCAGGCAATCAGGATCCACAGAAGGTTACTTGTAGCCACCTCAAAGGATGCCACAAAAAAAGGCAAGGATGGGACCCCCATCATTCATGAATGAAGAAGCATACGAGGGATCCACCATCGTCCAATCCTTACCATGACCACAAATTTTTGGATAACATAGAATCAAATCCTTGAACAAAGGAGAGGGAGGCCGATCTGTACCTTCTCTGGGCTCCAAAGTCCCTAGAACAACACATGAAATGATTTCAGGGTTGGTAAGTGCCACAGTAGGTGGCAAAGCATTTGAATCCATCACCCCGAATATTGATTTTGGAAAAAAAATATTTCATCATAGGTAATGGGCATATAAATAATCTATGTTATGTTTTCATGTGGGGAAACCCAAACCCCCATTCATATGGTCACTTAAGTTATACCCAATGTAAGAAACAAAAAATGAGAAGGATTTCACTCACAAAGATTCATTTTAAATCCTGTGGTGGTTAGACCATGATCAATGGTTGGGTAATCTCTACATATCCCATTGATAAATAAGAATGTAGACACATGTCAGTATGTAAATAATCCTCCCTACATAGGTTTGGTCCATTCAAAAGGAGGGTAATAATTATTTTTTAATGGTGATGTTTTATGGACCAAGATGGGTTATATGGGAGGAAACTTTTAGCCATAATGAGATGAAATCCAGAAACATGTAGTTTTAGAGAAATGTTCCCTATACTGGTTTGACCCACGCATTAGAATGTGGCCATTTTTTGGTATGGTGGATGATCTAGGACATAGAATCTGGTTGTTAATAAATATCTTTTGTGGTAAGAAACCAAGCCACACAAAGTTCTTGTCGAAGAGAGTCCCCTTAAGGTATGACTCTCACATACAAATAGGGGAATTTCATCTCTCTCTTAGATATATATGAATCATGTGTGATAAATCACTTGTCAGAATATGATAACCTCCCTATAGTTTTTTGTCTTGTGGTTATAAAAATCATACCATGCAATCTAATGTCTTTTGGTAGGGACAATTCAAATATATAGTTTAATGTCATGAAGCTACGAAAACATCATCATTAAACTTTTTGTCATTAAATTAAGATGATTTTATACAGAGTTTAACATCATATGATCCAGATAATGTTTTACATAGTTTAACATCATTTTACAAGGATGATCTACAATACAATTTACCATCGTGAGATTTTGATGAGTTTTAGTTCATTTTAGAATCATGAGATCATTAAAATTTCCCTCATTGTTTAATGTTATTTGATCATGATGATTTTCCAAAAATTTTAACATCACGTGATCTAGAAAATTTTAGTTTGACATCATGACTTCAAGATTGTTTGACATTGGCTACATGAATTATTTCTTCATTAACCTTGAAATTCATGTACTGGTGGTTATCTATCCATCCTTTGAGATTAAATCATATTCTTAATTGGAGTATACATTGTGTTTGGAATACGATCCTTCCCATGTTTTCTCTAATTTGGGAGGTTTCTTCCAAAGTGTCATTTGATTTGTGTGGACTAACATCATCTACCATTCGATGAAAGATACTGAAGGACCTTTTTGTTGAAGGATCCTATGATCCGATTCTAGAAATTTTCAAAATAGTACAAATTGTGAATTCTTTTCTCATACAGCCACTCCAACTAATAAATCCATTTTTTGGATTTTTCATATATGGATAGTTTATGACAATCAGAAATATGGAGTGATGGTATTTGAAATTAAATGGGTATAACCTCCTCGATACCATATACTAATTAGTATTGCAAGGAGAATAATCTCCTTTAATGATATAAATTCATTGTCTACAATTTTATTATGTATGATGGATAGGGTCTTGTTGAAATCCCCTATATCTCTATTGGGAAATATGTGGTAGCAAGATGAATAGTTAGACTTAATACCATAATCTAGATATAGATTATCCAAATCAAAAGTGATGAAATTGGTTCGATTGTCCATCAGTATTGTATGTGGTACACCAAATCAAGTAATGATGTTGGAATTCACAAAGCTAATAATTCTTCTTACACCAACCTCTTTGTGATGCACTAAATCTTCCCAAATGTAAAATAATTCTATTTCTATGAGAATAAACTTGAATTGTGTTGCAGTGGAATGAGGATATGGTCCCACGATGTTAATTCACTATATGAAAAAGGTCCTGGAATTCTTATATGTGTATAGATACTCTACGGGCTGGTGGATGAAATTGTTGTGAACATGGTAGAAATATAACATGTTTTTGAATGAGGCTCAATCACACATCATTGTGGGAAAATGTTTACCTAGACATTGAATTTGATTCAAATTCTTGGATGATAATAACTTTTATCCACATGTTCTAGCATGCACATATTTCATGAAGAAAGAAATATCTTCTCCATTAATCTAACTGAGAAGGAAGGAATCTTGGCCTCACTTATTAGGAACACTTTATTTTATTTTCCTAACGTATAGAACAATGTTGACTACTCACCACGAGATTTTTTCAATAGTATCCCTATATTGTGATAGTTATCACCTTAGAAGGTAATATCTAATAGGATACATCCAATTGGTGGTATGTCCATAAAGAATAGAGATGGGTATAATCTTATTGATTTCATATCTTTTGGCCTGATTTAATGAAAATACCATCAGATGATTGGAAATGTAAATGAATGTTTCATCCATGTTTAGGTAATATAGGGTTACATATACATTTTCCAATGCATCATCATGCACTTTTTGTGATCAGTTAACATGAATTAATGTCGACTCTAACGTGAAATATATCATAAGATATCTGACATGGTTCATCAACGGGATGAGATCTTATTTTTTATAGAATATTCACCATTACGACTATTGAAGACCACTTCCAAATCACCAAATATCATAATGTTCTCCATAGTTTTTTGATGTACATGTTCCAAGCCTGTAATGAGGGATTAGTATTCAACTTCATTTTTGGTGAACCATTCTGAGTGTAGGATAGAGTACAGTAGGACTATGTTTTTACAAGATAACAGTATAACCCCCATCTCTACGTTGATTATCTTGGGGTCTTACATCATTTATCCTATCATTATTTTTGATGCATAGTCAAGATAAATTTCCCATGTTTGGGAGACCACTTGAATAGAAAACACTTCCTCATCATCAATTTTAGTATCAGATAGAGTCATTTCTAACAAGGGGTTCATTTTAGGAAATCTATTAACATGTGGTCTTTTATGGATTTCTATATCACGAAATGCATGTCAAACTATTATGATGATGCTCATCATGACAGTTATCCATTTAACATCGGATAACTAATGATATACATGAGGGGAACCTGAAGGAGGCAAAGTGTATGCCCCAAGGCTAAAGATAAGGCATCAATATCTAGACTCAATATATTAACACAAGGAATCTTTTATTGATATTTTTAATAATGAATCTCAACATCAATCATTGTTCAAATGTGATAATAAAGAAAATTCTCACTACCGAAATCATTTTATGTGCGATGAAGGCACCTAGTGATCACTCCATGATAGTCACATACATAATGATGAGTCTTCCTTCAATATGTAGATTTAGAACAAGAGGGATCAAGATGTATCCCTTGAAATTTTCATATTATTCTAAAAAACATCAGTCTCCTCATATACATCACATATATTTATCGTATTGATAATGAGAAATCATTTTCATATGGGGTTTGATTTTAAGAACTTATAGGCCATATGTACCTAGAGATCTCTCATCTCAGTGATTTTGTGAGGAGGATACATTACAAGGATAGAATTTTTGTTATCTAGGATCAATTCAATGACATGATTACATAGAAAGATTCCAAATAGTTTCCTTGAGGTGTCACAAAAATCACATTTTTGGGGGTTCATTAACAAATTTTGTTTTTGGAGTTTATTGAAGATGATTTCAATATTAGTCAGGTGTCTGAGAGATGGCTAGATGTAACCACCATGTTGTTGACATATCATTTGATGAATATTCTAACAAGAGTTTTGATAATATGTTGCATGGAACAATGATTTTTGGTGCCATCATATTTTAAATAGAAATGAAACACCATGTAACATAATACTCTTTTAGGGGCCCTAAATTTCATTGTTCCTCTTCTTCATATGACATATATATTTGATTATATATTTAATTGATATCAATGAATAACAGTGCCTCATATTTTGTAGTTTCAACAGTCAAACATTCAATGATCAAGGATGAGAAATCATCTTTTTTTAGTGCTGATTGATGTCCCTAAAGTTGATGCAGACTATTATTTTCCCAATTTTTTATTGGGGAATATTTTGGCCAACCATATTAGATATTGGAACTCCCAAATAAAGGTTTCCTTGATTATGTTTTCCATCTGCAACCTCTATATTGGCATTAGGGATCAGGTGTGTCCACTTAGTGGCCATTTTATAACCATGGTGGTCCTTTGACCAGCCCATGTGGTAGAATGACACCATAGGATTAAGGATTAGAATTTATTTATTGTTTTACGTAGAAAAAATCTCAATTACACCTCTAGAAGGAGGAGTGACCACATTTAATTTGGAATACATGGCCACACAAATTAGAGTGAGCTGCAAGACTTCATAGGAACCCATGTTTATATCCATGAGTTAGAAAATAATATTAGATACAACATTTTCATATGTAAATAATTTAAATATATTTTCTCACAAAAGTGATATATATTACTTCTATACACAAAGGTAACCCCAAAAATGGAGTTGTAGAAAGGATAAATAGAACCTTATAAGAGATATACTAGACTATAATTAATGAATATTATTTACCTATTTCTTTTTTAGTTGAAGATGGGATTAAATCATCATATTTAATCAATATAGGTTTAATTAGACCTATCTAAAAAATCCCTTATGAGATGTGATATAATAGTATCCATTGGATAACTACATCAATGTTTTTCATTGAAATTCATTAATATAAATATAAAAGATAATTAATAAAAAACATTCCTCCAAAAGTGTTGAATGAATTTTCCTTGGATATTCAATATCTTTTAAATCCTATAGAGTCTTTAATAAGAGACCCAAATGAGAGGAAGAATCAATGAATATCAAATTTGATGACAGATACCCCCTAGAATCCAGAAAACAGTTTTGAAATTATTGTGGATAATCTATGAAATATAGAATTAAAATCTAAATCATTTGATTCTG
Source organism: Viscum album (assembly GCA_963277665.1). Taxonomy (NCBI): domain Eukaryota; kingdom Viridiplantae; phylum Streptophyta; class Magnoliopsida; order Santalales; family Viscaceae; genus Viscum; species Viscum album. The sequence goes on along the minus strand of OY728162.1, from coordinate 592,965,463 downwards.
TTGTTAAGAATCAGAAAAATCAACAAATTCATTAAAATTTAGTGATTCCAACCAATTAAAACATAAAAGTCTATATGAACACAATGTGACCATCCATTATTTTTATAAACCCACTATAACTCGTAAAACCCATGCTTTAGAAGCATTATTTTAATACATAGGCAATGGATCACAAACTGGGGATTCATTATAAAATTTGGTTTAACAACATTTGTTCATAACATTATCCTAAGAACCTCACGGATGGAATCAATGATAAATTCTAGATGATGGATATTCAAGAACTATTAGATAAGTTTGAATGAAATGAAGTATGTTATCTTGTTAATATACCCAAATACACAATGACCATAGGCACTATATAGGTGTCTATAAACATTGTTGATGAATCTAGAACAATTTTATGAAATAATTATATACTCGTTTCACAATATTATTGTTGAGATGAAGAAATATACTATGAAAAACCCTTTGAAACTATGTCCAAGAATGAAGACAAAAGAATAATACTAGATTATATAGCACATATAAATTTCAAAATTTCTCAAATGGATGTAAAATGTGAATTGATGTATGTTTATATATTTGGGGATGTTTTTTTGACCTCCCCCCCACCCCCTGTTTGAAAATTATTCATTTTCAAACCAGTTTTTCATGTCAACAAAAGAATTTTATTATTATAAACAAGGTCTAAGAGCTACAAATGATATGGTCAACATTATTCTTATTTATAAAGTTTTTTGTATAGTTATTTAAAATTATACTATTTTAATAAAAATAATCTATAAATATATATATATTTTCAAATGTAAGTTGATGATAATATTTTTTTGGACTTCAAAAATTCATTTATATATTTTATTTTTAAAAATTATTCTGAATGATTTTCAAATGAGTTAAATGGGTGAAATAAAATTCATTCCTTTATTTCATATTTTTTAAAATAAGGAATGTATTATTTTAAATCATATTAAATATACTAAAAACTGTTTTGAACATTTTTTCATTTATAGTACTAAATGAAGTGACACTACTATGAATGCCATATATAGATTGGATCTTGATGAAGATAGAAAATTAGTGGATCAAACCAATTACCGAAGTATGATTTGATGTCTTTACTACGTAACTGATATTAGACATTCTATTAGGTTGAGTGTATGTATGTGTGCTTGTTTTTAAGAAAATTTTAATGAATCACCTCCTTATGGTCAATTTAATTTTTAAATACCTTAAATATACTACCAACATAGAACAATTCTACCCAAGAGAATTATCAATTAATTTTATAATTTATTATGATGCTTAATTTTTTTGGTTTCAAAGTCGATATAAAATGTACCTAGAGAATATATCACTTTTTATTCAAATATCATTATTAATGGTGTAGTATAAAACAATATTCTTCCACATTACCTAATTTTGATGATGAATACATATATTATTGTAGTTGTTGTGTTCAAATTTTGTGGATGAAACACACACTACAGGAATATTGATTTCAATTTAATAATGTACATATAAGTATGAAAAACATATTTTCTAAAAAAATTAATGAACCAAGGTTCTCACTCGACAAAAATTATATTGATGTAAGACATCACATTTTGATAGATCATTATCAAAAATGTGAAGTAACTCTTGAATTCATTATCATCGAACATCAATATTCTAATATTTTTTCTTAGCTATTAAATTCTGATATAATGAGTAATATCATGAATGATTTGGGGATGATAAATTTTGGGTTACTCACCATTAGGACTCACCATTGTTGACTCACCGTTGGCACTCACCATTGATTACACGCATTTGGGGCTCACAATTTGATAGCTCACCATTTAGACACACCATTTAGAACTCACCATTGGGACTCTTAATTGATGAATCACTATTGATGACTCACCATTACTGAGTGGACACACTAAAGAAAACTCACCATTAAGACTCAATGTTCTGCATTATAGTTATTAACATTTTCATTTTCCTCACTCTGTCTTAAAATATAATGTTTTACATATTTTTCATTATTTTATTATTCAATTTCAATAAATGATTTTGATGTCCCTAAATGATAAATATTGAATCGATCTAAATCATTTTCACTTACTCACCCTTTCACCCTTATACCCAATCAAATATTCTCTCCCTATCATCTACTTATATTTTTCATTGAACCAAACACTATAAATTCATAAAAAAACTCGAGTAATGGTCTTTTTTGAGACATTTCCAAATGAGTCACATCCTTCAAAAAAATTCAACATGAGGGAAACTAAATTGAATCATTTTAATCCTAATATTGATAAATGAATAGTCATTCAAAAAAAATTAAGTGCATATCAACTATTTTTTATTATGTATGTATCATGTGTCGAATGGATTACAGGAACAAAGTTGTTTGGAAAGGTTCTCAAAAAATTGAGGCCTTTATTTACATGGATTGTTTATTACATTGGTCAATTTGAGGTGGAAATTACCTAGGGCACAAATGAATATTAGATAACATTTATAATTAGTGGCAAAAAGAATTAATTTTCTTCTTGAAAATGAGATGAGTTATTTAACATACCTAATAAAGGTCTTTATGATGATCACAATGGTAGTGTTCCTCTTTCATGTGACATATTTTATAATGATCAATCCCCAACTATGCTAACTGATAGTGGAATTCCCCAAAGACCCATTGATACTAATCATAGTGTAGAATGAAGTTTTTTGTTTAAAATTATTCAGCATCATCTATGTCCAAGGAATGGTTAATTTACATCGTTAATGTATTCATATGTTTATTTACTATAAATTATTAAATAAGAAAAAGATTCAACATATATTGATCTCTTATGGTTATTAGGTGTGCTATAATAAATCTAAATTCTATATCAAAATAACTTTTATATTAAAAAATTATTTCTTCCATGTCGTATGCTAAAGGACTAGTGAATAAAATTGAGGAAACTATCATTGATTGTGGTGGATGATGAATTACAAAGGTAATATGAAAAAGAATAGAGATATGGTGTAATACTTTGTATGCATAATGGGTAATAGAAAATGATAAAGGTTATGTTGATTTTAATCCAGTTAAAATCCCCATAAGACCTAAGTATAATGATGATATTGGATTATGACCAAATGAGGTTGTAAATTATTCAGATGAGGCGAAAAACATGCTGAGACAGATAATGAAAAAAATTATCTATTGATGAAAAAAGTGTTATTGACATTTTATGAAGTCCTAAGGTGATCATATATAGATAACATGTCCCTAAAAAATATTTCTAAAGGAAAATACTCCTTAAGGATGATGAAGATGATGCTGAAACAAAAGAATCTGAAGATGGTGAATATACTGGTAGATTTTGATGCTAGGTTGAAGAATAGAATTGTGAAGAAGAGTAAAAAAGTAAATGTATGAATAAAGAAGGAGATTACGTGGATGAAACTAGGGAATAATGTGACTGTAATGCAGATAATGAATGTAAAGAATATGTAAGGGGGAAAATTTTTGGTGAAGCTGGTCATCCTATTAGTGATCAAAGTCATGTTGCAAAACATGAAAATCTAGCTAATGATGGGTAAGTGTAAAACAAAACTAGTGCTGAAATATCAAAAGTACATAAACATAGTTAAGTTTGATAATTATTTTATAGATTTTAAATTGAAAGACCATGATAGTGCTCAAATAGAAGCAACTGTTTTAGTGTAGAAACACTCTCGTAGAGTAAAAATTTCAATTCTTACTCCTATTGAAATTTCAATAATGGATGAATGTGAAAGTCATTCTTGATATTTCACATTGTTCATGGACTTTCCATACTATAATGAAGAATAATATGATACTAAATGATCCCTATTTGTATAACTATTTTATTCTAAGAGAGTTAAAATTGAAATAGATCATGCAATAGAACCTACTCAATCTTCTTCAGTTTCACCTTTTACTAGTGATTATGTAAGTCAAAATGATTTCTATAACTTTAAAAAATAATTATCCAAGTAATTAAAATATATCCTTCCACATCAACCATCTCCTATATCTCCTCTTAGTGAATGTAATTCATATATTATTTCAGATAAAGTAGTCTCACATATTCAACATTAAATGGTTTCTTATCTTTAGGAAATGAGAATAGGGAATAAAAGGGTGAGTGATGAACTGTCACTCCACATTACTCTTATTAATGTAATTCCATATTAATATAGATAGTCCGTGTTAAATGTTATAAAAATTCTTTGTAGCTATATTTTATGAGCCTTCTGAGGATGAAACACCTCATTCCTAATCCCATGATTGTGATCATTTAAGAAATCTTACTAGAGAAGAATTAAATGGTTCATATACCCTATCTACTCCTCCTTCTTGGTCTCTTAACCTAGATATTCTTATATCAATGGTAATTTATGATCAAAAATCCATGATATGTTGTTTTTTTCAATTAATCATTATTTAAATCCAAAAAAATTGTGATCATGTGCATGTCATGTTATGAAATTACATGAAAGTCGGAAAAGATTATCTGGAGGCTATCACAAAAAGTAGCTTTTTTACTTCTCTAGGATTTTTATGAATAAATATCTAAATTATCACTTTAAATACTGTGTTGATAATTTTTGGGTGCCACTAGGCACCCAATCATCCAAGAAACATGTTAAAATTTTCAAAGAGCTTACTCATTCCAAAAAAATGTTCATGAAAAACAAGGATGACTCTAATATGGAAATGAAGAAAGGTGTGCAGATCATCATGAATTCTATCATCCTCTTGAAACCTTATGATTTTTCCATTATTTTATGTTTTGAAAATCACAAACACTCTATATCAAGGAAAATTTTATATCCCTGATGATTTTCTTTAAAAATGAATTTGTTCCTTCCCCAAATAAATTTTACACTATATGTGTTATCATTGTTAATGATTTATTTTCACTAAATAAAAATCTTTTTATGTCTAATTGTAAATTTTGGTTTCATTTATAAAACATAAAAATTCTATAAATACATAGATATAATTTATTCGGTTTTCAGTTTCTGAAATTCCGATTCAGGATACTCTGAAATTCAGATTTCGAATTCTTTGAAATTCAGATTCTCAATTATCTGAAATAAGATTCCCAAATCACTAAAATTCATATTATGAATTCTATGAAATTCAGATTCATAATTCTATTAAATTCAGATTCATAATTTTCTAATATTATGATTCAGAATTCTCTGATATTCAGAATCTGAACTGTCTGAAATTCTGATTCTAAATTCTCTGAAATTTAGATTCTGAATTCTATGAAATTATGATTCCAAATTATGATAAATTAATATTCTGAATTATCTGAAATTCTGGTTTTTAATTACTTAGAAATAAGGTTCCAAATCCTTATAATTCATACAACGAATTCCATAGAATTTAGGTTCTGAATTTTTTAGAATTCAGGTTCCATATTCCTTAGAATTTAGGTTTTTGAATTACATATAATTCGGATAATGAATTCCATAGAATTCAGGTTCTTAATTACTTATAATTCATTTTCCAAATTCCTTAAAATTCGTGTTCCTAATTACATAGAATTCAGACTCCTAATTCCTTAGAATTCAGGTTCTCAATTCCTTAGAATTCAGGTTATTAATTCCATATAATTCAAGTTCATAATTTCTTATAATTCTGTCTTCTAAATCTATAGAATTTTGATTCCAAATTCCATGAAAAGCATAATACAAATATTCATGTAATATATAATATGAATGTTTATTTTCCTAGACACCAAATTTTTATTTATTCTTAAACTCCAAAAAATAGATTTGGTTGAGCAACCATATTTATCTTTAACATGCTATAGTTTTGAAACGATGTCATGCATTCTGTTTCTATCAAACTGTTGTTTGAGTGACATGTATACAAGTCCCTCTGTGATTCAATAAAAGTATGACCATTGGAGGAGGGAGCCGACCGTTAAATAAATACCCATAAATAGAAGCTCATTTGAACGAGATAATAACATGGACAGAATGTTCTAAAACTCTAGAGATAACATACTATTGTAGTGATTTTAGGAGAGAAATACTCGCATGCTTTCTGCATATTGAACATCTTGCTCAGCTTGCTTCGTGAAACTCCAAATGTTGTTGAGTAAATCCGAGGGCTTCTGAGGATATGTAGATAGAGTTGTCGGCAACCTTAATGTTTGAGGGCTTCATTGATAATGAAGACAGAGGTTCCGACTACATTGAAGTTTAAGGGCTTGCGGGGATAACTAGACAGACTATGAATTTCTTATCGAGGGATTACCCTAGTGTGGGTAAGATATAATTTCTTGAAAGTATAAATCACGTGACCTTTATCAAGTTTTAATGGATAGTGTTATATTTGGGAAAAAAAATTATACATGTAACTTTTTTTGTTTCATGTGTTTTTCTGCTGCATTTTGATTATCAAGGAATGTAGAAATATCTTATACTTTCTTATACATGTACTCTGATTAGTATGATTCTATATTCATTAAGTTAGAATCATTTACCCTGTAAACTTTTCTTAAGTTTCATTTTCCAAACCATATTTTTGGAATCTAGAAAGTTTGTAGAACAAGGAGGTTTTGAGAATTTACCTTGTTTAACTTTTTTAAACAGTATAAAGTTTTATACCAACATTAAAAGTTACAAATGAATTTTTAAAGGATATAATCCCCACTCTTGTATATTGAGCTTCTACACTCTTATTCTGATCCAATAATTGGTATCAAAGGGGGTTTCTGAAATACTAATATACCCATATAAGTTTTCTTGCACATGTTTTCATTGTTCATAATATTTTCCTTTCATAGGAATTTTTATCCTTGTTTTCAATCTTCTATAATTACAATGTTTGTGTGGAATGATATTTTCTTTTAGATTGCAAGAATGAATGTTGGTTCGAGAGAAAATATTAATCCTACTAGACCAGCTATATTAGATGGGCATGATTATGAATATTAGAGATATCATATAAAGACCTTTGTGATAAACATGGGAGTATAAAACTATATTATGTTAACTGGATATTATAAGATTTTTGATAAGGAACGTAGAATATTTACTAATCCATGAAAGGTGGAATACTAGCTGAACATTATGGTACGAAATAGTTTTCTTTGTTCCATGAATAGAAATCTATATTTCAAAATTTCATCTTATCATGATGAAAATAGTATTTTGAAGAAGCTTGAAGTTACACACTTTTGGAACTTCCAAAGTCATTGAAACTAGAAGAGATATGCTCAGAGATGAGTATAATGTTTTTTTATTTCTTTATGGAGATGTAAAATGTAAGGTACCACAAATATTCATGGATTTTTTAATAGTTTTCAATATATTGGTGGGAAAGGATTATATGATGAATCTGTTTTAGAAAAAATCATAGACATCATTCCTAACGAATCAGAATCTAAGAGGACTATTATAGAAGAAAATATGAAAGTTACCTAGATTTCTCTTGATGGGCTATTTGGAATTCTTCTTCAACAAGAAACTTGAATGTAGACTGATGCTGAGATGAATATGAAGATGAATGGAAATGGCAGTGTTGCTTTTATGACAACGTCAAATCATATGAAATCCAAGACTCTAGAGAGAGTTAGAAGAACTAAATCTAAGAAGGTTGTTATTCAATCAGAATCTACTAGAAGTGAATCTTCAGAAAACGAGTTCTCCAATCTTGTCTGAAGGATGAACAAGATTGGTAGACATAAGAACATTCAATCTAGATACAAGAATAAAGATATAAAGGACAATATCGACTCATTAGTCACATGCTATCAATGCAATAGAGCAGGGAATATAATTCCAAATTGTCTAATGCTTAAGAGAAAAGATAGAAAGCCAAATAATTCTAAGAGTAATAGAAATAAATACTTAATAGCTAAAGACAATAATTATTTGAAAGCTAAGGACACCCAAAGTGCTAGTTTTGGTGACTATTCAGATGAATACTCATAGTATGAATCTTCTGTTCAGAAGATTATTTGTTTACATTCCAAGTTAGCTATTGAAAATTATTATTTAATGGACTATGTACCCAATACTGAATACATGAACAATATATACTTTAATGATAATTATAGTGATACTAAATATTATATATCTTCTGATGAATAATATTCTTCTTATGAAGATAATTTTTTACCTATTTATGAATAAGTTTCTAGAATGACTATGCTCATTGGGAATGAAAATTCTAAAGTCAATAAAAATATTGATTAGGACAATTCTATAATTTCTATTCTTAATAGCGAAGAATAAAATAATTCTAGAGATATTGATAAGAAATCCCTTGATTTTGAATGTATTTTAAAAATCTTGAGGAAGTTAATTCTGAGATGGATAAACTATCTAAGGATCTAGAAAAAGTAATATCTATGAAAAAAGATCTATAGTCTAAATAAAGTGCTAAAACTAATGTTTTTAAGATAATAAAAAATTTATTAAACCAAAGTCATAAATATTTTCCATGGGAAATTTTTTTTCAATCTTTACCTTAGGTAATGAAAAATTTGATAAGATGTATTCCCAATTTTGACCTCAATGGAATAATTCAAGATATGGCTATACTAATTCCAAACATGTATTTAGTAACAATTATTTTGTTACTAAAAGTTTTATATTCTATACTATGTGTCAGTGTGATGGGAATTTGTCAAAAAAATGATCCCTAAACAAAACTCAGTATTTATGTTTTCATAATTATTATTTTTTAAAGAAAATGTGGATGCCTAAACTTTTCATCTCTGATGTTTCTGGATCCAAGAAATTTTGTGTTCAGAAAGTCTACACTCCTGTTTCCAGGAAAGTAATGATAGTAAAAATAGAAATACATGGTACATAGATAATGGATGATCCTAGAATATGACTAGTAACAAAAACTTCTTTTAAAATATTATCATGATGAAAGGAGGAAAAGTAACATTAGACAACAACGCTCAAAGAGAAATTATTGCTATAGGTAAAATAATTCATCATGGAAAAACTTTGGTTTCAAATGTTTTATTTGTTAATGGTCTTAGGCAGAACCATAACAGTATAAGTCAATTATGTGATGAAGGTTACATTGAGAATTTTATGAATGACAAGTGTTTAGTACACAATTCCATGTAAGTGTTTATTCTTTCTGCCCATATGCAAGAAAATTTATACACACTAAATATGGATGTCCTTAAGAACCAAGATCTACCTTGTCTTAGTTCAATGGAAGATCATTCATGGTTATGTCATAGAATATTAGGACACATTAAACATAGGAACCTATTTAAAATCTCTATGAAAAGACTATTTAAGGATATACTAGAGCTTATGTTTTCTTCTTCAAAAATCTTTGATCCTTGTTAATATTATAAGCAACATTAATCATGTTTCAAATCATTCGGTGAAGTCTCAACCACTGAGGCATTACAGTTAGTGCATATGGATATTTTTGGTCCAACACAAATAGGCAGCATTGGAGGAATATATTATGTATTTTTCTAAGTTGATGATTACACTATATTAACATGTCTCTATTTTCTAGTAATGAAATCCAAAGTGTTTTCTTATTTCAAAAGTTTTCATGCCAATGTTAAAAATGAGAAAAACCTTCCGTTGAAAACTATTCATAGTGATCATGATGGTGCATTTCAAAATAATGATTTTGAAACTTTTTATAGTAGAAAATGCATTACTGATAAAACCTCAGCACTAGGAACTCCTCAAAAAATGGGGTAGTTTAATGAAGAAACATTATTCTTCTTGAAATAACAAGAACCATGTTGAGTGAATATTTGGTAGCCATACATATTTGGGATGAAACTGTAAGTACTATTTGTTACACTATAAGTCGAGTATTTATTAGAACTTTTCATAATAAAACTATTTATGAGTTATGGGATGGTAGAAAATCTAGATGTTCCTTTTTCATGGTTTTTGGTCAGAAATTATTCATTCTGAATATTAAAGAAAATGTACACAATTCTCACAAAAATATGTTGTAAGAATTTTCATAGGATACTCCAGAACCTCTAAGACATATAGAGTTTCAAATAAAGATACTTGTACAGTTGATGAAATAGTACATGATAAATTTTATGGAACCAATCAATTTTTTGTAAAAAAACTCTACCAATATCTTCAGATGTGTTTTCAAAAACATATTATCATCCCTTGATAGCAGATCATTCTGATAAGGAAAATGATCATGAAAATGTTTCTTGAATCATTTACTCAAGAAGATTTCCTACCAAATGTTGATGAACACGTTTTAAAAAACCAAATTAGTTGTTTCATATCAATCATCCCAATGATAGTATCATTGGTGATGTAAATCAACATGTAAGGACTAGAAGATCTTTATGAAATGAAGTAGAACATTTAGCATTTCATTCCCAATTAGAAGAAAAATGAAATGATGAGGCTTTAAGTGATTATGACTTGATAAAATCAATGCATGATGAGCTAAATGAATTTGAAAGGAATAGAGTATAAACCTTTGTTGAAAGACTTAAGGAATCATCTAGTACTAGAGTATAAAGGGTATTTTGAAATAAGTTTGATGAAAATGGAATCAAATAAAGAAATAAAGCTTGATTGGATGCTAAAGGATATAATCAATCTGGAGGAATAGGCTATGAATAGACCTATTCTCTAGTATCTAGAAATTAATCTATTCATATTCTACATGACTCTGTAGCATTCTTCATTTTTAGACTTTTTCAAATGGTTGTTAAATGTTATTTCCTTAATGGTTTTGTTTAAGAGGATGTTTTTGTTGAACAAACACCTGGTTTTCATGATACAAAACATCATGAACATGTTTTAACACATACCAAAGCTTTTTATAGATATAATCAAGCTCCTAGAGCTGGGTATGATAGACTTACATGATTTTTGATTCAAAACAATTATGTTAAAGGAAATGATGATCCAATACTTTTTATAATTAAAGATCAGAGAAAAGTTTTGATTGTTCAAATTAATGTCAAAAACATTATATTTGGTTCAAATCAACATTTTTTAACTGATTTCATTGTGGATGTAATTAAATCTGAGTTTGAAATGAGTACGATGGGTGAGAAAAACGTTTTCCTTGGTTTTCAAATTTCTCAAAATCCACAAGAAATCGATTATACCATCATAAGTATATTAAATATTTTCTCAAAAAGTATGTATATGATAAAACTATGAATGCAAGTAATCCCATTGGTACCTCAAATTCACTTAGACTTGATAAATATGGAAGACCAGTTCATCAAACATCATTAAGAGGAATGATAGGAAGTCAACTTTTGGTGACATCTAGTCATCCATACATAATGCTTTCAGTATGATTATGTGCATGATTTCAATCTAATGCTAAGGAATATCATTTAGATGCAGTGAAAGGGATTTTTTTCTAAATAAATGGAACCATGTATTGATGACTTAAATATACATCTGGAAATGATTTTATTTTAAGAACTTTTTCAGATGGAAACTTCTATTGATGTAGAATGGATTGAAAAAGTACATCTGAAACTTGTCAATTAATATAAGATTTATTAGTTTCTTGGTCATGTAAAAAAGAAACACTCAATTGCATATTCCACTATTGAAGCTGAATAAGTACCAGCTGTAATTTTTTGTGCTCAAGTGTTGTGGAATCAACACACAGTCAAAGACAATGGTATATGTTTTACCAAAACACAATAATGTGTGACAATACTAGTGACATTGCCTTTTATAAAAACCCTACCCAACACTCTCATTAAAAACACATAGATATTAGTCATCACATTCATTGGGATCACACACAAGAATGATATATCATTTTTCAATTTATCAAAACGCAAGATCAAATTGCTGATATTCCACAAAATCATTATCATCTGATATATTTTAATACATTGAACAAAGGATAAGAATGACAAATATAAGGTATTCATCCATATTAACATCTGGTTGAAGCATATCTCCTTATAGTTACCAAGTCCATTTCTTAGGGGGGGTACATTTCATTGTTAGTTAAAATTTTTGTAATCCAAACTCTAGTTTATAAAATTTTCATAATTAAAATTTTCATGGTTATATTTTCAGAATATAATGTTATTCATAAAAATTTTCCTTATTATGAATAATCTTCCAAGAAATCTGAAAGGTATGTTACCATTACTAAATTTTCGTAATAATAATTTTCATATTGGAATTCCAATGTGGTTTTCAAAATTTTAAATTCACTTTTCCTTAAATCCGAATTTTTTTCATAAAAATCCAAAAAAGATCAGAATATATCAAAATCATTCTCTAGCTATCATCCCAACAATCAAATTTTCTCAAGAATTTCTCAACTATTGGATCAATCAGGGAAGTTGAATCATTACTTCAATTTTCTATATAATGGATACCCTGATGGTTGTCCCACATCGGATTCAAAGATCTTGCATGCTAAAGCACATCCATTCCTACATAAGACCATTTCAAATTTATCAGGTCTTCTTTAGTTCCAAATTTCAATAGAAAACTCTCCTCCAAAAAAATATCAACTGTAAAGGAAATCTCTGAATGAAAGATTTATCATTAACGGTTGGTAGAGGAAGACTTCTATAATAAGTATGATTCAATAATCTCAAAGAACATCATGTTAAATATCTAGGAGAGTATAGTTGTATTTATTCCTAAGGTAGAGGATCCGGTGATTCTGGAGTTTCTAGTAGAGTTCTATGAATCCATATCTTTTTTCAATCAAGGAGGAAAAGTAAAATTTTCTTTCATGTGTTATGGTATGACTTTTTCTCTTTCCTATTCTATGCTAGCCAGTCTCATTGTAATACCTTACAAATGAGAATATGAATTTCGTTCGCATAAGTTAAATAATTTTTAAAGATACATTTACAAGGAGAAGGCCAGAGAGTTCCTTGGATTTGTTGGAGTCAAGACTCCGAAGATTCTTTATCTTTCATTAAATTTATGGATTGTTGAACTTTGGGTTCAAGGAATTATTATTCCAAGGAAAAGAGATAATGATACTCTAAAAAAAGTGATATATATGTTTATTATTTTTTAGTGAACATCCTGAAGATGAATTTGTTTATGTATATTTTGGATATGATTGAGAACATCATGAAATGAAATTTGATGTCTTAGATTATCATGTATCTGTAATTTCTATCAAAGATAATTGTTTCTTTCATAGAATCAAGGAATATTTTATGCAAATCACTATCATGAAATTTTAGGGTAATGTTGTTAAGTGATGACACTCTAAGGAGAATGAAAATTTTATTTTTTGGGGAATCTAGAGAGTTTTATGATTTATCAAATGAAGAAGTTGAATCTTTTTCAAAGAAATCTGTTTTAGATGAAATCTCTATGAAAGGTGGATGGAAGATGAATGCATAGGAAATTCATGAGATAACCAGAGATTCTATTGCCAAGGAAATTCAATATTCACCCCTAATGTCAAAGAAGCCAAAATATTATCCTGATGAGGTAGTTTCAAAAGGGATAGAGGATTAGAAGAACAAATGGACAGGGGAGCCTAGTTTTGGATTGGATCCTGCTGAGGCAATAGCTTTGAAAATAGAGGTTGATGAATAGGTTGAGAATAAAATAAAGTAAAGAAGAAAAAGAAGAAGATGTATGAGTCTGAAATATTACAATATTTTCCTAAGGAGGCTGAGAAAGCTTCTGAAAACATTCTGGTATTAGAATCCTTTTTAAGAGATTCAATCCTAAAGATTCCAGGAAAGAAGTTGGTGATTCCGATGTGAGATGAAGAAAAATAAATAGTGCATTAAGAAGAAGTGGAAGATGAAGAAAAAGGAAGTGGTGATGCTGAGGATATGATAAAGCAAGTAGAGGATTATCATGAGAAGAAGAGTCCTTCTAAGAAAATATCAATCTGAAATTATAAAGCTGAGTCTTCAAAACATGATCCCCTAAGAAAATAAAAGAAGGGTGAGGAAAGAGTAAATAAATTTTCTGAACAAGAAAGTATCAATTATGATTTCATACTGCCAGAGGGGGTTGAGGCTGGAGTAGAGAAGGAAGAAACTGATGACGAGAAGATCGTTCATCTATCAGATAGTGAACATGACAAAGATAAAAAAGAAGAAATCATTTCATGAATAGATAAGGTAAATCTGGTGTTTTTTGATACTCTTACCAAGAATTTGGATAGTAAGAAAGTTGTTGGTGATTCATCAAAAATAAATGTATATGTTCTTGAAAAATAATCCTCATCAACAAAACATTAATATTTAGAATCATCTTCCCTTGGAAAAGACTTTGTTGTTCAATATTTGAAGAAGCTAGTTGATTATATTCCTTTGTTTCAGATTATAGACCCAAGATGTCAGATGATTCATCATTCTATAAAATAGAAAACAAATACTGTATCTATTGTGATGGATATGTTTTTAAAACATGAGGATGAATTCAAAAAAAATTCATTAATTATAAATCCCATAAAATATCGTGGAAGAATATTTATAGGTGTTCAAGGAAAACTATTGAAGAGATGATAATTCTCGATTAGTTTCAAGAAAATGTCAATGATGATTTTGAAACTGAAGATGCTATGTTCAAATATGTCACCAAGTCATTTGATGAAAAGATGTATCGTGAAAAAACTACTTGGAATCTAGAATTAAAACATCTGAATGAAAAATTGTATTCATTTTCTTAGAGTTAGAAGAGGGAAATCGAACTTAGAATCAAACTTAAGGTAAAACTAGCTAAACAAGAAGAATAATTGAAGTCTCAAGCTGATATGTATAAGGCTGAGGATGGAAAAATAAAATCCATAGAGAAGAAAAGTGATGATTAGGCCCCTCTTTTCAAACGTGCATTGGAGGATCACAATGAGCTAAAGAAGATGAAACCCATTTTGAAGAAGCTGATTCTGAAGGAGAAAGAAGGACAGTCTTTTCAAATCCAATCTCCTTTTGTATTTCCCTGATGTACAAATACGTTCAATATTAATGAAATTTATGGTTGTTCTCTATTTTTTGTTATTCAGTACTAATATTTACATTACCATATATTCTTTTAAATTCCCTTTATTCCATTTTAAATATCACATCTGGGGAGAAAAGAATGTTAAAAAAGAATACTATATAAATAAGAAATTCCATAATTAAGGGGGACTTCATGTAAGGGAATGTTTTAATCATGATGATTTTTGTATGCAAGAAATTGAAAAATATCATTCAAGAATTCAAGAATACGATCCTTAGGGATTTAAAAGCACATGTTCTGGTTAGTCACATTCATTATGATCCATAAGTAATTTGAGGTACATATTTTTTCATGTCGATAAAATTTCTATGTCCTTAGATTGTTTTTTATACGGATGTTTGTGCATTCCAAAATGAGTGAGATTGGTAAGTCAATATAGTTTCCATATTACTTTTCCATTCCATGATGTTTTGAAAATCACAAACACTCTATCTCAAGTAAATTTATATTTCCCTGATAATTTTCCTTAATAAGGAAATTTTTCCTTCCCTAAGGAAATTATCCCATATCTGTGTTTTCATTGTTCATGATTTAGATTAACTTATTCTAACTCCTTTTATGAATTTGTGTAAGATTAGTTTTCATTTAGAAAACAATGTAATCCTATAAATACATTGATCTAATGTATTCTGTATTCAGGTTATGAAATTCAGATTCCGAATTCTCTAAAATTCAGATTCTGAATTCTCTGAAATTCAGATTCTTAATTCTACGAAATTCAGATTCTAAATTCTATAAAATTTAGATTCCGATTTCTCTGAAATTCCGATTCCAGATTCTATGAAATTTAGATTCTGAATTCTCAGTAATTCAGATTCCATATTCTCTGAAATTCATATTCTGAATTCTATAAAATTCATATTTTGAACACTCTGAAATTTAGATTCAAAATTCTATGAAATTCATATTTTGAATTCGATGAAATTTAGATTCCGAATTCTCTGAAATTAAAATTTCGAATTATCGAAAATTCAGGTTAAAAATTCATTATAAATCAGGTTCCAAATTTTTTATAATTTAGACTATGAATTCCATAGAATTCAAGTTCGTAATTTCATTGAATTCGGGTTCTGAATTCATTAGAATTTAGGTTCCTAATTCTATTGAATTCAAACGACGAATTCTATAGAATTTAGGTACCAAATTCATTATAATTTAGGATCTTAATTCTTTAGAATTATTGTTTGAAATTCCATAGAATTCAGAATATGAATTCCTTACAATTCAGGTTACAAATTACTTATCATTTAGGTTCTGAATTCCATATAATTCATGTTCCGAATTCCTTAGAATTCAAGTTCTGAATTCATTAGAATTTATACTCTGAATTCTATAGAATTATAATTCCGTCTTCCTTGAAAAATATAAACCAAATATTCATGTAAAATAGACTCTGAATGATTAATTTCTTTGAATTAGAATGTTTATTTATACATATTGTAAAAAAATTATTTGGTTGATAAACCATATTTTACTTAATAATTTTATAGTTATGAATTGATTTCATACATTCTACTTCTAACCAACAGTAGTTTTAGTGACACATGTACCTGTCCCACAGAGATTTAAGAAAAAATTTTACCATTGGAGGAGGGAGTCGACCATTGAATAAATTACTATAAATTGGGGCTCATTTGAACAAGCTCATAACTTTTACTGAAAGTTCTATAAATCTAGAGATTACATACTATTGAGGTGATTTCTATAGAGAAAGACTCTCATGATTTGTGTGTACTGAACATCAGGTTCAACTTGCTTCATGAAACTCTGAATGTTGATGAGTACTTTTATGGTCTTCAAGGGACATGGAGACCGATGTGTCGACTACCTTAAAGATCGAGTACTTACTTGATAAGGAAAACAGTGGTTCCGACTACCTCGAAGTCCATTCGCTACCGAGGATAACAAGAAAGCCTCTGATATTCTTATCAAGGGATAACCAAAGTGTGGGTATGATAGACTTTCTTGAAATTATAAATCATGGGACCTTTATCCATGGTTGTTGGATACCATTTCTTTTGGTTAAAAGATTATATACTTGTTAGTTTTATTGTTTCATGTTTGTTTTCCACTATATTTTGATTATCATGGAACGTTTAACTATCTTATACTTTCTTATACCAGTACATTGATTAATAATATTCTATACACTTTAAGGTAGAATCATTAAGCCTATAAACTTTTCTTAATATTAACTTCCAAAACCATATTTTCATAATCTATAAATTTTTTATAACCAAGTTGTTTTGTGAATTTAACTTGTTTAACATTGTTAAAAAATAGAAAGTTTTATACCAACATTAAATGTTCTAAAGGAATATTTAAATGATACAATTCACCCCCTCTTGTATATTGAGCATCTACATTCTTATTCTGACCCTATAAATAGTCTCAAGTACATATTCAATCAGTGTGATTTGAATTTGAGACAATGAAGGTGGGTTCAGTACCTTCGGTCTCTTGACATTGAGTTTGCCAACACTCTTGGGAAAGGCAACGCATTGGATGATGTGTTGTGTAGGAGGAATGAGATACATGCAGTTCAAGAGGCCAGTAGTGAGTGGAAACTTATGGCTCTATTTTCTAAGATCCATTAAGAGGTGCATGACAGACCTGGGAAAATGTTTCGTTCTTCTGTATCGTTTACCTCTAATCTACTTGATCGTGTGAAAATGATGCATCTATCAGATTCTGAATGCCTAGTCCTACATGAATGAGTGACTGTAGATAACTCCATTCTTGGATGGACCATAAGAGAGGTTGAGATCTTGTCGTTTCGGGTGCACATGTGGGTGTCCACAGATATACGCGGGGAGGTGATGTTGGATTTTCATTCCTCATTTTGGTACGTTCATCCTAGTGTCCCCAAGACATATTGTGATCTACACCATTAGTATTGGTGGCCAGGTATGAAGATAGATATTGCTAGTTTCATCATGATATATTCCACCTGTCAGTAGGTGAAGGAGGTGTATCAGTGACCAATAGGTATTTTGTAGTAGTTACCCATTCTCAGGTGGAAAAGGAACGATGTCATGATGGATGTCATGATCGGTTTTCCAAGGTTTCCTGGATGGTATGAAGCAGTTTGGGTTGTCATTGACAGACTCACGAAGGTTGATCACTTCTTGCCGATTAAGGATATCGTTAGCGTAGATTAGTTGGGAACATTGTACATCTGAATGATTTAATGTCAACATGGGGTTTCACACTCCATTGTTTCAGACATGGTAACTTGTTTTACTTCTCGAGTATGGAAGGGACATCAATGGGGTTTGGGTACATAGGTACTTCTGAGTACAACATATCATCCCAAGAAAGATGGCCAGTCTGATCGTACTATTCTCATGCTTGAGGACGTTATTTGAGCATTCAACCAAGATTTCAGAGGATCGTTAGAGAAGCACATACCTCTTATGGAGTTTTCGTACAATAATTGTTTTCAAGAAAATATTCAGATGGAACCTCATGAGGCATTGATCGGTAGGCCATGCAGCTCACCCTTATGCTGGCTGGAGGCAGAAGAGGCAACTATATTTGGACTTCGTCTTGTCCTGGAGACTATAGAGCAGATAGTGTTGATTCAGAAGAGGATGACTACTGTAGAGTCTCAACCAAAGTCTTATGCTGATCAATAGAGACACCCTATGGAGTTCAGGGTTGGTGATCATGTTTTCATATGTTTCACACCGATGTTTGGAAAAATTTTGATTAGGAGGCAGATTAAGCATTCACCGAGGTACATTGGGCCGTTTGAGTTGTTGGAGAGAGTTAGGCTAGTGGCCTATCGGTTGTAGTTACCTTAGAGGTACTGAGCTACACACAATGTCTTGCACGTTTCTCTGCTTCGACGTTACATCTCAGACCCATTTAATTGTTTTCAACCAAAGGAGGTTGAGTTAAAGGTGGAGGCCTTTTTAGAGAAGAATCCAATCTGGATTTTTGATTAATGTTCGAAGGTTCTCTATGGCCAGTTTTTTCCTCTAGTACGAGATCTATGGTAGCACGGGTGAGTAGAGGTTGAGTCCTATGAGAGGGAGATCGATGTATGATCACAGTGGCCAATATTTTCAAGGATTCTTCCTCTACGCCTCCTTGCTAGCGAAATTTGGGGATTAATTTCTTTAAGGTAGTATGTTTTATAGAACCCGGATCTTCTTTTCAGGTATGATTTCCTTTTTCTGTAATTTTTGAGGAAAATATGAGTTTCTAGAAATTTCATAAGTACACGTTGTGTACTTTATATGTACATGTTTTGTACTTGGTTTCCATGGTTAGCATTGTGTTGGCCTTGTAACGGCCAGGCACACAGCCGTGTGTGGTGACCTAGAGACCGCCTAATGCAGGGGACGATTAAGTTATGTAGATTTCGTGTCCATATAATGAACATGCAGTTTAATTTATTTTAATTTCGTCAAATGGATTAGGGTAACATCAAATTCATAGAAGTATATTCGTTTTCACCTTCTACGACAGAGAGAATCTATACAATGTTGATCATTCCCTGAGCCCCCAATCGAGCATTCATTCTCTGATTTGATGGTCGTCAATTGCATTGGGATCTCCACTATAAGCACTTACTTCTTCAAGATATTTGTTTCCTGATTCCTCCTCTTTCAAGAGTTAACTTCTGATAAGAGTTTTAGATGTTTTTTTATATCTACAGTTCTCTAGGTCGATCCAATGGCTGACTCCATGGTATATTGATCATACGACCCCAAGGTAGGTGGTTTTTTCCTTTACGAAGAAAATCATGGAGTTATATGTGCAAAAGTACCCAATACCCTTGATCAGGGGTATTGTGTGTTAACTGTTTTAGCTCTGTTAATTTCTTACTATGATTTTATGCTTCAAAAAAGGGTAATTAGAATGAGAATAGATTTAATTTTAAGGATTTGGATGTTTTTTCTCAGGAATGTTTGTTT
Source organism: Viscum album (assembly GCA_963277665.1). Taxonomy (NCBI): domain Eukaryota; kingdom Viridiplantae; phylum Streptophyta; class Magnoliopsida; order Santalales; family Viscaceae; genus Viscum; species Viscum album. Next base: position 592,945,550 of record OY728162.1, on the reverse strand, counting down.
ATGAACATTTTGTCTAGCTTATCCTATTAGGATCCCTTGTTTTTTACCATGCCTAGTATTGTAGGATATAGTGGTTTTGTTATCTGACATGATGTTATGCTATGGAATGGATAACCTAGTAGTCCTTGAGGTTTACTTTGGCTGATTTACATTTCTATGATTTTTCAAATTACATAGGGCCATGACAACTTGATGTAGTGGTTCATAGGAAGAAGAGATGTAAGGGATTCCCCAGAGTGTCCGTTATTTTTGTTACGATGCAAAACTATAGGGGGAATTGACGTATATGCTTCCTCAAAGTTTCTATAGTTACTCGACATGGGCCACAAGGGTGAATGTGATGTATGTGCTTCCCTAGATCACCTTTTAGTAATTGATACGAGTCTATATGGGGAATTAACGGTGAGTGCTTCCCTAGAGAGTCTATACTAAAGCTAAACCTGAGGGGTCAGACTGTGTGTTCTTCCTAGAGGGTTGCTTGTGTTTTCTAGGAATGACCAGAGGGGATTAGGCTGTGATAATATCATATATGTTTACCTTTTTTGATTATATGTTTACTTTCTATGTGGAACTGACAGATTTGAAATTGTTGGAATGTTCACGGTTACATCCTTGTTTACTGCTTCTTTGACTTATTGCCTACAATATATATTCACTAACTATTATGTACAGATCTCATGGTGGTTGCCCAATGGGATTAAGTCAAACACACAATTTGGGTCATGATTTTGGGCACAAATAGATAATATTGTTGTAGGTATAGAAAAGTCCAAGCACCCATCTACATCAGGTACTTGACTGCTTTGGTGCAGGAGAGCATGGGACCAAGCTGAGGCTTGCGATGCTGATGATTTATTTTCTTGTTTTATTTTGTTCATTGGTTTAGTACTATATTTCAGCATTGTGACATGTTGGAATTTTTTCCTAGACATATGTTTCATGCATCATTATATATGTGCTCTAGTGGATTATTACATTCAGTCTTTCGCACTTAACTATTGTATTCCATTATCACTACTTAAACTATTGTTATCTATTTCTCTTACGTTGTGTTACTCTGCCAATGTGGGCGTAGTTTTACCCACTATCACACTGAAGGACATTGATGCTAGTGGAAATCCTCTGGTGTTATGGGAAATGCTATTGATTCCATGTGACTAACCTTGTATGAGGTCCCTTGGGGAGACTTCCGGTTCTAGGACGTTACAATGGCATGTTTTGTTTTTCACTCCAAAAAAAACTACGAAAGAGGACTATATAGAATAAGGAGTTGTGTATGGTATTTTTTAAACAGATATAGGGTGTGTATCAATGTTTATTTATATAAACTTATTGAATGTAGTTGATTTCAAATTGGGTATAATTATGTCTCATCTTGAGACAGAATCTACATTTTTAATTATGTTATTTTCATTGAATTTTAGTATTCCCTATATAAATTTGTTAAAATTTATAAAAAAAAATTATTTTAATTTTTAATCTTAGATAGATTTTATATTATATTTTTATGTATATATATTTAAACTATTAATGTAATAATTCTTATTGTTTTAATAAGGAAATAATAACTCATTGAGAAATACATCAAAAAAATATTCTATAAACATATCCTATAGTAAATTAAAACATTTTGATTTCCATATAGGATACTTTTATATAAATATTTATCGTAAAAATATTATTGGAACTCAATTAACCCCCCCCCCCCTGGAGTGTCCTTCTATGTCAAAAAACATTTACAAAATTCTAGAAACAAATACAACAAGTGACAAAGACTTATCAAATGGAATAATTTTCATATTATTATCCCTCTAATCCCATGATCAACAATAAAATTTCATTATATCTAGTATTTGAGACATGAAAAATTCCTTTATATACATCTACAATATTGAATTCAACATGGTATTCAAAGGATACTCGCATAGGTTTCGAGATAAACATTTTAGACCACCACCAATGATTTAAAAAATAACCTCTTTATTGTATTCAACATATAATTGTGTATGTATAATGAATAATAAAAAAGGATAAATATTAAATAATACATAGAATATGATCTGATAGGAAACTAGGTAGACATTACATATAACATCCAATTACCAATCTGATAGGTATACAATTAACCTTTTGAAGGATTTTTATATTCGTTAATTGTGTAGGGTCGATAGAGAATAAGGGGGACACATAAAATGCTGATGAATGGAATTTTTTATATTTTCATCATTAACTGATAATTTCTGCAGACAATAGTTGTGTCATATACCATGTAACTAGGTTAACAGTTGTGTAGTTGTCACAAGGTGCATATAATGATAAGTATCACTTCATGAGAAGATACATACAATGAAAGGTTACATCATATTAAGAGACATTACAAATCATCGATCATTTAATGAACTGTTTTTCATTTAATGTGATCTGTTATTCAGTGGATAAGAAATATTAGTATTTAATGGTTTGTAATGGGATTAATCATCATGTAATACATGGGATTCTGATTATAAAGAGGTAGCACAAATGATATATCTCTTCTGGATCCAATCCAAGTTCACCTTCCTTTACCTCGATCCTTCATAAAAAATCATATATCTATTTAGCCCTTTCATATACATTCGTTTGATGTTCGATCATCACTGTTCTTCTAGGGTGATTCTCAGGTAATAATTCTCCCTTGTTCATCATTGTTAACTCTTTCTATTCCTTTGGGATTTTAATAGATCAAAATGAAATTTATAGATCTATTCTCTATGATGATTAATCTCATTTCTAGGTAGATTTTATAGGTATTCTACTCATAATTCTTCACTGATCGATTCTATTGAGAATGTTGAATTTCAGGAAAATGGTTTGTGATTCTGTTCAATTTGGCCATATTGATAAACATTAAATTTATTTTTTTATTTCATTTTCTAGTTTCAATTAAAATATTTTAAATTCCATTCAATTTGATTTTATTAGAACACAATTTGAGTAAATTGGTTTGTTTTTAATTGTTTTGGGAATAAATTGGGAATCTCGTAATTCCATTTAATTTGGTTGTTATTATTTGAATTGGATGATTTAAATTGTTTAATTAAAATTATAGATTTTTTGAAACTATTTAAAGTAAATTGTGGAATTTAATTAGGGACAATGATTGTGAAATTGATGGAATCTATTTTCAAATGATTACAAAAATGTGATAATCGATAGAAATGTTTTTGTAGATTCCCAGTGGTTTTATCTACTTGAAAAGGCATGAATTTTATAGAAAATTGTTCTATATATAATTGGATAATTGAATTTTGAGATAGGGGAATGTGATTAAATATTATTTTAAGAAGTTTTAAGAGAAATTTCCAAATATTATTTTTTTCAGATTACTTGGCAGAATTATGTAATTTGTTAGTTATTTCGATTCAATCAAGGATTGTATGATGTTATAAAACATAAAGTCATTAGGTCACCCCCCGATGGGATGTCAATGAGTTGAATTTAGTCAATATTGGAGGGATGTGCGTATAATCATTATTAAAATTTCACTTAAAGAGTTTGGATTCATATTTCCTATTACCTTCGTAGATATTTTGTAGAAAACCATGTGGATTGTTTTTTTTGTATTTGAGATATAAATATATGCCAATGCTATTAAAATACAAACATGAATTAAAAAAATATATATATAATATTTTATGTAAATGTTTTATTTAATCAATTTTTTTTATTAATATTCAATCACATGTAATTTAAAGCCTTTACATAATGTATTTTTCATTATTTTAATTGTCTAGCATGATTTTTTTAAATATACTTTAAAATAATAGACATGTTTATTTAAAAATTTAATTAAATCCATTGATTAATCTATTATTGAAATCTATTTTCCAATCTAATGTGATAAAATACTAGTATTTTTATCTCAATCCCTACTTGTGCCATCTTATATTTGTAGACTGTCTCCAACCATGTTCGAGCAAGGGGAATGAGCCATTTGGAGGTTCATCCAGTTACTGAACGGTGGACTTGGGGAGTAGTGTCCTTGGGGTCATGGGCTATTGTTACCTATTTTGGTACTTGTGTATTAATAAATTGGGCTTCTTTACACCTTGTTTCATTCTGGTACATTACTCCCATTGGATTCTCTTTTGAATTATTCCCATTGGATTCTCTTTTGAAATAATATTGAATTTCTTTTCTTTTTTATGTTTTTTTTTGTAAAATCCATTCCAACATGTTTGTTTTATGATTATAGTTTCTAGTCTCTATCCAATATGTATTACGAATTTACTTCAGGATTTTTAATAACATGCAATGATATAGATGTACTAGGGTAACCCAGATGGTTTGTGACAATGAGGTATTATATTAAGATTTATATTTTCTCTAAAATTTATTATGTATTTGAGTAATATTCTTGGGACTCAAGAGGATGTTATAATTGAATTCATTACTAGATAGAACTACAATGAAAATTAATTCTAAAGGGGTTATTAGAGAAATGATTCTTGTAAATTTGTTATATTACTTTTATTATTTTGATTTAGATGGAGTGGAATCAAACTTATTTTGTTTTATCTAATCGGAATAGAATCCTTTATTTATTATATTGAGTTTTAATTTAATGTCTTACATATTTTTTGTTGATGTTACGTATCAGTGTACCTCTGAGAAGATATGTCAATCAAATATTTAATGAGACTTTTATTGAACCTCAGAAAGGGAATACTTATGTACATTCGAATATAGTTGAGGAGATCAAGTATAAATTCCATGCTCTGTGACATGAACCACATCAGGTCCTCGTTAATGTTCAATTTGTGGAACCTTATAGGGATGTTGTTCGAAATCATTCTCAGGAGTTCCTCTGCTAGAAGTCACCAGTTATCAAAGGATCCATTGATCCCAAACATGCTGAGGAATGGATGAGGATGATAGAACATTTATTTGAGTTAATGGAGAAACTTGATGAGATCAAGGTGAAGTGTTCCACCTTCATGTTGGAAGGAACGAGCAGTAGATGGTAGTACATGATTCTAACTACAAAGAAACATGATTGATTATTGTGGAATGAAATTATGGATTTTTTCAATGACAAGTTAAATCAAAAGTCAATGGTGTTTTCCATGGCTGTGGAGTATTTCATGCTTGAGAATGATGACTAAACTATAAATAACTATTCAAATTTCATTTCCATGATGGTTCAATTTATACCTAAGATTTTATTTAATGAGAGTAAGATGAAATGAATTTTTGAGTTCGGACCTTCATCATATATCATTTTGTGGGGTTTCATTCTAATGATTCACAGTTTTTATAATGTATTGGATTAGGAGATGATGGTTGATATGGACTTAGGTGGACGATTTGGGGTGAGAGGTGTTCTTTTTTTCCCTTAGTTGTAGTGTGATTTCCTTGAATATGAATAGGAAGGGTGATGATTAACATGACAGTTCTCAATAGTGGGGTCATTACAAAACTCCTACATTTCAATGAGTAATTCATTTTATTTGTAATTAGTGTAGAATTCTAGGAAATTGAAATTTTTTTCACTATGGCACGCAAGATCTACTAATCCTATGGACGTTATAGACACATACAATGATTCTTACAAAACTATTATACTCCACAATGTAGAAAGATATAATTATCCCATCTAAAAACTACAGGGTAATAATATTATTTATGTATGAAAGGTTTACAAACAAAAGAATCTAGAACAAAGCTATATCACCTATTTGAAGAGTCTCAAGAGGATACAGACCCTAGTTTGAAAACTATGAGAGGTACAATTATTATTGCATCATCTTTAGTGAATGATCTATTTCTTACCAGCGCACCTCATTCAATTATTTAATCCAATATTGTTAATTATATATATATATATATGGATATTTTATCTTGTGTAATGAATATTACTACAAACCATGGAACATAGAGAGAGTGTGCATACTATAGTCCATCTAGTGTCTTATTTAAATATTATGTATAACTGGCTTGGAGTTTTTAGAATTTTTGAAAGGTATTGACTCATTCCCAACAAATTATGGATTGATTTATATCTTTGACATGTATCTGTTACTACACCGGATGGGTTTTACCATATCATTATATGATAATGAGATTTGGGGTTGAGAACAACAAGAAATTCTTATCTAGAGTGTGGGAAATTGATATATGTTTTATATTTCTATCAACAACATGAATCTTTCACCAGGGATCTCCCTCATTATTTTTCAAGCTTCCCAACATGTTTCCTTCTGATATCTATAGTTTTCTATTGGTAAGGGAGGTGTTGTTTTCCATGGACTTAATTATTATTAGTGAACAATTTTATATTCCCTAATACAACATGGTTCCTACTGAATTTACAGATGTTTAGTCTGGATTGGATTATCATCCTGAGAAATGCTTTCTACGCATGAGTTTTTCATGTTGGGAGGAACCAGCTCTCTTTTCTATGAATACTAATAGATACTTTAACATATTTGTTAATTAATATAAACTCAATTGAGTTATATTGATGGAAAACTATTTGTTTTTTAGGATTGATGATATATTTGATTATTTGAAAAAAGAAAATATGTTTTCAATGTTCAAATTTGGATGTGGAAATCATTGGTTGAGGATAAATTAATCTTTCATTCTGAAAACTGCCTTTTATTGTAGGTATGCCCATTATGGTTACCTTGGTATGCCCTTTTTTCTAATGAATTCTCCTATTGATTTCATGTACTTGATGAATTGGATTTTACACGAGTATATAGATACCTTTTTGTGAGTATTTGTGGATTAATTCCTCATATACTCCTTGTCTAAGAAGGATCATATGGATAATCTATGAATTTTTCTACATCTAATTAGAAATACCGACATTATACCAAGCATGGAAGGGGTGATTTCTTGATTCAGGAAGTGAAATTATTGGGACAAATAGTGCCTATATATGGAATATCTAATGATCATTAGAAGGTGAAAGTTGTTATGACTTGGGAGAAACCATGAAATAGTACCTAGATTAAGATATTTTTGGGTTGGGAAGGATATAATTGTGTTTTTAGGAAGGAATTCTCAATGTTGACTTCTTTGATTGATGATCTTACCCAGAAGGGAGTCATTTTTTCAAGAAATATAATTGTTACAGTTCTTTTGATGATATGATATGTCTTTTGAATAAAATGGAACTCTTTATAATTCTAGAGGTTGTGTATGGCTATGTGGTCTTATGTGATGCATCGAGTTCTGGCTTTGGCTACATTCGTATGTAATGCGATCAGGTATTTTTTTATAGATCTCATCATCATAGCCCACATGAGAATAATTATCCAATCAATGAATGTTAACATTTAGTTGTGATGAATTAACATAATATTTTTTGGTAAATCCATTTCAAGGTATGAGTTAAAGTGTATTTAGAGAAAAAATATTGAGATTTATATTCCCTCAAAAAAATTTCCATATTCACCATAGTAATTATGTGGAGTACTTGAAAATTTTCTAAATTTCCATTGTCTATACTACCAGGAAAGGGAATTAAATTATAGATGAAGTGAATGAATCTTCAAAGGAGTGGAATTTGATGGCTCCCATTAAATATTTTAATTTTTTAGATTTAGTAGAAAGGGGTGATGTTTCTATATTCAGTATTTAGTTGACAACCATTATTATAGAGATAATTCTTAGTAATCAAGAGCTTGATGAGAAATTTCGTAGAATTAATAACACTTTTTATGATGGGTAGTCAGATCATGAATGGTTTTTCTCCATATATAGTTTCTAGTTTATTAGAATCTAATTTTATTGTTTTTTTAGTGGAAAGAATTGATACGATGTGAGAGTATCAAAATTCCTAGTGGGATGTGCACCCGAGAACCACTACGATTTTCTATGACATACAATGGTTGTTTTGGTGTCTAGGAATGAGACGGGGAATTGTAGAGTTAGTTTCCAAATCCTATAAAAGTTGACATGTTATTTCAAAGAACCATAAACCATCATGTTTACATCATACATTTCCTAACCCAATATGAAATTGTAAGGACATATCTAGTGACATTGTGGTTGGGTATTATCATAATGATAGAAGGAACAATATGATTTGGGTGGTGATGATAATGCTATCCAAATTGGATCACATCATATCCATCTGTTTTATAGCCAACGTTAAAGTGTTATGAAATTATTACATAAAATATATAGTCTATTTGCACGAATTTACATATGATATATCATCTAATAGGGATTATCTATTAACCTCTAACTTTTTTACAGGAATTTAAGAGGAACTAGGACATCAAGTCCATTTTCGGATGGACTTCCAACTATAGTCATATAGAAAGACAAAAAGAGTTATACATATTCTTGAGGATATGCTTCACAATTTTGTTTCTTTGGTGGGGCTTGGGATGATCACTTGGGGCTGGTAGAGTTTTCTTAAAATTTTATTTACCAATTAGTGATCTAAATGGCTAATTTTGATGCCTTGTATGAAAATACATGTTAATATCTTTTGTGTTGGTTATAGATCCATGAATTTTCCTTCGTGAAACCATGCCTAGTGCAAGTGATGACCACATTGATTCCCATAATTTATCATAAAATTATGACATCATAGATCCTATATAATTATTATTTTAGTTATCGTCATAGAACTTTATATGTGCCAGTAGGAGACCTAGTGTTCTGGAATGTTTCACCCAGTTTGGGTCATCAATGGCTTCGGAGGCTATGATGTCTTACTACTCAATGTTTTGGACCATTAATGGTTTCTGTGAAGGTGGTAAAAGATTCATAACATTTAGAACTTCCCCCACATCTGATGTGGATACATAATATATTATATGTATCATAGTTGGAAAATTATTTATCTTATCTATGTGAAATTTTTTTCCAATGTAATCTTGATATTGGACATGGTTTATCATTAACTGAGCGACCAGTCATGATAGTTGAATATGTGAACAATGTATGTCATGTGAGGATGATACCTTTCGTCTATGTATTATGTCAGCGATATTATAATAATCATGAAACATTATAAATTGAGGAAATGATGAGAGATTAGTGGCACCATTTTTTGGAAAGGAATATTCATCATATGCATTCTGGGGTGAAATTATTTTTATAGTGGGGAGGTTCTAACTTCTTATTACTGATATAACAGTTATTCAATCATATTTTTCATGGATTTTTATTTTTATTAATTGTAATGTTTTTAGAATTAATTTGGAGTATAAAAATAATTATGAAGTGCTAGATTTTATGAAAAATCATCTTTAATCATCCATTTATGCAAGATGCATTGGAGTTACTCACCGTGTAACAAGGTTACATGGCATATAATGTTCTCCAGATACATACTGTGAGATGATCCATGTCTTGAGATGATTCACACCATGAAAGTTTAGAATACATGATGGTCCTTTACACATCTTGAATAATTTAAAGAATTTTTTTAATATAAAGAATTGTGTTTTTCTGCAGGTACGAAACATATGTATTTCAGGACATGTAATGAGATTAAATATCATGTAATACCCTAATAACAGTTTTGAAATAGGAATCAATAATGATATATCACTTTTGTATCCCCTTATAATTCACTTATCTCCACCCAAAGCCTTCCCCAGGTGATCATGGAGCTCTCCAACCATTTTGGATCTTTTCATTCATCATTCGATCATTGTTACGCTTGAGGTCTGATTCTTGGTTTTGTGTTCTCCACTATTCATCATCTTTATCTCTTTCTCTCCATTTTTTTAATATATCATTATGAAATTTATAATTCTATTATTTTTTAGGAGAAACATAATTACTAGGATGAATTTCAAGGACTTTTACAAACTTATTTCTCAATGAATGGTTTCATTGTCAGTATTGAATTTTTTGAATGTGGTAGGTGATTCCATTTTATTTGGGTAAATTGATTAACGTTAAATTTATTGATTAATTTCTGTAATTTATTTAAATTCAATTTTATGAAATTTCATTCAATTGATTTTTATTAAAGCCCAATTAATTTGAATTGTGTTGTTTGAAATGGGTTTGGAATGAAATTAGGAAAAATCACAATTCCATTTATTTAATCCATGATTATAGAAATTAGATGATATTAAATTTTAGATTTGATAGAATAAATTTCAACAATATTTTTGAATTTAATAATGGAAATAGACTGTGATATTGATTTAATTGGGTTTTTATTGATTTCAAACATTTGTAAATGGATTACAACGTTTAGATAGAAATCCAATGCATTTGTCTTCTTAAAAGGATAGTTTTTGACTAAAAATAACATGGGTTTTAAAAGTAATATTGGAATTTGAAATTGGGGAATGATATTTAATTTTATTTTAGCATATCTTAAAATAAATTTAATTTCATTGATTTTGTAAGATGACATGCATTCCATCGGTTGTTTCTGATTTATTTTACACACTCTACGATTAAACAACATTCCAAAACATAAATATAGCTGGTCACATCCCCAATTGGATGGTAAGAAAACCAATGGATAGTTTAAAAGGGAAATGTTTATACACATATTGTAGAGATCACATATATATTTTACAGTCCAATATCCTAGAACATTTGTAATTATTTATAAGAAGATCATATTTCTATATTGTTTTATATTTGAGATATAAATATATGAAAATGTTGCCAACTTTTTACATGAATTTTTAAATTATAGAAAAAATTTTATATTAAATTTTTATTTAATCCATTTTTTTGTAAATATTCCTTCAATTTTAAAGTTATTATGGTGCATAAGGTATTTTAAATCATTTTAACTATATATCATGATTTCATTATTTTTTTATAATTTTCAAAAATATTTATTTTATAATTGAAATAATACCATTGATTAATATATTACTAAAACTTTTTATGGATTCTTTTGTGATACCCTACTGGGATTTTTATCTGATACCATACTTGTGACATTGGGTGTTGGTAGATTATCACCATCCTAGTTCAAGAAAGAGGAAAAGATCTCATAGTGGTGGATCCAGCTATTGAACTATGGTCTTGGTCATTTTTTACATAGGGACGTGGGTAGTTTTTTAACTGTTATGTTATTATGGTTTTAGTACCTGGTAATTTTTTCCCTAGATACCATTTTGTACATTACACCCTGTGGAGTTTCTTTTTTAGGCATAATGATTTTTTTGTCTTTATTCTGCTATGATTTGTTGAAAATTAATTCCCACCATAATGTTTTAGGATTCCATTTCCCAGTCATCGACCCATGGGGATTAGGAACACCATTCATGATAAGTTAGGACCCGCTTAGATATTAAGATATTATGGTACCCAGTTTGGTTTGTGATATTTCCTACTTCTATATATTTTTTAATAAGTATGAACTCAACAACCCCGTGTATCCATGTATATATATATATATATATATATATATATTTAATTATAATATTTATGTATAATATGTGGGAGAATACCTAGGTATATATGATAACAGTATGTTCTAGTTGGTATAATCCATTAATATAAGATCAATTAAAGTCATCATACCCATCACTAATGATAATGGGGATGTCATCATTCCAAAAAAATGATTCAAGAGATTGTTCAATGTCATTCTCATCATTCATAAAATTATAAATTCATTGAGATGACATAAAAAATACCAAACATAATGGAGTATGAATTACCATGCTCAAAAATTCCCTTAATTGTTGGTTACTCTAAAATATTCATGTAATACTTAGAAATATAACATCAAATTTATATTAAATAATTTTTTGTTTTTTAATACCATACATCAATGGGAATCACATTTTATATAATCCTATTATAAAAAATAAACATTGTGTTCTATGGCCTTCCCACCCACATTCATGAAATTAAACACATCCATTAATTTATAAGGTGGAGAAATCCCACATAAAGGTCAAGACTGACCACATATCTATCATCTTGAACATGGTTCCACTAAATGGTTCTAGGAGCCAATTGGTCACATAGCATCAAGCACACCTCCCCGTACTCTAGAGGCTGCCGACAAGTAGTGAAGATCTATTGTGTTTCTTTGGGTATACTATTCTCTTATATCATAGTTTGACATAGTGGACTATTAATAACATTTAATAGTAGAAGAAGATATATAACTAAAATAAGATAAAATTTTAGAAGGGGAAATCTCATATTCATATGATGTTCATGTAATATATTACATAATAGGATTATAAGCATTCAAATAGCTAGTAAAATACATGTATCAAATGGTAAAAAAGATAAAAATAAACTATCACAACAAGCATCACAAGCCTAGTTCAGTTCTATGCTCTCATTATCCAAAGAAGTTGTCAAATCGATAATCACATAGTGGGTGCATGAACTGATATCTACTTACATCCAAATTTTATGGCACAATACCAAATCATGTCCTAAATAGGTTGTGATATATGACTATGTTTTCCACCACCAATGGTGACTATAACAAATATGGTCTGTTTAAAACATTCTAATATGTGTGAAATTTGAAGAATAGTTATTATACTATAAATAGTGTGAATACCACGAAAATGTAATAACGGTAATGTGAAATTTTATAGCCTATCAACAATAGTCATGTTCCAATAAACTAATGAATCTATAAATAATAAATTAAAAAGTTTGTTGTTGTAGAGTATAACCCATGTAAACTGATACCCATTCAAGGGATTTCTATTTAAAATGGATAAATATCCATAATGGGATTTAATTTTAAACTTTTATATGACATATACCACAACCACACTCTATAATCTAGTATAAATACCATCATGAAAATTCAAAAATAAGTGGATGCCTCAATTGGTATACCATGGATCCTAATTCTATTGTTCACTGTGGGCATTTCAAATATATGGATCATGATTATGGTAGTGGTTTCCTTGTATCTCAATTGAATTATCATTAATATTACAAAGGATCCCTCTATAAAGGAGACACCACATATTAACAATGAGTAGGATTAAATAAAAAATTAAAAGAAACACACCATGGGTTGCCTAGGTTTGATAAAACAACCACCAAATATCCAAAATGTTTTTTGTGGGAAACCTAAATAGGATTCTAATTTATTCACTCTAATTATATTGGACTCCATGGCCATTTCAAATATGTGGCTTGTGATTACGGTTGTGGTTTCCATGTATCTCAATAGAAATATCATTTATATTAAAATTGATCCCTCAATAAAGGAGACACCACATATTAACAATGAGAAGGAAAAAATAAAAACTTAAAAGACACACACCATGGGTGGCCTAGGTTAAATCCAACAACCACCAAAATTCCATAAGTTTTTTTGTGGGAAACATAAACAGAATTCTAATTTATTCAATCTGATCATTTAGTTATTTTTTTGAATCAACATAAACTATCGTAAAAAGAAAAATGATATGTTGTTTCATAAAAGACCATAATTGGGAGAAAATGTATAGACCACCTAATGTAGGACCATACTAGAGCACAAATCAATTATCAATAAATATTTTGGGCCAGATCAGAATAAAAAATTAAGAACAAATGAAGATCCAAAAAACACGGAATATTAGATTTAACCTAAATATCTCCATCAACATGAATTCATATGAATAAATAAAAAATATGATTAAATAAATTACTAATTACGATTCAATGAGATATATGGTGTTTGAATCCATACCTAGATAGAAAATTGAGAGAAAATACATGATTAAGGTTTCTATGAGAGATACCAATCATGATGGAGTTTCCACTGAGGAATGAAAGAATATTGGATGAGGATATATCTATTTTAATCCGAAATAGGAAATATTACATGTTTTACAATGTTTTACAGTTTGGTTGTACAGTTGGCCAAAACCATGCACTTATAATTCAGTCTTCAATATCTAATGGGGAACCTCACATAGTTTTAATTGCACTATTTTAAATAACATGTGTATACTTTTGATTTTGACCCTATTAAAATTCTACAGTTGTTTTCATGGTAGAATGAACTGAGATTCTTAGTTTCATCCAATTGTGTATCCTCCTATATCCCGCTATCTATCCTCACATGGTTACTATGAACCATGTTTCATGGGGATCATGGTTTTAAAAAAATTATTCCAAACTATTTTTCTAAAAACATTGGCTCTATGGTAAAAATATCATTATAAACACATTAAACAAATTTGTTCACATTTTTGAATAACATGAAGCCATGAAAATGTAGTTAAACATAATTTAAGAATATTCTTACCACATATGAAAAATGGGATCTTACAAACATCAACCCATAAATAAAATTCTTCCCCAAATTACCCTTCCATGGGATTCTATTAATCTCCTGATGATTAATTATTCCCGAGAGTACACATGTTAGCCTCTCTCTCACAAGTCTCATCTCCTAAATGACCATGCGTTCAATGAAACCACACTAGAGGTACCAACCTATCATTTTGAAAATTCATTCACATGTAAATGATATAAATAGGATGATCCTCAATAAAAACACCGACCTATATCTCCAAATCATCTCACTACAATGTTTGAAATGATTCCCAGTGATAAAAACACAACTGATATACATAGAAGATGCCATGCTTGGCCTGGTACCTATGAGGAAACTACAACATATTGGATAGGAGCATGAATCTTGGCAGAATCTTGAATGGTCTGACATATAACTCTGAAATCATACCCTATTTTTTAATCTATTTGTCTTCCATCCTCAGTGAGATACATATGACTTCCTAATCTCCGAACTCGAACTCTTGATTTCATCGACGAAGACCAGTATACTATTTGTGTCTAGACTATGAATTATCCAGTAGATTTTGGATCAATTGAACATACTCAAAATAGTCATACACGAGTGTTTGTCTAAGTCATGATGCCTACCTATTCTATAAATAGAATAGTGGTGATATGAATGGTGTATAATACAAATCCCTATATGAATCCATCTTCATAGTCTTTTAATAGTTGTAGTTGTAGGAGAACTCAACTGGAGGATTATGAAACTATCATGATCCCCCAAATTCATGTACAAATTCACTTATCATGTCATCAATAACATAAATTTTTTTTTCTAATATCCACCATTATATATGTTGTATTCCATGCCTATAAACCCTTTTTACCCATTTATTTCTATATAATCATCCAAAATTCAGAAGTAAACTGAGTTTCCCAATAAAATGAAACGGTATGAGGAAACCTATTATGAATAAATATCTCCTGAATATAAAATCACCAATACTCATTCACTAAGGTTTTCTACCAGATTATTTGAAAATGAGTGACATTTAGGAGCCTATCCCCAATTACACACAAAACATCAAAATGTATTGGAAACCATAGTAACCTCATCATGTAATTCATCACATCATCATCCAATTTATAATTGAGAATAGGTAAATATATTAAAATCACGGATTGTCATTGATGGTAGGAATTCACCTAATGAAAGGTGCAAGACCTCATGAATAACCCATATACCTCACATATAATCTTTTAATTCTGTTAATGATGATAGAATATCCAGATATAACATACTAATGTCGGTATATAAATCAAAATTCAAGGAATTAAATTCACAAATCATCTCTTTTTTATATATTTTAGAACCCAAATGTGACCATGAATACATAAAATCTCATCATTTACCATTATCCAACTCAGGTTTGGTCCTTACCTACCATGATCTCCCAAAGTTCAAGGCCCTCTATATCAGATTATTGTCTCATCATCACGCTATATTAAGGAGTTCATTTCACTGTTGATGAAGAGATATGAAATTCCCCCTAACTAACCTACCCATCCATTTGATTCATAGAGAATATGACAATATGAGTCCATTCTCTACTTCCCTCCTCAATAGCTATTATCCAATTCTTATTTCTAATTTCATCAGAAACTATATTACCCTTATCAATAATGAATAATAGCACTTTTTTAAAACAATTTTGGTTTGTAAATAATATTTGATAATCGTATTAAGTAACATTTCAAAAAAATGTACTAGAGTATTTTGTTGTCTATGTAGACCATAAAACTATAAAATAATATTTAATGCATCCAGCATTGCATGTTATAGAAAATAGAGGGAAAATAAAGATTGTGCATTATGGATTTTCTCATGCATGGTCTTAAATGATGAGACACATACTCCAAGACTCATTCCTAAATCATCATAACTCCTCATACCAAGATATGTGTTGCATTGAAATACACCATATAGCTTTGTACCATATCCGGCCAAATCATGACTAATACCAATGACAATCTACCTTTCAACTATGTAAGGTATTTCTATGAATAAATTTTCTATAAGAACATAATTCCTTCCATAGAAAACCCCATTATAGGTTTTTATAAGCGAGATAAATTATGTATTCAATTATTTAAATATTTAATACTCCCCAATGTGTACTATATGTCAAATACATTCATTGGATGTTCCTAAGAATCTTCATCTCTCACCATATCTTAGTCAACTAATACTTTTATCTCTTATATAATATTCCCAAAAAGTTTATATGATTGAATAATATTTTTCATTTTATGGTCATAGAATATAACTGATTCCCTATTAGTATATTCAATGAAATATCATGCTGTCTGGAAAGGTCATGCAAATTATGACAATACCCTAAGATATAATACACAAGTACAAAAAAAAATGATTCTAGATAATGTTGGAAAACACAGTTCATTTGTTCCCAGAAAAGTAATAGAATCTTCATTAGCCAAAAATAATATCCATATAATCTTATAGAATATAATTTTAATGTAAAAATATATAGTTTATTTATGTGAATTGAACACATACCTATTCATAATCCAATATGATGTCAATATTCAAGAAAACCAAAGTCCATCAGAGCTGGCCATATAGATCATCTATCCGTGATAAGGGACACTCATTACTAACCATCAATTGGTTCAATTTCTAATAATCTACACGTAACTAGGGGGTACTATTTTCCTTTTCCCGAAAATGACCATTGAACCCCAAAAATATGTACTATTTCATTTAAACACCTTTGCATAAAAATACACTAGCTACCTCATAAGCTCATTCAACTCTCAAGTATCCATATTGTATAGAAAAATAGTTACTCGTGTTGCTTCTGGAACTAACTTTATAGAAAAATGTACCTCTCTCCTAGTAGGAAAACATGAAATATTATAAAGTAAAGGGTCCCGAAAATGATTAACCACTCGAGAAAATTATTCCTGATTTATTCCATAATAATCATAACACAAACAAGAATTGTAGTCTTTCCTCCCAACAATCACACATTCCTCAATTCTATATCAACTTTTCTTGATGTAACATTCATCATTGTGAATAAAAAATCCACCCTCTATTGATATAATGGTAACCATCCTATTATATAAATTGGCATGGGATTGATAAGAAACTCGATAATTCACCCAAGTAAAATATCTATCATTTTAGTATCATGATTAAAAAGAACCCATAAGAAGTGAAACTTGCATATCTCAATTGGTATCTATACAAATTGGAATAAAGACTCAATTCAGATATCCTATGAATTATTCTCGGTCATAACACTACAAAGAATATTGAACAGCAACCCTAAGGATCTCCTCTATAGTTAAATATATAAATATATGAGATCCACCAATATCAAATGGAGAAGAATCATGAGTAAGGGATAATAAGATCGCACCAATCACAGTTGAAGAACTTACACTACCCTACTCATGAGGGGATCAACAGAATATATTTTTCTTGAACCTTGGCCCCGTGAAACAACCTTACTACACATTGAAATCCCACTCTATGGTCATAGTAAAAATAGTGTTTGGCTATCTTGACCACAACATCTACTTCATCGAAAATTATTTGTACAACCCTAGATCCTTTCCTAACACAGATATGTGAATCCCTCTCCCGAAATCGTAGTTTTTCTAATGATCCCATTCCACTAAATACAAGAAGGAACATCCGACAAAACCATATAACACGGCCCATTCAACTGAAATCAAGGCACTCAGATAGGCCAAGATCACACAAACTCCTCATATGAAATTGTCTCATATATTAATGAAAAAATAATGAAATAATTTTACTAATATCCTGGATGGTTCTCCCTTCACATGATTCCCCAAAACAGTGCTTCATGCCACTATAAGATGAACACCTAGGTTGATAAGCTACCATGCTCGACTACGTGTAACAATAATTTATTAGGTTTCTCTTTGTAATCAACACTTGATTCAATATCACAATAATTTTAGTAAACCAAATCACGATGATCAGAGATTTAATGACATTCATTAGATCATCCATAAATCATATCTCCCTCGATATATGATTAATAAGAAAAATTGGTGATAGAATTTAAAGATATATGAAGTGTTCAAAATATTCCATAACTGTCATAATGTCTTGCTCCATATGAATAAACTCACAATCCATCTCTTCAATCAGATTCATAAGAAAATATTATTCCAAAAAACATGAATTGAAATCCCTCTAAACCATATGTTATATCATATCGATCTCACTCAAAACATTAAAGATATAGTTAACTTCTCCAAAAATCATGTATTTTGTGACATTCAATCTCCAATTCGGATATGTATCATGAAGTTTGTATATTAAAAAATTAGTCTCAAGCCATAGCTCACAAGTTCGGTGATTCTCATCCCTTGAAAACATGGTAATATGTTATGGATGGAACAAATGTGTTAGGTCTTCCATTGATGAATCTTTCTATGGTGATTCCAATATAGTCAACAAAAATCTCTAAAACTATCACATAAATGTGCAACATAACTTCTATCCAGTAAAAAAACTGGGGTTACTACTGTAACTATATGAATATTTACTTGTATCCCATGGCATGTCAAGTAAATATATGACTCTGAAAATACTAATATGAAAATACCACTAATAAAAAATCATAATGCTAGTAAAATACAGCATATAAATAAAAAAACACACCACTGACAAGTCCTAAATCTTGGAAATTGTAAAATGGAACTGCCAAAAAATTCAGCAGAGACAACACTTATCGCCCACTCTATAGACCGATTTAGGAAAATTTCACTATTTCACAATTCCTTATTTTGTTTAAATACATATTTATTTCTTAATTAAATTTAAAATGTTGAACCAAATATTTCTCCACTTATTATTTGTAAGGTCCCATCTACCTCCTGGAATGAAATATGGTGTCCACATAATCAACATCATAACATGATATAGTTCATTCAACCAACATTACATGACTCCATATTCAATAGTTTTCTATTAATGATGTCTTATATAGCCTATTCATGTATAAATTATTTATTATATTGAAGGAACTCTATGTTCCTACAATAATTCCAAATTTTCTACACACATGTATTTTATCAAAATGACTTGTATATCCCCCAAAGAACACGTCATAATGTCTGGCGATCAATAAATGCATCTTATTTTCCATGTCATAATATATTGTTTGTGAATCCTGTTATGTTGAAACAAATACTTGTGAAATTCATACCCTCATCTCATCATGAATCATAAATATATATAATCATAATAAACATTTATCTTTTACGTGTGTCACCTAATGGTAGAATCCAATCATTTGTTACAATTAAAATCATAAAAAAAATTGATCACTGAAAAATACATTTTTCCCATTTGGTGGGATAGCTACTCCATTTACCAAATCATTACTAAATTCCTATAAATTCAAAATTCTAAGTCTATTGTCCCAAATTTGAAAACAACCCCAAAAATTAATAGGTTTCCTAATAATACATTTTATTGACTTCACATTTATGCCTCTAAATGGTGCACCGAGTTGGTGGAAAACATGTACTCAATCATTCCGCCCCTCATGCTTGAAGATTCTGACTAGAATGAAGTTACTAGGGTGTTTCATTAGGGAGACTATTTCTTCATGTTAGAGAGTTACATGGTGGAAGAATAATAAATTCCAATAGGATATGATGATATATTAGATATATAAGATAAAATTCCTAAAGAATTTCATTAATAAATAATTCTAATGGAAACTCATATAAATATGATGATAATGACACATATTAAAAAAAGGAAATTATTTATATAAGAATATAGTACAATAAATGTTTCAAAAGCTAAAAAAAATTCATGCACGCCTCATAGGAATAGAATGGTCCTGTTCTCCCCTGTTAATAATGAGTTATCAAATCAAAAACCAAAAAAAATAGTCCAATCCCTAATCCCTACCTGCATCTATATATTCTATCCCGGTACACAAAAATGTCCCGAAAATGGCATGAGATAACACCTAGTTGGCCACCACCAACATTGTCTATAAAAACCTATCATGCGTTTACAAACTAAACGATATGAAATTTGAATAATGATTTTAACAATAATACTAGTGTGGGGACAAAAGAAAAAGTAATAACTGTAAATTGATACTGCCAAACTTATCAACAATATTTAATCTCCCATTAATATGGGTATATTTTAATTATAAATAAACAATTGGGGTGTTGTCTAGTCTAACCATTGTTAGTCGATACCCATTCATGGATTATCTGTAAAACAAGAAACAATATCCAAGAAAACATTTCCATGTAATCTAATATATAAAATCTAAAACAACAACATCATATAATCTATTTTAAAATACCATCATGGAACAACAATATAATAAAAAGTGTCCCACATACATAATATTTGTTTAATTTAACAATATGTGACAAATCATGAAGGTCCGGATCAAAGGTATAGAAAGACAAAAAATCCACTTCCTATCCCAATCGAATCTTGATGGAAACTCAGAAACAAATTGGATAGTGTACAATGATCAAGTCAATTGACATTGTCATACATGAGTCAATGAAATCAATATCTAAGGGATTGTAATCCCCTAGACATCAGGCAGAATTATTATTAAAGGAGTTAATAAGTCAATGGAATTCACTATTGTAATCAAGAATCATGGATTAAAAATATTTAATGAATCCAATAGACTCATGTCATATAGTATACCAACTGAGGAATCCATAACCATTACCCATTTATCATCTCAATTCAATTAGACTTCATTTATAATTAATGACATGTTTTGATTTTATCAAACAATTAAGCAATTATCATTTAATCCATTTGATAAAAATTAAATAACATTTAATCAAATGAAATGATGTATAAAATCTATCATATCATCTCAATTAAATATTAATTTAGATTAAAAATTATCCCTCTAGAAATAAAATCTCTCACACACAAAACTAAGAGGTAAAAATACAAAGAATGAAAATACCCAATCAATGGGATTTTGGATGGGGAAGATAACCAAAAAAAATTAAATGTGGTAGTGGAAATTCAAAACAGGTTCCAATATATTCAATTCAATAATTCAATTTATTTCTGTGGTGACAGTGGAACTTCTACCAGGCTGATGAAAGGCAACTATCAATATCAAACGCCTAACATTGATTAAAAGGTATTGAGGACCTACTATATAAATGTAGTTGAGAAATCATCAAGTATTAATCTCTAACTTGGTCTACATCAGAAGGTAAATGAAGAACATATGAAGAAAAAAATTGACATATTAGATTTCCCCTCAATGAATCCATTTATATTATGTCAAATAGTGAACACCAAAAGATGATTGAGTAAATCAATTTTATAGAACCCTTGTGATCGATGGAAATTTAATCTGAGTTTGTATAAAAAATAAAGTTAAAATCATATATTTTGTCTTCTATAGGTTATCCCAAGCATGATGGAATATCGATTGAAGTAATAAAGAAATCATTTTTAAGAAAAAAATGGAGAATGGGTAAGTTAACATATTTTAACTATATTGCAGGGCTTGGCCACATGGTTTTTTTAAATAATGTACTGACTATACTCCCCTCATAGTCTCATTGGGGACAACACAAGGTTTCACGATAAATGTTCGGAAATGAATGTGCAAACAATGCATTTTTTCCTTGTTAAAACTATATAGTTTTCCACAAAGGTGTGAGGCTCTGATTTTATTTTTTCCCAAAACCAATCAGCCTCCTACAGTATTCTGTCTATCCCCACATTGTATCTCTTAACTATGAATCTTTGGTATCATGGTTTCTATTAACTGTGCGACCAAGTGGTTCTTCACTAATATAGAGGCTTTTATATTTAAATAAGCCTCACACAACCCCAAAATTTATTTGATCATATTATGAACATAAATTAGTCTAGAAAATGAGATAAATTAAAAATAAAAATGTCAATAACTCATTGGAATAATCTATATCTTACAATATTTCATCCTTATAAATATACATCCTAAAATTTCGGTCCAATGTGTAGTCTGGAATAACATAAGAATAACTATGTCCATTGTGGAAGTATATCAGCCTCCCAATCCCTTGGTTCATTGAAAATATGGATTCTCTTATATACCTCCTATACTAGTGTAATTGACTGTCCTCAAAGAAAAATTATTCTCTAATCAATAATATGAATAGGGTGCTCTTTAATGGATTCTTCTAGCTGTACCTTTACCTCATATAGCTGAAGAGAGTGATATAGTATTTATTTTATAACAATGAAACTGATATCAATTGAATATAACATGCATGTAATGATACCTCTAATGGAAAAACAATCAATAAATAACCATATTGACTCTAAATATATTTTTGAATGGCTTGAAATGTCTTGATGAAATTATAAAACATATTTGAATCTTCCCGTGTCCCAACACTAATGAGAGATGTAAAATATCCTTAAACCTAAATTCAAACTCCGATGGTTGTCAGTGATGTATGGAATATGATTTCTATCAATACTATATAGTATCTATCTGATCTATTTTTAACAGAACTAGTTCTGATGCTTCAGTATTGATATGTGGTCCATGAAACACTACTCCCCTTACATCAAACAAGTACTTGGGTGACTGATATAGCCTTCCATAAAAATACCCCTAGGATCCAATTTTATTGTCTCATGATAGATATTTTTAGGCGATCTCTACTCAAGGTTTATTCATCTCTGATATATCCCCAAGAAGAAGGACACATGATGTCATCGTATCTTATGTGCATGAATTGCGCACTCTGAATTGGCATTAGTCATAGTGTTTTATTCAATTATCAAAATAAATTGAATACCAAATCCCTTAATAAACTCTTCCAAAATATATATGAAAACAAGATAAGTATATATGATACAATGGTATTTGGATCCTCGTGATGTACAACATTCACATGGATATAAAAAATTTCATGATAATCCATATAAAGGGTCTCCCTGTTCAGCACGAAATGTGTGAATTTCATGAGACTATATAAACAAACACATGAAACATCACCACATTAATGTGACATGGGTAAACCTATCATAAAATCCATCAAAAAATCATCAAATTTACAATTATAAATAAGTAAATTCATGGAAATCAAATACGGTCAGTCATATTTTACATTCACCACCTGATATGTGGAACACCTGATTAAAAAACCACCTACCTCACATTTCATACATAGACACCATTACAAGAAACATGAATGAAGATATATATTGGTAATTCTAGTATGTTTTATCAAATATTTTTATGAAATTCCCATATCATCTCCTTTTGTATTTCTACTAGAACCCAAAAATGAATATGAATACATAAAATCCAATCCTCACACATGGTACTACAAAGAGATATGTACTCACATGACACAATCTTTCATGGTAATAGGCCCTATGAATCTTACATATCTCTCATTCTCACTCTATCTAGTTGATTAGAAGACACACATATAGAAAAATTTATGTTTTCAATGACCATACAACACATATAAGTGAATCGAAGTGAATAAATCCATAAGTCAACATTTTTTATTGACCAAATAATGTTATTGAATTTATTTCCATGTGGAAAATGCATATATATCATCATTTCACATTCTACGTGCGAGAAATGATCAAAATCAAAGGACTAAAGGTATATAACTAACCTTAACTATTTCAAATTAATGTTACGCTTTGTAAATACGTACATATATATTTTGTTGTTCATGTAAACAAAAAAACTATATCCACATAAGTAACACCTCCTACATTACATGACATATACCACAATGGACTGATCGATATTGTGAATCAGGTAATTCCTCATTGTGGGTTATTTAATAAAAATACCCTTACATCATTAATCATTACTAAATTGTCGTGATTTCTCTGACCATGAAACCTGATGCATCAAAAACAATATCTTACTCCTACCAAACTATGGAAGAATATTGAACAACATTTAATTAAATTAAACTTTCTGTTATTTAATAGATATATTTTATGATTTTGTATAACCATATTTAACTCCAATCATAAAAAATATTTTAAGAGTGGATTCTACGAATTGTATGTTTTATATAAAATTATTTTAATATCTTGTTATTCCCAAAAAAAATATATGTCAACGTAATTATTCAAAATATACAAGGAATCTATAACTTTTACTTTTATAGGTCAAATGATACTTTTTATCTAATATTATATGTCCTAGGAGTGAATCTAATCTTTAAATATGTCAAAGTCTACGATGGTTTCATATAACTAATGATCTCATAGTGTATCCAATATTTTATCATAATGTTTTTCATGTTCATAACAATTTTGAGAATACAACATGATATTTTCCATGGATACCATTATAAATGAATCCAGATAAGGATGGAATATATGGTTTTCGAGTTCTATGAAATTAACTAGAGAAATTGGGAGACTAAATAACATATCCAAATACACATATAGACTATACATGATATGAAAATATGTACATGTTATATCATTAGGAGGGACATATACATGGTAATAAACCAATCTAAAATCATTCTTCTTGATATCCTAATATCTTCTGAGCTAGTCAATGATATTATCTATCTCTGGTGATAGACACTAGTTCAGAACATTGATGTGTTTTAATATTTGGAAATACATTCATATCTAGAGGGTACCATACTATTTTTTATGAAAAAGGATTGGTGAACCCCATAGTGAAGTACTAGG
Source organism: Viscum album (assembly GCA_963277665.1). Taxonomy (NCBI): domain Eukaryota; kingdom Viridiplantae; phylum Streptophyta; class Magnoliopsida; order Santalales; family Viscaceae; genus Viscum; species Viscum album. Next base: position 592,920,571 of record OY728162.1, on the reverse strand, counting down.
ACATATAAACCCATTTTCTATGAAATACTGTAGATTCCCCTTGAGCTCCTGCAACTATGTTGTAGCTATCGTGTGCCGATGAATTGAATGTAGTGAAGCTCCTTGGACATTCTTAATGAAAATAAATATATCTCTCCTAGGAAGTAAACTATAATATTTGACCAGGATATAATCTATGCAATGGGAAACCTTCAGAGAAAAATAAACCTAAAACATCCCATGACCATCCAGACAATACAAGAAATCATGGTTATCATCTACCTCGTACCATGATGCTCGGTTCCATCACTACTATTCATGGAATCCCATTAACCTTTGTGAAAACCCCCTCCCTCTTGTGACGTATAGGTTACCCTCTGGTGACATCAATCGACATGGTATCGATAAGAAACTCCAATTCCATAATGAATATTTTGTCCAAACCTATCATATCAAGGAAAAAATATCATACACGAAGTGAAACCCACCCATTTCATGGGGGCACACACTTAACATGTGTACAACCCCCTTTATGATCACCTATAAAGACTCCATGGTCATAATTTCACCAATAAACAGACAAAATTGAGCCCAAGTCTCTCCAACACAGTTATATATATAATGTAATAATATTCAACTATTTCAAATTGTAAAATCACAAGAGTGGAGGATACTATGATCATAACTATCACCATAGATGGATTTTCACTCTTCTTTTCAGGGGTAGTCAATATAGAATATATGATGCATTAAATGTGACCCTTAGAAACCACTACACATGCCACATAAAAACAACAAAAAATATATGTACAACTAGTTCCAATCTACCTAGACCAAAGAAATGACAATTTATCGAATGTATGTTTCTTACCCATCACCATCCTAACGATGATCAGTGAATCCCACTACTAAACCTAGGTTCAGAGTCAAAATCCATCCACTAATTATTTGAGAGATCATCCGGCAAGAATGTTTTATTTATCCATCCCATTATCGACTGGTAATAGAATGGGTCTTGATCACACTTAATCCATACATTTACCCTTCTCCAAAAAAAATGATAGAATGCTAGACTACTAGAAATAACATCATTTCTGTACACTGCACACAAGAATCATCCAAATGTGATTCTTGAAATTGGATGTTAAACCATGAGGTCGAGATGCTACACTACTCTACTCTATTACCGCAGTTCACCTCAGTTTCCACATCATATTCAATGTTAGATTCATTTTCCCTATAATATTATCAAACCAAATAACAATGATATGAGATTGAATGACATTTCCAAGTACATAATCTAAAAATATCACCATTGATATCTCATCAACAATATGAATAAGAAAAAAACAATGAATCTCTATAATGCAAACCGATTATTCCAAAAAAACAAAAAATCCCCACTTGAGATGTATAAACACACTTTCCTTATCATATCCAGTGAAATGGACAACGGTTCATAACATGCAAGTAGTTCAATTATAGATAATGCATGCCTATCCAAAGGCTACCAACATATTTTTTCTCATAAGGATTGGAGATATCCAAAGTTAAGTACATTTTCATATAAACCCCTTTTACTTTATATCATATTGATTCATCTTTAGCTCCTAAAACATTGTAGTAGTAGTCATGTCAGGATGAATAATAACTAGTGTATCTCCTTTAACTAGTCTGATGGAAAATAATACAACACTTTTAATATGTAAACTATATAATTTGACCAGGAAAACATCTTTACAATGTTATACCACTAGAGAAAAATTAACATGACATGTACCTTAACTATCTAGATTGAAACTAGAAATCTAGGTTATCATCCATCAAACACCATGACACTCATTTCCAGGTCTACTCTTCTTGAAATCTCATTCACCTTTGTGAAAAACCCCACCATTTGTTGATGTAATGGTAACCCTTTAGAGATATCAATTGATATGGTCTCAAATAGAGAAACTGATTCTATTGTGAATATGATGTAGAAAACTATCATCTCAAGGATAAAATATCATAAATGAAGTGAAACACACACATATCATAGGGTAACTCCATGAACTAGTGTAAAACCCCCATTATAATCCCTTGTAGAGTCTACATGGTCATAAGTTCACCAAAAAACTGGAAAACGTAGTCAACTCTAGTGTCATCCTGGACCTATGCCCAACCCGGCAAGAGGGTTCCACTACAGTGATGCTGATGACGAATGCCAAGCCTGGATAGAGGGTTCCACTATGAAGTAGATGTAGAGTAATAATACATTCCAAGTATTCATTGTTTTACCACTTGGAAAGCATCGTAGAACTAAATTTTTTAACCTTCTAGAAAACATCCATCATTGGACATCTCTTAAAAAATTCCTGACACCCAGAACATTTCACAATGTAACTCCAAAGTTGTTGTAGAGGGAACCATGGATTTATATGGAGAAAAACACTCAATATCGGAAACTTGAATGCCAAAATATGAGATGAATTGAAGGAGGTACGAGAGATAGAAAATTATTAAAGAGTTACATTACGAAGGTGGGGCCACATTAATTACTTAACCCACCTCATCACCTGGACATGTACCTATCCATACTCAATTACTAAACTACGATCAAGTACCCCTATGTGTGCTAGTGTACTCCCTAAGTACATGGAACCTCTAGCAACAAGGCTGACGAGCGCATACATGATCGTCACAGGTCTAAAATGGTGTAAATGTGATATTAATAACTAGCCTTCTCATATGGGCCATGATAACCAAAATGATAACACTGTCAAGATCCTGGTGGATAAATGCAAAGGATCGACTATTCATTTTAAAAAATCGGACTCTCGATGAAGAAACTACATTTCACATTATTATGCTTGAACAGAGCATCATGGGGACAACCAATCGATTTCAAATCACATATTATTGATCTTACCATCTTGATCCTAATGAAAAGACACATACTATTGGCTATTCATTTTTCCAAAATGGACACTCGATGAAGAAAATACATTCATCACATGTTTCCAAAGAAGGCCATGTGGTTCCGACACAATGATTATAGTAAAATTGATCGAAATAAGATTCAATATGTACACATCAATTTATTGGTAACGATGAAGCATGTGTAACATCAATCGAATACCAGATATATGAGATAGGTTTGACATAAGAATCATAAAATAATAAGAAATATATAACTATTATTTTAATAGACCATTCCATGCCACTGAACCTCCTGCCCAGAAAAATTATTTTCTCGATCTGGCCTCAAAATTTTTTCATTGAATAAAAGACCAAATTTTATTTGACGACACGTAAAATTGATTGACGGTTTAGGAGATATGATCATTTGAAATTGAGGTTTGTCTGAAGGCCCTAACTTGTTAGACCAGCCCAGTCCGCCCCACCTGGGACAGCCTTCTCGAGCTCACCCATGGACAAGACACATCTAGTTTATTGCACATCCACATCTACCATGTTGCTTCCTCCACTATGACAGCACCCCATCTATCCCTGCCAGCGACCGACCTCACTCATATGCCACTGTGCTGACTTTTGCGACATGATTCACTGACCCATGCAACCCACCATGCTATCTATGTCCCCCATTGATCTGTTGGATCCGGATACATCCTTGCACCAAGACGCACTGCCCAACCACATTAGATTACCATTGTTCCACCGAACACCACCAGAGAACCTTATACGGAGAATCATAAACACTTTGGTGATCATAAAATTTATTCAGGACCCATTCTACACAGTGAATGTCCCTGGTCAAATAATCGTCAGTGTTTCGATGTAATGAAAATTTTGAGGATCCTTTTACCATTGTCACTCCACTTCTAATACCCAGAACTCATACCTGAGAATATATTGAGACTCCTCAGGTAGAGAGATCCTGAGATATTTTTCTTTCTCAGTGATCATAGGTCTTTTCAGCATGTCAAAATGTTATCATCAAAGAATGAAAAAGAACATAAAGAACGGGTGATCCAAAATCAAAATAGATGATGAAAATTATTAGTTGTTCCATACCTGAAGGATTAAAAAGTTGTGACATACAATTGAAATGAAAATTGGCAACAAACAATTAAATTAGGGAGCTAAAGAATCAGAAATTGAAATCCTGCCTTGATTTCAGATCTACTGTTATGTTCGCTGAGCTCTAATCTACAAGCACATTCATTTTCATAACAATGTGATGATGTTCAGGCGCCGAATCACTATTGGATGTTGATGAACATATCTCTATCGTCTGTGAGATAAATGATTTAACTCCTGGTCATTTCTCTAAACACATATTTATAGGAAACTGCCAACCTTCATTGAAACTAAAACTCCCATGCCCTCTTACCTAAGGTCAACACTAGGTTAAAAGCCGCATTAAAAACTCAACGGTGTTGTATAATTTAGAATGTAGGTCACAATTCACGAGTTATTCAAATTATCATCCTTGATAAAATAAAATAAAATAATTATTTTATTTTTGGTAACATCATCAATGGAGTTCTCTATAGAAGTCCTGTGTGGGAAATGTTATGCCCCTCCAAGGGTAAACACCACACTCTAGACTAATCTGTGGACTCATGTTTCATTTCCAACCTACTATTTCAGACATATCCCATTTTCATCTCATGCATAATATAAAATGAATTAATATTATTATATAATTTATTTCAGGCACTTTGGGCCTTGGAATCACACGACTTCTCAGCACCTGGCTCTGAATATATAAGTAAAATTATTTTAATGGATTATAAGTACAAAACTGAAGCTCTAAAATATCATTTAAAACAATTATGAATCACCCTAATCAGATCTCTATATATCAATATATCAATATAAAACCGTCAAAAATAGTTCTGGAAAATTTTCAAAAACATATTAAAAATTGAATTGGTTTTCATCATATATAAATAAATTATATATATTAATTTATAATTTTATTTATTTTAATGAATTTTATTATATTTTATTATATATTATTTTCAATAATAAACATTAAATTTTGAGTTTGGCAGATCATGTAATGATTAACATGTAGTGGGTAACCAAAACATGAAAATCAGCTACATAGTGTGTAGTAAAATGTTTTTGAGATATTGTAAGACAAAATTATTATCGTCCAAAATATCTAATTTCATATGATTTTTTGATGATTCATAAGCTCCCTATTTTATTTCTAATGAGTTTATATTAAGTGTTTCATATTGTAATCTGTTATAAGAGATGATCTATTTGATTCAAAGAAAATTATTATGCGATTAATTTAAATAATTATATTATGCTATGTAATGTGTTAAAATATGTGAAAAATTATTTTACCTTATGAAAATTAATTATTGAATTATTATCAAAAAAAATTCAGAGTAAAAAAAAATCATTATCGAATATTTATCTTACTACATAAGCTATAATATTATGACGAATATAAAATATCTACTGTATTTTAAAATACATGTATTTTAGTCAAAGTATAATTATAAATATCTTTTATTTTATGAAAATTATACCTATAATATATTATCTAATAGGGACTAAGATAATTTTTAGGATTTCATTATCATAATCCAATAAAAATATTCAAATATAATGATTAATTATTCAACAAAATGTTGAATCACGTTTATCATACTCATATTAGTAATAAAATATAGATTTTATTTAATGGTTAATCCTATAAATCATGTTTATAAAGATAGTGTTGTCATTTTTCTACTATAATAGATCAAAATTATGTTTAAATTTTCTTGATTGCATTTATAATTTTATAATAATCTATTGATATGTCATTTCGTGATTTTACGTTTATCAGAGATGGAATTATGTAATTTAGGAATGTTGATTTTTATAAGGTTTCATTTTTATAGTAATTGAAATATAGAAATAATAATATTAGTGACACCAATATTGTAGAAGTATATTTTATATTTTAATTTAATTGACACATGCCATTAAGATAATCCATCGTCATCATTTCATGGAATTATTCACTTAGCCATTATGATTATCTCATATTCTTATGTTCAAAATCAAAGAGGGGATATAAATAGGGGAGTTATCCACTACACTGAAATATATATAGATAAATACATAGTTGAAAACGTACAAATGATTACTCAGATAAGGATAACAGAAAATAATTATTTTATAGAGTCAGAATACCATAAAATCAACTCGTGTTGTTCTTACATGACTATCTATTTCAATTCAAGGTTAGTTATAACTATGCATTAAAGATCATTATTTTGTCTAGGATTATCATCATCTTTTTCGAGTTACTTCTTACAACTCCTTGCTAAAAATAACTGGTAATGTTTATTTTATCAGATTTATTGAATTCATTGTAATTGAGTGTTTTATAATTGAGGAAATGTATTGTAAATTTTGATACTGGTTGAATGATCTTGTACAATTATAACAAGTAAGATATATGATTAAATATCTCGTAACACCCAAAAAAGGGTTTTCATAGATAAAATCGAAAAATTATTTGACAGGACTATTGGGGGTGGGTATTAGAGAATTTTAATTCCAAGAACCAATATTAATATCACTAGTTCATCCTAAACATTCTTATATTTATATTTCCACTACCTACATTAATTAAGGAAAAGATTATAACTTGAATGACCAGAATTGTTTGTTTAAAAATTAACATGTAATGACTCAGTTTTTCTCTGTATTATTTTTATATATTAAATGGTATATTTTTTGGGAACATTTTTGAAGATATTGTGCGATTCTAAGGCCCGGTGTACCCTAAATAAATTTTCAAAATGTAATAAATTTATTTAATAGCACATGTGCACATTTTTTAGAAATAGTTTAATAACTCTTAAAAACAGGATCAGATCATAAATATGAGTGCACAATAGTGTTCCTAATATGGCGTTTAACCGTGAAGTGAAAAGATATATCATAGTGAAGGTCGTTTGGGGAAATTGTATCATGATTGTTAACAGATAATGAAAATTAAATTATTTATACGGCTGAATGGCCCGAAGGCCTTCATTTTTATTTTATTATTAATAACCCCCCTTTCAAGGGATGAGGGGTAACACTTACAAGGCCCGTAGGCTCAGATATTACATGGCCCGTAGGCTTAGGAGATTACATGACCCAAAGGTCTTATGGAATTCAACCAGAATATCTACAAGGAACTGCCCCTCCCCAGCATCTGCATGCTGATAGTAGCTCTCCACCTTTGCATGATCGTCTGGCTAGGCTTCCCATGCATGCACAGGCTTGTACCGATGGAATAGCTATACCTTCTCATTCTGACAATCCACTTGGCTCTGCTCTGGTGGGTGCACCTGCTCTGAATCCTCTTCTAGAGCTGCTCTTTTTTGTAGTGTGTATGGGGCCTTCATTCATGTGTCCTGATGGCCTTGGGGTGGCCCTAGGGCCTTAAGGTGTCCTAAAGGCCTTTGAGAATCAACTGGCCTGAAGGCCTTGGGTGGACCGAAAGCCTTGCAGGACCAGAGGACCAAACTGGTGGCCCGAAGGCCCAGATGGATGAATAGTTCCGGCTACTATAGAACTGAGCAGTGCCTACTATAGTGCATACTACAGTAATTCTACAGTACCTCAGCAATATGCCTCCATCCAAATTTGATCTCAGGTCTCATGGATGCATCTAGCGAGTCCTCACCAACTGGGTAAAGCTCATGTGCAAAAAGTGTTTAACGGTTAATGCGTGTTTAGGTGCGGCCTTACACCACCCGTGCACCACACCTCCCCATCTAGGCCCAAGGTGGCCAACCCTTGGGCTTGGGCTAGTTCCCGTGGAGTCGAGGGGACGAGAGGATCGCTGGAAAATGGTGCACATTGCCTTTGTGATGACTCAAACCCGGAACCTCAATGACAGGACGCCACCACCTTGAACCAACTCACCCAGCCCCTGCGGGAAAATTAAATTATTTATATGTTTTTATTATTTTGATGTATCAAATTTCTCCCTCTATAAATATACATCTACTCTTTATGTCTCCATGTTTGTCACTATTCACTGGTGACCTTGATGCAGAAGTAGATACAATTCCTCCATTTTATAGAAAAGTTGATACAATTCCACCATTAGTATGAGAATTCTGTTTTCAGGATCAATTTACCATTATTCGGTGCCTATTCAAATGTACATTCAATTACACCATTGTTATATTACAATTCATATATTTGTACAAGTGACCATGTTGGCCCCCAATTTATTAGACTAATCAAATATATTTATAACTCATTTTCTTAGTGTCTATGTGAGCTACTATAGAGAAGGTGATGACATGATGGAGCGGATTAGGACTGCTAAATGCTACAAAAATTTCATATACATAAAGAGGATGGAGACATCTAAAATTTTTGTAGGGAGACCATGTTTTGATTATAGTCTCATCACGATGTGGATTGCGAATATTTTTACAAAGTTGAATGTTATATAAATCATTCATTGAACCCTTCCAGATTTATTATAGAGTTCTTCTAGTGGTATAATACTTAGCTCTACCTTCGTTGATGGAATTATTATACAATATAATCCATACATTGAAGCAGAGGAGGTACATGGACAATGCGTTTCACATTATCGACTAGGGATAGGTGGGATTAGATTATGAGTTTCCTTTTTCAGAGTACCTATTAGATATTGTTGATCAGAAAGAGATGATCATGGATTGGAGATCTATTCTCCTTGTACAATTCTGGTGGTCACCTGAGAATCATTACAAGAGTAGCTTGGAGTAGAAGACCCATATGTGACCCATGTATAAAAATCGGTTTGAGTATATTTTTCAGTTTTTTGGGGTGAAAATCACTATGGCCCATAAAATTTAATGTCTCATCTTCATTGAATATAATTTTTGGATATTATATGAATTATTGTTTTAGACTGGGAATGGTTAAATTATTAAATTCCAAGGACTACTGTAATAGATAATTTATTTTTGAAATATGTCAAATGTATTAAATAAAAAACATACGCAGTTTTTTAGTAAAATTTAAATAAATCCTGAATGGTCCCTCCAATCAGAAATATGAGTTCTCTATTTAGTTCCAAACTTATTTTGTACCCTCTATGAGAAATAATCAATTCCATCATTGGTGAATGTGAATAATAAATTATAGGTTAAAACTGAAAAAAAATCTATAAATATATTTGTTTTTTATAGAGACACAATGACATTATTCAACTATAAATATATGATAATTCCTTTTGTTTATGTTATTTTTGATAATCCATGAAGACTTTGAAGATATTATAGGGGTTATTTCATAGAGAATGGCTATGGATCAGGATCAAATCACAAATCATTGAATTAATAGAGTTCATGGTTTTCATCTTAATGGAAGAAAAACTACTCTTCGTCAATGATTAATCTAAACTCATAGTGGAATGTTTTTTTTAATTTTCATCATGTTTCATAATCCCAAACAAATGTGGATCAATTCCATGAATAAAATATATACATTCACCATAGGAAGATATAATTTGATGTAATTGTTATGTGTTATGTTCATTATTCTTCTTTGTATTCTACTTATACAAAAATAGATCGAGGTCAAATGAATAATGACTGATGTTTATTCCCCACTTATTAAGGTTTATGGTTTACTTCCACCATTATTTGGACGTTCTTAAATGTCATTTCTTTTGTCCCTTGGTTAAACGAATACTATGTATTCAGTCATTTCATGATTTTTTTCATCTCATTAAATAAATAATGTGGTTGGGGTTCATGATCGATGGTGAGTTTGAGGTGAGAGTAATTTGGTGGATGATTTGTAGTAGAAAATATGGATATCTGGTTCCTGTTCTTCTCAGTTTTGAGGCACGATGATAGTTTTTAATTGAAGAATCTTTTTCCGAGTACATTTGAACTCAGATTCATACATGCTATGATTATAAGTCTCAGATATGATATGATCTAATGGTTTGGGAAATAGATATATCTCAAGTGATGGATATGGTGATGTGAAATATGTATTGATGGATCTGGAAATTTCCGAGAATTACAATTTCTAATCAGGTGTTACAATTCATTTTAACCCCCAAATACATTACTATGGTTATAGCTGGAGTTAAGTATAAAATTCCATGTGACTGGATTGAATTCCATGTGACAGATATTTGATGGATCAATAAGTAAATTTTGGAATACAGTTGCATAATTAAAACTACATCTCTAGTGGCATGCCCTATACATGGACATAGACAAATATTGGTTTAAATGGACAAGTAAAAAATCACGTTCACTGGTATACATACATAGACATGTTACATGGGATGGGTATCTTGTTTCTCTATATTCCATTTATTCTTTATACATAACATGTATCATAATACATACATTCCATGTGAATATCTTCCACATGAGAAAACATAGGTAAATCTGGGAATGTTGTGTACCACATGTTACATTATTGCTTCACCTTGGATAGTATTTCTAGATCTTATTTGATTTATTTTTTACCGATATTTGTTGAGTGTGTTTTGTTGGTCCATTCCCTCAAGGGTACATTATGATTAAATCCACATCATATGATTGTGACACCTCTAAAGGAAGTGTATCACATAGTGTTTTGTATTCGCTTCATGAGACAGGAGAGCGATATTCTATCATCATTGATTCCTATATGGGAGTTTTGTAACCAAGATGAATTCCCTATGAATGTGTTTATCATTCCTCTAGTATTCCCCTTGGATTGGTTTTTTGGAATCATTTAAATTGGATCCAATATGGATAAGGTTGATCATGATTAGTTTTGAGGTGTCTCCAATCAGTTTGGGGTTTGGCCCGCTATCAATGTAACGTTGTCTTCTTATAATAGTGATATTTATGGGGAGGGGACCAATTATTTTCACCTTTTCATCAGGTGTTTCTTATGGTAGACTATCTCATGGAGTGGGCTCTCAAAAAATAAGCGTTTCTTTAACTAAAATCTTTTTGCTAGTAGTTGGTTACGATCGCTAAATGGAGTGGTGTACTTATCAAGTACATCTGGTTGTTTTTGTTATAAATTAATTAATAAATTTTCTTTTGAGATAAATATACTAGGTTCGTCATGTTTAGTAACATTGGAGTGTTGTAATATTTATTTCTATACTCACCCTAGTAAGGGATTTGCCCGTACGTGGCATGTATTATATATAATAAAACCCATTTGGATGGAATCTTTGGTGAAAATTGAGAGGGTGGAGCATATCCGGAGCATCTTAGACTGAGATGGTAACCCTATGATTTAATTTAATATATACCTCACAATTATTGAGTCTTGGATTCTTTATAGTTTATGGTTAGGCTTGTATTTATATCCTTCTTGAAATTTTAGTGCATGACTATCATACTCAATAGTGAGATTTTAGATTTATCGATGTATTGCCTTAGTCTTTTGGAATTATAGTATCGTTTAGTCATGTATATGTGTCTATATGGGGAAATTAAATAATTTACTCCTAATTTTTAGATATCCCATATCGGTGTTGGTCAACATCCCTTGTCCAATTGGAGGTAGTATGGGGGGCATCATGAAACATATATCAACAAGTTCTGTCTAGAACAATTTTTTTTTCAAAAACACACCACTATACAGTATTCAGTTCTACAATCTATATATTAAATTTATATGGATAAAAGAATATATTTTTTTGAAAAAATATATTTTATATTATTTAATTATTATCTTCCAATGACCTAAATATAATAGAGTTAAATCATTTTTTGAATAATAAAAAATGAAAATCTATTTATATTATAAACTATTATATAATATAATTTATTTAAAAATAATAATAATAAATAATTTCACATTAAATGAAAACATAATACAAAATAATTATATATGAATAATAATTGATCAAATCAATGAATTTAATACTAATATAAAATAGAAAATATAATTTTTTCATAATTATAAAAAATGTATTAACATTTTAAATATTTTTTTATTGAATATAAAAAAATTAATATTTATAAATATTAAAAAATGTTATTAATGGAACCACTCAACCAAATGGACATATATTCTTATCATTTTTTGTTTATTTGATTTCTCCAACTATTCATCACACATTCATCATCATCCAATGGATGGGATTGTAATCTGAATTTATTTGTCTAGTTGGAATACCATTATAAACACTAAATTATTATTGATTGATTTGTTCAATGATAAAGGTATAGGATGGATGGATAGACCATTGAATATGGTAAATAATACGGTCGTGGATGTGTCACTTCCTGTTCTCGAACTGGCAATGTAAGACCCAAAGATTTTTTTAAATTTTTTTACAAATTATTTTAATACTTTTGTGATTTTTAATTTCACAAAAGACTATAAATAGTTTATTATATATTAAATAAGTTTTTTTGGATTGAAATATATTAAAAAAATGTTAATTTTTCTTTATATGCAATGTAAATTTTATATTTATCTATTTGAAACATAGAGTAAAGCTAGTGATACATTGAACAATTTCATTCCTTGAAGGCATGTGTAATACATAAGAAACTTTTTTACAGACTAAAGATGTATTATTTAATTAACCCAAATCATTATATTAGTAGTTATGAAATGTCTAAACTAAATTAATAAAATATATGGTTTACATAAATGTAAAATTAATTCATTTGTTAAAAATTTATCAAAAATGACTATGAAAACAAATTGAATATAATGGAAAATATTATTATAACAATGATTCCTTTTTATCCAATGAAATTAAATGAGTTAAAATTGTGAGTGGTATCAATGTAATATATATAATTAATAAAATCAAAAAAATATTTTTAAGATTAATATTCATTTATTATTGATTAGAGATAAATGACAAATTTTAGTTAAAAATAGCTTCTTCATATAATTTATTTAGAAGGATAAATAAAATTTTATATTTATTAACATTTTTAATTATGTAATATTATTATTAATAAAACTAATTATGGTCATTTTAAATCATTTCACTTTGAAATTTAATATAAAAACAAAGAATACTTTTAAAAAAAATTGACATTAAAAACAATCATTATTGACCAAAGTGAGGGATTAAAATTTGACTAATTTTTAACACTAATAAGATTTAAATTTAGAAAAATTATTACATATTTGGAACCAAAATAAATAATAATTTATAATTAAGAGGAATTAGTTATTTTATAATAAATATAATTGAATGTGATTAAAATCAATTTCAACGATTAAGTGAAGAATTAGGTTATCAAGGTACTAAAATTTCATTTTAAACCCAAAAAGACCCATAAAAATTTACAAATCCAATTCAATTTTCTTTATTTGTAAATTAACCATAAATTATTTAGTTTGGATGGTTTTTTATGACATTATTGATGTTAAACTATGGGTACATGTAACATCTTTTAAAAAAATGTTAAGTGTGTCATTTCCCTTCCATATGAATAACCACCACCTCTACCTCTTCTTCACCCCGCTCAAACAACATAGGTTAGGTAATGATATTTAAAATAAATCTCTTAAATCCCCCCCCTCAAAACATTTAATCCTCACATTTGGTATAAATCCTTCCTTGCAATCTCTTTGGTGTTAACTGAATGTAGTTACCCGAATAAGAGGTAGCACCATCTCTAATGCTTCTCTATTTTATTTTCATTATGCACTACTACACTTTATTTATAAAATACATGTACAAAAAAATAGTATAATAAATATTATATTTTTTTTATTCTAAGGGATCTACCTACACTTACAAACACATCCATTTAATGGGTAACAAACATAATGTTTATGTTTACAGAGAACTACTACATTATTAAATGATGATAGTTCATTTATTCATTGTCACCAATCATGGTATAAATTATGAGGTAAAATAGATTTATATATGTAAAATATTATATTTATTATGTATTTAAGCTAATTTATTACTTTTAAAAAAATACCTTTTTATATTCTAGTGTAGTTAAATTTGATAATTTCATTTGAGGAAATGTGGACAACTTCCCCCTCAATATGATGTGATTCATTCACACACTATATGTAATGTATTTAAGATGTATTAAGTGAAGTTAATTTGTATATATCGTATATTAATTCTACATGAATAATGATATATATATATATATCTGTGTGTGTGTGTGTGACTTAATTTCATTCAATAGGACTATTAAATTTAACATCTTTCATGAGTACGTATGTCATAACATCTCCAAGAATGGTGTATCCCATTTCCTACATAAATATTTTATAGATTATTATAATACTCATAAAATTTATATATATGATATTTATATCAGGAATTACATTCATTAAATAATGATATATATATATATATACGGTCAAATGATATCGAAAATTATGACACATGTATTGAACAAAGAGGATATTATCAAATGTGATACTACTTCATACGATTTTTATCAATCAGGTAGTATGATTTCATAATAAAATCATATACGGTATTAGATATAAGAATATTATTTTTTAAATGATTTATAATAATATTAGATTTATTATACAAGAATCTTGTATGAGTAAGAATAGATTCATGACACCTGGATAAGAAATTTCATCTCAAATTTTATTTCTTTGGCACACATGCCAGGTTATGATACAATCTTTTTCCATGTGTTGTATATGATGAAATGGAAATTTTATATCATGAATCACCTTATATTCATGATATTTTATGATTTATGTAAATTTTTGTGGATTATAGTTCAATTATTCCAATTGGTAAGAGGTTATTGAAATAATATCATTGAATTTCAAATTTTTTTCCGTTTATGCCTCAATTGATTAAAACATATGATCTATCTATCAAGACCAGTGATGAGTTTACCTATCCAATTTTTATTAATTATATATTAATTTTATTCTAACAATTTTTCATAATATTTTAATTTATATTATTAATAAAAAAATATGAAAAATCTAACTTTATTTCTCTCTTTAGTTGAAAATCTGTTCTATTTGAAAAACCATTATTTAGAAAATGTTATAAAAAATGATTACCCATGAACATTTAATATAATTTTAATGGAAAAATTGTTTTTATATTTTTTTATGGTTTTAAAATCATTGATTATATGTTTTCATTTTTATTTTAAATGAAATAATTTTTAAAATGTTTTCCATCATTTATTATAAGAATCCAATGTATATTCAAAGTAATGGGTTTCAAAAAAAATTCATTATTTATTTACAGGTTTTAAAAATAATTTTAATGAATTTTTATCTATTTTTCAATATTTATATATATATTTCCAAACCATCATCAATGATAACATTTTCAATATATCTTCAATCTGTCATAAATTTTCAATGTGTTTTCAAATAATTTTTTTTTATTTCTTGATGCTTATTTTATATGTTTTAAAGGATAAAGGTTTTAAAAATTGTTTCAATACTTCTATATAAGTTATACAAGTATAATCTAAGGTAATTATTTTCAAATGATTTTTCACGACCCCCTTCCATAAAAGATGCCTCTCCTGAGTTGGCAATGGTGAAAGAGAGATAATGACCACCGATTCCTGCCTCCAGTAGGCCCCGGGGTGGTGACTAGCACCAAGGGTATGAGTTTTCACAAATAAGGGAGGCATTAATATTTTTATTATTTAAGACCTAGAAATAGGACAAGTGAACTACCAAAAAAGGAAAATAACAATTGTATAGAAATAAACCCAAACCAATCCCACATGCATGTTTAAACAATTCTGAAACAAAGTACAAGTACAAGAAAGCTCAAAAGTACAATACTAAAAGAAACAAGAGTACATCAACTGAAAAAACTCCAACTATCCCGACTAGTAGGGTCCTGCACGACCCTGGTAGTCCTCTTGGAAACATGAAAGTAAACGTAAGGTGAACATACAAGTATACTCAGTAGGGAAACATAAAGCACTCGTGCACAGGTGGGGAGACATCATATTGTCCTGTGAGAACAACAGAAGAAACCAACCTAACAAGGAAATATATCCACCCAACCACACCAGCCACACTCACCAAAAACACATAACAACAGGTAGTAGTTGTTGGGCGGAGAAGTGATGGCAAGAGGGGGGGTGAATTGCCTTTTAAAAAATAATTAACAATTTAAAATCAAAGTAAAAGTGCAGCGGAAATAAAAGAGGCAAGACACGCAACTTGATAACGGAGTTCGGCTTAAACCCAAGCCTACGTCTCTGCTCCCAACTCAACCGTTGAGATATTTACTACCGCTTTCTTTTTAATGGTTTTAGAAAGAAACCCAATAGACTTTAAGGTTAGTCTAGAACCTATTACATCTTTCTTTTAATGGTTATGCAAGAACCCACTTGCTTTCAATGGTTGAGCAAGAACCCACTAGACTTCTTACAGGTGAAGGCTAGATTACCTTTGATTCAAGCCTTTTAAAGGGAAGGCTTGACTAACCTCTTCACACCTTGAAGGTGGTGTGAAAACCCAAAGAAGAGAGGATGAGATAAATGAGGGGTTTGTAGGCACAAACCCAAATTTATGCTCAAAATAGATAAAATAAGAAAAACCGTAAAGAGGAGAAGCCTTGGGAGCCAAAGGATTGATGGAGTTGATGAAGGGCACTCCCAAGCTTCTATGGTGGTGCTCCTTGATTGTGGAAGTGAGTTGGAGCAAGTGGGGTTCCTTGAAGGAATTCGCCGGAGGTTCTCCAAATGATGTAAAATGTGTCCCGTGGGATTCCGTATGTTTCTCTTGTGTTTCGGGGCTTCCTAGTCCTTTATTTATAGAGGGGGGACCCTCAAATGGCCTTTGGGAGGCTTCGGAGCCGTTGGAGAGGCCTTCGGAGCCGTTGGGAGTCAAGTGGACAAGCCTGGTCAAAGCTCAACGGCTAGTTTGACTGGCTCCACCGGCTGACCGGTGCTTGGCCACCGGTTGGCCGGTGCTTTGAAAAAGGAGAGGCCTTCGGGCTCAGGCACCACCGGCTGGCCGGTGAGGAGGCCACCAGTTGGCCGGTGCTGAGGCAGTAGCAAACACTATTCTGTCTGGGTGCCACCGGCTGGCCGGTGGTGGGACACCGGTTGGCCGGTGGTCTGGACAGAGGGATGCCTTCTGTCCAGGCCTCCATCGGCTGGCCGGTGGTCTTCCACCGGTTGGCCGGTAGGACTGAAATCAGTCTACTTTGGCTTTCTTGCTTTCTTGGCCCAATTCCTTGGCAACCTGAAATCATGCCTATCATCCAAAAACACTTAAAACAATATTAGATAAAGAAGAGAGTGATTGTGATCATGAAAATTAAACCTCGAGGGGTACGAGAGGTACAACAATCTCCCCCTATTTTGATGATCACAATCACCAAACCGAGTAATGTAAAATACTGAAATGAAAGGCATGCTTTAAAAGATAAATTGAAAAGTAAAGTAAAGCATGAGAGAAAGATTTCTCCCCCAATCAACCAAGAATTTCTCCCCCTTTGTGATTATCAAAATAGCACGGGGCATAAAACTTGATTGAGGGATATGTTTGAAAAACAAGATAGAGATTTGAAATCAATTGAAATTTTTGAAATTTGAATTGAAAGTTTTGAATGAAATGTTTGAATTGAGAATTTTGAAATGAAAGTTTTGAATCGAAAATTTTGAAATGAAAATTTTGAATTGAAAGTTTTGAATGAAATGTTTGAATTGACAATTTTGAATTGAAAGTTTTGAATCGAAAATTTTGAAATGAAAGTTTTGAAATTGAAATCAAAAAGGCTTAAACGATCCTAACTCCCCCTAAATAAAAACAACAAATCACCGGGGAGAGGATTTTGTAACCGAGACAAATTTTGGTCCGGTGAGACTTGCTAAAAGGGATTTTTCAATCCATACTTGTCTAGTGGCGGGTCTTCTCCTATAAAATTCATCATTAAAGAAAAAGGTTTTGGGCCTTCCATACCGGGCATTTTTGCAATTGCACTCATAGATTAAGTGCCCGGGTTTTTTACAATAATTGCAAAATTTATATTGGGATCTCCCCCTTACAAAAATAGTTGGAGCATGGGAAGAGGAATCTTGCTTGGAATAGCCAAGCCCTTCGGTGGTTCTAGATATGCGTTGGGAACCAAGTAATTTGGTCAAATTTTGTTCCCCTTGGGTGAACTTGGCTAGGGATTCCTTTAAATCCTTGATTGTTGATTCCATAGAATCCACATCGGGAAGGTTTTGGACTTTGAGGGACAACTCCTCCTTTTCTTTGAGGAGTTGTTCCTTTTCGGAAGAGATTTTTTTGAAATTCTTTTTTAAAGCAACAAATTTGGAAGAAAGTTCATGAAAACCTTCCTCCAATTGATCTCTTGCATGTTGGAGATCCTCGTAAGATAAATGATTAAAAGAATTTGAAGAACTAGAGGATGAGGAGTCGGAAGATGTTACCTCATGGAATGCCATTAGGAATTTTTTACCATTGTCACTCGAAGAGGAGGAGGAGGATGTGGAGCTATCACTCCATGTGGCCTTGAATTCCTTCTTCTTTTCCTTTTGCTTGGCCTTTTTCTTGTGGAGTGGGCAATCGGGCTTGTAATGGCCTTTCTTGCCACACTCGTAACATGTTACCTCGGGCTCGGATTTTTCGTCGTGTTTTTTCTTTCAAGCCTTGCGGGATTTCTTCTTCTTGTGCTTCTTCATGAAGTTGTGCATTTTGCGGGCAAGATTCTCCATTTCTGAATCGCCGCTTGAAGAGGAAGACGATGAGGAGGAGGAGCTTTCTTCTTTTTGAACCTTGAAGGCGATGTTCTTTGGAACATTGATTGGTTTGCCTTACTTTTCAGCTTGCCTCCTCATTGTAATCTCATAGGTCATGAGGGATCCGATGAGCTCTTCGACTGGCATGTTCTTGATGTCTTTTGATTCTTGAATTGCCGTGACTTTCGGTGCCCATGTGCTTGGTAGGATCCAAAGGATCTTCTTGACCATCGTTTCTGCAGAAACATCATCTCCAAGAGATTTTCTACCATTGCAAACGTCAGTAAAGCGTGTAAACATATCAGAAATATTTTCATGTGGGTGCATGGTGAATCTTTCAAAGTCTTGACGATACATATCCAATCGAGTATCCTTGACTTTGTTGGTCCCCTCATGGGTAACCTCCAAAAGTTTCCAGATTTCATGAGATGAGGTGCATGTGGAAACTCGATTGAACTCATTACGATCAAGGCTGCAATGTAGAGCGTTCATGGCTTTGCCATCAAGCTTGAAATTTTTAATATCAGCTTGAGTCCATTTGGATTCATCGGGAGAAGAGATAGTGTAACCATGCATGACAATTTTATAAATAGGATAACCTATACTTCTAAGAAAAGTAGTCATGAGGGTTTTCTAATATGTATAGTCGGTTCCATCAAATAATGGAGCACGACCCAAAGAATAGCCTTCGGGGGCGAAAGAAGAAGAAGCCATCACAATGGATCTTGAATTTGAAACCGGTTAGGGTATTACTCAAATTTTGCCTCTGATACCAATTTTTGGGCGGAGAAGTGATGGAAAGAGGGGGGGTAAATTGCCTTTTAAAAAATAATTAACAATTTAAAATCAAAGTAAAAGTGCAGCGGAAATAAAAGAGGCAAGAAACGCAACTTGATAACGGAGTTCGGCTTAAACCCAAGCCTACGTCTCCGCTCCCAACTCAACCGTTGAGAGATTTACTACCGCTTTCTTTTTAATGGTTTTAGCAAGAAACCCACTAGACTTTAAGGTTAGTCTAGAACCTATTACAGCTTGCTTTTAATGGTTATGCAAGAACCCACTTGCTTTTAATGGTTGAGCAAGAACCCACTAGCCTTCTTACAGGTGAAGGCTAGCTTACCTTTGATTCAAGCCTTTTAAAGGGAAGGCTTGACTAACCTCTTCACACCTTGAAGGTGGTGTGAAAACCCAAAGAAGAGAGGATGAGAGAAATGAGGGGTTTGTAGGCACAAACCCAAATTTATTCTCAAAATAGATAAAACAAGAAAAACCGTAAAGAGGAGAAGCCTTGGGAGCCAAAGGATTGATGGAGTTGATGAAGGGCACTCCCAAGCTTCTATGGTGGTGCTCCTTGATTGTGGAAGTGAGTTGGAGCAAGTGGGGATCCTTGAAGGAATTCGCCGGAGGTTCGCCAAATGATGTAAAATGTGTCCCATGGGCTTCTGTATGTTTCACTAGTGTTTCGGGGCTTCCTAGTCCTTCATTTATAGAGGGGGAACCCTCAAATGGCCTTTAGGAGGCTTCGGAGCCGTTGGAGAGGCCTTTGGAGCCGTTGGGAGTCAAGTGGACAAGCCTGGTCAAAGCTCAACGGCTAGTTTGACTGGCTCCACCGGCTGACCGGTGCTTGGCCACTGGTTGGCCGGTGCTTTGAAAAAGGAGAGGCCTTCGGGCTCAGGCACCACCGGCTGGCCGGTGAGGAGGCCACCGGTTGGCCGGTGCTGAGGCTGTAGCAAACACTCTTCTGTCTGGGTGCCACCAGCTGGCCGGTGGTGGGACACCGGTTGGCCGGTGGTCTGGACAGAGGGATGCCTTCTGTCCAGGCCTCCATCGGCTGGCCGGTGGTCTTCCACTGGTTGGCCGATAGGACTGAAATCAGACTACTTTGGCTTTCTTGCTTTCTTGGCCCAATTCCTTGGCAACCTGAAATCATGCCTATCATCCAAAAACACTTAAAACAATATTAGATAAAGAAGAGAGTGATTGTGATCATGAAAATTAAACCTCGAGGGGTACGAGAGGTACAACAGTAGTATATAAGAACAAGAGTATTGGGTACCCCGCACCATTTCCTACTAGTTATCTACTCTTCCTAATGGCGAACGCCTGACGCTACCACACTCTTCCCGCCCACACACACCTGGGCCCCAAGAACCACATATCCCGCCCGCACACACCTGGGCCTCATAACCACATATCCCACCCACACACACTTGGTACCCACAAACCAAAATCACATCCCCACCCGAACACACCTGGGACTCATCCCGAAGATTCTTGGGAACAATATACCTACCTGAAGAGTCTTGAGCTAATACCACCCCATCGAAACATACCCGAAGAGTCTTGGGTGTAAGGTTACCTTAAGCCATCACAGCCTATGGAAGAAAGAACAGGAAGAAGTTAGTAACTAAGCAAAAAACCCCTCTCCCATGAAATGGGAGTGTTCGGCACTAAGTGCTCAACATGGGTGGGGGCGAAAAACCACAAAGATACAGATATATATATATATATATATATATATATATATATATATATATATATATATATGTATACCAAACACATAGCCCAACCTATGGCTTTTAAACAGAGAAACTGAGCACATGCCTCGACACTGCTACTACGAAGCATGCATACAACAAATATCCCCAACCCCATTTAGGTTTCGAAGTTTCATCAGTAATAGTTTATTAGTTCCTTAACTTCTGGGAAACTATCAAACCAGATCAAGCATTCATAAAACATATCCCTGCCAACCACAAATAAAGTTAGAGAAAACACAAGCAACACGATACCATTTTCTTTTATCCGCCAACCAAACCCCATTGATTGTTCCTGCGTTCATTCCCCACGGTTCATTTATCAACTTTCCACCTTATTTTAATAACACAACCCATTACTATAGACCTTCTTCCACTATAACCACATCTCCACCACCATATCACAAAACAAGGCTTGTGCCACATCATTAGCAGTTTAATATCATTTTCCGAAGCCCCGCTACCCATCCTATTCGTAACAACCCAGGATTCACCCCCCTTTCAGAAACCACGTAACCAAACCAACACCCACATGTTTATTATTCCATTTTTTTTCAATAAGGGTGATCACACAAGGGTTCCCAATTTTAAAACAGCAAACTTTACGTGATTAACCGAATTACACATTCCACAAAGTTCCATCCACAAAACGGTCTAGAAAGATAGGTCAACATTTAATTGTGCAAGCAAAGGCCCCCAACGACCATGAATTTCAGTAGGCATAAGCCTATTCAAATAACAACATAAAAATAGGATAAATAAAGATAAACATAATAACTTTCCCATCCCCATTATTTAAGCCATTTTTTATCTTTATATATTGGTTCAACCATATATCACAAAAAAGAGGATACCCACACCGCATGATGTAAAAAAAATAGAGAGACGAAGGTAAGATCCTTACCTCAATAGGTTCTGATCACAATGCTCCCCCGGATCAGTTTTAGAAGACATCCATCGGTGTCCATCACTTCTGTCAGAACCCAGAAAAACCTCCTCGGGTGGAAGCTGGGAAGGAAAGGACGAATGGAAAGAAATAGATCCAAGCTCAGATGTTCCGCCTCGTCGTTACAATCTCGTGGCCACTGACAGATCATAAATCAGAGCTCATACGAAGAAGTTATGGAGGAAAGGAGCTTTGGAGTCTCTCGGGAGAGCTCTGCTCGAAGGAGAGGGGAGGAGAGGAGTGATTTGAAAAGGAGGAGAGGCCCCCTCCTTTTATAAGTGAGAAAAAATAATGTACACAGCTTGTACATTCTAGTACACAATATGTATTCGGCCATTTCACACGGTTTCCACGTGGCTTCCAACACGTCCTTCAACGCGGCACGCGGTCGTTGACTGGTCAACACACGTTTTGAGGGTAACGCATATGTGGGGAGGAACTACACGGTGTGTAGTATGGGCTACATGGCATGTACTCATTTATTTCATGTGGCAAGGACATGACCTCAACACGGCACACGGACGTTGAGAGGGAAACACATAGTTTGAGGGTAGCACGTACGCGGGGAGGAACTACACGGCGTGTACTCATTTATTTCATGTGGCAAGGACACGACCTCAACATGGAACACAGTCATTGACTGGTCAAAACACGGTATGAGGGTAACGTGTATGCGGGGAGGAACTACACGTCGTATAGTATGGGCTACACGGCGTGTGCTCATTTATATCACACGGCATGGACATGGCCTCAACACGGGGTATACCTGGCAAGGTGGTACACGGTGTGTACTCACACCACACGGCTTGTTGTTATAAAATTATGAAAGGTGTGGGAAAAGTCCATTCTACCCCCTAGAACACTTCATGGCCCTCTTTTCGACAAAGGAATGGGTCGGATAGGTCCATGCCATTACATCAGATACCTCTTAAAACATTCTCATCCTCGAGAATTCAGAAACCAACCCAGAGGTACCCAACAATATACCTCTTAGGGATCTAGTTATAACAGGACCCAACCAACAACCCTAATCATAGGTGTTAGTAATTCCCTCTCCTATGTCGAGATATTATCCGCTTTAGGTGGAACTGACTCGCCTGGACGTGTTTCATCGCATCTGCATTAATGCGTCTCGATTAAGAATTGGGTCTTCCCACTTCTATATATTAGGATTTTTCAACTTACACTACCCCCAACACTGTACAACCAACACACTATCCGAACACGTGGCTTGGGGAAATTCGTTCTCCCATATCGAGATATTATACGCTTTGGGTGGCACTGACTCGCCCGCACGGGTTCAATTGCATATGCATTAATGCGTCTTGATTAAGAATTGGGTCTTCCCACTTCCATATATAAGTATTTTTCAACTAACACTTCCCCCAACACCATACAACCAACACATTGTCCGAACACATGGCTTGGGGAAATTCCTTCTCTCATGTCGAGATATTATCCACTTTTGGTGACACTGACTCGCCCGCACAGGTTCAATCGCATCCGCATTAATGTTTCTCAATTAAGGATAATTTTTTTACCTTTCCCACATGTCCGGACATATTACACACTTCCAGAGAACAAGGATATAAAATGTATCACAACCAACAAGCCAAGCATTCCATAAATCAAAGGTACATAACATAACATCAGAACAAAGCTCAGTAGAACAAAGAAAAACACAAGTCAAAACAACTCCGAGTACTGAGCATGCATCTGAGCCTCCCGCTCCAAAGTTCTCTCCTCAAGGCCGCCATGCCTCCACAACACACAAACCAAGGTGATGGTTTGTCCACAAGGCACATTCTCTTTACAATCATCGATTATAACTAGTCGTTCCTCGAAGGACGCGTTTTCTCCCATATCTAACTCTCCCAAGTCGATAAAATGAGAGTCGTCGTGTATGTACCGATGAAGCTGGGAGACGTGGAAGACGACATGAACCTTCTCCAAATAAGGTGGCAGGGCTAGCTGATATTCCACCTCGACGACTTGCCTCAGCACCTCGAAAGGTCCGATGAACCTAGGGGAGAGCTTAATACCCTTCCCAAAACTCCGCTTCCCCCGTTGAGGGGAAACCTTCAAGAACACATGATTTCCCACCTCAAACTCCAAGGGACTCCTCTGACGATCAACATAAGACTTCTGTCGGTCCTGAGCCGCTTTCATCCTCTCACGCACAAGCTGGACTTTCTCTGTGGTGCTTTGTACTACCTCTGTCCCAAGAGCACCTTTCTCACCAACCTCTGACCAGAAAATGGGTGAACGACATGGACTTCCATACAAATGCTCAAATGGTGTCATTCCAATAGTAGAGTGGAAGCTGTTGTTGTATGAAAACTCTACTAAAGGCAAGTACTGCACCCATGATCCTCTGAAATCCAGAACGCATGCTCGTAACATGTCCTACAATGTCTGGATAGTCCGCTCGGTCTTCCCATCGGTCTATGGGTGGAAATAAGTGCTAAGGCATTATTGGGTGCCAAAAGCATGTTGTAACCCCTTCCAGACTCATGAGGTGAACCGAGTATCCCGATCTGAGAGGATAGTATTTAGAACTCCTTGAAAACGCACTACCTCATCTATGTACCTCTGTGCTAAGGTACTCACCAGGCCCGACTCCTTAATTGCTAAGAAGTTAGTTGATTTCGTCAGCCGATCCACCACTACCTAGATAGCATCATAACAACCCTGAGCTCTAGGTAGTCCTGTGACGAAGTCCATTGAGATGGCATCCCATTTCTACTCGAGGTCATCTAAAGGATGCAACAAAACACTAGGAACATGTCGTTCAACTTTTACTTGCTGACACACTAGGAACATATCCACAAACTCTGCCACTTCTCGTTTCACCTCGGGCCACCAAAACTGTTCCCCCGGGCCTCAGTACATTTTTGAAACTCCTGGATGCCCCGTAAGGCTGAGCTATGGAACTCACGGAGAACTTTCTCATGCATCGCCTCCATAAAAATCAACCTTCCATGAAAGAGCATCTGATGTTGGCTGTCCTCTGACCATCCTTTTGGAGAGTTCCCCTGATCGATACAATCCCACATTACTTCCACCTTGGAGTCTCCCCACTGAGGCACTTCCACTTGCTGCAGCAAGGAGGACTGCACCGTCATCTGAAACAAACAGCCTCTAAAACCTTTTACCATTGAATCCAAGTTCAAGGTAGCCAACTATCCCATCACCTTCCAAGAATCAGCAGATTCCCAAACCACTTCATTATGTGACATCCTACTCAGGGAATCAGCTACAATGTTTCCCTTACCTTCAGTGTAAGAGATCTCGAAGTCATAGTCTTGGAGAAACTCGACCCATCTCCACTACTGTAAGTTTAGGTCATGCTGAGAGAAGATATAATGCAAGATCTTCTGATCTGAGAAGACCACAAAGTGCTCTGCAAAGAGGTAATGTCGCCACAACTTCAGTGCTAACACCACTGCTGCAAGCTCTAGGTCGTGGGTGGCTTAGTTACGCTCATGAGGGCGCAACTTCCTAGAACCATAACAGATCACACCCTTCTTCTACATTAGTTTTCACCACAAACCAAGTCCAGAAGAATCAAAAAACACCTCATACAACAACCCTTCCTCTGGAAAACTATGTACTGGAGCACTGACCAAATTCTCCTTCAGGTAGTCGAAAGCTTTCTAGCACTGCTCGCTCCATAGGATGGCCTGGTTCTTCCTCGTCAAAGTTGTCAATGGAGTAGTAACTCGAGAGAAGTTCGAAACGAACCTCCGATAAAAGGCTGCCAACCATAGGAAACTACGAACATCTTCCATGCTCTTGGGTGCTGCCCAATAAACAATTGCCTCCACCTTCGACGGGTCCACTGACACTCCATGCTGAGACACCATGTGCCCAATGAAGTGTACTTATTTTGTCAAGAACATACACTTCGATGATTTCCCATAAAGCTGGTGGTGTCGAAGGACTCCCAAGACTGCTCTGAGATGCTCAAAGTGCTCCTACACTAATCTTGAGTAGATCAGGATGTCATAAATAAACACAATGATGAACCAGTCCAAAAACACTCGAAAGACAAAGTTCATAAGTCCCATGAACACAGCTGGTGTATTCGTAACTCCAAACGGCATCACTACAAACTCGAAGTGCCCATACCTTCACCTAAAGGCTGTCTTCGAGATGTCATTGCCCTTTACACTCAGCTGATGATATCCAGATCATAGATCAATCTTAGAAAACCAACCTGCTCCCCTCAGATGGTTGAAGAGATCATCTATCCTTAAAAGGGGGAAACGGTTCTTGACCATTACCTGGTTCAACCTTTGGTAGCCTATGCATAGCATGAGACCACCATATGCCTTCTTCACGAACAAAACTGGAGCACCCCATGGTGATACACTAAGTCAAACAAAACCCTTCTCCATCAAACCGTCAATCTGAATCCGCATCTCCCACAACTCCGAAGGTGCCATCCGATAAGGGGCCATCGAAATCGGACAGACACCAGGATGTAAGTCTTTCCCGAACTCAACGTCACGTCAGGGGGGGGGGGGGGGTAGAGTCACAACCTCCTCGAGAAAAACAGCGAGGAATTCCCTAACAACCATTGGAACATCCACCATCTCTGTATCAGCTGAAACCACGGATACCCCGCCTAGAAAAGAAAGGAGAGGATTCACATGTCGGCTTCCCACCTTATAGATCCTCTCACGAACAAATGTTACACGCTGCCCATCCACGTCGGAGAACATGACTCTTCTTCAGAAGTAGTCGATAATGACATTAACATAAAATAGCCAGTCGATTCCAAGGATGACATTGTGGGGCTGCATCTGTAGCAAAAGAAGATCCCCACTAGATCGATGTGGTCCCAACATCAGCCCACATCCCCGGAAAACACAAGATACGCTAGTCTGACCTCCAACTGGTGTACCTAGCACCATGGGTATGGAAAGTCTCTCTACGTCTAGACCCAAATCATGGGCTAGACCAGGTGCAAAAAAGGAGTGCGAAGCTCCCGAATCGAACAAAGCAGAAACGAGAGTGCTGAACAAACAAATCGTACCTTGCACCACCTCTGGTCCTTCTGGAGCTGCCAACTCTACTGTGTGTAACTGTCCATGCCCAGATCCTATGCCTCTATTGTGTCGACCACCACCCCTACCACGCCTTTTTCAAGGTCCCTGGAGAGCACCCTGAGGTTAGCCTCCTCCTGCAACGTGTTCCATCGGAGGAGCAGGGTCCTGCTTCTGTGGGAAGGGCCTCGCCGGCAACTGGTCCTGCTGAGGCGGGAGCTGAACCAGACCACCTCCACCGTACTGAGCTCGAGTCGAGCACTAACTCTGGAAGTTCCCGAATCCTTCACAAGAGAAACACTTCAGTCATGGGCTCATGAAAAAGGGACGAGGACACGAAGATCTGAACTGGAACTACTGGGGCCTACTCCTCACTGGCCTGAATCTGGAAGGTCCCATCGCAGGAGACCTGCTGCTAACTGCCTTCCTTGACGAACCCTGCTGGATCCCATCTTGTGGTGCACCTCCCTGTGAGTGAATCCTCTCTACAACCTATTCCTTCTTCTGTATGGGAAAGTACGTCAGAAGGGTGAAGGGGGTGACAACATACTGAAGCGAAGGACGAAGCGCCTCCTCCAAACGTCTCGACCGAGACTCCTCATCTAGAAAGAGATCCGGAGCAAAGCGTAAAATATCCTTGAACTTTATCCCCAACTCTCGTACTGACATACTCCCCTGCTGGAGGGAGAGTAACTCCTGCCGCTTCTCCGCCTTGATCACAGAAGAAAGGAATTCCTCTCGGAATTCCTTCTCAAAGTCAGACCACAGAACCTCTACCTCTGTCCTCTCTCCGAGGTAAAGCATCCACCACTGACGTGTCACACATCTCAGATGACTGACTACTAGGGGAACCCAGTAATCCCTTAGAGCACGGATCAATGTAAAAGTGATCCATAGATCCTCAAGACACCAATCTATCTCCATATCCGAAGCACTACCCTCGTACTTCTTGAGGGTTTGTCGCTGGAAATAATGGAGAGTCTTCTACCAATGTCTATCTTCCTCCTCTCGGTCAATCCTCAACTAATCAACCGCCTGAATCTGCTGGGCCTCGGCTATCTGAGCCACCCGGGGATGACGTCTAAGTTCCATAGCTATACAGTAAACAATGATCCCCTAAGCCCAAGTAGCAAGTAAATTTCTCAAGGTTTCATTTAATCTCATTATTTTTTTCCCAGAACACCTAAATAAAGTAAAACACAATCATGATGATGCATGTACCTTCCCTAGGGTCTCTACCGTATAATCAATGTAGTGTCACTTGGTCATTTGGTAGGCTCAGATTCCTTGAATCGGATCACGGGGGGGCCCTAAAATCTGGTGTCCTAGCCGGTCTTCCCTGGCCTATGTCACGCACCAAGATCAGCCAATACTGTCGCCCTACCATCCCATGCAATCCTCACTGTGCCTAACTCCAGACTCCATCCTATATTTCAACCTCCCTCTGATACCATTCTGTCACGACCCCCTTCCATCAATGATGCCCCCCCAAAGATGGAAATGGTGAAAGGGAGATAATGACCCCCGAGTCCCGCCTCCAGTAGGCCCCGGGGTGGCGACTAGCACCAAGGGTATATTTTTTCACAAATATGGGAGGCATTACACTTTTTATTATTTAAGATCGAGAAATAGGACAAGTCAACTACCAAAAGAAGGAAAATAACAAGTGTATAGAAATAAACCCAAACCAATCCCACATGCATGTTTAAACAATTCTAAAACAAAGTACAAGTACAAGAATGCTCAAAAGTACAATACCAAAAGAAACAAGAGTAAAAAAACTGAAACAACTCCAAATTTCACGACTAGTAGGGTCCCGCATGGCCCTGGTAGTCCTCCTGGAAACATGAAAGTAAACATAGGGTGAGCATACAAGTATGCTCAGTTGGGAAACCGAAAGCTCTCGTGCACAAGTGGGGAGACATCCTAATGTCCCGTGAGAACAACAGAAGAAACCAACCTAACAAGGAAATCTATCCATCCAACCTCACCAACCACGCTCACCAAAAACACATAACAATAGGTAGTACTATATAAGAACAAGAGTATTAGGTACCCCACACAATTTCCCACTACATAGCTGCTCTTCCTAACGACGAACATCCTGACGCTACCACACTCTTCCCGCCCGCACACACCTGGGCCTCAAGAACCACATATCCCGCCCGCACACACCTGTGACTCACAACCACATATCCCTCCCGAACACACCTGGGCCCCACAAACCACAATAACATCCCTACCCAAAAAACCTGGGCCTCATCACGAAGATTCTTGGGAATAGTAAACCTGCCCGAAGAGTCTTGGGCTAATACCACCCCAACGAATCCTACCCGATGAAACTTGGGTGTAAGGTCGCCTCAAGCCATCAAAGCCTATGGATGAAGGAGTAGGAAGGAGCTAATAACTAAGGGGAAACACCCTCTCCCATGAATTGAGAGTGTTCTGCACTAACTGCTCAACATGGGTGGGGTGCGACAAAACAAATAGACATAGATATATATATATATATATATATGTATATCAAAGACACAGCCCAACCTAAGGATTCTAAACAGAGAAACTGAGCACGTGCCTCAACACTACTACTACGAATAATTCCTACAACAAACAACCCCAACCCCATTTAGGTTTTCATGTTTCATCAGTAATATTTTATTAGATCCTTAACTTCTGGGAAACTATCAAACCAGATCAAGCGTTCGTAAAAAACTATCCCGGCCAACCACAAATAATGCTACGGAAAACACAAGAAACACAATAACATTTTCTTTTATCAGCCAACCAAACCCCATTGATTGTTCCTACGTTCATTCCCCACAGTTCATTTATCAACTTTCCACATTCTTTTAATAACACAACCAATTACTGCAGCCCTGCTGCCACTATAACCACATCTCCACCACCGTATCACAAAACAAGGCTCGTGGAAAATCATTTCCCCTTTAATATCATTTTATGCATCCCCGCTACCCATCCTATTAGTAAAAACCCAGGATTCACCCCCATTTCACACACCACGTAACTAAGCCAACACCCACATGTTCATTATTCCATTTTGATCAACCGGGGTGATCACACAAGGGTTCCAGAATTTAAAATAGCCAACATTACGTGATTAATCGAATTCCACATTCCACAAAGTTCCATCCACAAAACGGTCTAGAAAGATAGGGCAACATTTAATTGCTCAAGCAAAGGCCCACAACGACTATGATTTTAAGTAGGCATAAGTCTATTCAAATAACAACATAACAATAGGATAAATAAAGAAAAACATAATAACTTCCCCATACCCATTCTTTAAGCTAGCTTTTATCTTTATTTATTGGTTCAACCGTATATCACGAAAACAAGAGGATACCCACCCCGAATGATGCACAAAAAATAGAGAGACGAAGGTAAGATCCCTACCTCAATAGGTTCTGATCACAACGCTCCCCCGGATCAGCTCTAGAAGACGTCCTTCGGCTTCCGTCGCTTTTGTCAAAACCCAGAAAAACCTCCTCAGGTGGAAGCTGGGAAGGAAAGGACGAAGGGAATGCAACAAATCCAAGTTCATAAGTTCCGCCTCATCGTTACGATCCCATGGCCACTGACAAATCATAAATCGGAGCTCGGACGAAGATGTTATGGAGGAAAGGAGATTTGGAGTCTCTCAGGAGATCTCTGCTCGAAGGAGAGGGGAGGAGAGGAGTGATTGGAAAAGGAGGAGAGGCCCCCTCCTATTATAGGAGAGAAAAACTAAAGTACACTACATGTACTTTCTAGTACACGACGTGTACTCAGGCATTTCACATGGTCTTCATGCGGCTTCCAACATGGCCTTCAACACGGAACACGGTCGTTGACTGGTCAACACATGGTTTGAGGGTAACGCGTATGCGGGGAGGAACTACACGACGTGTAGTATGGGCTACATGGCATGTACTCATTTATTTTACGCAGCAAGGAAACTACCTCAACAAGGCACATGACCATTGACTGGTCAACACACGGTTTGAGGGCAACGTGTACGCGGGGAGGAACTACACGGCATGTAGTATGGGCTACATGGCGTGTACTCATTTATTTCACACGGCATGGACATGACCTCAACACGGCACACAACCATTGACTGGTCAACACACAGTTTGAGGGTAATACATACGTGGGGAAGAACTACACGTCGTGTAGTATGGGCTACACGGTGTGTACTCATTTATTTCACGCGGCAAGGACACAACCTCAACACTGGGTATACCCGACAAGGTGGTTCATGGTGTGTACTCACACTACACAACGTGTAGTTACTCAATTCTGAAATGTGTGGGAGAAGTCCATTCTACCCTCTAGAACACTTCATGACCCTCTTTTCGACAAAGGAATGGGCCGGAGAGGTCCGAGCCATTACATGGTTTATCTATTAACCATCATTTTTCAAATATGTATTTATATTTTCCTCATGAAACATTTTTGAAATATATTTAAAAATTATTTTCTAAATAATATTACAAACATTAATTTTATGAATGAATTGATATCATATGATCTAAATATTCCATTCATATTACATATTCAATGGTTTATGATTTGATGGATTTATTCTTACGTCATCCATTTATCCTCCTCGTGTTATATCATTTTGAATCCCATTTTGTTTCCAATATTAGGATTTAAGGAAATGATTCAGAATCCAATAAATATTACATAGGATATAATGTCATGAAATGTTAATGGCACTCATATTTTTCAATGGGTTGTGATTCTTATATATGAAACCCATATTTTATACAGATAATGATTTAATCCATGATTTATTATATTATTAAACATGTATGTATTATATTATTATGTGATGGGTGGGACAAATATTTCTATTCAATATATTTTTTAATGATGGATAACTTATATGTATAAAAGTTATGCTTGAACATTGTTACATAATTATAATATCATAAAAGGATCTAGTTGCATGTCCATATGTTTATAAATGAAAATGATTACATTTTCACAATGTTATGATTGATCCATATTATTTGTTAATAATGTTATAATTGATCCTAATTATATGTTCACAATGTAGTTAATAAACTGTGATAAATTTTCATATGTTTTGGGTGATCCGAATTAAATGTTAACAATCTTATGTGAGAAACCTGATTGGAAGTGCACAATATTTTGAGTGGACCTGTTTTCACATCCATAAGTCTTTAGGAGGGCGTTAATTCATGTACTTAACTTAATGAGTGAACCTAGTTTTACATATAAAATTTCACAACGATATACATTGATGTTAATGCCACAATTCCATGTTTAATTTACATGTAATGATTCCCTGGCTATGGTTCCCCATTATTTTATGATTCTTGTCTTTGAAATTACTAATATTTGTTCCACGATTCTTGTTTCTTAACATTGATATGCAATGTATGATTTTATAATGTTATGATCTCATTATCAAACCCCTTTGATCATGTTTTTATTTACATGTCTTCCTTGTATTCCCTTACTGATCCTCTATGCACACCAATTTTTATGTTTCCTTCCCCACACAATAATTATATATTTCTAGAGTGATATTTTTATAAGGTGTGCTAGTATTGGAGATCATTGTATGAGATAATGTATCTAGCTTTTGTAACAGGGTTTAAATTTCCTTGATTACCAAGGAACTAATATAATACTATTGTTGGGCAGCCGTTTGTAAATTATTTTTATGTATTCCGCAAAAGATATGTGATGTCTGTGTACATCAAGACTAGATCATTTTGGGTAATCACCAGGTGATGGTTTCAATATATAGGTGGCAGTGAGTAGTATTTGTATAAAAAATGAAAAAAGATTAGAATTTTGATATGTTACACCCTTGATTGATTTCATATTCAATACATTGAAACATCTTATATGTGAAATATAATAATATAATGATAATCTGGTGCAGATTTGAATTTGGATGTAAATTCCAACTCAAATGGTGTGTAGTTTGTAATAACATGAACCACATGTCACACATGTTAGGTTTATGGAATTTCTATTGGATGAAAATATAATTTGTTGTGATAATTGAAATACACAATGTAATCCCCTATGAAAAATTCAGTGCATCTATAAAGTGTACTTGTAACATCATTAAATTTTATGATATATTTTTCTATGAATAAAATTTCTTCGACATCTTCCAATACACAAAACACAGAGTCAAATTAAATGAAATAAATTATAAGATCAGGAAAATGTTTTTAAATTCATATAATGATTTTTAAAAGTATTTAAAAAATATTTATAAAAATACTTTATAAATTGATTATATTGATAAATAGGTAGAAAATTATTAATATTCATTATGTGATTCAGAAATATATATTCCCTAAAAAATGATATTTATAGTTTATAATGAGAATATAATAATAATTATTTAATATTTTAAAAAATAAATTTAAATAAATAATGTATAGTCCTAAAATCAATATGTCAACATTGTATTGTATTTAATTTTTTATAATTCTTTAAAAAAAATTGTTATTTAATATTTAATGTACAGTACTACTTTTTATAGAAAATTGATTTTTTTTAATGTATTGTAATATAAAAAATTAATTCTAAAGTTATTTTAAAAGTATAATTATTTCATTTATATTACTTATAATTAAATTTTGATCATTATATTTATTTTTTTTGTTTTGTATAAAATCATTTTATAGTTAAAAACTCAATTTTTTTGGTAAAACTATTTTTCATCACATATTGTGGGATTAATTATTAATTTTAAACTATTGAATCCATGAAAATATATAAATAAATTGGATTAAATATTATTAATAATAATTTAAAAATATTGTATGAATATCACTTTCCTTTTTGGTAACAATGGCCAGTAAAACTGTACAAATTTGTCAATACATATATGTATAAAATCGGTTTAGAGAGGTGGGGGGGTTTAACCAAAATACAAGGATACTTTTCCCATTAAACATATATAAATGACATTTTCTTCAAATAATATATTTTCTTCATACTATAACAACATATAATCTATATCCACATGAAAGTACTTTTATTGATAATGAGTTTTTTATATTTTGATTTTCTATGAAATTCCAACTCTATCGCTTTTTCACCTTATAATTGGAGAACTATAATTTGAATTATTATTACCATATTTATGTTTATATAAAAAAAATTAAAATCATATTTTCTAATACTATAGGAAAAAATTAGTGGTTTTGGTCTTCTTAAAAGGCTATTCCCAGGGTCCTTACAAATAGGTCTACGGAGAATTACTGAAGGATGTGTAATCATATTACCCGAACTATATGAGTTTTTTAATTCTTCTATGTCATATATTTTTTATTAATACAAATAATATCTTCAGTATCTCTAATATACATAAATGTTCATATTATAAAGAAATAACCATTATCCACTCTCTTTTCCATCAAATATAATGTGAAACGTCACTCAAGTGTAAAAGAGGACTACCGCCTCCGCATAGAGATACATATAATTTTCCATAACCATCATTGAAGAATGATTATTATGATTTTTTAATATTTATATAATATATTTATTATATAATTGTTCATAAAAAATTATAACAAACATCTTCCTTCTTATGATCCAATCCTTTGGAAGATGATAAAATTGATCTTGTGTATGTTTTGACTAGCACCTCAATGAAGAGATCTTATATTTTAAATTTTCATTTAGCTAATATATATCCAAAAATAGATATAAAGAGTAAATATTATAAAAATTATTTAATAATTAATCTATAATGTTTAATCATTATTTACTATTTCTCGATGATGTTCCTCGAAATGGAGAAACAACGTTCACGTAATAGTACAGACTACTGTCTCTATATATAATATTTTTCATTTTCTCATCACTAATAGTTATGTATGACTCTAAATATGAATGTTATTTATATCATGATTATGAAAAATTCAATTAAGTAAACACGATCCAATCACAATGTCAAAAACATCATAACTGGAATTCCTATGAAAAATTATTTGGCTAACACTGAAAAACAATTACTAAGTGAATATTAATTAATGGGTTTTGAAATATTATAAGTTTATAATATATTATATTATAATATTAATAAGAATATAATTAATTTTTTTTGTAAATATAAATTTATTATACAAAATATTATGGGGATTTATAACCATACCAAACATGAAGTAATGAATTTATGTAGAAATCGCATTATTTATATGGATTGTTTATGATTATTTTTTTAAGATGAAATATTATGATATAGCTATCATGAATCCCTTTAATTATAATAATATTATTTTATTGATTAATTTTTCATGTTTTTAATTGAATTATCCCTCATTATGATCACAAGAGACTAAATGAATATATTTAATAAAAACAGACATTATTTCTCCATCTGATCTAAAATAGATTTTATTTTATATCCAATATTTCAAAAAAATTAGTAAAAATGTTAATAATTGAATCATATTATTTTAAGATTCATTATTATAAACGATTTAATTTTTTAAAATAGTTTAAATATAATATTCTTATTCTTTTCGAAGTGTGGAACTTTTGAAGTTTTTAACATAAATGCTAAAGGATTCGTTATTTCAATGTATAATGCCTAAAACGAGTTTACTATTGTCACAACCTCTCAATTTTTGGAATTATTCATTACATATTTCAAAAGATATTTTCCAATAAAATGGTTTCATTCAAATTTTGGAATATTTTTATATTAAATATTTTATATTATATTGGAATGGGTATTTTCATTCATTAAATGAAATAAAATAATGATGATTTTTGAATGATTCAAGAAATTTTTATATTTTACACTAGTGATTTTTGTTATGTTAAAACCTCTATGAAAGCCATTTCGGGTCCATGTTTAATTCAATTATTAATTTTTTTAATTTTTTAATAATGATTTAATTTCAATTGGTTATACTATGATGACTAATTTATTATCTTTTTGAAGACATATATATGATTTTCATTATATAACATCTAATCAAGAGAAATAAATATAAATCCAATGCATTGTGTAATGATGGTTATATCTTAGGATTACAAGGACTATAATTGAGTTGAACCAGGTTCATTAAGGGGAATTATTAAAAATGATAATCACAAGAGTTAACATTGAAAATAGATTTGATATAATAGGAATTAAACATATTACACTATTATAAAATTTTTAGTATGTAATATCAATAATGTAAATGATTTTATGTATTTATATGTATTCTAAAAAACTGTGACTTTTGAAAATATTATACATTAATGGCCTTTATTAATTAATTACAACATAATTAATATCTTATTAACATCCATATTTTTTTCTGTGAATCAATATTATTATATAGGATATAGATTTTATGGTTTTAAAATATTAATCCCATATACTCATATCCATATACCAATGTTATGCATATGTGATGAATGATAACTCTCTCATTTTCTCTTATTAATATTATGAGATCGCCATTTCCTATGCTTCCATTATCTATGATTTGGAGAAATATTTCATTGTATGATATGTATAACAATGGATATTGTTCGGAATAACATTGAGGGATTTCATGTAACTGTTTTATGAAAATGTTGATTATGTATCAATGATTCCAATGCTAATAATGATATAAAAATCTAGAGAATATTGTAATATTATATAATGAATATTAACATAATAACTATAGTATTTATGTATTTATATTATGTGTAAATATTTTTGGAAGATGACCAAGGATTGTTAACATTTGGATAGTATAAAGAGAATATTTTGTATGAAATCAATGGATAATCATATATAAAATAAAATCTCATATGTTAGGGTAAATAATTATTGTTTTATTTTACTAGAAATACATATATTTCTAGTAATTAAGAGTGGATGTTGTTTTAGAATAGATTAATATTGGTATAATAAAATAAAAATCAGTTGGTTGAGTATGCCCCATCTATCATTATGGTGATAGGTGTGTGTGCCATTACTGTGAACCTAGTTTGACACTCTTATGCTATATTATTTATATGATTTGTATTTTTTTGGATAAATTATGAATATTTTTAATAGGTGAGTATCATATATTATTGAGGTTAAACCTAAGGAATTATATAAAAATACAATGGTGTCATTATTTAGATATACTCTAAATTATATATCATGATATTGGTTTTTTACACTATGGTTATACTTTATCACACTCTGATTTTCAGTTTTAGTCATGGATGTAAGCCGACAGAACCCTTTTAATATTGAATGAGATAGAAAAAGTAATGATCGTAATTATTTGAAAATCATTGTATAGGGAGTTATAATTGAAGATATTTTTTTATTTCTTAAATAAATCTCTAATTCCATGAATAATTCATGGTATCAAAATGAGAAAATTATGGAAAATGTATTATTGAGTCATTCATGAGTATAACTCGGCCATCTTTTAGTGGGACTGTTGAAATTGATTTTTATGTAAAATTGATATGTAACACTAAAAATATATTATCTAATCTCAATTATTCAAAAAATTAAAAATTAAATTTTGGTATTTAACATTTTGATGGAGATGTGGATAAATGGTGGATCGTATCAAGAAAACAAGGAAATGGGATGAAATTAACTATATGTAGTAGAATGATATTAAGAGAGTATATATTAATATTTAAATTACTCATATTACATATATAAAAATGAATAAGTAATTACATTAGAAAATTTTAAAAAAATGATGAATCCATTAGTACAGGTGATGAGAATTTTTCAGCAGATCCATTGTACAATTTTTATATTATGATTCAAGATGGAAATAAAGATGTAAAATTTTTAGTGGCATATAACCAAGTATCAGATGGGAATCATCCATAATGGACATTTTTAGCTTTGAAGAAATAATATGATTCACTATAATGGTGGAAATTGATATTGTTTTTACCATTCAATCATATCGTATTGAAAATTAAAGGATGATGGAAATAAAAAGAAATTCCTAAAACACTAGAGAGAAGATGATTACAATTATCATATGCTCGAACTGGGGAATGAATGATACTGAAAATTTCTTAGATGGTATTAGTAAATATTTTATGTTTAAATATGATGTTAATAGGGTTATTAAATGATGAATAAATAGGAAAAATAATTTAGTGAATAATGGATAAAAAACATCCTTGAATGAAACACCTATACTCATGTATTTAAAATGAATGGTGTATAGAAATTATGTTATATAAAGATAAAATATTATATTTAATGATGGAAATCGATGTAAAAAACCTATCAACACATAGAAAACTGAAAATATCTTGCGATAACTCTTTTAGATGATGGGTATGATAATGAATTGGTGTAAGGAACACATACTATTCACTCTACAACAATGAATGTCTTATTAAATTCTTTATATATTGATTCATTTATATTGGAATAATATTTTATGGGTTTTGTAATACCATTCCAATGATTAGATGTATAATTTCCTATAAAAACACATAATTGTATGAATTTGTCATCACAAGACTATGATTCTACTAGGATTGATGTTTTTTGTAATACACATCCTATAAAACATGTAATTCTCTGATTAGTTGAATTTGAGGTTATATTATGAATTTAGTAGATTTACTTCTAAAAATCCCACATAAATTTATACAGAACATAAGTAAGGTTTGATATTCTGAACAAACCTGTTATCATATATATATGAGTCAATAAATATGAAATTCCAATTGAAAATTTCTTCCATTGGATGTGTCCAACTACAATTTTTAAATTGTTGATTATTACCTATGGTTGTGGGAACACAAAATTAAATATAATATTATTTTAATCGGGTGTATTGATTTTTTCGTGAATAATTTCTTAGATTCTCCAAAATAGTGATTTTAGATTGTCAATATAAATATTAACCAATTGTACAACCAATTCAATGTCTCCATAGATAATAGGACCGATTGAGTTTTAGGAATTGAAAATTAAACTCACGAAGAATATTGAAAAGGGGTTTATTTGGATAAGTTCATCAACTTGGGGTGAACCTTTTTCATTATCTTATGAATAAAGAAGTATCAATGAGAATATGATTTTTTATAATCATAAAAACATCCTAATCAATTTTAAATACCGGATTCCATGTATTTTTCATTAGATAAATTAATTAATTTTTTTAATAATTATTCCATTATTGATCTTCAATAATAACACTACTAGTTGAGAGGAAAATGTGAATACATGACCATGGAAACATTTCATAAAAGGTATGTACAAAATAAATTTATAATTTATCCATTTGGTCCAGCTAAATAAAAAACATTCATCTTGGATAATGAATAGAGAATTTAGAGACTCTGATAAACCCATTGTAGGAGACTTTATAAATGGTACACTAATTTTGTGAGGATAAATTAATGTTGTGAAAATAATGACTGTATTGTTCAAAACAACCATATGAAAGTGAATATATTCAGAATAAATATTCAAATTATGATTTTTGGTTACAAAAAAGTTCATTTTAGATACATATAATGTCATACGAGTGTACATATAGGATGTTAATTTGTATCTTTCATGGGATTTCAAGATTTTAGGCTCTCTGGTTCCTCATTCCTACAATGGTGATTTCAAGGAGAGGAGAATAACTAACATGAGTGAAATTATATAACCATTATTCTTGTTGTAGGGTATGGGAGTATCTGGACAATTAATAAAAATATCAATTTGAGAGATTCATCTTTAGGCATAAAACCCTGGATTTTCGCACCAAAATCATTCAGCATGGCCTCAGTAGACTAATAAAACACTTAGACAATGCCCCTTCATTTAGGCCACTAATGGATTATTGTTCCCCAAAATACATGGGTTCTAATTCTCAAAAGATAAAGTAGATTTTTTGGTGTCCTCATAGGTTGGGACACATAATCTGTACAGATGGATCCTACATTTCCGGAATTATGAGGGGTGGTGGAATTTCTTGAGATTCTAGTGGTAATTTAATTTCTTACTTTTGAATCCTTCTTTTGGTATGGTGACTCACTCTAGGCTGAGGTAAGGTTGATATTGACTGGCCTCTTTATTTTTTTTACAGAACAACATTTCACAAAATGCGGTGGATACGAATTCTAAAATTATTCATAAATATTTATGTGACTCCTGCCCCACTACATAGAATTGTTCATACATCATTCAAAAGTGAATATGTCTCATTAATGATCGTATTGAAGTTCCCAATATGTACTGAGAGGGGATCAAAGTTGATGATTTCATATCTTCCAAAGGCACTCATGATAGGTTTATCACTTACTTTCATGGTTTGAATTTTCTTCCCTTTGATGACATAAATTTGGTTTAAGAGGATGATCATTTGCTTAATTGCGTTAGACCTCCTTGGTCCCTATTTTATATTTTATTCATTAAAAAATTTAAATAAATATTGATGATGAAGATAAATGATTTTTGATAAAAAAAACCCATCTACATGATTTTATCAACAAGTTCCCATGGATGGAATCTATGTTATTATTGGTAGATTAATGTGATAAAAATTTATAAAAATTGTAGTTTAGGTTATCTAGTCAGCCCATTCTTACAATAACATATAAAAGATATTGGTTTTAATTTATAATGGTGTATATAAAAAGTTGTGAGGATGTATACTAATGTTGAATAATAATTTTAATGATTATGTATCATGAGAATTGAGGGTTCATGATAACCATTATGGATCTATTGATTCAGAGTTATCAAAAGAAAGTTTTTATTTAATGATCTGGAGTAATTATGATTATAGATAGAGGTGTGATATATATATTCATCAATTATTTTTACGATATATATTAACCACAAAAGTTCAGAATATTGATAGAACAAAATTGATGGAGTTGATTTATGATTATGAATTCTCAATAAATAACCACCATGGGAATAGAAAACATGATATAATATTATTTGATTAAATTGGAAATTTATAGCTTATTTAAAATTATGATAAAAAAGATGTCATAACAATGTATTATTAATGGATGGATATTGAAATTTTGATTTTAGGGTGGAAATATGATCATTCACATAAGTGTATTCATATATATATCAATGTAAATATTTTAGAGTCCCATAAGGATGTTGTATTACTGATAATGTTGGTAAGAAATATTTTAGTGTTAATCATTGATTGTGATGGAATGATAAGGTTCATGAATCAGGTGTTTGTACTCTCAATAACTTATTTTAAGGGGCTATTGGTTGAAGTGTGTATTTCAACACTCTACATT
Source organism: Viscum album (assembly GCA_963277665.1). Taxonomy (NCBI): domain Eukaryota; kingdom Viridiplantae; phylum Streptophyta; class Magnoliopsida; order Santalales; family Viscaceae; genus Viscum; species Viscum album. The sequence continues at coordinate 592,879,188 of OY728162.1, read as the reverse complement.
CACCATAAAATTATAAATATTTATATATAATATATTGAGTATTTATTATATAAAAACATGAAAATAGACATTATAGATTATATATCACAGTATATAGTATGTAATTAGGTTAAGGATAAGATATATATGAGGAATGGGATGATACAAAAATTACCCATAATAGAATGGAAATGTTAAAACATCACCATGGATTTTATCATTATACTCCCCAAACAATATAAAGTTGATAATTATATTAGAGTTATAGTCAGTCACCTTAAAAATTTAGTAAAATCCATTTCTACCACATGATATTTATATCTAGATCATATTTTTAAAATATAAATAATTTATGTCAAAAGGTTTCATGGAGTATCATTAAATACTATATTAGTTTGGGATCTATGGTTTACCAAGATTTTATGGATAGGTCATAAGTAGGACCTAGATACATAGTTGATGTTTAGAAATGATTATTAACTAAAAATAGATATGTAGTCTATGAGAACCATTCCACACATGGTGTACATGATGACATTTTGTTTAATGGATTACAATATTGGTTGGGATCAAATCCTTCTTTATGACTATATTTCTTGTAACAATATATTTCACTCATGAATTTTTACTGATCCTAATGATGATCAATTTATAAATAAATGTAGAATAAAAAATTTAAATTATGAATATGGAGAAAGAATGTAATTGGGATCTAAGATAGATGAGGAGATAGTATTGAAATTCATATCCATTCCAAAAAAATCCGGATAGCTAAGAGTTGATATACATATTATGCTGAAAATCATCTTTGAAAACGTGAATTTTAATTTTATAAGAATTTATTCCGAAAATTTTATTTACAAAATGATTTTATGAGATTCATAAATTTGTGAATGATTATCCTTAGGTATATTTTCACCTAATACATTCTTAATCATGTAAGGACTATAAATTATGGAAAGGGGCTCCAAATGAACGTCTCTAATTATCACGATGTTTTCCATGTATCTTCCTTGAGGAAGTACACACTATATCATTCACCTATAATGAACTTAATGGTTATTACTTTTCAAAATGACCATTTTTTTGAGGAAGATCCTGTAAAAATCAAGGATCATAAGGATAAAGTTCTATAAAACAAGACTACAGAATAGGTTATTGAACTATTATGGTATCATAAATTATATATAGATACTTCAAACATTAGGATGTGATTAAATATATATATGCTTATTTTTTATCATAGTGACAATATTTTAGAAAGTTCTATTTTTTATTTTATTTTTATAACATAATAGCCTAGGATTTTATGATATATTTCTCTTCCAATAAAAATTCTTCTATATCATGTAATACATGGAACCCAATGTTTAATGAATGGTTATAAATTATACTATTATAACCTAGAAATTATATTTTGGGAGTGAATAAAAATGATAAAAATGTGATAAATTTTTTATAAGTATTTTATCTAAAACAAAAAAAATGATAAATATGTACCCCAATTTTACCAAATTTCTTAATATGCATTAATAATAAATTTTCCCACCCAAATGATTAATATATCATCATATGATAAAATATTATTAATATCTACCAATTATTAAAATATTAATATATAATATTAATTTTGTTAATAAAATATAAATTGAAAAAAAAATATTTATGTGAATCTTTGAGAATTTTCTTCATAAATATATTTTTCAACGTATAGTGAAAAATAGTGAATTTCATTGATTATTAATTTATTGATTAATGTAAATTCACTCGGATGCATTATTTATGAAGGGATTTAATAATAAAAATAGATCAATTTTGATTTTAATAATCCAATTGTGTTCATTACAATTATGTCTGTATTGAATTTCCTTACAGTTTCTTTTTATAGGAAAGAAAATATTTTTCCTGAAAAATTATTTTACTTCCCATATTCAGGGAATTATTTAAATTAAATAGTACCTCTATGATGAAATAAATTTGATAAAATGTATTTATTATTTTCAATCATCGTTTCTAAATATAATTTTGAAATTGTGTTCATTTTTTTCATTATTACAACTAAAAATAATAATATTATTTCACCGCAATTAATGTTAGAATGACTTTAACTAGGGGATAACGAAAAAGATAAGTTTATGTTAAAAAATAAGACTTGTTAAATATTTTTATATCTAAATATTTCTACCTTATACTATATAAACTTTTAATACATGTCCTTTTGGAAACATTGATTTTAATAATGCCTTTTATAATTTAATTATTTATGAAAATATATGTGTGTGTTCTCTCTAAGTTATATAAGGAAACCCTTACATTATCTTCATTAAACCACATTGATTATTAATAGTTAAAAAAATACATACCAAAAATATTATTGTATTCACAAATAATTATGTATTAGATTTTATTTAATTAATCTTCATTCCAATGGTCCTTAAGAAATGATATAAATGAGGTAAACTAATAGAGCTATAATCGTCATACCCAGCCTATTTTAATTTATTTCATTTTATAATTCCTCCATATTTGTGTTATTAACCATAAAATAATACGTTATTTATCCATATTATATATTAATTATATTATATTCATTAAAATAACATTTTTAAACCACCTTTACATAAAAAAAAAACAAAACATATCACTCATGTGTATGTTTCGATTGTCGCCTCCACATAAAAATAAAATTAATTTACCTTATCCATATTTTATGGATGGTTATTATGAAGGTTATACATTTTATATATTATATTATATTAATTAAAAATTAAAATTTAATTTTGATAACATGTCTACCATATTAGATTACAATTTGTTGGAAAATGTTAATGTTACTCAATCGTAAGTGTGGACTACCACCACCAAGAAGCGATGTGATGCAGTTTTACATTTCTAATTTACATGGATGTTAATAAGTATATATTAAATAAATATAGATTATATATATTATATTATAATGATTTTAAAATGATTAATTATTATTTAAAATTCATTAATTACATCCATATAAATGTGAAAACAAGGTTCATGTGTATGTACAACCTTTCATCGCAATGAATGGTTTAATTCACTTTTTTGTCACCTACGTTGATGAGTGACTCTAAAAATATATATAATTAAAATATATTATTTTTATCTAATTATTCAAATTTAGGATATGATTTATCCTTGATAAATATCTGTGCATTGAAACTACAGACAAAAATTTCTCATGAAAAATGAAATAATTAACATTACGAAATAACGTTTTTTATAATGATTTATTATTAAATTGGTGTTGAGTTGTAATAAGTAGAAAATATATATTTATATATGTGTTAATTTTAATATATTATTGATTTATAATAAATTTTTTATTATTATTAAAGGTGTTAAAGTGATATAAATGAATTTATAACTTGAGGTAATAGAATTATTGTACAATCTCATTATTTTTCAGGTTGGTTTATGATTTATTTAATGATTATAAAATATTAAGAACTTCCCATAATGATTCCCATTAATTATTATCTCCATTTATTATTTATAGAGATAAATTTTATTCACATCATTTTCATATCCCTATATTCTCAGCTGTCTAATTGAATATTTTTATTTTAAAATGATGTTATTTATATTGTTTCTTGGAATCCATTTTTCAACAATATACATTTTTTATAAATATTTTTACAAGGTTTTTTTACATTTTCTTATGATTTATTAAATTAATATTTTAATATTATTCAATTATTACCAAATTTTTAAAAGACATACCATGAATGTAATTTCCAACCATAACGAGCACACATTGTTTAAGGATAACATGAAATATAACATGTTATGTATAAAAAATTGTTTTCTTTAATATTTGGAAATTTTATCCCATATCTATTTGATTTTATTCAGAAAAGTGTAATTTCCCAATGAAAGGTTATAATAATATCTTAAAAAAATAATGTATGATTACATTGATTTATGTTACTAATGAAAAATTATTAAGATGATATAATGATTCTATCCATAGAAATTCCAATAATTTGATATTATTTTGATGCTTCAATATTGAATCTATTAAATCATCTTTCACTAATGGGTTAATTTAGATACGATGAAAACTCTATAAATCATTTTTCCATTCTATGAGTAATTATGTAATAAAACAATGAAATTATTGTGAGAACCATTTACATTCTACATGATATAATATTATTTATGTTCCATGATCTTGTTGGTCATATATGAATGATTTTTATTATATTATTATGGGTCTAATAAATATGTAGATCTGCAAGGAATTGTGAAATGATAAATATCTCATGAAATAACACGCACTGGAATGGGTAGTGAAACCAGTTTATTATGGGACCTAATCTACTATGATTTTCATGGAAGTGATATTTGTCTTAGGATGTGATGTAATTATAGATGAGGACAATCTAACATGATAGTCATATTATTATTCCTTACCTACCAAAGAAATTATTTTTAATGGTCATGTATACTGTAATATCTATGTATTCTTCAATGTTATTCCCTCATAGATCATGTTATTTGACTCATTTGTGGATTAATTCTTATAAACTACGATTATTTAGTCCATAACGTAGTATTATAATATATTTTATATACAATATGGGTTTCAAATGTTATACAAATGATCACATATATTTATACTCATGTTATGATTATTTGAACATTTTATGCTCCCTAGTTTAACCAAACTGAGAAACAGAGCACGCCATTTCACTTGATTTTTTTTGAATGATATAAAAAAATTTAAATTTATGATAAGTATAATAATGGTAAAATATATGAAGAACTTAGTTTAACAAGATGTAGATCACAAAAGGAAAAGTTTTTTAGGTATTCATGCTTCCAACGACACTAATACTGTAAAATTATAACAAGGATATAATTGAAATATAATGATTATTTATTTAATAAGATATAATATAAATTTATTAATTGTATGTGAATCTATATTTCACATCAAGGAAACTACATGACCTTATACATTTTTTTGTACTAGGACCACATGTTATGAACCATTAGTTGAACATGACATGAGAAGTTGTCATATATGTAAAGAACCACTAATGATCCAACATGCCATATACCCAAGCCTTCATGATCTATGTTTGTATATTTTCCCACCATATAATGTTAATGTTCATGAAAAATATTTGACATAGAAATAAAAATTTTGTACCCTATTGGGTATTTTGTTTCCTTCAACTATACTTACCTATTGGACATGTCACATTGCTTAGTCTCTGATTTGGTCTACAACATAGTGTATTTTTAATGATTCTCCACATGTAATAAATTAGTGGAATTGTTTCTATTCAAATTATATGAAATTATGTGGTTTTTTTCAGGTAGTTCTTATCATTTCCCATTAGAGAACATTTGGATATGGAAATGATGACTGATGTTTACCTATAATTTGGATGGGATGGAAGTCCCCTTATTTTTTATGTGAAGTTCAGGGTACATGATCCTATTTATTGTATCAAATAGGGTTTTTATTCAACCTAGTTTTTAGGGGAATGAGATCCATTATAAATGGATTTTATATTACAGACATCTAAAATAATTTTCATTAATTGCATTCTTTAATTGTAATTCCTATTCATCTCATCCTATAATGGTTTGGGAACATCCCTTTTGGTATTAAAAAGAAGTTGAGGTTGCTGGAAGATTAAATTTGATCTTGGTATACACCCAATGTATTTATGTGATTGGGTAATGTTATGTTTGAAATTCATTTCAGGTTTCTAATAATCCCTTTCATGTTATCTAGACATCTTATTTTATTATTCATTTCTCTATTGTATTGTGGATTGGGATAACATTTTTTTCATCATCATATTTTAGTTTCATGTGCCTACTATTAGTTTTGTAAACAATCCCCCCTATATGGGAATATTTTCCCATATGTAAAATGACTTATGTAGATGATAGGAAATAATGTGTGTTTCATGGTTGAACTAACATTGTTGGTCCTTTCAAAAGCAATACATTGTTCATCACAGATGGTGTTACAAAATAGAGAATGATTAGGACCATTACCAAATTGTTGGTGGGAATTACCACATTTGATATTATACATTTAATTTTCTTTTTATTATTTTGTATTTCATATTATTTACTCATTGTGTATTCATATTTGTTATTGAATGATTTTAGGATCATTTCATTTTTTTTCATTTACTACAATTCTATATCTAGTGTGTTGGTGGGTATGGTGTACATTACTTTTTATCTAACACTTCCCATTTAGTTAGATATGCATACTTGGGGATTCTCACAAGCATAAAGCATATAAGATGTTGGCTTGGGGTCACACATGTGGATCACTACATCTAATGAGGGGTCCTAATGGGCTAGGATATTACATATTTTTATATTCATATTTAAATAACTTATATTATACATTTACATAAATGTTAATAATATGTAGATTCTATGTAAGTGATTAATCGTGTCTTGATAAATTTATTTACTCCCAATCCATTTATATTTATCCAATATTTTATAAATATTATTTAATTTAATTAATCTTATTGCATTTAAAAACCATATATTCATCGATTAATTTGAATAACTGACCATTAAAATGTATGGAATAAAATAAATTAATTTGATATGACCATAAGCTATACTAATATATTTTTATAAATCTGACTATAAAATACCCCTGACCATAAGGTAATAACTCATTAAAAATATAGTGTGGCTTGAGATGAAGGATTCCATCCATACTCCTATTTATATCTGTGGTTACTTCCACATAAAATCTATCTTGAACCACATAAACTATCATTGGAGATCCTTCCATTATATATTTTACTCATACATATGTGAGTAGAACTATTTTCATGTTTTTGGGGTTACATAAAAAAATATGGATATTCATGCCATTATATAATCTTTAGTATGAGATGATATGCATTTACTCATTTCAATTTAGTAATAATATTCATAAAAACGCATATGATAATAAATAATTTAATCAAAATACATCACATAAAATGGAATGAATAGGATCACGATTTACCAAGAATGCGATTAATACTCATGTTGAACAAAAGAGATTTCTCATCAATTTACATTCTTATTATGTTAAAAGAGTATAAATTAATTAAATTAATAATTGTATAAAATTATTGATTGTTCTATGTTCATTTTATATCTAAATAGTCTCAGAGTTTCCCATACATTGTAATTATAGTTAAATAATTTATTTATTTTAACATAATATTAGATTTCTACAAAATGTATAATAAAAAGGGATATGGTGTGTACCATTTTGGACGATGAAGCTCAATGTAATTGAGGAATCCTATCATATACACTTGTGAATTTAATTGATTCTATAATTTTTTTCCCTGTAGGATATAGTTACATGGTATATACTAAGCACAATATGTCATGTATTTACATTTCATGTATGTCACGACCTATCCCATGGGGCTCGTTTTGTGACTCCCCCAAGCCTGCCACCAAAAGGCCAGAGGTTGGCAACTTGCATTGAAGGCATCAAAATTTAAGTGGGATTTATTTCACTGAGCACTTATTCACACACACAAACATCCATTCCCCATGAAAACTAGTAAAGATAACATGAGAAATACTAAACAACCATTGTGTGTAAAGGATAAACTAATTTAATTAGGCTAGAAAACAATCCCTACAAAAGACAACTACTACAAGAGAATGTACAAGATATATGGAATTTCGTCTGCTAAAATCCATACCTGATGGGCATGTATAGAGTAGCTTCTGGAAGTCATTAATAGAAGTCTTGGTCGCCCGATCTCACTGGGAATCATCTGTTCCTAGGCCACCAAATCTTCCACCTAGACGTCAATCATCTCCACCAGAAATAACATGTCCGAGCAATGACAATTAAGGGTTTTGTAACCGAATACTCAGTAGGGACCCAATACCACAATGAATGACCACAAAGAAATATACCCAAAACACATGAAGCATGATAATGAATCATGATTACAATGAATGAAAAATCTGAAAATATATATTCTAGAGTAAGTAATCTAATACTATCAGTCACATCACTGAACACCTTGGGATGCTCGAGTTATTCCCTTAATCAGTAGCATAGTTATATGGGGTCACACAGAGACACACCCCATTGTGGCCCTGCTGGGTCACACATAGCCACTTCCCCTTTACCATGGCTATTATTGGAACTCATCTCTAATTAGTACCATGGGAATGTTGGGTCACACATAGCCGCTTCGCACCATGGACATAATTCTGAGGTACTTCTTCCGTTGAGTACCAGGGGTCGTCTAGGTTATGTCGAGACACTCCCCGCTAAAGTATTACAAGATCACCTAGTGTAGAGACCCGAAGCTTAATGTACATGGACATTACATTACTTTTGTGGAATTCTTTTTACATAACAAAAACACACACACAAGGACCGTAATAGTTTAGTGTCTTTGGAAACTCAGAATATAATCTTCAAATCATGGTGAAAGATATTCAACATATCCCATAAAGATATTCCCCTTTTTTTAACTAAAATATTTCGTTATATCCTGGGGAAAAGAAAACATAAAAGGGTGAACTCAAATGCTCAGTAAGGGTAAACAAAAGAAATATCAATCACATCATATTCATAAGAACATAACATTTTGTAAATCTTAACCTGCAAAAGAAATCATAATATCATAACATGGGATAAATCATAGTAGTGAAATGTAATCCCAATAATCACAACTTAAAACATGAAACTTTGTGTCATACACACATAATCACAGAGAATCATTTCTTATTAGTCAAGACTCATTGTCAAGACTATCTTAGTGGACAAAGTCCATTTATGAACCGAGTTCACTCGTCGTTTCAGTCCTGTTTCACTTAAACGGTTTAACCTGCCGTTCTAGCCATGTCTATCTCATGAGATATAAAATCTTTACCCAGTGCATTGTAGGGAGATATAGGTCCCACCCATCTCATAATGATACCATTATTATGTGTGCCACAAAATCATAAACCATACATCATAGCATAACCCATGTAATAAAAATGGGAAACTTAAACATCTTGACATCATAAAACAATTCATATAAAATTAAGGAATTCATAAAAATAATTCCATCACAACATAATCAAATAAATGTAATCATAGGGATAGAAACAAAACCCTTTATTATCTTATATGGAAAATAATTTTGATAAAACACTTGAACTCCATTCTTGAGGAAAATATCTTTTCTACTTCAAAAACACTTTTTCTTTGTTAACATGTCATACAATTCTAAAATAAAAGAAGTTGATTAAAAATAAACTTGAAAACTTGTAAAGTAAGCTTCTTGGAAATAATGTTTTAAAAATCCATTCATGCCGTATAAGTTAAAAAAACATTCTTCTTGTACTTTTGTCGGAAAAGTCAAAAAGTATCTCGTACAAAAAACGACAAAAGATTCCGTTCACATATTTTACTAAAAACTCACAGAAGGGTAAAATTGGATATAAACTATTTTAGAAGGATATAAATATTACATATTGAGGAAACATGGATGTGGATGATAAATATTCCCTAGTAAATTCTGAAGTATAAACAATCTCGGATAAAAATTGAGATTGTGAGATTTTCCCTTATCTTAGGTCCGATTTGCTTTGTAAGTGTCCGATCCTACTGTATAATGATTTAAATAATGTTATTGACTTATTCCAGAATCATAATTATTTTTATTATATCATATATGGTTCACTTATGACTTTATTTTACCCGTTCTTTTGTAAATTCCATGTTAAAGAGCGTTTTGGGTAAAATCGTTTCATTTGCCGTCCGTGTTTTGACTTTTAATTATTAATATGATTACTTAGATCATGATTACTTAATTACAGAATATAAAACATTATTTATATATAATATATATTCAGAATATACATATATATAATAGATCAGTAAATGGAAAAAAATACACCGTTCATGGAGACGGTAGGCCGTACGTACTCATGAACGCTGTTTTCGTTTCCTTATTGAGTTGAATGGAATTAAGTATATGACATACATATATATACACATAAATACAGTATCATTATTATGTCATATATTTCATGATTACTTATTATATATACTTTATAATCATTCATGAAAGGTTAACGTGGACAATGAATCTCATCGCGTCGTGGAGACGGTAGTCCGTACGTACGCACGAGCGATGATATCGTTCTCATGATAGTGGAATTTTATTAGCGTATATGTATACTATTTCAGAATCAATATCACTTTAAAATAATCATATATAGTTATTATGTACACCATTATACCCATCCAAGTAAGGTGGTGGTGGAAAATAGATTACACCATGGCGTGGAGACGGTATTCCGTACGTACGCACGCGCGGTGATTTCGTTTTCCGTAGGATGGATAGATGGTAAAATAGGGTTGTTTCATAATTATAATAATATATCAGTATATGATTGATACTGATGTTATTACATTATAATGAAACAACTAAAGAAGAAGAAGTGGAAGAAGAAATAAAGTTGAAAGAATTGGTAACAAACATTACCTCTTCTTTGAAGGCCTCATTGAGATCTCCTTTTAGGGCACTAAAATTGGTCTTTGAAGAAGACCAGGACCTCTAGGATGTTTCTAGGGAAGTGGAGAGGAGATTTTGGAAGGTGTTGGCCGAGCATGAAGGCTCAAAGTGGTGTGAGGAAGAGGGGGAGGAGGTGCCCTTTTATAAGGGAGGAGAGGGGCACCTTTGGAATAACTAAAAATATTATTTTATTATAAAGCCAAATTCGGTTTTAAATAGCTCCAAATTGAATTATTTATAAGCTAATGTGAGTATGGGTCGTAATCCTATCATCCAATAAAATTTGGAAAAGTTTATTTTACTATTTTGACCTTATCATTTAGTTTTAACTTTAAGTTAGATAATTTTACTTTTACCGTGTCTTTTTGTGTTCTTACTCTATAAGGTTAATAAACATACTATAAAAAGCCAAACGAACCCCAAGTTGTTTATTATTAAAATATATAACCTTATCTAAGTCATTTTTCCTAACCTTAGATTTTTATGAATAAAATAACAATTAATAATATAATATTTGTTTTAAAATCTATTTTATGTCAATTTTGACACTATTTAGTAATTGATATTTGTAAAACTCATAACAGAATGATTATTTTGAAAAAAGTTAATTAAATCCATAATAACATGTCATATTAATCTATAAAATCAGTGTAATTCATAAAAAGTCTCAAATTTCATTTATTTGGGTATTTATAACATCAATTATGTCAATATTTCATTAATAAGATAATTATTGCATCATCTTTATGTCATAAATAAATTAACTTATTTAAAGTCTAAAAATTACAAATAAAATATAATTATGTAGGAAATATTTTTATCTTTCTAATGAATATTTATAGTAGAATTTATCTTATTTATAACCCTATATTAAAAATGATATACTTATTAAACTTTGATTTTAACTATTTTAACCCTTCTTTAAATAAATTAATAATAAATGTCCTAATCTAATCCAAGTGGGCCTAAATGGTCATATTTTATTCATAAGGATGTTTTTGGTCGAATTACACATATCCAATAGAATTAGGACATGTGTTAGGGTAATAATAATATCATTTTTACCCTTAATTACCCTATTTTCTTTTAACTGTGGTAAAAAAAAGTAAAAAGTTACTATTCACCAAAAAATATTTTCATCGCATTGAACCACATTTGACTTACTGACATCAATCGTGTCTCTATGATTTTTGAAATTCCACTCACAGAAGCGGTAAAATTAAGTTTTATGAAAAATTCATTTTTTTAACTACCACTTAGTGGTTTCACTATTCATCAAAAAATGAAAGTTTCCAGAAAAATACCAAAAATTAGGCCTAAGCTGTATTTGATATTATGAACTCAAAAATTATGTCTATTTTAACAAATTAAAAACATATCAGTTGCATTAATTAATTTAAAAATTAATTCCCGTCATCAAAACAAATTGCGTGTTCTTAAGAGATAATAACTATCAAAAGATTGACACTTGTTTATGTCTGGTTTAAATGTGAAATTACATCCAATGACCAAAATTGTATTAAATTGTAAAAATTTATTCTAAATATACATTAAAACCACTCAAATTAATAATTTATCACTATTAATTATTTCGATTAAAAAGGTTGTTTTTAGTTAAAATTTAGTAATTTTCACTATTCATCAGAAAATGAAAGTTATCCGAAAAGTACCAAAATTTCACCCTAAGCTAATTTCGATATTCCGAATCCAAAAATGAAGTCCATTTTGAAAAATAAAATTTAAAAAATTTCAAAAGGTGGTTTTTACTATTCATAACGGCTAGTTTTAATAATATTTTTATAGCATACCGTTGTTTTAGTGAAACTCGGTATTGCATACCACACACGCTATCGAGGAAGGTCGTGATTGCGTGTAATGAAAGGCAAGTCAAAGATGTGTGTTATGCAAGATCCTTTTGGTGTAGCATACAACACAAGACATTAATGAAATTAAAAAGAATATTTTTCATAAAATCTCGGGGTGTTACATTATACCCCCCTTAAAATGAATTTCGCCCTCGAAATTCGTCGGGGTTATAAATGGTTTACTACTTGAAAGTTTATTTAATAGAAACCCACATCGTAAAATGGAATACCAAAACCAATCTTTAAAAACAAAATTATGAAACGTAACGGTTACCCCAATAAACTAATCACTGGGTTTCCACATAGGTGAAAATATGGATATGGAAGAGAAATCTAACCATCATGTTCTGATGGAGAGTGGTAGAGAACATGGCTATGAAAAATCCAGCAATCAAAAAGCCATAGATTTGTGATGATCTAAGGTACCATCTAATTCATCGGATATAAGAGCACTAGGACAACATTTTTGGTTTTCAACATCATTTCCCTAAATTTGATGAAATTGGAATTAGAATAAATACTTTCGTGATTTTGGTATAGTCTCACCGTTTTTCATTCTTTGGAAAATTTCCACTTCATCTCTGAATGAAATGAAGTTGAATTTGTCATTCATGATGTGTTAGCAGATCATGTGATAGAATGATGGGTCATTCCATCTGTCTCAAACAAAAGGTTAGAAAAGTTATCAAAAAATACATAAGTCCATCTATTGTGAGATTAATCATATATGGTTCTTAAAAAGGACTTATACTTCATATATCATACTTCTTAATATAATAAAACTAGTTTCTACTAAACAGGGACTTTCTGTAGGCCATTGGTAGGTGATAAAGGCCAGTCGCACTTTGATTGTGGGTTCGATTCCCACAGCCTTGTCCGACGTGATGGACTGCCGCCCGTCCTACGGGTTTTCCTTTTTCTAAAACTACATTACTATAACATCCCATCAATAATATCGAAAAAAAGTTCTATCCTTAAACAATACTAACTTATTTCCAATATAATCCATTCCAATCTTTAGGCTTATCTAAAATACTTCGGTCCAAGCTCATAGTATAAAGAAAATGATTACTTGAAATGTCACATAACAATCACGTGAATGCCATCATTTATCCCCAATATATCATAAGATATATCTTGTTGGTCAAATTACAAACATGTGAATACCTTAATCATGTATTCTCTTAAAGAATGAATACCCATTAATTGAGCCATAGTGAAAACATGAATGCAGTTAAAAGTTAACACTTTCCACATACCAAAATCCTCTAAATTTTTTATACTCAAACCATGATATCACTTAGTCCTTATATCAATCATGAGCTCATGAATACTGTCGAACATTTCATTTTCTTGTTTCCCTTCATTATGCGCATATCATCTTTTTTTCCAAAAATATCTCAATCACTTTACATGGTTACCGATACCATTGAAAACCACAATAGAACAATACATAAATATTTCAATATTCCACGATACTATATACAACATTATTTTGGAATCCCATTACATAAACACTTAATCATTCCACCACATTGTTGTCATATTCAACATCGCCAATAGTGATCGCATGTGAATCCTCTTTGTCCTTTTCCTTAAGTGGTTGCTCATGTCGATCGTCACTAACCCTTGGATTAGGGCATTTATTATCATAATGCCCCATTTCCTTGCACATGAAGCATTGAAGTGTTGGGGGTGCGTTCTCTGCAGTCTTTTCTTTATTCACATCATTAGAAACCATTTTTCCATTACTTTGACACTCAGCTGCTCAATGACCTTATTTTCCACACATAAAACATTTTCTAGTCCCTTTAAGACAATCTCTGCCATGCTTCTTTCCACACTTTGAACATAAGGAAACATTCATCTTCTTTTCACCATTATTCTGAGATTTCTCCTTGAACTCCATCTTTCGTTTCTTGTCAAAACCATGAGATGGATAAGTAACACCAACTTCCATTTCTACCTTGATAGCACAACGCACAATTTCTTCATAGCTACTGAAGTCTCTTGTAGCTAATGCCTTTCGAAGATTTTGTTTTAATCCACTGAAGAATCGATCAACTTTACTTTCAGGTTGGATGATAAAGCCAGATGCATACCTTTCAAGCCTTGTAAGATTCGCTTCGTATATACCAACAGATTCATCATCCTTTTGCTTTAGTTCAAGAAACTCCTTCTCCATCTTTGTTCGAAGAATACGAGGGAAGTACTTATTGAAAAATAAGTTCTTGAACTCATCCCATTCCATGGACTCAATTTCATCTCTTGGCCTCATATTCTTGATAAGATTCCACCATTTATCAGCATCACCTTCCAAACGATACACTGCTAAGATGAATTTATCATGTTCAGAACATTGAAGAACTGAAAATATCTTTTTAGTAGTATTGATCCATTTTTCAGCAACAAGTGGATCAGAAGACCCACTGAAAGAAGGCGGAAGTTGCCTCATGAAGGTCTCAATAGAATATCGTTCCCTTCTCTGCTCATTTGGAAGTCCAGAATGATTTATAGCTTGTGTAAGTATAGCAATAAGATTTTCCACTCCATCTCCCATAACATTTGTTTGATCAGAAGGACAATCATTTCACTGTCCATTACATTGATCAGCATGGATCCTTCGGGTTCCATCCATCGTCTAAAACTCCAAAAAAAATAGTGTGAGAGGCAAAAATCACGCTAGGGAAAACAACATAATAAAGGGGGAGTACCCTAAATATCTAACATCTTAGGTTAAATTCCAAGATCATTACTGTAGTTCATGGACCATATCCTATACGTATACTTATCCTTAGGGACTTTCCTAGACATACCTTAGAAATATCTCTAGGGATCTCACTAATGTTTTCGCATCCTAGTTTCCAAAGGTTGACTAAACCTTTCCTCTAATACCAACTGTAGAGACCCGAAGCTTAACGTACATGGACATTACATTAATTTTGCGGAATACATAGTACATAACAAAAACACACACACAAGTACCGTAGTAGTTTAGTGTCTTTGAAACTCAGAATATAATCTTCTAATCATGGTGAAAGATCTTCAACATCTCCCATAAAGATCTTCCCCTTTTTTTTACCTAAAATATTTCTTTATATCCTGGGGAAAAGAAAACATAAAAGGGTGAGCTCAAATGCTCGATAAGGGTAAACAAAAGAAATATCAATCACATCATATTCATAAGAACATAACATTTTGGAAATCTTAACCTGCAAAAGAGATCATAATATCATAACATGGGATAAATCACAGTACTGAAATGTAATCCCAATAATCATAACTTAAAACATGAAACTTTTTGGAATACACACATAATCATAGAGAATCATTTCTTATTAGTCAAGAATCATTTCCACGACTATCTTAGTGGACAAATTCCATTTCTGAACCGAGTTCACTCCTCGTTTCAGTCTTGTTTCACTGAACCGGTTTAACCTGCCATTCCAGCCATGTCTATCTCATGAGATATAAAATCTTTACCCAATTCATTGGAGGGAGATATAGGTCCCACCCATCTCATAATGATACCATTCTTATGTTTGCCACAAAATCATAAACCATACATCATAGCATAACTCATGTAATAAAAATGGGAATCTTAAACATCGTGACATCATAAAACAATTCATATAAGATAAAGGAATTCATAAAAATAATTCCATCACAACATAATCAAATAAATGTAATAATAGAGATAGAAACAAAACCCTTTATTATCTTAGATGGAAAATAATTTTGATAAAACACTTGAACTCCATTCTTGAGGAAAATATCCTTTTTACTTCAAAAACACTTTTCCTTTCTTAACATGTCAAACAATTATAAACTAAAAGAAGTTGATTAAAAATAAACTTGAAAACTTTTAAAGGAATCTTTTTGGAAATAATGTTTTAAAAATCCATTCATTCTGTATAAGTTAAAAAAAACATTCTTCTCGTACTTTTGTCGGAAAAGTCAAAAAGTACCTCATACGAAAAACGACAGAAGATTCCTTTCATATCTTTTACTAAAAACTCACCGAAGGGTAAAATTGGATATAAACTATTTTATAAGGATATAAATTTTACATATTGAGAAAACATGGATGTGGATGATAAATATTCCCCAGTAAATTCTGAAGTATAAACAATCTTGGATAAAAATTGAGATTGTGAGATTTTCCCTTACCTTAGGTCCGATTTGCTTTGTAAGTGTCTGAACCTCCTGTATAATGATTTAAATAATGTTATTGACTTATTCCAGAATCATACTTATTTTTATGATATCATATATGGTTCACTTATGACTTTATTTTACCCGTTCTTTTGTAAATTCCATGTCAAAGAGCGTTTTGGGTAAAATCGTTTCATTTGTCATCCGTGTTTTGACTTTTAATTATTCATATGATTACATAGATCATGATTACTTAATTCAAGAATATAAAACATGATTTATATATAATATATATTCATAATATACATATATATAATAGATCAGTAAATGGAAAGAAATACACCGTTCATGGAGACGGTAGGCCGTACGTACGCATGAACGCTGTTTTCGTTTCCTTATTGAGTTGAATGGAATTAAGTAGATGGCATACATATATATACACATAAATATAGTATAATTATTATGTCATATATTTCATGATTAATTTTTATATGTACTTTATAATCATTCATGAAAGGTTAACGTGGAGAATGAATCTCATCGCGTTGTGGAGACGGTAGTCCGTACGTACGCACGAGCGATGATATCATTCTCATGATCGTGGAATTGTATTGGAGTGTATGTATACTATTTCAGAATAAATATCACTTTATAATAATCATATATAGTTATTATGTACACCATTATACCCATCCAAGTAAGGTGGTGGTGGAAAATAGATTACACCACGGCGTGGAGATGGTATTCCGTACGTACGCACGCGCGGTGATTTCATTTTCCGTAGGATGGATAGATGGTGAAAAAGGGTTGTTTCATACTTATAATAATATATCAGTATATTAGTGATACTTATGTTATTACTTCATAATGAAACAACTAAAGAAGAAGAAGTGGAAGAAGAAATAAATTTGAAAGAATTGGTAACGGACATTACCTCTTCTTTGAAGCGCCTCTTTGAGATCTCCTTTTAGGGTACTAAAATTGGTCTTTGAAGAAGACCAGGACCTCTAAGATGTTTCTAGGGAAGTGGAGAGGAGAACTTGGCAGGGATTGGCTGAGCTTGAAGTCTCAAAGTGGTGTGAGGAAGAGGGGGAGGAGGTTCCCTTTTATAAGGGAGGAGAGGGGCACCTTTGGAATAACTAAACATATTATTTTATTATAAAGCCAAATTCGGTTTTAAATAGCTCCAAATTGAATAATTTCGAAGATAATGTGGGTATGGGTCGAAATCCTCTCATAAAATAGAATTTTGACATGTTTAGTTTACTATTTTAACCTTATCATTTAGTTTTAACTTTAAGTTAGATAATTTTACTTTTACCGCTTCTTTTTGTGTTCTTACACTATAAGGTTAATTAACATACTATAAAAAGACAAACGAACCCCAAGTTGTTTATTATTAATATATATAACCTTATCTAAGTCATTTGGATGAACCTTAGATTTTTAGGAATAAAATAAAAATTAATAATATAATATTTTTTTTAAAAACTATTTTATGTCAATTTTGACACTATTTAGTAATTGATTTTTGTGAAAATCATAAAAGAATTATTAGTTTGAAAAAAGATAATTAAATCAATAATAAAATGTCATATTAACCTATAAAATTACTGGAATTCATAAAAAGTCTCAAATTACATTTATTTGGGTATTTATAACATCAATTATGTCAATATTTCATTAATATGATAATTACTGCATCATCTTTGTGTCATAAATAAATAACCTTATTTGAAGTCTAAAAATTACAAATAAAATATCATTATGAATGAAATCTTTTTAGATTTATAATGAATATTTATAGTCGAATTTATCTTATGTATAACCCTATAGTAAAAATGATATACTTATTAAACTTTGATTTTAACTATTTTAACCCTTCTTTAAATAAATTAATAATAAATGTCCTAATCTAATCCAAGTGGGCCTAAATGGTCATATTTTGTTCATAAGTTTGTTTTTGGTCAAATTACACTTATCCAATAGAATTAGTACATGTCTTAGGGTAATAATAATATCATTTGTACCCTTAATTATCCTATTTACTTTTAACCGTGGTAAACAAAAGTAAAAAGTTACTATTCACCAAAAAATATTTTCATCTAATTGAACCACATTTTACTTACTGACATCAACCGTGTGTCTCGGAATTTTTAAATTCCACTCATAGAAGCGGTAAAATTAAGTTTTATGAAAATTTAATTTTTTTAACTACCACTTAGTGGTTTCCCTATTCATCAAAAAATGAAAGTTTCCAGAAAAATACCAAAAATTAGGCCTAAGTTATATTTGATATTATGAACTCAAAAATGATGTCTATTTTAACAAATTCAAAACATATCAGTTGCATTAATTAATTAAAATAATAATTCCCGTCGTCAAAACAAATAGCGTGTTCTTAAGAGATAATAACTATCAAAAGATTGACACTTGTTTATGTCTGGTTTAAATGTGAAATTACATCCAATGACCAACATTGTATTAATTTTTAAGAATATATTCTAAATATACTTTAAAACCACTCAAATTAATAATTTATCACTATTAATTATTTCGATTAAAAAGGTTGTTTTAAATTAAAATTTAGTAATATTCACTATTCATCAGAAAATGAAAGTTATCCGAAAAGTACCAAAATATCACCCTAAGCTAATTTCGATATTCTGAATCCAAAAATGAAGTCCATTTTGAAAAATAAAATTTACAAAATTTCAAAAAGTGGTTATTACTATTCCTAACGACTAGTTTTAATAATATTTTAATATCATATCGTTGTTTTAGTGAAACTCGATATTGTGTACTACACACGCTATCGAGGAAGGTCGCGATTGCGTGTAATGCAAGGAAAGTCAAGGATGCGTGTTGTGAAAGCTCCTTTTGGTGTAGCGTACAACACAAGACATTAATGAAATTAAAAATAATATTTTTCATAAAATGTTGGGGTGTTACACATAGATCTGCATCCCACTAGGCCATCAAAGTTGATTCACACAGGGTCCCTTGACAACACTCTTCAGGTCTTAGTCAGCCATAGGATCTCCGCACAAAGTGTACTTGATTCCAGAAGAACTTATTCTAAATGCATTTATCATATTAAATATTATAGTAAATCTACCTTATATTAATATGAAATAACTACCTTTTCGAAAGGGTTCCAATGGTGTAATCCTCTTTTCAATCGGATGCCCAGTTTGAGAGATATTTGTGTTTTAGTAAATATGGGCAGGTTGCATCTTATCCCGGTTCAAAACAGTCCAATCGACCCGACCAACCCAGATTAGGGGTCCACATGCCCATGTTTGATTAAACTGGCCTAACCCAACATTAATTGGGTCTAGTTCAGCACAGTCTTGTCAGGCCAGTGGGCTAAGGAAATATGGCCTCACTTGACTTGGCACAGTTTGACCGTGGGTTTAGACCACAGGGTTTCCCCGTAACCTGGTCCCATGTCTCCTTGCCCGCAACATGATGTCTGATTTAGTCCCATCCCTGGCCTCCCAATGGCCCAACGTTTCCTCACCATCCCGTCTCATATAATCGGGCCTGTTTCACTTCTAGCTAGGGGCACATAGTGGCCCCGTTTGCATGACCTGGTCTAGCCTACAACTGGAAAGCCGACTCCCAATGCTCCACCTGAGAGCATGGGATGGGTACCCTCCATCAGAGATGCCTAATTGAGTACTGTTTTGTTCTCCATGGATGGATTTTCCGACTACACTGGGGGACCTCTCGTGGTCCTGTGACCGCATGTCCATTGCGTGCCATGGCCCGCGAGCACGCGCTACACTGTCTGGTGCGGCCAGTTGGCCCTTTCCTCAGTCTGCTAGTCACCTGACTGAGTGCCAGATGCTCCTCCTGCCCTAATTTGGCTTGAGGTGGCCACATATTCTGAATTAATCAAGCCATCGTGGCACTCCAACACTCGCCCATGGTTGTTTATGTAGTCCACTACCGCAGTCTCCTGCGTCGATGGGTCCTTCCGTGGTTCACCGTGTCTGCTCTGGTGGTTCGTTCTCCACACTACTATGCTTAGGTCCTCTTAGAGATTCCATCATCCCAATTATTTCCTCAAACTCTGCATTCCTCCATTTCAAATATGAATCCATGTAGAATATATAATAACAAAATGATATATTGACTTGGGCCTTGTTCGTGTTGGCCCACGCCCTCCGAGATAGATGTTTAGAAACATGAGATAAACGTTTAATGATTTTACCACAATTAATCAATCCTGATTCATTAATATAAGAAATAAGGAACACTATGAAAAGAATGGTGGGTCCTTTGATCAAACTATTTATGGGTTGATCAAAGATATTGTTTTTAGAATAGTGAATGGGGAAATTCCAAAAACAAATCCTACTATGTTGGAGTTCATCAATGAAGCAATTTGTCTGTGGGGTTACATGTTCGTTTGGTGTTCGACGATCTATGGTTAAATTATTTGAGTTGTTTCAATGTCACTATCCATTATCCAACATTCATCATTCGTCGTTGGAGAGAATTCACTCTCTAGGTTTTTTTAGATAAATTCTACCCTTTGATCCAAATTTCTTCAAAGTGTTAACCAACTAATAGTAAATAGTTCACAACATTTCTATTATGTTGTAACGTCGCATTGTTACTATTCATTTAAAGCATCATTACACTGCATGTTTATGAGAAATAAATGGTAGTCAATTAATGTGAATCTTCATTTCTTTGTCACCGCACTACAGTGTCCTCTTGCAACGCCCCAATGATTGGGAATAATAAATAAAATACCATTTTATGTTGTATTATTTTTTCCAAAAAATAAAAAAAACTAAATTAGGTAGTGTGATCATAATTGTCGAAGATAGGTACAATCTAGGAGAATCATCTCATTCTAAGAATGATTGTTCCCTCAGATTAATTATATGGTAACTGTTTTAAAAGAAGAAAAAGACTCTCACATTTATTTATATGTCCATAAAAATACCAAATTCTAATCTGGGATCACATAGCCACGGAATCAGGTGTTGTCTAAGTGTTTGGGCTCAAAATTATCCCATATAATTTAATTAAAATTACATGTAATTTACAAGACATTATAGTTCCCCAATAATTAGGGATTTACATCCCCATAAGCAAAACAACGATAAACAAACAAATGGGTGTACTGAGAAAGTATATGAGCCCCTTGCTCCCATGTACACTCATGGAGATTCCCATGTGTCAACCGAACATGCACTAGAGGAATCGAACATCCATGATGGACCTACTCCTATAGATCCTCTATCTCCACTGGGAACTTTGCAATCATCCCCCCCCATCGTCAATTTCTATCTCGCCTCGAGATAATTGGAAAGGTCTAATGACTCTTAGAGATTACTTGTCACCCCATCCAAATCACTGAAATCCCCATCGAGGTGACTCCCGAAGGAACACATGGTCTCCCTCCTCAATCTCCAAGGGCCTATGTCTCCTGCATTCATATTATTTATATATAATCTATGGAGTGATCATACACTCTTGGATAATCTAGGACTTTTCGATCATAGCCTATACTATCTCCAGAAACATGAGTGCTGACTCCCCTAGACATGTCCATCAAATAGGTGATGTGCAATACCATCCATACAATGACTCAAACAGTGCCATTCCAAAGGTTGAGTGATAGTTTTTTATGTATTAAAACTCAACCTATTGTAGTTGGTCCTCCCATATATGACTAATAGCCAAAATGTATGAACAAATCATTTACTCCACAGTCTGTTTTGTCAGCTCTGTCTAACCATCATTCTCTAGGTGAAATGTGGTGCTCAATTGTAACTGTGTCCTGAATGACTCATGTAATCCTTTCCACAATCATTATTTAATGTGAGAACCACGGTCTGATTTGATCATTTAAGTGTCATCATTAAGCACCACTATCTCTTGGACGTATAGGAATCACACGCCCTCTACCCATCCATACTCTTATATCTATAGGAAGTTATCCGACATGGTGAGTCGGTTTATGATCACCAAGATATAATTATGGCCCTTGGAAGTACCTGACAACCCCGACACAATGTACTTCGAGATACCATTACATTTCCTCTCTGGGAACATAAGTGGTTGGGCCACACTTACTTGATCTTGATGCTTATCCATCACTTGCTGAGAAGTAAGGTATTTTGAAATGAAGTCTGCCACCACATTCAACATCTCTATCCTCTAGTACTGAAGTCAGAGGTTTTGTTACATTTTCTCCACAACAGTATGTACCGAAAATGGATATATATGGAACTCCCTAAACTCACCCTTTCTCAAAGTCACAAGTATTATAGTTCCTTCTCTAAAAACTATGACATGATCCCCACCTATCAAAAATCCATCAGGAGCCCATCCTCCGGATAAATGAGCATGACAGGCCTCACATTAAACTTCAACAAGAAATACCTTCCTAAAATTATATAAGATTTGAGGAGTGACAATCATATATCAAAGGTAGGATAATTCATCATCGTCTATAAATGATATCTAAATTGTTTCTACCTTCTCTGTCACCCCACTCAGTAGATATAAACTAGACCACCTCCAGATAATGTCTTCTACCATGGTCCCCTTCTTAGGATTATAACGTATTTCAATGTTATTGTCCCATATGAACTCCACCCATTGACGCTGACTCAAGATTAGGTCCTTTAGTGAGAAGATATACATGAAACTATTATAGTCGGAGAAGGAAATAAATTTTTTACCCAACAAGTAGTTCCTCCACATATTCAAATAAACTAACACAGCTTCTAACAACGGGTTAGGGGTCACCTAGTATTGGTCATGCTATCTATTATACCTTGATATATAGGAGATCACCACTCACTCCTACATTAGCAAACATCACAGTACGGTTCCTAATGCATAACAAGGAACTACATACCCAACAACCTCTTCTGATGGTATCAAGATAGGGGCACTGATATGTTTCTACCTCAACACCTAGAACATTTGTGTCCACTTCATCATCCACATGAAGTGTTGTCCCTTTAATGTCAAGGATGATAAAGGTGCTTCTACACTAGAAATGTTGGGCATGATCCCAAGGTACTATCAAGCCAACCCCCAAAAAATATACACCTATGTCACTATACTAGGTGGATCACAAGAATGTACTGCCTCTATTTTCACCGGATCCACTACAAATCCATCCACTGAGATGTCATGTCCTATTATTTTGACCTCCTTAATCCATAACTAAAACATCGAGTTCTTACCGTAAAGCAAGTGCTCTCAAAGTGTATCCATGACTATCCGTAGGTGTGTAGCGTGCTCCCCCTCATATACAGAGTACACCAAGAAGTAATCAATGAAGAATATGATAAACCAGTCAAGTTATGGATTTAATATCTTATTCATCAGTCCTATAAAAACTGGAGGGGCACTAGTCATGATGATTATCATCACCAAATACTCACAGTGGGAAAACCAACATACGAAGGCTTTCTTCAGTACATTCTCATTCCATAACTAAAGCAGGTAATAGCCAGATATGAGGTTTATATTTGTGAACCATTACACTCCATTCATATGATCAAAGAGAACATCAATTCTCGACTATGGATATTTTTTCTTCACTATCACCTAGTTTAAGAGACGAATGACTATGCATAGCCTCATGCTTCTGTATGCCTTCTTGGAAAACAACACAGGGGCTGCCCATGGTTAAATACTGGCCCGCTTGAAGCCCTTCTCTTGTAAGTCCTCAAGTTTTACCAATAAGTCAGAAATATCTACGAGATCCATCCAAAATGCTGCTATAGAAATCAGTTCCATTCCCAGTTAAAGGTCGATGTAGAGGTCTACCTCCCTAGTGTGATGATTCCCAAGAACATTTATAGTAATTATGTCTTCATAAACATCCACCACTACCAGAAAACATCAGATCTTCTTTTTCTGTCATACAAAGGGTGGGGATATCTAACTGATGAGTGATTGTTGCACCCTCCTCTGAGAAAGTATTCCCTATACAACTAGAGTTCCCTTCTCACCGGTGAAGGAAAACCTAGTCCGAGATTCATGGAGACACCACACTCAGAAACTAATACATTCGATTTAGGCATAAAATATATATAATCGGTCTATACCCAAGATGAAGTTATAAGGACTTGAAGCGTCTACTATGAGATCCCAGCCAATTCTCTCACCTCCTAGAGTATGCACACACAACCGACACCAGTGTGTTATTGTCGAATCTTTTATCGTAGGAGTACCTAATCATAAGGATCGAGAAAACAGATCCACTAGAATCTTCAAGCCTCGAATGTGGTCCATGGATAGAAATAGTGACTAGAACCTGTGTCTATATGAACTGATGCTATAGTGGAGAATACAATGATCATACCAATAATCGCCTCTAAATTGTTATGGTCATTGAACTCAACTTCCTAAAGCTGGTCTGGTGATTTTGTATACACTCCATGAGGACGGTGTGGAAAAACTAGGGGTGGTGGTGGTAGTACCTCAAAGCATCAACCACCACCTATTACATGACCTACTCCCCTACCACGTATGTCACCTAGAGGACCTCTTCGCTTGAACCTCTACCTATACCATGGCAGTCCCTCAACCTTCTGTTGATTGTCAGTGCAACAGGTCAGGTAGTCACACTCCATGACTCTCTTCCCGTAGCACATGTATCACGCCATGCTTATATATTAACCCCCACTTCCCTGGTGTTATTTCACCACTGATCCTATTTCATTGGGTCTCCTCTAGATGAGCTGGCCTGTATGGACCTCTACTTCATCTTTCAGATGACCTCCAAAAATGACTCGACATCCTTTCACCATGTGCTTGCTCTGACCAGTGGTGCCCAAACTATGAGGAAGATCTCAACTATAAGAGAATGATTTAGCAATACATTCTGATTGTGGAAGCAACTATAACTCATAGACTATCTTATCACTCATCGAAGTTCCAGCTCAAAGGTATGGGACCTGAATAAAGGATTGTGCACGATGTTCATATAGTAGTAGGAGCGGACTTTAAACCTCTAAGAGTACTCAGCCCCTGACATGTTTCCCTACTCTAGGTGAAGAATCTCTTGTATGTACACTGAGCATAAGGTCACAAATAATAACTCCTACTAGAAATACTGCTCAAAGTCATCCCATGAGAGGGTCACCTCAGCTAGAGTCTGAATCTTCATGCTCCACCATCTCCCAACCAAACCCTGAAGGAGGCTCATATCTAAGATCCCAATCTGTTTGAGGGCGTCCTCACTATAAAGAAGACATGTGTCACTACCCTCAATTAGTCCTCAATGACCTAAGGATATTTCTCTCCACTAAACCATAGATGTCTATGTCTTAGAAACACATGAAAGGTGATGATCCTTCATGTGTTCTCTACTGGTAATGCAAGAATTAGCTACAAATAATTGGGTGGTGGTAACATTGTTGCAGCACACGGTGGGTAAATCTATAGAAATGGTCCCTGAACTGATGCATCATCGCTAGGAAAGTTGTCCTCATGACAAATTATTATAATATAAGAAGGTTATCCATGTGGATTCATCCTAAAATATATCATGATGGAACATGGTAAAAGGATTATACCCTGTTTACAGACTATTATTATGTGGAAAAAATAAATACATTTATGATTCTTGCAACCAATGTTCTTATGTATAGAGCTAAAAAGTAGAATTAAATGTTTTTATGTATGGATACGTAGGCCCCCAAAACCATGCCGTACAACCTGAATCTATATGTTGAACTCAAAACATTTACCACTTTTTCACAAAAACCAAAAAACCGACTCTCGATCATTGTGGTGGAACCGAACACCATTGATACAACTTCATTACGAACCTCACTCGGGGCTTGTGTCTTGGCTTCCCCATGCCCCCTCCTAATGTATATGGGTTTCCGACTTGCATAGAAGGTGTCATTCGGCAAGGGGGAGGAATTTTATTGAGTACCAATAAACACATAAAAACAAACATAGTCCATGAACACTGGGAAAGAGTCCATTAATGAAACTAAACAACCAAAATGTCTAATGGTAAAACTGAGGTAAATGGGCCAGAATAAAAAAAATACAGTTACAACAAGAGAATGTAAAATATTGGGTTCAATCCCACCACTAAAAACCCACATGATGGGTAATTATAGTGTACCTTCTGGAAGCCATAGAAGCATATCCTTCACACAGGATCTCACTGGGCACTGCCTGGTCCAAGGACACCATGTCCACCACTAATTTTTGGTCAACTACAATAGACACAACACATGTGAGCGATGCCCATTATGTGGTGAGTACAGAATAATAGGGACACAAAACCAACAAGGAAAGACCATAACGAAATCACATGAATACCATAAAACATGATCATGAAGAATGATCACAAAGTAAGACAGCTCTAACCTGATATAAACTAGAGTAGTGAATGTAATACTATTAGTCGCATTAATGAAAACCATGGTTTGTTCGAGTAATTATCCACAATGATTAATGTGTGTATACTAGGTCTCACAACCCGCTCCACACCATGGGAATGTCGGGTCACACATAACCACATCCCCTTAACCAATAAAAGTTTTGGTATAAATCCTTGATTCTTACCATGGGTATGTTGAGTCACACAAATCTGTACCCCACCATTGGCATGTCGGATCTCATAATGCCTCTCCCCACTTTGGCCATCATACTATGGTACTCCCACAGTCGAGTACTGTTGGAATACCTGGTCACACAGAGATGTTCCCCACTATGGGCCTTCCAGGTGCAACTGATCCACATTCCACTAGTCCATCTTAGATAATCTACATATGGTGATTTTTTATCAATACTTAGGTGTCATTCAGTCGTAGGATATCTACACACATTGTTCTTGTTTCTGGGAGAAAAAATCCTGAAACCATTCATCATATTTTAACTTCCATGAATGCCTCCATATATAATTCTAGAAGATATGCCACATCGTGATGGTTTCAATGCCGCAAATGGATCTTCAATTCAATAAACTATATGAAAGATATTTTCATTTTATTATATAGGGTTTAGTTGTTTCTAGGCCCATTCTGACCCGACAAACCCAGTCTACAGGGACCACATGACCTAGTTTGATTCAATGGGATTCACCCAACTGTTTGTAGTCTTGACTGATCAGGTCCAATAGGTCTCACTCGAACCAGACCAGTTCGGCCGCGGGTCTAGCACGTCGGGTTGCCCGACCCCGAACCAATGAAGAAGCTTTATTCTTAGCCAAGACACCAAGCGGCCTGACGATACTTCGCTGACACAACATGCCAAAGCAGACATGTTTTATTTCTAGCCAGGGCTATATAACGGGCCGGTTGGTGTTCTCTGGTCGGGCCTGCCGCCGGCTGTCTAGATCCCTCTGCTCAACCCACTTACATGGGCCGAGTATTCTCTAGCACGAACTCCTTAGGGAATCCATTTTGGTGCACTACTGTAAAGACCCGTAAAATTCAAGGGAAATTTTTTCTTAATTTTCTTTGGAATTTTACAAGAACGCGGTTTCTGACGGCACCTGATTCCGAGGCCCGGAGTGCCCGGAATCAATTTCCAAAGTTTGGCTCAGGTACGTTCAGTGAACGAACGAGTGGGAATTTCTAACTTTTGATCCGGTGCTCGGAATTGAAATCTGAGGACACCGATGAGCTCGCAGTGCCGATATTCGCTTAAGAAGACCTTTTCCGAGGTTGCGTTTTATTCGGAATGAAAGTTAGTTTTGAGAAAAATTATAAGAAGTTAAATAAAAATGTGGAAACACTTTTTATTTTTCACTTAATGGTTAACTTCTCCCAAAGGGTGTTAGGGGTGGGACCCACACCCACTTAATCTCCCTTGATAGGATTAAGTGTGGTGGGGCCCACACGAACCCTAACTCTTCACCTTATTTTTTTAAAAAACTCCTTTAAACTCCTCTTTTAATGAACTTGACAACTTAGGTTATTAAATGGGTTGAGTTGTTTAATTTCAAACCTTTGAATTTCAAAATGGTTTGGTTGAGTAAATAAAATAAGACTTTAGCTTATTTTATTTTTGTTAGAATTCTCTAGCCACCTTGAGAGAATTTGGAGCTTTCTTCTTCTTCTTCAAACTTTGACGAAGAATGCGAAGAACCTTCGAACATCGACGAAGAACTCCACGTTCTCGGGAACCGTCTTCCGCGACGCCATACCCGCGACACGGACGACGTCTCCTTCCGCGTCATCTCTTTCGCGACGGTTTCCCGCGACGAAATCGCCGTCAAAAGGGCTTCGAATCCTCACTTCACGACGTCGGCGTCCTTTTCCCGCGACGCCGACCACCGCGACGCTCGTCTTCAGTGGATCGTTGACGAACATCGTTCTTGAAACCGAGGTAGGGGTTTGATGTTTTTTATTTAATCTTTTCCGTTCTTGGTTCTAGCTTGACAAATCTTGAGGATAAATGATTATGTGCTATCATCTAACGAGAGGGGGGCCGGACCGCACAAACACGGCCGAAACCCCCTCCTTTGTTCTTGAATGTTTCTTGCGGATGAAACGTGATTGCGTGGTGCCGTCGCACCACGCAGATATCTTTCGACAAATATTGCGTGGCACCGTCGCACCGCGCCGTTGAAAGATTTCTCAATAACGCGACACCGTCGCGCCGCGTCGAAGGAAACCGAAGGCGCCGCGGACGGAGCGGGGCCGCGGCGGAGGGGCGCTGTGCCGTTGCATCGCGCCGGACGACGAAGGTCGCGGTCGGTTCCGAGCCGCGGCGGAACGGGAAGACCGGCGGCCAGCCGGGCCGCCGGTGTCGGAAGCCAGATGGGGGACCGGTCTTGCCTGTCCCGTTGAGGAAGAACCGGCCGGCCAGGTCGGGCCGGCCGGAAGGGAGAAGAACCGGGGGAATTAATTCCCCCGGCTGGCCAAAACCGGCCCCCCATAATGGGGGGGGGGGGGCAGCGCCCCCCCCCATTTCTTTTTTTTTAAAAGCAGGCCCCCTCACGTGGGGGTCCGTTGTTTATCAAAGGCGTGGCATGATGCCACGCCGCCAGAGGGAAGAGGCGGGGGCTTTGCCCCCCCGCGCGTGGCACCCGAGCGGCGACCAGGCCGCGCCGCTGCCGGCCGCGCCGCGCCGCCGTGCCGGACCGCACCGCCGCGCCGGGCCACGCCGCCGGCCGGGCCGGGTCGGGTCGACCTGGTTCGGGCCGACCCGGGGGGGGGGGGGGGGGGGGGGGGGTCGGCCCGGACCCGGACCCCCCGTTTTCGAATTGACTTCGGTCTTTTTCCCATAACTTGAGCTACGGACCTCCGATCGACGAACCGTCAGCGGCGATGCGATCCTTGGATCGAGACGGTCGATTCGGTATATCGCACTCAAAGTTTCAGAATACTTTGATTTCGGCCGGGTTGGTTCGTACACGAAACCAACCGGGCCCTCAGAGCGGAAACGCTCATATCTTGAGCTACGGACGACCGATTGACGTGTCGTCAGCTTTGTTGTGTTCCTCTTAGTGAGATGGATCTTTTGGCATACTCTGCCCGAGGTTTGGACGCAGGTGGAGTACGGTCGGGTTGGTTTTACATTAAAAACCAACCGGGCCCCTGGGACAAAAAAGCCAATAACTCTCAGACCGGGCGTCCGATTGACGCGCCGTCTGCGGCGTTGAGTTCCTGTTGACGATACAGAACTTTTGGATACATCAACTCTGGGCTATGTGACAGTTGATGTATCAGCCTCTCGGCTCGTGGAGCGGACCCTCCCGAATGAGCTTGCTGTGTGCGGGAACCCCAGTGCTGGCTGCGACTGTGACTGCTACTGCTACTGCTGCTACTACTGTGACTGCGACGACGACAGTACAAAGATCCTTGGTGGATTCGACGACGACTACAGCACTCAGCGATCCTACGTGGATCAGTGCTACAGGTCCTGTGTGGGCCCGATCCTGTGTGGGTCATTGCGGGGGTTAGTTACCTATCGATCCTTCGTGGGTCTGACGACTTAGATGGATCAGAGATCATCTTTATCGTCTTTCGAAGAAGTATACCTGTGTGGGCTGAATCCTGTTACTTTCCTGTGTGGATTGTGTTGTGCTATCCTGTGTGGATCTCGTTTTTCTTTCCTGTGTGGAATACGTATACTTTCCTGTGTGGACTGAGTTGTACTTGGGCTCGGAGGTTGGAGCCTATTGGAATTGATGACTTAGGTATATGTGTGGGCATATACCTAAGCAGTGTCGGTTGTTACTTCGTGTTTGTATCTTCCTTTGTGGTTTATCCTTTGTGGATTTTGGGAGTCCTTCAGGGGTCTCGGGGTCCCTACTGAGTAGCTTATACTCACCCCTGCACGGGCTATGCCCGCACTACGTTGTGTTGGTTGCAGACGACGGACAGCGTTGATCGTGGCTGAGGCTTGCAGAGCAGAACGGTACCTGGAGGTGGACCACTGGGCAGGACGTGTCCGGAGCGGACGGCGGGACCCGAGGAGCAGTGGAGCTATCTGTACCCACCCTTCAGGTGGGATTTCCAGTGGACTGCTCGGTGTAGTGGCTTTTACTTTACAGTTGTTGTTTTCCCTTTCGAGTTGTACTTTATTTTCAGTTTGGGTTTGTATACTGGCCCATTTACTTTTCTGCACTTTCAGTTGTACTCTGTTCTTACTTAGTGTTTACTTTTTCGCTTGCATACTCTATGGTTCTTGTTTACTTTACAAAGGCAATGCCTTCCCTTTTTACCGGGATTTACGTCTTGGTGCTAGTCGCCAGCCCCTGGCCTATGGAAGGCGGGCTTCGGGTAGTCATGGCACGGGCCCCGAGGATGGGTCGTGACAAATTGGTATCAGAGGAGTTCGGTTCTACCGCGAACTCTGATCTTTTCTATGTGAAGTAATAATGTTTAGCGTATTGAGTGTGGTTATCAGTCTAGGGAGTCCAGTGTTGGTGCGGCGGCCGACGTATCCGTACACCAGGACCCTGACTACTGATTTCTGACTTAATGCACGAAAACATTGATTGCATGTGTGTTTCAAAGTTTTCTTTGTGATTACTTTATATCAGCTCACCAGGTATACTGTTCTGACCGTGGCGCACCTGTTTCCTTTTCAGGATGGCCCCACGACGGCAGCCAACTAGGGTTCCGAGAGTCGAGCGTGACGACAGCCCACCGAGCGACGAGGCCTCGGTGCAGGGCCCTTTGTCAGCAGTGGCACCGGCGGTAGCTCTACCCGCCGAGCCACCGATGCTTCCAGCACCAGCCGCGGACGATGCACGTCGCCTTGGAGCTCTGCACGAGTTCCAGTGCCAGCGACCGCCTAGGTTCCGTGGGGAGACGGACCCCCAGGCAGCAGAGGACTGGCTGGAGGCAGTGGTACGAGTTTTTAGGCTAGTGAGGACACCTGCAGACCTCATGGTGATCCTCGCTGCGAGCCTACTGCACGCAGCAGCGGGCCGATGGTGGAGCTTGATGCTCCAGGTGCATGATGAGGCATCTCTTCTATGGACGGACTTTGAGAGCCTCTTCCGCTCAGAGTTCGTCCCAGCCACCCTTCGTGCAGTGCGTATCTAGGAGCTTCTTCAGCTGCGGTAGGGCAGCATGACGGTCGCTCAGTACTCGGCGAGATTTACCGATCTCTCGCGCTACTCGACTGACATGGTACGGGACCCATTCTTCTGGGCTCGGTCCTTCAAGCAGGGTTTGAGACATGAGATCAGGGCATCGCTGATCTCCCTCAGCATACCGACTCAGACAGGAGTACTAGAGTGGGCCCTTTTGATCGAGAGGTTCCTTGCTAAGTCTACACCAGCACCGAGACCCACCACAGGGCGGCATGTGGCAGAGTCTTCCGCGGCAGGCAGTCGATGGATGACTCAGGGGTCCAGGCAGACCAGACCTTCAGGAAGACGACCTCAGGACACTGTCTCAGCAGTGCGAAGCACACAGCGCGGAACCAGTCTTTCGAGAGGCAGACAGTGCTACTCGTGCGGCGGGCAGGGCCACATGGCTCGTGACTGCCCGACCCGCCGTATCGAGGAGCAGTAGACGGTTGAGGGACCACCGAGGCAGAGGCATAGGGTCGACCGTGGCGGTCCGCAGGGAGGAGGCGGACGAGGCAGAGGAGCTGGCCGAGCAGCAGGTGGTGGGCGACGCTTTGAGGCTCTGCCGCCACCACCACCACCAGGAGGTCCACCCCGACCACATGGAGCAGGCGGGCAGAGACAGGCACAGCTCCAGGCAGTAGAGGCCTACGACCACAGCGCGCCAGAGATGATTCGAGGTACTATCTGTGTCTATTCCACCCTTACTTCAGTACTTATAGACACAGGAGCGAGTCACTCTTTCATAGCCGTTTCCCTTGTTCGGAGCTCGGAGATTCCGACAGAGCCGTTGGCTCGATCCTTACGGCTAGAGACTCCTACGGGAGCAGACTCGACGATTACGCACTGGTGTCGGCAGTGTGAGCTTACTCTAGGAGGCGAGAGCTTCGGCTAGGATCTTCTTGTAGTAGCATCGATGCCTTACGACGTCATCTTAGGCATGGACTGGCTATCTATAGTCCATGCACAGATTGACTGTTTTAGGCACAAGGTGCGATGAGTACGCATCGACGGGAGCAGGTTCACCTTCACCGGCGAGAAGGGAGCCTTTGCAGCACAGGATGGACTTCTGTGGAGGAGAGGACAGCCCATCACTCATCAGTTGGCTAACCTCATCCTTGGAGCAGTTGACGTGCGGAGTCCTGGTTTTCCTACAGTGGTGGATCAGTTTGCGGATGTTTTTCCCGACGACGTTTCAGGGCTACCTCCTCGCAGAGAGGTATACTTTTATATTGACCTGTACCCCGGGACATCCCCGATATCCACTCCAGCATATCGGATGGCCCCCGCCGAGTTTCGAGAGCTACGGGTACAGTTGGAGGATTTGCAGGGCAAGGGGTTCATCTGACCCAGTGTTTCACCCTGGGCTTCCCCGATATTGTTCGCCAAGAAGGCGGACGAGAGCTTGCGACTTTGTGTTGACTATCGTCGCCTGAACCAGGTGATGGTGAGGAACAAGTATTCGCTATCGAGGATTGATGAACTCTTTGATCAGCTCAAGGGAGCACGGTGGTTCTCGAAGATAGACCTCAGGTCAGGCTATCATCAGCTCAGAGTCAGAGACGAGGACGTGCAGAAGACGGCCTTCAGATGTCGGTATGGACACTATGAGTTCTTCGTTATGCCTTTCGGCATAACCAATGCTCCAGTAGTGTTCATGTCCCTCATGAACAGGATCTCTCAGCCATACCTCGACCGATTTGTCGTGGTCTTCATTGACGACATTCTGATTTACACTACGACTGAGGAGGAGCACGCCTATCACTTGCGAGTTGTACTAGACACACTCCGAGAGCACCAGCATTATGGTAAGCTCTTGAAGTGCCAGTTCTGGATACGTGAGGTCCACTTCTTGGGACACGTTATCTCTGAGGCGGGAGTTGCAGTGGATCCTGCGAAGATCGAGGCTGTGTTAGCATGGGAGCCACCCAGGAGCGTGACTAAGGTTCAGAGTTTCTTGGGACTAGCTAGATACTATCGGAGAT
Source organism: Viscum album (assembly GCA_963277665.1). Taxonomy (NCBI): domain Eukaryota; kingdom Viridiplantae; phylum Streptophyta; class Magnoliopsida; order Santalales; family Viscaceae; genus Viscum; species Viscum album. Next base: position 592,845,095 of record OY728162.1, on the reverse strand, counting down.
TCGTGCCAGACTTCTCTAGAGTTGCGGCACCACTCACAGCTTTGACGAAGAAGGGGAAACCCTTCGTGTGGTCAGACAGATGTCAGTAGAGCTTCCAGGAGCTGAGACAGAGATTGACCAGCGCACCTATCTTGAGGTTGCCTGAGGAGGGAGTAGGGTACGTAGTCTACTGTGATGCATCAAGGACCGGACTCGGATGTGTTCTGATGCAGGAGCGGGAAGTGGTCGCCTATGGATCACGTCAGTTGAGGCTGCATGAGCAGAACTACACTACCCATGACCTGGAGTTAGCAGCAGTGGTCTTCGCTCTGAAGACATGGTGACATTACCTGATGGGAGAGCGCTTTACAGTCTTTTCTGATCATCAGAGTCTCAGGTATATCTTCTGGCAGAAGGACCTGAACCTGAGACAGCGGCGATGGCTCGAGTTCCTCCAGGACTATGACTTTGAGATAGTCTATACTCCTGGGAAGGGGAACGTAGTAGCTGATTCCCTCAGCAGGAGGACGGGCATTCAGCTACTTGAGGAGGCGACGGAGCAGCTAGCCTCTTTGCAGATATCCTTCATGGATAGAGATGGAGCAGCCTTCCTTCAGTCTCTCACAGTCACCACTCCACTACTGCAGCGGGTCAGAGAGGCACAGCATGAGGACGCTGACTGTGAGACACGGCGTGCACAGATATCCTCGGGACAGGCACCTGATGGTTTCTTCCTTGGAGCAGAGCACGACATCCTTTTCAGAGGACGTACCATGGTACCAGTCGCTTTGAGAGAGGAGGTGCTGAGAGAGTTTCACACTTCTCCTTTGGTGGTACATCCAGGAGTGGCGAAGATGTACCAGGATCTCAGACGACAGCACTGGTGGCCGGGCATGAAGAAGGCTATAGCAGAGTTCGTTTCTCGATGCCTCACCTGCCAGCAGGTGAAGGCAGAGCATCAGGTACCAGTAGGCTTGGTACAGCCCTTGGAGGTTCCGGAGTGGAAGTGGGACGGTATATCTATGGACTTTGTGACTGGACTTCCACGCACTTCCAGAGGTCACGACTCCATTTTGGTGATTGTTGACCGACTCACCAAGTCGGCACACTTCTTACCCATCAGAGAGCAGGGCTCAATGGAGAGCTTGGGGTGTCTCTATGTTCAGGAGATTGTGCGGCTCCACGGTGTTCCATCATCTGTCGTCTCCGATCGAGATGCTCGCTTTACTTCCCGGCATTGGAAGGGGTTACAGGAGGCGTTCGGGACGCAGCTACGTCTGAGCACAACCTTTCACCCTCAGACGGATGGTCAGACGGAGAGGACCATTCAGACTCTCGAGGACATGCTCCGCACATGTGTCCTCGACTTTATTCGTAGCTGGGAGGATCACCTACCCTTGTCGTAGTTTGCGTACAACAACAGCTACCACTCCACCATCGGGATGGCACTGTACAAGGCGTTGTACGACCGACCTTGTAGATCTCCTTTGTGCTGGACAGACCCTGGGGAGTCAGCACTTGTGGGACCGGAGATGGTCCAGACCATGACAGAGAAGGTCCAGGTCATCCAGGAGCGGATGAGGACAACTCAGAGCCGGCAGAAGTCATACGCTGACAGGAGGCGGAGGCTACTAGAGTTCGAGGATGGGGACCACGTCTTCTTGCGGGTCTCACCTCGACGTGGTATACGGAGATTTGGCCGAGGCGGAAAGTTATCTCCATGCTTCATCGGACCCTTCCAGGTCCTCTGCAGGATTGGCGAGGTGGCTTATCGCCTGGATCTACCACCTCAGTTGCACCGGGTGCACGACGTCTTCCACGTGTCTCAGCTGAGGAGATACGTGCACGACCCGACGCACATCATTGACCATGGGGAGCTTGACGTTGACGATGGGGCGACTTTTACGGAGGTCCCGGTGGAGATAGAGGATCGACAGGAGCGGGTCCTACGTGGGCGATCGATTCCTCTTGTGCGCATCAGATGGCAGCACGGGAACCTCCAGAAGAGCACATGGGAGCGGGAGGCTCAGATGCGTGCTCAGTACCCTCATTTGTTTCCCTAGTTTTGATGTATCTTTACGGGGACGTAAAGCCCTGAGGTGGGAGTAATGTAAAGACCCGTAAAATTCAAAGGAAATTTTTTCTTAATTTTCTTTGGAATTTTACAAGAACGCGGTTTCTGACGGCACCTGATTCTGAGGCCCGGAGTGCCCGGAATCAATTTCTGAAGTTTGGCTCGGGTACGTTCAGTGAACGAACGAGCGGGAATTTCTAACTTTTGATCCGGTGCTCGAAATTGAAATCCGAGGACACCGATGAGCTCGCAGCGCCGATATTCGCTTAAGAAGACCTTTTCCGAGGTTGCGTTTTATTCGGAATGAAAGTTAGTTTTGGGAAAAATTATAAGAAGTTAAATAAAAATGTGGAAACACTTTTTATTTTTAACTTGTTGGTTAACTTCTCCCAAAGGGAGTTAGGGGTGGGACCCACACCCACTTAATCTCCCTTGAGAGGATTAAGTGTGGTGGGGCCCACACGAACCCTAACTCTTCACCTTCTTTTTTTAAAAAACTCCTTTAAACTCCTCTTTTAATGAACTTGACAACTTAGGTTATTAAATGGGTTGAGTTGTTTAATTTCAAACCTTTGAATTTCAAAATGGTTTGGTTGAGTAAATAAAATAAGACTTTAGCTTATTTTATTTTGGTTAGAATTCTCTAGCCACCTTGAGAGAATTTGGAGCTTTCTTCTTCTTCTTCAAACATTGACGAAGAACGCGAAGAACCTTCGAACATCGACGAAGAACTCCACGTTCTCGGGAACCGTCATCCGCGACGCCATACCCGCGACACCGACGACGTCTCCTTCCACGTCATCTCTTCCGCGACGGTTTTCCGCGACGAAATCGCCGTCAAAAGAGCTTCGAATCCTCGCTTCACGACGTCGACGTCCTTTTCCCGCGACGCCGACCACCGCGACGCTCGTCTTCCGCGGATCGTTGACGAAGATCGTTCTTGAAACCGAGGTAGGGGTTTGATGTTGTTTATTTAATCTTTTCTGTTCTTGGTTCTAGCTTGACAAATCTTGAGGATAAATGATTATGTGCTATCATCTAACGAGAGGGGGGGCGGACCGCACAAACACGGCCGAAACCCCCTCCTTTGTTCTTGAATGTTTCTTGCGGATGAAACGTGATGGCGTGGTGCTGTCGCACCACGCAGATATCATTCAACAAATATTGTGTGGCGCCGTCGCGCCGCGCCGTGGAAAGATTTATCAAGAACGTGACGCCGTCGAGCCGTGTCGAAGGAAACCGAAGGCGCCGCGGCCGGAGCGGGGCCGCGGCGGAGGGGCGCAGTGTCGTTGCATCACGCCGGACGACGAAGGCCGCGGCCGGTTCCGGGTCGCGGCAGAACGGGAAGACCGGCGGCCAGCCGGGCCGCCGGTGTCGGAAGCCGAAAGGGGGACCGGCCTTGCCAGTCCCGTTGAGGAAGAACCGGCCGGCCAGGTCGGGCCGGCCAGAAGGGAGAAGAACCGGGGGAATTAATTCCCCCGGCTGGCCAAAACCGGCCCCCCATAATGGGGGGGGGGGGGCAGTTACCCAAAGGGGGGGGGAGCGCCCCCCCCCCCCCCCCCCCCGTTTTTTTTTTAAAGAAGGCCCCCTCACGTGGGGGGCGTTGTTTGTCAAAGGCGCAGCATGATGTCGCGCCGCCAGAGGGAAGAGGCAGGGGATTTGCCCCCCCGCGCGTGGCACCCGAGCGGTGCCCAGGCCGCGCCGCTGCCGGCCGGGCCGCGCCGCCGCGCCGGACCGCGCCGCCGGCCGGGCCGGGTCGGCCCGGACCCGGACCCCCCGTTTTCGAATCGACTTCGGTCTTTTGCCCATAACTTGAGCTACAGACCTCCGATCGACGAACCGTCAGCGGCGATGAGATCCTTGGATCGAGACGGTCCATTCGGTTTATCACACTCAAAGTTTCGGAATACTTTGAGTTCAGCCGGGATGCTTCGTACACGAAACCAACCGGGCCCTCGGAGCGGAAACACTCATATCTTGAGCTACAGACGTCCGATTGACGTGCCGTCAGGTTTTTTGTGTTCCTCTTAGTGAGACGGATCTTTTGTCATACTCCGCCCGAGCTTTGGACGCAGGTGGAGTACGGTCGGGTTGGTTTTACCTTAAAAACCAACAGGGCCCCTGGGACGAAAAAACCATTAACTCTCAGACCGGGCGTCCAATTGACGCGCCGTCTGCGGTGTTGAGTTCCTGTTGACGATACAGAACTTTTGGATACATCGACTCTGGGCTATGTGATAGTTGATGTATCAGCCTCTCGGCTCGTGGAGCGGACCCTCCCGAACGAGCTTGCTTTGTGCGGGAACCCTAGTGCTGGCTGCGACTGTGACTGCTACTGCTACCGCTACTACTACTGTGACTACGACGACGACAGTACAGAGATCCTTGGTGGATTCGACGACGACTATAGCACTCAGCGATCCTACGTGGATCAGTGCTACAGGTCCTGTGTGGGCCCGATCTTGTGTGGGTCTGATCTTGTGTGGGTCATTGCGCTCAGCGGTCCTGTGTGAACCAGCGCCTACAGGTCCTGTGTGGGCCTGATCCTTTGTGGGTCATTGCGGGGGTTAGATACCTATCGATCCTTCGTGGGTCCGACGACTTAGATGGATCAGAGATCATCTTAATCGTCTTTCGAAGTAGTATACCTGTGTGAGCTGAATCCTGTTACTTTCCTGTGTGGATTGTGTTGTGCTATCCTGTGTGGATCTCGTTTTGCTTTCCTGTTGGAATACGTATACTTTTCTATGTGGATTGAGTTGTACTTGGGCTCGGAGGTTGGAGCGTATTGGAATTGATGACTTAGGTATATGTATGGGCATATACCTAAGCAGTGTCGGTTGTTACTTCGTGTTTGTATCTTCCATTGTGGTTTATCCTTTGTGGATTTTGGGAGACCTTCAGGGGTCTCGGGGTCCCTACTGAGTAGCTTATACTCACCCCTGCACGGGCTATGCCCGCATTACATTGTGTTGGTTGCAGACGACAGACAGTGTTGATCGTGGCTGAGGCTTGCAGAGCAGAACGGTACCTGGAGGTGGACCACTGGGCAGGACGTGCCCGGAGCGGACGGCGGGACCCGAGGAGCAGTGGAGCTATCTGTACCCACCCTTCAGGTGGGATTTTCAGTGGACAGCTCGGTGTAGCGTCTTTTACTTTACAGTTGCTGTTTTCCCTTTCGATTTGTACTTTACTTTCAGTTTGAGTTTGTATACTAGCCCATTTACTTTTCCGCACTTTCAGTTGTACTCTGTTCTTACTTAGTGTTTACTTTTCCACTTGCTTACTCTGTGGTGCTTGTTTACTTTACAAAGGCAATGCCTTCCCTTTTTACCAGGATTTACGCATTGGTGCTAGTCGCCAGCCTTTGGCCTATGGAAGGCGGGCTTGGGGTAGTCACGGCACGGGCCCTGAGGACGGGTCGTGACAACTGCGTCTGACTGGGCTAGCCACACTGCAAGTTTGCACGATGTCCAGTGACCACATTCCTATAGGGTGTTGCGGCCCGTTAGCGCATGCTGCCCGATCTGACTCCGCCATTTTTCCCAATCCCCGATCCTCCAGCTATAGCCTCAAGTGTCGGCACCTCCTGGTGCCTCGCAGAAGCACGAGTTGATTATAGCTACCGCTTCTAACTAGTATTCATGGTGTGTTGACACCCACTTGTGGCCATCACTACAGGCCATGGCAGGCATTCACCAGTGCCAGAAGGTTCTTCAACGAACCATCGTGTTTGCTTCAATGGTCTGTTCTTCATGCTGCTTACGCCTACAGCCACTAGGGGGTTCCATCATCCCTCTAATGTCTTCAAATCCTCCTTTTAATCATTTCGAAGATGTTTCCACAAGGAATTCACTAAAACAAACATGTAGGAGGGCCTCAATCCTTGTTTGTGTTTTCCCACATATTTCACCTTAGAGGATTAAAAACATCGGATAAAAGTTATAACTTCTTTCAGAATTTATCAATCATGATTCACAAATCCCAACAAAAAAGAAACCCTCCCCAAAGCACAAGTGATCCTCAGATCAACCTATTTTTGGGTTGATCTACATTACTTGTTTTGGAATAATGAATACTGATATTAAAATAAAACAACACCTAACTCATCAGAGTTCATCGTTGAAGTAATCTGTCTATAGGGATTCTAGTTCCATTGGAATACGACTCTCCCTAGTCTAGTTATTCGAGGTAGTTTGATGATTTTGGAGACTCACTGGTTTTCTTCGTTCATCATTGGAGAGAATTATCATCATATGTTAATGACTAAAATTACACCCTTTGATCTTGATTTCTCTAATGTGTTATCCCATTAAAAGAAAACACATATCATCATTTCTGTTATGTGGCGTCATCGCGTCCTTATTCTTTTTATTTATGAAACATCGTGTCTATTATTCATCATTTAATGTGTCGTTATGCTTCATGGTCACAAATCATTAATGATCATTAATTAATGTGAATTGTCCTCACATTAACGCTACACCCCAACATCATCGTTCCACTGCCTAGCAGATTGAAAAAACTAATAAAATAACTTTTAATGTTATATAAATGTTTCAAAAAAGTCAGAAAATTATCATTTGTTGTCTACCCTTGCTGGTCAATGTTGGGTCCATTTTATGTGAGTCCCACCATTCTGAGTTCAATGGTTCCCTCGTATTATTGATCCAAGAACTAGTTTATTATTTATAAAAACCTGCAAACCCAATTATTTATATGAACAAATACAAAGTTGAAAATTCTATTCTGGGCTCACCAGGCCTCAGAATCAGGTCATGTCTGTGCATTTGGGCATGAAATAATCCCATATATTTTAGAAAAAAATCATTACATGGAATTTCTAGGACAATAGACTGTAGTCCCATGGGCAAGTTATGTATTGTACACATTATTTATGTCATAATACACACGTTAAATTTTGCAGTGTGTACCTATTTTAATGGTTGGGATGTATACGACAGTTTTGATTACCATATATGGTGTGTAATTATTCAATTGTCGCACATGTGAACAATGATGTTATTGTTATTTAGAATGTATCACATGATGTGTACAAAAGCTATAGACCATGTGGTTTGTTTATAATGTTAAATTTAATTCCCATTTAATATAATTTAGAAACATTGTGAAAATATGAGATTGACATGTACTATGTGAGAATGAGTATGATCCTCCACATTTATAGCCAACAACACAACCTATAACTCCATCTATCCAATCCCCACACAACATGGATTGAGACAAAATGTGTATTCAATGAAATATATAACTTGATACATGATTTTTATGAAAAATAATTTTCTTTGAGTTATGTTTTGAACATGTTACAATGATGACAATAAAATTTGGGAATTTAATAATTACATGTCACATACATTGACCACACAATTTAGATGAAAATATCATGAAAAATCATGTTGGGATACATGTGATGTACGAAAACTTCACAACATGCTTCCAATCAAAACATCCGTTAGCTAGCATATATCAGATAACAAGGAATTAATGGATAACATATAATAAAACCAAAAATATCCTTATGTGGTTGAATAGAATATATGGATTTTAATTTTCATTTATATTTTGGTCATCTATGTGACACTGAAAAAATATCTGGCTCCCCTAGATGACATTCTAAATTGATATAAATCTTCTCATGACCCCTTCTTGATCGTATTGAGGAGAAAAAATGTACTTTTGAATACAATAGTTTCTTGTAATATAATAGAAAAGTAAAATAATATAAAATTAAAATAAATAAATGTTTTGATAAGAAATTATCAAATAATAAGTTATATATAAGGGAATAATTTTCTATATCCATCTCTTTGGAATTTTTCTATGTTGTAGTGTGAGTTTTGAGGAATTTTCTATGTGCACTTTGAGTTTATATCTATGTAAAGGGTCCCTACATATTGGTGGTAAGTGGGGTGGTGGCCATTGTGAAGCCCTAATTTGATTTATGGGTGTTGTTTGTAAGGATATGGTTTTTGTGTTTGTAAAATGGCTACATTTTTGGGTCATTTTTCATCCATGGGAATTTTGATTTGTTGGGTTAATTTTGGAAAACCACAGATAGTTAAATGCCTAAAGTATCCATTTATGATCAAATGCACTATGGATATTATCATTATAGTAAATTTGGTATGATTGCATTGAAAAATAGTGGTTATAGAGGTACATGACCAATTAGGATCCTAGTTGAAATGATATGTGGTTATAATATAATATGGTGATACCTGGTAGTGATCAATTTTCCCAGATAATTTACCTCTAAGAAAAAGTAATCATGAAAATTCCCAATGATCAAGTAGTTTGACGAGAATGGGTGGGGTATATGATATTTAATTTTAGGTATAATGGATTGGAAATAGTTATTGAGACTCCCCATAATGTATTAATCAATGTGGTGAGATAAAACATTAATGGGGATTGCCATTTTTCATTGTCGGAGGCAATGGTTTCCATTAGGTGGGATATAATAGAACCCCCTATTGTATAGTTCTTGAAGTGGTTTATGTCAATGGTTCTCAAGGTATATTTTAATCATACTGTATAATCATATGGAACTTTTTATTGAATTGGGAGGATATTAGATTTCCATTGATCGAGGGCTCTTCAAGCATTGAGGGATGTCACTACATCAGAAAGGAAACTAGTCAGGCATTCTCTATAAATAATGGATCTTTTTTTAAAAATAATCACTCTCCCTTAAAAATCTTGTTAAACTAGGGATTTCTTAATCTTCTGATACATTCCTCGAGAGTGTAAACCTCTTTGTTTGTTAGGATCACATTTTCTAGTGTTAAGGAACCAATTTTCCCACATCATCTGTCCTATATTTTCATTTACTATTCATTTGGCTCACTAGGATAAATATCATATAATTTATTATAGGGTTCTAGGGTGGTGAAATCTTGGGGTGGTATCCAACGATTTTAGTGGTGGTTGGTCATTGATTATAAAATTATATTTGTTGATTCCATGAAGCATTGTATCCCAGTTTAGGATTAAATACTTATTCATATTTATTTATATGATTGGGAGAGCCATGACATAGATTCTTACTGAGACTGATATGAATTTTCGATAACAACAATATTAAACCTCATAAAAAATTGCAGCATTATACGTGAATTTCAATTTCATGGATTTCTGAATTATTAATTGGTTCATTATTATTATCTAGATAGTTTTTCTATTTTATATGATCACTGTTGTTTCGTAACATGATTGTTGAAACATCAAAAATAAGTAATCCTAGATCTATTTTTTAATCCTTTCATATTATTTTACTAAATTAAATATTTAACATCATCGAAAGAAAATAAACGGTATTATATTCTCATATATATTTTTGGTCTTATCTCTAGAGTATTATTACAATTTTAACTCAGACAACCAAACTAAAAGTCTCTGGGGTTTTTTTTCATGCGGTTGTGGAAGACGGGTTTTGCGCTATAGTGCATCGCTTCGTTTTTTGTTTCCCTTTCTGAAGGGTGGGGATATATTTCATTATATTGCCGAAGTCCTTGGGGGCAGCGCACAAAAGTGTCAAAGCACACAAAAGGGCTGTGGTGTGCAAAGCAGCGTTGAACGTCGCCTTGGGTATGGAAAACAGTTCGTGTTCACAAACGCCTGTTTGACATCCCCATGGGCCCCGAATGGGGTTCGGGCGCGCAAAGGTAAGGTTGACGTCTCCTTGGGGGAAAAAAGGAGGTTGGGATCGCAAATGCCTGTCTGACATCACCTTGGGAGTGGAAAGGGGGTTGGGATCACAAAAGCTAATTTAACATCGCCTTGGGTAGGGAAAGGGAGCCAGACATTCATGATTTTTTGCGCCTGAAGGCCTCTTGTGTGGGTCCACCAATTATTGTGCATGATTGCCTCCCAGTCCCCAAAATCTCCTCTTTCCATCCTAGATTCATTCCTTGATCTTTTATCCACCTGATGCCGCTTTTTTATGAATTTCAGTGTCAACAAATGCCCCCCCTCAGAATCAGAGTTGAAAGATACTCCAAAGGTTAGATTCTGTGGGTACGCTGAAAAATAAGAAAAATTCTTCAGTAGTGCAAAAAAACACATTTTCACCCGCAATCATGTTGTGCATGTGTTGAAGGCATATCAGTGATTTATAAATTCCCCCCTATTCATTAATTTGACTTTTTTCTTCATGACATGTGATTTCCTCTCATGCGTGAAAATATTAATGTTCTACGCCTAAGATTCTTCGGCCAAATCAGCATTTTGCGTGCCGTCCAAATTTTCCACACAAGCCGAAAATATTTCGCAATGCAGAAACATTTGAGTGCCGGTCTTCTTTCTTTCACACCAATTTCATTAAATTTCCAAAATGGCCGCTCAAAAGACAGACGCATAGAGGGAGGCTGTCGTTTCTACATCAAGATCCCAAATGATCACAAACCCTCAGATTATTCATTCGAAAATGGACTTGTTTAATAACCAAATGATTTTCGACCTGCATACACAGGCTCAAAATGATTACATCTTGAGCTGTTTCTTGAGCGGTTTCCGTCTTCTAGAAGATTTTTTGATGCCTAGTTTTGAGATGGTCACACCACAATAAAGGGTGACGCTCGAGGATAGTATTCCCCAATTCAACATTAAGAACAATGGCCATCCTGCTAGTGAAATGCAGAAAAAAATTCATCTATGTCTTAAATCCAAAGACCTTGACAGAAGTGGGAAGCGATCAAGTAACTGAGGAATATCCCTCTATTTATGAATGAACTTTTAAATGCAACATTACTGATGAGATGAAGTGCTGGTAGGAGTGGGATTTCAAATAGTGTGGTAGCTTCACTAATGAATGGGCATGGTCGTACATGTTACATTAGATATTTGAGGAATTCGGGCTAGAGCTGCTGTCTATTGGGATTTCTGAGGCCGTTTGGATGTCCCAATTCCACTTCTACCAATAGCATGACTTGGTTGCAGAGTTTTTCTTTCACTAGTTGTTTGATACCAACAATTTTCACCTCCATCATGTTGATGTGAGAATTAGTCTGTGGAATGTCCATTGAATCTGGGGAATCCCCTTGGATGGTTATTAGTACGATGAGTTCCTCCCGATGGAGAATGTCTGGGGCGATAGGATGTGCACACCGATCCTATCATGGAACCCGCTAGAGATGGCTATAGAGGAGCTCAATATAAAATAAAAACTGAAGGAAATATCCTATTCAAGGTGGTTTAGACTTTTCCTGACCCATGGCAAGGCTATAAAGATGCCAGGCTAAAGGAATCAATGACTGAACACATCTTAGAGGGAAAGTATGATAGTACTAGATAGCTTTAGAGACAGGAGAGTACCGATCGTGGATCATTGGAATTAATGAAGGTCGAGACCCAAATATTATATATGCTAGGTTTCGTGCCACATTCATGAGGGGATGGTTATTTTCAGTGAGTGTCATAGGGATGGGAGTCCACCCAGGGACATTAGTGATGGCTGAGATTATGGAGACAATGTACAAGGATAACAAAGGGGTGCTAGTGTTGTCTAGGAAGTATAGTTTTGTAGGGAGCATCTAGAGGGGATGTACGCCCAGGGGGATATACGGGCCATTCCAGATTCTCCAGGGCTGGGTCACAGCCCAATGTGGTGTGTATGACATCCTGAATTCCATTCACCCCTGGTAACAGAATGCGGCCATCCCTCATGAACATAGCTGGAATTTTCCCATTGACGATCAGGGATGAGGGAATCAAGCTCAAGATCAGCATCCAAACCCACTTCCACTAACACCCATTCCTAACCACGGTCGACCAAATGTTAGATGATGGGTGAGGTCTACTAGAGATGAGGGAGTACCTGCAATGAATTTGGGGAACTGTGTTGGTGGACCGAATTGATGGAAAAATCTTCTGTGAACCGTATGTGTCAACAGGGTTCGCTAGGCAGTTCGGGTGCATGCGGCGGATGCCCAAGATAGTATACAATGATGTTTGGGAAAAGTGGTATCCTGAAATTCTCCACAAACTATGGATTATGTTCATGATGATAGGATTGGGGGATGTCATCACTCATCCCCCACTGATTTCATTGCAAGACTGTCAACAAATTATGCCAAACACTGGACGAGAACATTTGATTAGGCGATTCTTTGGAAACTCATCTGGCAGATCAAGGAAGCTAGTGTGGATCCCAAAGATCAGGACGGTAGATGAGGTGTCATAGGGGGAGGTGAGGCGAAGAACGGGTCTGGAAACTAGCACGACACATGCCGGTACTTCATCGGTACGAGCAGCACAGGCCAAGAATGTGCCTCCACCATCCGGGGAAGGGTTGTTTGATGTACGACCTTGTGGTCCAACTACTGAACTCCAAGGATAGTAACTTAGGTACCTCCTGATGTCTTATAGCGATGTTATCTTCCCTTTTATGTGGTCTTATTGGTGAATGTTGTGAATTTCTATGTCAGCCAAATAGATGTGGTAGTGGTTGATATGCACCGAGCTCGACCTTCTAGACATAGGGCACATGCAGATATCAGAATTGGAAGAAATTCATCATTGAAATGCATACCTGACAGTCATGGATAAGTACACATGACAGTAGGGGCGGTATGAAGTACCGTATCTCCGGGTGAACGTAAGGCTTGGCAAGGAGCATGACATAGAGAAGTTTCCATGTGAGGATGAAAGTGTAGAAGATGGAGTAGAAGAAGAAGGAGGAGGAGGATGAGTAGTAGGAGGAGGTGAAGAAGATGAACATGAGTAACTGGAGTACCAAGTTGATGGTGTTGGTGGAGATGGGACTTCAGAAGCTCCCGCTCACCAACGGAGTTCCTGGGAGACTGGCGAAATCGTCATCTCCAATGTAGAACTGGCAGAGCAGCATGAGCTATGGTTTAAAACTTATACCGGACTTTATCGTTTCATAATCATGACCCGTCAAACAAACACTATTCTATTAAGGAATATATGTGTGAGGTTCCCCAGGAATCCTTCCCAATAGGGGGCACATGTATGCCTATGGAGTCCAGGGAACAACCTCGGTGGCCATTACATAGGACCGAGCATAGTGGGGTGCCGATTTTTTCCGGATTAGGCAACAATGAGACAGAAGAAGTTTCCCCATCCATACCCATTATTCCAGAGTAGTCAAAACCATTTATTGAGTTAACAAGCATGGAAGGATCCCCTGTGGAATTGGTTGACACCTTGACTCCGACATTGGAAACCACTACACTTCGCTCCCGTACGTCCTTTCTCATTGGTTCTCCTCCTTGCAGGAAAACACAACTAATCAAGATACTGATTCCTGATACAGGGATCACGTGGTTGGTGGCATGAAAATTCTTCGAGTCTGGGACATCTGCTGGAGTTGGATGGGAACTGGCCGCATCGACCATTAGATAGGTAACCATTCTAGGTGGACTTACCCAGGTACTCAATGAGACAGAGATTGAAATAATGAATGGTAAAGCTATTGGGGTGTAGTTCTAGCCTGATGAGAGTGATGTCTATGACGAGGTGGAGGTTCCCAAAGAATACCTTGCTATTGAAATCCTCAATGATTTCTTTAAATACCCATCGAAAAACCCCAGATAAATTAATTATTCCCACTCAGATATTTCGGAGGAGAGCCGTATGACACTATAGAAGGCATTGAAGTTCATCAGACACTTTCACATCCAACCACATGCAAAATGGCTAAACCGAATGGGGTCACTCTGCACCTGGCTACACTTGCCCTGCATTTGAGGGGAAGACGCTTGCGATTGTCGTGTAATGATCTGTGATTACCTGGCACAAAAGAAACAGGAGGACAACCGACATTCAGATGTTTCCCAGTTCCATGAGGATTCAAAGAATACTCAGGCCTTCTTGGAGGCGGAGGTGGTCCAACACCTTGAGGAGAAAACTAATTAAAGGGAGGCATTCATTACTAACCAATCTGAGCTCATTGTGCGATTGAAGGCCAAGCTCACAGATTCCCACTAGAAAATAGTGCAGGCGAATAGCCAAATGATTTGTCTCCATACTGAACAACCACTGGAAAATGTCAGGGCTAATGAATTGCACCCTGCTGCTGCTGTCGAAGTGAAGTATCTCTCGAGACAGTAAGCGATGTTGGAGTCCACAAGTCAGAAGGTGACAGTATTAAAGCAGTCCATAAAAAATGTGGATCCTTTGGGGCCCTATTTTTTCTGAACTTTTTAAACTCGTCCATCTTTTTTACATCTATCTTGGAATTGTATGGATGGGCGGACTATTTTTTTGTTTTTTTAATACAATTCAACCACAATCTGGAAGTAAATAGAGATCCATTCTTGAGCTCATGTGGGTCACACCCTATGTGATACATAAGGGATGCTTGCACAATTACTCCATTTGAATGTTGGAGTGAAAATCATACTTCAATCACCTGACTACTAAATGACTCATCCAGGATTCCGAAAATAATGGTGGAGACCTGACTTGAGAATAAAGTCCTCTAAAAAGCTGAACTGTTACTTCCCCAATATGTTATAGGGGACGAGTGGGGTAATTCCAGGGGTGTTAGAATTGATTTGAACATTGGGGAGTGGGATGTGTTAATCATGATGCCCCAAATTCATAAGACTTTATGGATTGAGTGACAATGAAGGTTAACTATTGAGAGCATTCAAAACATAGTATCCATATTGTGTTAGCCTGAAATGGTGACAGAAAAATGAGGGTCATCTGCGGACCAGTTTTGAATCATGGGACCTCTCGCTAATGTCATCCTGGATCCTCAGAAACGATGGACCAAGTCTGTATGTAATCCAATGTGGCATTAGACCAGGCTGTAAAGGGCATCCCTTCACACATGGGAGAGGATGAGGATCCAAATAATAGGCTCACCATGATTGGACATGGAACATGGGAATGATCCTATGAAAATTCCTCAATTTGGGTACTACCTCAATGCATCAGAGTACGAAAAAATACATATCTTGTAGAGGGAGTCGAGTCGCCCTCCAAGGACAAGGGTCACAAGGTTGCACGCTTCCAAAATTAATGGTCGTATGATGGACCATTAAGGGAGGATTTATTTGATGTAATGGGCGCAGGGCGGCGATGTAGGCATACATGATGCAAAATTCCCATAAAGATATCTTAGATTAGGGTCATATAACTTGGAACAGGTTGGGAAAATTCATCTGGGGAACATGGTGCAGCTATTGAAAAACCCAATGTGAATGAAAACCCAAGTGGTATTTGCCGCACCACATGATCCTCAATGATTTTGGGACAAGGGGGATAAAGAGAGGACATGATTTTTGATTCCTAGTTCTGTACTGAGAGACATTGTGTATGGGTGTTCTTACAATTCGCTTGAGGATGAGAATCAAGCTATACAAAGTTCTAAAATAGATTTCGTGCAGTTTAACATCTTGATGAAAGGATGTAGAGTGGTCTTAGTTTATGGTCATAGAGCTCGGACCATGTGGTAGGGAATGTGAGATACACATGGTGAGGTAATTATATAACCTGACATGAATGAGGACTTGGAGTCCAGATCACCATGTGTTCCTTGGGAAGGTTTTAGATCGAGGGGACGAAAATGGATGTTAGGCTGGGCCCGAGACAAAGTGAATGTGCATTCCTATGTATCCCATGTGGATTAAAATTATGCCATATGTTGTTCTTGGGGTGTCACATTAAGAAACCAGTGCTATGGATGATATGGTCGTGCCAGTCTGACCCTCACACTTAAGGATATAGCATTGGATAGATCATATTTGTCCTTTAGGATGAATGTGTGTGTTTTTGGTGAAGCGATGGATCTAGGATAGAACGTCCATGTATCCCAACAAAAATCAAGTTTTATGAAGGAATTGAAAAATGGTATGGTGTGTGATCGATACCAAACATGATGTCCCCTCGAGTGAGGATATCACGGTGCAGTGCCATTTTTCATCGTGCGACCAGGACAATAATGTCACAATTTAAGGGTCATGTGATGGGGACAACCCTGAATTTTAATTTCGTGTGGTATAGAAGTAACATTTTATAATCATTTGGGACTATTCTTCATATTTTAATGTCATATGGATCAGACATATATAGGAGAGATGAGGATCCAGAGGGAATGTTCATGTCATGATAAAACATACATGACGTGAATGAGGACGACGTCTGCATCATACCGTCCACGATTTTGAGGAGGAAACCACTGGCTGACTAGCCAGAAAAGGATAGAGGACAGGGGACAGGGGAGGCTACCCCCTAGTTGAGTTGGACCCAAAGATGACATGTGCTTGTGATTCTATGTATCCCATAAGGATGGGAATCAATCACATGTAGTTCTTGAAGGTTCCATGAAACTTTGTGTGGGACAAAATGCAATTTAATTTCATGTAGGATAGGAATTATAGGTAAATAACTCCTATAAATAGGCGTATGAGGTGCAACTAATGAAAACCCGACGTGAGTGAGGGAATAAGCACACATGCTCCATGCCACGTGATCCTATAAGAGATAGAGCCCATAAGGCAGAACATAAGAGATAAATTAGTGTAGCTCAAGCTAGACCCAAATACGATATGACTAGGCATTCCAACATATCCCATGGGAATGAGAATCATGTGGTATGTAGTTCTAAAAGAGAGCATAGTTTATGGTCATAGAGTTCAGACCATGAGAGGAGAATCCTTTCAAGTAAGCACATACCTAAATCCAATTACTAAGCCCACGTGAGTAAAAATTGATGTGGGAAACATGTTCGGAAGAGGTTTTTTCAATACATTGAATGCACGCCAAAGAGATGTTGATGAGGAGCCCCAAATGATTCCTTACCGGGAGAGTTTTTCCTCCTAACGTGCAAATGGGCACTGAGGGATAATTCCAGAAGTAATGAAATTCCATTTGTACATGATGTGGTGGAAAAAAATTAATGTGAATCTTGTAACCACAATTCAATGGTTGAAGTGGTTATCATGATGATGGAGAATAAATGTTGACCATGTTCAATACAAAGCATCCATATCCTGTGTCCTGTAATGGGAAGGAAAAATGAGTGTCGACCGTTGATCGTATTCTCAACACGGGATTTGTATCGATTTTTTTGTCTGAAAGCCACGATGATGATGGTCTGTAATGGAAGGAGAGCCCTTATTCCTAGCATCCATTCCAATTGGGGGTACCATTGGATGTGAAAGATAATGGAAGCCCAAATTATGGGGAACAGAAATCCTGAAAAATTGGTGAAAACATGTCCAGGTAGAATATAACACTCCATGCTATTGACCAGAGTACTCATGGGCCCATTGGTGAATCATCGAAGAGGGTCGAGGGACCTGAGATAAGGATAACCATCTAAAAGAGATGAGTGTAGGGAAAGGGAGTAACAACAGCTCAAGAGAGAGGGATAAGAAACATGGTTGTAATAAATCCATCGTGATTGAGTACATAATTACACACCTCCCCATATACCCCTCTTCTGAAAAATTGTTGGCCAAGGGTCCAAAATGATATGGATTTTTCTATGAGATGGGGCTGGACCATAACAACATGTGTTCAAGAGGTCTTACGTATTCCTTGAGGTTAGGAATCAATCCATACATAGTTCTGGGGGTGTCGTGCAATTTAACATCATGGAGGTTAGGACAATGATAGAGGCAAGGTATCTCATCCAGAGATGTGAATGGCATGGCAAGTCACTCAACATGAATGAGGGAAAAAGGCCACACCACACTAGACAACCCTAAGTGAGAACTTGGGCTAGGTTCCCAAGAAGGCCAAGGGGGCTAAGGCTGTGTCACAGACAGAATTTCATTGCCAGCTTACAGTTTAACGTCCTGTAGTGAGGATGAAGGTGATCTTTGTTAAGGATCATAGAGCTAGGACCATATATGCCTTGTTAAATATCATATTTTTGGGACAAAGAGGGAGAATCATTACGCCTATAGAAGAACACAAAGAGGAAAAGATGATAGAGGATGACTCTTGACCATGTTTTCAACACAGTATCCACCAATGTGTTACTAGAATGGGGGGTGACAATTTAGCATTGATGATTCAAAATATTCCCAACAGAGGAATTTCATCAATTTGTCTCCCCCAATCCTCAAGGGATTTAGCCAGTAATGGTAGGAGAGCCCTAGTGCTGAGCATCCATGCCATTTGGGGGTCCTTTTTGATATAGATGATGAAAAAAGCCCAAATTATGGGACTCGTGAATCATGGCATGACATGTGCTCACGATATTGGTGATAAATGAAGGGAGTGACGTCTCAAAAGGATATGTGTGGCGTGACGATATATCCCGATGTGAATGAGGACATGAGTCCATACCGCACCACACAATCCTAAATGAGAAATTCGTCCAGGGGCCCGAAGGGGTCAAAGAACCTGGGGTGAGCGTCCCAGCCAACTATTTCCTTTTTAACTCTCATGCGTGCATTGCCTTTAAAGATCCTAAGCCCATATGAGAAATTCTCGGTGTGGGAATCATTGAGTAGAACTATGCTATCCCAAAAACAGAATTGTCTGATAGCTGGAATTACACTCGCACTCGAAATAGACCATGATTTGGATAGATGGTGGGGCATAATGAACCACTACACTCCATGTTTGGGGCACATGGGGGTGGGGAAAATGACAAATGATAGATCTTGAGTAGACTCAAAACAAATCATCTATACCATGTGACATGAAATAGGAACAATGAATGAGCATCGAATGCTGACCATATTCGAAACATGGGACTCAAATCTATTTGTTGTCTAAACCCATTTATTGTATTAGCCCGAAATGATAGGAGACCCCTCAGGATAATTATCTTTATCCTTCGGGGGACCCTTTGGATGTGAAAGATAATGGTAACCCTAATTATGTGGTGTGTGGAGCATTAATGCACCAGTGTAATTTCAAATAATGTTATACGGTAGAAGAGATAAAGATATTTTGGGGAGAGGGATACATGGAACATTCATGATAAACATGAAGTTAGTGAGGGAGAAATCCCACACCACAACCAGTGTTTCGTCCCAATGGGAGGTCCCAATGATTGGGACAGGGCCTTTGGATGAAATGTCCTAACGGTCCTACGTATCCCATGAGGATGGGAATCAAGCCACACATTGTTTAGAAATAGCCATGCAGTTTAGTATCATGCGGTAAGGACGTGGGAGGATTATAAGAATGAAGGATGGAACATGGTGCAATCACTGTAACTGTGACATGGGTGGGGCCAAATAATCCAACACGATGCCATGTGAGATCCACCCAAAAAACTATGACCATGAGTGGATAGTCAAAGAGGAAACTGGTGCTGTACTCATGATGAGGCTTCTAAGCATTCCTATAAATCTCATGAGGATGTGAATCAAGCCATACGTAGTTATGGAGATGCAGTTTAACGTCATGCTGGAAAACACACTGTTTAAGGTCACAAAAGACCGTATAGTTTAAGGATATGCACGACCATAATGCATCTTAGGGTCGTGTGGGACCATCACGCAGTTTGGGGTCATGCAGGACCGTATAGTTTATGGTCGTTCTGGACCATAATGACTCAGGAGAAGTATTTATTGAGGAACTTGGAATTTGTGGGAGGAGTTATAAGCTCACCATTCGTTGTAACTAGTGAGTTTGCGCCATTGGTGTGAACCTTGTGAATGATGTAAGGTCCTTACCATTTGGGATCCAACATTGTTGGTTTCCTTCTAGGTATCATTGGTGCCCTCGTGTCCAATACCATGTCACCTTGAAAGAAGTATTGAAGGATAACATTCTTGTTGAATGATCTAGCTATCTTGCTATAATTCCATTCCCGATTGTGCAGGTCACGAATATTGTTCTTGTTGTTCACTTCCAACTCATCCAAATAGATTTTTATTTATTTATCGGGAGGGTGGTGATCATTGACGGTTTTTCACAATGAGGGAAATTGATTATCGATTTGAAAGATTGACACTGTCCCATATACTAGAAAATATTGGGTCACCAGTGTGTAATTACGAGTTTTCATATGGTATGCCCAGAGGGTGTTAGAGAGATTTTCCGAAAAACTCTTCGTGTTCTGACCATGCATTTTCTACATAATGATAGAGATGGCCTTGTTAAACACTATGATCTATCAATTTGATTGTTCATTATAGCGAGTGGTTTGGTTAGAAAAGATGTTATACATAGTGTACAATTTTTTCAGCTCAGATGCTCGGATGATCATGTCGTCATCGGTGAGAACGACATGAGGAACTAAAAATCGTTAGATGATGTTGGAGCCCCCAAAGTAAACAATTGAATGGGCATTGACCTCTTTGAGTGGAACTGTCTCTGCCCACTTGGAGAAAAATCTATGGTAGTCACGATGAATATCCACTAGTGAGCTGTCACCGGTGGATATAGTACCACGACATCGAGTCCGAAAATTGCAAATGGCCAATTGTTCTTGGTGGAGTGGAGATGATATAGTGTCCTATGCATGGCATCAACATGGATTTGTCATGACTCACAGATCATGGAAAACTCCATGCAGTCATGGATCATGGAGGTCCAAAAGTACCCCGATATCTACATCTGGTGGGATTGTTTCATCCTAGTCTGATTATCCCAACAAGAACTGGAATGAATCTCTTGCATGACCAGAGAAATGTTGACTCCTTGAATTCAATATAGGAGAATCACATCAAAACTATGCTTGTAAAGGATATGCTCATGGCCAGGGCCGTCCTGGAGGATGAACTGCAATGCACGTCGTCAGATTCGCTCGGACTCGGCCCCATCCACAGGGAGGTAACTATTTTGGAGATAATCAAAAAATGGGGCTCTCTAATCACAAGTCACTTATATCACAACATATAGGTGAACCGAGGGTCCTGGCGTGGAGGCTCCAGCAGTAACATGGCTCTCCTATAGATTTTCATCGTCATCTGGGGTGATAAGAGAAATAAATCTCCAATGTGCAATGTGGATAATCAGATCTTCATGATTAGGCTCCACGAGTGTAGCAGAAAGGCCAGCCAGAGCATCTTCTAAACCATTTAGAGATCGGGGGATATGAGTATCTTTTGGCTGAGATGGTAACTAGGATATTAGCCGGATAGTGCGTTCCGATAATGGTATGAGCTCAGGTTTCTGACAACGTAGTAACCGTTGAACTTCTTGATTTCTTGTTCATATTATCCGTTCATATGAAAATGTGGTTCATCAATTATGAGGGCCAGATCGAGGCTAGTGATGTGATCCAGATACTCTGCCTCATTGTTGGTGAATCCTTCTGACAATAGGAATTAGTATGACAAAATGGATTATTCAGGGATAATTAAGATGATACCCAAGCCTACCCTGTTGAGTCTAGGGCCATTGAGCCATCTGTCGGTGGGGCTACGTGAAGCACCATCGAAGTGAATTTTCCACCATGGAATGGCTTGGTCCCCTGAGAGAATCACTTCATCAGAGAAATTGAGGCCCAGGGACTGGTTCGTAGGAGCCGAATGGGAAACAAGGTAGTCTTCCAGTGCATTCCACTTAATAGGCTTCTAAGGGACAAAACTATTGTCAAACTACGAGAGAATCATTGAAAACTGAGCTAGACGGTCTATAAACATGCGGTGTTTCATGATGTATTTAAATGGGTCTATTCAGGACACTAGTAGTACCTTGTGGTGCTGCAAGTAATCTCGCAATTTTTATACTGTGAATATCAGTGCAAGATAGGTCTTTTCGATGGGAAATTATCTTGTCTCCATTTCGAGGAGCATGTGGTTGAGGTAGTATAGGTTGTTATCCATCCCCTCATTGTTCTTCTTAGCGACAAGGGAGCCGTGAGATCATTCCAGGTCTGTCACATAAATGAACAGTGGATTTATAGTAATGGGTGGAATTATGACTAGAGACTAGAGAAGATACTGCTTGATCTCCTCAAAAGAAATCTAACACTTTTCAAAACACTCATATAGTGTGAATATATTTAGGAGCCAATAAAAGGGCTTACACATTTTGGGCCAAATTCACGATGAATCAGCATATGCAGGCTTAGTGGCCTTAGAAGCCTCGAAGCTCCTAAATGTTTCTATGAGGAGTCATCTGGCTAATGGAATTAAACTTTTATGGGTCATTCTCAATACCCCTTTATCTGACAACAAATAAGAGAAAATTTATAGAGGTGAACCCAAAGGCACACTTCTATAGGTTCAACTTTAGGTGACTAGAATGGAGGAAGCCGAACACTTTCTCAAGGTCATTGTTGTAACGACCCGAATTCGGAGCCCTTCCACAGGCGCCCCGTACCCGGTTCGCCACATGACCTCAAGCACGTGTCCCCAAATGCTAGAGGCTGCCGACTAGCAGTGAGGTCCTTGGTGAGTCAGTGGGGAAAATATGCCCTCATTTGGTAAACTATGCAGCGGAAGAATAAACATACTAAATAGCGGAAGCAGTAAATAGCATGAAAAAACTGAACATAAAATAAAAGCAAGGTATGATATAACAATGATGCAGGATGGTACATGTGTCTATGGAAATATGTAAGTAAAACAACATGGTGAAATACAACTGAAACCAAAGTACTAAAAGTAAACAGAAACTCTAGCAGCATCACGGGCCAAGACCCAGTCCAATGCTCTCCAGCTCTAACCAGCAATCAAGTAACTGAGGTGAAAGGGCCACAATCCCTACCAGAACCTGCAACCATACAATCTGTTTGGGGCGAAAGTAGGACCCAAACAGGGTGTGTGACTAATCCCAGTAGGCAACCACCACAAGATTTGTGCCCTACTTTCAGTGAGTGATATAGAAAAAGTAAAGGTAAACAATGCAGTAATCAATTCTACCAATTACCATTCACATTCATTTAATTACACAACCAGGGAAAACCAGCAAAGTTTCTTATTCCAAGATAAGCAAGTAACTCAGCAGGTATCTAAAAAGACTACATAACACAGGCAGTTCAAAACCCAAGCTTGTTCTTTGGCTTGGTGGACTCATCACAACCAACCATCAAAATTCACACTGAGCCTCTAGGTGGCTTAAACTAGCAGACCCCTATAGTCCAGTAATAAAACAAGGCACAGACACTCGGGGATGCTCTTACGTCAATTCCCCTATGGTATTGTGATAATAGCTACAGACTCTCTGTGGAAGCACTTACGTCTAATTCCTCTTATGGTCTCGATGCATGGGTAAACTACGAACACTATTGGGAAGCACAAAGTCCGATCCTCGTAGGTCCTGCATACAAAACTAAAACCAACAGACCCTCTAGGGAAGCACTTAATCATCTATTCCCTCTTTGATCTCCCGCAACAGGTTCTCACGGCCCTGAACAATCCAGTCGTGCGTAATCGACTGTTAGCAGCCGTAAGTAAGTTAAACAACTACTTGGATAATAGCTAAAAAATGCATCCACAAGCATATAAATAGCAGGAAATACATGCAATCAAGTAAACATGCATACTAGCAATGCAATAGGGGTTGCCTCATAGGTAAACCATGACAAACGACAAAAAACAGCAAAAACAAGGGAAAACACCCATGGGGTGATCCTCAAACTTGCTAACAAGAAATTATTAATCATCTAATAACCTCAAGAATACACGAAAGTTAAGGAAGATAAATAAAAAGGATCAAAACACTAACCTGGGATACCCGATACATGTGTATCCGACACTTTTTCAACCAAAACTCAAAGAAATTCAACGTAGGGAAACAAACCACCTACCTCGATCCTTGGATATCGATATACATGATCCTCGGCCTGTGAATTGGCCTAGAATGGAGTAGATATGCAAAAACGTCTAAAACACTCAACCTCAAATAACTCACGCGAGAGGAAGAATCAGGAAATGAGGCTAAAGAAGAACCAAGAACTCACCACTTCGATTCTTCTGCAATCGATGGAGTTCGATTCGGACAACCAGTGACAGATCGGTGGCTCGGAGAAGAATCGACCTCCTCGAACGCTCTGTACGGAATTAAGCGTAGAATAAGGTGTTTACGAGCATTAGGCACAACCCCAATCCGATTAATGAAATAAAAAGAAAGTACACGGTGTGTACTTCTTGAGTACACGGCGTGTACTTCAATTTTCCGTACCCTGAAAAAACCGGCCTCCACCTTAGCCTTACACACCGTGTGTGTGGCCCGGACACAGCCAATCACACGGCTTCGAGTGGCATAGGAGTACACGACATGTACTCATACAGTACACGATGTGTACTCTGAAAATTTGCAGATACACACCGTGTGTGTGGCCTGGTCTCGGCCAACACACGGCTTAGAGTAGACAAGGAGTACATGATGTGTGCTCATAAAGGACACGGCGTGTACCATGAAAATTTCCAGATTCTCCATTTTTCCTTAAAAAGCCCGTAAAAGAGACTCGTACCTGAAACCAAAGCTCCGGGTTCTTACAAACATCCCCCCTTAAAGAAATTCGTCCCCGAATTTCCCTAGCAATGCGTAGAAGAAGAAAACTCAAACAACTTTAGCCACTGTGATTGCATATCAGCCTCCCTCTCCCAAGTCTCATCCTGTATACGGCAGTGCTGCCATAGTACCCGTACTAGAGGAACAGACCAGCCACGAATCACTCTTGTAATACGATCAACAATCCTAATATGATGCTCCTCGAAAGATGCATCCTGCTCTAGCACAACCTCCTTGGGTTGCAAAACGTTAGACGAGTCTGAGAAATACTGTCAAAGATGAGAAACATGAAAGACGTTGTGCATAGCCTGGTATCTATGAGGTAAATGCAACCTGTAAGCAACCAGCCCGACTCTCTCCAGAACCTCAAACGGCCAGACGTATCTCGGTGAAAGCTTACCCTGTCTCTGAATCCTCTTGTGTCCCATCCTCGGTGCGACACGTAGGAAAACCTGATCCCTGACCTCTAACTCTAGCGGTCATCTCTGTTGATCAGCATAAGACTTCTATCAATACTGCGCTATAGCCATCCTCTTCCGAATCAGCTCTATCTGCTCTGAAGTCTCCTGAACAAGACGAGGCCCCAGCAAAGCCACCTCTCCTGCCTCTAGCCAGCCTAAAGGTTATTGGCATGGGGTACCGTACAAAGCCTCGTAAGGTTCCATCTGAATAGTTTCCTAAAAATTGTTGTTGTAGGAGAACTCCACCAGAGAAATATGCTTCTCCCAAGAACTGCCAAAGTCTAGAATGCAAGCTCAGAGAATATCCTCAAGCACCAAAATTGTACGCTCGAACTAGCCATCCGTCTGGGGATGGTATGCTATATTCAAAAGTACCTGTGTACCCAACGCCCTCTATAGCCCCTACCAGAAGTGTGAAGTAAAACGTGCATCCCTGTCTGAAACAATGGATTGTGGAACTCCATGCAGACGTACAATCTCCCAGATGTACAACCATCCCAGCTCATCAACACTGAAGGTCTTTTTGATCGGCAAGAAGTGTGAAACCTTCGTGAGCCAGTCCACTACAACCCAAACCACATCATTTCCTCGAGGCGATCCCGGTAACCCTGTCACGAAGTCCATCGTGGCATCATTCCATTTCCACTCAGGAATGGGTAACTACTACAAAAGCCATGCTGGTCGCTGATGCTCTTCCTTACCCTGCTGATAGGTGGAACACAGCATAACAAAACCAGCCACATCCTTCTTCATACCTGGCCACCAATACTGGCGGTGCAAGTCTCGATACATTTTGGTGAAACCAAGATGAACTGCCCAAGATAAGGCATGAGACTCCCGCATCAGCTCCTCACGTATGTCTGCTGAAACCCATACACGACCATGAAAACATAGCACCTCATCATCGCCCACTGTCCACCCCGGAGTAGGGTCTCCATCTGAAACAACCTCTCGTAGGACCAGGCCTTCAGGGTCTGATAGCTGCCTTATTCGAACTCAATCAAAAAGGGTATAGGTAATAGCTACAGAAAAAAGAATCATCTGACCCTATCTGTCATGTACCTCCAGATGCATCTCAGAGAACAG
Source organism: Viscum album (assembly GCA_963277665.1). Lineage (NCBI taxonomy): Eukaryota > Viridiplantae > Streptophyta > Magnoliopsida > Santalales > Viscaceae > Viscum > Viscum album. The sequence continues at coordinate 592,819,124 of OY728162.1, read as the reverse complement.
AGCCATGAGCTACCACTCACTACTGGCTTCCTGAACTGCCTGCAACTAAGTCCTCCTGCTCAGTGCATCCGCTATAGCATTTCCCTTCCCAGGCGTATAAGCAAGCTCTAAGTCAAAATACTGTAGGTACTTGACCCACCTCCGCTGTCTCAGATTCAAGTCACACTGCATGAAGACATACTTGAGGATTTTGTGGTCTGTATATTCCAGGAAATGCTCTCCCATGAGATAGTGCCTCCAACAACGCAAAGCATGAACAACAGAATACAACTCCAAATCGTGCGTAGGATAGTTCTTCCCTTATGGCCTCAACTACCGAGATCCGTATGCGACAACACGATCTTCCTGCATAAGCACTGCTCCAAGACCGATGCCAGATGCATCACAGAAAACTGTATAACTCTTGCCCGACTCTGGCAAAACTAGAATCAGTGCTGAAGTCAATCTCCCCTTCATCTCCTAGAAGGCTGAGTCACAGGCTTCTGACCAAACATACTTCACCCCCTTCTTAGTCAATACCATCAACGGTGCTGCTAGGCATGAGAAGTCCTGTATAAACCGCATGTAGTAACCAGCCATCCCCAAGATACTACGAACCTTGAAGACATTTTTCGGCTGCTCCCAGGTGACTACTGCTCTCACCTTCTCTGGGTCTACTGATACTCCTATCACTAAGATTAAATGTCCCAGGAAGTGAATCTAATCCATCCAAAAGTGTCACTTTGAGAGTTTATCATAAAGGTGATGCTCCCTCAGTGTACTCAAAACGATCTCAAGATGGGTTGCATGGTCGTGTCGAGTGTGAGAGTACACCAAAATATCGTCCACGAAGACCACGACGAAGGAATCCATGTAAGGATTGAACACTCGGTTCATCTATGCCATGAAAACTGCTAGCGCGTTCATAAGGCCAAACGGCATAACTGTATAATCGTAGAGGCCATACCTGCTCCTGAAGGCTATCAGGGGTATATCTGAAGGCCTAACGCGCAATGGATGATAGCCGGATCTCATGTCGATCTTCAAGAACACCCAAGCTCCTTGAAGCTGATCAAAGAGATAATCAATTCTCGACAAGGGATATAGGTTCTTTATGGTCAACTAGTTCAACTTCCGATAATCCATGCAAAGCCAGAAGGTACCATCCGCCTTCTTCGCAAACAACACAGGTGAACCCCAAGGGGAAGTACTATGTCAGATGAAACCCTTAGCTTGCAACTCCTCCTACTGCTTCTTGAGCTCTTGCAACTCAGCCGTAGCCCTCCTATAAGGAGGTATGGATACCGGTGCGGCTCCTGGCACAAGATTAAACGAGAAGTCTACCTCACGTTCTGAAGGAAAACCTGAGAAGTCTTCTGGAAAGACATCTGGAAAGCGATCAACCAGTGGAGGAAAATCCATCTGAGAGGTACCCTAATAATCCAGGTATAAACTGGAAATCTGGGCCGTAACCTTGCCCAACCCATGATGCTCTGGTCCAGCTCTGCTTGCCTAGACATCCCATTCGCCATTTTGAAGAAAAGACCTGCCCCCTGGTGACGTGAAACACACCCTACAACGATAATAGTAGACAAAGTCCTGAAAAGAAACAAGTGAGTCCTTTATGAGAATGACATCATAACCTCTCATCTCCAGGTTATAAATATCTCACACGAATTGACACCCACCAACCTCAAGGGGGCACTCCCTTCACTGACGTACATTAATAGTTCTATGTACCAAATGAGTGTCTAGTGCCAAAGTATCCTCAGATGTAAGGACATTGAGTCTAAGGCTCTCCATAGTGTGCACAAAAATAAATCTATGAGAAGCTCCGGTATCAAAAAGTGAAGAAGTTAAAACTGAGGCTACTAGGATCGTACCTCGAACTGTGGAAGGTCCAGGATCCTGCTCCCGATGAATCTGCTCTACTGCAAACGTCTGGCAAGTACCGGAGCCCTGTGTAGCAGCCTGATATCCCTAAGCTGATCCCCCTTGAGCCTGAACACCGCGTCAACGACCTCTACCCTGGCCTGAACGACCTGAAGAAATCCAGCCCCTAGTCTACTGTGGGACTGGTAATCCTGCTCCGGAACGAGGGGTAGAAACAGATCCTCCTTCACTAGCCGCTGGAAGAAGAACCCTGCAAAAACGCTGCAGATGACCCATCTTGCCGCAATCTCGGCACTCCACTGGATCTCTCGGGCACTGAGGCCTCTTATGCCCACTATTTCCACACTGATAGCATACCACCGGGTTACCAGAAGGAAGATCCCATCCTCCAAAAGATATACCCCACTTCTTCAAGTCACCTCGAGTAGACCCTCGGTGGCGCTTCCGGCTGTCAGTATGAAATGAATCAGCCTTGGGTGCTGAACCGCCCCGGTCAAAAACTCCAGTTTCCGTCAGATTTATTTCAGTGATCAATGCCTGGTTGACTATCAGAGTAATAGATGTCAACTGGAAAACGTTCACCTGTGATCTGATCTCTGGTTTGAGGGCTTCCTCAAACTTCCTCACCAAAAACAGCTCATCATTTCCCAAAATGGGAGAGAATCGTTGTAACTCAGTGAAGCGGGAGGAATACTCCATAACCGAAAGAGTACCTTGCTGTAGGTTCATGAACTCCCTGGCCCTATCGGCCCTCAGCATCGCTGGATAGAAGTAGTCGTAGAATGTATGCTGGAATTCGTCCCAAGCCATAGTCTGCTGGAGCCCTGCCTGTGAGACTACATCCCACCATCTCTTGGAAGAATCTCGCAGCATGTATGTTGCAAGCTTCACCCGTCTGTCTGGGGGTGTCTCTAGATGCTCGAAGATGGAAAGCATGGTTTCTAGCCATGATTATGCAACCTGAGGTCCTTCATCCCCTGTGAAAGTGGGAGGAGGTTACTTCTGGAAGACTCGAGTCAGATCTTCCATAGATGGGGCAGGATGCTGAGCTCCTTGGAAGGTCTACATGAACCTCATGAAACCCTCTCTGAACTGAGCATCTACACCAGTGTCTGGAATCACTGCAGGTGACATATCCGGAACAATCGGCGGAACTACAGGTAGTCCCTGGTCTGCTGTATTAGGCGTACTACCACTTCCTGGTTCCTGGCGTGCAACAGGAGGACATCTTGGTGCCATAAACCTGAATGGTCAAAATCACACTCCATATTTAGGATCAACAAGGACAAAAAACACAAGAGTACAAACGGGAACTGGAGATAGAAACACTTTAACTTGAAAAACTGAACTACACAGCGTGTATTTAAACTACACGATGTGTTTATTAAATCCATTTACATGGGCCTGCAATTCTTCCACCATTGGTCGTGTAACCTTCCAGACTACACGGCGTGTTGTCAAAAAACACATCATGTACCTGGACTCCACTCCCCTGCCCAAGTCTCCTTGCACAGCTAACCTACACGGTCCTCCAAAAACTAGACTACACGGAATGTGCACTGAGGACACGGCGTGTACAAGCCAGGCTTCGGCGGTCTGTGTAACAGGTTACACGACTGGCCACACTACTAACCCCTTACATGGCGTGTTCCGAACAAACACGGAGTGTATCAGAGGAGATAACACTGACCCGTATTGTTCGTGACATGGCCGGGTACCTAGAAGAAACCTACACAACATGTATTTATAACACACGACATGCACTACACGAGCTACCCCGACCCGTGTTGTTGGAGACACGGCCGGGTACACGGTTGACTACCACACAGCGTGTACATAAGGTACACGGTGTGTCCCCAAAGATTTTCCGACACCCCGTGTTTTTGTTTACCCAGATTGTAACACGGTATAAAAACTACACGGCATATATGAAGGAAGTACACGCCGTGTATTCTGGGTTTTTCCGGGCAGTAGCTCTAAAACTGCTCCGAACGCCAGAAACACTGAAAAACAACCAGCTATGTGCCAAATTATGATCCGTGTGGGCCCATACTCCCCGCGAATCAAATCTTGGCATCATCACAATGCATACAACAAGTAAACAGTATAACAAACAATGATCCTCCAAATTCCGATCCTCAAGGGCCCATAACACCTCCAAGACCAGAGCTTGGTGACCATGCTAAATAGGCTGTAAAAAAAGTAATACTCTATCAGCACAACAAATATTTCTATCACAACAACTACCACAACGACATGCATAATCTATCACAGAATCTATCAAAACTGCATGAAATTCTAATGCACCCTAGATGGAATGGTAAAATGAATGACCAGTGATTTCCTACCTGGTACCTATATGATGTATGAGATGGCACACCCTCATCTCATCGGGTTGCAACCAAATAGAACCATAATCATATAAACTGTAAAAACACAAAACATGTGCATCACCCAATGGTGAAATATAATAAACTGTAAAACTTTCAAAAACCGAAAATTGAAATTATGAGGTAATATAGATTTTCCCTGTACACAGGTTAATTACTCCCAGGCACAGTTAAGTACTAACTACCCAGTTCTTCCTATCCCTAGATATGGTCACAAAACAGTAAGGCAATAGAAAGAAGGAAAAATCCTCTAATACCACTTTGTAACGACCCGAATCCGGAGCCCTTCCACTGGCTCACCGTACCCAGTTCTCCACATGACTTCTAGAACGTTTCCCCAAACGCCAGAGGCTGCCGACTAGCAATGAGGGCCTTGGTGAGTCAGTGGGAAAACTATGACCTCATTTGGTAAAGTATGCAGTGGAAGAATAAAAATACACAATAGAGGAAGCAGTAAATAGCATGAACCAACTGAACTTAAAATAAAAGCAAGGTCTGATATAAAAATGATGCAGGATAGTACATGTGTCTATGGAAGGCAGTAAGCAAAACAACATGCTGAAATACAACTAAAACCAAAGTACTAAAAGTAAACAACAACTCTAGCAGCATCGTGGGACAAGACCCTGTCACATTCTCTCCAGCTCTGACCAGCAATCAAGTACCTGAGGTGGAAGGGCCACAATCCCTACTTAAACCTGCAACCATATAATCTGTTTGGGATGAAAGCAGGACCCAAACACGGTGTGAGACTAATCCCAGTAGGTAGCCACCACAATATTTGTGCCCTACTGTCTGTGAGTGATATAACAAAAGTAATGGTAAACAATGCAGTAAACAATTCTACCAATTACCATTCACATTCATTTAATTACACAACCAGGGAAAACCAGCAATGTTTCTTATTCCAAGATAAGAAAGTAACACAGCAGGTATCTAAAAAGACTACCTAACACAAGCAGTTCAAAACCCAAGCTTTTTCTTTGGCTTGGTGGACTCGTCACAACCAGACATAAAAATTCACGCTGAGTCTCTTGGTGGCTTAAACTAGCAGAACCCTATATTCCAGTAATCAAACAAGGCACAAACACTCTGGGAAGATCTTATGTCAATTCCCCTATGGTCCTGCAATAATATCTACTGACTCTCTGAGGAAGCACTTACGTCTAATTCCTCCAGTGGTCTCGATGCGTGGGTAAACTAAGAACACTCTTGGGAAGCACAAAGTACGATCCCTGTAGGTCTTGTGTATGAAACTAAAACCAACAGACCCTCTAGGGAAGAACTTAATCGTCTATTCCCTCTTTGATCTCCCGCACCAGGTTCTCACAGCCCTGAGTAGTCCAGTCGTGCGTAATCGACTGTTAGCAGCCCTAAGTAAGTTAAAGATCTACTTGTCTAATAGCTAAAAAATGCATCCAAAAGAATATAAAGAGTAGGAAATACATGCAATCAAGTCAATAGGCATACTAGCAATGAAATAGGGGTTCCTCGTAGGCAAACCCTTCCAAACGATAAACAACAGCAAAAACAAGGGAAAACACCCATGGGGTGATCCTCAAACATGCTAACAAGAAATTATTAATCATATAATAACCTCAAGCATACACGAAATCTAAGGCAGATAAATAAACAGGATCAAAACCCTAACCCAGGATACCTGATACATGGGTATCCGACACTTTTGCAACCAAAACTCAAAGAACTTCAACGTAGGGAAACAAACCACCTACCTCGATCCTTGGAGATCGATATACCTGAACCTCGACCCATGAATCGGCCTAGAACGGAGTACATCTTCAAAAACGTCTAAAACGCTCAACCTCAGATAAGTCATTCGAGAGGAAGAATCAGGAAACAAGGCTAATGAAGAACCAAGAACTCACCATTGCGGTTTTTCTGTAATCGATGGAGTTCGATTCGGAAAAATGGTGAGAGATCGGTGGCTCGGAGAAGAATCGCCCTCCTCGGATGCTCTGGATGGAATTAGGTGGAGAAGAAGGTGTTTATGAGCATTAGGTATGACCCCGGTCTGATTAATGAAATAAAAAGAAAGTACACGACGTGTACTTCTTGAGTACACAGCGTGTACTTCAATTTTCCGTACCCTGAAAAAAACCAGCATCCACCTTAGCCTTACACACAGTGAGTGTGTCCCGGACATGGCCAATCACACGACTTCGAGTGGTAGAGGAGTACATGGCATGCACTCATAAAGTACATGGCGTGTACTCTGAAAATTTCCAGATACACACCGTGTGTGTGGCCCGGTCTCGGCCAACACACGACTTAGAGTGGCCGAGGAGTACACGACGTGTTCTCATAAAGTACACAGCGTGTACTCTGAAAATTTCCAGATTCTCCATTTTTCCTTAAAAATCCCGTAAAAGAGATCCGTACCTGAAACCGAAGCTCCAGGTTCTTACAATTGTGATGTTCTAGACACTGTAGAGATTTTACCACCATATCATCCACAAATAATTCCACCAATTTTCCGAGGATCGTATTAAATATGCGATGCATAGCCTGCTGGTATGTTTCACCAACATTAGTTAAACCAAAGGGCATTACTTGGTTATAGAAAGTACCTTGTGTTACCATGAAGGCTGTGAAATCCTCAACCTTGGGGTTTTTTGGAATCTAGATATACCCGGAGTACCCATATATGAAGGATAAGGCTGGGAATCCATATGTAGCATCAATAGACAATTTTCTCATAGGAAGGGGAAAATCATCCTTCCTATAGTGACTATTGAGATATCAGAAGTCAATGAAATTCCAGATATGACTTTTCATCTTCCTGACTGGAAGAACATAGGCCAGCCATTTGGGGTACTGGAACTCCATAACAAAATTTTCTCTGATGAGATTTTCAACATCGGCCTCACCCATCGAATCATGGGAAGGGTGTATGTTCCTAGGAGGCTGCTAGAACCAACGATGATTTGCTGGGACACCAAGGCGGTGGATGGATATTAGAGGATCTAATCCTAGAATATCATCATATCTTTAGTTAAATACGTCACTATGTTGATTCTGGAAGTCTGTGTACTATTTTCACTCCTGGAGGGTCATGGCAGCACTTATCAATGTGGGTTTTGGGTCTTCCTCTCTACCGAGGTTCACATGTTCCATCTCATAAACCGCAGTAGATATGCCCAATTAAATAGTGGGAGGAGAATCCTCTAAATCCTCCTCTCCATATATGGAGGTGGAATCCTTGGTCAAAGGAGTTGGATTTGAGTCAGCAGCTCTAGATTGGAGGCTAGTTCCATCCTGGGCGGTAATGGACACTACATTGTGGAACTCCAGTGCTTCCACGACCATGGAGATGGAGGATGTTGATCCAATCCCATTTGGTCTTCGGCCCAAGGGGACATGCGTGATGATATCAAAGCAATAGTGGCTTGTCATCCTGATACAGATAATTATGGCATGGAGAAACAAGCATGTTTGATATATTTTCAAGGCCATATGGTGGACATCCCAATACCTTATAGTAGTTGGAGGCTCCAAGGTCACCTAAGCCTGATTTGTATAGAAGTATGAGGTGATCTTCTGGTGTTGCATAGGCCCTGGAATTTGTTCCCCCCTCATTCCAGAAACAACGAAGCATTTCACTATGTTTGAGGTCATATCCTCTAATGGGTGGATTGGAAATATGTAGGTGTCATCTTGATCTATCCATGGGTCATCCACAATCATGGAATGTTCAACCAAATTAGATTGAATCTTCTTGTCTTTACAATTTTAGTAGTCGGCATACTGATATCAGGATTCAGAAGAGGAAAATGGAGATGCATCACCTAGATGTACGCCCAATTGAACATTAAGGGAGTACATGAGGCAATGGTGACATGATGATGGAAATTCCGCATGCAGGTGGAGCTATGAACTTCCCATAAACACATTGTATGAATTTTCCTGGTTGACTACCTTAAATTTGGTGATGGAAACTAGGCTAACAAATAGGTTATTCAAGTAGATATTTCCGAACAATTTCTGTTACATCCTATCATAACCTTGTATTATTTGGTTAGTGGGAATCAAATTATCTTTAGAAAATCCTAGTTTTCGTAGTGTTTGAGTCCGGATTAGGTTAATTCCAGAGTCTGTGTTGACAAGACAACGACTAACATCCATGCCATTAAACTGGCTGGTGATGTACAGTGGGTGAATCGACACCTGTATAAAAGATCCTTCATCTTATACAGATAAATATATAATTTCATATCATTTGGCATTCTTGACCCCCTCATCATGAATGGATTCTACGGCTTCTAAATCTGTCTCAAACTGGAAGGGGGCTTCTTAATGCCTTAGCAAGGGCCTCACACATATCTGACGATAGGAGAAGGGAATACTGGATAGAGAGACTTGCTGGAATAATGGAATAATGCTTAACAACATTGTACATCTGTGCTAGGTTTGAACTACTGATTACAGGAGGTCGCACTATGACAAGAGGTATGGTGTGTCTTGCCGACTGGTCTGTAGGCTGAATGGTACCGGGAATATCTGTTTTCCCACAAGTCAAATCTAACAGAGTGGCTATTGGAGGAGGGCCAGATGACTGAGACCAGCCTGTAGTAGAGCGTGCCTGGTCACGACAGGGTCAGTGTGGTTATGTCTGATCAATCAACATGAACGACAGTGAGGGTGGGCCTGATTCAACAACATGATAAGGTCGCGCATGCTGAACTCTGTGATGAGCATGTTGCCTGGTTTTGGTAGCATGAACAACCTAGCTGGAAGTGATCACTGAGGCACTCCTACATACCATATAGCCACGAATCCATTGACAATGACGATGGAAGGGGACGTTAGGAGGATCCTCATGGAAAACCTCCTCATTGGGAATCATATAGGGATCTACTAGCACTACAGTGTTAACTGAAGCGTACCCATGACCGTCACTTAAAGAGTCATCCATTACTTGATGGATTATGAGAGTGATAACCATCTTTGGTGGAATTAAGTTGTTGAGATTACAGGATTAAGATAGCATATTGGGGGGACTTTGTTTACCCTTACGCCGCTGGTGTTTTATCTTATGGGAAGAGGCTGAATAAGATGACGTTGCAGAAGTGGCGGCTGCAGCTACTGAAGGTTTTGGATGATTCAGAAAAGTGTGAATGACACCATGGTAATAAGAGACTGATTTATGACCAATGTAGTCATAATACTTCTGGGACCCCCTACTGGAAACATGATTCCACTCTCCCTCACAATTGCTATTGCTGTCTGACCTCACGAAGATGCATGCCACCTGTGCTGAAGTTGGGAATAAACGAAAAATGTTCATATCTACCTGATCTTGAATAATGTATAAGAACACATAACACTAAATTAGTGTGTGCCCCAGGATATGGTGATAAGGGATGTAATTAGGACGATCAGTGAGGTTTTCATCTTCTGGACTTTTCCTCTCAGGTAAACAAAGAATTCCCTACTCCAAGACACTGCGGAAATATCTAGGGACATGTGCCTTATTGAGAAAGTCGGTCTGGTTTCGACTATACAGAAAGGGGTAACATGGAGCTTGACCCTAGAGAGGAGTTTGAGGGGCCTGTTGAGGAGGAGGAACTTTGTTATCTCGCTTGGGTTGTAGCGGTGCATTGCACAGGGGAACCTACCAATTCAAAGGTGGGAGTTGCTGGGCCAGAGGCTGCACCTAAGGTGGAGGGCCTTTTTGAGCTTGTGGAGGCATCTCCACTAGTAATATGTCTAGTTTCATGGGGACCTCTATTTGAGACACTACAGTGGGGTCGTCCCTGGCAGCCCCTCTCGCAGGGATCATAGGAGGCTACATACATGCCTTCATAGCCTGATTTATGGATTCATCTTTGCACTAGGCCTTATCAATGACATTTTGGAATCCCATAGGATTGTTTTGGGTTTTCAGAACGGGGACTGACTCCGTCTTGAAATTCCTTAAACACAACATCAACAATTGCTCCTGAGTCAATGGAATGTCAAGGGAGTACATGAATCATTTCCACCAGGAAACAAAGTCGGCATTACGCTCATCCGGCCTCTTCATGCACTTAAAGAGGTCCACGATACTCATCTTCTGGGTGGTGGAATTGAACTGGTTGAAAAATTTCCTATGGAGGTCTTCCAATAATGCTACTAATCTGATGGGGACATGGCTATACTAGAAAAACGTAGGCCCTTCCAATGTTTGTTCAAAACATCGAAGCTTGGCGGCCTCCTACTGCGCTGGAGTTCCCCACATGGGGCCACACATTGCGATAAAGTGGACCAGGTGTTGTGATGGGTCCCCTATCTCGTTGAATGGGGAAAAAGTGGGATTTTCGAAACTCGGGGATGTTGGCATATCATCCACCCATGACGAAAAAGGCATTCCATCGGGCGGGAGCGCCACCTGGTGCATCTCTAATTCCTCGAGACAGGCAATGACTGCCACTATTAGATCATCAGTGTGGGGAGTCCTGTCCTGAATGGGATCCTTGAATACCAGTGCTTCGGAGGGTTCTTCAACATGATATGGATGCCCAATGGATTGTGGAGGGGCTGGTGGAATGACCTGCGGGGCAACTGGGGGAACCCGAGATGGGTCACGAGGATTTTCACACCATTTAGGTGGATTTGGCGAGACATACTGCACTCTCTTTCAATAAGATCCATCCTCATCCCTGTCTATATTGGAAGGATGGTTATGGTTTTATGGAGGCATTTTTCCAAGGGGATGTTGTGACTACCCCTGTTGCCCAGTCCTAGGATCACCATAGTCTGAACGCCTCTCTGCTGCGTGTTCATCATGGAGGTCGTCGACCACCTTCTTATGTTCGGGGAGTTAATAATGCAACGTGGAATTTTTGGGTTCATCTTGTTCCCTTTTCACTGATCTTGATGGGTCAAAAGGTTTGACAGCTCCAAGGAGCTCCTTTCCCTTATTTGGAATCCGGCTGACGACTATCGCCTTGGTAGGCACAGGAAGACCTAATAGATTCCTCAATTGAGGAGTAATATTTCCTAAGAGATCTAAGATGTGTTAATCCCCCTCGGCTGGAGTTCCTCTCCAAGAAGATAAAGCTTGTTCTCACCCTTTGGTAGGTCTTCCATGTTAACCGCCACTCTGCATGGAGGCATATCTTCAATTTCTCCTAGAAAAGAAAGTTGACACCAAATAGGACAGAAGGGGAGGGTAGAATACTACCCCCACCACAGATCTGTGCATAGGGAGATGCATCTTTGATAATCTAGAGGAGTAACCTAAATATTTGAATGCACCATTAGTGGGGGCCCTACGAGGACCTGGTGACTCAGGGCGAGGGGCCACAGGTAGTGCGGTCAAATCAACCAGACGAAATTATTCACCAATGTCCTCGAAATGTGTTTGGCTCTAAGGGTGAGCCATTCTCTGATGATGAAGACAGAAATTAGTCTCCCAAAGGGTTTGATGGAAACAATTGACTTCTTCGGGGGTGAGGGATTACAGTGCACAAAAATCCAGTGCTGCAAATAGCCAAAATATTTCTGGGAAGTGGTTTTACTCGACGAGAGCCCATATTCTACTAGACCCAGATTCAAGGTCTGATGCCCCCATTTCCCCACTCATCAACCGAAGGTGGCTGGGGGTCAGGTAACAGTACCGAAGCAGAACGCTGGGATGATGGAAAATATGGCGAGCGAGATAACAAACTGCCACATCTCGGGCTATCCTATGATGTTTGTAGTAACTTAGCCATGTTGTCATAGTAAGACTGGAAGAAAACCATGGTTTCCAGAGTGGGGACCACAGATGCTGGCAGTGGACCACACTACTGCCCGTCCACCATTTTCCCCTAAATAGCTATTCGTGATCTCTATTCGAGTTAGAGAGTGCTTCTGGGGATGGCGGTGGTGATTGGACGACCATAACATATGGATCTGCCAAATTTTCATCCTCCTAGATATACCATCGGAGGGAGGAGGGAATCTGATGGGCCTTGCATTCTAGTAGTACTAGGTAGATGCGCCTTGTTTTTTCCCAAGCCATCGACATAGAGGATCTAGGCTAGTATTCCATCACTGAGTCGTATTCCGCTTCAGAATCTGAAAAGAAATCCAGTTTGATCTCAATCTAAATCTTTCCACCAATTTTTTTTATGAGTGTGATGACCCGCCCACCTACCCTGGGATGTTTCATAAGGATAGGGTAGATTTCCAGCATGAGTAGGACCTTTGGTCGTACTAGTGATGGTGTGTACTGGATGCCCTCCTAGGAAAGCTATGGTGCGAGGAGCATCAGGGATGATATCAATGGGGAAATGTAGGGAACCTCCGTGGGATGTTCTAATATGGGTATGACCTCCCCTCGATCTGATAAGAGCATGGGTAGTACCTCCATGCTTGATTCCAAAGTTGTCATCAGTGTGAGGAAGGTCCTCGTATTGGTCGATTGGAACACGGGTTGGACCTCCGTGCGGGGTGCTAGTTAAGAAAAGATGTCCTTAACCCCTCTAATTGTTCAGGAGAGGAGGAACATCTCCAACTGCTCTAAGAACATGGGGAGGGTCCCCATACTGGAGATTGACCGGATGTGCAACGTCCCCTCGCTGATAGTCCGCGGAATGAGGGATGACTCCATACCTGACGTAATGGGATCAGGAGAGGCTTCTCTGCTGAGTGTCACCATCATGGGGGGGGGGTGCCTCATTCAAACCAAGGGTACCATGAGGTATACTGCCATTCTGATCTTGGATTTAGGGAAGAACATCATTCCTTGCGGTGTTGGTAGGGGGTAGGGTGGCCTCCATACTGGCGGTGGCCATTACCTGCACCAGCGGTCGAGAGAGTCGATTCAGCCTACCTGTGGGCCAGTTGGGACCTCATCCCGAGATGGGTATACATATCCCCATTCCCAACATACAAAAGTGGTTGATATTATATGTTGGTGAAGGCTTGAGCTATAGTAGATGCTGACATTGATGCCCCATAGTGGGCGTCCTCATCGTCTTGTGCCCGACACCAGCTTCGGGTCAACCGGACTTGGGCCAACGGTGCAGGTGCATGGTTTACATGCTCCTAGACTCATGGGACTGAATAAAGGCACTGGAACGGCCTAGTGGGAGCCCTATATGGGGGATCTTGAAAAGGTATCCTGATCGGGCTGGCCCAAACAACCCCTACCTCATCGGCGTATGTGATAGAGTCATCGAGGCGTTCCAAGGAGAGGCTCCTAAAATAATTGCAAGTCGGACTGGGGAGACGAGGCTCCCTATATGGCCCCTTGATGCGGTATTGGGGACCAGGTGTAGATGCCTCTAGATCCTAGTGGGTCATATCCCTGTTTAGGACAATCCCGTCCTCCTCATACTAGCGTACGGGGCTGTTGATCACTATTGGCTGAATGAATTCTGATGTGGTGATGGGGCATGGGTTCCCAACATTTGTAGGTGTGAAAATTGTTGCCAAAGACAAAGAATCGGGAAGGACTACTGCTTTGTAATTTTCCCTACCCCTGCGTTGGTGGGTGGGCATTGATCTAATTCCTGCAGCAGCTTGTTTTTTAAAAAGAAGGGGGATTATCCCATTAGTGTGTAAGGGAAGGGAATTGATGACCAGTGCCCCAATTCCATTCCATCTTCCATGGCTTGTAAGATAGATCCACACTGACAACTTCGTAGACCAGGATGTTCGGTGTTTTTTCTACCCCCAACATCTAGTGAATTTCACGGCATGGCCACTTCATGCATGGTGGGAACCAGCACCATATAGCTTGATCTAGTGACATGCTAACCCACGAATTTCAAGAATGAAACTATTATCTTCATTGTGGAGGAGAAATTGACATAAGGTTCACCATTTAGGTTTTTGAAGCTTTCATTGGGGTGAACAAATCCGTCTGTTTGAGGACCACAACATTGTTTATTGCCCTGCATTCCAACTTTCCAAATGATAGTGACATAAATTCCTTGATCAGGGACATTTTTGCCTTGATTATAATGAGATGATGGGATGTTGGTTCTTCCTTATGTGGATTCCTCCTCATAACTCATCACTTATCTCAGGTCTCCCTTATATACTTAGGATGTTGTTCATGAAACTCTTACAATTTCTATATCTTCATGGACATTAGTTAATTATGCTTCTTCTATTGGGACATTCAAAGGGTTCCGGTCATGGTAGTAACCTTTAGTCGGGGGAGTAGTCATGTTGGAAATCACTGACAGGACTGGACATTGGAACACTAGCACCTATAGGTTTCTTCTCCTTATTATAGGGCATATCAAGGGCGCTGAAGCCCAAGGTATCCCACATCGAATGTGTGGAATTGTAAGCCATAATCATGTATCTGATGTTTTCCTCATCAAACAATGTTCAACACAGAGTATTCCACATGTTTAACATCTAGTAGAGATAGAACAAACTGATCGAAACACAGTCTAGAGTAGAGTAGGTGGGTGAAACCCCTAGAGGGAACACATATGTTAGGGCTAATGCGTTTTTAGAAACCCAATAATTGTTAAGTGGAATGGGGAATGAGGTGGCATGATCCCACTGGGATGTGGCTGCCTAGGTAATAATAAAAAATTGATAATGGTTGTTTAAGTGAATTCAGTGTAGAATGAGATGGATTCGACTCGAGGACGATAGTGATGTTGGGATTGAGTCTCGATGATACCTCATACATATACATGTGGTAGGGATTCAATGTCTGCGTAGTTCATCTGATGATAATGTACAACTGAATGGGGTTGATGATGGATTTCTGCTAAATGGGGCTTACAACGGCTTACTGCTGGATGGGGTCACAATGAATTACCACTAAATTGGGTCACAACGACTTACCGATGGAGGGGGTTACATCAGATTATCACTGGATGGGGCCACAATGGCTTAACATATTATGGGGTCACAACGGCTTACTGTTGGATGGGGTCACAACGGCTTACCGCTTGATGGGGTCACAACGGCTTACTACTCGATGGGGTTGATCCTTATGGAGGCATCCTACATACCTTATTTGGGAGACATGGATCAAATCCCACGTAGTTTAGTTTGGTGAATGTAGTTTAATGTCATGCCAGCCTGAAAGGGGCATGCTGTTTAATGTCATGTGAGAAAAAGGTGGTCTGACATGAAGGTGGGTCGGAACAAATAGGGTTTTGTTCCTGAACCATTGGGAGGATTCCTACATACCATTCCTTGGTAGGGATAAAATTCCACGTAGTTTAGGTGAGGTCTGGTGAACATATGTAAAGATGATCGGGACCAATGGGTGTTGGAATTGAACATCAGGGCGGCATCCTACATACCTTATCTTGGAAGGGATCAAAGTCATCATAGTTTGGAATGAGGCTTGGAGAATACACTATAAGGTGTCCCATAGTGAATTCCATGGTCAGTGCTTGCTCTAATCCCACGAGAGTCATGCTCAGTGTGAGAAATAAGAGTCAGAAAAGTCCTAACGATCATGTCGCGGAAGGTGTGTCTGTGTTTAGTTAAATGGGGGCTTAAATGTGGTTAGCATCCCAAATATGAAACAAGGTCTTACGTGTTGTTCGTAGCCTACGGTGATGGATATTGGGACTTACTCTTGGAAGGAGGCCCAGATGGAGATATTGCCCCACGAGAGAGGGATTTGGCACCCAAGAAGAGAGGAGGAGCAGGGATGCTACCTCCTATATGAAAATCCTGGGGCATACCTCAGGGTGTTTTTTCCTATCCCTACGAATGAATGCAGTTCCAAAAAAGATGATGGCATTCCATGTAAGGAATGATCTCACTCTCATGGAGACTTGTGGGAATAGAGAATGCTCGATATGGGGCACCCTGCGTGAAAGGAACGGGGAAAGGTCATAGTTTAACATCATTTGCTGAGGAAGAAGGTTCATGATAGTTTAACATCATAAAACTCGGACAAAGGTTCTTGGATGTTTAACGTCCTACATCTCGGATGAGGTCGGTGCACTCCACACCCCTAATACATACTAAACCGATACCTGCCTGCCATTGAGGGATGGAAGGCATCATCAATGCTGTGGTTGGGGGTGTTATGGAGAAATCCATTTGGTGGGGTGGTCTACATTATCTTTTATATTCAAAGAAGTACTAGCTTTTAGCGTGCCTATGCGTTGAAGCATGAGGCGAAGTAATGCAATGGGAAGCACTACCCAAGAGACAATGAAATTGCTCCGTGCAAACCTGAAGGGACGCATAGAAAGAGAGCTTGTGACGTTGGTTTGTTACTCATTATAGGGACTCTTACATGATGCCATAAGGTGTCGAAAACACATGGAGAGCGTGCAAGTCAATGGGACAAGGGGATGATAAAAGGTTTTCATGCTATATGAAAGGGTTTCTGGAATGATGATGGAGTTTCATGAAAAAGGGAAAGGTTTCACGCAAGATGGGAAGGTTGAATGAATGATGAAGTGGTTGGGTGAAAGAGGGACATTATGCAATCAAGATGGATGGGTGGTGCAAAAGGGCGGCCGGATGTAGAGGAAACTTTTTTTCAATTGGGGATCCATTGCGCGCAATAAAATTGGGTAGAAAAAAAAATCATTGGGATTAGGCCCTAGAGGTCCCACTTGAAGGAGCCCCCCTGCGGGATCTATCATGACAAATTTTATACCTAAAGGCCAAGGGGTTTTTCCCGCAGTCGTGGAATACCTAGGTTTCATGATGTAGTGCGTCACTTTTTCTCTTTTTTCCCTCCTTGATGGTCTGGGATTAGTTTTGTTTAATAGTCAGTCCTCAAGGGAAGAAGAAAAAATGGTCATGGTGTGAAAAAGGGTCGTGGCACGCAAAGTGTTGGTGAACATTGCTTTTGGAACAGAAAGGGGGGAGGGCATGTAAACACCCGTTTGACATCGCCTTGGGTGCAAAAAATGGGTTGGGTGCGCAAACAACCATTTGATGTCTCCTTGGGAAAGGAAAGGGGGTCGGTCACGCAAAGTCACGGTTGACATCACATTGGGCATGGAAAGGGAGCGGCGCACACAAACGACCGTCTGACATCTACTAGGGCATGAAAAAGGGGCCAGGAATGAAAATTACCATTTGACATGGCGTAGTGCGCGGGAAGCGGGCCATCCACACAAGATTTTTCCCACCAGAGAGCCTCTTTAGTGCATCCCCCTAATCTTGCATGCGCCAACCTCCCAAGTCCCAAAATCTCATCTTGTCATCCCAGATTCATTCATTGCTCTTTTTTTTACCCGATGTGGCTCTTCTTCGAATTGCAGTGTCAATAATAACTCATTCATAATTTTCTTTAACTCCCTATATCCCTTACAAATGTCTGTGAGTTTATTTTAAATTTTATGACTATTTGTGGATTCTCTAGATGTCGACCCAAGGGGAGGGGCATATTTTATAATCCCATTATCCCAAATACAATATTATATGTTTTTTATATAATTTTTTATGTTACTATATTAAAATAGACGTGGTGAACTATATAAAATACCATTTGGTTTCCCCTAGACAAAATATTATTCTATTTTTTTCATGTAATATACTAAATTATTCTAATACAATCAAATGGGGTTACCCCTTTTTGTCAACAAACAGTCACATTTCACATTAGGCTAATATTTTTTATTTTTTATCAATTTAACTTTACCCAAAACCTACTCACCTCCCTTTTCATATCATTTATTTATCTTCATTTTTTTATTTCTGCCATACATCCCACACACACTCCTGGATTACACATATGTTACTCATTTATTTCAGATTCTTATTGGAATTAATATATATATATATATATATATATATATATTATTGAATTTTACATTTTTACATTAAAAATTAATTTCTGATAAATAATTTTTATTTTTATATTAAATACATAAATATATACTTATTTACATATTAGTATAATTTTTTCAATATATATATATATATATATATTAATCCCCATATTAAATTATTGTCTACACATATATTAATATTGTTCATATATATTTTAAAAAATAAATTTAACTGAATAATATTTTATGCATATTATAAATTATGATTAAAATTATGATTTTGTTTAATATAATATAATTTCCACATTAGTTAATAAATTATAATTACCTTTTTATGAATCCAATTTAAATATTCATCAAACTATCAATCATATAACTATTTATCCTGTACTAATGAATATACAATTTTTTTAGAATTTAATGTTTTCAGTAAATATATTATTTCAGAAATATTTGTCTATGATTTCATTACTCTCAATAATATATATATATACACGACGACAATATTTCTCATATTATATTTTGAATTCATTTCATTATTTAAATAAATCTTAGTAAATTTGATAATAATTTCACATCTCTTTGAATTAATTAACTTTCATTAGATTATACGAAAAAAATAATTTTATTAAAAATTAAAATATAACTAATTTTTATTAAAATATTATCAAAGTAATAATTTATAAATATGAACAGATGAAATAATATTGTATGTTTCGTAATATATTTTCAAATTATATGTAGGTAAATATAATAATTATATATAGTAGCCTATATTAATTTATGAGCATAAATGATATACTATTATGTACTCAATATATCATCAATATGAATATTATTAAGATGTGCCTTCAAAATAAAAAAGAACACATTTTTAAGTACAATATTAACAAATGTTTCTAATAAAATAAATTATAGAATATAACAAAATCCTAGGATATTTCAATAAGTTTTCGTGAAATAGGATAAAAATAATTTTTAAAACATGAAGTGAATTGTAATGACCAAACCTGGGTCAACCCTGAACTGGTCACCTGAGTCAATCTATTTCAAGTCCAAATGGGCATTCATGATCATCATAAGCAAGAAACTTGTGACACGAATAATAAAATTATACATGTGAACGATTTTTACCAACATATAAACCATAACCAATAGTGGGAAGAAATAAAATATCCCAGTAAATATACAAAAATAAGCTAAACATCTTTTTCACAAAATATGGAAATTTACAAAAACTCTACAAAATAACCATCTAGAAAAAAGAAAAAAACTATCTCCATGTGATCTCTCTGGTCACTCTCTAACACAACAGTAACATGTCACTCATGTAAATAGAACATATGAAGAAACATGTACATGTCAAATAATAGAAAATAACAATAATCTAGAGTATTAAAACTCAATAGAATTTCCAGATAATCTATTCCAAATGCACATCTAGTAAAATTATAGAATAATAAATTCCATGTTAGAACTACAATATATAAAATTATGGATTTCTATGCATTTAACTAAAAACAAATTACTACTCATTTCCCATAATCATTTCCAAAACTATATTCATTTCATTACTGAGATGTTAGAATTGTCAAGGTGAAAGTGATGTCTATATTTGTCATCTTGTAGAAAGAGAGTAAAAAATTTTCATTAAAAAAATGTTTATGGACATTATTAAAATCAACCGCTCACTTTTCTAAAAAAACAATACACAATAAAAAATTAATTTAATAACACAAAAAGGTAAATTAAATATACACACAAGTGTCACATTCATCACTACAAGAAACTAAAATCTAATAGACATGGGTAAATATATGAGATCCAAAATAATCTAGAAGAAACAAATATCTAAGAACAAATAAATGGTAGCATGACCCACATGATCAAATTAAAATAATCATTATGCTCGTCCATCCTTTCTATAGGTAGCTGAAGGAAAATACCATATCAATAAACTAAATATATTCACCTCCTACATGCCGTTGTTCAGTGTTGTGACCTACCAGTTTAGCGATCAATCATAAAAAGTATCTCAATATTCTAGTGTTCCATGTGTCTTGTATATAATGGGAGTGATCCAATAGATCCTAGATGATAATCCAATCACAACATATATTTAATAATAATTAACAACATGAATCACCCTAAGTCACTCCAAGGACTGACCTCATGCCTTATAACAAACAAAACATAAGATTCCTAATCGGGGCAATCTAATAATATATCCTAAGGCTTCCACAGTGAGGACATCCCATCCATTATATATATACAATCATGTAATGAAAATCATCCATAATAGGTTTAAAAAAAAACCATTCAACATTTATACTGAACTAACAAATGCATCATTAATCATTTTTTACAAAATTATACCTATCAAAATAAAAACTCAACTGTTCAATTTTATGTAAACACCCAATTTTCAGAAAGAAAAATATTTAAATAAATCCCATAAAACATTCAATTTATACATTCAAAAAAACCATTTTTACCAAAATTCCAATGGTGCATTCAATTCCACAACACATTCAAAAACACGATAAAAACTAATACAAATTTTTTCATATAATCAAAACCACATATCACAATCTTAAAAGGAACCCAAAATATCATTTAAAACACCAAAAAACATTAGTAAATTAAAAATTATGATTTTAAAATAGAATTGTCACATATAATCCAAATGGGCAGTTTACTGACAATAGGGAATGCAATATTCATAAAAAAATTAAATCACAATCAACAAGGTGTAATTAAAAAAATTTGATGTCATAAAAAATCTATGCTACTAAAACATGTTTTACATATAAAAAACTATGTGAAAAAGATAACCGAACATTTTACCCAATACATGGAGTGGAAATTTTAATAAGAAACAATACAATGTTCCAAAAACCAGAAATAAAACTCAATTTTATCATTAAAATTTTAAACTATGTGTTCAAAATAACACATACAATATAAAAAAGGTGGAAACAAAAGTAAACATATGATACATAAAATTTAATGTCTTGTTCATGGAATATCCTACCTCATATCCATGGATGAATAGAAACACACTCTCGAAAACACCCACCATGTGTTTGAAATCACTAAATCTCTGAAGACCGTCCATAAATGTAGAAAAACCCTATCAAATACATTGGAAAAGAATAATTGGTCATGAATTAAATGTGGAGAAATGGAAACTGGGAAGTAATTAAAGAAAGAGGATGAGGGTGGGTAGAAGAGAAAGAAATACAACCTGGAATCTAGTTAGCCATTCATCTTCCATTATAACTACATCATGAGGTGATGGAGAATGTATTTTTATGTAATGGAGTGGGTTCCTATGTTAGGAAGAACTAGGGGAAGGATGCTTTGTTAAATTTGGGTCTAAAAATAATGAATGGGGAATGTTGAAAAAATAAAATTTTATGTTCTGGACAGAATCACACGATTAGGCCACACGATTTATCAGACATTTTGCCAAACCATGTGGCTACTACTACTCAAAACTGAACATGCCACACAGTTACATCTTGGATACCACATATTCATGCTACAACCTTTCAAATGGAGTTTTCAAGAATATTTATTTTATTATTTAAAAAAAACTCCCCAAATATTTAGGGGAAAACATCAAATAATTAATAGACAAATTTGGCACTTCAAAACTCAATTCTCGTCACAATTGGATCCCAATAAATGATTTTGAATTTTAAATGAATTGGAACAAAAAATAAAATATTAAAAACTGGTTATGACAATTCACCCTATGATTAATTAATTCCACCCCCAGAATTCCATCACACATTCTAATTTATTAATACAGACCTAAGGATTACATATCAACATGATGTAACCTCTTTAAAATTAAGATTTCCCTCCCAAAAAATAGAACATAAGCCTCTTTCATCAAAAAAAATAACAACCCACAACCAATTACCACGAATAAATTGAGGTATCAAGCCACTACATTCTCAACCAAGCAATGCTCATGATTGGTGGGCCTTCTCCCAAAGAACACAACGATAAAAAAAAGATAACTCAGTAAGGCCAATGATTTCATGGTAGGATATAACATACACCCTATCATTAGAAAACAACAACATCTAACAAATCCTTAAAAAGGATGTACAATGAGTCCAATGGTTGGTATCCCCATGATTAAAGACCATCTACCCACAACCAAACACAAATTCAATGCAAGCCCAAATTATAACTTCCCACACATGGAAAAAAATCTCCCTTATAAGGGCATATTATCACATGCTATGGAGAACACAACAAAATATTATGAATTACCCACTCCCAAATGGAGGGGAAAAGAGCCAAACCAAAATTTCATGCAGAAAAAAAACACCCCAGCATACATGATGGGAGGGAAGGGTCCCAATGATTTACCATTGAAACCACAAATTACAAATAATAACCATTTCTTTAAATATGAGAGGAAATTCAAATCATTTAGTAACAACAATGAAAATACAAGGACTCCCTCACCACAATGGTAAAGGAACTAACATGGGAACACTGCTTAAGCCACCATGATTCATGACTATGTTCTCGCTCCACTCCAAATCCTATGTTGAAATTTCTATTGGATGAAGTATTTACAACCTCTTAGTCATGAACAGATATTCCAAAACTGGAACATGCATCCTAGGATTAAATAAAAGAGGATGATAAGAAAACTCTAGAATAGAAACCACAATAACATAGAAAAATGAACTTCAAAAAATTCCCACAACATCCTTTACATCACAAAAAACAAAAACAATTGGAAAAACTTCCATTATATATGATCTCATACACTAGAAGGAAGCTTTCAAAGAGAAACATTAATAAAAAATGTTACAGTACATCACTTATAAAAATTAACATTATTTTGATTCAAATAAAGCACCAAACATGATCTCAGTATGTGAATGATGTGTCCACTAGCATGTAAGGAGTTAGGAGTACTTGGACATTAAGGCCTCTTTTAACCCATATTTCCACACTCATAACCTAGAAAAACTTCATTCCCATAAGAAGTTGATGAGAGATCCAAGGGGTATTTTTATTCCAAAAACTGTACCATCATCTCTAATCCACTCCCACATTTATTTTCTAGAGTCTTCCCAACTGATCCGTGGAATTGAAGAAGGTAGGTACACTTTGATCAGTGACTCCATAACGGATTCATCATGAAAATAATTCCTCACCACATCAGAAAAAAAGTTAGAACCACCTCTAACACCTTCGACTAAAAATCGAGAAGGATCTCTACCTTGAATCCCCATGCCTTTCTCAAGTCATCTTCAGAATACCCTGAATCCTAAGGGACTTGATCAAAAAAGTGTTGGAATTACTCTACAATGATCATCCCCATACTACAAACATCCCATATTCATCCCAATTTTCATCCTTTTTATCTTCGTGAAATATTCACAAATTAATGATGCCTTGAAGAACTCCCATGTAAGATCATCACAGGGCTTGTTCCGCAATATCAAATTCCACCACTTCCATGATGATCCTTCAATAATTAATGTTACAAATATAATATTCAACATCTCATGATAGTTGACGAGGATAATGTTCCATTCAATATTTCTCACCCTTTGTTCCCCTTCCAGAGGAACATCATTTCCATAAAAGATTGTTGGATCTAGCTCCTGAAACACAATAATGAAATCCTTTGGTTTATCAACTAGAAATAATGATAATAGTGAATGACCCCTAGCAGTAGTACAATCATCCACTGATGCTCCATATATATAACCATTGTACATGAATATAATCACTAAACTAAATCATTTCAACCTCAAAAAAATCATTAGGTACAAACACTACATATGTGACATGATTTGAACATAAGAAAACAAGACACTATAACATCAACAAATTTATTTTTTGAAACATATTTAAATATAAAAAAACATTGGTTGGTTGATCAATAATTATTATCATTCCTTAGATTCCCCCTCACAAGCATGTTTTCGTGACACTCAGAGAGCCCATCAGCCATGCCAGACCAAGAATCCACTCACATTCCCATAGACCACCATTCATATAATAACCCATAAGAAAACCGTAGCTAACATAAAACATTTTAATTTCATAAAATATATCATTCCTTCCATTTAAAAAATCAAGAACCTTCCAAAAGCATATTAATAACCATGTAAAAACCATATTCAGATTCACATAACAATTTTATTTACTATAATTGAAAATAAAATTCCATAAACATCAATAAAAAATCTGTTTCACTTTCATCAAAACATATTCTGACATCTCATAAAATATCATTAAATAATGCCATTTATTTAAGAACTCACACATTCTCAATTTTAAACAACTTCCAAAACAACCATCCACTTCCCATAAACCCCAAAATGTCATTTAATAAAAACTCATTCTCTATGGTATTCCACAAATAATATTCGGTCAATATGTCTTCCCCATATTCATAAATAAAACATATAACATTAAAATACCACTTTAAAAAAAATCAAACACTAGGTTTTATATCATTTTTTTCATATTTATAATAAAACTCCATGAAACTAACAAAGGGGAACTAGTGTCAGTGGTTGACTTTACTATCGGGTTGGAAACCATATTATAAACACCCCACTACAACAAAGACCCATCTAGGACCATGCCCAAGATCCAAATGGATTTATAGGACATATGATATCATGAGACCATTATTCCAACACCCCTTTTCATATCCCAATCACAAAAATATACCAAAAGATCATGAAACTAAAAAACCATACTCCCATGAAAACCTGATGATTAAAACAAACAAGAGTTCGTGATTCTCTTCCCGTGCCTGCCCCTCAAGTCCTGAAAATCATAATACTTATACCAAAAAATCAACTGGTAACTAATGGAATTCTAAATCGTATGGTCCGCCAAGAGGTGACCTATTTTGACACCATTTGGTCACGAACAATCCCGTGTCGACCCTGAAATGGTCATCCTAGATGACCCATGGAAAGGCCCGAAGGGTGTTACTGATCCTCATGGGATGAAATCTAATATCAGGCAACATGAGAGTATAAAATTGAATTATTAATCACAAATAAATATACCATAAATAATGACAAAAAGAAACCTAACATCCGATGAAATATATCGAAATAATCTGATCATAATTTGTACAAACTATGAAAATTTACAAGAATTGTACAAAATAACAAAATAAAAAAAAAGAAAAACACTATCCTCTTGTGACCTACATGATCTATCTCTATCATAATGATAACATGTCACTCATTGTGATAGAACTAATGATGAAACCAGAACAATGGCTAAAAACAATAGATAACTATATGTGTTAGTATTAAGACTCATTACAACAACCCAATAATCTATTCCAAATTCACATATATTACAAAAAAAATAACATTAATGTTTGATCTAAAATATAAAAAATTATTCTTTTATACCAATTATAATAGAATCAATGTACTACTCATTTACCCTACACATTTCCAAAACTAGATTCATTTCATTAAGGTATTGTTAGCATTTTTAAGTGGAAACTGATGTATATATTTTTCATCATGCACAAAGATAGTATAGAATTTTACATGGAAAATAATTTTAAAAAACTTCATAATATAAAACCATCAAATTATATTGAAAAAAATAAATAAAAATGTAATATTATAATCACACAACAAGGGAAATGTAAATAATAAAATAATTGCCTTATACATCTCTATAAGAAACTAATATCCCATAGACATGAGTGAACATAAGAGATCATGATTATTTTGGAAGACACCAACAACTAAGACCCCATCTATGGTATCATTCCACCCATGAGGAAATAAAAATTCTCAATATGACTAACCATCCATTCTCATGGTAGGCTGGGGGAAAATCCCATAGCAATATTCACAATATATTCACCTGTTATGGTCCACTAGTATGTATCTTAACCTAAGAGTACATCAATCATTCATAAAAAAATTTCTCAATATTACAGGTTCCCATGTAACATGTATTTAATGGGGGTGAGATAACTGGTTTTAGTTGAGCCTTCAATCACAACATATATATAACAATAATTCAAAATAAACATCACTTCGAGTCACATTAAGGACTGATGTAATGCCACATAATAAAAAAACATAAGATTCAAAACCGAGGCACACTAATAATGGATAACAAGTCTTAAAAAGTAGGGAAATACCACCAATTAAATACATACATGTATTGAATTAGAAACATCCACATGATGTTTCCATAATATACACATTCA
This sequence comes from Viscum album, assembly GCA_963277665.1. Classification (NCBI taxonomy): domain Eukaryota; kingdom Viridiplantae; phylum Streptophyta; class Magnoliopsida; order Santalales; family Viscaceae; genus Viscum; species Viscum album. The sequence continues at coordinate 592,792,899 of OY728162.1, read as the reverse complement.
CCATTTTTACCTAAATTCCAAACGGGCCACTAAGCATTTTCCACAAAAATGGAATTTATGAAAATAATGATTACACTATTTATAATTAAATGTAAAAAAACTATTTTTAGAAACAAATTATTTACATGATATCCCATAAAAAGTTTAGGTTACAAAATCCAAACACAACAATTTATTATGAAAATACCAAATTTGCATTCCCTTTATAAGCACATGACAAAACATACTAAAAAACAATACCATTTTGTTCATAAAATCAAAACCAAATTGGAAGCCATAAATAGACCCAAAATATATTTTATCATGCTGAAAATACATTAAGAATTTCAATAAAATTATTTAAAAACACAATTACCCATATAATCCAACTATGATCTTTATTAAAAACAAGGCATAGAATATTAAAGAAACTGATTTTTATTTAACACTCAATATGTTGCGAAAAAAAATGTCATGAAATTAAATAATTTAAGCTACTATAACATGTTTTAAATATCTAATAAATTTTTTCAATGCTAACAAAACATTTTACAAAATACATGGTGTTCACATTCTAAATAAAACAATACTAAGATCCATAAAACAATGAATAAACCATAATATTCACATTAAACAATTAATTTAAAGTCTGAACATCAACACATAGAATATATTAATGGTTCATACAATATGAAATTTATAAAACATATATTATAAAGGTGTGTTCATGGGATATCCTACCTCAAATACATGGTGGAATGTAAACACACAACCGAAGACAACCACCATAGGTTCAAAAACCATAAATCAATGATGTCCAACCCTAAAGGCACAAAACCCCCATAAAAAATATTGGAAAAATAACCCTTGGTATTTCATTACATGTGGAGAATATAGATATATGAATGAATATAATTAGGAGGTAGATGAAGGGTATAAGGGTAGGAAAATCACCTTGAATCCTAGTCATCCATTCATATTCCCTTAGATATAAACCAAAAAGAGAAGGGGGAACGTCTAGGGAAGATGTGGAGTGTCTACTTAGATCAGAAAAAATAATTGTAATGATGTTTATTTTGTAATTTAGATCCCAAAATATTAAGGGGAGAAATTGAAAAAGATAAAATTTCATGTTCTTGGAAGAGTTGCATAGTTCATAGATCAGCCGCATGATTTATCACACATTGCACCAAACTGTGTGGTAACTACAGTTTAAAAAATTATCATACTGCATGGTTACCCCTATTCTACCACCCGACTTTGTGCCATCCATTTTCTGCGATTTTTTATTCTATGATTTTCTATGTTTTCTCCGAAACTCCCAACCATGAAAGAGTCCAACCGTGAGGTAGTTGTTATATAATGATGGCACTTGACAACACAACACTCGTATCTCCTGAAACCCTATAATAGATGGGGATTCTTAAAAAACTAGATTAAAAACAAAACACAAAAAACCGTTATTGACATGAATGATAATTAATATATGTAAAATAAATTATAATTATTAAATGAAATTTTTTATGAAAGAAATTGTGTCATTAAATATTTATATGGTTGATGATTAAATCTTTATGACTGCAGTAATTTCATCTCCTCATTATCTGAAACTAGTAAAAAATTAATTGGAATACTTAGGATAGTAATGGTTACCTATGCCTATTGAAATTGGATGTTTTTTGAGATGTAATAATCCATGGTTGTTGATAGTTTTTTTTGTAAAATGTCATCTCTGTAGTTTCCAAATGAGTTTGTTGTATAATTTTTTTATATTATTTGTGTTGGAATGTATGATAGGTGTTTATCATGATTTGCGGTGTGTGGTTTTAGGTATTTTATTAGGTAAGATATAGGCTTGTATACCTTGATATTGTCTACAGTCCAAAAGGGGTGATGAAGTGATAGCAAGATCAAATTGGGACCGAGGCATTTCTATTATCAAATACTCATTGTGGACCAAATAATGGGTTGATAGTTATAGTTTGATAGATTATATATCATTCCTGATGAAATTTCTTATTGTTGGTTGGTTATTATCATGATGATCATGCGATTTGATTTTCAAACAAACAATAATATAATTCATTCTTTACTATGAGTGCATCTCCTTATTATATTTGATGATGAGTCCAAGACTGACATAATTACAAAATGATGATGAAAATATAATAAAATGAACTCATTTAATGGGTGATATCGATGATGAAATTTTACATAGAAATAATGAGAGTATGGTAAGGAATGATCAGAGGAGTAGAGAATGGGAATATTGAAATTAAATAAAGACCATTCCATCCTTTTTGGGTGGATTACTATGTTAGAATATTGTAATAGTAAATAGAGATAAAATCTATAATTTAGAGTGAATTTGTTTAATTAAAATATGGATGATGATGTATTTTATTCCTTGTATGTATATTTAGTAATATCCTACAATTCTTAATTGAGAAAGATAGTATTTCAAGATAGTGATTTGATTTTTTTTCAAAGGAAGTATGATTTCTCTGAGGATTGTTTCATCTTTTTCTATTATTATTTTTTATGATTTCATATTCTCCACCACTCATCTTTATACAGAAGTACATTCCCAATTTTATGGGTGTATAAATGTATCTCTAACATATGGGTTGGTGAGGTAATAAATTATTTACCTCACCCTCTTAAAAAATATACATTAAAATAAAGTATAATTTGTGGGATTTCCCTAGATGATATGGAAGGATATATTTAGTGTCCCCTGTTATTGGATTTTAGGGGTTAGAGGTTAACATCCATGTGTTTCCTATTATAGATTGATTAATGTTTTCTCAAATTCATTTATTAAAAATGTAGTCACTATGGTTACTGTATTGGTACATGCATGGGATATAATGGTTGAGGTATAATACGTAATACACAGACTATTTCATCATTCATCATTCATTCCCACTTAGGATTGAGATGGGATACATATTTCCAAGTATGAGATTATGACATGAAGATATGGAATAATTCAAACAGTCTGTGTTGATCACTATATATTTATTGAGTTGATGTGGGGAAACTATATATATATATGATTTTTAAATTATGTTACAAGTTTTTTTGTATAATTTATATACTGATTATTTTTTCTGGAGGAATTTATTCCACCTTGATTATGTAACATGTTGGATTCATCTGTCTATTCACTAGGCATTAGAATTCATTATTCAATTATACATGAGATGTTTCAAGGAGGATATAATTAAGGTTACTTTTATTCCCACACACATATATATAACTATTTTAGGTCTATAAATGTTTTTTGTTGTTCAATTTTTAATTCAGGTTTTCATAATTGTTTTTCAAGATCATCTAGAGTTTGGTGCCACTTTCTTGGTGTTTCATTTGTAATTTTCTATTATATGTACAATATATGAAATAATATTTATTAGGTAAAAAATATTTTTTTCTTATTTTGTTGTTAATTGTTTCTTAAAGTTATATATTTTTAATATGTATTACATATAGAGGTAAATTACACTAATTTCTCTATGTTTATACCCTCAGTGCTATTCTACAAATTGTGGCCTATTTGAAGTGGACATTATGGGTCACTACGTAACTATACTACTAGTTAAGGAGGAAAATAAATGGAGGTGTATCATTAAATAGTGGTATTAAAGTGAAAATTTGGTTTGGTGATAAAGTGGTTCATACTGATAAGAATATATGGGAATTTCATTGGATGGTGTGGAAATAGTTTTAGTGGAACATAAAATATGATATAATAATTGTATAAAAACAATGCATTGATGTTTTAGGTTCCTCTTTGATTTTGAACAATATTAATATGTTTACTAATCATAATAGGTGAGGTGACTCTATTTGAATTACAGGGACATGAGTGAGGATCATTAATCATTATTTTCCATATTAGTTATTAAATTGGTTATGTAATGGGAATTAGGAGAAAAAATCATTTATCAAATTTATGTATTGAATATTTTTGGATTAATGAATCCTTGATTGTTTATTTTCTTACAGAAATGGATCTAGGTCAACATTACATTCTAGTTCACACCATCATAATTATTTTGGATATACCCACATATCACTACAGAGTTGATATCAATAATGAATACTCTTAGAGGAAGATACATTGAGATATTCAGTGTTAAATCCTATATAATTATGTTGTATCTGAGATATATTAAGTAAACAAGGTGTCTATATTGGAGTTATTGATTTCAAGGTATTATATTTATACTTTTATGGAGTATTTGGCGGTATAGGTTGTTAGTATGTGTTATAGTTGGTCTTGTTAGCGGTGGATTAAAAAAATAGAGAATAATTATAATTTTTTGGTTTCATGGGAGATTTTTTATTCATTTTTGGGCCAATATTCAATTTTCATAGATTAATTTATCTCATAATTTTTATATTATAATACATCATCAATAGATTTTTAGTGTGAGATTATTTTGTTTATGATATAATCATATCATTCATTATATTATTCTTATATATTAAATGAAAATTCTAGGTAATGGAATTTCAAGGAATCCTTTCCTCTAAAGACCCATCACAATTTCCACCTATTTATATTAACTATGTATCTTTAAATAAAGGTGTATGAATATGAATTTATGAGGTCTCTAGATATAATCAAATAATTACCTGATGGAATCCTGATGACACTTTAATTAGTGTATTTTTGGCAAAACAACTGAGTTTCCTAGCCTAAGGATTTCTCAAATAAGTGGGAGATAGTTCATGACATATTTATGCATTTGAAATTGTGGTCTTAGATTATAAATCCCCTCCAATGTGTTTGGTGTGGTTTTTCTCTCATATAGTTGTCATGGAAATCAGATGTAATATTGTTAATCTTTTTTGGAAGTCAATGTCGGGATGGAAACCCTCCTCAGACATTGATATTTAAATTCAATCATCCAAGGTGGAAATAGATGGGATACCTAGATTTTTACCATTATGGAGGATATGGGAATAGAATCGAACATCCTCATAATTTTCATTGTCCTTATGGATAGAGATATGAGTGCATTCATGGAGATGGACAACATCATAGATAGTGTGGTTGTTGATTATGACATTGTATGATGAACGCTTCATAGTTTCCTTTCTAATGTGACCTAGACATTGCATAATGTATTTTCCGATTATTTCCTATTTGGTGGTATAAATTTTTTGATTTAAGATATAAAATTGCGTCATTTCAACAATCCAGGTCCATGCATTAAGACTTGAGGTGGGGAGAGTGCAATTCCATGGACATTAACTACAATAGTTAGAGGACATGTTAACATATATGATGTTTGTAGATATTGTACGATGATTCCATGGGAAGATCTATATTTTGTAGATTTCATATATTTATAGACACATCGATATTAAATCATCCACATCATAGAAAATATGTGTTCAATAAATGTAATGGTAGATTAATTTTGGAGGTGGAAAATATTATATAATGTTAACGTAGGGAGTGCCTTGAAACAAAAAAAATATTGTAAAAATAATATTCTTTCCTTATTTTACATTGTAGAGAAGTTTATAGTGACTTTAGTTGTGGATTATCTAGTGGGGTTTCATAGTGTTGTGGAACAGTTTCATGACTTCATCTTGGGAGTGTCAATAATATTACCCCTAAACACTAGATAGCGGTTTAGTATGGATTTCAATATGATTTTCACCCCAATATCGTTGTCCCCATAAATGACTTCACCTTCTATGATATAGGATATGAAACATCAGAATGATAATCCTATATAGTTATGTTTTCTTTTATAGATAGTGAATCATTTTGGGGTGATCTATTGTTTTTACGAATATTTTTAATAACATCCCTGGATTATATATTATCTATTGTTAATTAAATCAAGTGATTGTGTGGAACTATAATCAACATACATGGACTAATTTTCATTCAATCAACTAAATAAATGTAGATAGTTTTAATTGATTGATGTGTTGTTGAGATATCATCATTTATAGTTGAAGGATATGGTTATTCTAATGAATATATCTATATACCATTAGGTAAAATTTGAGTTTATTGTAATACAGTTTGCAATTATGAATTATCCATCCATGTATATGTGGTGATATGTTATATGTTACTTTATTTTCATGAATGAATAATGGTTGTGTTCATTGATGTCATCAATGAGTAATTTATTTTATAAGAGGATAATCACCATAACATGATAGTAATTTAAATTATTATTATGTATCATCATCTATTTGGTAGTTATCAACATGTAGGTTCAAAAACTATGATTTCCATTTCATAGGTCATGTAGTATATTTTTTGGTATTATTCATAGATCCATTGAATATTATGACTGATGATTCACAGGTGACCACAAGAATGTTGTATAGGTGTTACATCCCAGCCACAATGACCAGTACATAGGTTTTCTAACTAGTCTCCATAAGACATCAAACACATATCTCCAAATTCCAATGGCTACCGACAAGCCAAGTGAGCCTAGGATGTCACTATAGGGAGACTATGCCTGCATAGATAACAGTATAAACAATGGTATAGATGGTGTAAATCATTAAAAAATAGTGAATGTATAGGTAATAAATGGAAATAGTGAAAAAATGAATAAAATTGGACAATAGTGGAAGAATAAATGTAATAAATGAATAAAAGTAAAATGGACAACACCAAATCCAAATAACGATGCATATAATTCTTGATGTTACTACACGGTACAAGTAGAACAACATAATAGAATTATATAAAACATAAATATTACAATCCATGAGAATCTAGAGTATGATCCAAGATATTTTCTTCATATCTCACATTTATATACCACAAAATAGGAAAAGAGTCCACAAAAATGTGAGAAAGAAGATATACACAGTTTCCAAACAGTTCCTCAGTAGGTTGTGACATATGAATCTTAGTAGGCTAGATCCCACTGTTTCAAGTCCAATATAGTTCATGAAATATAATTATTGAAGTGTGTCATATATATTAAATGCAGAGTGATAAAAAAATTAACAATAAAATCATTGTACGAGTTCCTAAACGAACACCTATACCATGCCACCTACTTTGTACTAAGCCGAGTGTCTTCAGTGTACTTGTAAATAGAATAATTTGTATATGAATACAAAAGAAATCAAAGACAATCATGAAGTCAAACCCCCACTATTTTTCATCAACATGTCATCTAATTCACATGTTTTCCCAAAAGTATGCTAGTAAGAAAGGGAGAAGAATCATAAGTACATGATCTAATATAAATTAGTAGAGATAAGTATGTAAAGATCCATTAATGAAAGAATTAAATCTAGAAATGGATTAAATCATCACAATTTAATAAAATCCATCAAATCCAACGGTGGAGTCTCACGCCCATCTATGGAGATTTAAATAGGATCCCAACTAACAGAATGGGGACATCTGATAATCCAATACCTTCACACCCATCCAATGTGAACCTTTTGGTGTCCCTAGTATCGCTTCGAGGAATGGTAACTCAGATTCAGTCCGAGTCATTGCACATAGGGGCCAAGTATCAACCATATAATAGTTTTTCCATCTTTCTAATGGGTACATATATTTTTTCTAATATAACAACCATGAACTGGGTTCCACTATATGGATTCACTGAGTTAGGTTTCCACATGACCTAAAGCACACCTCGTTGTACACAGGAGAATTCCAACTATAATAGAGGGACCAATATTTATGGGGAGATACAATACCCTCTTAATCAGATTAACAAATTAAATAAATCAAATAAATTAGTGGAAGAAATATATACCCCCCAAAGAACATATATAAATAATCATCTCTCAAACTAAGTAAAAACCATGACAACCAGTATATAAATCAACTCATACAATAATGCCTAGCAAATAAAACCAAAATTAATGAAAAATAATGGAATTCCCAAAATTTTCATAACTCAATGTCCTATACCTTATTTATGGACATACTGAACCCAAATAACTTTCAATGCATGAGGAATGTGCCTTTATGTTTACCTACAATCATTGAAAATGCTTGGGTAACAAATTGTAGCCTGAGTAGGTTGAGTGTAGTACTTATCAGGCCACAAAAAATGGTGTATTTGAATTATCTTGTAAAAATAGATAATAAATTAGTGTTCTAAATAATGTAATATAAATAACATACATCTCAACAATCCCTTATAAATTATGTTTCATAAAAGAAAACATACAATTAAAATAAGATCAATAATTAAGCATAGTATAGTCAAATTCACCCTTTTTAATGAGTTTTATGTATTTTGAATTTTCAATTGATTCAATACATATTATAATAAATTATGTTTTATCTCAATATTACATCACCTAATAATAAACAAATTATTCTCACCTTGAAGCCTCAGTCCTGGTGGAATGAAAAATTAAGGGGAATGAAGCTTCATCTCCTTCCCTAACTCATACAATGAATGATGGATTTGGATCCTTAGTCTAACTATACAAACGAGATTAGATCCTCATGACTATAACCCACTCTAACAAACCATGTTCACATTCATATTTATCCATTCCTTAAAAATAACCGCGTAACCCCAAGGACTGCCAATATTATTATCAATATCTCAATCCATGGTCACAAATGTAGAACAAGTATAATGCGAGAATCCATCAAAACATTTATCGTCAATATCACACATCAATTTCGAACAATTCCCATGTTATATTCGTAAAATCACTAATAATATTCATGTATAAACATAATACCTTATGATATTATCATTTATCTATTTTTAACCCATTTTCATACCAAAAAAAAATCCCTTAGGTGTTCCCACAAATGGAAAACTTTACACCTAATACCATCTAAATAATTACATTACATGACTAAAATATTCTCCAAGGTATCTACGTAGTCGAAATTCAATTTGGCAATATATATTTCCATTAACCACATTATGGAGTGTTTCACCAACCCAAGGGTGGCTCTAAATAGGTCAAGTCATTCTCTATGCATCCCATAGGGAAAATGAGGGTTCATTTTTTTTATTTATACAACCATTTTATCAAGTATTCTAAACAAAACCAATGACAGAACAAAGATAGATAAAGATCATTACCCAACATGCACAAATCAATGTAAAAACAATCAGATACAACTTATAGACCACATACCTTAATTACATTGGAGAAACACTACAAATAGAAGCCATAGATCCTGATTCGGCCACCCCTTGAAACCCTAACATAGATCCCACCGGAAAAGAAGGGGCTTAGAGCTTTGGATAATGATAAGTGGAGAATAGAAACTAGAAACCAAAAAGTGATGCATGTGAGGGATTATCCTTATCTGGATCATCAATATAAAATAGATAGTGCCCTATATATCCTATTAATGAAGAAGAATCTACCACTGAAGTTCATGGGATATTTTTTTCATCACTAGGGGTAAATAATAGAAAAATGATGGTGAAAACCTAGTGAAGGTTTAAAATACTATAATGGTATTTTAGTAAAATTTAGAACATTTCTAGGCCACATGTTATACAAGAAATATTTTCCAAATGGAGAAAAAACCATGAGGAAGCTACTACCTACAAGGTGGAGGATGAATATTATCTAGGGATCCCTACATGTGTTTTCCTAACAATGTGAAAACTATTCAACATTCCCTAAAATCTTGGTTTTCTTCCTATTTCATTCCTCCAACCCCTGTAACTCCATTGAGAAATTCATGATCTTGGAGAACACATATTTAATCAAAAAAATGGGTCATAAACTGAAACATAAAAAAATCAATAAAAATTATAGGATCACACAACCTCTTTAACTTATGACAGCTTGTCCCCGATCCTCATTTCTTTAGAATCATATAGTTAGAAATGAAAATAGATCAAGCCACTGGGACCACATATCTAATACTCAATAATATGTATCTTTAAGATGTTCCCATGATTCCAATAAATACTAATAAAAGGTAAAATATTTCCCCACAAGACCTTCTGAATATATTCAATAATAAACATAATATTCTCCTAATATGACTAATTAGCCTTATGTTAGACATAAATAAAAACATTTCACATGATATTGATCAGTTTGATACTTTTTAAAATGTGAAACATGGAAAAATTTTTACATCCCATAGTACTGTTGTGGAAGTGAAAATCGGGAATCCATTGATCAGATTCTCTCAACAATATGAAATGACACCATGTATATAAGATCCAATATACACTAATTATGAATCTGATGATGAACCATCCTTAGATCCACCTGTATTAACATATCATCTCCCACTATAAACTCATGAGGTTTATGAACAAAATCAACCTTACTTCAACCTACTCCAATTTGAAGTCATAAGCTTCAAAGTCATCCGAACATTCTATAACATCTATGTGATGAGACTCAACCTTAACAGTTCAGACTTCATATCTTTAATCTAAAAAAACAAGATCTACACTAACTACCTTGGATAACTTCAAAAGGTGACATTTCTATCATAACATGAATATTGTTTTTGTAAGAAAAATCCATGAACAACAATTTATTTTCCAATTAACCCTTGAAAAATAGAAAAATGGATCTCAAAATATTATTTAATACGTGAATTTTATGTTCTGACAGCCCATCTGTTTGCTAGTGATAAGATGTACTAAAAAACACCTATGTACCATGTTCCATATATAATCCCTTCCAGATGTGTGATGTGAAATGAGGACCACGATCTGGAACAATGGTTCTCAGAAAACCATTAAATTTCTCTATCCCTCAAACATATAACTCACCCTAATGATCAACATTATAAGTCTCTTGGATTGTGAAACAAAGATCCACTTTAGTCATCCAATAAATAACCACCCATATTTCATCATTCATCCATGGTATCCATAGATGACCCAGCACAATGTCTATCATTAATTCATTACACTTTCACCATGGAATTCAAAATGACTATAACAACCCATATGGGCATTGATTTTTGGCCTTCACATATTAAGAGGTAAGTCATTGGGCTACCAAAACTGCAACAACATTCTTTTTTCCTAGCCACCAATAGTACCTAAGAAGGAAATATATTTCTTAGTAAAGCCATGATGAAATTTACAAAAAAATGTGTGGAACATTTACATCCACACCTCCCATACTCCTGCTGACACCAAAACATGCCTATGAACATAATAAATTCCATAATCCCCAACAACCAAAATACCAAGTGACACCCCAACATTAATAAATTCATTCATAGAAAAACACTATAGATCCACAAGATGACTCTCTTTGACCTGTATCAAATTTTCAGAATTGACTGCCATAGATTCAATGGTAATATCCATGTTCACATCTATTACCTAAAAATTAATCCTAGAAAAAAGGTCATTATCTTCCACTCAAATCTAGATTTTTGAACTACATGATTCTGAATCTTCCAGATTATAGAATCTGAAACACCATTCTATTTTTCCTAGTGTATAAACAAACACAATGTTAAAGGATTGTAGAGACTCGACCCACCATCAATGTTTAAGGTTCAAATCCAACCTAGATAATATAAACATCACAATTTTATGGTATGTAAACCCTGTAGATCATACTCCCAACTAGAAATTCTTCCATCAAATTAAGGAATGAAGGACATCAAATATTTACTGTGAATAAGTAGTATAATATTTTTCATGTGGCCTCACATGTATTGAACCATATGTTACAACATTAGTATCCAAAATCAACACTTCCCCATGTCCAACATCAGATGCATCACAGAACATGATGTACCTCTTACTTGGAGAAGCTAATATTAGAATCAGTTTGGTTGTCAACCGATTCATCAGGTCATAAAAATCATTCAATCAAGCATCTAACCAATTGAACATAAATCCTTTCATGGTTAATAATGAGAGCGGTTCTTTCAGACGAGATGAATCTATAATGAAGCTTCTGTAATAGCCACCCAATCCCAACAAATTCCAAAAATGAGAAACATTATTGGGCTTCTCCAAAGACCCAGCAACCTACACTTTTTTTATGATCAACTAAAACACCAGACTTAGAAATGACGTGTCCTAGTATTTGAACCTTATCAATTTAGAACTGATATTTTTAATGCATGGTGTAATTCCAATGCTCAACTTGTGTACTCCAGACGTTTTTATCTTGTTTTTCATGATTATCATGATATATTTAGTACAAAAAGATTACATCAACAAATAAAACAAAACAAATTTCTAGATATGGATGGAATATCTAATTAATCAAATCCATTAACACTACTGGTGCATTGGTCTATCCAAATGTAATCATAAAAATTTATACGACCAATACCTACTTTGGAATGCACCTTTAGTTCATTATATGTACATACCCTCAACTATTGGTATCCACCATGAGAAGCAACATGATCATGAAATCAACATCCCTCTTGGGGGGTATCCTAGAGTAATATTCAAGAAACACAACTCAAAATTGGCCAATCATTAGTTTAAAAATAGGTTGTCTCTTCCTCAATCATTTCGAATAAGTCATGCCATATTGGCTAACAGTTCTATGAAAAACTATAAAACTGTACATGCACGGACCTCCCAAACATCCCACTCAACATGAAGGATGTATGGATTTACATTTAAGGATGTGAACATTTCCCAACATCGTTAATAGTTGACGTCATTTTGATACCACACCATCCGATCCATATAAATGATTTTGTAAAAATCTGAAATCTCAAGGGAAAATATGTTCAACAAAAAAATATATCTCCATCCTCCAAAGAAAAATCCATACACTGTCTGATATTCTCAGCTCGTACCCCTAACATGGTATCAATTTCAATAAAATACCAACACAGTATTTGTTGGTAAGCCTAAAAACGACGAGATGAGAAGAAATAAGATAATTCCTAGAACCTATATCAAATAAAGAACTAATGATAGTAAAAGAATCATGAATCATACCTTTAATGACAGGTGGTCCGACCTCACCACCCCATGGTGTAGACTGAACTACATAATGATGACCTTCCCCTCTACCCGAGGCTCTGACTAGAGTACCATACACATCACGACCTTGATGGTTTGGATGATCTCGTCACGCTGTTCCACATGCACCAACACTACCAGTACGACCCATGGTGCTACACATACCAACCTGATATGGGATAAATGACCCATTTTCAACACAAGACATCTGTTTATAGCCTCCATCATTTCCGGGCTACCATGGTATCCAATTGAATCTCTGCACATGGAACGACCTATAACATGCTCGACACTCAATAGGTGGTTTGGGAATCTTGACACCCATGTTTCCAAACATACTACACTAAAAAAATACTTTTATTTTCCACCTCGAGAGGTTTTTACCATCTTCTAACTACTCTGTGCACTTCCCACTTAATACATATTCCCAAAAAGATGCTTACTGTTTTTGGAAGATGAACCACATTCCTTCTCAACTAGTACAACAGGTTCACAAAATAAAACTCCCTTAAGGTTCCCATTCAATATGGGGGCTTGATATACTACCACATCAATCATTTTCAAATTGATCATATTCATATGAGACAAAATCCCGGGTCTCATCCCAACCTGGAAATGCTTCATCGTATCTTCCTCATCTCCTACCATTGTCAGAATATAGCATCTCAAATAGGTAAAAATGAATACAATATTTCATTACATTAATTTTCCCTTTATTACATCTCATAAATCCACACCCTTCTCCCACAGTAATGTTTTTTGGAAGACGTGTTTGAGAAAATTCACCTAGAAATATTTCAAACATCATTTTATCTGCCAGATTTGTTTATCCATGATGTCCCACCAATTATTTACAAGACAACTCAACATATATGCTGCTAACATTACTCAAATACCAATATGTTTATCTCTAAGTTCAGGAATAGACTTTATTGACTCTATCAAAAATTATGTTTCCTCTATCCCACCCACTACAATAATTGTCGGCGGGTGCTGCAACTAAAACTCCCTGGTCATCTCAACTATACTCGGTGAAATCCACCTTAGGACACATTCCATCACTTACATAAAATTAGAAATGTTCTAATGATTCCTCGCCCATCTATTTTCATGGATCACCATATTCTCTTTCACCACCATGGAAGTAGTGTTCTTTATAACATCTTCATGTTGCCCGACTGAGATATGACTTCATCAAGGCATTGGACTACAATTACATACACGTGCTTTAGAACACAAACAATAATGTTTTCAAAAAAATATATGAAGTATAATCACAATCCACAAACAACCATTTTTAACACCTTACATAGATGTCATCTATCCTGCCATAAACACTACCCTAATTCATAACAACCAATGACATGGCTAACCCGAGCTAACTATGAAACACATCTATACGCCTTACATTAAACATCATTTCAAAAATATTATCACATCACAACTCACACCACTAAATTTTATTTCCTCTTACCACTCGATATCATGCATAATTCTTTAATCGTTGGTTAATGTTTCTTCCCATTACCCATCATATTATTTTGTTAGAATTAAAATTTTCTACCATGTTTAGGAAATAAAATTCATCGAATCCTTTGTGTCCTACAAAATCATCTTATGTGAGTGTGTGCCTACCATGATACATGCCACATATACGATTAGATGACTAAAATTATGCATTAATTCCCTTCCTTGTGTCATTATATCTATGAGCCAAAATATCATGAAACTGTCACACTACATGAAATGTGCATCACCCAATGGTGAAATATCATCTAATGTGACAAAAAACAACAATAATAAGTATTCCCACCCTGGCTGACTTCGTTTTTCCACATACATGGGTTATATACTCCCAAGAAAGAGATCATAGATGATGCCCACCACCATATTATTCACTTTCCTTCTATAAACAAATAGTATGTCTTAGAAAAGACCTCCAATTATACCACATAGTATTATCCCTAACACACATGCAACTAAAATTGTGCATTTGGTCAGGTCACCACATGACCAAAAGCGTGAATCCCCATATTGCAGAGTTTTCTGACTAGCAGTAAGGGTCTATGTGTCATGTGGGGAGTCTATAACATTTTTATATTTGTATTCCATAACATAAAACATATTCTATAGAATTATTAATATAGACAAACCTATGAACATGTATAAATAACCATACCCCAAACTAGGTACAATCATCAACCTATAGAAAATATGTCAAGTCACACTACAATG
Source organism: Viscum album (assembly GCA_963277665.1). Lineage (NCBI taxonomy): Eukaryota > Viridiplantae > Streptophyta > Magnoliopsida > Santalales > Viscaceae > Viscum > Viscum album. The sequence continues at coordinate 592,777,756 of OY728162.1, read as the reverse complement.
CCAGGTGAATCAAACCCAAAATACTGGATAATAGTAGAGTCCAAAATATGATTCTGACACTATGTCTTAGACCTCCTCCTTGTATATAACGAACCCAGTAGAAATTCCAAGGATGATAACTATTCCTTTTTGTTAGCCAACAACCATGAATTCTGTTTTGGTACCTAATGGTGGCTCAAGAAGGGTGTGAGTACAACTCATTAGGGCCACACCAATAATGTCGATGAAATATCTAGTAAAAATATACAGTGAATAAAAGTTCTAAATAATGGAATGTAAATAAGAGACATATCAAGAATACATTCTATATTATATTTCCTCTATGTTAACACACTGATAAAACTAGATTCAATACTTACTAATATTATGGTTCAATTCACCATTTCTTTTGAGTTTTATTGATTAGTAACGTTCAATGTTTTAAATAGATTAGATAATAAATTCTATCCAATATCACTACGGAATCACATCAGAATAATATCATTATCCGGACTGTGAAGCATCATTTTGGGTAGAATGTGACTATTAGAGAAATGGTACATTGTTCCCTTACCTTACCCATTCATTGAAGGGTGGAGTTGGAACCACTGTTTAACTCTACCCAGGGTCATAGTTCCTCATGTCAATACCCCACTCAACCAATCCATGCACACATTATTATTTATCCATTAAAATAAATAACCACAATAACACCAAGCATAACAAATATGAATAGAAATTTCTCAAACTATATTGACAATGGGGGAACTAGTATGATACCACAATCCATTAAAACATATTTCATCCATATCACACAACCATCTATCCCAATTACCATTTCATATGCCTAAACACATTACGGATATTGATTATTAAACATGATTACACAACATATTCCCATTTATCCCATTTTAAAATATTTAAATGACAATGATATAACCCCTTAGTCATTCCAACTAATAGAAATTTCTACCCATAATCCATTATATATAATTACATTACCAAATAAACACATTCATCAATGGAACTATTAATTCACATGTCACTTTCACATTATACATTTTTTTCACCGTATTCAGGAGGGTTGGCACACCCACTGGGTGGCCCTCAATAATTAAATTCATCTTCCCTTCATCCCACTAGGATCACACTACTAGAAAAACAGGTATTTGCGATGGGTCATTTGCGACGGGATCCCGTCGCAAACGGCTTTTTGCTACGGGATCTCGTCGCAAATGACCCGTTGCTGAAAACGGTGTCGCAACAATAATTTTTTGCGACGGGCCCATCGCTAAAGCCTTTTTCCGCGACGGGGAGAATCCCCGTCGCAACTAGTACTCCGTATATTTGTAAAAAACTTTTCAAAAACTATTTGCGATGGGCCCCGTCGCAAATACCTGTTGCGATGGGCCCGCCGAAAATAGTTTTTGCGACGGGTCCCGTCGCAAAAACTATTAAAAAAAATAAAAAACTATTAATAAATTATTTTAATGCATATAATAATAATACTATATGCGACGGGCATAGTATCCCGTCGCAAATACTATAAAAAAAATAAAAAAAATAAATTATTAACAACTTATTTTAATTAATATAATAATAATCCAATTATAATTCAAAAATAAAAAATAATAAAATATTAATAAATGATTTTAATTAATATAATAATATAATTATAATTCACAAATAAAAATTATAAATTATTTTAATTAATATAATAATAATAGAATTATAATTCAAAAATAAAAAATAATAGAATATTAATAAATGATTTAATTAATATAATAATATTAGAATTATAATTCATAAATAAAAAAAATATTAATAAGTTATTTTAATTAATATAAAAATAATAGAATTATTTTACATTCAAATATTAAAATAATTCAAGTATTACAAAAAAACAATTAAATTATAATATTATAAAATTTTAATATATATATAAAATTTAATATTATAAAATATAAATAATATTATTATTCATATTAATATTTTTATTTAAAAATATAATATTATTAATATTTTATAATGAGACAGAAACTACGAATAGAAAAAAAAATCATATTTTGATTTCACAAATTTTATAACATAAATACAAACTCTAATCTGAAGGAGGGGGGGGGGGGAGGGGGGATCTGCAGATGGTGGTGGAGGAAACTCCATCCCTAAAGCATGAGTGAGTCGACGCATGTACTCCATCTGCTCCTGATGCTACTGCTGCCACCGACTCGTCTGCTCCTCGTACAGTTGCTGCTGGCATTGACGCTCCTCCACATGCTGCTGACGCATATGCTCCTGCTCCTGTCAGAGACTCTCTATCAGTGCAGTCTGAGATCGCAACTGATCCTCATACTATGTAGCAGAAGAAGATGCATGAGCTCCTCTCGAGCTGGACGCCGACATCGTAGCACTGCCATAATAATCTCCGGGAGTCAGTCGAGAGCCGATACCAACTACCCGGCCCTTCTCAAAGGCATACTGGGTGGCCTACATCCATGCCGCCTCATCAAACTGACGGCTAGTGGTCTGATCTGATGACTCGGCCTGACTCTCAGGCCGGGCCTGTGACGCTGCAGCCTCATATGACTCCTGTAGTTGCAATTTAAAATTAAAATTGTGAATATATTATATGCAGTTAATTTTTAAACTTGAAAACAAATAATACTGACCACGATGTGATGCTGACGATCACCTCTGAGCTCCCTAGTAGCAGGATCACTATACATCCTCCGATATACGTCGTACTCCGTAACATCGGGGTGCTCGACAGCCTATAAGAATAAAAAATAAACTGTTAATATTTATAGTTATATAAAATATTTATAAATAATGTACGTACCAGATGCTGTCTATGAGTACTGAAAGAACGACTCCCAGCTCGATGAGTCACCTCCTGTCTCCCTCGATTCTGCCTCCCCACCGATGATCTCCTCTGAAAGGCACCACTCAACCAGTGTGCACATAATCCATCCCATACATGGGATGAAATGTACTCTGGTCGGTGTGCTCTACATGACTCGTCAAAATCTGACACTCCTGCTTTCTTCATCGCAGCTTTTCTTAAATTGTGCAAAAACTGACGAAGGCGATCACGCATGGCCACCTCCCATGCCTCGTGGATGGCGTCACATATGGTATCCTCGATAGGATACCATAAACCCTACAAATAAATCAAAATATCATGTTATAAATGAAATAATTTTCAAAATAAAAATTATTTATTTACGTACGTACCAACCAATGGCCGAACATGGCCTGCTGCACATCAATGGGAATCTGCTCCCATGTGGTCCACGACTGAGAGAAATAGTTGCGCAAAATAGCGCTGCCCTGTCTGACTGCTATATGCGGAAAACTGTAAAAATAATAAACATTTATTATGTGAATAGATTAATGAAATATTAGTCAAATCCACAGGTTATCAAACAGGTTATCACACCTCCGTGTGCGTGGATCAAACCCAAGACGTGGACGTCGCTCGGGTATGGGGTCAGGAATCATCAATCGTGCAAGACCGCGCCCCCTCCGCGTACTCCCTAGAGCACCTGCAGGCTGAGGGTCATCTGTCAGCAACTCATCCGCATCAAAAGTCAGGTCAGCATCTGCTAACTCACGAAATGTGGCGTCGTCCATCTGAAACAGAAAATGTTAATGTTGTTAGCAAATAATTGATAATTACTATTATATATATATATATATATATACATATTAGGATTGTATATAAATACCATGGAATTCTATCAGTGTTCATCTTCATCATCATCTTCATATATGTCAATGTCATCTTCATATTCCTCCTCAACATCATCGATATCCATTCGAGTTACAGTTGCTTCATATCTTACCATTTCAAATTCATATGTGACATCATTAACATCATCATCATCACCGACTCTTAAATGTGGGGTTTCGTAATCGATACTCATGTCTCTTTGTAAAAAAGATTGATTTTGAGTACTCTCTTGAAAAACTTCAATTCTTTGCACATCAGTGAAAGCACATTCACTTTGACTAAACTGATTGTCTCGAATTTTGATTTTTATTACACTCCACCAATCAGTCAAGTCTCTTGATGTAGCACAGTACTTTGCGTAATAAAATTGATATGCCTGTTAAGCCAATAAGAATGGTTCATTTACGGCGAGAAAACTTTTACATTTAATATCGATGATTCCATGAGTCGGATGAACAGGCACGCCTCTCTCTGTATCCAACCACAGAAATTTGAACATGGTTATGTAATGTTGTCCAAGATAACAGAGTTCAATGATTTCATCAAGTATTCCATAAAATTCAACTTCATTTTCTCGATGATGAGATCCTCTCAAGATAACTCCACTGTTCATTGTTTTTTTCGATTCCCCATATGCATGTGTGTGGAATCGAAATCCATTCACCACATATGCATTATAAGTTTTAACAAGTTTGGAAGGTGGGTTACTCAATACACACAACCGTTTGTCAATTTTATCAGCATGTCGAGACACCTGAAAATTTGTGAAATAATTATCAATATAGTAAACTATACATTGAATGAGTTGCTAAAAGATAAAGAATTTATGTTACCAGTTTTTGAAACCACTGAGAGAAATTTTTCAGTCGACGTTCTTCGAGGGCAGCTGCTGTAATTTGTGGAATTTGTTTCTTGATATGATTATCATACAACCAATAAAAACCAAAGTTATTTAATGTAATATAAATATAGAATAAGTGATATAAACACTTACAGTACAACTGATGTCATCTCTTCACAGTTGAGCAGAACATACGTATGAGCTCTATGATGTTCATCATCTGAAAGCCATCGTTCATAAAATCCACCAAAACCAAGATCTGACTGGTTGAAAATAGATAATTGATTGTCGATTTCATCAATATTCTCTCGTTCCATCCCATTCGGTTGTGTTTTGAAGGATACTCAGATTCAAAATAATGGGAGCAGAAAAAAGATATTTGCTCTTGGAAATAAGCTTCTGCAATAGATCCTTAAACAGATTCTTTTTTTTGTACTTTTCTTTTCAATTTTTACATGAATCTTTCAAATGGGTACATCCATCGAAACTATACTGTACCTCCACATTTGGCTTCATATGGAAAATGTAACATCAAATGTTCCATTGAGTCGAAGAAAGATGGCGGAAATATTTTTTCCAGTTTACATATAATTACAACAACATCTTTTTCATGTTTGCCTAGAGCATCATAATCTTCTGTAGCCGCACAAATTTCCCGAAAAAAATGAGACATGTCTGTTATCGAATCCCAAATCACAGAATTCAACAGACCTCTTAATCCAATGGGTAGAAGTCTTTCCATTATAACATGAAAATCATGACTTTTTAATCCAGTAATATGACCATTCTTTACAAATCTACCCAAATTGGAAGCACAACCATCTGGAAGTCTCAAATATGCAATCCACTAACAAAATAATAAACGGTTTTCTTTAGACACTGTATAAGCTGTTTTGGTTTCAGTAACCTTTCTGTTCTGACATTCTCAAACAGTTCCAATTCTGGACGCCTGCAAATTTGGGCAAGATCTAAACGTGCATTTACATTGTCTTTGCTCTTTCCTGGAGTATCCAAAACAGTATGAAACAAATTATAAAAACAGTTATTCTCAATATGCATGACATCTAACATGTGTCGGACCAACAAATCAGACCAATATGGAAAATCCCAAAATATGCTACGTTTAATCCAATTGTGTTCTTTCCCAAAACCAGAAATTTTCTGTTGGTTTATTGTGGGACCAAAAGTGATGGGAGGTAATGAAAATACAACTGATTTTAACTCCGAACCTGATAGCATTTTTGGAGGTCCTTCCCTTTCAACTGTTCCTTTTTTGAAATGAAATCTGTTTCTACGAAAAGGATGATCAACTGGAAGAAATCTGCGATGACAGTCAAAATAACAAGGTTTCTTTCCATGAATGAGCATAAATGATTTGTTCTCTCCCATATAGTAAGGACATGATTTCTGACCATGTGTACTCCAGCCAGATAACATCCCATAAGCCGGGAAGTCACTTATTGTCCACATCAATGCTGCTCTCAGTATGAAATTTTGTTTCGTTGCAACATCATATGTACTAACACCAGTACTCCACAATAAATTTAATTCATCAATCAATGGTTTCAAATAAACATCAATATTTTTCTTCGGATGTCCTGGAATTAGTAAAGTCAAAAAGATATATGGCTCCTTCATCAACATCCATGGAGGTAAATTGTACGGAGTTAAAAAAACAAGCCAACATGAATATTGACTACCATAAGATCCAAATTGACAGAAACCATCAGTGGAAAGGCCCAGTCGAACATTTCTAGCTTCTAAAGCAAAGGATGGATGCACTCTATTAAAATGTTTCCATGAATCACCATCGGCTGGATGATTCAAGCTTTTATCAGTTGAAATATTCTCTTTATGCCATGACATCATTGTCACTGTATTCTTAGACATGAATAATCACTGAAGTCTGGATGTAAGAGGAAAATATCTCAACTGTTTTACAGGAATCAAACCAGACTTCCCGTGTTGTCCTTCTTTATATCTCAGTTGCCCACATGCGGGACAACTATCCAACGACTCATTTTCCCCAGAATATAAAATGCAGTCATTTGAAAATTTATGAATCTTCTGACAAGTAAGTCCCAAATTTCGAACCAGCCTCTTACTCTCATAGTAATTTATAGGTAAAACATTTCCTTCGGGTAACAGTGTTTTAAGAAAAGAAAATATCTGGTCAAAATAGGTGTTTGACATTCCTTTATCTGATTTGATAGCCATAAATTTTGCAACTGCTTCTAATTTGATCATCTTGCAGCCAGGATATAATGCATCCTTAGCAGACTTCAACAACTCATAAAATTCAGACGGTGCCAACTTAGGATTTGAAGCTATATCAGCCGGAGTTTCTGTATATTGAACAGATAAACCTACAACATCATGTACTAAATATTGAAACCGGGATGGATCCAGAATCAAGTTGGTATCACCTGCTCTGGAACTTCGTTCACCGTGTTGATACCAAAAAACATAATCTGGTTGAAAACCAAAACGCAAGAGATGTTCTCCCACTTTTTCAAACGTGTCAAACGTTCTCAATGCACATTTTTTGCAAGGGAATTTTATTTTTCCTTCTGAAACAAATTCTGGATTTGATGTCGCAAATGATAAAAAAGTCTCCACACCCTCTACATATACTGGATTTAAACCAGAACCGTTTGGATTTCTACGCTGATTTATCCATATGCGGTCACCTAATAATGATTTTTGACGACCTCGTTGTTCCATATTTCTCTATAAAATATAAAAGCATTACTGGTTTTGAATAATTTGTTAGAAAAAACACTCAAGCTAGGATAATTATAGAGTTTAGATCATACACGACTGACACAAACTTTTTATTGAGATAGACCTAAAAATTAACCCTTTAAGAATTAAATATATTGAGAATAAAGAAAAACATGTTACAAATATTGGTAATTTTAATATTACATAAATTTTTTATTATTTTTATAGTACTAATATTATTGGTAATTATTCCTAATTATTGTTAATTATTACTAATTATTACTAATTATTTCTAATTATTACTAATTATTACTAACTATTACTAATTATTTCTAATTATTTCTAATTATTACTAATTATTGGTAATTATTACTAATTATTGGTAATTATTACTAATTATTACTAATTATTGGTAATTATTACTAATTATTACCAATTATTGGTAATTATTACTAATTAATACTAATTATTGGTAATTATTACTAATTATCGGTAATTATTCTTAATTATTACTAATTATTACTAATTAGCGGTAATTATTCCTAATTATCAGTAATTATTACTAATTATCGGTAATTATTACTAATTATCGGTAATTATTACTAATTATCGGTAATTATTACTAATTATCGGTAATTATTACTAATTATCGGTAATTATTACTAATTATTGATAATTATTACTAATTATTGGTAATTATTACTAATTATTGGTAATTATTACTAATTATTGGTAATTATTATTAATTATTACTAATTATTACTAATTATTGGTAATTATTATTAATTATTACTAATTATTACTAATTATTGGTAATTATTACTAATTATTGGTAATTATTACTAATTATTACTAATTATTACTAATTATTACTAATTATTGGTAATTATTACTAATTATTACTAATTATTACTAATTATTGGTAATTATTTGTAATTATTATTAGTTATTGGTAATTAATACTAATTATTGGTAATTATTGGTAATTATTAATAATTAATGGTAATTATTACTAATTATTGGTAATTATTATTAATTATTACTAATTATTACTAATTATTGGTAATTATTACTAATTATTGGTAATTATTACTAATTATTACTAATTATTACTAATTATTACTAATTATTACTAATTATTGGTAATTATTACTAATTATTACTAATTATTAGTAATTATTACTTATTATTACTAATTATTGGTAATTATTTCTAATTATTACTAATTATTACTATTTACCGGTAATTATTGGTAATTATTGGTAATTATTCCTAATTATTGGTAATTATTACTAATTATTGTTAAGTATTACTAATTATTGATAATTATGACTAATTATGACTAATTATTACTAATTATTACTAATTATTGGTAATTATTACTAATTATTACTAATTATTACTAATTATTGGTAATTATTCCTAATTATTGGTAATTATCGGTAATTATGTGTAATTATCAGTAATTATTTCTAATTATTGGTAATTATTACAAATTATTCCTAATTATTACTAATTATTACTAATTAATACTAATTATCGGTAATTATCGGTAATTATCGGTAATTATTGGTAATTATTACTAATTATTGATAATTATTGGTAATTATTCATAATTATTGGTAATTATTCCTAATTATGGGTAATTATCGGTAATAATGGGTAATTATCGGTAATTATTACTAATTATTGGTAATTATTGGTAATTATTACTAATTATCGGTAATTATAGGTAATTATTGGTAATTATTACTAATTATTGGTAATTATTCCTAATTATTGGTAATTATTCCTAATTATTGGTAATTATTCCTATATATTGGTAATTATCGGTAATTATGGGTAATTATTGGTAATTATTACTAATTATTGGTAATTATTGGTAATTATTACTAATTATTGGTAATTATTGGTAATTATTGGTAAATATTACTAATTATTGGTAATTATTCGTAATTTTTGGTAATTATCGGTAATTATTGGTAATTATTGGTAATTATTACTAATTATTGGTAATTATTACTAATTATTATTAATTATCGGTAATTATTACTAGTTATCGGTAATTATTGGTAATTATCTGTAATTATTACTAATTATTGGTAATTATTGGTAATTATCGGTAATTATTACTAATTATTGGTAATTATTACTAATTATTACTAATTATTACTAATTATTACTAATTATTACTAATTATTGATAATTATTACTAATTATTACTAATTATCGGTAATTATTCCTAATTATTACTAATTATTACTAATTATCGGTAATTATTCCTAATTATCGGTAATTATTACTAATTATCGGTAATTATTACTAATTATCGGTAATTATTACTAATTATTGGTAATTATTACTAATTATTGGTAATTATTACTAATTATTGGTAATTATTGGTAATTATTCTTAATTATTGGTAATTATTCCTAATTATTGGTAATTATTCCTAATTATTGGTAATTATTCCTAATTATTGGTAATTATTTCTAATTATTGGTAATTATCGGTAATTATTGGTAATTATCGGTAATTATTGATAATTATTGGTAATTATTGATAATTATTGGTAATTATTACTAATTATTGGTAATTATTACTAATTATTCCTAATTATTACTAATTATTACTAATTATTACTAATTATTACTAATTATTACTAATTATTACTAATTATTACTTATTATTACTAATTATTACTAATTATTACTAATTATTACTAATTATTACTAATTATTGGTAATTATTGGTAATTATTCCTAATTATTACTAATTAGTGGTAATTATTAGTAATTATTAGTAATTATTACTAATTATTGATAATTATTACTAATTATTACTAATTATTGATAATTATTAATAATTATTACTAATTATTGGTAATTATTACTAATTATTGGTAAGTATTACTATTTATTGGTAAGTATTACTAATTATTGGTAATTATTACTAATTATTGGTAATTATTACTAATTATTGGTAATTACTACTAATTATTACTAATTATTCCTAATTATTGATAATTATTGGTAATTGTTCCTAATTATTAGTAATTAAATGAATAATTACCAATAATTAGGAATAATTACCAATAATTAGGAATAATAACATTATTAGTATATTTTATTATTAATATTAAAATAATATAATTTTCTAATTTATATACAATTCTCCTTTCATCTGTGTGTTTTCTATCTCCACATACAAATAATACATGTGGAGACAGCAAACACACAGATGAAAAGAGAATTGTATATATATAAAAAAATTATATTATTTTAATATTAATAATAAAATATACTAATAATGTAATAATGTTATTATTCCTAATTATTGTTATTTATTACTAATTATTAATATTTATTCTAAATTATTAAAAATTATTACTAATTATTCCTAATTACCATTAACTATGAACAATACTAATAATTTAAATTTATTAAATAACAAAACAATGTAAACATAATTAAATTAAACTAATTAAGAATAATTGAAACTAATAAAAAATTAAAAAAAATATTAAATTAAAATGAACATAAATACCTTGAAAATTGATCTGAGGTTGATCTCTGATCGTTCTTCAAAACTTCAACATCAACTCCGGAGAAAAAAATTAAACTTGAGAAAAACTGAACTTTAGAAATAAAATTTTGAGAGAAGAAGAAGATGGAGTTTGAGAATGATTTGAAAAAAATGGATGGGGGTATTTATAGGTTAGATTATTTGCGACGGGTACCGTCGCAGATACCTTAGCCATCATTTATTACGGTCAACGGTTAAATAGTTATTTGCGACGGGTCTCGTCGCAAATAACCACCTGCCGACATACTATTTGCGACGGGGGAATATTCCCGTCGCAAATACCTTTTACCGCCGCCAGTTATTTGCGACGGGAATATTCCCCCGTCGCAAATATGTTTCCCGCGATTTGGCGCGCAAAGCGAGCCCGTCCTTTTGCGATGGGGAAAGCTATCCCGTCGCAAAAGGCTACTTATTTGCGACGGGAAAATACCCCCGTCGCAAATACCCATTTTTCCCGTAGTGTCATGATGTTTACATTTGTAATTTAGAATCCCATTTTATCATGTATTGAATACGAAACCAAAGGCACAAAAAATAGAGACAAATAACAAAACCCCACAAACAAAAATCTAGGTAAATACCAAGGAATATAACTTATAGGCCGCCTAACATATTTTTTTGGCTGGCACACTCGAAATAGAAGCCTTAAATCTTCATTATTCAACCCATTAAAACCCCAACGTAGATATCAATATAAAAGAATGTATTTAGAGCTTTATATAATGATTTGTCATGACCTGTCCTCGGGACCCGTGCCATGACTACCCCAAACCCGCCTCCCATAGGCCAGGGGCTGGTGACTAGCACAAAGGCGTAAATCCCGATAAAAGGGGAATGCATTTCCTTATAAAGTAAACAAACACTACAGAGTAAGAAAGAAGAAGTAAACACAAAGTAAAACTGGGTACAATAGTAGTGCGGAAAGTAAATGGGCCAGAATACAAACCCAAACAGAAAGTAAGTACAACTGGAAAGAAAGTACAACAACTGAAAGGAAAGCAGCAACATCGAGCCATCCACTGGAAGTCCCACCTGAAGGGTGGGAAAAGATAGCCTCCACAGCTCCTCGGGTCCAGCTGTCCGCTCCGTGTACATCCCGCCCAGTGATCCACCTCTAGGTACTGACTTGCTCCACAAGACTCAACCACGATCAACGCTGTCCATCGTCTGCATCCAACACAACGTAGTGCGCGCATAGCCTGTGCAGGGGTGAGTATACGCTACTAAGTAGGGACCTCGAGACCCCCGTAGGTCTCCCAGAATCCACAAAGGATAATCCACAAAGGAAAGATAAAATCATGATGTAACATCCAACACTACGTAGGTATATGCCCATATATATACCTAAGTCACCAATTCCAGTTCAGCTCCCACATCCGAGCCCAAGTTCGATCAAGTCCACACAGGATAGTACATCCAAATCCACACAGGAAATCTCAACACATTCCACCTAGGAAGCAAGTCAATCATATCAAAGATAATGATTTAAATTCAAGACTCATCTCACACAGGTATACTTCTTCGTAAGGTTATAGAGATTATCAGATGTAGCCACTAATTCATCTAAGCTGGGACCCACGTAGATTACAAGACCAACTACTCTGTCGGACCCACGTAGGATACTACAACAGATGTCAAATATTGCCGGACCCACATAGGATACAAGAACAATAGTACTGCCAGACCCACGTAGGATACAAGAACAGTAGTCATTGTCGTCAAACCCACAGAGGATTTCCGTACGGTCTTCATCGCTGCCGAACCCACGGAGGATTTTAGTGCAGTCTTCATCGCTGCTGAACCCACAGAGGATTTCAGTGCAGTCTTCATCGCTTCCAAACCCATGGAGGATTTCAGTGCAGTCTTAATCGTTGCCGAACCCACGAAGGATTTCAGTTCAGTCTTCATTACTGCCGAACCCACGGAGGATTTCATTGCAGTTGTCGTCTCTGCCGAACCCACGGAGGATTTCAGTGCAGTCATCATCGTCGTCGCAGTCGCATCCATCTCTAGGGTTCCCGCACACGGCATGCTCGATTCTGAGAGGGTCCGCTCCACAAGCCAAGGGGGTCGATACATCAACTGACGCATAGTCCGGAGTTGATGTATCCCAAAGTTCTTTCTCGACAAAAGGAACTCAACGCGACAGACAACACATCAATTGGACGCCCTGTATGAGAATTATTGGCTTTTTCGTTCTAGGGTCCCGGTTGGTTTTTAAGTCAACACCAACCTGACCGTACTCAAACTGTGTACAAACCTCGAGTGGAGTAATCCAAAAGGTCTGTCTCACTAAGAGGAATCCAACAATGTCGACGACACATCAATCGGACGTCCGGAACTCACGTTATGAGCGTTTCCGCTCCGAGGGCCCGGTTGGTTTTGTGTTCGAACCAACCCAGCCATACACAAAGTTCTCCTAAACCTTGAGTGTAGTATACCGAAATGACTCTCTCGTTCCAAGGATCGCTACGCAACTGACGATGCGTCGATCGGAGGTCCGTAGCCCAAGATACATGCGTTTGAACAGAACTATCCGAAAATAGGGGGTTTTGGGCCCGGAAAGACCTGGCCCAAGACCCCCTGGGTCGGCCCGAACTGGGTCCACCCGACCTAGGTCCGGGTCCGGCCCACTAGGGCGCAGCCCGGCCCGGTTCAGCCGGTTGGCCTGGCGCGGACGCGGCTCGTGTGGCAAGACAGCTCGACTGGGCCGAGCTGTCGTAGAAAGGGGGGCGTGTTGCCCCCTGTTTTGAATCCATGACCCCCACGTGGGGGCCGCTCCTATCTGCCAGTGGACGCGGCGCAGGGCGCCGCGTCTCCCCCGAATCCCGCACGGCCGCGGGATCCCGCTCGCCTGATGCCGTCGTGGTTCCTCCTGGCGGCGTGCTAGGACGCCGCCGGCTCCGGGCGGCCGGCCGGTGCCGGCCACCGCCTCCGGCCGGGGCACCGCCGGTGAAGTCCACGGGCCACCAGAGCCGCTCCGGTGGTCCGTTCTTGCTCCCTTCTGCCCCTGGAGTCATCTCGGGACCCGTAGATTACTGCGATGGCCTCCAATCACTCAACAGTCATGTTTCATCATCACCCAACGTTCCACGCATCATGAACAGAGAATCGGTGGGTTCAGACTTGTTCGTTGGTCCGCACCCACCGTGTTTGTGGTTCAAATGAATTTCAACAATTTAAACACATGTTGAGGATATAATCCACATAAATTAAATTAAACCAACCCCCTACCTCAAAGAAGTTTTCGAATGAGGATCATCATGGGAAAAGACGTCACGGAAAAGGATTGTGGGTGTCGTGGTACATGGCGTCGCGGAGAAGAGGATCGTCGGCGTCGTGGTACACAACGTCGCGTCGTCGATCTCCGAGGAACTTGAGTTCTTCGTCCTCTTTCGTCGGAGGCCGGCGTTCTTCGTTGTTTTTCACGTTCTTCAACGAGGAAGAATGTTATTCAAGACTATAGTAATTTATCCCCAAATCTTCTCGCACAACACATCAATAATAATAAAATAAGGCTTTGCCTTATTTTATTACTCATACCATCCCTTTTTTGAAATTCAAAATTAAATCACAATTTAATTAACGTGCATTGACCAATTAAAGAGGTGATTAATAATCCAATTAAACACGAGAGTTGACTTGGCATTTAAAAAGGGGGTGCAGGTGTGATACATAAAATTAATGGTGGTTTGACAACTTAATGGGAGGTTTGAGGTAGTTGAATAGGTGGGGCTCATTTGGGGCCCACCTCACTAATATCCTATCAAGAGGGGTTAGAATTTAGTGGGTCCCACCTCAACTTCCATACGTAGGTTTAAACTACATAGAATAAAATTTTTTGCACATATTTTAATTTATTAATTAGCTAACCCATTTTTTTAATAACAACATCCGAGCAAACGCAACTCCAGAAAAGGTCTTCCTAAGTAATAACCGGCACTGTGATTCAATCGGGGCCCTTAGATTTTGATTCCGAGCACCAGTTCAAAAGTTATAAAAAACTGCTCTTTCGTTCACTAAACGTACCCGAGCTAAACTTCGGGAATTGATTCCGGGCACACCGGGACTCAGAATCAGGTGCCGTCAAAAACTGCGTACCTGTAAAATCCAAAAGAAAATTTAGAAAAACAATTTCTCTTTAAATTTACCGGTCTTTAAATTACTCTCACCTCAGATATTTACGTCCTCGTAATGATACATCACAAACTAGGGGAACAGATGAGGGTACTGAGTACACATCTGAGCCTCCCTCTCCCAAGTGCTCTCCTGGAGGTTCCCATGCTGCCATCTGATGCGCACTAGAGGAATCGACCGCCCACGTAGGACCCGCTCATGTCGTTCCTCAATCTCCACCGGGACCTCCTCAAAAGTCACCCCATAATCAATGTCCAACTGCCCATGGTCAATGATATGCATCTGGTCGTGCACATATCTCCTCAGCTGAGATACGTGGAAGACGTCGTGCACCCGGGGAAATAGAGGAGGTAGAGCCAGGTGGTAAGCCACCTTGCCTATCTTTCTAAGCACCTGGAATGGTCCGATGAAGTGTAGAGAAAACTTGCCGCCTCGGCCAAATCTCCGTAATCCACATCGAGGTGAGACCCACAAGAAGATGTGGTCTCCATCCTCGAACTCTAGTGGTCTTCGCCTCCTGTCAGCATAAGACTTCTGTCGGCTATGAGCTGTCCTCATCCGCTCCTGGATGACCTGGACCTTCTCTGTCGTGGTCTGGGCCATCTCTGGTCCCACAAGTGCTGACTCCCCAGGGTCTGTCCAACACAGAGGTGATATGCAAGGTCAGCCGTACAATGCCTCGTATGGTTCCATCCCGATGGTGGAGTGGTAGCTATTGTTGTACGCGAACTCCACCAAGGGTAGGTGGTCCTCTCATCTGCGACCAAAGTTGAGGACACATGCATGGAGCATGTCCTCGAGAGTCTGAATGGTCCTCTCCGTCTGACCATCCGTCTGAGGGTGAAAGGCGGTGCTCAGTCGTAGCTGCATCCCGAATGCCTTCTACAACCCCTTCCAAAGTCGGGAAGTAAAGCGAGCATCTCGATCAGAGATGATAGATGATGGCACACCATAAAGCCATACAATCTCCTATACATAGAGGCCTCTCATGCTCTCCACAAAGCCCTACTCTCTGATGGGTAAGAAGTGGGCCGAATTGGTGAGTTGGTTGAAAATCACCCAAATGGAGTCGTGACCTCTGGAAGTACATGGAATTCCAGTCACGAAATCCATAGATATCCCGTCCCACTTCCCCTCTGGGACCTCTAAGGGCTGTACCAAGCCTGCTGGTACCTGATGCTCCTCCTTTACCTGCTGATAGGTAAGGCACCGAGATACGAACTTAGCCAAAACCTTATTCATACCCGACCACCAGTGCTATCTTCTGAGATCCTGGTACATCTTCGCCACTCTTGGATGTAACGCTAAAGGGGATGTGTGAAACTCTCTCATCACCTCCTCCTGTAAAGCAGCTGGTACCATGGTATGTCCTCTGAAAAGGACGACGTGCTCTCCTCCCACAAGGAATACATCAAGTGACTGTCCTGAGGATATCTGTGCATGCCGCATCTCATAGTCAGCGTCCCCACGATGTGCCTCTCTGACCCGCTGCAGTAGTGGAGGAGTGACTGTGAGTGACTAAAGAAAGGCTGCTCTATCTCTATCCACGAAGGATATCTGCAAAGTGGCTAGCTGCTCTGTCGCCTCCCTGAGTAGCTGAATGCTCATCCTCCTGTTGAGAGCATCGTCTACTACGTTTCCCTTTCCAGGAGTATAGACTATCTCAAAGTCATAGTCCTGGAGAAACTTGAGCCATCGCCGTTGTCTCAGGTTCAGGTCTTTCTGCGAGAAGATGTACCTGAGACTCTGGTGGTTAGAGTAGACTGTAAAGCGCTCTCCCATCAGATAATGTCGCCACATCTTCAGAGCTAAGACCACTACAACTAACTCCAGGTCATGGGTAGCGTAGTTCTGCTCATGCTTCCTCAACTATCGTGATCCCTAGGTGATCACTACTCGCTCTTGCACCAGGAAACATCCATGTCGAGTCCCTGATGCGTCGCAGTAGACTACGTACCCCACTCCCTCATCCGGTAGCCTCAAGATAGGTGCGCTGGTCAATCTCTGTCCCAGCTTCTGGAATCTATACTGACATCTGTCTGACCACATGAAGGGTTTCTCCTTCTTCGTCAAAGCTGAGAGTGGTGCCGCAACTCTGGAAAGGTCTGGCACAAACCTCTGGTAGTACCCAGCTTGCCCCAAGAAACTCCGCACCTCCGTCACACTCCTGGGTGGCTCCCAAGCTAGCACTACCTAGATCTTCACAGGATCCACAGAAACTCCCACCTCAGAGATGATGTGTCCCAAGAAGTGGAAATCGTGTATCCAGAACTAACACTTTGAGATCTTATCGGAAAGTTGGTGCTCTCGGAGTGTGTCTAGTACAACCCGTATGTGATAGGCGTGCTTCTCCTTAGTGGTCAAGTAAATCAAAATGTCGTCTATGAATACCATGAAAAATAGATCGAGGTATGGGTGAAAGATCCTGTTCATGAGACCCATGAACACTAATGGAGCGTTGGTTATGCCGAAAGGCATAACCAAGAACTCATAGTGGCCATACAGACATCTGATGGACATCTTCTTCACGTCCTCGTCCCAAACTCTGAGATGATGGTAGCCTAACCTGAGGTCTATCTTCGAGAACCACCGTTCTCCCTTGAGCTGATCGAAGAGGTCGTCAATCCTCTTTAGCAGATACATGTTCCTCACAGTCAGCTGGTTCAGGCGACGATAGTAGACACACAGTCACAGGCTCATGTCCGTCTTCTTGGCGAACAAAATTGGGGAAGCCCAGGGTGAAACACTGGGTCAGATGAATAAATTTCCCTTCAAGTCCTCCAACTGTACCCGTATCTCTCGAAGCTCAGCGGGGGCCATCCAATATGCTGGAGTGGATATCGGGGCTGTCCCGGGGTACAGGTCATTATAAAAGTCTACCTCTCTGCGAGGAGGTAGTCCTGGAACTTCGTCAGGGAAAACGTCCACATACTGATCCACCACTGAAGGAAAACTATGACTCTTCACATCAACTGCTCCAAGGATGAGGCTATCCAACTGATGAGTGATCAGATGTCCTCTCCTCTGCATGAGTCCATCCTGCGCTGCTAAGGCTCCCTTCTCACCAGTGAAGGTGAACCTGCTCCTGTCGGTGCGGACACACCACACCTTGAACCTAATACAGTCGATCTGAGAATGAACTGTAGATAACCAATCCATTCCCAAGATGATGACGTAAGGACTCGACGCCGCTACAAGAAGATCGTAGCCAAAGATCTCGCCTCCTAGAGTAAGCTCACACTACCGGCACTAGTTCATTATCGTCGAGTCTGCTCTCGTAGGAGTCTCTAGCGATAAGGATCGAGCCAACGACTCCGTCGGAATCTCCGAGCTCCGAACAAGGGCAACGAAAATGAAAGAATGACTCGCACTTGTGTCTATAAGAAATGCAGCAAGGGTGGAGTAGACACAGATAGTACCTCGAATCATCTCTGGCGCGCCGTGGTCGTAGGCCTCCGCTTCCTGATGCTGAGCCTGTCTCTGCCCGCCAGCTCCCTGTAGTTGGGGAGGACCTCCTGGTGGTGGAGGTGGTAAAGCCTCAAAGCGTCGCCCACTACCCGCTGCTTAGCCAGCTCCTCTGCCTCGTCCGCCTGGTGCCTGCAGACCGCCACTGTTGACCCTCTACCTCTGCCTGGGTATCCCCTCAACCGTCTGTTGCTCCTCTACACGGCGGGTTAGGAAGTCACGAGCCATGTGACCCTGCCCGACGCATGCGTAGCACTGTCTGCTCCTCAGAAGTCTGGATCTGTGCCGTGTGCCCCGCACCTCTGAGCTAGTGTCCTGAGGTCGTCCTCCTAATGGTCTGGTCCGCCTAGACCCCTACAACGTCCGTCGACTGCCAGCTGCAGACGACTCCACTACGTGCCGCCCTGCGGTAGGTCTCGCTGCTGGAGTAGGCTCACCAAGAATGCCCTCTATGAGAAGGGCTCGCTCCAGTACTCCTGACTCCATCAGAATGCTGAGGGAGATCATTGATGCCCTGATCTCATGCCTCAGTCCCTACTCGAATGTCTGAGCCCGGAAGATTGGGTCCCGTACCATGTTCGTCGAATAGCGCGAGATATCGATAAATCTCGCAGGGTACTGGGCGACCGTCATGCTGCCCTACTACAACTATAGTAGCTCCTAGATGCGCACCGCACGGAGGGTGGTCAGGACGAACTCCGAGCAGAAGAGGCTCTCAAAGTCCGTCCAGAGGAGAGATGCCTCTTCGTGCACCTGGAGCATCAAGATCTACCATCTGCATAGTACCTCATGTAGGACGCTCGCTGTAAGGATCACCATGAGGTCAGCTTCTGTCCCCACTAACTTGAAAACACAAACTATAGCCTCCAGCCAATCCTTGGCTGCCTGAGGTTCTGTCTCCATGTGGAACCTGGGCGGTCTCTGATTCTAAAACTCATGGAGTGCACTAAGGAGACATGCACTCTCAGCGGATAGGGATGGTTGCATCGGTGGCTCGGTGGGTAGTGGTACCGCTGGTGCCTCCGCTGAAAAAGGGCCCTACACCGAGGCCTCATCGCTTGGTGGGCTGTCGTCTCGTACAAAGCTCGGAACCCTAGCTGGCTGCCGTTGTGGGGCCATCCTGAAATGAAACAGGTGCGCCACGGTCAAAACAGTATACCTGGTGAGATGACACAAAGTAATCACAAAGAAAACTTTTGAAACACACATGCAATCAATGTTTTCATTCATTGAGTCGGAAATTAGAAATCAGGGTCCTGGTGTACGGATATGTTGGCCGCCGCACCAACACTGGACTCCCTGGACTGATAACCACACTCAATACCCTTAACACTATTTCTTCACATAGAAGGAAGATCAAATTCCTTGGTTCTACGGTAGAACCTAAATTCTCTGATACCAATTTGTCACGACCCATCCTCGGGACCCATGCCGTGACTACCCCAAGCCCGCCTCCCATAGGCCAGGGGCAGGCGACTAGCACCAAGGCGTAAATCCCAATAAAAGGGGAAGGCATTGCCTTATAAAGTAAACAAACACTATAGAGTAAGAAAGCAAAAGTAAACAATAAGTAAAACTGGGTACAATAGTAGTGCAGAAAGTAAATGGGCCAGAATACAAACCCAAACTGAAAGTAAGCACAACTGGAAAAAAAGTACCGCAATTGAATGTAAAGCAGCAACGTCGAGTCGTCTAGTGGAAGTCCAACCTGAAGGGTGGGAACAGATAGCCTCTTCAGCTCCTAGGTTCCAGCTGTCCGCTCCGTGTACGTCCCGCCCAGTGGTCCACCTCCAGGTACCGACTTTCTCCACAAGCCTCAACCACGATCAGCGTTGTTCATCGTCTGCATCCAAAAAATCGTAGTGCGGGCATAACTCATGCAGGGGTGAGTATACACTACTCATTAGGGACCCTGAGACCCCCGAAGGTCTCCCAGAATCCACAAAGGATAATCCACAATGTAAAGATACAATCACGAAGTAACATCCAACACTACTTAGGTATATGCCCATACATATACCTAAGTCATCAATTCCAGTTCGGCTCCAACATCTGAGCCCAAGTTCGATCAAGTCCACATAGGATAGTATAACCCAATCCACATAGGAAAGATCAACAAATTCCACATAGGAAGCAAGTCAATCATATCGAAGATAATGATTTCAAGTCAAGACTCAGCTCACACAGGTATACTTCTTCGTAAGGTGATAGAGATGATCAGATTTAGCCACCGATTCATCTAAGATGGGACCCACATAGGATACAAGACCAGCTACTCTGTCAGACCCACGTATGATACTACAACAGAGGTCAAATACTACCGGACCCACATAGGATACAAGAACAGTAGTACTGCTAGACCCAAATAGGATACAAGAATAGTAGTCATCGCCGTCGAACCCACGGAGGATTTCAGTGCAGTCTTCATCACTTCCGAACCCATGAAGGATTTCAGTACGATCTTCATCACTGCAGAACCCACGGAGGACTTCAGTGTTGTCTTCATCGCTGCCGAACCCACTGAGGATTTCAGTGCAGTCTTCATCGCTGCCGAACCCACGAAGGATTTCAGTGCAGTTTTCATCGCTGCGGAACCCACAGAGGATTATAGTGCAGTCTTCATCGCTGCCGAACCCACAGAGGATTTCGGTGCAGTCGTCGTCACTACCGAACCCACAAAGGATTTCAGTGTAGTCACTATCGTCGTCGCAGTCGCAACCAGCTCTAGGGTTCCCGCACACAACATGCTCGATTCTGGGAGGGTCCGCTCAATGAGCCAAGGAAGGTTGATACATCAACTGACGCATAGTCTGGATTTGATTTATTCCAAAGTTCCGTCTCGACAAAAGGAACTCAATGCGATAGACGGCGCGTCAATCAGACGCCCGATCTGAGAATTATTGTCTCTTCGTTCTAGGGGCCCGGTTGGTTTTTAAGTCAACACCAACCCAACCATACTCCAACTGCATCCAAACCTCGATCGGAGTAAGCCAAAAGGCCCGTCTCACTAAGAGGAATCCAACAAAGTCAATGGCACGTCAATCGGACATCTGGAACTCATGTTATGAGCATTTCTGCTCCGAGGGCCTGGTTGGTTTCGTGTTCAAAACTACACGGTTGTACCCAAAGTTCTCCGAATACTTGAGTTTAGTATACCAAAACGACCGTCTCATTCCAAGGATCGCTACAAAACTGACGGTGCATCGATCAGAGGTCCGTATCCCATGATACAAGCGTTTGAACGGAACTGTCTGAAAATAGGGGGATTTGGGCCCGGACCGACCCGGCACAAGACCCCCTGGGTCGGCTCGGCCCTGCCTGGGCGGCCCAGCCCGGTTCGGCCGGTCCGGACTGGCCGGCCGGTTGGCTTAGCATGGACGTGGCCCGCGTGGCCATAGAGCTCGGCTCGGCCGAGCTGTCACGGAAGGGGGGGGGGCTGCCCTGTTGTTTTGAAACCGCGTCCCCCACGTGGGGGCCGCTCGTTTCTACCAGCGGACGCAGCGCTGGGCGCCGCGTGTCCCCCGGATCCTGCTCGGCCCTGGGATCCCGGTCACTTGCGGCCGTGGCTTTAGCCGTGGCGGTTCCTCCTGGCGGCGCGCCGGGACGCCGCTGCCTCCGGGCGGCCGGCCGGTGCCGGCCGCCGCCTCCAGCCACCGGCGCCGTCGTTGAAGTCCATGGGCCACCGGAGCCGCTTCGGTGGTCCGTTCATGCTCTCTTCTATTCCTGAGGTCGTCTCGAGACCCGTAGATTACTGCGACGGACTCCAATCTCTCAATGGTCCCGTTTCATCGTCGCCCAATGTTCCGCGCATCAAGAACAGAGAATCAGTGGGTTTGGACTTGTTCGTTGGTCCGCACCCACCGCGTTAGTGGTTCAAATGACTTTCAACAATTTAAAAACATGACGAGGATATAATCCACATAAATTAAATTTAACCAAACCCCCTACCTCGAAGAAGTTGTCGAATGAGGATCTTCGCGAGAAAAGACGTCGCAGAAGAGGATCGTGGGCGTCGTGGTACACAACGTCACGGAGAAGAGGATCGTCGGCGTCGCGTTACATGGTGTTGCATCGTCGATCTCCGAGGAACTTGTGTTCTTCTTCGTATTTCGTCGGAGGCCGGTGTTTTTCGTCATTTTTCTCATTCATCAACGAGGAAGAACGTTCTTCAAGACTAGAGTAATTTCTCCCCAAATCTTCTCGCAGAACACATCAAGAATAATAAAATAAGGCTTTGCCTTATTTTATTACTAATACCATCCCATTTTTGAAATTCAAAATTAAATCACGATTTAATTAACGTGCGTTGACCAATTAAAGAGGCCTTTAATAATCTAATTAAACGCGAGAGTTGACTTGGAATTTAAAAAGGGGGTGCGGGTGTGTTACACAAAATTAATGGGGGTTTTCCAACTTAATGGGAGGTTTGAGGAAGACGAATAGGTGGGGCTCATGTGGGGCCCACCTCACTAATATTCTATCAAGAGGGGTTAGGATTTAGTGGGTCCCACCTCAACTTCCATACGTAGGTTTAAACTACGTAGAATAAAATTTGTTGCACAAATTTTATTTTATTCATTAGCTAACCCATTTTTTTAATAACAACACCCGAGCAAACGCAACTCCAGAAAAGGTCTTCCTAAGCAATTATCGGCGCTGCGATTCCATCAGTTCCCTAAAATTTTGATTCCGAGCACCGGTTCAAAAGTTAGAAAAACCCGCTCATTCGTTCACTGAACGTACATGAGCTAAACTTCGGAAATTGATTCCGGGCACACCGGGCCTCAGAATCAGGTGCCGTCAGAAACTGCGTACCCGTAAAATCCCAAAGAAAATTAAGAAAAAAATTTCCATTGAAATTTATGAGTATTTACATGATTATAGAATAATTATAACCCTTAACAAAAATGGAGGCATGAGAGGGATTATCCTTACATGATCATCGATCCATAACCAATGAATCTTCAAACTCCCTAGGCATGATAGAAAATCACCCTTTAAAGATCTTGGGAGTTCTTTTCCATCACTGTAGTTCAAATGAGATAAATGGGGGAGAAAATCAGTTGATGTTTTAAAATCTCATAATGGATTTTCTGTAAATTTCTCAACATTACCAGGTCACATAGTTTACCAGCATGGGTTTCCTTAGGATGGAATGTTTTATAGAAGCTGCATCCTATGGGTTCAAGGTTTAATGTTTAACTAAGGATCTCCACTTGGTTTTCACTAACCATGATAAAAGTGGTAAACATTCCCAGAAAGATCATTTATATTCTACTTTCAAGCCTGATACCCTAAGAACACTCTTGAGACATCTCATAATCATAGGGATCACTTATTTAAAAAAATAATTGCCATAAACTAAAATATAAAGATAAAACATATCATAAGAAAAATCCAAAATCATACCCCCTTGGGAACTAATATCTCTCAATAGTTTAATAAGTGGATCTAGAATATCTCACCTAGAAATAAAAGGCATCACCCCTAGAGCGTCATGGTATAACAACCCAAGAATGGAATTTACACCCATGAGTCCTTAATTTGTAACCCATAGTAATGTCCCGGTTCCAGGAGTCTCCCAAAGGTGCCCCGTACCCGGTTGGTCATATGGCCTCAAGCACATTTCCCCGAACGCCCGAGGCGGCTGACTAGAAGTGAAGGCCTTGTGTGTTATAGTGGGGAATCTATTCGCACATTATAATAGTAACAAATCTGAAGTATAACATATAACAATAGTGGAAGAAATTAAATATTCGATAAGTAAATAGTGAAAACAATAAACAACAGGAACACACATTTATATAATGATTCATGGAACATAGTCTACGAAATCAGAAAAACATATCATAATGTCGGAATACTGTATTGAACCAAAGTACAAATAAAATCATGTAAACAGTTCCATGGCATCACAAGCCTCAGATTAGTTCCATGCTCCTCAACTCTACATCAATCAAGTATTTGATGTAGAAGGGCGCATTCCCTTATCAATACCTACTACAATATAATCTGTTTAGGCCCAAAACCATGACCCAAACAAGGTGTGAGACTAATCCCAGAAGGAAATGATTCAAAGATCTGTGCCTAACCGTCAGTGAATATATATTAGAGGCAATAAGAATAAAAAATATATGAAACAGAAGTACTCAAAAGTTAACAGTCACATAGTTTTATTTACAGACATTTACTTTGGTGTATTTAATTGACCAAAATAAATACAAGCAACCCTCTGGGTAGTTCACATAGCCTAACCACTCTGGGTCATAGTACAATAGAATATATAACAAAGATTCATTGGGGAAACACTCACCATAAATCCCCCCTATAGTCATGTGAAATCAATGTATCCTTGAGGAATCACTCACCGTCAATTCCCCCTATAGTCTTTTAATGGTAACCTACTGACACTCTAAGGAAGCACTCAACATAAATTCCTCATGTTGCATCGTAACATAACTGAATACACTATATGGTAGCACTGAACGTAAATACCCCCTATGGTCTCACATCGTGATAATTATAACAGACACTCTAGGAAATCCATCAACATGAATTTCCCCTATGGTATAACAACCCCAAGTTCTCATAGACACGTGTAAAGAAATCGTGCACAAATGATAATCAGCAGCCAAAGTAAACCTAAAAAAATACATGGCCAAACAAACTTCATCATGTCATAGTATGTCATATAATAATCACTCCACCCTTACAATACTAGGCATGGAAATATAGTCGTAGTCTAAAATGATAGACCAAATGATAATAAACATGAAAACATGGGAAAAAAATCAATATCTTGGAAAAGATAACACTATTTTCCAATAATTAACCTCTATAAAAAAATAAATGCATAATAGGTAAATAAAATGGCTAAAACCATAAACATACAATACCCAGAATGTGGGATTTTGGTACATTTTCACATATAAACTAATGAATAACTATAGAAAGGAACATACCACCTATCACAACTTCATGAGATTGATATACATGAACCTCAATCCGTGATTCTCCACAAAACACCGTAGATCAAAAAAAATCTTAAGACATTCAATCGAGTTTATCACATGAAAGGGCTAATACCATATACACAAAATACCCCAAATGAGAGTATTTGGAAATTTTTACAATATAACTCAAAGAATAACTTAAGAAAAAAACAAACCACATAACTCAGCTTCGTGAGATCGATATATGTGAACCTCAGATGTTGATTCTCCCTAGAAAGCTTTAGATTTACATAAACTCTTAAGACATTCTACTATAGTTATCTTGTGATCGAAAATAAATCAGGAGATAAAGTTCATGAAGAAAGGAGAACTCACTGATGTGATTCCAATGCATTCAAAATTAATCAATTTAGAGAACGGTCTCCGAGTCAGGGGATCCGAGAAGATCTACGGCCGTACGGATGCTCCTAGATCAGATAGACTGAGATGAAGTCACTTCTATCCATTAGACATGACTCGAGTCTGTTTAATGAAAAAATAGAAAGTACATGGCATGCACATTAATAGTACAATACATTTACATTACTTCTACAGCCTTTGATTTAGGTGGTTTCTAGGTCCCCACACACGACCATGTATTCGGTCGTTACCTCACCAGTACGTGGTCACCTGTGGAAACCAAGTACACAACGTGTTCCTATAAGTACATGGCTTGTACTCCTGAATTTTCAATGACGCCCTCTTTTTCTCAAAACAACCGTAAAAGAAAATCATATCTGAAAATAAGATTTAGGTTCTTAAAAAATTCCATCCCTAATGAATTCCATCCCCAAATTTCCCTAGGAAGCTGGCGTGGAAGAACAATCCTTGAACAGCTCTAGCCACTACGATGGTACATCAACCTCCCTCTCTTAGGTTTTGTACTTTTCTCTCCCATGTTTCCATAGAACTCATTCCATAGTAATAGAACATCCACATATAACCTTCGTACTTCGATCAATAATCTGGAATGGATGCTCCACAAACAATCTTACACCTCTAGCTCAACATCATCAAGTTCGGAACCATGAGATGGGTTTGAGTAGTCTTGTTGGAGATGAGAAACGTGGAATAAATAGTGCATAGCCCAGTACCTATAAGTTAAATGAAACCAATAGGCAACCAACTTGACCCTCTCTGAAACCTAAATCATCCTGACGTACTTCGGCTAATGATTACCTTGTCCCCAAATCCTATTGTTTCCCAACCTTGGTATGATACGCAGGAAAACCAGATCTCTGACCTCGAACTCTAAAGGTCATATCTGTTGATCAAAATAAGTCTTCTGTCATGACTATAAAGAATCAATCATCCTTTGAATCATATCTACCTACTATATGGTCTCGTAGACAAGAAAATGTCCCAACATAGCCACCTGTTGTGCCTCTGCCAAATAGTAAGTTGATCGGCATGGCCTACAGAATGAATCCTCATAATGTGCAATCTGAATAGTTGTTTATAAACTATTTTTTGTCAAACTCAAAAAATGGAATGTGCTTCTCCCATGAACCTCAAAATTTATGATGCATGCTTGAAAAATGTCCTCCAGCCCCAGAATTGTATGCAAGGACTGGCCATCTTTCTGTGGATGGTATGTTGTAATTAGATGTTCCTGTGTATCCCAAGCCCTATGAAGTCACTTCTAGACCTGATAAGTATAACATGTGTCCCTTTTGGAAACAATGGAGTCTGGAACCCCTTGTAGAACTAAAATCTTTCTGATGTACAACCTTCCCAACTCATCAACATTGAGGGTCTTCATAATTTGCAAGAAGGGAGATAACATTGTGAGTCTATCGATGACAACACATAATGAATCATTCCCTCAAGGTGAACTTGGATAACCTTTAAAGAAGTCCATATCTAAATGATTCCACTTATACTCATCAATGGGTAACTACTTAAAAATACCTTCTGGTCACTGATGCACTGCCTTCACATGCTGACAGGTGGAACAACTCAGGATAAAACTAGCAACATCACTAATCATGACTGGCCACCAATACTGACAGTGTATATCACGATACATCTTGTTGACACCAGGATCAACTTCCCAAACTAAGGAATGAATGTCTCACATAAGCTCTTCATGTATTTTTGTTGACACCCACACACGCCCATAAAAATAGAAGATATCATTCTCTCCTACGGTCCATCCAAGAATATGGTCCTCTCTAAAAAAACATTCTCGTAGGACTAGGTATTCAAAATATGATGGCTTTTTCATTCACACTCATCATGTAGAGTAGAGGTTACCACTACAGAAGATAGAAACATTCTCCACTTTCTGTAGTGCACCTACAAATGTATCTCAGAGAACAGAGCCATATGCTGCCACTCACTACTAGCCTCCTCAAATTCATGTTTCTGAGTCCTCCTGCTCCGCGCATCAGCCATAGAGTTGCCTTTATGATGTGGGTTGGAATGATCAATGTCAAAGGACTGAATGTATTCAACCAACGTTCACTGTCTTAGATTTTGATCTCACTGAGTATATATATTATTGATATTTTTGTGTACGAATAAAATCAAAAAATTCTCTCCCTGAATTTAGTGAAACCAACAGCGAAAATCATGGACAACTGTAGACTACTCGAGATCATGCATTAGGTAGTTCCTCTTTAGTGGCCTCAACCGCTGAGACCCGTACACAACAAAACCTTCCATCTACAAAAGAACTGCTCCCATCCTGATACATGATGCATCACAGTACACAATATAGCTCTTTATCGGCTCTGGAAATACTAGTATTGACACTGAAGTTAACATCTCTTTCAGCTCTTTAATGGATGAATCGCACGATTTTGATGACAAGTAAATCACACCCTTCATAGTCATGCCCGTTGGTGGTGAGGCTATGCATGAAAAGTCTGGTATAAATATTCTATAATAACTAGCCAGCAATAGAAAACTTTGTACCTCAAAGATTTTCTTTTTCTTCTCCTAAGAAACTACTTATCTCACATTCTCTAGGATCGCGACTACTCCTGTATCCGATAAACGATGACCCTTGAAGTGAATTTGGTCCTTAGAAAATTAGATTTTTGAGAGCTTATAATAAAACATACACTATCTAGGTGTATAAAAAATGATCTCAAAATGTGTGGCATGGTCGTGTCGACTGTGAGAGTACACCATGATATCGTCGATGAAAACTACCATGAAATAATCTATGTATGGATGTAACACTCCGTTAATCAGTGCCTTGAAAACTGTTTGGATTTTATGAGAATGAACGGAATAAACACATACTCATATACACCATACCTACTCCAAATGCCTATAAGAGGTACATGTAATGGTATAAGGCGCAACTGATGATAACAAGACCTCATTTCAATCTTTGAGAACCCCCAGGCTCCTCGAATCTGATCAAAGAGATCATCAATATTTAGTAAAGGATATATATTCTTGATCGTCAACTGGTTGAACTTCTGATAATCCACACAATGTCTGAGGGTACCATACGCCTTCTTCGCAAACCTGACAGGCGAACCCCATGGAGAAGTATTGGGTCAGATTAATCCCTTTTAATGAAACTCCCCCAACTGCTTCTTGTGCTCTTGAAAATTTGGTGTAGCCATCCTATATAGAGGAATAGACACCAGTGCTGCTCCTAGAACATGCTCAATAGAAAATTCCACCTAACTATTTGGAGGAAAACATGAAATGTCCTTTAGAAATACATTCTCTGAAACGATCCACCACTAGAAGAAATTCCATCTGTGAAGTCCACTATTCATCCAGATATAAATTAGAAATATGGGTTGTAACTCCTTCCAACCCATGATGCTCAGGTCCTTCTCTGCTTGCCTAAATATATGACTCACCCTTTTGAAGATATGATTTTCCCTATGGTGATGTGAAACTCACCCTAAGAGGATAATTGTTGACCACAACCTGGAATGAAAATAACTTGTCCATTCCAAGAATGATATTATGACCCATCATCTCTAGAATATAGAGGTCCCAAAAAAAGTGACACCCACCATCCTCAAGAGGGAACTTCTTGCAATATCGTACACTAGCTGTTCTTGTCCCCACCGGAGTGACTTGAGTCAAGATATCAGCAGATGATAAGATACAGAGCCCAAGGCTCTCCAAACTATTATCCTACATAATTCTATTGGATGTCACTGTATCGAAATGTGAAGAAGAGAAAAATTAGGAAAATAGGATCATACCTCATATAGTAGAGGGTCTAGGATCTTGCTCTTGCTGGGTCTGCTTCACTACAAATGTCCCAACTGAACCACGACACTATAACCCTATCTGAACACTTTGAGCTGATGCACAATATTGTTGCTGAAATCCTGGAGACGAACTACCACATCCATGACTTCCACATCAGTCTAAAAAGTCAAAATAACACCAGTTCTCTAACAGAATAGATACTTGTGGTGCTTCTAATGAACACTGAGTCATAGAAGAACCTATTTCACCAGTTGCTACTAAGAAAAACTGATAGAATCACTGAATATGAAAAATATTGGTGCAAGATAAGTACACCACTGGGTCTCTCTAGAAATGTGGCCTTGTATTCCTAACCATCCAATACTGGTAGCATACCACATGTATTTCTAAAGGTGCATCCTTCCTACTCATATCTTCATGTGTAGACCCACTACGACACTTCCTACTATCATCTGGTGAAATATCAAATCTGGATGATGAACCACCCTTTCCCACAAATCTAGAATACCTCAGGTTGTGCACTTTGATCAACACCTTGTTGGAAATAGAATTGATGGATGTCAATTTGAAGATGTTCACCTGGGCCCAAATGTATTTTCTGAGACCATCATCAAACTTCCAATCTAGGAATAACTTCACACCCCCAAAAAATTTTGTGAAGTGTTGTAGCTCTGTGAGGAGAGGAGAATAATCCATGACTGATTGAGTACCCTTCTAAAAACTCACGAAATCTCAGTCTTGATCATCCCTCAAGGTCTCCAGTTATAAGTAATCGTAGAAGGTATGCTGAAACTCATGGAAATAAATAACCACCTAGTGTCCCGCCTATGAGATCACATCCCACCATCTCTTGGAGGAGCCCCATATCTATGAAGAGAGCTTAACACTCCTCTCTTGAGTCATATTCAAATGCTGGAAGATAGAAAGCATGTCTTCTAGCCATGACTTTATAGCCTCAGGTCCTCATTCCCCTTTGAAGGTCAGAGGATGCTACTACTGGAAAACCCATATAATTTTTGCCATTGATGGGGAATGATGCGGTACTCCCTGGATGGTCTTCATAAACCTCACAAAAACCTCTTGGAACTATATATCATAACCTGTATCCAGGATAACGATTAGTTCCAATACTACAACTACTATAGGAGGTACTGGTAGTCACTAATCATCCATGTACGGTGTTTGATCAACACCCTAGATCTGGAATACAACTGGTGGACATCTTGGTGACGTATCTACACAAGGTCAAGCACACACCTTAGATAAATATTATCAAGCACTGAAACATAGATTTTTAATAAGGTAAAATACAAATAAAGCATTCATGTTTTTCTAAACATGGGTATAAAACATGTATAATTCTTACATGACATTTTCCATTAAACCTTCACATGAGGATGTACTTATGCCAAAAAATGGTCATGTAAAACCCCATACACACGACATGTACATCCAAGACAAGGCGTGTACTTGATTTATTTCCCCAGTATGAGTTCTTATACAAGACTAATCCAAACAATTCTCCTAGAATAGGACTACACTGCGTGTTATTGTTTGACACAACGTGTAATGCTTAGGATTCCACTGTATATGTTGTTAATCACATGGCCAGTTACACAACCGATCCTTCATGGTGTGTTTTTACAAGACGCGGTGTGTACTAATAGGATACCACTGCTCGGTGTTGTTTGTTACATGACCAAATATAAGGGATGTAATACACGACATGTTCAAGAATGACATGATGTGTATAGCCTATGTTTTATCCATTAGTTTTGTTAGTCACATGGATGAAAACACGGTCTTCAGAATACGGTGTGTACATCTGGTACATGGCTTGTCCCACCAACGATTTACCAACACCATGTCTCTACCTACATAGCTAGTGGAATGGTTAGAGACTACCTGGAGTGTACATTCGCTATAGGGAATGTACTTAAGAAAACATTTCCTTCCCGAACAGAAGTCACATGGCATGTCTTCATCATAACATGCCATGTATTCTATGTTTCTCAAGACAGTAAGCCTCAAAAACTAATATGGAACACCGAAAACACTGAAACAGACATTAAAGTGCCAAATTATGATCCTTAGGGCCCATAACATCTAACGAACCAATGTTCGACATTAATTTTACTGAAAAAAACACAATTTAATACCCTATCAAAATCAGGTATTCAATCAAGGCATCTATCGAAACAACATGCATATTTAACACAAAATCTATAACAAACACGTGCAATCACTAATGCAACCTAATTTTCATGGAAATAATTCATGACATGTGATCTCTAGAAAGTTCCTATATGATGAATTAGATGGAATAACCTCATTTCATCACGTTGTAACAGAAAAAGAACCACAATACCATCAACAATAATAGCAAAAAATATGTGAATCACCCTGTGGTGAAATCAATTCAACTATAAAATTGAAAAAACCCTAGAAATTTCAATAACAATGTAAATTGGATATTCTTTTTACAAGGGTTAGCTACTCCCTAGAACAAAATATTACCATGTACCTATTTCCTTCCTATATCTATATGAAGTCTCTAAATAGTATTTCAAAATGAAATGAACTTGCCTTTGAGATAACTTTGTATCACCCCGGTTCTGGGAGCTTCCCATAGGTTCCCTGTACTCGGATGGTCACATGGACTCAAGAACATTTCTCAGAACTCAAGAGGCTATCAAATATCAATGAGGCCATCTGTTGTTATAATGTGGAAACTATTCCCTCATAAGTAGAGTAACAAAGCTAATATAAAACATATAGAAATAGCAGAAGCAGTAAAACATGCAATAAGTAAACAACAGAAGTAATAGACAACAAGAACACAAATATATATAATGATTCATGATAGATAAGTCTAGGAAAGAAGAAAAACAAATCCCAATGCTGGAATACAATAGAAAACCAAATTAAAAATGAAAAACAGTTAACAACTTTAAGGAATCACACGCCTCAACATGGTTCAATTCTCCCCATCTCCCCATCAATCATATACCTAAAGTATAAGGGTGCTTGACCTTGTATATATATATAAATACAATCTATCCAGGCCCAAAAGCAGGATCCAAACATGCAGTGAGACTAATCCCAGTTGGCAACCACTCAATGATATGTTCCTAATATTTAGGGAATATATTTGGTAAAAAATTGAGAAAAAAGAAGCAGTGAACACAAAATTACTCCAAAGTAAATAGTCATACATTTTAATTTTAATTTTTTTCTTTTATGTATTTAATCAACCAAAATAAATATAGGAATCCCTATGGTAATTTCTCATAGTGTAACCCCTCTGGTTTACAATGAAATATAAGATATAACAAATAATCATTTAGGAATCACTCACCGTCAATTCCCCCTACCGTGATGTGTGATCCAAAACACTATGAGGAAGCAATCACCGTCAATTCACACAATAGTCTTTAACAGTAACCTAAAAACTATTTGTGGAAGAACTCAATGTCAATTACTCATGTTTCCTCATAACGTAACAACAGAACCTTTGAGGGAGCACTCAATGTCAATCCCCCCCTATGGTCTCGCAGCGTAATAATTATAACAGACACTCTGGGAAAGCCCTCAACGTCAATTTCCCCTATAATCTCACTACACCAGGTTCCCACAACCCCCTGTAAATAAATAAAGAACAAATGTTAATCAGCATACAGAGTAATCCTCAAGAACTACTTGTCCAAACATACTACAAAAAATCATAGCATGTCCGATAATAATCACTCCACCCTTACTATACTAGTCATGGAAGGAAAACTGCATTCTATCAGGAAAGGCTAGACCAAGTGGTAAGAAATAAGAAAACATGGGAAAAACACCCATAACATGGAAAAAATAACCATATTCTCAAACAATTAACCTTTAACTAATCAAACAGGGTATAGTAGTTAAATAAAGGGGGAAAACCATAAACACACAATACCCTGAACATGGGTATTGGGAAATTTTTCACATGTAACTCAAAGACAAACTACATAATATCACCAACCACCTACCTCGATGTCATGATATCAAAATATGTGAACCTAATTCGTGGATTCACCATAAAAAAATTTAGATCTATAAAAATCAATAAGACGTTCAGAAGATGGTATCTCGCAAAAGGGATAAAACTGTAAACCCACAATACCGCGAAGATGGGTATTTGGCACTTTTGCACATATAACTCACAAAATTACTACTGAATGTACCAAACCACACACCTCGTCATCATGAAATAGATATACGTGAACCTCAGGCCTTTATTCTCCCTAAAATTCCATATATTTTAAAAAACACATATGTTCTTCCACCTAGGATATCTTGAGAAAGAGAAGAAATCAAGAGATGATGTTCAAAAACATCGGAGAACTCACTGATGTGATTACAATGCAGTTGAAGGTGGTCAATTTAGAGAACAGACAATGAGTCGGGGGCTTGGAGAAGGTCCATGTTCATACTGATTCTCCTGAATGAGATAAGTCAAGAAGAATTGTGTTTTGTCCATTAGATATGACCCCAGTCTATTTAATGGGAAAAAAGAAATTACACTCTACATTTATTAAAAGTACACATCGAGTACATGAATTTTCTAGCCTCCACTTTAGCTGATCTCTAGGTCAACCCACATTGCCATCTATTCATCCATTACCCATAAAGTACATGGTCACCCGCAAGAACTGACTATATGGCATGTACTTATATGTACATGATCTGTACTCTTGAATTCTCAAGGAACTCATCTTTTTCATCCAAACAACCAGAAAAGAAAAACATACCTGAAAAGAGGATTAGGGTTCTAACAACCATGTTCTCACCTAACCATTTTCACCTGTATCATATCCCATGCACAACACAAGCACATAAAGTAACAATATAACAATAAAAAGTATTATAATTGAAAGACGTTTTAATAACTATCTCATTCTATAAGCTGACATGATACTTCAATTAAGCCAATACACAATGTAAAAACCATATGACTAAACAATAATCATTTAATATTTAATGCAACGGCATTAGGAAAGACCACAAGGCACAACATATAATCAATAAACCATAAAAAAGTAATAATTATACCTGTCACCATATGTCATCAATGACATATCATCCCCAAGCTACCATGTCTCACAATTAGGGTTTAACATTCAATCCAATCAACTTGGAATATGTAGAATGAATTATAAAAAGTAATTAAAATGATCTTGGCATTTCATAAATGTCAACAAGTCGAAATAACATGTAGTATAGACATTTAATCCACTTGAATTATCGTTATACAAAAATAATATGTGCCTCAATAATTTTAGGAGAAATTTAACATATGGAATGAAAAATTAAAAAGGGAACATTATGTATAACAATTAAATTGGAAATTCAGATATTCCATTCTATTCTAATTAATATTAGGCAATGAAAATCAAACCCTGACCATGGTTCACTTCCCTTAAATCATTTAAATAATTTATAGCATTATACGATTTTTCCACAAACAACCAATGCAATTTCCCCATTTAAGATTAAGAGTAAGAGGCCAATTTGGAATGGAACACTGAATAGGGAAGACCATGGCAGTGAAGAATACCTAGAATAGGTTCCAACTAGAAGAAATGTCACAACATACAAGGTAATCCATAACAATTAATATTATATGGTGAAAAAACGCTTTTCCGAATAGATCTCTGTAGCCACATAATGGTGTAAGGTGCAAATAAAGACGAAACCAATGGATATAATGTATAAAACCTACATTGGTAATCCATATTTATATGGAAATATATCAGATAACAAAATGATAAAAATTCATTGATATTCTATATATATATATCATATCATCAATCTATAAAGAAACATCAATGCTACAAGATGATAAAGCATAGATTTCTAATCATAACATTGAGTTTTCAATTAAAAGGCACCTCCATTGGGGTTTTTTAATAACGATGGATTTTTTTGATGATCCCATATAATCCTTAAATTAAAAATTTAATCCCATTAATCAAAACCAAAAACCATTAATAAATATTCTTTTTCATTATTTTCATTTTAATAATGGTTTGAGTATACAAGTAACCTTTAACCAATTATATGTATCCCATACACATTAAAATTTTAATAGCCTCTCGTTTCAATTTGAAAGAAAATTATTTATCCCAAGATACTTATTACTTTCTAAAACATACTAGAATGTCATTAAAACCATCACTCTAAGAAGAAAATTTTTTTATGCAAAAGAATATGAATGTGAACATAAATATAATTCAAATGAAAAACCTATGTAGGTTCCAATATTAGCATGTTTACAAAATGCCTATCTATAGAATATTAAAAAACACAATAAAGGCATCATTTTCAAGGAAAAAAATCTTGTCACATCGATAGGAATCATATTTATGTAGATAAATAAAATGGAATATTCAAGGAATGTCAGTTTTTATGTGACAATAATGAGGCATGAAATGAATCATTTGTTCCATTCTAAGACATGGGTCAAATTACATAAAACTTTATAAATTAGTAAGTAGTGGAAAATAAACTATTCAATCCTGGTCAAATCATATTATCTATAATAACAAACTCCATGAAAAATAATCTCCGCCCTTACCACATGGTTATTAAACCGTAAAAGGGGTGATCAATCCAAGAAATGAATTTTTGGAATGTGTCGACGCATACTTATACTCCATTCCACCAACCAAAAATAGTAAGAAAAAAAAGAGTTAACTTATCATATATCTTTGTATCATCTCCACCATACGATCCAAAAAATCTATAGTTAAGCACAAGTGCATCAACACAAACACCAGAGGATACCACCTATAAGTAGGGGCCTAGGTAGTGTCAGTGGGGATGTTATGAAATCATAGATCAGAGTATGCACAATAATGTAAGAGGTTTATATTAGTTAGTATAAGGAGATGCATCAGTAATAAATTAAAATTATCAAAAACCAAAATAAAAGATAACGACATATGAAAAATAAATTTAATAACAAA
The DNA here is from genome assembly GCA_963277665.1 of Viscum album. Taxonomy (NCBI): domain Eukaryota; kingdom Viridiplantae; phylum Streptophyta; class Magnoliopsida; order Santalales; family Viscaceae; genus Viscum; species Viscum album. Next base: position 592,741,108 of record OY728162.1, on the reverse strand, counting down.
ATAAAAATAAAATGTCCAATGCCCATTCCATATAAAGATGCATGTATTTTCTGGTGTTACTACAATGTAAAATATTTACAACATAGAAAATCAAAATAAAATATCATTTCTTAAGTCCACGAGAATCCTAATCACAAGACCAGTCATGTTGTCCATAGCTCAAATGTACATAACAAAACACATGCATTTAGTCCAATGATCGGGGAGCAAGATGATCTACTCAGGTTATAAATGGTCCACAAGCAGTGTGTTAGATATTAATCTTAGTAGGCCATCACCCATGGAGACGATCCCAATCTTTTATATGAAAAATAATTTATTAATTATTTAATATAAAATAAATGAAATGCGGTAACAAATTAAGTAATAACAATTGATTTCAGGTTCATATATGAAATACAATCCTATTCCACATGCATCTGCCTAAGTTGGGTGTTTGAAATATTACATGTGCAAGGAATATTCTGAATATAAAGACAATATTAAACAAGGAATACCCCCAAGCATGTGCTTTTTCCATGGGACTAATTCACATGTCATCACATAAGTATTAGAGTATGAAAGGGAGAAGTGTCACATGTACATGGTCTAACGTAAACGATAATAAAAATGTATGAAAAATTAAATCATGGAAATAATTAAATCGATACAATAGAACAAATCTATAAAATGTAGTGGTGGATTCTTTTTTCCAACCAATGTGACATAAAAAGGATCACATTTATTTCAATGGGAACATTCGATAATCCAATACCAATGAGTTCATCCATGGTAACCATTTTTGCATCGCATGAATCACTACAAGGCATGGTAAATCTATTTCATTACCAGTTATCACACACAAGGGACTAAGTATCACCCATAACATGGTGTATCGATCATGCTAATTGGTTCATCCATGGTTTCTCTACTAGGGTAATAGTATCAATAAAGACTATAATAATGATCTATAATACCTCCCATGACATGCCAATGCATCACCCATGGCATGTCATGCTATAACCTCCCGATCACAACGAGTACATTGACGAGTCCTTAATATGGAACCCTTGTTCTCAACCAACCCACTTCATTATTTTTATATCCCATGAACATAACAATAATGGAACGAATCAATGTATCATGGAATGAATTTATAATATCGATACATTTAAATAACCTTTCATTATATAAGAAACATGAATAAGGACAATACAAAATGTCACAGCCATATGAAAATGAAATAAGTATTTAATAGGATAATAAATGGAATAAGGGGTGATATCAAGGCACAAAATGTAAATAAATGTGACATAACAAAATGAATTATCATGACTCACACCATATTTCATCACAAACACATCATCCTCAAGCTATCAAGCATGGAAACAATGTATTACCATTAAATCCAATCAACATAGAATATGGATAATTGATTAGAAAACACAAGTACAATTTTTATGGAACACCATAAATTAAAGTAAGGGTAAATAAAATGTTGTATATAAATTTAATAAACATTCATAAGTTATAATATTAAGGAATTTGGGCCTCAATACATGCATGAGCAATTTAACACATGGAACGAGACATTAAAAAGGGATCCTCAATTATGACAAGGCAGTATGGCACAACACATGGTCCTTTCAATTATAATTATTATTTGACACTACTAAAACAATCCAAACAATGGTTAAACACACTTATCTCATTATATAAATTAAAATCATTCATCCATGGCTCCACAAATATCCAACGATATTTCCATATATAATACCACATAATAAAGGGAAAATTTAAAATATCAAACAAAATAGAGATGACCATGGACGATGAAAAAACCATGAATGGGTTTCTCCATCACATAAGGTTTCTATGGAAACTTGGGGGAATTAAAATTAATTTAATATTATATTACAAGGAATCACCAGATTGACTTGGGTATCCACAATACAACACAATTTCCATAAAATAATGAAAAAAATGGAAGGCGAATAAGTTCACTATACTAATAATGCACATTTATAAATAAAGATATCAGTTTATAAAACATGTAAATGTACTAAAATTTTAGTATAACAATAGTCATATCAATGAATATAGAAGAATCAATGCAACAAGAAAAGAAAGCATGGACGTCTAATCATTATTGTATGTTTTTGATGACATCATACCTTTATTGGAGGGGTTTAATTAAAAAACCATGCATATGTTTATCAAAAAAATAATTTATCAAAAATATGAATTTCACTCTACAGTCACAATTAAATAAAAGGATAAATTATTTTCAAATTTAAATGAAACTAACTAATTAATAATAATGGTGTGAAGGAAATAAATTAATGAATTATTACATTTAAGGGTAAATGAAAAATTGGATCCTACTTTACGTTGTAGGAAAATCAAAGATTAATAATTTGACTGTTGATTCATCCAAACTCAAAGACAATCCACACCAATATGAACACACAAATAAACCTTTTAATAAAATCTATATATTCCTCTCACCTTGAGTAAATATATTAAATATATATACAAAAATATATATGTGTGTAAGTCCTCATAGACTCAAAAAACATTCTACCACAAAATCCATTAACTAAAAATACTTGCGGAACTGAACAACACAGTATAGATAAATTACATGGTACTCAAAAGTATGTGAGGTATCAAAAAAATGGTGCCATGAAAAATAGAGAAAATAATACCCTACCTATGATGGGGGCTACAACTAATGTTTTTTTGAAATTACATGCATTCGATGGATAACACTGAATCCTACACAAAGATCTCTCTAGAGGCCCACCGCATACCCTAACACCTGTTGAAACCCAAAAAACAATTAACCTAAAACCATAGGGGTTTGGTTGCTAAACATTAGGAACCAAAATAGATAAACACTTCCAATGCATGGTATGAGATGTCAGTAGAAGACAATACCATGATTATTTGATGTTAAATCATGATGAAATCTAGAAGAATCATTCTGTGAATAGGGAGACATGAAGAGGGGGGTCGCTTGATGGGGGGGAATGACCAAGGGGGTCGTGAATTGATGTTCAAGGGGAGGATTCCTTGTTATAATGAAGGTGGAGGAGTCCCCTAGGGTATCATAAAAAATTAAAATTAAAATTATTATGATTATTTTACTTAATAATATTTTTTTCCCATTTTACCAATTTAATTTATTATCATATTGATTTTAATTTAATTTATTTATTTTAGTTTAGAAAAAAATTACAGTGTTCTGACTCTATGAAATAAATTTTGATGCTCTTTCATAAAAATTGATCAACCTGTAACCGAAAAAAATAATTCATTGGATTTCTTTTTTATTCCAAATAATTGATGTTACATTAGGTTAGAAATTTCATTCTACTTCAAGGATATTATTGGTTGTTCCTGAATAACTTCTCTCAGAATGAAACTCCAATGAAATATTTGTCTAGGATGGATCACTATTTTAATTGTATAACCAGTACCATTCTATTTTTTAGTATTTAATGGATATGTTATTCAATGAAATGGTTCTTCATCATCTAGTGGAAGAGGTAATATTTGAGGGTTATTTTAATATTTTATGTATTGTCTTGGGATTCATGTTGACATAGTGAAGGGTGGTAATATTTTATGGATCTCAGTAGTTACAACCTCTTCATCAAAACTATGTCACTCATGAAATTGATACAACTTATGGGGTGTTATCTCAAATGTTTATAAGAAACTATCACATCATATATCACATTTTATTTTTCATTGATTATAAGATTTCAAAGAGTACATCTACCCATTGTGATTTTAATCTATATCAATGATGGAATAAATTATTATTTTAGGATTAATATTTAAATATATCAAATAAACTAGGAAAAGAGAACATTGTAATAGATGTAGTGGGTAGAGGAGTAGAAAATGAGGATTCAATATTTGGGGGTTTGGGAGATTTATTTTTTTCATGAATCCCTATATTGTTTGGATGATGAAGAAACACATTGGTTATTGTTTGAAGGGAGGATTTTCATTACATTATCTTTATATAGTTTATTATGAGTTCCCTAGTATACATTAAGGAGTAAAATCTGTTGTGGATAAGATGTATTAATATTTTAGAGTGAAATTATGGTTGGATGGGATGAAGAGGTAGGTTATTGTGATTGTTTGATACAATTTAGTGTTTCTAATGTTGAAGGATGAGAACCATATTCCTGATTGTTTTCACCATCTTCTTTAAATTCCAAAGTAGAAGGGGAAGGAATTGTGACTGAATTCATCATCAGTTTTACGATATCAGATAGTGGATGTAATGTTATATATCATATCATGGACCACATTCCAAATTCAATATGCATCTTGGTGATTATAGAGTTATCCATGGTTGATGATATTTTTGATGTCGTGTATGGTGCATGTAGTAAAGTATCATGCAAATTTGATGAAAATATTCTCTAAATGTGATTCATATTTCACATACCAGGTGTTCAGTGGTATCAAATAAAAATTTAGATTTCAGTTATTCATTAAAAAATTATTTTATTCATTTATTAATTGATAAATGTATTTGAACTAAATAAAAATATAGAATATTTTTTAAAAATTAATTCTATATTTGAGAGGATATTAGAGAAGCACATTCCCTTGGTTTAGTTCACATAATATAATTTCACCTTATCTACCATTGGCATTGATATGTTTTAATAATAAAATCTATATTATTTATACTCATTTTATTTTAAACAAAGGACTAATAGTCCTTTATTCATGTCCTAAAATTGGTTAAGGGCATGCCAAAGATATAGGTGATGAGTGACCATGTGAATGGACCACATGTTTATTAAATGTATCATTCTAATTTTATGAGGATAAATATGGATATTTAAGTTTGATAACATATGTTTTTATGAAATATATTCATCATTGGAAATGCATGATCAATTGTTGGTGTAATTTTATGGTCATTTAATGTTTTCACCATCTTAGATAATTTTAATATATGTTAGAACATACCCTATAGATGAGACCAATCCATGGTGTCTTCACTGGGTCACAACTTCACTGGTACCATCCAGATGATTCTAAAATCAATGACCATGGTGACATGAATGTTTATGATGATGTGGCCATTAAGGAGCAACCAATAGAGATTCATGATAATAAATAGAAGGTGTTTCAATAGTGTTTCTTGGATTTTGTAAATATCCTATGGAATCACGGTGACTAGGAATAACTTACTAGTGAATATGGGTCATAGATTCATGCTAGGTATCTAGAATTGTTTTTTGATTTTTTTAGATTATTTTTAATCCATTTTTAACTATGAGAATATTAGTACTGTTTCATAGTTGTAAATGGATTTTTGGTTATGTTTTTGGGGTGATTTTATTATATCGCGGACCATGATAGTAATATAATATGGTGGTTTCTTTGATATAACTTCCTTTGTTAATTAATAAGTTTACATTTACATATATTTTGATAAGAATTATTTGAGTATTATTGGAAGTAAGATAATATCTTTTATAATCCCTTCATAAAGAATTATCCTTAGGAATAGAGGATTTGAGGGTGAATTTTATATGTTCTTATAAAATGGGTATATATATTTTCAATTCTGCATATTCAACATGATTTAGATGTAGGCATGATAGTAGTTTTTGTGAAGCCCGATTTTGGGTCACGGGCATGGTGGGTCATTGTAGTAGAGTTTTCATCATTGTGATGATCATCAGTGGTTCCCATTTTGTGGCCTATGACATATTAATGTATTTATTTTCTTAGAGAACCATAGGTTGTGGTATCCCTTGACTAGCGATTTTGGAGTGAATCTCCACTAGAATATTTCCCACTAGGAAACCCCAAAGGGATGAAAATCATGTTGGGGACATGGTTCTACTAAGGTTATTGGGATCCTTGTTAATCCATGTGGAGGTGACAACACTCTAGGGATATACATGGTAGTGATAATTTTTTCTTTAGTTATTACAATTCAAAAATTTGGATATTAAACAATTATTAGGCCCATGTTTTTTTAGACATGTTAAGAGCCTAAGAGACAAATATTTTTTAATAGTGGAATAGAAACTTCTAGTGGGACTCACCACAATACAGACCTTGTATTGGTGTATAGAAATATAATGAGGGTATCCCCTATGACTTAGTGGGATATCGTTGTGGTTGTATTGTGGGATAAAATGAAATCATCCACAACATAGAGAAAGTAATTGGTTTTTTCAAAGGTGATTAATTTTTTTTAAATAGAAACTAGGATATGAGGGATATTCCATTCCAATTGCAATGAATCTTAATACTCCTTTGATCAAGAGACACCATTGTATGGTGGATGTTCACATATAATTATGTGGCCAGTCATGATTCAAATATTAATAGAGGGTATATCCATGGTTTTATGTTCACACTCACCCTTTAAACCCTATATTACCATTAGAAACATATTACTCCCATAATGCTTCTACTAATGGATCTATCATTCTAGTTTATTATTATAAAACTATATTGTGTATGGTTTCCTTTTTCTTTCTTCTATTTCACCCCATATCATTTTAAATTGTAATTGTTCACTATGGTGTGTTTCATCATCATAGGGGTAATATTTGAGTACGGAATGATGGTTTATTGATATTTTTAGGTTCTAGGATGAATTAAAATGAATTCAGTGTTTCTTGATCCCAGTTTATCTTCATTTTAGCATTGATTGGTATGGTTTTCATATCAAGGATGGGGATTCAATAAATATTTTTTACTTATGTATCAATGTGATATTATCTATCTCCTATTGTGGTTAAATGGATGGAAAACACATTAATGAATATACTGAATTTGAAGAAGGACAATTGTATGTAATATATAGTAATTATGATCTTATTTATTGATGTATTACATTTTGGTTTCCATGTTATTTTATCATTATTTAAATCCTTATCTTTTGGTATGTATTGATTAATATCATGATTGATATGACATAAAATATTTAAAAAAATGAATATGGTATGATTAAGATAAAGGGGAATAATTCATGTAAACAAATACCACTATACATTGAAATATATTTTACATGAATGTGTATCATTAAATATCAATATTTTATTCATTCATTTATTATTATTTTTTCAAAACATTTTCTTCCTTGTTTATGGTATCTGATCATAATTAAATTATAAATTAAATATGGTAATATATAATGACCACTGTTCTAATTTATTTTGTTTTTTGTTTTAATATCTAATGGTTATTAGCGATTTTTTTTCATTACGTCGTGTACATAGATTCCTATTAATTTACTGCATTGAAATATTTGTTAATGGAATGTTTGTGTGACAGGGTAGTAAATCCCAAACATGATTATTTTTTAATCAATAATGGTTGTTTAATATGTTGGTGATGTGTTGGAATTCCCTATATTGGGATATTTTTCAATGGGGATGATACTAAAATATATTAAATAGGTTATCAGTGGGAATTTCCAACTAATGTATAGTTATTGTTGGGATATTTATGTGATCATTGGGGAGGTTTAAGTGGTTGGATTTTTCATGCCCTATATATTACCCTTATTGGTGGTTTCGTTTCTTGATGTTCTATCAATGTATTTTCACACATTTTTAATTTATGATTACTATGATGCTATTGCATGTTATTTTTGTGGATTAGATGTGTCATAGTGTTCCTTAATTATGGTATGATGATGATGATAAAATAGGACCTCATGATGAGAGAGATGTCAATGATGAATTATTAAATGGAAATCATGGTTGGGTTTAGGTAATGCATCGAGTAGTCTGAGATGGTATTATAGTGATTAAATAATTATCATGAGATATATTTTTGCAGGATTAGTGAATGGTATTGGTTTATCCTACATTCATTCTAGAATCTATGATGTATAGGGTTATTGATGCTAGTTCATCTTCTTATTGTGGATTGGTATGGTTTTCTTCACCAAAATCTATGATGTTGTGGAAATGAATTGATGGCATATCCTTCTTTCATGATATTCCTTTAGATGTATTGTAATATCTTTTAATTCATGGGATGTGATGGCTTGAGGAATAATGCATATTCTTAAACAATATTCTATAGATCCCCGTTTAAAATCCCTCAATGTGTGATTTGTGATAGCTTGATATTATAGAACAAAATTGTATTCCAACTACATGGACTATATTTAATAGTATTGTATATGATTGAATTATGATGGATTGTGTTATAATGCATGATACTAGAGTTTTGGTGGATTATGGACTTCAAACAAAGGTACAATTGATATTGGATGTATGTGGTGTAGGATGAGGTGATAAAATTTTCATATAGACCAATTTAAACATTATATATTGGTACCTATGTATAACTAAGGTTCATAGGGTCAATGCTCAAATCATATCAGAGTGGAAAAAATATGGACTATATTATTGAATATGATTGTTGGTATTTGATTGTGAGATTGAAAAACCCAAGGGATGTGACTTGTGGTAACTTATATATATATATATATATATGATATAAGTGACAAATTTATATGTGTAATTATTGAGTGATTAGTGGTGAGTTTGGGATTTAGTTCACATGATTTAGGTAATATGCATGTTTCTTCTAGTTATTAGCTTGGATTTAGTATGTGACGGACCCTAAAACACCCTCAAATGTGATGTTGGAATTAATGTGTCCAATTTTACTATTAAAATAATGGATCTTATTCCCATGGTGGAAGGAACCTCTTAAACCAGTTTGATGAAATTCTATAGAAAACTAAAAATCACATTCGATGTGAAGAATTATCAATTTTACTTGTTTCACCATTAAGGGATACAACCAAGGAGACTACATCAAAAGGTTTTTGATCATACTAAATTCCATTAATCATCTTTAGTTTTGTGTTATAGAAGGTTTTCACAACTACAATATGTTAGTTACACATTCTTTACAATGTTTTTTGGATTGCACTCTACATCCCTTAGATAACTTCCACTATCTACCGCTTTGTCACTACATTTGGAAGAATATGAAATCAATTTATCAACATGATGTTTGCTTCAATGGGTTGGAAACAAAATCATGCATCCTCGTTTCTTGAGAGATTTGATGTTGATGATCCTTTTTCCATTATAAGAAGTAATCTACAATTCTACATATAGTTAATTCACGAACTGGTCCTCTACGAAGTTACCGTTTTCCTCCGCATACCACACAGTCCGACGTATTGTGAGTTCTTTCATCACGAACTACACAACTCCATCTACTTCCTCCATGTACTAAATCCAAAAAAAAATCCATCACATATATCTTGCGCATGATGGTTCTCCTATGGAGACCAAATCATCTTCCACTAATCATCTTCTGAAAAATAGAATTCTTCCTTTGCATACTAACTGCTCCATCATGAACTGTCATCTATGAAAAATCTATAAATCACTTAATTTAATTCTGATATTTAATTAACATCATTTTTGGGTTTTCTTCTAGTAAACTAATCCATGATTTTTATGTATTCTTATCAGAATTTTAGTCAAAGATGACACACAAAATTAAGGGATTACTTTTCTTTATATATGTTTATAGATCTTAAAATTCCACTAATCCAAGATTTATCAAATATATGATATTAACCCTCCTTTAAAATGTAATTTTTATTTCATTCAAACTATATTCCCTACATAGTCTACGTACATCCATTATTTCTACAAGGCATCAAAAATCACTGCCACGTTTCTGTCAACAACAAGACATATCACCAACTGTAGGTTCCACAAACCTCTCTGCCATATTTTCACAAATGACACTCCATATCGCGGATCTATTTCCTTCTACCTAATTTTAACTGCTCTGCAAACTACAAAATGTAAGAACCTGAGTTTTTAGAAACTGGTCAAAACCCGACCTTGATTAATCTTTTGACTGGTTTTTGAGAAGTCTTGAAAATCTGGGTAGTTTCTGGAAATTTCCAGACTACACGCCGTGTACTTTAAGTACACTCCGTGTATGAATTACTCGACTGACCGACCGTGTGCTCGCCGAGTACATACCGTGTGAAGACCATGTAGAACTTTCCTACTACACGACGTGTATTTATAGACACGCCATGTATCCCTTACCCATGCAAGGCCAGGTATATGTCGTGTGGTGCCTAGGTGTAAATTTCCACCTACACGGTGTGTAGCCTTCCTTGACACGCCGTTGTACCCTTTCCCCATCTAGCGGCCGAGACCCTGGCCGTGTGTTGACTGTGTACACGGTCCAGGCCATGTGCTGGACTCCACTTACGTCAGAGTATGGAAACACATATACACGGCGTGTACTTTGGAAATACACACCGTGTAATTTTATTTTTATTTGAGAGATCGAGACGCCATTGCATCTCATTCCCAGGTTTCTCTTGTTCTTTCCCTTTTGATGAACTGTCTGTCTCAGAACTCCCGAAAAACTCAAACCCTTCTAGAATCTCCATACGACCTCCGTTCTTCGATCTGTTAGTGGCAGCGGGACTGCATCAGAAAGGATAACCCCATGCACCCTTCTTCGTCCTTGATTCCTCAACTATTTCTCTATAGAATCCATCCTAACAGAATTTCCAGATTTGACAGAAATGCAGATCTACCGCGATTCAGTCTGATTCAGAGGCTGAAATCAATGGAGTGTGATCGTATGAGTACGAGGTGGGTGGTGCATACCTTTTTTATTGTTTTCATAGAAAATTTTGTGTTGCGACCTTCAGGCGCAAAGTAGGGTGTTGAGAGAGACCCTATTTATTTGTTTTTATTTTATTATCTGCATTATGGAATGCCTATGTGTATTCCCTAACCATGTTGCAATTGAGCGAGACCGGGTTAGAGGTCGTTGCTCGTTTGGGGCAATTCGGCCGGGGGTGCCGAAATTCGTGTGAATTGGACCATTTTCTTAAACTCCTATGTTATATTGCTTATTTAATTTCTCGAGTTAAACTATTTAGTCTAATTGTTAAATCGTGAATGAGTTAGGTGCTGGTATGGGATAATACATGTTAGTGCAGTTTGACTGTTTAGTAATTGCCTTTTTAAAGTGATGCTTCCATGTATGTATATGAAATGTGTGATATTTCCTGTGTTGAACTTATTGATGTGTTGGGCGTGGCCCGGATATGTTGTTGAGTGACGAGGTACACAGGTTGGGGCTTTGGCTTGGGATACTTTGGGGGGTTTCTACCATGGGATTTGGCATCATGGACGTCGGTTGAGGCAGTTGGACTGTCAGGTTGGGCATTGGCACGAGTTACTTGGATAGAGAGACCATCAGACTTGAGCGACAGGTTCGCAGGGAAACGAGGTGTCAGAGGTGTTGTGGATTGGGACATACTGAGGTGATAACCGCTCACCAGTTACTTTTAAGTAGTGTGCACACAGATAGACTCCGAGATGAGGTGGTACGACCACTCGCTGGGTAGAGGCCCCCGATAGAAGCGGTTAGGTATATTTGGTTTGGGGGTGCTTGCCATAGGAAGCCACTCGGAAGGTGAGGAGCCTTCGGGAGATATCTTTGAGGCGGTCAGGTTGGGGGCAGAAGCACACCGTGATTTGAGGGTAGACATCATTGTCCCTCCGATTATCTTTTGAGGACAGGTATCGTTGTTCCTCCAGATGTTGTACCCTAGGAAGGTTGTGCTTTCGAGATGGATTACGATGGTTGGGCATGCCATCGGGACGTCGGTACTTGAGACACATGGTGTCAGGTGGCACGAGGTACCGGGCTGCAGATTAGACTTTCTGGCGTTGGCCGAAGCAGGTGACACTTCCTGGTGGCTGCTGAGCACCAGTGAAGTCTTTGTTTACTTTTGGGCATTGCACTATTTACTGTTTTTCTTGTATAAGCATGTCTGCCTAAAACACATATATTAGGTATGCACCTCTGGGTGGTATCCTACTAAGACTTGTCTCCCACCATACACGGGCCCTTCGGGACGCGTGCAGACTTTATGAAATTGCGTGCAGGTAGAGGGTCAGCCTTAGGAGCTGGACTTTAGTGCTGTTGACATGGAGACTAGCATGGACCTTGAGGTCGGGCCATACTGGAGTTACTTGTTCAGTATTATTTTTCTTTTATCTGTATGTTTACTTAATATTGTAGCTACTACTGGTTAGACATTGACACCATTATATATGTATTGATTTGTATGACTTTATTGGATGCATTCTTGGTTGTTTTAGCAGTTCTTATAGTTGTTTTCTGGCATGATGTTTTGTTTTCTCTCCACTGCAATTGTTTCTATATTTCTTCCGCTGTTTATTGTTATTGAATGTGCTTCTGCTCTGTGGGTCTGGTTCGAGTCTGCTGAGTTATTTATTTCCGCTGTATCTTTTAGTTTATTACTTGGACTAACACCTTTAATTCATCTGAGAGGGTATAGCCTCCCCACTATACCTATTCAGACCCTCGCTGCTAGTCAGAAGCCTTTGGATTTCAGGGGTGGTGCGCCTAAGGTAGTAACACCAGACCCGTTCGGCACTATTCGGGTGGCTGGCTAGGTCCGGGTCGTTACAAAGTGGTATCAAAGGGAGTCTTCATGACAAGGATTTAGTAGCGTTGCTTTGTTGGGTACTAATGAGTTTGAGACTTATCTTTTTTATTTTTCTGCTGGTTTTACTATTTGGGATATGGTAGACTGGAGGTAGGTTGTTGTTGGAACTGGATTTTTGAACGTGTGCTTGGGTGCCTACAACCCCATGTACGAGGGATGGATTGAGTGGCCGGGGGTGGGAATTGCTGTTTTATTTTTTCTCAGATTACAGTTGATATGATTTCCACCTCGGTGGCTCACTTGTTGTGCGATGTTATTGATTATGATATGTAAACCATGGCCGGTATGGAAAGGGTTGCTTTCTTGGATTTTGATAGGCACATTTTAGGGTATTTCAATTTCATAATTGCACGTATGCTTAGTGAAGTGATAATACCATGTGAATAAAATCAATTTCCATGCTATGTATGCTCTGAAATGTGGATAAGTAAAAACTCATGATAGAATTGATTGTTTATGGAAATGTGTATTCCATGATTTGTATTTTTGTAGAATTGCATGTTGTAGGATATTTTGGTCTGGCTCTTTTGAGAGAAGATAGGTACTATGGTTGAGGCAATGTAACTGTCAGGATTGGGCGACTCGGTCATCGTGATTGAGGCAATGTTGGTTGTCAGGATGGGCAGGGACTGAGGTACTAATGATACCTGGCTCTGTTGAGGGCAGGTAAGGAGTCCATGAGGTCTGGATGCCTTGGGGCATGGGTTGGAGTGTGGGGGAGTAAGGGTAGTTGTTATGCACTTCCTTTTACTGCTTTCCTCATCTACGTAGAATATATTTTTATATAGATTTATGTGGGATTTCTGACCATTTATGGTATTCAGCAGGTTAATTCTTCACGAAACGATGGAGCGAAAGGTAGGAGAGGATATGGTACCGCAGGATCAGGTTCAAAATCCGGTGTAGGCAGAGCATGAGCTGCAGGTACATGCTCATGGACAAGATCAGGTTCAGGATCCAGTGCGGGCAGGGCAGCAGCCGGGTTTGGCAGCGTTTGGACCGTGGCTTGACGAGCAGCTCTGAGCTAGCCTAGTACGCGTCTTTCAGGTGATTGATAGAGGCATACAGGGCATAGAGCCTTATATGGAGTATCTGACATGGGAGTTATAGTCGTAGAACCCACCAATTTTTCAGGGTGAGGGTGGTCCACAGGCAGTAGAGAACTGGATAGAGAGTATGCACATGATCTTCAAGCAGCTTGAGAAGCCTATAGGGCAGAGGGTCAAACTGGCGACGTACATGCTGAGAGGACTGGCGAAACGTTGGTGGGATGTGCAGGTACAGGCTCGTAGGCACGAGGGACTGGCGTAGAAGGACTTAGAGGATAGGTTCTTTGAGCACTTTTATCTAGAGACGCTGAGGGCAGAGAGAGCTCGGGAGTTCTTGAGTCTTCAGCAGGGACATATGTCAGTCATGGACTACGCAGCTACTTTCACAGACTTGTCTCGCTTTGCACCTGGTATGGTGAACGATGATGCAGCTAGGGTGAGGTGCTTTGAGGATGGCTGAAGACACGCCATTCAGGTCCAGGTGAACATCTTCAGGCTGAGTTCTTTCTCCAAGGCAGTGAATCAGGCACCCATAGCCGAGGGCAACAAGATAGAGAAATCTAGTTTTGGCAGGGTGAAAACCCTAGGTGACGGTTCAGACAACAGGAAGCGAGGGAGAGATGAGTTCCAGTAGGGCGGGCATGCCTAGAACTCTGCTAGACCACCTCGTGGAAGTTCAGCGGTGGTTTTCTTCCAGTGCAGACAGCCGAGAAATGTTCGGGCTTAGTGCGATAGGCCCCCGAAGGAGTGTTGGACCTGTGGACAGGTCAGGCATCTGGAGAGGTTATGCAGGCAGCCTACTCAGACAGTCGGTAGGCAGGGACCATGACAAACTGTGGCGTCAGGAGCTGTTTTAGGTTCGGTACAAGGAGAGGGTAGTCGAGGATCAGCTGCACGCGGAGGACGTGACCGGGATAGTGGGATTCAGCTAAGGGGCCAGTGGCCGGTGACTGGAGAAGCACCGCAGGGGGGTTAGGCATCAGGCATTCGGGCTTCAGGCCAGGTGCATGCTGTGGAGCTTCCGGGGATTGAGCAATCTGGAGATCCGACGACGGTGGCAAGTACACCGTGGGTGAGGCCGTGAGTTTCTTTACTTTCTTTTGGCATGGCCTCTTGAGGCATGTCTGGTTTAGTGCACAAGCTGCACAAGATACTTGTGGACTGACTAGATGCTAGTTAGTGGGATTGGAATCATATTAGATGCGTTTTATGTTTTATTTATATATTTGAGATGTGTGGCATCAGGAGCATCAAGGATGCAGGTTACTTGAGGTGCCATGGGCATTGGGGAATCGTGGATACAGGTTACCTGAGGTGCATGGCACCGGGTTTCAATTGAGAATCTATTAGATGCAGGACCTCAGGGAGGTGGACGCCGATGGGGTGAGAGTTATGTTGGGTGTCGGAAGCGACACATGAGCACTGAGGAGGTGCAGGGGTGACGATGCGTCACAGGAGGACCATGGGTCCGAGAAATAGGTCGTTTGGACTGGTTTGTTTATTTGTTTGCTTTGAGATTTGTTCGAGCTGAGACTGAGTAGGCGATTCCTAAGGTGGGGAGCCCTTTTTAGGAATTTATCCAGAACATTGAGACCGGGGTAGTCTGGGTTGTTTAACCATGATGGTCGTGTTCGGTGCCATCTCCTGGTTTCGTTTGGTAGCTCAGGGACGAGCTATGTTAAGGTGGAGAGTTTGTAAGAACCCGAGTTTTTAGAAACGGGTCAAAAACCAGCCCGGTTTAAACTTTTGACTGGTTTTTGAGAAGTCTGGAAAATCTGGGTAGTTTTTGGAAATTTCCAGACTACACATTGTGTACTTTAAGTACATGCCGGGTATGACTTTCCTGAGTGACCGGCCGTGTGCTTTCCGAGTACATGACGTGTGAAGAACGTGTAGAACTTTACTACTACACAACATGTATTTATAGACACACCCTGTATCCCTTATCCGTGCGAGTCCTGGTACATGTCGTGTGGTGCCTTGGTGTAAATTTCCGACTACACGGCGTGTAGCGTTCCTTGACACGCCATGTACTCTTGCCCCCTGTAGCGGCCGAGATCCTGGCTATGTGTTGACCATGTACACGGTCCAGGGCGTGTGCTGGACTCCACTTAAGTTGATGTACGAAGACACATATACATGGTGTGTACTTTGGAAATACACGCCGTGTACATTTATTTTTATTTGAGCGATTGAGACGCCGTCACGTCTCATTCCTAGGTTTCTCTTCTTCTTTCCCTTTGGATGAGCTGTCCGTCCAAGAACTCCTGAAAAACTCAAACCCTTCCAGAATCTCCGTACGACCTCCGTTCTTCGATCCGTCAGTAGAAGCAGGACCGCATCAGAATGTCTAACCCCGCGCACCCTTCTTCATCCATGATTCCTCACCTATTTCCCCCTAGATTCCATCCGAACGGAATTGCCAGATTTGACGGAAACACAGATCTACCATGATTTCATATAATTCAGAGGCTGAAATCAATGGAGTGTCATCGTACGAGTACGAGGTGGGTGGTTCATACCTTCATTTGAGTTTTCCTAGAAAATTTGTGGTTGAGACCTTCGGGCGTGACATCGGGTGTTGAGCGAGACCCTGTTTATTTGTTTTTATTTCATTATCTGCATTGTGGAATGCCTCCTGGTATTCCCTAACCCTGTTGCGATTGAGAGAGACCGGGTTTAGGTGCTGGTATGGGATAGCACAGGTTAGTGCAATTTTACTGTTTAGTAATTTCCTATTTAAAGTGATGCTTCCATGTATGAATATGCAATGTGTTATATTGCCTATGTTGAACTGCTTGATGTGTTGGGCGTGTCCTGAATATGTTGTTGAGTGATGAGGTTCACAGGTTGGGGATTTGGCTCGGGATACTTTGGGTGGTTGCTACCACGGGATTGAGCGTCATGGACATCGGTTGAGGTAGTTGGACTGTCAGGTTGGACTTTGGCCTGGGTTACATGGATGGAGATACCATCAGACCTGAGCGATAGGTTCGCAGGGACACAAGGTGTCCGAGGTGTTGTGGCTTGGGACATACTGAGGTGATTACTGCTCACCGGGTACTTTTGAGTAGTGGGCACACAAATAGACTCCGAGATGAGGTGGTACGGCCACTCACTGGGTAGAGGCCCCCGATAGAAGCGGTTAGGTATATTTGGTTTGGGGGTGCTTTCCATAGGAAGACACACGGAAGGTGAGGATCCTTTGGGAGACAGCTTTGAGGCGGTCAGGTTGGGGGCAGAAGGTCACCGTGATTTGAGGGCAGAAATCGCTGTCCCTCCGATTATCTTTTGAGGATAGGTATCGTTGTTCCTCCGGATGTTGTGCCCTGGGAAGGTTGATCATTAGAGCTGGGTTACGACGGTTGGGCATGACATTGGGACGTCGGTACTTGAGACACATGGTGTCAGGTGGCACGAGATTCTGGGCTACAGATCAGACTTTCCGGCGTTGGCCGAAGCCGGTGACACTTCCTAGTGGCTGATGAGCACCAGTGAAGTCTTTGTTTACTTTTGGGAATTGCACTATTTACTGTTTTTCTTGTATAAGCATGTCTGCCTAAAAAAATTATAATAGGTACGCACCTATGGGTGGTATCCTACTGAAACTTTTCTCACACTCTACACGGGACCTTCGGGACACGTGTAGACATTATGAAATAGTGTGAAGGTAGACGGTCAGCCTCAGGATCTGGAATTTAGTGCTGTTGACATGGAGACTGTCATGGACCTTGAGGTCGTGCCATACTGGAGTTACTTGTTTAGTATTCTTTTTCTTTCATTAGCATGTTTACTTTATATTGTAACTACTACTGGTTAGCCATTGGCGCCATTATATATGTATTGATTTGTATGACATTCTTGGATGCATGCTCGGTTGTTTTAGCAGTTATTACAGTTGATTTCTGGAAAGATGTTTTGTTTACTCTCCACTACTGTTGTTTCTATATTGCTTCCGCTGTTTATTGTTATTGAATGTGCTTCTGCTCTGCAGGTTTGGTTCGAGTCTGCTGAGTAATTTATTTCCACTGCATATTTTAGTTTATTACTTGGACCAGCACCTTTAATTCTTCCGAGAGGGTATAGCCTCCCCACTATACCTATTCAGACCCCCGCTGCTAGTCGGAAGCCTTTGGCGTTTAGGGGAGGGGCGCCTAAGGTAGTAACACCCGACCTGTTCGGCACTGTTTGGGTGGCTGGCCAGGTCCGGGTCATTACAAAGTGGTATCAAAGGGAGTCTTCATGACAAGGATTTAGTAGCATTGCTTTGCTAGGTACTAATGAGTTTGAGACTTCTCTTTTTATTTTATGATGGTTTTACTATTTGGGATATGGTAGACTAGAGGTAGGTTGCTGTTGGAACTAGATTTTTGAACTTGTTCTTTGGTGCCTGCATCCCCATGTACGAGGGATGGATTGAGTTACCGGGGGTGGGAATTGATGTTTTCTTTCTGCTCAGATTACAGTTGATACGATTTCCACCTCGGTGGCTCACTTGTTGTACGATGTTATTGGTTATGATATGTAAACCTTGTCCAGTTTGGCAAGGGTTACTTGCTTGGATTTTGATAGGAACATTTTGGGGTATTTCAATTTCATAACTGCACGTATGCTTTGTGAAGTGATAATACTATGTGAATAAAATCTATTTCCATGGTATGTATGCTCTGAAATGTTTATAGGTAAAACTCTTGATAGAATTGATTTTTTATGGAAATGTATATTCCATGCTTTGTATTTTTGTAGAATTGCATGTTGTAGGATATTTGGGTCTGGCTCTTATGAGAGCAGACATGTACTATGGTTGAGGCAGTGTAACTGTCAAGATTGGGCAACTCGGTCATCGGGATTGAGGAAACATTGGTTGTCAGGACGGGCATGGCCTGTGGTACTAATGATACTTGGATCTGTTGAGGTCAGGTAAGGAGGCCATGAGGTTGGGATGCCTTGGGGCATGGGTTTCAGTGAGGGGGAGTAAGGGTAGTTGTTATGCACTGCCTTTTACTGCTTTCCTTATCTGCGTAGAATATATTGTTATATAGATTTATGTGGGATGTCTGACCATTTATGGTATTTAGAAGGTTACTTATTCACGACACGATGGAGCGACAGGTAGGAGAGGATATGGTACCGCAGGATCAGGTTCAGAATCTGGTGTAGGCAGAGCATGAGCCGCAGGTACAGGCTCATAGACAGGATCAGGTTCAGGATCCAGTGTAGGCAGGGCAGCAGCCGGGTTTGGCTGCGTTCGGACCGTGGCTTGACGAGCAGCTCGAAGCTAGCCTAGTACGCGTCTTGCAGGGGATTGACAGAGGCATGTAGGGTACAGATCCTTCTATGGTGTATCTGACACGAGAGTTCCAGTCGCAGCACCAGTCGCTTTTTTAGGGTGAGGGTGGTCCATAGGCGGCTGAGAACTGGATAGAGAGTATGCACATGATCTTCGAGCAGCTCGAGACACCTCCGTGGCGGAGGGTCAAACTGGCGACGTATATGCTGAGAGGACCATAGAAACGTTGGTGGGATGTGCAGGTACAGGATCGTAGGCACGAGGGACTCACATGGAAGGACTTAGAGGACAGGTTCTTTGAGCACTTTTATCTGGAGACGCTGAGGGAAGACAGAGCTATGGAGTTCTTGAGTCTTCAGTAGGGGGATATGTCAGTCATGGACTACGCATCTACTTTCACAGAGTTGTCTCGCTTTGCACCTGGTATGGTGAACGATCCAGCAGCTAGGGTGAGGCGCTTCGAGGATGGCTTACGACACGCCATTCGGGTCCTGGTGAACATCTTTAGGATGGGTTCTTTCTCCAAGGAAGTGAATCAGGCACTCATAGCCGAGGGCAACGAGAGAGAGAAATCTCATTTTGGTAGGGTGATAACCCCAGGTGATGGTTCCGACAGTAGGAAGTGAGGGAGAGAAGAGTTCCAGCAGGGCGAGCAGGCCATGTACTTAGCTAGACCACCTCGTGGAAGTTCAGCGGTGTTTTTCTTTCAGTGCGGACAACCGAGACATGTTCGGGCTCAGTGCGATAGGACCCCGAAGGAGTGCCGGGCCTGTGGACAGGTCAGGCATCTGGAGAGGTTTTGCAGGAATCCTTCTTAGACAATCGACAGGCAGGGACCAGGAGAGACTGTGGCGTCAGGAGATGGTTCAAGTTCGGTACAAGGGGAGGGTAGTCAAGGTTCAGATGCACGCGGAGGACGTGACCGGGATATCGGGATTCAGCTAAGGGGCCAGTGGCTGGTGACGGGAGCAGCACCGCAGGGAGGTCAGGCATCAGGCGGTCGGGCTTCAGGCCAGGTGCACACTGTGGAGATACTAGGGATTGAGCAGACTGGAGAGCCGACGATGGTGGCAGGTACACCGCGAGTGTGGCCATGAGTTTCTTTACTTTCATTTGGCATGGCCTCTTGAGGCATGTTTGGTTGAGTGCACAGGCTACACATGATACTTGTGGACTGACTAGATTCTAGTTAGTGGGATTGGAATCATATTAGATGTGTTTAATGTTTTATTTATATATTTGAGATGCGTGGCATCGGGAGAATCAGGGATGCAGGTTACATGAGGTGCCGTGGGCATTGGGGCGTCGTGGATGCGGGTTACTTGAGGTGCATGACACCAGGTTTTAATTGAGAATCTATTAGATATAAGACCTCAGGGAGGCGGATGCCGATGTGGTGAGAGTTATGTAGGGTGTCAGAAGTGACACATGAGCACTGAGGAGGTGCAGGGGTGCCGATGCATCATGGGAGAACCATGGGTCCGGGAAATAGGTCGTTGGTCCTTGTTTGTTTATTTGTTTGCTTTGCTCTTTGTTTGAGTTGAGGTCGAGTAGGCGATTCCTAAGGTGGGGAGCCCTTTTTAGGAATTTAGCTAGAACTTTGAGACCGGGGTAGTCTGGGTTGTTTAACCGGGATGGGCGTGTTCAGTGCCATCTCCTGGTTTCGTTTGGTAGCCTGGGGACGAGCTACGTTAAGGTGGGGAGTTTTTAAGAACCCGAGTTTTTAGAAACGGGTCAAAACCCAGCCCTGTTTAAACTTTTGACTGGTTTTTGGGAAGTCTGGAAAATCTGGGCAGTTTCCGGAAATTTCCAGACTACACGCAGTGTATTTTAAGTACACACCGCATATGAGTAACCCGAGTGACCGACCGTGTGCTCGTCGAGTATATGCCGTGTGAAGACCATATAGAACTTTCCTACTACACGGCGTGTATTTATAGATACGCCGTGTATCCCTTACCCGTGCAAGGCCATGTACATGTAGTGTGGTGCCCAGGTGTAAATTTTCATCTACACGACATGTAGCCTTCCTTGACACGCCACGTACACTTTCCCCGTGTAGCGACTGAGACCCTGGCCGTGTGTTGACCGTGTACACGGTCTAGGCCGTCTGCTGGACTCCACTTAAGTCGGATTACGGATACACATATACACGACATGTACTTTGGAAATACACACCGTGTAATTTGATTTTTATTTGAGCGATCGAGACGCCGTCATGTCTCATTCCCGAGTTTCTCTTCTTCTTTCCCTTTGGACAAACTGTCCATCCGAGAACTCCCAAAAAACTCAAACCCTTCCAGAATCTCCGTACGACCTCCGTTCTTCGATCCGTCAGTGGCAGCGAGATCGCATCAGAAAGGCTAACCCCGTACACCCTTCTTCATCCTTGATTCCTCACCTGTTTCTCCATAGAATCCATCCGAACAGAATTGTCGGATTTGACGGAAATGAAGATCTACCGTGATTCAGTCCGATTCAGAGGCTGAAATCAAAGGAGTGTCATCGTACGAGTACGATGTGGGTAGTGCATACCTTCTTTCGTGTTTTCGTAGTCAATTTGGGTTTGTGACCTTCGGGTGTGACGTCGGGTGTTGAGAGAGACCCTGTTTATTTGTTTTTATTTTATTATCTGCATTTTGGAATTCCTCTGGGTATTCCCTAACCCTATTGCGATTGAGAGAGACCGGGATAGAGGTCGTTGCTCGTTTGGGGCAATTCGGCCGGGGGTTCCAAAAAGCGTGTGAATTGGACCATTGTTTAAACTATTATGTTATACTGCTTATTGAATGTCTCGAGTTAAACTGTTTAGTCTAATTGTTAAATCGTGAATGAGTTAGGTGCTGGTATGCGATTGCACAGGTTAGTGCAATTTGACTGTTTAGTAATTTCCTGTTTAAAGTGATGCTTCCAAGTATGAATATGAAATGTGTGATATTGCCTGTGTTGAGCTGCTTGATGTGTTGGGAATGGCCTAGATATGTTGTTGAGTGATGAGGTTCATAGGTTGGGGATTTGGCTCGGGATACTTTGGGTGGTTGCTACCACGGGATTGGGCGTCATGGAAGTCGGTTGAGGCGGTTAGACTGTCAGGTTGGGCTTTGGCCAGGGTTACTTGGATGGAAAGACCATCAGACTTGAGTGACAGGTTCGCAGGGACCCAAGGTGTTAGAGGTGTCGTGGCTTGGGACATACAGAGGTGATTACCCCTCACCGGGTACTTTTGATTAGTGTGCAGACAGATAGACTCTGGGATGAGGTGGTACGGCCACTCGCTAGGTATAGGCCCCCGATAGAAGCAGTTAGGTATATTTGGTTTGGGGGTACTTGCCATAGGAAGCCACACAGAAGGTGAGGAGCCTTCGGGAGACAGCTTTGAGGTGGTCAGGTTGGGGGTAGAAGCTCGCTGTGATTTGAGGGCAGTCATTGCTATCCCTATAGTTATATTTTGAGGTCAGGTATCACTATTACTCCGGATGTTTTTCCCTGGGAAGGTTGAGCTTTCGAGCTGGGTTATGACGGTTGGGCATGCCATCAGGACTTCGATACTTGAGACACATGGTGTCAGGTGGCACAAGGTTGAGGGCTACAGATCAGACTTTCCGGCGTTGGCCGAAGCAGGTGAAACTTCCTGGTGGCTGCTGAGCACCAGTGAAGTCTTTGTTTACTTTTGGGCATTGCACTATTTACTATTTTTCTTGTATAAGCATGTCTGCCTAAAACACTTATATTAGGTACGCACCTCTGGGTGGTATCCTACTGAGACTTGTCTCACACCCTACATGGCCCTTCGAGACGCGTGTAGACTTTATGAAATTGCGTGCATGTAGAGGGTCAGCCTCATGTGCTGGACTTTAGTGCTGTTGACTTGGAGACTGGCATGGACCTTCAGGTCGTGCCATACTGGATTTACTTGTTCAGTATTATTTTTCTTGCATCAGCATGTTTGCTTTATATTGTAGCTACTACTGGTTAGCCATTGGCGCCATTATATATGTATTGATTTGTATGACTTGCTTGGATGCATGCTTGGTTGTTTTAACAGCTATTACAGTTGAGTTCTGGCATGATGTTTTGTTTACTCTCCTCTACTGTTGTTTCTATATTGCCTCTGCTGTTTATTGTTATTGAATGTGCTTACGCTTTGCAGGTCTGGTTCGAGTCTGCTGAGTCATTTATTTCTGCTGCATATTTTAGTTAGTTAGGTGGACCAGCACCTTTAATTCTGCCGAGAGGGTATATCCTCCCCACTATACCTATTAAGACCCTCGTTTCTAGTCGGCAGCCTTTGGCATTCAGGGGAAGAGCGCCTAAGGTAGTAACACCTGACCCGTTCGGCACTGTTTGGGTGGCTGGCCGGGTCCAGGTCATTACAGAAAACATCTCCAGTAACAATGTTTTATTTCATAATCCATTTTCTTCATTGCTATGTTTATCGCCCTTCATGGTTCATGAACTATTCTTAATACAAGGTTCACATTTGATGGACCATGATATGTGGTTTCCTTCATTTATTATTTCCTACGACATTTCATATCTCGGAAAATCCATTGCATATATCCTTCGATTGACAAAAACAACCGATTTTGAAGCCCAAAATTTTGGAAAACACTGGGAAACAACAACACCTTCAGTACTGCTTTCAGCCTCAATTATAAGGACACATTCCAATAAAAATCTTTGATAAATCCAATGTGGATTGAAAATAAAAACAAACAATAATCCATTTCTGGAAAAGATCACCCTTGGTTCCAACAATCTCCCCATTTGGGATTGTTGGTTATTTGTTGGTAAATTTAATGATTCACCACCCAAAAAATGAAAAATGATAAAAAAACTTTTCCAACCCCATATGTATACATGATCAATGATAGGTGTAGAAAACTATAGGGGAATAATCAATTCGGTGCCTTTGATACAAAAAATATGTGTTTTTCCATTCTCATTAATTTCTCAATTCTTATTATACCGCATTATAACCCATTGACTGTCACCTGTGACCGAAAAAACATTCAATTTCATTATCCTCCTTTCCATCAACATTATATAAACTATTGAATTTGACTTGTGACCAAAAAAAATTCAATTTCATTATCCTAAAATCACACACCATTCTTCTTACTAATGAATTTATATATTCTACCCCATTATCAATAATAACATATTATCAAATTTTATCTTGTAATTATTTATGAACACCCCAATGATTTTATCACCCCTATAAACCTATAATAAAATAGAAAAATGATTAAAACAGATAACAAAAATGGTGATAAGGTATTAATTGGAACATTCAAATGCAATGGGATTTTGTTGAACATTGAGGTTTCACCGATGTTTCTCAAACACAATAGCTGCATGTGGCTTGGTTAGAATACTAGCCAAATGATTATCAGTTCTAGTATGATCCATTTTAACCATTCCTTGTACATCATTATCCATGATAAATTTATATTTAATTTTAATTTGTTTCGTACAATAATGTTGAACATGATTCTTAGTATGTTCGCTCGTTCCCTTGTTATCAAAATGAATCCCCATGGTGTTTTTCACATCACCACAAATATAATGTAGTTGTTTTTTATCTATAGTAGGTGAGTGCAGGATTTTTCTACAGATATATACTCAGATTCACTAGTACAGAGACAATTAATTTCCTACTTATTACATAACAATCCAACAAATTTCATTCCAAAGGAGAATTCTCAACCACTTATGGATTTTCTATCCACTACATCTCGAGTCAGGTCAGTTTAAAAATTGTCGGTAGTTTATTATATTTTCACATAGAAAAGTATAATCCATTATTGTGAGAACATTGAATATACCCCATGATTATTTTTCATACTTCTATATATTACTGCTATAGATTTAATTTAAAACAGGCTACTAATCATGTTGAATACTAAATATATGGATATGTTTCACTTATGTACTCTAGGATTATGATGATTCCTCTGCACATGGCGGGATCCACATAAGTCATATCCTCATTCTTTCCTAGTTTATTTACAACTGCAATCAGAGTCTATATGTGTTGGGAGTCATGCATATTGAATTTCATTAGTAACTCTAACATAATATTCCAATTAAATAAAATTATAGTTTATTCAATAAGTCACATACATCCCTAAGAAGAATGTGATTCCACAAATCAAATTCATTTCAAATTATGATTTCATGTGATTGGAAAATTCATCATCTGATACTTATATGGTTACACCAATGTTAATATCATATACATACAATAGAACATTGTATTTTTCATTCTATGAATTATTCACATAGAGATTGTGATCCACTCCAACTATATTAAATTCGTGAATCATCATATTACAATTCAGTCATGAACACCACGGATGTGGTTCTTTATTCAAACCATATAGTGCATTACTTAATCATAAAACCTTCATTTCGTGAGTTCCATGTTGAAAAATAAATGTTAGATATATATAGTGCTCTGCTTCAAGAACACCATTTAAGAAACATGTTTTTTCATCGATTTTATAAACTTTGTATGCTCATTGAATTTCCATGGAATGAAACATTTTGATTAACTCCATAATAGAAAATAGGGAAAATGATTCATCAACATCAAAACCTTTAATATGTGAATAGTCCTTAAAAACCATTCATGTCATATTTCAGATCACATTTCCATACTCGTCAATTTTTTCTATAATACACTTTTTACTATTCCCATTGTGGATTTCGAGTCTCTTAACTGGATCCAATGTATGGAACATATCGATCTGATCCAACTATTAATTCATATAATTATCCCATGATTTTCCCTATATATATTGTTCAAGTGATGATGTATCCTCCACTTAGAGGACTAAATTTTTTTCATTATTCCTTATTTACTATACTTGTGTGGGAGCTGTCCAATCCCCAATGTGGTTGGATCGATCAATTTATACTCTTCTATTTATCCTATAAGGTTCCGATGATTCTTTTCATCAATGGTTTACTCTTACGATTCATTTTCTAATTCAAAATCATGATGTGATTCTTGAGTGTGTTTCATTATTTCTCCTATATCATTATTTGGATCCATTCCGCATCTGCATTCTTCTTCATCATTTATCAAATTAGCATAAAAATTTCTTAGGGTAATTTGTGATTTTATCTTAATGGTCATCACATCACATTATTAAATAATTTTTTCATGATATTTATTTAAATATTTTCACAATATGATATTCATTGAATATCCTTATAATATTCATTCATCTATAAAACCGCCAAAACTTCTATGATTTCATTTGTTTCAGATAAATAAATTAGTTCTAAAAACATTAAAAAAATAAAATAGGGCTTCATTCCTTTCCATATCTCATATTGTGTATTGTATTCTCCTATATAAATCATTGTTCATATTTGATTATAAAATACAGCTGGAATTCCCTCATTTCAGTTATAGCGAGAGATACAGATCACTATTAGTGTTGTTCTAGACATACTATTCACTAGTCGATTTTGGTGCACAATAACTCCATTTTTCTATAGAGTTTTCATAGAAACCCCCTTCAATTGTAATACATTTTTTAGGAAATATTCAAAGTCAATAGATGTTTATTCCCTTCTCTTGTAAGACAATAAGAATATGATTTTCCATCTAGTATCATTCTCATTTATTTGGTGAAATGTTTTAATTTAATAAATCACTTGTCTTTTCCTTTGTATAACAATCTTATAATCCATTATTCTAGAGTCATATATTAAAAGTACAATGTACCTTTCTACATCTGTTCTATAAACATTTATTGGAAAACACACGTCTTTATGAACGATGTCATAAAGATTTAATATTATTTTATTCTTTTGTCAATATAAACCACGCACCATAATTCCTCACATGCAAGCATCACAATCCATCTCCATTTCATTATTCTGATTTTGGATATCAAAAAAAAAATACACTTTAGATATATTTTCCATATATTTTTGATTGATGTGACCCAACCTTAAGTTTCTCAATTTTTTCTATTCTTGAAATATCACTAAACAAATGTTCTATTTACTATCAACCTAATATATATATATTTCCAATTGTTCTTCATCCTTTGAAGAGATAATTCTTCTTTTTACATTTGATAGTGCACCCATTTTTATTTAATTTCACTATATGTCACGAGTCATATAGTTGAATCACAGTCATGATATTACAATGTAATAAACTTATATGAAGAACACTAGCCATCATCATTTCACCATTGAAAAAAGCAATATTTCTACTACCATTGATATTAAAAGCACCATGATTACATAATCTCAGTTTTCCATTGACATTTATCATGATATTTATTAATAGTTTTTCATTTCCCATCTTATATGATGATAATACACTAACAAGAATACATGTGAAACTTTTCATGGAAGCCTTAAGCGCAACTTCTACAATTTTGGATTTCTAATTTTCTTATTTTATAGCATTGACATATTTTTTTCAGTGAATGATAACAATATATTTTCAGATATGTTTTCAATATTCATTGGTTCATTATACTCAAATTATTCTTTTATATGAGAGAACTTGTTTGTAAGAGTAGAACTATCTAGTTGATGAGTATGGACTTATCTCTATGTTCTATAAAAATTGTTCATGCCATTCCCCTAACTAAAATAAATATATTTAGGGACATAATTAGATCAATTAAAACAACATCCAAAGAAATTATTTCTTCAATAAGAATGAGGATATGAATTCGTTATCATTTTTTAACTATATAGTTCTTACCAATTCAAAATGATTATTGTCTCTACATAGTATGACATGTTATGTCCTAGATAACCCCAAAATTGACATTTCATAAATGGAAATTTCTATTCACATGTATTCATACTTATGTAAACATCCTTATAAGGGTAATGTGAGTATGTATCATATCATTAAATTCATGAAATGTTTTTAGTCTTCCATTCGGTCTGATTATAGAAATTCATTCTTTGGACTACATGTGACATTGTTATATGTACGACCATCAACATATCATTATATCAGACCATTTTACTCCAAGAATTAGATGTTTCATAATCACAACCAATTACTAATGTCTCTATGTATGAGGGTCGTTGATCATTCAGAGCCTTTTGTACTCCATTATTACCAAGAATAATTGTATCTAACAGCTAAGTATCTCAATATTTTCAAAACAAAAATTTCTTCTATGTTTCATTTGGACATGTTTTAATTTCATGTTTATTTCTAAGAGTATAATATTTTTCCTCAATTACCTCAATATTATTGGTCTTTTACTCCAGTCTTGATGTAAGTTTATTAATGACCTCTACATGTTCTTAAATTTTGATCATTAGTTCAACTACATTAGTAATACTTTCAAAAGTTATTGAATGTTCCTTTACTACTTCTTCATGTCAATCAATTTCAACTTAATATATATCAACATGTTATGATGACACTACAAAAATTTCATTACAATTTTTTTATCTCATTAATTTCTCCCCATGCATTATGAATGCATCCTTACGTTTGAACATGAGATCTAAATCAGTGGTAAAATCATTATCTCTAACTTCATATACTTTTAGTTCTTATTTTTAAATGGTATCCATCATAGACGCATGGGATCCCGACTTAAATTAAATTTCATCTTGTTCAAATAAATCAATATCATCTTATTCATCATCACCAACAATAAAAATTATCAATATTTTCTAACTAGACATGAAATACCACTTTCTGAAAAACCATATTTGGGATTCTTCATGTCTCCAGCATCACTGTCTTTATCATCAATGAGAGAAATAATTTATTTTTACTCAATATCTTAATCATTATTACCAAATGAAATATCAAAATTTTAATGAAATTTAATGTCATTTTATTTTTTACTCAAGTCCTTGCATCCTATGGTTTGATTTTAATCTCATATAAAACCAAGATTCTCAGCAGATCATCTATATAATGTTGGAATAAATACCGTTCACCATGAAATGGAACCATTTCTTTATAAAGTTGTTTAAATCATATCAATATTTTCTTCACAATATCACTTTCATTGAAATTTTCACCATGTCCCCATATTTAAAAAACTACATCAATAATTCTTTTGAAAATGTTATCTTCATTTTCATCCAGATTCATCTTCGGATCATCATTATTATTGTGAAAATCTTGTAGTTTGTACTCCTTCCCTTTATTTTCACCTTCAAAAATATTCTCCTGTTTTTTACACAGAAAATTGCTGATGTTTAGATAACCATCTTTTGATATATATGTGATAAAAAATAGAGGCATTGAGCGCTTTATTTTCTTTGGCATCAGCATCAAGCATTTTCCAGTCTGCTTCATCCATAGACATCCCAGTTAAATCTGTGACCTGTATTACTTGTGTAAGAAAAATTTGGATATTCATTCCAAGAGATCTAAGAAGTGATATCATCTTATTCTTCACAATAATAATTTTTCTTCCATCAAGGAGGGGGACTCCCAGGACATTCAATATATTATACATTGTATAAATGAAGGGAATATTTAACACTAAAAACCTATATGATCTGAATACCTATAAATGACCTCATAACACCTTGAGAGTGTATTGATGAGTTAGGCTTTCATGTTTTTCTTTTAAAATGATGGATCTTGTTCTCAAATTGGTAGTAACCTTTTAAACCTATTTTATGTGAAACTGCATAAAAAACAATCAAATGAAAAACAAATACACTTCAATTTTAATTGGTTCACAACTAAGGGCTACGTAGAAGGAGCATATGCCAGTGTATTTTTAGTTGTAAAAATGAATTATAATATTTAGTACTTGTGTTTTAATGATTTATATCATAGTAAATTCGTTTTGGGAGCACACACATTACAACGTTTTAGGGATAGCCCACTGTATCCCTTGGAACACTTCCACTGACACCCCTTGCTCATAAAGTTGGAAGAATATGATCTATGTTTATCAACCTATAGGACACTTTAATGGGATGGAATTGGATCATGTATCCTCAACTATAAATGTATTATCTATTGAAATATTTCTTCCCCTACAAAAGTATTATATCATTCCTCATATTATTCATTCACAAACAGGTCTTACATAAAATGGACTTCTTCCTCGACATATAGCACTAACCCTTGTACTATGAGTTATTCCTTCACCAATTGTGTTTCTATGCATACCACCTCCACTTACTACCTAATCATACTGCCTCCATGTACTGCTTTATCGTAACACTACTTCTCTACAGAACAACTCCTCTTACGCTAATCATCTTCTGTTAACTGGAATTCATCCTCTGCGTACCAACTTCTCGTTTGTGAACTGTCATCTATTAACCAACCATGAATTAATCAAATTCCTTTATGATTTTTAAGAAATGATATTTTTATATTTTATTTCTGTTAATTACTATTACATTTCTAGGAATTTCTCTCGTATTTTTAATCTCAGTTTCACACACAAAATAATTGGATTAGTGATCATTATATACAAAAATATATCCACGTAATGGGATAAACTAATATTTACAATATTTTAAATATGGAAGTTCCTTTACCATATACCAATACTCTCATGCAATAAATATTCTCTATTTTGTCCATGTACATCCATAATCCATACACAACAAATCAAATCACCACATCATTCATGAAAATGAAAAGGAATCCCATGAAAAATATATTCCAAAAAAATTTATGCCACCTTTTCTTGAATGACACGCCATCCCGTAAACATATATCCTATCACGTACAACCAACCATTACACAAACATAAAACCTTCAAAAATAACCTTTTTCCATTGCATGATCCATTATCTTTAGTGGTATGCAAAGAAGTATTTGTGGTCCACAAACCAATCTAGGTACACGGTATGCATTTCATGACCCATTCAATGCAGTTTCATTCCTCTTCCATTTCCCATTTCCATTCCACATATCACTCACTTTTATATAGAAATCCTTCCTTTTACAAAAAAACAGTTAATTTTGTTGCCCAAAAATGTCTTAAACGCTTAGTAATTGTACCAGAATCAATAATTCATTCATCCATAGTTGTAATACCATATTCTTTTCAGAATCCACAGTTAACCAAAAGTGGATAGACAAAAAACCCAAACCACACTTCATTTCTATAATAGAAAATACTTGGTTCCAATAGTAAGCCTTATTCCTAATTAAATGATAGATTTTATGAGAATCATTCTATCTGAACATTTATGATATCCCTAATATATCATAATGATTATATTAATTTCATAGGAGTGAGATAGTGATCAATAGTAGAGTTATAAATTATAGTGGTTACTCAAGGGATATAAGAGTTGTTGGCCATTACATAGGCATTTTTTTAGTATTATCTTTTCCTCTTACGTTGTATTATATTACATGTTTTAGGATGTCATATATATATATTTATTTTAGTTTTTTGGTGGTTTTCCATCTTATCTATCATTATTATCTATTATATACTATTGGAAAAAACTATTTATTTTGTGTTATTATATCCTTGGTGTATTTCACCAACCAAGGACCGATTGGAGGCATCCATCGAGGTAAAAAATATCTCTTCACTACTGACTTGGGAGAGGTTATCATGGAGGAGTTTTCTAAAATTAACACATTGATAATTCCTAATGGTTTGGTGGATGGAAGTATCTAGTCTATTCCATGACCCATAATGTGCTTTAATCATATAAAATAAAAAATCAAAAATTGCATGATCAATAATTGACACGTGTAATTAATAACTCTAAAGAATCAAAGTGAAACAATCCTAGAACTAGAGATGATGATCGTTATAATATATTTATAAATTATTTATCTCTATAACTTATTATATTATAATATAGTTCATTATTTTTTAATAAATTGGATGACCACTTTTTCCATACCATCATTGCAATGTAGGATCAAACAATATAATACCTCTAGTTTTGATCCACACATTATTCCACAAACTCAAAATGACACCAAAGATATTCATAAACCTAGAATGAATAATTTTGATTTCCAAATCATTCATCATATTTCATACCAGGAAATCATCTCTATCATGAGGGATTCTTTTGTTCACTCAATAACAATACAATGTTGATGAATGAACAAGACATATCATTATAGTGTTCTTAAGTAATAGTCTCTCCATGTTTTAGGATAAAAAATTAAAAAAATCATATATACGGGTAACAACTATAAAATGTTATAACCATGTTTATATAAATATTTGGTAAGATAAGAAATAAATGTATATATCCTCTTTATTATTCAATTAATCCATATCAATTCCCACCTAGATAATAATTCATATAATTATTATTTTTTCTTTCACTTATAACTAATTTATAGATAAATTAAATTTCATTAAAAAATATTGAATTTCACCTAATAAGTATATTAAATATAAATTTCAATTTGACTTTTAATTCGGAATTTAATTCATACTCATCATTATTAAACCATATATATTATCTATTAATTTAACTGACAAATATTAAATCAATACTAATTAAAAAATAAATATATAATATATTAATTAATCTCAGGAATAAATATTTTATTTTGATAAACAGAATCTAAATAAATATAAATATCAATGCCTACGAATAGAAAATTATTTCAATATTTCATTCAATTATGATATTACAGAGGATCTAGACACACTATGTGTGTGACAATCTTGGATCTCCTGCAAGTGTAATTAGAAGAATAGTTACCAATGTCTATGATCGACATAGATGGATATTTTTAGAACACCTAGGATAAAAGAGATAAATATAACAATGAAATATCATCATGTGAATTATTCATAGGTAAAATAATACCTTTCTCCCGATATCACCTAAAGTATGTTTCATTACATGGGTCATCAACCTATACATATTGTATTTAATTATTTCAAATCCTATAAATGTAAAAATGAATTAGAAAATCATGGACATGGATTTAATTTTAAAATTATGTTAACATTAATGAGAATATCATATTATCTTCAATTGACATCAAAATGAAAAATTCTTTATTCACATAATCATTAACTCCATATAAATCATTATTCACACAATGTATCCTACATTCCAATGATCTTATGTTAGCACAGTTTTCATATATATTTATATATACACATGAATAATGGTATTAATTTATAATATTATACTGTCCATGGAAAATTGCTCCCACTCACGAATAGGAATATCAAATGACAAATATAGATTATGGAGTTACTATATGAAATCATGTACTTATAACATCCACTATAATTGGATATAATTGTTGAACTTCAATAGAGATGTATAAATGTTTTATGATATCTTTAATCTGGTAATCAATATAATATATCTCATATAATAAAGCATTACGGAATGATACAATATATATTTATGGAATTAGTCATTGAATCTCTTTTCTCTCATCACAACAATGCACTACTATAAAATTTCAATTG
Source organism: Viscum album (assembly GCA_963277665.1). NCBI lineage: Eukaryota > Viridiplantae > Streptophyta > Magnoliopsida > Santalales > Viscaceae > Viscum > Viscum album. The sequence continues at coordinate 592,707,820 of OY728162.1, read as the reverse complement.
GAAAAATTTTATTAATACATTATAAAATTAAATAAAAATAAAAATAATCAAGAAATAAATATTTGTTTAATATTCATAACATAAAAAACATAATCATAACATAAAAATCAGGAGCATATAGTGCATGAATGACTACATCGTATAGTATGAAGATGGTCCCACTCAAATTATTGAGAATAACCACACTCTTTTCATACATTTAATACACTCACCATCACTTGTATGATTACTAAATTAAATTAATAGAGTGTTTTATGTTCAATGTAATTGAATAATGTAGTAGTATTAATTAGGAATGGATGGTTGAACCCACACCCACTCTCATCATTAATTTTAATATTATAATTCAAGGAATTGATTATTGAATTAATAGTAATAATTTAATATTTCAAATTTTTCTTCCCCTACAAAAACAGAAAATTGTTTCATACTACGTGATTAGAATATATAGAATCATAGTTACGTCAATGATGATTGGAAAAATAGAAATTGGGAAGGGGTTAATAAAGTAGCACCAAAACAATTATATGTATAATGAATTATGTTAAAGTGTAAAAATCAAAGAAACATAAATTGGAAAAGAAATTATTATGCAATAGTCATTAATCCCATGAAAAATGTGTGGATGAAAATGAACATAGGAATATTTAAATTGTATTTTTCATGCTCTATGTCAATTACAAATATCCACTACCTTGGATAGATTATGAATAAGTTTTTTTGGTATAGTTCAAAGGGCCCAGATTTCCTCAAAGAAGTATTTCTCTAATAATATCCTTATTTAACTTGATCATAATCATTTTAATTTGTGGATATACAATAAAGGGAACAATTATATTATCCAATAAAAATTTAAATAAAATACGGCTATGAATTTTAATTTTATATAATAACATTTATCATTTCAGAAAATTATATCTTAACAACAAGGTAGGTATAAAATTGTAAAAGGCCTTTAGACTTATGTTCTACTACATAAATTAATTTCACACTTCTGTATCACTAGTATTTTTAAATAGAATGTATATATACAACAATTCCATACAAAAAAATTATTATACACTTATTTAACACTCATATCCATAGGTACGAATCTTATACAGATTGAGTGAGGACCCGTACATATGGGATGGGATCCATTAAGGGATAATGAACTGTACATTGCATGTAGATATATTATTTTACTCATATTCGACATGTTACCTTAATCAATGATTGAAAAAACCCGAACCTCGTGATTAAAAAAATTTCAATTTATAGAAAATGAAATTTAAAATAAGAAAAAATAATAATAAAATCAATTAATTTAATGATTTATTTGATTTCCACATAATAGTAAATATATAAATATAAAATAATGATTATATTTGAAATATTATGAAATATTTTTACATTTTTTAATTAAATATATGAATTATAAATGAAAAATTGACTCTTTATCAATTGATTGGATTTTGTATACTCTTAGTGTAATATGGGTAGAAATAGTAGAACTATAGTAATGTGTTGTTGAACTGTTGTAATCTGAGAATCTATTCCTGAATGGAATCATTGTAAAATATTAAAAAAACAACAACATAATTTAAATCATCAATATAAATATATTCCATTATAATCCTATATATAAAATTACTTCTAAAACATATACTTCGTATTAGATTATATAATCAGTTTTTATTATATTTGAATGTTATCATTACCTTCCATTACGAACAATACATCTTCCCCTTCCTCACCATCCCTCATAAAAATGAAGATTAAAACTCTTATGGTTTTAAAAATTAATAATGTTGTTGTTTATGGGGTTAACATTTTAAAATTACTACACTATAATCCACCATAATATACATGTTTCTTGGTCTCTAGTCGAAAACAACACTCCACCCATTATATACAATATCATAGATATTATATAAAATTTTACCTCCATATGATAATTTATATTTATTATGTTATTCCATGTAATCAGTATAAATCAACTATGATATGATTAAAAATATAAATTATAATGAGTTTTTCCCTATTAATTATTTAATATTGGCCCACCAGATTTTGAATAATACAATTGAAAATTTCCCATGATAAATTACGAGGATGATATCAACCAATATTCCATAGTAATGCACATATTTAATTTTAAATATAAAACTATTATAAAATTTATAAAATTCATTAAGATCTATAATATGATACATAAAACATTGAACATGTTATGAGTTGAATCTACCATAATGAATTATATAAACTCATGCTAAATATTTTCTTCCTTATAAATAATAACATGATTTTTATCTATGGTTTCATGTTTAAAATTGATAGAAAATACTATTAACTTTTAATTTATTAAAAACTTTTTGAAAATATATATTTAGTTATGAATTTATATAACATGTAAAAAATAAATAATTTCTCTGGTAACCACTTTTTTTATATCATTATTTTTAGGCTATCTCATAATATATATTTTGAATTATTTCCTCAATAATTTCATATATAAATCAATAATATCAATATCGATTTGTAAATATTTAAGATCCTTTCTTGGATATTAGTATTTCAACTATAATGAGGAGACTATTGCAACAACACAAAATAATTATTGAACCATTGTATATTTATTATTGTCATTACAATTACATTTATTTCCATCAACATATATTAATTAATAGAATAATGCATCTATCCATTACATATACACTATGTTCAAGGTTATGTAATTTTCAACAAGGTAACCATCGATAATAGAAACTTCTTATCGATAAATATTATTTACATTAAATTCACGAGGTACTATGTAAAATAAAGGGAAAATTAGTGAGTAATGATCATGGGTGTTGGAAAATTAAAATATATTTTATTAATAATAATCAAATTAAAATAAAGTTAATATCCATTAGAGACATCCATATGTAATGTATTTAACATCCATAATTTTTATCATCGACCAAATGTATAGTCAAATTATTTTTCATAGGAAATAATGAAGAGGTAAATATCATCCTGAAATGATATAGTGTTCATAAAATTGTTATTTAATTTTTATCCATCTAAATTGGGCTTAATATATTTTTACAGTGTCATATACAATATGTTAAATTAATTATATCTATATTTATATTCATGAGTACTAAATTATATATTTCAAAATGTAGGAACATTAAATTCAGTTTATGAGAGTTATGAATTTGTAATACATTTAATTTTTCTTTACATAAATCACCAAATCATGATATAATACATGATTATCCATTAAAACATTTAAATTTTATAATAATCAATAGAAAATATATATTTAGAGATATTTCATTTAAAATATTATATGTGTATATTTACCGTTATCATCTTACCTATGTATATTCTTGGTATTTTATTCTTTTAGTGACATAAAATTAATTAGATGATACATATATTTCATATAAATTTTAGGTGTTGTATTAGGAATATTGTCAGACACGTTATTCTCAATCTGAATGACATCAATATTTTGATTTGTAAAAATAAATTCTAAATACATAATATTAAAAAAATACTCTGTCTAAAATCTATTGTTTTGTTCCTCTTATATTTTATAGTTTTTGAAGGATTTTACCAACTTTATTTAAAAAAACTTCATTTGTAAAAGTTGTAAAATAAAATATCATTAATCCAAATATCTAATAAATATAATATCCACTGAAGGAGTGTATGATATACTTTCCCATTAAACCATGACTTTCTAGATTAAAATTAATGAGATGAGTCAAGGAATCAACAATAAACTTTGAAATCACACCATCATCAATAAGCCAATAATTGATGCACCAAATAGAAGTCACAAACTCAATAAGACTAAATAGCGAGTTTTCCACAATTTATCAAATTTTAATGTCTTAAAAAATAAATAATTTTCCATATTGTGGGAACATGATTTTTTAGAATATTTATCATATTTACATCATATATGTTTACACAATAATTGTATGAATATGAAAATATTGAATAAAATCTGGAAGGCATATATAAATATCACTTCATATAATTTTTTAGAATCCAAATTAATATAATGATTTAAAATTATTGCATACACATTTACTGATGAAAATTATGCTGTACAAAAATGATTTATTATATTGTTTAATTTCTACTTAATGTCCCCAAAGGATTTAATCAACCAACTTCCCAATGAAAAAAATAATTTATGGGTTCCAAATACTAATCATGTAAAAATTAATCAAAATATTTATAATTTTTTTAATCTCATTGGTATCGTATAAACTCAATGATGTTATTTCCATACCCATGACATTTTATTTGATCAATGTTTTTAATGACATAAACAATATTTTCAACTATGGTTATAAAGGAATGTAAAGTTAAGAAGTGATTTATTTTGATTTTCATTTCACATCATCATAGTATGTTTATTCATACAAGTATTTTTATTTATTGATATCTTTCTAGATTGATAATATCTATTTTACTTTCTTCTATTATAATTTTCTCCAAAATATAACATAAAATAATAGGATAATAATATATTTATTTCTAAAAGATCTATGAATTTCATATAACATTTTTAATCATGAAATATGATGTTGGAATCCTATCATCAAAAAATAAATAATTCACAAATTTCAACTACATTTTGATACATTATTTTCAATTACAAGCATGAACATGATGTCATAAAACATTAGGAAACAATACAGTTTTAATCCCTTGGAAAAAAGTTATATCAATATTTATTATCATAATTTATAATTCAGTAAAAAAATTATTTTCATATTTATGATTTCCATTATATTAGTTATCTAATCATCATTCATTAATATGTTATCATATTTATTTGTTCTTCCTACATTTTTAAATAATCATTATTTATTGGAAAATTATCATGTGCAATATCTAATCTGTTACACTCATTATTATATTCATATAAAATGATAAAATCACTATTTATTAGGTTATAAATTACATTTACTGCCATGGAGGCCCCAACATATTCATTATAATATTGGAAATAACTAATCAATTTTTTATAATGACAGAATCTATATGAATATTTCATTATATAAATTTTGTAGGAAATTATTTTAATATTGTGTTATAAAATAATCCATCACCACTGAACTATTATTTGATTATATAATTAGGACAAGAATGTTTTATTTTTCAATTCAAAGAATTATTTGAAATTAAATAATTATAAATCATCTCAATAACCATAACATACAATGATGTGTTTCATGGAAATGTAATCTAACTTCTATCTATACATAAATGGTTTTGAAAACATTCTACTAAAACTGATATATAATTATATTGGAATACATTAATATATCTTAATTAAAAATATAATTCAATTCAAATTATTTAAATTAAAAAATTTTATTGTACTTTTATGTTGAAATTGAAAATTATATTCATATTTAATGTTATAATTCTAAATAAAAAATATTATATCCATGTAAAAAAATACAATTTTGAAGTGAATATAGATCCTTTTAATTATATAACCCACATATTTATTGAATCAATAATCAAATTAACATACTATTACCTTAATGTCACCCTAATAAAAATAAAAATATTTTAATAAACAAAATATTATGACCTTTGATCCCAAAGTTAGTATTTCATCATAGTTTTTCTAAAAAGTTGACTATATATTTTTAATATTAATTTTTTAAATGGAAAACATATTTTATCAATTATAATTATTTCATTAATATAAACAAAGAAAAATTATTTCCCAAAGCCTTGGGAATGTATTCATTTTAAATTTTCATAAAAATAAAAATCTCATTTCATTAAAAAATTTATTTACACTAGTATTAATGGGTAAAAACCTAAATAATGGGATTATAAAATAAAATAATATAAAATGTCTAGAATTTAGTATCTGATACATATAATTATTTTTAAATTGATGGTCTAATTTCTATGTAATTCCAAATGGGGTGGGTATTAAAAGTGAATAACTTAAATATTTATTTATTCTATATATTTATTTTCAAAATTATTTTGTTCTAGTGATTATTAGGAATCAACTGAATAAACCTATATATGAAAATTATGTTGAAAAAGGATGAAAATTAATATTGACACAAATTTATAATTTTAACCTACAATTTGGATACTAGTCTTTGGATAATTGAGTCATTAAAATCTTATTAAAATATAAATATGATTTATTTTTAGAAAAAAATTTATTTATCAAAAAATATCAACTGAATACTACATAATGATAATAAACACATTGTCTTTTTTCTATGTAGAGTCAGTCTAATCCATGGTGTAACGGAGTAGTAGAAGTCGGTGACCAAGTTGTAGTGGTTATTAAAGTTAGGGTTTCCCTATACTATGGCTGATGAATTAGTTAATTTTAGAGATAAAGGAGTTGGGGTTAATTCTAGGTGATAGATCGAGTAGAAATTAATATGGTGCTAAAGTAGTTGTGGTTGACAAAGAAGGTGGTGTGCATGGACTTCAGGCTAGGGATTTTGGTTTAGGCAAAGGGGGAAGGGAAAAGGAGGGATTTTAAAAGGACATTTATATACAGTTATAATAAAATAACAAGGTACCTATTGTTACTTTTTATTCTAATATAATCCATCCATAAATATATTTATTAGTAAAACTTTAGAGAAGAATAGCAAATGAATTTGTATGATTAATGGTATTTTAAAAATTGATGATATTGATTTATTTTTAAATAGTTATAAGAAACAAAAATCACCATTACAATCCTTATTATTAAATTAATATTTGTTATAAATTTTTTGGATAAATGAGAATTATAATAATTGTAGGGTGATAATTCATCTTACTAGTATGATATTAACCACATTTTAAATTTCCCCTTTATGATTTTCATGAGAATAAAAATGATAGGATTTCTTTATTGGGTGATATAATTTTTTTTGATAAATGATTAAAAATTTATGATTATATAAGTGGAGGAAACAATTTTTATATTAGTTTCATGATACATTTCATTTTAAATTATTATTTGATATGTTTATTATTTTTATATATTTTTTGGATTTAATTTTGACATGAATGTTTTCTGAATGTCTGTAATATTAATCCAGATGATTGATTAGAGTATTCAAATCAACAAACATTTATTTTATATGATGATTAAAATCGGGAAAACATAATCCTTTATTATGAAATAATCATATTTTACTATTAATATAATCAATTTTATTATAAATTTTGATTGGATTAATTTCATGATTTTTAATGTTTTAATTATTTTTTAATTAATTCTCTTAAATACATGTAAATTTCTTTTAAAAATTAATCATATGATACCAATGTAAAATAGTTACTTTTTAGTATTGTAAAAGAATAGATCCCAAAATATATCATTGTGTATGGTTGTAATTTTTTCATTCATGAGATGAAACAAAAAATATAATTAATGTGTTTTAGTAACTCCCACACCTACCTCAGCTATGGATACTTAAATGGGGAAGAAACACTATATACATTGAATGTGATTAATTTCCATGGACTAAAGATTATATAAAGATATATCATGAGAATTAATAGATAAATAAGAATCGTTCACACAAATTAATGATATTGATAAATTATTTTTCTTGAAAACACACTTCATCGTATTAAATACAAGAAATTAGATATCTACACGTGGATAACATACTTTTATAGTTATCTATAAAAAAGGGATTGATTCAATATATTATTAACGTATGAGACATATCATATTAACTTAAACCAACTACTCATATACTTTGTTTGATTATGTAGTTGGATAATGATAAGATGCATGAAAAACTCATAAATAGATTGCTTCATACAAATCATTTCAAATGTGGATCACAAATGCACATCATCCATCCTTCCCACAATGCAATCATGCCTTCTGGAAAAGATATCATCTACCAGATTGTTCATCCCAACGAATAAATAACACTTGTTTTATACCGTGAGGACCACTATAGGTCCCAATACATATAGTTTCCACATAGAAATGTAACATATATTACAATTATCTATTTTAAAAAAATAGTATTTCGAAAAGGATGATGCCCATGTCCACTAATTCCTAAATACAATGAAAAATTGTTTTCATTTCCCATACAACAATGTATCACACATAAACTCATTATACATTATTTTAAAATACAATATCAAACAATTAAAAATATAATTTATAATATAAAATGTATCCTTAGGAGATCTAATGTAAGATATCTTGGCCAAGAATATTAATACAAGGATATATATTGGTCGAAATGTTCTGAAAGAATAACATGTGGTTATTGATAATAACATACTATAAATTAACTCTATTCACCGGACTATAGACATAAAAATATTGGTTTTTTCCTTTTTATAAAAATCAATAAATTATTAATTTATAACTTCAAATTCCAGTAATCTAAGTAATGTTCATATTGATAGATCAAGATAATGTTTCAAGAATAATTCTAAAACTTTGTGAAGTGTCTTGTAGACACTCAATGATTGAACATAAGGAAATCACACCGTCAATAACATTATATATGAAATAAATCGATGTAATAGAGGATAATTCTATAGATCTATAGAGTGTTGTTCATCAAAATGATGTTATTCCATAATTAAAGGTGTTATCAAGAAACCCCTTTTAAGGTTTAACTCTATATTTTATACTTTTTACAATATTTTACTCTAAATAAATTCATTTTATTGTATCTTCTTATACTCATGTGTTATCATATTCTCTTATAAGAATGTTAGGATATGAGTTTGAATTTTTCCCCAGAAGAATCTTAATGTATTACTGGGTCTTCTATGTTGTAATTTATTATCAATTTATATAATAAAGAGTAATAATTCATAAGATATTGATATGGGTTTAGGGAATATCAATTAAATCTTAGCTGTCACTAATTTAAATTATCTATAAGAAACTCAACTATATAAACTATCATCTGAGTTAATAGAGGAACAATCACATAGGTGATTATAAATGTTGAAATAGTTATATAGGGAAGTGAAATTAATATATTCAAACATATGATAGTTTTTCCTCTATCATACTTATCATGGTTATAATGGAATAGGTGGATCTAGAAGGATTTTGGTAGTCCTATGTGTTCATAAAACATTTTCAATGTGGCTAATTTTACACAAATTAGGTCATTATCAAAAGATTAAATGAGGAATGAGTGATGGTTTTTAAATGTGCAAAGTATTTATAAATTATTCCATATGAGTAAATATATTTATCAATGTCTTATGTATAATGTATTTCATTTCATATATATATATATATTTGTGTTACCTAATAATTTTATTTTCAAAATATTATGAATTATTTCAAATCAAATTGATAAATAATTACTTGGATAGTGTGTTTGAGTGGAAAAATTTTGGGGTAAAATTGTGGTGTATGTTATATATCATGACAGGAGAAATTGAAAAACTATTAACATGGAATTATCCAAAATTTCATTACATAATAGTTCATTGTCTGAATTTTGTTTCATTTTAGATGGGGAAATGTTTGTCAATTACATTCAAAATATATAAATAATTCATTAAATTATGATGATAGAAAATACACATCATACCTTATATGATATATTGAGATATATATATTAAATAACTCATTATATTTTCATATAGGGTTTTCATATCATTGACATATACTTCTCTATTTAGGGGTCAATATGTGTTTCTAGATACTACTTGTATACTATTATTATTGTTCTTTCATTTAGAGGTATAGTTCATGAGGGTTATTAGCAAATTGTATCAAAAAATATAAACAATTTATTTAATATTAGTTAAATATTACTTGGGACATTTGAATAAGTGACACTTATTTATCTAGATTTAATTATCACAATGAAATTAATTTAGATATGTTATTCATTTTTACAATAGAAATAATTGATTTTTTTGTTAAATTAATCCTATATATTTTTATTTTACGTAATTGATAATAGAATAAATTAATTTTAGGTGGATAAATAATATTATTTTTTATGAGTGTTTCATTATTGGAATTGACAACATAAATGATTTTTGATTGATCATGTGATATATAATAATGTTGTTACTCTGTGAAGGAATATTAATGACAATTTAAAAATAATAATTTTTATATTGAGGATTAATATTCGTTTATTAATGGTTCAACTTATTTAATGTATTAAATAAATTTAACATATTTTTGAACATGTGTATGTATCAAATTTCGAGAAAAAAAGGGATGGTGGAAGCATCTATCTTGATTTTACTTCAATTTCAAGGTCTCTTCCATGTTCTAATGTTTAATGTAAATGTTTTAATAAAATGTACTGATCCTATTCCCAATTATATATACAATTATCTTTGAGTTATCTTATGAAAAATGGGAGTCACATTGATATTTCATGAAAACACAAAGGAAATAAAGAACAAAAATTTATGGGCAATAGTGAATGTGTGGATAATATAATGTGATCTTTTCCTAGATCCTTAAAACAACGTAAATATGGATTGGTATAGGACATGTTGACATGGAACCATCCAATAATGTAGAATTTAGGTACAATTTTTTAACTATTAATCCTAAATAAATTATTTTCACATTATCCTTGTCATGAATCGGGTACTTCTAATCATAATCAAGAGTCTTAGGATAGAAGTAATATAATTTTTTTTTAAATTTTACTACTTTCAATATTCTTTGGAATACTACTATAATTTATATGACACATAATGCTTTTTTAATAAGAAATTGATATATATTTTTCCAAGATTAAAAGGAAGCTGAAAAAATAAAATCCTATAAAATGTGGTAACATGAACATGGTCCACTATTATTTATGAGAAGGGGTAACTAGGATCAATTAATATCCTCTGAGTAATAAATAATAAAACAAAGAGCACATAAATTCTTCCTTAGTTGTAGGGTGAAATTAATCAGAAACTAGTATATTGGAGAAAGAAATTAATTTTCCTTTAGGGTATGATTATTATGAGATAAAAATAAACAAAAATTTTCAAAATAAATAAACACTATATGTAATTTAGAAACCCAATTATCATAAAAATATCATTCATTTATTTTAAAATAATAAAAAATAAAACATAACCCGAGATATATTGACATATAGTGTCTTTGGGAGTCATGTTATGAAATAAAAAAACGCAATAATATATTACATTACATTTTTGTTAATATGTATAATTTGATATAGGTTTCGTTTTTTATAATATTTTACTGGATAACCAATGGAGAAAATATAGAAAATGTTTGACCTATAAATCCCAATAATGGAATAATATTGATAATGATGCATATCATATGAGTAAATCAATATGATATGATGTAATAAAAAATTAGGTTCATGAATAATAAAAATGTATAATGGAATAAATAAGATGAAATCATAATATCATTATGTCTTAAAAAAATAAAAAACATAATCAAATATGACATCATAATCATAAGTGGAAGCTCACTACCAATATAACATATCAAAATTTGATAGGCTCACTGCCCATACAATATACATGGTTTCTCATATGATGAAATAATTACCCAATGCATTTGGTTGATGTATTATTTTCTCCTTCTAAGTATTTTAAAAACTATAAATTTATATGAGTTCTACATAAGAATCCACGGGAAAAGGAATATATATATATATATAAAGGAACAATAAAAAATAAATTAGTTATATAATTTTATCTCAGAGAATATACACAAAATATTAGAATGATTTCCATAATAGAACATATTAAATATTTCATTGATGTTAATATATTAATAAGGAATCACTGGTCATAAAAATTATTTTTATGTTATGTGGTGACATAAAATTTAGCGACTATGTAACTTTGGAAATGATCCTCTTAAGTGGGGTTTAAACAGTGTAGAAAATATTTAATGTTGGAATGGAAAAATAAATTCCATACTAACATAAATGAAAATATTGTTTTATATAAATTAAATATTTTTTTTTAAATTCATAAATGTTTAAAAATAAAAACATTTTTTGGTATATGAAAATATATATTATATATATTATATCCCATTAAATAGGGTTTTTTAAAAGATGTGTTTCAGAATGGAACTAAAAAAAAGTATTATCCCTAAAATTAAATTTCAATTGAAGAGATATGTATATATATATATGAAACAAGTATATATATTATTAAAAAATAATATATGAGAATACATATGGAATATAAAAATAATAATGGAAACATGAATCCCAAATATTAGAAGTGTGGCTCGGAAGATCCGTTACCTATGGTCAACCACTCATTCAATATACTCATATAACCTCAAGAAAAATCAATATAAATTTAATAATATTTTTATAGATATGAACATTTTTAATTTTATTTATTTATTTTAGATCATATGTTTAAATTTTAATCATTTTATTGACATATCATTTTTATATTATTTATCCTTCGGTTTTTGGTTTCATGTTTCAAAGGTCACATTATTTTTTGATAATTCTCGATGTTATTATGTAATAGTTACATAAATCAAGAAGTATAATTGAGTGATTATAATTTTATTTTAATGGTTTATATGATAGAAAATATACATATGTGTCTGAAATAGGATGCGATCCATTTAAATATTTGTTATTATTATACAATTTTTTCATTTACTCAGTTTTCTAACAATGATTAACATAAGGGTTTCCTTTAATATTATTGATATATATTATGTTAAAAATATGGTAAAATAAAATATAATTATTCACATAGTTTGTGAATTTAATATGAATATATTACATATAGGATTTTTGGTTGTTGATTAAACTGAAATACATCACCTGTGGAGGTGGTGATCCAACCAAAACATAGGAGGTGCTATCATTACTAGAATAAAAAATGTAACCAATATCAATACCATTAATATAATTATATTTTATAATATTTAACATATAGATATAATCATTTATATTATTTTAGAATTTATATATTTAAGCTTGAATACGAAATAAATTAATATCACATTATTTAAAATTTTAGTTTTCATTTGGCTGACCTATCTTAGGATTTGTTATACAGATCCGTTGAATGATATTAGGGGTTTACTAGAACACCTTGAACAATTAGAAGATGGTATAAAAGATATTTAGGTTGATACGTGTCATGATAAATAACATATAATGTGTGGATAATAGGGGTGGTCGAGTGAGGTATTTATAAGTGGGAGGATGAGTGTTCCTTTATTGTAATTTTTTTTATTATTGATCTATACTAGAAATATTGTTCACTCATAAAAAATATTATTTGGTGCATGTGTGGCTATGAAAATGGATGCACACCTCATCCAGGAAGTAATTAATCATATGAATACCCTATAATGTTTAATACCATATTTTTTCATATTCAACTATTCAATAACAAATTATCAACTTTTTTTTAAAAAACATCACACAATCCAGTTATTAAAGAGAATATTACAAAAATTAAATCCATTAAAAAATTATTTTATAAAAAATATGAAATTAATTTTTTAATATAAAATTATTATTTACTGAAAAATGTTAATGATATAATTTATTATAATATTTGAACCATATAAATTTATTTAAAGTTATATTAACAGATATATAGAAATAATTTATTTTGATAAATAAATTTTTTTTGAGGATAAATGTTATATTTAGCATTTTTAATATATATTATGTTAAAAGTATTATATAAATTATGAAAATTAAATGATGGTTTATTGGGGATATATAATCATTTTTTCGTATTTAGTAAATCTATTATTCTATATTCTAATAAAAATTTCATTAATTATTTTTTCATAGGTTACCTGTTATATTATTTTAACAAGCGTTATTCTGGATAATATTTTTTTGGTTACGTCTCTATTTATAATATTTATATTACTAATAAGATGGTCATATTTTCAATGATCATATTGGGTCTGTTCCTTATCTAAATCCCACATAAACCATTTATTTATCTTCCACATATATTTTTCAAATGTTTATGTATTTTTAATTTTTAGGATGTCAATTAAATTACCAATAACATTTTATCATTCATAATATTGTTCATGTGTTCAACCACTCTAGTAATCCAATGTGATCCAAAAATCAATATATATGTTTTTTAATTATTTTTGTTATTTATATCAGTTTTTTTATTAACTCTATTATCTATGATTATCATTTAAATGTATTTTTAAAATTAATATAATGTTTTTATTATTTTTTATATGTCACTTTTGAATTAATTTACAGTACATTGATAAAATTGAAACACACAAAAATGTAAAAATATATATATAATACAAATTTAATTTTTTAGATCATTGGACATTACATTCTACCCCAAATAAAAAAATTACACATTGATATTTTATTTTATATACTAGTCCAATCCAAAGATGGTACTTAAATTTCATTACTTACTCATGTCGCTTGTGTCCTCCTCTTAATTATTTTTCATCCATTGTAATATGATATGTTGATTAACACTTCTTTTAATGACATTCTCTATACTATCCAATATCTTTTGTAGATGCATCTGATAAAAAATGCATTCAACAATTGTACCACATATATATTTAGAGCTAGTGATCGATCTGGTGAGAACTTCTCCAAGAGGGATACGTGGAATATGTCATGTACTTGGAATATAAATTTTTATATTTCTAGTTCATTGGTAAGAAATACAATGTGATTAAGAATTTAAAATGGTCAAATGTATCCAAGGATAAATATTCCATTGTTAATAAAATCCAATAGTTATCTTAAATTTATATATATATCAATGATTACATTTTCTAAAAATATAAAATATCAATCTTTGGTCATTTTTCATAATTATAACTTTGTTGATTATAAGATCCAGTGATGTGTTTCTGAATTACCATGATATTCTTAATAATTTTTTCAGATAATTTATTTCTAAATATATTATGTTTTCTAAAATTCTCCATAAAATATGGATTATTAAATTTATTATCATAATGGTATGTTTAAGGATCAATAAAAATATTTCATTAAATGTTTTTATTGTACAGGAAAAGAACTATAGGAATATGTTATTCCCATTAATCATTGGTGTTCCTATAGAAAGCACTAAACATCTACCCATGTTATTTAATACTCTATTTTTATTGGATATTAGTGTTTTGGTGATTGGTAATACAAATGTATGACTCAATATTCAAGGAATATTGAATAAATTTATATAACAATGCGGAAAACCATGAATATCAGCCAGATACAATTGATAGTGTAACACCCCAGGTAAATAAAAAATATGAAATTTTCATATTTATCCATATTTGTGAATGAAATATTAATATGACTTTAAAGGGGATGCTATGCTCGATGGCGTACCCAACACGCAACAACGAGTTTCTTGGGAATCTTACGTTGCACTCTAATAATAAAATAATATTATTTTAAATAGTAGTTAACATGTAGCCTTTGAATTAGAGGGAATGGATAGAAGTGACTAAAATATGATTATATATGTTTTTAAATGTTTTTACATTTATCCAATAAAAGATAAAGGCTTAAAATACGGAAAGAATTCAATTTTAGGCGTATATGCCCTAATTTTCACTAAAGGTTCACCTATCGCCCTTTTATGGTGAACCATCATTAAATATAGTTTTGTTCACTCTTATACATTCTATTGGACCAAATGAAACTCTTATTAAGAATTGGGACATCAAAATTTACTTTGTGTAAATTTTTGGTATCTTTCCGATAAAGTTCATTTTTTAATGAATAGTGTAAAATGTTGTATTTTAATTCAAAACCACTTTTTAATCTAATTTATTTATATGATTAGATTATCTTTTGAATTGGTTTTAAAGTGAAATTAGAATATATTTTTACCATTAAATCCAATAGTGGTCGTTGGAATTAATTTCACTTTGAATTCAGACTTAAACTAGTGTCAATCTTTTGATACTTATTATTTCATAAAAACACGCTATTTGCTCTGACAGCGGGAATTAATTATTAAATTAATTAATGTGACTTATATGTTTTGAATTTTGTAAAATATAATTCATTTTTTAATTTGGAATATCAAATATAGCTTAGGGTTAATTTTTGGTATTTTTCTGAAAAACATCAATTTTTGATGAATAATGAAACCACTAAGTGGTACTTATAAAAACTGATTTTTCTGTTTAAATGAAATTTTGCCATCTTTGTGTTTTGAATTTCAAAAATCCAACATAAATGGTTGTCATTAATAAGTAAAATGTGGTTCAATGGGATAAAAATAATTTTTTGGTGAATAGTAACTTATTAAGTTTTTAATCGCGATTAGAGGTAATTAGTGTAGTTTATGGTAAGAATAATGTTTTAATAAAATGAAATGACCTATACACATGTCCTAACCTCATTGGATGTGTCATGGACGACCAAGACCATCCATGGGTCAACTTGGGGACCCCATGGAGCCACTTTGGTTGGAAAATGACATAAATATCTTTTTATTTAATGTTAAAGTAAAAAATGACACAAACATGAGATGTTTTACTAAACTTTTTTTTACATGGGGTTATAAAAGTCATATATTTGACTATAAATAGTAATTTGAAAGCTAAAAAGATTTACTACATCATAGTAGTTTTATTATAATTTTTAGACATTAAATAAATTAAATTATTTATGACATCATGATGATGCAGCGATGACCACATTATTTAACGATTTAAATAAAATGGAAAGATAATGTAATATCTAAGACCTAAACATGTCCAAAACCTATTGGATGAGTGGATTTAGAGCCCTTATCACCTTATCCTCTAAATAAATCAATGTGGGACCTTTAAAATCCGAAAATAGTTTGAAAATAATGTAACATTTTGTAACTTTACAAGAGTGCCCCTCCTCTCCTCTTATAAAAGGCCCCCACCTCTACCTCATTACCCACACTCCCAAAGCCTTTTCCTGGGCCAACCCCTGAACATTTTGTCTCTAAAATTCCCTCTCTTACTCCTAGAAGCCTCAATTTGGGAATAGGTCTTCCCAAGGAAGCCTTTGAGCTCAAACCAAAGGGAGTTACCCAATTTTAAGGTAATGTCTTCACTTGTGTCCTTTTGTTTTATTTTGCTTCTCCAACCCCCTAAACTCAATTTATTCATTTATTTTGTAAAAAATCCAGTATCTTCAATATACTAGGATGTTTTTATAAGAATTATTCTATCTAAACTTACACACACCAACATCTGCTGGTTAAAAGAACATACTGTTTCCGTGGATGGTGAATTTCTGCCTCCCGAAACGATGATTGTTAAAAATTCTTATAACACCATAAAAGGTGGCCATTAATATGAAACTATATTTATATATGATATATAATATGTTTATGTTTTACTTAATCTTCTGTATTTTTCATTTATGGCGTACCTTTATGGTTTCCATTATGGGTAAACGCGATATCTTCATTTAAGGAAGTGCGGACTACCACCCCCTCAAAGTGATTTGATTCGTTAATACCATATGTGGTACATATAAAGGATATATTTAATGATATTATATATGATACCATACTGGAATTAAAATACTATTATGTATCATTATATTTTAATTACATTAAATATGAAATAGAAATGGAAGTAGCGTTCATGCATACGTACGGCTTACCGTCTCCATGAATGGTACATTTCATTTCTTATCTCAAAATGTTATGTAATATTATAAGTACATATATATAATGGATATATATGAAATATATTAAATATAAATTATGTATATCATTCTGGAATTATAACATATATATATCTCTCTCATTTTGTTTTAATTCCATTAATATGACAAAAAATGAAAGTAGCGTTCATGCGTACGTACGGCCTACCGTCTCCATGAACGGTGCTTTTCGTTTTTTATCTCCAAATGATATGGAATATTATGAAATGAATATTTAATGGATATATATGATATTTTAATCATTAATACTATTCTAGAAATAATTTACTTATAACTACATGGGCAATCTTTTTTCAAACAAGTTCATTTTTGACTCATGTACCAAACATCGGCAAAAACGTCTGATATGAACTAACATTATTAAACAATTATTATAACATTATAATATGTCATATTAACTGAATAATAATTTCTAAAGGAGTTACACAGGCAATTATTAATTTACCAAAGTTTATTATTCAGGAATATAAAGAAACGAACAAGACAAGTTGGACTTGAGGTAAGGGATCCAACTCCTCTCTTTCTTTTTAAGTACACTCTTTTATGTCATTACTTCTAAGATCACATTTCTTGTAATTGGGATGTTATTTTATATTACTCTTACTGTAATATTTATGTTTATATGATGAGAGACCATATTCTCTCTCATCAATCCATTTTGGATGTTTTGAGTGGTGCCGTTAGGCTGCTGAATTTTCGTAAGAGATCTAACCTCTCTCTTTCTCTTTAAGTACTCTCCTTTATGTCACTTATTTTAAACTCCTCTTTGTTATGATGGGGGATTTTCTTTTATATTCATCTTGATGTACATTTTATTTTAATGTGATGAGATACCCTATTTGATATCATCAATCCATTTTTGGAAGTTTTAAGTGGCGTCGTTTGGCTGCCGAGTTTTCGTAAGGGATTTTTCATCTCACTTTTATTCCCGGGAGATTTATGCTAAATTTACCACAATTTCCTTTGATTGGTGTATGTAATGACCATTATTTTACTCATTGTGTAATATAAATTCATTTATGAGTATTTACATCAATCTTTTATTGTCATTCTTTCACGGGGTGTATGTTTCGAAAGATACCCATGTCGGTAAGGGAACCTTTCACCCTCCTCTTTTTAAAAGACTTATTTTGTTATGTATTTTAATTCACATAACATTATGTTGGGATATGTTCTTATATATCCTTAGTGATTTAAATTTTATGTCCAAGTGATGATATACCCTTTATCTCTCTCATCAACTCTTTTTCTAAAATTTGATGTGACGCCGTTAGGCTGTCAAGGGATCTTCTTAACCCAATTTCGATTTCTCTGGGTTCAAAATGTAGTTTTTGAATATGTCATCCTTTGAATATGTGTGAATGACCTTTTATTGTTTTACAATAAATATCTGCTTTTATTGTGTGTATTTATATTTGTCACACATAATTATGAGATTGATTTATCCTTAATTTAATGATACCTTCTCTATAGGGGATTTCATCTCATTTTACATTTCTATTGAGACTTCATTGTTGTTATGAACCAATTCACTCTTATATGGTGTATATAATGTCATTTGGAATATTATATCATGAATTCATTTATTCTCATGATATTATAAAGTTCTGATTAAACGTTATTCCTCAAATATTGTATTCAAGTGTCTCTCATTTTGTTAAAAACCCTTTAACTAAAATATGGTTTTAAATGTTTTAATGATTTATTCTTATAAATATTTCTCATTAATATCCATGTTTTCAAAATGGTTTTAAGGATTTATTTATATGGATATTAATGGTTTAAAATTTTAAAACCTTCAAAGTGGTATGGGACACTTTGATTCAAAGATCTCTTTATTAAATGTTTTAAATGGTTTAGAAAATGGTTTTTAGAATGGATTTATTATTTCAATATCTAAAAATGTTATATTTTTATTGAAATATGGCAATGTTATATTTCTTTTATGCATAAGTTATGTTCTATGATTATGTTATGGTTCTTGGGGATTGTTATGAAAACGGGTGGTTCCGTGATAAACTAAGGGTGGCTGAGCCTGATATAGCTCTCCAATGCATTGGGTAACACGAAGGGGTTAAACGTTAAGGTTTATCCGAATAGATTTAGGGAATATACTGTGATGGGTGTTCCAAACGTAACCAAGAGGGTTACTCCCTACGTAAGAATGTTATGAATGCCTCAAGTTTCCTTTATGTCTTATGATTTCTATGATTTATTCATGATTTGATGAGGTATGTTAAAGTGCCTATGTTTTATGGGTAAATTATGATTTCATTATTATGTATATATGAACTCATGTTTCCTTTCCATATTTTTATAACCCTTACGGAGATTTTTATGCTCATCCCAAGTTTTTGAAATTATTTTCACAGGTCAAGGGAAAGGTACATGATGGGATGATAGTGTCAAGGATGTGTCAAGAAAGAATCCATGTTTTATTTTAAATATGTTTCCGTTGATGGGAAGAATGACTACTGTCTTTTATGTAACCACTTTGTTTAAATGTGGAATGGAATGCAAGTTTCATGATCTAATTATCTAAAACTCTAAACCTGAAAATATCCTCAATGTGTAATCTTGTAATAACTCAAGATTAAGTAAGGTTTAAGGCTGGGGCCTTATAGTTGGTATTAGAGGTCGGTTTAGATAACTTTAGAGGTTAGGGTATTCTTTAAGCATAAGTGGAATTACCATAATGGTTAGGATTTCAGAAAGCGTCCTAGTTTTAGTTAAAGTGAATGAGTAAGTATATCTTAGTGTTTATCTTCCTCATTAGTACATGATGGTTTTTTTGATATACTCACACTGACCTTTTTGGTTTTAGTAAGTGGTTGGATATAGCAGGCACCAATGTAACAGTGGATGTGAAAGAAACTGTGGCAGTTTTTTGAGCAAGCAACTGAATGATATGGGAGCTGCAATGAGAACTCTTGTGATTATCCTCAACCAACTATATGGAGTCATGATTGACCACCTAAACCTTGGTGATTTCTCTAAGGCATCATATATGCGGGAAACAAATCCCTATGGAATTACAGGTAATAATCATAAAGGTAAGTGTGTTCAAAAACCTATGTGTCAAACATGTGGAAAGAAACACCTAGGAAAATGTTTCAAAGGGACAGAAATATGCTATAGATGTGGAAATGAAGGTCATAAAGCAAGAACTTGCCATGGAAAAAGGAAGCATCCAGTTGAATCGAGGAAAGGGAAAGAAGTTCTTTCTGAGGGATCAATTGAATGTTTTAAATGTGGTGTGAATGGTCATTATGTAAACACATGTCCTATAAAGAAGTTTCGTGAATGGGATCACCAAGAGGGTAAAAATGTTCGTTTACCAATACCTAATGCCATTTCGATTGAGGATGAAGAAACTTATAATGACCAATCAAAGGTATGTATTATTTCATGACTATTGTTTTCCTATTTTGTAATCTTAGGATATGATTCATGATTTTGTTTGTAGGAAAGAGGTATTTCGGAATAAGTTGGAAAAGAATGGTTAAGGGATCATGAAGAATGTTGAATGAGTAAGATGTCAACATATAAGGGCTTCAATAGTTATGGCGAAATTCTTAAGAGTATTAAGTCTCTTTTGATGATAGGGTTACATTAGAAGACTTTTTATACTATGTGTAACCCTAATGTTTAATATAGGAAAATTTTATTCAAGGAATAGTTATCTTTTCTTTTGTGGACATTGTTATAAAGAACCATTTGGGTTTAGATGATCCTTACTTTTGAGGTAATTATGGGTTACTATATGTTATGATTGAAGTGAAAGGCATGAGATAAAATTGAGGTTAAATTATGTTATGGTTTTTTTGATGATTTTATCCCTTTTTGGGGAATGATTTGAGAATTATATAGTTTTGGAAAAAGGACAACACGCAGACCGTGTGACTACCCATCGCGTCGGACAAAGCTACTGGAATCGAACCCACAACCAAAGTGCGACTGGTATTTATCACCTACTACTGGACTACGTGAAGTCCCTGGTTAGGTTGACTGATTCTTTTTAGTTATATGATGTTATGAATTAAGAGTATGTTGATTTAGGGTTATTTATGAAAATTATTAACCTATCATGGAGGATATGTGATTAGGTTAATTACTTTTCAATACGAGACTTTAGGAGCAACTGATGTTGTTTGGAGATAAATGTTACGATTTAACTTGGAGGACTATGTGACTAAATCCTTCAAATATTTGGGTTTCAATCTTATATTGGTTTACTTTGATGATTTTTATGGACAAATTGTTTATCGGATGGTCCTCGTTGAAATTTGGGTTATGTTGGACAAATTTTGGAGATTAAGCATAGATTTTCTTTTTAAAGGGTTATCCTTTTCTGGATTATCTGACCTTGTACTAACATTTTTGGTTTTGGTTTTGGTTAAAGCCTAAAGACATGGGAAGTATATAGTTCTCTTTGGAAGATTAGGTGATTCTCTATAAGTTGATTATAAAACTCTTAATGCGAACAAGTCTCCCTAAATACTCGTCTTTTGGAAGACAAATATGAGTTTGATTAAGGATCTAGTAAAAGTTGAAAGTCAACATGATAAGTGATTATGTTTCCTTATGAATAAATTCCTCAATAAAAAGTAACTTAAAACAAAAATGTTGTCTATTAACTTTTACTACTGGGGAATCAAATACCGTTTAACCCATCACAAGTTTGTGATTTCTTATGGTTAACTTTCTCCTAGACATGTTTACTATCACTCTCCCTCAAGAACATGACCCTTTGCTTTTTCTTCCATGTACATGTTTTTATACATGGAATCCTAGTATGGGTTAACTCGGGTGACCTCTGTACTTATCTTCCTTTATTTTAAAGTGATTGTTTTACTGAATCTTGTTCCGATGTGGGACTTTCAAGGATGTTTCCAAGCTCAATTTTAAAAATTGCGAGGACGCAATTCCAAAAAGGGGGGAAGGATGTAACACCCCAGGTAAATAAAGAATATGAAATTTTCATATTTATCCATATTTGTGAATAAAATATTAATAGTACTTTAAAGGGTACGCTATGCTCGATGGCGTACCCAACACGCAACAACGAGTTTCTTGGGAATCTTACGTTGGACTCTAATAATAGAATAATATTATTTTAAATGGTAGTTAACATGTAGCCGTTGTATTGGCGGGAATGGATAGAAATAACTAAAATATTATTATATATGTTTTTAAATGTTTTTACATTTATCCAATAAAAGATAAAGGCTTAAAATACGGAAAGAATTCAATTTTAGGCGTATATGCCCTAGTTTTCACTAAAGGTTCACTTATCGCCTTTTGATGGCGAACCATCATTAAATATAGTTTTTTTCACTCTTATACATTCTATTGGACCAAATAAAACTCTTCTTAAGAATTGGGACATCAAAATTTACTTTGTGTAAATTTTTGGTATCTTTCCGATAAAGTTCATTTTTTAATGAATAGTGTAAAATGTTGTATTTTAATTCAGAACCTCTTTTTAATATAATTAATTTATATGATTAGATTATCTTTTGAATTTGTTTTAAATTGAAATTAGAATATATTTTTACCATTAAATCCAATAGTGGTCGTTGGAATTAATTTCACTTTGAAATCAGACTTAAACTAGTGTCAATCTTTTGATACTTATTATTTCATAAAAACACGCTATTTGTTCTGACAGAGGGAATTAATTATTAAATTAATTAATGTGACTTATATGTTTTGAATATTGTAAAATAGACTTCATTTTTGAATTCAGAATATCAAATATAGCTTAGGGTGAATTTTTGGGATTTTTCTGAAAAACTTCAATTTTTGATGAATAGTGAAACCACTAAGTGGTACTTATAAAAACTGATTTTTCCGTTTAAATGAAATTTCTCCATATTTGTGTTTTTAATTTCAAAAATCCGACATAAATGGTTGTCATGAAGTAGTAAAATGTGGTTCAATGGGATAAAAATAATTTTTTGGTGAATAGTAACTTATTAAGTTTTTAATCACGATTAGAGGTAATTAGTGTAGTTTATGGAAAGAATAATGTTTTAATAAAATTAAATGATCTAGAAACATGTACTACCCTCATTGGATGTGTCATGGATGACCAATGAAATCCATGGGTCAACTTGGGGACCCCATGGAGCCACTTTGGTTGGAAAATAACATAAATATCTTTTTATTTAATGTTAAAGTAAAAATGACACAAACATGAGATGTTTTACTAAAACAATTTTTACATGGGGTTATACAAGTCATATTTTTGACTACAAATAGTCATTGGAAATATAAAACTATTTCCTACATCATAGTAGTTTTTTTATAATTTTTAGACATTAAATAAATTAAATTATTAATGACATCATGATGATGCAGCTATGACCTCATTATTTAACGATTTATATAAAATTGAAAGATAATGTAATATCTAAGAACTACACATGTCCAAAACCTATTGGATGAGTGTATTTCGAACCCTTATCACCTTATCATAGAAATAAAGAAATTTGGGACCTTTAAAATCCGAAACCCTTTTGAAAATAATGTAACATTTTGTAACTTTACAAGAGTGCCCCTCCTCTCCTCTTATAAAAGGCCCCCACATCTACCTCCTTACCCACACTCCCAAAGCCTTTGGATCTTCCAAACCCTGAACATTTTGTCTCTCCACTTCCCTCTATTACTCCTTGAAGCCTCACTTTGGTTAGAAGTCTTCCCAAGGAAGCCTTTGAGCTAAAACCAAAGGGAGTTACCCGATTTTAAGGTAATGTCTTCACTTGTGTCCTTTTGTTTTATTTTGCTTCTCCAACCCCCTAAACTCTTTTTATTCATTTATTTTGTAACAAATAAAGTATATTAAATATACTAGGATGTTGTTATATGAAGTATTCTATCTACAAATACACACAACTATATCTAATGGTTAAATAACATACTGTTTCCGTGGATGGAGAATTTCTGCCTCCCGAAACGATGATTGTTCAACATTATTCTAACACATTAAAAGGTGGAAATTAAGATTAAACTATAGTTATATATGATATCTAATATTTTTATGATTTACTTAAGCTTCTCTATTTTTCATTTATGGCATACCTTTATGGTTTCCATTATGGGTAAACGCGATATCTTCATTTAAGGAAGTGCGGACTACCGCCCCCTCAAAGTGATTTGATTCGTAAATACCATATGTGGTGCGTATAAAGGATATATTTAATGATATTATATATGATACCATACTGTAATTAAAATACTATTATGTATCATTATGTTTTAATTCCATTAAATATGAAATAGAAATGGAAGTAGCGTTCATGCGTACGTACGGCTTACCGTCTCCATGAACGGTACATTTCATTTCTTATCTCAAAATGTTATGTAATATTATAAGTACATATATATAATGGATATATATTTAATATATTACATCTAAATTATGGATATCATTCTGGAATTATAACATATATATATCTCTCTCTCATTTTGTTTTAATTCCATTAATATGACAAAAAATGAAAGTAGCGTTCATGCGTACGTACGACCTACTGTCTCCATGAACGGTGCTTTTCGTTTTTATATCCAAATGATATGGAATAGTATGAAATGAATATTTACTGGATATATATGATATTTTAATCATTAATACTATTCTGGAAATTATTTACTTATAACTACATGGGAAATCTTTTTTCAAACAAGTTCATTTTTGACTCATGTACCAAACATCGGCAAAAACGTCTGATATGAACTAACATTATTAAACAATTATTATAACATTATAATATGTGATATGAACTGAATAATAATCTCTAAAGGAGGTACTTAGGCAATTATTAATTGACCAAACTTTATTATTCCGGAATATAAAGAAACGAACAAGACAAGTTGGACTTGAGGTAAGGGATCCTACTCCTCTCTTTCTTTTTAAAAACACTCTTTTATGTCATTCCTTCTAAGATCATATTTCTTGTTATTGGGATGTTATTTTATATTACTATTACTGTAATTTTTATGTTCATATGACGAGAGACCCTATTCTCTCTCATCAATCCATTTTGGATGTTTTGAGTGGCACCGTTAGGCTGCCGAATTTTCGTAAGAGATCTAACCTCTCTCTTTCCCTTTAAGTACTCTCCTTTATGTCACTTCTTTTAAGCTCTTCTTTGTTATGATGGGGGATGTTCTTTTATATTCCTCTTGCTGTACATTTTATTTTAATGTTATGAGATACCCTATTTTATCTCATCAATCCATTTTTGGAAGTTTTAAGTGGCGCCGTTAGGCTGCCGAGTTTTCGTAAGGGATTTTTCATCTCACTTTTATTCCCATGAGATTTATGCTACATTTACCAAAATTTCCTTTGAGTGGTGTATGTACTGACCATTATTTTACTAATTGTTTAATATACTTTCATTTATTAGTATTTACATCAATCTTTTATTGTCCTTCTTTCACGGGGTGTATGTTTTGAAAGATACCCATGTCGGTAAGGGAACCCTTCACCCTCCTCTTTTTAAAAGACTTATTTTGTTATGTCTTTTAATTCACATAACATTATGTTGGGATATGTTCTTCTATATCCTTAGTGATTTAAATTTTATGTCCAAGTGTTGAGATACCCTTTATTTCTCTCATCAACTCTTTTTCTAAAATTTGATGTGACGCCGTTAGGCTGACAAGGGAACTTCTTAACCCAATTTCGATTTCTTTGGGTTCAAAATGTAGATTGTGAATATGTCATACTTTGAATATGTTTGAATGATATTTGATTGTTTTACACTTAATATCCGCTTATATTGGGTGTATTTATATTTTTCACACATAATTATGAGATTGATTTATCCTTAATTTAAGGATACCTTCTTTATAGGGGATTTCATCTCATTTTACATTTCTATTGAGACATCATTGTCGTTATGAACCAATTCAATATTATATGGTGTATATAATCTACTTTGGATAATTATATCATGAATTCCTTTATTCTCATGATATTATAAAGTTTTGATTAAATGTTATTCCTCAAATATTGTATTCAAGTGTCTCTCATTTTGTTAAAAACCCTTTAACTAAAATATGGTTTTAAATGTTTTAATGATTTATTCATATAAATATTTCTTGTTAATATCCATGTTTTAAAAATTGTTTTAAGGATTTATTTATATGGATATTAAGGGTTTAAAATTTTAAAACCTTCAAAGTGGTATGGGACACTTTGATTCAAAGATCTCTTTATTAAATGTTTTAAATGGTTTCGAAAATGGTTTTTAGAATGGATTTATTATTTGAATATCTTAAAATGTTATATTGTTATTGCAATATGGGAATGTTATATTTCCTTTATTCTTAAGTTATGTGCTATGATTATGTTATGGTTCTTGGGAATTGTTATAAAAACGGGTGGTTCCATGATAAACTAAGGGCGGGTGAGCCCAATATAGCTCTCCAATGCATTGGGAAATGCGAAGGGGTTACACGTTAAGGTTTATCCGAAGAGATTTAGGGAATATACTGTGATGGGTGTTCCAAACGTCACTAAGAGGGTTACTACCAATGTAAGAATGTTATGAATGCCTCAAGTTTCCTTTATTTCTTATGATTTCTATGATTTATTCATGATTTGATGAGGTATGTTAAAGTGCCTATGTTTTATGGGTAAAGTATGATTTCATTATTATGCATATATGAACTCATGTTTCCTTTCCATATTTTTATAACCCTTACTGAGATTTTTATGCTCATCCCAAGTTTTTGAAATGTTTTTCACAGGTCAAGGAAATGGTACATGATGTGATGATAGTGGCAAGGATGTGTCAAGAAAGAATCCATGTTTTATTTTAAATATGTTTCTGTTGATGGGAAGAATGAATACTGTCTTTTATGTAACCACTTTGTTTAAATGTGGAATGTAATTCAAGTTTCATGATCTAATTCTCTAAAACTCTAAACCTGAAAATATCCTCAATTTGTAATCTTTTAATAACTCAAGATTAAGTAAGGTTTAAGGCTGGGGCCTTATAGTTGGTATAAGAGGTCGGTTTAGATAACTTTAGTGGTTAGGGTATTCTTTAAGCATAAGTGGCATTACCATAATGGTTAGGATTTCAGAGAGAGTCCTAGTTTTAGATAAAGTGAATGAGTAAGTATATTTTAGTGTTTATCTTACTCATTATTACATGATGGTTTTTTTGATATACTCACACTGACCTTTTTGGTTTTAGTAAATGGATGGATCTAGCAGGCACCAAAGTAACAGTGGATGTGAAGGAAACTGTGGCAGTTTTTTGAGCAAGAAACTGAATGATATGGGAGCTGCAATGAGAACTCTTGTGATTATCCTCAACCAACTATCTGGAGTCATGATTGACCACCGAAACCTTGGTGATTTCTCTAAGGCATCATATATGCGAGAAAAAAATCCCTACAGAAGTACAGGTAATAATCATAAAGGTAAGTGTGTTAAAAAACATATGTGTCAAATATGTGGAAAGAAACACCTAGGAAAATGTTTCAAAGGGACATAAATATGCTATAGATGTGGAAATGATGGTCATAAAGCAAGAACCTTCCATGGAAAAAGGAAGCATCCAGTTGACTCGAGGAAAGGGAAAGAAGTTCTTTCTGAGGGATCAATTGAATGTTTTAAATGTGGTGTGCATGGTCATTATTCAAACACATGTCCTATGAAGAAGTTTCGTGAATGGGATCACCAAGAGCGTACAAATGTTCGTTTACCAATACCTAATGCCATTCCGATTGAGGATGAAGAAACTGACAATGACCAATCAAAGGTATGTATTATTTCTTGACTATTGTTTTCCAATTTTGGAATCTTAGGATATGATTCATGATTTTTTTTGTAGGAAAGATGTATTTCGGAATAAGTTGGAAAGGAATGGTTAATGGATCATGAAGAATGTTGAATGAGTAAGATGTCTACATATAAGGGCTTCAAGAGTTATGGGGAAATTTTTTAGAGTATTAAGTCTCTTCTGATGATGGGGTTACATTAGAAGACTTTTTATATTATGTGTAACCCTGATGTTTAATATAGGAAAATTTTATTCAAGTAATAGTTATCTTTTCTTTTGTGGACATAGTTATAAAGAACCATTTGGGTTTATATGATCCTTACTTTTGAGGTAATTATGGGTTACTATATGTTATGATTGAAGTGAAAGGAATGAGATAAAATTGAGGTTAAATTATGTTATGGTTATTTTTTATGATTTTATCCCTTTTTGGGGAATGATTTGAGAATTATATAGTTTTGAAAAAAGGACAACACGCAGACCGTGTGACTACCCGTTGCGTCGGACAAATCTGCGGGAATCGAACCCACAACCAAAGTGAGACTGGTATTTATCGCCTACCACAGGACTACGTGAAGTCCCTAGTTAGTTTGACTGATTCTTTTTAGTTATATGATGTTATTAATTAAGAGTAAGTTGATTTTGGGTTATTTATGAAAATGATTAACCTATCATGGAGGATATGTGATTAGGTTAATTACTTTTCTATACGAGACTTTAGGAGAAACTGATGTTGTTTGGAGATAAATGTTACGATTTAACTTGGAATAATATGTGACTAAATCCTTCAAATATTTGGGTTTCAATCTTAGATTGGTTTACTTTGAAGAATTTTATGGACAAATTGTTTATCGGATGGTCCTCGTTGAACTTTGGGTTTTGATGGACAAATTTTGGAGATTAAGCATAGATTTTATTTTTAAAGGGTTATCCTTTTCTGGATTATCTGACCTTGTACTAACCTTTTTGGTTTTGGTTTTGGTTAAATCCTAAAGACATGGGAAGTATATAGTTATCTTTGGTGGATTAGGTGATTCTCTAGAATTTTATTATAGTACTCTTAATGTGAACAAGTCTCCCTAAATACTCGTCTTTTGGAAAAAAATATGAGTTTGATTAAGGAATCTAGTAAAAGTTCAAAGTCAACATGATAAGTGATTATGTTTCCTTAGGAATAAATTCATCAATAAAAAGTAACTTAAAACAAAAATGTTGTCTATTAACTTTTCCTACAGGGGAATCGAATACCGTTTAACCCATCACAAGTTTGTGATTTTCTTATGGTTAACTTTCTCCTAGACATGTTTACTATCACTCTCCCTCAAGAACATGACCCTTTTCTTTTTCTTCCATGTACATGTTTTTCTACATGGAATCCTAGTATCGGTTAACTCGGGTGACCTCTGTACTTATCTTCCTTTATTTTAAAGTGATTGTTTTACCGAATCTTGTTCCGATGTGGGACTTTCAAGGATGTTTCCAAGCTCAATTTTAAAAATTGCGAGGACGCAATTCCCAAAAGGCGGGAAGGATGTAACACCCCAGGTAAATAATGAATATGAAATTTGCATATTTATCCATATTTGTGAATAAAATATTAATATGACTTTAAATGGGACGCTATGCTCGATGGCATACCCAACACGCAACAACGAGTTTCTTGGGAATCCTACGTTGCACTCTAATAATAAAATAATATTATTTTAAATGGTAGTTAACATGTAGCCATTGTATTGGTAGGAATGGATAGAAATAACTAAAATATGATTATATATGTTTTTAAATGTTTTTATATTTATCCAATAAAATATAAAGGCTTAAAATACGGAAATAATTCAATTTTAGGCGTATACGCCCTAGTTTTCACTAAAGGTTCACTTATCGCCATTTTATGTAGAACCGTCATTAAATATAGTTTTTTTCACTCTTATACATTCTGTTGGACCAAATAAAACTCTTCTTATGAATTGGGACATCAAAATTTACTTTGTGTAAATATTTGGTATCTTTCCGATAAAGTTCATTTTTTAATGAATAGTGTAAAATGTTGTATTTTAATTCAAAACCTCTTTTTAATCGAATTTATTTATATGATTAGATTATCTTTTGAATTTGTTTTAAATTAAAATTAGAATATATTTTTACCATTAAATCCAATAGTGGTCGTTGAAATTAATTTCACTTTGAAATC
The DNA here is from genome assembly GCA_963277665.1 of Viscum album. Taxonomy (NCBI): domain Eukaryota; kingdom Viridiplantae; phylum Streptophyta; class Magnoliopsida; order Santalales; family Viscaceae; genus Viscum; species Viscum album. The sequence goes on along the minus strand of OY728162.1, from coordinate 592,677,176 downwards.
AGACTTAAACTAGCGTCAATCTTTTGATACTTATTATTTCATAAAAACACACTATTTGCTCTGACAATGGGAATTAATTATTAAATTAATTAATGTGAATTATTTGTTTTTAATTTTGTAAAATAGACTTAATTTTTGAATTCTGAATATCAAATATAGCTTTGGGTGAATGTTTTGGATTTTTCTGAAAAACTTCAATTTTTGATGAATAGTGAAACCACTAAGTGGTACTTATAAAAACTGATTTTTCCGTTTAAATGAAAATTTTCCATCTTTGTGTTTTGAATTTCCAAAATCCGACATACATGGTTGTCATTAAGAATTAAAATGTGGTTCAATGGGATAAAAATAACTTTTTGGTGAATAGTAACTTATTAAGTTTTTAATCGCGATTAGAGGTAATTAGTGTAGTTTATGGTAAGAATAATGTTTTAATAAAATGAAATGACCTAGACACATGTCCTACCCTCATTGGATGTGTCATGGACGATCAATACAATCCATAGGGCAACTTGGGGACCCCATAGAGCCACTTTGGTTGGAAAATGACATAAATATCTTTTTATTTAATGTTAAAGTAAAAATGACACAAACATGAGATGTTTTACTAAAACAATTTTTACATGGGGTTATACAAGTCATATTTTTGACTATAAATAGTCATTGGAAAGATAAAAATATTTCCTACATCATTGTAGTTTTTTTTAAAATTTTTAGACTTTAAATAAATTAAATTTTGTATGACATCATGATGATGGAGCGATGACCTCATTATTTAACTATTTAAATAAAATGGAAAGATAATGTGATATCTAAGACCTAAACATGTCAAAATCCTATTGGATGAGTGGATGTAGAACCCTTATCACCTTATCCTCGAAATAAATCAATGTGGGAACTTTAAAATCCGAAAATCATTTGAAAATAAAGTAACATTTTATAACTTTACAAGAGTGCCCCTCCTCTCCTCTTATAAAAGGCCCCCACCTGTACCTCCTTACCCACACCCCCAAAGCCCTTGTCTCGGACAACACCTACACATTTTGTCTCTAAACTTCTATCTCTTACTCCTTGAAGCTTCAATTTGGGCAGAAGTCTTCCCAAGGAAGCTTTTGAGCTCAAACCAAAGGGAGTTACCCGATTTTAAGGTAATGTCTTCACTTGTGTCCTTTTGTTTTATTTTGCTTCTCCAACCCACTAAACTCTTTTTATTCATTTATTTTGTAACAAATCGAGTATCTTAAATATACTAGGATGTTTTTATAAGAATTATTCGAGATACACTTACACACACCTACATCTAATGGTTAAAGAACATACTGTTTCCGTGGATGGCGAATTTCTGCCTCCCGAAACGATGATTGTTCAACATTCTTCTAACACCTTAAAATGTGGCCAATAAGATGAAACTATATTTATATATGATATATAATATGTTTATGTTTTACTTAAGCTTATGTATTTTTCATTTATGGCGTACCTTTATGGTTTCCATTATGGGTAAACGCGATATCTTTATTTAAGGAAGTGTGGACTACCGCCACCTCAAAGTGATTTGATTCGTTAATACCATATGTGGTACGTATAAAGGATATATTTAATGATAATATATATGATAACATACTGGAATTAAAATAATATTATGTATCATTATGTTTTAATTCTATTAAATATGAAATAGAAATGGAAGTAGCGTTCATGCGTACATACAGCTTACCGTCTCCATGAACGGTACATTTCATTTCTTATCTCAAAATGTTATGTAATATTATAAGTACATACATATAATGGATATATATGTAATATATTACATCTAAATTATGGATATAATTCTGTAATTATAACATATATATATATCTCTCATTTTGTTTTAATTCCATTAATATGACAAAAAATGAAAGTAGCGTTCATGCGTACGTACGACCTACCATCTCCATGAACGGTGCTTTTAGTTTTTTATCTCCAAATGATATGGAATAGTATGAAATGAATATTTACTGGATATATATGATATTTTAATCATTAATACTATTCTGGAAATTATTTAATTATAACTACATGGGCAATCTTTTTTCAAACAAGTTCATTTTTGACTCATGTACCAAACATCAGTAAAAACTTCTGATATGAACTAACATTATTAAAAAATTATTATAACATTATAATATGTGATATGAAATGAATAATAATCTCTAAAGGAGGTACTTAGGCAATTATTAATTGACCAAAGTTTATTATTCAGGAATATAAAGAAACGAACAAGACAAGTTGGACTTGAGGTAAGGGATCCTAATCCTCTCTTTCTTTTTAAGTACACTCTTTTATGTCATTCCTTCTAAGATCATCTTTCTTGTTATTGGGATGTTATTTTATATTAATATTACTGTAATTTTTATGTTCATATGATGAGATACCCTATTCTCTCTCATCAATCCATTTTGGATGTTTTGAGTGGCGCCGTTAGGCTGCCGAATTTTCGTAAGAGATCTAACCTCTCTCTTTCTCTTTAAGTACTCTCCTTTATGTCACTTCTTTTAAGCTCCTCTTTGTTATGATGGGGGATGTTCTTTTATATTACTCTTGATTTACATTTTATTTTAATGTGACGAGATACCCTATTTGATCTCATCAATCCATTTTTGGAAGTTTTAAGTGGCGCCATTAGGTTGCTGAGTTTTCATAAGGGATTTTTCATCTCACTTTAATTCCCGTGAGATTTATGCTACATTTACCAAAATTTACATTGAGTGGTGTATGTACTGACCATTATTTTACTCATTGTGTAATATACTTTCATTTATGAGTATTTACATCAATATTTTATTGTCCTTCTTTCACGGGGTGTATGTTTCGAACGATACCCATGTCGGTAAGGGAACCTTTCACCCTCCTCTTTTTAAAAGACTTCTTTTGTTATGTATTTTAATTCACATAACATTATGTTGGGATATGTTCTTATATATACTTAGTGATTTAAATTTTATTTCCGAGTGATGAGATACCCTTTATCTCTCTCATCAAATCTTTTTCTAAAATTTGATGTGACGCCGTTAGGCTGTCAAGGTAACTTCGTAACCCAATTTCGATTTCTTTGGGTTCAAAATGTAGTTTTTGAATATGTCATCCTTTGAATATGTGTGAATGACCTTTGATTGTTTTACACTTAATATCTGATTATATTGGGTGTATTTATATTTTTCACACATAATTATGAGATTGATTTATCCTTAATTTAAGGATACCTTCTTTACAGGGGATTTCATCTCATTTTACATTTCTATTGAGACTTCATTGTTGTTATGCACCAATTCACTCTTATATAGTGTATATAATGTCCTTTGGAATATTATATCATGAATTCCTTTATTATCATGATATTATAAAGTTCTGATTAAATGCTATTCCTCAAATATTGTATTCAAGTGCCTCTCATTTTATTAAAAACCCTTTAACTAAAATATGTTTTTAAATGTTTTAATGATTATTCTTATAAATATTTCTCATTAATATACATGTTTTAAAAATGGTTTTAAGGATTTATTTATATGGATATTAATGGTTTAAAATGTTAAAACCTTCAAAGTTGTATGGGACACTTTGATTTAAAGATCTCTTTATTAAATTTTTTAAATGGTTTCGAAAATGGTTTTTAGAATGGATTTATTATTTCAATATCTTAAAATGTTATATTGTTATTGCAATATGAGAATGTTATATTTCCTTTATGCTTAAGTTATGTGTTATGATTATGTTATGGTTCTTGGGAATTGTTATGAAAACGTGTGGTTCCGTGATAAACTAAGGGCGGGTGAGCCAGATATAGCTCTCCAATGAATTGGGTAATGCGAAGGGGTTAAACGTTAAGGTTTCTCCGAAGAGATTCGGGGAATATACTGTTATGGGTGTTCCAAACATATCCAAGAGGGTTACTCCCTACGTAAGAATGTTATGAATGCCTCAAGTTTCATTTATTTCTTATGATTTCTATGATTTATTAATGATTTGATGAGGTATGTTAATGTGCCTATGTTTTATGGGTAAAGTATGATTTCATTCTTATGTATATATGAACTCATGTTTCCTTTCCATATTTTTATAACCCTTACTGAGCTTTTTAGGCTCATCCCAAGTTTTTGATATGTTTTTCACAGGTCAAGGGAAAGGTACATGATGTGATGATAGTGTCAAGGATGTTTCAAGAAAGAATCCATGTTTTATTTTAAATATGTTTCTGTTGATGGGAAGAATGAATACTATCTTTTATGTAACCACTTTGTTTAAATGTGGAATGTAATGCAGGTTTCATGATATAATTCTCTAAAACTCTAAACCTGAAAAGATCCTCAATGTGTAATATTGTAATAACTCAAGATTAAGTAAGGTTTAAGGCTGGGGACTTATAGATAGTGGTGTTCTATGATGAAACATAACTTCTATCATGTTTATCCTAACATGTTGATCATGTGATAATTCTTCAATATTGGGAATCAAGTGAGTAGTCTTTGTATGATGATCCACCACATGTCATCTGGAATTATTTCCATTAAATGTCTCTCGAAACCCCTTGGTAAAATGAATGGTTTTGTTTTCCTCATTCCATGTAGGTATAGGTAATGAGTTTAAATTCCATTTGGAATTTTATATCTCTACCTTCACATGTTTTCATACCAAGAACCTTAATGTATGTTTTATAAATATGAATTTTTATATTTCTTCATCAGTATTTCTCTCTATGATATTCTTGCTTCTTTTTGGTCCATAGAGGGATGGTGAATGTTGAGTTATACTTCTTATTTAATTTATCCTTCTACATATAATAACTTTAATTTACATAATGTCAAAAAAAATTCTCAAAAACTCTTTATCTATTTACGTTGATTGCCATGACATTCCCTTGACATATAGTATCAACCTATTAATATTTATCCACATCCTCATTTCATTAATTCTTAATTATCTCTAGAATTCACTGTAGAACAATAATTTAATCTATGTCATGTGTTTTCAATTCCATTAGGATTGGAATGTAAATCCTATTAAAAAAGTATATTATTCCAATAAATCCCCACCTTATTTGTTTTGTTGATAAAAATATCTCCTTTTTAATCAAACACATTCATCATATGTGTTTCATATTATATATATCATAAATTTTATTTTCATTTATTTATCTAATTATATGAAAGAGTTTTATCTTATAAGAATTAATGAACATAATTAGTTACTCAGAAATTGAAAAAGAAAAATAATACATTATCTTATAATGATCATCTAAAATTCATAAGATAAACATTTAGTTAGAGTGAAAATATGAAGGTAAATTATTCTCTAAAAAGAACTTTTCCATAGTAATATCAATCAAAAGAGTTATGAATTACATCATAGTATATGTTACTCTTATTCTATCGAATTTCCGTAAGATTCATTGATATTATATTATCCAGTGTGGAATAATATGTTTAACATATAAGAAGTTATCAAAAAATTAAAAGTGTTATTAAATGATATCATATGATGATTTAGTAATATATACCGTTATGATTTCTACACTAATATTTCAAAAACTCGCTTCATTTATTTAATTCATATCATCTTATTTTATCTATATAATTGAAAATAATTATGTTATTACATAAATTAATATGAAAATCTTAATAATGATAAGATTTCTCTTACAAAATAAATTCATTTATTTAGAATATTCAGCAATATGTTCTTAATATAATATCTCTTAATGATCTCCTTCCAATCCACTGGAACAATTTACTTAATTTTAATTAATGTTCAAACAATCATATTAAAGGATTAGTAATATTTCACAATTATATATAGTGAAAAATAATAATAATGATCGAAGATTTATTTGTTAAAAAATTAAAATGAAAATGTATTAGATCTGTATATAGGGACAAAAATAATCATATTTGTAATTATCAGGTTCTATCAATTCAACTGATGATCATCCCAAGCTATAGTGATAAATATCAACGTCTGAGTAAAAATAATCATATTTTGTGTGTTTCTTCTTGAAATTGTTCGCTGTAAATATACCACTGAACATTTATGTTTATTTTATCCACATATTCACTGTCATTAAGGGTTTGATTGAGACCATGGAAGATATCGGTGAGTGGAGAACCCAATTGAGGCTCTTGTACCTTTGAAAAATGTGAAAATAACTTTTATTCATATAGAAGCACTCAGTAAAAGGGATTATTAAGTGAAAATCACATGCTCATAGGGAAGAGTGTTTGTGAAGTGGAATATGGGATTTTAATTCCTCAAACCACTGTAATTCTCCATGTTCAATTTCTTTTCTGCATTATTCATAGATTTATATTTCCTACTCTCTAATGGAATGATAATACAAGTATAAATTGAAGAAAGTGTCTTACATTCAAGAAGCATTTATGAACTCGATTCAATTCAATATTATGTTATTGAGTGACTCATTATGTTGGAAAACAATTTGACTCAAAGAGAGTTAATATCTAGTTTGAAACTATCAAATGTGAAAGTCCAGTTAATTATCATCAAATAGAAAAATGGATTATAATTTAGATGATATGTCTGGTTTTAGATCTTCAAACATCAATGGTGAGAATTATAGTTTATGGAAAGCTCATATAATCATCAGTATGAAAAGCCTTAGTCTGAATTCCGAAGAGTTAATCATTATGAAATTCCTAAGAACGATCGTGAAACATTGAATGATACAATGGAAGAATATTACGACCTGAAATCCAATTATTTGAACACTATCATATAAATATTATAACCAAATTACATTAATAAGATATCTTAATGTAAAATAGTGTATGAAATTTGGACAACTATAGAATTATTATATGAAGTAATTTACAACTTGAAATATAATATATATATTTACAACCAAAATTATATATTATACATTCTAAATGGATGAAGTAGATGGAATTACTGAACTAAATGGAATAAAATTAATGACCACGAACAACATTGATACTATAGAAAAACTGATCATTATGCCCGAATAAGAATTGAATGTTCTTATAGTATTACCACTTATGTGTACTGGTATCTTTGTGATTATTATACTATCCATGGAATTCATGTCCTCTCTGATAAAATATCACATTGAAACTCTCATGATGCATGGAGATGAAATGGAAATTATAAGGGAAGAGAAAAAATAGTCAAGAAGGGAAATGTTTCCATGAATATTTCTAATTTAAAGATGACAGAAATAGAATACCTACACATAATTTTGATTCAAATTATAAAGAAAACCTTTCTAGAAAAATTGAAACCAATTAACATCCTAGTCAATTTTATCTAAATTTCATAAATATTCAATAATTTCAGACGAGGTTTTGGAAGATGCTTCAACCATAATAGAATGAATGGTGACAAATCTAAAGTGTTGAGATACAATGAATGGCTAAAATAAAGGACACATCAAGGTGCAATTTCTAAAAATAAAATAAAACATGAATAAAGGATGAAATTACATAAAAAGGTCTTGTTATAAGAATTTTGAGAAATACATGAAGTCTTCCTTGATTGATTACGATGATTCGTGTGAATTAATTTCTTTTAAATCCAAGGAAGATGAAACAAATAAAAATTAAAACATATTCATTTTGGAAAAAATTATATGGGAGAATTAGAAATTTTAACAACAATACAAATTTGATGATGGATATTAGACTTTCATGGAATATGGTTGGAGATTACTCCACTTTCCACTCCCTATCAAAATATAAAGGAAGAAATTACATGTTTACAAAAATGAAAAATGATTTATAGTTTTCATTGCTTTAGTTAGAAACCCCCAGTCTATCATGACCAATGAATTACTTTATGTTGAAGGCCTGAATAGTAACAACATATATATTTGTCATCTTTTTGATGATGGATATTCTATTGATTTTTCCAACAATTAATTCAATGTTTTTTAATATGAATAGCTAAAATTTGAAAGAACCCATCACTGAAAATGTATAAATAATAGATCATTACTCATTGGGTTGATAAAATGTAAATTGTTTGAATTATAGAAATTTATGATTGAAGTAAATGAAATTTATTTATTGAAAATTGTACTGTTCTTTATTTAAAAATTCATCATAAAATACAATAGATTTATAAATATAATTATCATAAATATTATAGAATGAATATATATTTTATATTCTAAATGAACAAAAAAAATAGTAATCATTCAACCCAATTAAATATGTCACAACTTCTAGAACTCTTTATCTTATTCATATGGATATGTTCAGACCAGCTAGACCATCATTTATTTTATTTAAGTCATTTGTAAATGTGTTAGATGACGAATATTCTATGTTTACATGGTTTAAATTTTTTTGATTCTAAAGTGAAGGCCTTAATATTTTTATCAATTTTTATAATATTTTATAGAAATTAAATGATTTGAAAATCACTTATTGAAGAAATTATCATGGTGGTGAGTTTGAGAATAATGAATTTAATTATTATTTCAATAATAAATTCATTAAAAATACATTTTCAACCCTTTGGACACCTCAAAATAATGGTGTTGTGAAATGGGAAAATAGAACATTGAATGAAATTACAAGTAATTTTTTATGTTAATATTAACCGCCCACTCATTTTTGGTCTAAAGCTATTAACACCACATGTTATATCATTAATAGTGTACTAATAAGACCTATATTAAAGAAAACAACATATGATTCATGGAATAATAGAACACACAAGGTAAGATACTTTAATATATATTCTAATTATGGTTTAAATTTTGAACACAATGGATAATCATGGAACATGATAATCCTACATATAATCAAATATGTGTAGACACCATTGATCCAAGAATTTGGTTGTGTAATCTTCTAAAAAAAATTAAATACCATATTGTAGAAATTTTCTTAGTAAATATAGAAGAGGGTGTAAGAATTAGAATAAACCTATTAAATTTAGTATAATTCTAGGCCTTTCAATCCAAATTAAAAGCTAAATATGTTGAAGATGATTTAACATAGGAACACTAGTTCTTAGCAATGTAAGAAGTTCTAAATCAATTAAAAAATAAGGTATTAGAACTAGATCAATGACTAATGAACTATCCTATAAATAGAAAAAATAGGCTTTTAAATATAAGCATGATGATCATGGAATAATAATGAGAAAAAAGATAGAATAATTTAAAAATTACATAATGAAGAAAAATGAATATATTAAAAAGAAAAATTTTCTACTATAGAAATAATAACATCTATTATTAATACTTTTAATACATACATCCAATATGAACATTAAATTATATCAGATGGATATAAAATATTCCCTTTATAACCAGTTTTTATAGAGGATGTCTATGTAGAACAACCTCCTGTTTTTCATAATCCCCTTTTTTAATTTTTTGTTACAACTTACTATGGATTTATATATACTCAAAATATATCTAAGGGCATGGTGTTTAATATGATGTAATTTTTTTATCAAATGGTTTTATATTAGGTATAATAAGTCCTATTATATTTAAGGAAACATCATTTTTACATTTTTTAGTAAAAGTATATGTAGATGATTTTATATTTTTATTAAAGAATAATGAAAATTTCAATGACTTCTAAAAAATAATATTAAATGAATTTTAAATGAGTATTATTTGTGGACTATTTTTTTTGGGATTTCTTGTTTATCCATTATATTTCAGAAAGATTTTAAATTAACAAAATTGAATTATAAACATATTTATGATGTTTGGAATTGAATGTAGTTTGAGATAATCAACTCATCTGAATTCCAATATCCAACAAATCTTGGATTAAACTGGAAAACAATTTGAAATTATGTTTTATAGAAAAATCATGGGATGCTTGTTGAACATTACTACATTAAGACCCGAAATTATGTTTTCAGTTTTAACTTTATGAATGATTCCAGTATTATAAAAAATATTCACATTTAAATGGGGTGAAAATAATATTATCATATTTAAAAGGAACTGTATATGATTGGATCCTTTTCAAAAAAATATCTAATTTTAATTTTATTTTATTCATGGATATTGGTTTTTCTTGATGTAGATTAGATAGGAAACAAACCTCAAGAACTATTGATTTTCTTGGTAAATCTCTGGTGTCTCGATCAAGTATGAACACCCATACTATAGAATATTCAACTACCAAATCTGAATATATTTTTATGGTGTGTTTTTGTGCACATGTGTTGTGGATGTAACAAACCATTATGGTTTTTTGATTTATCGTTAATCATGTCCCAATAATATGTGATAACAAAAGTGATAAAAACCACTCAGAGAATTCCCTAAATTATTCATGAAATAATAAAATATATTGAAGACATCATTTCTTTAAAGAACATGCATAAATTTTTTTTAATCTTTTTATAATTTGATTTTATAGAAAAATAAAAGAAAATATTTTCACTAAAGCTTTTTCAGTTTAAAAAATTTAATTAATTAATACCAAATTAGATTTGTTTATTTTTTTTAAAAAATTTATACTATGTCTCTTGGATATTATGTTCTTGAATTATATTTTTTTTAAATATTTCATTGTGCCACCTATTCATGTAATTTTCATATCCAATGTACCACATCACCTATATTTAGTAAAAATTTCTCTTCACATTACACTATAACCCCTATATTATTTTGAACAATAATGATTGCTATTAACTATATGCATGAAATGACCTACCATAATTTGATCCATCTATTTATCATTACCAAAATCTTTTTACTATAACCATCCATCCTCTGAAAACCATTTTCTAATTTTAAAAAGTGATGATAATTCCTCAACATGATTATTGAAAATTCGAAGGATCCAAAGATACGTTATTCCTAGACGAGCAATTAATTTTTTATGGTTGGATATAAAAAACATGCCTATGAATAAATTTTTCATCCATTATGGATTATAATATGTTTTAAGGAATCAAGGACCTTGAATGTTTTCAAAAATGATTTTTATGTGTTCTATGAGTTGGATGTTTTTCAATTCATTGATGATGATGTTCGACTCTATCCAACTATTAACTAGAAAATCTACCGAAAACTTTTGTCATGCAAGATGATACATTAAATATTTATCATGGAGGATACCCAATCCTAAATACCTCCTTATCTATCATGAATGGTTTTACTTTTGCATATATCATGAAATATCTATTTTGAAGTCAAACTATTGAGAAAAAGAAAGTGAATAACGTAAACAAGAAATAATGATTTCCATCAAAATCCACTAGTTGGGGATTCTTAAATGAAATGGATAAGCTGAGAAAATTATTTTTTAGGACATTTCATTCATTTATTTACCTATTTTAAAAGTACATGTTAACTATCATGCTATATCATAAAATATATGCACTAGTTACACAACAATTATCAAAATTTCTACCAACAGGGATGATTCTAAACCCTATTACATCGAAGTGCAGAAGATGATTATCAAAATAATTAATAAATTTCATTCCATGGTTTGAATGACATGAATATATGTGTTTTACTAAAAATTTGTTTGAATTGTTAATTTTCCTTATAAATGTTATTCCCTTTTTATAGATTCTATAAACCATCCTTGTATTATGTTAGGGGTAGAGATATAGTTTACTTGAAATTAAAATAATGATAGAAGAGTTCCCTAACAATACTGTTGTTAGTGAACATCACATGTTTCAAGAAACATTAACTCTATGGTGTAGAGATTGTATTTGTATTCCTTCAGATCCTCAGAATAGTTTCTATGAAATAAAATCTCCTATTTTTCTGTCAATACCTCTTCATGTTTAAAATAAACGAATAATATCTAATACTAAATATAATTATTCTACTTTTTTAGAAAAAAATCCATTATAAATACTGATAGTGTATCAAAATAAAATTTATTTCCACTCAAAAAATAGAGTGGATAAATGAATGACGTATTTGAAGACCATTATATCAAGTATCACTTTATGTGGATGAAATACATAACATTTTTGAGAAATTATATATTCGAGGATATAGTTTTAATGTCCATCAGGAAATATTATTTCCTATTAATTGACAAATATAAATGAATAAGAATTTACTATCAATAAAAATATCACTGAACAAGGTCAAAATAGCTTTTCAATATTAGTATATGCAGTTCAAAACCAAAAAAGATAATATTTTTGAATCAAATAATGAAGAAAAATATCTATCTAATTAGATGGTTTTGATAAATGATTTTTATGATGTAAAATTATTCGTAATGTATATTTTACAAAGGAATTTGTAATGACCTATTATTAGAAGTATGTATTTTTCATATGTTCAATTATGGATAATGGTTTGAACTCATGTTGCAGTTTCAGTAAATGAAGATTTCAATTCTAATAAATGTGATGTTGGGTCAAGAAATATTTTAAATGATCTCTATAGATCCATATTTGATGATGTTTGTAGACTCTTAAATACAATGATTTAATTTGTTTGATCTATTGATAGTAGCTCACTAGAATCATGTTACTCACTGTACTAGAAGCTGGAGGAAAGAATTGAAAATTCTATTCATATAAATAATGATTCATGTTCCATTGTTAATCTTATAAAAAATCAGGGTGAGTCTTTTTCAATCATCTATGGTAAAATTTAAAATAAAACTTATGATCTTATTTATGTAGTTGTAAACAACATCATTAAATGTTTATTAGATGATGTTTAAGTTGATCATTTTACGTTTGCAGAATCATTAGAGAGAGTAGATCCTTCTGTAGAAATATGAATTTTTTCAGTAATAGGAATGTGAGAGAATTAGTTATAAGATTTATTGAAATTGATACCTAGTTTTTCTATGTCAAGATACCCCCAAAACATTGTAGTATGCTTTTAAAAAATAATTTATAATGGTTTTACAAGTCATAAATAGTATTGTAAGATGACATTGAAAAATAGAATTGATGGTTTCACTGCCACACTTTTTCAAATGAGTAGGAGATGACGATCTGGACCTCAGATTCCTAACCATTATCCATACACATCATAATGTCATAAAAAAATGACTGATCAATTAGATGATCATTAAAGAGAATATCTATGATAACATTGATATGGTGAGGGTAGAGATATCTACTCACAAAATTTAGTTGACATGAGTTTGGTTTTCTAATATAAATGGTGATGGTCTGGGAGAATCATAAATAATCTTGGTTAATGTTTTTTGAACAAAATAAGATGCTCCTCTGCCTTCACATTCATATCCTTAGGAAAAAACCCTCTCTATCAAGAAACCACTAAGAAAAATATGTTTTCATAAATATAATTAACAATAATACCCTTCATAACTCTGGAATTAGTTTCCCTATGGATGGTAAAATTAAAAACATTTAAATTATGCCAACTATTATGGTCACATAACATTTAAATTTATTTACTATAAAATCACTTTGGGATGACCATAATTCCTTATGTTTTTCATAACTAATTATTTCTTGTATATCTTAAATTGTTTATCTTTTTTTGAAATTGAATGTTATTGTTTAGTAATGTCTTTATAATAATTATCTATTTTAGTATATAATATTTCAATAGCACATTTCAAGATTTAATTTATTTCCAAAATTCTTATTATCAATAGTAGTAAAACTGATTAACAAATTTTTATGTTCAATATAAACTATTTTACTTATATTAGTTCTTTTTAAAATAAAAAAGGGGTATATGAAATTTAAAATTCAGAAAATATATTTGAATATTAATTTTTTTTTCTAATTTGAAAATACGGTAGAAGAAAATAATATAATTTTGTTGCATGAAAATAAATGGATGTATCATTATATTATAAAACATTAAAACCTAGTATATAAAATTTTTGTAATTCCATCACATGGGACTTATAATCATAAAAAATAGAGAGATTATGGTATAGAGTATATTTTTCCAATTTACCTCTTCATTATGTGTTTTGATGATTCCAAAAATCCCTAATTTTAAACTTAAATTTTATCTAATGTGGTTTATATTATATTTATCATACTCTATATGTTCATGTATTTATTTTATTATGTACATTAAATTTTTCTTAAATTAATTAAGTAATGTGATCAGTTACTCAGAAAAAGAAACAGAATTCATTCACTTATGATGTTTAAATTTGATGCATATAAAACATGTTTAGTCAGAGTGGAAATAAAAATGATATTTATTCACTAAAAATCTATTTTACATAGTGAGATGAATGGAAGATGTTATGAATTATGTCATAATATATTTTTATTTTATTTTATAGAATTATATTATTCTCATAAAATATTTCTTATCATATGAGGAAGAACCAATTTATCTTATGAGAATTCATGATACAATGAACTATGTTATCAAACGATATCTTAAGAATATTTTGTACTACCGAATGTCATGATTACTCTACTAATAATATGATATGTAACATCATTTATTAAAATCATATTAAATGTGTTTATCAATTAAATATAATATTAGTTTGTATAAGACTTACCTGAATTGTAAAATCAGAAGAATGATAATATTTATATTATAAAATAAATTCCTATATATTGAATGCTCGTCTACATGTCCTTAATTTCAAGTCACATAAATTTTTTTATCAATGTTGCTCGGCCGTAGGATTTGATCAATGTTCATGATTAAAAATTAATATAAAAGTATTAGTAATATTTGAAAATGATATTTGTAGAAAAGGAAGAAGAACCATATAATATTTCCTATTAAACATCATAAATGAAAAACATTGAAACCTATACATTGAATAAAAAATTAATTCATATTACACACATCATTTTCTATCCATTTCAAAAAAGATCATTATGAACAACATTGAAGTATATTTTTTTATTAGTATGAATAATTATATTCTATTTTTTTCTTATTTCCACTATGTGCTCCACACATACCACAAAATCCTTTTATATATATCTATGTTATTTTTAATTAATGTAAAAGTAAGATTAACAATATGGGTAATTCTTGTAAATATAAATATTGTATTAATAATATTGGAACTTTTTACTAAGTGATATGTGATTCTAATTATATATAATCCATTGTGATAGGGTTGTTTTAGTGAATATCACCATTCTCATAGAGAAGATCATTATTATAGTGTACAAATGGATTTTATTTCCCTGAAATACTATATTTCTCTGTGATAATTTTCTTTGATGCATGTTTTACATTTCAAATGGACATACACTGTTGTAATTAATTGAACTATAAATATTTGTAGTGTGTGGGTAGTTATTCAAGAAACTATTAAGAACTCAATTCATCAACCTGTTGGGAAAATCAACATGTCATTTTCTAGGATAAAAAATAATATTTATTTCTAAAAGGATTATATCATTTTAAATCATGATCCTAGATAATGATTCATGATTATTTACACAAATATAATCTTCCACATATTCAATATTACTGAGATGGCAGTGGATTGATTAATCATTGTTCATGATTAGCCATAGCCACATACACTGGACCTTATAGAACTCCATTTGTTTAAATACATACTTAAGGCCATTATAATATATATATATATATCACAATTCATATAATAAAATAATTACTCATATTAATTAGCATGATGTATCTTACAGAAAAATCCATATCATGAATTAAAATATTCTACCCATTAACATTTCACTGTCTAGATGTGTAATATATCAGAATATCAATTTACAAGAGTTAAATACCCATGACATTATTTGAAGAATAAATTTAACTTGTGAAACAATAAAAATTTTTTTGTAGTGTGATTATAGGTTCATGGATAATACTATTTTTTTTCTCTATGAATATATCTTCATATTCTTGTTTCTAGAAAGGCTTCTACCCCATCCTACTTTGTTAACATAATAAGTTAGAAAATCATCATAGGTTCTTCAAAATAATCGATAATACATATCCAATCCAACAAAACAGTGGATATATATTATATATGTTGTTCATATTAATTACTCATATTAATTTTTCATATATGTATAAAAACATATATACATTCACCTAATAACATTGGACAAGAATGTTATATGCCCCATCAAAAATTCACATTAATGATAATTTTCATATAAATTCTCCACTCTCAGTGTATTAATGATAATATTAAAATTATCGTCATTTTATTCATTACTTTAATAGTGAATAAGAACAGATTTTATAAATATAGTGAAAAAATTGTCACAGTAATCACTAAAGATAGTATTCATCAAATGGAAGAAGATTGCAGGATAATTACTAAGAATGAATGGAATCATTATAAACTCACAGAATCGAGACCATGTTTTAATGATATTATTAAGAATAATTCATCCTAAAATATATTTTATCATAACTTAACCAAATAACCACATTTAATATGTACTAGGGACCACAATGATGGAAATATAAATCATCAATCAACGTAAGGGTATAATTTTCAATGATAATGAATTTTTTGTTTTTATGAAAATCAATGCATAAAAAGTTGACCAATCAATATTCTTGGAAAAGAGTTCCAATAACCCATATGGTGATGACATTCAATTTATAATAATATGATTCATAATCTATTATATTATATTTTACATTTATTTAATTAATATAGTGGTTATTCTATAGGGTTTCTTGGACATGTCTAATGATCTGAGTGTATGTTAAATTGATAACTCAACCTCATGGTCAAGTGGAAGACTGAGAAAATCATCATAGAGTATATCAACATATTCACAAAAAATGGAAATTCCTTTTATAATGATATTCTCCTTTGAGAAAATTATTTGACCCTTTAATGCCTGATCATAATGTAATATTATCAATGAATGAGAATACTCTTGGGAATTAAATTTATCTTTGTTTTTAAATTATTATAGAGTCCACGAATTATTTGGGATAAGTAGTATGATTTCATTCTTGAGATAGTTCTTGTTTTCTATGTTCGAGGAAATCCAATACATTTTTAATATAGCATCAAATTAAATTTAATATAGTAATAAATGTTTTTTTGGGGACATTTTGCACCGAAATATTCATAAATGTAGTGACATAATATTTATGATATAATTTATTTTATTATATGTTTATTGATAACTAAACCATAATTTTTAGTGGCTTATAACAGTTCTACCTAACTACTATGATTTGATATAAATCATATAAATAGAATAAAATATTATTTGTATTATTCTTAAATGAATTATTTTCAAATAAATCACCCCTTAATTTTTACGAACCACATTAAAATTTATTTCAAATGGCTATCATTACTATCATAGTGATTTCGATTTTTAGTATGAATTATAATAGATAAATATTTTCATGGTAGATTGGTTTACATAGTTACTATGATCCTATTATTTTAAACACAACACCATATGTTGAAGACTGATTAGATCCTTATGATACGCTATCACAATTTTGGGATTCTTTATCTCCAATTGATATTCATTGTCTTCATGTCCCTATTTCCTATGATAGTCTCATTATTCACATGAGTCAATTAAAATGACTCTTCATTCAGAAAACCTGAGACATGGGTTGTTTTATTTTCCTAAAATATTGGTATTTAATCTATGATCCCCCTTAATAATACATTATTATCTGATTCTTATTTCCTGATCCATGAGAACATTTATATTCACTAATATCTGACTCTACATTGAGTGAAAAAATGGAAAATTTACACATAGATATAAATGACAATATTTTAAATAATTTTTCCATATTCATCATTAATAAAATAATGATGTGGCACACCTTTATTTTGAAAAAATTGATAAAGTTGAAGGAATATCTTTTAAACCTATAAAATATTCAACTATATTAAATCTTAGATTTGTCATATTTTTTTCTTTAGTGTAAGGAATACCCTAACTATTTTAAAATATATAGTTTGAGAAAAATATTTTTTTAAAAAATATTATTGATTCCATATCATTCCATGAACTCGATTTACTCCTTGTTTTTTATTCATGATTAATTTAAACCACTCATTGGATTCCCCCTCAATGAGATAAATAGTGAGTATTGAAATATCTTGTTTAGACAATCGGAGGATATAGAACATAGTTTCAATGGCGTTAATTTTTTTTCTATGATGAGTGGATCAAAAGTGACAAAGAAAATTTGGGGGCCTTTTTTACATAATAGAGTCAACAACAATATAATACTTCTTATAATAAATACTTCATTCCTTATGATACATGTTATAATTACATAATTTATTAAGATAATAAAGAACTACTATGTTTTTATCATATCCATCTTCTATTATGTTTTGAATCTCATTTCAGAAGTCATTACATTTCCCAACAAAATGATAGTTAAAATGATTCAAATTATTTCTGATCATTAAATAAAATAAAGAAAAATATGTATGGGAAAACTAAATATAGTGATTATATAAAAAAAATGCACATATATATAACAACTCATAAATAAAGTATATATCTTATAACATGATTCTTTAGACATTAATATATGTTATTTATGTTCTATTTTATATTTATTTTTATCACAAAATTTAATTCAAATCCATAATATTTGTTAATAATGTTCTTGAAACTAAATTAAATAGTTTGTCTTTGAAGTATTAAAAATGTTTCAATGGTAGTATAACATTTTTTGTGGTTAGTGAAGAGGAATTTAATAACCAATCCTATTCTTTAATGGATTTTTACTCCTACTTTATCTATGCTAGATATGATATCAACTTATATTATCTTAATAGTTTAATCAATTATTGGAGATGACATAATATTTAAAAAAATTATACGATGTTTTCATTTTCATATAATTATAGATGAGTTGTCAATAATTATTTCTAGTCTTATTTTCAGATAACAAATAGAATGTCCTATGATACCATCTATAGATACCTAATTATCAAATATATATAATTAAATAAATATTAACCTAAAACTAAAATAAACCCACTGAAAAATATCTATAACTCTAGTGTATGTGGGACACTACTTATGGAATACATAAACAAAAAAATAAGCTATATGAATCTACCAATGGTGTGTTATTTTTGTCATGTTCTATACTAATCATTGGAACACTTTCCCTTTTACGGAGATCATAAAATGGAATACATTTTTTCAAGTGGATTATTATTTTCATAGTCCTAGAATTGGAGAATAAGGCTTCCATACATATCTATTATATAGTTTCAACAAGAACCATATTGAATAATGATTTCTTTTTTGTGGTGAAATAAAATTGGTATGTATTATAGGAAGTGTGTTGAAAACATCTTGATTTTGAGGAATAATTTTTTATTATTCAGTGATGATGAATATAATGAACTCATGGCTTCTCATGGGGATCATTTTAGTATATATTATAGGAAAAGAAGGAAAAATGATTAAAATTTGAATGATTTACCTCTCCACATATTAATTACATGATAATATAAAAATATAATAGATTTTTAAAATGGAGAATAGTGGAATTTGGTAATGGTGGCGATTCATTTAAAAGTTGATAACTATAAATATTATGGTAAATATTTTTATTGTAGAAAAAGATTCTATAAAAATAAGATTCATTAGATTCATGTATTGTTGGATTTTTAATCATAGATGTTTGTGAATCTCACTTTGGGAGTGGCATCTAAACCCACTCTATAGTTGTATGCATCTTATCATTTTTCATCACATCAATGGAAAAATGGGTTTATCATGTTCTTGGGATATAAAAATAATAGCTAAAGGGATATTAAAAGTCCCATTTCATAGTGCGAGAAAAATAACTGGTAAGGGTGGACTTTAACTGTTCTTTTTTAGAGATACTAAATGGGGTCTTTAATAGTGTTAAAAAAGAACTATTAAAGGAAACTCTTTATCCAAACTTGTAAAAAATAACTGTTAAAGACCTCCCATTGTATACTCTAGTTAAAATAAGATGATAAAAAGGGAATTTATTTGTGCTTCAAAAAAAAATCACTGATAATGGGGACCATTATGAGTGCAAGTAATATAGAGTTGATAAGGGGGATATCAGTATTTTTTAAAAGCATTGATAAAGACCCACTTCATCATTTCATTTTTACTAGCATTGAAAAAATTGTATTTCTCAAATTTAATTAATAAAAATAATATATTAATATACTAACATATTAATTTATTTATATTGATTGAAATATAATATATATATATATTTAAAATGTTTTAGAAAAGGATTAATAATAATTTACACATTGGGTATAAGGCATTTAGTGAATATGACTTATAACACTAGAATATCTTTATAAAACCAAAAAAAACCCAAAAAGTTTATAAATACTCCATAAAACCTTAGAACCTAAAAAATTATATGAATCCCTAATGACCTTGAACCAACTGTAAATTTTGATCATGGAGTCCATTTATGCCCTAAAACATGTAAAATTAAAGCACCCGAAATTATCTAAAACAAAATGAGATATAAATAATCTGTAAATTGAATAAATAAAATATATTCTAGTTTCAAAAAAGTTGTAAAAGAACTCAAACTTAAAATTCCATTACATTTGTAATGGATGTCTATTTGGTATTCTCCACATATCAAATCATAAACTAAGATGTGACCTATGTCTTGGAGGTCTAGTGATAATCTATAAGATATAATTCACCTTTTTCATCCTCATAAAGGCCCACATGGCCTTTGAAATAGTGTTTTTTCCACTATCGTAAAATTAATAAAATTCAAACGTCCATAATTTCATAATCTAGTGTCCATTTTCCCTATTCCACATATCAAATCTAATAATGAGATCATATCTATGATTTTATTACCAATGTGAACCCATGATAAATTTTATCATTGAAAACCGAGTTTAAAATCATTGTACCTTTATTTTTTAACATTGTATTGACATTCAAATTACATTAACTTATTTTCGGTTTGTCTATTTAGGTTATAACATTGTCCAAACATAATATTGAGATGATATGTACACCTCGTTGAACTAATAGATCCCCCACATCCACATTTGTTTTAATAAAAGACCTATATGACATACCAAACTGAGTATTTTTCCCTTATATCAAAATTTTTTAACAGTCCTCATATTTTAAGTCTTGTTTAATGGGTTTTTACCCTTTCCATGTGTACTGAATTTGATCATGATAATTTTATTCATATTGATATTATAGATTTATAATTTTATAACATTTTATAATGTACTATTAATATATTCAAATATATAATAATATATTATTATTGTTTTTATATTACAAAAAACTAATTTTATAAAAAAATATTTAAACCTATTTACATATTAAATATATTTATCAATATATAAACATTATATAAATAATGTATAATATTTATTTTAATATATATATACATATCTATTTAATATATATATATACACACACACACACAGAGATATATATATATATATATAAACATAGTTATAAATATATGTATCAATAAATATGAAAAAATATTACAAAAAATATATTGATAAATCATTAAATATAAAAAAATTATAAGTTAATGGAGAAGGAGATAGTGTATAAGCTAGAGGTCTCAGGTTTGAAACTCCCAAGAAGTGGGATAACACACTAGGGGAGTGGTATTTTCTAAAGTGCTGATAAAGGGGTGGGTGATGCAATGATGTGTGGGATTGGGGATGGATGTATTGATGTGGGGGTGTGAAAAAAAATTAAACACTTCATTTTTGGAGAATTTATCTATGATTTTGTCAGCACTATAAAATGGGACCATTAATAGTGCTAAAAAAAATTGATAAAGGTGGACTTTGACACTGCTAAAAAAATTATTAAATACCCACATTGCTAGTGATATTATAGCATTATTAAGGGGTCCATTATCATATATTTTTGGAGTTATAATAATTCATACTCGTTAAAAATGATTACATTATTAGCACATATATAGTGCTGATAATTGTCTTTTACTAGATACATTAAAAGCCAAATTTTCAGTGGTGTCTTACATAAATGTTAAAATGAAATCTTCTAATAAACATAAAATCAAAAACCTCCACATCGTATTGTATAGTGCTACCCTACTTATGAATCTATATATATGTATGTTTTAATCATACTGTAAAAACAATTTCATAGGGTAAGACTGCTCTTCTTTATTCCCACTGGAAATCTAGTGGAGCCTATTCTTTGTAAATACCACAAGCTGGAATGTATCTTAGAGCTGATGGAAGACCACACTATAGACAATGTATTATGCTGTAAAGATGGAAAATTTGTTGTTATTGTAGACCAAAAAACATATGAATATCTATTAAATTGATGTACTGATTCACCACATATGGTGGAAGTGAAATAAGACCCCAACGTAACAAGTTTGATGTGTTGTGAATGTTGTGTTAACTGTATAATGGAATAATTTAATCTTGTTGAATCTTGATATTGTCATGTAATAATGATTTGGGTTATTACATAGTTTCCTCTGAATCTAAAAAGACATGAGGATCAACTCCATGATCCACATGTCAATAATATGAAAATTAAATAGTCGCTATTTCCTCATTTAAATTTGGATCAAGGATTTTCTAATACATTACTGTATTCTGGATAAGATCATGCCACATATTAGTTGAAAATATTAACAAAATAATATAATATAGTAATAAAAATAATTGGATTACTTAGCTAAAAAATGACTACACCACAACATAGTACATTATCCAATGATGCTGCAGTTTCTAGCTTATATTTTCATTTGTAATGGACATTTTAAAAAGTATTAATTGATTGAGATTTCTCAGGTCGGAAATAATTTTATAGTATATAATGACCACATGAATTATATTTTACATGTAAAAACCTATGACAAAAATAATATTTTATATCAACCCTTGGATTAATGGGTTTAATGTTGACATATTTTTAAAAATTTATATTGGATATTCATTAGATGTCTTTCTAAGTAGGATCACATTGAATATTATATTTTTTGGTAATACGGGTGAGAATAAACTTATTTCCATGTGTAATTAATATAAATATTTGTTTAAGATGATAAGAATACATATTATTTATTCAGTATAGTAAAGAAAATTTAAATTAGACTATTTTATAATTGAATAGTCCTATTCTTGATTAATTATGTTATACTGAATTGTTCATGAAGATTTTGATTCCACTCGGACTAAGAGGTTAATCACATATGGTTGTGATGTGGAAGAGTAAAGTGAATTAGTAATAAATGTACAATCAAATAATGATTAATGATGTGAGTAGAATATTATGATATAATCATAGATACACAAATTCCACAATAAACTTATTTTGAGACTGATATGTAGATAATAATTCATATCCTTATTTATGTGTTGTGTGTAATTTATTTAAGATGAGGATGTTCCCATTGATTGATAATTCATATTTATGAAACTATTTTAACACCACATTGAGTAGTGTTATCCTTTATATAAATAAGAACAAATCATTGCGTATAGTCCTTGAAATTTTAAATTTTGATGAACTAAGTAAACTCAATATTTCATGTAATCCAAATTTTATAGACATATGTCATTCAATGTGATATTACTTATAGAGTGGGATAATAAATTTCATTCTCTATCAAAGATAAAAGTTCCAAATTTCCATGTAGAACCAATAGAATGATGTATTTTGAAAATGAAATGACTCCGTGACCCCCACCAAAATAGGGTATCGTAGTATCTAAAAAGATGTACCATATCATATATGTTCGAACATGGATGTTCAATATCGATATGTTTTTTATTTTCCTAATTAACCTGGAATCAATGATGAAGCCTTCATTTTTTATGAACTACTTATGATGGATGGTGGAAAAATATTCTCATGCTCTTTCATGATTGTTGATATGATGGGGTGGAGTTCCTAAAAAATAATGTTTATATGTCACATAATAGTAATAAAAATTGTGATTATATGATAGAAATGTTCCCAATTACATCACTACATGAAAATGTTAAATGGAATGGATGAATTATACCCTGAGTGGGAAAAAACTTGTGGGTAGTAAAGTCACATCACGTAAAGATCAAATCATATTGGCAGTAAGACCCAAATGGATTTCCTTATAATACATGATCAATGGAACAGATCGACACAATGAAAATGAGACAAATCCATTACTCTTCAAGAAACTGGAGAATGGAAACTTCACAGTTGAAGATGATCCAGAGGTCTTTCAAAAATATTCAAAAATGTGTATTAATTCTATTATGGGTCACATTTCTTATATCAATGGAGATAATATAAGGTCATCCATGGACCTTAATTCTTGGATTTCTTATATTTGGGGATTTTCAAACTTGTAGATTGTACAACTTGGCTTTGGGTATTTTAATATATTGGTAAGCTCGTTGGATGAACTAGATCGGTATGAAGACTGGGTTATGTTCATATCAAAACCTAGTGTGTTTAGACAATTCTATTGGGATTATGATATCAAAACATATACATATTGGAACACTATGGTGCAACTATAGGTGATACTTCTTGGATTAAATAGATTTTTATAGCATCCCATGAACATAAATGTCATTTCCTCTAGCATTGTTTTACACATAAAGATTGATTTAATTAATTTTAAAGATGATCATGGTCTATATTTCCATGTAATGGTTGATTTCAATTTGAAAACTAATATCTCATATGTTATCTCTTTCAATGGAAATGAAATTAAAAATGAGGTGCATATTCAATATGAGCACAAAACTCGTTTCTATGATGATTTAAAACCATTGGGCACAACATTCAGAATATTAGAGTGGTCAATAGTCATGTAGTGTAGACAAAGGATGATGAATGGACTTTGGTTAGAAGGAAAACGATGGATAAGGTCACTTCCTTAGAAAAACCTGATGCCACTTGAATAGAACTATCATATGGGTGATGGCATAACCTCTTTTGTGTGAGGAATCAACTGTTACCTAGGATAATATAGTAGAGGATGAAGAGGAAGTAACTTATAATAATGAAAATTTAGAAGATATTGATACTCTTGTTGTAGACACCTATGAGCAGTCTCATTCATATTCTGGTGTAGGTGAACTGGACATGCATAACACTGAAGATTCTAGCCAGATTGCTTCACCAATAGAGGACTCATTCAAGGTTTATAAATCTTCATCTATTATAGCACCCTAGGACCCTATTATCTGTTATGATAATATAGATTATAACATGACCAACCATTTTCAAATCCAGATGGTTGTCAATTCTTTGAATAACAAGATGAATTCTGAACATCATTCTGATGTTACATCAGAAGACACAACTGTGGAGGCTGGACATATTGTTACTAAAAACCTAGTTTCTTCCAAACGTATTCATGCTTCATCTCATGTAGCACTTGTGGTCCCTATATAACACTCTACACAATTCCATGTAGGTGGAAACTCAGAAGTGATCATACTGATTTATGGCCAGGCCACAATAGACATTGTAAGTAAGGTTCTCTTGAGTCCTCATTCTAAAGATAATCCCCAAACCATGGTATTTGTTTAAAATGATATTATAGTGGTATTGGAACCTCTCAAAATTTTCCTTTATACTAAATAATCATTGAAACCTATTACAACCTCAATTTGTTTTCTATGCCTTCAATGGATACCCCAATGGCCATACCCTTTAATGCTAAATCATTAGAAAAAATAAATGTGTTGATAATACATATACATCTAATATATATGTTATTTTTTCTATCTGTTAACATGTAAAGAAAACCATCCCAACCTCTTCTCATTTTATCATAATATAAATTAGGATGAAAGGCTCATGTGGTTAAACAAAATATAGTTCTAACATTTAATGCAGCTTTCAATGAATTGTTTTTTTTGAATTATCAGGGTATTGCTATCCCCAAACATATATTTTTATGAATTGATTTATTTTGAATCAAAAATGAATTATTTTTCCTATTTTCGAGCATGAAATTAATTTTTCAACAAAAAATTTGCATCTTTACTCTTATGGATACGATTTACTTGCTCCATGAAAATATGATATTGGATCTGAATCTCTTTTGATTTTTTATCATTCATCACTGCATTCTGTTAAGGATATCGATGTTTCATAGAAGATGTTTGCATGTGACTTTACCTATTATTTGTTACATTCTTTTTCACAATGATCTAAGAAAATAATAGATACAATGATCAATGATCCCATTGGAATGATCTCAACATTCTTCATAACGTTAATCAAGATCCCTGGTTTGTGATTGGGATCATTAATGAGATTCTCACCTCTAGTGAAACAATTTGAACGTCCCACTCTACTATATCTTCAAGAAAATTAAAATATTATATTTATTATTGTAATATCATTCAAATCATTCTCATTGGTGCTATGTTCACTTGGGACAAAAGACACAACAATAGGGTAGTGGCTTGGAAACATGATAGGGATTTCACCAATATCTCTTCCCTTGACTATTGGGACTCTATATCGAGTATTACCATACATATGAAAAACCCAGACCATTAACCAATTCATTTTAGTAATTTCACATAATGTATTAATCACACTTTTATTTTAAAATATAATAATTCTTGGTCTGTAGATCTTAAATGTCCTAACATCATTAAATTTTTTTGGAAGACATACAACATCACAATGATACTTTTGATTTAATCAATATATTAAAACACCTTATGTATATAATTAAGGTTTGGTGTAGATATAAATATAAATAACTTAACAAAGAAATCATCAATATTGAGAATGAGCTTATTCAAATTAAATACTCAAATAAATTCTCTGATAACTCTTTTGATCCTCAATTAGAAATCGGTACCTCTCTAAAATTCAACTCTATCTTGAAACTGAAAGATAACATGTGAAATCAAATCTTCAAAACTAAAAGGCATTCATATGGAGATTGTAATACAATGTTCTAAATTAATTACAATTAATTAGTAATGTATGTTGTCTTTTTTACTTTCATAGAGACGATTAAACCCTCATGGACAAAGATGGGGCTATTTCTAATCATGTTGTCTCTTATATTCCGATTTTTTCAATAATCTGGTTGTTAGCAAAGAGATCCTACCAGAAATCATTCAAAATTTGGTGATTATTGAACACACTGATAATATTTTAAGAAAATATCTTTATAAATAAAATAAAGAAACTAATTTTAGTCTTTATTTAGATATTTCCTTGGGTCCTGATGGTTTCAACAATGATTTTTTCCAACACATGATAGTGATTATTCATAAGGATGTTGGAGAACATGTTAAATGTTTTTTTCCAACAATGTTCTCCCACATGGAATAAATTCACAATTTCATAATCTTATTCATAAAGTGGAAAATTCTTCTCAGATTCACCATTAACATCCAATTTCACTTATAAACACAATTTACAAATTTTTATCAAAAGCATATGCAAATAGATTTACATTAATTTCCACTAGAATTATATCATGAAACCAATTTAGTTTTATCAAATGTTTGTATATATAAGATTTCATATGAAATTCTTCAGAATGCACTAGTATCATAAACAATTTCAGTAGAGGTGACATTATTGCCATCAAACAAGACATTAGAATTATTTTAATACCATGGATTTGAGTTTCATTATCAAGGATCTAAAAACATTGGGTTTAATGACTGTTTCACTAGAAATATATAAGCATTATTTAATTATGCCTCTATATTTGTTCTTATTAATGGAGCACCCATGGGATATTTAAATGCATCAAGAGAGTTAGGCAAGGCGATACTCTTTCTTCCATTATTTTATTCATTATTAGGACTACAAAAGAAGATTACTCACCTGCCATGTGGATCAAAACAAGATTAAACATATAAAGGCATCTAGAAACATTAATTTTCACACCCATATTGTATATTAAGATGAAATAATTATTTTCCTTCATGGTGGTAAAAGGTACATCCAAAATCTAAAAAATTCATCGCCTCATTATGAAGAAATCATTGGTCATTCTATATGATGAAGATAATATTTTGTGTTCTATGGGATATTTTTTCTACTAATTGAAATGGTAATATCATCAATTACATAGTTATTAACGATGGTTCTTTACCATTCACTTATCTTGGTCATCATATCTTCTAGGAAAGACCCAAATACAGTTAATTTTATAGAGTTTTTGATCAAATTACCATTCAAATATCTTCCCTTAAGGGTAAATCATTCTCTATGGCTGGTAGAATTTGACTTGTGATATCTAAAATTGTCTCCAAAATTGTATACTTGATGATTGTTTATAATTGTATTTCTATTCTCTAATGAAAATTAAAGGTTACATTAAGAACATTGTTTGTAATGGAAGAATTATTGAAATGAATATTGTGACCATTCATTGGGACACATGTTATAAACCTCTAGACAAGGGAGTTCTTGGAATCAAAAATATCATGAACTTTAATGACGATCATCATGCTAGGATGACATTGAGGTTATATTATAAAAATTCTGATTTGAATTCCCTTCCCATGAACATATTCATTAATTAACTTATGAATTAAAATTTGAACTACATAACTTCATTCATCTAGTCGTCTATTAGGAAATCCAATACCAACATTATAGAAAACTATAGATGGATGGGTTTTACTTATTCCTCCATAAATTTTTTAATTTCCAATTGGACATGTTCTCTATTAATATCAATGTTACCTCCCAATTATTTTCGTAATAATACCAAAAAAAACTAGGGATGTTGTTAATTCTCATGACATCAACCTTGTAAATAACATCAATCATGTAATTGAAAATTATCCCTTCTCCAACTCTGAGGATTTCCCCATTTGGGAACCAACATATAAAGTTTTACTTTATTTAAAATTATTTTACAACTAAAATTTCATTAATTCTAATTATGGATTATGATGATTGAAATTTTTTATAAAACCATGGATTAATCCCACTATATTTACACTTGTTTGGTGTATTTATCATCACAGAGTCCCCACTAATTATTACCTCCAATCCATTGAGATTCAACATTTCTATAGATGACACCAATGCATACAACATATAGAGGACACTAATAATTTTTTTATGTCTTGTGCTATAGCTGCAGCTCTTTTAATTTACATTAATTTCATTTTTTGTTGCATATTGTTACATATTGATTCTATCAGCTCTCAATTGCATTATTGTGTAGATTTTGAATATTATCAACAAATCATAAATTTTTTTATTGTGTATCTCAGCTCCTCCATGTGATTTGTTATGATAGAAATAATATTAATTATAATAATTTCTCATTCAGGCTTAATGTATGTAGGATGCAGATTCTCATTTCCGACTAGGATGGTACCTCGATTCAAAAAGCTCATTATGACAACACAAATGGTGATTTTCCCATCATTCACGAACATAGGATTAGTTTTTTATACCGAAATCTTCAATGAACCATTGAGGAATATTGGAATGTTGTGCTTCTAGGTTGGATTAAAGCCAACATCTATAGTGCCTCTAAAGGCAACTTAAGACATGTAGGTAGCAGTGTAATTTTCAAATACATTCATGGTTGGTATCACAGAAGATTCTTTGGTAGATGTGGTACAACCTCATATCTGGAGGCAGAAAGGATGGAGTTGATCCATATAATTGACTTTGCCAATCCAAATGGATGTAAGAATATATGGAAAATAAAGTGACTCAACCACTATAGTATATTCTATTTGGAAGGGGGTAGTGCGTCTTGCTTGGATGATCACATCTCGTTGGATGAATTGGCTTTCTTCACTCAAAGAAATAAACTAAATTTACACTCGTGATTTTTGTGAAGAGAAATAGGTTGCTGATGGTCTGTCCAACAAGGGAGTCAACCATTAAATTACATGGCATGGTGATTTTCCTCGTGATTTCTACCTTTTTATGATAATTATTTTAATATGATTCCATATTTAAAACTCATGTAATCTTCTTTATTTTTTATATTTTCATTAAATTGTGCCTTGGCCTTTGATAGAGTAACCACCTTAAAAATATTATGGATGATATTTTAAAAGTGATATAAGAAAATTAAGAAATATCCAATTAATAAAAGATGATACTTCTTTTTGAAAAATCAAAATGTATATTAAAAAATGAGAAAAATGAGAAAAGTTCTGTTTATAATGTATATTAAAACATCAGAGTAGTGGAAAAACAATATTAATGTAAAAAATTTGTAATAAAAGGATATCAAACCGATGTAAAATAGGACTGCACCAATTTTGGGTTATTCAAACAGATAAGGATAATATGTCTTGAAGCCTATTGGCTCAATGGTTAAATGATTATGGTAGCATCCAAATCTCTATTGGGAAATGTATAAACATGGTTTTCTCCCAAAGGGAGATTCCTTATAAGCTATAATAGTTTAATTTTTATGAAATATCTATATTCCAATGATATTCAAGGATATAATATATAATGGGAAAGAATAGATTAAAGTGGAAAATTTATTCAATGTTTTTTATAAGATAATTTGATATCCATGTAATGGTAATAAATAACCTATTATGTGAGACACACAACAACCCTCTAGGAGATAAAGAAATGTGTTCTAGAAAATTTAATTTAAAGATTATGGAAATATAGATTTAAGGAATAATGATGTTCATATCATGGAAGTTCATTGATTATAACAATGATTTATTTTTCAAATATAGATATTAAATTGGGAAAACAAAATTTATTCCTTAGTAGATTCTCATGTGAACCTACATTGATGGAGTAGAACGCGAGTGGGAAGACCCTATGATGAGAAATAAAAAATAATGGGAGATGGTCAATGATTAATTTAATGAATACAAAAGAGAAATTGAGGACTCTCCTTAATCTGAGGAATATCACAAGATAAGAAATATGAAGAACCCTTGAATGAAAATTCTAAATGTTAACTTTTTGAGTGGTATTACAAATGAACCCAATATAAAAAATTTCATTAAGTATGGATGAAATGTATTAGGTCTATATTAAAACCCACATTCTTTTATATGATTCTTTTTTGTGTACTTATCTCCCAATTATTTAAATAATTTTTTCGAATGTTTTACATGATTAAGAGAGATATATGGTCCATGAGGTTTTTATAAGTCATGGCGAGAACCTTTTTTGAGATGAAATATTAACCACGTTACTAGTAGAGTATGAAATTAATTTGTAACATCTATTTGGATTAGGTTATCTATTTATCAGGAATGACTTAATATTTTTTCAATT
Source organism: Viscum album (assembly GCA_963277665.1). NCBI lineage: Eukaryota > Viridiplantae > Streptophyta > Magnoliopsida > Santalales > Viscaceae > Viscum > Viscum album. Next base: position 592,646,039 of record OY728162.1, on the reverse strand, counting down.
GAAATCAATATGATTTTTAAATATTAATTCAAAATATAATTTTTTTAATGATGATGAATGAATGATGTATTTCCTGATCTGGAGCAGAATATTTTTCCATGAAAAAATTTATAGTTCAAATGTTGACAAAATAATGTTGATTACAAAACATGAGATATTAGGCCACATTTCTAGTAATTTTTTAAAATTATAACTTAAAGGGTAGGCTATTTTATAAAACATAAATTATAATTAGATATTTTTTTTTCTAAAAATGTGGAATTAAATTATTTTTTTCTAGAAAAATAAAATATTTTATATGACGAGAAAATTACCAACTATGAGGTTCCCCGTTAAGATGTTTATACCATAATTTTGTATCGCGTGAGGATTTAATTCATGGGTTGTTAGTAATGAAACCATTATGGATTTTAAGAGTTATATTAAATACATGAAGCCCTATAAAAAATGTTTTAACATTAAAAACATTTGGTACGACACAAAAATCTAATATATTACTATTAATATACTAACTTTTTATTAAAGAGAATGACTATGCTCATGTTATATAATATCATTATTAAAAATCAAATGATGTGAGTTTTTGGAAATAGTTGAGTAATGTGCACATGATGAGAATTTTTTCATATATACATTTTATAAAATTATTCACTACAGCAGTAGTCTATGAGTATTTTATAATGACATAATAATATTTCATAAATTCACTCACCTAATATTTTTATGAATGTGTTTATATATATGGAAAAAATAAATTGAATTTGAATATTTTAAATCATATTTTCTCAATTTAAAGAGTGTTTTAGTGCCTAAAGTTAATACATATAGGTATGTTATGTTGTTGGGTTTCATTATAAATATAAACAATATGATTTTTTAATGGGTGGATGAATTTTGTTGGTGGAATTATAATGATATCATTAATAATATAGGGAGTGAATATAAATTTATATTTAGATAAGACACAACAGAAGAAAAATAATGAAAATAATAAACTATATGAAAACATTTACAGAAAAATAACTAGATTTAAAGACCCTTTATTATTCAAATAAAAATAGATATTAATATTAGTTTTATGGTAAATTTTAGAATTTTTTTAATGTGGGATAAATAAAAATAAAATATAGTGTAATGATGATTTGATATGATGTGTCCCATTGTATTTTTATGGCCAATGGGGAGAAAGTCAAGACATCATTAATGTGTTGGAAAAAATCACAAGGGGATATATTTTTCTACCGATTGTGTCAGTTTTGGGTTGGATATAATGTAATTAATTATAGATACTTCAATGTAATTATGTATATAATCTACTAAGCTCCCCTAAACTCACTCCTTAACCCAGACAGGATGATCATGATCAAAATTGGCCTAACTAGCACAAGAATCCTCATGGTCACGAATCACCACTACTGACATCATATAGACATGATGGAGGTATTACACCACCATCACGAATTCTTCCATTGAAAGAGTATGTGTTGGTGGCATGGAACCATATTCTTATCTACCTCACTCAATGTCAGGGGTGTCTTAATCCCGACTGATCAGGTCTCCCATCCACATACTTTTTCCCCATTCACACATCCCCATCTTCTCCCCAATTTAGATGAATGAATGGTTTTAACTACTGTTAAACATTGAATCAAAGACATTACTTTGATTCCATATTCCTATTTGGAGTTCAAAAAATCTTCTTCATTGTTATATTGTTACTTGGTGGCTTGTTTTTGAAAAAAATGAAATATTTTGGAAATCTTTGATCTGTTTGTCACAACATCAGGTGGTTTTAATGATCATGAAATAATTCAGCTTTTGGATCAGTGAATTTTCCTGATTTTTAATCAAAATCTATTATCATCGCTACCTAGGCATTTTCTAAATGGATTACATCAAGTTTCCACTTCTCACATTTAAACTATTCATTTGATATTCATTGGAAATATGATCCCCCTTCTTTTACGATATTGTTCTTCCTGGTTAGTCTCCCTCTCCATCATAGAATATGTTAATATTAATGTAAATTACAAATAGCGGGGGTATATTTATTTTTTCTGATTATCAAACTCGAGCTCTTGGGAATCCCATGTATGCTTAGATTTACATCGAAGTGTATGTATCAAAGGAACCTTTCGATTTTAATTTTTTTTAACATTTAAGGTGATATTTTTTGAATGAAGAATGATAATTACGAATTTTGGGATTACTTTTTTTCATCTTATAAGAGGCTGGACCATGATATTCTAAATTTTCGGAATGAATCATAGGATTGTAGGAGTGGTCCAGTTGACCATGTTACTGAATCTACTATATAGTGTTGTGATGTTGAACATGTAGTTCAATAATAACTGATGTCTTATGTGGCTACCACCTCTATACACATAAGATACATGATGAGTTCATTAGATGAGAGTAGTGAAAAAACCCATATTAATTATCCAAGAATGAGGAAATGGGGAGTTCATTTATTAAAAAACGGCAACAAATCTAAAGACGTTCTTTATATTGATTTGGTGATTCAATCAGGTGATCAAGTAGGTAACATGGCATTGGAAGAACCCAATAGCAATGGGGATATGAAGAATGTATTCTAATGTGATCTTATTCTTATGAATTCATGTTCTTCTCTGAATGAATAGGTCATATGTATTTTTGATGGTGTATCAGTTAGTTGTATGGTTTATAAATAATTATCTTCATATTTTTTTATTCCTGGAATAATTATAGTATGGGAGTTGATGTACTAAATAGGTTTCAGACATTAGGTGATAAAACATGGGGAAGGGTAATTCTAAAGGATTTAAATCTATAAAATCATAATGGGAAAAGATGATATCTACTTTAATGGGACCAAATTTCGTTACAAAATTCCTTCTAGAAGATATTCAAAACATTTTTTTGTTAAAATGAACTGGACAACAATTGAACTTTAGAGTAGGAGAAGGACAATAATTGTTTTACTATTATTGAGGAGGGGAAAGGAGAGAATTTTTTTCAGGAAAACATCCTTTCAATATGAAGAACAAATTAAAGTATCATAATGACTACTCAAGCCTTTCAAAGAATTTGGTCAGCAGAGAAGATGGGAAATTAACGATAATCAAGGAAGAGGCTAAGACGGACTATATGGTAGTTTATCAAGGTGGAATTATAGGGGGATGAAACCCCACTAATTGATAAGGGTGTTGGATTCGTTCTTCTCTAGAATTAAATGAAATATATGTTTGTTCAATATAATTTTATAAAATTTTCAAATGATTAGGATGTTAGAATGCTTGAGAGGATGATCCAATTTGTTCTCATCAAAAAACTGATTGTATCAACCAACGAGATTGGATTTTTTTCAAAACGAATAAAAGAGTGAATAAATAATCATAGGGAATATATATAGACATGGGGAATGATAGAAAATAAGTTTTAATTTATTATTGATGAAAATCTGGATACATAGGTAATTATTATTCTATGGGGTTTAAATTGGGTGAGTAATTCCAATCATCATATTTAGGTCTTTAATTATTTAGTGAGTTTTTTTATTTTTTTATGCACTTTTGGTTTGAAATTTTTTATTTCCCACATATTATATAATAGTGTATTGTAAAAAAAAGTTTCATTTCAAGAGGATAATTTCGAAGGCATGAAGTTTATAAAATTAATAGGATTATCATGGATATAATGGAGATGATTGATACCACACATTTGGAGACCAAATATAGTAGATGATATAAAATGAAGAACCATATTTTGTTGTTTAAATTCAGATGAGATTCAAAAGAGGATATGTATTGAAGGCATAGTGATGATGAATAATGATTAATAATGATTCTATGATGCTATATATAATGAACTAATTGATTCAGATGCTGTTAACATTATTGAATATTATGTATTAATTTTTATAGAGTATTAAAATGATACACCTTTAAATCTACACATAGTAAGTACATGTCATAGGAAGAGGGGTTATGATGATTGAAATATAATATTTGTGTATTTTAGGAAGGTGAATAATTAGTTTAAAATGTGGAAAATTTACCCAGTGAGTGTTAAATATTTTATTGTAAATATAAGATCCTGAAATATGATGATTTATTAGAGTAAAATCATGATGGATGGGGATCCATGGAATATATTGAAATTTAAAATCAGAGTCACTAGATTATTTATACATTTACAATATTTTTCACTCCATAGTATGTTACATGTAAGGTTAATCAAAGAATTTGTTACATAAATATCAATAATTGAAATCTATGTCGTATTGGAACCTTATATGATGCAAGTGAATCTATGTAAGGTTAAAATAATCTTTGTAGTTTTAATAATATTCTATAAAGGATGATTGTTCAGTTTTGGTTTCATGATAAATATTGAGGATAATACACTGTGAATGTGTACAACATTATATGAAGTCTTTTAACATCCCTCAATACAACCTTTCAGACACGGTTCTAAAGAAATAACCATTAAATATGTGACCTATTATTTCCATCTTAACATACTACCTAAAAATTAAAATCTAGATCCCTTACATACCCATGTACTATATAGCTTCATATTTTTAATAAATTTTTAAGAAGGCTTACATACCATAGAAAATTAAAAAAATTATCTATAACAAATAATATATTATATCACTAAAAATTCAATCACATATAGAGTAGTTATTAGACATATCCAATTTGTAACCATTATTCAAAAGCTGGGGAAATGGAAACATAATAATGTGTGAGCATAGATGCTAAATAAGGGTAATAATTAGTGTTATCAAAACATGAGCATATGAAAGAGTAATACTATAATAAGGGTATTTTATCATGAATATAACATTCGAAAATTATACTTGTATATCAAAGCTCAAAATATCGATTCATCACATTAGACATTGATTTTCATAAGGCATTATTCAATAAAAAATTGATGAACATTATCCATGAGATCACAACATAAAATAATGAATTGTGGAAATAAAATATTACATGTCATAATCATTAGTCAAGGATAGCTTCAAAGACTATATCAAATGAATGAAATAGTACCATAAAAAATGGTGATTACTCCCTATCCAAACATAATGTCTCATGAGAGAAATCATACAACATGCATTTGGGAACTTTCTGGGGGATCCCATCATAATGTCTTCATGTAAACACGTTCCATATTAACAAAAAAACATACATCATATCAAAACCCATTATAAGAAATTTGTTTTATAAATATTTCATCTAAATATGTATATAATCACAAAAAAATATTTATGTATCCATGAATAATATCCCTATTAAAATATAAAATAATTATTGCTAAAAAGAAAAATATTTGTGAAAATTCATATGAAATAATTCTTAAAGAAAAAATTCATTCCTTTTTTGAAACAGTTATTTATTTTAATCATCCATGAAATTATAAATGCAAAAATATCTATAAAAAGTAAATTTTAATCATAAAAAATATAATCTCAATACATTAGTTCATCCTGATAGAAATAAAATACATTAAGGTTTTATAATTTTAAAAAACATTCTTTTTTATTTTTTGGTTGGAAATTATTTAACATGCTTGTTATGAAAAAAATAATTATTCATTTGAAAGGATTTTTGAAAATGTAAAACATTTTTACAAATGAAATTAAAAATTAAAAGGACAATATTTAGGACCTATTTGAAAACATTTTTTTAACTCATGGACATGGAAGATAAATTACTCATTAAAAGAGACTTGAATATAAAAATTCTCAGATGATAATAATACACACATACCAATTTATATTTAGAAAAATCATATGCCCCATGAATGAAAAATATTTAACAAAAAATTTAAATTTCATCATAATACATATATTTATTACATATAATGTCAATTGGATGTTGTATGGGACTCATAAAAGAATTCATGGGTATAACATCAGAATTTTCCTCAACGAAAGAAAATTGAGATGGATTTCTTTAAATATATTATATAATAAAATTTTGAAATAATAAGAAAAATAATTTTTATTAACTATAAATAAAAATTAAAAATGTGTAAATATAGCATATTAAAATTATAACTCATTTGAAAATTAATCTTTTCATGAAACAAATAAACAAAGTAAAATTTCTTCCCAATAAATTGAAATTGTGTTAGGAAATCCCTATCAAAATTCATATCATCAAGCTATAAAATAATCAATTTGTTGAATATGTGTAGAAATTATGTATCCAAATAATAATATGTGTAAATGAAACATAATAAACTCAATAGTTTTTTCAAACATAATCCGAGAATAAAAATATAAACGATATAGACGTATAACCCAATTAATTAAAACTGAGTAAATAAATCTCATACCTCAAGACATAACATTAGTTGATCACATTGAAATCGAATATATAAAAAATATTGATTTATTATACATATATAATATAATGATATATTTGTGATAAATTTAATTATTTATATATTGTATCATATAAATATTTATTACTAAATTTATGTTAAAATTTATCTTCCAGGTGATTACTGCTTTGTTTTCCAAACATGTTTTGATTCGGTAGTCTATGTACTGATAATTTGATCTATGTATCATCATTTAAATATAATAAATCATGTTTTAAACATAATATATAATATCAATATACACATTCATATTAATTTATTGAATGTAGTAATTTAAAATGTATTTCATCGTTCATAGTGATGGTAGGCCCTACATTAGAATGAACACTATTTTCATATCTCGAATGATGGAATTACCAAATTTTACTTCAAATTTATAGAATAAATAGTATACCATATATTTCATAAATATTCAGTAAACATTTTTTTATACCGACACATGGAATATGGTTATAGAAAATGAATTGTATCATTATATGATGATGCCAAGCTATACGTACGTATAACCGATACATTCAGTTATTTTTATATATTAATGACGGTCTATGATGGTGTTTTCATAATAATAATAAAAATCATAATATTTATTATACTAAAGTTATTATTTTATTAAGAATAATGAAAGGACCAGTTTGTGATATACATAACACTGAGGGGGGGGGTGGGTGAATCAGTGGTGGGGACTTTTTAAACCAATTCCAACTTGTATCCCTGTACCTCTTGAACTGTTAGGATCTTGATTCTATTATTCTCTTTTCCATGTCTCATGAAATAATAGAAATCAGTAAAAATATGGACAAGATATTTTTACAAGGTTCACCACTCAATAAGATTAGCTACGTCCTTGCCATGCATGGGTATGACCACTCCATGGATTCTCCATTGTAATGTGATATTCATTTACAATGGACTGGCTACGAAAACAATCCCTTAGCTTGTGTGAGTCCCTACACTTTGGAGGGAGGTGGGAAAAAATCCTCTTCCCAGGACTGGTGATGGCCTAGTCCAACTTGCAGCCTCTAGGTGGTTCTTTATACTTCCTATAGAGACAGTCTCTTGCAGCCTCTAGCTGGTTCATTATACTGCCTCTGAAGATAGTGTTCTCTCTATTAAAAGAGTTTAAAACACCAAAAGAATAATTCACCTATTGAGACCTATTGGATGTAACAATGCTACTCTATTCTTCCTCTATTCAATTATTACCTTCCTAGCAGCATGCAGGTAAACAACCACTTCTTTCTCTGCAGTAAACCTGAAAGCTGTACAATCTTCTTCCCCTTCTTCTTTAGTGAAAAACCAGATACACTGAGATCACTTCTTCTTTTATTAGTTGGAATCACAAAATCCCATTGTGATTATCAGAACAATGAAGAACAGCTCATCTTAGCATCATCAGAATTAAACTGGCCGGAATAATTGTCAGCCTTCAGTTGGGCATACTCTGTTCTTCTTCTTCTCTTCTTTCTCATTGACACAGTATAATTATAGTGTCAAAATCTCCTTCTCCAATTCTCAATACAAAAACAGGAGTGTATTGGTATAATACCTTCTTCCTTGGTGCAGATATGAATTCAGTTGCACATCTTGTTCTTCTTCACTTCACAATGCACAACGATAGTGTTAAACACCAATCACGTGATTGCGGTTCAACTTTTCTTTGTGAAACCAAATGGTTCACAATTATTTATTCTTTGCAAAGCTACTTAGAGAGTGAAATGAACCTATCGATGGCCTACGGGACCATCAAATGTTTCACACAACCTTCTAGGTGGCTTGCACGTAAAATTCAAGCCTTGCGCGTAAAAATACCTTTTGGCGTGAAAACCATTTTCGCGCAACTCTTCCTTTTGGCGTAGAACTTCCCTCTTTCGCACATCACTTCTTCTTTTCGCGCAATACTTTATACTTAAATTTTTTCACACAACAGAGCTCAAGATTTGTCTATGTGTCAGGTCTCTACAAATGAGAGGGGTTCACCTCATATTTATTGGCATTTTTGACCTTGCGCGTAAAACCCCTTCCTGTGAGTAAAATTGTCTCTCACTTGTTTAGATTACGCGCACCTTCCAGGATTTTTCAGGCACCTCATGAATTTTCCAGTTTTGATCATTATAAGCATGAATACACTCTTTCACGTAAAACATCAAACCATCATTTTACGAACAACCAATTTTCACGGGCACAAGTCTAATGTTCCGCGCACCTTGCGGAAACATCTCTTATTTTTCGCACACCTCTTACCTTTGTCATTTTTTGAATTTCTAATCACAATGCACCAATTTCGCGCAAAATTCTACAACACATTCCATATTGCGCGCAAACCAAATCATTCCCATGACATTATATTTTGCGCACTTCTCCAATCTTTCGCGCATTTCATGCCTTTGCCAATTTTCGAGCTTCTGATCTTGAAACACCTTTTGCGCGAAAACTTCATTCCTCTATTTCACACACAACTCCAATATTTCACGCAACCTTCATGTTTCATGGATCTCACTAATATTACATGAAAAACATTCTTTTTCGCGCATCCCGCTGATATTTCACACATCCCGCTGATATTTCACGCATCCCGCTACTATTTCGTGCACCACTTTATTTTTTCACGAAACTCACCAAGGTTTCCACGCACTCCATGCCTTTTTCATTTTTCAATGTTATGACCTTGAATAATTCCTTACATGTAGAAATATAAAACATCTTCAATCTTGCACGCTCCATCCATTGCGAAAGACACATCTTCATCTCCCGATTTTCAGGCCCAAAAATTTGGAAAACACTGGAAAATAGCACCACATTAAACTGTGCTTTTCTGCCGCCCCCAGATAGTCCATTGCTTTGTCATTTTCTCTCTTCACTACTTCCGATAACCATTAATCTGCTTTTATCACAAATTCCACTATCGTGATATTTATCTTTTGAAAAACCAGATCTAGCATCGTCACAGTCACAATGGGAAGTACAAAAAATGCCCTATCTTCCCGCAACATCACTCCTTCCAATCAAAACTGTATATGACTGGCATCATCATTTCTCCCCCTTTCCATAATAAGGCTTGAATCACAAGTTCTCCTGACTTATGATATTTGGGAAATACATATCATCAATGAATCGTCTGGTTTGGATATAATGCGAAATGCATTGCTACCTCAGAATGCCAAGCCCTTCCACATTCTCTCTTCTTCTTGAACCATCATTCTACACTTCATGAAAATCAAATGATTTTTTTAATTAATCTCTTGAATGGATTTATATAATGAATAATTTCATGGTCTTCTTCAAATCCTCATTCTTGTTTAATTATCCTCAGATGGATGATACCTCAGCATTGGTCTTCTTCAAATCCTCATTCTACTTCAATCATCCTCAGATGCATGATACTTCTCCATTCGGATCCAATCATCCTAAAATGGATGACACTAATCCATTATTCATTGTTGTAAACAATGTGTCACCATTGAAACAAGTTCTTTGAACTTAGGATCTGCTCAAAAATCGTTTGAATTGATCGCCTAAGATAATTTCTCAAGTATGACATCCAACGCTATGATTCCATAACAATTCTCCAGGCAACCTCACTTCGGCCAATCTCCACTAACTTTTTTGTCCTTCTTCATCTCTTTCTTCATTTTGACCAGCATTGACAACTATTGATAACAAATAAAATCTTCATACACAATGGGGTCCCAACAATCTCCCCCTTTGATTTTTTTGTCAATACCTTAAAGTCTCCCCAAATGAATGTGTCAATGTCAAAATGAGAATCTTATCTCTCTCTCCTTTACTTGATTATCTACCCCTTTCATTTCAAACAATCATTTCACCTTATCTCCCCCCTATTGACATGAAATAAAAAGTTCATGGTTAAGAGGGGTATCAATATTTAGTCAAGCAATGTGCCATCAATCATTTCACTCTATGTCTACTTGAGGGATGCTCATTGTAGAATACAAGAGGACTGATTTAGACAACAAAGATGTCCTTTATCCACTAAATGATGACACCACATGAGATGAGATCTCCAAAACTTGTCTTCAAGGGTTTTAAACATTCATTCCAGGACAAAGTTATTGAATCTGATAGGAAATAATCAATCCTAAAATTCCTACACTCACTTCAAAAAAAGGATAAAAAACATTCAAGTGTAATTAGCAGGATAAGTGGCCTTTGGGAACATTCATTTTTCTTAGGTCACTGGTTGACCTAGTTTCTACCCCTTTGTAAAAATTTATTTATTTTGAGTAACCATGGATGATATATTAAGAAATAACAGAACTTTTCCAATGAAACAGTCTTCAGACAATCTTCAGAGTAATTGAATTTGATACCAACTGATGTTGATACCGATTGGGATAAGGACTCTGGTAGCTTCTTCATGTGTCTCCTCCTCATGGGAACACTTCTCCTCACTAAATCCTAGGTTTTCCCCATTATATCTTGCTTCACCTTAAATTCACTGTATTATAATAACAAATACAATACACCAAGAATTAAGGGAATATGGTGGATCTTCCATGCTTCTTCAATGTAAGAAGGAAGGATGAGATGATTTTGTCCACCATGATACTCCATTTTCTCCACTCCTCACACTTTCACATTTGATATTCAATTTTGAATGTGGCTGTGTGGATCTCAATACTTCTTTAATATATTTATGTGTGAATCTTCTCACTTCAAGAGCTTTCCATGAACTGGAATCTCCCGGTGCAACTTTCATCCTCTTCAGGAATTCTTGTTGGGCTAGAATAAATTCAAAGCACTTTCTAACAGTATGACCAGCTTTATTGCACCTCACACAAAGAACTTCATTTTCATCACATAGAATCTTCTTTTAGTATTTAGAATAAGCCTTAGACTGTGAATCTTATATTTTCCTCATTCTGTTCGAATCGTCTGGCCGAACCACAATTATATCATTAGAGATTGATGAATTAAGATTGGATCTTCTACATTGATTCTTCTGAGTGGCTTATTTCTTAGTAGTTCTTTTGGATGCACCACTCTTCAACTTCTTGGATTTAGAATCCATGGTCTTCTCAACTTTCCTTCTTGAAATCTTCTTGGGAGAATTTGTTTTCACATTATTCTTCTGATTTCTTCCCAAGGATGCTTCTTCATTATTGCTCAGCTTCTGTGGTCTTCTTTTCTTATATGAACATGCACCATTCATATGACCACTGCTATTGCACACAACATAGATGTTATCTAACATTCCAAATCTATTTGAAGTATACAGATGTTTCTGGATCTGTGGATGTTGCTTCTCCTTCTCTATATTTCTCCCCCTTGAGATGGGCTTTCTATGTACTTTTACATTTAAATAATTGTACCAACAATCCAGTGCACAATGCCCAAACCTATTGTAGCACCAACATTGACCAACAAACCTTGAATTCTTGTCATCTTATTGATAAGGTTTCTGAATCTTCTTTATGTTATGATGTTCTTTTTGTGGGGACATATCTTCCACGCTCATTCCATTATCCACCATAGCAATGAAGGTAGGTTTCTTCTCACCTTTCTCCTTCCATACTTTTTTAGAATTTTTCTTCCGACCTGTACTTTTTGTAGAAATAATTTTAGAAACATTAGTACAAGTTGGTATGGATGTTACCTTTACTTTCTTAGCTTCTTTTTATAGATCAATGAGTGAATCCATGATCTTCTTATCACATGTTGGGGGTCTTTTGACAATAGAATCCTCCAGTGAGAATTGAGTACTAGTAGCACATGTTTCTTTATTTTGTGGAGACTCAATACATGTCTTCTCAAAATTTGTCAATTGAGCTTCAAATTATATACATCTCATATTGATGATGACATCCCAGACTTTAATCATTGTTATCTTCTATTCACAAGCTTTATTTGATCTTTTAGATTCATCTTCATGCATCCCTACTTTTCTTTGTAACAAAGAGTCAAGTTCATTGATCTTTTTGGAGTTTTCATCCAAATATACCTCCTTGACATCATTGCCCTTTTTCAGCTCATCTTCATGTGCATGGATCTTCTTTTCTAGAGTCATTTTGACTCCCTCTTTCTCTTAAACTTCTTTGAGCCACTTTGAATAACTGACTTCAAATACCCTCTTTGTTGTTTCAAAGGATCCAACCTGTCTGGAGAGTTTAAGACATTCATCAATTTTTTCTTGTGATCCTTTCTCCAAAACAACAGTTTCTTATTCTAGCTGAGTGATATTTTCCTACATGCATTGAAATATTCCACAAACCAGGGATGTAATTTCTTCAAGAATACCATGCAGAATCATTCTTAATCCTTCAACTGATATTTCATGGGATGTTATAGCTTTATCATCACTTCTTGTGATAGCGTTTTCATAATGAGAAAAATTTCCAAAAGTACTAACGCATACCTCTTGATCAGTTGAGGTAGGAAGGTTGTCCATCTTCTTGGTGGGGACATTATCCACCTTCTCATTACTTTCCAAGTCTGGTGTTTCTTCAATGTCAGCCAAATATGGAGAACCATATGCTTCCTCTTCTTTAGATAAGAGGGAATTCTTCTTCAATTTTCTCTTCTCTTTCTTTTTCCTGTTCATCATGGTCTTGGTAGATATACCTTTCTTCTCAGAGATAACCGAATCTTTACAAACACTACTCTTCATTTTTGACTCAGTAAAGGAACTCAAGTTTTTCAAAAGAGAATAACTTCCCTGTAGAGAATCCAACAGAGGTGACCCCCCTATGATAACAATTGAAAGGACTAGTTTGGGATATACCTAACACTGAGAGGGGGGGTGAATCAATGTTGGTGAATTTTTATACCAATTCCAACTTTTATCCATGTTCCTATTGACCTGTTAGGATATCGGTTCAATTATTATCTTTTCCCTATCGCATGCAATAATAGAAATCAGTAAAAATATGCACACAATATTTTTACACGGTTCGCCACTCAATAATAGTTGCTACGTCCTTGCCATGCATGGGTATGCTCACTGCATGGATTCTACATTATAATGTGATATTCTTCTACAATGGAGTGGCTAGGAAAAAAATCCTCTAGCCAGTGTGAGTCCCTACACTTTGGAGGGAGGTGGGAAACAATCCCGTTCCCTGGACTGGTGATAGCCTAGTCCAACTTGCAGCCTCTAGCTGGTTCTTTATACTACCTATAGAGACAGTCTCTTGCATCCTCTAGCTGGTTCTTTATACTTACTCTGAAGACAATCTTCTCTCTATTAAATTATTTTTCAACACCAAAAGAATATTTCACCTATTGAGACCTATTGGATGTCACAGTGCTACTTTGTTCTTCCTCTATTCAATTATTACCTGCCTAGCACCATGCAGGTAAACAACTACTTATTTCTCTGCAGCAAACCTGAAAGCTATACAATATTCTTCCCCTTCTTCTTCAGTGCAAAACCAGCTAGACTAAGATCGCTTCTTCTTTTATCTGCTGGAATCACAAACTCCCTTTGTGATTATCATAACAATGAAGACCAGCTTATCTTAGAATCATCAGAATAAATCTTCCCTAAAAAATTGTCAGCCTTCAGTTGCACATTTTGTTCTTCTTCACTTCACAATGCACAACGATACTGTTAACCACCAGTCATGTGAGTGCGGTTCATCTTCTCTTTGTGAAACTGAATGGTTAACAGTTCTTTCTTCTTCGCAAAGCTGCTTCGAGAGTGATATGAACCTATCGAAGGCCTACATGACCCTTAAATTTTTCGCACAACCTTCTAGGTGGCTTTCGCATAAAATTCAAGCCTTGCGCGTAAAAACACCTTTTGGCGTGAAAACCCTTTTCACGCAACTCTTACTTTTGGCGCAATACTTTATACATCCCTTTTTCGCGCAACAATTCTTCCTTTCGTGCAATACTTTATACTTCAATTTTTCCACGCACTAGATCTCAGGATTTGTCTAAGTGTCGAGTCTCTACAAATGAGAGGGGTTCACCTCATATTTATAGGCATTTTTTACCTTGCGCGTAAAACCCCTTCCTGCGCATAAAACTGTCTCTCACATCATCAGATTACCCGTACCTTCGTGGATATTTCGCGCACCTCATGACTTTTCCATTTTTAATCATTCAAAGCATGAATACACTCTTGCATGTAAAACATCAAACCAACATTTTGCGCACAACAAATTTTCATGCACACAAGTCTAATGTTCCGTGCACCTTGCACAAACATGTTTGATTTTTCGCGCACCTCTTACCTTTGTCATTTTTCAACTTTCTAATCACAATGCACCAATTGCACAAAAAATTCCACACCGCTTTCCATATTGCGTGAAAACCCAATCTTTCCCACAACATCATATTTCACACACCGCTCCAATATTTCGCGCATTTCATGCCTTTTCCAATTTTCGAGCTTCTGATCTCGAAACACCTTTTGCGCGAAAACTTCATTCCTCTATTTCGTGCACCACGCCAATATTTTGCGCCACCTTCATTTTTCACGCAGCCCACTGATATTACGTGCAAAAAATTCTTTTTCGCGCATCCTGCTGATAATTCGTGCACCCTGCTGATATTTCACGCATCCTGCTACTATTTCCCGCACCGCTTAATGTTTTCGCGAAACTCCCTAAGGTTTCCGCGCACTCCATTCCTTTTTCTTTTTTCAATGTTCTGACCCTGAATAATTCCTTTCATTCAGAAATATAAACCATCATCAATATTTTACGCTCCATCCATTGCGAAAGACACATCTTCATCTCCTGATATTCAGGCCCTAATATTTGGAAAACACTAGAAAATGACGCCACCTTAAATTGTGCTTTTCTGCCGTCCCCAGATTGTCCATTGCTTTGTTAGTTTTTCTCTTCACTGCTTCCCATAACCATTCTTCTGCTTTTATCACGAATTCCACTATTATGATATTCATATTTTGAAAGACCAGATCTAGCATCGTCAGAGTCATAATGGGAAGTAGAGAAACTTCCCTATCTTCCAGCAGCATCACTCCATCCAATCAAAACTGTATATGACTATCATCATCATTTCTACCCCTTTCCATCATAAGGCTTACATCACAAGTTCTCCTGACTTATGATATTTGAGAAATACATATCAGCAAAGCATCGTCTGGTTTGGATATACTGTGAAATGCATGGCTAACTCAGTATTCCAAGCCCTTCCACATTCTCTCTTCTTATTCAACCATCATTCTACACATAATGAAAATCTTATGATTTTTAAGCAATCTATTGCATGTAATTCTATCATGAATAATTTCACGGTCTTCTTCAAATACTCATTCTTCATTAATCATCCTCAGATGGATGATACCTCAATGTTGGTCTTCTTCAAATCCTCATTCTTCTTCAATCATCCTCAGATGGATGATACTTCTCCATTCGATTCCAATCATCCTCAAATGGATGATACTTATCCATTATTCATTATTGTAAAAAATGTGTCACCATTGAAACAAGTTCTTTGAACTTAGTATCTGCTCAACAATCGTCTGAATTGATTGTCTATGAGAATTTATGAAGTATGACACCCAATGCTATGATTCCATAACAATTCTCCAGGAAACCTCACTTCGGCCAATCCCACTAATGTTTTAGTCCTTTTTCATCCCTTTCATTATTATGACCAACATTGAAAACTTTTTACTACAAATACAATCTTCATGCACAATGCGATCCCAATAATCTCCCCTTTTTATTTTGTTGTCAATACCTTAAAGTCTCCCCAAATGAATGTGTCAATGTCAAAATGAAAATCTTATCTCTCTCCCCTTTACTTGTTTCTCTCCCACTTTCATTTCAAACATTCATTTCACTTTCTCTCCCCCTTACTGACAAGAAATACACTGTTCATGGTTGAGAGGGGTATCAATCCATACTCAAGCAATGCGCCATCAATCATTTCACTCTAAGTATACTTGAGCGATGCTCTGTGTATAAAACAAGAGGATTGATTTAGACAAAAAAGCTATCCATTATCCACTAAATCATGTTACAACATGAGATGAGATCTCCTACACTTTTCTTCAAGTGTTTTCCACATTCATTCCAGGAAAAAGATATTAAATCTGATAGAAAATAATCAATCCTAAAATTCCTTCACTCACTTCAACAAAAGGATCAAAAACATTCAAGTGAAATTAGAAGGATAAGTGGCCTTGGGGCACATTCATTCTTCTTATGTCACTGATTGACCTAGTTTCTCCCGCATTGTAAAAATATATTTATTTTGAGTAACCAAGGATGAGAGATTACCAAATAACATACCTTTTCCAATGACATGATATTTAGACAATCTTTAGAGTAATTGAATTTGATACCAACTGATGTTGATACCGATTCGGATAAGGACTCTGGTAGCTTCTTCATGTGTCTCCCCCTTAGGGAAAAACGTTTCCCCACTGAATCCCAGGTTTCCCCCCGGATATCTTACTTCACCTTCAATTCCCTGTACGATAATAACAAATAAAATACCCAAATATTTAAGGGAATAGGGTGGATCTTCCATGCTTCTTCAATGTGAGCAGGAAGGCTGAGATGATTTTCTCAACCAAGATTCTCCATTTGCTCCAATCCTCACACTTTCACATTTGATCTTCAATTTTGAATGTGGCTGTGTGGATCTCAACACTTCTTCAATATCCTTGTGTGTGAATCTTCTTTCTTCAAGAGATTTCCATGAACTAGAATCTCCCGGTGCAACTTTCAACCTCTTCAGAAATTCTTGTTGGGCTAGAATAAATTCAATGCACTTCTTGACAGTATGACCAGACTTGTTGCACCTCACACACAGAACTTCATTGTCTTCTTGTAGAATCTTTTTTTTGTATTTAGCACAATCCTTTGCCTATGAATCTTCTATTTTACTCATTCTATCCAAATATTCTGGCTAAACCACCAATATATCATTAGGGATTGAGGAATTAAGATTGGATCTTCTACATGGATTCTTCTAAGTGGCTTCCTTATTAGTAGTTATTTTGGACTTACCACTCTTCAACTTCTTGGATTTATAATCCATGGTCTTCTCAACTTTCCTTCGTGAAATCTTCTTGGGGGATTTTGTTTTCACATTGTTCATCTGATATCTTCCCATGGATGCTTCTTTATTCTTTCTCAGCTTCTGTGGTCTTCATTTCTTATATGAACATGCACCATTCATATTACCACTCCTATTGCATACATCACATATTTTATCTAATATTCCAAATCTGTTTGTAGTATACAGATGTTTCTGGATCTGTGGATGTTGCTTCTCCTACTCTAGATTTCACCCCCTTGATATGGGCTTTCAATGTTCTTTTACATTTAAGGGATTTTACTAACAATCTAGTGTACAATGCCCAAACCTATTTCAGCACCAGCATTGACCAACAAACCTTGACTTTTTGTCATCTTTTTGATAAGGTTGCTGAATCTTCATCATGGTATATTGTGATTTCTGTGGGGACATATCATCCACACTCATTCCCTTATCCACCGTATCCATTGTGGTAGGTTTCTTCTCACCTCTCTTCATCCAAACTTTTTTATAATTTTTCTTCTGACCTGTAATTTTTGTAGAAACAATTTTAGAAAAATTAGTATAAGTTGGTATGGATGGTACCTTTACATTCCCAGCAGCCTGTGATAGATCAATGAGTGAAGCCATGATCTTCCTATCACATGTTGGCGTTCTTTTGACAATAGAATCTTCTAGTGAGCATTGAGTACTAGCAGCACTTGTTTCCTTCATTTATGGAGACTCAATATGTGTCTTCCCAAAATTGGTCAACTGAGCTTCAAATTCTATACATATCATATTGAGGATGACTTCTCAGTCTTTAATAATTTTCATCTTATTTTCACAATCTTTATTTAATATTTCAAATTCATCTTCATGCATCCCAACTTCTCGTTGTAACAAAGTGTCAAGTTCTTTGATCTTTTTGGAGTTTTCTTCCAAATATAAATCCTTGACATCAATACTCTTTTTCAGATCATCTTCAAGTGCATGGATCTTCTTTTCTAGAGTCTTATTGAATCCCTCTTTCTCTTCAACATCTTTGAGACCATTTGAATAACTGACTTCAAATCCCATCTTTGTTGCTTCAAAGGATCCAACCTGTCTGGAGAGTTTAAGACATTCAACAATTTTTACTTGTAATCCTTTCGCCAAAACATCAGTTTCTTCTTCCAGCTAAGTGATAATTTCCTGCATGCATTGAAATACTCTAAAAACCAGAGATGTACTTTCATCAGGAATACCATGAAGAATCATTATTAATATTTCAACTAATATTTATTGGGATGTTTTAGATTGATTATCGCTGCTTGTGATAGCATTTTCATCATGGATAAAATTTTCAAATGTACTAACACCAACCTCTTGATCAGGTGAGGTAGGAAGGTTGTTCATCTTCTTGGTGGGGACATAAGCCACCTTCTCATTACATTCCAAGTATGGTGTTTCTTCAACATCACCCAAATATGGAGAACCATATGCTTCCTCTTCATTAGATAAGAGGGAATTATTCTTCAATTTTCTCTTCACTTTCTTTTTCCTATTTATCATGGTCTTGGTAGATATATCTTTCTCATCAGAGATAGCTGAATCTTTAGAAACACTGCTCTTCATTGTTGACTCAGGAAAGGAACTAACGTTTCTCAAAAGAGGATAACTTCCCTGTAGAGAATCCAACAGAGGTGAACCCCCTCTGATACCAATTGAAAGGATCATTTTGGGATATACCTAGCACTGAGAGGGGGGGTGAATCAGTGTTGGGGACATTTTAAACCAATTCCAACTTTTATGCATGTACCTCTTGACCTGTTAGTATCTTGATTCTCTTATTATCTTTTCCATGTTTCATGCAATAATAGAAATCAATAAAAATATTCACACAATATTTTTACAAGGTTCACCACTCAATAAGAGTATCTACATCCTTACCATGCATGGGTATGACCACTACATGGATTCTCCAATATAATGTGATATTATTTTACAATGGAGTTGCTAGGAAAAAAATCCTCTAGCCATTGTGAGTCCCTATACATTAGAGGGAGCTGGAAAACAATCCTCTTCCCATGACTGATGATGGCCTAGTCCAACTTGCAGCCTCTAGCTTGTTCTTTATTCTGCCTATAGAGATAGTCTCTTGTAGCCTCTAGCTGGTACTTTATACTACCTTTGAAGGCAATATTCTCTCTGTTAAAAGAGTTTGAAACACCAAAAGAACCTTTCACCCGTTGAGACCAATTAGATGTCACAGTTCTACATTGTTCTTCCTCTATTCAATTAGTACCTTCCTAGAAGCATGCAGGTAAACAACCACTTCATTATCTGGAGAAAACCTGAAAGCTGTACAATCTTCTTCCCCTTCTTCTTTAGTGAAAAAGAATCTACACTGAGATCACTTATGCTTCTATCTACTGGAATCACAAACTCACTTTGTGACTATCAAAACAATGAATACCAGCTCATCTTAGCATCATCAGAATTAAACTACCCAGAATAATTATCATCCATCAGTTGGGCATACTCTGTTCTTCTTCTCCTCTTCTTTCTCTTTGACATAGTTTAATTACATTGTCCTAATCTCATTATTCAATTCTCAATACCAACACAAGAGTGTATTGGTATAATACCTTCTTCCTTGGTGAAGATATGAATTCAATTTGCCATTTTTTCATCATTCTAAACATGAATACACTATTTCATGTAAAACATCAAACCAACATTTTGCGTGCTACCAATTTTCACGCGCACAAGTCTAATGTTCCGCACACCTTACAGAAACATCTCCGATTTTTCGCACACCTCTTACCTTTGTCATTTTTCGAATTTCTAATCACAATGCACCAATTGTGTGCAAAATTCCTTACCGCATTCCATATTGTGTGCAAACCCAATCTTTCCCACGACATCATATTTCACGCACTGCTCCAATCCTTCACGTATTTCATTCCTTTGCCAATTTTTGAGCTTCTGATCTCGAAACAACTTTTGTGCGAAAACTTCATTCCTCTATTTTGCTTACCACGCCAATATTTCTTGCAACCTTCATCTTTGACACAACCAGCTGATATTAAGCGCACAAATTTATTTTTCATGCATCCCGCTAATATTTTGTGCATCCCGCTAATATTTTGCGCATACCACTACTATTTCTCTCACCACTTTATTTTTTTGTTAAACTCGCCAAGGATTCTGTGCACTCCATGCCTTTGTCATTTTCAAGGTTTTTGACCTTGAATAATGCCTTGCATGCAGAAATCTAAACCATCTTCAATATTTCACGCTCCATCCATTGAAAAAGACACATCATTATATCCCGATTTTCAGGCCCTAAAATTTGGAAAACACTGGAAAACGACGCCACCTTAAACTATGCTTTTCTGCCGCCCCCAGATTGTCCATTGCTTTTTTATTTTCTCTCTTCACTGCTTCCCATAACCATTCTTCTGATTTTATCATGAATTCCACTATCGTGATATTTATCTTTTGAAAGACCAGATCTAGCATCGTCAGAGTCACAATGGGATGTACAGTAACTTCCCTATCTTTTAGCAGCATCACTCCTTCCAATCAAAACTGTATATGACTGGAATCATAATTTCTCCCCCTTTCCATGATAAGGCTTGCATAAAAAGTTCTCCTGACTTATGATATTTGATATATACAGATCAGCAAAGCTTCATTTGGTTTAGATATAATGCGAAATTCATGGCTACCTCAGAATGCCATGCCCTTCCACATTCTCTCTTCTTCTTCAACCATCATTCTACACTTCACGAAAATCAAATGATTTTTTAATTAATCTCTTGCATGGATTTCTATCATGAATAATTTCATGGTCTTCTTCAAATCCCCATTCTTCTTTAATCATCCTCATATAGATGATACCTCAACGTTGGTCTTCTTCAAATCCTCATTCTTCTTCAATCATCCTCAGATGGATGATACTTCTCCATTCAGATCCAATCATCCTCAAATGGATGATACTTCTCCATTCTTCTTTGTTGTAAACAATGTGTCACTATTGACACAAGTTCATTGAACTTTGGATCTTCTCAACAATCTTCTGAATTGATCGTCTAAGAGAAATTCTCAAGTATGACATCCAATGCTATGATTCCATAACAATTCTCCATGCAACATCACTTCTGCCAATCTCCACAATCATTTTAGTCCTTAATCATATCTTTCTTCATTTTTACCAGCATTGACAACTATTGACAACAAATACAATCTTCATACACAAATTTTTCCCAGAAAATAAAATATATTTACAGTAGGTATGGAAGTGTAGGAAAATAATGTGATCAGTTAGATAGATTACCTCTAATTCAAAACATACATTTTGGATCATCTAAAAAGGGATCCATTTTTTATATTTAGAGATAACTAGAAACAAAATTACTTTTCTATGGAATTTTTAAAGTCAAATTATAAGTTTAAAATACTGATAGATGACTCAATGTAATGGGTAGATATTAGGGATGATATGTCATTTTATATCTGAGGTGAGGATCACATCTTGATACTCTCAATTGCTTAATGAATATTATATTCAATTTCTATCCAGATATAGAAAAATTTCCATATATTATAAGATATTAAAATATAACATTATATTTTAACCAAAAAATAAAATTTAGAGTTTTTTTAAATTTTTAAACTGTATAATTTTTATAAACCCTTAATTAACATATCGATATTTTATTTACAGTAACAACTCTTTTATATAAAATGTTGATAATGAGTACATATATGTTGTAGAATTTCCATAAATTGAAAATTAAATGTATTTTATACCTTATAATTATAAAATTATATTTTCTATAAATGTTTTGTTTTTTTATAATTTAGAAAAATATTGTCTTTCTAAAATGGCATTAGTGCCAATGTAGAAACAATTCATTTCGTTTACATTAATAAACTATAAATTGAAATATAACATAGATTAATATTTTTTAACACACCCTTAATATTTCATATCCACAAAAAAATATTATTATAACCTTAATTACTTCAAATTATATTTCAGCTTATATTATTATTGTCATTTATTTGAATTTTCATTTATTTAAACAACTTATGCCTATGTGTGGTGTCAACATTTTGGGTAACAATTCCACCCCTAAAAATTATAAATAAATAAAAATTATGTATATAAAACCTATATAATTCTATATGATATTAGTAATTGATGATATTTATTTGTTAGATATATGTAAAAATTATAAAATTTTTATAAAATAATGTTTTGACATTTTTTAACATTCGATGATTTTAGTAATACATTTTTATTTTCATTGAAAATTATATATTCAATGATTAAATGTAGAACCATATGTTATAAGGGTATAAAGTTTTAAATTCACTGATATTAATTCATTTTTTAGGAAAATTTTATAGTCCTTATAATTTTATTTTTAACAACGATTACCAAGTTTACCATTTACATTAGTATTAAAAATTAGCATGGTTACTATTTATTTTTGAAAAAGTTAAACACAAAATATTTAATAAATTATGATCTATTGAATATAAATATTTAATAAATTTTTTAAAAATTAATAAAATGTTGTTCGTAAAAGTTAAATTAATATTAGACTGAAAATATGCAACGACAAATTGTTTTTTTTTGGAAAAAATGACCTATTAAAATATAAAATGTTTTTACACTAAATTAATAAAAAAATAAATTTTAAAAACCATAATTGGAATATTATATATCTATTTGAGCAAATAATAATTTTAAATTAATTCCAAAAGTAATATGTTCTTGGAAATAAAATAAAAATATAATGAAATAGGTATTTTTCATAATTTATTGAAAAAACAGACTTTTCAAGAAATTATCATATTTTTACCAAAGAAAAAACATGATATTATAATTTCAAAAATGAATTTACTTAAATATCATATATTTTATAAAATATCCAAAAAAATTATTTTATTTTATTTCATAAAAATATATTAAATATATTTTTTAAGAAAATATATTTTTGATGAATAAAATAAATATACTAAAAATATTGTACATATTAAAAATGAAGTAATTAATAAACTATAAATGAGAATGAACATTATATATTTCCTAAATGCTTTAATATTATTCATTCCTTCTAAATTTAATAGCATGGTTATATTGGTCACATTAAAATAATAAGATTATCTTTCCCTTTAAGTATGAAGTAGTGTATCTTTTTTCAATTCAATATAGTGTTTAATTTTAATATATAAGGATATAAAATTTCCCAATTTATTAAAAAAACAAATATATATTTGAATATTCTTGTGGTAACCAATGATTGACATTTCAAAATATCTTTTTTGAAATAATACATCATAAATGACTTATTATAGCTTCTATTTGAGACGATATAAAGAAATGTATGAAGGTCACCTGAGATAACATATACATGGCATTAAAATAGAAAAAATGTACAAAGATGATAATTATAACTATCATTTTCTAATAGATAGTTATATAGAACAAGGTCACTAGAATGATAACCTTAAAAAACTATTAATATATAATGGTTTAAAAGTTCATTGATTTTTTTGAAATAAATGTTATCAAATAAATTTTATTATCAATTAATATAAAAATTATTTTCCAAGAATTGAAAATTATAATTACCATATTTATAATGGAAACATGGTGAAATATTTACCTGAAATGAATAGTCTCATAAATTAATCCATTTCCACCATAAATTAATAATGTTTTTCAAAATTATGAATTTGGAATTTTTTTATATTTATGAAGAAATAGTTTAAACTACTAAAAATAAAAAAAAATATATAAATCTGTATCAATCTATTCATATATTCAACATGAATTAAAAAAATATATAATGGTTAATATAGGATAAGATTATTCCAAAACCTAAATAATATAAAAAATTCAATAGTAACTCCTAATATTAAACAAAAATCATTCAGAAAATATATATCAATAATATTAACCAAAAATGTTATAGAATTTTATTAAAACACCAAAACAATATGAATTTATACACATATTATTAATCAATTAGTTTTTACATTTGTCTCGAATAACATAAGTCTCTCTTAAATTCTCATCACATAACATATTTCCCAAATTATATAATCCTGTAAAAAATGCTAAAAATAAAATATAATCATATTTTTATACACAATAAAATTTAAAATTTACATTTAAAATAATGACCCATAATATTTTTTTTATTTTAATCATATTATGTTATAAAAATAGTGAATATATTCATAAAGAACATTAATCACATAATCACATAATCGTTTTCCATACTCATGTTTATATTTGTAATGAAACAAATGTTCAAAAAAATATTATTCTACTTCCATTAAATTTTTTAACTAAAATTAAATGAAATTCAAATTGGGATTCCAAGTAGGGAAGTTTAAGATGATCCACCATTGTCTCCCTTCAATTGTGTGTTCAATTCCTGGGGCCTTTCCTATTATTAAGGGTCTTCACACTATTTGTATGTCGATCATTTTATAAAAATGTATTAATATAATTTTTATAAAAATTAAAAAAACACAAGTATCATCCGAAAAAATAACCATAATTTGAAAAAAGAACCAAGGTAATCTAAAAAAATTCATTTAGTTTCCCTAAAATGTAATTACCCTTAATTAGATAAAAAATATAATTCTCCAAAATATAGTTATTCACCAAGAAATTTAATAACATAAATCCTCATAAGGTATTTCTAAGACACAAGACATATGATAAAAAATTTGAGTTATATCTCCATGATAAAATTAATAACTCTTATTATGTACTACT
The DNA here is from genome assembly GCA_963277665.1 of Viscum album. NCBI lineage: Eukaryota > Viridiplantae > Streptophyta > Magnoliopsida > Santalales > Viscaceae > Viscum > Viscum album. Next base: position 592,620,907 of record OY728162.1, on the reverse strand, counting down.
AATATATAATGTTTTTAAACCAGTTTTGTTACCAATTGTAATAACCTATAATTTTCCCTTTTGTATCTAGTGATAAAGACATATAATGTAAAAATTTCACCAATTTTACTATATAAACATCAAACATCATAATGAAATATTTTTTTCATTATCATACACAATGACCATTTAGATTTTTTGTAATATTGAAATTGAAATAAACTCTTACAAATCATAGAGAAATAAACAACTGGTCTGTAAAAAGTAACATATAATATCTCCAAAATTTTCATCATGTCCATCAATTTTCATTGAAATATCATAATTAATATAATTTTTTTCATATCCTACGGAAATGTAAATATAATAAATAGAGATATCATATTCACAGTATGGGTAAAAATAAGTGTAATCAAACCATGATCATATGAAATCATATGATGAGCATAAGGGTATATGATCATGAATATAAAATTTGAAAATTATAACATATATATCAAATATTATGAAACAAAATATGGGTGTACATTAAACATGAGTTATAAAATAATATATGAACATAATCAAGAAGATCATATCATAAGACATGGAATTCAAGAAATAACTTATAACATGACATAAACATTATTCATGGATAACTTCCATGATTATATAATATGGTATAAAATGTCTCATAATTGATGTAGGTTTACTCCCAATAAAAAAATATTTCTATTTTGAAAAAACATAACCTAATGAGTTACATTATTATCTCGGTGAACCCATCAAAACATACTCATATATATATTCTTCAAAATATTATAAATAACTCATCATTTCTGAACCCATATAAATGAATCAGTATCATAAAAATTTCAACATAACGTTAATTAATTATAGAAAGAATAAATTCATAATAATTGAATCATATCCCTAATAATGAATAAAATATTTCTATCATAGATAAAAATTTATTTTCATGAATAACATGAATCAATTATAGGGGAAAATATCCTTTCCATTTTTGAAATTATTATTTATTTACAAAATCATCAAAATTATAAAGGAAAACATTTTTTTAGAATCTTGTAAAACTTTATGCATTTCTCAGGAAATTATGTCATTACGAATGAATAAAACTCTATTCATGTAATAAATTTGGTAAAAAACATTCCTCTTGAATTATTGTTAGAAAATTCACAAAGGTACTTATTTGGATGAAAAAAAATATTTTCAATACATATTTTAAAAACTTTTTCCTGCATAAAAATTAAGTTTCTAATTCAATTTAAAAGATAAAAAATCCTTTTGAAAATATTTTTGGAATACTTGGAAATGGAAGATATGTTTTCCCCAACCGAAACATTGAATATAATCAAACTTCAATAATAATGAGATTTTGAAACAAACCATTTCTACATTATAATCAATCATATAATATGAACTATGAATGAATAACATTTAAAATGATATTAAATATACATATTATAAATAAATTCCTCATATAATAATTCAATAGGGTGACATATACTCCTCATAAGTGAATTTATGTTCATAACGAAAAAATATATATCAATAAAAAAAATTGAGAAAACCATATTTTCAACGATCATATTATTTACTTGACCATTGTTTATATGAATAGATTTTCTGTATCCACAGTAAATACATATAACATATGGTTAAGTAAAATAAAATATAAATAAAATTAATTCCACAATTATTTCAAGCTTGAAAAATAAACGATGTTTAACTCTAATACAATATATTGAAACTGAGATAAGAGTTCCCTTAAAATGATCATATCATCATGTTAAGAATTGATAAATGTGGTGATTATGTGTTAGAAAACTATATTCATATAAATATAAGTTGAAATAAATCATAATGATATCAATATTTATTATACACATAATATTGTTATAATAAAATCAATGAAGTAGACTTATAATCCAACGAATGAAATATGAGTTACGAAATCACATTTCTCAAGTCATTCCATTATTTTTTCATTATTAATACTCATATATAATAAATAATTATATATAATATAGGTATATTATATCTAGTTATTTATCAAACAATATTTATGATTTATTTATATCATCCATTTTATAGTTTATTAATAATTTTTTAAAATTAATGTTTTGTCTAATTATTAAATTGTTTTCCATGTTTTTTATGTTCTCCAGTCATGGTCCTAAAACAATAATCCTAGTCTCATCATTTATCTTTTTTAATAACGATAAAAAAATATAAATAATAATTATAAACATATTTATATTCATTCATACAATGTTGAAATTGAAAATTGAATGACATCATTCATGTAGACAGTAGGTCATACGTATGCATGAACGTTGTATTAAATTTTATATAAATTTAATGAAATAAATGTAATTAAGTTTCTAATTATAACTATAATATCACATATATATATCATATATATTCAATATACCCATCATAATACAGATTCTTAAATGTTGGTCACAAAAAATGAATTATATCGCTATGTGTAGACAGTAGGCCATATGTATACATAGGAGACACAATCATTCATTTTTAAGGGAGAAGTGGATGAATGATAGTATTTAAATAATCATAATAATAATCTTGGATATTCAGGAAACTATTTTTATTAGTTTACTAAGAAAACAATGATTTATTAGAGGTAAATAAGATTATAAATTTCATGAGATCAGTTACAATGATTATATCTTCTTTTAAATGTCTCCATGGACGACCCCTAATAAGACCTATATTTAGAATTTCGAGAAGAATATAACTTCTAAAATTGGTCTTATAAAGTTAAAAAGGGATAATTTTAGTGCATGATCGATCTTGATTAAGCATTGTAATCAGATGATTTAGAAGAGAATATGTCATTTTTAATGAGACAAGGAGTACTTTTGGAAACACCGTGAATAATAATTTATTATAAATTCATTTTCTATAAAAATCCAACAAAACTAAAATTTAGTCAAAACTAATATATTATAAGGTATTATTATAAATAAAAATAATTCTTCATGTTTGGGTTTTATTTTAAACCACATCATTTTGATTAGTATTTTATTGAAATATTTTTATTTTAATTGTGGTAAATAATTATCAATATTAAAAGCTAATTATAGTTTTTTATATAGGGTAAATTATATTTAAATGGACACATTAATAAATTTTAGACAATATCATAATATTTTTTAATTTTTATATATTTTTTTGATTTGTAAATAATTTAAAAATATATTATTTTCATAAAAAAATTAGTTGTGTCAATTTTTAAACTATGAATTACCCTCTCTTTTAATAAAACAATAATAGAAATATTACATCACAAAAAATCATTTTATATATCCCTAATATTTCATATTAACCAATATTAATATGTGATCAACTTAATTAGTTCATATTATATTTATCATTTAATTTTAAATTTCATTTATTTGATTATTACAGTTAACAAAATAATTACAAGATCTGTGTTGTGACATCACATAAGGTTAATATTTCATGAAAAAATTATACATCTATTGCCATGTTTTATATACATATTTTTATGTATAGAGTTTATATATGATAAGAAATATCTCATGTTTATCCTTATTTTAAAAATATTATAGATTTGAAAACTTAAGACTTTGAATTTTAGTCACATTCTTTTATTCTAGTAATATCATTATAATTTTCATTGAAAAGTGTCCATTAAATGATTAAATACTTATCATTAGTTTATATGGGTAATATTTGCACATGAGCCTCAACACAGTTGGTGAGGACTCTAAAGTGCATCAAGGCGACCCGAAATCAAATCCAGTCGGAGGCATAATTTCTGAGGACTATAGCAGTATTGTAGCATGGATTGTTGGAGTATTGTAGCAGGTAATGTTGCAAGAACTGGGCATTTTTGTAGGAGGTACTATTGCGGGAACTGTTGCATGCACTGTTTGGCACATTAAGAGCCTTTAATTTTCCCCCGTTTGGGCCTTTGGGAAACCGATTTGGTCCCCAAGTCCTTTAAAGACTTCGGGCCACCCACACCTTCGGGCCAGTATGGCCTTCGGGCCACCTCAAAGGCATTCAGGTCACCATAAGTGCATATGAGAACCAGAAAACAAAAAAGGAACAAGTTCTATAGGAGGTTGAGAAAGAATCATTCACCATAGCAGAAGCCACCAATATTGCAAGAATGAGAGGGTATGAAACCTACTATCAGGGCAAGCCTATTAATGCACTAGATAGCCTAGCCGAACAACCATGCAATGGTGGAGAGATAATTTATCGATGAAAATGTTAGGGAGGAGAATTTCCAAGTAGTTACTATGGGTTGTATGTAATGTTTGAAGCCTATGGGAAACGAATTCCTCAAAGGCCTACGGGCCATGTAATACTTACGCCTACAAGCCTTGTAAAGGTTCTACCTCACCCCTTGAAAGGTGGATTATCAAAAAATAAATAGAAATGAAGGCCTTCAGGAAATTGGATGGTTTATATGGGTAATATTTTAGTCATAAAATAATATTCTTTCATGTTTTTGGGAAATTTAATAGTCCGTGTTATTTTCTTTTAGACGAAAATAATCAAATATACCATTTAATATGGAAAAAATTACATTGGTTAGTTTTAAATTTTATAAATCCTTAAAAATACATATATATTTAATTTGGACATTATGAATAAAAAAATGGAATATATTTTTTCAAAATTTTATAAACATAGGTGTCCAAATTTAATTTTAATTAGATATGGGAAAAAACATTTAAAAATTTATTCAAAAATAAGTCATTTTAAAATATAAAACGTTTAATACAAAATTAAAGGATAAAACCCATTTTAAAACCCATAATTATGTGATTATAAACCATTTTAATCTAATTATAATTTAATACAATTTCAATAAAAAAATTTAAATTTTTAAATACATGAAAAATATAACAAAATAATATTAATCATTATTAATTCAAAAATCATACATATCATGAAATTATCAAATTTTAACCATATATAAATTATGACTTGCTTTTTTAAATAATTAAATTATATTTATCAAATTTATTTTACATAATATCATAAAAATAATTTTATTATTTTATAACATAAAAATAAATATGCCATTTTTTAAGTAATATATCTTCGATGAATAAAATAAATTGACGAATCATATATTACGTATTTGATAATAATAAATTAAAACATACCAAATGACCGTGGAAATTATATATTTATTATGTTTATTAATATTATTCATCCTCATTAATTTTAACACATATGTTATAATGGTAACATTTAAATATTTATAATTTTTTTTGTTTATGCTCGGTGTGGGGTTTCTCATACTATATTGAACAAAGAGTTTCCTTTTAAAATCAGTGAATATTAATAGTTTAGAGATAAAATTATTCCATGGAACAGATCATGTACTATTTTGTGAATAAGAAAAATGCCATAATTCATTATTTCTATAAATTCTTTATCTTCCACACCGTGGAGGTAGTTCGTCAAAACATTTTCATGATGTTAATCTAGACCATGAAATAATGGATATCTTATTCCAAGGAGGATGTGTTTATTATTTATCAAGTGATCTGATGTTTGGAAAATCTAAATAGGTAAATGGCCTAAAGATTTATAGCATCCCATAATTTTCTCAGAAGATGAAATATTAGGATGATACATTCCATAATCCATTACACAGAACATTGTTAATTTATTAGGTTTTTTGTGTTATAATTTATAACAAGTGGATGTAATATACACAATTATATTAATTATATAGCCATTCCATACAATTTATTCATCTAATAAACAATTGTGGAATAAAGGAATCCACCATATAGAATTCTTGAGTTAGAAAAATAACATGATACAAAATAATACATGATTCCATGAAGATGTTGTTTACACCTTACCTAATAGTTTTAATTCTAATTTAAAATCATATAAATTTTACTATATTTCTAGGACATTGCCATATTACGTTGAACATAATTACCACATGAATTAGGTGGAAAACATTTTATTATATCATATAAGAGGTAATTTATAGTAACCCTTTTATTGATGGGTTTAATTAATTAATTTTAAAAAATAGTGTATTCATGATTGTTCTTGTTAATTTAATATAAAAAGATTTACATTTCATATAAAATTTATTGAAGAGATTAAAGATCGTGAAAATAATTCTATATATAATTCAAAATAAGTTATCAAGTGTGGTGGAGTAATTATGTTATATATGTCTTAATGATGAAAAATATAATAGTGATTGTTTGTTAGTTCCTTGAAACATGTGTTCTTTTTTAAGAATCACTACATCAAGGTTGTTTCTGTTGGATTTATTCCTGGAACTAGAAACACCCAATAGTTCATTATACAAAAGGGACCTGCTTTTCAGAGGAAGGCATTTGTTATGTTTGAACATTATCCTACCAAAGAACCTTCATCTGTCGAGAGGATAGGCGGTCAGAGTCATCACATCCTTTTGGGGGGAATTATTGTCAACTCTAGGACTCTCTTTATAATTTTTTTATTTAACTGAATCCTTATTAATTCAATAAGTATAATATTGGTTTCCCTTGGAATATTCAATCACTTATTAATATGTATAAATTTTTTAATCATCTGTATGTATTCAAGGTTGATCATTACTGGATATATCAATATGTATTCGAGGATCTCCATAAATGTTATCCTCTCATAAACTATTTTGAGAATCCTTTAATAATCATTATGATGATACAGGTTTTTTATGCCACTTTGTGGGGCACACTAAAATTTATTGTCATCTAGGGAGATGAAGGTTTTATTTTGATTTTGGGATTGTGTCCATAAAATTGACTACCTATGTATCTTTTGTAAAAGAATCAAAACCCACATAGTTTATTGCCACATAATGGGGAACATCATAAATTTTACGGTCATGTGATAACGATCTCTAACTGAAAGTTGTTTAGTCAAGGATTGGCGTGGGACTTATGCCTACGTATCTAAATTAAAATGGAAATAATTTGGGATTTAATATATGATTATACCATGTTGGGAATATGGACCAATGAGAACATGTTTGATTTGATGTGTTGGGTTTAAACCTTATAGAATCTTCCTACATATACCATTTTCATGGGAATCAATTTCCATGTAGATCAATGAGTATCATAGTAGAGAATAATTATTTGTGTGGAATGAGATTCTGATTTCTTCCTAAGAATGATTCCTTGATGATTTGGGGGGGGGGGGGGGTTAATTTGGGGCCTCATCCTAAGGAAGATGCCAAGATTAAGGTAATTAGGGTTGGATTCCTGAAGAGGATGTCCAGTGAGATTGGGCTCTGCGAAGGATTTCTACGTATCCCAATTAAGATTGGAATCAGAGTTCTCGCAGTTAATTAATTGAGTTGGGGCTTAAGCATTATATTTTCCCATTTTAGGGGACATTATTGGGTGATACCTTTTTTTAGAGCACCCTTTTGAACTAAGGTCTTCAAGAATGTGACTTACATATCCTAGTGTGAACAAGAATCAGAGTTCATATAGTTTATGAATTTGATAATATGTGGTTATCATGACAAATCTATAAGCCCGTTTGAGTCATTATCAGTGTATCAAACAATAGGATGTCAATTTTTCAACAGTGTCACCAATACATTTTCTCCACTTCCGGTGGAAGAGGGCGTGACTACGGTGGAGATGGTGGATGTGGTCGAGGCAACCGGGTAAGGGGGAGAGGTGACGATCCTCCACTCTTTTATTTTATATTGGACAATGGTCAAATGTAAGTAAGGATTTATGGTGAAGAGTATAGAGAGGAGCTATAATGTTACCTCATAAATTAGAGGTTAGGGGTTTACACTAGTATGGTTTCACATATGGATCTTAGTAGGGGAGGGAGATTTCTCTTTTTCATCAATGGAAAAGCAAGTGTGAATAATACCTTCCCTACCATAGACCTAAGATTCTCGATCATAGAGACAAAAAGTGGAGGACAAAACCAAAACTATAATCCTTCAAACTAGGAACTTCCCATCATTATTTTTGGGAGAAAGGTACATGTGACTGCAGATATAAAATCCATTCTCATTCCATAAATCCAAACCCTATTTTGAATCACCTTTGGGAATCCTATGACTATAGATATACTAAAAAAAATTAGAGACATACTAATGTGACCTTCATAATTATTTTATATGTCAATTGGTTTTTGTAGAGGAAAAAATTGAATCAATTTCAGAAAAGGGAGCCAACGAGGAACAATTATTTGAAAGAATGGATTTGAGGATGGATTAGTGGTGTGTAGACTAAAGAGAGTAGGGGAATCTATGTTGGGCGCTCATGTAGGTACTTGTGTCATATGAGTGGGATCGCAAGTAGGATTCGACGACCTAATCTTCACCTACATGACTAATAACCATGATATTAATTCTTGAGCATGATATGGATCAATCCTTCAAGAGTATTTATATGTAATCCACAAAGTGGGGCACTCAAGTTAATTTGTGAGGAATAATTGGATCGCAAGTGTTTCCGATTCAGGGATGTTGGCCTCTTTAGGCACTCATGTTTTATGGGTTTCAACACTAAAAAGACTTAATTCCAATTATTCTCATTCAAACCCTTCGCTCTAGGTATTATAATACCACCTTGAAAGTTTCATATGATTTGGGGGAACAACTAGGGAGACCATAGTAGCTATTAGGATTCAAGGAAATTTTTTATACAAATGGAGGCCCCAGAATTCTATTTATAAGAAAAAATAGTTCCCTAGGCAACAAGGGACTGGGAGTGCATGTATGTTGTGCTCTACAGTGGGGCATAGTTGTACCTTGTGCAATGACCGATCTTATCCAAACTAGGGTGGACCAATGCTTAATACCTAGGAAATATTTTTTATATTCATTTTTACTCATATTTTTTCTATGGAATTTCACTTTGTCATTTTATTGATTCTATGATGGAATAGAGTGACAAAAAAATACCTCTACCCCTCAAAATGGAAAATAGAATAAAAAATGATCTTATACGAAGGAAATGTAATGAATAAGAAAAAAGAGGGTACTTTGGCACAGAAGATGGCAATGCACTAGGTTAATGGGAGTGAATTTTGGGTGAGAAAATGGATATGGAACATAATGAAACTCATATCTCTTATATATATCGGTTTCACTTCTGCAAATATTCACACGCCTTCCAGAAATCATGATCTCAGGGCACAAGTTCATTTCTCTTGGATGCTTCTGTTCAGTTTCATATCTAATGTAGGATTTTATTTTCCCTCTAGGGTTGGGGAACCACACTTGCATGAAAAGTTTCAGACATATACAGCTCAATAACTTTGTCTATTTTTCTCAATTATATTTTCAAAACATGAAAATAAACTTACCTTAAAGAATATTTTTTGTCTCTTTTTTAGGCTCAATGGCTCCCAAAATAATCGAAACCACTGATGAATTATCCAGAAAGAGTATTGATGACATGATGAACATTTTTGAAATTGACTTCATAGACGTCTATGACCCCACACTCCAAGGCTTTGACTAATAATTGATGAGATTACATATTAATTTTCCACATTTCATTTATTTACCTTTTTATATTTATGGTCATCACCAAGAATTCAAAATTCGAGACCTGAAGAACTATATCCTACATTATTGGACTCAATATGATACCGATTTCTTATCTTCCAATGTTTCTATTACGGACTCATAGACTAATGATGGTACAACAAATAAGACTCATATCATGCGTCATAGCCCATGCACGCTAGATTTGAAAGCACACACTCCCCGAGCTATGACAACAATATTATTCATCCATCTTTCAATATTCATAGACGGATCCATCCAATGTAATGAATAAAATATGATATTTCTACCTAAGAGGGGTGTAAAACCTACATGGATTTCGGAATATTGGGTGTGCAAGACCTAGGCAGAAAATACAACTAACTTAAAATGGGATTGGATTATATGAGGCTATATTGGTCGGGAATCTATGTTTATAGGAATGATGATTTTTTGCAAAAGTTACCAAGAATACAGTGTCCAAAAACTTACTATTAAATTTTAAACATGTAAAATTATGAATCCGTTTATGGGATGACCAGCAAATATATGGGGATCCAATCCTTGGAGATATGTTCGAAGAATTTATTTCTTTCAATGTGACTTGGAATGACTAAGAGAATACACAACCCATGGTTTGTGAGTTGATGAAAGATTTTATAAACTCTATAATGAAACCACCATGACGTCCTAGACAAGATGGTATACACATCGAGATGAGTGGATGGAAATATTCTTGATAAAGATGATGGAAAAATGTCCCACAATCACTCATCTAACAAGTCGTCCAAAGGAAGAGAACATAGGTACCCTTGACACTTTTCTCATAATATAAGAGAGAGGAGAGTTTGACATGTTAGGATATGAAGTCAATTCCAATATTCCTATGAAGAAATTTCTTGTAGGTTTCTTGACCATTTGGATTATTTTTTATTTATTACTAGTATATGATTCAAAACTGGGTGTGAGGCCAAGAATCTATGTTATCGGGGCCAAGCGGTCCGAGAGAAGGATGGTAGGGTTGTACACACCTGTTTTGGAAAAGATTCAAGTATATTACATCATATTTACATAGGAATGTTTCCTTTTAGAATAGATGGACCATTCCATTTTTCATGTTGGTGGATTGCCACTTATTTCAGAACATTTGATGTGAAAAGTGGGGAAAAGGTATTTGGAGGTTCAATCTGACCATCTGTTTAGGCCTTCTTTGGTATTTCACCTTTTTTTATGAGCACTTATGGTATCAAGGATGTTTTGAGTATGAATTAAGAATTTCTTCTCTTCCCTATGGGAATATTCCTATGAGGAGATTCATTGATGAGGGGAAATCCATTTTATAAATGAGGGATTTCATGATAGCTTATAGAGATGGCGTATTGGCCACTAGGATTTAGGGGGAAATAATATGTAAGCATATTCTCATTATATATTTTCACGTAAATTCAAATGTCTAAAACCAATTACTTTATCCCCCTTTGGATGTAAAATTAGAGAAAAATTCGATGGTTTCCTGACAACTATGGTTTCTGACATGATTGGAGATGGTTGAGAAAATATTTAATTTACCTACCATTGATGCGATAAGAAGGTTGACTTTATGGTATACTGAAAACTGGGTCGCATCTATCCCTAAAGGGGTATTAAACCATATTGTCCCACAAGTGGGGAAAAATAGTGGTTATAAGAAGTAACGAATTCATTTGTAAGTTAATTAATCTTCATTAGGGGCCGAATCACATGGGTCAGAGGGGGGATTTGATGAGTCTCCAAATTCACCAAAGTGACCTCATGAAAGATATTATCCATCTATACTTGTTAATATAGCCACCTCGTCGATCCCTACTTATGGTGTACAAAGTATTTCTGTACTTAATCATTTCAAAGAGCGAATATTCCAATTTTCTCATCCCCCATATATGACTGCAGGTATAGGGAAGAATCCTAAATCATATACTATAGGATCATCTTCAAAACCGTCTATAACATACTATGAATATATATGACAGTGGGGTATTTAAACATGGGAAATTATATATTGTGATGCTGAAACCATGTTAATAGATCTATGTGAATGGTTGCATATTCCAGGAGTAGGGGATCGGTGTGCCTCTTCTGAAATTCAATTTACAATCAGTCTGGAATAAATGATTACGTACACCAGATAGATGTAAATGCTCATATATACAACTAATTAATAAATTCCAAAAATGATTTGGGAGAATGATATTATTGATCGATGTATCACTAATGGGATTGATCTTTCATTAGATAAAAAATGTATTGATTTTTATGATTCTAAAAATCTATGTTTCATATTTCTCACATTCTATTATTCTTTTAAATATGAATTTAGTCAATTTATTATTACTCAGAGGGGAATATAATCTTTACTTGTAGATGGATATAAGAAAATAGACTAATGTTCCATATCCAAAATATATTTCTGGAGGCACTACTCATGGAGCTACTAGATTACCCCATGAATCGGGAGACATACATTTCAACCAACAGTCTGTGGAGGATGAGATAAAAAGGTTTTTGTAGTTCTCAATAACTATTATAGGTGATGATTATTAAATTACTCCAATTAAAGGGAAGAAAAATATCATTGAAAAATAGAAAACCATGGACAAATGCTTTATCAGTTGTGGAAAGCCTTCCAGATATTCATAAAAATTATCCTTATTCATGACCATGTTTCTAAAATTAATGGAATTATAAGAGATTATTATGTTTCTTATCTAAAATAATATATTGTTAAGATTTAATGAATTAGGGAGGGTGATTCTGAATGGGAAGAAATTCCTACTGACTCAGTGGTTCCAATAGAGTCATTGAGGCCAAAATAACCAACATCTATTCCACGCACTGCTCATGTTCCTGGTATCAGAAGAGAATATCCCTTTAATAAATTTACAGTTCTGTATAAGTTATTAATCATAACAACAACTGATGTTGATCATGTGATACTTTAGTTCATCACATGCACCAAAATATTCTACGAAAAATAAGGCTGACCCCATAACTGTTGATTATACAGTTGTTTGAGGTCAATGGTTTTTGGTGGAAGGTTTCGATGAAAATATGCCGAGTACTACAACGGGTAATACTGACATGTGATTTGGGATATCCTTCGATATACAAAATGATTTATACGATTTTGAAGTTCCTTGTTTTGAATAAACTAGATGTGAGTTTTCTTTATTTGTCATTTTAATCTTCATAGGAATAAATTTCTAAACATGATTGGTTGAAATATGCAGGTCCATCTAAAGAAACAGATGTCGTGAGGATTCCTAGATGATGTATTGAAATTAGTGACAATCATTCCATTGTGGAGTCATTTTCTAAGATGAATATTGGGACATAATAGCTTCCTTAGAATCATTCAGAGCATCCTAAGAAAATTAAGTAGAGTATTAACAACCCAAAGTCATCAAACATTATTGTTGATACTATAAAAATTAAGGAGAAGTGTTCTCATATAGCCTACCTATTGATAGTTAGGAGATAATGATATTGTGATTTCACTCAAATTTTTTATCACATGAAACTAACAATAAAAAAATTTAATTCCCCAAATAGGGATATCAAAATCTATGGCTAGGTCTGGAGTTAAAGCTTATGAATTAGCTCAAACAATTTTAGTAGGTGAAAAAAATGTTTTCAAGGAAGGAGAAGAACAAGGAACTTATTTAAATGCATTAAACCCAAAATATATCCATCCTCATAACTGTGACTCGACATTTTCCCTAGAATAGAAATAGGCCCTTTGTCTTTCACATTTCAAGGCATGATAAAATATATGGATGTTTATTTCTATAATTCCCCTTTAGTAATTGCATTCAGGAATTCCACAACTTTTATCATTTTTTATTACACTGGGATATGGATGTTTTGAATGCTACGAAATTCATACAGTAGAGAAAGTGTTTATCCAAATTTGGGAGCAAGAGTAGATGTGTTGAAGGATCTAATAAAGTCTAAATTGTTCATAAATACTGAATAATTACAAGTATCTCTATTCCAAACAGAGGATAATCATACTGAAATGTTGAATTAACTAAATTACAATACTGAAGAAGAAAATGTTATGCAACTTTTTCTTTAACAAAATTAATTATCATCATAGGGGAGCTTGGTATGGACAACAACAAAACAGAAGAATTCCATATGTATGGTGAATGGGACATTGAAGATGCTATATAAATGATTAGTCATGCTGAAAAGAACGAAGATGGTCTGACAAACAAACATCTATAAGAAGCTGATCAGGTTCTAGAGGTTATCAACCAAATGAGATGTTACAAAGAATACAATTTGAGATTTCAAATAGTAGATAGACTTTAGTTTGTGGATACTCCTCTGTAAAAATATAATACTAGTAAATTTAAACCATTTCGTCTTCAATCATATGTGTTTATATTATTGCATCACTCTTTCTCTATTCACCTAAGCCAATGGGCTTAGTTATAATTGTTTAACTTTTTAATATTGTTAAACAGATAACCCCATAAACTTTGTATATTTTTAATTTTCATTTATCATTATTACCTAAACCATACAAACTCTATTTTTAGTGAGCTGTGACTCGGTATTTTTTCAGAATCTCCTATGTGGGTTTCCAATACTGTGAGTGACATGAATCTTGCTATTGGCAGTTTAGAGTCATTCATGATGGACTATAAAGGGAGAGTTTTTATTGTCAAACAACATTGACCATAAATTTATAAATGAAATCCCAAACAAGTCTTAGTGGCTACAAATTGCTCAATTAATCATAAAAAATTTCCAAGGGAAACCTTGATCCATTATTTTTATTATTACCAAGTCATAAATTTGTATAAACCTATGTAAGGTATTATCAAAGAAAAAAGTTACAATAATTTTAAAAATCCATTATTGGTGTGGTGTTATGAATGGCCAACTGGGGTATATGGGGAATAGCCAAATAGTGGCATCTTTTGACTGATAGGCATGTTTTTTATGAAACTTATGCAAGGCCACCTAAGGGAACATACTTCATAGTCAAGAAAAATTGCTCTTCAAATATAACATTTTACTATCAATAGACAAGGAAAAATAATATTTGGGTTACTTAAGACCACAATGTCTGGCTTTTACAAGGAAAGTGATTTTATGAATAAAGGGTAATCTATTCTTACATATTGCATTAATAAGAAAACAACTTTTACAGAAATTTTATGTATGAGGACATGTTAATTACTATATAATGGGGAATTTCTAATATTTGGCTACACAATTTTATGTCATGCAGTGAATACATTGTACATTGTAGTTTTATGTCATGCAGTGAGGACATTGTACTGTTTAGTTTTATGTCACGTAGTGAGAACATTATATTGTTCAGTTTTAAGACATACATTGAGGACATTGTATTGTGTAATTTATTTTCATTTTGTGAGAAAATTGTGCGGATTTTAAATTAGGTCATTATCTTTGGCCAAAGGTAAGATAATCTCAAAAATTCATGTTAATTTATTTGGAAACATACTACCTTATTTAGGTATAGAAGGGAATAATTATAAAATGTGATTTACAAATTTCTAAATTCGTTGAATTATATAGGATCAAAAGGGATAAATGGATTATAGGAATTATTTTATATGAATTAAGTTACCTTTATTTGAAAAACCAGTTAAGGGGTTGTATTACGTAGGGCCAACTAAGGAATACACTACACAACTGAATAATGGCATATTTTGAAGGATGATCATATTATGTAGGAATATATTATGCAAGACCACCTAGGGGGAATGTTCTACATCGTGAGGCATAAGAACTCTCAAAAGTTTGATATTATATTTCTATAATCTGAAAATGTATATGTGGATTCAGATTTTCTAGAGCGCATATTTTGGTTTACGGATAAATTTTTTTGAATATGAATATGATATTTCCAATCATGATTTCCAAAGAATTGGAGGACTAGGATTTCTAAGAAGGACAGAAACAAATTTAGGATTTATTGTGTCAATAGTTCATAGGTCATATGACTAGGGCCAATGATGTAAATAGTATATAATATTTGTCATGTGATCCAAGGTTATTTTATATTTCTTTGAACACATGGAGAGGTAAATTTGTAAACCCTGGCCTTGAAGAAATTCATATTGAGAGAATGGTAATGGGACAAATTTACATAAATGAATTCATTAAAATACATATTCTTGTATATTGTTATCAAATATTTAATGGAAATAATAGAAACATTAACTATTAACAAAATTAAAATCATTTGAAAAACCTAATATTGGAGTTGTATTATATTGGGAAAGCTAAGGCATAGACTGCATAGTCAAATAGTGGTATCCTTTGACTGACTGGCCTATTATGTAGGAAAATTATGCAAGGCAACCTAATTGAACATACAGAATAGCCAAGAGAATGAGTTCTCAGATATCATAGACTCTATCATCGAAAACTATAAAAACTATTATGATGATCTAAAAATATTCAAAATTTAAAATATTAAATTTGGAAGGGGTTAATTCTCAATTCACATGAAAATCATTTTAATCAATATTAACCATGAGTTTGGATTTCATTACATAGATCTGGAAGACTTATAAAATGCAGTCATTCCTTCATTACATTGAAACAATATTATGATATGCAGTTTTAAGTCACGCATGTAAGAAATTGTGTACCTTTTAAGGTCTTGTATCCAAGACCATTAATAACCCCATATGAAACTGAGACACCATATTTATATAGATAATCTTATTACCCAATTCTTAAGCCCACATGAGTTATCCTTAGGTTGAGAAAAAATGACCAGAAAATGCTACTAATATAAAAAAAAGTTGGCATATGTAATGAATAGGGGTATTATGATTAAATGATTGTTGATCCATGGAATATGACATGGACTCACTACATATCTTATTGGACCAGGAATCAAGCCAAAAATAGTTATTTGATTTCTATGTAGGTTAATTTCATGCAGTAAGGATGAAGATGAACTAATGGGAAAAGAAAGACAAGTTATAGTTGGACCAAGTAATGAAACACAAGTGTCACTACATATATTTCTAGGGTATGAATCCATCAAAATATTGTTCATTAAACAATCATTATGCATGTTTGATTCATACATAAGGAATATATGGGGTTTTTGGTCATGGATGGGTCCAATATTGGAGATATAGGTGTCTCTATGTATCTCATATAGTTGATAATCAAGGCAATCATGTTTATTTAACAATCATTTCCAATACTAATTGAGGTTAATGAGGTAGGCATGGGTTCATAACACATTGTAGATGAATAGTTAATCCTAAGACAAAAAATGGTATGAAAATAAAATCATGTATCTTAATTGAACATTCTATATAGATCTGGATCATATATAGGAAAAGAAAAGGGAAAAAAATTTGGGTTGTGAATGGTCCCTTGATTAGAGATCTATTCATCTCCACGTATCCCTAATAGATGGTAATCATGCCACACATAGTTCTTGAACTGAGGTCCCTATACAGATTTGATTTAGACGTAGGGAAGAAAGGGACCCATGTGCCACTAAGGAGTTGTAATGATGTCAATTATTCTTGCATATGGATGCAACTAATGTTTAGTAGGGTAGCCTTTAGTCATATTGTTTAATGTCATGTAACCGGGGAAAATAATGTAATGAATTATAACGTCACACAACATGGAAAAGGAAGCTACACATTTTTATCGTTATATAGAAAGGATAATTATGACTTTTGTGTAGTTTAATGTCTTGAAAATAGGATGTTGAGCTGTGCAGTTTAGAGTCATGCAGTGAGGGTGTTGTGTGTAGTTACACCAAGTATTTTTTTCAACATTATCACAATTTTTTTGAGTTCTGATAAGATATCAATTGATTATGATTATATCATATTAATCATTTGAGTAGAAATTATGTATGGTATAATGTCATTCCCAATTTTTCTCAAGATTTGTTTGTTTATTTCATTGAATCATTCTTGTCCAGAGAACCAATAAAAATTATCCTCGATGAAATGAATAAAAGAAAAATTTATTGTTAAATTCTCATGCTATTATGTATTGATAGGATTCTATGTGTTGAAAATAATTCAATATTTTTTTATCTAATCATTCCAACTCATAAAATTGTTTCTGAGACATCTCATCTGTAGAAAAATGATCACCTATTTCAACTGTGAGTGATGGAAATTCAATATCAGTTGAAAAAACTGCTTCTATTCCATACCCCAATGAAATATGGGATGCCTAGGTCGTAGTATGGGTAGTAGTCTGATATGCCCAAAAAGAATGAAAAGGATTATTAGGCCATGTTTTATTATCATCATCCAGAGTCATTAGTAGAATATAATATAGGATCTTTTTTAGGCCTTTATCTGTCCATTTTCTATTGCATCTTATAATGAATAATGGTTAGATTTTATATTATGTTCCAGATATAACTTGTATACCTTAATAGAATAGAAATTGGTGCAATTTTATATCAATATAGTATAATGGACACCATATCTGGTGATGATTTTAGTTTTTTCAAAACTAAAAATTCCTTTGGCTCCGATTTCATTTTGAGTTATTACCTTCACCCATTTGGATAAGAAGTCAGAAACAATAAGATTATAATTGAACTGGTTAGTTGTAGCGAGAGGATAAGTCCCAAAATGAATCCATCAAAACTGACAATTCCTTTGGCTCTAATTTCATGATTGTACTTCTTTCACGACTACTATATATTCTTCTCATTCAATACACCTTAAAATGAATCCCTCAAAGCCTAATTTTTATAGGATCTTCTAGTGATCAGGACTATCATAAAGAGAAAAATTGGCCACTCATAGTCGAATATTTTCTTTTTCATCTCTATCTAGTTGAGGTACACTATTTGGTGGGTATTCCTTTATTTTTTTCATCCATACCAAGGTATGACCATATGTCTCATACATATGGATAATTTCATTTATTATTTCCATTCTAGTTCAAACTGATTGTGAGACCACAAAACGATGGTAAATACTGATGATTGTTTCGTCCTGATTTTGGTCTATCAGGGCTGTATCTACATTATCCAGTGCATCATCTTGGCCATTTTGTGAGCTTGGGATATAAGAGGGTCATGTCTAAGGGAAGTTCATCCATTAACTCTCTAACATAATCACCCAGAGAGATTAATTAATCATTTCCGAAAAAATAATCCACATTGTCTCGTTTGATTACAAATTCTAAATCACTTATCACATTCATGTGGTTCACATGTACCTAATTTCCCAATTCTAGGCCTACTTTGATTGCCTAATACTCGGCTTCATTGTCGGTAGAGACTTCTGACAACAATATGTAAAAAGGCAACACTTCATTATATGAGTATATAAGTTCAATTTCTAACCCAAAATTGTTGATCTTAGGGTATCCCATTCTCTTCCATGTTTGAATTTTCGAGGCACCATCAACGTACATATCCCATGTTTATGGATTACCATTAATAGAGATGACCACATCATCTGGTAGATTAGAATTAAACTATGTCTCTTCCAATGTTGGGTGTTCAGCATGTAAGTCAGCCAATTCTTGGCCTTTTATTTCCTTATAAGGCACAAACATGTTATCTAACTATAGAAAAATAACTACCCACCATGTCAGACGCCTTAAAATCATATGACGACTGGGGATAAATTTGAGTGGGTTATTAAGGGACTCCAATTGGACCTCATGTTGTTGCAGGTACTTCCTTAATCATAGGACTGTAATGATTAATGTCAAGAATCACTTTTCAATAAATGAATGTAGAGTTTCTGTATCAAGCATAGTTTGATTAAGATAGTAATGGTTGTTTTAATTATCAGCATCATTCTTTTGGGCATGGAAGGATCTCAGTGATCACTATAAAGCTTTCACACAGAGAATTAGTGGTCTTCCTTCAATATGTGGCATTAATACTAGTATATTAAAGATATATATCATGATGTAATCAAATTATTCTTGGAAATATTATTTCCATAGATAGGTGGCTCCCTTCATAATTAATATTGTATTGTGAAAAAACATGAATGATTAATTAACTATATTGAACTGAAAATAGGCAATGTATCCTTAGAGTCATATTAATTCTTTCAAATTTTAAAAAAGGTGGCATGATAAGGATTTATTTTTATTCATAGGATCAAAATTGATGCGATGATGGAATACATCCAAGATGAGGAATTTTCATTGGATACCCCAAAATAACATTTCAAGGGGTTCATCTTCAAATTTTTGTGCCAATGATAATTGAATATGGTATCCAGATCATCCAAGTGATATGATTTTTTTTATTTAAGAACCAAATCATCTACATATCATTCAATAAATCTTCCCAAGAATGGGTTGAATATATCATACATAGAATGTTGATATATTGAACCTACATTAATTTATACAAGGGCCATTATAAAATAGAAAAACTCACATAGATGGGATATAAAGGTGGTAAAATCATCGTCCTATGGGGCCATGTATATTTGATTATACAAAGAGTAGCTATACAATAAGGAAAGAGCTTCATAGCTAGCTATTGCATCAATTAAATTAACTATGATCATAAATGGAAAGAAAAATTTAGGGCAGTGCCAGTTATGATATCTAAAATCAATGCAGAATCTAATTTTCCCATTCTTCTTTTTCGTTGAGAAAATGTTGGCAATACATTTGAGATATTTAACATCCTTATCAATTTTATAATGTATATGCTAATTTACTTATACATCAATTTTGGAGGCAGGATTTGGGTGCTTTCTTCTTGCTCCATGATGGAATCCTTGATGTTCTTCGAGGAATCCCAAATTATTAGTGGCTACATAATTATTAAGACATGTCATTTATATATATTTCCATAAAAATATATCTTGATGTTGCTTTATAAATAAAGTATACATCTATTATTCTTTAAAAGTCATGGCATGTATAATTAGAGTGGGTCATCGATCTTCTTCAGTGATTTTTTTTTCTCTGAGACCATCCATAGTGGTACATACTCCTTCCGAAAATGATGTAGGAGAATCCCTATGATCATCCAATTCTTATTCATTTCATGTTACATATTTTTTTTCTAGTTGAATAATAGGTGATGATGGAAAACATTCAGTGCTATCGGAGGATTTAGTGTTTGGACATCCTAATAAAGATGTCACCATTTTTTACTCTACTTATGAAGAAGGGTCTTCCTGGAGTAATTATGAGGAGATGATGGGTTGGGAATCAACATCTGTGTATTCCTAGATAATTTATACAACTTCTCCTATTTTAATTTATGAAATAGAGAATTATTAAAAAGAAATGGATTAAATGATGATAACTCCAATTAATCTTCTATCACTACATTGTAAATCCACAATTTACACCATCCTACAAGGCTTAATTACCACAATTAAAATTATGTAAGTCATTGGAAGAGTTATTCAATTTGGGTTTACCCATTCAATTGGATTAATAAGAAAGACATAATCTGTACTCAAATGTTTGAATGGGTAAGCTGGGATCTTTTCATGACCATTTGGTTCATTGATTATGCTTACTTCCTTCTAAAATGATCTCATTCCCTTTGTATGATAATATTATACCTCAAATTATTGAGATTCAATAGTTTTAAACCCATCCTTGTCACTATACAATGTTATTTTGGAAAATAGAAATAGTACATGAGACATTGGTGGTATATCGAACATATGGCTAAATGATGATGTAGCAAAGGCCTTCCAAGATGGATGTTTATGGTTGTGTACAGATAAAAAATCATGAAATATGAATTAGATTCATGATCCCAAAACTAGGTTCTAGGTGTATTCTCTCCCATATGATCTGGATCATTCTTTTCATATCCTTCTAACATTAATGTAGAAGGAGATTAATCAAATGATGTGAGGCAAATTCGACGAATTGTACGAATATGAATGAGGTTGACTCATGATCCATTATCAAAGAAGGATTGTCAGTGGTCTATGTCATTGACTCTCCCCAATAGATACATGGTTTAGAAATTTCCATATACAACATCATATTCATCTTTATATATAAATGATATAACTACATGAAATTATGATTGGCCAATCTCTATAAAGCAAATGTCTGTAGGATAAATTTTGGTATCAAACTCTTGAAGACTTTAAAAATACTCAATAAGTGCTTCTCAAAAATCTTTTGTAAGATTTAAGGCATCCAAAATTGAAAACATGGCCAGAACATTGGCCAGCTTTTTCAAAACATCATACTTTTGGAACAAAAGTCATCTTTACGCTGCATGGAGATGTTGTTTTGCTGGTGTGTTTGATGTTGATTCTCCGGATGTAGTTGTACCTTGTGTTAGAGTAGAAACTGGATATAATATTTCCTTTGGTTTATTAGATACACGTGGGTTATCTAATTGATGAGATAATGATTGTGTAACCTCTAATCGGTCCTCCAAAATAATAATTTCAGGAACGAACCTGCCGTACAAGGAAGAATGTACTAGTTCTTGTTGAGCCTGGAGAAGGGATCTCGCATGAGTTTCCACTACATATAACATTCAACCAGGGGTGGAATTAAAATAGTGTATTCTAGAATACCCTAGTATTTACTAGTATCCTTCACTTGATCCTCTTCATAGAGTTCCCTTAATAGGTATAGGGTTCTCATGCTCATTATAACCAGAATCTCCATTGGCATAGAGATCCATTATGTGGATAATGATGAAGGAACAAAGGATCAGATCATTATTTGTCAAAGATTCTTCTTTATAGGTCAGTTCTGGTTGTCCCATTTGGAGGTTTGGTGAGCGTTCTTTTGAAACTAATGGAATTAAATCTACCATTTTAAATGAAAAATTTGTCCTTGACATGATTCCATCTTATTCTGACTGCTCCTTGTCATTATGATCATGATGATTCATTGAAGATTGACCTTTAGAGGAATGATCTTTTGATGAAGGTGGTTTTTTTCTTGCATGAGTAAAATAAGACACAATCGATTGATTCAACTGTGTTCATAGAATGGAATGAGTTCATTTGATCATTTTCCTGATCATCCAATCAACATATTTCTACACATTATTACTTTTGAATTCCAACAATTCAACTTCATCTTCTAGAAATGTAGAATTAACATATGCTACATAGGTTGATGAACTTTTTAGTTTCACTTGTCCTGATTGTATAATTATTTTCATGAGGATGTTCAAAACAATAGACTTCTTAATGGGATGTTCCAACTTCTGGTCAAAGGGATGATAATTCTTATGTTCTTAATATCATTCATTGTTTTTTATTCAGACATGGGAATTTAACAAAATTATTTTCCAGAGATGAGATGAAGAAACGAAAAAACTGTTTATGCTATAAAGAATAATCATTGTTCTTTAACTCTTCAGAATGATTCCCCCACTCAATTATTGATCATATTGATGAGGCAATAGTTTCTGTAGATTCTCAGGAGTGAGATACCTTCGATATGATGATGGTTTGGAAGTGGAAACAGGTATATGTGCTAGCTTGATTGTGACTGTAGTTGCACCTACTATCCCTATTCTGCTTCCATGAGCTGATGGAATTACAAGAGTTTTAGCGTTAGTATCCATAATGGAATCTTCCACCTATTGCGAAATTTATGTAAGGTCAAGAATGCCTATTTTTTAGTGTATAGAGATAAGTGGTGTGTGTTACTCATCACTACGATTTTCCACACAATTAAATTGGTATTAACTCTTCCTGAGGTAGTTCCAGATTTATGGAATATTTTCATCCAATCCCTTGAGAATTGAAATATGAAACCCTTTAATTTTTCTATAGTTTTCATTTTTTAAGAACAAAAATTGCTATCTTTGGAAGTGTTGAACTGAATTGAAGAATAAATTTCTGATGGGGACTGTCTCAACCAGTAATTAATCGACATCATTTAATTGTATACCATACAAAAGCTGGTCCCTGTTATGAATTCACAAAATACCAAGGAATTAATGCTTCTAGTTCTTCATGATTCCCTATCATGGTTTTACAATGATAAATGAAATTCATTAAATTTTGTTCCAGATATCTAGAACATTTAATGATTTGGAATGCAGTATTCATAAAATATTGTGGGGGACGGATCATATCCAAACACTTAGGGTAATATTTCTTTTTCAGTTGAACTTGTGTATTTTGTTCTTCCATAGCTTCCAATATAGAAGTCAATACATCAATTTTGTTCCTAAGAACTTGGGGAATATCTGGATGAGCTAGGGCCTATATAGGTACAACTGTTGGATCTTGATTTGGTGAAACAATATGCAAAACAACTAGTGGTGGTGCTAGTATTAATCTTGGAAACCCTCGTGGACAACCCAATAAAGATGTGTTTGATACTTCCCTGGAAATATACCCAATGAAGGTAATTAATTAAATGTATTTTTAGTAATTGTAACACACCCAAATTAAAAAGGGTTAAATTACTAAATGATATGACTCATGTCAACAAGGTGAAACTTTTTTCGGGAGCCTATCTGATTAGTACTCCACATTTAAGCATAATTAGCCTAGGGTAGTGATAATGATTGGTGACCTTCTGGGAAAATTCCTAGGTTGTGTGTGGGTGAGGTAAAAGAACACTTGAAAGGACATGAGTTTTCTTATGGGGGAAATAATTAGTCATACGACATGTTTTGGCACGTGGGTGGCCCCTGGTATGGGACCACATATCTGTGGGGAATCTGGTGGTACCTGGAAGGCCCGGACCTGATGACCATGTAAAGGTGGGGTGGTTGTGCTATCACCGGGAACCATTTTTCACATTTGGTATGAAAGGGTGAACCCAGCCTTAAGTGTGGTGCACTATTGGGGATGATTTGTAGGGCCCACAATAAGGATGTTATGCTCTATTGAGGGGGGGGGGTGATTGTAACACCCCCAAATAATAAACAATTAAATGACTAAATGATATGACTAATGTCAACCTGGTGCACCTTCCTTTTCAGGAGAAAACATGATTAGAACTACATAGTTAATCGTGTTTTTCCTGGAGTAGTGATCAGGATGGGTGACATTTTCAGTTGTTCCCTAGGGTGTGTGTGACTGAGGACCAATCACACTAGAAAAGGACATGTGTTGGCCTGTGGGGACAATCATTAGACTGATGTCACTTTCAGGCATGTGGGTGGGACCCTGTGGGGGGACCACTTGTTTGTAGGGCAACTTGTGGTACGTGGTGGGTTAGGACCCGACAACCATGTTAAGGCGGGGTGGTTCTGCTACCATTGGGACTCAATTGTTACTTTTGGTATCAGAGGAGGAACCCGACCTTAAGGGCAGTGCACTTCTAGGGTTGAGTTTTTGGGTCCACAAAAAGGACGTTGTCCTCTAAATGGGGGGGGGGGGTGATTGTAACACCCCCAAATGATAAACAGATAAATGACTAAATGATATGACTCATGTTAACATAGTGAAACTTCCTTTTCATAAGCCCATCTAATTAGAACTCCATAGTTAAGCGTGATAGGACTGTAGTAGTGATCAATATTGGGGAC
Organism: Viscum album; assembly: GCA_963277665.1. Classification (NCBI taxonomy): domain Eukaryota; kingdom Viridiplantae; phylum Streptophyta; class Magnoliopsida; order Santalales; family Viscaceae; genus Viscum; species Viscum album. Next base: position 592,595,891 of record OY728162.1, on the reverse strand, counting down.
CTTCTGGGAAGTTTCCAAAGGTGTGTTTGAGTGGAGATAAAGTACATGGGAAAGGACATGTGAAGTCATATGGGGACAATCATTAGTCAGATGACCCATTCAGACTCGTGGGTGGGAACCAATTTGGGGACCATGTGTCTTTGGGGCTACTGGTGGTACCTGGCAGTCCAGGACCCAATAAATATGTTAAGGTGGAATTGTTGTGCTATCATCAGGACCTGGTTGTCACATCTACAAAAAATACAATTTGATGATAAGCATTACAAGATGTGAAATTTTCGGATCTTCGTGGGGTGTATGTATATCAGAAATTATGGTTTGAAGAAACTCTATATTGATTCTTTTCAACACATTCATATGCTCTTCTAATTGTGAATGACTTTTTCAAGAGAAAGATATTGGCCTTATACGGTGGAAATGTGAGATGTGATCTGAAATTTACTTTTCCCATTGATATATGTATTTTGGAGGGGTGGGAGTTGTTTATTTGAGGTCATACCCAGATTCCAGGAAAGCCTCTGAATTCAAGTACACACACATCTTTCATTTGATTCAGTGCGTACCGTATTATGGATAAGAACATAATCTTCTAATTCCCCAAAATTAGACTCAATTTCTGAAGGATATTCTTCAATGGTTTTAATTTCAATTACATACATGTAATATATTGATGAAATTTGGTATGTATCTTTGTTATATTGTATGCATCTGTATCATATATGAGAATTTTTTCCCTATATGTCGAATTTCAGAGAATTTATTGGAAAACTGTTTCCCAAAGGGAATTCTTGGGCAGTTCAAATGTGTGATCTCATTGTAGAATTCCACTAATTAGGTGAATATTGACTTCCGTTGAGGATGAGATTTAATATGTGAAAAGCCCCTAACCCTACAGTCTTGGGTTCTCCCTGTTATTAATATACAAACCTTCAAACATTGCCTATTAAATTCAATTTTTGAATTAAAAAATAGCCCATCCCTACAAGATGAGATGTCTCTATAACATCCATAGCTAAGATTCACACAACTTATCTTCTAATATTGTGAATTTTACATCAGAAATTAGCTAGGTGCTTTATGGAACAACCACTCAAATAACCTCTTTTGGTATATAGTTGTTTTTTAGACATTTTAGTCATCTGACTGCAGACATCCTCTATGTCGGAGTCCTACTAATGATTCTTAGATGCATGGTGAAAAAGTATTAAAATAGCATGTTTTCATTGCCTCTGGTACTGATGAGAGATAGTTGATGGATGTTTTTGTGAGTATACCTTATTAGACACAAAATTTGTTGATTTATCTGGCCATTAAAAATAATGATTCATGAAAACACTTTTGGTGGGCACTGCTGATTCTGATGTGCAGTGAAATGCAATGTTCCTTGTGAACCCCATCATCTAATACAACCACCGGATGACATGCATCCTTAAGGTTTTTTCTTCTTCTTTTCAACATTTAGATGTCAATAAACTGAAATCAATGCCATGTAAATTTGGAATTGCAAACCTTATATTAACCTTACATGATTTTGTTATATTTCATATGTTTATAAATTGGTTTTCACTATATGTTTATAAACTAGGTATGACCAAAGTGGACACTTCTCGATAGTTTTATTAAAAACAATGGAAGTAGACACATTTTCCTCAACTGTATTAGAAGGAAAGAAACCCAAGGGAGGTTTAGAGAGTCTCTATTCACTTAGGATGCCTTCTATATGAGATATATTTTTACCCATTAATGACAAGGCATCAAAAATTACTATCCCTCGGATGGAAAGTGCATCGAGATAAGATGACATTCTCATTACTACATTTTCAATTATAGAGTTATCTTGACAATGAGAAATTCTACTCTAAAGAGGAATTTAGTAGAAAATTCCATCATGAGGAGGACCACCATGGTGGATTACATTAAGAGATAAATCTTATTGCTACATATTTTTGGGCATGATGGTGGGTTGTGGTGGCTCTCATCAAGAGATAGGAACTCTAGATTGATTGAATATTCATGAAGCTAGACAACAAGATGAGGTTTCCAATGGAGAATATCATAATTAATACTAACACATCAATAATTTGGTAATGAATGGGTATGATCATGAGCTGCAACAGATAAATGACTAAGGGATTCAAGAACTCCATAATTTAATGAAGCCAAATTGTAGATTGGATCTTTAATTCTTAACTGTGTTTGTAGAGACATCTTATTGGTTTCTCTCTTAAAATTAGTGGGGGGGGGATCTTGCTGAGAGAAGTGGTTATCATGGGCTGGTGTGTGTTCCTGCCTTGGAGCATTAATCAGAACAGGATGATTATATCCAAATGGAAAGGGTGTATGTTACCGATCATGTTTTCTATATAATATGGGGGAGCATACCCCATGACCCTCCGGGTCTGGAACTGAGGTATGTAACTATGATGGGAAGGCATGCCAAGGTTTCATCCCTATGGTGGGGATATAATTTTGTGTCGGTTCCCCCGATACTGCTGATGTTGTTGATATGATACTCTAGCATGCTTCCAGAATGTGGGCAAGAATATTTATTTTCGATTTCACCATTGATAAGATGTGTTTGGTGACATCAGTAGCCATCACAATAATATATATCCGTTAAATTTCAATAGTAGTTGTATGTTCCTTCTCTAGTTCTCCTTTTCCTTTCATTGGGTACTGACAGTACTCATACATGGGGGAATAGAGTTGAGTTTTCCCCAGATTTGTCATTGGATCATTCTATCTGACTTCACCGTGTTCTACAAAATGAGACTGTTAGTAGGATTGAAGTCCTTTTGATGATTTATGTGAATGCTGGCTACTTTTTTTCAAGATTTGTTGATTTATTTCATTATATACTAGTAGATGTGATTTTTGGAAGAATTGGTTTGTGTAAGTTAGGGTATGCACCTGTTTACCAGTTTCCACCATATTTGTTTAGAGGTCTTCCTTAAAAGCAGTCAGAACAGCCTACTAACATATTGATAATTTTTAAACCAATGTATCTACATGTTCACGACTCTCCACTGGATCTTCATGGCGGTATATGTAGGAACTGCCTGATGGGTATGCGAGGCAGAAAAATTAGGGCAGACTGGTGTTTTTGCCCGCTGATTATTTTACATCAGGTTAAGTTCATGGAAATATCTAAAGGGGGAAGGAGGAATTAGGCTCTCTATTTTCCATACATTATCCCCAGTTGTTCTTATTGAATTCCTTTTAATGGGGGACCTAGACTGACTGTCTAGAGGCAACACCCCTATCATGTTGGTGGTTCACTGCTGCATGGTTTTGTTGGTAGATATTGTTTGTGGGATTCCACATGAAGGACCCATGTATCATTTAATTGAGGACTACAGTGACCTATTTATCCACATTACAAATTTAAAGGAGGTACTAGTTGTTGTGTTTCAGGTTTGAGGTCCTGAAATGGTTAAAGTTGGTGTTTGGCACAGTTTGCGTCTTGATCCTCGGTTGTCATTGACCAGAAGATCAGGGATTTCTAATAATTTGTTCAGCGTGTTAGGTAGCCTCAAAGGTAGGGATAGTACCGTTCTAATATTAATGTGTCACTAGGAAATTTTGGACACTGGGTTGAAGAATACAAGTGCAATATGACATCCTTCATGTGGATGAGGATCCAGCTTGAGTAGTAGTCCAAAAATTCATAAATGTCCTCTTGAAGATATCCATTTTGAACTGATGTGAGTTCCGGAAAAAAATATAGAAGAAACATTAAACACTAATAAAGAAAAATATTTTATATGGATACATGCATTATCGATTCCATTGCCTATAATTATTTTTCCTATTGATAGGGTCCTGACAGGTGGTGACAATATTAACATTGTTAAGTATTCATGTCGGGTTCACCATTTTTTATTCGTAGTTCCATGAAACATGTGTTATTGTTTAAGAATCAAAGCATCTAGGTGGTATCTATTTGATTTATTCATGGAACTTGAAACATCCCACACTTCCTTATCCATAAGGTAATAAAATTATAAAGGCACTCTGTCTTTATGTATGATCATTAAAATACTAAAGAAGATATATTTTTCAAAAGAATGGAAGGTTCGACTCATCATACCCTTTCAGGGGAATTATTTTCCACTCCGAGACTCAATTTATAAATTAATTATATTTTCAAGAATCCTTGTTAATTAATATAGTATAATAGAGGTTTCCCTTAGGATTTGAAATCCATTATTATCCTTTGTGAAATTTATAATCATCTATATGTATTCGATGTTCTTCATTAAGTGATATATGTATATGGATTTGAGGTTCTCTATCAATTGTATCCTCACATATACTATATAGTGAATATTTAAATCATCGATACAATGATTCGATTTATTTAAGCCACTTAGTGGGGAACTCTGGAATTTATTATCATCCAGGGAGATAATGGTTCGTTTTGATATTAAGATTGTACCCATAAAATTTTCTACCTACGTATCTGGTTGAAAAGAATTAGAACCCATGTAGCATATTTCTGCTTAATGGGACACATCATACCTTTTATGGTTATGTGATAAGGACCTCTATGAGAATTTTTCTTTGTAAATTTTTGTTATGGGAGGTATCCCTATGCATACTAATGAACATGGAAGGAATATGGGATTCATTGTTTGATTATCCCTGATTGGGAATTTGTCCCAAGGAGAACTGGAATGATTGTAAGTGTTGGGATTGAACAACAAATATGTTTCCTACATATCCCATTGGGATGGAAATCAAAGAATCCATAGTTTAATGTGTCTCATAAGAGAGTTTAGTCATTTGAGATAAATGAATTTTGGAGTAATTTCTAAAAGGGATTCCTTGATAATTTGGGGTTTAATATTGGGTTTATTCTTAAGGTGGATTCCCATATTAGGGGAATTAGGGTTGGATTCTTAAAGAGGATATCAATTGAACTCGGGCCCATAGAAAGCTTCATATGATTCACAATTATGATGGGAATCACAGTGCTCATAGTTCATTAATAGTTTTTGGGATTATGCATGAGAAATTACATTATTTGGGGACATGATTGGTTGTAACCTTTGGAAGGGAACCCTTTTGAGCTCGAGCCTTAAAGCAGGAATCCTACATATCCTGGTTTGAATAGGAATCAGAGTTCTCATAGTTCAATAATTTGTGAAAATGTCATGATCATGAAAAATTAATTAGACCATGAGAGTCATTATCAGTGTGACAAACAAGATGATATAAATGATTTGAAAAAGGAACCCATACTTTTCCTCCTCCGCTGATGGAAGAGGGGCCTACGATAGTGGGGGTGGATTTGGTCAAGGTGACCGAGGAAGATTATGAGGTGATGAGCATCCCCTCTATTCTATTTTAATAGATTAAAGGTATGATTCATGGAAGGAGTGATGGTGAAGGGAGTAGAGTTGTGAAAGACTATTACCTCCTTCAGTAATGGTTATGGTCTTACACAAGGATGGATACCCTTGTGGATATTGGAAGAGGATAAAAAATTAACTTTTTCTTGCATGGAAAATCACGTGTGAACTGTACCTTCCCTACCAGAGACCTGATGTTCCATGTCATATATATGAATAGGGGAGGGTAGAACCCAAAACCTAATCTTACAAACCAGGAACAACCCAACACTTTTCCTTGGAAAATGTTCCATGTGACTGAATATATACTAAACAATATACCATCCATGAATCCCAAACCCATTGTGAAACAAATGTGGGAAACATCTAACTGAGGATATAAAAATCCAAATAGGTGACACGCCGATGTGCATTTCCCAATGGATTGATAATTCAAGAGGTTTTGGTGGAGTACTCAACACAATAACTTTCAGTCAATGGATCCAATTACGAATACGCCGTTATATGAATTACTTTGAAGAGGTAATAGTACCTTGAGAGTGTAGAGTGTATTTGAATCAATGACGGGAGATCATGTAGGTTCTAGTGTGCAAGTATGAGCATGCAATTACGCCAGGGCAACATGATATTCAACTCTCTGATGAATAATATATATGTGAATACATTAATGAGATCTGTCTCATGCTTTCAAGTGTATTCACAGGCAACCTCAGAAGCGGTCTGTTCAAGTTCCAATTAGTTAGATAGGTGGCGTACAAGTGTTTCTAATTCAAGGAGGTAGGGAGAATTAGGTGCACAAGTGATATGGGTTTCAAACACTAAAAGGAATTTTGTCAAATTCCAACCTTTAAATAATTTTTCTTATGTGATAAAGAACTTCCATGAATGTTTTGTAAGACTTGGGCGATGCACTAGGGCACCCTGATCAGCAATTAGGCTTTATGGAAATTTTTCCATACAAATGAATTCCCCAAGGATCTATTTATAGGAAAAAATAGGACCCTGGGGGAATAGAGATTGCACAAACAAGTATGATTCATGCCATAATGGGGCGAACAAGTACCTTTAACATCGATGAATATTTTTTTCCAGTTAGAAAATATACTTAAGCCTGTGAAAATCCCTATTTTCTTCATGGGATTTTTCCTCTTTTTTTAAAGGTAATTCCCTTTGTCCTTTTTTTGACTCTATGACAGAACGGATTGTCAACAATGTTATTTTATCATTGAATATTACTCTAATTGAATAAATTGATGTTGTTTGATTACTCAATATAACATTAATTCATCCATCATATGTGTAGTTGATTATATATAGATGATGGAAGGAATAATGATGTAGTAAATAATTAAAAGTTGCATTATATAAATATTTATGATATTAGTGGATTCTCTTGTTGATCAATGATAATCATATACATTGGTAAATTGTTTATGTGACAAGAAAGTAGAAAAATAACCATCGACTAATTTTCAAGCAGTGTGAATCGTTAGAAAGTGGATGGTGTTCTCCATGATTGTTAATGTGATTACTTGATTCATGTTTTACACCATGATTAGAAGTGTAATCCTTTTTTACTTTAGCACCACATTGTGTGTACAATACATAGATTTTCCCATTGGTGGATCTAAGTAAAATCAATATTATTTATAGATTAAATTATATATTGTTGTCATTAAAAGAAATAGTAATTATTTATTATGATATTTTCATTGTTCCTTGGTCAATGTATAATGAACCAAATAACCAATTGAACCTAATTTAAGATGACTTGTTAAGTTCATTTGTCACATTAACATGCCTACCCCTTTCAAGGGTTCATGGGTTCTAACACTATGTCATCGTTATTTTAATTCTTATAATGATATCTTATTCAATTTTTATTTTATAATAATTTATAGGATAACCAATGAGACACATTACAAAATAGGGTGAGATAAAAATTCCAATAAGGTAATATGATTGGTAATGATGCAGTGTATGTGAGTAAAAAAGTATGAAATGATATCATAAATTATATTTTTCATCAATACCAACACGAAAAAATAAAAAAATGAATATGAAAACATAATACCACTGTATAATAAAATTTTTCATCAAAATAAATCATGACATTATAAGAATAAGTCAATTCTCACTACCAACAAAAGATAACACATTGTACATTTCTCACAACATGTACAACATACATGGTATCTCAAGAGATTAAAACATTACCCAATTCATTAGTGGGGATATTTAAATTTTATACCACTAGTCACTTCATAACATGTACATGTATATGTGTTCCACATAATAAAATCAAACATAATGCATGAGTATAAGGAAACCCCTTGAAATGGAATTGGATTGCGTAAAATTTTCTTATGGAATAACCAATTACAATATTTAAATGATCCTTATAATCAAAGGTAATATATTATTATTTGATACAAATAAATTGGAAATTTTTTTTTTCATAACCATTGGGTGGAATTGAATTTAAGATAAGAAATACGTTAGATGTTAAAATTTAGAAAATCACCTCTTATGTTGGGTTTTAAGTAAAAGGGTAATAAATCATTATTGATTGTAGGGGAGTAATAATTTCTATAGAACAAAATATTAACTATATTTGTATCAATAAATATTAAGAGTTTTTCTAGAAACTAGGAAAATTAAAAAAATATTAGATGGATTTCACATTAAAGTAGGTATTAATTAGACTTGTTTACTATAACAATGTATGATTACGTTATGGGTTTGATAAGGGCTGTATATAATCACATAATATTATTGAAATTAATGATAACATATAAAAGTAATATATGTAAGAAAAAAATATAATGAATGAATACAAATAAATTATATAAACATATGTGAAATGATGAAAAGAATAGAAAATTTCTACCCCAAATTTATTGAGGAAGGTTTGGAAGAACCCTTTCATAAAATACATGTTTTCTTCAGTACCTTCACCTATAATCATAACTAATCATATAATATTTTTTAATATATACTATTTGTAGAATTTATAAATTATATTTCATTTAATTAATATTTTTTATGATAGTATTTTACCGTTTTAGTGTGATATCACATCTATATTCATGTTCCTAGTGTCATTTTTTTAATGGTTCTCTGGTTTTATCACATGTGGATAAATATTGTGGATCTTATGTAATAGTTCCTTAATTACATTTGAATCATTAATTTGTGCTATCTTCATTTTATTTGTCTAGATTATACAAAATACCAAAATGTGTTCAAACAACTGGTTGATTCCTTTAGTATAAATTCAATCATTGTACTATTATTTCATTTAATTATTTTTTGGTCGTTATGAACTTATTGGGATTACATTATTATTATGGAGTTGTATCCATTAAAAAATAAAAAAATAAAATTAATTTAATCATCTGGACCATAATAGTTTTGTATTATAACCATCCTTGATGGTTGTGAAGAAAAATGAAAAGCATCGCCCTTGGAGGTGGTGAACCTACCAAAACATGGGAAACAATTTCATTTTAAGAATGATTAGATGTTAAAAAATAGATATCCCATTATTATAATATCATATCATAATATATGTCAAAATTCAGTAATTGTCTTATGATTTTTGGATGAAATATTGTTATTTTTGATGTAGAAAATTATATCATGTGATCAATTGACAACACAATATCTTCTTTTGGATCTCTCCTCAAATAAAACATGTTATGTATCCTTTTAATGGTATTTGGTTAAGAAAAATCACATTAGTATTTTGGTTAAGGTTAGGAAGATATTTTAGTAGAAATTCTTAAAGGAAATGTATATATAATGTTAGGAAAACTGAGGTGGTGACGGGTATTATTTATAATGGGATGATAGGGGTGTTTTTACATATCATATTAATGAGTTTATCTTTTATAAATGACAACCAATATTGATTAATACTTGTTACTATATATTTCTATTTGTTCATTTGAGGTCATTCCAATGATTGCTTATATCATCGATGATGTAATAAATCATTAATTTATCTTATACTCTTAAAACCCATATATTTCTCTATTACACAATTCACTAAAAATTAAAATATTTTAGAAAAATAAAAAACACCACCATAATCACTTCCAATTATGTAGATTAAAAAATAAATTCAATTGTAAAGAGATAATATTATAAAAATGTAAATTTTTAATTTTAAAATGAAATCATAAATAATTAACAAATTATTATTCTTAACCACCCTATAAAATTTCATTCATTTAAAAAACCTTTTAAAATCATTATATCATTTATATAAGAATAGAAATTTTATGATAAATTAATTTAATAAAGGTATTTTTTAATATTTTAAGACATTTATTTTAATTAAAATAATATATATTTATTTAAAAAAAAACTATGGTCTGATGTGGCCAAATATTTACTGTATCATATGTAATTATTATTTTTTCAGTATATTCTATGATAACTTTCATAATATTTTTTCATAAGATACCCAATATATTATTTTACTAATCTATCAACCCTGTTACTATTCAAAAGGTCATAATAGTATTCAAAATAGTTGGATAATATTCTAATGGTGATATATGTGATGTTAATATGTGTTTCCATCCCTCATATATACCTCATATTTCATTAATTCTTCATTAAATTCTATTTCTCTCAAGGTTATATATTTTCTTTTTTTAGAATATTAATTTTAATAATAATATTTTCTTTATCTATTATAAAATTATTCTTCAGTATAATCATTAAAGGGGTGGATATTGATCCAGTTTTAAAAATTATATTTTTTTATTAATTCTTTGGAAATTTTCTTATGAATTATTATAAATTGTGTAGTCTTTAATTACTCTGTAAATTTAATATTTTAATTAGTAAAAATTATTGTTCATTTTCATTGTGTGGTTTAGTAATTATATTTTAAAAAATTATTAAATATGAACAATATATATATATATATATATATTGAATGGTAATTTCAATTATTCAATTCCAGGTCATTATATATAATGTGTATAAAATTATAATTGAAGTGTGGTAAAAATACAGGGGAAAATACCACTACTCTTGGTAAAATTCAGGTACTAATACTCTTTCAATATTACAAGCATATTAGCCACATAGTTGTATCCATTAAATATATAGATAAATTAATCCCATTGATATTACATAAATGAAAAAATATATATTAAACTCAATAATTATTTATGATGACAAAAACTGAAGAAGAATCTACCTTTTATAGGGAAAACCTTCCCTCCTATCTCCTCTCAGAATATTATTAGATTCCTGCAATTAAAAAAACCCATGACATATAAAAAATTTAATAAAATATTTTTTAGATAAAAAACATGTTTATTATTCTCAAATATTCAATAAAATTAATTTCTTCAGATGATTTTATAAAATCAACATACTTTAACTAAGAAGCCCTTGTATTTTCTTTAGAGAGTAAATTTGATTCCACAAAACAACATTTTTATTATCTCCTAACAAGTCATTCATATCCTGAATAAATTCATGACATAGTATACCCATATTATCAAATAATATATAATATAATTCATTTTAACTTGAGTATATTGATTGACAAAATTGGGTGACCTCAGTCATTTAGATTGGGTAAGAATATATGAAAACAATTAATGATCATATGTGAGAAAAAGTTTTGTTTTACTGTATAAGATAATAATAAAGGGATATGGAGATATCATAATAAAATTATACATTACAAAAAATGGATTTATATTCAATATATATAACATGGAGATATCAATGTAAATAAAAATATATCATAAGATCAAAGAATCATATAGATTTGAAAGAATTATAATGCCTTATGTTGCAAGTCTATGTAAAATATAACCAACATGAAAATATTACAAAGTTTCCATATGTCCTTTAGTCATACATCATGGAATTGTGTTTATAAATCTACTAGTCATACACAAAAACATTTTTATATTGGTCCCATACAAATACATCATCACATAGTGAGAAATGGTATTCTAGTCATTCATCGTAATTTGTAAACATTGGCCTCTATTTAAAAGGAAAAACATTATCTAACAGGAGTATAATACAATATATAATGCATTAAAATGAAATATAATTCCATTCCCACGCCTAGAATATATTACTTATATATTTTATATGAGAATTCCATATTTGAAAAAAAAATCATCAAGGAATAACTAACTCCAGAAAGAAAAAGGTTACATTATAATAAAATAATTTTCATAATCCATATATAAAATGGTTTATTTTTCAATTAGATCATTTTGTAAGAATTATAAGCGCTATATGACAAATATTAAAAATAGTTTTTTAAGAAATGGGTAAGTTAATCATTTCAAATTGTATGATTCATCAATTGATCAAGAATATGATTATTTTATAGCAAAAGTTACATCTCACAAATTAATAAATCATGATAGAATTTATATTTTAATGAACACATTTTTTTCTAAATGACATAATCATTAATAATTTTAAGAAGAAATTTATTCCAAAATCACGTGTTTGGATTTAAAAATCATTTTGAAAATTATACTGAAAATATGATGTCATGCGTCACATTATGAAGTACTTAAAGAGTAATGGCAAGGGGAATTTTTTTATATTTTTTATTTTAGATATTCATATATGTTGTATCATCAAGAGGAATTAATGGTAAAATTACACACACTAAAAAAATTTAATTAAAACAATATCACTATAAAAAAAACAAATCATCATTTTTAAAAGAGTTAAGTGGAATAATAACATTCATTGAGGTTAATATAATATTATTTTTTTAATAATAATGGTGAACATTGGAGTGGAGACATAACTTTGACATGAATTAGAAAGATCTATTATGGAGGATGAAGATTATTCATACTATTATATATTTATTATGGTGAAAAAACTCATCATGGAAGAAAATAATTTTCAATATTTTATTTCCCCATATGTAAATATGGAATGATATATTAAATAATGAAATGAAAGAAATAAAAGTAACATATAAGTATAAATATTCTAGAGAATGATAACAGCTTGATGATAAAAAATTGATTTCATAAAATTAATTACCACTGATTTCAACAAAGTCATACTAGTAATAACATTTATATTATTAAAACAATAATCATAATCAAATAAAAAATTAAAATTTTAATTTAAATATTTTAAACCCCCAACATATCATTAATATTTATAAAATGTTAATATATTAATATAAATTACATTTATACTAATATACAACAAAATCGATTGGGTCTACTGCATTTGTAATCATGGATACAGAGTATTGGTATTTCATGAATCAACTTAAACATCACACACAATGATATATTCACATAGTACTCCTCTTATAGATACCCTATGTAATTATTTCTCCCAAATAAGGTATGTAAACATATGAAAGGGTGAGCTCAGATTATCTGTATTGGAATACAAGTGAGATATCAAAATGACATTAGAATAAGGGATATGAATATATTTATAACATTTTAATACTAATCCCAACATATGAAGGATGATAATATTGAATCATGTCATAATGATTTGTTTTTAATAAGATACAAATCATAAATGTGACAAAGATCATATACCGTGAGAGAAATATAATGGTGTAAGAATTGTATTAATGAAATACTATATGATTCCAAACATTGAGTATGTATGATCGAATTTAAATTTTGTTTATAATCCCTTGTTTTCATTGATGAAATTTTTCCTATAAGTATGGGGGTGATTCTGGGGTGTTTTGGGGCCTCGAGACCCAAAATGAAAGAATATTTATCCAACTTATGGAAGGCACAAGGTTGGTGTATGGTAAACTAAACCATGAAAATGGGTGGCCAAACCATGGAAAAAGAACATAATCATTTATCACTATTGGAGAATGGTTTATCGAACCATGGAACCTCCATAGGAAAACAATGTTAGTCTAAAAAAAGGGTTTCAACTAGGTTGGTGCAAAGTCAATCAAACTATCCAGACATCCCCCATGTTACCATGTTACCCCACCCTATGGACTATGGATGGGTCATAATTTTTTCATGGTTTAGAAAACCATTTTGCGAAACTATGGAACCCATTAATAATTGGAAAATCAGAAAATTGTCCCTGAGGTTTAGTATATCTTCAATAATGTTTTGATTCCATTCATTTCCACTCAACCGTAGTGTAATCCCATGCTTCAAAATATTCCCATGGGGTTTTATCCATGGTTTTTTGGATGTTGGGAGAACCATTTGTTGTGAATCAATGATTCTGGTAACATTAATCCATCCCCTACATATCACTAATTGATTAGGTTTTGTAGGTAGGGTTATCTTATTCAAAATCCCTAATCCCATTTTTCTTGTCGAATATATGTTTTCATTTCATGGGGTTCTTGAATATTGATTTAAGGCTACATGATTGGGTGTCTTTGTCCAGAAATTTGAGGCTGGTGGTCTATAAGTTATATCAAACCGTCATTTATTTGATTTGTTAATGATTGTTTTCATTATTGGTTATCTCATGTTGGGATTTTTTCCTTTGATGAGGTTAGGTAAAAAAGGATAACATATAATTAATTTAACCTCTAACTATCCCAATTGTATGGGTCAAGGTTGAATATAATGATTTAGGGCCACCCATTTTGTGCAGTTAAATTACTGAACACAAAAATATGTTAATATATGTGTAGAGTTGACATGTGACAACATATATCCCAAGAATAACATATTTTCATGGTTGTTTAACCTTAAAAAACAATAATAGTAGTTGTTACTAGTGTTGTTAATGATATAAGTGGTTGTTTGGCAAGGAATAAAAATTATTTAACTTGGTTTATTATAATTGTATTAAATGGTCTATGTATTATGTTATAAATATTTAAGAGGTATAGTGAGTATACAGTTATGAACTTGTTAAATGGGTACCTTTTTTAGAATTGATAAATAATTTGAATTGTATTTCATAAGGTAATTAATTTAAATTATAAATTGTATTTAGTAGAGAAAATTATAGAATATTATTTATGTGTGAGGGAATGATAATTGGAATTAGAGTAAAAGGTCTCTGTTATTTAAAAGATAAATGTGTTATTGGGTTATATAATAATATTAATTACCATGATATTGTTATGTATAGTGGTTATTATGTACATTGTTTTTAGTATTTTTGTTTATATGGTATGTGTGTGGGGATTGATAAATCTTCTATGTGCAAATGGCATTTTAATGTGTGTAATTGACATGTGGGTCTATGTCCATGGGTCATGTTAGACCGAGGAACCAAACTCAGCCCCTTAATGAACATGTTAAGAAATGGGAGGATTCTATATTATCATAAATGTGGAATTTGATGAAAAGAATAAACTAACACATAAATGTTATTATGAAATTTTTATATGATGTGATTCCACTACTGAAATAGGCACGTAACTATTTCGGTCATATATATTTGTTTTTGGTTTAAACCCACAAGTATATGATGTAATCCCATAAACAATGACAAATGTGATGAAAAAAATATAATTAATTAATTGGGATTTTGTGGTGAAAATGTTAATGATGATAGAAATTTTTAATGAAAAAATTGTTAACTAATGGTACCCTAGTTTACTTTTTCATGAATTGTAATTTATTTTTTCATTTCATGACACATCCTATTCCAAAGGGGTTCCATGGTGAAACCCACAATCCTACATCCAATAGTTCGTGGGCTATTAACTAGAACATCGATATCATATCCCTATCATATAAAGAGATAGCCTATGTACATGTACACACAAACACATATAGATTCCCATAAATGATCTAAAATGTAATAAACAAAATGAAACCATTCATTCATACATCTAAATAAAGTAACTTTAGTATAATATTTTGTTAAGAAACCAAAAAAGGGACAAATACAAGCCCACCAGAATGAGTCTATAGCAATATTCTAAACTAATGGTAATGGTACCGAGACAATGTTCTGGAAGCCGCATCAAAACACATCATTATATCTTGTATCACTAAGCAAAATATGGTCTTGGTTCACCTTGGAAACAGTCAAATGGTCCATCAACGTCACAAGACATGAAATGTGTTTGAAAATCCCCAATGTGTGTGACTATAACAGTATATAATAGGACACCTTGAAATCAAGAAAACATGCAAAAAAAGGAAATATATTCATATATACGAAAATTTATAACTACAACACATAAGAAAAAATATCCACTTAAAATAAAAAATGATACAATGTATAGAGGTAATCTTTAACCATAGTATATGACTCCTAGGATTATTTAACGAAGACTCCCACGAATAAATTTTTTGGTAGGGCACACTCTTGAGTCTAATAACACTGATGAAATCCGTACAAGAGTTTATAAACACTGGTTATAGTTAAGAGAAATATACACAAATAGTCGGAATAGAATATGACATAAAGACGAGTGCCACAAACAGGGCCATGGGGTGATACCAACACAACCATCTAGATTAACCCACTCATTTATGATTATCACCTGATAGGATTAGTCATATTGATACCAAGAACTCAACCTAGGGAACTAATATGAATAAATGATCCCACTTCTTGACTCTTTGGGGGAGCCAAAAACAATATCCTTGAATTCATACTAAAGCGATCATAGTCCTAGGATTAATAAATGATCCATTACTAGCATTATGGGAAGCATATGGGGAATTATCCCAAAAAAAAAATTTCCACGATACAAAGTTTGAGGGGTTCAAGACATGTATAAAAGTGCAAACTAGGTGTACAAGGTGTACACACTATGTCCCATGAACATATGTCTTTCCTGTGTAAATAGGCAATATCATCAAACTGTTATCATGTATAAGTACATTCCATTTAGGCCTCCCGTGTACTCCTCCAGTGTTCCAGCATAGGGATTCATTCCTTGTATGCCTAACCGTGTACCATACTGGTCTTAGCCCATGTAACTATTATATGCCATCTCCACGTGGGAGATGGCACACCTTTTAAGAAACTGATTCACTCCACCCTATGAGCATAAACATCCCAAAGTATATGATGAGTTATCGAAAGTGGACTACATTCATTGTATTTGGGGACTACACCCCATGTGTATTAGTTTTTTTTTCTGAAACGCTTATTCTTTATCTCTCTCACATTAGTTTATCCTTCATCCTACGATAAGTTGACCAACATTCCATGAACCACACGATCTATACATTTCATGTTGTTCCATCACTAAATAAATATGAATCTGGCATTTGACCCACTAAAACAATTAAAATTCCCTTGCTTTTCATTATGTATCGATGAACATGAAATCAGAAATCATATATTTTACAATGTGCTATGACTCATTCATTGCACCATCACCATCTCATTTTAATACTAGATCTGTGACTTGTGGTTTTTTTTCCGTGAATCATGTGATAAAAAATTGATAGATCTGGTTTTTTTGAGCCATGGGAGAAATGAATAATGCCTACAATGAATTATGAATGGGGTAGAAAAAATAATAACTTTTTTAGGAAGTAACGTTGATACATGTTTGTGTTGAACTCATTTCATTTCCATCAGAATGCAAAATAATGAAATAAATAATCATAATAAAACTCCCAACAAAACCCCAAAAATATATTCCTATCCTTCGTGATGATCAAAGTGAGGAACAATATGTTTTTTTATTAATTCATATTCATCACAAAATGAAATTAATAGGAAAAACCGAAATAAAACACACCCATTACCTCGATTCGAATTGATCTAAAATTAATAAGAATGTGTTTCCATAAACATTGTAAATATCTATCAAATATATTGTGTGTTGATATTTAATCCATGATCATGTCATCATTCTAATGAGAGGATTATTCAAGGCTACCTCTCTAAAAAGATATTTTAGATGTTACATGGTTAAGTGGATAATCCTGGAATTCTATAATAATAGTAAATTTAAATAATAAACATTCACAACATAAAACAAAGGAAATAAAGTAATTTATTAATATATTTTATTTATTTCTTCTCTCTAACGACTTTTCAAAAAATGACCCATGACGACTATTGTAATATCATTCCTAGGGTTAAAAAAGCATTACTAACTCAACGTCGCACTCACATTTATGTTCATGGAACCCTTTTAATGATATTATTTTTTTTGGAAAATAGTTGCGAAAAGAAAATAAATATATTTAATATATTTCAAAAATTTATTTCGGGATCACCAGGCAATTAAATCTTACGCCATCAAAGAATATAGTCTAAAAAAATTATATACTATACAAAAAATAATAAACAGAATACCCAATAAATTATATTATCCCAACCATAGGTCTTTAAATCCCCAAAAACCCCAAACAATGTGTACTCAAAATTATGTGGGTACTATGCACAAATTATAGATTCCCACTATAATGTTATCTCTATGGCGTTCTTATGCTACCACCAGACACGCCCCAAAGGAATCAATCACCCATCAAGGATCGTCCCCTTCCAATTCAAGAACTCCACTTGGAACATAGCAATGGTGTATCCATCATCATTATCCAGCTATCGTTATTCAATAAAATGAGATGGGTCATACACGTGCGTCCTCAAATGTGACACATCGAAGATGTTGTGAACCCATTGTAACGGTTGAGCTAGATATAGGAGTTTTTTCATCTATTCAATAATACATATTATCTGGAATGTGATGATTAACCATAGAGATTTTATTCAACCCTGAAAAAATATATATAATCTACATTGAGTTGAAAACTATAAGAACTCGTGGAATCATTCTTCAAACGCTAAATGCCTCATTCACTAGGTAGCATAATTCTTCTTATGGCTATGTTCAATGTTCATCACCTCATGTATGATCTACACGTTTATTATTGTAACTCACACAATCTCTGGGCCCATGATTTGTTAATATCCTTGATCAGTCAAGAAATGTGGTGACCTATAAGGTCTCTTGAATAAGGCCATGAAGGGAGCCAAACTAATGGTGAAATGGTGGTTATTATTTTACCCAAACAACAATTGTCATAGGTGAAACTCTAAACATAGACGAAAATCTAAAATGAAAGTCTACATAATGACCTCCAGAACTGAATTTTTTTGATCATTCTAGTGGTCAATTTTTGAGAAAATCAAAATGACCATGTGTATATGAGTTCCAAAGTCCTCCTGAAGGACCTTCCACAACCAGGATGTATTGAAACAATCACGATAAAAAATAATTGTAGATGGAACTCCATGGATCTGAACTATCACCTAAATGTAGAGGAATCCAATGATCTATATTGAAAACTACTCTCATATAATAATGATGTGGGTCGACTTGGTGTGTCAGTCTACAATCACCCAGATATATTCATCTCTACAAGATGTACGTGGTAATAACTACTTGATGTTCATAAATATATCATCCAAATTCCACTATGGAACCTAATTGGGTTGAGATAAAACCCCTGGATCTTGGTGCCTATCCATCATTTTCTGAAATGTAGTGAATTAAGCGACAAACTATTAATCTTATTTCTTCATCCATTGAAAACCAAAACTGAGGTTTAAGGTCCTAGTATATCATTACCATCAATGGTACTACTGCAAAAGGTGAGATATAATACTCTCTTATAACCTCTTATAGAAATATCAATAGTACCATCATGTATCCATTTAATAGAAAAACATGATCCCCACCTTTTAAATATCCAACAAAAACTTTTCCAAGGGATATCTGAGTATAAGGGGTCCTATAGTTGGAATCCATAGGTAGTTCCTTTATGACTCACTAGAAGAGCATATGGGTAGCAACCATCAACTGGAGGTAAGATTCTCCATATCCATTCACAAATGATAAATAAAATGCCGCCAAATACTCTGAAACTATGATAAGAAATTGTGATAGTGATCTCTTTCTAGGATAATATTCTACCACATTCCACTGCCATGGAGTATAGAAAATTTAGAAATCAAATTCCTATAGAAACACTAGCCAACAATTCTATATCATGTTGATATCCTTAAGATATAAGATATACTTTGGACTCTTGTGATTGGAGTAGATGAAAAACTAATCACCCATCCTACAGTGTCTCCATGTCTTCATAAAGAAGACTAACACTTCTATCTCATGGTTCTGGGTCACGTAGTTATATTTAGTTTCTCTCAACCGGAACAAAATTTAGGAAATCACTTATTACCTTTATATTATAGAAAACGCATGCTATGTTCTTGATGAAATGTATTACATCATATAATCGACACCCTCATCCCGAAAACTCAATATGCGGGTGCTATTTAATCTATCCCTAAAAAGTGTAAAGCCTAATATAACCTCTATTTCAAAAAAATTGGATTTTTCTTTTTTGTCAATGTTTCCAAGGGTACTATTATCCTGGAAAATTAGTGCACGAATCACTAGAAATACCTTGTCAACCAATGGAAGTGCTGCACCACCATCACAATATTGGGTGGCTCTAAATATAACACTAAATCAAACTTCAACGAGAAAACTATTACTATATATTCTATAACAAAATTTCATAAAAATTGTAATTCTTGAATCCATATCTGGAACATTGAAACCATTCATTAAAGCTGGTTCTCTATGAGTACATCTAAAACTATCATTATGATTCTCACATGATCTTCCTCAGGTGTCGAGTACATAAGTAAATAATTGATGAAGACCAACAAAGACCATTTAAAATAAGGTTTAATGATATGAATCATGAGTCCCATGATCTATTTTGGGGAGTTCATTATGATAATGGGAATCACAAAGAAGTCCTAGTAATAGTAGTAGCTTATGATTTCAATAGTCATTATATCCGCATCCCGTACCCACATTAGGTGATAGTGTGACATAAAGTTAATATCTGAGAACCTACATTCCCCTCTCTACTAATCACATAACTCATAGATCCTCAATAGTTGACACCTTTCCTTTACAAGTATATAGACCATGAACCGTTATTCCACACACAACCTAAATATCCCATCATCCTTCATAGAAAATGAAATTTGGGATGACCATGGTGAAACAATAGGTCATACAAATTCATTCCTTTTTGATACATATATTTCATGCATAAATATTTTTGTGTTTTAATGTTATAATTTTGTATTTAAATTATTAATATTTAAATTTTTATGGAGAATTTAATTGTGTTATTTGTTTTATGGAATGAAATGAAGTATATTTATAAAATGAAATAAAATGTGTATTAAAAATGAGGATGACACCCGATTTTTTGAGATATGAAACTATTAATTACTAAAGAAAAATTCATTATATGTCATGTACAATTATTACATGTCATGACCATTTCATCTGAAACAAACTATAAAGGGTTAGTCATGACGATAGAACACACTAAGAACATGAAGTGCATGTAGATTACCAACAATAAAAGATGTGAAAACCATCAAAGAAATTAATATATTTCCATAGATTCAATGCGATGAATGAAAAAAGAAGCTCTGAGGTACATTTCATATACCCCAAGTACACGTCGTGTAGGTGTTGACGTGCAGTAAAAATTCACGTGACATGGGATGCGTGTTCCGACTAGAAAATACATAAAATATCATCCTAGATCACACCTCTAATATACTCTAGGTCATAAGAATCCGAGGAATAATAAAGGACATCTGCCATTCCATGGGTGATGATCTAGATCTATTATTTGTCGAAATTATACCTCGGGTACCAATGTCACTCGCTCCCACCATGAGAGAGTAGTACACATAATGTCGGTGATGGGATTTGAATGGGGATGTGTTCTTAGGGATTGTTTTCATTTATTATTCATGATTGGTATTTTTGAAAACAACCTATATCAATTGAAATATATTTATTTTTTCTATTTAATTACCATTTTTGGTGATTTGAAGCAAATTATTTGATTTCATAAATTAATTAGCCTACATTTCACATGACCATAGTGCAACTTAGGGTAGTTATGATTAAACATGGTTTCACGTTTCCTATTTCCTAAACTATTTTAAGTATATGAACATTTTAAATTTGAGATCATAGGAAAAAGATAAGATACCAAGACCATGGATCCCTTATGAAAAAATTCTGACACAAAAACTGAACAAATACACTTTCAAGTAAATACCTAATAGAATAACAAGAATATTATTAAACCTAACATGCCTCTCATATTAAATTACCAACCAATATATCCTATTTTTATTTCAATATCCTAAAACAAACCAAACACTTTCAATTTATATTTTACCTATTAATTTATCACATATTCGTTGTATTGTGGGTTAAACACCTGAACCATCCTTATACTACGTTTTAGTAGAGTATCATAATTTTGGTAATATAACTTTTTT
The DNA here is from genome assembly GCA_963277665.1 of Viscum album. Taxonomy (NCBI): domain Eukaryota; kingdom Viridiplantae; phylum Streptophyta; class Magnoliopsida; order Santalales; family Viscaceae; genus Viscum; species Viscum album. The sequence goes on along the minus strand of OY728162.1, from coordinate 592,574,238 downwards.
TCTACATAGCAACGTAAGGAACTACCAATGCCCTGTCAGGATATCACTCAACATGTCCTCCGAATATAACCTTATATTTTGAAGACCTACATGCATTATGATATTCTGGAATAGATATCAGTGTCTTCCTTTGATATAGATCAATTCATATGTTTATATCTAAATTGGGATGTAATCCTAGAACATCATCATGGAAGACATCATCATACATCACCACCAAGGTAGGAAAATAGAGACTCATAAAATCCAATTTTTTAATGGTTAGGATATCCGAAGAATGAATAATCACTTACACCTTCTTCTTTTGGAGTCCTTCCTTAACATCCATGGTTTCATTTTCCCTGATAGCGGAGAACATAGTTCCATCAAAATAGAAAAACAACACTATTTTATTAAAACAATCAATCTGACTGTGAAATTTAGATATCCAATCCATTCCATGAATGATGTTTCAAGGCCATTAAATTTTGACCAAAATACTCTATCTCAAACACTCACCTCCAATTTTTTAGGTTACACTATCATTACAAGCATTTGATCACCAAATCTTCACTTCTAGGAGAAAATAAATGTGACCGTCGAGTCAATGGATCATCCAAAATCTCTTGGTTTTTTAAAAGTCATGTGGAAAAAATGAATGAATAAAAATGGTGTCTATAAATAATATAGAAAATGTATAAACGAAATGGGTCATACCACAATGAATTACCAATGATTATATATGCTTTAATCACCTACTGTTTTCCCATCCACTATCCTCCATCCCCATGAGCCTAGTGTGGACCACCTGAGGGTGGATGTGGTAACAAGTCATAAGGTTGACCATCTTCTTCATCTATCCCACATCATATTCCATCTTTTACACCTTTTGTACCGGCCTCATACTCATACTATCACTTCCTCAATTGTCAATATATAGTATCTCTTTCATTTGTATGACCAGTCATGCAATATTTGGAATGATGGTCTCAATCCTTTCAATAGTATCACTGCATATCCCTAGGATAAATACAACCACTATATTTTCTCTAAACTAAATATATTATATCCGAGGACTTCCTCTAGAAATTTCACTTTCATCCATGTCCCTAACACTGACATAATTTCCCTATTCTAGATATCGTTTCTCATATTTTTCCATAATGACATCCTCCCACTATATATGAGAAACTAAGAAACTGTACCCCCTAATCCTACTCTTTAACAACAACTTATTTAAGGATTAATATTGTGTTAAAGTGGACTTTATTATTACATATAGACCCTAATAATTGTTCTAAGCACTGAATAACCGATCTAGAACCATATCCATTGAGTATATAAAAAGGTAATCAAACCTCCATGAATATTCATCAACTGTCATGTTTCTCGCATAGAGTTCCAGAATCTATTATTTACATATATCCCTGAACATAACTGTTGAGAACTCCTCTATGAAATGACACTCAATCTAGACATGTGAAAGAGTCAGCTCATCGTAATATTGGGTATCCAAACCCCAAAATCTTCATGCGGATCCTTTTTGAGGGCTCACTCCAAAAACAAAAATCAGTTCTGATAGTGTCTTATCTAGGAATAAAACTGATGTCAATAAATCAAGCTAGTCATCGGATACCAATTGGTTGAGCTTTACTCAAAATTTGAGGTGTCTCTATCACTGGATGGGATGACTAGAACCCAGCTTTCATTCTTCATTCACTGGTACCATGGGGACCAAGTACTTCTATACATGTCACATGACTGGTTAACCACAATGAGGTACAATGTGGGAAAAAGTTCTTATATTGACTCTTCATGAAGGAGGTAATCTACATCTTGATAATGAAAAATACTATCTATCATAAATCACAGATTATTCATGAAGTGAAACCATATTTACCATAGTTAATGAGTATATGTAGAGAGATGACTTAGCAAGTTCATGAAAACCCAACCAATTCTTATATGATGCATGAAATATTGACTTTTATTAAAAAAGAGTTATCATGAACTTAAATGAAAATACTATTATTAGAGTGATGTTGTGTTAATAATTTGGTTGAGGCACCCACACTAGATTGCCTTCTTGAATGGAGAACTCAAAACACATAATACAGTTTACCCAAAACCATATTAGAAACTAACAGACATAATGTACAATAGTCCTCTCTAATACCTCTCTTTCTTGAACCATCCTTATGGGATCGTTTCGTTACTCCCAAAGCCTACCTCCTACAGTCCTGGAGTTGCAGATTGTCTCAGAGTAGTTAGATCATTAACATGGGAATCCTTATCATATGTAACTATACACACACACACACACACACACACACAAACACACACACATCTCCATGACCACACCAATTATGATATGTAAAACCATAATGAAAACAATCATGAATACATCAGAATTACATATTTAGAATATATTGGGAATTAATGTAAAGTAAATAGGTCCATATAAAATCCCACCACAAATAGACTATAGAACATGTATAAAATAAGTATAGAGGTGATGGGCCAGCTATCAGAATGATATAGGAACAAACCTCATTCTATCTGATATCAAAAAGCACACTCTATTCCTAGTTTTCCTAGGTCTTATTCAAATGTATGATTTTCTATCTAATAAAAATCAAGTATGAGAAAATCATGTGTGCGATTTTGAATAAAAATAATCATTAGGATACCTTGATAACCAAAAATCATAAAAGTAGGAAATATAGTAAGCTCAAAATAGTTATCTGCGTACAAAACATATAACTAGAATATACAAATATTATCAACAAAGAAAAATAGTTTAATGGTATTCCAGAATAATAGTATATAATCTCTAGTATTCAATCCCAAATATTTCATGATGCTCTCATATAATAGAACACACTATAGAGTCTGATAACATAGATGACTTTGGTCATAGAGGTAAAACTCATTAGGACTCATCATGAGAATGATATGATGATGGTCTGATGAGAATGTGCTCCATAGATGAGGATCACTTCATGGGACTTGGGGTTATAATAGAAACTCCATCTAGATTAATCTTCTATGTATAATATTATCACATAGTAGGATTAGTCACATTTGAACTAAGAACTCTATGAAAGGAATGAATATGAATAAAGGATCTGACTTCAGGCCACACTAGGGGATTCCAACTACTCTATCCAAGAACTCATAGTGATGGGATCATAGTACATGGAGTAAGAAAATATTGGAACATACCATTAGGGATTTGATAAGTGGAATAAACCCTTATGAAACTTATCCATGATACAAAGGAAAAAAAAGGATCAATCCATGTAGAAATGAATAAATGACATGAAGTAGGGGAATGAGACATGTACCTTGACCGTAGGTCATATCTGTGTAAATGACCCATGTCAACATAGCATGCATGTGAATATAAACACCCCATGTTGGCATCCAGTGTAATCTACCTGTGTGCCAATACATGGCTCCATCCTTTGGAAATATACCCATATACCAATACATGGATTATACCCTATTAATGGTCCAACTTCCTCTATTTGTTCCATCACTGAATAAATATGATTCAGGAAGTTGATCCACTCAGAAAATGAGGTTGTCATAATTCATCATTACATGATGTGGAATGAGAAATCAGGAATCATCTTTCATCTTATTTGTTATATCAGCCTTATCATAGCATCATTGTTATATTCCAATCCTAGATCTTTTTTTGGGATCATTACAAAATGAAACATGTGAAAAATGATCTACCAATTGGGATTGGTCAAGCTGTAGGAAAAATTAAGAACACCCTTGAAATTTGATGAAAGAGGGGAGAAAATCCCAATAATTGATTTGAGGTATGAGCATAAATTTATGTTCTTATTTTTATCGCTCTACCGTGACTATAATGACCAAATAAAATATAAATTATCATAATAAAACTCCCTTAAAATATCCAAAAAGGTAATAGACTCCCGCAAAATGATCAAACCACAGATCTATATGTTCGTTGATTGATTTTTGTTCATAATTGAATTCAAAAACAGAGAGGAAATTCAAATAAAAAACCATTCATCAATTAATTTATTTCATTGATGATTAATGATTGTTATTCTTCATTGTAATAATGATCCATAAAATCTGATATGTGTTGACTGTCAAACCATTATTCCATCATGGTTCACCAGGCAATATTAACCTAGGTTATCTCTCTCTCAAGATACATTAGAGGATCCAAGGTTATGTGAAAAACCCTGGAATAATGAAATAATAGTATACTTAAAGAATAAATAATCGCATTTCAAAACATATTAAATAACAAATTTAGTCAATTGTTTTATTTATTTATGTACCTACAATGAATTTTCTATAAATAACTCGATGTAACTAATTTTATGTTGCACGTATGGTAAAACCATAACTACAATCTAAATGGTTCCATGAAATTTCAGATTCAAGAACCCTTTTCGGTGTATTTAAACATTTTTTGGAAAAAAATTCATGCATGATATCGATTATATTTAATATTTTTCAATCTTATATATCAGGCAAAAAGGTCCACAGAATCACAAGAAAAATGCACATGGTCTTGAAAATTATCTATGTAATATTACAAAATTATACACACTAAAAATGGGACATTACATTTCACAAACTATATGTAATACTACATATAATATAGAACTAATGGTGGGGAGCTACTATGTTATACATACACCCTGCCTTTGTGCCACTAAGAACCCTATCAGATATCTTGGTTTTAGGTTTTGATAAGGGAAATGTTCCCATGCAAGTGAACTGAGTTGGCCATGGTTGGTTCAGGGGTGTTGTATAAGACTTGGAGTTTGAACCACATTGGGGATTCCTCAATTATTCATTATTTTGGATTCCTTTCAAATTTTTAATTTTTATCATGACATGAAATAATGATTGTTGGTGTGTGGTTTGTACCCCACATTGGGAGTTGTTTGATTATTCATGTTAATTTATTATTGTATAATTTTTGTATTATTTATGTTGTTTTCCCCTGTAAAATAATCTGAGAAAGTGGGTATAGTCTCCCCATATGAGTTATTAGACCCTTACCTCATGTTGTCAACCATTTCCACACATGGAGGTGTGCTTCAGGTCATGTGGTGACGGGCTATGAGGACAAGATTAGTGACTATAGGGATAAGGACATTAAAAAGTGGAATCATAATGGTTTTATTATATGGTAATATTATTTAGGATTGTATATGGGAGAATAGAATATGTCAAGTCTTCACAACTAGCTCAGTAATGGGAGTATCAATCCCATGTACATGGGTTACCCCAAGTACATGGGAGACCCCTAGTACCTAGTGTGGGATGCTCTATCTGTGACATGTTTATTACATTTGAATGATATTTCAACAATAGGTAATGCACATATTTTGTGATTTTATTATTTTAGGATTTTTTACTCATTGATAAAATGTTATAAGGATGTAAATTTATATATCATTATTTCCACATAGGGAGATAGATATCATGAATCATGGTAGGGACACATGAGATGAGTGAGTGGGACATGATAGGTGGAATGCATTTTACTTTCATGAAAAATTTAATAAAAATTATATATAATAAAAATGATGGGAATGTGTAACATGGAATTTTTATTAGATAATATGGAAAGAATAGATCTTAATAAATGGGGTTTTATTAGTTAAAATGTTTGTTTTAGTGAAATTGGAAATGTGGATAAAATAAAGGATTTACATTGTGAGGGCATAAATGGTTTTTAGAAGGTGTCTAGTAAAATACCATGACTCTATAAGATGTATTTCCCTTATTTATACATGTCTTGTGATATGTATGGTTGATGGTAGGGTTTGGGATGTGATTATGATCTTTAGGATAATGTGTACGAATGGATTCATAGGGATAATATAGATCAATTTTTTTTTGATGTGAAAAATATTTATATTATGTGTACTAAACCTTATTTTATTAATGGTAGGTAAATGTTTCCATTAAAGAGTGTTTCATAAGGTCCATAAATGGATGTAGCTAAAAATGCACCCCTAGTATCAGTGAAATAAGAAATTGTGATATAGTGTAATATATAAGATAAACATTATGATTACATATCTTATTTTATATTGATAATGGAATGGGACCCAAGGTAGGTAGTACCTAATATGTCTGAGATAGCATTATATTTTCAGTTGTAACAACCTCTGATCATCGCCAGAGTGGGGGGAGGGGGAAGAGGTATTGAGTTATGAATTGAGTGCATCAAGAAGATTATTGATCATTTAGAGAATCCATATCAAAAGTGAGTAATCTTGAATAATTATTTGTTTCACGTTCAGATAAATAATTGATGGTACATTTTTGCTCATATAGAACTTTATGATGAAATTCAATAGAAATATTTTCTGGAAAATTTTCTGGAAAATTACTATATGCAATCCTTGTGGCTGGAAAATGATATTGAGTTTTGAGTTTTACTAAAGGCTCCATGTCAGTGATGGATTATTATTGGAATCTCACTGCCTTATGACAATTTATTATGGGGACTTCAGGTTTTTGGAATATGGTACTCGTTTGGTAGGCTGATGGTGTGGCATCTTTGGGAATGAACATTTTATTTGGGAGATTACATTAGGGTAGAAGTGTGAAGTGTATTCATAATAATGTATCATCATCTCATGGTTAGGTCAGGTGTTCTGTTATCTGTATGGTAAGTCAGAGCGCAAGTGTAGCCTTTTTCCCTAAACACTAGTTGAGTGATGGTTATATAGAATGGTGGGGAACATGTAGAGGTTCTATATGAACCCTCATCAGTTTTTTATGTATTGAGGTATGGAATAAATGATTAGTGTAGGAAGTTGTTAGTTACACCATATCAGAAGGCATTTGATGTTTTATAGACTATACCGGTCGGGGTAGTGGATGTGGTACTCCAGTGAGAGAGAATCTATACAAGTATAGTTGTGAATTTCATGTTACTCATGCCAAATCCCTGGGTACATGGGTAGGAAATATTTACATAGTTCATTCTACACTTAGAGGGGCTAGGCTAGACCATCGATTGTACACGTTATGATCACTATTTCTTCCACTATTGGCAGTGAATTAATTGATTCATGCAATACAAATTATTATATCTATTATATGTTTGTAGTTGTGTTGGGAATAGTAGTAGAAAATTTGTTTTGAATTATTTCTTTTGATACTCCATTAGGGGTGAGAGTAGAGGATACATGGAAATTTTGGGGTTCTCACTGGAGGTTGGGATGCACAGTTTTTAATAGGACTTATTCGTCATCAATATTTCTGGTTTTGACATTATTTTGGGAATGTATTTTCTTGAATTTTACCAAGACCATATTGGTTATTACCATCATTGGGAAATATTCAAAAAACATGATGGAGACACCTATGTCTATGGAGGTGAATGCAATGTCAAGGCGAGTCATGCAATGACAATGTTTTCAAGGTTATGTGACCTCATAGCCTAAGTAAATTTTCTTTTGAATGACAATGAAGGTGTAAATGATATTTTCTAAGCTCATATGGTAGATCAATATTGTTATGCGTTAATTAAGTTCATACATCCAAGAGAGATTTAAATTTAATCGTAGAATTTTTTTGGTATCATACCCATTTTCCATTTTTTCATATAAAATTTTATTTGCAGATCATCAAGAACACGATAATCACATAGTGGAAATAGAGAATAAGTATTTCATTCATTAATGTATTTCTCCTTGGGGATTATTAGTTTTATTTACCATGAATGATTATGCATCCTTGTGGAATTTTTTTGGTTATTGAATGATGAATCTGATGATCGTTATGAATTAATAGCCTCATACTCAAATTTATGATGGGTTAGACGAGCTGAGGGTTCATCAATGTTTTCACAAATTTGTCTAAAAATTATGGTATCCTCAACTAATGATAAAGACATATGATATACAATGTATGTAATTTATGAGTATGTGTGGACTTTATGAATTTCTCATGATGATGTTCGGGTTGAACTATGTACCAACATGGCTAATGGCTCTGATGTACCGAATTTTTAATCCTTATCTAGAGAAATTTGTAGTGGACTTTTTTGGGGACCCCATGGTGCACTCTAAAACCCATGATGATCATTACAATCCTATTGTCATCGTAATGAGTACAATAAGTTAAAATTTTCTATATACCAAACTATAATAGTGTCACTTTTATATTGATAGGGTTAATTTCATTGGTCACATAATTTCTGAGGATGGTGTGTTAGTTGACTGGGAGAATGGTTAAAAAATTGTGTATTTGGAGAAGATAAATAATATATATGATGTCTATTTTTATCTAGGATTAGTTGGATATTTACATAGGTTCCTTAAATACATTTCCAATTTTAAATCACCACATTTAGGCATGGATAATAATTAAATAATGTTTTCTGTATCTGAATAATGTGATAATTCATACCAAGAGTTAAAGATATGGTAGGCTAGAAAACTAATCCAGATATTACATGAGATTGGTATGATGTATTCCATGTTTTGGGATGCGTCTGGTTTTGGAATGGGAGAAATGTTTATGAAGCATAATTGGGTTCTTTCTTATGCTCCACATTACTATAGGAATCATGAAATAAGTTAACCTACACATGATCTTTAAATAAACATTGTGTTTTATAGTCAAATTGATGTCCATTTTAATTGTTGTGATAATTATTTACTATGTATATTGACTATAAAAGTCTTATTTCAACCTTCACATAATGTGATATGATGTATTGGCAGCGAATATGGGTTTTTTACCTAAAATAGATAAATATGAAGTTGTTTTGTTAACATAGAAATGGTAATATTGTTGAATTTCCTTGAATTGGTAAACATAATATTAGGAATGTTCATAAATCTAGTTTAGAGTGGAAGATGATGGAGTTCTTTAGTGATATGCATCTAGAGCTGCAAGATTGACCCAGGAAGATGACCATAACATTCATTGAATATACATCCATTATTTCGATCCAGTATGGGACATTCATCATGAGTATTCAAAGTGTTTTTCTATGATAGAAAACCTTAATGGTGTGTTGTTGCCTTCCTGTTGGATTGTTGGTGATGATATAATATGGTTGTTCTTGTGTCTGTGTGGTTTTACTGGTATGTATACACGAAGAGTCGATGTCTATGTTTCATGCATCAAAGTGGGTAGTGCATCCTGGTTTGATAAAAACATTTCATTGTCTTTGTCAGAATTCGTGTAGGCTTCTGTTCAGGAAATTGGATATAGGGTTTTTGGCGAGATACCGTACATGTCATCAAGTGAAGACTGATCATTATTGGTTGGGTGGTTTATAATAGTCATTTTACATTCCAAAATATAAATTGGATGTTGTAAATTTAGATTCAAAATTGGGGAATTTGAGGATGCCTCAGAAGATTGATGCAATATGGGTGGTTGTTGATGCTTTGACTAAGGTGTCTCATTTCCTTCTGATTTAAGAGAATTTTTTGGAATATTTTTTGGGTGATATTTTTGTTTATTAAATATTAAATTTTCATAGAGTAATGATAAATATATTTATGGATAATGATCCATTATTCAGATCACAGTTATGGATGATTTTTCATAAGGCTCTTAGTACCAAAGAGTGCTTCAATATATATTTTTACCAATAGACAAACCCGTTGTCAAAGCATACCATTCGGATATTGGAGGACACGTTGAGGTTTTTGGCCTTGAATATTTGTGAATCATGGGTAAACCATTTGGAAAATATTGATATTTGATAAAATTAATGTTACTGGCTATAAATCGTCTGGAATAATTTGAGGAACTTTATGATAGATTTTATAGATCTCCATTGTGTATGATGAAGGTTGGCTAATAAGAGTTTTTTAAACTAAGTCTTGTGAAGGAGATGTCATAGTAGGTTTAGTTGAAATAGACGTGGATGGAAATTGATCAACATAAGAAGAATTCATAAGAAGGATGGAAGTGTCGACATATTTATTGTCGGGTTGGTAGTCATGTGTTAATTTAGGTTTCACCATGGTTGGGTCCCTGTAAGATTTGAAAAAATGGTATGATAGAACCTATGTACCTGGGACCATTGAATATTTTTTAAAGGATCATAGTAGTGGGTTACTGACTTGATATTTAATAGTTATAATGTGGTATGCATGATGTTTTTCATTGGTCCGAGTTTCAATTCCATAACCATGAATCAATATAGTGTTTTGATGGGGATGATGTTGATCATTGGATAATGCATCCATTTAAGAAAATATGGATTGTATTGTGGATTTTAGTGTGAACATATTTCTAGGAGATACAATGTCGTTGATTTGAGTTATATGGAATTATGGTAACATATAAGTAGAATATTAAGGAAAGGAGTCAGATTTGTAGGACAAGTGGCATGATCTTTTTCCTGGGAATCTCAATAATACTCAAGAAGAGAAGTTTGAAGATGAGCTATTATATGGGGGGATTATGTAAGATTATTTATATTGATGAAGTATATTCATGTATAATTGTTTTACTACCTACCTAATTTTGGAAGCTAAAATTACTCATAGGATAATGATGTAAGACTTTGGGGTGTTCTACCTGTAAGGGAAAAGAATTGAAGGAAATATAGTACAACCTATACTAGGAACACAATTGGTGCTCTATCATGTAAAACATGAATATTTAATAAAATAAACAATTCTAGAATGGAAAGAATCATTTCACATGGTTAGAATAGGGTTTTCAAACCAGGTGTCCTCCTCAGGAAATCCATGTGAACTTGGATTGGGGTGTTCAACACATTTTGTGAATAGATTGAAAAACTATGGGAAGCTCCCAATGTAACCATGAAACCACACCCCAGAACAGTTTATGAAAACCAACATATGCATGGATTAGAAGAAGCTTCAACAAAACCATTTACTCCATATAAAATAGGATAATTACTAAATTCCACCCATGGGAATTTTATATCATTACATGATTACCCACCCATTATTCTCCTCTCAAACATACAAAAGAACTAATGCTCTAAAATATTCTATGGTGTGGTTATCATTTGATTTTTTACTATTTAGATGTCCATTTGTTGTGAATCAATGATTCAGGGGAGTCTAATCCCACCCTTAATTCTCTTTTCTGGATTATGGAATGTAGTATGTGTTATGTTCTTCTAAATCCCTAAACCCCCTTTTCCTAGAAGAATCTAGGTTTGGGATTAAAAGGATTATTTAATATTTATTTTAAGACTATGGTTAAGGGATCAGTAATCAACATATTTAATGTAGTTGGTTTACATGTTATATCTAATTGTTATTGTGTTGTTTTGTGCAATTTTTGGTGGCATTCACTGTAATTAAATGTTGTTATTTTGGTTATTTGGATGAGATTTGGTAAAATGGGTATCTAAATGACGAATTGATTCTCTCAAAATCCATATGGGATGTGTCATTGTTGAATAGAATTATTTAGTGCCACCCATGGGGTACATAGAAATTTTATAACAAAGAAATTTGGGATGTTAGTGGTATAATTTATATGTGAAAATATAAATCTTATTATGAACATAATGATATGGTTAACTGATTTGAAAAATGAATAATTGAAGTCATTAATAGGTCTGATAATCGCATGAGGGATTTTTTTGGCATGGCACAAAAATGGGATAATTTGGTTAATAATGATTGGTTCAAGTGGTCTATTAATTATATAATGAATGAATAAGAGGGTTTATGTATAATGAATGATGATATTTTTAATTTGGTAATATCTTGATAATTGAAAAATATTATTAATGGGATTTCACATATTTTTTTATGTATTTTGATTATTATGTGTAATTATTTAGTATGACTTGTGATATGGTATGTATGTTGTGATTGTATTAATACTCATGTGAAAATGGTTTTGTAGAGAGGGGGATTCATTTTACATTCTACACACATAGGTCATGCTAGTATGAGGCTCTAAAATCAACCCTTTAATGCATGTTTTTGGGAAGTGTGCAGAGCTATATTCCCATAATAGTTTCATTTGCTGAACACACACAAACTGAAGTGTCAAGGTGAGTGTGGCATTTTATTTTATTAATTATTAACCATAGTGAGATAATTACTTTACTATTTCTCTTATCCATAGTGTTTTTTTGGCTTAAACCCATGTGTAAATGATTTAAATTCATAACCAATGGAGCATGTCATGAAAATTAATTATAAAATTTAGTGAGCTTAAGTGATGAAAATGGTAATGAGGATAGAAATGGTTAAAGTGAATGTTGTTAACTAATGGAAACTGAGTTTTATTTTTCTTGAATTATTATTTATTTAATAGTTTCATGCGCTATCAGTTATACAATATATTTTTTAGAAGTCATTGGTGGTGGCCTGATGATCAGTCGTCAATCATATTGTGGGCGTTATTGAGTAACATATAATATTTCATTATTGCATGTCTTGATAAGGTCAAGGGCCCAATTATTGGGAATTGATTCAGGCTAGGACATCTATTAATGACGTTCTAGACATATAGTAATGACCATTTTTTGGGATCCTATAGCTTGTATATATTTTAGGATTCATTCACATGATGAATGGTTTTCTTGAAATGACATAATTATTATTGGTTTATGGGATGTACTATCTTTTTGAAGATTTTTTAATTTAGATCTTCATTGGTTATTGAATAGTATTTCTACTATTTATATTGTTTTCTATCATGACATACTATGGAAAATAGGGTATAATGTCCCGAAATGAATTCTTATACCGTCACCTATTGTCGATGACCACTAGTATATGTCGACCGGTGCATGAGGTCATGTGGCCAGCCTACTCGAAGCACCAATTCAGGGCCTTCCAGTTATCAGATGTTACACATACAAATAAGCATAGAAAAATATATGTAATGTCTACCCATCAAGAAATTCATAATATGCTAGGCATCATCTAATCAACAGTTTATCTTATTCACACATCGACTAACCTCCAACGTGATTTCTTATTCAGGGATGGGTTAACCACCAATGTACACTATTCTCCAGCCATGGGCTAACAATATAGCTTCCCTATTGTATTATATTGTGAAGTCCAAAATTTTACATTCTATTTGTGATTTGGATATCCTCATGCGTACCCTCACAACGCATAGAATAAAAATTATTACCCGATGAATTGGAGTGAAATATAGGTCTTACTAGTTACATAAAGAAAAAAAAATGAGTCTCAGAATATTATTAAATGATAATCATATTAGGACCCATGAAAATATATTGTTTTCAAATAAAACTCATCGTATCCTAGAATATAGAATCATATAAATTTTATTAAATTTCTTATCATTTCATTATAGCATAACCCAAGGTAAATTAATCAGGCATCTTAACAATTTAATCATTATATAACATGGGGAAAATAAATGAGTTTTATACACATTATATGTTACGGGAAATATTAATAAAGTGATAATATTATCATAACTATTTTAATGAATGATTTGTATCATTTGAAAAAATAATAAATGAAAAAATATTTTGAAATATCACCTAGAACATTTATTTTGAAAAAAACAATACACTTTAAAAATAAAATTTTAAAAAAAAATCATAAAACATTATCAAAAACCAAATGCATGAAAGTATTATCCTTATTAGATAATGGAATATAATTGGATAATTTTAAAAAATTCTTGAGGAAAAATTCTTTTCTAATGTTTAAAATAAATGTTTAAAACATAAAACATTTTTGAAATCTTTTCATTGAAAATAATATTAGAAATTAAAAACATAATATATAAAATATAATTTAAGACATATAGGGAAGAAAATAACCATTATTATTTTATATTGTCTATTTAATATATAAATTTATTCATGATAATATTTTTATAGAACATTGATATGAACGAAAAAGAGTTTCTAACTGAAGTGAAAAATAATTATTGAATTTTCCTTAGACATTTTGTTTTGGTATATTGAGTAAATAAATATAAGGAAATTATAAAGAAAAAATTTATTATTTGAACATAATACGCGATAATAATATAAATTATAAATTTTGTGAGATAAAACCACATATTTTATCATCACAAGAATAATCATATATAATCCTGATAAACAATCGGATTGTGTCGTAAAACACATACATCTTTGGAATCTTTTGAAGCATAAATCCAATGATAGTATAACATCCAATGAATATTTTAGATAGCATGTGTGGATGTATATTAATGATGTATAATATTATAAGGTATTTTTATTCACCTAATAAAGAATTATAGGTGAATAAAATAACATATTTCATAATGAGGGAAAAATGAAGAAAAAATCCATTTTCACATTAGTTTTTTTGAATCACAATACCCATGAAAGAGATGCACTCAAAACATATATAAATAAATATTATTTACTTTAAAATAATCATTATAAATATTTATTGTAATTATATAAAACATATAGTATAAACATGTGGTGGTTTTAAAAATTCCACAATAATAATAAATGTGGATGGAAACCCCTTATTGTACGTCCCAACAATCAATGTAAATGTTTTCTCATCCTGTATAATAAATATATGTTTATTATACATATATTAAAGTATCATTGTATCATGTATAAAAAATATATGATTTAAATAAAAACATTATTAAATATTTATAATCAATTTCTTGTTAAAAGCATATTTAGGGTAATAAGATATTTATTTTTCTTGTCTATTTTTGTTTTGTATTATCTGTCATTTAAATTTGATCATCGTTCCATCCTTTTAGGAATTGAAACCATGGTGTAATCATCATATATACTCATTACATATTTATTTTTATTATTCCAATACACTTATCAATTGTAAATGAATTACAACATTGATATAGATAATTTTATTTTTGTACATATGATGAAGATTTAAATTTTCAAAATGGATCGAAGGAAAACTTGTTAAATTTATTTCAACCCTAAAGAATCATTATATATATATATATGTTATATATATATCATATATATATCATACATATATATATACGTCACATATATATCTGTTATATATATATCATATATATATTTATATTAATATATTATGTCTTTATTATAATCCTAGTAATACTGAAATTAAAAACACATCACACTAGTTTACGAGGTGATGGTCCTCATTCAAACAAGTGAAATAATTTTTATCATATGTGATAGAAGGTATGATGTTGGATTTGGTATTATATTTCCACAATAAATTTTCAGTTAGAAATATATCATATATTAAGTAATTTTATCATAATTACCTTCAATTTAAAGCGAATTTGAGGAACAAATCTAAACTCGTCGTGAGGCTGTAGACAACCATATGGATGAGAGACATTATCATAACCCCAAAAGAATAGAAATCATTAATTTCATATGTGATATAATAATAATATAATTATAATAATTATAAAATTATCATATATATATATATATACACTATCAATCCATCATTTTAACAATCTTAGATAATTTTTTATACAGAAAAACTACATGGGTTTGCACGATAGTAGTAATTAATACAGAATAAAAACATATTTTTTATTATTATAGGGAAAATGAGATTGATATTTATTTGATTAAATATATTTATTATATTTTACATCATTCATTTTTTACAAGTGAGATCATATCATTTAAAATTATTAACATAGATGTGTCAGAAAATATGGCTATCAAGGAGAAACTTTTCAAAATTTTAAAACATTTTAACAAAAAAATAAAAAATAAAATTTATTCAAATGAAATAGATTAGATAAATAAGGTTATAAATTATCTATGGTTCCTTTTTAATCAATTTTAATTCAGTTACTATTTTTATAAATGATTTTAAATATTTGATTACTCATTAAAAACGTTTAATTTCACAATTTATAAAAAACCACACTTCTTAGAAAATCGTAAAAAATTAAACTAATATATCATTAACAAGATGATTTCAAAAAAAAAATTCATTAAAAAAACATAAATATATTTCAAAAAATAAACCTTTAAATTAATTTTTAAAAATGTGAATAAATAATTTTTTTAAATATATAATTATTCAAAGAATAATTCGTTATTTGATTTTTTATAATTTTTAATTAATTTATCATCTTATAATTTCCTTTTCAATTATTAATCAAAAAATTTTCATAATTTTATTAATCTTATCTAGTCACTTCATTCCAATAGAAATATGATAACATTCATATTAAAATTTTCTATTATTTGTGTATTGTTTTATGGTAAAACATGGACAAAAAAATGACACAAGCTTACAAAAAACTAATTGTTGCGTGTAATAAATTATAATCTCAGTGTTTCATGAGATGAAAAAAACATGTGGTTTCTTATAATGAATGTTATCCAATAAATTATACTAAAATGCTAAAATATTTAATTAAATATTACGGTGTAACATATATTTCATTATTCTATATATATTTCTAATTTAATTCAATGTTATTTTTAGTTAGGATTCATGAAGACAAAATCCACATTGAGCTTATTTTAGAGAATTTGTTTTTGGAAAAGAGTGCTATATTAACAACAAGATTAACTATTTATAGTACAATTCTTGTACATTATTCAAATATTTATTTAACTAATAATATATAACATCACATGTAATTTCATTTATCTATAAATATAATATGGAAAATTATTTCAAAATTATTGTAGATGGTTAAATAAACCAAAAAAAATTATAATTAATTTAGAAATATGAAATGATTCTCTTAGAATTTAATTATTATAAAATAATGATGATCATATACATCTATTATTAATTTAATATACCATAATTTATAATATTTTTATTAGGTTTATAATTGATGCGTTCCTATTACATTTAAAAATGAAATCCTTTTCCTCCTAGTATGATCATCTTAGACATTGAATTTTCCCTGATTACAAAGTGTTAATATTAATAAAATAATTCATATATTATCTTTTCAAAATATATAATATATTAAAAATATATTATTATTTTATGAAAACATTTCATAGAAACAAAAATTAATGGTAGTGATGGAAAACAATATATTAATTTAATAGTGTCCATCCAAATAATGGCAATGTTTTCATTTTTTGAATGATTGGAGGAAGTATATGTAATAGTTGTAACATATAATATAAAATGATGTATTATTACCAATTCATCTGTAATATATATATATATATATATATTTGGTGTTTTCTATTATGATTTTGGATGTGAAAGTTCCATAATATAATGTTTGAGGTTTGGTAATATTCATGTCTGGAATTTGAATCTACTCATGAAGAATTATTTGAAAATTCAATAATTGAAGAACTCTTAAGATAGAAATGATTAAATAATGTTTAATTAGGATATATACTATGAAAAATGTTAATATTTTAACCTTAATTTATAATTATCTATGTGACATGATGTCTGTAGAATTGACATCTAATTTTAGGTGAAATGTGTGGTCTTTTCCTTAGTAACAAAATTTATGTATGGGATAAAGATGTAATCACATGGTAGATATATGAGTTACGTAATTAAATATTGATAGGAATTATATTTTTTAATTTATAACTAATATAGGTAATTTTACATTGTTTATTGTTTATTTCTTCTTATTAATGTTTAATAGAAATTTTGTTACATTTTTTTACTGTTGTAATTTTTTTTATTAAAATTCACATTTGTAGTTAATAAAAAAGTTATATAATGAGACATCAAGGATAATTTCAAAAAGGATAATAAAAATATGATCTCCATTTATTGTATATAAATTTCAAAATATGTTATGATTATCTTTTAAATTAGTAAATAATATATTAACGAATACTATTTTGTAGATAAATTACATTTTAATAATTGACAATTTTTATAGTTTTTTCTTGTAAATAAATAATTATATGCGTATAAATCTAATTTTTTTATATAAACACGAAATTTAATTAATTTTTTATATAAAAATGTTTTATTTATTAGGATAAAAGTCCCACAACTATGTTAATATTAATTTATTTAATATTTCCATTTTACTTTTACTTTAAAATTAACATTAAAAATTGTAACATAATTTTATAAAAAGAATTAAAATAAATGTACTACATAATTTGATCATGGTGATAAATAATATGAAATATATTTTATCATAATAAAATTCGTGATATTTCATGAATAATTGTTTCATAAATTTCAAATTTATATTAAAAAATTATTTTATTGGGTAATGATTAAATTTATGAGACATAATTTTTTTTTTCATATTATACCATTGAATTATATTATAAATTATATAAAAATCTAAGATATTATGAAAAAACTATTATTTCATTATATTAAATTTCTAAAATATTTTTTATGAATTCATATTTGTTTAACCAAAAATGAAATTATTTTCTAAATGCATTATTATTATTATTAATTCATTAAATTACATTTTATATAAAATATATATCTAATAAATGTCATTATATGTATATATATGAAAATTTATAATATATAAGATAATTTCCAATTTTAATACAACATATCTTTTTGGTTATCCACATAGCACAATGATTCCCCCTTGCTTAATCAATTGTTGTGGCTAATGTTGTTTTCCCCCATGGATATTTATTAACAGAAAATAAAATATCTAGAAACTATTTCTATCCACCAAACATGATACTCACATACTTTTAAGTCCAAATGATGATATACACTATTAGAACAGTGCCACGTAAATTATTATTGTTTTAAAATCTACTATATTTTCCACAGTATAAATCTTCTTAGTATACACACTTTTCCCCCAATAAATTTTGAGTTTTTTACTATACCCCTATGTGATTAAGATTGAAATAAAAATATGGATTCATTATAAAATTATCAAAAAACTTTTTATCCTAAAATAATAGAATATTATCTTATATATTCCAGATATCCTCTATTAAATATATATTAAAAAATAACAAATTTTCTCCCATTGTAGCTTCAATATACTCCTCCTAATACATGGATAATGAAAAATTGATTATACCTTTTTTAACATAATCACATTTCATAATATATCATCTATAGTTTAAATGATGTATTTTTGGTTCCTCTTCACTATATTACAATTAAACCAAATTGGTTTCATTATGTACATACTATCTATTATATCTAAATTTAAAATGTATAGTTAATTAAAAAGAATAAGAGCATTAGGATCCCCCTACTAATTCACATGGTATATAATATATCTTATTACTCTCTTTTTTTGACTCATAATAATTAATAACATGATAAAAGGATGATAGGGGTAGATATTGGCCCATATTATTTCAGGATAATTCCATTCACGAATTTACCTATGTTATTCCTCCATGAGAACAATATATTATAATTATTTATTTATTTATATATATTTAAATCTTCATCCAATAACATTTATTTAATTTTATTATTTTATTCATATGAAACTCACATGAAAGATATATATTTACATCCTAGATCTAATCATTGTTGGGTCTTATAACAAATATATAATCCTTATAGAATAGCAGAGTGTAAACATATATATCATAAAAACCCAAAATATATATATAAAACAATATGAATGAAAAATTTTAAGTACAAGTCTCATAATATAGTAAACAAGAAACATATAACATGATATTTATTCCTTCTTGATACTATATAAATATTTTATCAACCTACAACCCATGTTATATTATCTTTCTTCTAAAAAACCATATAAATGAAATTTGTTTTTTTCATTATGATGATAATTATGGATTATATATATTATATAATATATTATCAATAAATGAAATTATTATTTATCAAAAATTTCCATAACTACCTGAAATGTAATTATTTTGGAAAAAAATTGTTTTAATTTTTTTTTTACTTTTTTGATATGCATATTTTTTGACCCCCGAAACCCCATCATATAATTCCACATGGTCTTTTATGTCATTATTAATTTTAAAAACTCATTTTTTTCTAATTTCATTTTCTTTTAATGGGAAAAAACAGTACATATGACTTGTTCTTATGTATGGCATTGAGTTCCTTTTCCATCACTAATGTTGATTACGACATGTCATGAATATGGGTTACCTCCAATAATGAATATGGGTAACCTTCCTTCATCAATAATCACCATGTAATATACATCCTAGTGATATAGTATGACATCCATTTTGGGAACCATTTTCCTTGGGATGACCATCACTATGAGAAGAAACTAATTTATGATCATAATTGTTTAGAAATACCATAGCGAATGTTTATTTATTTATTTTATCCTTCATATACCTTTAATATTATTTTTTGTATTATATATCTCCAAATATCAATTGATCTTATTTTTAACCCTCTCTTATTTTAATATTATATATTGGATAATAGAATGTTTTTATAGTAGGACACAACAAACAATAAGACTTCCCAAAAATAGTTTACGTCATGATAAATAATATTCTGGATCTCAAATATATCATTCGTCATTATTTTTCATTAAAAATTGTATATACATGATATACAAAATTATACAACTGAGAATAGTTCGTTAGATTTCTATTCTATATATCCATTGATCTTTTTATATAAATAACTATTGAATGATATATATTTATTTCATAATAATAAATTTTCAGTACTTCCCAAAATGACACGGTAAATGTTTTAGTTATTATAATTGTTGTTTTATTTCCAAATATGGTTTTTTCAAAACCATCATCACTCCATTTCACAGAGGAGATGATTCCATTGTGAAATGTACCAGACTTCCTACTTATTAATATAATATATCGAAATTATGACATATATATTATTTACTATATATAGTCCTTAAAATCATGATATTATTTACTTGTTATATATCATATGGTGATATTAATGTTTTGATGACATTAGAACGTTATCTCTCCAATTGATTTGGTACTCCAAACATATATTGAAATAATCATCGATGAATGTTAAAAAATAATTTTTTCTATATAGAGATATAACTAGTTCTTCTGGAACATCAGAATGAATCAACACTATGATCTATTTTTCGATTTTTTTTGGAAATAAATAATTATACTTCGGTTTATTACTCAAAAGACATTACTTATAAAATGTTATTTAGAAAATTGTATTCTCAACAAATAACTTTTTATCAGAAATAATTTTTTTGTAATGACCCCATAATTTAATGTGTATTCTACTTTAATAAATAATTTATTAAAATTTTTATCTCACATTATAAAAATGACAAAAATTAATAAATTAATATATTTTTATACTATATATAATCTTGAAATCATATGCATTAAATTAGATGGAATAAATTGATGTTACCATATCTAAAATTAATTAAATAAGGCATGAAGGAATTACATCTTGTAGAAGCATTTTTATCATATGATTCCAATTAATCTAATAATGTAAGGGTGGAATTTTACGTATAGTTCTCTCAAGACCATATCCAAACCAAAATATGGAAATTTGGGATTCTAATAAATCATTTTTGGGATATTATTTATCATGTAAAACACACCATGAAATCCATGAATGTTGAATCACACCACCTGTGACTGCCTATAACACATTTGTTTCCCCATATATCAAATTAGAATGTTATAATAAAGTTTTTAAGTATAAATTAGTCTGATATAAACATGTAATTATAATAATTAGAATTAAATATATGTATCAATTTAAAATACTATTTATGTGTAAAATTGTTTTCCATTGTTATGTGTTACTATATTCAAATAAACATATTTCACATTTTGATATGAAATTATTTTTCTATAAAATAATTTTACAATTAATCGAATAGATATTTCTTGAAATATGAATAAATTCTAATTAATAAAAAATAACAACCTTTTCTAAAAATTGTTATGATCACCAAAAATAGTTTTAATATAAAAAACATATTTTTAATTTTATAATTTTAATTTAATTAAATGATCATCATATTGGAATTCGTAACATCAAAATGTAGATAGATAGATTTTTTATATTTATAAAAAATATAGTCATTTTATGTGAAGACATAAAAATGAAAAAATTTAATACATTAACTTCATGGAGAAATCGATGTGTCTGAATCCATCATGAAATAAAAATATATTTAAAAAATATAATAAATATTTAAAAAATTAAACATTAATTATATGAAACCAAGTAATAAAATTTTATGTAATTAAGTAATATTTTATGAGATATGGTTTTCTTATGTTTTTTGTAATATTAATGCGTTGGAAAATAAGATTTTGCGAATTATTTTAACATTTAATAAACCTTATTTGAACAACAATATCATTTTAAATATAATTATAATAAAAAACATTGACAATTATTTCAATATAAATACCATATGATTAAAAATACACTTGTCATTAAATTGGGGTTTAAACATACGTTTCGATAACATTAAGATTACATTTTCCACACCTAAATGTTAATTTTATTAAAATGATTCTTGTAGTTGAGATAATAATTTTAATATTATAAAATATTGACAATATTATTTTTAGATGTAAAATTAATATATATTTGTATAAATTTTAATTACCAATATAATGGTTAGGAAATAATTTTAAAATTAATTTTTATAATATCACATAAATTATTTAAAATCAATTAATAATACATTAAATAATAAATCTAAAAATATTTATAATAATGTGAATAAATATATTCAAAATATTTTTGTTAGTCATCAATACTAAACAATATTAAGAATCCATAATAGTCAAAAATTTCATTCTTATACTAAAATAGTGTTCGTATTCATTACATTTTATAATTTAGATATTAATTTGAAAATATTTATAAATTTAATAAGATTATGTGGAGGAAACTTTTCTATATAGAATACACAAATTTAGTTATATGGGATATTATAAATTGTTTGAATGATAAAATAGCTTACTAAAACCATGTTACCAATCACAAATATAAAAATGTAAAATATAAAAATGTAATGGTAAAACCTAAATGATATGTTTTACACATGTTTTAAAGGTATTTATTTAATATATATCCATCAAAATAGAAAAATATGTTTTAGAGACATTTGATACACCACTTCCTGGAAGGAATGGGTAATGGCGGGAGCAGACCGGAGGGCCTCTGATGCTTCGCTTTCTCCTACAGGCATGTGTAGCATCTCGAAATAAAGTCTTCTTTGTCTCGTCTCATACCAAGCCACCAGAACTGCTGACAGATATCACAATACATCTTGGAGGCACTTGGATGGACAGACCACTGAGACTGGTGGCTATCCTCCATAACCACCTTTGGTAGAGATAACAGCTCTACTGAATAGCCCTTGAAGAAAAATAATCCCTCATGAGATGACAGCCAATCAGAGGATGTATCCCCACCTAGATGAAACAGCTTTGACTGGAGAAAAGGCTCATTACTTCGCTGTTCTCGCCGAATCAACTCCAACTGAGATGGAGTCAACTAGACACTCACCCAGGATGCCCCTCCAATGTGTTCCCTGGTCCCCACATGCATCTGAGAAAAGAGCCCCATAAAAGTCGACTCATCACTGCAATTTCTCAATGCATGAACTGGAACTCTTTGGCTCAAAGAATCAGCCACCACATTACCCTTTCCTGGGGTATAGAAAATATCAAAGTCGCCCCCCTTCAAGTACTCGACCCAATGATGCTGCCTCAAGTTGAGGTCCTTATACGAGAAGATATAGGCTAAGATTTTGTGATCAGAGTAGACAAAAAACTTTTCCCCAAATGGGTAGTGACACCAATTCTTCAAAGCATGCATCACCGTTTCCAAATCCATGTCATGGGTCGGGTAGTTCTTTTCATATGTTCGGAGTTGGAGAGAGCCATATGCCACTACGTGATCATCCTGCATAAGCATAGAGCCATGACCCATACCTGAAGCATCATAATAGACCACATATCCCTTTCCAGCCTCTCGAAGAGTCAGCATGGGGGGTGATAGTCAACCACCTCTACATCTCCTCAAATTATCCATGACATTATGGACCCCATTCAAATTTCACCCCATTCCGGGAGAGCATGGTCATCGGTGAAGCATGATGAGAGAAATCCCGAATGAATTGCTTGTAATAACCATACAGGCCATGGAAAATCCAGATCTCGAACACATTATTCTATTTCTCCCATGACATAACAACCCTAATCATCTCGATGTCCACTGAAGCCCTTAATCAGAGATAGAATTCCAATGAAATTTCACTTCCCTGATATAAAAAGTGCACTTTGACTACATTACATAGAGGTGGTGATCCAACAAAGTGCCTAAGACGATCCTCAAGTGATGTTCGTGTTCCTCCATATTAACAGATTATACAAGAATGACATCCCCAAACACCAAAACGATGGAATCGAGATACTGATGGAACACCCTGTACATGAGTAACATAAAGACTTCTGTAGAATTGGTCAATCCGAATGGGATTACCAAAATACTCAAAGTGGTTATACCTTCCTCGGAAGGTTATCTTAGGGATATCTAACTCCTACAACCTAAGCTGGTGATAACCTGAATTCAATTATATTTTTGAGAACCAAATTTACCCCTTCAACTGACCGAACAAATAATCAATTTTATGAGAAGAGTATTTGATCTTAATTGTTGTCTTATTCAGCTTCCGGTAGTAAATTCACAACCGGAGGGATTTGTTAGACTTTTTCACGAACAACACAGGAGCGACCCAAGGAGAGATTCTTGGGTGAATTAATCCTTTGGTTTCTATGTCGTATAGTTGAATCATTAATTCCCCTATCTTGGTGGGGGATATGAGATACAGGGGAAGAGATATCAACTATTTTCCCGGAACTAGATCAATCAAAAACTCCACATCCCGCTCTAGGGGAAAACCTGATAAATCATCCTCGAATACCTCTGGAAACTCATTCACTACATGCGGTAGTGAACCTACAGGTGAAATAACATCAACCTCAATCATGAACAACAATAACTAGAAGTTAATACTTCCAAATTATAGGAGTGGAGGTCCTGAACGACCTGACCGAGGATCCCATTCACCCCGAAAAATAGGACGACTCCCATAAGGTGCTGTGAAACTCACTCACCGCATGTAGCAATCTATGTGTTCAAGGAAGTGTACTAGAAAATCCTTTCCAAGTATGACATCAAAAATATCCATGTCTATGACCAAGAGGTCCAACTTCATCTCGACCCCTGACACGGAAAGCGCACACGATGGGCACCTAAGACCCTGCTCCTTTTTCTTTCCCAATGGCATCACCAACTTCATCGCAAATGACAACTACTCAGTTGATAAATTCAGTATGTCCACACAATAGGCAGAAATGAATGAATCTAACTCACGAGTATCAAAAAGAGCAACAACTATAGAAGATGTGATCAGAACGGTACCTCAAACTATCGATGACCCACTTCTGATCCGACTGGTACCTGATCCACTGCACAGAGATGTCTGGTCTCTGCCTGAGGATGACCGCAAGTATGTGGTTGTGCCTTGAATTGGCACTACCGAGAAGATGACCTAGGCCTACCACCATGGATTCCAAATCAATATCATCCAGTCTTCGAAAAATGAGACAGCTCTGGGACTCCTCTTGAAGCAACTGACCCTACCCCACTCGGAAGTTGATGTGCCACACCGTAGAAACAATGAAAATTCCCCATACCACCACACTGATAACAAGGCTTCAGAGGAAGTGGAAATGCTGGTTGGATGTTCCCATTCTTCCAAAATAGGTGGCACACGACCGATCTCGCATAAGAAGACACAAACGAAAACTACCTAGGAGAGTGCCCTGAACTGCCACATCATTTCTTCACATGATCCTCCCGCTTCCTTTTCTTATCTGAGGAGCTTCAACTTCCCATTGCAGATAATGACCGATAGTAACAAGCCCTGAATTTCCTATTAATCTCCACCAAGAACAACCGATGAACAACCTCAGCAAATGTCCTCAGCTTAAAGAAGAACACCTGGGAGTATATCTCTGGTCGCAAGCCTTCCTCAAACCTCTAGACCTTCTATTGCTCATTTGAGACAATTTCTGGAGCATACCGAACCAAATCTGTGAAATTGTTGGCACAGACCATCACATATAGATTCCCCTAAACATGTTCCTTGAACTCTCTAGACCTAGCATAAGACAACACCTCAGGGAAGTACTGTTCATTGAAGATAGCGTTGAAATCTCCCCAGTACATCAGCTCATTCAACCCAGCCTAAAGCACTTACTCCCACCACTTATGGATAGGACCCTCCTACAAAAATGATTCACACTTCACTGTATTCTCCTCGAGTGTTCTTGGAACTCAAACATACACTCAATCTTCTCAATCCATTCCTATGGTTCATGGGGTTCTGTGGTGCCTCAGTAGTTAGTAGGCTTGTATTTCAGAAACTATTGAGCTTTATCTTTTCTAAGACCTATCCCATCATCCCACAGATGAATATGAGCAGGAGTCAGTCCCTACCCTAGTGCTTGGGCAGCCCAAAACATAGCCTCGACTGGCCTCTGATCAAATGGTGTGGTCGAACTCCCGCTTGCTTCCTCCCATGGGCGCGTGGGTGCTTTTTGGGGAGGCATGTTGCTACAAAATGCAATAGTCACGAAAAAATAATCAATAGCACAATTCTAAAAATTTTAATAATATAAATCAAATATAAATAATCTAAAATAATTCTAGTAATAAAAGAAATAACTACTCCACCTCCGCACAATGTCCACGTGTTGTCTATAGCCCACACAGCTCACCTGGAAGTGATATCAATATGTAAATTTCAACACCCTCTAGTGAGTCAAGGTCTGCCACAAGGAATGCGGGCTGGGCAGCCTACTCACATCCAAAATCGTATTCCCCAATAGTTCTTGATCTTTTCTATCCAAAATCATCCCAAAATAGAATTATAACCCAAAAACAAAAACCCCCTCTGATACCTTTTTGTCATGAACTCAATCTGGTCACCACCAATACCGGACCCGAACCCAGCCCGTGACAAGTCCCAAAGGGAGTTCTCTAACCCCACAAGCTGGAACAAGTTCTTTCGTATCATTGATCTTGGTTTTGGAACTATTTACATGAATATGTAAACATAAAACATAAAAAATAGTTGATAAAATGAATCTGAAATATTCATACCAACAAGGTTTATAGAACAATGCAGATTTCAATATATAAGTTAAAATGAAATTCCAAAGATCCAAAGACACAATTAAGAAGAAATAAAACAGCCCCATTGACTCCACATGAGAAGGGGTCATCACCCCCAAGTCGTATCCACAACTCTGCCCCAAAGATGGGGACTAACACCCTGAACCACCATTACCCTTAGTCTTTCCTCTTCCTGAGTGAAACATAACCAAGTCTACTTACACCCAAGGGGTGTAAGTAGGGTATGAGACTAATCCATATAGGATACCACCCAATGATTCCAACGAACATGCAATACAATGTGAAAAAGCAAGGAGTTTTAATACACAAAGAAAAGCAGTGATAAAATCCAAGAAATGCAACTTTCAATTGAAAACATTTTCCTTGAAAAAGTTTTCAAAATGTTCACACATTTT
This sequence comes from Viscum album, assembly GCA_963277665.1. Lineage (NCBI taxonomy): Eukaryota > Viridiplantae > Streptophyta > Magnoliopsida > Santalales > Viscaceae > Viscum > Viscum album. The sequence goes on along the minus strand of OY728162.1, from coordinate 592,546,778 downwards.
CATAAAAATATTAGATACTATAAAGTACTTCCAAAAACACCCCAATACATGGGAAAATACCACAAACACAATGATAAAAAAAATCAGGAATACCCCAAGGCACTAGACAGTCTGGGGCCCCATGTACCTCATACCTCTGTGTAAAGTAACAATAGTAAACGTTGTTCTCATGCACAAGAAACTAGTAGGGAAAATAACCATAACCTATTGGTCCCAAATAATAATCCAAATATATTAGTTAGAGTTTTCCTTATCCAAATTCTTGTTGAAACATGGAAAGAACCAATCCGGTCCACTAGTCGTATAAGTACACATCCCCCCCTTGGTACCCGGGCTTCCCCCTTTATGATAAAACAATTTCAGAATGAGACATATATCCATTTTCATATAAAACAAAACTAATTGTAACATAAAATCAGTATAGTAGTTACATACATTTTATACCATTTAAAACACACAACAAAACACTTTGATATTAAATAAAACAACCTCTCCAAATCATTCCATCTTTTACACCCAAAACACATTGAAAACCACAATTGAACACCATGTGTATACTCACATTTACCTAAAAATAATCCACCACAACATAAAAAATTCTTTAAACTCATTACATGAGTTATAAAACAATTCTAATAAGCATCACATCCAATACCCATGTAAAACACCCAATTCAACACAAAAATGGTACTCAAAAAATCATTTTCTTGACAAACGTCACCCAAAACTGATTTCTCAGAAACAACCAGAGGATAAGAAAATTGAAATCATTATTTTCAGACCTAATACATTTAAATAAAATCAACTAAATAATTATAGTGAATCCCTTAAGGAACCAACAAAATATTTATATAAAAACCCCTAAATTTCACAAGAAATTGGCATTAAAAATTCATTTGCTTGATAATTGACTCAAAAAAAATTTTTACCGAAAAATTAAAATGAAATAGACATTCAAATACCATAAAAACACCATATAGGTCACAAATATGACATACCAAAAGGAATCACCAACCAAATTAATGAAAACCATTGAATCAACATGCGAAAATCTAGTCGCACCACCACCGCACCAAGAGAGACTTAGAACAAACCTAAACCCACAAAATTCGACCATGAAAACCCAAGGTTAAACCCTAGGATCCAAACCCAACCCCCTGTTAATTTGGTACCTCATGGAAAAAGGAATAAATCACAATCAAATTGTATTAAACCCTAAGTAATTTGAATGATGAATGGAAGAGACTCACTTACTTGATGGTATCTTGAAATAATCTCCCCAAATACACCAGAAGATGAATTTTAAATCATTAAAAACATCAAGGGAGGTTTGAAGAAGGAAATGTAGGTCATTTAGGAACTGGAATGGAGGAAAAAGAGTAAGAATTTATAGAGTTGTGATAGAAAGAACATACCTCATCAAATCTGGACGATTTTAGAAACCCTAATATGATCAGAACTCAATCACGATGAAGAAGTGCTCCAAAGAGTGGGGAGAGATATTGGACATGAGTATGGTTTCTATGGGATTTTGTGAGACATTGAATCACAGATCTATAATTAACATTAAAAATGTAATTAATAAAACAAATTTGATTTTTAAAACTGTAATTGGGATTCCAGGAAGGCCCAATCTATTAAATAGAACCCCATATTAACCATCATTAGGGATTAATATTGGATAAAAATTTCAATGGTGGTGTTAACATGTTAAGTGAGTCCATTTAAGAATTAGAATAGATTAATAGTGTTTAAAAATAAAAATGTAATAAAAGAAACAAAATTTATTTTTAAATCTGGAATTGGGCTCACGGTTTGGCCCAATTTATGAAAACTCAACCATTCATCTTCAAAATGTTTTAGAAACCCCCACAACAAAGAATTAATGGAAAATAAAAGAAATATACCTTTATAATATTTCATGTATGTGACATATTAACAGTAATATCACCCACTCCCTTCAATTCCAAATAGTTTTCCAAGGATTGATAATTTCTCTAATGTATGTATTATTTCCATATGTTTTCTCTTTAACCATAATCCTCAGAATATATAATATAAATAAAAATATATTAATAAAAATATCATTATTATAATGATATATAAATATATTAACAATATAACCTTTAGAGAAACGTCTATATATGTTAATAAAAGTAATAATGTCGTTAGGACATTATGTTGACACCAGTATCCCAAAAGAAAAATCCTTCATTTTAAATCTTTCAAATTTACATATGATCATAAATAATTTATTGTATTAAAAATATGATATATATATATATATAAAACAATTTTTATGAAATGTTAAATTATCATATATTTTATTTCCCCGTAATTCATTGTGAAATGGATATATTTACCCTACTTATAAGGGAACTAATGCCTCCATGATATATGGGTTTGTTTTTCATCCAAAATATTATTTGTTGGTTTTTAAAAAATAATTAATATATAAAATATAATTATAAAACATCATCAATATTCTATATATTATGATATTATTTTAATTTTCTTTCTACCATAGTCATAATTTATAAGGATTTGTGGGAAATGTAACTAAGCTACCTCATGTTACTGATAAAGATAATAAAACAATATTATAAAAAAACTTATATAATAAATAATGGAATTTGGAATATGATATATATAAGGATAATGTTCTTGGGTATATATACCATGAAATTAATTTAGTGATTTTGGAATTTAAATGTATGGGATAATCAATTTTTGACAAATGTATGAGTTTAAATCTCCAATTCTCTTAATTGAGATATGATTTAACATTATGCACCAATTCCTCAATTATATGATTTATATTCAACAAAAAAATTTATTTTGTAATAATAACTGTTTAAAATAATGTTATTTATAGAATAATATTATAATCAATATTGCAATAGATTTTTTTAAATAATAAATAATGTTGTATTGTTTTCATCATGAAATTCGATTCAATAAGACAATGTTTATATGTACTTCTGTTATTTTTATTGAAGATTATACTTCTAATGGGATATATAATATCATAAAATATCACTATTTATTGTATTTTAATATAAATTGAAGAAAAATATCTTTCATTTTTTGTTTATTATAATTATTCATAATCATTAAGGGTTTTCGTCTCAATCACCTTTTATTGATGCATGATTTGATATTTTTCCAATAATTATATGTTTTTTTTTCTACCTAATTTCAAAATGACATATATTGTATTGATTAATATTTAAATTGCAAAAATTTTGTCTATACATTCTTTTTATTGTAGACATATTTGATTGATATCTTACATAAAATATAAATGTTTTTCATTACTCAATATGCCATCATTAGTTATAACATTTCTCATTGAGTTTCATCCTCCATTTGATGTAGTATTTTATATTTTTATAATAGGATAATAAATATTGATTAAATATCCCTTACGTAGTAGTTATATTACCTCTCAATAAATAGTTTATATTATGAATTAAAATTCTAATAAATAATAGTTTTCTCCATTTTTCACAACACCCATGTACTAATGATCTCCATTAAATTGGAAAACTACATATTTTTTATATCAAGTGACAAAAATAATTTACACATTCTAATTTGAAAAGGATGTTTCACAATCCCTTTTTAAAATTTAAATGTCAACAATTTATTTTAAATTTTTTCCATTGATGACTGTAATTGGTAATCTTGACCTTCCTTTTGATTTTTCGATTATTAATTTACTTTATTTTCCTTTAATTTATTGAATTTTCATCCTATGTAACTCTTATATTTGATAATATTTGTAACATAAAAATATTAATATATAAAAAAAATTAATTTAAAGTATTATTCAAATTTACAGTTCTTTTTTATATTCCCTTTTTTTATGTCATGCCTATTTTGGGGAACATTTTTATTTTTTATATAATTTTTAGAATAACACCCATTAAATGAGTTTAAAACATGAAAACATTCTAAAAAATAATTATATTTTATAGAATTATCATGCTTGAATTATATTTTATTGGGATACTATAAATCCAGTAATTATTTAAACAACATAATTTACTTATTTTGTAATGCATTTCCCAAGTTGTTCATTTTTATAATTAGTCACCAAGTTCATTTAAATAAATATATTTGTGGGATCATAATGATAAACTATTCTATTTTGTTTTAAAATATGTAAATTAATATTAATTAATTATTTTTTTCATGTGAATCCAAAGGATTTATCCATTGGTTATTTCATTATTATGAATTCTGAAACATACTTGACTCGAATGAGTTTGATTATACTTATGATTTATTTATTGTTTTTTTTCTACATGTAACATAGACATAGATGATTTTAGTTAATGTGAATCATAGTATCATAATTATATATCCAAAAATTTTATTCTTTTATTCATTGTATCCCATTAGATTTTAGATAAGGGATTAGAGATCCAAATTAATTCAATCTTGGGACTTTATAATGTTTATAACAATGGTCTAGGTGGTGAAAAATAAATTATGTTTATAATATAATGTTTTATATATATTCACATGTTTGGGATCTTATGAAATGATATAAATTATCCATATCTCTATTCTTATGAATATACTCATTAATATATCATATTATGCCTATTAAACCTGATTTTATTCTATAATTTCATTTTTATTCTATTATTGGTCATTTTTCCTCTCACTTTTCCTTATGTATTTTCTCCAGAATATCATATGTAGTTTTAGAATATATATGGGAGTTAGTAGAAATATGTTTCAAATTAAATAAATAATCATTTTTATATAAAATAATTTATTTATACGGCTAATCATCCAACGCCACAAGTCCTCTCTATCCATGTTGTGTATTTTTTGGAAATGTATGTTATGAAATGTAAAATAATATGTGTTTAAGGATATTTTTATTATATTATCTAATAAATTGAAGGTATATTTATTTTTATAGTTTATAATGATAGTACCATAGTGAAAATTCTAGGTATAAGTCTATTGAATAATTGGAAGAATGAGATTACATCATTATGTCCAGGTAATGTAATGTTTATAAATTATAATTGAAAATAAATCCATGTTTGGATATTTTCAGAAAAATATTTCTATATTGATTTTGTACATAGAATTAATAAAACCATATTGGGCTTGCATCATATTTTATCCACAATGATTTGGTTCATGTATAAGAGGCCTAACTCCACACATGGATAAACACTCCGTGATTTTATACTTTGGTTAATCATATTCACATTATAAAAAATTTATAAATGATTTATTTTTTAGTTACATTATGAGACATGGATGAGACATAAAATATAATATAAATTAATATATCCTTGGAAAAAATTAGTGTTATAGGATGACCCAGATGTTTAATAATTTAAATAAATGTAAAGTTGGATGAAATGATTTAATTATTTGAGAAAACATCTATGGACTATGCTTCAACCATTATATGACCTTTTATAAATGTTATATAAATAATTTTTTTTTTGTTTTGGCATTTTGTTGAAACATGAATAAGAAAATGGCATTAATTAGAGTATATATCTTGAAACCACTACATCTTATAACTGAATATAAGAGAACTCATTACGATTTGTTGAAATTGTATATACATGTGGGAAAGTGTAGTATATCGGTAAAAGCTATGTTTGTGTGGTCTCTCTCTTAGTATAAATTAATCATGATTCTCTCATTTATTTTAATCAATAAGATATATTTGATTTTTATATTCATGTATATAATAAACTTATTTTCTTTTTTGAGAAACATATATTGATTATACTTCAGTAGTTTTTATTTAAATGTTTTGATAAATATATAAAATTGTATTAATATCCAAGAAAAATAATTAATTAAAATGTTTTATTTTATAGATAACAATTTCATAACATAATATTTAGGAATGAATAAATTTTTTTTAACATATAATTTTTATTTTTGTTATAATGGCTTGATTGGTTTTAAAAGACCAAGTTAGACTATATTAGAAACCATGATATTGGTGATTAATTCATTAATTTTTTGTTGTTGATGTTTATAATTTTTTTTTGATTATGAAAATTATATTTACTATTGTGTGAAATTATTACATATTGATTAATACCGTTTTATTATTAATTAAAGAGTTACTTTTTAATGTAATATTTCATTTCTCAATGTTTTAGTTTCAGGTATATGAAAAAAAAATTAAGAAATGGTATGTTGTAGAGACTATATGATTATGGAATATAACTAGTGGGGAATATTTTTTCATGAATGAACAATATTGCTTGACGTAGGGAATGTAACTTTTTGTATCATATTTATTTTAGATATATATAGTTTTGGAATCTATATATTTAATGATTAATTTGTTATAAATACAATCACCTACATTTATTATTTAGGACAAATTACCATTATGAGGATGAGATATATTTTAGGGGAAGAATGTAAGGTTATTATATCTGAATATATTTTTTACTTAAATAGATAATATATTATATGTGGTGTTTCACACACTATACAAAAATAATATATGAAAATGATGTTGTATTTTTAATAATTAATATGACCATAGAATCATATTTACAAAATTATCTGTTATAATTTGATGTAATCATAACACAAAATAAATAATTATTGTAGGAAGAAATTCCATCTAGAAAAATAATTCTTCTTTATCAATACCATTTTTTCTTTGATTTAATTGTATGTAGAATCCCAAGGGTATTTCCTATACCAAACACAAACGGTTCTCAAAAAATTTATTGTTGAGTGAAATCATTTATCGGAAAATCAAAAGTCTAGAAAACTCAATGTGAAATCCATGAAAGATGGATCATTTTTTTACTACCCATACTTGTCAACTTACCAGAAATCATATTAAGAGTTCAGAGTGGTATTTATAATTATAAATTAGTATGCAATAAATATGTAATTATTATCAATATAATATAACAAGTGTATCAACATACAATTCTTTATAATGTTAATTTTTTTCTTCGAGTGATGAAATCCTTTTTTATGTAAACTTATTACACTTTTAGATAAAAATTAATATAAACATAAATTATTTTCTACAAATCATGTATATAATTAATTAAAATAAATAATAAAACATGAAAATTATATATAAAAATATCTTTGTGAAATAATTTCGTTCTTATTCTTGAACATATGTATTATGAAAAATACTATGAATTTTTTAAATTAATTGTAATAAAAATAACATTTATTTTAATGTTAGATTACCAAAATTCACACTTAATGTTTTATATTTTTCTAAAATAATCTTTTTTAGTTGAATATTGAAAACAACAATTTTTTGATAACATCATTTTTATAAGACTCTAATTTTCATGAAACATTGTTAATATAATTTCAAATATATAAGTTAAAATAATCAATTTAGAAAATATATTTTTAATTTATAAAACTGATGAATATCAGTTTAGAAAATCAATTAATTTTTATAGAAAACATTTTTCTTATATTTTTTTAAATAAATTTACACCTAGGAAATTTAGATTAAGGGTTTAGATTTATTACAAAAAAAATTCTACAAAAATTAATAATCTTATTAATATTTCTACAATCATTTACATTGAAATTTATTTCCAACACATATGTATTATGCAAAAAAAATCACTACTGAAAAATGGTTTCTTATTCTTTACATGGGATATGGGAAAGACTATATCTCTATACACATAGAATATTATTTAGAAAAAAATATTCATATATATTATATAATATTGTTTATATTATTTTATATTACTTGTTTCATTTTATTAAAAATATTTTGATAATTATGATTGATGTTAATTATAAACATAATTGTGAAAAATTATAATAAAATTATTATTTCACAAATTACATGGAATAAACATAAAAAAATTACAATAAATTCCCATAAATAATAAATATAATATAGTGTATAAGATAATAAAATGTATATTAAACCTCATTTAATGGTGATCTATAATATTTATAATTAAGAATCCATACTGGTAAAATTTCCATTTTTATAATAAACCAGTTTTCTTATACCTTTCTTGTTTTAATTTAAATGTTTATATTTTAATATTCAGAAAGTTAAATGAATTATATATATTATAGATTTAATTCAATAACACCCAAATATTTTCTATATGAGTTATGTTAAATTTTTAATAAAACATAACATCAATTTGTTGTCAACATGTTCCCTAGGTTAAAAATAATTGAATTAAATTTAAAATGATAATGGTAAAAACCTATATTCCGATACAATGTTTTTGTAAAGAACATTTTGACACAATGAAGACCAACATTAACCCTATAATCACTTATTCTGAAACATTGTGTCCATTTAAAATGAAATTGTATCATTTAATTAAAAAAATAGAAATGATGTTTCGAGATGACCCCTTTTAATCACATATAAATGTTTTCATTTTCACCCTTTAAAATATATACATATCAATGAATATTTCATTGAATGTATACCAAAAAATCATCTCATATATTTCATTCATTAATTTTTAATCCAATTTTCAAACTATGTAACCGCAATGAATTCGATTTTAATTATTTTGGAATTTATTGCACTTGTCTCCAATATATATATTGTATCTTTATTATATTTTTCATCTTACTCATCCACTTCAAAGTAACTTATATCGGTTTCAACATATTGAAATCCAAATACTTATTATATTGATATTTCATTATATTAATTAAATAAAAATTATTTTCCCTCTCCATCTATTAATAATAAAAGTGGCATTAAAAAGCTGTGAATGAATACACCTATACAAAGCAACATCATTTGTTTTCCAACAGTGCAATTCATTGATTTAATAATTGATTTTGGAGAAGAATAAAAATTATGTATGTAATATTAAAATTAATTTTTAATGTTAAATAATGATGTTTTTTATTTACCATCCATTATTTGTGAAGATCAAATAGTAGTGGTTCTTATGTGCAAACTATCACTACCACATGAAATGAGTTTCATTTTACACACCAGTGATCTTGTATGTTTCTTAAAATATATCAAATAATTGAAAAACATTTACTTAAAAAATTTAATATTCTATAAACTATGATACTATTTAACTACCCCTTATTTCATTATCAAAAAATAGAAGGAGTCATAGGAACATTTACTGACAACGTCCAATAACAGACATATGCAAGAAAAAAATATTAATAATAAATAACTGATGTCATTAAAAGGTGCATAGAATAAAAAATATAGATGATTATATTTGTTTTTAACATATTTAATGAACATTATTAACTTATTTGTGACACTAAGTGCATTTTTCTTCGTGATTTTAATCACATGAAAGGTTTTGTCTAATTTTCTCTTCAATAAGATATGTTTTAATTATATAATTTATTTATTGTGGTTCATACATCTTAATAATTATTATTCAACAATAAATTGAAAAATAAATTTTATCTAAATTACAATGTAATAATAATTATTCTATTATTTTTTTAATTCGTAAGGGTTTTTTCTCAAAATATCATTCTCCAAGACACATTTACTTTGATTCATCAATTATCATTAAACGATGATTATACTTCTGGTTGGTTGCATAATATTATTAATTATCCTTATTAATGTTATTTGGAAATGAAATTAATTATATTATTATATGAAGGGGTTTTATTATAATTTTTATTAATCATTATGGTTTTCTATCCTAACCTCCCTTCATTGAATAATTTTTTGATACTATGCACAAATCATCAATGTAATGGTAAAACTATAACCCTACTAAAATATAAAGTCATACTTATAATTTATAAAATAAGAAAACTCTCTTCCATTAATGATATTTCTTTTTATTGGATATGATTGATGTATTATATAAAAAATATGTTTCTTTTATAACTCTATATGTATTAATTTTTTATAATATTTATCTTTCAATGTCATCATCCATTTCATATATTATAAAATATTTCTATCATGCTAGAATAAATTCTAATTCAAATACCCCTTATTGATGAGTTCTATTCCTATTTAAAATGCAACCATGTTATGAAATCAAGTCATTTTAAATGGCAAATTTCCTTTAATTCCCATAAATTCGATTCTTAATAATATTATGTATTTAATTAGAGACCTAATTATGAGTAATCACCTATATCTATAGTAATTAATTTATTCTATTTCCAAAAATAGTTTATTTTTCAAAATTACTTCTTCAATGTGGGATATCAAAAATGATATTCTAAATTCTTTTTCTATCTTGGATCATAAGTTGTCTTCATGACCACATTAATTATATACCAACATTACATTCTATTTATTTTTATTCATTTTAAAAAATCATATTCCCATTTATCGATTATATTTTTTATTTTTTCACACACACTTGCTCACACAGACAAATATATATATATATATATATATATATTAAAATATGAATTTAAATTATAACATTATAATTTTTTTTGTTCCCTATGAAATTACATCCTTTGTGTAAACAAAATTTCAAGTAACATTACTTTTTTGGGTTCATGTCAATAGTCAACCACATAGAAATAAATTAAACCACAAATATATTCTAAGAATATAATTTATTTTATGGATAATAATCTATTTTAAATTCAATGTTTAAGAGAATAAATTAGTTCTTCCATTCATTAAAAATATCATTTTCTTATTTCATATATATAATCTTGAGAGGTTTTTTTTAACTAATTCTTATCATTGATACTTCACATGAAACATATAATGGATATAAATGTTAAAGGTATATGTTTCATTTCATATATAGACATCCAAATGACATTTTCAAAATTATCTTGGATATTCTTATGATTTATACTTCTTTTATGCCTAGAATAAATATTGTAATACAAACATCAATATCAGGGGATTGATCATGCTTATTATCTATGTATTGTTTATTTTATAATTATGTCATGCATATGTATGATACTTATTTATATAATGGGTGGTCCCATTATTATAAACTCATCAAATGAATTGTGAGAAGTTTTCTTCTTATGATAAATTGTGTTATGTATCAGAGGGTGAATATAATTATTTCAACAATATTTTTCCTCATTACAATTATTTCCATGGTTGTGACCCTAGATATATATTTATGATATAATTATTTATTTCTATTAAAATATTTGACATATTATTAAATATTTTCATTATTTCAAGTAAAAATCTATATGGCCATCCTCTATATAACATAATTTTATGCCACATGACTATCATGTAATTATAATTTTCTTGGATTATTCCCATAGTGTGATTTCTAGCTCACCCTTTTCCTTAAATATATTCCCATGTATATAGAATTCAGTTTTAGACAATATATTGAAGTAATAATCACAATGTGGTTTATTATATAAGTAATATCTTTTAATGTTTATGTTGTTGTGTTTGTGTGTATAATCTTCCAAATATGTAATACCACTCATTCCATAGTGTGTATTTATTTCATAAGTATTTTTATAATTATAAAATAATATGTTTTTAATCATTGGATTTCCATAGTTTATATCATTAGAATGTATATTTATTTTTTTTGACTAGGATGCTCGAGTGTTTGTGAAAACTCTAGGGATATGTATATTGGATAACTGTAAACATATGATAACTTCATAATGTTTGGTAAAATTAAAATGATGTGTTTTTTTATAATCATTATGGTATTGATACAACCAAGTGGATAAAGTATTTTCAATAGTTAAAAATATGTGAAATAACGATGAAGATTTTTGTTTAGAATTATCTAAATCATGACCCAATACATTAAAAATATTCAAAATTACAAACATAACTGGATGCGATTTTTTAATATATTGTGGTTATTCATATTCTCTATATGAACTGCTATGCCGGAATTGTTTTGAAGTCTCATTGAGGGACTATTTTGATAAGTATAGAATATTCCAAAATAAAGTACATACATTAAACAAATAACGGTGTAGGATTGTCCATGTGTAAAATTATCAAAATAGAATTAACAGAGGTTAAAATGATTGTTTCATTATATACTACGTATTTGGATTGAGACGTAATATTAACATTTTCATTTAATCTAATTATATTGATATCCATTTTTATTATTAATTGGATAAATCAAGTTTATGAACATTATAATGAGAAAGGGATGTATCTAGAAAAAATTGTTTCTTATAACTGAATATAGGATAATACATCCATTGGGAATCTTAGAATATACCTGAAATTAAGTACAATAATGTTTTCATAACACCATAACTCGAACCGTCTTATATGAGAAGGGATTCCACAACACATCTTGCATGTTTACCCATATGAAAGAGGTTGTTGAATAATGGAGTGTGCTTACAGAAAATAATGTGTAGACTATTCCACAATTACTATGAGAAAATTTATAGTATAAAAATGGATAAAATAATAATAAATCAAAAAATAATTGATAAATAAATAAACATTAGTGTAGAAGAATAAACAAATAAACCCAACCCATGCAGTTTTAGTATGAATTCATAGATAAATTATTCAAAACTAATAAAGTTATACATCATATGATGTAAATCCACTAAATAAAAACTAGTTAGCATCCTACTTGAATTCAATTTAGTAACATCCTCATCCTCTTCTTACCCGCTCAAATTTCTACAATTGAGAAATTTTACATTATAGGATCCTTGGTCATAAAATCTATTAACAAATGGGAATTACAAAGTATGTTTTGGGTATAAGACTCTGTATTAATCCACAAAATTATTATTAAAATAAATAAATAATATATATATATATATATATCTATATATAGAGGTTCATTCTCATAATCACCACAGAAATAGTATATATGTTGAAAGTAGATCACACTAGAATAATATATATATATATATATTGGGTCAACAGAGTCCAAATCATCCTACTTCAACACCATTCTAAATTGATCATACACTAGATATGTCTCATATAATCCCATCCATGGTATCAAATTTTAAAAAACACATTGGTCACATCCAACTAAAAGGGATAACCCATGTATGTGTCAATCAATATCTCACACACCCCTATTGGTGGATAGTCATTAAGGAGAAACTAACATCAAATAGATATGATAGATAAAAGACAACATAAAAGTCATGTATATATGGGGATAGATAAAACAACATGTTATCAAAAGCCGAATCAAATCCCATAATTAACCATATGTGATAAAACAAAAAAAAAACATATTTATTCATAATGACAGATTTGCACACATAAATCATTCCAAGAACACATTTTAAACATTCATTATAGTCAATGTATTACTAATTAATTTACAGTAATTATTTTTTTTTCATGGATCACCATATGAATTCCAAACCACCAATAGATTATAGTTCTGAAACTGAATCATAAAAATTAAAATATTTTGTGACATGATTTAGTAGAAAATAATATATATATAGTTAAAGACCAAACCTATCATAGGAGTTCCTCTTTCAACAACATTATTTCTCTTATTTATGTACACATTCCAAATTTCTTAAATAGTGTACGAATTCTATCAACAAGGAAAAATAACTTCATAGACTATAAGAAAACCTATAGATCTATACAATAAATTTAATATCCAGAAGGTTTTTTATCAATGAGACAATAAGAATATTATTATAGAATAATGAAGAACTATCTTGATCATGAAAATAGGGTCAAAAAATTATTTAGGCTTCTTAATGAGAAAACATAAGGGAAATAGAGCACCAAAAATTACAATATGGTTCTTAGGGTATTAGGTATTGAAGGAGGACCAAGGGAATTAGGAACATGTATAATGGTCTCATGATTAAAAAAATTCATATAAAATCACCATCGGTACTAGATTCTTAAGAATTACACAAGCCGATTATTGGTCTCTACAGGATAGTATGTGGAATCTGGGTCGGGCCAATGTTTCCCAATAACACCACTATATAGCTTGTGGCATTCCACTATCTAATCGATGGTGTTTTATAGCATATTTAACCTACTTTAGGATCTCCACACTATCCCTCTTACTAATCTGTCCATGTAGAAACCTATAACAATAATTCATTAACATTAATAAATAAATTATACAAAATTTAGTCTAAAAATATGAATACCTTAAAGAGAGGTGTCACATTTCCAAGCCTCATATAAATTATTATCATAAAAAGTTTATCCCCAATAGTCAACAAGATAAAATCACACCATTGTACCCTCATGATTATTTCCATCCCCCAATTTATTTTCACAAAAAAACCCATAATTCCTTATAAAATGAAAATGGTGAATGTTATTTCCTTGAGGAAACATATTATTTGGGTCCACTAAACAAAAATGACTCTTTGAAAAGGTGAATATAGTGAATGTTGATCAATATCACATTCAATCACTTTCATGGGATTTGGATCGTACCAGGGAGGATAATACACAAAGAATACATTGTAAGTACCATGATATCATGGAAGTATATTTGACAAATATATACCATTTAATTTGTATTACAATATCGATCAACAAAACATATCATTGATAAAAAATTACATGCCTTCAAAACCGTGTATTCCCTAATAAAGATGACACCAACACGAAAACCTTGATCCCCACTGTGAAATCTACTATTATTATTCTTCTGTCTTCATATGATGTAATCCTATTTTGACCTTTAACAATCCATTTAGAAATAAACTAAATGATATCTAAAGGCTGATGTACCAAACTAATCCAAAAAAATTATATACTCACATATCCATTTCCAATATAATGGTAAACTACATAGACACCCTTATAAACCTAAATTCAAATCTATAAAAATCATGGTATTTAATCTCTTTATATAGATAAACAATTCTAATTCAATCTGATAAAAATAATAACCTACAAAATATAAATTTTATGTGGGAAATATATCATATCATGGATCATTCATTAAGAAATCCCATAAATCTGGGGACAAAATACCATACTCGGCATCATCTGAGTTACCATCACACTCGTCAAACTTTACCCAAACCACAATGTGAACCATCATCCTCTATGATATGCCAAATTTTAAGGAACACTATAAATCCCCAAAATAAATTTGAGGTTAATTTTTACAATATCGTCAAATTATTTCATCTCGTTGTTATGTACTGAGTGATTTTCCTTGGTCAATTTATCCACTATCACTATAAAAGTTTCCCTATATCTTAGGTTTTTGGGAAACCCTATCAAAATTTCATTAATTAACTCTTCAAACATCCACATAAAAATGATATGTTTCAATAGAAAAACACTAGGTCATTGATACTTATCTTTCTTCCTCTGACACAGTCGACTATGTGTGGATAATTTTAAAATGAATCTATTAATGCTGAGCTACAGGAACTATCATTTCAAATAATGATAAATAGTGGTTGATACAAGCTGAACTACCCACTACATTGTATAAGGGGGTCTTGATTATAACACTCTCATTGAAGATAGCTCCTGCACCCGTCAATGTATTGACACACTCAATGTTTTTTCAAAATATAACACGAAATTGAACCATTTGATTCCAACCTCTCAAGAATCTTAAAAAACTATAGATCAATATGTTTTCTATCCTTTTTTTAAATCAACAGATAAATATATGGTTCATTTAGGGTCCCAAAATAAGGTTACCATGAGGTTTAGAAATACACAGCTTTCATTGTGAAATAATAAAATGATATTTCACTTTGTGACTATTGTTCCCCCCATCCTTCTACATCCTCCTATAATGAACATCAGGAATTTTATTTATTTTCCAAAGATCATACACCATATGAAATTAATTTTTTTTCAATTACATAATGAAACACATTTAATTCACATTCACACAATACCAGGAGAATATTTATAAAAAAATATTAGAGATCACATATAGGAAAAATCATTTTAATGAAGTGGTCATGTCAACAACATTTAAAAACTAACATCAAATCCATCTGGTCTAATTCCAAAGCAGGGTAGTTATTTAATTTGGGTTGTATTTTTATTGAAAAATAAACAATTACCTTATCACAGTAACAGAGATTTTGCCCATAGAAAATTCCATATTAATAGAATTAGAAAATAAATGAAAAATCATGATCAAGTAAGATCATGATCACTTTCATTGAAAACCCATTAATATATATATGATGTCTACTTGATATTGTAATATCCATTCAGACATAAAACATATTCATAGTATCTTTTGTCATGGTCAATTACTATATGGGAAAATTCTTTAAAGAACCTCTTATGGTTTCCACCCTACTCAATGAAACATTAAATGTCAATCAAATTCCATGTTCATTTAAAAAAATGATTATATCTTCCCCGTTATGATAAACTAATATTTTTAATTGAGAAACTGTGTTACTAATAAAGTGAACATCCAATATCAAAATTGACAGCTGAATTTTTTTTAATACAAATAATGTGTTCACTGCATGCTTTATTAGATACCCATGCGTTTATCATGTGATTATAGTATCATTTAATATTTGTGGATTTCATGAATGAAAAAAATTATGAATGGATCCATTTATGGGTGGAATATAACAATCAAGAGAGCCATGAACAATGTCAGATCATAAATCATTGAAATGGGAATAATGTCATACCTATAAAATCCAGGAATATTGAAGAATATTTAATTTGGTATGTATTCCGATTTATCATAATCATGATATAATCTAGAAATAGTATAAAAATTTTGTAAAACCAATTAGATCCCATAAATTTTTCGAACAAATAATATATTATTGAAAATGGGTTCATGTGTTTTCTAGTCATTGAATTCAACTTCATTATTTTTACACAAAGTCAATGACTACCATATTCTATCTTAGTGAATAATATTAGAGAACCTATTAGGGAACTGATTACCTAGATAAGTCCTCTAGCATATTGATAATCAAAATATAACATGAATAATATAAATTTTATAGTTCCACGTTGTTTAGTGGAATTGATATAGTCTATGAAACAATATTGAAATATAAATGAAGTTGACTCCCTTATATAGAGGCATCCCTATGAAATTCTCTACAAATAATTATATTGAAAAGTTTAGAACTGGTGGAAAGGAGGAGGGAGTCACTGTTTGATCCACTAAAAAGATATTTAATTCTATATCATTAACATTATTTATCTATGATGAGGATCGTGATCCAATTTTCATTCCTCTTGTTCTGTCTCACTACTTAATATGATCTTGTTCACTTTAAGAAAAATAATATTCACATTGATTTTATAATACTCAATGTCATCATGTTTTCTTGAAATATAATGAAAATTAATGAACACGTATATACATTTCTTTTTATGAATTGTGATACAATAATCATGATCTAAAATATAAAACACTATTAAATAAACTGGATACATAGGAATTTTTTTTATATTCCGTCACATTTTTGTTTTTTTAGACAATATATCAGATGATTAAATAATTTATAATTCCACAACAGTAACCATGTGAGTAAATATAAATGAAAAGGATGTAATTATATTAAAAAATATAGATTGGTTTTCATGAAAAATTTAACTTGTACTATGGTATTATCCTCTACACTATCCCCAAATTCCATATATAAGACCAACTAGAAAATCCCAATAATTTCCCAATGAAAAAATAGTCTATTAATTTAACGTCACTTTTAGGGTCTTAACATGTTGTTTTATTCTCATTCCAACATTATATTCTTACTATGTCTGGTGCATAATTTAACCCTTATTGAAAAACCATATTAGATGACATAGAAGGTGTACATTCATCCCACAACTATAACACTATGATGATTCATATAATATAGATGTATCCATGTAGTCCTATTAATACTATGTCAATCAAAGACTCCCCGTTGCACGTTTTGGATTAACATTTCTTGTTCCCAAATTGAGAGACTATAACTATTAAGGTTTTACTAGACAACCTAGGTCAACCTGACCATTCACTAATGTCAGTGCATCGTGGGGTGGCAGAATTCAATGATAATATGAATAGTATTGTATATATTGATGAAAAAAATAAAACAGTTTACAGTGGGGGAACAATGAGAGATAACACTATTCTAAAATTGATAAAATAGAATGAAATTTATATATATATAAATCAAATTTCCATGTGACCTAACGAAACCTCCAAACTATTCCATAATGGATTTACAACGTCATGAAAACCTATACGATATAGAATGCACCTCTCTATACATTAATACAAAAAATGGTCTATCTCATCCTACTAAATGAATAAGGATGTGAGAAAAATATCATCATATGATACTTCATATGAATCTATACATGTTCTAATAAAAATAATGGACAAGTTCATGTTTGAAACTGGACATTTTTACAAAAATTTTCATAAATGAACATATTGAAAATCATTTTAAAAAAACCATAGAGTTTTTAGAAATTGAATAACATGTTTCCAAAGTCAAAATCAATATATTTAATGATATATGATATAAATAAAAAAGTGATCTAACATTCATTAAACAAATTATAATGTAACAAAAATCTAGAAATAATAATGCATATTCTAGTGGGGATGAATCCAAATGTAAAATATGTAGTAGACACTCGAAATCCTAAAAATTTATAATGTTGAATCCAAAAAAATGTAGGAATATATTATTCCATATATATAAAATATGATATAACCTACTGTTTTCACACACACTAAGTCTAATCACATCATTTTCTCAATGCACCCATTCGTCAAACTTTGCAATGATTGAAAATTTCTATTTTATAATTAATAATGACATTTTTATGAAACAATTTCAAAAAGAATAAAGTATGATTCTATGTTTTAAAATCAATTATCCAATTCGAATAAAGGTAATTCCATTTTCTAATAATAAAATCCTTTTAAATAAAAACACTTTCCCTTTCTAATTCCAATTCATTCAATTCAACATCAAATATGGATAAATCAATATAGACAATAAGAAGTTCATAAAATTAGAAAAAATTAATTTATTCTCCATCCTCATGAGTGTATAAAACAAAATAGACTTTGTAAATGTTTATTGGAAACCATATGACTTTCCTTTAGAAGATGACTCATGACTAGAGAATAAAAATGATTGTCAGGAAACAACATCAAATAAAAAATCCCTATAAGAAGTAGTGCCAATACGATGAAAACGGTGAAAAAGAAGAAGGAATACTCAGAGAGATGATGTTAATATCACTAAATATCAATCAGTGAACAAAGTGTTATGGAATGCATGGATTCAACAAGTAATGCCTAGGGTTAGGGCTATAGCTGATAGGATAAGGATACGAAAGAGAGTGAATCCTCACACATCTATGTGATAACCTACAAAATAATTGTCAAGGAATTTTATGGAATGTAATATCTTACACAATGTGAATCATTTTTTCAGTTATTAAAAACGAATTCTCCTTGTAAATTAATAATAAAATATTCACATTGTACGATGTGTAACCCTAACATGACATGAAAATTATCAGGCTTTGAATTCTACTCATGGTATTTTTCATGATGGAATTACATGTATTGAAACCTCATTACATGTGTTTTAATTTCCTTGTGAACATCAGGAAACATTCTTTCATGCAAAAAATTGAACGAATATCAGAAATAACCCTTTTGGTAAACCATCAAATTTTAGGACATAAATAACCCCTAATGAAAAATGAAACAAAATATTGAGATCATAAGAAACCAAAATGAAAGGAAATTTGGAATTTCAACTTTAACTGAATTAAAATAGAATATCCATATAAATATTTCAATATCAAATATCCATAGAATTATATGATCACTAATTCTTCTTGAACAAATTTTACTCCCATGTCTCAGGGATATAATGTTCACACTACCATAGTAATGTACTAGGGGTACCATTGTACTCCAAAAAACCATAAAATGTTGATACATATTCCGAACTGGTCACTAAAATGATGTGTTATAATGATCATCATCATCATCCTCCCATATAATCAGATGGGAATGATCTATTATATTCATCCTTATCTATAGAACATAAAACACTTCATGTATAGATTCCCTAATCAGATGTAAATGAAACTGATATTCAAACCTCCCATGTCCCTCCATGATCCTAAAGGGTCCCACTATCCATGGTTCCGACATACCTTACATTCCCAAATGATTATGTCCCAAGAGAGGCGAAACTATGATAAAGACCTAACTACCAACATAAAACTCAAGAAGTATATGCAGATGGTTTTCATAATATTTTTATGTCTCATTGATGTAATAGAATTCCTCTAGATTAGTTTCCCCACCTCAATTTCCTCATCAAAACACTAAGCCAAATAAGGACTCATCTCTAATCATTACCCTTCAAATGGATTATTATAATGGGAACCTTTACAAAGATTGAAAGTCTGCCATATTTATTGAATGATGATATATTCTTTAAAAGGATAATGTGAATACAGTTAAATTTTTGTTTCAAGAATAATCAAAACTATGAACAAAATAACACAAGAACAGAAGATATCATCATGAACCTGAATAGAACACATTTTTTGCTACCCATATGTTGTTGATAAGTAGTACTAAATTATATCTTCGAAGCAATTACCACTATTAAAACATTATAGAATCTAGATGTGAACATATTGTTTTTATTAAAGACAAATATAGATCAGACGCCATGAATTTTAAAAATCTATCAGACATATATGTCCCCAAATTTATATACTTAACCCTTTCCATTTTTTGGAATTAAATGCACTGATTTTATAAGACCATCAGAAATCACCCAAATAAAATCCACCTCACAAAGAGTTTTTTGTAACCCCAGGATGAAATACATGGGTATCTCAAAGGACATCAATACTATAATGGATAAATATTGTAACAAACCCACAATTAGGTGGTGTTCCACCATAACACTTTGAGAAGTGAGACACTATAATACATAATATACAACCTACCACCTCATCAATATCTAGTAATACCATTATATAATATCTAGGTACTTGTTTTTTTCCCTAGGGTGCATGGAACAATGTGAACTGTGTCCATTATCAACAAAATCCCATCTCAAGGAAAATATAATAATAAGCATTCCTTGAAAGCACATATCTCCATTATGAGAGGGAAACTCTAACAATTTATCACCACTATTTTTGATTTCTCGTAATCATCATTTCTCAGTGTTTTACATATTCATAAATCAAACTCAATAATAAATATAAGATTCATATTTTATGAAATCTAAGAACACCTCTCCTCCAACCACATCCACTTTCAATATCATTTTATAGAAATAATTAGTACAGACCACTCTACATATGATTTCTTCATGGATTGTTTCAGTATTTTTATTCTAAAAAATTAGCCAACACATTCCCTTTCTTGGGAGTTTAAATGATATAAAAATCAATGTATTAAAGATAATCAACCCAATAAATCTATGACACGTTTAGATCACTCTTAGGGATATTATAATTATGGATTTTATGATCAGAATATATCATATGCTGCTCACCAAAGAGATAGTTACACCATATTTTGAGAACATGCATAACATATAACACCTCAAAATCATGAGTATGATATTTATTTTCATGAGGAAAATATTAGTATTAGAAAAAATCCAAAAATTTATTCCCTTGAACCAAAAAATATCCCAAAACCATACCAGAAGAATCTTTGAAAACAATTCAACTCGAGATTGTTTCGGGATGAATCCAAATTGATTCTACATTCATTCTCATACTCTTCCACTCAGAAGATATCAAACACATTTAGTTCAATTAAAACATTAAACACTAATTTGTTGAAGTTGTCATCGATGATTATAGATAAAATAAGTACCAAAATAACCCTCTATTGTATCATTCCAAAACTAGGTATCTTTGGATCATAAACACATTTACTAGATTCTTCAATGACATAACTTCTTGAACCCAATGAAGCACAAACAATAACTAACTCCTAGATATATATTTTTCAGCACGAGATACGTTATTCACTACCTCTAGAAAGGTTCGATGGAAAAAATAAAAAAGCATCGACATAACAACTTTTCTCATCCCCATATCATTGATCTTTGTTTTTTTGTTAATCATCAGTGAAAATCGCCAGTTCTAGGTGAACTAACATATCAAAACTGGTGGAGTATACAAAAAAGGTACATTTCCATTAATAAAACATTAATTTTTTTTTGTGAATTTGGGTCTAATAATCTCTCTGGATAAAACAACAAGTTAATGAGATTTTTTTTAGAGATTCCATGTTAAGACCTTTAAGAATCCTAACATGCAATAAAGGGTCCCACTATATTCATCTTGGTAAATTGAGAATATACTTGATAAAATGACATGATAATCATTTGGATTTTTAAAAAAATTAAGATCCTTTAAAACCATTCATGACACTTCTCTAAATTTTTTGGTCCTTTCACATCATAGAATTCATGTGGATGATTCTTCAGAAATTCCATGCCAACTCTACTACCCATCCTTGGTTCCATTTACCAATTAAACCTAGAATTCTAATGTTAACGATCAATAATTCAATTATAGAAAATTCTTTTGGATGATCATTCTGTAGTGGCAACATCCAGACATAACCACTTTTATTTAGAAGAGATATTCTAGGATACAATTTCTATGAAACCATATATAATAAAAAAACTTCCATAACAAATTACGAAACTATCATACCAAAAACAAGAATCCAAAACAATGAATTAATATAATAACAATTTAACAAATTTATTAATCCTAGTACATATAGGAAAATCATTTTTAATGTTTCATGTACTTCTAATTAAAAACACCACTTAGTTTATTGAAATGAAATTACACTCACCATGTCTTTAAAAATTATAGATATAGAAATTTAAATAAACCCACTCATAATATTTATTCAATTGAACATAAATATTCTATCATGGACATAGTAGAAAATATTATTGACACATGGAATCTCATATTTAGTAATAAGAGTTAGATAGCCATGAACCATTTCCACACCAATTGTGTGGATTTGGATGATCGTAATCTTATATAGACCATGACCAAAAACAACTATGGATGTGATGACTATTGAGTTAACCCCTTCAATAAACAAATGTTATGTACCATCCCCAGTCAACCTAACTAGTCTACCTCGTAATCACATCACAATGTGCTGTAAAAAAGGATAACAAAACATGTCTCATATATATGGTAAAATAGATATCCAACCATATTAAAAAGTGTAAAAAATGGGGTTCACAACAAATTCAAGTATGCTAAACAAAAAATAAATACATTTCTAGAAAAAACTAACCTCTTTGTAAACAAACATACACTCCTTACAATCCCATAAAATAATATAAACGTAATGATAATCATACATGATATAGAATGCACTATACTTTACATGAATCTAGTAAAAATGGTCTATAGTCACCCACCAATATAATTAGGGTGTGAGAAACATGACAAGAAATATAAAACTAAAAAATCATTCTATTTTTATTAAAAATAATGAAAAGGTTCTATATTTATAATAAAATACTTTTTCAAAATTATTTAGTAATAAAAAATTCGAATGAAATTTTCAATAAATAATTCTTTTTCATATATTATTAAACATAGTTCCAATTATAGAAACAAATAGGTAAACGTGTCAAATATAAATAAAAGTGAGAGAATTTATATTTTAAGTAAAATATAATGTAATAAGCTACAAGAAAAATCAATGCACCTACCATCTACGTGTTAGCATATAGACCAATATGCACTAGACACTCACAATACAAACAAGGATTCATGTATGATCTATTTAATATTAAGGCATGTAATAGTCCATTAAAATACAAGATATTACTTCCTAGTTTTTTCTTTCACACTATGAATATCATTGTCTTTATAATGACACACACATGGATCCATATATGAATTTTTTTTAAATTTATATTTAAAAAACACATTATAATTTTTATAAATTATCATCACATACAATAAAATATTCCCATGGTATTTAAAATCCAATTTTAATGTTGAATTAATTAAATTCGATTTAAAATGAAAAATATATTTTCAAACATAATCACAAGTCCTTTAAATTTTATACACATGAAATTCTTCTTCAAATATCATGAAGTAAATATGTGCATCATACTATTCATGAAATTAAAATAATTTAACTGATCTACATACATCTTGATCATATAAAACCAGAAATCCTTTGACAATGTGGATTAGAAACCTAATGATATTACATTATAAGACAATGAACTTCTAGATACTGATAATGATTGATAACAAGGAATCCAATTACCATTCCTTAGATCAAACAATGACACAAAAAAGAGGGAGAAACCTAGATGAAGAATTACCCTGAAAGATGTTGTGCAAATCCCTACCAATCAATCACTGATTATTGAAATTCGTGGAGAGGAGATTAAACCAAATAAATAATGGGAAAATGTTATTACTTTGAGGAAATTGATACAAATGTAAATAAACACAGAAGCACCTATACGACAACCTAAAAATCATAACTCAAGAAATTACCCGGCATGTAATATTTTTACACATCATCAACCCATTTTATATTATGTCGCAGAAAAAGCATGAAACATACAAAATAAAAAATTCATTATAATGTTATAAGAGGTGTAACAAATACACAATATGTAAATTATCACTCTAGGAATTAAACTAACATGATGAGTCATACCAGTATTATATGTCATGAAACCCCATTACATGTCATGAAACTTACCTAATAATAGAAAAAATCATTGATTCTTTTAGAAAATCATCCCAATATCACAATTCACCATTACAAAAAAGCTACCAATTCATGGTTGAAAATAGTGACCAAGGAATAGATGGAATAATAAAATTAGATATCAAAATATAACTAACAGAAAAGTAATGGTACATTATAGCTGATAATGTACATATTAATCCAATAACTGCTCGAACAAGAACTGTACCTCTATATTCATTAATAAAATATCTATTATTTTCAAAATATTATGTACTATAACATAGGTTTGATATTAATATTTTGGAATTATCAATTTAGTTATAGGTGAATACCAATATAAGTCATAATTTCCTTATGTAGATTTTATTCCACTATAATAAGAGCATATTGAATTATCTTTGCGACTTGTAGTGAGTATAAAATCAATATAATCACCCCTTATAGAATTATCTGAAAATCATAGAATATTAAAACTTTTGTAAATTCAGAAATAAATCCTTTATAAATTTATTCATTAATTGTTTACCAATTCATTAAATGAAATCTACCATCATGTATCATGAAATCCCACCAATATATAGATACAATTTTTAAGATAATGGCCAACAAGTACACCTTCCTTTACAATGGGGTCTCTAATTGGGAAATAATACTGTCAATGGATTGTATCTACTCCTCCATGTCTTGAGGGACTTCGGTTCCATGTAAAAAATGTGGTATGTTATATATATATGTTATGAAGATAATTTTACCTCCAGAATCTCATGCACTTGCACCACTTAACTCCAAAATTAATCCATTGAATATTTGAAGGTGTTAACATATATTTTAAAATTATGTGAATATAGTCTTCCGACTACTATGAGACCCTCCATCCATAAGATTCAATAGTCAATAACTTCCCATTTTGAGTATTTTTATTTCATAACATAATAGAGATACCAATGAAGAAATATCATCTGAATACGTTTTATGAAAATTGAGGTACAATTCCATATATTAGAAATATATGGTGTGAATTTCCAAAATAATAATAATAATCTTTAGGTAAAATCAATATCTTAATCCCAAATTATAATTTCACAATAGAGACACACTCAATGGTACATAACAAGGTTCAACATAAAAGGATACATATAAGAATAATCTATAAAAACTAAGATATATCAGTTATAAAATACTAATCTATAGTACATGTATGTTTTTTATCGAGATATATAAACAACCATCCATCAAATACTCATGCCCATATAATATAATGAATGAAGTAATTCACTAAAAAAACATATTGAAAATTATAAATGAAGTAAAAAATTTGGACTCTATATATAGAATGAAAGGGATATATATAATGTGATAATATATGAATAAAATTATTCTTGAAATATCAAAATATACCATAAATAACAAATAAAATCAATATTTGAATTATCCAATATAAATTTTAATCAAGAATAAGATCAAAATAAATATGCATAAAAACCCAATATCACATTAACTAAGATGTAACACCATGCGATATCAAAATTGAATATTCATGAAAAATTAATTTTAAGAAATTCAAAAAAAATATTAGAGGATGATATAAAAAATTGAGTCTTTATGACATATTTATTTTTAAATTATTTTAACCACTTTGATTTCTTGTAGAACTCGCAACCACGAGTCATAATAAACCCGAATTATTGATTACGATTATAACATAACAAATATTTAAAATGATTTAAATAGTAAAAACCAAATCATTATATTTATATCTGCCTCACATATATAAATTAAATTAATTTTTTTTATTATAAAAAAAGAAAATCTTTTTAATTTTATATAAAAGTTTATTGGAAATCAATGTTTTTCTAAAAATGGTGGTATATTTGTGATTTTTTTAATTTATTTAACCAAAATTTTTTACCACTATTTAAAAAATAATTTCAACTTATAAAATTAATTTTTTTAACCGTGAAAAAATTGTCTTTGGGTGAATTTTCAGGATTTTTCAATAAATATTGATTTATTTATGAATAATGAAATGAAATGATTTTTATTTTAACATTAATTTTAATTAAATTTATTTTAAAATATTAATGTAATTTTATATTTGTTGTAAACCTTAATTTTTTTTAATTATATTGAAATTTAAATAATTTATGTCATTAAAAAATCTTGTTCAATTTATATCTGAAATCATTCTGAACATTTAAAAGGTGATCTTTTGAAATATAGATTTTTTGAAACATTTATGGGATTAATTTTATATTTAATTCTTACAGTTCTTGAAATTTAATTTTCATAAATGAATTCATTATTTGTAATAATAATAATAAATATTTTCTAAAAAGTTCAAATATAATTATGATCTAATATAATAGTGAAAACCATGAAAATTTATTTATCATTATTAAGTAAAAAATGGGCAAACTAGTGGGTTAAAATATTTTTTTAATAATGAGAAAAAATATGTCTAATAATTATTTTGTTGAAATATTTAGATATTTTAAAATTTAATGATTTAATTTAAGTTATTTTTTGATATTTTTAGTAAAAAATGGGTATAATTTACTCCTTTAATATAAATCCCAACTTTGTCCTCTCCCCCAATTATAAAATTCCACCAACTCTCCTCACCTATTTACACTTCCAAAACCAATTGATTCAGCCAATAACAAACCATGTCACGTCACCACATCCATCACCTCATCCTAGAATCCTTTTTTTTCATAAATGTGTTCTAGGAATGCTTTTGTTGTAAACCAAAATGGGTTCTTCAAAAAAGATATAAAATTCATAATGTGGGTTTTTGATTTATATAATCATCCACCTCTCATAATTTTTTTAACCTAATATAAAATAATAATCTCCATATAATTAATAATTTGTATTAATGTTTTTGGATTAAATTAATCTCCCCTTCCATCTAATGGGAAACGAAACTGTTGGTCATGTTTATGGTGTGCTACAGACTTGTGAACCGATATGATATTTTATCCACCAACACTTCTCACTGATGAAGACCATAGTATAATGTTTATTAAGATTACAATATTATTATATTTTTTGAATAATAACACGATTGAATGTATTACATTCCAATTATTTGTTTTTTTGTGTGGAAGGGAAGGAATCCATAATGAAGTTTCAAAATAAAAACAAAAATATTGTTTAACACAATAGTTTATAATAATAGTTTCCCCATTGTATCGTTTACTTTTTAATATTTATAATGTTGTAATTTTGGGATTTATTAAAATTAATTTTCTAAGGGTAACTGTTCTCATTAGAACCAACATGGTAGTTTGATTGATGTTTCTAATGTTGATGATGATGATACTAAAAAGGGAATAACAAAGGAATCAAGTGTTATAGAATAAAATGCATAATCCTATTTAATGGGATGTGAAAAACAATATTGATTAATGTGCTTATTTTTAGGTGTTTTATAATTTTGTTTTTGAAGTATTTTATAAATGAAATTACATATTATAATATTCTGGATTCATATAAATATCATTTAATTTTGGGCTCAAAATTTTATACATGATTGATTAAAATATGATTTATGGAAATCATCATGAGTTTAATAATACAATTTTGATTATATGTTAAATTTCATTTAAACCCATTATAATATTTTAGTTTAGTGTATTTTAACATGAATAATGAAATTTTGGTGATATTTAATGATGTAAACATATTCGTCTAGAGTATGATTGATGACAAAAATTATTTAAGAAATTATTCCTATATACTTAATTGAAATAAATTCAAATATATGGGTATCCAAT
Source organism: Viscum album (assembly GCA_963277665.1). Lineage (NCBI taxonomy): Eukaryota > Viridiplantae > Streptophyta > Magnoliopsida > Santalales > Viscaceae > Viscum > Viscum album. The sequence goes on along the minus strand of OY728162.1, from coordinate 592,518,328 downwards.
AGGGTTTGTCATATATTTTACCTTTAGGTAATACTTGTTTTTTTTAAATTTTTCATGTAAGAGTAATTATATAAATATGGTTTTTTGAAAAATGATTGCATTAAGGCAATGTGAAAACCCCTCAAATTAGATATTATCAAAAGGATGGAACCCACAACTCGAAGGGAATCAAGAGTGAATTGAAAACCACTATCCTACATTATTTTCTAGTTAATAATACATTGAATGTACTTAATAATATTGATGAATAGACACTTATTGAATGTATTAAAATGAATTATTTGATCTACTATTGATCTATTAGACAATAATGTATACAATTAATTTTGTAATGATATTTTTATTTAGTGGGGTCACGAGGAATATATATAAGGCCCCAGCCTTAAACCTTACTTAATCTTGAGTTATTACAAGATTACACATTAAGGATCTTTTCAGGTTTAGAGTTTTATAGAATTAGATCATAAAACTTGCATTACATTCCACATTTAATCAAAGTGGTTACATAAAAGATAGTATTCATTTTTCCCACCAATGAAAACATATTTAATATAAAACATGGATTCTTTCTTGACACTTCCTTGACACTATCATCATATCATGTACCATTAGCTTGACCTGTGAAAAACATTTCAAAAACATGGGATGAGCATAAAAAGCTCATTAAGGGTTATAAAAAGTATGGAAAGGAAACATGAGTACATATATACAGAAGAATGAAACCATACTTTACCCATAAAACATAAGCACTTTAACATACCTCATAAAATCATGAATAAATCATAGAAATCATAAGACATAAAGGTAACTTGAGGAATTCATAACATTCTTACATAGGGAGTAACCCTCTTGGTTACGTTTGGCATACCCATCACAGTATATTCCCTAAATCTCTTCGGAGAAACCTTAACGTTTAACTCCTTTGCATTACCCAATGCATTGGAGAGCTATATCGGGCTCACCCGCCCTTAGTTTATCACGGAACCACCCGTCTTCATAACAATGCCCAAGAACCATAACATAATCATAGAACATAACTTAAGCATAAAGGAAAGATAAAATTCGCACATTTCAATAAAAATATAACATTTTAAGATATTGAAATAATGAATCCATTCTAAAAACCATTTTCAAAACCATTTAAAAAATTTAATAAAGGGATTTTTAAATCAAAGTGTCCCATACCACATTGAAGATTTTTACATTTTAAACCATTAATATCCATATAAATAAATCCTTAAAACCATTTTGAAAACATGGATATTAATGAGAAATATTTATAATATTAAATAATTAAAACATTTAAAATGATATTTTAGTTAAAGGGTTTTTTACAAAATGAGAGACACTTAAATACAATGATTGAGGAATAAAATTTAATCAAAACTTTATAATATCATGAGAATAAATGGATTCGTGATATAATATTCCAAAGGACAGCATATACACCATATAAGAGTGAATTGGTGCATAACAACAGTGAAGTCTCAATGGAAATGTAAATTGAGATGAAATCCATTATAAAGATGGTATCCTTAAATTAAGGATAAATAAATCTCATAATTATGTGTGACAAATATAAATACACCCAATATAAGTGGATATTATGTGTAAAATAATCAAAGGTCATTCACACATATTCAAAGGATGACATATTGAATAACTACATGTTGAACCCAAAGAAATCGAAATTAGGTTAAGAAGTTCCCTTGACAGCCAAACAACGTCACATCAAATTTCAGAAAAAGAGTTGATGAGAGAGATAATGGTTATATCATATCTTCGACATAAAATTTACGGCAATAAGGATATATAAAAACATATCCCCACATAATAAGATGAAAATTAAAAGACATAACAAAAGAAGTCTTTTAAAAAGAGGAGGTGAAAGGTTCCCTTACGGATTTGGGTAACTTTCAAAACGTACACCCCATGAAAGAAGGAATATACAACAATGATATAAATACTCATAAACGAAAGTATGTTACAAAAATAGTAGAATAATGGAAAGTACAAACACCACTCAAAAGGAAATATTTGCAAATGTAGCATGAATCTCACGAAAACACAAAGTGAGATAAAAAGACCCTTACAAAATTTCGGCAGCCTAACAACACCAATTAAAACTTCCAAAATGGATTGGTGAGGGAAAATATTTTCTCTCATCAAATAAACATAAAAAATACAGTAAGAGTAATATAAAATAACATCCCAATCATAATAAAGATGAGCTTAAACAGAATGACATAAAAGAGTGTACTTAAAAGGAAAGAGAGAGGTAGGATCCCTTACCTCAGGTCCGACTTGATTCGATCGTTCTTTAACCTCCTGAATAATAAACTTGAGTTAATTTCTACTTGATTAAAAACAATTTTCAAGTTCATTATTACTTTTATATCACTTATTACCATGCTATGAACACTATGTAATTATTTAAGTTAATAATGGTCGTTTTGTAGATCATTGCTACTTCAGTCAAAAATAAACTCTTTATAATTACAAGTTGTTCATGGGGAAAATATATATTATATCCAGAATTATATTCATTATGAATATATCATATATATAATATATATCAATTATATACATGAATTTATAATATTACATAACATTGAGAGGTATGAAATGAAATGCACAGTTCATGGAGATGATAAGCCGTACGTACGCATGAACGCTAATTCCATTTCTATTACTTATTTAATGGAATTAAAACATAATGATACAAAATAGTATTAAAATTTCAGTATGGTATTATATATAATATCATTAAATCTATCCTTTATACATACCACATATGGTATTAATGAATCAAATCACTTTGAAGGGGCAGTAGCCTGCTTTCCTAAAATTAAGATATCGCGTTTAACCATAATGGAAACAATAAAGGTATGCCATAAATGAAAAATACATAAGATTAAGTAAAACATAAACATATTATATATCATATATATATATAGTGACATATTAATGGCTACCTTTTATGGTGTTAAAATAATATTGAATAATCATCGTTTCGTGAGGCAGAAATTCACCATCCACAGAAACAGTATGTTCATTAACCATTAGATGTAGGTGTGTATAAGTGTAGCTCAAATCCTTATTATAACAACATCCTAGTATATTGAAGATACTGGAGTTTTTACAAAATAAATTAATAAAAAGAGTTTAGGCGGTTGGAGAAGAAAAATAAAACAAAACAACACAAGTGAAGACATTACCTTAAAATCGGGTATCTCTCTTTGATTTGAGCTCAAAGGCTTCCTTGGGAAGACTTGTGCCCAAATTGAGGCTTCAAAGAGTAAGAGAGGGATGGGGAGAGACAAAATGAGAAAGGTTTGGCTGACCCAAATCCTGGAGAGGTGTGGGTAAGGTGGTAGAGGTGGGGGCCTTTTATAATAGGAGAGGAGGGGTACTCTTGGAAGGTTACAAAATGTTACTTTATTTTCAAATGAGTTTCGGATTTTAAAGGCCCCAAATTGATGTATTTCTAGGATAAGGGGGTAAGGGTTCTAAATATACTCATCCAATAGGTCTTTTACAAGTTTATGTTATAGTTTTAACATTATATTCTCATTTTATGTAAATCCTTTATTAATGAGGTAATCGCTGCATCACCATGATGTCATAAATAATTTAATTTATTTAATTTCCAAAAATTATTAAAAAACTATCATGATTTAGTAGATAATTTATATTTCTAATGAATATTTATAGTCAAAAATATGAATTGTATAACCCCAATTAAAAATTGTTTTAGTAAAACAACTCATGCTTGTGACATTTTTATTTTAACTTAAAATAAAAAGTTATTTATGTCATTTTCCAACCAAAGTGGCTCCATGGGGTCCCCAAGTTGACCCATTGATTGGCTTGGTCTGCCATGACACATCCAATGAGGTTAGGACATCTGTCTAGGTCATTTAATATTATTAAAACAATATTTTTACCTTAAATTACACTAATTACCTCTAACCCTGATTAAAAACTTAAAAGTTACTATTCACAAAAAAATTATTTTAATCCCATTGAACAACATTTTACATCTTAATGACTACCATTTATGTCGGATTTTTGAAATTCAAATCACAGAAGTGGTAAAGTACCATTTAAATGAAAAATCAGTTTTTAAACTACCACTTAGTAGTTTCACTATTCATCACAAATTGATGTTTTTCAGAAAAATACAAAAAATTCACCCTAAGATATATTTGATATTCCAAATTCAAAAATGAGGTCTATTTTACAAAATTCAAAACATATATGTTGCATTAATTGATTTAATAATTAATTCCCGCTGTCAAAACAAATAGCATTTTATTAAGAAACAATATCTATTAAAATATTGACACTAGTTTAAGTCCAATATCAAAGTGAAATTAATTCCAATGACCACCATTAGATTAAATGGTAAAAATATATTCTAAATAAACTCTAATCTAAATTAAAAATATAATCTATCCATATAAATAAATTAGATTAAAAGGAGGTTTTTAAATAAAATGCAACATTTTCAATAAAAATGTTCTTTATCGGAAAAATAACAAAATTTTACACAAAGTAAATTTTGATGTCCAGATCCCAAAGAAGGATTTTATTTTGTCAAATAAAACATATAAAATTTTCAAAAGTATATTTAAATAGGGTTCTCCATCAAAAGCCGTTTAATCAACCTTTTAATGAATATTAGAAGATTTATGCTTAAAATTGGATTCATTTTCATTTTAAGCCTCCAACATGTATTGGATAAAAGTAAAAATATTAGACAAACATATATAATCATTTTTAAGTTAGTTATGTTAATTTCTGCCATTACAATAGCTAGGCGTTAACTACCTTTTAAAATAATATTATTTTATTATTAGAGTGCAACGTAAGATTTCAAAGAAACTCGTTGTTGCGTATTGGGTATGCCCTCGGGCATAGAATTCCCTTTAAAGTGTTATTAATATTTTATTCAAAAATATGGATAAATATGAAAATTTCATATTATTTATTTATCAGGGGTGTTACATCCTTCACCCCTTTTAGGAATTGAATCCTCGAAATTTTAAAATTGTGCTTGGAAGCTTCATTGAAAATACCACATCGAAACAAGAGTCAGTAAAACTATCACTTTAAAAGAATGGGATATAAGTACAAATGTCACCCGAGTTAACCCATACTAGGATTCCAAGTATGAAAATATGGATATGGAGGAAAAAACAAAGGGTCATGTTCTGAGGGAGAGTGATAATAAACTTGTCTAAGAGAAAGTTAACAACAAGAAAATCACAAACTTGTAATGGGTTAAAAGGTATTTGATTCCCCAGTAGGAAAAATTAACAGACAACATTTTTGTTTTAAGTTTCATTTCATTGAGGAATTTATTTATGAGCTTAACTAAAACATAAGTAAGAAAACTTAATTGTCATGTTGACTTTCAACATTTACTAGATTTCTTACACGAACTCTTATAATATACAAAAGATGAGTATTTAGGATGACTTATTCACATTAAGAGAGCTATAATCAACTTCTAGAGAATATCCTAATCCACAAAAGAGAACTATATACTTCCCATGTCTTTAGACCTTAAACAAAACTAAAACCCAATCTTCAACAAAGACCATTCAACAAAAATCTATCCATTAAATTCTACAAAGTAAACCAAACTAAGATTAAAACCCAATTATCTGAAGGATTTAATCACATAGTCTCCTAGGATAAATTTTAACATTTTTCTCCAAAATAAAATTAGTTACTCTTACAGTCTCATACTGAAAAGTAATTAACCTAATCACATATCCTCCTTGATACGCTAATCATTTCCATTGATAACCAAAAAAAATCAACTTACTATTAATTCATAAAATCATCTAACAAAAAAGAATCATTAAAACTAACCAGGGACTTCACATAGGTCAGTGGTAGGTAATAAATACCAGTTTCAATTTGGTTGACGGTTCGATTCCCGCAGCTTCGTCTGATACGATGGGTTGTCACACGGTCTGTGTGTTGTCCCTTTTCAAAAACTATATAATTTTATAACATTCCTCAAAAAGAGATAAATTCATCAAAAATAACCATAACATATTTTAACCCCAAAGGTTATCTGATAACGTCCATTTTTCAACCCAAAATGTATTAACTAGTAATTACCTCAAATTCAAGGATCATATAAACCCAAATGGTTCTTTATAACTATATCCACAAAAGAAAGGATAATTATTACTTGAATAAAATTTTCGTATATCAAACATCCGGGTTACTATAAAAAGTCTTCTAATGTAACCCCATCATCAAAAGAGACTTAATACATCTAAGAATTTCAACATCCTAAAATCTACCCTAAATCTTGAATCCATTATATGATGACTTCTTTCTCATTCAAAATTCTTCATGATATATTATCCATTCCTTTTCAACTTATTCTGAAATACTTCATTCCTACAAACAAAATCATGAATCATATCCTAAGATTCCAATAATAGGAAAACATATGTTATGAAATATTCCATACCTTTCATTCTTCATTGTTAGTTTCTTCATCCTCAATCAAAATGGAATTATGTATTGGTAAATGAATATTTGTACGATCTTGGTGACCCCCTTCCTGAAGCTTCTTCATAGGACATGTGTTTGCATAATGACCATGCACACCACATTTAAAACATTCTATTGATCCTTTAGAAAGAACTTCTTTCCCTTTCCTAGAGTCAACTAGATGCTTCCTTTTTCCATGGAAGGTTCTTGCTTTATGAACTTCATTTCCACATATATAGCATCTTTCTGTCCCTTTGAAACATTTTCCAATGTGCTTCTTTCCACATATTTGACACATTGGTTTTTGAACATACTTACCTTTATGATTATTACCTGAACTTCCGTAGGGATTTTTTTCTCGCATATATGATGCCTTATAAAAATCACTAAGGTTCAGGTGGTCAATCATGACTCCAAATAGTTGGTTGAGGATAACCACAAGAGTTCTCATTGCAGCTCCCATATCATTCAGTTGTTCTTTCATAAAACCCTCACAGTTTTCTTCAAATCCACTGTTACTTTGGTGCCTGCTAGATCCAGCCATTTACTAAAACCAAAATGGTCAATGTGAGTATATCAGTAAAATCATCAAATAAAAAAGAGGAAGATAAACACCAAGATAAACTTATCCAAGTTATCTCAAACTCAATCTAACTTTCAAAAAAAAATGATGACTACATCTAATATACTAACCATTGTGGTTATATACAACTTGTCACTTTTTCATAAACAACACTCTAACCTCTAAAGTTATCTAAACTGACCATTGATACCAACTATAAGGCCCCAGCCCTAAACCTTACTTAATCTTGAGTTATTACAAGATTACACATTGAGGATATTTTTAGGTTTAGATTTTTAGAGAATTAGATCATAAAACTTGCATTACATTCCACATTTAAACAAAGTGGTTTCATAAAAGATAGTATTCATTTTTCCCATCAACGGAAACATATTTAAAATAAAACATGGATTCTTTATTGACACTTCCTTGACACTATCATCATATCATGTACTATTTCCTTGACCTGTGAAAAACATTTCAAAAACATGGGATGAGAATAAAAAGCTCAGTAAGGGTTATAAAAAGTATGGAAAGGAAACATGAGTACGTATATACATAAGAATGAAATCATACTTTACCCATAAAACATAAGCACTTTAACATACCTCATAAAATCATGAATAAATCATAGAAATCATAAGATATAAAGGTAACATGAGGCATTCATAACATTCTTACGTAGGGAGTAACCCTCTTGGTTACATTTGGAATACCCATCACAGTATATTCCCTAAATCTCTTCGGAGAAACCTTACCGTTTAACTCTTTCGCGTTACCCAATGCATTAGAGAGCTATATTGGGCTCACCCACCCTTAGTTTATCACGGAACCAAATGTCTTTATAAAAATTCCCAAGAACCATAACATAATCGTAGCACATAACTTAAGCATAAACGAAAGATAAAATTCCCACATTGCAATAAAAATATAACATTTTAAGATATTGAAATAATTAATCCATTCTAAAAACCATTTTCAAAACCATTTAAAACATCTAATAAAGAGATTTTTAAATCAAAGTGTCCCATACCACATTGAAGCTTTTAAAATTTTAAACCATTAATATCCATATAAATAAATCCTTAAAACCATTTTGAAAACATGGATATTAATGAGAAATATTTATATGATTAAATCATTAAAACATTTAAAACGATATTTTTGTTAAAGGGTTTTTAACAAAATGAGAGACACATGAATACAATAATTGAGGAATAACATTTAATAAAAACATTATAATATCCTGAGAATAAAGGGATTCATGATATAATATTCCAAAGGACAGTATATACACCATATAAGAGTGAATTGGTGCATAACAACATTGAATTCTCAATGGAAATGTAAATTGAGATGAAATCCATTATAAAGATGGTATCCTTAAATTAAGGATAAATCAATGTCATAATTTTGTGCGAAAAATATAAATACTCCCAATATAAGTGGATATTAAGTGTAAAATAATCAAAGGTCAGTCACAAATATTCATAGAATTTCATATTCAATAACTACATGTTGAACCCAAAGAAATCAAAATTGGGATAAGAAGTTCCCTTGATAGCCTAACGGCATCACATAAAATTTTAGAAAAAGAGTTGATGAGAGAGATAAAAGGGATCTCATCTCTTGGAAAAACAAATTACAACAATAAGGATATATAAAAACATATCCCCACATAATAAGATGAAAATTAAAAGACATAACAAAAGAAGTCTTTTAAAAAGAGGAGGGTGAAAGGTTCCCTTACCGATTTAGGTAACTTTCGAAACGTACACCCCATGAAAGAAGGACTATACAACATTGATGTAAATACTCATAAACAAAATTATGTTACAACACGAGTAGAATAATGGACAGTACATACACCACTCAAAAGGAAATATTGGCAAATGTAGCATGAATCTCACGAAAACACAAAGTGAGATAAAAAGCCCCTTACGAAATTTCGACAGCCTAATAGTGCCAATTAAAACATAAAAAATGGATTGGTGAGAGAAAATATGGTCTTTCATCAAATGAACATAAAAATTACAGTAAGAGTAATATAAAATAACATCCAAATAATAATAAAGATGAGCTTACAAAGAATGACATAAAAGAGTGTACGTAAAAAGAAAGAGAGAGGTGGGATCCCTTATATCAGGTCCAACTTGACTCGATCGTTCTTTAACCTCCTGAATAATAAAATTGAGTTAACTTCTACTTGAATAAAAACATTTTTCAAGTTCATTATTCCTGTTATATCACTTATTTCCATGCTATGAACACTATATAATTATTTAAGTTAATAATGGTCATTTTGTAGATCATTGCTACTTGAGTCAAAAATAAAATCTTTATAATTACAAGTTATTCATGGGGTAAAATATATATTATATCCATAATTATATTCATTATTTAGATATCATATATATCATATATATCCATTATATACATGCATTTATAATATTACATAACATTTAGAGGTAATAAATGAAATGCACAGTTCATGGAGACGGTAAGCCGTACGTACGCATGAACGCTACTTCCATTTCTATTTCTTATTTAATGGAATTAAAACATAATGATACATAATAGTATTATAATTCCAGTATGGTATCATATATAATATCATTAAATCTATCCTTTATACATACCACATATGGTATTAACGAATCAAATCACTTTGAGGGGGCGGTAGTCCGCACTTCCTAAAATGAAGATATCTTGTTTAACCATAATGGAAACCATAAAGGTATGCCATAAATGAACAATACAGAAGCTTAAGTAAAACCTAAACATATTATATATCATATATAAATATAGTAACATATTAATGGCCACCATTGAGTGTGTTAAAAGAATATTGAATAATCATCGTTTCGTGAGGCAGAAATTCACCATCCACAAAAACAGTATGTTCATTAACCATTAGATGTAGGTGTGTGTAAGTGTATCCCGAATAATTATTATAACAACATCCTTGTATATTTAAGATACTGGAGTTGTTACAAAAGAAATAAATAAAAAGAGTTTAGGGGGTTGGAGATGAAAAATAAAACAAAAGAACACAAGTGAAGACATTACCTTAAAATCGGGTATCTCTCTTTGATTTGAGATCAAAGACTTCCTTGGGAGGACTTCTTCCCAAATTGAGGGTTCTAAGAGTAATATAGGGATGTGGAGAGACAAAATGAGTAGGGTTTGGCTGAGAAAAGGCTTGAGAGGTGTGGGTAAGGTTGTAGAGGTGGGGGCCTTTTATAAGAGGAGAGGAGGGGCACTCTTGGAACGTTACAAAATGTTACTTTATTTTCAAATGAGTTTCGGATTTTAAAGGTCCCACATTGATGTATTTTGAGGATAAGGTGGTAAGGGTTCGAAATATACTCATCCAATAGGTCTTTTACACGTGTATGTTATAGTTTTGACATTATCTTTTCATTTTATGTAAATGCTTTATTAATGAGGTAATCGCTGCTTCATCAAGATGTCATAAATAATTTAATTTATTTAATGTCTAAAAATTATAAAAAAAATCATGATGTAAGAAATATTTTTATATTTATAATGAATATTTATAGTCAAACATTTGAATTGTATGACCCCATTTAAAAATTGTTTTAGTAAAACAACTCATTCTTGTGACATTTTTATTTTAACTTAAAATAAAAAAGTTATTTATGTCATTTTCCATCCAAAGTGGTTCCATGGGGTCCCCATGTTTACCCATGGATTTTCTTGGTCGGCCATGACACATACAAGGAGGGTAGGACATGTGTCTAGGTAATTTAATATTATGAAATCATTATTTTTACCTTAAATTACACTAAATACCTCTAATCGCGATTAAAACGTAAAAGTTACTATTCACCAAAAAAATTATTTTAATCCCATTGAACCACATTTTACATCCTAATGAAAACCATGTATGTTGGATTTTTTAAATTCAAATCACATAAGTGGTAAAGTTTAATTTAAACGAAAAATCATTTTTTAAAATACCACTTAGTGGTTTCACTATTCATCAAAAATTGACGTTTTTCAGAAAAATACCAAAAATTCACCCTAAGATATATTTGATATTCCAAATTCAAAAATGATGACTATTTTAAAAAATTCAAAACATATATGTTGCATTAATTAATTTAATAATTAATTTCTGCTGTCAAAACAAATAGCGTGTTTTTAAGAAACAATATCTATTAAAAGATTGACACTAGTTTAAGTCCAATTTCAAAGTGAAATTAATTCCAATGACCACCATTAGATTAAATGGTGAAAATATATTCTAAATAAACTATAATATAAATTAAAAATATAATCTATCTATATAAATAAATTATATTAAAAGAAGGTTTTGAATTAAAAAGCAACATTTTCAATAAAAATATTCTTTATAGGAAAAATAACATAATTTTACACAAAGTAAATTTTCATGTCCAGATTCTAAAGAAGGATTTTATTTTTTCAAATACAACATATAAAATTTTCAAATGTATATTTAAAAATGGATCTCCATCAAAAGGTGGTTAATCGACCTTTTAAAGGATACTATAAGATTTATGCTTAAAATTGGATTCATTTGCATTTTAAGCCTCCAACATTTATTGGATAAAAGTAAAAATATTTGACAAACATATATAATCATTTTTTTAGTTAGTTCCATTCATTTCTGCCATTACAAAAGCTAGGCGTTAACTATATTTTAAAATAATAATATTTTATTATTACAGTGCAACGTAAGATTTAAAAAGAAACTCGTTGTTGCGTAATGGGTACGCCCTCGAGCATAGCATTCCCTTTAAAGTATTATTAATATTTTATTCAAAAATATGGATAAATATGAAAATTTCATATTCTTTATTTAGATGGGGTGTTACAATATATATTTAAATAGTCATAATATTATGATATATAAATAAAACCAATTATTTCATCAATGCATTAAATAAATTCATGACTGAATATACATTTTATGGAGTGAGAGTTTAAATATTAATAGACAAAAGTAAAGAAAAAGGATGAAATTATTTAAATTAAATATAATGATATTAGGAAATATTATTTTCATCTCCTCCATATCATGATAGTAAATTAATCCATCTAATATTATGATAGGATCTTGATATTATAATTATATCATATTAACTTTATTTATAATTATTAAAGTTACTATTAAATTAAAAAAAACATTGGTTTTAGCGTTAGATTTATCTGGATCACTGAATTTGTTATGATCAATTTCCTATATCACCATATAATTATTTATTCTTTTCATCCATTATCGTATCTTCACATTCGACAATTTTTATCCAATTTGGGATCCTAGCAATATGATTCTTTCAGCTGACCACTGTTCCTCACTTACCCTAATATTTTGAGGGTACGTTATTATCACTTCTATTGATGTTTTATTTTATGGAACATATTTTCTAATATCAAACCATTTATTTAATTTATAGAGAATAAATGGTGAGGATGATTTTTATTTAACATGGTAGAGTGTTCTATCCGAATATATTAACCGAAGATCCTCATGTGTAATTTCATCTATTGAAAGAAAAATCATTATTATAAGATAATATTAAACCATTATTATTTACGATATAGAATTTTTTTTATAAATTCAATCTATTTACGACCATACAAAATATGCAACCCCATGTTTATATGAAATGTAATATTAAAACCCATTATAACTATGATGTAATTATTGATGATATAAATATAAATCACCAAATAATAAAAGTTTTAATGTTTAAATATGATTGAACTATATTCATTACTCATAAATTGATTAGAAATAAAATAAGAATCATTTTTATGAAAAAGATATGTTTTCTGGAAAATTATTTTTTTCAATGTCATCTTATTTATGATTTTCATAAATAATTTACCCAACAATTTTACTAGATCAATAAATATTTTATGAGAAAAAAATAAATCAAATATTAAAAAATAATTTCAAAATTTCCTTTGGGTGAATAATTGGGATTTCAGGAAATGTTGTATGTTTTTTATAATTAGTTGAAAATTATGATTATTAATGAAGATTCCCATTTTATTATAATTTACTTAGAGAGTTAGGTTATTTTTTTAAATTTTTTTATCTAAAATGGGTAAAATAATGTTATAATTTAACTATTTTTTTCATTTTTATTAATTTCAAATTTAATTTCTGAAAAAACATTATCATATTTTTAATGAATTTATTTTGGATATTTTTTAAACTTCCACAGTATTAACATTAACATCATTTATATTACTTCTATGAATTGAATTTTATAAAGAATATTACATATTTTGAATAAAAATAATTTATAATATCTAATAATGTGAATTTTTTTTGACCAATTTAAATAGTAAAATGAAAATATTTATGGCAGTTAAGATATAATTGGTATCACTTGTGGTAAACTAAAACGATATCTGATAGAAATGATCAAATACATGACTAATTTCAATATTATTGAAATATTTTGAAAATATAATATATTATTATGGAGTTAATGAGTTTAGGTTCCTTTTGGAATGTATGAAAAGCAGATTCACATAATTCATTTCAATACTTACCAATTATATCATGTCTCAACTTAATAAATCACTACAAATCTAATCCCATCATCAAGAATTGAAAACCCCATCAACCATAAAATTTATTAAAAAATCACATCCCAAATTCCCTTCCATAATTAAATAATCCTCAGTTTGGTTTAAAATAAATTATTGTAAGGCTTTAAAAAATAATATAATGGGGTTCCCTAGTTATGAAGTAAAATCCTTAACATGCATTTTTTGTTTTATTTTATCCTCAACCTCCTAAAAATATTATTAAACTAATATTATATAATAAATTTAGTTTCATTTAAATTCATATATATATTTATGATATTCTAATTTTCTAAAATTTTATAATCCTCTCTCAAACAGGAAATAAATGAATTGATAATGTGTATGGCAGTGTTCATCCTTTCTAACCGATGTATTTGGTTTTCCATGAATGCCTTTCACTGATTGATATAATGATATATGTATTAATTTCTAGGAAATTTTTCATACTATAATACATTTGTAATGATAATATCACATACTTCATACATTCCATTCTATAGTGATTATAGTAATATAGGTTGTGTATACGAATGACTACGACATCACGAAGGCATGCGATACATTTCTCACTATTTATTCAAATAGAAGATAATAAATGTTACATATAATGAATATAGGTTATATATATGAATTAATATTTATTATCTAAATAAATATAACATCACATTCTTTACACTTTCACACATTAATTAATTGATATCGTCACTCATTCATATATTCAGCCTACTGTCTACACAAATCGATGTGATTCATTCTCTATAATAAAATATCTATAATGATTATAATTAAAAAAATAAGGATAAATTATATTTTTTAATCTTATAAGATTCATTATATTATTGAACTATATTTTTTGTTCATGAACTAGATCATTCCAGACAAAACATTCATGAGAAAAAAGGCAATTAACAACTAAAACAGTTGTGATAATGAGTGATTATTAATGAGCGAGTATTATTTATTAATATAATTATCAAATATGATATTAAAAGAATATATAATGAATTATTATATGTTATATAATATTTTAATTTTTTTTTGCATGATGTTAAATAGTTTTCAACTAAAGGGAAGCATGTGGTAAGATACACTTAACATAACTTACAATCATTTTGATTCAAAACTACATAATTAAATATATTTCGAAATTAAATTTTATGAAAACAAAATATATTTATTTTTTGTTATTTTTAATTTTAGTAATTTTGATCTAATTTTTGTATACATAACCAGTTCAGGAAATAACTCTCACCTCAATTATATGAACTTTTTATGGGTATCGTATCATACATTTACATCCATGAGACACATTTAACCTTCATGAATTATTCCATTGTGTGGTGTATATACAAAAAGTATTGATATATTATATTATAAATCTATTTATATTCATGTAATATAATTATTCACATGATTTTAATTATATTATTGGGATTATGGTTCATATGAAGCCATAATTGAAACTGTTTAAATCAAAATCATATCATTATTCAATATTATTTATGATTATGTCTTAAATATGAAATTTAAATAATATTTATATCATGAGAATGAAATATTTTTTTATCTTATGGTTATTCATCGCTTTTATCAAGTAATTATATCATTTTTCACACATTTGACATATATTATCGGGAAAATTATTTTAATAAGATAAAATTTCAATTATCTCTTTCACTAGAAATCCTTTTTCTTCTATATCGACATTGAAAAAAAACATATAACACGTTTTTAATATTATAAAATTTATTTTCATGGTAATATTTACACTAGTATTAAATTTTAAAAATTATTTTATTAGTAATCTTCTGGTCATTTTATAAACAATGTCCTTTCATAATTTTATAAAAAATATTAAATTATTCTTCGATTTAATATATAAGACATAAAAATTATTTGCATCTACCATATCCATTATAATATTTCACGATTCCATTATTTGTTTCCTAGGATATTTTAAATATAAATTTATTCAAATTTTTTTTCAAAATTTTCTATATTCAAAACTAAATTTCAAAGTGAAAAGTTATTCTCCAGAATATGTATTTTTATCCTTTTTAAAATTACTTCTATCAATGAAAAAAACATTTGTTATGATATAATGACTCTAAATTATCTATATTTGTTTCTAAAATATATAAAGTTATAATTATTCCTTCCATTTATGGGGTTATACCTTCTTTATTATCATTTCTCAAATTCATTCATAATGAGTGATACCAAGATTATTATTTGAAGTAATATTATAAATCTAACATTATTTCCATGATTAATTATTAGGTTTTGAAATATGATAGATTTTTTTTATGTGAAAAATAAATATCATTAACACGTTAAAATGGGTTGTCCCATACTGTTCTCTGATGAATATGTTAATAATTTAGTAACCTAAGGATCCATGTATGGTGTTAGGCATAGAGTCTAATCTATTATGGGTCATTTCCCAACGTGTTCTATTGTCGATGAATTTATACATAAATAATGTTTATTTTATGTTATTATTTTATTCAAAATGTTCTAGAATTATATTATCATTCGAAAATAGGATATTTATGTTATTATTTCATGTGATTACTATTATTCCATCTCAATTCTGATATAATGTAATACCTTTGACTCTCATATTATTATTCCACATCATGTTTCTTCCCTTACGACACATTTTTTTTCATTCCATTCTTCCATGAATTAATTATGTTATCCTACAAATATTTATAATATCAAATGGATTTTAAGAATGCATAATGGAGAATAAGATAAAGATTCCATTATTTTAATCCCATTTATATATTATAAATTGAATATTCTAAATACATTAGGCTTTTATAATCATTTTGTCGTACTATAGGTTTTTTATGTGTAAGAATCATGTAATAATATTTGAATGAATAGTTGGTCACTATATCAGAGGTCCACTATACAATTATATGAATCTTTTCAATCATAAGTCAGATATACACTATCCCAAATTAGGGAAATAAAACATAATGATTTCAAACATGATACTATAATACAATTTTTTAAACCATGAACATGACAATAACGTATGATCCTTTTTATTACATTACCCCATATGTTCCTATACATTTGAAATAATTTTTTGGCTAGTGGTGAGTGATTTTGGTACATCATAGGGAGATTGTAGCCTTAGAACTGGGTAAATAAGATACTACAAAAAATGGATGCAAAAACAATAAATAAAAAAATATTAATAAATAAATATCATTAAATTAGGATTCTACATAATAAATATAATCTAATGTAGTATCATTATGGAGTGTAATGTACACAAACCAGAACAAATCAAAATAACAATGTTATAAGGTAAATACACTGACCATATGTAGTTGTAGACATACAACCTTATGTACATTGAGCTACATCAATTTACTAATACTAACCAAATTAACCTTCCAACACAGTGCCATTTACATTCATAGGATCCCTGGTTATGAAAATTATTAGAAGATAAAAATTATAATCTTGGGTGTGATTACAAAAATTTACAAAACACCACCAATGAAACTTAACATAAGTAAATGAAATATATCATATTTCAACCCATAAAATTAAATATAATAAATGTAATAAAAACATATATTGCAGAAGAAGTATACATATATCATTTCCTAATATTTTTTCCCTACCAAATTCAACACCAATCCATAATGAACATCTATTGGTCATATGTGACACATCCCCTCCATGATGATATAGTCAACAAAATATGTTTGGAACATCCTGCCAGAATGGATACTATAATTTTGTCTAGAACAATATCAAATACATATTTATCTGAGGGTGGTTAGTATGGTTTAGTCAATATACCCAAAAAATGATATATAGATCAAAAAATGAAAACATTTATACAACATTGAAGATAAAACATAACATAATAACATGAAAGATTCATTGCCATAAGGAACCATATATGAGAAAACATCATTCATTGGTTTTTTTGGGATACACTTGACCAAAAAAATCATATCAATAACTAGTATACAACATGAATTAATGTCACCATCTTCTTACTAAAATAAAAATTATGATTTAGTAGTTTGGATCAATGTTCGAGTCAAAGTGAGACATTTTATACCAGAACAATAATTGAATGGATGTGATTAGAAATTCTTAGGATTAAGTTTAGGATAAAAAATATCCAAATGAATGGTCAAGACCAAAAATATATATTACTTTTTGTGGTCTAAAATGAAATTGTTCCAATTTATTAGTATATAAATAATTTCAATACCATAGTGTAACTTTTATTATAGAACAATAATACCCTGATAGATAATTACAAAACAAATAAATCAATTCAATAAATGTAATATCAACTTGGTTTCAGTTAGGGAGGAAAGAATGAGATTCATCTATAATGAAGAAGAATTCATCAGTTCAGTAACCCATGATCAAACCAATGAATGGGTATTGAAAATAAGAAAATAAAGGGTAATATATCATCCAAAATAAGAACATATGTTTCCTAAAGTGTTTGGGTGTTAAAAAAATGTGTGACGTTACAAACAGGATAAATGATTCATTTTTCAAAAATACTCATAAAATCAGCATCACCATCAAGTATATATAGTTATTCAAAGAAACCCCACTAACTAGATAGTGGCTTCCAACCATCTATCCATCTTAGACCACACATTAGTGTTTGGAAATTTATTTTAATGTCCCATCCGGAGTTCTACTAAATTGGTGACCTAAGATAGGTCGTCACATAAACTCAAGAACACCTCCTAGTATGGTAGAGGTTTCAGACTAGCAGTGAGGGTCTAATAGGTCATGTGGTGACACTATACAAACATTGTTATAGTAACTCACAACATATCACAATATTAATGGCAGAACAAATAAGAAACAATCGATAACATGAAAATCCAAAAATATCCAAAACCGGAAACAATCAATAAGAAACATTAAACATGTTATGACATAATTCCATGAAACGTGAAAAAAATATTTGAATTATTAGAACGGTCCTGAATTCTAGTCTAGAACATCATCCATACATGCCCGATGTCCAAATCCACACCCCAAAATTGGTCCCTTTCCCTTGTCCTAACCTCCATCCATTAATTATTCATGGGTACCCAACGACGACTCGAGCATTATGTGAGTACAACCCAAAAAGGAACAACCAATAGTGTCTACGAAATTCCCCTCTATCATAAAGCGCATACATGTATAAATAAATGAAAACAAATGGAAAAAAAATTTGTGGGCCACAAGTTATCAATCTGTTCATAGTTATACTAAGTGTCCAATTCATTATGTCTCTTTTATTACGAGTTCCTCATCAATCACTAGGTTCAAAAGTTGGGAATTCATGTAATTCACATAAGGTTAATGTCATTTAAACTTTTTTTATAAGGTAATAAATATGTCCCTAACTCTCTTGTTATAACATATCACAATATAACAATATACACACATTGAATCCTCACTCCATCTAGAATGCTGCCATTAGGGTAATTGTGCTTCATCCCCTTCACTATCCCATACATTGTGGGAGGAGTTAGAGAATGAGTCCAACTCAAACCATGGGATGATCCTCATTCAATTATTCTACTCATCATTCCATGTGCAAAAAATTATCTGTCCTTTGACCACGCACAACTATAGAACAACCAAACACATCAAATAAATAATAAAAATCATAATCTCAAGTAATAAATAGAGTAAATATTAGTATTCCATATCCCATTAACACTTTTTCATTTACATACCTTATCGAATTTATCCCAATTCACATTCCCAATTCTAGTTTTCCATGAATATTCAATCCTTCCATTATATCAACCCATTAATGTTATTAACAAATCCCATTTTGATATTCTCTTTAAAATATTTTCCCATTTCTCATATCATTATCAATTAAGCATATTCACAGTTTCTCAAAAAATAATTTTGTCAGGAAAATTTAACATAATTCATAATTATCATACACCAACTTCAATTAACCAATACCTCAGTAATATATTCATTAAGAATATCACATACTCAATAATGGATCTAAAACATAAAACTAAAACCTATAACATACTTATATAATTCTAGAACCAATGAGTATCTAAACACCCAATAGTTAGGATTAAATAGGAAAAAACAATCTTGATTCATACTTTGTGGACAATGAAGTGTTGCATTCATCATTTAGACACTATATATACATATCCATACCAATGGTTTTAAACTCACAACAAGATGTGAAAATTAATAAGGTTAGCAATTCACAATTCATCAAAGAAACTATGGGATGTAACATGTAGTCAACCTACCTCAAATATGTGGGCGAACACACTCCCAAATTTTGTCATTGTTCTAGATTAATCAATATTTTATTTCATTAACCAGTATTTCCTACAAAACAATGGTTTTAGTGATTCATATGGGGAAAATAGAAAGATACAATCATTAATCAACTAAAAGAACATAGGTGTAGATTAGACTCACTAAGGGCGGCAATCGACAACTGATGACACTCCTAACAGCCTAGAGGATAACGTGATTCACCCTTAGAAGCTATTGGGATCTCTTGTTCATCCATATCATTTTGGGGTGATGAATGGATGAAAATCCTGAGTGAGACTTTAAAATCTAGGTATAGGAATTTAGAAAATTTTATATCTTTACTAGGCATCATGGTTTCCCCCACATGGTTTTCCAAACCGTGTGAAAACCATACCTAGTTCACATTTCCGAAATCACCCATTCCCACAATTTCTAAATAATTATGATTGGTTTTCTAAACTTTGCAATAAACATTTGAAATCCATTATCCAAGGCTGCACTATTACCTAGAATACTACACAATGTTCTCACAAACTATGTGAAAACCATGATACATGCCAAAGAAAATCCTTTTCCACAACATTCATTCCCCAAACCATCAGAACCACCTCATTCATTCCCATTATCATTTAGAGACAAATATGATTCCAAAATAAATCCCTAAAACAATAACATAAATAAAAACATCAATTAATTAAAACCATTAATCATACAACATCCCCAAAATATGACTGATCATCCTTGAGCTCTTCCTCCTAAGTATCACATTATTTCTAAATTAAAGAGGTTAGGCCCATGGGCCTATATATCTGATTCTATCTCCCATGTTTCATCTAAAAACATCCTATTATTCAATATAACATGAACCAAAGGCCCAAACATTCCCCGTAAAAACATCTCAATTTGTATTATAATAATAACTAGATGCCCCTCAAAGGACACATTAGACTCAATCTCGAAATCATCCACTCTTATCAAATGAGATGGATCAGGTTGATACTACTAGATTTTCGAAACTTGATTAACATTATGCATTCCTATATACCATTGTGGAGGTTCCAATTGGTAATCCACCAGTCTTATCTTCTCTATAATATCAAATGAACCCACTTAATAGAGAGCCAACTCGCCGTTCGACCAAATTTGATGACGACTCAACCTTCGTGACACCCAATAAAACATACTATCAACTACCATTAACATGAATGATCTATGACACCAATCTGAATTCGACGTCTTCCTACTCTATGCCATTCCCTTAAAATTTTGAATAAAATGAACCTTCTCTAATTTCTATTGAATCTAACTCAGTCCTAAAATCATAGAATCTCCAGCATCTAAGAAACACAATAGAGATCCGCATACCATATTGTAGAGTGACTCAAAAGGATGCATCATAATAATAGCCTGAATTTTTTTTTTCGTATTAAATCTCAATGATCTGCAGGTGATTTTTAAATGAACCAATAAAATCTAGTTCCCATTCACACAACATTTCCTCTAATACGCGAATTTTATGCTCTAATTGAAAATAAATCTTCAGTTGATATGTAGTACTCAAAATCATGTTGTATCAAAGTAGCATCAATAGGACCTTCCAGAAGCACGATGTGAAATGAGTACCATGATCTTAAACTATAGTTAGCATCACACCATGTAACCACAAAATATATCGAACATATAGGTCACCCAAATTTTTGAATGTATAAGTTTCATTGATCAAGAATAAATGAACAATTTTAGTCAAAATATCCAAAACGCCCCGGATGGAATCATTCTTTCGAGGAGACCTCATATGACACAATATGTAGTACATTGTTATGCCATTCCATTCCTCGGATGGAATCATTCTTCATCCCCCTCCACCAATACTATTAAGTATGATATTGATAACATTAGTCATGACATGATGTATGTCCATGTTTCTGGAATTGAGCTCCTACACCAACATTTCATTTTCACCCACTGGTACTAACAAACAAACCTATGAATTGAAAATTCCATTAGAACCAAAAACCAAACATGATAGTGACTCCACAACAATTTGATTTTACCTAATTTCTAAACACTCAGGATCCTCTATATAAGTATCAATTCATAGAATCAAAAGTGTAGAAACAATCTCTATAGATGCAAGGGTTATTTTTCTATTCGCATCCTATACCTCCACTTATATCTCAGAAAAAGAGCCATCATTTTCCAATCAAAGTTGGATTCGTGAACAACATGATTATGAGTCTTCTAGATCATAAATTATGCATTTTTATTCAAATTCCTAGGTGTATAAAGGAACTCAATGTCTATGAATTATAGGTACATGATTTAACTTCATTTCCAAATATTCAATTTCAATTGAGATAAGATGTTCTATAAAAATTTATAGTTAATGAACACCCTGAATCTCACTCCCAACAAAATGTTCCTCTAATACATTATGGCATAAAAAACAAATTCATGTTCAAGATCATGGGGCAATTATTTTATTTTCAATGGCCTTAACTATCTTGAACCATAATAAAAAACCCAATCATATAGTATCAATATTAACTTGAGTCTAACACTAGATGAATCATAGAACAAAGTGCACCTCTGACATAGTTCAGGTAAAATCAAAATCAGTGTGGTAGTGAACCACTTCTTCAATTCATGAAAATCATTTTTCACACCTATAACTAATCAAAGATAACCCACATCTTGGTTAATATTGATAGTGGTGATAACCATCTGGATAAATCCTTAACTTTCCTTCATTAATAACTGACAAAAACCAAAAAACACAGAACATAATAAAAATTCTGGGTCATTACCCAAGACACTATAGCCAACTCCCTCACTAGATCTATTGACACATTTATCTCCAAAATGATATGTCCCATGAAATAAACTTCATCAATCCTGAAGAAACATCTTGATAGCTTGGTGTAAATCATATTATATCTTACTATACTGAATATGGTGTCAATATATCGTACATAATAATCAATGGTTCTTTAGTACACATAGATTTCAACAACAATGAAAACCAAAAACTGATCCAGATATGGGTGAAGTATCAGATCCATTGACGCCTTAAACAAAACTTGAGTGCATTGGTCAACCTGAACAGATTCCCTAAATCCCTTTACATACCATATGTACTTCTTAAATCTCACTTCAGCACGTTAGAATCTCTCACCCTAAACAGATGGTATCTTGATCTCAGATTTTGTCAAACAGGTCATCAATTCAAGGTTGTGGGTATTATTTCCTAACAATAATCAAATTCAACTTCTTGTATTTGACACATAACCTCAATAAACATTTAAAATTCAAATAAATTAACACATTTGATCCATGTATAAATGAACATGGTCAAATGAATCAATTTTTCATTTTCTCTTCTTGCCTAACCTTCAGTTGCTAGTGTTCCATCTCCAACATTCAATATTGTGGGTTTAAAATTGTTTCTACCCTTGGATATAACTTGATTGTAAAATATACATACCTTTTGGGAAGTATTCTGATGAAATAATTAGTAAAAAATTCATGAAACTAATACACCATAGGAGAAAGGACTTGTTTCTCCACCACTCTATCATAAATAATAAGGCATGCCACTTGGGATATGAGATCCTCCAAATGCTGAAAATTTTTCCTTGTGCGGCCTTCTTCAACAACCCAACAACCACGAATGAAAAAAGTATCCCAATCAGGAGACATTAACATTACTATATGATGGTGACAATATAAATATGCATCATACAACAATAAGAAATTGATACCCTAGATCAGGTGAAAACCTCACATTTCTAGGATAAATAATTTCCACATAATACAATAACCACCAACCTATAAAGCCCAACCTCTACATTGTCGAATATCATCAAATATCCCCCTAAATTGAGTATTAGTTGACATAAACTCACAAACATGTTCACTGACTAGGCCTAGCACAACCACGAAAAATGTAGAGATAAAATTGTGTGTGGAACCTGGGTCAGATAAACTATCTGTGACAGTGGAAGATTTAACAATCTTACATCCCCTTTAGGTATAAACTGATATTTATGATGATGTACTATCTCTCTGCTCTAGGATCTTGAATGAGTACACTACCCTACACATTCTTACATCTGTATATGGTATAATCATACATTTCCTCATCTACCACCCCTTCCTTGTATGATTAGTGGAGGTCCAACTACTGGCCTGACATATAGTGATTTATTTGTTTCTTACACTCAGTATCTGCCTGTAACTCTAATCCATGCCCTACTACAGAGGGGTATTTTAGAACCTATATATTTTCCCCATCCTTCCATAGTAATAGAACACAACTATTGAACATGGAAAATGTCCCAGCATGTTCCCCCACTAGCCACAATGATAACAAAATACCTAATCAACATCCCATAAAACTCACCCTCTCTTATAAATATTCTACTTACATTCCCCTTGATAGAGACTTAGAAAATGATTCTTAATTCACTTAGAGGTTTTACATCATGTTTCCTCCATTGGAACCACATGTCCACCTCTTAATGCACTCATTAGGTTCCCTTATATGTTATGGACCTAGTCCAATACCATTTCAAAGCTCTATAGATGAATAATGTTCACAAGAGACCGAATCTCAAGACTAATCTCACCATGGATGTGTGTATCAATTGTTTCTTCATTGTTATCCATCATCATGATAAATAATACCAATTAGTGAATTGACTAAAATAATCCATCATTGATGCGACCCCCTGAGTCAAACTCATAAACTCCACATTCTTCTCCCACCTCAAGGTTTCATGAAAGTAATGACCATGAAACATTTCATAGAAATCCTTCCACACCATTCCATTAGCCAACATCGTCTGAACCATAATATTTCACCAACACTAGGCCTAACCTCTTATCTTAGAGGCCACTAAACTGTGTTGATTATCATGAGGTGTCCTTAAATGATCATGAATATTCGAGATATATTTTATAAAAACTGTTTCTACCTCTATTCCTCCTTCTATTGTAATGGATGGATGATGATGTATGTTAAAATCCCTAGTCATATTTAATAGACTCAACAATACATTACATGGGCCACGTTTCATCATCATCATAAAATAAGAAATACCATTATATAGCTTCTCTTCCCTATTATCTTGACCATCTGTATCCTCTTGCTCTATTATTATGGAATTCTCACCAATGTCCTCATATCACCCATCCAACTAATGTATTTTGGGTGAAATTTCTATAGACAGATAAACTTGAGGTTTAGAACTCAATCCCAAAATCATTCAAAAATATAAGGGAAACCTAATCATTAGTCACTAACAAACCATTTCACATACCCCACCCAAATTGGTCAGATCATACCAGGAACACTAACCTCAACCATCTCTACCAAGGTCATTTCTAACACGTGGTAAGGAACTCCGATGACTATAACCATTACCTTATACACCGTTTAGAATATATTCTCATATCACTACTTAATAGAGTAAAATCTCATTTCACAGACAACACTTTATCAAAAATAATTCCTCATTTATTTTTTAAACATTTTTCTCATGTTTTTACCGAATTGTAATGTCTTTTAGACACAATTTTCACCAAATTTAAGAAAGAAAAATGCATTATACCCCCTATGCCCCAATCACCCATCCCATGTGAGTATACCTACTATGATTCATATTACATATATACATAGGTTCCTATAATGACTCAAGAATGCACAAGCTTGTTCAAATTTAACAATGAGAAATAATATAATTAAAATGTAAATCACCCCACATGTGCATCACTCATAAGTTAAATATCATCCAATATAACAACACACAACAAGAACAACAACATCTACACTGGATGACATGGGTTTTCCTCATGCATATGTTAGCTAATCCTATGAACATGATCATTACCAAGGCCGGAAAATATCCAAATCTCTTGTCTACAATCCCCAAAGAGTATGAAATATAATATAACTCCATAGGTAAAACATCGTAACGTCCCTGTCACAGGTTCCACTAAGTGAGTTCCTAGAGCTGGGGTGTCACATGACCTCAAGAATTCTTCCCCATACACTAGAAGTTTCTGATTAGCAGTCAGTATCTAAAACACAACATGGGTAGAAAATACCCAATTTAAATGAGTAGGCCACAACATATCACAATAAATATAATTGAAAGCATCGAAAAAACCAATAACATGCCTATCCTAATATATAACAAACTACTAACTACCCACAATCTTCAATAAATATGACATGCCATGCTACATTCCCAACTAATCAAAACACCCAATAGAGACAAACTGTTGAATACCCAAAGCGGTCATGACTTCGTGATTGATCCTCATCAACCCTTGTCCCATATCTAACTCAACTCCATAGAATAGGGCCCTCAACCGAGCATAACGTGCAATCATGAAATATGTTCGGGCAACTAATGGTGGCATGAGAATGGTTAGAGTAGAACAAAGAAGGCCAGCACCAATGGATTTCACAAATATCTTGTCTAATGGATTGTGCATATATGTATAAATAAATTATGATCAATGTAAGGATAGTTCTGGGGCCAATAGTTAACAATATCTACCTAAATATACTATCCATGAGGTCAATTCCTTGTGCCTCTTTTATTACTAGTTCATCATCAATGATGATATTCAAAAGTTAGTTATTCAAGTCATTATTGAATGTTTCAGGGAATTAATCAGTTTTCATATGGGAATTAATATATCCCTTACTCTCCATGCACAACATATTACAACATCTCAATATTTTCAATTCAAATCCTTAGTCTTGGTGGAATGCAATCATTTATGGAATATAGCTATGTCCCCTTCCATAACCCATGTATTGTGGATAGAGTTAAAGAATTAGTCTAACTCGAACCATGGGAGAAAACTATGTCCTCTAACCAACAACACATGCCTTGTGCACTTTCCTATTAATCCATTCACCACACAAAAAATTACCAAAACTAGAAACAAACAATACATACAACAATCACAATCAATAATAATCAACAATGTAAATCGTATTGCGAAATATTCATTAACACATTTTTCATTTACATCAATTAGTCCATTTATCCCAATTCACATTCTCAGGACTAGATCCCTAATCATATTGAATACTTCTATTATATCATCCCATTAATCATATTCATAATCCCATTATGAGAATGCATGCAACAAATTTTACCACTTCACTTACCACTATCAATTTATCATTTTAAACATTTCATATGAACCAACTCGCATATACATATTAAACCTAATTCATTGGCTTAATACTCCTTCTGCACATAACTAATTCCTTAATTGGACTCTGATAAATAATTTAACATAGTCAATAAGGTCACGACAAGATCATAGAAAAACCTAAAACTGACTTATCTAATTCTAGGCTACGAAAGTTTCAGCACACCACTTGGGTGGCCTTAAATTTTTCAAATCATCCATGATGCATCCTTTGGGGACCCTAAGGGTTCCATTAATCATTAAGACCCCCCAAATATCAAATCATTACCCGGTGTTTGGAAATACAAACTAGAATTTACAAAGAATATGGTTAGATGTGTAGAAATCTACAATGAAAATATGTGATAGAACTTGTAGACCCCCAACCACAAATCTGTTGTCAATTACACTCCTAAATGGGGACATAGATCTATATTAGAACACCTATTATTACACCAACCCATATTTCCCCAAAAAATAATCGTTCAAGATATTTGAATGGATAAAATATAAAGAGAAAAACCATAATCGAGAAATTGATGTAGTTAGTAGATTAGACTCACACGAGGATTTGATCCATAACTAGCTATGCTATAAACAACCTATAGATGAAGAAGATACACCCTTGTACATGGATGAGATATCAGTTTTGTCATTATCAGTTAGGGGAGAAGAACAAATGAAAATCCAAGACATGGCTTTATAATCATCGATTGGAAATTTTGTAAATTTATCAAATTTTCTAGGATACACAGTTTACCATCATGTTATTTCAAACCATGCATGAGACAGTATCCCAAAATCCCACCTTCACGTGATTTCCTAGGAATTTTTCATTGTTATCATAACTGTTCGATATCCATTCACAATCCTATTTACAAAAAATCACAATTACCTGGGATGCTCAACAAATTTTTAACTAACCATGCGCATACCATACAAAATTCCCCCAAATCCCCATTTTCCTCATCTTTCGTACCACGAACCCCCATGACACCCCGATCCTTATCATGAACCACGAGAAATAGTTATTTTACAACAATAAATAATTCAAAGTACAACATTAACAAAAATATATCATCTTTAAAAAACAATAAAATACTATTTTGTAGATCCTTACGAGTATATAATGTAAATAATCATTTCCCACTTCCCTTTAGAGACTCATAGAAATGTCTAATCATCACCAATATACATTAAAAATAGTCAATTCAATCTACAACATAAATAGAGGCTAACATGAAATAGATACTCTATAAGATTCCTAGTCATACATAATGTAATTTTTTTGATATCATAATTGAAATTAAATCTCAAAACTCATTACTATTTTTATTATCATGTGTTATTTACCAATGGAATTTAATTATGTTATAAAATCTATTTTGGTAAAGTGAATAATCTATGGACTGTACTCTAGTACTTATTCATTAATTGTATATAATAATATATATTAAATGGGATCAATAAAGTTGAAAACGTATTTTTCACAATGTTATATTATTTTTATTTGGTACTATTAAAATCATTTAATTGACATATTGATATCTTATTGGATTAATATATTCTTAATAATGATGTAATATTTGATTGATTGATTTTGATAATGTAATGCAGCAGATATTAGTAAACTCAGAATAAATTAATAATTCATTATTTCTTAGTGATATATTTATCATTTATTTGGTGTTATTATAAATAAATATATATGTGTGTGACATTATAAACAAGTGGTTAATTACATTTTAGTGTTAAATATATAGATAATTTTTTAATGAATATTTCGTTTTTCTGTGGATTTATGTATTGGATAACCTAATAGTTCAAGTAAAGGTACGAAAAAAGGAATATATTATTATGTTCTATACATACTGGGGTACATAATTATATCTGTGATCAATATAGATTATGAAAATATATGTATCATGTTATATAATATGAATGTAATGTATATTTCATATTATATTTTTCATCATGTATAAAAAATTTGTTAATAGTATCCTCAGCTACATTCATTATATGTAATTAATTATAATTTTAGGGATAAAATTTATTTAATGTGGGAGACTGTAATGAAATAATATTTCACTTCATATTCTCTATAAATAAATAATATATTAAATAGTTAGTTCCGTAAACTCTACTATAATAAAACAAACAAACATTTATATGTTTTGAATATTAAATACGACTACCAAAACATAGTCACTAAAATTTATCATATAAACTGAAGTATCCATAGAAATAAATAGATAAATAAAAGGGATGAAAGATAATCCATATGTATAAGTCTTACACATGAATCTCATCAATATGATCGTTTAAGGGAGGTAGCTTCAACGGGGTTTTCCATAGATCAAATGCAAGTCAATCACAATAATGTTCAGCTTTAGAAGATTCCTCTATAAGAAACTTTTTATCATGTTGAAGTCACATTGAAATCCATTATAGTTGAATCACCACATGTGACTATCACAACATATTATCATACACTTATATCTTAAGAATAATTGATAAGTGGAGTTTTTTATGTTGAGATTATTATTATTTCAACATTAATTATTAACCATAGAATCCTCTGAGTGTATCAATTTAGAACTCATTTTGATATTAAAAATATATTATATTGGTTTATAAATTCTTATGATTAAATTAACATATTTCACTTTTATGCATTAATTTATTATACAAAAAACAATTCTATCATCAATCAATGAGATATTTCATGAAACTAAATAAAAATACATTCAAATTATAAATAAAAAAGATTATTTAAATATAATGATTCAAAATATTATGCCTTTATAATATATTTTTTATTATTTATAGTGGTTTTTATTGTAATAAAATCTATATAATCAGTAATTAAACGATTCACAATATTAAATATTTTATTTACGATAATGCTTTTAGAATAATCAATTTCCAGTTAAATAGTGAAATTATCGAATTTTTAAATTAATTTCACTATTTATGAAATTTTATGTTTTTTAAAAAATATAGATATAAAAATAATATACTTATTATGTAAACTAATTATTTTAAAAACACTATTTTAAATTCCTAAAATCCATAAATATAATTTTCAAAAATCACATAATGCTTTAGGAACAAAATTATTTTTCATTTTATTTAAATAAATTTACTCATGGGGAAACATGTGTTTCAAGTTACTTAAATTTTAAATTAATAAAATTATGATAAGATGAATATTCAATATATCATTATAGTGGATTACATTGTAAAATTTTAAAAATAAAAGAATTTTATGCATATATATACATGATTCTTGAAAATGGGTTTTTTCGTATTACTTGCAATAATATTAAAATTAATATCACTATTTCATAGAAATTTAATTTGATAAATTTTATCATATATTTGATAATTTTTTTTAATATTATTAAATATTTCAACTTTTCTTTTTAGGTATAAAATTTAGTTTATTATTGTTATTTATAATCACCATTAAAAAAATAAAACAACTACTAAATAAATATAATTGTTTCAATATCAATGATTTTTTATATTATATGTTCATTTAAAATATCATAAATAATTATTGATATATCATTAATAAAATATTAATAAAATATATTAATACACACTTAATTGTAAAAAATACTGTACAATATTCTGAAAAATAATGGTCAAAATTTTATTTTTATACAAATATAGTTTTTCTACACAGTACATGTTTATTTATAAAAGGTAGTTTATTAATATTTATAAAAATAATTGAATTAATTTGAGGTTATATTTTCACTCATATTTCATTTTTTTCTTATGGGTTGGGTTATATTTTGTATATAATATAAAATCACTATGCAAAAAAATGTTACTTCAATTAAAAGTAAACGTGTAAAATGTAAAAAGATGAACGTTAAAATCCATATAACATGTTTAAAAATATTTATAATTCCATTTTTTATTATTTATTGAACCCAAGATACAAAAAAACATTATTTAAAACATTGAGACCATTTTTCATAGAATATAGACATGAAATTATTAAATCATAATGGGCTCATCCAAAAGTGCCTATATTCTATCTTCTAAAACACTATCATTTAGACCGATTAAAAAACTAAAATAACATTATAAATTTACATAAAACGCTGAAAAAATGTAATATAATTAAATTTAGTCATTTTTTAATACCCTAGTCATCTATGTTTTCTGAATCTATTCAATTCAAATGATTTTTCTTTGAAATATTACGTGGTCGAATGTTATTATTCTCTCCTTCATACGAGTTTCGAAAAAATCATCCATGAAAAATATATTACATCCTTAGAGAATATATTATTTATAATTATAATACTTTTATATAATTATAGAAATATAATTCCCATTATTTTTTCCACTAAATACACTAAAAAAGACACACACAACATCAGTGCATTGTTTTAACTACCTCATCCACAAAGAGACATATTCAATTTAACACCACCTCTATTAATTTTTTTATAATAATGACTTAATAAATCAATAAATATGATATATATATATAATATTAATATTAATCTATAAATTCATATTATTAAATAAATTATTTCCCACTCTTTCATTGAGAAATTGAATCATTAATCATCTGGGTGTGAGATATATTGCCCTAAAGAGAAATGAGTTTCATCTGTCATCACCTCACAACACAGTTGGATTTAAAGTCATATATAATATAAGAATAAAATATTTATTAATATTATGGTAATATATATTATGAATCTTCTTTAAAATTATTTCTTCCAAAGTCATAATATATAGTGTGTTTCTAGAAAATTAATCAACAACCACTTGTAATCGACATAAGAAGTAAAAATATATTATAAATAAAAAACATATGATATATTAAAGGAATTTACATATTACATGTAGATGAATAATACAATTGGATATATATCTATATAAAATTTTTAATTATTAATTAATGTATGTTCAAGTGTATTTCTCATTTAGGAACATTTTTGGGTTTTAGTATCAATTTATCTTCATAGAGTTGTGTTTTATAGAAATGAATAAATTTCATACATATAATGTGTATATACATCCAAAAAAGTTATTTTCAAAAAATAATTATATAATTCATTGTAATTATTGATTTAAATTATTATCATTACTCCAATTACATTTGATTAAAAAACTATTTATCCCATAAGGGTATTGTCTTGACATATCCTTATATGAATCTCTTTGTCATTGAGGTTTTTAATTTTCTTTAAATATTTTATATGATTCCAATTTGATATATAATATAATTAATTATTTTTATTAATTTAATTGTATCATTAACATCAATATATATATATTTTTCTCTCTTTCAAGGGGTATTAGTATAATTTCTATTCATCCTTAATTTATATCTGCATTGTCTCCATTTATTAAGGAATGCTTTTATATTATGTTCCAATACTCCATTTTATTGTGTAACTATGATACACAAGACTTATAGTATAATAAATTATTATTAACATTTTGAAAAAAAATTTAATAGATGATACTTCTTAATGTGGAAAATGAATGATATCATCCGTATAATATTTGGGTCTTTATTAAATAAATTTTAATTCCTCTATTATAATCTTTCTCCTTCAGTTTATCCATTAAATTCAAATGATATTACCTATTTATATCATTTTAAAATAAGTTTTGATTCCATGAACCCTTACTAGTTAGTTCAATTACATATAAAAAATTAATATAGGGTAAGAACTATTATCCTTCTGAACCAAAATTTGACCCTCCTTTCCCAAAAAATCTCTTCCTACAAACAACCTTCATTTATTATAAAACTAGTTTGGGGTTTTATAATTTGAAAATAATAATTACCTTATTTTATTTGTAAATTATTTTTTCACAATGTGTTTATTATTATATTATCTCAAAAAGTGTTTTTTAAAATATTTCTCCTTCTATGATTATAAAAGATCTTTTTTACCTCCTCAGTTTCATTCTGGTTACACATACACATTATTTTTCTAAATTTTATAAATTATTAATTTCAAATAAAAATTATATTGTTTAAATATTCCATATAAAAATATTTCTCTTAAATATAATTTAAATACATATATTTATATAAATTTTGGTTCCCAATGAAATTATCTCTTTTATGTAAACCCAATTTGAGGTAAATTTTCTATTTCTCAACTCATGTAATGATCCACTAACATTAATTTTTTACCATCCTTTATTTTATAATAAAAACCACATTATTTTATTATTATATGTATTTGTATAATTTTTGTTTTATAGAAATCAATATGTCCTTTAATTCTTTAGAAATATCTTTTACTCATTGTATTGTTCTTCAAACAAGTTCTGAAATATCTGATTACTATTTTCAACTATTTCTAAACACGTATTTTTACAATTAATTGGTTGTTTATCATTTGGGGTTGTTTCAAGTGAAATTTTAAATGATTTTAATTTTAAGGGCATGTTCACGACTGAATAATTTTTTCCACAAACCGTGATCCCGATCATAGAAAACTGGGTAACCAAATTTAATTGGATTTTACATTTTTGTTTCAATATTAGTCAATTAATGCTCTCTATTATTTTAAAACATGAAAACCATTTAATTTTTGTTCATGGATAGGACAAATAGTTTGGTCTATACATAGAGGTCTACCACAGAAACTGTGTGTATAAGATTTTAAGTGATTCATTTTTCAGAAAAAAATTACAGAAACCTATTTTTAAACCCCCAATATACAGGTAAGGCCAAATATCAATTTATTCATTCTTCAAATCTCCTAGTGAGTTTTCATGGACTATTGGAAACCACCCAAAGGAAATACAAAGCATGAAAAAATTCAATTAATCTTAATCCAGTTAGTTTCCACATTCTGTTCATGATCTCACGTGATCTCTCTCTTTCACCTTAATGTTATATGAATCCTTGTTATAATTTTTGGATATCATATAATCAATTTTTTGGGTTATAAACCTATTATTGATAAATTTTCCCCATAATCCTTTTTTGTTGTTCTTCCTCCCAAAAATCTTGATGAGGGCTTGACGATTTGAGATCTTGTAACTCTGTGGTAGTGTGGTTACAATGTGATTCCCAATTTATATTTATCAATAATAGTATGGTTTAATTTGACTATTTTTAATTAAATAATTTTTTATTGTTTTTGATAAAATTAAATTAAATTCATTTATTAAAAAAATAAAATAAAATTGAATTTGTGTTTTTATGAAAAATGGATTTCCCATGAAATTGAAAATCCCCACAATTCTATTAAATTTATAGGTATTTATAAAAATATGGGATATTTAATTTTTTATTTAAATCCCGGATTTTTTGGAAACTATTTCAATTAAATTTTCCATGTTAGTTGTGGAAATTTTATTTGATAAGAAATTTTGAAATACATTAATTCCATAGAATTGAATGATTTTAAGGAAATTGATTTAGTTGGTTGAAAATTATATTTTTGAATTAAATTGTGAAATTTTATAGAGAAATTTAATGGTTAATTGATTTCAAATACCTATCCCTAAAAAATGGATTAAAATGGGTTTTTATATAAAGAATTGGGTTTTATATTGTTTAAAAGACATGTTTTTTAATAAAAACACTATAAATTTTTTAAACGGAACATTGGAATATTTGAAATGGAGAATGGGATTTAATTTTGTATTAAGGATTCATAAAATAAATTTACCATCATTTTTTAGAGAACATTTATGAATTAGGTAGTTAGTGAGTTATATTGTGCAACACTTGTTTTATATACAATGTTCTAAAAAATAAAAACATCACATCCCCTAGGTGATGGTGATGAGTCCAATTTTCCTAATGATCAAATTGGTGTGTGTACAAACATTAAATTTCAATGTGTCAGGTCCAAATATCCTTTACGTACCATATCTAATTACGAATATGATCATATTTCTTACATTTTTGTATTTCATATGAATATATACCATTATTGAAAATCGTTCGACACTATAAGTGAATTTATAAAAAATAATTTATATAAATGTGATAATAAAAAAAATTATGTGCGAAGATCCAGTTTTTACAAAAGACACTATTAAATTATAATTTTATTAGTTGAAATATATTTCCGTCATTTTAAATGTGTACCATTAACTATTATGGTATTTCTATCATTTGGATTATAATGCTTGATTTGTTTAAATATGATATTGATATGGAAATGCTATTTGGTGAAAAATTTAATTCAATTTCATGGTTAATATGAAATTAGAAACTTAGTATAGAATTATTTGAGAAATACATATAAGCTTTGGCTGTAAACCTACTTTTTATTCTATGGTTTGAAGATTATCTACTTTCTAGTTCTAGAAGTTTTGGGATATCTCTTGGATGTGGTTCTAATTGTTGACATGTGAACATGAGACCTATACAGTTGGGACATGGGTAGTTTGTCTTATTTATTTTTATTATTCTATTACTTCATTGTATTAATTTTGATTTTTATTCCTGTTAATCTTCGGGTACGTATCTCCCAGTGGGGTTATTTTGTATTCATTTCTAACTATTAATTACATAATTATTCATTATCAGTTGAAAAATCATACCCACATTCAGTTTTTATGATGTCAGGTTCTAGTCCCTACCCTATTAGGATTAGTAATGACCATCAAGATATGTTAGGGATGGCATAATTATCTTATTACTAACAAATTGGTATCACATCTATAGGTTCATCTTTTTTTATTGTGTTCAGTATGCATTATGTAATCTGTTTCTGGCATAAGAGGTAGTTGAGAAAGTGTTCCTAGACATATCCCAATGAAATGATCCTCAATTAACTAGCTGTGGTTTTGGAATAATGTATTTATGATTATATATATAATTTTCATAATTTTTTGGAGAGATTGAATTCCAAATATTATTTATTTCTCTTTTTAGTGTAATATGATGTCATCTTTATTTTTCTGATGATTTTTTGTAGCATCATGTCTCTTAAATGATGTGTGAATCTGATCAAATGGAAGGATATTTATGAACCTCATTGAAGGAATACTCCATTGTATTCTATGATGGATGAGGTGATTGCTCATATTTTCCATGCCTGAGAGTGGAACCACCTTCAATTTATGTCCATCCACATATAATTTAACATCATAGGGACATTTTCAAATGCTTTTCTCAATATATAATTCAACATAAATCCACATAGTTACAATGCACAGATTATTCCCAAGAGGATTTGGAATGGTTGAGGAAGATAATTCATTGATTTGAGATCATGGATACACGTGATGAATTCAACGTGATGTGTTCCCCCATCATGTGGTAATGTCCTAACAAAAAATGGTGGGGCACAATTGTGACAATTAAAAAAAGGGAATAGAGAATAAAGACATAAAATTTATTATCAAAAAACTAGTTATATACAGAGCCAATTATAATGGGGAAGGATAAATATTTTTTCAAACATTAGTAGGATGAATGTACTATGATTGAGTAATCAAAAAAAAATTCTATGATCATGCATTTCTCACATGAGATCGAATCTAATGTGATGTTAAAGACACTACGGTTTGAATTGGGAATTATTCATGAAATTCATTATAAGGTTTTATGGATAAGTATTGTATCTTATGTTGATGTGTTGGATAAAGAGTTGATATTCAAGATGGTATTGGTTGGCGATTCATGGTTATCAGATGTTTCATTCTCACCTGGTGGAAGCCTGAGATCCTTCAATTGATAACGAAAGTGAGATGGTACGTACAATAGTTTCGAAGAGAATAGTCAATCAATACCTCCATCATTTCCTGTAATAGGTCGTCTAATTGAAATACCGTTTTGAAAACTACATAAATCTAGGAGGGTTTATACTTAGTAACCCATGATCTATGGCTTCTACAGATGATTGTAGAATGTAAATTGATTCCAATATGTTTATTATACTCAATATATCAAAATGGAATATTTAGTTCCACCTATTTGTATGATGAAATAAAATGATCTACGTGCTACTGGGTTCCATCCATAGGCATGCAGAATAATGTTTCTTTTTGTAGTGGAAGTGTCTCTATAGAGTGCAGATACAATTCTAGTGATCGTTAGTGGTGCCATAAATATATATTCTATATTGGGGACTTGCCTCATTGATATTCCTGCATCTCATTCATTTATTTCCCTCGTATTTTGGATCTTCTTAATATATCTATGGATATTTTATGTTTTGTTATGGATAATAGTTCCCATGATCATACTATGAGATAAAATTGTATCCGTATATCATATTTTTTATTCTATATATTAGATGTCAAGTATTCATTTAGTTTTATAGTCCGAGACATCAAAATATTTTACATCATATTCATGATTAATTAGATCATTGACCATTAATCATGGATAGATTGTAATTTTTTTTGATTATCCTTTACTACACCTAGTAGTGTGTGTTGTGTATGTCAATGAGAATGGTACCATGGTTGGACGAGACGAAGCTTTAAATATATAGTAATTAATATAATATCAGGGTTTTAATTTTTTTGGAGTTGTATTGATTAAGTAGTGATATACCTACAATTTTTGTCGAGTTTTCCAATGCATTTCATTATAACATATATTGGTCCCCCCAGTTAGGGAGTTTGTGTATTCCATTAACATAATTAATGGAACTCATGGTGATTCTATACTTTATTACCACATGGAACCAGTTAAAATGAATGAGTTGAGGTATTAGTAAGAAAATCTAATTTAGAAGGAATTTATACATCCAGGTGAGTCTCCTTTGTTGACATGGGGTTTCTTTTCAATGAATGGTTCTACTTAGTTTTTCCTATTTGATGATTACTAAAAGAACAATTTTGTGATGGTAAAGTATAATTATGTAATTCCGTCGACTAATGATCTTATCTATTAGTTAAAAAGAGACACTTGGTTCTTGAAAATTGATATTTGACCTTGTTACCATAAGATGGGATTAAAAGAATCTAACATTAAGAAAACCACCTTTTACAGAAGTTAAGACCATTATGAGGTCATGATTATTTTTATTGGTCTAACACAATATCCAACAGTTTTCATGCATCTAAAAAATAGTATATTGTACCATTAAAGACTCTATTTATGGTGGGATGACCGTGGATGAATGGTTGTTCCCCGATGAGGTCATTTTGAGCTATCTCAATCATTTTTGGTTACATTTTTTTGTAAGGAATGCATTTTTGGGTGATGTTCATAGTTCCTAATGGGGTGTGCATCTAGGAAACACAATGATGTTCTAAGATATTTTTTGTTAGTTCTAGTGGCTAGACATGATATGTTATATTTACGAGGTTTTATCTCATTTTTATATCTTCGAGCAAGTGATGAATGGGCACTAGAAACCATTGGGATTACATCAGCCTTTTAGTGTCCTACATGGAAGTGGGATTAAATTAAAATGAACAATTTATTTTAATTACCACATTAATCAAAAAATAAAAATGTGAAATTGGTTATTATCGATATGGTGAAAAAATATGCTCACTATTGAGCGATTCATGATTCAACCAATGTTTCAGTGTTGGAAAACTTAATTTTAAAAATATTTTTCTCCTATATAATGTACTATGGAATATATTAACTAATAAGGATCAAAAGTTAATTTATAATTTTATGGGAGGCCTTATATAGGTAATTATATGTCATTTTCATTTTAGTTTTACACACTATGCTTATTATGTTGGACAGATAGAAAGAGAAATACAAATTCCCATTGATATGATACATGGTTGGGTTATTGAAATTGGTGTGGTATCAGATGATCATTTTTTTCTTGTAATTGTTTCATATAAAAATAGTATGCAGTCCATGATAATAATTGTTTCTATTAAGGACATGTATGGCCACCCTTGTAAATCATTTTTTTTGGTTGGAGGATGGTGAAATTCCAAAAGTTGGGCAATGTTTGTTGTAAGATATGACATTAAAGAATTAAGTTAATCATCATAGAATGTTAATGTAGTAGATAATATATATGTCTTATAAAGATCATTACAGTAGTTAGATGGAGTTTTTAGTTGGTTTCCCGGTGATTGAGAATGTTTCACCCCAGTAGGGTCATTGATGAGTTAGGAATCAACAAAATGATTCCCCGCATTTTGTTGCACCTTTTATGATTGTTTATATGGTGATAAAAAATTAATTTAATTTAATAATTTCACCTGAATTGATTTTGATACATAACATGTTTCATGTATTCTAGTTATTAATGTATGCATATGATTAATATTGTGTTCTGAACTGGCATTATCTTGACGATCGAGCCGATTTAACACTGACATAATGACATGTAATGAATATTGATTCTGAAACCATTTTACTTCATGGGAAGATGATACCTTTGGTAATTTTAATTGGAAGAATGATTTTCATTGTAATGATATGTGGGTGATGGAGGCTCTGATGATAGAGTTTTGGCCTCATCTATATGTCCTTGATGCTACTTGTATCATTTATTTGGACATAACGTTTCTATATTGGAGAGTTTATCACATCCTATTACTATTTTTCATATTATTAATCCCCTAATTTTGACAATATATGGAATGGTTAAATTTGGGGTGTCTTTATGTGAAATATTAAATGTTTTTATTATTCTATATTTATGTACGGTTGCCAAAAGCTTTTCTAAAACCACGTTCGCTATCAAAATAAACCCAGTAACTACCGGATGTATGATTTTAATTTTTTTCACACAATTATTCAAGCCTTAATACCATGTAATTTATATCATTATTCCCATTTAAAATAGGGGAATAAAAATTCTAATCTATTTGGGTTAATCGCGCAGGTCTTCCTAGGAAACTATGAGACAAGATTTTAATGGATCATGTTTTTTATAAAAATAAATTTAATAACATTTTTATATCTTTGATGGACATTTATGTCTTAGTATTGGTTTATATCTTCTTAAAATATCCCATGATTAATTTTTGGCCACATTTACAACTCCATGAAAGAATCCAAATCTAGGGGAACATTGGTAGATCCTTTTCTGGTTAGTTCTTTTCTCCCCTTATTAATATCCCATGATATATCTCATCCTTGATAGTGCTTCATGGATTATTGTCTTACTTTATTTTTCTGATG
This sequence comes from Viscum album, assembly GCA_963277665.1. Classification (NCBI taxonomy): domain Eukaryota; kingdom Viridiplantae; phylum Streptophyta; class Magnoliopsida; order Santalales; family Viscaceae; genus Viscum; species Viscum album. The sequence goes on along the minus strand of OY728162.1, from coordinate 592,478,054 downwards.
CACATTATATTGAGGTTATAATCATAGTTTTTATCCTTACTTGTATTTTAAAAAGTCTTATAAAAATTTCACATTATTTTTTAGAACTAGATCACATACAAGAATTAGGTTGTTATGGAAGTATTTTGTGTGAAATATTACAACATAGAAAGTTATAAAACATCATATTAGAACATAAAATTCATTTAGTGATGGTAATGAGTCCCCATCTCTTTAAGCCTAAAGTGGTATACGTTCATACATATCAATTCTCTATTTTGGGTCACTACATCCTGGGATTTTATACCTAATTAGGCATATGACTATGTTTCTTACTTTATTTTATTTCATATGAATATATTATATTGTTGTAAAGAACATTAGAAGACTTGTGATTACATATAATGTATAATATATAAATTTCTTTATTTAATCCATATTTATAAATGTTCCATTTGTGTAAATAACCCTTTTTAAGGTATTTAAATAGTTTTAAATGTATTTCCATCATTTGAAATAAGAATCATGAACTACTAAATTATTTTCATCATTTGAATTATAAATCATGATTTGATTAAATATTATTTTGATATACCAAAAATTTTTATTTTGAAATTTAATTCTCATTCATTGTTAATTTGATATTGTAATCTTGAAACGGAATCATGGATGAAATAATAATGGACATTGGATCAATGACTACTTGTTCCTCTGGCTTCTTGTTGAATATTTTAATCTAGGGATGAGAAATGTAAAAGGATATATTGGAGATGTATCTAGATGTTGACACTTGAACATAGTGTGTTGTGTTTGAATATGGACAAGGGAAATTTTTCTTTTAGTTTTTCTAGGTTATAGTACATGGTTGTTGTACATTTGGTTGTTATGCATGTTTGACTTTTGGTATATATCTCTCATTAAAGTTTCTTCTGTATGCATTACTGACTTATCATTCATTACATTTAAATTATTTGGGGAAAATTGTTCAACATTAATTTTGAATGATGCCATGTTCTTTTCAGTAACCCATCAAGAAAATAATCTCAATCCATGATATATCATGGCTAGGTTTGTTATTGGGTTATAAGGGTACCCGAGATGGTAATCACATGTGGTATGTATTTATTAATTATTTTCATAGTTTTTTCTAATTATATCCCTATCTTGGATGCAAATTAGAATCAGATATGATTATTTTTCTTATATTATTATCTAATGTATTTAATTCTCTCTTTTATAGGTATGAAATATGATTTATCATGATAATATGAAATAAATCTCAATTAAGAGTCTCTCTTCTTTCACTTTGGACGGGTCAGGATCCCAAGTTATTTATGTTTTATAGTACAAATTTTGAATACATATGTAATATTTTTTTCATTTTTTTACTATAATAAAGTTTCCCTCAAATAAAAATGGAAAAAGTTTTAATCCCACGATATTTTATGTAAGGGACTATGTATAAAACTTAAATACACCATAGTACTTTTTCTACATTATGATTATGGTGTTGGGAGTGACTTTAAATTATAGTTATGATATCACTTCTATATTTATGCATTATATTTTTTATCATATAGAATCATTTAATTATCACATGTCTCTATGAATTTGGCCATATACTTTATGATAACTTTTTATGACCCTTGACTCATAATTTAATCTATATTTCCATGTTTATTCTGTCTGTAGGGTTTTTATCTCAGATTAATCAATAGTTATTTTCACTAGGATATACAATGTCATTTTATTAGATCAATTGGACTTAGAAGTAATATGAATATTTTTTTAAATAAATAATACTTTTTAGGTATAATATGGTTTAGTTTTGTATAAAATCATATAATGATGCTAGAACTCTCAATTCATAGTCTGTATTCATTAGATAATAATGTTATTAATTCTGAAATAATTTTTTATGATACATGGTATACCTTAATGTACACATCCATTAGAGATATGTCAATGCTTCTGATATTATGATGCATAAAATGATTTAATTTCTATAGTTTATGAAAAAAACTATTTATTCCTCACCAAATGACATACAAAAAGAATATATAGGTTTTTTATATCAACACCACCTTCATCCAAACATGTGTGTCATTCCCAATTTCTACCAATCCTCTATCAGTTATATTCTTAGAGAAAATTACATAAAATTGTCCAGAAGATAATATTTTATTCTTCAGGGACTTTTCATGGAATAATCCTTCATTTTATTCACAAATTCTTTATTTAATTTTTATATTAATGGTACTAACTACATCAACAATAAAGTCATAATATTTCCCCATATTCATAATTCCTTATGCTATAGGGTCATACATATCAATCAATTATCATCCAAATTTCATGTGTAATGCTTTTTATAATTTGATTATTCAGTCATTAATGAGATGTATTCCACCTCCATTATTAATAATTTCATAACTAACTATTATGAATCCATATTTAATAGTATACACCATATTTAATTAATATTTTATTCCATTACTTATTTTTTCCATAAATCCTTATTATCTTGTTCATTATTTCCCCCCATTAGAGAATGTGTAATTCTTATTAATTATCAATATTTTGGATCATCCAGTATTTTTTATCCAAGTAGAATCAAGATCAACCATACATTCTCTCTTTTTTGACATATTCTCTAAATCCGGATAAGTTTTTTATATTCTATTAGTTTTTATATAGGGATAATAAATTAAGAAAAATAATTGAAATAAAATTGAACACAAATATATCAATCAAGTTATTATTTGGGAGGCAGATGATTAGTTGGTTATATATTTTTCTCAAATATTGGATCAAAATATGAAAATGGTATGTATATCCAAATTCGTAGCCAAAAATGATTATCTATGATATCATGGATTTAAGGGTATTAATGAGATCTATAAAGGATATGAGTCTAACACAAAAAGGTTTCTTAATATAATACTTTATAAAATTTTATTACATTGTGACTTGACCTTAAATAGATTTGTTAAACATCCCAAATTACCTTTTTCGTAATTTTCATTTACATGCATGATCTGACCCATTTTCAAAATCTAAATATATATTAGAAATAAATTATCCATCAATTTAATTCTATTTATCCTCCATCACACTCAACATTAATCCACTAATCAATATTGGTAAATTTTTCTTCTACAATGCCATATACATATTTATTTTATCATTGGAAAACATTCCTACATAATATTTCAATCATGAATTTTAATATGATATAGACCCTATTTTAGTCAAGAAATATCATTATTTCATGATGAAATATTTAATAAAACTCTAAAACATTTTTTGACCTATCAAAAAAAAAAATAATATTCAAAGTGTATACTGCAAAAGATAATTATTATTAATACCTAAAAAAGTGACCATTCATTAATGATCCCAGACACCGCAATACCCAAAATCATAGGCTGGTCTCGATATCACCCAAATGGCATTACTGATCTCCATGGGTTCATGAATAAACCATTTCATCATTAAAAAATAATTGGGAACAATTGATCCTAATAAATAATGGAAGAATCAAATATTTTTCAGTATACTACAAATAATACTCCATATCGAGAAAAAAATCAGTTGATATAAAGGTATATGAAAATAAAATATTATTTTAATTTGTGTTATAAAATGTAAAGATAAACAACCCATGTCCCAAAACACACATATAACTATGTCTAGGAGATCAGCAACCACCACCACCATATTGTTCATTCCTTTTGGACAGAAATGGAATATGGGAATCTGTAAATACCTCAAGGAAAAAGGTAGGGATAGAGTTAAAAGACTAGTTGGGTCTCACAAAGAGTTCTATAATAATATTAAATAATAATTAATAACATATATTTTTAAATTAAATTTTGATAGAAGTAAAATATAACATTTAAAAACATATTATTCATTTCATTTTGACTATTGGAATCATTTAATACAATTCCTTAATAAACATTAAATATAAAATAGTTTGTAAAAATTTACAAGGTTTATGGGAAATCAATAATACAATAATGGCATATATATCATAAAAATCATAAATTAGAAACATGTCCATTAGAAAACTGGTATGATAGATCCAGGATATGGTATCCTCATACACTCAAAAAATGATAATGTTAATTTGAATAGATGTCCCTCAACCACTGTAAGAACAAACTAATTAACATCATATTGATGACATGTTCTAACGAGGTATGTTATTATAGGGTTGTAAATCATAAATATGGGGATAGGTAAATCCTATACTAATGTTTTTTCCTAAATAACTCTCTAAATACCAAGGATTTCATGTTCTCAAACAACAATGAATAGTTGGAAAATTATTTCAAATATATTCAAATTTCAATTGCCCAATTTTCCATTTAAATAGTCTAATTTATCATTATAATAAAAAATAGTTTTTTGATAAATTCCATTCCCTCTAAATAAAATGACAAATGTTGTTTTATAAAAAAAATTAAAATATTTTCCTCCAATACCAATTTCAAATAAATGTCAAAGTTCCATGAAATCCAAATTGCACCCCAACTAAAAAACATTGTTTGATTTCTAAAATTACACATGCCAAATGAATTTTAAAACCCTATCCATAATGGATTTGGGTTTCACAATTTACATATTATTAATAATAAATATTAATTTATTTGAAGGGTAACATAAATTTCCATTATTAAATGGTATCAACTACATTGATCAAGGGATAACAAAACACAATTTCACCTATAGGAAACTCTACTGAAGAAAATCAGCAATGCATGTTAAAAAATAAAACATGATTAAAGATATAATCTAATTTAGTTTAGATCATCCAATACATGGGTATCTATGAATCCCTAATGAGGAGATAATAATATATAAGGAGAGATTGAGAAGATAATATTCACATTCCTGAAAAAGATCTAACATGGGTTTTCACACATAATTTACCTAGAATGGGGAGTGTAGGAGTCGAAAATAGTCTCTTAGAGAATTATTATCCTTGGAAATAGTTATATAGTGATTTGGGGATGATAGTGGAAAAATAGATGGTTTGATATTTTTTTAATTATGTTTTTCATTAATCATTCACTATAGTATGTTTATCTTGGTAGGGCCACATGGTTTCTCCAACCGTACACTCCTTTAATGGTTTGGATGGTTTCTACAAGGTGGGTGAACAAATTTATGAAGTGTTTTCAAACTATATAAACCCTCATTGCATGGGTTTTCACTTTTTTCTCAAGCTAGAAACACGGTATGGAATACCATACAGCAACCATTCACAATTTTTGAGCCATACAAAATTTTTAAAAATTATCACTAATGAAATATTGAATAATTCCATACTAATGTGTGATATAAAAATGGGTTGCGTAATTCTAGAAAATTTTAACATTATGGTACAAAAACCCCATCATAAAATATTTTCTCCATAAAAAACATGTTAATATTCTTCAATGCCAAAAATATGAGGCCAATACACTCTCATCAGTTCCTCTCAATCCCATTTCTCATGTATATCTTAACAATGGTGAAATATAACTTAACCCAATGGTATAATTCTCCCTGGAAGTATCGTGGGTTCAAAATGAACTATCCTTACTGTATACCCATTAATTGATAAATAAATCTCAATATCTAGATAAATCAATCACAGAACAAGGTATGGACTTAAAATATACTTTCATATCTATGATAAATTAATTTGGTGATCTATTGATGTAAACTATAGAGGCAATTCTAAATGAAAATTATCTTTTAGCACCTTATCTAAAACAACAACAGGTCCCACAAAATGTGATGAAATTCCCCCGGTCCACACAGTCCCTTGATGACCAAAAAGAGGTAAATCATCCTAGAACACCTGATCTCAATCTAAATAGTCCATAAATCTAGGCATTGGTTTTATAAAACATACAATGGACATGTTCAATATACATTCTATGATGTCTCAACTAACTATTTAATGTAGTATCTTGAACTGAGCTCCATCCATCCATGGATAATTAACTGTCATCCAACCAACCAAACATATATTTACAAGCGTAGCCATACCAGGCCTTTAATAGATCCAAGATGATGGTAGACTAGTAACTACGATTACAATAAAATTAAACCGAACATATATGGTCAATCAACGATCCCTTCAAAAAGGATTCATGTGTGAATCATATCCTAATTAATCTGTTGAACTAATTATATTTTTCCATTTGGAAATGGAGAGTATTCTATAATGAAATTACCATAGGATCATATTTCCTACTAAAGAATCCCCGAAAGTTATGAAGTGAAATGGAGATCACTCATATATAATAAAATAGATTTATTTCCATGAAATTTTTTAATATATTTTAAATATTGACGTCACATCTCATAAACATTTATATTATCATGAATTTTTATAATCGAGGACAACATTGTATGATTTTTTATTAAAACTGATATCACATTATTTTTTTAATGAGAATGTAGAAACCATTACAAATAGACCTTATAAATATCATCCCAAATGAATGTTAGAACTAAAAATGGATAAAGTATTCCTAAATGTCCTTGCGACTCATCCATTACCAATTTTCATGTATTACAATATGATAAAAACTATTAAATTCCCCATCTAATACCTAGCCATCATGAATTTTCATCAAATATCATAGAACATCAACATGGTTTCTAGGTTCATAGGCCATTGAGAATTATGGAAATCACCAAAAAAATATTTTATCATAGGAATTGATACAATGTAAATTTTCCTGAAGCATGGAATACCCTCCATGTAGAACAAACAATCAGTAATGATATACACAAAATAAATATAGTAATTAATGATACAGAACTTCTCATCTAGATGTCGTTGGTGAAGAATAATCTAAATAATAGTGGAGGGATTCTAAACACTACACAAGGAAACATCAACCTATGATTCCCTAACTCAAGAATGAAACTGTGAAAAATGAATCATCATATTCCAATTAATTGACTATTCATTCATTTCTTGGGTTTTAGTTTTTCATCCCCTGAAATCTAGAAGGCATTCTATCTCCCCGAAGAATAGGTAATTTCAATATGAAATGATTGCCGGTTATCATCCAAATTACACAAATAATAGATTAAATTATATTTAGAGAGTACATAATAGATGTTCTAATTATAATAATATATGGTAATACTTTCTATGAAATGGAAATGCCAACAAATATTATGTACATGTGTTTTAGATGTGAGTTAATGTATTTGGGTCAAATATTTCTTCTTATCACACATATGCTTCTGAGTTCCATAGCCAATTATGAAATTTCCATTCATATGAATTCCGAAAAAACAAATAATTGATCTATAATAGAATACCACATTATTTTGTTTGTCCTCTGGATGATTCAACACTGGGGTATTCATTAAAAAATATTTCATCTTAAAAAAATAAACCTGACATATCTCATCCCTAGAAAACATTACCCCCCTTTTTTAGTAAGAGAATTCATCAGAGAAGATGAAATCGAGAAATCATTTACAAATTGATGATAATATTGTGCTATAGCCACAAATCTATGAATCTTGAAAAAAATTGAAGCATCCACTTTATCAACAAATCTGTAAACTTTTCAACAACAACTAAGATACCATTTTTTAGAACCATGACTCACAAATACATCACTCCATAAAACAATGATTCTTCATTTTCCCATTATATACAATATCATGTGATAACTATGAAATCATCGTAATGTGATTTTCATATTTTATTCATTGTATTATACACCTACTCATGTTTATTGGAATCTATAACCTTGTCCAACACTATTGAATCTGGATAGAACATGTTCATTAAAAGAGCATTAATGTCCATTAAATCTAATCCCTCTTACTTTTTCAACATCACCCTGATTTCCCACTATGAATTTTTAGGTTCCTATATCCTTAATGTGTCAAATTACACATAGAACGGATCACGAATTTCAAATAAATATTATAATATTTCAAATCTCCTCCGAAAAAACTAAACCCATTATTGATTGTTTGTTCTTTATAACAATTTTGTTTAATGGAGAAGGAAATACTAATATTAAATAATTAATTCATCCCTATAAGGTCCCAATGTTAGAGCTTGAATAGGAATAGATGTAGGTGATTTTCCAATATATTGGACAACAACCACGACAACCTGAATCATATTATGATTCATGAGAGTAATTTCTTGTTGTGTTTCACCAGATGATTTCTATGGGAACCTATTCTTACATATTCATAGAAACATGATACTAAAAAAAACTAAAAAAAATATTATGTCATAAATGTTACCTCAACAAACACTAAAATAAGAGGAACTTGAACATTATTCCTCTGATATTGATAAACACGGTGTAGGACTTCAACTACCCAATTAGGAATCATACAAAAGACATGAACTAATCCTCAAGAGATAATTCCCAAAGTACACATGCTGAATTAAGGCTCAATACAATCATAGATCCCCAGAAATCACTAGAATATACCACCTCTTTCCCAACATTATCACAAACTATGTCAAGTCATCATGGAATGTTGCTAAACTATCACCTTTTATTCAACTTTTTAATGATATAAATTAGACACACTGGTACCCTGAATCCAGGATGGTCGTAAAATATTCCAATAGGAAATATGAATCCCCATAGGTTTTTTATTAACACATATAATCCTAAAATATAATGATTGAAAAATTATTGTGTCATAAATTGTGTAAGAAACATATACAATTAAGTATGTACAACAGAAATATCTAAAAAGTGGATAGTACCAGTTATATAATAAATATATCTAAAAACTAAAAATACAAAACTGTAATGGTATGGTGTGAGATAAAATCGCAATAGGGTCTCAATAAGTGTTCCCTAATTATATTCAAAATTAAATAACCAAATTGTTCATTTGATATATAATAAAAAGGCATTGTTGTACACGATCATGTATAAATAAAATCATGTTCTTCGTTTTAATTGATATAATCATTTAAAAAAATTTCATAATAAACATTTTATATAAAAAAATATACAAATACATAAGGGATATGTAAATAAGTTATACATTGATGGAATTTAAATCAAAATAATCCCAGATGAGCTACATGTAAGAATTCAAAGAGGTATGACTAGTCAATGAATTGGTGTAATGACACACTAATATAATGATAATGTTAATGCGCAGACATGTACTACATAATATAGTTATAGAGGATGAATTAAAATTCAATTGTGGAAAACAACTATTGAGTTATGATTTTGATAGAGTTGTATAGGTTTAATTTGGTGCTAGGGAAATCTTATCCAATATGTTTTTTCCAAATAACACGCCAACTAGTTTGGAATTCCTTTTATCAAAAATAATTATTAAATGAAAAATTATTCCAAAACAAATAAAAATATAATTTCCCAATTATCGTTTCATTATGAAAATTTTTCATCAAAAACCAAAACATGGGTTCTTAGTAAAATCATTCCATTATCATGATTAAACCAAAAAATTTTCTTATGAAATAATTTTTAATAAATTTTTCCAAAATACAATGTTATAATCACCTAAAAAAATCCATCAAATCCATATCACATAACAAATAAATGGAATTTAAGATTTCCTTTATTTATGATGTGAAATAAATTTCAAATCTTGACCCACAATGAATCAGGTTTTGAAAATTTAATCCCATGAAATATCAAACAATCATGAAATTCAAGGTTAAATTAATACACCAATATTAAATGGAACCACCTACAATAGTTCATATTCCCATTCCACCCAATGCCGACAATGGGAATGTCCAAAAAAGTATATCTAAAAAATATCCAGGAATAAAAACATGATTCAAGATCTCAAACAATGGTGCCTTGATCTTATAAAAATTAGGGGATCTTACAAACCATAGGGATGATACAATAATATACTTAAATATACCGTGAAAAAAATATATTCAAATATATGGAGGAGATGAAACATAATTCCTTTCACTTTAACCCTCTTATACAGGGGTTTTACAGTGCTAAAAATGGTCATTTATAGCATAAATAACCATAGAAATAATGATATGGGGAGTTAGATCAATTTAGGAAGTAAAAATATGGTTTATTTATTTTTCAATAATTACAGATATAATTTTTTTTTGTTTTCATTGTCAGATGGGCAGGGCTACACGGTTTGTCAAACCACGCTCTCTAACTATGTGACCCTCTAAAGGGGTGGATTGTTTCAACTAGGTTAGATCATGATTTGATGAACTGTACATCAACAATCCAAACCCTTACATCCTAAATTTTCCTGATTTTAGAAAATAAGGCACATGATTTGGGGAAAAAAAGCACTAAATGATTATAGAATGAGATCTTTTTATTTTTTTGTTTAAATTTCTACTAATGAACCCACAAATTTCCTTCAACCAATACTCGATCAAAAGAGATTATGAGGAGTACCTAGAAACTGTAACAAATTTTTATAGTATATCTCAAGGCCATAAATTAATATTGAATTGACATGTTTAGATAGGAAATGATTGACTCTTTAATTTGGTGGTTATTTTGAGTTAAAAATGATGTGAAAATTACATGATAAAAATGGGAAATAGATGTTACATGGAGAATCCCACAATTGACGAGTGTTGTAAAACAACATATAAATTAATGTATCCATATATATGAATTTTGAATAAAAACTCATTATTAGTATTAAAGGGTGAAAACCATTTTTATTATATTTAATAGATAACAATAAATATTCATCTCACAAATACCAATCCAATGATTATATATATAAGTTAATCATTATTATGTTGGGTTATTAAATTAATGGAAAAAACAACGCATTATATGAAAATAACATATCTTTATCTTCACAAACATATAGTTAATTTGTGGGGTTGCCCACTAACCAGAGTCCTTGTCACCCAACCCATTTGAAAAAGATAATTTCTGGTGGCTGACACTATAAAAATAGAAATAATTATTAATTAATAAAGAATTGAAATAATTAACCTATTGTAGGTAAGATGGGAATGTTACAAGATATGGGACTAATAGATTATGGAGAACATGATAGATTTGGAATAAAAGGAAAATCATGAAATAAAAATAATTATCACTTCTAAATAGATTCCTAAAATAACTAATTAAATATAATTGTTTAAAATTCATTGTTTAATTACTAACTATGTGAATGTTGTTTTTTTATGTTTCATGAATAAAACTCTTTTATAAGAGGTTAATGACATCTATAAAAATAGTAATGTCATTGGTCCTCATGTGACATAGACTAATGTACTCTCTCCAGGTTTCCATATGTCTGTATTCTAATAGCACTAGTCATCATTAGAATCTTCATTCATGAAAATCATGATTCAAAAATATACACTCAATAGCCATATATGGATATCTATCTTCTTTGGCCTCTACGTTATGATCTATGTTGATTTTTCTCCAACTGGAAGGATACATACAAGCATTGGAGGTTATGGGGTCTTTTTCGTATACATTTTCTATTATACACATTATTTTGACCATTTATTAAGATTGATTTTATATTACAAGGATCATCAAAAGTTAATATTCATGTTCAGAATTCACCGAGTTATTTATTATTGAAGTTCAAAATTTACATAATAATAAATATTCTCATTGTCATATCATCAGAATGAGATTTAGTACATTCTAAAAAATAACACCTTAATGAAAAAATTGGTTTAGTGATAATATATTTATAACTGAAATTGTAAATAAAAAAATTAAAATATAACATTGACATGAGATTTTTTTTAAATTATGAGTTAAGATTTCATATTATATATCCATTTATATTTATATTTAAGGTCCTTTCTTATAGAAAGATGTAAAGTATCCATGGGTGATTGATTACTTGATATTTATTTCATATATGAATATCAATTTTTTATTATTTAATGGTGCATAAATGTGAAAACCACTTAAAATATGTAATACCATTATTTCTTGGGGTATAATAATACAATGTAAATTTCATGAAAATTAGAGAATTATATATATATATATATATATATATATATTAATAATATTTAGAAACATAACCCAATTTAAAAATAAATTTTATCAAATTTATATAATATTTATTATATTTTTAGTTATAATTTTTATGTCTTTATCCTTAATTATAATTTTATAGTTTTCAATTGGAACAAATGTGTCTCTAATCCCCATTATCATATTACATTGATAATCAGATTATGTAAATACAAACGTTTATAATAAATAATAAGTATTACATAAAAAATATACAAATGAAATTTATTTTATTTTGTTATATACATTTTTATGTGTCTTTACATGTAATCTATGGTATTATTCTAATAATATACTCCAAATTTATAAAACCTATAAGTATTTTAATTGATGTAATTTCTATAAAACTAAGTCTCCAGTGATCCATATCAATGTCACACATACCACAGGCAGATGTTATCATGAGATCACTCTATCTTTACCATGATCAAAAAATGTTTTGGTAATTTAAGAGAAGTATCCATGGGTTTCCATATAATGAATTAAGATTTTGTGGTGACACTAATACTAAAATATTATTGCATCAGGATGGAAATTATTATGATAATAATGATGAATAATATATAAATAGAAGACTATATATGCAATCCTATAACTCATCAGGTGAAAATTTATTTCTCTGTAATTAAAAATGATAAAGGATATATAAGGGATTTTGATAATAAAATGGTGAACCAATTCATCTCAAAGTCTTAGAGGAAGAAGAGTTAAATTTTTCAAAACACCTTTACATAATAATTATTAAAAATGAATACATGGATGACAAGGACCACATACTACACTAAATCACTCGATTAATATAGGGTCTTGAGGTGATGAGTGGATATAAGGAATTAATTTGAAAATAATTTCCATAACATGATTAATACAATGATAAATATAAATATTAATGGTTGATTCAATGAATTATAATACTTATTTCATAAGAATACTCACTTAATGAATGCTCCTTCTATAATGTTGGTCAATGAAATGAAAACCATTATTAAAAGACCAAATCCATTTGTGATATCTAAATATTATATTGTTATAGGATATACAGTATATTTCGCAAGTAATTATCATGAAGAATGTGATGAATTTTACTAACATAAAAACATTAATCATGACCAATGGTCAACAAGAGGGGATGAATAATAGAAATTTTATTTTAGAAATAAAATTTCGGTCATAGATAATTAGTAAGAAAAATTATTTGTCACATTATTGATGGTAGTGAATATATGCAACCAAAGATCAACATTAGAATTTTTTATATGTATCCTTAATTGGTTTGATTAGTTATTAAATTTCATCTTACTTTTTCCCAATCTATATAGATTGTATTATTTTCTTCACGTGAAAATCAATGGGGTAATGATATTTCATTATACTATTTATGTTCCGCCAGATATTAATATACATGTTTTCATTCGATATTCACAATACGATATTGAAAATCAGTTGTCTGCTTTTTTTTAAAATATAATACAAAAATTATAGCAATATATAGAATTTTTATTCATGTAGTTTATTGTCCCTATAATATTATTGGGAAAACACAATTCTTTTATTTGAATGACAAAATATTTTTTTATCAATGGACAATCACATCTTACATGCTTATGTAATTTTGTTTTCATATCAAATGATATATAGTTTTTTATCTTATCACTCTATAAAATCTCTCGATTCTATTGTAATGATAATAAATCCACAATATAATCTTTCACTTATTACATTTATCCCACCGATTGAGTATCAATTTCACCAACATGAATTATTATAATTTACTCATGTAAAAATTACCATTTTGATAATTGATAATAATATATCATCCTTTGAAACACGATGATATACAATTTTATTAATTAATTTTAAAAGATAAATAAATACCAAATAAATATTGGGAATTACTTTGTGTCAAATAATAATCATTCATAACAGTTTTGGATTAGAAAAATATATTTTTAAAAATAATATACTCATGTACATGATTTGAAAAAACATTCTCATTACTAAGAAACATCAGACACAATATCACAAACATTTAATATACCTGATTGAATCATTTATAGAAATATAAAAGATCATTTTCTAATTATACCTTGACTATGAAACTTCTAATTCCTATAGCTCAACCATTATGAACATGTATTGTACTACTCCCGCTATTTCACATCATTTGAAATATTTCTACCATTTTTTTGCAATCATGGATGATTAATATTAAAAATTAAAAATATCTCATTAAATATTTCATAACATATTTAATTTCAAATTCAGTCTTATATAAAATAAATCAACTCTAACATAGTAATATTTTTCTTTTATTCACATAAAAAATATGACATACTATTAGACATCCTTTTTATCTCTCTTCCACTCTTATTAATTTTTTCATTATTAAATTTACAAAACATTGAGAACCTAGTAGACATAAATTAATATATTTTTTCTCTTTCTATGAACCATAATAAAATATTATATTAATGAATAATATGAATATATATATTAATGAGATGGGTAAACTATAATATAAAATATAGGGAACATAATCTCATGTATCATTATGAAAAGACTCTTTTAAACAATTTTGGAACTCATTGTACATCCATATAGAATATTAAAAATGATCTAATATGTATATATATTCTAAAATTATTTCTTATTTCTATAAGTAAATCTTCAGAGCCACTACTAATCCACTCCTACAATACATAGTCTCCATATTCTATGGTTTCATGGACCGCTCAAGTGTATAATTCATCATGTAACCTATAAAATGGACGTCATGTTGAGGTTAATAGAATTTTTTTTGAAATTTACTTTTAAAATATAAATCATACAATACCAATTAAAAATATATAATTAAAATTATATAATTATACATAAAAATATGATTCAATGATACAAATTGATTAGTGGACATAAAAAATTAAATTAATAAATCTAAATCATAATTTAGATAAAACAACGACTATGTAGTAAAAAGTGTAGATGAATTGTGATAGATTATATATATTTTTGGGGTATCCCCATGTGTATATGGAATCATCATGAGTATTGAATGATTTTTTAATGAGAATATTTATTATAGAATTTAATCCTTCATGATTTTTTGAATGAATGAAAATAAAATTTGATGAGTTTATGTTTTATCATGACATTAAATAAAGAGGAATTATAATGAATTTTAAAATAGAAACAACATGCAAAAAGTAGTGATGATGCGATAAAAGTTAGTTATATAAAAGACCAATGATTAATAATTGAACTATTAAATGTGCGTATATAACTTCCCAACTAGGCTCACCCCGGAACCAGTACCTAGACCCATCTCCACAAGACCTCAAGCGCGTCTCCCCATATGCAAGAGGTATCCGACTAGCAGTGATGGTCTATGGATAGTCATTGGGCAGAATATACCCTCATATCAATGTTCAAAAATTTAAATAGAAAATAAATAGCATAAGTTTCCTAATATATGATGAAGTAGTTTTAGGTAGATTTTGTAAATTTTGAACCAAACAAATGGCCAATTCCAATTATACAGCATATACATGCATGGCATGCCAATGATACAAAAATAAAAAAAATGATCAAAACAACATGATTTACAATCCAATACAGAAATTAATAAATAATTACTCAAATACCTGAGGGAGGTCTCTTCGGGTATCCCAAAATTCCTCTAGGTTATATGCTCTTCTCTTTCATGTAAATGAAAACAACATAACATGCAAACAAATAGAATCTACTCAGGTTCCCCATTGCAATGGATGACCAAGTAGGGTGTGGGATATAAATCACTATAGTCCAGGGCCACCCGTGTTTACACCAAATCTAAAAAATCAATAAAAAATTTAAAAAGTTTGATAGCATGCACAATTAAAGTAAGAAATAAAATGTATATACATAATCCAGTACATAATTCATCTCTCAGCTGGTGTTTGAACCTGCATTATACATTTTTCATGATTACATAGCAATCATCACACATTAATTTTTATTAATCATTTATTAAATCCTAGTTAAATTAAAAAATTACCATGATCTGGCCTAATACTGACATTCCCCATTTAAGTCGCTCAACAAAAATTTCTCTAAAAACCATCTATGTAATAAATGTAATAACTGAATCCATGCTTGTGCTCTAGGTTGGATAATGGGTCAAAATGCATTAAATTTATTATTTCATATACTATGCTTGACCTGGCCCACTAAAAATGGTGATATTCCCCATGGTATGTCCCCTAATAGTGATTAACCCAATTCATTAATAAGTTTAAACCCCTTATCATTTTCAATTCACAAATCATTATATCTCAACATGATAAATTAACATATTAATTCATTTCAAGTATGACTAACATGAACCACATTACAATTTCACTTAATGGATATAGAACATCATCTATCAACCTCATGAGTATTTGTAGCATCATTCCTGATATCACAACCAATGTGTATTTGGAGAATCAGTAGTTGTCCCATAAAATAATATTTCCATTAAAGCAGTTTGTATAATGCCATGTGTAGTACCTCATGATTATATTGAGTATCAACCCCTGTCTCACAAATCATTCTTCAATCTGAAACATATATATATATTTTTCATTGGTGTAGAGATCCATGTCTAACACCCCAAAAATCAACAATTAATTATTTCATAAATTAATTAATCCAATCCATTAATTAATTCAACAACTAATTAACCAAATAAATACCCCCTCAAATAAATCTACAAATAATTAAACATTAGACATCTCAATAGTTAATAATAACATATCAATTAAATAATCTCAATTAAATATCCCAATAATTAAAAAGTATGAACACATCCACTGAACGAGTGTTTTTCCTAGGACATTAACAATTAACATGCACATTGTAAAAATCTCAACTCAGACATGTTGAACAAGACCGAAATATTTAGTAACCATATCACATAGCATATAATGTTTTTAAATAGCTCCTCCCAAAACAACTTAAGGCATGGAAAATTAAACATGCAACAGAAGGAATTATTTTCCAACATTTATTACAATCAATCAAATCACAATCATAAATTAATGCATGAAAATTAATTTAACCAGTAATTAATTAATTAAATCAGTAATTAATTAATTAAATCATATCTACTTAACAGGTTCATCAATTAATTAACCATTTAGAAATTATCATGTAATAATTAATCGATCCATTAATTATTACCAATTTTAATTTTTATCTTGAACATGTCAACGTATTCAATATTCTCAATATTCAAAAAATGCCACAATTTTTCAAACACATTACTTGATAATTAATTACTAAATTAATTATTCAATTACCCATCATTCCACATTCAAATCATTTAACTATTTAATCATATACTTTTATCCAAATCTACAATGCATTCTTAAAAACAACAAACGATCATGTTCGTATTTATCTTAAGTGGGCATCATCATTTAATAACATTAAATTTGTCATGATTCAAAATATCATATATATACAAAAATATGATGACATATGAAAAGTCAAACAACAAAAATCATGAAATTTCATGGAGAGTCACACCACAAACTTTTCGTTCCATGACACCTGGATTTTCCATTATTCCCTTATGTATACCCACCTTCCACCTGTGGAATACAATGATTTGATATACTCCTCCGCACACACTGAAACACCTTGAGTCGACATATTCCTGTTGGTTCTTTTTTTCATGTCTTTAGTTGAGACTATCATAATCAATTCCCCGAGTACATTGAGTCGAGAAATACCACATGTAACTCATTCAAACCCCATCATTTGGCTCCAATTCCAAGTTCAACTACAAGGGTCAACCCTGCATAAGTCCAAACACCAACCCTTCTTGGTCTCCCTATGCCTAATAGTCCTCTCTACATGGGTATAAACTGTAGTACTCCCTATATAAAAAATTTAGGATGCCCCATTCTCCAAGTTGGAGATGCCTTTTTCTCCATGCCTGAGTGGCTAATAGTCCTCCCTATATGACTATATATTATAGTACTCACAATTTTCCAAACATAGTATGCCTCTTAGTCAATATAAGAGATGCCTTATTCTAGAAGAATGAGATGAAAATTGTCATATAAACATGAATATAAACTATAGTCCAACTTATGTGCCTAACATAGGAGGCCTCTCGCTCCAAATAAAAGATTCCTTATGCTCCTAGAATAAGATGACAATAGTCCTATCTATACGACTATAAATTGCACTACTCTCTATGTGACAATCATTGTATGCCTCTTTCTCTAAAAAAGATATGCCTTATGCCCCAATCATGAGATTCCAACAGTCCTATCAAAATGACTATAAATCGTAGTGCTCTATATGTGACAAATATGGGATTCCTTTTTCTAGAAATAAGAGATGCCTTTTTCTCCAAGCATGAGATGCCAATAGTCCGATCTACATGACTCTAAATTGTAGCACACCCTATGTTCAACATATAGGATGCCTGATTTTAAATATAAGAGATGCCTTATGCTCCAAGCATGAGATGCCAACAGTCCTTTCAAAATGACTCTAATATATAGTATGTCGTATGTTCCAATCAAAGAAATCCTCTTGATCTAAACAAGAGATGCCTTAGGCACCATGCATAAGATGCCTAATGCCATGATTATAATGGCGTAATTTCAAGAGCGTTGGAATCCGTTCAAAAATTCTATCACTCCATCGCACGCTTTGTGGGTCCTTCATTCAGATCCTCATCAACTTCATTGTCTAAGAGGACCCCTTAACGGCCTGGTTCCATGCCTCATCATCTCACCTACCATCCTAGGCCAATTCCCCATAAGACATGGGTCAACATTCCGAGTAAGATCTTTTGTTTTGAACATGGTAAACAATTCAACCCTCATTTTTTTACCCCATTTCATGATTACGTGATTTGTATGCTATGTTTCGAACACGGTCAACAATTATCCTACATCACCACACCACCCTCATTGTGTTTCCAATGTTGGGCATGTGATTCACACTTTTTGTATACCATTTCTCAGACTGATTCCAATGCCCCTTGGTATTATCACTCTTTTGAAATAGCACATATGCAAAGGACACAACCCACGTGTGGGTTGGGATGCCCTCTTGTCTAGACACGAGGAAGACATCACGAGATGCTTTCTTCTGTAAGCCCAGTCTACTATTGTCATTCCATAATGGAAGACACGCTGCTTCCTTGCATAAATCGCATCAAACATTGTTGTTCCATTGTGGCACCTAGGTAGTTTTCTTGAATAATCCCCATTCACCATTGTCGCTCCATAGCGGTGCCCGGTCAGCTTCCTTGCTTAAGACCCATCTACCATTGCAGCTCCCTAGCGATGCCCGGACAGCTTCCTTACGTAAGCACCATGCACCGTTGCCTCACCATAGAGGCACCCAAGAAGCTTCCTTGTATAAGCCCCGTCCACCATTTTCACTCCATAGTGGCACTCATGCATCATCATTACTTACACCCCATTAAGAATTGATACTCCATAGCGTCACCCTGGAAGCTTCCTTGCATAAGCCCCTTTCACCATTGTCGCTCCATAGCAGCAGCCAAACATCATTCTTGCGTTAGCCCCATTCACCACCATTCATGGAGTCACCATTGCACTGCGATCATCAGGTCCATGATTCCTACTGTTTCTCACACCGAGCATGACTCACGTGGTCTTAGAGTAGTAAGCATTGACTATGAAATCTTCTTTGGAAATCAAAGTTTGTAATCCCCTCCCAAATATCATGAAATATTTTTATTTCATCCTAACCAAGGTTGGGTACATTGGATGCCACCATGAGGTTCCATCCCACCAACCATTTGTCACTCTAACCCCCTTCACATCTGTTCTCCAACACCTTGGGCAGCCTAGAGTGTATGTCCCACACACCATCATGAACTACTAGGACTTTGATCTGTGCCAAGGAAATGTACATTTGAAGCCTCCAAGAGGTTAAATACGACCACCCATTGGTCCCAACCACCTTCACATCGGTGACCAATATGTGGTGTCCAGATTAGCCTTTACGGTCTGACATAATCCCTTTATGGGACACACCATCTTGGTTCTACTTTAAACGAGTGTTTTGATCCATAGAATCGAAAATCCTTCAAGGTGTCCCCTCATAGGGATGTACCAATCGGATCTGCCTATGTGGGACATTTTGATTTACCTCATTCCATATCCGAAAGACATTAAACACACGGCCTACCTCTTGATAAACATGGGATGCCTGAGGAAAACCTCGAAAGACACACCATTGACATAACCGTAACTGCTAGATGTTAATCTTCCGACATACCCTATGTTAAACATGGAAAGATGAGAAAACCTCAATTACATGACTATGAAATATGATTCCCTACATTTGACATGTCATGACTCAGGTTATACACCATGGATATTCCCTCTTATGTGGAAGAATACATGTTCCCCAATGTCCACACATCCAGAGATTCCCCAACATGCCTGATGTTGTCATCTACTCCGATCGAAGGTTACTACCATGTCAAGATCCAATGGAACATCTTGACTGATGTATTGTTATTAACCAGTGTCCAAAAAGATATGGCACTAGGAATAGGATTCATAGACCATGAATTAATCTATAAGGGATATCCGGACTAGGAGACAAGTTTTGAGGAGGAAGCCACATAAGGATGAACTGACATCCCAATTTCCTATTTCGATCAAGGATAAAATGTCCCTTAATAAGGAACAGATGCCTCCCATATTTGGAAATCTGGAATGCAGGGAAATTGTTGGGCATCCCCATAGTCTGATGCACGTTCCCTAGCAAAAATGTTGGAAACATCCATCTATTATTATTATTCATATTATATAATCTTCAAAACAATTCTCTATCTATTATATGTGGTTTTTAACATGACGCTCCATAAACTGTAAGGGATTTCATCCAAACATTTTATCAATAGTGAGATATATATATATTATGAACCAAATTATAATATAGTCATGTATATGATTCACATTATAGGTGTTCAACATGAATAAAAAATTATTCATTATTTTTTAATATTAACTCCAAATTGTTAAATCAAATGGATTATTTATTTGAAGGGATAGTCTAGTTTCTATTTTTGTTAGGTAAATGGTTATTAAATATCAAAAACTTTCTATATAGTTTTCTAAATATCCTTCTCATTTAGTAAAATTATTTATTTATGGAATATTCTGATTTTTAATAACATTAATTGGTAGTAATTTAATATTTTTGATGTTTAACAAAAATGTCATTTTTATCTTTTTCAAAAGTAAAATGGAATTTTTTTAACAAATATTTCACATATATGGTGTAGATGAATCCTCTTATCATAGTAACCATTGATTGCACGAATTATTATTACAAATTTCAGAATTTTCTTCTAAACAAATTCTTAGTATAATGGAAATTTTCATTTATAAATATTAAATTTCAAAGAGAAAATTTTATTTAACTCAAGAATGATTTTATTTATATTTTAATAGTATTTATATTAATAAATGTAATGAAACAATTGTTTTAATTATAATTCACTAGGGATATGTTTCAATCATAGCTTATTTATTCCTTCTCTATCTGATTTCTGAATAGTTTCACCATGGAATGTATTCAGATTCTCATTTTTTTCATTTAAATTATATTGAATAACTCAATTTCTGTAGATCATTATTTTTATTTTCATCATATTTCCCTTAAATATCAATGTTTATTCTATAATATATATGAATGTTTCCTAAATTTTATATAAAATTTTCAAAATATTTTTTATTATCAATTTTATTTGACGGACTAGGGAAGTTATGATAAATCAATGTTCTTTACTCAAAACATACTTTAATTATTATTGAATATTATAATTATATTTTATTAATCATTCAATATAGAGGATGTTTTGTAATATGTAGTCAAATTGGGGTATGTTATAGAAATTCCCATGATAAATAGTTTTTTCTCTTGATTAAATTCAGTATTAAAAATATTAATATTTATTAAGTGAAGCTTTAATTTATATTTTGAATGGATTAAATATAGATGCATTATGATGCCTGAACTCCTATTGCACATTTTTAAGAATTTATTAATTATAAATATCTTTTTCTACTATTTTTCCATGAAATTTTAACATTTAAATTCTTTATGGATGCATGTAATTATCATTTAATTTATATAATGTGAATTGTTTCCAATTACTTACATTTTCTTATTGATTATGCCTTATTTAGCCATGATATATTCAATTTTATGTAAAACATAATAATTATTTGAAGAAAAAGTTATTATTTTTAAAATCCCTTGGTTATAAAGATGAATTCATTGAATGATTTCCATGGAAACGAAGAAATCTATATTTTTATATTTTATGTTATATACCAAATGTATCATATGTTTAATGTATTTATTTGGATCTCCAAGACAAATAAATGGGATAATCCATTATTAGGAGGTCCATAATATATATAACAATTCAATAAATTATATATTCCCTCGTGTTTACATGATTTAGGGGTGTTATAGATGGTATAAGAACATTTTTATTAGAATCCATGGGAAAGACATTGTTTGAATCCTGAATTATGGAGTGTAACCCTACTAATGTCATTGTGGAATTTCTAATTTTATAAAGTATAATACATTTTTTTACAATTAATTATATTATGTAGTTTTCCCAAAAAAATACAATTATAGAAACAATAAGTGGGCTTTATTTTCCACTAGTTTACCTTAGTGTAGTAATATGGTAAAGGGAACTATATGATTAACATGATCATCACCTGTTCCAAAAAAATGGCCATACTAAACACCTGGATAGGTACTCATGGGGAGATATTCTTTGGTAAATTAAAAAGTTAATTTATTAGCTTTTAAATTTATATGATAATATTCATATGAAATAAAAATATTCCAAATGAAAAAAATAATTATTACTATGATATTAATAATGCATAAATATTTGGTCATATATTTTATATTTTTGTTTTTTATTCACGTCTGATATATTTTTATGGATCCTTGGTGTTAAATATTTTTGAATGATTTTATAAGAAATTATATTTTTTGTTTGAATTTTAAATAATATTTTTTTAGTTTAATATCAATATTCATGAAAAATGTAAAATAATTTTTTTTAATTATTTAAAAGTAATATTTTCAGATTCTCACATGATAAATTCATATTCTTTTTATTGTTTAATAGGTAATGTTAAAATCATTCAAAGAATAATAAAATGATGAAATGTTTCCATTCAAATATTAATTAATTTAGAATCTACATTAATTTTTAATCTCAATAATAATAGTAAAATAATTCATCATCATTATTAAATTTATATTAAAAAAAATTTACACTATCAATTGTATTTATGAAGAATCTATTGTATTTTATATTATCATATATTAACGAGTATGCAGTCATTATATTGAACTTTATATTTTCCTCTATGAATAATTATTTTCTTATTTTGTGTCATTTGCAAATTCAATTTAGATATGTTAATTTACCCACAATTTTATCCTTAGTTTGTAACATTATTATCTATTATTTTAGGTATCCATTATGTCTCATACATTCCCTTTTTATGGAGAGATTTATTATCAGTCTATATGATGCTGGTTTTCAAGAATGTTTGATCCCTTAATGATTATGATATAGTTTTTGGTTAAAATTATCATAAGGTATTCTATTTTAAATACATGATATTTTTTAATGTATTTTTATAATTTATTAATTTCTATGATAGCTAGAATTAAACACCACACAAATTTTAAAAACACCATGTTACATTAATAAAATATTATTATTTAAATGTGTCCATTATAATTTGTAAATAAAATATATGGGCATTAATTTAATGTTAATAAATTTTGTAAATAATATTCATTACATATGTATAAATATAATTTAGGATTATTAATTAATTATAAAAAATAAAAAAAATTAAATATAATATAAATTTGTTATCTGAATAAATATTTCTATGATTTCAATATTTTTCATATTAATGAAAAAATTTACACAATATATTTTAAATTTTTATTAAATAAATTGGTTTTATAATCAATCAAATGTTTTATAATCCACCTAATATTTCATTATTAATTTTATAATTATGAATTCATTTCATGATTTGAAACCATGACACATTTTTAAATTACACATCTTCCAGATGCTAACGACTACCAAAAATCTTGTGACAATGAAATGGTGGGGATACAATATCCTATAACCAATGGGATACAAAAGATTCAAAAATAAATACACTATTATGGAGGAAGAATATATCACTGATACAATAAATAAATAACCAAAACAAGTGTAAATAGAACTAAAAAAATGTCAATATAATCAAAATCCTCTATGGAAGTATCAATACATTTTTCATGGCATGACGATTTTAAAAAACAAGAAAAAAATAATATACCTTCATTCTCTATAATAAAAATAGAAAAAGGGGTTATCCACATGAACCCTGAGAAAATTCTCGATCCTCTTTTCCTATGAACTATCTAAAGATAAATGCATCGACAAGATTTATTTATGAGAAATCCCTTATCCGTACCTGAAGGGAATTAATATTCTTGTGTATCACATGTATCCAGAGAAGGGTGTGTGATAAAGTTATTAGTAGGACTCCACCAATGGTGGATACCTTTATTCAAAGTAGCACACGTAAGGAAATAGTGTGCATGCCTAAATAATTAATTAAAAAACTAATTAAATAAATAACTTCTCATTGCAGCGTCTAATAGACACTTGGCGGGTCTACATGATTCAGCCAATGGAAATGAAAAATATTAAATTATTTACAATAATAATAAAATTTTATATATTTTATAATAATATATCAATTCCAATATTTGAATCTCGTACTTGTAGACGTAAGTCACCATTTACCATGAATACTAGTTCTAGATGAACTGAGGTGTAAATCAGTCTTCCATAACCTATCTAATAAAAAAATAATCTCCATCAACGGGTTATAAACCATAAATATCAATAAGTGTGTGATAAATCATGCATGACACACGATATAGTGAGTGATCAATCATGTCAATACTAGAACAAGGAATGTGGAGCATAAATCCCACAATCCAAATAATGTCAATGGTGTGAGACGTTATACTCAATATCCAATGTAAGGGAGCATGATACCTTCAATTCTCAAAATCCAATATCTTCATATCACATCCTATATGAAGGCATAAGTCATATTTATAATATAAAACCTAATGGAATACATGTTATACATTTCATTAACCACATCACATGATATGAAAGGTAGTACATTTCATAACGAACTATTTAATATAACATGTAATAGATAATTGGATCTCATTTATTCAATTCATTTGTAGGTATGAAATTAACCATTTAAAAAACATCTCATATTCATATTAGTTGAAATATTTTAAATAAATTATTGAATAGGGAACCATCATGAATATTTCAACAATTATAAAACCAACCTTTCTATGACTTTCAACATTGAATTTCAATTAAATATATTTAATGGTCATTTATAATGGTCATTTATAATGGTTCCTTAGTTAAATATGGAAATTACCGTCTTAGAAAGTAAAACTATAGGCTGGGCCAAACACATAAGAGGTGTTTTGGTATCTTAGAAAAATTTCACACCAAATGAATATTAAAATAATAAACAATTTTTAATTATCTGATAGTTATTCAGGCATTTAAAAAATTAACAAAAAAGGGAAAATTCAATTTGCACACCTAAGGGTTTTCCCTAAATGGTGTAACGATCCTCTAAAAAAAATAAGGATCAATATGTGTATATTAGCATGAAATTATAAATTGAATTAAAATAAACCATATAAAATTGTATTATTGATAAATGTTTGATATAGGAACAATGATATAGAAATGATAAATAAAAAATAAAGGGAAAAGGAAGTGACCTCCTACCTCATGGTCAGAGATGACTCCTCACTTGAAATCAGCCTCATATTCAGAGTAGGTATGAATAGATGTGATAAATGTTTCAACAGAATAAAATTTATTCATAAAATATACATCTAAATAGAGCGATATAATCAGAAATAAACACAGATTATAGGTTTGAGACTAGGGTATCTTAGTAACACTATTCAAAAATATCATATGAATAGTGGATTAGAAACTGGAACCGAGTGTTACAAAGAATTATTCATTATGATGAATTGGATCTCAAGGTTGGAGAAAAGGGGTGCTACTCTGCTGGAGGAAGAATCAGAATAGAAAAAAAATATTAATATAATTTTTGATGGAAGTAATTACACCCTTAAATAAAAAGGATCTTGGTTTAGGCAAAAAAAATTCAAACAGTGTACAAATATGTCTCAAGTTAATTCTACATTAGGAGAATCTCATACAGTTATTTTCACAGTTTTACAAACTATGTCAAAACTGTGAACAAAGGATATTTTCTATTAATTTACTTCAAAACACAGCAATTTGGCTGCCATCACATGGTTTCAATAAAACTATGTGGCCTATATGTCTCAACTTTCTACAACCATAGGGTTTCAGAAATATTTTATGGGCTAGGCCCCAAGGAATATCCAAACTATGTGGCCAAGTATATTTCACATTTTAGTAGAACCTAGAGCCTTGGAATATCACCATATGCTCAGTTCATCTTATCCAGTATATTGGTCATTATTTTCATGATTAATTGTAGGATTGAAATTAGAAATCAATGATCCACAACTTTTTAAAATTTTATGCTTTTACAACCTCCCGTCATTATAGTTTCTCTTACTCAAGTTCTCCATATTAGGGAAACATGGTATCATCAAAAAAGATTTATGGTAACTTAGATCATATTTTCCCTTCCCATTCCCATGTCTCATCACTTACTTGGTCATGATTCCATAACTCTCATACCCAATGAACTATCCTACCTAAAAGGTTTATCATGCTCTGATCAACAATTGAAATGATGTACTCCTTGATGGAAGCATATACACTTAGATATATTTCATTAGGATGAATGACATGTGTCATGTGTGGATTTTATATTAATATATGATATACATTAAAGACATCATTCATAGTCCTATATAATTGAGAATGTGTCAACTGGAATGTCCCTGGTCTAATCCTTTTACAACCTCAAATGGTCCAACAAAACTTACTGGGAGATTACCGTACTATTGAATAAATATATTCTCTAGCCTAGTTGTGACTCACAATAATTATTGGTATCAAACCCGAAACACTAGATGTCACCATGTATTGTTGGAATAGAACTACCATCTAAATAGAGCTTTCAACATGCTATTTATAATCAGCTTGACCTTTTATGTAGATTTATGGTCAACATAAGGTCGAATAGAAGGTGTTTTACTATCCTCTAGACATCCCAAATGATAACTAAAAGGAATACTATATAAGAATTATAAATATCCATATTGATGGTATCTTGAAAGATATTTTTATAAGAAAACCAAATGAGGGGAATTTACTTTTCTAATGAACCCCCAAAGTCAATGACATGTGCATGAATAATTTCATCTAGCACCTGTATATTATTTTGTATATTTATATCAATTTGTGGGTGATATGACATTCTAAAAAGCACAAATATACTCAATGAATTCTTTATTCCACAAAAACATGCCATTAAACGACGTACTATTTTAGAAATGATATAATGATGGGCTATAAGAATATTTACAAACCATACGATGTACATAATTAATATGTCGTCTACTGATACAGTCCCTTGAATTTTTTATAAGCATGAAACCTTCATCAAATAGTCAATGAAAACCCACATTATATCATGTACTCATGGTGATTTCAATAGACTAGTCAAGAAATTCAATTAAACACCATCCCAATTCGTAATCAGAATGGAAAATGGATGTGAAAGCACTATCATAATATGATCTTTTTCCATCAAATTTTCTCATACGGATCATTGAGTGTTGAATCCAACAATCTCCCACTTCATAACAGGCCAAAAATGTTGGCATCATATATCTTGATAAAATTTTGTGGCATCAGGGTGATCCTACCAGGATGATGCATCGAATTCCTCCATCAAATTAACTTTGATGTCCAATGGGACCCATAAAATTTCTAGGGATTTACAAGGTATCATCACTATCCAAAACAGAACACGAATATACTACATCAACATCGACACATTCCCTCAGGACAGGGAATTCATGATTTGATAGGATTTTGGAAATCTACTATTCATGAAGTGTAGTGGTCACTAAAATGATCGTAAGGACAGTATAACCATAGTCCCCATTAAAATTAACAGACAACTTTAATAATAGGTCTATAATATTTAATTCATCACTAGATACATAAAATGCATTTTTATGAGTCCTCAATCTCAGATCGTAAGCCAAAAAATTGACTTTCCCACACATGTAGGGATTCTTGAAATCAAATGACTATAGTTACTCAACAAATCTTCATTTATTGAGATTACGATATCACTAAGGAATGATTTAGATGAGTCTTATGTGATCTATGAATACAAGAAAACTCTCTCCATATAGAGAGACTCTTCAATATTCTAAGGCATGAACAAAATAGTACGATTGAGGTCTTTTGTTCTATAATTTTTATCATGAGGCATCAACTGATGAGACCCCTATGTGAAAAATCGCTCCTCAAGTATTAGAATAAATTCTATCTGAATCCATAATGTTTGATTGTATATAGTGTAGATTTAGCCCGGAACCAGAACAATCAATATTGGTGAAGAAGTAAAATGGTCTATCACCTATTGAAGGGATTCTTCATAGGAATCTAACCATATGAATTCAACACCATTATTTTTCATAGACATAAGTAGTTCTACAAGGAGTTATAAATTGTAGAGTAATCATATCTAATATATATCTAGCGGTAAGGAACACTGTATGTCAAATATGTTCTTTTGATAATCCAAAATAACAAAATCCACCACATTATATAGGCTTAATAAGACACCAAAGGCTATGATTATGTGACCCTGAAGGTGATCTATATTTATCTAGATCTGGAATTTCCTTATCAAAACCTAGAGATGGTGCTCTCTCAGTTTTCACATCATGATCTCAAGATGGATTCGGTTGTTGTGTTTGGAGTGTGAATATAATAAGATATCATCAACAAAGACTATAACAAATGAATATAGATTTTGGTGAAAAAAGGTTCATAAGATCCATGATAAATGTTAGGGAATTCATGAATCCAAATATCATAACCAAGTACTCATATAGACCATACATAATTCCTAAATCTTTTAAATTAATTTAGGATGATCTTACACACTCTTTATGATTTACCAACCGAAAATCTATATATAGGAACACTCTTTATCCTTGTAGATGATCAATGTAGTCATTTATTCTAGGTAGTGAATATAAATTATTTATCCAATTCTTGTTAAATAAAATGTATTCCAAAAATATACAAAGGTAAAAAAATACCATCATGGTGAAAATAACCGTTCAAACTTGATGATTATTATTTTGGTGTAAAAATCCTTTTCTATCAAAATCTTAAAACTACCTGTAAAGCTGCTGATTCCCTATAGGTGTCATAATATAGGAAGGAATGGTCAATAGGGAAACAAATATAATGAGATAAATAGTAATATGTACTTATTGGACCAATGGGATACTAGATAATTAATCCAAAAATGAATAATTAAAATGCACCACTATAAGTTGAAAGATAGTGTGTCATAAGCCATAGTATTCTAGGAAATGAATATTGATCTGCACTATCACACTACATTACCTCTGTTACTCAAGTCATGATAATGTAGCTTCCTCATCTCATTATCCCTTATGCACATGCCTACCACCCCTAGTGATGCATATTTCACCCTCTGAAAGTAGCAGTTAAATGGGTCATGATAGGGAACTAACCTATCCATCCGGATGATTACATCAAAACCCTAAATGCTGAGGATGTAAAGATCCCATACAAAAAGGTATCTTCCATTCATATAGGGTAAAATCCATACTAAAACGAATTAAATTTTAATGGAAACCATATATTGTGTTCAATGTTATAATTAAATGTATGTTTTCAATCTTCGGGACCAAATCTCACAATATAGTCTATGATATAAATGAATGATATAATACAATGTCAAATAAAGAATCCAAAAACCATAAAGGAAATGAGTATATTACTAGGATCTATAGAATGTATAGTGCTCTGATCAACCTTTTTATAGAAATCATGTAATTATCATTTACCAAAACTATGTTTTAATGCATTAATTCCATGAGAAAGCCCTCTCTACTACCCCTATAAATTTTAAGGTACACTACAAATGCCTCATCCTCCACCTAATCATAAAAGGTATTGTTACTTCAAGTGCCTTCATGTTGTGTTATTACTATCACTGCTTCTAATTATGTAGTATGAATATATCCGAACTATCTAGAAACCCAAGGGGATGCCTTGTAGTAATTCTGGATAGGTCATATACTTCCACAACTTCTCTACCCTACTAGATAACATAAGTACAAATTATTCATGCATACTTGATTCCAACATGGGTGAAAAATGGAAATATGTCTACCTAAGGTACATGATAGTTAATACCTCCTTGAGTATCCTCAATACACATCTTTCACCCTTAATAATATACATTGGAAGCTCATGTTTCCAAAATGACCTCACTCACATCGTCATCATATTTCAAATTCGAATATGAAATTTGGTCCTCAATAACAATTTTTGAACTTGTAGTTAAAATGACATACATTAACCTATAATGATAAAGAGTATACTATACCATCATATAATTTCCAATCAGTCATAAAATCATCATCAAATAGTTTTGGGGGAAACAACTACATCTCTACGAAATCAATTATGTTTTGCATAACTGACATACTCCCCCGATTTAGGACCATGACTTATCTTTTTCTATTAGACCTAATAGTTTGGACAATGATTTATTAAATCAGTATGATCTGAAAATATACTCCAAAAATATCATAATTTTTATCTTCTTGGTTTATAATATACAACCTCTGAATAATAAAATCATTGAGCATATAAATGGATAGATTGAACCGCTTCTCTAAAGGCATATTCAGATTCTCAGATGTAGATAAAATTACCTCAAGACAATACACTTTATCGTGCGGTCCTACATCCACCAAAAAGAATGTAAAATGGTGTTTCTAGATTCGTGAGTCCACATTTCCACTCTTGGTGTTGGACAGATGATACCTTGTATGTTCTACATCATACAAATAAATTCTTCTCATAATTAGGTGTCAACTCCCACAATTAGAAGAGGAAGATGAGAAAAAAATTTCTATATAATAGGAATCACTTGAATCTGATGACCAAACACATTATGAACATTGTTATCCCCACATTAAGGGAATAATATCGATGGACATCATGGAGGAATAACACTAAAATTCATAATGAACTCTTTAACAGATATTAATGATACTAGAAATATCCTGTATAGAGGACTATTATATATAAAATTACTTTCTATAAACAATTCATACCCCATTACATGTATCAAATTCCATTACTAGGTAATATACAAAGACCATGGGAGGTCATAAGAACGTAGGAGATACCCCACCACCCACAATTAATGCTTCATTTTGGTCCATTTATCTCTATCAGATATATAGAGTAGGTAATTTCACATTAAATACAAATTCATATTATAATTGAATTTAATAAAATATTAAATAAGTTTAAATTGGTGAATTATGCTTATTATCATTTCTGATCCATAAGGGACCATTCACAATATAGACAAAAATATTTCATCCACTTGACTAACATAATAATATGTTCAAGCTCATGTAGAAAATTTTCCATATATAAACATTCCATAATTGAATTCTTAAAGTGTTTTCTTTAACATATTAAGTGAATAAACAGTATGTTAATGAAGTCAATTTTTATGTCAATTATGTATTAAAAACTCAATGAACTGTAATCACAATTCAATACATGTTCTAGGAAAAATAAATATTCTACAAGAAGATGTGTTCTAAAAACAAACCAGGCATGAAAAAATTCACGAAATATTCATCATACTATTCCTATAGTGATGCCTATTATAATGAAAACACATCATCTCATTGGGACTAGTTAATGAAATAATTGGTTTATTAATAAAATGTCTCAAATACATTATATGTCAAGTGTTTCAATCAAAGATGAATTAATATTAACTGTAAAACAAAAATTATTAAAACAATTAACTTTCCTAGGAAATATGGGATTCCCCTTTTCCAGGTTAGCTATATCCACACATAGGGTCAATTAAATATCAATTTAACTCCGAGTCTCTTTTCAAATAGTAAAAAATAATTGAAGTGAAAATGAAGGACCTAAAACCACACTGTAACATCCCAAACATGGATCCACTTATCCCAAGCCCCAAGATAGTGGGAACCATTGAATCAAGTGTGAATCCTTATATACCAATGGCTTATTAAATGAAAAAAGGGTATTGATGTGGTATTGTGGGTTGATAAATATCCTAATTTAAAGAGGAACAATAGATAAAAAATATTTATAATACATTAGAGAAAGTATATCTCTCCCATAGAATAAATAAACATGTGTCAAAAGAGTCTATAATTCTGAAAAACTTATAATAAAATCCAAATACTATAAAACATTATACCTACATGACACATGGAATAATGATACACATAGTGAAAATAGAGGAACATGAATATAATAATTATATACAAAATTTATTAACAACAAAAATGGGTTCTCCACAAGCATCCATAGAACATTCTCGATCCCCTACTCTTATTCATCATATAAAAATAAGGATATCATAAACATAATATAGATAACATGTCAATGTCAATGACTATAGGAAAATATTCTTCTTTGGAATGAAATATTGTTTTAGAACGGTGTGAGGAGAAAATATCAGTAGGAAACCACTAATTGGGTCTACATGTAATACAATATGTTATCATAAATAAATAGTGTAAAGGTATAACTAATTAATTATCACAATTGAATAAATAAATAACATATTTATCCTATTCTAAATAGCCACTTGTCAGGTATAATGGATTTGGCACATGGCTAGGAGGAATTCCATATCAGTTACTATACAAATAATAATAATATATAGACTAATTATTTATGTCATGAAACTATATGAACCATGTTCCTGTAAACGTCAGTGTCCATAATCATTGAATTGTAGTGATGGTTTGACCCATGCATAACTCAGACATCTATTAGCAGTCTAATTGTGCTATAATCTCAAAAAATTGGATACATTCTGTACACTCCAATAGGGGAGATCCATGTTATAGATGACAATCAGGATATTGAGTGAGCCATTATGTCTTTACTCAAAAAATGAATGTGGCACAAAAATCCCGACATCCTAATAGATACAAATGTGATATATGTCATGCTCAACGGCAGATGTAAGAGAGCCCGATAACAATATTCTTTATAATCCCTCAACATCATATCCCAGCCTCTACAACAGTTGTAACACCCCAAGCTTCCACGGTACGTTTCCCTTCGAATAATGCGATAGCGTGTGTTGTACGCAACCTCGAGTTCTAACACACCATAACTAATCAAACTAGCCGTTATGAATAGTAATACCTACTTTTTGAAATTATATATATTTTATATTTGAAAATTGACTTCATTTTTGGATTCGGAATATCGAATTTAGCCTAAGGTGAAATTTTGGTACATTTCGGATAACTTTCATATTTTGATGAATAGTGAAAATTACTAAATTTTAATTAAAAACAACTTTTTTAATCAAAATAATTAATAGTGATAAATTACGAATTTGAGTGGTTTTAAAGTATATTTAGAATATATTTTTACCATTTAATATAATGTTGGACATTGGACATAATTTTACAATTAAACCGAACATAAACAAGTGTCAATCTTTTGATAGTTATTACCTCTTAAAAACACGCTTTTTGTTTTGACAGCGGGAATTAATTTTAAATTAATTTCTGCCACTTCTGTGTTTTGAATTTAGAAAAATGGATTCCATATTTGGAATCAGGATGTCCAAATTGTGTAAATAGGTAACTTTTATTTTTAGACATTTTGAATAATTACTGTGGTAAATATTTTATTTACCATGGTTAAGGGTAAATCCGGTAAATAAGGGTTAAAAAATAATATTATAATAATACAAAATTACCCTAAAACGTGTCCTAACCTTATTGGTGGACACGTACCCGACCATGAGCATCCTTGGGTCAATTTTGGGACCCCTTGGAGCCACTTGTATGTGGTAGGGACACTTTATATTAATAAAGTTAAAATAAAAATAAAAATGGCATAAGCTTACATCTTTTAGAAGAACAATTTTTACATAGGGTTATACATGTTGGATTTTAGATTATAAATATTAATTAGAAATCTAAAAAGATTTCATACATAATGATATTTTATGTTTAATTTTTAGACATTAAATAATTTATTTTATATATGACACAATGATGATGCAGTAATTACTATAATAGTGAAAAATTAAAATAATTGATATTATAAATACCCAAATAAATATAATATGAAACTTTTAATGAATTAAAATAGATTTCTAGGATAATATGATATATTAGGATTGATTTAATTGACTTTTTTCGAAGTAATCAATCTGTTATGAGTTTCACAAAAATCAACTATTGAATAGTGTCAAAATTGACATCAAAGAGTTCTTAAAACAAATATTATATTATTAATTGATATTAAATTCCTAAAAATCTAAGGTTCGGCCAAGAGACTTATATCATGATAGGTTAATCATTAATGTACCACTTGGGGGTCTCTTGGATGTATATAGTAAGTTTATTAACCATATTATATAAAAATACAAAGAGACATTGTAAAAGTGAAACAAATTAACTTAGAGTTAATAATTAAAGATAATGTTAATATAAGTACCCAAACCTGTCTAAATTCTATTGGTTGAGTGTTGTTCGACCTATCCCCACATTAACCTTTGAATAATCAACTTTAGAGCCATTATAAACCGAATATGAATTTATTATAAATTAATATTTCTAGCTTTTCCAAAGGTGCCCCTCACCCCTCTTATAAAAGGGCACTCCTCCTTCTCATTTCATCACACCTTCAAAGCCTTTTGGTTCGGCCAAACTCTGCCCAAATACTCTCCCAACATCCCTCACTACAACCTAGAGGCCTTAGTTTGATCAGAAATCCAACCTAAGGATCCCTTTTGATCAAATCAAAAGGAAGAACCCGAAGAAGAGGTAATGATTTCACCACCCTTCTCCAAGTTCATTTCTTCTTCCACTTCTTCATCCTTTGTTCTTACCATTCTAAAATAATAACTCCAGTATCTCACATATACTGTGATGTTATTGTAAATATGGTACAATCATATTCAGTATTCTATCCACCCTTTGAATAACATGTCACCATACGTGCGTACGTACGGCTTACCGTCTCCACGTCGTGGTGTAATTGTTATTCAATATAATATTATTTGGATGGGTATAATAATGATGTGTAACTCATGTAAATAATAAATATAACATGTTAATGATTCTGTATATATGATATACCATCCATTTATATATTATTTTAATATCAAAAGAATGATATTGTCGCTCGTGCGTACGTACGGACTACCGTCTCCACGAACGCGATGAGATTCATTCTCCATCGTATCCATTCAAGTATAATTATCATTTGATGATTTAAAAATGATGTTTAAGGACTGTATATAATTCTGGATATGAATAAGATACAACAACCATGGCTTATGTAACAAAACATATAAAAGAAAATGAGTAAGTTACTCCCGAAACGACGATAATTCTAAGATATTATTAACAAATCAATGTTAAAAGATCATATATGATATCATATTAATATATATGATTCTTGTATAATTTAATAACAACTATTTCACCATTATACAGGAGGTTAACCTTCCCCAACCAAGGAAAAGTACATGGTAAGGGTTTACTTTACAACCTCTTCATTATCCAAGGTTGTTTATACGTAATAATCTACTGGGATCTCTTTATCATCCACATCCATGTTTCTTAAAAATGCATTTCAAAACATTTTTACTATTTACTAGAATATGAGTTAAAGTAATTTATACCCTTTTTGACTTTTATAAGTGGTTTATAAAGGAATCTTTCGATCGTTTTCAAAACAAGGTCCTTTTTAACCTTTTCGACATAATTAAGGTAAGAATGTTTTTTTTAACTTATACGGCGGGTGCGGCTATTTTCCGCCGTTATAAAATCTTCAAAGCTTCCATTACAAGCTTATAAGAATATTTTCAAAGAAAATGTTTTTTTATATGGATCTT
Source organism: Viscum album (assembly GCA_963277665.1). NCBI lineage: Eukaryota > Viridiplantae > Streptophyta > Magnoliopsida > Santalales > Viscaceae > Viscum > Viscum album. The sequence goes on along the minus strand of OY728162.1, from coordinate 592,441,723 downwards.
AAATTATTTCAAAATAAAAGGAGATATTTCTTTAAAAAGAATTTTGATTTCATCTATGTCAACATCCTTTGATGGATTTTAAGATTATTTGAAGTTGATTTATTATGATACAAAACTTCTATATTGCATTGAAGGTTTTGTGATATGTTTGACTGTGTATGTGCTATTTTTATACCATTCATAGTTTATGGTGAAAGTATTTACATTTCGTATGCTAGTTTTAATACGAATGTTTATGTTATGTTTAAACCTTTTCATATGGGAATGCATTGGACTTAATATGTGACGGGTGGAGCCCGCTATAGCTCCTCGATGCATCAGTAGGTCTCATGAGACAAACTAGTGTTTGGCACAAGGCCTTGACAAAATCTTATTTGTAGTATTGGCATGAGGCCTTGGCTATGTGGTTATGATAGTCTGGCATTATGCATTCCAACATTATGAAAGTGGTTATTGATTTTGCATGTGATTATTCGATTAGTAGAATATCCATGTGAACAAGTAAATGGCATTATTTCATTTTACTTTTTCCATACTATGTTGAAATTCAAGTTTAAAAGGCTTTTGTTTTAGTAATGCATTACCTTAAATGTTTATGCTTATTTTGAATGTTCCGCTATATTGTTATCCTTACTGGGCATTTGAGCTCACCCCTTTTCTATGTTTTATTTTTCCCAGGAAGTAAAGATGTAAGTTATGAATGACCTGCAGGGATATTATGAGGGGATTATAGTGTGGACTGTGGAAACATTATGTTGTTGTAGTAGTTTTTCATTTTATGATGTAATGTAAAACTTATGAATATATGTAGTGTTTCCAAGGCTACTAAACGAATCGGTCTTTCGAGATTTGATCTTTCTTGTGATCATGCCAATGTTATGTAATTAATGCACCGACTCTGGGAAACTAGTGTCGGGGCGTTACAGTTGGTATCAGAGGAAGTTTAGTACAAAACTTGGAAGCTAGATTTAGATAAACTCTGATTAGAGCACGTAGACCTAAGATGAACTTTGAGGATTAGTATAGAAGAACTTCCTAGAATTTTGGTATTGTAGATATTTTGTGAGTTTTCCGAGCAATACATCCCTGTCTGGATACGAGCAGGTAGAGGCGGCTCTAGCACAGATGTACCTAGGGGTAAAACCCGAAAACACCGCTTTGAGCTAGACTCGAACGGGAACTGGTGCACGACAACGGGCCTTGCTGCACTCTTGGTTACGACACTCCCGGGGGATATGCTTAGGATAACTCTCATTTTCTTTACAAATCATTATGAAGGGTTTATGAGTATATACTTCCTCAAAGAAAACATTTTTATGATTATGGATTATATCCATAAATAGTTCAATTTATGTTAAGTGTTTTATAAGTATGGGATTATGTATTTTGATTCATAAACTGATCTAGTTTATGCCATTGTTTAGAAATGGCGCCTAGTGGAAGAAATGGAAACCGTATCAATGCACGCACTCCATGTAGGGATTTCCCTCCTGCTCAAGATAATTATAGTGGGGCTGGTGATGCAACTGGTGCTGATCAGCTAATCACCATACTGGGACAACTTACTCAGGTTATGAATAATAACCTTACCCGTATGGAGCACCCTGATCCGCAGCGTGGAGGATCAATGTTAGATCGATTCATGAGGCAACATCCACCAACGTTAAATGAGAATACAAATCCCTTAGTAGCTGAGCAATGAATATTTTCCCTAGAGAAAATATTTCAGGCTTTGGGGAGCAGTGAAAGGGAAAAAGTTATCATGGCAGTTTACCGCCTCACTGGAGATGCTGATCAATGGTGGTCATTGATTCAAAATACGAAGGAAGATGATGAAGTATCAAACATGGAATGGAGGGAGTTGAAAGATCTGTTTTTAGAAAAATACTTCCCTCGCGACCATCGAGCAGATATGGAAAGGCAATTTATGAGTCTGAGACAAAAGGAGGATGAGAATGTCACAAAGTACGAGGCTAACTTTACAAGGTTAGCAAGGTACGCTGGTGATTATATTCGCAACCCAAGAAGTAAGATTGATCGTTTCTTTGATAGGTTAAAACCATTTCTCCGTCGAGCGTTAGTCTCACAATCCTTTTCATCGTACGAAGACATTGTCTCATGTGCTATCAAGACCGAAAAGGAATTCTCTAAGTCTTATGACTTTAAAGCAAAGAAAGAGAAGAAGAGACCTGCTGATCAATATCTTAATGGAAATAAGGGGAAGAAAGGAAAGGTTGAATATCCATCATGTGGTAAATGTGGGAAGAAACACCCCGGTACTTGCTTGAAGGGAATGGGAGTCTGTTACAAGTGTGGTGAAAAAGGCCACCAAGCTCATGATTGCAAGGGGAAGAAGGAAGCTACCAACGTTCAGTGCTACAATTGCAGGGAGATGGGGCATTATGCAAATGCATGTCCTAAGCGTCAGGAGAACTTAACTCAGAAAAGGCCAAGGGATCGAGGCCAGGCTTATGCTATCACTACTGCTGAGGTAGAAGCTCCGAAAGACGTGGTGGCAGGTAATTTAATGGTTTCCTCAAGTTTAGCAAATGCATTATTTGATTCTGGATCATCGCATTGTTTCATATCTTCCCAGTTTGCTAAGAAAATTAGATATTTCCAATTTGATTTAATAAGGGAGTTGTCAGTTAAAACTCCTAAGGGAAGTATCGTTGCAACAAAGTTTTGTGAATCAGTCCCCATTAGAGCACATAAATTTTCTTTATCTGCTGATCTCATCGTCATACCTATGATTGAGTTTGATATAATCCTCGGTATGGATTGGCTTTCGGACTATGATGCGAAGATTTATTGTAAGAAGAAAGAGGTTACGATTCTTGATGATAATGATAAGGAGCACCTTATTTTTAGAGCAGAATCGTCACCACCTAATTCTTATTTAGATCCACCCCCAGTAGCTCAACTTAATTCAATTATTGGGGAGGAAGAGAATGAAATAACTGCGGGCGAGGAAAGGAATGTTCAAATAGAGGATGTACCTGTTGTGAAAGAATTTGTAGATGTATTTCCAGAAGATTTACCTGGACATCCTCCAGAACGAGAAGTTGAGTTTTCTATTGATTTGATTCCTGGATCAAGGCCTATATCGAAGACCCCTTATAGAATGGCCACTGTAGATTTAGTCGAACTAAAGAAAAAACTAGAGGAATTGAGTAATAAGGGATTTATTCGCCCTAGTGTTTCTCCATGGGGAGCCCCTGTTCTTTTTGTTAAAAAGAAAGATGGATCTATGAGGTTATGTATCTACTACAGGGAGATCAATGCTATAATGATAAAGAACAAGTATCCCCTACCCCATATTGATGATTTATTTGACCAACTGCATGGAGATCAATACTTTTCAAAGATTGACCTTCGATCTGGATACCATCAGTTGTGTGTGAAGAAGGAAAACATTCCGAAGACAGCATTTCGAACCAGGTACGGGCATTACGAGTTTACTGTAATGCCGTTTGGATTGACTAATGCACCCTCTGTATTCATGGATCTGATGAATAGAGTTTTCAAGGAGTATCTCGATGAATTTGTGGTGGTATTTATTGATGATATTCTGGTATACTCCAAAACCTACGAAGATCATGAAAATCAATTACGCATTATCTTGAAGACTCTGAGGAGGCATGAATTATATGGAAAGTTTAGCAACTGTGAATTCTGGCTTCATGAGATTTCTTTTCTTGGCCATATTGTCTCCAAAGATGGAATCTCTGTTGATCCTTCTAAGACCAAAGCAATCCAAGAATGGACAGCACCTACGAGTATAACTGAGGTACGTAGTTTTATTGGCTTGGCAGGTTATTATCGAAGTTTCATCCAGAATTTTGCCCGATTGGCTAACCCATTAACGAAGCTCACACGTAAAGGGGTTAAATTTGTTTGGACAAAAGAGTGTGAAGAATGTTTCGATGAACTGAAGAGAAGATTAGTCAATGCTCCTATATTGACTCTACCATCGGGGAATGATGGGTTCGTTATTTATAGTGATGCATCGAAGAAAGGACTTGGCTATGTCCTTATGCAGAATGATAGAGTTATTGCCTATGCATCACGACAGTTGAAAATTCATGAACAAAACTATCCTACTCATGATCTCGAGTTAGCAGCTGTAATCTTTGATTTGAAGATATGGAGGCACTACCTCTATGGTGAAAAATGTGAGATTTATACTGATCACAAGAGTTTGAAGTATATTTTCTCACAAAAAGAACTCAACATGAGGCAAAGGAGATGGCTTGAATTACTCAAGGATTATGATTGTACGATACACTACCACCCAGGGAAAGCAAACAAAGTAGCAGATGCTTTGAGCAGAAAAGACCATGGAGTTCTGAACATGATGAGAATTGAAAGGGATCCAATTTTCATGGATCTAGTGAAGATGGACATGGGAATAACCAGGGAAGGTGAAACATCAATGCTTTTTGAAATGGTTGCCAAACCATCTTTACTAGAAAGGATTAAGAGTTCTCAGACCGATGATGAAGAATTCCAAAAGAAGATTAAAGCTGTGAATGATGGGAGATTGAGAGACTTTGTGTATGAGGATGGAATTTTTGAAATTCGGGAAGAGACTTTGTGTTCCCAATATACCTGATCTAAAAAGGGAATTGCTGGATGATGCTCATAGTTCCAATTTCTCTATACACCCTGGGAGCACCAAAATGTATAGAGATTTGAAGGAACATTTTTGCTGGGACAACATGAAGAGGGAGATTGCTGATTTTGTGTCAAGATGTATGGTTTGTCAACAAGTCAAAGCTGGAAGGCAACAGCCTGGAGGAGTCATGCAACCTCTTCCCATACCGGAGTGGAAATGGGACAATATTACGATGGACTTTGTCATGGGGCTACCAAAGACTCCTAGAAGGAACGATGCAATATGGGTTATTGTTGATCGTCTTACCAAGTCAGCACATTTTCTTGCTATAAGAGAAGATCTACCCCTGGAACGTCTAGCAAGATTATACATTAATGAAGTTGTGAGACTTCATGGAGTACCCCTATCGATTGTTTCTGATCGTGATCCCCGTTTTACTTCAAGATTTTGGAAAAGTCTTCAGAAATCCCTGGATACTGAACTTAATTTGAGCACTGCTTACCACCCTCAGACAGATGGACAATCAGAACGGACTATTCAAACCCTAGAAGACATGTTGAGATCTTGCTCACATGACTTTCAGGGTATGTGGGATCAATATTTACCACTGGTAGAATTTTCCGATAACAATAGCTTCCATTCGAGTATTCAGATGGCACCATATGAAGCGTTATACGGAAAGAGATGTCGTACACCAACCTGTTGGGATGACGTTGGTGAAAGAAAACTTGTAGGCCCAGAACTAGTGGAGGAAACGGTGGAAAAGGTGAAAATAATCCAAAATCACATCAAAGCAGCTCAAAGTAGGCAGAAGAGCTATGTCGATAATCGAAGGAAGGATTTGGAATTTCATGTCGGTGATCATGTTTTCCTAAAGGTATCTCCATGGAAGGGAGTCATACGTTTTGGAAAGAAAGGTAAATTGAGTCCCAGGTACATCGGACCTTTCGAAATTCTAGAACGAATTGGGGCTGTAGCTTACCGATTGGCAATGCCGCCAAGTCTCTCCAAAGTTCACGATGTGTTCCACGTATCTCTGTTGAGAAAATACATGCCTGACCCAACGCATGTACTCACCTATGAGGAATTAGAACTGGAACCCGATCTGTCTTATTGTGAAGAGCCCGTCAAGATTCTTGATACAAGAGAACAAGTACTGAGAAACCGGACGACGCGTCTGGTAAAAGTTTTGTGGAGAAATCATAAGATGGAAGATGCAACGTGGGAACCCGAGGAACTTATGATGAAGAACCACCCGAGTCTTTTTATGCAGTAATACCCTAGAAATTGCGAGGACGCAATTATTTTAAGGAGGGGAGAATGTAACACCCCAAGCTTCCACGGTACGTTTCCCTTCGAATAATGCGATAGCGTGTGTTGTACGCAACCTCGAGTTCTAACACCCCATAACTAATCAAACTAGCCGTTATGAATAGTAATACCTACCTTTTGAAATTATATATATTTTATATTTGAAAATGTACTTCATTTTTGGATTCGGAATATCGAATTTATCCTAAGGTGAAATTTTGGTACATTTCGGATAACTTTCATATTTTGATGAATAGTGAAAATTACTAAATTTTAATTAAAAACAACTTTTTTAATCAAAATAATTAATAGTGATAAATTACTAATTTGAGTGGTTTTAAAGTATATTTAGAATATATTTTTACCATTTAATATAATGTTGGTGATTGGACATAATTTTACAATTAAACCGAACATAAACAAGTGTCAATCTTTTGATAGTTATTACCTCTTAAAAACACGCTTTTTGTTTTGACAGCGGGAATTAATTTTAAATTAATTTCTGCCACTTCTGTGTTTTGAATTTAGAAAAATGGATTCCATATTTGGAATCAGGATGTCCAAATTGTGTAAATAGGTAACTTTTTTTAGACATTTTGAATAATTACTGTGGTAAATATTTTATTTACCATGGTTAAGGGTAAATCCGGTAAATAAGGGTTAAAAAATAATATTATAATAATACAAAATTACCCTAAAATGTGTCCTAACCTTATTGGTGGACACATAACCGACCATGAGCATCCTTGGGTCAATTTGGGGACCCCTTGGAGCCACTTGTATGTGGTAGGGACACTTTATATTAATAAAGTTAAAATAAAAATAAAAATGGCATAAGCTTACATCTTTTAGAAGAACAATTTTTACATAGGGTTATACATGTTGGATTTTAGATTCTAAATATTCATTAGAAAGATAAAAATATTTCCTACATAATGATAGTTTTTTTATAATTTTTAAACATTAAATAATTTATGTTATATATGACACAATGATGATAAGTAATTACTATAATAGTGAAAAATTAAAATAATTGATATTATAAATACCCAAATAAATATAATATGAAACTTTTAATGAATTAAACTAATTTTCTAGGATAATATGATATATTAGGATTGATTTAATTGACTTTGTTCGAAGTAATCAATCTTTTATGAGTTTCAAAAAAATCAACTATTGAATAGTGTCAAAATTGACATAAAAGAGTTCTTAAAACAAATATTATATTATTAATTGATATTAAATTCCTAAAAATCTAAGGTTCGGACAAGAGACTTATATCATGATAGGTTCATCATTAATGTACCACTTGGGGGTCTCTTGGATGTATATAGAAAGTTTATTAACCATATTATATAAAAATACAAAGAGACATTGTAAAAGTGAAACTAATTAACTTAGAGTTAATACTTAAAGATAAGGTTAATATAAGTACCCAAACCTGTCTAAATTCTATTGGTTGAGTGGTTTTCGACCTATCCCCACTATAACCTTTGAATAATCAACTTTGGAGCCATTAGAAACCTAATATGAATTTATTATAAATTAATATTTCTAGCTTTTCCAAAGGTGCCCCTCAACCCTCTTATAAAAAGGCACTCCTCCTTCTCATTTCTTCACACCATCAAAGCCTTTTGGTTCGGCCAAACTCTGCCCAAATACTCTCCCAACATCCCTCACTACAACCTAGAGGAATTATTTTGATCAGAAAGCCAACCTAAGGAGCCCTTTTGATCAAATCAAAAGGAAGAACCCGAAGAAGAGGTAATGATTTCACCACCCTTCTCCAAGTTCATTTCTTCTTCCACTTCTTCTTCCTTTGTTCTTACCATTATAAAATAATAACTCCAGTATCTCACATATACTGTGATGTTATTATAAATATGGTACAATCATATTCAGTATTCTATCCACCCTTTGAATAACATGTCACCATACGTGCGTACGTACGGCTTACCGTCTCCACGTCGTGGTGTAATTGTTATTAAATATAATATTATTTGGATGGGTATAATAATGATGTGTAACTCATGTAAATAATAAATATAACATTTTAATGATTCTGTATATATGATATACCATCCATTTATATATTATTTTAATATCAAAAGAATGATATTGTCGCTCGTGCGTACGTACGGACTACCGTCTCCACGAACGCGATGAGATTCATTCTCCATCGTATCCATTCAAGTATAATTATCATTTGATGATTTAAAAATGATGTTTAAGGACTGGATATCATTCTGGATATGAATAAGATACAACAACCATGGCTTATGTAACAAAACATATAAAAGAAAATGAGTAAGTTAACTCCCGAAACGACGATAATTCTAAGATATTATTAACAAATCAATGTTAAAAGATCATATATGATATCATATTAATATATATGATTCTTGTATAATTTAATAACAAATATTTCACCATTATACAGGAGGTTAACCTACCCCAACCAAGGAAAAGTACAAGGTAAGGGTTTACTTTACAACCTCTTCATTATCCAAGGTTGTTTATACGTAATAATCTACTGGGATCTCTTTATCATCCACATCCATGTTTCTTAAAAATGCATTTAAAAACATTTTTACTATTTACTAGAATATGAGTTAAAGTCATTTATACCCTTTTTGACTTTTATAAGTGGTTTATAAAGGAATCTTTCGATCGTTTTCAAAACAAAGTCCTTTTTAACCTTTTCGACAGAATTAAGGTAAGAATGTTTTTTTTAACTTATACGGCGGGTGCGGCTATTTTCCGCCGTTATAAAATCTTAAAAGCATCCCTTACAAGCTTATAAGAATATTTTCAAAGAAAATGTTTTATTTTATATGGATCTTAAATTATTTCAAAATAAAAGGAGATATTTCTTTAAAAAGAATTTTGATTTCATCTATGTCAACATCCTTTGATGAATTTTAAGATTATTTGAAGTTGATTTATTATGATACAAAACTTCTATATTGTATTGAAGGTTTTGTGATATGTTTTACTGTGGATGTGCTATTTTTATACCATTCATAGTTAATGGTGAAAGTATTTACATTTCGTATGCTAGTTTTAATACGAATGTTTATGTTATGTTTAAACCTTTTCATATGGGAATGCATTGGACTTAATATGTGACGGGTGGAGCCCGCTATAGCTCCTCGATGCATCGGTAGGTCTCATGAGACAAAATAGTGTCTTGGCACAAGGCCTTGACAAAATCTTATTTGTAGTCTTGGCACGAGGCCTTGGCTATGTGGTTATGATAGTCTGGCATTATGCATTCCAACATTATGAAAGTGGTTATTGATTTTGCATGTGATTATTCGATTAGTAGAATATCCATGTGAACAAGTAAATGGAATTATTTCATTTTACTTTTGCCATACTATGTTGAAATTCAAGTTTAAAAGGCTTTTGTTTTAGTAATGCATTACCTTAAATGTTTATGCTTATTTTGAATGTTCCGCTATATTGTTATCCTTACTGGGCATTTGAGCTCACCCCTTTTCTATGTTTTATTTTTCCCAGGAAGTGAAGATGTATGTTATGAATGACCTGCAGGGATATTATGAGGGGATTATATTGTGGACTGTGGAAACATTATGTTGTTGTAGTAGTTTTTCATTTTATGATGTAATGTAAAAATTATGAATATATCTAGTGTTTCCAAGGCTACTAAACCAATCGGTCTTTCGAGATTTGATCTTTCTTGTGATCATGCCAATGTTATGTAATTAATGCACCGACTCTGGGCAACTGGGGTCGGGGCGTTACAATAGTGTTAGTCATATCTACCATATAATAAAAAAGCTGATAGATCTTATTCATTTAAATAACTATGTTATATGAAATAAAAGGAAATATATTTTGTACATGGGATTTCATATAACATGGACTACATCATTGGATATGAGTTGTTAAATTAGTTGTAGGGAATGATCCACCATGAAAAATCCATTCTATAATCCATTTCACATAATATATTATTAATGATTATGACAATTAAGAATAGTCTATCAATTAATAATGCATCTCACCTTTGTTGTTCAACCAGGAATTTTAATTAAGAAGGATTAAATAGTCATTTATAATGATTCCATTGGTAATGATAGAAAATCCCTACATATTAATTTGATATATAGGATGGGACAAACACATTACAATTTTATTGGAATCTTATTACAATTACACACAATGGTAAATTCAATGGGTCACCCTAAAAAAATTATTATAAGGTTATTAGGTAATTTTAATAATTAAAAAAATGAAACTTTACATGGCACATACACGAGGGTTTCCATAAATGGTGTAACCATCCTAGAATCTAATAAACGTGGATAATTAGGTTATTATTATGGTGTACTAATCAATTTTATATTATTGAATAACGTAAAATGGGACGCTCATTAAAATCACATGTGTGACACAAAAAATGTAGATATCAGACATCAATAATCTAAGGGAAAATGATTTGGCCATCTACCTCTAGTATGTATGTGAATAATATCATGATATCAGCTTCAGATTTATGGCACATTAGAAGATATCTGAGAATCAGTCCGGCATGCTGAAAACATGGATAATGGTCTAACACCTAAATTGCATGATGGATTTGGAAATAAATACACATAAGAGGTAAGAGGCTGTGTGAGAATTCTATGAAAGATCATATTCTTTAGACTGAAGAAGGATCCGAAACTAGAGGATAGAATCTATAGGATACCTAAATTTGGGTTCATGGGAGCTCATGGGAGCAGAAAGGACGTGATGGTCCACTGGTAGATAAAGGGGAAAAGAAAAATAATCAATAATTTTAAGTGAGTGTAAAAATTAATTTCTCTCCAATAAATGGGGAACATGGTATATGAGTATAGTTTTCAATCCCAGTTTATGTCACTTATACATTACTAAAAACCCATATAGTTAGGTGGATGATTTGAACAACCATTCCCAAATGTGAAAAAAGGCTCTTTCTAGATTCTCTACAGAATGGAATGTCAATGAGAGAGGGATCTGACGATTTTAACAAAATAGTGTGGCTTACTACTCTCTACTATCTTCAACCACATATATTCATACAAATCATGTAGGTAATGTGGCATGTTTTATCTAAACCATTCAGTCATTTCTATTGCAAATTCTTTTGGATATCAGGTATTAGTGAAGGCCCCAAATGCTCTTACGACCTTATATAGGACACATTTCATGATTATAGTGATAAATAAAACGTTTAAAATTGAAACCCAATGATTTTTACAATCTTGAAAAGTTGGTTCATTACATCATCAATGATAAGGGATTTTGAAAAATGTGTCACATCACTTAGTGGAGATGGTTTTCCACTAATATGATAGAGTATTGTTTCATTTATTCATCAGGAGAAAGTGTAAGAATGTTAATGATACATTATCAAAAATTAATTCGAACTATGTTAAAAAATATCATACATATACATTGTAATATCCAAGGTAAACAAAGAATGTGTCATTTTCATTTTTATTATTATTTTTGAATTAAATATTAATTTTACATTAAAGGGGATTCTATGTTCAATGGTGTACCATACATTGAACAATGGGTTTCTCAGAAAATATCATGTTTCACATAAGGATGAATTATATAGAAAAATATTAATATAATATAATTTTAAATGGTATTTAGCACCAAGCCATTTGATAGGAAGGAATGAATAGAACTAACTAAAATAATATTATATGTCTTTGTGAAATGTATATAAATAAAATAAATTGTAGAGGCTTAAGATGTAAATTAATCGAATTTTAATAATAAATACTCTAATAAAATTTGAAAAGTTGATTGACCACCTATTGGTGGAATACCATTTCTAATTCATGTTTGTGTAACATTTAAATTTTTTATTTTCCATACAAAAATTATTCTACAGAATTGGGACATCATAATTTACTTTCAGTAAATTTTTGGTATTTTTCTAATTATGTTAATATTGTAATGAATAGTTAAAATACTGCATTTTAATTCAAAACATCATTTTAATCTAATTTATTTATATTGTTAGATTTTTACATTATTTTTTTTATAGAGTTATTGTATTATATGTTTAAAATTTAATCCATTGTAGGTAATTGAATGAAATGACAATGATAAATTGAACAAAAATAAAGGTTAATCTTTTGATAGGTAATATTTTTTAAAAACACATTTTTTCATTTTGACAACAAGATTTAGTGTTAAATTAATTTTTAACTCATAAGTGTTCTTATTTTAGAAAAATGGATTGAATATTTTGAATCATGACTTCCAAATTGTGCAAATAGGTAACTTTTAGTTTTTGACATTATGAATATTTATTTCAGTATGGATTTTATTTATTATGGTTACATGATGAATCTACTTAATAAGGGTAAAAACTATATTTTAATAATAATAAATTACCATAAATCTTTTCCTAACCCTGATAAATGAGATATTTAATACCATGGTATTCCATGGGTTGGTTTTGTAACCCCATGGTACCGCTTGGTAGTTATAATGACACATTATATTAATTAATTGAATGTAAAAACAAAATTAACATATACATATATAATTTAGTAAAACAATTGTTATATGAGGCTACATTATTTCTATCATTGACAATAAATTTTCAATTGAAATATAAAATTATATATTACATAATGGTATTTTAGTTATAATTTTTAGACATTATATAAATAAAAATAATTCTGACACAATGGTGATAAAGTAATTGATACATTAATATAAGATTCAAATAATTGAGATTATAAATATAAAAACAACTTTATTTTGAAATTTTTATGAATTAAAATTATTTTAGGGATAATAATGAATTTTTATAATTGAATTAATGTTGTTTCTTCATTTTTATCATGTTTTTATAGATTTTGTTTTAACATCATGATATGAATAGTTTGTAAATTGGCATAAATGGGTTTTTAAATCTATCCTTATTTAATGAAATGATATAATAGTCATAAATATATATGATTCTTCCAAATGACGTCAATAATGGTTCAAATGTTATAAATGATCCATTTTTAGAATCAGGGAATTTTATAGAAAATATATTAACCATATAGTGTTCATATTTAATAGGACATTGTAAAAATTAAATGAGTTAACAAAGGGTTCAATAAAAATGATAAGTATTAAAAAATATCCAAACTAGTAAAATTATTATTTAATTATTTTATTTAGACTTATATGTAAATTATATTATAATTAAATATGTTTTGGAACTATTGAAAAAGAATATAATTTTATAATAACATAATACATTCAAGGATTCCTAAAGAGACCCTCCTCTCTCTTATAAAAAGCCAACACCTCTAACCCATTACTCACACCTCTTTCTAAACATGGATCATCCAAAAAAATTTCTACAAATCTCCCTATATTCCTATAATAATCATATAAACCATCCCATAATAAGTTGGCAATTAAAGAATGCCTTTTGGTTCAAACCAAAAGAAGTTATCCGATTTAATGATTACGTCTTCACTCATGTTCGTTTCTTTTAATTTCATTGTAATAACAGCTAACATTTCTTTATTCCATTATTCTATTATAAAAATAGTATCATAATTATTATATGATGTTTTAATGATATGTATTCAATATAAACTTACGAAAAACCTCTTCTAATAGATACACAAATTTTGTTTCTGTGGACGGTGATCTGCTGCCTCACAAAATGATGATTGTTCAATTATCTCTTACCACCTCTCATGAAATTCAATTATGATGGAACAATATTTATACATGATATATTATATATTTATATTGTCTATATTCTTTTTTATGTTTCATTTACATCATACCTTTATCCTTTCAATAATCTGTAAGTATGAAAATTTCATTTTAGAATGTGCGGACTACTGCCCCATCAATGTGATATAAGTCATTCATACTATACATGGAACGTAAATATGATGGAATTTATGAGATAATTTAAGATATATAACACATGTATTATACTGGAATTATTATATACTTATTTTTCATTCATTTTTCATTCCATTAAAAATGAAAATGAAATGAATGTTGCATTCATCTTTACGTACGAATTACTGTCTCCATGAACGGTGCATTTCATTTCATTCGTCCAAATGTTATAGACTATTTTAAATATATATATATAATTGTTATATATTATATATAAGATATCTAAATCATGAATATCATTCTTTATATAATTCAATTTTGACCATCTGGACAATTTTTAATTATAACATCATCATTGTTTTTTACTCAAGTTCTGAACATCAACAAAATCTATGATATGAACTCAAATAATTAATAATTTTTATATCTATGTAACAAGTGCTATAAAATTAATAATAAACCTGGAAAATTTTCTGAGAAAATAGAAATTAACATAATTTTATTATTCTGGAAGAATAAGGAATAAATGAGTCAAGACGGACAAAATGTAAGGGAACTCCTTAACCCAATTTCCATTTGTTATGTTAATCATCTACTTCATGATTATGTCGTGCTATTAATATGTGTGAATGAAATGTGATTTTATTACACATAATATCTACTAATGTTTGGTGTATTTATATTTTTCAAACATAATTATTTAATTCGTTTATCCTTAATGTAATGATATGATCATTGTAAGGGAACCTTTCACCCTCCTCTTTTAGTAAAATAATTCTTTTATGTTGTGCCTTTTAATTTCAATTTCCTATGATGGGATATGTTCTTAAATAAAATTATTATTGTAAATTTTATATCTATGTGATTACAAACCCTTTTTTTCTTTCATCAACTCATTTTCTGAATTTTAATGTGACACTATTAGGCAGCCAAATTTTTGTAAGGGAATGCATCTCAATCTCATAACATTAAGGAAAATTGTGATATTATACAGATTTATTATCATAGAAGGTGCATATTATTCCCATTCAAATATTATATCATGAATCTACTTATTTTCAATATATTATATGTTTTGTTAAAATCTATCTTATAACATTTTTTATTCATTTATTATTCTCAAGTGGTAACAGTATCTTTAACTAAAACATTGAATTAAAAGTTTAAAAGATATAATTTTGTAAATATTTATCATTAATTTCCATGTTTTCATAATATTTTTTTTGGTTTTATTTATATATAAATTAACATTTTAAAATTATTATTTCTATGAATGTTTTGAAATTTTATGGAAAACATTTATTTAAAAATATATTTATTAAAAGTTTTAAATGGTTTTTAAAAGGAATATTTTTCTATGAAGCGTTTTACTAAACTAAAAATGGAATAATTATTTTTCATGTATGTGGTGACACCGGACTTTCTGATGTGGCGACCATTATTTGATATTTGGATTTATTAAAAAGTCGTAGTATATTTAAATAACGGAAAACAATACCATTTATTGTTTTTACATATTTTTGAATTGAAAATGGTTTAGAGAATGGATTGATTATTTCCATATATCGAAATGATATATTACAATTGCAATGTGAAAATGATATATTTCCATAATGTTATTGGTATGGGTTATGATTATGTTATGATTCGTGGGAATTTATTACACGATGAGTTTTTCTATGCTAATCCTAGGGCTGGTTAGCCTGAGTTAGATCTCCAGTGGATTAGTTAACATGACATAGGTAAATGATAATGTTTATCAAAGAGATTTGGGGAATATACTATAATGGGTATTCCATATGTAACTCTCTATGTATCTATGAAAGAAACAACTTATGTATGATATGAATTTCATAAGTAACCATTATGATTTTTATTTCCATGTGTTAAACATGAATCTTATAATCTTTGGAGGTATGTTAATGATTTAAAAGTATGATTAAATTGACATATATGTATTAATGTACTAATGTTTTATTTACAAGTTTTATAACTCTTAGTGAGATTTTTATGCTCATAAAATGGTTTGAAATTGTTTTCACAGGACATAAAAATGCATAGGGACAAGTATGTGATCATGGAAAAGTCATGATGTCTAAAACATGGAACTAGACATATTTATTATTCTATGTGTTTTTATTTTAGGAAAAAATTGAAATAGATTTGAAGTGACTACTATGTAAATGTTAAAATTTAATGTAATAGTTGTTGTACCTCTCGTACCCCTCGAGGTTTAATTTTCATGTTCACAATCACTCTCATATTTATCTAATCTTGTTTTAAGTGTTTTTGGATGATAGACATAATTTCAGGTTGCCAAGGAATTGGGCCAAGTAGGACAAGAAGGCAAAAAGTCAAAGTGGACTGATTTCAGTCCTACCGGCCAACCTGTGGAAGACCACCGGCCAGCCGATGGAGGCCTGGACAGAAAGCATTCCTCTGTCCAGACGACCGACCAACCGGTGTCACACCACCGGCCAGCCGGTGGAACCCAGATAGAACAGTTTCAGCCACTGCCTCATCACCGGCCAACCGGTGGCCTCCTCACCGGCAGCCGGTGGCGCCTGGATAGAAGCCCTCCTCCTTTTTGCACACACCGGCCAACCGGTGGCTCTGTACCGGTCAGCCTGTGGGGCCAGTCAAACTAGCCGTTGGGCTTTGACCAGACCTGTCCACTTGCCTCCCAACGGCTTCGAAGCCTTTTCCAACGGCTCTGAAGACCTTCAAAGGCCATATGAGGGTTCCCCCTCTATAAATAAAGGACTAGGAAGCCCTGGAACAACGTCAGAACTATTACCAAGCCACGGAAGCCCACTGGACACATTTTACATCATTTGGCGAACCTCCGGCAAATTCCTTCAAGGAAACCCACTTGCTCCAACACACTTCCACATCCAAGGAGCACCACCAAAGAAGCTTGGGAGCGCCCTTCATCAGCTCCATCAATCCATTGGCGCCCAAGACTTCCCCATTACGGTTTTTCTTGTTTTATCTATTTTGAGCTTCAATTTGGGTTTGTGCCTACAAAACCCCATCTCTTTCTCTCATCCTCTCTTTTGGGTTCTCACACCACCTTCAAGGTGTGAAGAGGTTAGTCAAGCCTTCCCTTTAAAATGCTTGAGACATAGGTGAGCTAGCCTTCACCTGTAAGAAGGCTAGTGGGTTCTTGCTCAACCATTGAAAGCAAGTGGGTTCTTGCATAACCATTTAAAAGCAAGCTGTAATAGGTTCTAGACTAACCTTAAAGTCTAGTGGGTTTCTTGCTAAAACCATTAAAAATCAAGCGGTAGTAAATCTCTCAACGGTTGAGTTGGGAGCGGAGACGTAGGCTTGGGTTTAAGCTGAACTCCGTTATCAATTTTGTGTCTTGCCTATTTTGTTTCCGCTGCACTATCAACTTTGATTTTAAATTGTTATTTAATTTTTAAAAGGCAATTCACCCCCCCTCTTGCCATCTATTCCTTCTTTCTCCGCCCAACAATTGGTATCAAAGGCAAAATTTGAGTAATACCCTAACCGGTTTCAAATTTAAGATCTATTGTGATGGCATCAACCTCTTTCACCCCCGAAGGATATTCTTTGGGTCGTGCTCCATTTTTTGATGGAACCGACTATAATTATTGGAAAACCCGCATGACCACTTTTCTTAGAAGTACAGGTTATCCCATTTATAAAATTGTCATTCATGGTTATTCTCTCTCCTCTCCCGATGAATCCAAATGGACTCAAGCCGATATTAAAAATTTCGAGCTTGATGGCAAAGCCATGAACGCTCTTCATTGCAGCCTTGATCGTAATGAGTTCAATCGAGTTTCCACATGCACCTCATCACATGAAATCTGGAAACTATTGGAGGTTACCCATGAGGGGACCAACAAAGTCAAGGATACTCGATTGGACATGTATCGTCAAGATTTTGAGTCTTTTTCCATGCATCCTTCCGAATCTATTTCTGATATGTTTACTCGATTTACTGAAATTTGCAATGGAAGAAAATCTCTAGGAGATAATATTTCTGCAGAAACAATGGTCAAGAAGATCCTATGGATCCTACCAAGCACATGGGCACCGAAAGTCACGACAATCCAAGAAGCGAAAGACATCAAGAACATGCCGGTAGAAGAGTTCATCGGATCCCTCATGACCTATGAGATCACAATGAGGAGGCAAGCTGAAAAAGAAGGAAAACTGATCAAAACTCCAAAGAACATCGCCTTCAAAGTTCAACAAGAAGAAAGCTCCTCCTCCTCATCGTCTTCCTCTTCAAGCGGTGATTCCGAAATGGAGAACCCTGCCCGCAAGATGCACAAGTTCATGAAGAAGCACAAAAAGAAGAAATCCCGCAAGGCTCAAACCAACGAAAAATCCGAGCCCAAGGTAACATGTTACGGGTGTGGCGAGAAAGGCCATTACAAGCCCGATTTTCCACTCAACAAGAAAAAGGCCAAGCAAAAGGAGAAGAAGAAGGCATTCAAGGCCACATGGAGTGATAGCTCCACATCCTCCTCCTCCTCCTCAAGTGACAACGGTAACAAATGCCTAATGGCATTTCATGAGGTAACCTCTTCCGACTCCTCATCCTCTAGTTATTCAAATTCTTTTAATCATTTATCTTATGAGGATCTCCAATATGCAAGAGATCAATTGGAGGAAGGTTTTCATGAACTTTCTTCCAAATTTGTTGCTTTAAAAAATAATTTCAAAAAACTTTCTTCCGAAAAGGAACAACTTCTCAATGAAAAGGAGGAGTTGTCCCTCAAAATCCAAAACCTTCCCGATGTTGATTCTATGGAATCAACAATGAAGGATTTAAGGGAATCTCTAGCCAAATTCACCCAAGGGGAACAAAATTTGACCAAATTGCTAGGTTCCCAACGCGTATCTAGAACCACCGAAGGGCTTGGCTATTCCAAGAAAGCTTCCTCTTCACATGCTCCAACTATTTTTGTAAGGGGGAGCTCCCAATTTAAATTTTGCAACTATTGTAAAAAACCTGGGCACTTAATCTATAAGTGCAATTGCAAAAATTTCCGGTATGGTAGGCCCAAAACCATTTTCTTTAATGATGAATTTCATAGGAGAAGACCCGCCACTAGACAAGTGTGGATTGAAAAATCCCTTTTAGCGAGTCTCACCAGACCAAAATTTGTCTCGGTTTCAAAAACCTCTCCCCGGTGATTTTTTGTTTTTATTTAGGGGGAGTTAGGTCGTTTAAGCCTTTTTGATTTCAATTTCAAAACTTTCAATTCAAAATTTTCGATTCAAAACTTTCAATTCAAAATTTTCGATTCAAAACTTTCAATTCAATTTTCGATTCAAAACTTTCAATTCAAATTTCAAAAATTTCAATTGGTTTAAAATCTCAATCTTGTTTTTCAACCATTCCCTCTATCAAGTTTTATGCCCCGTGCTATTTTGATAATCACAAAGGGGGAGAAATTCTTGGTTGATTGGGGGAGAAATCTTTCTCTCATGCTTTAAAGGATAAATTGGAAAGTAAATCAATTTAAAAGCATGCCTTTCATTTCATTTTTACATTGTTTGTTTTGGTGACTGTGATCATCAAAATAGGGGGAGATTGTTGTATCTCTCGTACCCCTCGAGGTTTAATTTTCATGATCACAATCACTCTCATCTTTATCTAATCTTGTTTTAAGTGTTTTTGGATGATATGCATAATTTCAGGTTGCCAAGTAATTGGGCCAAGTAGGCCAAGAAGGCAAAAAGTCAAAGTGGACTGATTTCAGTCCTACCAGCCAACCGGTGGAAGACCACCGGCCAGCCGATGGAGGCCTGGACAGAAGGCATTCCTCTGTCCAGACCACCGTCCAACCGGTGTCACACCATCAGCCAGCCGGTGGAACCCAGATAGAACAGTGTCAGCCACTGCCTCAGCACCGGCCAACCAGTGGCCTCCTCACCGGCCAGCCGGTGGCGCCTGGACAGAAGCCCTCCTCCTTTTTGCACACACCGGCCAACCGGTGGCTCTGTACCGGTCAGCCGGTGGAGCCAGTCAAACTAGCCGTTGGGCTTTGATCAGACCTGTCCACTTGCCTCCCAACGGCTCCGAAGCCTTTTCCAACGGCTCCGAAGACCTCCAAAGGCCATATGAGGGTTCCCCCTCTATTAATAAAGGACTAGGAAGCCCCGGAACAACGTCAGAACTATTACCAAGCCACAGAAGCCCACGAGACTCATTTTACATCATTTGGCGAACCTCTGGCAAATTCCTTCAAGGAACCCCACTTGCTCCAACACACTTCCACATCCAAGGAGCACCACCAAAGAAGCTTGGGAGTGCCCTTCATCAGCTCCATAAATCCATTGGCGCCCAAGACTTCCCCATTACAGTTTTTCTTGTTTTATCTATTTTGAGCTTCAATTTGGGTTTGTGCCTACAAACCCCCATCTCTTTCTATCATCCTCTCTTTTGGGTTCTCACACCACCTTCAAGGTGTGAAGAGGTTAGTCAAGCCTTCCCTTTAAAAGGCTTGAGACATAGGTGAGCTAGCCTTCACCTGTAAGAAGGCTAGTGGGTTCTTGCTCAACCATTGAAAGCAACTGGGTTCTTGCATAACCATTTAAAAGCAAGCTGTAATAGGTTCTAGACTAACCTTAAAGTCTAGTGGGTTTCTTGCTAAAACCATTAAAAAGAAAGCAGTAGTAAATCTCTCAACGGTTGAGTTGGGAGCGGAGACGTAGGCTTCGGTTTAAGCCGAACTCCGTTATCAATTTTGTGTCTTGCCTATTTTGTTTCCGCTGCACTTTCAACTTTGATTTTAAATTGTTATTTAATTTTTAAAAGGAAATTCACCCCCCCTCTTGCCATCTATTCCTTCTTTCTCCACCCAACAATAGTGATGGACTAATTCCCTAAAAATGAAAACCAGAAAAGATCCTAAATGCAAATTCAAGACTTAACTGAAGATTATGTAATGTTTAGGTCTAGGGCCTTATAGTATGTATCAATGGTTTGTAAACAAATTTAGGGATTATGAGTTTTTGATAGACACATGGTTAGTCTTTATGTCTACTATATATGTTAATTCATTATTTTTTAATATTCTCATAATTAAGGAATGTCTGTTACAAAAATATGGATGAGGATCTAAAACGAAATTCTTATCTCTTTGTGATGAATTTTTAGCAATAATAATTTCAAATCCATGTCCATACGATATTGAATTATTTTCCAACATACAACTCACTTGAATGAAATTGTTTGAGTTATCATGAACCTCCACAATACCTCGATACAATCGTAGATAATGTCTTGTATTTAATCAAAACATTTTTCATAATATTATATTATTTTCAAGAATGTTAAATATTATCAAAGAATTTTTATATATTTTACCTTATCACATGATTTTGAAGCATATTATGATTTAAAAAATGGTGATTTAGAAGGAGACCCTTGCACAACCTATTAATAGTTTCTTTTAAATTATAGTATTTCAATGCATACATATGGTATTTTAAAAGAATAATTAATTGAGTGTTTCTACTCAAACACATTCTGACTGTTTTATAAAAATAATTTTTTATTAAATGTTTTGAAATTATATTTCATACATGATTATTTACCAAAACGGTTTTTATGTGAACACCCATTTTACCAATGTTGTATAAGGTGTATTTGGATGATGGAAGAAAATGATTTTGAAGGATATATAAATCATTGTTACAATGTATGGACATTCAACCTATGTGAAAAACATAATGATGAAACTATATAAGCACCATGGTCAAACTATGATGTTCTTTCTATTGGTAATTGATTTATTTTATCATATTGAGGTAAAAAATTGAAAATATTTAAGATGTTGAGGTCTTAATTTATAAGGATGAAAAAAAGGTATAAGAACCCGATTGAGGTTAAAAATTTTTACGGTTATTTTTTTGTTTTATAAAAATTACAACCCCTAAGAGGGGTCGCAACCCGTAGCGTCTAGCAATGCTGTAGGAATCAAACCCTTTACCGATGGGAGACAAGAGAGCATCACCAAACCCTAGAATACATGAAGTCCCAGGTTAGAATGACTTATTCTTTTAGTTTAATGTTTTTAAATATCTAGAACTACATGATATTGGGAGCATATGATTTTTTTTAAATGGATATACTTATTGTAGTAAAATTATTTGGTGATTATGTGATAATGGTTAGTTTGGAATATGTTATATATTTTGGGAACACTACATGCTTAATGAAAATAGAAAACTATGAGAATTAATTTGTGGATTAATGTTTGAAATTTAATTTTGGATGAATTTATATTTTTATTATGGATATATGTATATGTATGTCATTTATGGAAATGATTAACCTATAATAGAGAAAATGTGATTAGGTTAATTAATTTTTTGTATGAGAATTTAAGTGTAACAATATGTTATTTGTAGATAAATGTTATGATATTGGTGGAAGACTATGTGATTAAATTATTTTGAAATATATTTTTCATTCACAGTTTTGTTTATATTGATTGATTTAATGGAATTGTTTTTATTTAATTTCATTTGTGGTACTTTTGGTATTATTTTTTGAATTATGGATATTAAGAGTAGTATTTATTTTCATAATGGATGATCCGTTTAGGGGATTATCTAATCGCATTATATCAATTTTAGTTTTGGTTGACTTCTAAAGAAAATGGAAATATATAGATTATCTTTTTTGGATTATGAGATACTCAAGAAGATGGTTCTAGTGATTTTTATGTGACCATGTTAGTTTTAATACTCATAGTTTGGAGAAAAGATGATTGTGTGGTAGGAATATTTTGAAGGATGAATGTCTACTTCACATGTGAGTATATTTCCTTATGTTCTTATTTATATTCATTAATAAAATTCTCATCATTATTAAAAGTATCTTAAACAAATTTATGACCATTAACTTATCCTACATGGGAATCAATGACCGTTTAAGCAACCATAAGTTTGTGATTTTATGGTGGTTGACATTATTCTAATCATGTTCTCTGTCAATCTCTATCAGATCTTGAAAATTATTTTCTCTTCCATATCCATGTTTCATACATGGAATCCTACTATGGGTATCTTGGGTTACCTTTAATACATAACTTTAATTCTTTTGAATTGGAATTTTTATTGAATTTTTTTTTCATATGTGGGACCTTTAATGATAGTCCTGAGACCAATTTTAAAATTTTGGGGAAGAAATTCACCATAGAGGTGAAGGATGTAACATCCAGGTAAATAATGAATATGGAATTTTTATACATATTAATATTTCAGAATTAAATATTAATTTTACTTTAATAGGGAATCTATGTTCAACGGAATACCTAAAACTCTACAATGGGTTTTTAGGAAAATCTCATTTGCACATAGGGCTAAGTCATACTGAAAAATAATAATATAATATTATTTTAAATGGTTCTTAAACCGTGATTTTATATTGGCGGGATTAAACAGAACTATATAAAATATTATTCTACATCTTTGTTAAATGTATTTACTCTTATCCAACAAAATTTTAGAGGCTTAAAATGAGAATAAATCCAATTTTAAGCATAATACTCTAGTATTCTTTAAAAATACTTCATTTTAAATCAAAACTACATTTTATATAATTTATTTATATAGTTAAATTGTAATTTTAATTGGTTTTAAAGTGTAATTGGATTATATTGATACTATTTAATCCAATTCTGTTCGTTAGAAGTAATTTTAGTCATAAATTTTACATAAAAGGTTAATATTTATATAGGTATTATTTCTTAAAAACACATTATTTGGTTTTGACAATGAGGTATAATTTTAAATTAATTTATTCTACTTCATTGTTTAAAATTTGAAAAAATGGATTCCTTATTTGGAATCAGGAAGTCAAATTTGTGTAAATATCTATGTTTTATTTTTAGACATTATATATAATTATTTCAGTAAATATTTTATTTAGTATAGTAAAGAGTAAATCTGGTAAATAATGGAGAAAAATAATATAATAAAAATATTATATTACCCTTAGAATTTTCCGAACCCTTTTGGATGAGATAATTCTGATAATGGGAATCCTTGGGTCGATTTTGTGACCACATGGAGCCACATGTGAGTTATAATGACACAATATATTAATTAATTTAATGTAAAGACAAAAGTAACATAAACATATATCTTTTAGTATAATAAATTTTATATGGGTTTATATATGATATCTTTTCCTCTATAAATATTAATTTAATTGATAAAAATATTTACCACATCATTTTATTTTATTTATAATTTTTGGACATTAAATATATAAACTTATATACAAGACAATGGTGATGAAATAATTTCTTCATTAATAAAGGATTCAAAAAATTGATATTATAGGTATATAAATAAATTTATTATGAGTCTTTTTAGGACATATGTGTATTTTAGGGATAATAATGTCCTATTATATATGAATTAATGTAGTTTTTATATAATTTATACACTAGTTATATATTTTTTATTGACATTATATGATTAGTTTATAAATTTTTATAAATGAGTTTTTAAATTAATCAATATTTTATGAAATGATAAAATTGTCATTCAAATCTATGATTCGGAAAAGTGACATAAATAATGATACAAATTTCATAAATGACCCATTTTGGGACTACTATAACTTTATAATAAATATTTTTATCATATAGTATGAATATATAAGAGGACATGGTAAAAGTTAAATATGTTCAAAAAAGGTTAAATAAAAAAGTTAAGGATTAAAAAATATCCAAACCATGGACAATTTTTATAGTATAATTTTAAATATTCCAATATTTAACAAATCATTTATTTAAATTATTTTTGGATCTTTCGAAACCAAATATAATTTTATAATAAAAAAATACAATCAAACATTCCTAAATAACCCCTTATCTCTCTTAATAACGACTGTCACCTCTATCCCACTAATCCCAAATCTCAAGCCCCGTGGATAGTCTAAACTATAATAAAAGATGCTCTCAATATTTTTATATTCCCTCTAGAAGCCTTACAATATGATTATGTCATTTCAAGAAAGCCTTTTTTGTTCATAACAAAGGGAGTTACCCGATTTAAAGGAAATGTATTCTCTCGAATTCTTTTTATATATTTTCCTTCTAGAACACCCTAAACACTCATTATTAAATTATATTATAACAAAACAGTATCCTTAATATAATAGTATTTTTTTATGTGAATTATAGTAACTACACTTCCACACACATTCATCTAATGGATACGTACATACTGTTTCTGTGGACGATAAACTACTACCTCACGAAATAATGATTATTCAATTATCTTCTACTATCGCTCATGGTAGAATTTATAATGGAACTATATTAATATTATATTTATAATATATTTATATCATATCTATGATTCATTATTTTTCATTTACATCATTCCTTTTTGTTTTCCGTAACACATAAATACTATAATTTCACTTGAGGAACTGTAGTATACCTCGCCATCCAAGTGATATGATTCGTTCTTGATATACATGGAAAATATAATGGATGGAATTTATAAACATATATATCATATATAACATATATATTATACTATAATTATTATATTTCAATGTATCATTTAGTGATCATTCCTTTAAAACTAAAAAATAAAGCAAGGTAGCTTTCAAGTTTACGTGCGGCTTACCGTCTCCATGAACGGTGAATTTCATTTCGTGTTTCCAAATGTAATGGTCTATTATAAATAAATATATACCTCATATATATGATATATATGATATATAAAACATTAATATCATTCTCGAGATAATTTAATTTTTACCATATAGACAATTTTAACTATAAAATGTTCAGTTTTTTACTCATGTTCAGTAGATTGAAAAAATGTCCAATATGAACAAAAATAATTATTAATTGTTATAGCAAGTAAATATATAATATAATAAAATAACATACATTAAAAATGATCTTTATAAATTATAATTTAACTTATATTTATTATTCAAGAAGAACACGAAACAAAGATGTCATGTTGTACATGATATAAGGGTACTCTTTAACCCAATTTCCTTTCTATGGGTTAATCTTATACATCATGATTATGTCGTGCTATGAGTATGTGTGAATGACTTATGATTGATTTAAAATTAATATATAGTTATATTGTGAGTATTGATATTCTTCTGACATAATTATTTAATTCATTTATCATTAATATAATGATATGATCATATTATGGGAACCTTTCACAATCCACATTTAGTAAAAGACTTCATTTATGAAATATCGTTTAATATCAATTTCATATGTAGTGATATTATATGTATATATTTATTTCTATAAATATTATATCCACATGATTAGAGAACCTTTTTCTCTAATAAAAACATTTATTGAATATTAATGGGATGTCCTTTGGCTGTAGAATTTTTGTAAGGTAATACATCTCAATGTCATTTCTATGAGTCATATGTTGATATTATGAAACATTGTTATCCAATAAGTTGTATATATTCTTATTTGACATATTTTATCATTAATATATTTATTCAGATTATATTTTAAATATTTTATTGCAATTAATTCATTATTTTTATTCACATATTTTCTCAGGTGGAAACCGACTCATTAACTAAAACATTGATTTAAATTATTTAAAGATATAATTTTCATAATACGTACCATTAATGTCCATGTTATAAAAAAGTATATATAAAATTTATAATATATTAATTAATGTTTTATATTTTTTATTTAGTTAAATTCTTCAATGTGTTATGGGACACTTTGATTCAAAAATATATTTATCAAGTGTTTTAAATGGATTTCAAAAGGAATATTTTTCTATACAGTGTTTTACTAAATGAAAAAGGAAATGTTTGTTTATAATGTCTGTGGTGACAACTACCATTCCACTGACTTGATTTTACATTTGGATTCCTTAAAATTGTTTAGTGTTTTTAAGAAAGTAAAATAAATACCACATACTATTTTTATATATTTTGGTAACAAAGATGGTTTTGAGAATGGATTGACTTTGTCCATATATTTAAATGAAATATTATGATTGAAATATTGAAATTTAATCTTTCCTTTATTGTTTTGTTATGTGTTATGATTAGGTTTTGGTTCTTCATCATTAATTACATATACGAGTGGTTTCATTAATAACCTAGGGTGGGTGAGCCCAAGATATCTCTACAGTGCATTGGGTAACAAGACTGAGGTAAACATTATGATTTATCTTGATAGATTTAATAAATATATTGTGATGGGTATTACAAATGTAACTCCCTATGTATATATGAATGAAACAATGCATGTATAATACTGATTCCACATGTTATATTTATGATTTATGATTTCCATGTGTTATTCAGGAATCATATGATCTTTTCTGGTTTGTTAAATATTGAAATGTAGGATTTCATTGAATCGTTGGTATTGATATAATAAGGTATTATTTCTTAGATTTATAACCCTTATAGATATTTTTATGCTCATCCCATGTTTTGAAATGTTTTTTTACAGGACATAATGATGAATATAGTCAATGAGATGAACAGGGAAAAGTCATGATGTCAACAACATGTAACTAGACCTTTTTATTTTTTATAAGTTTTTATTTTATGAAAAAATGGAAACTGAGTAGAAGTGTCTACATTTTAATTTTTGAAACTTCATGTAATATTTTTAGACTAATTATCTAAAACTCTAAACTTGAAAAGATCCAAACTGTGAATTCATGACATAACTCAAGATTATTAAATGTTTAAGGCTTGGGACATATATAATTATATAATAATAGCATCATTATAAATAAAAAACATTTAAATATGGTGATGGAAACTGAAACACATCACATCATTGAGGTGATAACCCACATATAGGCATGATGATTTTTTCATTCACTATATGATGAAAATTGATATGATTAAGGAATTTACATGAACTTAATAAAATTATAATATATTTATGGTAAAAAAAATTTTATTTTAAAATAGTTATATAATATGTGAATGTGGTTAATATTGAAATAAATAAAGAGAAACAGGGATACAAGTTATATTTATTCGTTGATAAACCTCTTTGGTATTTGACATTATGTTTTATTGGATGGTAATTTGATGATTCCATCAACAATTCATATTTGTAGAGAATTTTAGGATGGTATTTTATCATATATGATTTGTTCTAGATGGCTCATGATGTTTGTGTAAGATAAGTAATAAGATAACCACTTATTAAGATGTGGGTAATAATATTGAAAATAAATGAAATATCAATATATAATATCAATATATATCTTGTAAATTGTCATAAAATTATCGTCGAATATTTAGATATTAGTATAATGACAAATTATATTTAATAAATACATTTTTGTAAATATTAAGGGGAATTTTGAACTATCTCTCTTAGATTAACATTCATGTTCACTATTTTGACCTTAGTTGTGGTAAAAAAATCATTGCAATCCAATGGTTGAAGAAAGAATATTAAAAATTTAAAATTTCCAGATAAATATATAATTAGAGATTCAATAGAAAATAACTCATCAAATTTAGAAATTATATTATTTTAAATAATTAAATAATTATTTTAAAATAATGTTTGATCATTCAATTCCTTTTAATTTTATTTTTATACCTATAAAAAACTAGACATTAAAAATATCAAAAAAAATTAAACTGGAATTAAATCACAAAAATAATAAATTACCATAGTAATTATAGATATGATTAATTTTATAACATAATTAATAGAAAATTAGATTTAAATTTTATATAATCAATTATAATATCTATTGAATCCCTAGTCAAGCATTAAATCAGCACCACAAAGGTTTTATTTTTATTTATATCACAATATTAACATAAAATTAAATTACAATGGTACATAAAAATAATTAATATTAAATATAACTATAAAAATATAATAATAAATTAATTTTTTCATAATGAATATATATTATAATAATTAAATGAATTATTGTGACATTTTGTAATTATTCATTACTAAAAAATATAAAGGTCATAATATATTAATGGTAGAAAAAATATTAATATATTCAAATTATTGATTATTATTGAATAAATTCAAACATATAATGAAATTATGGTTTATTTTTTATATATGAGTATTCTTAATCAGAAAAGTTTTACCATATTTTACCAATTTTACACTTTACTGCAATGACTAATTTTTTAATGGTTACTATTCATGATCACTGAAAATAAAATTTCACTTATTGATTATCATGTACCAAAATATTAATTATCTAAAAATAATTTACAATTATTCATTACTTTTAAGTGGAATAAATTAATATTAAATTATCCATGCTTCATTCATTGACAAACTCATTCCAGAAAAATGATAGTTTAAAGAATAATAATGATTTAACACCAAAATGAACAAAAAATGTTTCAATAGAATTTTGTTAAATTTTAGGTAATTTATTTTAATATATGTTACTAATAAAAAAACTATTGTACTTTAATATGATATTATTTAATGATGTGGAATAATAGTGTTGTAGAAATCTGTATTTTTCAATATTCACAATCAAATGCATATTTTATGGAAAACCTCAAAAAGTAAATATAATAAAATTTTCCCATACATTCTAAAATAAATATTTTCATTTAATAAAATAAAATTAATAAAAATACAATAAATTAATTATAATAAAAATGAAAAAAATTCCAAAATTTTTTTAGAGGAATTGAATTTCTGAAGTATAAAATAACATTATTCCCATTTTGTTCCTTATATCCAGTACATAATTAATTTTTATACTAATTTTTTCTGATATAATATCTATTTTTTAGATTAATTAATAAATAGATTCCATTTTAATATTTTTAGTGTAATTTTTCATTATGAACATGAAAAACATCCCATTTTCCCTAAAAATATTGTATATTTTTATAACTAATTTAAAATCAATATATGAATAATTATTAATTTTATTTAAGAAAGAGTTAATAAATATATTTCATAATCTAGAAACACTAATTCATACAATAAAATTTATATTCTATGATACTCCATTAATAATAATTATGATTTTAATAGTATATTATATTTCATTTTTAAGCATGGTATAGTGTGTCATTCACCCAATCAAACATAATAAAAATTTCAATAAATATAAGAAATAATATCATGGTGTTACATTCTCCCTACACATTATCTAAATTTTATCATTAAAAGGAATTCAGAATTTAAATTAATAAATGATTTAACCCATTTCCATAATCTATTACATGACGTGGAATTAAAAATATATGATCATTAAAGGAAATATATTATGATATATAATAGTCACATTCTTCAAATAAGAAATCATAAAAAAGGGTAATAAAAAATAATTTTTAAAATATGAAAATTTGATGTATGAAAATAAAATTTAACAAAAATGTCTACATTACCAAATGTGGATATTTTTTTATAAAAATATATATATAGTCATGAAAATAAGATATATTGAATGTATAATGTCATATTTTAATGGGAGAGAAAACTTCATTTTTTTAAAAATGTATTCTGATCATTAATTATGAACAAATGGTAAAAAAATGATTTCATTTTCATTTTCAATAATCTATATCTAGTATTTATTGTTTATTTTAACATATATAAAGATAAAATAGTAAATTATACAAACATTACATCTTCAAATCCAAAAATGAAATTTCATCGTTGTGTTGTGTGGTTCAATCTGTTTTCAACTCTCCTTATCACATGTTGTAATTGGTGAGTTTATCCAATATATTGACAATAATATGATCTAAAATACATCAATATCAATACATTCCCCAATTATACCCAATTTGGAAATTAATTCATTCAACATATATCATATCCAATATCCTAATTGAATATAGCCACTCCAACATTAACAACATAATAACCTTAATGGTTATCTTGTTACACTCACATTAAATATGTTAAAAAATAATTTTACACCTCAAGAATAATGTTCATGAAATATAACAAATAAAACCTAAGGGTATCATATACTCAGTCATATATTGAGGCATGATAAAACTTCAACAAAAATGAAAACAATTCCTTTAAAATCACATCATATAAACAGTCAAAAGGATATTTATACCTTAATGATTATGATTAACATAAAATTTTTTATGACACAAAAATATAAATTACACATAAATTATACTCATGTAACTAGATCATAACAACTAATGTTATTTTAACCCTTTCTCAGATGATAATTATGACACCCTTGACCAATAAAAAATGGATCTATTGCTAAAAAAATACATATCATTATTGAATTATTATTAACTATAATGACCTTAATTTAAGCATCCGTAATTATTATCTACATAATAAAAAAAATGAGAAACTAATATCCCATTTAAATTTTAGGATATATTTTCTTTAGTTTAATAAAAATCCATATATTTAACATAACCCGTTTTTTAGCCAAATGGAAATTTTTCGCTTTATAAAATTATTGAATTAAGACATTATAATTATTGAAAACCATTGAAAAAATTATCCCAAGATTAAAACATTCCATACTTATCATTTGTAACATAATTCCCCCATGTATGGGGAAATGGAATCATATGTTGGGTGAGATCAAATTCTTAGTATAATTAAATAGATGTTTTAAAAATTGAATATCAAAAGTGATAATTAATTTTTTCATTAGGATATGATAATAAAATCAATTTTATTGAGTATAACATAATATTATAAACAATTATAAAACATATATCATATATAATGAGTCATGGAATAAATATTTATTATTAAAAAGGATAAATTTGTCTTAATTGTGAAGATCGATATGAAAACAATCATCTTCAATGGACCATTAAAACTCATAGTGTGCATAAATAATCCATGTTGGCATCATATAACATATTACTTTCTTCATAGATTCAACTAAACAGAATAATTACAAATTTTTCAATGGATTTACTTCAATATAGTCATATGTGGTGTCCCTTATAATTTTATTATATATTGAATATGATTTAGTCTCTTAGAAGTAGCATTAATCTGGTTTACACTATCACGTTACATGATGCATTTTATGGATGTATTGGGATCACACAACATCACAATATATATCATACTAACCAATCATTATTAACAATTTCCATGATCCACTACATGGAGAATGTAAACATATCTTCCATTCCATTATGAAACTAATAGGAATAACCTACATTCCCCTAATTGTAATATTAACCCATGAAAATGAAAAATGTTTCATGATAATTAACTTTAGAAGATCATGACATGCAATATAAAATAATATTTTTGATTGGATCATAACAACATCTCAATATTGATTCATTATAATAATTATGAAAATGGTGAAATATTATAAATTCCATTTTATCATGTTTTTTTGAAATTCTATTTAAAAAACCTGATGAAATACCCTTTACTGTTTGTATATTTTTAAAATTAAATGATCACAAAAACATGGTAAATATATCATAATTGGGTAACATTGAAAATATTTAAAGGTGTTCCATAATTAAAAAAGGAAAAAATATTGCGGAAAATAATATTAAGGGGTTAAACTAAAAAATTATATATTTGATACCTTTATAAAGAGAGTAAAAAGTTATTCATTAAATAATTGTTAATAAAATACAATTTATAATCGATTAAATTAATGATAAAAACCATGGAAAAAATATTATTTTTTTCAATTTTGAAAAAACATTCATGAAACAATTTAATGAATATCGAAAAAATTAGATTGTGAGAAAATTTTTATGTCTTTTGAATAAAAGAGTTTGAAAACCCCATTCTCATGACCACTAGTATATACAAAATCATGAAAACTAAAACCATAAATGCATTTTCAAACATTAATTATTTTTATCATGATTAATATAATTGAAATTCATGGGTAGTATATACACAACACAAATGAAATTAAATATCATAAACTAGCTAATGGTAGGACAAATCTATTTTATGTTTTTAGTGTTCTTTAATTTGTATTTAAATATTTATATTAATAATATAAATATTAGATATTTTTTTCCAAAAGGAAAACAATTTTATTCTAATAGAATTGGGACATCTACATTATGTGGTTTTAATTTAAAAATTAATATTATAATTATTGAATTTTATTCTAACAATGTGAATTTCATTTTTTGTTTTTCCACAAAAAAATATATTATTTTGAATATTTGGGGATTTTATTAAATGGTTAAACATACAATATTCTTCTAAAGAATAATATTTTCTATGAATTCTATTTTTTTATAAATTTAATTTAAAATTAATGTTATATATAGAATTATTTTCAAAATTTATTCAATTAATTTTTATTGATCTTTATAAATTCATGGTCATCATAATGACATTTATACATGAATTTAGTAAAACATTATTTATATACATTAATGTAATTTTTATAGAATAAAAATTTTAATATAATTTTATTTTTTAATAATATAAATTCTGAAAAATCATAATAATTTTATTTTAAAAAAAGGATTCCATTCATGGAATTAGGAGTCAAATTATGTAAAATAGCCCCCTTTTGTTAATTTTCAATATGAATAGTATCCATTTTAAATTCTAATACCACGTAACTTTCAATAATTCCCGCCATCATTATAGAAGTATTAGTTTAGTCATAACATCCTCCTTAGTGGGATTAAGGTTTTATTCAATGGGGCTTTACCAAGAGGATGAATATTTTTTATCCACCAGAATTTTTTATATTTATTATTCCTAAAATTTCAAATATTATTCAACCAAGGTAATATAATAACACATGTATCATAAATTTAATCAAATTTTATTATGTTAAATTCATATTTCATATCCTTCTTTACAACCATAAAATTGGATCATAAGATGTCATTTGTCTGTACGACGTAATACCATCACATAAACTGATGTATTTCATTTTCCATCACAATTTCTCAATACTAGTCATAATGATTGATTTAATTTAAATATATGATAATCATAAAATAATTATCACATTACAACAAAATAAATGAATTACTTTCTTGCATTTCCATTCACTAAATAATTATAATGTTTTATGTGCATAGGTGTGGATTACCACCTCTTCGATGTGATGTAATTCTTATCTCATCACTTCAAATGAGTGAAATTAAGAGGTATTAATTATGATTTAATATTATATATATATGATATAATGACAATTCAGAATGAAATAAATATTTTTTATCATCATTAAAAAATTAATTTACTAAAATGTTAATATTACTCATGTCAACCTATGTTATACAATCAACATGATTTACCATTTTTCATTTTTTTAAACTCTCTTAATGGTTTTATTGAAAAGTATAATTAATGTTTAAACATTATAATTATTTTCATATTATTATTCGATAAATGATGTATTGATGACCCCATTTACCATTTTCAATATACTAGAGTAATTTTTGATTAATGTAACTAATGTCATCCTAGCATTTTTCATTAACATAAATGATTAATTAATTGTTTTTTAAATTTTAATTAATACAATAAATTATATAATAATCGTGAAATATGATATTAATGAATTAAATACTTAATTATTATGTATTATTCATGTTAATATTGAATGTAGGTGATGAGTTAGTCTTGAAGTAAGATGTTGTCATGACACCCTCCCACCAATGATGCCCCTCCTAAGCTGGAAATGGTGAAGGGGAGATAATGACCCCCCGAGTCCCGCCTCCAGTAGGCACCGGAGTGGCGACTAGAATCACGGGTATGAGTTTTCACAAATATGGGAGGCATTAACCTTTTTATTATTTAAGATCAGGAAATAGGTTGAGTCAAACACCATAAGGAAAAAGAACAAGTAAGTGAAAATAAACCCAAAACCAAACACATATGCATGTTTTATACAATACTGAAACAAAATTACAAGTATAGAAAAGCTCCAAAGTACTCGACCAAAAAGTAAAGGAAAACAACAACAACAAATAGCAGCAACTCCCCCTACCTGACTAGTAAGGTCCCACACAATCCATGTAGTCCTCATAAAAACCAGAAAGAAAACGTAGGGTGATCATACATGTATATTCAGTAGAGAAACTTAAATCTCCCATGCACAAGTGGGGATACATCCTAATGCCCCGTGAGAAAATAGAAGAACCAAAACCTAGAAAGGAATCTATCCACCCAGCCTCACCAGTCAGACTCACCATGTAACACAAGTCAATAGAGTATAACAGTAATGTTATCTAATTATGGGTGCTGCACACCACCTTCCCACTGGATACTACTCAAGCCCTCATTCCAAACACTCTGATGCTTCCCCCTCTTCCTGAGCTAGTGCCGCAACTTGGCCATACGAATCTCGAGCTAGTGTCACAACCTGGCCATTCGAAGCTCATAGTAACCTGCGAGCACACAATCCTCAGCCATCTCAAATAACATCCCACCGGAACACAATCCTCGGCCATAACCACATCTCACCCCGAAGACACCTGGGAACATATCACACCTCATCCTGAAAAATCTTGGGAAACATCTGTCGTAACCTACCCGAAGGAACTTGGGCTATAGAACCTAGAAGAGGGAGAACATGGAAGAACAGTAACCGCCCATCCTTTGGATGTTTGAGAATTTCACCCCCGTCCCACGGGTGTTCAGCACGTAGTTCTCAACAAGGGTTGGGAGTGTAAAGAAACATAAAACATACATATTATATAAGTATTACAACCACTCATCCCATCCTAAGGCTTCTACCCAAAGATCCGAGCACGTTCCAGGGCACCTCTACTTCGATAGTATGCACGCAAAAATCAATCCCAAAACCCCATTTAATGTTTTCAAGTTTCAACAGCTTTAGTTATCAGTTTCTTAACTATCGTGAAACTATTAACAAACAAACTAGATCTAGAATTCATAAAACATATCCCTGCCATCCACAAATCATGTTAGGAAAACACAAGCAACACAATCAAGTTCCTTCTTATTAACCAACCAACCCAATTGATTATTATTCCCATTCCATTACCATGCCCCACCATTCATTAACTCTTCTACTTTTATTTATTATTTACAACCCATAGTTTGTTCACATTCAAACCCATCCTTGCATCCCCGCTGCCAACAACCATAACCACAATCACACCGAAACCCATACATCATCATCCCTTTGATACCATTTATCACATCCCTGATGTCCATCACCGACATAAAATTAACACCAACCCATAACCAATCCAACCGCAGCCCCTCTGCTCACCCGATCCACAACAACCCACAAAACACCCCCTTCACATAAATAAACCATAACCAGAACCCACATGTTTATTATTTTAGTTTGTTAAACCGGGGTGATCACACAAGGGATCCAGGTATTTAATCATCCAACATTATGTGATTAACAAATTTCCACATTCAATAAAATTTCCATCCATAAGAAAATCTAGAAGGAGAGGGAAACATTTAATTTCGTAAGCAAAGGCCACCAATGACCATGATTTTCAGAAGGCAGAATCCCATTCAATTCACAACAAAATATCAAAGGATATAAATAATGTTACTGCATTCACAAACATCCCATCCCTATTATACAAGCCAGTTATTATCTTTATTAAACTGGTTCAAATGTGTTTCATGTAAAAAGGAGGACACCCACCCCACATGATGCACAATTTAGAGAGATGATGGTAAGATCCCTACATCAACAGGTTCCGATGTCCTTCTACAAACACGACCACCACGATCACAAGGCTTATACCAGAATGACTGCAACCACCAAGGACGTAGTGGCACCACTGAATCAACAACACAAGAAACTCCCTCAACCTGGATATCACATTCCGTAGCATAGAAATTAAATTGGTGAAGTAGGATCGGAAATAGAATACAAGAACATAGGTTTGACATAGCTTTTTAGAGTCGTTCGTGAAAGACCATCGTTCCCATCAATTATTAGCAGTCTCCTCAGTTGGAAACTGTGGAGGGGAAGTCAAATAAGAGGGAATGAAACAGGTTGTATGATGTTCTCCTCGCTGACATAATCCCGCAGTCACTAATGGATCGACGATCGGAGTCCGGATGAAGAAGTTAGGAGGAAGGCTTCTGGGTCATCCGGGAGCATCGCCGTGCAGAGAAGAAGAGTGTTATATAAATAACATGAAACCCTATATTATATAGGAAACAAAAAGGTAAAACGACATGCAATGTGTATTAATGAATTCATGACATGACCACACAGCTATTACGTTGTCTGACTGGTCAACCCACGACACGTCACGCGGTTTCATGCGTTTAATAATAATAATAACTTCAATTAATAATAGTTTTTTTGTTGACCAGAGTCTTGAGTCATAAAAAGGTATTCATAATTGGTCTTAAAATGAACGTCATAATTTCAGGGTTATGCTGCCGCTGACGGTTCGTCAATCTGATACCATATGAGGGAGATACGTTGGATACAAGATCCCCTAATAATAATTATATTATTATAATTGGGTGTCTCGTGGACCCGAGCCATGAACCAAAATTTAATATCCAACATTAGACTTGAATCGACCGTATTAATGACAAGATCACATTACCATTGACGATAGGTCAATTGGACATCGAACATGGGAGTTACGGTGGGGAGACGATTTAATAATAATTTTAAATATATTAATTCATGGGCATTTTGGGTACCCGATCGGAAAACCCAAAAAATACATCCAATATTGGATTTATAAATTTCGTCTCGAAGTCAGGGTCACACTGCCACTAATGGATCGTAAAACAGAGGTCGCACGAATAAGTTATGGACGAAACACGGTTTTCTAAACAAATTAATAATTACATTATTATATTATTATTATATCATTTAACCATTTTTTCATCATCTCCAAATCCAACGAACAAGATTTTTCAAATTAGAGCACTTTATCCCCATGATTGACTCCTATTTTCATGTTATTTATTTTATTTCTTTAAATTTTAAATCATAATTTCATTTAAACCCCCTCTCTATCCAATCTAATTATTTCATCCATAGTCCCCTCACTCCACCAAAAGTGGCGCCTCCCCTTTCTCATTCCATTCCCATCACGCCCAAACTTTTTTCTCACTTCAACTTTATTATCAATAAAATTAATAATAATAACACCCATCATTAATGATCTAATGTAATCTCATTTAATTTTATTTACCATTCACACACATATTTGTGTCACCATTATCATTATTATTTAGTATAATAATAATAAAAAATATACAATTAAAATTTATTAACTCGTTCCCACTTATTATTAATAATTATTATTATTATTGATGTTCTCCATGTTGACCATGTCTGACCACCATTACGTCAATGCCGAGCAGCCTCCCATTACATGATCATTACACAAAAAATTTATTGTTTATTAAAATTTAAATATAACAAAAAGAAACCATGCAACTCCCCTCATTGAATAAAATACATTCAATTTTATTAAAACCATTCAATTTAATAAACCCATCATATTTTTATGCCACCATTATTATTATTATTTAACATAATAATGATAACGAACTCACCTTTAATTTTATTAACACACCACCATGCTTCCACTGTGCATCTTCATTTATTTCATTGCAATAAATACCATGACTCATTTCATTAATTTAACATTATTATTTATATTATGAATAATATTAATAACACAAACCCATTATTTTTATTCAAATTTAATTTCAACAATTACCCAATTAATAATAACCGCATGTTTCATTTATCAACATCTAATGGGTCACACACCTTCCAACTTCACATCATTAATAATAATAACACCCACTAAATAATTTTATCATGATTATTCGCTTTTTAGTTTAATTAATCACACAATTCATGTCATCCTCATTATTATTAAACATATTTTTACATTATCATCAGTATTAAAGAATACCATTATAACGCGCGTCGTGTTGACCATATCGATTTCAAGATAGGAATGGACCGGAGGGGTCCAGGCCATTACATCAGATACCTCTCAAAACATTCTCGTCCTCATGAATTAAAAACCAACCCATAAGAAATAATGGATCCAAACAACCACTCTGCAAGATACCTCTCATAGCTCTCATCATAAAAAGAAACAACTGACAACCCTAATTATATGAGTTAGGAATTCCTTCTCTTATATCGAGATATTATCTGCTTTAGGTGGCACTAACTTGCCTGCACGGGTTTAATCACATCCACATTAATGCGTCTCGATTAGGAATTAGGTCTTCTGACTTCCATATATTAGGATTTTCCAAACTTACACTACCCCCAACACCATAAAAAACAACAATAAATTGCCCGAACAAATGGATTTAGGAATTCCTTCTCCCATGTCGAGATATTATCCACTTTCGGCGGCACTGAATTGCCTACACGGGTTTAATCGCATCCACATTAATGCGTCTCGATTAGAGATCAGGTCCTCCTCTCCCCTCATGTTAGGACTCTTCACACACATTTAATTGAAAGAGAGAAACAAATAGCATTATAGACTCATGAAAAACATGGTCCATGCCCAATTCAATGGAGAGAATGAGTTTCAAGAAAGGAGTGTGATGCTCCAAAATATAAACGAGAGCATTTAAGTAAAACTGAAAACACCTCTCTCGATCTCTGGCCTTGCTAGGGTTGCTGCTTCTATTGTATTCAACTGTCTGCGTCCCACTTCTCTGCCTCTCTACTGACGTCCACCTCCTCCATAATGTCCCAGTTGGGGTCCTTGAGGGACTCTCTGTGGTTGTCCACCACTTTCTTCTGATCCCTTTGGAGAGACTAGAGCCTGTTGCTGATGGAAGGGTCGGGCTGGGAACTGCTGCTGGGGCTAGGGCTGATCCTGGCCAATCCCTCCATACTGAGTATGAAAAGGGAAATGTCTGCCAAGATTCCCACGATTCTCACATGGAAAGCACCTCAGTCCCTAGCCCATAGAAAACGAGTGGAAATTGTGAGATTGGTATGAGACCTCCTTATGTCTTCTCCCTACCGGTCGAAACATGGAAGGTCTTGTTGCTGGGGATCTACTGATGACCACCTCCTTCTTGGATGAACTTGGGAGATTCCTCTCTCATGGTGGACCTAATCGCGAGTGCATCTTCTCGATTATCTTCACCTTCTTCTGTACTTCCCGGTACGTTGGTAAGGTAAAAGGGGTCACCGCACAACGAATAGAGGGGTGAAGTGCCTCCTCTAAATGTCTAGCTTGGGAATCCTAATTCGGAAAGAGATTCGGGGAAAACAGAGGATATCCTTGAACATGACCCCTAGTTCCCGCACTGACTTGATTTCATGTTGGAGAGACAACAACACCTACCTCTTCTCGGCCTTCCTCGTCGAGGAAATAAATTCCTTGCGGAATGCCTTCTCAAAGTTGGCCCAAAGAACGTCTGTCTCCTTCCCCTCCCCAAGGTAAAGCATCCACCACTGACGCGCTGCTCCTCGTAGATGTCTTACTGCTAGAAGAACCCAGTACTCTGATGGAGCCCTAATCAGCCCAAAGGTTATCTCGAGTTCCTCCAACCAACTCTCAGATTTTGTATCCGAAGTGCTTCCTTCATACTTATTCAAGATATGTCGTTGGAAAGCAAGAAACGTGCACTGCCACAAGTCATCTTCCTCCTCTTGGTCAATCCTCAGCTGATCGACCATTGGAATCTATTGGGCCTTGACTGCCCGAGTCAATCAGGAATGACGTCCAGGTTCCATAGCTGTATGGTAAACAAAGAACGCCTATGACCAAGTAGCAAGTAAATTTTCTCAAGGTTTCATTTTATTATTTTATTTTGATTTCATTCCCCAAACACCCAAATCATGTAAAAAACAAATCATGATGATGCGTATACCTTTCCTAGGGTCTCTACCCTGCAATCAATGTAGACTTACTTGGTCATTCGGTAAGCTCAGATTCCTTGCATCGGATCACGGGGGCCCCTAAAATCTTGTGTCCTAGCCGGTCTTCCCTGGCCTATATCACGCAAAAAGATCAGCCGACACTGATGCCCTACCATCCCATGCAATCCTCAATGTTCTTGACTCCAGACCTCATACTATCTCTCAATTATCATCTCGGATACCGTTTTGTCACGACCCCCTCCCACCAAAGATGCCCCTCATGAGCTGGAAATGGTGAATGGGAGATAATGACCCCCGAGTCCCGCCTCTAGTAGTCCCCGGAGTGGCGACTAGCACCAAGGGATTGAGTTTTCACAAATATGGGATGCATTACCCTTTTATTATTTATGATAGGGAAATAGGATGAGTCAAACACCAAAAGGAAAACATAACTAGTGAAAATAAACCCAAAACCAAACCCATATCCACGTTTTTTAAAATACTAAAACAAAAGTACAAGTACAGAAAATCTCCAAAGTAATGTACCAAAAAGTAAAGGAAAACAACAACAACAAACAACAACAACTCCCCCTGCCTGACTAGTAAAGTCCCGCACAGTCCCTGTAGTCCTCTTGAAAACCTGAATGCAAACTTATGGTAGGCATAAAAGTATACTTATTAGAGAAATCTAAAGCTCTCGTGCACAAGTGGTGAGATATCCTAATGCCCTGTGAGAAAACAGAAGAACCAAAACCTAGCAAGGAATCTATCCACCCAGCCTCACCAGTCATAGTTACCAAGTAACACAAGTCAATAGAGTATAGTAGTAATGTTATCAAAGTATGGGACCACCGCACCACCTTCCCACTAGATACTGCTCATGCCCTCACGCCTAACGCTCTGATGGTTCCCCCTCTTCCTGAGCTAGTGCCGTAACTTGGCCATACGAAGCTCGAGCTAGTGCCACAACCTGGCCATACGAAGCTCATAGAAACCTTTTGGCACACAATCCTCAGCCATATCAAATCACATCCTACCGGCACACATTCCTCGGCCATAACCACATCTCATCCCGAAGACACATGGGAACATATCACACCTCATCTCAAAGATTCTTGGAATCATCTGTCGTAACCTTCCCTAAGGAACTTGGGCTATAGAACCTAGAAGTGGGAGCACATGGAAGAATAGTAACCAGCCATCCTTTGGATGTTTGAGAATCTCACCCCCCCGTCCCACGGGTGTTCGACATGTAGTGCTCAACATGGTTGGGGAGCGTAAAGAAACATAAAACGTATAGATTATATAAGTATAACAACCACTCATCCCATCCTAGGGATTCTATACAAAGATTTGAGCACGTGCCTTGGCACTACTACTTCGAGAGTATGCACACAAAAATCAATCCAAAAACCCCATTTAATGTCTTAATGTTTCAACAACTTTAGTTATCAGTTTATTAACTATTGGGAAACTATCAGCAACCAAACTAGTTCAAGCGTTCATAGAACATATCCCTGCCATCAAAAAATCATGTTAGGAAAACACAAACAACACAAAGAAGTCCCTTCTTATTAACCAACTTATACCATTGATTATTATTCTCTTTCCATTACCATGCCCCACCATTCATTAAATATTCAACTTTTATTTATTATTCAAAACCCATAGTTCGTTCAAATTCAAACCAATCCCTACAGCCTCGCTGCCAACCACCATAACCAAAATCACACCGAAACCCATACATCATCACCCCTTTGATACTATTTATCACAGCCCCGCTGCCTATCACCAACATAGCATTCACACCAACCCACAACCAATCCAACCGCAACCCCGCTGCTCACCCAATCCACAACAACCCCCAAAACACCCCCTTCACATAAATAAACCCTAACCAGCACCCACATGTTTATTATTTCAGTTTGTTCAACCGTGGTGATCACACAAGGGATCCAGGTATTTAATCAGCCAACATTACGTGATTAACCAATTTACACATTCAATAAAACTTCCATCCATAAGAAAATATAGAAGGAGAGGGCAACATTTAATTGCATAAGAAAAGGCCCCTAACGAAAATGATTTTCATTAGGCAGTAGCCCATTCAATTCACAACATAATATCACAGGATATAAATAATGTAACTGCATTACCAAACATCCCATCCCTGTTAAACAAGCCAGTTATTATCTTTATTAAACATTTATAAATGTGTTTCACGTAAACAAGAGGACACCCACCCCGCATGATGCACAATTTAGAGAGACGAAGGTAATATCCCAACCTCAACAGGTTCCGATGTCCTTCTACGAACACGACCACCATGATCACAAGGATTCTCCCAGAATGATCGCACCCACCAAGGACGTCGCGACACCACCGAATCAACAATACAACAAACTCCCTAAAGTTGGTGATCACATGTCGTATCATGGAAAGAAAATGGGGGATGTAGGATCGGAAAGTGAAGAAAAGAACATAGGTTTAACATACATTTTTAGAGTCATTCGTCAAAGACCGTCGTTCCCGTCAATTATCTTCAGTCTCCTCAGTTGGAAACAGCAGAGGGGAAGTCAAAGAAGATGGAACATAACAGGGTGTATGATGTTCTCCTCATTGACATGAACCCGTAGTCACTGACGGATCGACGATCAGAGTCCGGATGAAGATGTTATGAGGAAGGCTTTTGGGTCATTCGGGAGCGTCGCCTTACAGAGAAAAAGAGTGGTATGTAAATAACACGTGACCCTCTCTTATATAGGCAACGAAAAGGTAAAACAGCACACAGTGTGTATTAATGAATACACGAAATGACCGTACAACTGTTACGTTGTCTGACTGGTCAACACACGACACGTCACACAGTTTCCATGCGTTTAATGATAATAATAACTTCAATTAATAATAGCTGTTTTATTGACCAGAGACATGAGTCATAAAAAATTATTCATCATTGGTCTTAAAATGAAAGTCATAATTTCTGGATTAAGCTACCGCTGACGGTTCGTCAATCCAATACCGTATAAGGGACATATGTTGGATACAATATCCCATAATAATAATGATATTATTATTATTGGGTGTCTCAGGGATCCGATCCACGAACCATCATTTAATATCCAACATTAGACTTTAATCGACAATATTAATGACAGCATCACATCGCCACTGATGGCAGGTCAATCAGACATCTCACGTGGGAGTTACGGCGGGTCGATGATTTAATAATATTATTAAATCTATTAATTCATGAGCATTTCGGGTACCCGATCCGAAAACCAGAAAAAGACATCCAACATAGGATTCATAAATTCAGTCTCGAAGTCTGGGTCACACTGCCACTGACGGTTCATAAAACCAAGGTAGCACGAAGAAGTTATGGATGAAACACGGGTTTTCCAACAAAATTAATAATTACATGATTATATTATTATTATTTTATTTAAAATTTTTTTTCTTCAATTCCAAATCCCAAGCACAAGATTTCTCAAATTGGAGTGCTTTATCCCCATGATTGACTCCTATTTTTAACTTATATATATTATTTGCTTTAAATTTTAAATCATTATTTCATTTAAACCCTCTCTCTCTCCGATCTAATTCATTCCTCCATAATCCCCTCACTCCACCAAAAGTGGCGCCTCCCCTTCCTCATTCCATGCCCAACACGCCCCACCTTGTTTCTCACTTCAACTTTATTATTAATAAAATTAATAATAATAACACCGATCACTAACGATCTAATTTAATCCAATTTAATTTAATTTATCAATCACACACATATTTGTGTCACCATTATCATTATTATTTAGTATAATAATAATAAAAAATCTCCAATTAAAATTTATTAACTCATACACAATTATTATTAATTATTATTATTTTTATTGACGTTCACCGTGTTGACCATGTCCAACCACCATTACGTCAACGCCGAGCAGCCTCCCATTACATGCTCATTATATAGATAATTTATTGTTTATTAAATTTTAAATAAAACAAAAACAAAACATGCACCTCCCCTCATGGAATTAAATACATTCAATTTTATTTCTTTTATTTCACAATGAATAAATTGAAACAAATATTATTTAATTAAATCCATTCAATTTAATAATCCAAACATATTTTTACGCCACCATTATTATTATTATTTAACATAATAAGAATAAAAAACTCACCGTTATTTTTATTAACGCACCACCATGCTTCCACTGTGCAT
This sequence comes from Viscum album, assembly GCA_963277665.1. NCBI lineage: Eukaryota > Viridiplantae > Streptophyta > Magnoliopsida > Santalales > Viscaceae > Viscum > Viscum album. The sequence goes on along the minus strand of OY728162.1, from coordinate 592,396,904 downwards.
CTTCATTTATTTTTTTGCAATAAATACCATGACTCATTTCATTAATTTCTCATTATTATTAATATTATGAATAATATTAATAACACACACCCATTATTATTATTCAAATTTAATTTCAAAAATTACTCAATTAATAGTAAACCTCATGTTTCATTTATCAATGTATAATGGGTCAAAAACCTTCCCACTTCACATCATTAATAATAATAACACCCATTAAATCATTTTATCATGATTATTCCCTTATTAGTTTAATTAATCACCCAATTTATTGTCATCATCATTATTATTTAACATATATTTATGTTATCATCAGTATTAAGAATTATCATTATAACGTGCGTCATGTTGACCATATCGATTTCAACAAAGGAATGGACCGGAGGGGTCCGGGACATTACAGATACATTTTTTAAATCCTCTTTAAATTATTCCATTTAATATCTTTTTCATCATTATCAATAAAAATTGTTTTCTATATGTATTTATATGTATATAAATTTATTATTATATGTGAAATTTAATTTAATTTATTTTTTTATCAAAAATAATCCTTCTATAAGATTTATATTCAATGTTTTCTTCTATGAAAATGTGATTATCAATATTAATGTATACAGAGAAAAATAATTTTCAAAACAACTTCACCATTAAATTACTTTTGGATTATATTACAATATATCATTGATTCTATGAATGAAATCCTATTTCTCTATATTGTTTTTATTAAATGGGGTTTTATATTAAAAATATAATTCAATTACTAAAATTTTATAATATGGTTAAAATTATTATATCATGAGTGTTATGATTATGAAATCTTTTATGGGTATTATCATGATTATGGGTGGTTCCATTATAAACCATGTATGGGTGGTTCATGTTATAAAACAATAATGTGTGGGTCGTTATTTCCATTCCAATTCATTTGGTATGGAACATGAATTTATGATTCATCCATTTGTATGTTTTATTATTATAGGGATATGTAAATGATATCCGTTTTTAAATAGATGAATTATTAATGTTAAAATCATAGTATAAAATGAAAATTTTTCTTCAAAGGGTATTATAATGATATTGTGTTTAATGTTTGAAAGGTATACTATTGTGAATTATAGTCATGTTTTCAATATTTTTTCAAATAAACATTTATGAGTTTTAAATTTCTATTAAGATTTCATTTGAAATGTATTTGGTAATTCATTGAATAATGAATTTAATTTCTTATGTACAATATAGTTAATTTTGATAATAAAGACTATTTTAAAAATAAAATATTTTAATATGTATTCGTGGACTAATTCTTTTATTTAAATTCATCTCATACCCATAATTATGATTTTTGTGCTCACCATAAATAAAAAAATTATTTGGTATTAATGATGATTAATGATATGGAATTATTAATGATTAAATTTTTTTGAATTTCTCATGAATAGAAAACATGTTAACATTAAAATATTTTTTTCTATGGAAAAATGGATATTGACTAATAACAACATGTTTCTAAATTTGGGTTTGATATGTAAGAGTTAAAACCTTATTATATATGTCATTAAAACATAGATGATCTGTGGGATTATAAAAAGTGAATTCTTGTCTAAATATATTGGGAAATGAAATGTTGAATATCTATTCCAATGATTTATTATTAGAGAAAAGGTTCAAATAAGATTACTGGGTTGGATAATATTTATAGAATAAAAATGAAATATTTTACTTTTTTAATTTGATAGTAAACTAAATTTGATGATTATCATGTTGCTTCATCTAAAAAATATCTATTCAAATAAGATTTCCACCAAAGAATCAATTAAACTTATTTTTAAATTTAATACGAGGAAAATATCCATCTAAATCATAATATTTTAATTGATTAAACTGAATCTGAGTTATTTATTTCATTAATGTATCTATTGTGAGATGCTATAAAATTTCTTGTATTCATTCTAGAGATAAGCTAGATCTACCTCAATGTAACAGAACTATAGTGGAGAATTTTATTAGGAAACACCACTACCATTCATTGAATAATATTATATTTTGGTAGTTCAAGGATGGATTAAATACAATAAAATTATATTCTAGGTCTTGTGATATTCAGATTATCAAAATGTATAGCTTTTTATTAAATAATTTCAAGGTGAATTAGACAAGTGGTTTTTGATATACATAACTATTGTGGATGGAGAGGATATTCATTGTTCTGAATGGAACGTGTTCAATATTATTTTTAACGACTTGTATTTTCCTAATGTGGGTTGATATTGTTTGGAATAATAATTAGTGTTATTTAGACAGGAATAGTAAGATTCAGTTCCCATATACAGAGATTATTTCACCTAATTTGAACAGTACAGAAAACATTTTATACTAGACATTATTAGACTAATTTTCTTGTTTTACATACTATAGATTCTATGATGACAATTTTAATAGGTTTCCAGTGACATAGAATGTTATGATAAACATGATTCATGTACTGAGAAGGTCCAAATGGAGTTGTCCAAGGGTCACATATTTCATAACTATAAGAAGATGGAATTCTCAATATGGATGCTAAGGGTTAAGCATCAATAAAATATATAAATGTTTGAAAACCTTGTTTTATGTTTTTGATATGTGTTGTTTAAATGATCCAAGATAATTCCTTATAATATTGTAATAATGTATCAAATATGATCATTTAGGGAATATTTGTTGAAAATTTAATGAAAAAAATCTTGGAACTGGTAAGACTATTTTTGATAATATGACCGTAATCTATTTTAAATGGGATGAAATGTGTCAATATGAAAACTCATGAAAAATGATATGAACAGATGAAGTGATTCTAAATGACTACATGAATAATGGATTAGTTTAATCATTTAAAACATGTTCAGCAGTTCTTGTCCATCCAACGATGTGTAATCATGTAAATTTATTCTTTTTTATAATTATGCTAATGTATTTTTGGATTAAGGGTATACATGTTCTATCATTTTTGAAACATTTACTACTAAAATAGAAATTCCACCGCATTATATGAAGCCAATAAATATATTAAAAAAACATGAGGGATGTATAATGAAAAAATGAAATTATGAGAATATTTTTTTTTCTATGGGATGATAGTATAAGAGAAATTTTTTTTCATTAACCAAAATCTTTTTTTTTGTTATTATGGGCCAGGTTTAAGTCTCTGTTTTTTATTCTATGATAGTCTATATATCAAATTAATAGTTTTTTATGACCATGTTTTAGTTATTATAAATGGGAAAATTTATAAATTTAAAAAATTGTTATGATTTTGAGAACCTATAAATAGATTTTTTTGAATGATATTTTTTTTGAAATATATGTTATCTATTTAGATAAAGATTCTCTCCATAGTAAAATATAACATTGTCGTTTTTCATGATGAGTTTCATATTGTTTCTCAAAATGGTGATATTGATTTTACTATTTAATTATACTATGATAGAAGTAAAATATTAAAACAAAATTATGAAATGTTTTACTTATAAAATTAAGAATTGGAAATATAGTTGTATTATTTTGTAGATTAATTTTTCATTCCTCCATTAACATCCCCATTTAGTGATACATTGTTATTTGATAAATATTAATATGGCTCAATATGGGTTTTCATAGATTATAGTTATTAAAAAAAAGCTTATTAAGAATATTAGTATTTTTACATAATCAATGATTTATATGGTCAACTCTTGGGAGCTTATTATTTTTAGAATGTTAAGCTATGGCCTGGGTACCATAAGATCAACTTAAAAGAGGATGACATTGTAAAAACAACCATTCAAATTATATATGGGAATGATGAGTTTTTGGTTTTTACTTTTAGGATGAAAAATGGATCTTCTGTAGTTATTGTTTTTATGAATTGTGTTTCCCCGGAATATTTGTATATGATTGTGATAATTTTTATTGGTGATATTTTTTTCATCAAAAAATATATTAATACCATGAAAAAATATGTGTATTATTCTAAAAATAGTTATGTAGAAGTAAATATTTGTAGAATTTATCATATTTTACTTTTAGATACATCATATTTCTCTCCCTAGACATAATAAAAATAAATATTGAATTATTATAATTCCTACCCAATCCAAAGTTGCTGATGAGTGTGAAATACCAAAAAATTCTATGTTGATTCCTTTTTTAATTTTTTTTTTCATATTTTCTAATTGTGTTTAATGGTTATCAATCCCATTAATAATGATAACATGAAAAAAAGTTTCGTTCATTTATATAATAGAATATGATGATTTTTTCTAGGAAGTATATGAATATTTGTAAAGACCAAGAATTTTCCATGTAGATTTTTTTAATTATATGGATTTATTACGAGTCCACGACAATTTATGGAACATGATTCCCAAGCCAGATGTGCCCAGAATAAATTTCTGAACTTTTTTCTCAGATGCGTTTAGTGAAAGTGTGAGTGACGTTCTGTTACTTCTATTAGCTACTCGGAATTGAAATATGAGGACACTGTTGAATTCACAGCACAAATATTTGCTTATGGAGACCATCATCTCGACCACTATAGGTCAAGGGCGGGAGTTTGTTTCCTATAATATTGTGGAAAATAAAAATAAAATAAATAATTTTTTTTCTTTCTAGAAAACTTCATTATGAATTATAATGGTGGGGACCACCCAAAATCCCCTATAATGTGAGTTAACTCTTACAATTCACCCAATTAATGTTCCAAAATTAATTGAATTTATTAAAATAACATAATTAATATTGGATTCTTACCTCTTTGTGTGGAATAATTGGAAATGGGGGAACTTGGGGAGAGCTATTGGAAGAGCATCTTCCAATGAACAACCACCCCCGACATAGAAAAAGAAACTGACACCTGAGACTGGATCAGAATCACGTTGCAGGAGAAACAAATGTCGGCATCCCCTTCACTGACTTCAACATCTAAATCATGCCATCTCCAATGAACAAATGAGTTTGGGGTGTGTTTATTATTGTTGGTCACTGTTTTTTCTTTGAATAATTCTTCTCGACAAACCTATTATAGTTCTAATGCGGAGGGTGTGGGACAAAAAAACATCACATGATCCCTCTGCAAGTTATCATTGATTGACTTGATCATTGCCGTGGATTAATAGGTTGAGAAAACCCCAACTACAATGTTGTCAACTGATGTCGGTGGGGCTCGAGCAGTGTCTGGCACACCGGCTAGTAGAGTTGGTGCGGCGATGCAACCAAGCTACCGAAGAAGACCATGATCCGTCAGCTACAATGGAGAAGGGGTTGGTGGACTGCATGGAAGCAATCCGCATGGAACCAGGGAGGCACACGTCTGCGCCACGAGTAGCAGAGGAGGTCGCAGACCATCGGGCGTGGTGGAGAAGGGGTGGCGGCTAGTCACATGGAGGTAGGGCGGTGTGTGTGGATGGTTCCGGTTGAGAATAGGGCCGTGAATAATTATCTGTATTGGTACACCCAAATGACGACTGACACCCGTGTGGCAGTGGGAGGATAGAGGCGTCGTCGCGTCGTTGGGAGGAGAGTTGGCAGGTCATCCGGCGGGCAACGTCCAACCGAGCAGGATTTCTCTAACGAGTCCAGCATGACGGTAGGCACCAGATGAATGGTCTATGGACTTTTGGGAATATTGTCCCCCTGGGTAGTGGCTCGGGTGGCCCCTGCCGAAGCGGGTCGTGCCACAACGAAACACACCGAGTTGGCTGCGCCGAGATGTCTGCGCCCCTCAGGCCATGCCAAGCGTGCCTTGACGCCATCTTTTTTGGGCCAGGCTGCCGAGTCCTGGCATAAGCCTGTACGGGCATGGTCGGTCACACCGGGTCGGACCAGACCCGATCCCATCTAGCCATATATGGGCCTTTTGGCCAAATCTATTGAACCGAGAATCTATTTGATGAACTGTCTACGACACTAGGATCCATGGATCATGACGCTCATTTAAGTATACTCCACTTGAGATTTTGATATTGTTTGAGTGCAGATGGGTTGGATCAGACCCGAATCCAACCCAGACCTCAGAAGGGAAACACTAATTACTTACAGACCAAGCGTCTGATTGACTCGTTGAATTTTGTGTTGGGACCCTAATGACATGTAAGTAAATTGATATACTTATTCCTTAGACATCGTGATAGTTGAAGTATTTTTCGATGGATTAATGAGAGGAACCTCCTAGAATCAATCATGGTTAGTGCAGGAACCCTATGTTTGGTTTTACATAAAGCTTCTCCAGATCCAATGTGGGTCATCTTAAAATCCTGTGTGGGTCCGCACATAGTGATCTTGTGTGGGTAAGTGCATTCCAATCAGGTGTGGGTCATCTCTAGATCCACTGTGGTTCATTTTCAGATCCTATGTGTGTCATATTTGATACACTGTGGGTCAATAGCAGAGCTTCACGATGTAGTAAGATGATCTAGCATTATAGCTAATCATCTTTAATTTTGTACTTATGTTATTCTTGGTGTGAGTTGAGACATTACCGTAAGGTACAATTCTGTGTGGTGAAACCTTTATGGTATTCTTCTGTGTGGAATTACCATAGTGTTAATTACCCTCATGGAATTCTTCTGTGTGGTGTTAAATTTTTAGTACTTAACTTCATGGTATTTGATCCTTCGTGGAACAATTTTTCTTTTTGCTAGAGATCTGGGCCTTGAGTTTCCTCATGAATGAAATGGGTATACATGATAATTTAGGTATATGTATGGGAATAAAACAATGTGTGGTTGAATGATGTTTTTATGGTTCTGGATTATCATTTGTGGATTACGAGAGACATTAGTGGGTCTCGAGGTCCCTACCGAGTATCATTATAGTCATCCCTACATGGGTTAAGCCCACACATTGATATTTCTTATGTAGATAGTGGACAGTGCTGATTGAGGTTGAGGGTACCTGGATATGAGGTTGCACAGATGTGGACCTTGGACATGGCTACATGCAGTGATGACCGTTCCAGAGATGTACCTACTCTTCAGGTAGGTTTCATGGTGGGTGTTTATAGGAGTTGTTTTCAGTTTTACTTGTACGTTCGCGTTGGGATTTTCTTCGAACCACCTTTACATGATGTACAAACCATGATTACTTTATAGTTTAACTTATTGTAGTATCTTGTTATGTGCTTGGATTGTGTGAGTACGTAGGATTAGTGGAAATACCTTCCCTGTTTTAGGGATATGCCTTTCTTGTGCAAGTCACCATCCCCTTGACTATGGATGGAGGGTTGGGGGATGTCATGGCATGGGCCTCTAGGGAATGGTCGTGAAAAAATTGTATCAATGGAGTTGGTTCTATCTAAGTAATTGTACAATATTCTTTTAATAAGAAATGGTGTTATGTTTTATGAGTGTGGTTTTCAGTTTGGGGAATCTAGTGTTGATGTGGCGGCCGACATATCCATACGACATGGCCCTGACTTCTGATTTAGGACTCATTGCATGAAAACACATATGTATGTGTGTTTTGAAATGTTTTCATCGAGATCACTTTGAGTCAACTAACCAGGTATAACTTATATATCATGGAGCACCTGTTTCTTTCTAGGATGCCTCCACAAAGACAAACGGCCATGGTTCTAGGTAGAGTACTCAATGAAATCCCACCAAGCGATGAGGCTTCGGTGTAGGGCCCCATTTGGTAGTAGTACCGTCGGGTGGTGTACCAGTAACACCCATACCCATTGGGCAGTTGATGCCACCAGTCCCAACAGTAGAGGGTGCATTCCGCTTGAGAACGTTTCACGAGTTTCAGCTCCAGAGGCCATCGGGGTATTACGGAGAGGCAGATCCACAAGCGGCAGAGGATTGGTGGGAGGCCAAGTATAGAGTTTTTCGACTGGTGGGGAGATCATCTGATCTCATGGTGATCCCTACATCTGTCCATCTTCAAGAAGGTTTGGGTGATGGTGGGGCTTGATGCTCTAGGTTCATAACGAGGTCACTCTCATCAAAGAAGACATCGAGAGCCTTTTCAGGGCATAGTTTTTTCTGGAGACCTGACACATCGTGCGTATATATGAGCTTCTACACATACATCAAGGTAGCATGATTGGGGCTCAATATTCATTGAGGTTCAGAATCCTCTCACGCTACTCCACTGATATGGTGAAGGACCATTTCTTCATGGCCATGACCTTTGAGAAGGTTTATTAATTAAATATTAGCGCTTCAATGTTTTCACTCAACATTCACACGTAGGTGATGGTGTTAGAGAGAGAACTGTTGGTGGAGAGTTTCCTTACTGAGTAGTCACTTGCAGTGAAACCCACTATCAGACGTCACGTAGCAGAGTCATCTGTAGTAGGCAGTTGAAAGATGATGTAGAGGTCCAAGAAGACTAAACCTACAGGTGGAAGACCATAGGATATATGGTCAATTATTAGGGGCTCTCGAGATAGATTAGGATTGGCTATGAGAGGGTTGTGTTAATTGTGCGGTGGTCAGGGTAACAAAGCTCATGTCTACCTGAAATACCATTCAAATGACCAGTATAAGCTCAATAGACAGTGTGGGAAGATGAAAAGATCTGATCAAGTGGGTCTACGGATAGGAGGCATGAATGGAAGAGGAGCTGGTCTTGTAGCCGGTAGTGGGTGGTGATTTGAGGTTCTACCATTACCACCACCTGGTGGTGCACCCCAACCATAGGCTATAGGTGGACGTGGACGAGCTCATCTCTAGGCAGCTTAGGACTACAACCATGTAAATCTGGAGATTATTCAATGTACGGTCTATGTCTACACCACCTTAGATGCAGTATTGATAGACACAAGTTCAAGTCACATGTTTATTACCATACCCATTGTTCGGATTTTGGAGAATCTGGTGGAGCTGATGGCTCGATCCTTATGGCTATAAACTACTACGGGAGAGGATTCAATGATTACACACTGGTGTCGCCAGTGTGAGCTTACTCTAGGAAATGTGAGATTCAGCTGAGATCTTCTAGTAGAGTTGTTGATCCCATTCGATGTAAAATTGGGTATGGATTCGTTATCTACATTCATTGATCATATCAACTGTATTAGGTGAAATTTTTGTTGGGTCTGTGAGGATGGGACCAAATATTCCTTCACCAGCGAGAAGGGTTCCTCTATAGAACCTTAGGGACTTACCTAGAAAAGGGTAATGCCAATCATATATCAGTAGGCTAGCCTTACCCTCAAGGCTATTAATTTTGAATGTCTGGTCTTTCCTATAGTGGTGGATCAATATGTTGATCTTTTCCCTGATGATGTTCTAAGTCAACCTCCTCGCATATAGGTGGACTTTTATATCGACTTTCACCCCGGGATGACACTAATATCTACACCATCATTTCAGATGGCTCCGCCGGAGCTTTGAGAGCTGTTAGTATAGATGGAGGAATTATAGAGATTCTAACACCCCACGATTCCATGGTACGCTTCACTTTGAATGATGTAGTAGCGCGTGTTTACACAACTTCGAGTTCTAACACACACCATAACCAATCATACTAGCCGTTTTGAATAGTAATGCCCACTTTTTGAAATTTTATACATTTTATCATTCAAAATGGACATAAATTTTGGATTTAAAATAACGAAATTAGCATAGGTAAAATTTTTAGTACTTTTCGAATAACTTCCATATTTTGATGAATAGTGAAAATTACTAAATTTTAATTAAATACATCTTTGTTAATCAAAATAAATAATAGTGATAAACTATGAATTTGAGTTATTTTAGAGTATAAATAGTTCATTTCTTTACCACTTAATCCAAATTTTTTTATTGGACATAATTTCACATTTAAACTGGGCATAAACACGTGCCAATCATTTGATTGTTATTATCTCTTAAAAACACGCTTTTTGTTTTAACAATGAGAATTAATTTTAATTTTTTTTCCACTTATGTGTTTTGAATTTAGAAAAATGGATTCCATATTTATAATTATCAAGTCCGAATTATGTAAATAGGTATCTTTTATTTTTATACATTTTGAATAATTACTTCGGAAAATATTTTATTTACAATGGTTAAATAGTAAATCCAGTAAATAAAGGTAAAAAATAATATTATAATATTAATAAATTACCCTAAAACGTGTCCTAACTGTATTTGGTGATACATGTTCGACCATGGTAATCTTCGGGTCAATTTTGGGACCCCATGGATCCACTTGTAAGTGATAATGACACATTATATTAATTAAGTTAATGTAAATTCAAAATTGACATAAGAAAATATCTTTTAGAAAAACAATTTTTACATAGGGTTATATAATTTCTATTTTCTACTATAAATATTCATTAGAAATATAAAAATATTTCCTACATAATTGTATTTTAATTATAATTTTTAGATATTGAATAATTAAATATATTAATGACATAATAATGGTGCAGTATTTTCCTTATTTATGAATGAATCAAATAATTAGTATTATAAATGTTAAAATAAATATAATTTGAAAGTTTTTATGACATACAAGAATTTTATTCGTTAATATGACATGTTAGGATTGCCTAAATGAATTTGGTTTAAATTAATAATGTTCTTAAGACTTTATCAAAAATCAATCATTAAATAGTGTCAAAATTAACATAAAGGAGTTTTAAAAATAAATATTATATTACTAATTTATATTCTATTCCTAAAAATATAAGGATTGGTCAAATGACATATATAATGATAGGTGTATTATTATTGGACCACATGGGGGTCTTTTTGAAGTATATATTATGTTTATTGACTATATAATATAAAAATACAGAGAGACATGGTAAATGTCAAACTATTTAACCAAGAGTTAAATCGAATAGATAAAGTTAATATCGTGGCCTAAACATACCTAAAACCTATTTGTTGAGGGTTTTTCGACCTATAACCCCCTTAAACTATAAATAATCCACTTTTGAGCCATAATAACACGATTATTAATTTATTATAAAATAATATTTCTAGCTTTTCCTAAGATGCCCATCACCCCTCTTATAAGAGGCACTATTTATTTTCTTATGTCATAATTTACACTCCTGTTTCTGTGGGTATACTTTTGACACACATAATCACTCCATTGATAAATTCTCAAGTCATCGATATGAACTTGATAAGTGTAATTTTAACTCAATCTCCATTTATTGAGTTAAACATCTAATTCATTGGTGTTGTTTTTACAAGAATATATGTGAATGTACTTTGATTGTTTTACACTGAATATCCAGTCATATTGAGTGTATTTATATTTTTAACACATAATTATGTCATTGATTTATCATTAACCTAAGGATACAATCTTTATATGTTATTTCATCTCAATTTACATTCCATTGAGACTTCTTTGTTATTATACACCAAATCAATTTTATATGGTGTATATAATGTACTTTGACATAGTATATCATGAATACCATTATTCTCATGATATAACAATGTTTTTATTACCTCCATTATTTTTTTTCAAGTGTCTATGTTTTGGTTAGAAACTCTAACTAAAATATCCTTTTTAAATGTTTTAATGATTTATTCTTCTAAATCTTTCTCATTAATGTCCATGTTTTAAAAATGGTTTTAAGGATTTATTTACATGGACATTAATGTTTTAAAATATACATTCCTTTTAAAATTTTCAAATTGGTATTGTACACTTAGATTCAAAAATCTATTTAAAACTGCTTCTGGACAAGTAGTGTTACTTTTAAATGTTTTCAAGAAAAAGGGGGATATTCATCTCAAATTGTTTTGATGATTACCTTCATCTATCTCAATATCCTTCATTATTCTCAATTGAGGTTAATATGTTACAATACAATCTTCCATATTTTATTTATGGAGTTATGTTTGACTGTGGATGTGCTAATTTTTAATACAATTCATGGTTTGTGTATATAGTATTTACATTTCGTATGCTAGTTTCAATACGAATGTTTTTGTTATGTTTCAACCATTTCATATGTGGAATACATTGGACTTAGTATGTGACGGATGAAGCCCTATTTTGTTCCTCGATGCATCGGTAGGTCTCAGGAGACAAACTAGTATATTGGAATAAGGCCTTAACAAAATCATTTTTGTAGTCTTGGAACAAGGCCTTGACTACGTGGTTATGATAGTCTGGAATTATGCATTACCTTATTATGAAAGTGGTTATTGATATTGCATGTGATTATTCAATTGGTTGAATATCCATGTGAATAAGTAAATTCAATTATTTCATTTTATCGTTTCCATATTATATTTATGTTCATGATTAAAAGGCTTTTTGTTTTAGTTATACATTATCTTAAATGTTTATGTTTTTTTATGAAAGTTTCTGATATATTGTTATCCTTACAGAGAATCTGAGCTCACCCCTTTCAATGTTTTATTTTTTCCAGGATCTGAAAAAGTTTTTTATGAATAACCTGCAAGGATAGTATGAGAGGATTTAAAGACTAGATGTGGTTGTAGTTTTTTTTTCACTTTATGATGTAATGTATGACTTATGAATATTTCTAGTGTTTCCAAGGCTACAGAAATAATCGGTCATTCGAGAATTGATCTTTTGAGATCATGCCAATGATATGTAATAATGCACCAACTCTTGGTTACTATGGTCGGGGCATTACAGTTGGTATCAAAGGAAGTTTAGTACAAACCTTCAAAGCTACATTTAGATAAACTTTTATTAGAGAACATAGACCAAAGATGGACTTAGAGGATTAGTATAGAAGAACTTCCTAGAGTTTTGGTATTGTAGTGATTTGGTGAGTTTTTGGAGAAATAAATCCCTATCTGGATACGAGCAGGTAGAGGCGGATCTAGCAAAAATGTATCTAGGGGAAAAAACCAAAAACACCGCTTTGAGCTAAACTTGAATGGGAACTGGTGCACAACAACGGTCCTTGCTGCACTCTTGGTTACAACACTCCTGGGGAATATTCCAACGATAATTTACATTTTCTTTACAAAACGATTTGAAGTATTTTAATATAAGATTATAATAAATGTTGTTGGTTAATACTAAGATGATTAAAATTGAAAATATGGTGTCATGATATTCTCTAAATGATTTTTTTACTACTATTACTCACATAATGCTTTCTTGTTTTAGTCAATGGCTGGATTCCACGGAAGTCATAGTAATATTGAGAATGATGTACAAGGTGGGAACGGTGGTGGAAATGAGCAAAAAAATGGATTTTTGATAGGCGTAAAAGATATTTTGTTCATTCCAAATCATTTTTCCAGAAATATGATCAACAACATATATATTAACCAACATCCGGAATCAACAATGAAGAGAATGGTGATGAATGATAATATCTCTATCAGTGGAGCCCATGGGGAAAAGATTCCTCAATTTCCATAATGTAGGAAATGTGGAAGGAGAAACCAAGGAAAGTGTCTTAATGGAAAAAAGAAATGATTTACATGCGGGAAAGAAGTACATAATGTTAAGAATTGTAGAGGAAAAATGAATAGTACTATAGAAGAAAATAAAAATGGTCCCAAGAATCCATTTATAGTCATTTGTTGTAAATGTAGGGGGCCTTTCCAATACCCGAGTGAATTCACTTTTCTATATGATATTTTCATGGTCAAAGAAGAAGCTATGTGGAAAAAAGTGGTTATAAAAATGTTTAAAAGTATTTGTGATCCTTGTTGATGAGATTACTTTGGAATAATTTTCTCTTGTATTTGTAACCCTGCAGTTTTCCATTTGAGAATGATATTTGATAGAGAATTATCATTTCTCTTATGGATATAGTTATAAATAACCATGGGGTTTTATATGATCTTTGGGTTTGAGGAAATTACAAGTTATTATAATTTGGAATGAAAATGCAAGGTATGAGATGACATTTGTGGTTAAATTATGTTATGGTAATTTTGAGGAATTTATCTCATTTTGGTAATGTAATAAAATATAGTTTTTGAAAAAGGAAAACGCGAAGACCGTGGGAAAACCTGTTGCGTCGGACAAAGCTGGGGGAATCTAACCCACAACCAATGTGAGATTAGGGTTTTATAGCCTACCTCTAGAATACATGAAGTTTTTGGTCAGTGTAACTAATTATTTTTAGTTAAATGATTTTGCTGATCAATAATATGTTGATTTGGGATCTTATGTCTTATCAAATGATTATCCTTAGTATAGGAAAATGATTTGGTGATTAAGTGATAAATGTTATTATGGAAGATGTTTTCTTTGTTGGGAACACTATATACCCAAGGAAAATAGAATACTATGGGATTTTATTTTTGGAGTAATGGTGGATTTTTATCTATTTTTTAATTGTGTATTTATAGTGATTTGGGTTATTTATGGAAATGATTAATCTATAATAGAGAATATGTGATTAGGATAATTAATTTTAAGTATGTGACATTAAGAGTAGTTAATGTCATTTGGAGATACAATTTAACGTGCAAGACTACATAAACTAATTCTTCAATGTCTTGTGTTCCAATATTATTTTGGATTATATTGAAGGATTTTGAGGACAATTTTTTTATTTAATTCAATTTATTTTACTTTGGGTATTGTTGGTTTAATTTTAGAAATTAAGATTTCTGTTTCTTTCTGTAATAGAAAATTTCATTTTGGGGGATCATTAGATCTTATACTAATCATTTTGGTTTTGATTAATCTCTAAATACAAGGTAAATATATACTTTATCATTCACGGATAATGTGATTCTATAAGATGTTTATTCTTGCTCTTATAGTGTGACCAAGTCTTCTGGAATACTCATCGTTTAAAAATGAGTTAGTAGTAGAAATTTATAACGAATGAAACTTTACATAAAATGTAAGTATATCACTTTATGTTCTCAGTCAATCTCAGAAATGAATTCCTCATCTTTATTTAATGTAACTTAAAATTAAATAAAAACAAAAAAGTTGTTTGTTTACTTTTCCTACTTCGAAACTAATGACCGTTTGTCCCACCACAATTTTGTGGTTTTCATGTTGTTAACTTTCTCCGGATCATGTTTTTTATCCCTCTCCATCAGAACATGACACTTAGTTTATCATCCATATCCATGTTTTTCTATATGGAATCCTAGTATAGGTTATCTTAGGTGACCTTCATACTTCTCTTTCATTCTTTTAAAGTGATAGTTTTATTGACACTTTTTCCAATGTGGGACATTCCATTATATTCCCAAGCCCAACTTTAAAAATTGTGAGGAAATAATTTATTAAATTAGGGTATAATTAACACCCCATTATTTCATGGTATGCTTCTCTTTGAATAATATATAGCGTGTGTTGTACGCAACTTCGAGTTCTAACACACACCACAACCAATCCAACAAGCCATTATGAATAGTAATGCCCACATATTGAAATTTTATAAATTTTATAATTCAAAATTGATTTCATTTTGGGAATCAGAATATCGAAATTAACTTAGGGTAAATTTTGGTACTTTTTGGATAACTTTCATATTTTTATGAATAGTGAAAGTTACTAAATTTTAATTGAAAACATCATTTTTAATCTAAATAATTAATAGTGATAAATTATGAATTTAAGTGATTTCAGAGTGAAATTAGATTATATTTTTATCATTTAATCCAATGTTTTTCATTGGACATAATTTGACATTTAAACAGGACATAAGAAATGGCCATTCTTTTGATAGTTATTATCTCTTAAAAACACACTTTTTGTTTTAACAACGAGAATTTATTTTAAACTAATTTCTGCCACTTCTGTATTTTGATTTTAAAAAAATGGATTCCATATTTAGAATCAAGAGGTCCAAATTGTATATATAGGTAACTTTAATTTTTAGATATTTGGAATGATTACTTTGGTAAATATTTTATTTAACATGGTTAAAGGGGAAATCTGGTAAATAAGGGTTAAAACTAATAATATTATTATAATAAATTACCCTCAAACGTGTCTTAACCCTATTGTATGATACATTTCCCACCATGGTCATCGTTGGGTCGATTTTTTGACCCCTTGGATCCACTTGTAAGTGATAATGACACATTATATTAATTAATTTAATGTAAATACAAAAATGACATAAGCAAATAACATTTAACAAAAAAAATTTACATAGGGTTATAAATTTTATATTTTTGACTATAAATATTTATTAGAAATATGAATGGAATTACTACATAATGGTTTGTTAATTAAAATTTTTAAACATTTAATTATTAAAGTTATTAATGACACAATAATGATGCAGTATTTTCCTTATTGATGAAAGAATCAAATAATTAGAATTATAAATGTTAAAATAAATAAAATTTGAATGTTTTGATGACATAAAAAAAATTTATTGGTTAATAATACTTTTTAGGATTTATTAAATGAAATTGGTTTGAGTAAAAAATGTTGTTAAGACTTTAACGAAAATCAATCCTTAAATAGTGTCAAAATTGACATAAAGGAGTTTTTAAAACAAAGATTATATTATTAATTTATATTGTATTCCTAAAAATATATGATCCAGTAAATGGACATATATAATGATAGGTTTATTATTTATGGACCACATGGGAGTCTCTTGTATGTTTATAGTATGTTTATTGACAATATAATATAAAAATACAAAGAGAAATGGTAAATGTCAAACTATTTATCTAAGAGTTAAATCAAAATGATAAAGTTAATATAGTGACCTAAACCTATCTACAACCTATTTGTTGAGTTTTTTTCTACCTATAACCACATTAACCTTTAAATAATCCACATTGGAGACATTAGAAACCGAATATGAATTTATTATAAAATAATATTTCTAGCTTTTTATAAGGTGCACCTCAACCCTCTTATAAGAGGGCATTCCCCCTTCTCATTAATTCACACCTTCAAAGCCTTTTGGCTTAGCCAAACCCTACCCAAATAATCTCTCAAATTAGCTCACATCATCCTAGAATCCATAGTTGGATCAGAAAGCCATCTTAAGGACCCCTTTATATCAAATCAAAAGAAAGATCCCGAAGAAGAGGCAATGATTTCACCACCCTCTTTCAAGTTCTATTCATCTTCCACACCTTCTTTCCATGATATTTCAATTCTAAAATAATAACTCCAGTATCTTATATATACTGTGATATTATTATAAATATGTTACAACCATATTCAGTATTTAATTAATCCATTGAATGACATTTCACCATACGTGCCTACGTACGGACTACCGTCTCCACATCGTGGTGTAATTATTATTCAATATATTATTATTTGGATGTGTATAATAAATATGTGTAATTCATGTAAATAATAAATATAACCTTATTATTAGAATATATATATATATGATATACCATCCAATTATATATAATTTTAATATAAAAAAGAATGATATTGTCGCTTTTGCGTACGTACGTACTACCGTCTCCACGAAATCGATGAGATTCATTCCACATCATATCCATTCAAGAAAAAATTTCATTTTATGATTAAAAATAATGTTTATTTACATGATATAATTCTGGATATTAATAATAAAAATCTCATCCATAACAAATATGGCTCACATAACAAAGAATATAAAGGAAAATGAATCTGTTACCACCCGAAATGACGATAATACTAAGATATTATCAAAAAAACAATGTTAAAAGATCATATAAGATATAATATTAATGTATATTATTCTTTTATAATTCAATAACAATTATTTCACCATTATAAATGATGTTAACATAACCTCGACCAAGGAAAATGTACAAAGTAAGGCGTTTCTTATCTCACATTTAATTCCGTTAGATTTCCATTGTTCACCACTTATTTATTGCATGTGGTGTGTGTACTGTCCATGATTGTATTCATTATGAAATAAACATTAATTTATGGATGTCTACATCATCATGGTATGATACTTAATTCATGGGTGTATGTTTCGTAAGTTACCAAATCGATAAGAGAATTTGTAATTTCAATATCCACTCATTCGACTTTACGCATACTTAATGTAGAGACCCGAAGCCTGACGTTCATGGAAATTACATTAATTTTGAGGAATATCTAATACATAACAAAAACAGACACACAAGGACCATAATAGTTTAGTGTCTTTGGAAACCTGAAATATAAACTTCTAATCATGTTGAAAGATCTTCAACATCTCCCATAACGATCCTCCCCTTTTTGTTTCCTTACCTAAAACCGTTCTTTTAATCCTGGGGGAAAAGAAACATAAAAAGGGTGAGCTCAAATTCTCAGTAAGGGTAAGCATGGAGAGAAAAAAAACAAACCGTATACATTTGAACATAAAAACATGAACATAATATTTAAACATCAAAATCATGAGCAATGGCATAAAACATGGAAGTACGCCAGGCATAGATCATAATGGATCATCAATCATGATAAAATATCAAAGGAATAAAGCATGAAATTGTGGTATCAACTATTCATATGTAATGATTTCCAAAGTAGCCAAGGCATTACTTCCATGACCATCTTAGTGGACAAAGTCCATTTCTGAATCGAGTTCCCTCCCCGTTTTAGTCCTGTAACACTGAACCAGATTAACTTACCGTTCCAGCCATATCTATCTCATGAGATATAAATCTTTACCCAATGCATTGGAGGGAGATATAGGTCCCACCCATCTCATAATGAAATCATTCTTACTTGTGCCACAACATAAACATAAAACATTCATCATAACCCAAAGAATGAAATGGGTTTCATAAACATCATATCATCATCACATAATCCATATAAAACAAATGGATATTTCATCATAAGAAAAGTGTAATCATGTAAATCATAGAGACATTATACTTTAAACATACACATATGAAATAATTTCATCTTAGATGGAAGCTAGTTTTGATAAAACATTTGAAATGAATTCTTGAGGAAAATATCCTTTCTTCTTCAAAATCATTTTCTTTTCACAAAATGCCATTCAATTTTAAAGGGAACGGATTTTGTTGAAAATAATCATAAAATCGTGTAGAGGAATATTCATGAAAACGAGGTGTTATGAAACCGTAAAAATCCATTCATGCCGTATAATTAAAAAAAATAACAATTTCCTCGTACTTTTGTCAGAAAAGTCAAAAAGTACCTCGTATGGTAAACAAAAGAAAGATTCTTTCCATACGATGTGGTAAAAGTAAGAAATGGGTAAAAATGTCTTAAACAT
Source organism: Viscum album (assembly GCA_963277665.1). NCBI lineage: Eukaryota > Viridiplantae > Streptophyta > Magnoliopsida > Santalales > Viscaceae > Viscum > Viscum album. Next base: position 592,377,805 of record OY728162.1, on the reverse strand, counting down.
ACATGGAAGTAATGTAAACATTTTATGAAAACATTTTGAGAGCATATGGACATGGATAATAAACATAACCCCAGTAAATACATACGAGTAAACAATCTGGGATAAGAATGAGATTGGAATATTTATCCCTTACCTTAGGTTCGATATGCTTCGTATGGATCCGAACCTCCTGTATAATGATTTAAATAATGTCATTTACTTATTACAGAATCATATTCATTGTTATGATATCATATATGGTTCACTTATGACTTTATATTACCCATTCTTTTGTAAATTAATGTTAAAGTAGCGTTTTGGGTAAAATCGTTTCATTTGTCGTTCGTGTTTTAACTTGTAATTATTCATATGATTACTTAGATCATGGTTACTTACATCCAGAATGTAAAACATCATTTATATGTAATATATATTCAGTATAAACATATATATAATAGATTGATAAATGGAATGAAATACACTGTTCATGGAGACGGTAGGCCGTACGTATGCATGAACGCTATTTTCGTTTCCTTATTGAATTGAATGGAATTAAGTAGATGACATAACTATATATATACATAAATCTAGTATCATTATTATGTCATATATTTCATGGTTTCTTATTATATATACTTTTTAATCATTCATGAATGGTTATTCATTGAGAATGAATCTCATCGCGTCGTGGAGACGGTAGTCCGTACGTATGCACGAGCGATGATATCATTCCCATGATCGTGGAATTATATTGAAGTGTATGAATAATATTTAAGAATCAATATCACTTTAAAATAATCATATATTGTTATTATTTACACCATTATACCCATCCAAGTAAGGTGTTGGTGGAAAATAGATTACACCACGACGTGGAGATTGTATTACATACGTACGCACGCGCGATGATTGCACTTTCCGTAGGATGGATAAATGGTGAAATAGGGTTTTTTCATACTTATAATAACATATCATTATATTAGTGATACTGATTTTATTACATCATAATGATACAACTAAAGAAGAAGTAGTGGAAGAAGAAATAAAGTTGAAAGAATCGGTAACGAACATTACCTCTTCTTTGAAGCGCCTCTTTGAGACCTCCTCTTAGGACACTAAAATTGCTCTTTGAAGAATACCAGGACCACTAGGATGTTTCAAGGGAAGTGGAGAAGATAATTTGGCAGGGTTTGGCCGAGCTTGAAGGCTCAAATTGGTGTGAGGAAGAGAGAGAGGAGGTGCCCTTTTATAAGGGAGGGGAGGGGCACCTTTGGAAATCTCAAAAATATTAATTTATAATAAATCTAACACCACTTAAAAACCTCTGAAAATGACTCATATTCGAATATTAGAAGATATAGGGTTGTAATTTCATCAACCAATAAAATTTAGACATGTTAGGAAATTATTTTAAACATTATCAACTTTATTTATCCTTACTTAATCAATTTAATTTTATTTGTGGTAATAACATTCTAAATTTTAAATAATAACAAATAATTACTTATTTGTTGTGAATTGTCCGAAATTGGATAATTTATAACATTTTAGACCATATAAATTTAAATTTATAAATTTTATATATTTTTGTGATTTTTAAACAATTTGATAATATGTTATTTTTATAAAATAACAATAGTGTCAATTTTGATACTATTCATTTATTTGAATTTAAAAAAAATATATACAGAAGATATATTCGAACTAAAAGCTTTAATAGATTCATAAAATGTCATATGTGTCTAGAAAATTAGTTTAGAACATTATATAGTTCATATAATATTTATTTTATTATTTTCAAAACCATTAATTTGGTTTTTCTCTTAATAAAATAATTACTACAACGATTTTGTATAATTATTTAATATACATATTTGTTGTATAAAAATTAAAAATCAAATCCTATGATGAAGATAAATCTATTACCTTTAACAATAATACTTTTACTAGAATTTATCATCTTAAAATCACAATATTTAAATTGTTATATTTATTTCATTCTAAAGGTTACAACTTTGGCATCATTTAAAATAAAATAATATAAGTGTCATAATCACTTTTTTAAGACTCCAAACGGTTATATATTAGGAAATTGGATGGTTAAGGTGTAGATATACGCTACCAAGAAGTTTTGGTCAGGTTGTTGGGCCTTTTAATGGGTATTATTATTTCAATAGAAACTATATTACTAATTTTTCACTTAATAAATAATTTTTTCATCATTAATGTATCACCATTAATGAAAATTATTTAATCCCTAAAAATTATAAATAAATTATCATGATGTATATAATTTTATTATCATTTTGGATACTATTCATGTTTTAAGTTTTATGATGTTTATCACTAAATTAAAATTATTATACTTATAAGATTTAAGAGAGTGACATGTTGTCACTTTCTTTGGTTTTAATAATAATTAAATTATTTTCATGGTCTAAAGACCATAAAATGAATCTAATCCGACCATTAGGTGATATGGGTATACGTTTAGCCATCCAATATAATTGTTCATGTGTTATGGTAATTTTATAATATTATATTTACCCTTAATTACCTGATTTACCTTTAACTATGGTAAATAAAATTTACCATAGTTACTATTTATAATTCCCAAAAATAAAAAGTAGCCAATTAACATAATTTAGAACAACTGATTACAAATATTAAAACCAGTTTTTCAAATTCAATACACATAAGTTTCAGAAATTAAATTAAAATTAATCCCGTTGTCGAATGAAAACAGGTTTTTGATTAAAACACTACAAACGATTGAATTGATTTAACCTAAGAATTCAATGTAAAATCAATGATAATGACTTAAATTATATTAAATGGTAAAATTATATTCTATTTATACATTAAAACCATTCAATATTATAATTTAACCACATAAGTTATTAGGATGAAAAAGTTGTTTTTAATTAAAATATAGCGTGTTTTTACGATTCATTAAAATATGAAAGTTATCAGAAAAATATCAAAACATTATCCAATGTAAATTTTTATACCCTGATTCAAAAGAAGAATTATATTTTGTCAAATTTAACTTATAAAAATGTCAACAACTAGATTTAAAGTGGGTGCGCCATCAAAAGGCGACAAAACTACATTTTTTTAAAAAATTCTTATTTTACCCGAAAAATTAATTTTGTTCTTATACCATGTTCTAGAAAATGTGTAAGATGAATAATAATGTTATAAAATTAAAAATTTATTTAATAATATCCATAACGGCTAGTTCATAATAATATTATAATAATATACTGTTGTTTAGTAAAACCCGGTATTGCGTACAACACACGCTATCGAGGAAGGTCGTGATTCTGTGTAATGAAAGCCAAGTTAGGGTTGCGTGTTGTGCAAGACTCCTTTTTTGTTCCATATAACATAATACAACCATATTTCATTTATACATTGAATATATATATATATATACACTCAATGTTGCGTAGAATGACTATTATCAAACGAACATGAAATTGTGTGTAACACAGTCTAAGAATAGTGTAGTGTATACTGCAATCTAATACGGTGTTGCATATAGAACAAGATAACCTTTTTGTAGCATAAAACACATGAAATCAAATAAATTAAAAAGAATACTTAGCCTAAAATATCGAGTTGTTACATTCTACCCCCCTTAAAATGAATTTCGCCCTCGAAATTCATCGGGGTTATGCATGGTTTTCTACTTGAATGTTTCTTTAATTAAAACCCACATCGTAAAATGATATAACAAAACTTAACTTTCAAAACTAAAGTATGAAATGTAACGGTTACCCAAATTAAATCATTACTGAGTTTCTACGTAGGAAAATATAGGTGAAAATATGGATATTGAAGAGAAATCTAACCATCATGTTCTTATGGAGAGTGGTAGAGAACATGGCTATGAAAAAGCCAACAATCACACAGCCATATATTTTTTATGATCTAAGGTACCATATGATTCATCGGATATAAGGGCACTAGGACAACATTTTTGGTTTTCAAGATCATTTCCGAAAAGTTGAATAATTTGAATTAGAAAAATACTTTCTTGATTTTGGTACAATCTCACTGTTGTTCGTTCTTTAAACAATTTCCACTTCGTCTCTTAAAGAAATGTAGTTGAATTTGTTATTCGTGAAGTGTTAGCAGATCATGTGATAGAATGATGGGTCATTCCATCTATTTCAAACAAAAGGTTAGAAAAAGTTATAAGTCCATCTTATGGTTAGATTAATCGTATATGGTTCCAAAAATGAACTTATTCTTCATATATCATAATGCTTAATAAAATAAAACTAGTTTCTACTAACCAGGGACTTCCTGTAGGCCAGTGGTAGGTGATAAAGGCCTTTCGCACTTCGGTTGTGGGTTTGATTTCCACAGCCTTGTTCGACGCGATGGGCTGTCACCCGTCCTGCAGGTTTTCCTTTTTCTAAAACTAAATTACTATAACATCCCATCAATAATATCGAAAAACGCTCTATCCTTAAACAATACTAACTTATGTCCAACATAATCCATTCCAATCTTTAGGATTATCTAAAATACTTCGGTTCAAGATCATAGTATAAAGAAAACAATCACTAGAAAGGTTATCTACCATGAATTTGAATACAAGCATTTATCCCACATATATCATAAGATATATCTTTTTGGTTGCATTCCAAACACATGAATACCTTAGTCATATATTCTCTTGAAACATAAATTACCATAGAACCTTAGTGAAAACATGAATACTGTCAAAAGGTAACTCTTTCCACATACCAAAATCCCAATAAAATCTATATAATCAAACCATAATATCTCTTAGTACTTATATCAATCATGAGATCATGAATACAATCAAACATCACATTATCTTCTTATCCCTTCATTATGCGCATATCATCTACATTCCAAAAATATCTGAATAACCTTCCATGGTTACTGGTACCATTCAACATATATTTTCATATTATTTAGGAAAAACAATAGTTTAACAATCCTTATATGATTCTTTATTCCATATCACCATACATTATTATTTATAAACACACAATCATACCACTAACTTCTTAAACCACTAGTTGAGCTTCATCATTTATTTCATCTCATATTTCATTTGTAGTCTCTTCATCATCATCCACATAAATACTACCCGTATGACCATGCTGATTCTCTTCATGAAATTTTCCCTTAGGGCATTGGTTTTCATAATGTCCATACATTCCACATTTAAAACATATAATCATTGTTGATGTCGTAGCAATACCATTATCCTCGTCCATGGTGTTAACTGAACCTCTTCCTTTGCACTTACTGGCTTTGTGTCCTTCTTTTCCACACCCAAAGCATCTTCCAGTTCCTTTGAAACAATCTACCTGATTCCTCTTCCAACATGATTTACATGAGGTAAATTGAACTTTCTTTCCTATATGATCATCATGAAACTCCATATTTCTTTTACTATCAGTGTCAGGAAACTTACCAATGTTGAGATTATTGAACATATTATGAGATTGCTGATTAGGCATAATAATGTTGTTTGGAATTCCAAATCCCATTTCATTTGGTTTCTCATGAAGAATATCATTCCATTTTCCATCATATCCTCCATTATCATGAATCTTCCTGTTTCCAGCCATTTTCTAAAACCCAAAAAGAATAGCGTGAGAGGAAAAAATCATGCTAGGGAAAAAAACATAGTAAAGGGGGGTACCCTCAATATCTAACATCTTAGGTTAAATTCTATGATCGTTAACATAGTTCTAGGACTATATCCTATACGTATACATATCCTTTGGGATATCCCTATACATACCATAGAAATAACTCTAGGGATCTCACTAACGTTTTGACATCCTAGTTTCCAAAGGATGACTAAACCTTTCCTCTGATATCAACTGTAGAGACCCGAAGCTTGACGTTCATGGACATTAGATTAATTTTTCAGAATATCTAATACATAACAAAAACAGACACACAAGGACCGTAATAGTTTAGTGTCTTAGGAAACTTGGAATATAAACTTCTAATCATGTTGAATGATCATCAACATCTCCCATAACGATCCTACCCTTTTTGTTTCCTTAAATAAAACCTTTATTTTAATCCTGGGGGAAAAGAAACATAAAAAGGGTGAGCTCAAATGCTCATTAAGGGTAATCATAGAGAAAATAAAACAAACCATATACATTTGAACTTAAAAACATGAACATAATATTTAAACATCAAAATCTTGAACAATGACATAAAACATGGAAGTACGTAAGGCATAGATCATAATGGATCATCAATCATGATAAAATTGCATTTGAATAAAGCATGTAATTTTGGCATCCATTAATCACATGTAATGATTTCCATAGTAGCCAAGGCATTACTGCCATGACCATCTTAGTGGACAATGTCCCTTTCTGAATCGAGTTCACTCATCGTTTCAATCCTGTAACACTGAATCGGATTAACTTACCGTTCCAGCCATGTCTATCTCATGAGATATAAATATTTACCTAATGCATTGGAGGGAGATATAGGTCCCACCGATCTCATAATTAAATCATTCTTACTTGTGCCCCAACATAAACTTAAAACATTCATCATAACCCAAAGAATAAAATGGGTTTCATAAACATCATATCATCATCACATAATCCATATAAAACAAATGGATATTTCATCATAAGAAAAGTGAAACCATGTAAATCATAGAGACATTATAGTTTAAACATACACATATGAAATAATTTCATCTTAGATGGAAGCTGGGTTTGATAAAACACTTGAAATGATTTCTTGAGGAAAATTTTCTTTCTTCTTCAAAATCATTTTCTTTTCACAAAATGCCATTAAATTTTAAAAGGAAATGATTTTGTTGAAAATAATAATAAAATATTGTAGAGGAATATTCATGAAAATGAGGCGTTATGAAACCGTAAAAATCCGTTCACGCCGTATAAGTAAAAAAAACAATTTCCTCGTACTTTTGTCTGAAAAGTCAAAAAGTACCTCGTATGGTAAACAAAAGAATGATTCCTTCCATACGATGTGGTAAAAGTAAAAAAAGGTAAAAATGTCTTAAACATTCATGGAAGTAAAGTAAACATTTTATGAAAACATTTTGAGAGCATATGGACATGGATAATAAACATAACCCCCAGTAAATACTTACGAGTAAACAATCTGGGATAAGAATGAGATTGGAATAATTATCCCTTACCTTAGGTTCGATATGCTTCGTATGGATCCGAAACTCCTATATAATGATTTAAATAATGTCATTGACTTATTACAGAATCATATTCATTGTTATGATATCATATATGGTTCACTTATGACTTTATATTATCCATTCTTTTGTAAATTAATGTTAAAGTAGCGTTTTGGGTAAAATCGTTTCATTTGTCGTTTGTGTTTTAACTTGTAATTATTCATATGATTACTTAGATCATGGTTACATACATACAGAATGTAAAACATGATTTATATATAATATATATTCAGAATATACATATATATAACAGATTGATAAATGGAAATAAATACACCGTTCATGGAGACGGTAGGTCGTACGTACGCATGAATTATGTTTTCGTTTCCGTATTGAAATGAATGGAATTAAGTAGATGACATACATATATATATATACATAAATCCAGTATCATTATAATGTAAAATATTTCATGATTACTTGTTATATATACTTTATAATCATTCATGAATGGTTAATCATTGAGAATGAATCTCATCGCGTCGTGGAGACGGTAGTCCAAACGTACGCACGAGCGATGATATCATTCCCATGATCATGGAATTGTATTGAAGTGTATGTATAATATTTAAGAATCAATATCACTTTACAATAATAATATATAGTCATTATTTATACCATTATACCCATCCAAGTAAGTTGGGGGTGGAAAATAGATTACACCCCGGCGTGGAGACGGTATTCCGTACGTACGCACACGCGGTGATTTCGTTTTCCGTAGGATGGATAAATGGTGAAATAGGGTTGTTTCATACCTATAATAAAATATCGGTATATTAGTGATACTGATTTTATTACTTCATAATGAAACAACTAAAGAAGAAGAAGTGGAAGAAGAAATAAAGTTGAAAAAATCGGTAACAAACATTACCTCTTCTTTGTAACGCCTCTTTGAGACCTCCTCTTATGACACTACAATTGCTCTTTGAAAAAGACCAGGACCTCTAGGATGTTTAAAGGGAAGTGGAGAAGAGAATTTGGTAGGGTTTGGCCGAGCATGAAGGCTCAAATTGGTGTGAGTAAGAGAGGGAGGAGGTGCCCTTTTATAAGGGAGGGGAGGGGCACCTTTGGAAATCTAAAAAATATTAATTTATAATAAATCTCACCCCACATAAAAACCTCAAAAATGACTCATATTCGAAAATTAGATGCGATTGTGTTGTAATCTCATCAATAAATAAAATTTAGACATGTTAGGAAATTATTTTAATCATTATTAACTTTATTTATCCTTACTTAATCAATTTAATTTTATTTCTGGTAATAACATTCTAAATTTTAAATTATAACAAATAATTACTTATTTGTTGTGAATTGTCCATAATTGGATACTTTAAAACATTTTAGACTATATAAATTTAAATTTATAATTTTAATATATTTTTGTGATTTTTAAACAATTTTATAATATGTTATTTTTATAAAATAACAATAGTGTCAATTTTGAAACTATTCATTTATTTGAATTTAGATAAAATATATACAGAAGATATGTTTGAACTAAAAGATTTAATAGACTCATAAAAGGTCATATGTATCTATAAAAGTAGTGGAGAACATTAAATAGTTCATATAATATTTATTTTATTATTGTTAAAACCATTTATTTGGTTTTTCTCTTAATAAAATAATTACTACAACGATTTTGTATAATTATTTAATATACTTATTTGTTGCATAAAAATTAAAACTAAAATAATATAATGAATATATATCTATTAAATTTTACAATAATAATTTTACTAGAATTTATAATCTTAAAATCACAATATTTAAATTGATATATTTATTAAATTATGAAGGTGACAACTTTGGCATCATTTAATATAAAATAATATAAGTGTCATAATCAATTTTATAAGACTCCAAAAGGTTATATATTAGGAAATTGGATGGTTAAGGTGTAGATATACACTACCAATAAGTTTTGGTCTGGTTTGTGGGCCTTTTAATGGGTATTATTATTTCAATAGAAACTATATTACTAATTTTTCACTTAATAAATAATTTCTGCATCATTAATGTATCACCATTAATGACAATTATTTAATCCCTAAAAATTCTAAATAAATTATCATGATGTATATTATTTTTTTATCTTTATGGATACTATTAATGTTTGAAGTTTTATGATGTTTATCAGTAAATTAAAATTATTATACTTATAAGATTTAAGAGAGTGACATGTTGTCACTTTCATTGGTTTTAATAATAATTAAATTATTTTTATGGTCAAAAGTCCATTAAAATGAATCTAATCCGACCCTTAGGTGATATGGGTATACGTTTAGCCATCAAATATTATTTTGTCATGTGTTATGGTAATTTTATAATATTATATTTACCCTTATTTACCTGATTTACCTTTAACTCTGGTAAATAAAATTTACCGTAATTACTATTCATAATTCCCAAAAATAAAAAGTTTCCAATTAACATAATTTAGAACAACTGATTCCAAATATTAAAACCAGTTTTTCAAATTCAATACACATAAGTTTCAGAAATTAAATTAAAATTAATCCCGTTGTCGAATGAAAACAGGTTTTTGATTAAAACACTACAAACGATTGAATTGATTTAACCTAAGAATTCAATGTAAAATCAATGATAATGACTTAAATTATATTAAATGGTAAAATTATATTCTATTTATACATTAAAACCATTCAATATTATAATTTAACCACATAAGTTATTAGGATGAAAAAAGTTATTTTTGTTTAAAATATAGCGTGTTTTTACTATTCATTAAAATATGAAAGTTATCATAAAAATATCAAAACTTTATCTAATGTAAATTTTTATATCATGATTCAAGAGAAGAATTTTATTTTTTTCAAATTGAAATTATAAACATCTCAACAACTATATTTAATGTGGGTTCGCCATCAAAAGGTGGGAAAACTGCATTTTTATTAAAAAATAATTATTTTACCCGAAAAATTAATTTTGTTCTTATACCATGTTCTATAAAATGTGTAAGATGAATAATAATGTTAAAATATTAAAAATTTAGTTAATATTATTCTTAACGGCTAGTTCATAATAATATTATAATAATATACTACTGTTTAGTAAAACCGAGTATTGCGTATTACACACTCTATCGAGGAAGGTCGTGATTGTGTGTAATGAAATCCAAGTTAGGGTTGCGTGTTGTTAAAGAATCATTTGTTGTTTAATATAACAGAATGCAACCATATTTCATTTATACATTGAATATATATATATATACACTCAATGTTGCGTAGAATGACTATTATCAAACGAACTTGAAATTGTGTGTAACACAATCTAAGAATAGTGTTGTGTATACTGCAAGCTAATACGGTGTTGCGTATAGCACAAGATAATCATGTTGTATCATAAAATACAAGACATCAAATAAATTAAAAATAATACTTATCCTAAAATATTGGGTTTTTACACTTCATAGATTATTTTACTCCAAGATTATGTGTGAAATCACTATTTATTTTCTTATGTCATAATTTCAACTCCCCTTTGAGTGGATATAATATTGACACACATAATCCCTCCATTGATAAATTCTAAAATCATTGATATGAACTTGATAAGAGTAATTTTAACTCAATCTCCATTTATTGAGTTAAACATCTAATTCATTGGTGTTGTTTTTTCAAGAATATGTGTGAATGTACATTGATTGTTTTAAACTTAATATCCAATAATATTGAGTGTATTTATATTTGTCACACATAATTATGTCATTTATTTATCCTTAACCTAATTATACAGTCTTTATAAGAGATTTGTTCTCAATTTACATTCCACTGAGACTTCTTTGTTGTTATAGACCAAATTCCTTTTATATGGTGTATATAATGTACTTTGACATAGTAAACCATGAATCCCTTTATTCTCATTATATTACAATGTTTTGATTACCTAAATTATTTGCATTAAAGTGTCTCGCTTTTGGTTAGAAACTCTAACTAAAATATCATTTTTAAATGTTTTAATGATTTATTCTTCTAAATCATTCACATTAATGTTCATGTTTAAAAATGGTTTTATGGATTTATTTATATGGTCATTATTTTTATAAAATTAAAATTTCTTTTAAATGTTTCAAATTGGTATGGGAGACTTTGATTCAAAAATCTATCTTAAAATGGATTCTTGACAAGTAGTGTGACTTTTAAATGTTTTCAAGAAAAATGGGGATATTACTATCAAATAGTTTTGATGATTTTTTTCATCTATGTCAATATCCTTCATTATTCTTGATTGAGGTTTATATGTTACAATATAGTCATCTATATTTTATTGAATGAGTTATGTTTGACTATGGATGTGCTATTTTTTTATACCATTCATGGTTTGGGGATAAAGTATTGACATTTCGTATGCTAGTTTTAATACAAATGTTTATGTTATGTTTCAAAATATTCATATGAGGATAGCATTAGACTTATTAAGTGACGGGTGGAGCCCGCTATATATCATCGATGCGTCGGTAGGTCTCAGGAGACAAACTAGTGTCTTGGAACAAGGCCTTGAAAAAATCTTATTTGTAGTCTTGGCATAAGGCCTTGAATATGTGATTATGATAGTCTGGAATTATGCATTTCATTATTACGAAAGTGGTTATTGATATTTCATGTGATTGTTAGACTAGTAGAATAGCCATGTGAATAATTAAATGGAATTATTTCATTTTATCTTTGTCATATTATATTTAAGTTCAGGTTTAAAAGTCTTTTGTTTTAGTTATACATGTCCTTAAATGTTTATGTTTATTTATGAAAGTTTCCTCTATATTGTTACCCTTACTAAGCATTTGAGCTCACCCCTTTCAATGTTTTATTTTTCCCAGGATGTGAATTTTTTTAATGAATGTCATGCAGGGATAGTATGAGGGGATATGAAAACAAGATGTTGTTGTAGTTTTTTTCGCGTTATGATGTAATTTAAGACTTATGAATATATCTAGTGTTTCCAAAGATACTAATCTAATAGGTCTTTAGAGAATTGATCTTTTGTGATCGTGGCCATGTTATGTAATAATGCACCAACTCTTTGTAAGTAAGGTCTGAGAGTTGCATAGATAATGGTTCATTAGAGCCAGTGTTTCAACTTGGGTAGCCCAGATTTTGTTCAACAAGAAGGAAAATGGGATTTTGAGACTCTGTGTGAATTATCGGCGCCTGAACCAGTGACCATGAAAAACAAGTACCCATTATAATGGATTTCTGATGATTTTTATTAGTTGATTGGAGCACAATGGTTTTTGAAGATAGACCTCAGATCAGTCTATCACCAGCTCAGGGTAAAAGTCAAGGATGTGCAGAAGACAGCGTTCAGATGTCGGTATAACCACTATGAGTTATAGTTTATGCAATTTGGTGATACCAACACTCCAACAGTGTTATTGGGACACATGAACAGGAACTTCCATCCATACCTCAAACTCATTATGGTAGTCTTATTGGATGATATCCTGATATACTCAGCCATAGATAAAGATCATACCAATCCTCGGAAGATAATACTAGAAACACACCGAGAGAACCAGCTTTATGGTAAACTCTCAAAGTTCCAATTATAGATCTGAGAGGTCCAATTCAGGGGACGTGTCATCTTGGTAGATGGAGTTGCGGTGGATCCTGCAAATATTGAGGTAGTGGTTTCATGGGAGTCCTATAAGATTTTGACGGAGGTGCGATGTTTCCTGGGTATTGCTGGGTATTACCGGATGATTGTGCATGACTTTTCCAGAGTTGTGGAACCCTTATCAGCATTGACGAAGAAGGGGAAACCCTTCGTTTGGTCAGTGAAATGCCAGTTTTATTTTTAGGTGTCGAGGCAGTAATTGATGAGTGACCCCATCATGAGGTCACTGAAGGAGGTTGTTGTGTACGTAGTCTACTGCGACACATAATGGACAAATATTGGATGTGTCCTAATGTAGAAGAGAGAAGAGATTGAGTATGGTTCTCGAAATTTTAGGCATAATGAGAAGAACTACGATAACCATGACCTGGAGTTAGCAATAGTGGTCATCACCTTGATGGTGTGGCGACACTACTTTTTGGGTGAATATTTTATAATCTATTCTATTCACAATAGTCATAGGTATATATTCTCTCAGAAGGACCGGAACCAAAGACAGAGTGATTGGCTTCCGTTCCTATAGGACTATGACTTCGAGATAGTATATACTATGGGGAAGGGTAACATATAAGCAGAAGCACTCAGCAGGATATTTGTTACATAGTTTCTAAGTGAGGCCACTGAACAGCTAGCCTCTTTTCAGACATCCTACATGGACTGAGTTGGAGAATCATATCTTCAGTCTCTAACAGTCACTCCCCAACTCGATCAGTGAGACAAGGAGGTGTAGCTTGTAGACACTGACTGTGAGGCTCGACTTCCTCATATATCTATATGACAGGCACCTGATGGATTTCTGAAGATGGATAACACATATTCCTCTTCTTAGTATATACTATGATACTAGTGGTGCTTAGGGATGAAGTGTTGAGGGAGTTACATACATCCCATCAAGTGGAACATCTGGTAGTGTTGAATATGTACAAGGACCATCAACATCAGCAATGGTGTCCATGAATGAAAATGCAGTGGCAGTGTTTGTCTCATGGTGCCTCACTTTTTAGCAAGGGAAGGCAGGAAATCAGGTTCATGTAAGACTATTTCATCCACTAAAGGCTCCATAGTGGAAGTGGGATTGAATTTCCAAGGACTTTGTGACATGACATCCATGAACATTGATGGGTCATGATTCTATCGGGGTGATCATTGACCGACCTAGCATATCGGCCCAATTCCAACCTATAAGACAGAATAGATCAGCATAGAAACTGTGATGCTTCTATATAGTTGATATTCAGCAGATTCATTGGGTGAAATCTATGATTTTCTCCGATCGTGAGGCATGTTTTACATCTCGGCTATGTAATAGGTTGCAGGAGGCGTTCAGATCACATATTTGGTTAAGAACCACCTTTCATCCTTAGATGGATGGTAAAATAGAGCATACCATTCATACACATGAGGACATGTTGTCTTCTTTCATCCTTGATTTTGGCCATAGCTGGGATGATCAGTTTACCATGGTGGAGTTCTCATACAATAATTGTTATCTCTCTACTATCAGTATGGCCCCATTAGAGGCATTGTAAGGTGGACCATTCAGATCACCACTATGCTAAACTGACCCAAGGGTGTTAGCACACATGGGATTGGAGATGGTATGGTCTACCACGGAGAAGGTGCAGGTTATCCAGGAGTGGATGAAGACTGCACAGAGCATGCAGAAGTCTTATGCTAACATGATATCGAGACCTCTTGAGTTCGAGTATAGTGACCATGTCATTCTGTTGGTCTCACCTCGATGTGGTTTTCTGGGACTTTGTAGTGGTGTAAAGTTATCTTTGAGGTTTATCGGAACCTTCCAGGTCCTGAGAAGAGTAGGTGAGGTGGCATACCATCTTTCTCTTCCCCCTCACTTGCACCAGGTGCATGACATTTTCCATGTATCCCAGTAGAGAAGATATGTAAATTATCCTCCACACATCATTGACTGGGGAAAACTGGACATCAATGATGGGGAGATGTATTTGGAGGTTCCAGTATAGATTGAGGATCTAGAGTTGAGAGTCATTCGCGGATGGTCGATACCCCTTGTGTGCGTTCGTTGGAAGCACTGGAACGTCCAGGATTGCACATGGGAGCGAGAGGCTCAAATTCATGCTCAGTACCCATAAATGTTTCCCTAGTTTGTGTTGGGGATTCTAGGGAAGCAATGTAATGAGGCAGGGAGAATGTAATGACTTGGAATTTTACATGTAATTTTTTTAATTATATGGAATTATTACTAATCTGCCAAAATTTACGGTGCATGATTCCAAGGACCGATGTGCCAGGAATAAATTTCTGAACTCATTTTCATGTGCGTTCAGTGAATTCATGGGTAGAATTTTTTTTATATTTGAATCAAGTGCTTTGAATTGAATTCCAAGGACACTGTTGAACTTGCAGCACCAATATTCTCTAAAAGAGACCATAACCTCAACCACAATTGGTAGAGGGAGGGAGTTAGTATTTCTGATTTCTATGGTAGAAGAAAAATAAATAAATAAATTATTATTTTTATTTATTGAATATTATATTTGTAATATTAGTGGTGGGGACCACACAAACACCCCTTTAATTTTATTTAACTATTATTATTCCCTGAATTAATATCCCAACATTAATTAAATTAATGAACATAACATAACTAATATTGGATCTTAACCTCTTTGTTGGGAATCATTGGCAAAGGGAGAACTTGAGGAGGTCCTTTTTAAAGATCATCCTCCAATGAAGATCCTCCCCCAACGTAGAACAAGGAACTGACACCCAACCCCGAATCAGAAGCGTGTGGCGAGAGCAACAAACGCCGGGCATCCGATTGATGCATTGTATTTTGCGTTTGTACCCTAATGATGTGGAGGTCCATTGAGATATTTTTCCTGGGACATCTTGGAAGGTGATGTATTGTTCGAAGGAATAATGTGTGGAAACACATATAATAAATCCTTCTTTGTGCAAGAACCGTATGGTTGGATTTACATGAAGAATCTCCAGATCTAGTGTGGGCCATCTTCATATCTTGGGTGGGTCAGCGCATAGTGATATTGTGTGGGTAAGTGCATACCGATCATGTGTGGGTCATCTCTAGGCCCACTGTGGGTCATTTTCAGATCTGATGTGGGTCATCTTCGATCATGTGTGGGTAAACATCAGAGAATCTTGAGGAAGAAAGATGATCATGCAATATTACTAATCATCTTTAATTTCATACTTATGTTATACCTTTTGTGAGTTGAGACTTTACCTTGTGGTGCACTTTTGTGTGGTGAAACCGTCATGGTATTCTTCTATGTGTAATTACCTTAGTAGCACAAAATTTCATGGTATTCTTCATTGGGGCAATATATTTTTGGTACTTACCTTCTTGGTATTCGTTCCTTCATGGAAAAATTGTTCTTTTGGATAGAGAGTCGGGCCTTGATTTTCCTCATGAATGAGATGGGAATACTTGATAACTTATGTATATGTATGGGAATATACCTCTTTTGGGTTGGCTGATGTTTTCATACTTTGTGGATTATCATTTTTGGATCATGAGAGTCAGTATGGGGTCTCAGGGTATTTACTAAGTATCATTATACTAACCCCAGTAAGGGTTAAGCCAATACCTTGTTGGTTATTGTGAAGACGATGGACAATGCTGATTGAGGTCGAGGATAATAGGACTTGAGGATGCACAGATGTGGACCTTGGACAAGGTTACATCCAGAGATGATCGTTTGAGAGTTGTACCTACCCTTCAGGTAGGTTCCTTGGCGGGTGATGACATGAGCCGTTTTCAGTTTTACCTTTTCTTTTCTGTTGGGATTGTATTCCAACCCCCTTTACATACTGTACACACTCTATTTACATTATAGTTTACATTTTTGTTGTATATTGTTGTGTCATTGGATTGTGTGATTTTTCATGATTAAAGGCAATAACTTCCTGAGTATAGGGGTATGCCTTTCCCATTTTAGCCACTACCCTCTGGCCTTTGGAAGTAGGGTATGTGGTAGACATGACACAAGCCTCGAGGGAAGGGTCATGACAAAATTGTATCAAAGGAGTCGATTCTACCGATGAACTTGGACAGTAATATTCAAATAGGAAATAGTGTTAAGTGTAAAAAGGGTGGTTTTCAGTTTAGGGAATCTAGTGATAGTGCGGCGACCGACGTATCCAAAACACATGACCCTTACATATTATTCTTGACTCAGGGCATGAAAACACTAATTGCGTGTGTGTTTTTAAATGTTTCCTTTTAGATCACATAGTGTCATCTCACCATGTATAAATTAATGACTGCGGTGCAACGTTTTATTTCTAGGATTCCTCCCCGAAGACAACCATCCATGGAACCAGGTAGAGTACGCCATGAAAACCCACCAAGCGATGAGGCTTCGGTTCAGGGCCCCTTTTGGCAGTTGTTCCGTCCAATGTTGTACCAACTGCACCAATACACATAGGGTAGCTGATGCCACCCACCAAAACTGTAGAGGGTGTATACTGATTGAGCGCGTTGCATGGGTTTCAGCACCAGAGGCCCCTGAGGTTTTGGGTAGTGACGGATCCACATGTGGCTAAGGAATGGCTGGAAGATGTGGTTAGAGTTTTTTGAATGGTAGGGACATCAGATGATCTCATTGTGATCTATAGAGAAATAATTCTTCAGGAAGTTGTGGGTAGATGGTGAATCATGATTCTCTATGTTCATGATGAGGTCACTCTAATCTAGGTGGAATTTGAGAGCCTTTTCAGGGCAGTGTTCTTCCTTGTGCCCTTACGCTCTGTCCGTATACAGGAGCTTCACCATATAAAGTAGGGTAGCAGGACCGTGGCTCATTAATCATCAAGGTTGAAAAACCTCTCAAGATACTCCACTTATATGGTGTAAGACTATTTACTCAGGGCCTAGAACTTCGACCAAGTGCTCAGACAAAATATTTGAGATTTAATGATTTCTATCTACATTTCGACGAAGGCAAGGGTGTTTGAGAGAGAAATCTTAGTGGAGAGTTTCCTGACTGAGTAGTCACTGGCAACGAGACCCACAATCAGATGTCATGTAGTAGAGTCATATGCAGCTGTCCATAGACATATGACACAAAGGTCGAAGAGTACCAGTCCTACATGTGGACGACTGACGAATATAGGGTCAGTTGTGTGGGTCTCTAGAGACAGATCATGACAGGCTGTGAGGAGGCGGTGTTACTCATTCGGCAGGTAGGGTAACATGGCTCGCGACTGCCGAACATACCATTAAGATGACCAACATATGATCAGTGGACATCGTGGGCATATTCTAATATTAGATTGAGTTATTATGTAATTTATAGGAATACATGGAAGAGGAGTTGGTTGTGCAGAATGCAGTGTGCGGTGATTTGAGGTTCTTACACTACCACCTCTAGGTGGTCCTCCCCGACCACAATGAGTAGGTGGATATGAACGAGCGCAACTCCAGGAAGCTGAGGCCTACACCCATGGAAATCAACAGATTATGTATTGTATGATCTTTTTCTACTCCACCTTAGATGTAGTATTGATAGACACATGTTCGAGTCACATTTTTATTACCATGGCACTCGTTCGGAGTTTATAGATTCTGGTTGAGCTTTTGGGTCGATCCTTAAGGATATAGACTCCTATGGGTGAGGATTAGATGTTTACACACTGGTGTTAGCAGTGTTAGAAGACACTAGGGGGTGGGAGCTTTGGCTGAGATATTCTAGTAAAGGCGTTGATGCCATATGACATCATATTTGGTATGGATTGGTTGTCTATAGTCAATGCTCAGATCGACTTCATTAAGTGAAATGTTTGTTGTGTCTGTGGGGATGGGACCAAGCGTTCCTTCAATAGCGAGAAGGGAACCTATACAGAACATGATGGATATAACTAGATGAGGGGGCAACCGATCACACATTAGCTATCTAGCCTTACCCTCGAGACAGTTTATTTTGAATGTCCGAGCTATCCTATAGTGGGGGATCTGTATGCTGATCATTTCCCTGATGATGTTCGGGGTCTACATCCTCGAAGATAGGTGGACTTTAATATTTACATGCACCCCATGAAGACACTGATATCTACACCAGCATATCGGATCGGTCCACTGGAGTTTTGAGAACTGTGAGTAAATCTGGAGAAATTATAGAGCGAGGTGTTCATTAGGCCCAGTGTTTCACCTTGGGCAGCCCTGATTTTGTTCGCCAAAAAGGCTGATGGGATTTTGAGACTCTGTGTGGATTATCGAGGCATGAACTGGGTGACCATGAAAAACTTGTACCCATTATCGAGGATTGATGATCATTTTGATCAGTTGATGGGAGCAGAGTGGTTTTTGAAGATAGACCACTGATCAGGATATCACCTGCTCCGGGTACAAGACGAGGATGTGCAGAAGATGGCCATCAGATATCGGTATGACCACTATGAGTTCATTGTTATGAAATTCAGTGTGACCAATGCCCCAACAGTGTTCTTGTGGCTCATAAATAGGATCTTCTAGACATACCTCGATCTAATTGTGGTAGTCATCATCGATGATATCCTGATATACTTATCTATAGAGGAGGGGCATGCCTATCCTATGTAGATAATTCTAAACACACTACGAGAGCACCAACTTTATTGTAAAAACTCGATGTGAAAGTATTAGATACTATAGTATCAATTCATGGGACAGATCATCTCAGAGGATGGGGTTTTGGTGGATCCAGGGATGATTGAGGTTGTGCTTTCTTGGGAGTCACGTAAGAGTGTGACAGAGTTGCGAAATTTCATGGGACTATCTGGTTACTACCGGGTGTTTGTGCCTGGCACTTCCAGAGTTGTGGTACACTTATCAGCATTGAAGAAGAAGGATAAACCCTTCATGTGGTCAGTGAAATGCCATCTGAGTTTCCAGTTTCAAAGGCAGAGACTGACGAGTTCCCTTATCATGAGGTTACAAGAGGAGGGCCTTGGGTATGTTGTCTACTGTGACACATCAGTTACCAATCTTGGATGTTTCCAGATGCAGAACAGACCAATGATCATGTATAGTTATCGAATGTTGAGACAACATGAGAAGAACTACGATAACCATGACATGGAGTCCGCAACAGTTTTCCTCATCTTGAAGATGTGGAGACATTACATTATGGGTGAATATTTTATAGTCTACACTGTTCACAAGAGTCACATGTTTATATTCTCTCAGAAGTACCAGAACATGAGACGTCAAAATTAGCTTGAGTTCCTACTGGACTATGACTTCAATATAGTATATAATTTAGGGAAGGGGAATGTTGAAGAAGATGCACTCAGCTGGATAACTGGTATACAATTTCATAGTGAGGAGATTGAGCAGATAGACGCTTTTTACATATCCTACATTGATCGATATGGAGAATCATATCTCTTTTGTTTGATAGTCACTCCCCCACTCCATTAGCGAGTCAGGGAGGTGCAGCTTGTGGACACTGAATGTGAGGCTCGACATGCTCAGATATCCATAGGACAAGCACCTGATTGATTTCGTGAATATGGGGAGCACCTTTTCCTCTTCAGAAGACATATTATGATACCAGTGGTTCTTAGTGAGGAAGTGTTGAGGGAGATCTATACATACCATCTATTGGTACATCAAAGAGTTTCGAAGATGTTCAAGGACCATCGACCTCAGCACTGGTACTATGGATGAATAACGTAGTGGCAGAGTTTGACTCAAGGTGCTTCATTTTTCAGCAAGTGAATGTAGAGGATCAGGATCCAGCAAACATAGTTCGGCCACCAATGGTGCCAGAGTAGAAGTGGGATAGAATTTTCAAGGACTTTGTGTTACGAAATCCATGCGCGTCCATGGGTCATGATTTTTTTGGGGTGATTGTTCAGCGACTCACCATGTCGGACACTAACTACCTATCAGAGAGAAGATATCAGTAGAGATATTGTTACACCTCTATGTAGAGGATATTGTGTTGCTTCTTGAGGTTCCATCTATGATTGTCTCTGATCGTGATGGATTTTTAAATCCCGCCTCTGGAAGGGGTTGATGGAGGTGTTTAGGACACATCTTAAGTTGAAGAACAATGTTCATCCTTAAATGGATTTTCAAATAGAGATGAACATTTAGACACTTGAGGTCATGTTGAGTGCTTGCATCCTTGATTTCGGTCGTAGCTGGATGGATCACTTACCCTTAGTGAAGCTCGCATAAAATAATGGTCATCAATTCACTATAGGTATGCAAACATTCAAAGCATTGTAAGGATGACCATGCATATTACCTCTATGCTGGACTAACCCAAGGGAGTTAGCACTCATGATATTGGAGATGGTACAAGCTACCATAGAGAAGGTGCAAGACAACCAGGAGTGGATGAAGAATTCATAGAGCAGGCAGAATTCATATGCTGATAGGAGATGGATACCTCTAGAGTTCGAGTATAGTGACCATGTCTTTATAAGGGTCTAACCTCAATGAGGTTTGTCAGGATTTTCTGGGGTAGCATGTTATCATTGAGGTTTATCAGACTCTTCTAGGACCTTAGCAGAGTTGGTGAGGTGGCATACCATCTAGATCTTCCCCCTCAGTTACACTCAGTGCATGATAGTTTCCACATATCCCAGCTGAGAAGATACCCGCATGATCCTCCACACATCATTGACTAGGGAGAACTGGACATCAATGACAGGGAGATGTTTTCAGAGGTTCTTGTATAGATTGAGGATAGATAGGTGGGAGTCATCCGTGGATGGTCGATACCTCTACTGAGTGTTCTTTGGATTCACATGATCCTCTAGGAGAACACATGGGAGCAAGAGGCTCAGATTATTGCTCAGTACCCCACTTGATTACCTAGTTTTTTATGTGTCTTTCATGGACTCATATCCCTAAGTTGGGGAGAAAGTAATTACTTTAATTTCTGATGTAATATTTATAAAATTATATGGAATTATTACGAGTCCGCCAAAATTTATGGCGCACGATTCCGAGGACCGATATGCCCGAAATGAATTTCTGTAAAAAAAATTTCATGTACATTCTATGAACGCCTAAGTGGCACTTTTTTTAATTTTGAAAACAGTTCTCGAAAATGAAATCCAAGGAAACCGTTGAAACCAAATCACAAATATTCGCTAAAGGAGACCTTCACCTCGACCACGTTAGGTAGAGGGCGGTAGTGAGTTTTTCTGATTTCAATGGGATAAGATATATAAAATAGATAACATTTTATTTTTCTTTAAAGAGTCCTCCATTGGGAATCATAGTGGTGTGGACCCCAGGAACTCCCCTTTAATGCAATTTAACAATTAAAAATCCCCCAATAAATGTGACGACATTAATTTAATTGATTAACTTAAATTAATATATATTTTCTCATAAATACTTGTTTGGGAATCATTGACAAAGGGAGAACATTGGAAGAGCCTTTTGAAAGAGAATCCTCTAATAAAGAACCACCTCAACAAAGAATAAGGAACTGACACCCAGTCCCAGATCAGAAGTGTGTGGCAGGAGAGACGAACATCGGCGTCCTCTTCAACCATTTAAACTTCTACCCCACGCCACCTCTAACGAATAAACAAGGTAGTGGTGTTTTTATAGTTGTTCTTCGCTTTTTTTCATTGAATCATTCTTCTTGACTCACTAGATGTCGGTATAACATAGAAGGTGCAGGCGAAACAAACACTTCCTGATCCCCCAACAGATTTTCATTAATCAATGTGTTCTTCGTGGTGGATGGACTAGTTGAGCGGAACTAGTAAACAACGCTGGCGACCGACATGGGCGGTGATCGAGTGGTGGTCATCACACCGGCCAGTGGTAATGGTGCGGCGGCGCAACCACACTGTGAGAGAAGTCAGTGGCCCATCGGCCATGGTTGAGAAAGGGACGAAAGTCATAACGCTCGCCTAAATAGGGGAACCATGGAAGTGGTCATCCATATTGCTAGTATCAGTGGAGATCACGTCCGGTCGACCGTGATGGAGAAGGTGGAGGTACTAGAAAAGTGTAATTTTCCCAGTAGGCTGAGCCACCCCCTTAGCAGGTCAGTCCCATACCTGGTCGGGTCATCCCAAACAAGGATGGTTTGGGTCGGGCCAGATTGTTCGGACCAGACCCAGGCCCATCTGAACATTGATATGTCTTTTTTTCCATATCTTGTGAACCAAGAGTCAATTTGATGAACCATTTGTGGCACTGAGATCCATGCTTCGAGGTAGTCCTTTCAGCAGAATCCACTAATGTGGATATGATGGATGTTCTGAGAGTTGTTAGAGAGGTCCTGAACGTTTTTCCTGAGAAGGTTATGACTCTACCCCCTCGACATTACGTTTATTTTAGGATAGACTTATAACTGGATGTCCATCTCATTTCCATGGGTAATTATCAGATGGATCCTTCTGTGTTGAGGGAGTTACAGATTCTGATTGACAATCTAATGAAGAAGGGTTTTTTCCATCCACATCTTTCACCATTGGGTGCTCTTGTCTTGTTTACAAATATGGAAGATTGTTGTCTCAGGTTGTGCATAGACTACTAGAGACTGAATCAGGTTATGGTCAATAATGGTTACCCTCTCCCAAGGATATATGTTATCATTGACATGATGAGTAGAGCAGGTTGGTTTACTAAGATCGGTCAGGGGTCTTGGTATCACTAGTTATGTGTGAAGGATAGTGATATTCAAAAAACTGCTTTCATGTGCAGGTATGGGCACATTGAGACTTTAGTCACGCCATTCGGTTTTACAAATGCACCTTCTATGTTAATGGGTCTCATGAACTCTATTTTCCGCGTGTTTTGGGACCGGTTTGTTATTGTGTTCATTGATGAAAATTTCATCTACTCCAGATCTGAGGATTAACATTTTAAGCACCTCATGATGGTCTTGGGAATCCTTCGACATCAATGTCTCTGGGAGAAATTTTCCAAGTGTATTTTCATGACACGAGAAGTGACATTACATGGACATGTGGTGTCTCAACATGGGGTAGTGTTTTATCTATTGAAGGATGAAGAATTTGTTTCTTCGGAAGAACCCATAAATGTGACGGAGGATTGTAGTTTTCTAGGTTTCACATTCTATTATTGGAGGATCGTACTTGACTTCTGTTGAGATGCAACTTTATTTACATCATTGACCAGAAGGGACCATGCCATCTTATGGAGTGAGCAGTGTCGGAAATCGTTCATCTATTAGAAGGAATGGTTGGTTGGCACTCCAATTCACAGGTTTCCAGAGGAAGGGTTGTTTTATGAGGTATTTTTTGATGCTTCTAGACGTGTCATGGGGTGTGTTCTGGATCAGTTGTGGGGTGTGATATCATATGGGTGTAGGTAGTTACTTCCTCATGAGTGTAACTATGCCACCCATGACCTAGAGCTTGTTGTGGTAGTGTTCATGTAGAAGATGTGGCATAATTCCCTCATTGGGGAGCACTTTTTTGTATTGACAGATCATAAGAGTATGAGGCATTTATTTACCCATAGGGACCTGAACAGGTGACAACGAAGGTTGGTGGAGTTTCATCAGGACTACAACATTAATATCTCACACAATGATGGTAATGTTAACATTGTGGAAGATGCCTTGAGAATGAAGTCATGAAGACAAGCTATTCAAGAATCTGTTGATGCTTGGAAGGAAATGGAGGAGTTGGTTTCCCTACACCTGGATGACAAAAGTAATGGTGGTAGAGGTTTCTTATTTCAGATGGGAGTATATTCCTCTCTATTGCGGCATGTGGAGGATTATCAGTGGGGAGAAATAGAGATAGATGTGATTCGCGATCGGGATAGCTTTGGAAATGCACTGGAAGGGTGTTCTGAGGATGGTCAGAATCAGATGCATTTCCAAGGTAAGTTGTTTGTCTCAGAGGTGATCTTTAAGGGAGTTCGCCTTGAGTTGAAAACATCACTTGCAGCGGTACACCCTAGTGTTTGAATGATATATCAAGGTCTGGGGGAATAGTTTTGGTGGCCTGGTCTAAAATGATTAGTGGCAGAGTTTGTGGGTAGGTGCCTAGGGTTTCATCCTTGGAAGGATAAGCACCATGTACTGGGTGGTTTTTTAGAGCCTTTAGATTTCCCCGTATGGATATGGGTCGACATATTGATGGATTTCGTCATAGGACAACACATGGTTCAAGGACAAGGTGATGTTATCTGGTTAATGGTAGATTAGTTGGTGAAAATAGCTCCCATCCTAGCGATCAATTAGTCATGTGCGGTGGATTCAATAGCACATAGATATATGGATGATATGGGGCAGTTTCATGGAGTTCTTAGGTCCATAGACTTAGATAGGAACCCACCGTTAACCTCATGAGTCTAGAGGGGATTGCCACATGCTTTTTTCTCCAAACTACGTCTTAGAACTGCTTTCCACCACCAGATAGATGGGCAGATAGAGGGAACCATCCATACATAGGAGGATAAGCTACAATAATGTGTTTTGGACAATGAGGGATCATTGGAAAGGCATTGTCCCTTAGTATATTTTTCCTACAATCATATCTATCACTCTATTGTTGGCATGGAACTGTTTGATGCCTTGTAAGTGAGGCTGTGTTGTTCACCCGTGTGCGGGATTGAGGTAGGAGAGGTTGGTGTTCATGGCCCAAAGGTAGTGCAGAGAACAACAGAGAAGTTTCAACTTGTTTGTGAGTGGATGAAGTCATCCCAAGACCATTATAAGTCATATGATAATCATAGGAGGAGGCCCTTGGAGTTTGAGGTTGGAGGCCATGTGGTCTTGAAGGATTCCCACCGATGTGGGCAGTGAAGGTTTAGCAAGGGGAGAAATCTCTCTCAATGGATCATTGGGCCTTTTGAAATGTGGGGGTGAGTCAGTGAGGCATAATATCAGTAGGCACTTCCACCACAGAAGGAAATGATCCATGATGTTTTCCAATTCTCTCATTTTCATCGATACCTACATGATGACTCCCATGTCATTGAGTGTGGAGAGTTGGATATAGGGGACGATGTTGCATTTATGGAGCGACTAGTGAGGATCAAGGATCGAATGGAGAATGTGCTTCGTGGATGAACCATCCCTTTGTTCTATGTGTTTTGGAGACATGGTGTCCTCGAGCAGAGTACATGGGAGCGAGAAGCTCAAATGTGCGCCCACTACCCAAAGCTGTTTGGATTTTTCATTATGAGCCTTCCTTGTTGCTCTTGTTTTTGTGACCTTCTATGATGTAATGTTGGCCTTGTTGGTTTATGAGATATTTTGATTCCTTACCATGTGAATGTTTAAGAAACGTCCAGATATGTTTATGAAAAGTCCTGATATGTGGGACCTTCCCTGGTCAACCACACCAGTTGAGTGTGTTGTGTCGGGTGGGCTGAGCCGCACCCATAGTGGGTCAGACCTAGACCAGGTCGGGTCAACCACAACCGGGTCGGTTCCATAGGGAAAGCTGGGTCAGACCAAACCCAAGCCTATCTAGAACTAGATACCCATTTCTGGCCATATCATGTGAACTTGGCGTCTGTTTGAAGAACCATCTATGACACCGAGATCCATATATCGAGGATGTACATTCAGCAGAATCAGTGGATGTGGAGATGATGGATGTTCTGAGAGTTGTTATAGAGATCATGGACATTTTTCCTAAGAATGTTGTGACTCAACCCCGTCATTGTGACGTTGAGTTTGGGATAATCATACAACACGATGCTCATACGATTTCAATGGATCCTCACCTGATGGTGCCTTCTGACTTGCAAGATTTTCATATTCATATTTACGATCTGATGTAGAGGGTTTGTGTATGACCTAGCGTGTCACCATGGGGTGCTCCGGTCATGATCAAAAAGAAGGAAGATGGTGGTCTTAGGCTATGCATAAACTACCAGAGACTGTATAAGGTAACGGTCAAGAACCGTTACCCTGTCCTGAGGATAGATGATCTATTTGATCAACTTAGGGGAGAGGGTTGGTTATCTATGATTGATTTACAGTCTTGGTATCACCAGCTAAGGGTGAAGGAAATGATATTCCATAGACTGTTTTAGGTGAAGGTATGGGCACTTTGAGTTTGTTTTCATGTTGTTCGGTGAAATGAACACACTTTTTGTGTTCATGGGGCTCATGAACTCTGTTTTCTGCGAGTTTCGGGACCAGTTCATCATTTTGTTCATCGATGACATTTTTATCTACTCCAAATCAGAGGATGAACATATTAATCACCTAAAGATGTTCTTGGAAATCCTTCATCATCACCATATCTATGGGAAATTTTCTATGTGTATATTCATAACAAGAGAAGTTCATTTCCTTTGACACATGGTGTCTCAACAATGGGCAGAGGATGATCCGTCAAAGGTTGAGGAAGTTATTTCTAGGTAAGAACCCAAGAATGTGATGGAGGTTTGCAGTTTTCTAGGTTTGGTAGGGTCCTATCAGAGGTTCATACCCGACATCTCTAGATTTGCAACTCCTTTGACTGCCTTGACCCGAAAGGACCCGGCATTCGTATGGAGTGATCAGTATTGGTCAATGTTTAACTATTTGAAGGAATGGTTGGTTTGGGCTCTAGTTCTCAGGTTTCTAAAGGACGGGTTATTGTATGAGGTATTTTATGATTCTTCTGGAATTAGAATGGGGTGTGTTCTTATGTGGTAGTGGGGAGTAACAACTTAGGTGACTAGTCATTTACATACTCATTGGAATAACTATGCCACCAATGACCTAGTTCTTGCAGCGGTAGTGTTCATGTTGATGTTATGGCGATATTACCTCCCCAGGGGGCACATTTTGTTATTCACGGATCATAATCGTTTGTGGAATTACATTACACATAAGGACCTGAACATGTGACAAATAAGGTGGTTGGAATTTCTTCAAGACTACAACATCGAGATCTCTTACACTGATGGTAAGGGGATCACTGTGGTCTTGAGCAAGACATCATGAAGAGAAGTTAGTCGAGAAAATGTGGATGCATAGATGGTAATAGAGCAGTGGGATGATCTACACCTGGATGCAAGGGTGAATGGTGGGAGATGTTTCCTATTTCAGATGACAGTGGAATCCTCTATGTTGTGGAAGGTGGAGGAATTTCAGATGAGCCTCAACCCAGTATGTGAGGACTCCTAATGTGCATCCAGGTGACCTAGGATCAAATCCTGATAGAGGGAAATTTCATTGGTACTGTAACAGGTACTATAACATGAACTGTAGTAGGAACTGTGCAGTAGTGTAGCAGGGACTGTGGAGGGAATTGGAGCAGGCACATTTGGCACTGTAGCAGGTTGAAATATTCCCCCATTTGGTTTTTCTAGCCACAGATTTTGTTCCAGATTCCATTAAGTCCTTCGGGACTCCCTGACCTTCAATTCAGAAAGGTCTACAGGCTACTTCAAGTCCTTCGGGCCACCATATGTGAAGATGTAAACTAGACAACCTACAAGGGACATGATTCACAAGGAGGATGAGTAAGGAGCTTTCACCATTTCCAAAAATAAAAGAATTTCTAGAATGATAGGGTTTGGAACCATCCATCGGGACAAGCCTATGCACTGATGAGAAAGAAAAGACGATCTTCCTTGCGAAGGTGGTGAGATGATTTGACAATGATGATCTTGGGGAGGGGTAGTTCCAATTAGTTATTCTAGGTTGTATGTATTTTGTTGATACTTACGGGTAATGAATTATTCAATAGCCTATGAGCCATGTAATACATATTCCTGAGGGCCATGTAAGGGTTCCACCTCACCACTAGAAACGTGGATTATAAAAAATCAATAAAAATGAAGGCCTTCGGGAAATTTCATGAGGCAGATGGAGGAGTCTCAGTGGGGAGACTTATAGAGCGATGTGATGTGTGATCATGTTTACCAAGGAAATGATCTAGAATGGTGGTATGAAGGATGGTCATAATTTGATGCTTTTCTGAGGGAAGTTGTTTTTCCCCGAGGCGATGTGTGATGAAGTTCTCTCTGAGTTACATTACTCACTCATAGTGGTACACACAAGAGTTTCTAAGATGTACCGAGGCCTGAGGGAATGGTTTTGGTTTCCTAGTGTTAAACGGGCAGTGGTTGAGTTCGTGGCATGGTGTCTGGTGTTTCAGTAGGTGAATGATGAACACCAAGTACTAGGAGTTTTTTTGAATCCTTTAGATTTCCCTGTGTGGAAGTGGTTTGACATCTCAATGGATTTCATCATATGACTACGCAGGGTTCACAGAGCCTGTGACGCTATCTAGGTAGTGGTAGACCGTTTGATGAAATCCAATCACTTACTAGAAATATAGGAGTCATGTGTGGTGGATTACATAGCATAGAGATACATTGATGAGGTGGTGCAATTTCATGGAGTTCCAAGTTCCATATACTTATATAGGGATGAAAGGTTGACCTTATTAGTATGGAGGGGTTGCAGCATGTTTTGGCACCCAGCTACGTATTAACACTGATTTCCACCCCCAAACAGATGGGCAGATAGAGAGAACCATCCATACATTAAAGGATATGCTACAGGTATGTGTTTATGACTTCGAGGGACCATGATAATGACATTTTCCCTTATTATAGTTTTCATAAAAAAAATTTATCACTCCACTATTGGCATGGAACCATTTTAAGGCATGTACGGGAGGTTGTGTCGTTCTCCCTTATGCTGGATTGGGGTTGGAGAGGAATGTGGTCTTGGCCCAGAGATAGAACATAGAAAAACAGTGAATGTTCAGGATGTTCGTGAGAGGATAAAGGAAGCATAAGACCTGTAGAAGTCGTATGGTGATCGTATGTGGGGCCCTTGTATTTCATGGTTTCAGACCATGTGTTCATGAATGCTTCCCCATGACGTGGACGGTGATGGTTCAACAAGGGATAATGATCTATCCTATGTTCATCAGTCTTTTCCAACTGTTGGTGTGAGTCTTTGAGGTGGCATATCAGCTGGTATTTCTACCTAAGATGGAAAGGATCAATGATGTTTTCCATGTATCTCATCTTCGTCGATACCTAAAAAATAACTATCATTTCATTGATAGGGGAGAGTTGGATATAGGATACAATGATACATTCATGGAGTGACTAGTGAGGATCGAGGAACGAATATTGAAAGTTCTTTATGGATGAACGATTCCTTTGGTTCGTGTGTTGTTGAGGCATGATGGCCTTGAAGAGAGTACTAGGGAGCGAGAAGCTCAAATGCACACCCTGTAACAAAAGATGTTTTGATTTTCCATTCTGATCCTTCCTTGTTGCTGTTGTTTTTGTTACCTACTGTGTTTTAATGCTGACAATGTTGAATTATGTTATTTTTTGTTTCATTACCAGGTGAATTTTAATAAAATGTATTGTATGTGCGGAATGGAGGACCGTATCCATAATCAAGATTCATTAATATGGATGTGATTAAACTCGTGTAGGAGAATCAGTGCCACCCATAAAAGATAGTAGCATGACGTGGATGAAATAACTCTCTGATACGTGTGTCAAGAAAATATGATCCTTGCAATTTTATGGCAGTTTGGAGTGGTTTTTCTCAGAGAGGTATCTTTTCCATGGGTTTTTTGGGTTGATCTTGTATTCTCGAGGGTGAGAAATGTTTTTGTGAGGTATTTGAAATAATGTCCCAAACCCTCCTAGACCATTACCTTGCCAAATTCTAAGGGCTGGGGTGTCCATGACTCATCGATCACTCCCACCCATTTGTTTCACAAATCGGTTTCACCATATTAGTTTCACATAATGGTTTCGCCCAATCGGTTTCACAGATCGGTTTCACCAAATCGGTTTCATAGATTCGTTTCACAGCAAAGTTTCATCAAATTGGTTTCACAGATCTATTTCACGTAATCAATTTCACAGATCATTTTCATCAAATAAGTATCACATATCAGTTTCATCAAATCATCTTCCCTGATTAGTTTCACTATATCGGTTTCACATATCGGGTTCACAAAATTAGTTTCACAGATCAGGTTCACCAAATCGGTTTCACAAATCGGTTTCACCAAATCGGTTTCACAAGATCAACTACACCCAATCATCTCCACAGATCTGTTTCACCTATGAGTCTCATCAATTGGCCAGAGAGGAGTTTTGGGATTTCATTCCCCATTTTTTATGTAATGCCACTTTTATGTCTTTTAGTCATTTTAATGTGGTTCAAAGCCTTTGTTAACACCATAAATAATGATTTACATCCCCTATGAGTGGGGATACACTCAACGGACCGATTGTCCTCTCTTTATATGAAATCCTTTCACGCACAAATATTTTGGCCACCCTCCAAGGATAATTATTTAAATAATCATTAATTCCATCACATGTAACTGTCTAACAGTGTGGTGAACCCACTATCTATCTTTAATGTCGTTCAAGATTTTCATATCTGGTAACTCCCTGATCTTTCCCTTTTATAGCACTAGAATTATTCCTTACTGATTCATGGATGGTTTATTTGATTCCTTGGTGTGTTTGGATTCCCCTTTCTTGAGGCTAGTTGTGCACCTGTTCCAAATCCCTTCTTGCTTATTCTTGGAGTACTCAGAGTTCCTCCCCTACAAGTCGTGCATCCCCAGTTGTTGGCACTAGGATAAAAACATCAATCATTGATCATCCAAGAAGGGTTCATTGTCACTCTTTACTATGTATCATTTTTGGTGTGTATGAAAATGATACAGATAGGGATGGATGAAACCAAACCATAATGATGATAATTTATGTATTTAAAGGAATGATAGGGTGCATTTGATAATTCTGTTGTACTCCTTTATTTCATCCAATATGTTCTGAATTGAGTGGGATTATGTCCACTAAATATCGTGGTCGTTGAGGATCCTTTCTAGGAAATATTTACCCTCTATTTTCTAGATAATTATGTGACTGAATGGATGTAACATGGAATCTATTATGTCACGTAAGATCAGTTGATTAAATGGATTCCCAGTGAATAAGAATCCTTGTGTGATCCCCCTGGTTAACCAAATGAAAACAAATGGAACTAAATGAATGGAATATTCAAAATTCGAAAACTCATTTGAACTGTTCTTATGATGTTGACAGTTGATGCTGTTGAGGTCACAAGAATGTGGATGTGATCCAATTTAGTTGTGATGTTCATGGGATTTTTTTGGTTCAAGTACATTGCGGGATCTCACAGATCCCTTTTGTTTTTTTGACATTACAACAGAACCAGGTGGTAATGCATAAATTACTTCTTGGATGTTTTTCATTTCTTGGCATGTGGCTATGACTGTTAGTTTATGAGTACTAAAGAATATATCTATACTGAGTAACAAGAATATGAAAACACAAAAGATATAAATGGGGATTTGTTTTACATGAATGAGTTGTGACATGTTTGTTGCAGGGGTGCTTCTTATGAATGAATAGTAACAGGGATGTTTCTATATGTGATGGTTTTGGAACCCCTATGATGGTATGAGTGCTTGGTACCTATATGTATACATTAGTTTTTATGTCTCTTATTCCCCCCCAACAAGTTGATCACTTTGAGATGAACACCCCCATTTCATGGGGGAAGTTGTTTCTTCCAACACTCCTATGAGTGGCAGGTTATTAGCGACTTATATGCTCCCTTTCCTGAGTAGCCCATGAATATTCAGGTAGGTTGTGATGGCCAGAGGTCCTTTATATCCCTAAAATCTTCATACATGGTACTTTTTGGTAGTTGGGTGAGGTGTGTGCGAGAAGGTGGTTTCCCATGTATCATCGGGATGAGGCCCTGGTGTCTTCAGGCATATCGGTAGTTGTTCAGGCCCAGGTGTATGCGGGCGTGGTTACATTTTGTGGTTGTGGCCTAGCTGTCTACAGGCAGTATGTGTGGTAGTGGTATCCCAGGTGTATGTTGGTGGGGTATGGAAGTGGGGCTGTGGTGATTATGGCTGGGGGGATTAGCGATTAGGATGTCTTCAATAACTAGTGGAAAAGTGGAATGGGGTACCGAAGTATCGATGTTTTTTATAATTAAATTACATGACTTGAATTATTTGGCGAGTGTGGCTTGGTGAGGATTGGGTGGATAGTTTCATTGTTAGGTGCTTTGGTTATCAAATGTTTCACAGAACAGTAGTATGCCTCCCCACATTTGCACGAGATCTTTTGTCTTTCACAAATTAGTATACTTATATACTCACCATAAATATATAAAAATAATTTCATGTTTCCATGAGGACATCATGGACTGTGTCTGACCCTACTATTTTGGACTTGGTGGTAGTTTTTTTTTGCTATTTTTCATTTCTTTGGTACATTCCTTTGGGTGTTGCGTGTAATTTTTTGAACTTAAACTTTGAACATGCACATGGGAATGGTTAGTTTTGGCATTACCTCTATCCATTTTTTTGGTGTTGTTTGGGATTTACTATCTTTTCTCTAGAACTTAATATATATAAATGGTAATACCTTCCATTTTGTGTGTGATTTTATACCGTTGGTTCTAGTCACCACTCCAGGACCAATTGAAGGTGGGTTTATGGGGTCATTATCTCTTATAAAACATTAGGAAGGAAGGGTCTGTAAATCCATGGTCCCTTCCGACATCTTGGTGAAGGCGGGCCATGATATGGTGTCACGTTTTTTGTAATTACCTTCGTGGTATTATTCTATTTGGTGTTACATTTATGGTACTTACCTTCGTTGTATTCATTCCTTCCTGTAACAATTGTGCTTTTGTCAAGATATTTGGAATTCGAGTTTCCTCATGAATGAGAATGGTATACTTGATAACTTATGTATATGTATGGTAATATACCTATGTGGGGTTGACTAGTGTTTTCATGCTTTTTAGTTTAGCCTTTCTGGATTTTGAGAGACTTAGATTAGTTTTTTGCAGATGATGGACAATGATGATCTAGGTCGAGGGTACCAGGACTTGAGGCAGAACAGAGGTGGACCATGGATGAGGCATACCAAATTGATGATTATTTGAGAGTTGTACCTACACTTCAGGTAGGATCTTTGGCGGGTGTTCAAAGGAGCTGTTTTTAGTTTTACATGTACATTCCAATTGGGCTTGTATTTTGACCCCCAATTATTTATTTAGACACCCTTTTTTACTTTATAGTTTACATTGTGATTATATATTTTTGTGTTCCTAGATTATGTGAGTTTGCAGGTTTAAAGGCAATGCCTTTCCTATTTTAGGAATATGAATTTCTGGCACTAGTCACCAGCCCCTGGCCTATGTATGGCCAGCTTGTGGTTGTCATGGCACATGCCTTGGGTGATTCATCGTGACATGATTGGTGCATGCAATTTTTTTGGACCTACAATTAGAAAATGGTTACTATTATATCATAAATGATCATTTATTTCAGGAATTTTGTTGTTTTTATTCATATGAATAAGGTAATTGACTGTTATTCACATAATTTTAATGTATTCGGAAATATCATCCTAAAAATGTCAATGAAATAGAATATATTGTGTTTTCTTTATAATTTTCCAAACCCCATGTATATGGTGGTAGGTATGAAGTAAAAATTAGTATAAAATTATTAATTATATATTCAATGAAAAATATTTTAATATTCCATAGGGGAGATGGATGATATTTAGATATAATTATGAATACATATTTCATTAAAATATATGAAAGGAAAAAAATCAATTATTTGAAACATAAAGATTATGCCTTATTAACTATGATAGGATTTGAACATTATCCAATAGTTAATGATTCAATGTCATTCAGATTTAAAAATATTAAATATGGGAATCACAATATTTTGATTTAGAGAAAAAAGTAATCATCATTTATGGATAGGCTTACAAAGGTTTATAAGGAATACTATGAGTTATAGTAAAAGGTATAATATGTTAAGAAATCAATGAATTTAGAATTTAATTTTGAAAAAAATGTATTTTTAGATTAAAAATATTGGATTGTGTTTCTTGTTACCCATAATTTAAGAATTAACTATTAATTATGTCACAAATATTACATTTTTTCAACATTCTTGAACTTAGAACTATAGAGCCCTTCATGAATATCATTTATGGAATTTAATGAAAATAAAGATTGGATATTTTCAGGGGAATGGTTTGATTTTTCTATAAGATAATGTCAATTGAAAATGACTAATGGTGGGGAATTAGCCATTTCAAATTCATTAATAGAGATTGGGGAATACATCAATGAATATTGTTTTGGGATTAACAATGAAATATCTTGGTAATATTCATATTTTTGTAATAAATGATTGGTTAACAATGTCATATAATTTTCATGCTGTTCATGGAATTTTTACTTTTTATTATCATTCATGAAATTATAATTATGAAATAATAATATTCCATGGAGTCTAAATTAATATTGTATCTTATCGTGATAACTGATTCACCCTGAATTTGGTAAATGGAGTACAAAAATCTATGTGTATAGAATTTCATTTCATTTAATATTTCTAGCCTCATAATAATGGAAATTCAATCCAAACAATGCTGACACTGCATCATATTCTTCTAGATTTAGGAATTGTTTATTATGGAATTGGTGATCAGTATCTAATTTTTTTGATTTTCCTTATACTATATGTTTTCCTTTTATTGCAGAGATTTCACAATTTGTGACATTATATGGGAAGCAATTTCATACTCCAACATTTTTGGCTAAATTCTAGGTACATATTTTTTTGATACAAAAATTGGCTGAATAATTATTTCATAATTTTATGACTATTATGATATACATTGGAATTGGTCTAAGATGAATGAAACATCATTTATTGAAATGTGGAAAGAAAATTATTTTGACGGAAGTTATAATAGAATTCTTAAAGTATCTACATGGAAAACTTATATGTGTTTTTGTGAAAATGTAATATATGTCCACATTCATTGGATCATATAAAATTCAGATGACCTTATAATTTTTTGACTACTGAGTGGAATTTCCTCTAGGTTTATTGTAGTTACTTGATGTATTTCATGTTTCGATGGTGTGAAAATATGCTCTTAATGCATAGCTTGTTTTGAGGCATGATGTATTTCTGTTGGATGAAATAATTTCTTATAAGGAATATACATTATAAATCATTATAATAATGACAAAGCAATAAAGAATAATAAAATTCAAGAGGTTATGTTTTTGGTGAAAATACATATAATTAATGATTCAACTGGATAATCTGAACGTTCTATGACAAATTGAATTTACCACTTGTCTAATTACTAAATAATATTTGGGGGAAACAATATTCAAAAGTGGTGAGAAATATACATCCTTCTAAATTATAAAATTGAATTTAATTATAATCATTATTATTGATTAATTTTACATTATAATGTCATATTAATTACAAATTTTTTTTAAATATTTTATAGTTAGATGAAAAAATCACTATTCATATGAAATTTGGATTTAGTCATTGTGAGGTTTAATTTAAAAACTTGATTTTATAATTTTAGAAATTGAATTTCAGAAAAATAATTTCATTTATGGATTTAATTTTCCAATGTTATATTAAGATGATATTTATTTATATTTTAAAAATCATTTTCATTTTCAATGAATAGTTAAAAGTTATAATATTAATGGATAATTGTATCTTGTTTTCAAGTATAAAAAATTAAAAATATATATCATATATGTTTTAAAAATTATTTATATTATTTATCATTTTTTAATATATAATTATATTTTTTTGAAGGGATTTTATAATTTAATTTTGAGAAAAATCAGTTGTTACACTTAATAATCATTTTTTTTGAAAACCACACATTTTAA
Source organism: Viscum album (assembly GCA_963277665.1). NCBI lineage: Eukaryota > Viridiplantae > Streptophyta > Magnoliopsida > Santalales > Viscaceae > Viscum > Viscum album. The sequence goes on along the minus strand of OY728162.1, from coordinate 592,341,259 downwards.
CAAATTTGACCATATTTAAAGTAAATTACATTATGGTTTTTAGATGTTTTTAATTGAAAATGGATTAATTATATTGAAAATATATTACTAATATGGTAAATATGACCCTTTTATGTTTGGTCAATTTAAACTATATCTATATTAAATTTCTTTAACATAGTAAAATGTAAATCAGTTAATTAAAATAAAAATTAATGGGATGCATAAATGAAAATAAACCATTCAATTTCCTAAATAGTATTTGATTGTTATAAATCATACATATCCATCCGAAGGTATAATATAAGGAATAATCTTAATATGGAAATTATTATGACCATTATCATAAGTTGTATAATGTACTGTGAAAAATATCTTACACTTGTTGTCAATAACTACACTAAATTAGACATGTTAATAATCATATGATATGTTAAAAAAAATTTTATTTTTAAAATATAAATGATTTATCATAATAATAACAAAAAATTCAAAAATTTCTAATAGTGGAATAATTACCTTAAATGGTAAGACAATACAGACACTATATTTATTTATTAATGGGAAAATCATCACTATGATATTAAAAATATATACAGGTATTATAATTTTGATTATTAATGTGGTTGATGAATTTATTAATTTAACATAACATTGTTTGGATTTATTAAAAAAATTATTTTTATTTTTATTGTTTTCATGGTATTATTTAATGCAATGTAATGATAATTTCTATAATTTTGTTACAGTTATATTTTATAAGAAATAACATTATATTTAATTGATATAAAATTCATAAAACTATTATATTTGGAAAACTAAATATCATATTATTGAAAATATCAACAATGGTATTATTATAGGGTATTTGATAATATATTGTCACTATCCTTACCCTAAAATTGCACAAATCCTTGTTATTATGGTTTGTGTTATAATGGATAACATGCCGTTAAAACCAAAATATATGGGAATATTACATGTTTAATAATAGTGGCATAGATTTTTTATTGCAGAAAAGGTTTAAATAATATTACTAGGTAGTATAATGTTAGTATAATACTTATAAAATACTTTACTTTTTTATTTTGAATTTATACTGAATCTGATGATTATCATGTTTCTCAATCTTTATAATATCTATTAAAATATATTTTCTACAGAGTAATCGATGAAACTAATTTGGGATGGAAATATGAGGAAAATATCCATCTAAATCATCATCATTTAATTTTTGAAATTGTATATGAGTTATTTTTTTATTAATGTATCTATTTAGACAAGCTATAAATATTACAAGTACCTATTTTAGATGGAATATAGATCTACCTAAAAATAACATAACTATCGTATTGAATTTTATTAGGTATCACCACTTTGAAACATTGAATATATTATCTTTTTGTAGTTGAAATATGGATTAAATACAATGAATTGTGTTTCTCATTCTTGTGATATTATAATCATTAAAATGTATGACTTTTGATTTAAAATTTTCATGGTGAATCAGACCAATGGCGTTTTATGTACATGAATATTATGGATATAGAGGATATTTTATGGTTTTGAATGGGATTTATTGCATAATATTTTACATGAGTTATATTTTCTTAAGGTAGTTCTATATTGGTTGAATTATTAATTTGTGTAATTAAATTAGGAATAGTAAGATTCAGTGGCCACATACAAAGATTATTTTACCTATTTGGAGTTTTACACACACAATATTATACATGATATTTTTAGTAAAATTAACATTTTTACTCATGATTGAAGGCATGATAACAATGTTAATTTTCATTCAGTGATATTGATTGTTATTATAAAAATGATTGATGTACCGGGAAGGTCGAAATGGTGTTCTCCAAGGATCACATATTTCATAAAAATAAGTAGATGAAAAGATCTATACCTAAGGTAATGGTTAGGAATCAAAAAAATATAATGGTATGGAAGCCATGTTTTATGATTATGATATATGATTTATTTATGAAATTAGATTTTCCTTATAATATTTTAATAATGTATCTAATATGGTCAGTTTGGGAAAATTTGTTGTCAATTTAGTGAAAAATATATTGGTACTGGTAAGAATAATTTGGATTATATGATCATACCTTTTTAAAATGGGATTCAATGTCTCAATATGAAAATTTATGGCTGATGAAAGGAATAGATGAAGGGAATCAAAATTAGTACAGGAATAATGGTTTATTGTAATCCTTTAAAACATGTACAACATGATTTGGCCATCAAACGATGTGGAATCAGGTAAATTTATTATTTATTAAATAAATATTAATGTATTTATTAGTTCAGGGTCACCATGTTCAATCATTTTCAAAAAATTTACTACTAAAATAGAAAATACAATAAATTAAATGAAGAAAAAAATGTTGTAAAAACAAATGGTGGTGTTTTAATGAAATGTTAATTTATGAGAATATTATTTTTTTCTATGGGAATAATTTTGATAAAATGTTGTTTTCTTTACCCCAAGAGTGTTTTATGTTAGTATGGTTTTGTATTAGGTCTCCATTTATTATACTATGATATTCTATAGAGCTAATGAATTGTTTTTTATAAAAGTGTTTTATTTTTTATAAAATAATGAATTCATAAATTGGATAACATAAAATTATTTTATCAACCTATAAATGGATTTAAATGAATTTAATTTTAAATTTTTTATTGAAAATGAGTAATCTATTCAGATAAATATTGAGTTAGTAGTTAAATATAACATCAATGTTTTCCTAATGAGTTTTATAATGTTTGAAATATTGATGATAGTGATTTTAATATTTTATTAATATATGATGGAAATTAAATAACAACACACCATTATTACATATAACATTATGAATTGAATATCTAGCATTATTATATGATAGATAAATGTTTCATTTATCCTAGAACTTCACTATTGTGTAATAATTTTTTTATAAATTAATATGGTTCCATGATGGTTTCCATTTATTATAGTTCTTTTAAAGAAAATATTATTATGAATATTCATGTTTTACTCATATCAAGGGTTTATTTGGTCCATTATTGGGAGCTCATTATTTTTCAAATGTCGAGTTATGGTTTGGGTACCGTGATCTAAATGTAAAAGAAAATGACTTTATAAAAACTACATTTCCAAAAATATATATTGTAATTATGAGTTTTTGGTTATTACCATTAGGATGATAAATAGGTTTTTTGTAGTTATGGTTCTTATGAAATGTGTTTTCCAAGAATATTTTGTTATGTTTTAGGTTGTTTATATTGATGATAATTTTTTTTTCAAAAAATATATTAATATTATTAAAAAATATGTGTATTATTCTAAAAAAGTTATTGGAGATGTGGATATTTGGAAAATTTATAATATTTTATTCTTGGTTGAAACATATTTCACTCCCTGGAAATAAAATAAATAAATATATAATTACAATATTTCATAACCAATAAAAAGTAGTTAGTAAATGGAGAAAATATAAAAATTTCATATATATTAATTTTTTATTGAGTTTTCTATTTTGAAACTATTTTTTACATGTGTTCATGGATATCAATCATACTAACAATGATAACATGAAAATGATTTTTTCTCATTTAGATAACAGAATTTGATGAATGTTTATAGGAAGTATAGGTTGATTAGTGAATTCTATTATTTTGGCCCTCATATTAAAAAATGTTGTCTATTCTATCATAAATGATGATTTATTGATTGAATATGTTTATTTTTATTCATAATGATGAGTTATTTGATTATTATTCACATAAATTAAATGTATTTTTTTTTATTTTATCCATAAAATGACCATGAACTATAATCAATTATTTTTTCATAATAAATTTTGGGACACCATTTATATGGTGCTAGGTGTGAAGTATAAAATCTGGATTAAATGATTAATTATATATTCAATGAAAAATATTATAACATTAGATATGGGAGAATGATGAAATTAAAATATAATTATGACTACACATTTCATTTAAGTATACTAAATGAAGAAAATATAAATTATTTGAATCAAAATGTAAATTCTTTATTAACTATGATATGTTTAGAACAAGATCCATTGGTTAATTATTCAATGTCATTCAGATTGAAGATTACTTATGATGGGGATCCCCCTATTTAGATTCATATGTCAGTGTAATCATATTTTTTTGATATAATTACACAGGCTCAGTAGAAGGAATATGAGTTACTTTAAAAGGTATATTTTGTTATGAAATATATTATATAAGAATTTAATTTTGAAAAAGAATTAATATTTTGATTTAAAAAATGTGATTATGTTTAATATGACCCCCAGTTGGAGAATGCACAATTAATTACGGCCCATAGTTTTTCATTTTTTCAACATGGTAGAAAGTAAATATAAACCAACCTACATGAAAACTATTTATGGAAAGGAATGAAAAAAGTTATTCGATATTTTCTTGTCAAAGGTTTCAATTTTCTATTAGATAATGTCAATTGAAAATTATTAGAGTTTATTATTTATCCATTTCAAATTCATTAATAGATATGGGATAATAAATCAATGTATTTTTTTGGAATACCAAATACATCCCAGGATAATATTATTATTTTTGTAATTAATGATTTATTAACAAATTCATTTCAGTTTCATATGATTCATGAAATGTTTTTATTTTAACATCATCCATGATATTATGATAACGAAATTATAAGATTACATGGTGTATAACATTCTATGGTATATTATCCTATTCCCTGATTCACCCTAAATTTATTAATTGGACTACATAAGTCCATGAGTACTAAATTGAATTTCATTTCAGAATTTTACCCACAGACTAATGTAATGTTAAAACAAACAATACAGACAATGAATGATATTCATAGATATTTATGAAATTTTTATTGTGTTATTTGTGATCAGTATCAGTATTTTTTGAATTTTACTTATAATAACAGTTTTCCATCTTGTTCATAGATGAAACCATTTGTAAAATTATATGGGATGTGACTTCATGCTCCAAATTATTTGGATAAATTCTTTGTACATGATTTTTTGGGATGAAAATTATTTGAATACTTGGTTGATAATGTTAAAATGATTATGATGGACATTAGAATGGGTCAAATATGATATTTACATTAGGTGGATAACTAGAGTATAGAACATTGTTTATAGGTTGGTGATAAAAACATACTAAAACTATCTCTATTGAAAACTAATTTTCGTTTTAGTGAAAAGGTAATATCTACCCTCTGTTCACTGGATCATATAAAATTATGATTATCATATGATTTTCCCACAATATACTAGCCTTTACCTTTATTTTATCACATTTACATTACGTATTTTATGTTTTATTGATATGAAAATATGTTCCAGATGCATAACATGCTTTATTGAATGTGGTATTTCAGTTGGATGAAAACATTTATTGTGAGTAATATACATTAATAACGTATGTATGTAAAGAGAAATTATTAATGATTAATATAATTATAGAAATTATGGTTTTGGTGAATAAACATATACTGAATGGTGAAAAAGGGGAATCTGAAAATTCTATGACATAAATTTGTTACCACATGTCAAATAATTGACTAAATTTTCTAGGAAACAATACTGAAAAGGTGACAAAATTTTACAACATTTTTAATAATATTATAAATTATTTTAATGATAATTATAAATAATTAATTTTACATTATAATGTCATATTAACTCTAAAAATATAATATTACTGTGTTATGAGGGAAATTCACTATTCAAATGAAATTGTGAATAAGTCATTATAAAGATGTTTTTAAAATCAAGATTTTATAAATATTTTATTTGAATATCAGAAAAATAATTTTGTGTATGGATTAAATTTTTTAATTTTTACTTAATATAATATATATTTTATTATTTAAAACATTTTACTTATTAATGAAATGGGAAATGTATTAATTTTAATGGAAATTAGTATCTAGTTTTCAAGTAATAAAAAATTAATAATATCTTGTATATATTTTTTAAAGTTTATTTATATAATTCTTATTATTTTAATATAAATATATTTTATGGAATTTATTTTATAATTTAATTCCAAATAAAAACCTTTGTTACACTTAAAAGTCATTTTTCTGAAAACCACACGGTTCATCAAATTTGACCATTTTTATTTGAAATTAAATGATGGTTATTATGTATTTTTATTTAAAAAAATTTATTCAATATTTAGAAATTATTTTCCTAATTTGGTAAATATGACCCATTTATGTTCGGTCAATTTCAACTATAAGTGTAGTAAATTTTGTTACCATAGTAAAATGTAAATCAGTTAATTAAAATAAAAAATAATGTTATAAGGACATGAAATTAACCCAATAAATTTTCTATATCTCATTAAATGATTATAAATAATGCATATCCATCCCAATGTATAATATAAAATTTTTTCATAAATTGGAAATTATTATATCCTTTATCAGAAGTTGTATAATTTAAAGTTAACAATATCACAAACTTGTTTTCAATTAATATAATTAATTTACCATTTTTATAAACAAATGAATTTTTGAACTATATATAGTAATTTTAAATATAAATGATTTATCATAATCATGAAAATAAATTTTTTAATTTCTATTGGTGAAATAATTACCTTAAATTTCAATACAATGGTGACGCTATAAGATTTCTATTAATAAAAAAAATCATCTCTTTGATATTAAAAATGTTAATGTTATTATAATTTAGATAATTAATGGGGTTTATTAATTCTTTAATTTAACATTACATTTTTTTGGAATTATTAAAAGTATTTCATTTTATTATACTTGTTTTCATGATATAATTAAAACAAATGTAATTATAATTTAAATAATTTGATGGTAGTAATATTTTATAAAAAATAATATTATATATAATTGATATAAAATTTATTTAACTATTATATTTGGAATACTAAATATGATATTATTTATAATATCAACCATGGTATTATTATAATATATTTGAAAATATATAGTTACCATCCTTACCGAAAATTGTAAAAATCCTTTTTTAAGGTTTGTGTTATAACGGAAAATGAGCTATTAAAATCAAAATATATGGAAATATGAAATGTTTAATTTTATTTCTATAGTTTTAGTATTGTTTAAAATGTTTAAATAATATTACTGGGTCGTATAATGTTAGTATAATACTTATAAAGTATTTTAAGTTTTTTAATCTAATTTTTATAGAATTTGATGATTATCATGTTTCTTAATCTAAACAATATATATTAAAATTTGTTTTCTACAGAGGAATTAGAGAAACTAGTTTTGGAAGGTAATTGAAGAAAATATCCATCTAAATCCTCATAATTTAATAGTATTAATTGTATATGGGTTATTTATTTCATTAATGTATCTATTGAGAAAAGATATAAATTTTACCGGTATCCATTCTAGAGAGAAGATAGATCTACCTAAGAGTAACATAACTATAGTAGAGAATTTAATTAGATTGCACCACTTTCCAACATTGAATAATATTATCTTTTTTTAGTTAAAGTATGGATTAAATACAGAGAATTTTTTTTCTATTACATGTGATATTCTGGTCATCAAAGGGTATGACTTGTTATTTTAAAAGTTCAAGGTGAATCACACCAATGGTGTTTGATGTACATGACTTTTTAGGATAGAGATGATATCGATGGATTTCAATGGGATGTATTCAATAATATTTTTCATGAGATGTATTTCTCTAAGGACGTTAGATATTGGTTGTTATAAAAATTATTGTAATTAAAATAGTAATAGTAAGATTCAGTGGCCACATACATAGATTATTTCACCTAATAGGAATTGTACACAGAATATTTTATACAAGATATTGTTAGTAAAATTAACTTGTTTTACTCATTATTTAATCCATTATAACAATGTTAATTAGCTTTTAGTTATATTTATTATTATTATAATAATAATTGATGTACCAAGAAGGTCCAAATGGTGTTTTCCAAGGATCAGATAATTCATAACAATAAGAATATTAAAATATCTATATGGAAGGTAATGGTTAGAAAGCAATAAAAAAATATAATGGGTTGAAATCCATCTTTTATGATTTTGATATATGATTTTTAAATGAAATTAGATATTCCTTAAAATATTTTTTTAATGTATCTAATATGGTCAGTTTGGGAATATGTGATGTCAATTTATTGAAAAAAATATCGGTAGTTGAAAAAATAATTTTGATTGTATGATCATAAGCTTTTTTAAATGTGATGAAATTTGTCAATATAAAAATTTATGACTGATAGAAGGAATAGATGAAGGGAATCAACATTACTACAAGAATAATAGGTTATTGTAATCCTTTAAAACATATTCAGCAGGTTTTTTCCATCAAATGATGTAGAATAAGGTAAATTTATTTTTTATTAAAATTATTAAAATTTATTTTTTGGTTCAGGGTCTACACATTTAATCATTTTATAAAAAAATTTACTACTAAAATCGAAAATCCACCACATTAAATAAATCAAATAATATAATAAAAACAAATGGGGGTGTCTTAATGAATATAGAATTTATAATAATCTTATTTTTTTCTATGGGAAACATTATGAGAAAATGTTTTAGTCGTTAACCTAATAAAGTATGATATTAGTATAGTTTTGGATTAGGTTTCCATTAATTATCCCATAATATTTTATATAGATAGTGTATTTTTTTAGAGTTTTTTAGTTGTTATAATAGAAATAATTCATAAATTGCATAGCATGTGAATAAGTTGAGAACCTTTAAATTGATTTAAATTTATGTAATTTTACATTTTTTTAAAAAATTTAATTATTTAGTCAGATAAATATTTCATTACAAGTTTAATATAAAATTGATGTTTTTTCCAGATGAGTTTCTAAATGTTTCCAAAAATTATGATATTTATTATACTATTTTATTAATCAATGATGGAAATTAAATATCAACACACCATTATTAAATGTCTTAAGTATAACATTACGAATTAAAAATCTATCTTAATTATTAGAAAGATAATTGTTTCATTCATCCATGAACTTCTCAATTGTGTAATAATTTCCTTATTTATTATTAATTAATATGGTTACATGAGGGTTTTCATTGATTATAGTTCATTTAAAAAAATTCCTATTATGAATATGTATGTTTTTCTCATATTAAGTATTTATTTGGTCAACTATTGGGATCTCGTTATTTTTCGAACGTTGAGCGATGGTATCGGTACCATGATCTCAATGTTAAATTGATGACATTATAAAAACTACATTTAAAAAAATATACGTGTTAATTATGATTTTTGGGATTTACCATTAAGATGTTAAATGGCCCTTCTATATTAATGGTTCTTATTAATTGGGTTTTCCATGAATATTTGGACATAATTTTGGTTGTTTTTATTGATTTAATTTTTTTTAAATTATATTAATATCATGAACAAATATGTGTATTATTATACACAATGTAATAGAGAAGTACATATATGGAAAAGATAACATATTTTATTCTTGGTTACAATATATTTCAATACCTATACATATAACAATTAAATATGGAATTACTATATTTCCTAACCAATAAAAAGTTCTAAATGAAAGGAAAAAAACTAAAAATTCCATATAGATTCATTTTTTATTGAATTTGAAATTTTGTACCTATTTTATAAATTTGTTCATGGATATCAATCCCACTAACAATGATAACATGAAAATGAGTTTCAATTTTTTAGATAACTGAATATGATGATTTTTTATTACAAGTATAGGATGATTGGTGAATGCTATTGTTTTGGTTCTTCAATCAAAACATTGTTACTATTCTATCATAAATGATTCTTTATTTCATGAATTTGGTTATTTTTTATTCATAATGATGAGTTAGTTGATTATTCATCACATAGATTAAATGTAATTTGGTAATATCACCATTCAAATGACCATAAACATGAATGTATAGTTTTTTCCTTATAAATATTGAGATTCCATGAATATAGAGTTAGGTGTGAAGTAAAAAATGAGCATAAAAATATTAATTATATATTTAATGAAAAATATTTTCACATGGGATATGGTAGATGGATGAAATTGAAATATAATTATGACTATATATTTCATTAAAATATACAAAATGAAAAAATATCAATTATATGAATCATAATGATAATTCCTTATTAACTATGATATGTTTGGAACAATATCCATTGGATAATGATTCGATGTCATTTGGATTGAAGATTATTTGTGATGGGAATTCCCCTATTAATATCAAGATTTCATTGTAATCATAATTGATAGATAGAATTACTGAAGCTCATTAAGAATAATATGAGTTACTATAAATGGTATATTTTGTTAAGAAATATTTGATTTATAAATTTAATTTTGAAAAATAATTTATATTTAGATTCAAAAAATGGGATTATGTTTAATATGACCTCCAGTAGAAAAATAAACAATTAATTAAGGCACATAGTTTTTCATTTTTTTTTCAACAAAGTAGAACATAAAAATATAGATACCATCATGAAATCCATTTATGGAAAGGGATGAAAAAAGTTATTGTATATTTTTATGTGAACATTTTGAATTTTTTATCGGATAATTTCAATTGAGAATTATTATATGATATTATTTATCCATTGAAAATTCATTTATAGATATGGGAGAATAAATAGATGTATTTTTATGGGATTAACAAAGACATTTCTAGGTAATATTCATATTTTTGTAATACATGATTTATTTACAAATTCAATCATATTCATACCATTCATGAAATTTTCATTTTATCAGCATCCATGCAATTATGATAACTAAATAATATAATTACATAGAGTCTACCTTTCTATTGTATCTTATCATTATCCCTAATTTACCATGAATTTAATAAATGCACTACAGATTTCCATGTGTACTAAATTGAATTTAATTTTATATTATTACCCCCAGACTAAAGTAATGTCAAACCAAAGAATACAGAAAATGCATGATATTCATAATGATTTATGAAATTAATATTGTGTAATTTTTGAAATGTATCTGTATTTTTTTGATTTTTATTATACTAAAAGTTTTCCATCTAGTGAATAGATGACACCATTTGTGATATTATATGGGAAGTAATTTCGTGATCCATATTACTTGGATAAATTCTCGGTACATAATTTTTTGGGACTAAAATTTCTTGAATAATAAGTCGATAAAGTTATAATGATTAAGATGGACTTTGGAATGGTTAAAAGATGAATGAAACTTTATGTGGATAACTAGAGTATAAAAAATCATTTTAGTTAGGTGATAATAACATACATAAAGTATCTCTATTGAAAACTAATTTCTGTTTTTGTGAAATGGTAATAGATGTCCAATGTTCACTAGATCATATAAAATAACACCGACCATACGACTTTTTCACTATATACAGACCTTTCATATGAGTTATCAGATGTACATTACATATTTTATTTTTCATTATTATGAAAATATGTTCATGATGCATAACATGTTTTATTGAATGAGGTATTTTTGTTGGATGAAAAAATTTCGTGTGACTAATATACATTAAAAACTTATAGCCCTGAAGATAAATTATTAATTATTAGTATAATTCAACCCATTAAGGTTTTATTGAAAAAAACTATACATAACGATGTAATAGGGGAATCTGAAAAATCTATGACAGAATGTTTTTACCACATGTCAAATAAGTGACTAAATTTTATAGGAAGCAATATTCAAAAGCCATGAAAATAAAACATCATTAGTTATTATAAAATAAAATATTTTATTGATCATTATTATTATATAATTTTTCATTATAATGTAATATTAATTATAAAAACATTATAATAATTTGGTGTTATGATGAAAAAATTACTATTCAAATTAAATTATGATTAAGTATTTATATGGTTTTATTGAAAAAACAAGATATTATAATTATAGTATTTGAATTTCAGAAAACTAATTTTGTTAATGGATTGAATTTTTCAATGTTATCTTAAGATGATATTTATTTAATTTTTTTAAACCATTTTCATTTTTAATGATTTGGGAAAAGTAACAATTTTAATGGAAATTAGTATCTGGTTTTCAAGTATTAAAAAATTTAAAATATCAATTATATAGGTTTTAAAATTTATTTATATCAATTTAATATTTTTAATATAAATATATTATATAGAATGTATTTTATATTTGAATTTTTTATAAAAATATTTGTTACACTTAATATTCAATTTCCAAAAAACCACAAATATCATTAAATTTTACTATTTTCATTTTTAATTAAATGATGGTTATAATGTATTTTTATTTAAAAAATGAATTCAATATTTGGAAATAATATTTTTAATTTGTAAAATATGACCCATTTATGTTCGGTCAATTTCAACTGTAACTATATTAAATTTTTTTCCCATAGAAAAATGTAAATCAGTTAACTAAAATAATAAATAATTTTATAAGGACATAAAAATTAAACAATAAATTTCTTATATCTAATTAGATGATTATATATCACACATATCTATCCCAATTTATAATATAAGGAATTTTTATAATATGGAAATTATTATGTAATGTATCATAAGTTGTATAGTGTAAAGTATAAAATACAACACACATATTTTCAACAACTACAATAAATTTATCATTTTTATAAACATATGCAATGTTAAACAATATATTGAATTATAAAATATAAATGATTTATATTAATCATGAAAATGAATTTTTTAATTTCAACTGGTGATGTAATTATTTTAAATGGAAAGACAATATTGATGTTATAATTTTTCTATCAATAGAAAAATCATCTATATGATATTATAAATATTAATGGTATTATAATTTAGATAATTAATTTTTTTGATGAATTTTTAAAAATTACATTATATAATTTGTATTTATTAAAATAATTTACTGTAATTTTACATGTATTCATGATATTATTAAATATAATGAAATGAAAATTTCAATAATTTTGAATTAGTTATACTTTATAATAAATAATATTATATGTAATTGATATTAAAATCAGAAAACTATTATATTTGGAGAAAATAATTTGATATTATTGATAATATATACCATGTTAATTATTTAAGGTATTTTACAATATGTGGTTAATATCCTATCCCTAAAATTGTTAAAATCCTTGTTTTTATGGTATATGTTTAACGGTCAATGAGTCATTAAAACTTAAATATACGAATAAAAACGTAATGAATAATTTCATAATTTTTATTATAAGAGATTAAATTTACCCAGTGGAAATATTTATTATAAATAAAAATTTATTGATCTATTTTTTATTATAAATTATTTATATTAATTTAATATTTTTTTTAAAAAATTGATTTCCCATGGCCTATCTAATAAAATGTAATATGTTAATATCTATAAATCACAATGGAATTCTAAATAGGATCTTCCAATAACAACCCAAATACCTTCTTGGACTATCTACCAAGATTTTATACATTTTTTTATATATAGAACACCAACCATAGAGGGTTTATTGTTTTTGTCAAAGAATTCATTCAAAATAAGTGGTATAGTTTTAAACCAAATGTTATATATTTTTATGACGCCTCCATAAAAATATTAAATACCATGAAAATATATTATTATTTATATATTTTATATTCTTATATTCTATAATGATAATTTAATAACCTGTATCCATCTCGACGACAACCAAATTGAAATGGAAGTTATCATTCATGTGTGTTGGGAACTACCACCTTGATAACAAAAGTACATAGTTTTCAATTAACTGTCTCCAAATATAGGTTTTAATGATATAATAAATTTTTTTATAGGATATTATTTAAATAATTTTGATTTAGAAAATAAAGAATATCAGGTAAATTCTCAACATTCTATTGATTAAAATAATATAGAATCGTTCGGTCGTAGGTATGGGATACCCCCAACATGAAACATTGTTCATTGATTTTCTCAGTACATCACATGAATGAAATATGAAAGTATATATAATAAAAATATATATATTATATAATGGTAAATTTTAATGATAAAAAACTAGTTACCTTCTTTCTATAATGATTCATGGAAAATATAAATGTTATTAATGCATATGTTCCACATGTTGTCTCCATAATGATTACATATCTTTAATTTTCATAACCATATTTCTTCTATGATTTAAAAAGTAATTTATATTTATAAAAATGATTATTATGTTATGATTATTATTCTATTGGTGATGAATTAATATTCCCATCGACCATATTCATCCAACTGATGTCATTTTGTTGATATGAACCTAATATCATGAAAAATTCTGATGTGAGAAAAATGAATGAGTAATTGTATGTGACATGAAAATGTAAAACATGAATGATAAACTGGAAAATAGTTCATTATAATGTAAATAATTAATTATATATTATTTTTCAGGACAAGAAAGAACTTATCTGATGATTCATAATACTGTTATGGACCATTCATTAAAATATACTCATTTAGGGCTTCTATTAACAATCAGTTTCCTCCATATCCAAACTAAAAGAATAGTCTTATAGAAGTATTTTATTTTATATAAATGTATTATTTTATTACTCATTAATATTTCCAAAATTGTTTTTAAAAGGAAACATATTACATGTTCTATTTGAAATTTTTTTACAAGACAAGTAATTGAATGTTCAATTTCAACATATACTTTGAAAAATACCTTACCTTCCACCATACAAATAATTTTATTATTATCTCCCATAGAAAAATAATTTTATTTATTCAATGAAAATAAATCTTATATTATTGTTCTATTTTTTTAATAGTATCTTGAAATAAAATATATATTTTAATAACTATAACTGATTTCACATGGGTGGATAAGATATTTTTTTATGTTATGATAATGTTATGGTTACTTGGAGTTATTAAGATAAGGGTTGGTTCTATTATAAACTATTTAAAGGTTGTTTCCGTACAAAAAATGTGTTTATGTGTTCAGGTCATCCCTCTAATGTATTGGGTATGGAAATCAGCCTTATACATATTCTAGCTGTATATGTTATTTCATTAGTGAGAGGGAAATAATGTCACATGTTACCAACAATATATATTCTGATATATTGGAGTTTATTATTGAAAAACAATGATTTATAAATATATTGTATTGAACATATGTGTTATTAGTGAATTTTATAACATTATAAACAAAATCCTGAGTTCGTCATATTTTAAAGGAAACCATTATAAGTATTAATTTACCATTATGATTTCATTTGAATTTTTAGGAAAATATTATGATAGAGAAGTTGCTTTTTTTTCTGTAAAAACATACATTTTGATTACTATTATTATATTAATAAGGGAAATTGTATATAATATTCATAGTATGATGGGTTAATACTTTATTTTTATATCCAATAATGAAAGTTTTGTGTTAATATTAATTTTAAAATTATTTTCCAAATAGTTTTACATATGATTATGTCTAATTAAGTCATCAAGACTAAGATTTTGAATATTTATGGTAAAAATAAAACATTTTTCTTTATTACATGATTAAAATTTTGGGGAAATGGTTATTAGGAATATGTATGGACATTGAAGTATAAGAGGGATCTTTATAAGATTTATTGCCTAATTCTCTAACAATATATACCAGAAGATATCATTGGGACTATATAAAGTGATATATATCAATGGATACTATAATAAGAAAATTTTATCGGAGTATCCTTAATTTACATGGTGAATATATGATATATTTCATTGAGGGTAAAATTATGAGAAGAAAACCCTTATAGAATTAAAGAATTTTGACACAATAGTCATTGAAATATTGAACATGACAATTAATTATATATATCTTGAATTACATGAAATAAAATTTTAATATTAATCAATTCTGTATTAACAATGTCATAAATATAATTTGGGTTAATAATAGAATAATTGTCTCATGAAATTGGAAATTAGATAACGAACAATCACAAGAATTTAATAATAAATGATTCATAACACTTGGAAGAGAGAACAAAAATATATTTTTTAATACCGTGACAAAATATTTAATCATGAAATTAGAAATAAAGAGGTAAGATATAAAAAATAAATGTAGTTAGGTTTATAATACAGAAATCATGTCTCAATCAATATTTTGATATGATAAATCATTTTAATGATTTTTAATAATGAATTTATCATTAATAAACAATGTTATTATTTGAAAAAAATATTAATTATACAAAAAATATCATTATTAAAGAATTAGAAAAATTATGTAACATTAAATTTTGAAATAATGTAATCAATGAATATGTTATATAAACTCATTATTAGAAAATGTGTTATGAAAAAAAATATCTCGATTATTGATAAGTATCATATATTTTTTAAATTTAGAATAATAAATATACACTAAATATTATAATTACTAGGATACAATTTTGGGGTCATTATATTATCTTCATTCAATATAATTAATTTATTATCAGTTATTATATAGTTACAACCAAACAATTTTTATATCAAAATTTTTGTGGATGTTTAGTTTATAACACTAAATCAAATTCGGTTTCTTAACCTTGATCAACTTGGTAATAGTAAAATCATAGATATATTATGAATCATAACGTAATTATAATTTATAAAAATTAAATAAACTATTGGATCCATATATCTATGGAAGTAATGATAAATGAAATACATTTGTTAAATCAATTGGTAGACCACATATGTGCAAGAACGAATTTTTTTGTCAATGGATGAAAATGAAAAAAATAAATAAAATCTATTGTTAAAATAATAATAATAATATAATTATAAGTAAATAAATATATTAAGTAAATATTTAGGACATTCCATATGATTTGGTATGGAAATGCAAAATACCACTTTTCACAAACATGATAGTCCATACATGTGCATGTTCGATGTTTCATCTTTTCATCGATAGAAAGGTTATGAAATTTATAAATATATAATATTAATGTAATAAATATTGTATTAAAAATATTATTTATATAAATAAAAATTTAATCCTACATTATAACCATCAAGAAAATCTAGAAAAAAACATAACTTTGTTGTAGTTGCTGTCTACAAATAACCATGAATGATGTTTTTCATTTACCATAAGAACTAAAAGGTGCCGAATAAGGGATTTTACATAAACATAATAAAATTTTAGTATATTATTTATATTAATATTATTATAGGATAATTGATATGTAAGATATTATTGATGTGGATGAAGATATAAACATGTAGACACTCGGTTAAAAGTTATACCTCTTTTTTGAGAATACTAATTTGGAATAAGCATTAAACATCAATGGATAGTATTTTTTTCATATAAAAACTCTTATTACATGTTTATGAATGTTTATAACGTATATTAATATATATTTGATGAAATAAATGATCAATGTTTTTGAAAAATATTGCGGAGGAGTTTCCCTTTTATATGTTAGGTTGGAGGAAATCATGTTAATGCACAAAATATTTTAAAAAAATATATTTCATATTTACATTTAATGAATATTACATTTACATAATAAAATATAAGGATCATGATTTAGAAATAAAATAATGTACTAAAATTTATACATATTTATAAGGAATTTTGATACATATAACACATTAAAACCCCTCATTATCACATCAACCTTGAGCATTTTATGAAATATTTTCGATATCTATGATTTATGAATGTAATATAAAAATTGATGGCTCGTACAGAAACTGGCCAAGGATGGTATGATTGAAAATTTATCATCAAACTATGTTATTATAGTATTACAAATATTCTATAACGATTTAATTACAATTATTATGGATTTAATTCCAGGTCATGTTATAATTTGGTCATGTATGAAAATTCATTATAATTGTCAAATAAAAAAATGTAATAAAAATTAAAATAAATAACATATAACTTATACTTAATAAATTTCTATAAAATTATCGTCATTCTATAGTTAATGTAATTATGAATTTATATTTATGTTTTAAATTTCATTTATATTTATATTTACTACTTTCACAGGCACTACATAAGGGTTAAAGATAAATATATCATTAGTAAAATAAAAAAAAGGATTTTATTTATTAAAATTAATTTATTCATTATTATAAAAAATAATTATATCATATCCTAACTATTTTATAAAACACATAATATATTATAGATATTAGAAATAAGAGAGTCGCATTTTGTAAATATTTGTTATTTAATATAATAAAATAATCAAAATCATAGTAATGCAGAATGAATATTTCTTATATTAGAATCCATGATTATAATGGAAAAATAAAAACAATTTAATGATATTCAGTGATATTTTCATATATATTGGGGAGTTATATATTAATTTAAACAACATTTAACTCATTATACCATTTTCATAATAACTACATTTTACATGGTTGACTGTCATTCTTAAAAAATAGAAAAGATACCTTATTTTTATTTTTAATTATTAATTTATTAAATTTGAAATAAATTCATCATTATCCACTAAATGATGTTATAGTAATTAATTCTAAAATAATATCATTAAAAAATGTAGTGCATTTTCTAGAAAAATCAAATTTTAATCAAAATTAAATGAATTTCAATGAAAAATATTATAAAATTGAATCCAAATGAATTAGTTTTACTTATTTTAATATATTTATATTTAATATAATTTAAATTAAAATATATGAGATAATAAGACTTTTATATGTTTTGATTTATAGAATGAAAAATAAATGATTTTTCAAAAATAATGTGATATTTTATAATTTATAAAAAAATATATCCTTGTAGAAAAAATAAGAAAACCCCTAATATAATTTTGAATTACTAATATGAAAAATTATGTTAATTTTAAAAAATTCATGCTATTAAATTGAAGGAAAAAAATTATAATAGCTGTATTTTTTTATATACATGATTTTTTAAGAAAATGTATTTTATAAATCATAAAATGAATTTATACACATTTTTTGAATATCAAAATCAGTAAAAGAAATTATGATTAATTAAATAAGATAAAAAATGTATAAATTTTATTAAATTCATCCATCAATAATGAACAATTTAATCAACTGACAAAAAAAATCAATGTCCCCTGGAATATGTAACTTTTACCTTCAAATGTTTTTATATTATTATCTGATCAATTAATAATAAATGTATGAATGATTATTTTTTAATTTTGGATTGTATTTATTAAAATTTCACAAAATTATATTACTCAGATCCATATCTACTAATTCAATAAATTAGTTATAATAATTATATTTATGTAATACATGAACTGTATATCAAATTTTTTGTTGAAATATATATTACTTGTTGTATATGAAATCGAATATAGTATACATTTAAAATAATATAATAAACAATATATGATATTTAAGATATATTATATCTTATCCAACTTATGTATTCATATATAATGAAATAATATTTTCACATATTTTTAAATATATTCTTTTTTACATATATAGGTCATACACTACGACACACAATATATTACTATATCTTATCATTTGGACTTGAGACATATTCCATTATATTAGAAATAATGATTTTATTATTTATTTAATTATTAAATATGTCTTACAAGGTGATGGATACATTCTATTTTGTCCCCATGTCACACTATACACCACTTGATGGGGTTAATTTAGTTGTGAAGATATCTTCTTATCTTATAAGATTTATTAGATATTGTATTCTCATTTTAAAAGACAAAATAAATTTTATTTTTAACATTAATAAATACATAAATATATATTTTAATTATTAATTGTTTAAATATTTTAACATATAAAAGGATGATCTAAGGAGAACACAACAGTGTTTAGTTCATATAATATTGAACAATTAACCCACATGTATATAATAACAGAAATTAATTAGATCTAATTTCTCAATCTAGGTCCCCAACCTATTTATCACATTGATAAACTGCATTTGTCAAATATACAATATAGTTAATTGGTTTTTAGATCCTACAAGAGTAAAATAAAATATGAATCTACAATAACAATACAATTGATGTTCTCTACAAATATCTGATATTCAATTTAAAATTTTCAACTACAATGTACTAAACCAATATCATCTAGATTTTATCTTCATCATATATATATATGATTTCATTATCATTACAGTATCATTGAAAATATTTAATGTAATTCATTGTTCTAAACATCATCCCTTACACCATATATACATGACAATTTCTCTTTATTGTTTGTGTGGTATTATTTACTTTATCATAATAGAATTATCAATATCTCAATATTATGAATTTTAATTTTGAAATTAAAACATGAATCCTTTGTCAACATCCCTTTTAAAAAATATAATTTGGAATTATCAATATTTAAACATGACCATAAAATATTATATTTCTGTAACTAGATAATTATATAAATAACATTACATATGAATAAAATCATAGTCATAAGGGCTATTCATTATACTATGATTATTTAAAAATAATATAACATTATATGTCACTACATAATGAGACAGTCTTAGTGTTTTTTTAAAAACAACTAATATAATCATATAGGGATTCGACTATTTTTTCATGATGAAACTAACACTCGAAGGTCCACAATATTATAGCTAAAAGAATTCATGGATTTATTTTTTACCTTATACAATTACCATTTTCATCCACAATAGTTATGCTATTGGGCATGAGTCATAGTGAAATTCATTCTAAATAACTTGAGAAACAAAATATTTCTCTAACCTTATTCTTGGTGTGGAAATTATTTCATTTTATTATAGATTTTTATATAGACATACATGAATATACTATGAATTATTTAATGACACAATATACATTTTACCAAATGAGACCATGTTTTCTATAATCAGTTTATTTTTCCAAATTATTCCTCAAAACATGAAATTAGGTTATGTAAAATGATATATAGATTGGAGATGTGTTGTTATCTACTAAAACACTACTCACACAGTGAACTCCTACAATACAACTTTATAAAATACATCAAATTATCATTTAAACAGATGAATAATGCTTAATAGAATGATCTTAAAAATTACAGCATGAACTTGTATTATTTTCCAACATTAAAAATATATTAAAAGATCCATTAAACAAATAGATGTAATTTTCAAACCAATTAGAATTTCTTTCAACTAATTATTGTAAGCCATTCACAAAAAAAATTAATTATATTGTTTTAATAATTAATTATGGAATGAAATATCAGGAAATCAAAAGATGAACAGAATACAAGAAATATGCATAAAACAAAGAAAACAATTTTATTATTTTATCGTCATAAAATTTCCCTATATAATTAATTTTTAACTATAATTAACTTATCATATGGACAAAAATAAAGTATTATGAAAAATTAATCATGGAGTAGTGTACCCTTATTAGATTTATTTTGTATCCACATCCTTATATTCCTAACATGACATTACACTTACCGATTTAATATAAAAATAAATGGTGATATTGAATTTTTTAAAAGATATTTATTGTTCTAGATCATAGTAAATAACATTGAATTTACATTTAAACCAATAGGTGTTGATACCTATTTTACAAAACAAGATGAAGAATAAAATACATAAATTTAATCAAAAAAATAAATCTGATTATGTTATCAATTCCCAAAATAACCATTTATTATATCTCCCCATACTTATTTCATAAAAATTTTAAAAAACAAATGATACATGATTAAATAAAAAAAATGTGTAGAGGTGTAATCCTATGAATCTGTAGATTGAGGATATTTGTTGAACTCTATAGTTAATCCCATTACATGAAAATATATATAATTCTAATGTTTTAATAATTATATTATACACTTTATCTATATTGACAACATCCAGCTTCGCATCACAATTTTTGACCATTCCTTCAATAAAATTGTCCCTTATATAAATATTCATCATGCGAGAGTGATAAATCATATTTTCAGGAAATCCATTATAATCGTATTTACCAAAATGAATCCTGAAATTATTTTATTGAATTAATTAATTTATCAGGACATGTTATGTTAAATTTTTGGTACTAAAATATATTTATCGTCTTATTTGATTAATAGAAAAAATAGATTTTTTTATTATCCCACCAAAAAATTCATGTCCAAAGTTAAAAGGTCAATCACTTTGTGATTGGTAATCCTCACCATCAAAAGGAAAATAATCATTAATATATTCCGATGGATAGACATTATCTTATATTTCAATACTAACGTATATTTTAGGGTTCTATGAACAAACTTCAATATTCCCATTAAAACATGATGTATTATATCCTCAGAAAACTAATAAAACATGAATAAAAACAAGTGGTAGTGATAATACATTATTCTAAAGTATATTGTAATATAAAACTCTTATAAATTCTATATTTTTGTAATAGTGCAATCCTTTATATTATAAATCCTTTACACAATTTCACAATTAATTTTGATTTAAAATATTTTTTCACTCTTCTAATTAAAATTTGGTCAATTTTTAATTAACATATATTACCTATAACGTTATTTTTTTTCATTATTCCTAATATTCATGAATCAACATAAAAATGATAATTCACTAAACAATTTAAAATTAAATTACAAACAAATAAAAATGTAAAATTATTATATTTGTTATTTCATTTCAAGTACTAGGATAATATTACCTACATAGACCATAATTAAAAACTATTACTCATATAAAATATTTTTCATCGATGTTTTGATTAAATAATCATGTTTTTAATCAGTGACAATTTTAATCATTGTTGTTTATTCAATATTATTTACCATGAATTTTCACATTTCAACCAAATAATTATGTAGAGGTGTTTTCATGGATGAGAATTCATGATTATTATTATATATCTCCTTGTAATTTTATATATGATAATAAGTGTAATTTTTCGATTAAAATAACTAAAAAACAATATTTTTTTATAGTCTCTTTAACCACAATTCTATTAAATAAATATATTCATTATATTTTTTATATTTTACCATGTAAGAACATAATATCACTCATTTCATTAAAATACAAAAGAAAAATAATTTAATACCACTCACCACTGGTCTTGGGAACATTTAGAGTTCAAAAACATGATTTTGAAGAAACTGAATATGATTTTATAGTCTCTTCCTCATTGGTGTATGTGAACACCTCACATTCCTTCTGTAATAAAATCACAAAACTTATCTCAATCTTAGTTTAACTAGAAAGTATAAATTTTAGTATAAAATATTTATATATTTTCTATGTTTTTCTAATTTAAAATTAGAATCCAATAATGCCTAATATTTATCTAAGTTTCAAAATAATATGTTATGTTATATCGATGTTATTAACTAGGTACATGTATCAACTAGTTCACCAACATTTCATATAAGTACTTTAATATTTTTGTAATTATATATTTGTATCTATTGAGTTGGTCCTCAATTTCATATCTATTAATTAGGTTATAAACTAAAATATATTTTCATTTATTGATATAATGAACATCTGTGTTTTTCATCTTATAATCAACTAAGTAAGCATTTTAATATCATTTCTTATAAAAATAAGCACTTCATATGTGAAATGTAACATTATATATACCATTATAATTATATAAAAAAAATTAAATTTATTTTCATATGATATGAGAACCCACTATATATAATCACAATTTAATATTCTATTTTCATTTCATGTTTCTATAATAGATTTTATTATTTTCTATCTTCTTTTTTTATTTCCATCAGATCCCTAATAACATTTATACATTTATCAGTGTCTTAACATCATCCTCAGAAAATGACACCAAATAAAAGCAATATTCAACAAACATTTTAAACATAAACTTCATGGGATATAAACATTTTATTCATTCATTTCTGTTGGTAGGTATTTGTGATATTTTTATATAATCTAAAACTGTATGACAAACATTGAGTTATGAGTGAACTGAGTAAAGAATAATTTGTTTTGTCATTTAATGGAGTGTCATCCAATAGATATATTTTGAATTTTTTTCTTTTCAATATTAAATTATCTTTCATGATAAGTAAAATAAATCACTATGTAGTCTAGAAAATTCCTAAATTAAATATTTTTTGGTGTAGTGATCTTATTTCACTGAACACTATAGATGTCTCTAAAGAATGTATATTTTCATAGAAGAAAATATTTATTAAATTAATAGGAATATTACATTATCATCTACATCCATTCTCTATTCAGGATTATTGATTTTACATTCGATGTTTCGCTTTCTTATTCAATAGCAATGTAACCCAATGATCCTGTTCTGTGGGGACTAATAATTTCATCCTATGTTCTGAAGACTTATTTTAAAACTTACGTCATAATATTTTATAAAAACATCCATAAATTAAGATTATTATTCATACCATCTTGGTTTACATTTATCTCAATCTTCATTATTTGTGTCATAAATCATTCTTCAATTGTTTCAGCCTCTTAACATTTTCTATGATGAACAAGTTCATATAATCAATACTCATTAAAAACCATTAAATATAAACATGTAATTACTAAATAAATTTGTATTTATGTGTGTCTTTTTATAATCTTACACTAATTATCCATTTGGATAAATATTTTCTTCATTTCTATAAAAATATCTTGATGAATCCTACAATGATCCAATAAATTTTTTAAATTTTATTATCTTGAAATAAATTGCATAAATGCCAACTTCAAATTAGACATGAATATAAATAGATAGACGTTATTGATTATGATCATCTTCAACAATATGTGTGTGTGTGTGTGTGACATCATATTATCTCCCCCATCTTAGTTAATGTCATTTTTCATCCTTTCTAATGGACATTCATCAACATCATCTTATTTCATGCATATATGATCTTTTATTATTAATGTCATATATATAATCATGTTACCTTGATTAGGTAATAATAAACAATTTCTATGTTCCCATTTAGTTAAATGTCCTTTTATGTGATTTTTCAACGATTAGTGCAAACATCATAACATGTACATGTCATGTATAGGAATTACACATCATTTACATGGTTCTGGTTAGATTTCATTGAAAATCATATCATGTTGTGAATGTGGTTATCATTTTCTATTATAGTATATTATATGTACCTATGGAACATGTCGTGCAGGGATTAAATAGTTGTTTCTCATCCCAAGGTGACTAGTTTTTTGGTGTACATATCCTGTGTGGCCTATACATTGTGACGCCATGGAACAAGTCGTGATTCGGTATAAACATAGCCTTCAGTGACGCTTTGGGTAGTATCTATTGAGATATTATTCCCTTAGCTATTGGATATCAATAATAGACACTTTCTAGGCAATATCCAAAGGTTTCCCTCCTTCTAGTTTGATCTGATCGGCTTCAGATCTTCATTTTATCGGTGGTGTGACACCTAGGTGAGGGTCCCCTCTATTTTACCTTGTTCTTCACATTAAACTCTTTATCTCATGCTTTATTTTTAATTTATCATATATGAATTGTTTTATTATTCCTAGTTGTTTTGTATCATTCTTCTTGTTTGTGTTTCAATATCCACTACGCCTTATTTCTCGTTGACAATTGTCATTTCATGTAACATTATTAAATAAAGATCTAGGTGGTTCCATCATAATTATAATAATAGATTACCATTGTATTTCATTATTCATTTCAAGTACTTATTAAAATTCAAATGACAAACCTTTAATTCAATCGCTTTGAAAAAACTCAATTACAGAGAGTTGGAGGATTTGAAATGGTTTAGGCACAAATATTTCGAAAACACCCAATTAAATTTAATTAGGGTGGGTTTGTGGAACACTTTTTTATTAAAATTGTTGAATATATTTTTTGAATTTAATTTATAAATTTATTTGTAAAATTTACTTTTAACAATATTGAATTCGTTTTCAATGAATTTATATCTTGTGAATGGAATATAATGATTTGATATAAACCTTGTGATTTTATCTTGGGATAATGGAACGTTATTTTAATAATTCTTATAATGGTCTTATATGGAAAGAAATTGGAATTTTTCTAATGGACGAATGGGATTGATCATATTTTTATGTATTCTTAATATAGTTTTACCACCTTGTAAGAAAACATATAATCCATTGGTAGTTGGTGAGTAACATTGATACACCATACTCAACCACGATGTTCTAAAACATACATGTGGAGGGTCACATCCTCAAAGTGTTGGGGACAATTCTCCTTTTGCAAGGGTCATATAAAAGTTTGTATAATCACTTATTATAGTTCACATAGATATTACAGAATGCTATTTCACATTAATATTATCGTACCTTTTGGAATATGACCATGTTACTCTCATAATTATTTAAATTTTAGATTTAAAAGTAATCCATTGCTTGTATGATCGCATTTACATAGATTATGAATTTATATATATTATTTTAACTAATTTTTATTACTTATTCAATTGTTTTAGAAATATTACATCTCATGTAATGTAATCCTTGTGCTTTGAATAGATTTTACACTATTTTGAAAATGAATAGAAGTTCTGTATAAATATGTTTTTGAATTTACAATCATGTTTATTCTGGAAACTGAAATCATTGATTTGGATAATATATCTTTTTATGTTTTTATGGAATATTTGATGGTATCCTATTTTTGTTAGATTCACACCCAAATTTTTCCTTTGGGTGATTGTAGACTTTCTTCTTCAAAGATCAAGCAATGGTAAGCGATCTTTTGGAGGTGGATCCAGCTGCCGAGCTTTGGATGGGATGATAAGTGTCCTTGGTTAAATTAGGGTTATTTTTTAAACTAATACATCAGGTTTTAGTACATTTTATTTTTTTTCAATATATTTATTTACCTTTAATCCCAATGGATGTTTCTTATTGATATTCATGAATTATTTTATATTATCTTCTGTGTTCATGTGGTAGAAATCATTCCCTATGGTATATTTTTATGATTAGAAGGGTTATTCATTGGCATGTGGTGATCTACAATGTCGTTCTCATTATGTCAGGACCAGATCAGTTATCAGGTAACCTGGGTACCCAGGCTAGTTCCTTATAAAATTTTATCATAAGAGGATATTGATATTTCATTTTTCATGATGTCAAAATGCATTTTGAAATACTTTCGGGACATAGGAGGTAGTTGTGATTGATGGCTAGGACAACACACACTACAACAAATATTATTATTCCAAGGTTGGTTATGGAATGAGATCTTATGGATTAGTTTTGGTCAATTTTCTATAGATATTTGGGTAGGGTGAAATCCAAATCATTTTCATCCCTTCAATTGAGAATATTTTATTCTTAATACACATACAAAGATTTTTTATGATGATCTTGATTTATCCATTGATGTATAATGGATTATGCTTTCGAGAAGACATGAAAATAAAATAATAGAAAAGTATTCTACTAAACTTTAGCAAGAAAATCCTATTATTGATCTAAATGTGGTTGAGGTGATTATGCACACTCTCTTAGCATCGGGATAGGTAGCACCTCTATTTTTCTAATATGCTCCATATGGTGATCCTTTGGGTGATGTTCTTAAAAATAATTATCAAGAGTACCATAATCAAGAATCCAATAGTATTCAAAGGCTCCTCTGATCCTCAACAGGGTCAGGGATGATTAGGAAAGATAGAATGTATGTTGGAGTTCGTAAATACATTGATACTGATCAGGGTGATGTGTGGATCCATCGGGCTATAGGGATTGAACTGGAGATGGTGGGTCATGATGTTGATGAAAAATAAACAAGCGGGATTTTACTATAAAGACATCATGATTATTTTTACAGATCATATCTATCCCATGTAAATGGTGTTGTCCTAGGATATAGATTTTTTCATGCATGGGCATTCCAACAAAATAGAGATTCAGTATACAAATTTATTTTTTGAGCAAATGTAGATTGCACCTAATATTTTTTATAATGAATGGATGACGACTTGATTTTTCATATTGTGACTTTGATCAGATTTACAATATCATGTTTTCCTTCTAATTCTTCCCTCTTATCCATGTGTACATGATAGGGTGATGATGATTGACATAGGCTTGGATAGAAAGTTATGGTGGTTGGAAGTACCTTTTAATCCCATTATATGCATTGGTTCCTTCAAAGGGAAATTAATGTCTGATGATCCATATGGATGTTCTCGATATAAGTGTGACTCCATAGCTCCTACAAATCTAGGAGAAGTTATTTGGCATTCTACCAGTGTGAAAATCCATGATATTCAATGAGGATTTTCATTGCGAAACCCATTACTAAAACTCATGAGGACATTAAAGGAACATGAAGAGTTTATTCCATTATATCTCTACTCCGTTTAGTGGGGCATGATCATTAGCAACTACGAAAAATATAGGAATAAAATGTGTCAATGAAAAAATGTTTCTGGCCACATGTATCTGATTCGAAGCATCTTTATGAATTGAAAGAGTCTCTAGTGGAAAAAGGCATAGGTCTAGTGATTTTGAGAGCTACCAATAAAATTTCTACATCATTGTTTATTTCTATTTTTGTTAATGGAGCATATAAATCCTTTATTTCAACATGTACCATTAATATTGTAAATATTCCTATGGAGAAATGATCTTGTGTAATGGATATTACTACACCCCTTTTTATGAAGATATATAAGGGTATCTATTGAACTACATATAAGGTTTCAACCTTAATCAATAAATAATCTAGAGTTAAGTCATGAATTCACATTTAGGATATTTAAAATTTTATAGTTTCAATGATTAATTCCATAACTATTACAATACATTTTAAAAACTTCAATTTTGACACTTCAACTCAGTTTTTCATTTTTTCATAAAATTAAAACTTTTAAAAAACATATCATGTCTAGTCCTATGTTTCATATAGCCTTAAATTTCTTGGATCTCATCCCTGTCCATATTCAACATTATTTCATGTATAAAAACATTTGAAAACATGGGATGAGCATAAAAATCTTAGAATAGTATATAAAAAAATGTATGAAAACATTAGTCCATTAATACAAACATGTTAATGAAATCACACTTTTCAATCATTAACATATGAAAAAATTTCATAGGATTCATGAATAACACATGGAAATGATTGATCATATATGTATATAGTGGAATCCATATCATACTTACGTTGTAGTATTCAAAAATACATAGGGAGTCACATTTTGTATACACATCACATCATATTCCCTAAATCTCTTTTTATAAATAGTAATGGTTACCACCACCACGTTACCCAATGCATTAGAGACCTATATCGGGCCAACCCACCATAATATTATCATGGAACCACTCGTATATGTACAAAATTCCAAAGAACCATAACATAATCATAACATATTACAAAATCATAAATGAATGATAACATTTCAACATTGCAATAATAATATATCATTTTAAAATATTGATATAATCAAATAATTCCCAAAACCATTATCAATACCAAAATAAATAAAAAGAGTATATGGTATTTATTTTAATTTTTTAAAAAACATTATGTCTTGTTAAGGAATCCAAATATCAAATAATGAATGTGGTGGAGGAAAGTACATTTTCACCACGTATATTAAAAATAATCATTTATATTTTCGTTTTGTAAAACGCTTACATTAAAAATATTTCTTTTGAAAAAAATTTAAACAATTTAATAAATATATGTTTTAATCTATGTTTCTCAAACAACATTAAAAAATTTATAGAAATTAAAATTTTAAATCATTAATTTCAAAATAAATAAATCTTTAAAAACGTTTTTAAAACATGGATATTAATGATAAATATTTATAAAATTATATCAATAAAACATTTAAATCAATGTTTTTGATTAAGAGTGTGTTACCACATGAGAAAATAATTGAATCATATTTATTAAATAATATAATTAAAAAAACGTATAATACCATGTGAATATAATGATTCATGATATAATATGTCAAAGGGAAGTATATAGACCTTATAGAATTATAATGGAGTGCAATTTTAATGTATGACTCAATGAAAGAGGATTGAGTCGTATTCCCTTACAGACAGTCGACATCCTAATGGTGTCACATTAAACATACGAAAACGAATTGTGGAGAGAAAAAATGTTCTCTCATCAAATGCACATAAAATGTTCAGAAATATGGATATAAAAGAACATATCCTAACATAGGAAATTGAAATTTAATGACATAACATAAAATAAGTCTTTTACATTAACAAGAGGGTTAAAGGTTCCCTTATAGAGATAGTTTCATTAAATTACGCATAAGACTATTATATTATTGTGTATAAATAATATAAATACACCCCAAAAAATTATATATTATTATTAAAACAATCACTAGTCATTCCCACAGATTCATAGCATGACATAATCATTAAGTAGAATATTAACGCAAAGAATAGAAATTCGGTTATGGAGTTCCCATACCTCTTGTCCAACAAGACTCATTTGTTCCATGTTCTTCCTAAATAATAAACATATGTCAATTTCTACTTGCTTCTAAAGCCATTTCACGTTTATTATTCTTTTTATATCACGTATTAACTTTCAATAACAATTATTAATTATTTGTGTTCATATCATACATTTTTTCGATGATTAGAACACGAGTAAAACAAATGAACTAGTTATAATTACAAATTGTCTACATGGTCAAATGTAAATTATCCACCAAATTATTATAATGATTTATATATCATATATATCATACATATACTATATATATCTATTTAAAATAGTTCATAACATTTGGACACAAGAAATGAAATGCACCACTCATGGATACGGTAAGTCGTGTGTACGCATAGACCCTTCTATCATTTATTTTTTTAAAGGAATAAAAAATAAATGATACATAGGTATATTCTAATTATATTAAAATATTAATGTTATATAATTTTCTTATTTTCATAAATTCCTCCATTATATGTTCCATGTAATGTATGACCGAGTCATATCTCGTTGAGGGGGCGGTAGTCCTCACTTCCTCAAATGAAATTATCGTATTTTTACATTATCAAAAGCCTAATGGTATGCTATAAATGAAAAATATAGAAGAATAGAGGCAATATTAAAATACTATATTTCACATATAAATAAATTTCAATTAAAATTTCCACCATGATAGGAAGTATGAGATAATTGAACAATCATCCTATCGTGAAGCAGTAGTTCATCATCCACAGAAACAATATGTTCGTATCCATTAGATGATGGTGAGTTTAAGTGTTTTTATAATCCTTCTCTAACAACATAATATTTTATTTATGATAATTTATATGTTATTAAATAATGAAATAAAGAGTTTTTATGGGGTTGGAGAAGGAAAATTTTATAGAAGAACATTAGAGAATACATTACCTTTATATCAGGTAACTTCCTCAGATTATAAACAAAAGGCATTATTGAAATGCCAACTTTCTAGGGGAAGGATTCTTTGAAGAATATAAGGATTAATGGAGATTCATCGAGTTGGTTTTGGAAGTTCCAATTAGATTAAGAGAATTGAGTAATGGGTTAGAGGTGGTGGATTTTTATAAGAGGTATTCGGGGCACATTAAAAATGTTCGAAAGTATTATTTTATTATTAAATTATTTTCAATATAAATAGGTCATAAAACTAAGTTAATTATAATAAAATTTACATAAAAGTAGAAATAAAATCATCCAATAATAATTTGATAGGTTTGGTATATTTTTTAATCCTTATCTTTTTTTATTTAACCATTTGTTAACTTATTTATCTTTTACCATGTCCCCTTATATATATTCTTACTATATGGTTCATATATTTAGTATAAAATTCTAAGAGACCCAAAATGGATAATTTATGTGATTTTTAACATTATTAATTAAATTAGTCATATTCCTAAATTTTTATGACTATTTTATCATTTCATATAATATTGATTTATTTAAAAACTCATTTATGTCAATTTACAAACTATTCATATCAATACCTTAAAAAAATTTTGTAACGACTTTATTAATTCCATAAATGAACATTAATTCAAATATTATAAGTAATTATTGTCCCTAAAATTTATAGATTGCATAAAAAAATTAGAAAAAAATTATATTAGTAATAATAATATCAATTATTTGAATAATTTATTACTGAAGCAATTAGTACATCACCATTATGTCATAATTATGTTTATTTATATAATGTATAAAAATTATAAATAAAATACCATGATGTAGTAAATCGTTTTTTCTTTGAATTCAATATTTATAATAAAAAAGATCACTTATAACCCCATATAATGATTTTTTTACTAAATGATATATGATTATGTTAATTTTGTCTTTACTTTAATTTAATTAATATAAAGTGCATTATAACTCCCATGCGACTCCATAAGGTCCCCAAATAGATTCACGGATGAACATAGTCGGAAATATCTCATCCTATACAATTAATAAATGTTTTATGGTTATTTAATATTATTATAGTATTATTTTCACCCTTATTTATCATATTTAACCATTAACAATATTAAATAAAATACATACTAAAGTTAATATTCATAATATATAAAAAAGCTACCAATTTACAAAATTTGGACTCCCTTATTCAAAATATAGAATCCATTTTTTTTAATTCAAAATATAAAATTGGCAGAAATTAAATTAAAATTATTCTCAATGGCAAAAACATATAACGTGTTTTTATGAAATAATATCAATCAAAAGATTGACCGTTGTTTATTTCCAATATACGAGTGAAATTAAATCAAATAAATAAAATTGGATTATATTGAAAAAATATAATCGAATCTAATTTTAGAACAAATTAAATTAACAATCTAACTATATAAATAAATTATATGGAATGGCAGTTCTGAATTAAAAAATAGTGTGTTTCACTACTCATTAAAAAGAAATAACTTTATCCGAAAAAAAAATTACCCAAAGTAAATTTTGATGTGCCAATTATAATTAAAAATTTTATTTCGTCAAATATAACATATAAATGTGACAAATACTAGATTTAAAAATGGTTCTCCATCATATGGCGGTAATCGACTTTATAAATATTATTAGAGTATTTATTCTAAAAATTGGATTCATTATAGTTTTAATCCTCTAAAATTTATTATATAAATTTAAAGACATTTAACAATCATTTATAGTCATATAATAGTTAGTTTTGTTCATTCCCACAAATACAACGGCTAGGTGTTAACTAGATTTTAAAATAATTTATTATTATTATTTTTCAGTGGGACTTATCCTTATTCAAAAAATGAGATTTTCAAAGAAATCCGTTATTTCATTTCATGTACATCATCAAACATACAATCTCTTTAAATGTAAAATTAATATTTATTTTAAAAATATTAATAAATATAATAATTTCACTTTCTTTATTTACCCGGGATGTTACATCCTTCCTCATTTTGGGAATTGTGTCCTTTCAATTATAAAATTAGGTTATAATAATCATTAAATGTTCCACATCGGAAAAAGGATCAATAAAACAATCACTATAAAAAAATAAAGGAATGTACAAAAATCACCAATGATAACCATATGAAAATACCATGTATGAATACATGGATATGTATGAAAAATAGTTTGTTATGTTCTAATAGATATTGATTGAAAAATGAATAGAAGAAATTTAACAACCAAAAAATTACAATCTTACGATCAGTTAAATAGTTATTGATATTGGGGTAGGAAAATTTAATAGACAACAATTTTGATTTAAGATACTTTTCATATAATTGATGAATTTTTTTATGAGATTATCATAAAACATAAGGAAACAGAATTAAAAGTCATGTAGACATTAATAAATTATTAAATTTCTACCACAAACTCATCTGTTCTCTAATCTATGAGTATTCAAATAGACTTGGTCACATCAAACGATCTAGAATCCACTTCAAGAGTATCACATAATCCAATAATGATGAAATATATATTTACCTTTACTTTTGACATCATCAAAAACCAAAATGGTTTGTACGAGATCAGATAATCTCCAAAAAGGTTAATACATAATCAACATAAACATTGCTATTAATATCCAAAATTAAACAATCAATATGAAAAGTTCAACAAAGACCATTTTATAAAAAAATTTCTGTAAAATCCTTAAATAATATCCAATCATATATTGATACCCAAAAAAGTAAAAAAATTTATTCACATAGTCTTCTAAAATATTTAGAACTGTTATCTCCAAATAACATAAGTTACTCTTAATATCTCAGACTAAAAACTAATTAAGCTAATATCATAATCTATAAAGTAGGTTAATCATTTACATAAATAACCCAAATCTCCACAATATAATTATTAAAATATAAATTCTTCTAAAATAAAATTTCACTATTACTCCACAAATGAAATCCCATCGTATTCTATTTTCCATAAGATTAAACTATTCCCAAAAGAGTGAACATATTCCAAACAAAATGTCATCACTTAATTACTAAACAATTTTACTACACTAAGGAAATCAATTTGAAAAAAACATAAGTTCAAAAAATCAGTTTATTTTTTATCCATAAAATCAATTCACTAATATGAATATGTCTAACATGGGACTACACATAGGCCAGTGGTAGGCGATGCACCTTTTTCACCCTTCGGTTGTGTGTTTTATTCTTTCGGCCTTCTCGGAAGCGATGGGTTGTCACCCATCTTACGTATTCACTTTTTTTAAAACTAAATTTTTTCACTAACATGATTTAACCTCAACGGTTTTATTATTCCTTCCATATTTATCCCAATACATTATGACATCATCATATTATTTATTTTCATTTTTTCACTTTTATATAATAAAATAAAACTATCCTTAGTAGAAATAACATAAAACCTTGATTATGGTATCTATATGGTTTCATCATCATCTAGATCACATAGTTAGAAGGTCTATGCATTGCAACAATGGTTTAGAGATCCTACAATTTTTATTCATCCTTCATCCAAATGCATGTTGTAAAACATGTATGTTATGGATCTTTGATGGAAAATAGTTTCGGAAAATTATCAAGTAGGATATTTAATTTCAAAACATCAAGTAAAACATGATTTTTATATAATAGTTGGACCGAGTGTGAGTAGAAACATTCATTCAATGGTCTTTTTAAAATACCATAATTATGTGCTGAAAGGAAATAATTTATAAGAAACTATAAATAGGTCGTGCAGGGGTCCCCATATTTATCTCTTTTTCAAAATCTTAATATGATTCGTTATATTTTGATAAAGTAAAATATTTTAAATACCTTCATAATATTTACCTTTATTTATAATATAAGAATATTAAGAAAATAAGATTTTATTAAATACAACCCTTGAACCATGATCATATTGGGGTATAGAGGAGATGTTTGATATATCAAAAAATTGCTTGCAATTAAGATTTATGATATAAAATGTTTTATAATCGCATGGACAAGGCATTGCAATAGTTTTCAAGAAATTAATCAGAAATAGACAAAAATTTCATTTTAGATTCTCCCCTGTCCATTTGTAACAGACTGTCCATTATCTAATAAAAGATAAAAAATAAGGATTTAACTTAAGGAATAGACATAGAGACAAATCATAATCCTAAAAATACTGATATTCCATAAGTTTTTCTAAACCATCAATTGATACCAATTATAAGGTCCCAATATTAAACATTACATAATCTTGAGTTACGTAATTAATTTACCATTAGGATCTTTTCAATTTTAGAGTTTCATATAATTATGACATAACTAATACATTAAATTTCAAAATTTACAATGTAGACAATAATAAATAGTTTCCATTTTTTTATAAAATTAAAACTCTTAAGAAAAGAAGCATGTATAGTTCCATGTTTGAGACAACATTATTTTTACTTGATCCCATCCGTGACCAATTTAATATTTATGTCCAATGAAATACATTAAAAGCATTGTATAAGAAGAAAAATCTTAGTAAGGGTTATAAAACAATGAATTAAAACATTAGTCCACAATACATAGAAGTTAATGAATCATGGTTATCAATTTTTAACAAACCACAAAATGTCATATGATAGTTTAATAATACATGTAAATCACAAATCATAAATTTAACATTTTGCATCCATATCATAAATAAGTTGTATCATTATCAAATATATAGGGTGTTACATTTGAAATACCTACCACATTATATCCCCTGAGTCTCTCAAGAGAAACATTAACTTTCACATCCTTCATGTTACCCTATTTATGGAGATCTATCTCGAGATCACCCTTCCTAGGTTTATCCCAGAACCATACACTTAAATAAACAATTTCCAGAAACCATATCATAATAATAACACATAACAAAATCACAATGGAAAGATGGAACTGCCATGTTTCAATTATAATATATCATTTCAATATATAGAAAAAATCAATCCATTCTTGATACAATTTTTTATACCAAAATTTTGAAAAAGTGTATATTGTATTTGTATTCAATTTTTAAAAAACACTACTAATTTTTAAGGAAGCCAAATATCAAATAATTATTGTAGTGGCAGAAAGTTCATTTTCACTGATAATTTTTTATATAATCACTGCCTTTGTCGTTTTTTAAAATGCTTCATAGAATAAGATTTCTTTAGAAACCCATTTAAAACATTTAATAAATATATTTTTGAATCAAAGTGTCCCAAACAACATTGAGACAATTATAAAAATTCAAATTTTAAAAAATTAATGGCTACATAATTAATTCCTTGAAATCATTTTGAAAACCATTACATTAATGAGGAATATTTAGAAAATTATATCTGAAAAAACATTTAAATCAATGTTTTTGATAAATATTGTTACCACTTGAGAAAATACTTGAATAAATATTATAAAATAATAACATTAAAAAAATATAATAACATGAGAATAAGTGTATTCCTGATATAATATTTCAAAGGGAAGTATATTCACCTTATAGGAAAATAATGGTGAACAATATCAAGATATTCCTCAATGAAAGAAGATTGAGATGTATTCCCTTACGAAAATTTAGCAGCATAATAGCATAACATTAAATTTCAAAAAATGAGTTGATGATAGAAAAAATGCTCTCTCATCATATGGATATAGACTATAATACAATAATGATATATAAAATCCTATCCCAACATAGAAAATTCAAATTAAAATTTATAACATAAAAGATGTCTATTACTAAAAGAGTAGGGTGAAAGGTTCCCTTACAATGATCGTATCATTACATTAAGTATGAAACAAATAATTTTTTTTTAAAATATAATTACACCAAATATATGTAGATATTATGTGTAAAATAAAAATATGTCATTAACAAATATTAATAGCATGATATAATCATGAAGTGTAAGAATAACCCAAAGAATGGAATTTTGGTTATAGAGTTCCCTTACCTCATGTCTAAAATTTCCCGTTTGATCCTTATTATTTCTAAATAATAAAAATAAGTTAATTAATACTTTCATAAGAACATTTTTCTTTTTTATTATTCCTTTTACATCACTTCTTCCCATTCTATGACAATTTTTAATTTTTTTAGTTTATATTAGATATTTTGTCGATGTTCAAAACTTGAGTAAAAAATGAACTTGTTATTAATAAAAATTGACCATATGGAAAATAATAAAATATCTCTAGAATGATATTCCTGATTTATATATCATATATATCATATATATATATATATCCAGTATATATGTATCTAGAATACTCCAAAACATTTGGACACAAGAAATGAAATGAACCATTCATGGAGATGTTAAGCCGTACCTACGCATGGACACTACTTCCATTTTTTTCAATTTTTTAATAATGAAAACTAAATGATACATTGGTATATTATAATTCCCGTATTATATATATGTTATATATGTAACATATGTTAATAAATACCATAATATATATGTTACATGTATAACATGAACAAGTTATAATTTTTAGGGGTTGGTAGTCTTCACTTCTTCAAATGAAATTATTGTATTTACGCATTACGCAAAGAATAATGGTATGTTGTAAATGAAAAATAATGAAGCATATATTCAATAAAAATATATTATATATCAATTATAAATGTATTTCCATCATATATTCCTCCATGATATGTGATAGGAGATAAATAAAAAATCACCATTTCGTGAGGTAGTAGTTCGTCGTCCACAGAAACAGTATGCTCGTATCCATTTGATGGAGGTGTGTGGAATTTTAGATTGAATATTTCTCATAAAAACATCATAGTACATTAAATATATGTTTTTTATAAATTAATTTATTTATCAGAGTTTATGGTGTTGTAGACGAAAAATAATTTAAAAGAACATGAGAGAATGTGGTGCCTTTAAATCAGGAAACTCCCGTTGGATTGAACAAAAACCTTATTTTAATCGAATTATGCCTAAGATAAGGATTTTAGGATGAATATAAGAATGTTAGAATATTCTTGTAAATTATTTTGGATGATCCATGGGCATTTAGAGGTGAGAATAATGGGTTAGAGGTGGTTTCCTTTTATAAGAGGGAGGAGGGGATCTTTAGGAATGATTGAATGTAATATTTTATTATAATTTTTTTTTTGGTTTCAAAATATCAAAAACATATTTAATTTGATGATAAGTTATATATAAGACTATTTAAAATAACCTATTTTGAATTGGATAGGGTTTGGATATTTTTTAATCCTTATCTTTTTTTTCTTTAACCCTTTGTTAACTAATTAAACTTTTACCAAGTCCTCTTGTGTATTCATACTATATGGTTATTAGATATATTATAAAATTTAAAGATATCCAAAATTGAAAATTGGGATATTATTAACATTATTTTTGACATTTTTATGAATCTTAATTTTTTTGGATTTTTTTCATTTCTAAAATTTTGATTGATAAAAAACTCATTTATTTAAATTTAAAAATTATTCATATTAGGAATTAAAAAAAAATATAAATCAAAACTATTCATTTGAAAAAAATACATTAATTAAAATATTTCAAGACATTAATATCCCTAAAATTCATGGATTACCTATGAATTCCTAGTATAATTTTATTTTAATTTTTATAATATCATTTAATTGATACCTTTATTAATGAAGCAATTACTTCATCACCAATGTGATATAATTATATTTATTTATTTAATTTCATAAAATTTTAAATAAAATAACATGATGTTGTAAATATTATTATCTTTTAGATAAAAGTTTATTTTCGAATTGATCATAAATAAAACTTGACATAAAAATTTTTTTACGAAAAGAAAAATGCTTATGTTACTTTTTTGTTTCTTTAAATTAATTAATATAATGTGTCATTAACCCTCCCATGTTTATCCATGGGGTCACAAAATCAACCCGAGAATACCTATGGTCGGAAATATTTTATCCAATATGTTTATTCAAATTTTATAAGTAATTTAATATAACTATAATATTATTTTCACACTTATTTACTAAATGTATCATTTAACCATGGTAAAAATGTATTTACTGAATTAAATATTCATAATGTCTACAAATAAAGGTTACCTATTTACTAAATAGATACCTACAGATTTCAAATATTGAACTATTTTTCAAAATTTAAAATACAAAAGTTGATGAAATTATTTTTAAAATTATTTCCCATTGTCAAAACCAAAAATTGTTATTTTAAAAAATAATACCTATCAAAAGATTGATGTAACACCCCAAGCTTCCACGGTACGTTTCCCTTTGAATAATGCGATAACGTGTGTTGTACGCAACCTCGAGTTCTAACACACCATAACTAATCAAACTAGCCGTTATGAATAGTAATACCTAATTTTTGAAATTATATATATTTTATATTTGAAAATGGACTTCATTTTTGGATTCGGAATATCGAATTTAGCCTAAGGTGAAATTTTGGTACATTTTGGATAACTTTCATATTTTGATGAATAGTGAAAATTACTAAATTTTAATTAAAAACAACTTTTTTAATCAAAATAATTAATAGTGATAAATTACTAATTTGAGTGGTTTTAAAGTATATTTAGAATATATTTTTACCATTTAATATAATTTTGGTCATTGGACATAATTTTACAATTAAACCGAACATAAACAAGTGTCAATCTTTTGATAGTTATTATCTCTTAAAAACACGCTTTTTGTTTTGACAGCGGGAATTAATTTTAAATTAATTTCTTCCACTTCTGTGTTTTGAATTTAGGAAAATGGATTCCATATTTGGAATCAGGATGGTCAAATTGTGTAAATGGGTAACTTTTATTTTTAGACATTTTGAATAATTACTGCGATAAATATTTTATTTACCATGGTTAAGGGTAAATCCGGTAAATAAGGGTTAAAAAATAATATTATAATAATACTAAATTACCCTAAAACGTGTCTTAACCCTATTGGTTGATACATGGTCGACCATGGGCATCTTTGGGTCGATTTTGGGACCCCATGGATCCACTTGTAAGTGATAATGACACTTTATTTTAATTAAGTTAAAATGAATACAAAAATGACACAAGCATATATCTTTTAGAAAAACAATTGTTAAATAGGGTTATATATGTTGGATTTTATATTATAAATATTCATTAGAAATCTAAAAAGATTTCCTACATAATTATATTTTATTTATAATTTTTAGACATTAAATAATGTATTTTATATATGACACAATGATGATGT
Organism: Viscum album; assembly: GCA_963277665.1. NCBI lineage: Eukaryota > Viridiplantae > Streptophyta > Magnoliopsida > Santalales > Viscaceae > Viscum > Viscum album. Next base: position 592,300,625 of record OY728162.1, on the reverse strand, counting down.
AGTAATTACTATAATAGTGAAAAATTAAAATAATTGATATTATAAATACCCAAATAAATATAATATGAAACTTTTAATGAATTAAACTAATTTTATAGGATAATATGATATATTAGGATTGATTTAATTGAATTTTTTCTAAGTAATCAATCTGTTATGAGTTTCACAAAAATCAACTATTGAATAGTGTCAAAATTGACATAAAAGAGTTCTTAAAACAAATATTATATTATTAATTGATATTAAATTCCTAAAAATCTAAGGTTCGGCCAAGAGACTTATATCATGATTGGTTCATCATTAATGTACCACTTGGGGGTCTCTTGGATGTATATAGTATGTTTATTAACCATATTATATAAAAATACAAAGAGACATTGTAAAAGTGAAACTAATTAACTTAGAGTTAATACTTAAAGATAAGGTTAATATAAGTACCCAAACCTGTCTAAATTCTATTGGTATAGTGGTTTTCGACCTATCCCCACCTTAAACTTTGAATAATCAACTTTGGAGCCACTATAAACCGAATATGAATTTATTATAAATTAATATTTCTAGCTTTTCCAAAGGTGCCCCTCACCCCTCTTATAAAAGGGCACTCCCCCTTCTCATTTCTTCACACCTTCAAAGCCTTTTGGTTCGGCCAAACTCTGCCCAAATACTCTCCCAACATCCCTCACTACAACCTAGAGGCCTTAGTTTGATCAGAAAGCCAACCTAAGGAGACCTTTTGATCAAATCAAAAGGAAGAACCCGAAGAAGAGGTAATGATTTCACCACCCTTCTCCAAGTTCATTTCTTCTTCCACTTCTTCTTCCTTTGTTCTTACCATTCTAAAATAATAACTCTAGTATCTAACATATACTGTGATGTTATTATAAATATGGTACAATCATATTCAGTATTCTATCCACCCTTTGAATAACATGTCACCATACGTGCGTACGTACGGCTTACCGTCTCCACGTCGTGGTGTAATTGTTATTCAATATAATATTATTTGGATGGGTATAATAATGATGTGTAACTCATGTAAATAATAAATATAACATGTTAATGATTCTGTATATATGATATAACATCCATTTATATATTATTTTAATATCAAAAGAATGATATTGTCGCTCGTGCGTACGTGCGGACTACCGTCTCCACGAACGCGATGAGATTCATTCTCCATCGTATCCATTCAAGTATAATTATCATTTGATGATTTAAAAATGATGTTTAAGGGCTGGATATCATTCTGGATATGAATAAGATACAACAACCATGGCTTATGTAACAAAACATATAAAAGAAAATGAGTAAGTTAACTCCCGAAACGACGATAATTCTAAGATATTATTAATAAATCAATGTTAAAAGATCATATATGATATCATATTAATATATATGATTCTTGTATAATTTAATAATAACTATTTCACCATTATACAGTAGGTTAACCTACCCCAACCAAGGAAAAGTACAAGGTAAGGGTTTACTTTACAACCTCTTCATTATCCAAGGTTGTTTATACGTAATAATCTACTGGGATCTCTTTATCATCCACATCCATGTTTCTTAAAAATGCATTTCAAAACATTTTTACTATTTACTAGAATATGAGTTAAAGTCATTTATACCCTTTTTGACTTTTATAAGTGGTTTATAAAGGAATCTTTCGATCGTTTTCAAAACAAGGTCATTTTTAACCTTTTCGACAGAATTAAGGTAAGAATGTTTTTTTTAACTTATACGGCGGGTGCGGCTATTTTCCGCCGTTATAAAATCTTCAAAGCTTCCCTTACAAGCTTATAAGAATATTTTCAAAGAAAATGTTTTATTTTATATTGATCTTAAATTATTTCAAAATAAAAGGAGATATTTCTTTAAAAAGAATTTTGATTTCATCTATGTCAACATCCTTTGATGGATTTTAAGATTATTTGAAGTTGATTTATTATGATACAAAACTTCTATATTGTATAGAAGGTTTTGTGATATGTTTGACTGTGGATGTGCTATTTTTATACCATTCATAGTTTATGGTGAAAGTATTTACATTTCGTATGCTAGTTTTAATACGAATGTTTATGTTATGTTTAAACCTTTTCATATGGGAATGCATTGGACTTAATATGTGACGGGTGGAGCCCGCTATAGCTCATCGATGCATCGGTAGGTCTCATGAGACAAACTAGTGTCTTGGCACAAGGCCTTGAAAAAATATTATTTGTAGTCTTGGCACGAGGCCTTGGCTCTGTGGTTATGATAGTCTGGCATTATGCATTCCAACATTATGAAAGTGGTTATTGATTTTTCATGTGATTATTCGATTAGTAGAATATCCATGTGAACAAGTAAATGGAATTATTTCATTTTACTTTTGCCATACTATGTTGAAATTCAAGTTTAAAAGGCTTTTGTTTTAGTAATGCATTACCTTAAATGTTTATGCTTATTTTGAATGTTCCGCTATATTGTTATCCTTACTGGGCATTTGAGCTCACCCCTTTTCTATGTTTTATTTTTTCCAGGAAGTGAAGATGTAAGTTATGAATGACCTGCAGGGATATTATGAGGGGATTATAGTGTGGACTGTGGAAACAATATGTTGTTGTAGTAGTTTTTCATTTTATGATGTAATGTAAAACTTATGAATATATCTAGTGTTTCCAAGGCTACTAAACCAATCGGTCTTTCGAGATTTGATCTTTCTTGTGATCATGCCAATGTTATGTAATTAATGCACCGACTCTGGGCAACTGGGGTCGGGGCGTTACAGTTGGTATCATAGGATGTTTAGTACAAACCTTGGAAGCTAGATTTAGATAAACTCTGATTAGAGCACGTAGACCTAAGATGAACTTTGAGGATTAGTATAGAAGAACTTCCTAGAATTTTGGTATTGTAGAGATTTTGTGAGTTTTCCAAGCAATACATCCCTGTCTGGATACGAGCAGGTAGAGGCGGCTCTGGCACAGATGTACCTAGGGGTAAAACCCGAAAACACCGCTTTGAGCTAGACTCGAACGGGAACTGGTGCACGACAACGGGCCTTGCTGCACTCTTGGTTACGACACTCTCGGGGGATATGCTTAGGATAACTCTAATTTTCTTTACAAATCATTTTGAAGGGATTATGAGTATATACTTCCTCAAAGAAAACATTCTAATGATTATGGATTATATCCATAAATAGTTCAATTTATGTTAAGTGTTTTATAAGTATGGGATTATGTATTTTGATTCATAAACTGATCTAGTTTATGCCATTGTTTAGAAATGGCACCTAGTGGAAGAAATGGAAACTGTATCAATGCACGCACTCCATGTAGGGATTGCCCTCCTGCTCAAGATAATTATAGTGGGGCTGGTGATGCAACTGGTGCTGATCAGCTAATCACCATACTGGGACAACTTACTCAGGTTATGAATAATAACCTTACCCGTATGGAGCACCCTGATCCGCAGCGTGGAGGATCAATGTTAGATCGATTCATGAGGCAACAACCACCAACGTTCAATGGGAATACAAATCCCTTAGTAGCTGAGAAATGGATATTTTCCCTAGAGAAAATATTTCAGGCTTTGGGGAGCAGTGAAAGGGAAAAAGTTATCATGGCAGTTTACCGCCTCACTGGAGATGCTGATCAATGGTGGTCATTGATTCATAATACGACGGAAGATGATGAAGTATCAAACATGGAATGGAGGGAGTTCAAAGATCTGTTTTTAGAAAAATACTTCCCTCGCGACCATCGAGCAGATATGGAAAGGCAATTTCTGAGTCTGAGACAAAAGGAGGATGAGAATGTCACAAAGTACGAGGCTAACTTTACAAGGTTAGCAAGGTACGCTGGTGATTATATTCGCAACCCAATAAGTAAGATTGATCGTTTCTTTGATGGGTTAAAACCATTTCTCCGTCGAGCGTTATTCTCAAAATCCTTTTCATCGTACGAAGACATTGTCTCATGTGCTATCAAGACCGAAAAGGAATTCTCTAAGTCTTATGACTTTAAAGCAAAGCAAGAGAAGAAGAGACCTGATGATCAATCTGGGAATGGAAATAAGGGGAAGAAAGGAAAGGTTGAATATCCATCATGTGGTAAATGTGGGAAGAAACACCCCGGTACTTGCTTGAAGGGAATGGGAGTCTGTTACAAGTGTGGTGAAAAAGGCCACCAAGCTCATGATTGCAAGGGGAAGAAGGAAGCTACCAACGTTCAGTGCTACAATTGCATGGAGATGGGGCATTATGCAAATGCATGTACTAAGCGTCAGGAGAACTTACCTCAGAAAAGGCCGAGGGATCAAGGCCAGGCTTATGCTATCACTACTGCTGAGGTAGAAGCTCCGAAAGACGTGGTGGCAGGTAATTTAATGGTTTCCTCAAGTTTAGCAAATGCATTATTTGATTCTGGATCATCGCATTGTTTCATATCTTCCCAGTTTCCTAAGAAAATTAGATATTTCCAATTTGATTTAATAAGGGATTTGTCAGTTAAAACTCGTAAGGGAAGTATCGTTGCAACAAAGTTTTGTGAATCAGTCCCCATTAGAGCACATAAATTTTCTTTATCTCCTGATCTCATCGTCATACCTATGATTGAGTTTGATATAATCCTCGGTATGGACTGGCTTTCGGACTATGATGCGAAGATTTATTGTAAGAAGAAAGAGGTTACGATTCTTGATGATAATGATAAGGAGCACCTTATTTTTAGAGCAGAATCGTCACCACCTAATTCTTATTTAGATCCACCCCCAGTAGCTCAACTTAATTCAATTATTGGGGAGGAAGAGAATGAAATAACTGCGGGTGAGGAAAGGAATATTCAAATAGAGGATGTACCTGTTGTGAAAAAATTTGTAGATGTATTTCCAGAAGATTTACCTGTACATCCTCCAGAACGAGAAGTTGAGTTTTCTATTGATTTGATTCCTGGATCAAGGCCTATATCGAAGACCCCTTATAGAATGGCCACTGTAGAGTTAGTCGAACTAAAGAAACAACTAGAGGAATTGAGTAATAAGGGATTTATTCACCCTAGTGTTTCTCCATGGGGAGCCCCTGTTCTTTTTGTTAAAAAGAAAGATGGATCTATGAGGTTATGTATCGACTACAGGGAGATCAATGCTATAACGATAAAGAACAAGTATCCCCTACCTCGTATTGATGATTTATTTGACCAACTGCATGGAGCTCAATACTTTTCAAAGATTGACCTTCGATCTGGATACCATCAGTTGTGTGTGAAGAAGGAAGACATTCCGAAGACAGCATTTCGAACCAGGTACGGGCATTACGATTTTACTGTAATGTCGTTTGGATTGACTAATGCACCCTCTGTATTCATGGATCTGATGAATAGAGTTTTCAAGGAGTATCTCGATGAATTTGTGCTGGTATTTATTGATGATATTCTGGTATACTCCAAAACCTACGAAGATCATGAAAATCACTTACGCATTATCTTGAAGACTCTGAGGAGGCATGAATTATATGGGAAGTTTAGCAAGTGTGAATTCTGGCTTCAGGAGATTTCTTTTCTTGGCCATATTGTCTCTAAAGATGGAATCTCTGTTGATCCTTCTAAGACCAAGGCAATCCAAGAATGGCCAGCACCTACGAGTATAACTGAGGTACGTAGTTTTATTGGCTTGGCAGGTTATTATCGACGTTTCGTCCAGAATTTTGCCCGATTGGCTAACCCATTAACGAAGCTCACACGTAAAGGGGTTAAATTTGTTTGGACAAAAGAGTGTGAAGAATGTTTCGAAGAACTGAAGAGAAGATTAGTCAATGCTCATATATTGACTCTACCATCGGGGAATGATGGGTTCGTTATTTATAGTGATGCATCGAAGAAAGGACTTGGCTGTGTCCTTATGCAGAATGATAGAGTTATTGCCTATGCATCACGACAGTTGAAAATTCATGAACAAAACTATCCTACTCATGATCTCAAGTTAGCAGCTGTAATCTTTGCTTTGAAGATATGGAGGCACTACCTCTATGGTGAAAAATGTGAGATTTATACTGATCACAAGAGTTTGAAGTATATTTTCTCACAAAAAGAACTCAACATGAGGCAAAGGAGATGGCTTGAATTACTCAAGGATTATGATTGTACGATACACTACCACCCAGGGAAAGCAAACAAAGTAGCAGATGCTTTGAGCAGAAAAGACCATGGAGTTCTGAACATGATGAGAATTGAAAGGGATCCAATTTTCATGGATCTAGTGAAGATGGACATGGGAATAACCAGGGAAGGTGAAACATCAATGCTTTTTCAAATGGTTGCCAAACCATCTTTACTAGAAAGGATTAAGAGTTCTCAGACCGATGATGAAGAATTCCAAAAGAAGATTAAAGCTGTGAATGATGAGAGATTGAGAGACTTTGTGTATGAAGATGGAATTTTGAAATTCGGGAAGAGACTTTGTGTTCACAATATACCTGATCTAAAAAGGGAATTACTGGATGATGCTCATAGTTCCAATTTCTCTATACACCCTGGGAGCACCAAAATGTATAGAGATTTGAAGGAACATTTTTGGTGGGACAACATGAAGAGAGAGATTGCTGATTTTGTGTCAAGATGTATGGTTTGTCAACAAGTGAAAGCTGGAAGGAAACAGCCTGGAGGAGTCATGCAACCTCTTCCCATACCGGAGTGGAAATGGGACAATGTTACGATGGACTTTGTCATGGGGCTACCAAAGACTCCTAGAAGGAATGATGCAATATGGGTTATTGTTGATCGTCTTACCAAGTCAGCACATTTTCTTTCTATAAGATAAGATCTACCCCTGGAACGTCTATCAAGACTATACATTAATGAAGTTGTGAGGCTTCATGGAGTACCCCTATCGATTGTTTCTGATCGTGATCCCCGTTTTACTTCAAGATTTTGGAAAAGTCTTCAGAAATCCCTGGATACTGAACAAAATTTGAGCACTGCTTACCACCCTCAGACAGATGGACAATCAGAACGGACTATTCAAACCCTAGAAGACATGTTGAGATCTTGCTCACTTGACTTTCAGGGTATGTGGGATCAATATTTACCACTGGTAGAATTTTCCTATAACAATAGCTTCCATTCGAGTATTCAGATGGCACCATATGAAGCGTTATACGGAAAGAGATGTCGTACACCAACCTGTTGGGATGCCGTTGGTGAAAGAAAACTTGTAGGCCCAGAACTGGTGGAGGAAACGGTGGAAAAGGTGAAAATAATCCAAAATCACATCAAAGCAGCTCAAAGTAGGCAGAAGAGCTATGTCGATAATCGAAGGAAGGATTTGGAATTTCAATTCGGTGATCATGTTTTCCTGAAGGTATCTCCGTGGAAGGGAGTCATACGTTTTGGTAAGAAAGGTAAATTGAGTCCCAGGTACATCGGACCTTTCGAAATTCTAGAACGAATTGGGGCTGTAGCTTACCGATTGGCAATGCCGCCAAGTCTCTCCAAAGTTCACGATGTGTTCCACGTATCTCTGTTGAGAAAATACATGCCTGACCCAACGCATGTACTCACCTATGAGGAATTAGAACTGGAACCCGATCTGTCTTATTGTGAAGAGCCCGTCAAGATTCTTGATACAAGAGAACAAGTACTGAGAAACCGGACGACGCGTCTGTTAAAAGTTTTGTGGAGAAATCATAAGATGGAAGAGGCAACGTGGGAACCCGAGGAACTTATGATGAAGAACCACCCGAGTCTTTTTATGCAGTAATACCCTAGAAATTGCGAGGATGCAATTATTTGAAGGAGGGGAGAATGTAACACCCCAAGATTCCACGGTACGTTTCCCTTCGAATAATGCGATAGCGTGTGTTGTACGCAACCTCGAGTTCTAACACACCATAACTAATCAAACTAGCCGTTATGAATAGTAATACTTACTTTTTGAAATTATATATATTTTATATTTGAAAATGGAATTCATTTTTGGATTCGGAATATCGAATTTAGCCTAAGGTGAAATTTTGGTACATTTCAGATAACTTTCATATTTTGATGAATAGTGAAAATTACTACATTTTAATTAAAAACAACTTTTTTAATCAAAATAATTAATAGTGATAAATTACGAATTTGAGTGGTTTTAAAGTATATTTAGAATATATTTTTACCATTTAATATAATTTTGGTCATTGGACATAATTTTACAATTAAACCGAACATAAACAAGTGTCAATCTTTTGATAGTTATTATCTCTTAAAAACACGCTTTTTGTTTAGACAGCGGGAATTAATTTTAAATTAATTTCTGCCACTTCTGTGTTTTGAATTTAGGAAAATGGATTCCATATTTGGAATCAGGATGTTCAAATTGTGTAAATGAGTAACTTTTATTTTTAGACATTTTGAATAATTACTGCGGTAAATATTTTATTTACCATGGTTAAGGGTAAATCCGGTAAATAAGGGTTAAAAAATAATATTATAATAATAATAAATTACCCTAAAACGTGTCTTAACCCTGTTGGTTGATACATGGTCGACCATGGGCATCTTTGGGTCGATTTTGGGACCCCATGGATCCACTTGTAAGTGATAATGACACGTTATTTTAATTAAGTTAAAATGAATACAAAAATGACACAAGCATATATATCTTTTAGAAAAACAATTGTTACATAGGGTTATATATGTTGGATTTTAGATTATAAATATTCATTAGAAATCTAAAAAGATTTCATACATAATTATATTTTATTTATAATTTTTAGACATTAAATAATGTATTTTATATATGACACAATGATGATGCAGTAATTTCTATAATAGTGAAAAATTAAAAGAATTGATATTATAAATACCCAAATAAATATAATATGAAACTTTTAATGAATTAAACTAATTTTCTAGGATAATATGATATATTAGGATTGATTTAATTGACTTTGTTCGAAGTAATCAATCTGTTATGAGTTTCACAAAAATCAACTATTGAATAGTGTCAAAATTGACATAAAAGAGTTCTTAAAACAAATATTATATTATTAATTGATATTAAATTCCTAAAAATCTAAGGTTCGGACAAGAGACTTATATCATGATAGTTTCATCATTAATGTACCACTTGGGGGTCTCTTGGATGTATATAGTAAGTTTATTAACCATATTATATAAAAATACAAAGAGACATTGTAAAAGTGAAACTAATTAACTTAGAGTTAATACTTAATGATAAGGTTAATATAAGTACCCAAACCTGTCTAAATTCTATTGGTTGAGTGGTTTTCGACCTATCCCCACCTTAACCTTTGAATAATCAACTTTGGAGCCATTAGAAACCGAATATGAATTTATTATAAATTAATATTTCTAGCTTTTCCAAAGGTGCCCCTCACCCCTCTTATAAAAGGGCACTCCTCCTTCTCATTTCTTCACACCTTCAAAGCCTTTTGGTTCGGCCAAACTCTGCCCCAATACTCTCCCAACATCCCTCACTACAACCTAGAGGCCTTAGTTTGATCAGAAAGCCAACCTAAGGATCCCTTTTGATCAAATCAAAAGGAAGAACCCGAAGAAGAGGTAATGATTTCACCACCCTTCTCCAAGTTCATTTCTTCTTCCACTTCTTCTTCCTTTGTTCTTACCATTCTAAAATAATAACTCCAGTATCTCACATATACTGTGATGTTATTATAAATATGGTACAATCATATTCAGTATTCTATCCACCCTTTGAATAACATGTCACCATACGTGCGTACGTACGGCTTACCGTCTCCCCGTCGTGGTGTAATTGTTATTCAATATAATATTATTTGGATGGGTATAATAATGGTGTGTAACTCATGTAAATAATAAATATAACATGTTAATGATTCTGTATATATGATATACCATCCATTTATATATTATTTTAATATCAAAAGAATGATATTGTCGCTCATGCGTACGTACAGACTACCGTCTCCACGAACGCGATGAGATTCATTCTCCATCGTATCCATTCAAGTATAATTATCATTTGATGATTTAAAAATGATGTTTAAGGACTGGATATCATTCTGGATATGAATAAGATACAACAACCATGGCTTATGTAACAAAACATATAAAAGAAAATGAGTAAGTTAACTCCCGAAACGACGATAATTCTAAGATATTATTAACAAATCAATGTTAAAAGATCATATATGATATCATATTAATATATATGATTCTTGTATAATTTAATAACAACTATTTCACCATTATACAGGAGGTTAACCTACCCCAACCAAGGAAAAGTACAAGGTAAGGGTTTACTTTACAACCTCTTCATTATCCAAGGTTGTTTATACGTAATAATCTACTGGGATCTCTTTATCATCCACATCCATGTTTCTTAAATATGCATTTGAAAACATTTTTACTATTTACTAGAATATGAGTTAAAGTCATTTATACCCTTTTTGACTTTTATAAGTGGTTTATAAAGGAATATTTCGATCGTTTTCAAAACAAGGTCCTTTTTAACCTTTTCGACAGAATTAAGGTAAGAATGTTTTTTTAACTTATACGGCGGGTGCGGCTATTTTCCGCCGTTATAAAATCTTCAAAGATTCCCTTACAAGCTTATAAGAATATTTTCAAATAAAATGTTTTATTTTATATGGATCTTAAATTATTTCAAAATAAAAGGAGATATTTCTTTAAAAAGAATTTTGATTTCATCTATGTCAACATCCTTTGATGGATTTTAAGATTATTTGAAGTTGATTTATTATGATACAAAACTTCTATATTGTATTGAAGGTTTTGTGATATGTTTGACTGTGGATGTGCTATTTTTATACCATTCATAGTTTATGGTGAAATTATTTACATTTCGCATGCTAGTTTTAATACGAATGTTTATGTTATGTTTAAACCTTTTCATATGGGAATGCATTGGACTTAATATGTGACGGGTGGAGCCCGCTATAGCTCCTCGATGCATCGGTAGGTCTCATGAGACAAACTAGTGTCTTGGCAGAAGGCCTTGACAAAATCTTATTTGTAGTCTTGGCACGAGGCCTTGGCTATGTGGTTATGATTGTCTGGCATTATGCATTCCAACATTATGAAAGTGGTTATTGATTTTGCATGTGATTATTCGATTAGTAGAATATACATGTGAACAAGTAAATGGCATTATTTCATTTTACTTTTTCCATACTATGTTGAAATTCAAGTTTAAAAGGATTTTGTTTTAGTAATGCATTACCTTAAATGTTAATGCTTATTTTGAATGTTCCGCTATATTGTTATCCTTACTGGGCATTTGAGCTCACCCCTTTTCTATGTTTTATTTTTCCCAGGAAGTGAAGATGTAAGTTATGAATGACCTGCAGGGATATTATGAGGGGATTATAGTGTGGACTGTGGAAACATTATGTTGTTGTAGTAGTTTTTCATTTTATGATGTAATGTAAAACTTATGAATATATCTAGTGTTTCCAAGGCTACTAAACCAATCGGTCTTTCGAGATTTGATCTTTCTTGTGATCATGCCAATGTTATGTAATTAATGCACCAACTCTGGGCAACTGGGGTCGGGGCGTTACAATTGACCTTTGTTTATTTCTAATTTAATAGTGAAATTACAACCAATGACCATAATTTTAATAAATTTATAAAATATAATCGAATTACACTTTAAAATTAATTAAAATAATTATAAATCCATATAAATAAATTAGATGGAAATGTTGTTTTGAATTAAATTTCACTATATTTCATTATTCCTTAAAAAATTAACATAATAATAAATATACCAAAAATTTACCCAAAGTAAACCTTGAAATCCTAATTCTGAATAATAATTTTATTCTATCAAATTGAACATAGAAAGGTGAAAAAATTAGATTAAAATAGGGGTTTCCATCAATATGTGGTAATTCTACCTTTCAAATAATATTATAGTATTTATGATTAAATTTGTATTAATTTCTAATTTATGTGTCGAATTTTTATTGGATAAATGTAAAGACATATATCAAACATGTATAATCATATTTTATATAGTTCTTTTGATTCCCACCATTAAAATGGCTAGGTGATAACTACCATTTAAAATAATATTGTATTTTTATTTTTCAGTATGACTCAGCATTATGTGAAACATTAGATTTTCGGAGAAACCCATTGTTGAGTTTCAGGTACTCTATAAAACAATGAATCCCTTATAATGTTTAATTAATATTAAATTCATTAATATTAAAAAATATGGAAATTAAATATTCTTTATTTATATATGATGTTACACTACATGTGTCTTCTCGGAATCAAATGTTGAGATTTCTTCGAGTTTTTTTGTTCTTAATATGAAATATCATGACGTCATATTTGGTATATATTGGCTCATTTCAAAAAAAATCCCTAATTGATTGTTATTTTCGATGTGCTAACATTACAACACATAGTTGGGTGCCTCTTTTTTTTCTGGTAGAATGTCACCCAAGTTTGTGTAGAGATGAACTATCTTATCAAGAGTTCAGAATGTGTTATCAGTGTTTTCTTTTTCCAAGGATTTAGAATCAATGAGTGGTTATCTTACTCTAGTTTTAAACATGTTTTTTTATTTTTCCTCATTGTATTTATCTAGTCTACCATCTGGGAGAGATATTGAGTTTACTATTGGCTTAATGCTTGGTACTAAAGTTGACTATATCCCCACTTACCACATTTAACCAACTAAGAAAAAATAGATGATTCCAATGATGGAAGATCTTATTGATAAAGCCTTAATTTGACCAAGTGTGTCACCGTGGGCATCAACAATTCTCTATGATAAAAAGGATGATGGTTTTATTGTCCTACCTATTTTTCATGAAAAGATCAATGGAGTTATGATAATCAAAAAATATACATTTCCACAGATTGATGATATGTATGATCAGTAGAAATAGGTAAAGTGGATTTCAAAGATTGAACTTCGATCTAGTTATCACATGTTGCTGATAAAAGATTCTGACATTCATATGACCACCTTTCGGAGTCGGTACCTAGGTATTTTCATTTTTAGGGCTTTGTTGTTCCCTTTTGTTTGAAAAATGATCCATCTATTTTTATGGATTTAATTAACATGATTTTACATGAATATATTAATAACATAGTGGATGTTTTTTTGGATGAAATTATTGTGAAATCCAGGTCTGTGAAGATCATGTGCATGATCTGAGAACTGTTTGTAATTTTCAACGAAATCATCACATTTATTCAATTTTTTAAAATTGAGATTTCTAGATTCGGGAGGTAAAAATTGTGTGATACGTTGTTTCTGAAAATGGTTTATCAGTTGATCCTTATAAGGTGACGACTGTTATTATATGGGAGATACCACATATTGTTTTCAATATCCTAAGATCACGAGGATTAGCTTGATATTACCGCAGGTTCATGGCTGACTTGCCCAATATCGCATCACAGATGACAGCTCTGACATATAATTGGGTGATGTTTGTGTGGTATTATAAATGATAGAGTACTTTTTTGGGTTTGAAATGTATATTCACGACTGCACCATGCTTTTCTCTACCAAAATTTGGTTAGGACTTTGAAGACATTTGTGACGTATCAGGTTTAAGAAATAGATGTTTTCTTATGCAGGGAAATCATGTAGTTGAATTTTGATCTCTTCAGCCTAGTTCAGAAGAGAATTATTATCCTACCCATGGACTATATCTTATATTATTGATGCACACACATAAAATATGGTGGCACTACCATTTTTTAGAAATGATTATAGTGAATTCAATCTAAAAAATCATTCCATATATATTTTTTCAAAACAATTGGAATATTTGGCATATTCTTTGGGTGGATACATAATGTCTTCCAATTTCACATCACCTACACCCCAAAGAAGGATAACATTTTTTAAGACACTTTAAGAAGGAAATTTCCAACCCAGGAAGTGAATAAATATTTTAAAGAGTAGAACATGATCGATCATTTCTAAAAAATGAATCCTAGAGTTTATATCAAAGTGGATGATGCTTTTTAGTTAGTGTGGAGATGAAGTCTACACTTCTCTAGATAATTCTTCAAGATTCAGAGGTTGGTAATGAGTTTTGTAGCATAAATGAATCCTTTTATTGTGGGGAGATAGTTTCCAAGTGGTCATTCTCCAAAGTGGTTGTTCAATGATATTATAATTGCTTCACTGTCCTATTAATGAAATGAAAATAAGAGATGTAGGTTTTCTATAATTCTTAGTGGGTTGTGCACTGAGGAACCAATTAGATGTTATATGACATGAGGTAGTAGTTCTAGTGCACAGGAATGAGACGATACATTGTTGAGTTTTTCTCTCCTTTCAGTGTGTGACATCATTTGAAATATGAGTAGCAAAAACAATATAGTTTACATTAACCCCTTCCAGTTCTTACATGAAGTGGGATGAGGTGTCTATGGACATTGTGGTTTTATTTCCATGTACCTTGTGAATGAATAAAGCAATATGGTATATGATCAACATGATGGACATGTAATCTAAAATTAGGACGATTTGAGATACAACCAATGTTTATGAGTTAGGAAGTATCTATGTGAACCATATTGTTATTTTTAATAGAGTTCGATATATTACAGTATGTGGTAGGTATACCTTATTCACTTATCAATTTTGGAGCGTCGTTTAGGTGGAACTGAGTTCTTATAATCATTTGACCACAACATACCATCTGTAGTCAGATGGACATAAATATAGAGAATTATAGATTCATGGGGATATACTTCATGCATGAGTCCTTTACTTTGGTAGGGAATCAGATGATCAATTGGTGCGGGTTGTGTCCTCATATTTCAAAAGTTACCAATCCACGATTATAATGGCGCCTTTCGAGGCCTTTTTTGGTCGATCCTGTAAATCTTTATTATGTTGGTCAGATGTCGGTGAATGTTCATTTGTTGGAGCAATGATATTTCTAGAGGCAACAACAATAATTCATATAATACATTAGATAATATTGAGAGAACATATATTATATAAGTCTTATTCTGATATACATCATAGAACATTAGTGTTTTCTAATGGTGATATGGTGTTCTTGAAATTTTTACACTGGATGGGTCATCGACGGCTTGGGAAATAAGGGAAGCATGCTCTGTGCATTGTGGGAGCTATTGAGGAAACAGAGATAGTCGGAAAAGTATCTTACCATTTTTCAACTCCACCACAAATATCATAGATACATAATGTGTTCCATGTATCAAAACTAATAATGTATCTATATTGTCTATATCACATTTTGAGTTGGAGAAAACTTGAGATTGAGCCGAATTTATCATTGACCAAGATACCAGTCCTGATAGTTGATTTTGAGACCTATGTTCATCATGCGATGGAAATACCATTGGACTTTGTACTATGGAATAATGGCTCTGATAATCATCAGATGTGGGAATGAGAGTCACGGACGAGAGGGAAGTGTCATCATCTTTTTAGAATGGATGAATTATTATATGATTCATTGGGACAAAAAGTGTTTATATTGGGGGGTAGTTAAATATAATATTACATTGATCTCGTAAATTTACTCCTTTTCAATGTTCTCTATTAGTTAAAAATCTATTTATGTAATTTTTCTAGGTTTATTGCATACTGCAGAACAAGTACATGATGTGTACCTAAATTACACATCGTAAACTTGGTGTTGGATGGATTTCATGGACTGGAAGAGATTTTTGCGAATGGGGATATCATTTCATGTGTTTTTAAATACTTTTTACGAAAATTAATTGTCTTTTAGGGATTAAATAACAGGTTTTTAACATGATGATATGTGTTTCTCTGTGTAATTATACAACACAACCTACATGTCATGAGCCCTTGGTACATGTCGTGACTTGGCCCTGGAGTAGCATTATGTAGTGTGTTTTAGATTATTTCTTTGTATATTATTTCTATAACAATTTGATCTTGCCCATAGACTCTATCTAGAAAATATTAATAGGTTCCCTATATTCTCAATCATTCTTATCGGATTCTGGGTTCTCTTGTTTTTCATGTTCATCTCTGACTATTATCTTGCATATTTAATGGATCATCAGGTATTTTATTTATCTATTCCTTGTGGTGGTCGATCATGATGTTAGTTTTTTATTCAAGATATCATTCTCCATTGAACTTATTGGTGAGCGTTGTTGCGAGTGTCCTTCGTCGGGAGAGAGGTTGGTGGTGGCCCCCCAATTTTCTTAAATACATTACGATCGTATTTCATGATTCCATCCAATTACTGATTTATGTTCAAAATATCAATCTTCCATTCATTTACTTTGATAAAACCCAATTGTCTTGAAATGGGAGATTTAAATGGTTTTGGCTCAAATAATTGGAAAACCCGCAACTCCATTTAATTATGTGGTATTTGTTGAACATTTTCTGATTTAAATTATTGAATATAAATTTTAGACATTTTGAAAATATTTTGTGTTTAATTTTAATATTAATTTTAAAAACAAATTTTGAAAATTATATAATTGGTTTTGAATTAATTTCTATCTTATGTATGGGTTAAAATGATTTTATAACATCCTAATGGTTTTATCTTGTAATAAAGAATGTTTTGGAATAAATTGTATTTGGTTTTAAATGGAAATAAATTTTCTTTTTTGATATAGATGAAGTGTATTGATCATATTTTTATGATGTAATAAAATATTTCTCCCTTCATGTAAGAGATCATGAAATCCAAAATTATTTAGTAATTTAATTTGATACACTCTACAGTACGACAACGTTCTAATGCATACATGCTTCATGTCACATCCTCGATGGGTTGGTGATGAATCATCTTTGGAAAATGTCATGCAGACATGTGTATACACATTTTTCATAATTAGAAGAGAGATTGGATAATCCTATAACTTATTAATACATTCATACATTTTGTAAGATTACCATTATCCTAACTTATTTTTTTATATTTGTGATATTAATGCATTATAATGATAGTTTTAACTACTTTACATGACTACTAAATTTATATAAACTTTTTTATATAAATGAAATTCTTAGGCCATTATTTTAAAAAATATCCAATCTCTTTTAATGTAAATCACGTTATATGAATGTATTTTCAATAATTTTGAAAATGTATATATTATTTTTTATAAATATTTTTTTTGAAATTGAAAAACTTATTATTCAAAAAACTGAAAGATTTTATTTGGATATTCTATATTTGGCATATGTTATGGAAAAATAGGTGGTATCCTACTTGGCTTAGGTTTAAACAATAGTCTTTTACTCAGGGTGTATATATACTTTCTTCATCCATGATCTAGCAATGGGAAGTTATCTCTTGGAGGTGGATCCAGTTTTGGAGATTTGGATGTTATGAGATTTTTCCATAGGGTCCTTGGGTTGTTTACCTATTTGGTTCATTGGGTTTTATTCCTCTTTGTATTCTAATAATTTTACTCATTGTTGTGTTTTCATATTGATATGCGTACTATCTTTTTTATTATTTTTTGTGTGCTTGTGGAAGAAATAGTTCCAAAATGTATGTTTTTATGAGGCCTGGTTCTAGTCATCTACCTATGGTGACCAGGAACACCCTTCCGGTTATGCCCCGACCGAATCAGTTAATATGCTACTTGGGTACCCAGGCTATCTGTTGACATCACACCACATCGATTTTCAATAATGAAACATCATCTGAATGGAAACCCATTCTCTATTTTTCTAATAATTCTTGGTCAAAATCCATTTTATTGATGTTATTAAATCACATAACATTTATATAACAAAAATACTCTAATAATACCATTCCTTCAAATATTCCCCTGCATCTTCTAAAAACTCTTGCAACATGTTTTAGAAACACATAACATAAATTATATTTAATCACTTCGTAATATAATTCTTTTTTCTCAATAGAACTAAATACCTATAAAATACTAAATTCTACAATGATTTATCTAGATTTAATCAAATCTCAAAACTACCATTATTTTTGTTTATATCATTTTGGGATAATTCACCATGGTTCATTTCCTCACATGAGGACATATTTGGACAGAAAATGAGTGGTATATTTCATATTATCTTATTTATAACAACTAAATGATTTAATTCATGTACATTTCTATTTCTGGAAAAATAAAAAATAATGATATGGGATGAAATATAAATCTATATTATAAATGGGATTAATTTTATTATTATAACACTTATTTTTTAAAACAATATTTTTTTTCCCTACTCTTTTATATCACCTTTATTGATACTAGGTACGTTTTTCATTCTCATATAAAAATTATAAAAACAATCACTATCAAAAATATTTTTTTTGACAAAGATCATGAAAAATCTGTTTATACCTTGTTATTTTTATTCAACATTATCCTATATTCATCTCTCATCAGACTTCCTATGGAATTACATAAAAGCTTCCCATGAATTTAAGTAGCATAACCATCAAATGATAGAAAAATTTGAAGGGATATCATCATGTATTTAAGGATCTCATAATTAAATTAATAAAATCAGAAAAATCCCTTTACATTGATGATATTTTCAATAAAAGTAGATTTTTTCCAATCAAATTTAGGTTAAATACTACTAATAATATAACACACATTATACCCTAGAGCATTTTTAGCAAAAGGAATAAACAAAATAAAAATTTTATTTCACTTATTCAACACAAAGACATACCAATTTCATCTCACTTGATGTCACAATCAGTTCGACCACTAATTCAATTCCACCAAATCAAGTTAAATTTATGTTTTTATTTATTTATGAGAAGACATCAATTTTTTTGATTTATATTTATAATAATAAATGTAATACTATAAAATAACTCTATTCAATTGTGTAGATGAAAGGATAATGATATTACTTATATGATATCATAGTCTATTCGATTTTAAAACATGTTAATTAATTATTTAAATTTTAAAATTAAATTTTAAAAAACTATTACATCCAAAAATGGAAGGATACAATACATCATATGTTGAAATAATTCATCCCTATGAATCTACATCGGTGTGAAAAGCATTCACCTGCCTCTGTTGGATGTAGGAATGCGTTCATGATTCATGTCATGGTGGACAATCTTACCACACATAAATTCAATTATCACCAAAATTAAAAAATATATATATTAAAATTATAGAGTTTTAATTAATAAAACTATGAAAAATCCCAAATGGAGAAGCCTCATGTTTATCTATATCTATCACAAAGTGAAATATGATAATAATATAAAGATTTATGAAAGAGTTAACGAGATTAGTGTTGTAAAATAATGCGATTTGGAAGAAGATGTAATCACCACAGATAAAATATAAAAGAATGTGTTACTTTAGAATTGATAAAATGAAAAGGAATAAAAAAGTAGGTAAATCCTAAAGAAGAATCAACCTTATATTACATTGCAAAATAGATCATCAAGAACATATGATGAACCCTCTATCCCAAACTAAAGTTTTTAAGAGTTTTAGTTTTTTTATTCTATAAATGGAATCATAAATGGTTTACTATTTTATCCGATTGATTTGTGTATGAAATGATGTATTCTATATAAAATATAATATATTTTGTCCATTATAATTTTTTTCAAGGATTCATGTAATATAATAGTGTCTCATGTAGTGAAATGTGTGGGGAAGTAATTCTCTTAGCCTTATTTTATTACATATTTCACATATTTAATTTCATTATGTTGCATATAGTGAATGACATAAATGATGTTTAGTTATTTTTTCTATATATTTTCTGTCTGAATAATCCATGTTTTTCACTAATGATATTTGGAATTGTTCATTGATTATTTCTTGACATTATTCATCTATCGTATTGTTTTGATATACTAATGTCACGTTATGACACATTGCCATGGAGTGTAAAGTGTTTGTAGATCCCAATATTCATATATATTTTTCATTTATTTTAAAAACTACATAACATTACAGAAAAAATTAAATGAATTAAACAATAAAAAATATTAATTAATTAATTTTTATAAGATTTTTTTAAATCAATATATAAATTTAAATTATTCCTCTAAAATATTGTGGTCCAACTATGATGACTATGACGAGGTGAATTAGGTTGTTAATATTTCTAATTCTATTTAATGATATGTTATTTTTTTCATCATGCTGGAAATTATAAATTCGATATCTTTTTATCTATGAAAATAGATAAATATAAAGTATTTTAGCACACTATTTTTACTTCAATAAACTATGAATGAAAACTCTAAAGTGTACCTGTAATATCTATAATTTTTTTGTGAAGTATGACTTACATATATTTTTTTAAGGACCTTTATTTTTGATAATTATAATATTTCCAAATACCATAAGTTGGATCAAGGGTGTTATGGGAGTTCAGGACCTGAAAAAGGGGGAAATGAGTTTTAAATTCTAGTCACACGTTCTGTGAATGGTTACTACTAATCGTGCGGACATCCCAGGAAACCATGTAGGAGGTGGGTTTTTTTGACAGTTGACTCTCTATGGTTTGCACGCGGTTTTGAAAACCGTGTGGGAAAACATTGCTGCCGAGATACATGTAAAAAAATTACCAGATTTCAACTATAGTATTTTATATCCCACTCATTATTTTCCACCTCCCCCACCCTTCAAGCACTAGTAACGAACCAATGGCACCCCGAGTTCCCAATGATCAGTATCCATCGATTCGAGGATGTTTGGAGTGTCATTGTAATTGAATAGAATATCCAAGTAGCCTCTATCATTCCTCTCTATATTTTCTAGTTTAGGATTTTTATTTTGGGCTGTCTCCATTTAAATTTCTCAAACCATTATTTTTCAGTGTGATCTAGTTGGAGAATTCAATGTTTTTTCATATCGGTATCTATGGCCTTATTGAGGGACCATTAACCAAAAAATTCACAGTAGGTGTTCAGAAGTTATATCCATTCGGTTTTGTGTATATTTATGCATGAAAGGTTTTTATTCACTCATTATTATGAAGTGTTATTTATGATTTTGACATAATAATTGTTAATGGGTGTCCAAATGGTTAATAGATCCGCTTTTAATCCACATAGGATGCAAGGAGGATGACCCTACCAAATCAGTGCCACTCTTGGGGTGTGATGATATTTATTTACATAGGGTCAGATATGTAGTGTAAGACCACTGTGAAAGAATGTATAGCCCTTGATGAATATGTTAATATGCATAAATAGATTGATGGGAAATTCTCAGTGACTAGCTTATATTGGAATATCCATAGCTAGATTGGCATGGGAATCAGAAATGTGGCTTAAAGGGTAAGTAATCTAAATAATGAATTTGTTTATGGATTAAGGCAATAATATTAATTTCTCCCATTATTGATATTGTTTCGATATTTTAAATCATGATGGATATGGTTGATTTTGGTGAATAATAAAATAATATGTGCATATGGATTGGTAGGGTGGGGAATTTACATGAGGTTCCACACTGACGGGTTAAGTTAGACCGAGGATTTAGCTCCTCACATAAATTCACAGGTTTTGGAAGGGGATGAATTTCAATTCCCCTAATGGTTCTATTCCACCCAGATTGATGATTAGATGTGAGGATATTTGGATTTTTTGTGAAATGTTTCCTAGAGAGATATGACTTATTAAATTCCCACATGCTGAAAATCATTATTATGGATATTCTATTGAAGACTTAAATAAGGTCGATTAAACCATGAAACACCTAATTAGTGAATTCAGATTAAATGGTTGTATAATTAAAAGGAAAATAGTCTAGAATGACATAGAAATGTTTACCTTTACATGATATTATCTTTCATTGGCATGCACTGTATACTTTTACTGGATATTTTGTAGACACCATTGGTGGTGGACTACTTGGGTATACTCAGACACTTCTCAGGCCGCCAATGGGTACCTGGGATGATTTTAGGCTTGCAGTTCATGAGAAGGGAAATGGGCCACATGCTAGAGTGTTGAGTTGTGCATGGGACATGTTTGAGAGAGGTTCCAGACATGGTTTACAGATAATTTTTGTTATTATACTAATTTATTTCTTTTTTTTTCTAAGTTGGCACTATAGAATGGAATTACATATTTATTGTGGTTTATGACTACACACATCCTTTGAGTTTGGTAATTTATGCATGTTATGGTTAGATTTCGTTTTTCCACTATTTCGATTATTATTTGTTGTGGTGTACACTTGTATTGAGGGTATTGATTCTCCATGTGACCTATTGGACCCTCACTACTAGTTGGAAATGTCAAGTGAATGGGGAGGAACACATGAGGTCATGTAACTTCCCATCGCGGAGCATCTATTTAGTGGATTCTGGGTTGGGGATGTAAAAATGTTGTATCATAGGAGATATTAACTCTTAATTACTATCTGGTGATTCTAGACATGAGATTTGGAATTTGTTAGGTATTGGTAATGAGCTCATGGTTGGGAGTAGCTAACCCATGCATGGGAGTAAACCCAAGTCCTTTTATGTGGGGATTGTTTTTCTTGTTGTGTGCTACTACATTTGATGATATTTCACCATTGGGGGATGCACTTGTTGTGTCGTTTGACGGTTTTGTGATATTTATATCATGGAAATAAATTTTTGGGGTTCGGCATTCAGGAATCATTCTGGGCACTAATATAGGAAAGTGAAATGCATCATGATAGGAATACACAAGGGATGGGTGTAAGGAATATAATGGTTAGAATTAATATCTATTCTTTAAAATTAATTAATTAATCTATTGGGATGGAATGAATCTGTAAAAATGGATGTGAGAACTTCAAGTAGTAATTAGAAATTAGTTCTCGATAAAGATGTAAATGTGGAATAATATTTTTTAAGGGTAAATTGGAATATGAATGTGGTTAGAATGAGAGTAAAAGTTATTTTTTATAACAATTATAATTAAATACTGTTTTGGACATGAACATAGGATAGATGAATAAAGTTTGTTCTCCAGTTTTTTGTGTCTTGTTTTGGGTAGGGTCTCCTCAGTGGTTTGGTTACGACAATTGATGAGTCTACACAGGGATCTTTTTTTTCATTCGTAAAAGGTTTATAATTCAAATTTCAATCTCATGTTTCTAACTATAGATATATTCCACCTTGCTGGCCTGAAATGATTGGGAGACATAAGGATGTTCATGAGAATTGTATTCAACTAGTAGTGTAAGAGTACGTGGTGATCCAATGATATAGGGAAGATATTTTCAATGGTAACATTATTTGTTTTATGCAGAGGATAGAGCGAGACCCATGGAGGGTTGAATTGAGTATATATGAACTAACCAGAGAGTTTTAGATGCAACACCCTTGGACCATTACTAGAGAGGGTTTCCAAGAAATAGCAGAGTTCTGGATAGAGTCCTTCCAAACTATTCACAATCATATAGAGACTCCTTTCAAGAATCAAGTCTTGTTATCGGTCTATATGCTGAAGGGAAAGCAATATGTTAGTTGGAAATTATGAATCAGAAAGAGCAGGATGAGGGGATTATGTCTAATGATTTCTAGAATACATTTCTTGATCATTCCTATCCTGAGTCATTGAGGTTAGAGAAGGCTGATGACATTATGAGGTTGACTTAGGGGACAATGTCAGTGATAGACTATGATAGTCGTTTCTACAATTTGAGACATTTCATTCTGTCATTGATGAGTGATGAGGCATCTGTGGTGAAATTGTTTTAGGATGGGATGAGGCATGGGATCAAATAGAAGGTGAATATATTTTATCTAAAAAGGTTTTGGTGAATTGGTGTATCATGTTATTATCTCAGAAGGAAACCTAAATGGTGATTCATGTTGTGAACTTGTGGTGCTAGCTGAGAAAGCAATTGGTGTGGCCTCTGATAGTTGGAAGCACCCATTATGAACCATTCAATAGGGAAAAAGAAGATAGAGCAGTCATAACATGGGGGTTGCATCTCAAAGTGGTGACCAGATCTCATTTTTTCAGTGTGGCAGGCCGATACACTAGTTTGACCACTATCCCTGACCATCAGTTTAGTGTTGAGCGTGCAAATTGATATGCCTTGTGAAAAGATTCTGTAGGAATCCAGGATAGTCATGGGATGATGGAGGTCATTGGATGATGCTGAGTGTAGGCTATGCGATTGCTACCCCATATTAGGATGGTAGTTGGAGCTCCAAAGGTGGTACTACTAGGGGCAATGGACGTGGAACTCTTGGGAGAGATTACCCTTAGCAGAAGAACAATGTCGTGCGGGGTACTCATGTTGGAGCATAGTTTAACAAGAACAGTGAACTCCATGCAGTTTAGACTACACCAGAGGATGCGGAGGCATGACAATCTACAGTTTTAGGTAACATTATTATAGCTTCCACATTTCCAAGTGATTTATTCGATATAGGATCTACACATTCTTTCATTTCGGATCAGTTTGATGTCGTTTTGTGCTAAAACCTGGATACTTCAAGTGGGTTTTTGTCGATTGATACTCTACTATGACTGTGAGCAGAGGACATTAGGCAGTTTATGGGTTTGTCTTTGGAGGTTGGTGGGTATCATCTTTTGGGATCATTTTTTCATAGATATCTTAGGTTTTTACCCAATCTTGTGAATGGAGTTGTTGGTATTATATCAATCCTATATTGACTATTACTGATGTTATGTAACATTCAAATATCTTGATGGGAGAACTCATGTCATTCTTGGTGAATGGGATACTCGATAGGACCACGCATGGCCGCTATACCATCTGATGGGGGAGTTCACGACCCAGGTGGCATACTTTATTTTAGATGATGGGGATAAGGAACAGCCAATCTTACATTTTTTTTGTAGAACAGTTTCATGACATGTTTCTTTTAGACTTCTCGGGGTAACCACTAGAGATAGATGATGAGTATATGATCTAATTGTTTCCTATATAAGAGCAAGTTTCCATTCCACCTTACGAAATGGTGCTGGAAGTTCTCCAAGAACTAATGGGTTGGTTAGATGTATTTAAGGTTATTGGATTTATATGTCCTAGTACATCATCTTGGGGATCTTCTGTGTTGTTTTCTAATAAGGCTAATGGATCACTAAGTCTATGTGTCAATTATAGGATTTCAAACTAGATTACAGTTATGAACCAATACTCACTTCCCAAAATTGATGAACAATTTGATCACATACAAGGTGCCTTCGTTCTATACAAAATTATTTGAGATCAGGATAAATTCAGTTTTGGATGAGACCTTATGACATTACCTAGTCAGTGTTTCAAAGTAGGTATTTTTTTTTGAATTCACGGAAATGTATTTTGGTCTTACCCATGTAGCTGATATGTTCATGTCCTTGATGAATCAGATATTCCACCCATATATGGATCAGTTTGAAGTATTTTTTGTTGATGACATCTTTGTCTACTCCAAGACTCATGAGGATCATTCAATCATCTTGATATTATTTTGAGTATACTAATAGGGAATTCGATTTATTCTAAGATATAAAAAATTCAGTTTTTGAAAAATTTTGTGCACTTTATAAACATATCCTATCTGAGTCAGTTATATCTGTGAATCCAAAATGGGTTCATGTATTTTATCTTGAGAGCATACCATGAACGTTTTTGATATTCAGTATTTTCTGGGTTTAGATGGGTATTAAAGAATTTCTATTAGAGATTTAACTCAATTGGATGTAATTCTCATAGGCATATCCGAGAAGAAGGTTATGTATGATTGATCATAGGGTTGTTATAATTATTTCCAGGAGCTGATGAAGAGGTTGACCACTGCACCAATTTTGATCTTACCCGAACTACGTATGTTGTACACCTTGATTTGCGATGCGTTCAGTGTTGGATTTGGGGAAGTTTTTATATGGGATTACCAGGTTGTGGATTATAAATTAAGGAATTTCTGGACACATTAATGAAATTATAATACTCATTATATGGATATAGTTGATGATGTTCATTCCATAATGTGTTGGAGTCATTATTTGTAGAGAGAACCCTTTACAATCATTACTGACAATAAAAGTCTCATATAAATATTTTCTCTATGAGTTTTCCATATTTGAAAAATATGGTGGGTTGAATACCTTAAATATATTAATTTTGAGTTGGGATACACAACAGGAAAAGGTATTAGTGTCACTAATACTTAGTGATGGAAAACTCAAAATGAAGTTGTTTCAGAATATAGTTAAGAGTGGGTGATGATGGCCTTATTAGCGGAGATTTATTTGGAGGTACAAGAGGGTAACAAGTAGATGACCCTTTCATCTATAGAATTTGAGTCTATTCTTTTGATCTTAGTTAAGTATAGTTATTTGATAGATCTAAATTGTTTTTCATTGAAGGAATGTATTAAAGATGGTGAGTCACATTCTGGTTGGACTTTCGGCACTATTGGAGTTTCTCATGTTAATGGTCATGAGGTGGTGCCAAAATATGTATGGTATTAGTTGATGTGTGAGTTCCACACATCAAAGTGGGTACTGCATTTGGGCTTTAATAAGATGTACCAATGACTTCATAAATATTTTTGGTGGCTGGGAATGAAGACAAAAGTGACATGTTTTGTCACTCAATGCCATACCTGCCAGAAAAAAATGGCTAAACACCATTGTCCATGTGGTTTGTTACATTCATTACCTATTACAATGTTAAAAAGGAATGATGTCAGGCTGGATTTTATAGTGGTTATTCCTATTACAACACGAAAGAATGATGGAATTTGGGTGGTGGTAGATTGGTTAGCCAATGAGGCCCATTTCTAGCTGATTTAGAAGACCTATAAAGTCAACCAGTTAAAGGAGTTTTGAGTTAGAGAAATAATATTGTTTCATGGATTTCTGAAAATCATAGATTCAGATCGTGACCAGTGTTTCACCTAAAACTTCATGATGGGACTACATAAGTAACTTTATACCTAGGTGATTCTGAGTAGGGTTACCCCCCATAGAATTATGGGCAGTCATAGCATAAAATTCAGGAATTCAAAGACATGTTGAGATAATGTGTTCTATATTTCAGTGTTTCAACAGAGACGCACTTTTACTATGTTGATTTTTATAATAACCACAATTTTAGGATATAGTACATATTGAACCTTTTGAGAAAATTTATGGGAGACGATGTAGATCACTATTTAGTTGGATAGAGAGTGGAGAGTCTGAGCTTCTAGGGACAAGCCTTGTGTAGGATCTGTTGGATTAGGTTTACATGATCCAAAATCCTATTGAAATAGATCATAGTTGGTAGAATTCACATCCAGATCATTTTCATAGACCTTTTGAGTTCATTGTGGGTGATAGTGTGTTTCTTCGGATGTCTCTATGGTTGGGTCATCATCTAATTAAAAAGAATGTCATGTTGGAACCTAGATATGTGGGACCATTGGAGATAGTGGAGAGGATCCGACTGGGGATTACCTATTGGATCTTCCATAGCGGTATTGCATGATTCATGATGTTTTCCATCTTTCATTACTCTGTCAGCATCACCATGACCAATCTTGAGTGATAAATACTGAGGATGTAAAACTTGAGGATGATACATCCTTTGAGGAGCATTCTATTAGTACTATGGTTATGAGTGTGAATGGTTTGTTGGTTATGGTTTTTCCCTTAGTTAATGCTTTGTTCAATCATGTAAATGATCATGAGTAAAATTGGGAGTGGGAATTTATTATGTGTCTCTAGTGGCCTGATTTCATTCTGTTATAAACTCAATGAATCTCAGAAAGAACGACTCATGGATGAGCCATTATAAGTTGGGGAGGTTGTAAGATCCCAAATTTCTCCTCAATGTAGGTTTTACTTAATTTTAATTTCAATCCTCTTTTTAGATAATTATTTTATTTCCAATGTCCTAAAGGAGGCTCGGGGGTGTTACGGTATTTCGGGACATGGAAAGGGTGGAAAAGAATTTTCTAGGCTAATCACACGGTCTATGCAAGATTATTGTTACCCATGATGACTACCTAGGAAACCATGAACGAAGTAGGGTTTTGGAAGGTGGACTATGCATTGTTTTGTGCATTGTTTGGAAAACTGTGTAGGTAAACCGTGTGGCCCAGAAACTTCATAACAAATTACAATTTTTCCCCTAAGGGATTTTATATCCCACTTGAGAATTTCCTTTTCCTTCTCCTCCCTTGCAGCCCTAGGAACAAACTACAGATGCTGATATCATCAAATGATTAATATATTTTGATTCGTGTTTGCTTTGAGTGTCTTTGAATGTGAATCAAAGATCCAGATGTGTCATATCTCCTTCCAATCTATATGTATCTTTTCCAGTTTAGGTATTGTATTTTTGGTGATCTCCATTCAAAGCTATCAAACATTTCTTGTTTGGTGAGATCCAGGATGGGGTTTCAATATTTTCTCAGAATGGAATCTATGTCCTTGTTGATAAGGCATTCATCAATAGTTTTATGTTAGGTGGACAACGAGTTATATCCCTTGGGTTTTGTGTAGATTTGTGTATGTAAGGTTTTTAATCATTCCTTTTTTGATTGGTAAATGGTTATTAAGACATAAAATGGGGTAATGGGTGTCAAAATGCTTAACTGAACCACTCTTGATCCCCATGGGATGCAAGGTGGACGAACCGACCAAATTATGGACTCCCATTTTATGTGCCAATATTTTCAGACATAGGGTTAACTAAGTTGTGTATGATAGTTGTGAAAGAATGAATACACATGTATGAATATTATTATATTCCTAAACTGATTGATGGTAAATTCCCAGTGACTTCTAATATTTTAATATGATTAGTGAGATTGTAATGGGAATGGGAAATGTGGATTAAGGATCATGTAATATAAATATTATTTTTGTTAATGGATTGACGAAATAAGGATAATTTTCCCCTTTATTGTTATTGTTATGATGTTGTTAATGTTTTTTTGATAAGGTTGACTATGGTGAATGATAAATAAGAATGTGAGCATAGAATGGTAGGGTGGGCTATTAACTTGAGGTTCTATGCCCAGAGGTTGAGTTAGACTGAGATTTTAGCTCCTCCCCTAAATGCACAAGTTAGGGAGTGGGATAGAGTTCTATTCCCCTAACGTTTGCATTTCACCTAGAATGAGGCTTCATGGTGAGGATATTGGGAATTGTGGTGAAATGATACCTAGTGGGATAGTACTAGTTAAATACCCACATATTGAAAATGATGAATATTCATTTTCCATTAGACTCATGAAAAAGGTAGACTAAACCATGAAATGTCTAAGGAGTGATCTTGGATTAAATGGTAGTATACTTAAAAGGAGCATACTATAATATGACCCATTGAAATTTTTACCTTTACATTCCATTATTTTTCATTTTAATGAAATATCTACCTTTGTTGTATATTTTTTAGTCACCGTTGGTGGTGGCCTCTTGAGTTATACTCACACCATGCCTGGGCCGCCATTAGATACCCGAGCAGATTTCATGCTAGCTGTTCATGATAAGGGAAAGGGACCTATTCTAGGGGGTTGAGTTGAACATGATACATATTTGGGATAGGTTCCATAATTTTATTATTGATTTTTTTGGGATTCTACTATTTTCTTTCTTTCGGGGTTTTCTCACTGGACATTGTATCATAGCTTGACATATTTATTGTTTTTTATGATTGTACCCATATTTGAGGGTTTTTTATTTAGTAATGTTATGGATTGTTCTATTTTTCTCTACTATTTCAATTATTATCTTTTGTGGAATACTCAAGTATTGATGGTATCGTCTTCCATCATGACCTATTGGACCCTCTCTACTAGTTGGCAACATCTAGCATATGGGGAGGCCCAATTGTGGTCATATAACTACCCGACATGGAGCACCTAATTATTGTCTTCCAGGTTGGGGATGTTATAGTACCAATCAATGATATATTTATAAAATTATTATCCTTCAACATTCTAATATATGATTAGAAATAGTATGTTGATATCAGTAGTCATCCGAAAAATGATTTTTCACTAATACTACAATGGGTTTCTTATGTGTCGAAATAATATTCATCATAATAATTTATAAAAACTCTATTTAAAAATTTTATCATTGATATATAAAATCAATATTATTAATTAAAAATTAAATTAAAAATTCAATATATTCTACCATAAATAAAATATTTTTATCTAATATCATATATAAATTAAATTCATTTACATAATCATTTATATGATAACAATCCTTTTTCACAACATTATTCTCTATTTCTATAAATTTTTTAATTTAAAATTGTATCAACTACAAATTATATTATAAAATAATCCATTTTATTTTCCAAAAAATATTTGTCATCCATTTAAATTTTAAATGGTGGTTACTATAATTGTGCATAAATAAAAATATCTATTTTATATATCAAATTCATAATGTTTTTCACTATTTCATAGATTATATACATTATTGAAACATATTATATTCAATAATAGGATAATATTGTTTCCATAATTTTTTTAACAACTGCTAAACTCCTTGAAATTAATTACTTCTATTATAATTTTAGGTTTTCATTATATAAAGAACCAATGAATTTATACACAAAAAATTCATGGTAGAATAAATTATCTACAAACATTATCTTTTTTTCTTCGAACTAGTTACATAACCCGACATGCTATATGACTCAAATGATTATAAATCTATATATAGTGTATAAATTCAATAGTCATTATTTACACCATTATGATGATTTCAATACACATGAACATGTTATGTAGAATATTTGGAATATATATATATATGTAATTTTTGGGAAAATTAATTTACTCTAACTAGTGAACACACTCCCAAAAAACATAATGTTTTTTATATTCTCCATCATTTAGAAATATGAGGCATTGTAGTTTGATAGATAGAAATAAAAAAACAATTTTTTACTCAAACAGAATTCATGAGATGAAAAATATCATCCTAAAATGTAATACTATGATGCATACCTCTAGTTATCCATTAAAACAATTCATCATTGAGAGATATCAATCAGTGAAACATATACTGTTTATGATTCTAAATTTCAAAAAATGACAAGAAATATGACATTTATGCACGTTTTTGCCACATTCCACTAACCGTGTGACATGATATATGGGGGATAATTTTTTTAAAATATCATGAGGTGGGATAGAGACTATGTGATATGGATAGAGAGTGATTTATATGGCTTAATCATGATTTTCAAAACGATGATAGTGGTCAGTAAAGCTATAGAATATGT
Source organism: Viscum album (assembly GCA_963277665.1). Taxonomy (NCBI): domain Eukaryota; kingdom Viridiplantae; phylum Streptophyta; class Magnoliopsida; order Santalales; family Viscaceae; genus Viscum; species Viscum album. The sequence goes on along the minus strand of OY728162.1, from coordinate 592,269,477 downwards.
GCATTATCGTATTGAGTGATCATGCACTACATGATTATGCTTTAGAGTACATTATGGTCAAACCATGAACCACATTAAATTTTTTTTATATTACAGATTTACATTACAACCCATAATGATTTTAACCATTATTTTGCCCTTATATTACATCATGATTCCTTTTATGCAACCCAAGCCCCCACCCCTCTTTTTCAATGGGTGGATCTCATTTCATTATGTCGTATATCAAGGGATGGTTAATTCAATTTGAATCACAAAATATATATATTGTTTACTTTTCAATTTATTTTTTTAAATGTTTATTTTTCGGTTTTCCTTCTTTGTTAATGATTCGTTATACTAATTTAGATATATTTCTTTTCATTTATGGTTTCACAAAATTTAGCTTGAATAAACATGAAGGGATGGATAGTCGGTTGTCTATGAGAATATTTTATGTGGTCTATGTGTTATTTCCCAATGTCATATTATTCATTAGGGGTATATCATTTGGGAAATGGATGTAAATTAATCATATTTCATTCCCTCTTTATAAGAAATAGAGTGCCCATACAATTAATTAATTGGACCCCTCACGAATCTAGTGAAGGATACCTATAACTTCACGACCAACCCTCTTCCATGTGATAAGATATTCCAATTCAATGATAGTTGTGTATTTAGGTTATTTATAGTTGAATATAATGATTATTAGTGTAAAAAAATTCTTCTCTTTAATTTGATTTGTACAATAGAAGAAAGGGTTGTTTTGGTTACCATGTGTATTTAACGATTTATGTCATGATAGTGAAATTAATGATAATGAGTTAATGTGTAATTATTTAATTAATAATTTTTTAGAAAATATTTATTGATTTTTATGTGAGAATAAATTAGGAGATTGTAGATATTTTAAATTTGGTTATAATAGTTTATTTTGATAGAGCCTGAAAAACATTGATTATTGAAACAGAACATCGTTCATATTATATTGTGTTTAATGGTCAATGAGGGTGAACTATGAAAATTTTGAATAATGGAAAGGGTTAGTATAATGGAAGGAGGCACTACATATTTGGGATGGGCCACAATAATTCTCCAGAAACCACTATGGTTATGAATGGAGTGGATAATTGAATAATTCTCCACAAACCAATAACATATTGAACTGAGAAGGATCATGGAATAATGCTCCTTGATACATTTTTTCAAGTTGGTTATGATACCTCCATTATGAATTTAATGTATTTACCCCACATAATATTTAGTTATGATGATTTGAATGAATAGAGTAAGGTTTGATTGGATTCATTGTCACATTTGATTATATGGGACAAAGAGTTTAATTGATAAAATTTTATTTTTAAATATATTTCATTTTAGTCTATTATATAATATATCTTGTACATAGTGGTATTCTATTTTATAGAGTATATTTTTATGAACACCATTAGTTGAGGCCTACTATGATACACTCACACACAACTCAGTCATATGTTGGTACTCAAGAATACTACAATTATACTGTTCCTGATATGGGTAATAGAGTCATGATATTATTATAATATGGAAATTGGGATAGATAATGGATTTGTGGGCTGAAAATGAAGTGGAGACCAATTTTTGGAAAAATCTTGTTTTTAATTCCATTGTATTTCTATATGGTAAATTAGTGAATTATTAAATTTCATTATTATTTTCCTGATTTATAGGATCCTAACATGTTTTTGTAGTTTTATATTTTATGTCTGGTAATTGTTTCATATTTATGGTTATAATTTCATATATTTTGTCTAGCTTCAATAAAATAATGATGATGATGTAGTTTCCACATATGTTTTAGTGTACCCGTTCTAAATGTCCACAACCCCTTGGATATGCGACAATGATCATGAGTTCATGTCATGAATAAGATAGGCTATTTCTTGAACTAACTCAGTTATGTGCATTCTGATGTTCTGTCATATCCCATGTCTTTTTTTTCATTAATTATTAAAATAATAGTAAATATGAGTCTAGTATGTTTTAGTGATTTGTAGTGATAACATTTATGGAAATCGATATCCCATATGAGGAGATATCCCCTGTAGAATGGGATTTGAGTTGTATTGTAATTTTTCATATTTTACTATTTGATGATATATCTCCTTGGATTATTCAGGTGTTTTGTGATGCATTTTTTTTATGATATTCATCCTTTCATTCGTATAATTATAGATTATGTATTATTTATTCACTTACTAAGTCAATGGTAATGTGATTTGTACGATATTGGAAACACGTGTGAAGGCATGTAATGTGTTGTTTTATGAAAATAGTAATATCATGTCAAGAAAAATGAAATTATTATAAGTTTATCCATTAGTATTTAGAAAATGGTTCCTAATTAAAAATAGGAAATTAATTAATTTTTACGTTGTTTTTTTATTTTTTTAAAATGTTTAGACTGTATCATGAATTGATACTCTAATATAAGATAATAAATGTCCCTAGATAGGAATTGTTGGATTATATTATAGTGTTTTAATTATGACCATTGTAAAAATATATGTGCAAATCCATATTGGTAGTGTGTGGGTGTTGCGATATTTCTACCGAAACATAGTGACAATGTTCACTATATGGAGGAGAATACATATGCACCCCTTTTTGATTTCTATAGCATTAGGTTCAGTACTAGAGTAAGCCCATTGATTGATGGATTACCAACAATGGAGATCTCTCTGAGAGAATTTATGAATGCTTCAAAACTCATAATCATTCCATCATGGATTGGTTTTTGTAATAGCCCAAGATTTTATAAAAAATATTCTTTTTAATTTCACTAATGTCTTGTGTTGTACGCAACACAAAAAGGAGCTTGCACAACACGCATCCTTGACTTGAATTTCATTACAGACAATCGCAACCTTCCTCGATAGCGTGTGTAGTACGTAATACTGAGTTTCACAAAACAACGATATGCTATTAAAATATTATTAAAACTAGCCATTATGAATAGTAATAACCACTTTTTAAATTTTAGAAATTTTAGATCTCAAAATGGACTTCATTTTTGGATTCGGAGTATCGAATTTAGCCTATGGTGAAATTTTTGTACTTTTCGGATAACTTTCATATTCTGATGAATAGTGAAAATTACTAAATTATAATTAAAAACAACTTTTTTAATCAAAATAATTAATAGTGATAAATTATTAATTTGAGTTGTTTTAAAGTATATTTAGAATATATTTTACAATTTAATACAATGTTGGTCATTGGATGTAATTTCACATTTAAACCAGACATAATCAAGTGTCAATCTTTTGATAGATATTGTTTTTCTTAAAAACACGCTATTTGTTTTAACAGCGGGATTTAATTATAAAATTAATTAATGCAATTTCTATGTTATGAATTTGGTAAAATAGACTTCATTTTTGAATTCGGAATATTAAATATAGCTTAGGATGAAATTTTGGTATTGTTCTGAAAAACATCAATTTTTGATGAATAGTGAAACCATTAAGTGGTAGGTTAAAAACTGAATTTTGCATAAAACATAATTTTACCGCTTCTGTGAATGTAATTTCGAAAATCCGACAGACACGGTTAATATCAAGGAGTAAAATGTGGTTCAATGAGATGAAAATAATTTTTGGTGAATAGTAACTTTTAACTTTTTTTTTACCACGATTAATAGTAAATAGGGTAACTAAGGGTAAATATGATATTACTATTACCCTAACACATGTCCTAATTCTATTGGATAAGTGTAATTCGACCGAAAACAACCTTATGAATATATTATGACCATTTGGGTCCACTTGGATTAGATTATGACATTTAATATTATTTTATTTAATGAATAGTTAAAATAGTTAAAATCAAAGTTTAATAACTAAAACATTTTTAATATGGGGTTATACATAAGATAAATTCGACTATAAATATTCATTGGAAAGATAAAAAGCTTTCCTACATAATGATATTTTATTTATAATTTTTAGACTTTAAATAAATTAATTTAATTATGACACAACGATGATGCAGTAATTACCCTTTTAAGGAAATATTAACATAATTGATGTTATAAATGCTCAAATGAATGTAATTTGAGACTTTTTATGAATTACACTAATTTTCTAGGTTACTATGATATATTAGTGTTTATTTAATCAACTTTTTTCGAACATATAATTCTGTTATGACTTTCACAAAAATCATATATCAAATAGTGTCAAAATTGACACAAAATAGTTTTTAAATAAAATATTATATTATTAATTGTTATTTTATTCCTAAAAATCTATGTTTCGGCCAAATGACTTAGATAAGGATATATATATTAATAATAAACAATCTGGGGTTCGTTTGTCATGTTATAGTAAGTGTATTAACCATATAGTGAAAGAAAACAAAAATACACGGTAAAAGTTAAATTATTTAACTTAGAGTTAAATCTAATTGATAAGGTTACAATAATACCCTAAACTTGTCTAAATCCTATTGGTTTATAGGATTGCGACCCATACCCACTTTAGCTTCGAAATAAGACCCTTTGAAACCATTATAAACCGATTTTGACTTTAATATAAAATAATATTTTGAGATATTCCTAAGGTACCCCTCTCCTCCCTTATAAAAGGGTACCTCCTCCCCCTCCTACTCACACCAATTTGAGCACTCAAGCTCGGCCAAACTCTGCCAAAATCCCTACTCCACTTCCCTAGAATAATCCTAGAGGTCCTGGTCTTCTTCAAAGACCAATCTTAGTTCCCTAAGTGGAGGATTCAAAGAGGCGTTTCAAAGAAGAGGTAATATCCATTACCGATCTTTTCAATTTCTTTCTTCTTCAACTTCTTCTTCCTTAGTTGTTTCATGATAAAGTAATAACATAAGTATTTCTTATATACTAATATGTTATTATAAATATGAAACAACCCTATTTCACCATCTATCCATCATACGGAAAAAGAAATCACCGCGTGTGCGTACGTACGGAATACCGTCTCCACGCCGTGGTGTAATCTATTTTCCACCACCACCTTACATGGATGGGTATAATGGTGTAAATAATAACTATACATAGTTATTACAATATCATATTGATTCTGATATATTTTATAATCCACTCCAATTCAATTCAATATTTATGGAAATGATATCATCGCTCGTGCGTACGTACGGACTACCGTCTCCATGACGCGATGAGATTCATTCTCCATGTTAACCATTTAAGAATGATTATAATGTATATATAAGAAATAATAATTAAATATATGACATTATAAATCTACTGGATTTATATATATATATATATATATATATGTATGTCATCTACTTACTTCCATTCAAGACAATAAGGAAAGGAAAACAACGTTCATGCGTACGTACGGACTACCGTCTCCATGAACGGTGTTTTTCATTTCATTTATCTATCTATTATATATATATATATTGAATATATATGATATATAAATCATATTTTATATTCTGGAAGTAAGTAAATCATGATATAATTAATAATAATTTCAAGAACAACAAGTCAAAACACCTACGATAAATGAAACGATTTTACCCAAAACGCTTCTTTAACATGGAATTTACAAAAGAACGGGTAATATAATGTCATAAGTGAACCATATATGATATCATAACAATGAATATGATTCTGTAATAAGTAAATGACATTATTTAAATCATTATACAGGAGGTTCGGACACATACGAAGCAAATCAGACCTAAGGTAAGGGAAATATCACAATCTCATTTTTATCCGAGATTGTTTATGCTTTGAAATTTACTGGGGTGTATTTTATCATCCACATCCATGTTTCCTCAATATTTAATATTATTTCCATTCACCTAAAATTTTTTAAAACCTATTTTACCCTTCGGTGTGTTTTTAGTAAAAGATATGAAAGGAATCTTTTGTCATTTTTCGTACGAGGTACTTTTTTTGACTTTTCCGACAAAAGTACGAGAAGAATGATTTTTTAACTTATACGGCATGAATGGATTTTTATAACATTATTTCCAAGAAGCTTCCTTTAAAAGTTTTCAAGTATATTTTTAATCAACTTCTTTTAGTTTAAAATTGTATGACATGTTAAGAAAGGAAAAGTGTTTTTAAAGTAGAAAGGATATTTTCCTCAAGAATGGAGTTCAAGTGTTTTATCAAAATTATTTTCCATCTAAGATAATAAAGGGTTCTGTTTTATTACATTGATTTGATTATGTTGTGAGGGAATTATTTTTATGAAGTCATTTACCTTATATGATTTGTCTTATGATGTCATGATGTTTCAAGAATCCCATTTTTATTACATGGGTTATGCAATGATGTATGATTTATGATTTTGTGGCACACATAAGAATGGTATCATTATGAGATGTGTGGGACCTATATCTCCCTCCAATGCATTGGGTAAAGATTTTATATCTCATGATATAGACAGGGCTGGAACGGTAGGTTATACCGGTTCAGTGAAGGAGGACTGAAACAAGGGTTACTCGATTCAGAAAGGGACTTTGTCCACTAAGATAGTCTTGGCAATGAGTCTTGACTAACAAGAAATGATTCTCTATGATTATGTGTGAATGCCAAAATGTTTCATGTTTTAAGTTATGATTATTGTGATTACATTTCACTTCCATGATTTATCCCATGTTATGAAATTATGCTCTCTTTTGCAGGTTAAGTTTTCGAAAATGTTATGTTCTTATGAATACGATGTGATTGATATTTCTTTTGTTTACCCTTACTGAGCATTTGAGCTCACCCTTTTATGTTTTCTTTTCCCCAGGATATAAAAAAAAGGTTTTAGGTAAAAAAAGAAGATCTCTATGGGAGATTTTGAAGATCTTTCACCACGATTAGAAGGTTATATTCCGAGTTTCCAAAGACACTAAACTATTACGATCCTTGTGTGTGTGTGTTTTCGTTATGTACTAAGTACTCCACAAATGTAATGTAATGTCCATGTACGTTAAGCTTCGGGTCTCTACAGTTGGTATCAGAGGAAAGGTTTAGTCAACCTTTGGAAACTGGGATGCGAAAACGTTAGTGAGATCCCTAGAGATATTTCTACGGTATGTCTAGGGATGTCCCTAAGGTTAAGTATACGTATAGGTTATAGTACTAGAACTACGCTAACGATCATAGAATTAAACCTAAGATGTTAGATATTGAAGGTACTCCCCCTTTATTATGTTGTTTTCCCTAGCATGATTTTTTCCTCTCACAATATTCTTTTTGGGTTTTAGACGATGGCTGGAACCCGAAGGAACCGTGTTGATCAATGCAACGGACAATGCAATGATTGTCCTCCTGAACAAACAAATGTTATGGGAGATGGAGTGAAAAATCTTATTGCTATACTTACACAAGCTATGAATCATTATGGACTTCCAAATGAGCAGAGAAGGGAACAATATTCTATTGAGTCCTTCATGAGGCAACACCCACCTTCTTTTAGTGGGTCTTCTGATCCACTTGTTGCTGAACAATGGATCAGTACCACTGAAATGATATTTTCAGTTCTTCAATGTTCTGAACATGATAAAGTCATCTTAGCAGTATATCATTTGGAAGGTGAAGCTGATCAATGGTGGAATCTTATCAAGAATACAAGGCAAAGAGATGAAATTGAGTCCATGGAATGGGACGAGTTCAAGAACTTATTTTTCAATAAGTACTTCCCTCGTATTCTTCGAACAAAGATGGAGAAGGAGTTTCTTGAACTAAAGCAAAAGGATGATGAATCTGTTGGTATATACGAAGCGAATTTTACAAGACTTGCAAGGTATGCATCTGGCATTATCAGCCAACCTGAAAGTAAAGTTGATCGATTTTTCAGTGGCTTAAAACGAAGTCTTCGAAGGGCATTAGCTATAAGAGACTTCAGTAGCTATGAAGAAATTGTGAGTTGTCCTATCAAGGTAGAAATGGAAGTTGGTGTTACATATCCATCACATGGTTTTGACAAAAAACGAAAGATGGAGTTCAAGGAGAAATCTCAGAATAATGGTGAAAAGAAGATGAATGTTTCCTTATGCACAAAGTGTGGAAAGAAGCATGGTGGAGATTGTCTTAAAGGGACTAGAAAATATTTTAAGTGTGGAAAAGAAGGTCATCGAGCAGCTGAGTGTCGAAGTAATGGAAAAAGGGTTTCTAATGATGGGAATAAAGCAAACACTGCAGAGAACGCACCACCAACACTTCAATGCTTCAAGTGCAAGGAAATGGGGCATTATGCTAATAAATGCCCTAATCCAAGGGTTAGTGATGATCAACATGAGAAACCACTGAAGGAAAAGGACAAAGGGAAGTCACATGCGATCACTATTGGAAATGTTGAATATGACAACGATGTGGTGGAATGATTAAGTGTTTATGTAATGGGATTCCAAAATAATGTTGTATCATTGAGTATTGCAATATTTATTGATGTGGTATTCAAAGTGATTGAGATATTTTTTGGAGATAAGATGATATGCGCATAATGAAGGGAAAACGAGAAAATGAAATGTTTAATAGTATTCATGAGCTCATGATTGATATAAGGACTAAGTGATATCATGGTTTGAGTATATAGGATTTTGTGGATTTTGGTATGTGGAAAGTGTTAACATTAAACTGAATTCATGTTTTCACTAAGGTATTCAAGAGAATACATGATTAAGGACTTTGAATGTTTGGAATGTGACCAACAAAACATATCTTATGATATATGGGGATCAACGATGGTATTAAATCTTTGGTAATCGTTTTCACTATGTTATGAGAGTGGACTGCAGTATTATGGATAATCCTAAAGATTGAAATGGATTATGTTGGACATAAGTGAGTATTGTTTAAGGATAGAAGTTTTTTTATTCGATATTATTGATGGGATGTTATAGTAATGTAGTTTTAGAAAAAGGACAACCTACAGGACGGGCGACAACCCATCTCTTCGGACAAGGCTGTGGGAATCGAACCCACAACCGAAGTGCGACTGGCCTTTATCGCCTACCACTGGCCTACAGGAAGTCCCTGTTTAATAAAAACTAGTTTTATTATATTAATAAGTATGATATATGAAGTATAAGTCCATTTTAGGAACCATATGTGATTAATCTCACTATAGATCGACTTATGTATATAATTTTTGCTAACCTTTTGTTTGAGACAGATGGAATGACCCGTCATTCTATCACATGATCTGCTAACACTTCACGAATAACAAATTCAACTTAATTTATTTAAGAGATGAAGTGGAAATTGTTCAAGGCATGAACAAAAGTGATATTGTACCAAAATAAAGAAAGTATTTATTCAAATTCAAATTTTCAACTTTAGGGAAATGATCTTGAAAACCAAAAATGTTGTCCTAGTGATCTTATACCTGATGAATTAGATTGTACCTTAGATCGTCACAAATTTATGGATTTGTGATTTCTGGATTTTCCATAGCCATGTTCTTTACCACTCTCCATCAGAACATGATGGTTAGATTTCTCTTCCATATCCATATTTTCACTTATGTGGAAACCCAGTGATTAGTTTATTTGGGTAACCGTTAAGTTTCAAACTTTTGTTTTAAAATATTGGTTTTGGTATTCCTTTTTACGATGTGGGTTTTTATTAAAGAAACTTTCAAATAGTAAACCATTTATAACCCTGACGAATTTCGAGGGCGAAATTCATTTTAAGGGGGGTAGAATGTAACAGCCCCAGATTTTATGAAAAATATTCTTTTTAATTTCACTAATGTCTTGTGTTGTACGCAACACAAAAAGGAGCTTGCACAACATGCATCCTTGACTTGCCTTGCATTAGACGCAATCGCAACCTTCCTCGATAGCGTGTGTAGTACGTAATACTGAGTTTCACGAAACAATGATATGCTATTAAAATATTATTAAAACTAGCCGTTATGAATAGTAATAACCACTTTTTAAATTTTAGAAATTTTAGCTCTCAAAATGGACTTCATTTTTGGATTCGGAGTATCGAATTTAGCCTATGGTGAAATTTTGGTACTTTTCGGATAACTTTCATATTCTGATGAATAGTGAAAATTACTAAATTATAATTAAAAACAATTTTTTTAATCAAAATAATTAATAGTGATAAATTATTAATTTAAGTTGTTTTAAAGTATATTTAGAATATATTTTACAATTTAATACAATGTTGGTCATTGGATGTAATTTCACATTTAAACGAGACATAATCAAGTGTCAATCTTTTGATAGATATTGTTTCTTAAAAACACGCTATTTGTTTTAACAGCGGGATTTAATTATAAAATTAATTAATGCAATTTCTATGTTATGAATTTGGTAAAATAGACTTCATTGTTGAATTCGTAATATGAAATATAGCTTAGGATGAAATTTTGGCATTGTTCTGAAAAACATCAATTTTTGATGAATAGTGAAACCACTAAGTGGTAGGTTAAAAACTGAATTTTGCATAAAACTTAATTTTACCACTTCTGTGAATGAAATTTCGAAAATCCGACAGACACGGTTAATATCAAGGACTAAAATGTGGTTCGATGAGATGAAAATAATTTTTGTTGAATAGTAACTTTTTACTTTTTTTTACCACGGTTAATGGTAAATAGGGTAACTAAGGGTAAATATGATATTACTATTACCCTAACACATGTCCTAATTCTATTGGATAAGTGTAATTCGACCAAAAACAACCTTATGAAAATAATATTACCATTTAGGTCCACTTGGATTAGATTATGACATTTAATATTATTTTATTTAATGAATAGTTAAAATAGTTAAAATCAAAGTTTAATAACTAAAACATTTTTAATATGGGGTTATACATAAGATAAATTCGACTATAAATATTCATTAGAAATCTAAAAAGATTTACTACATAATTATATTTTATTTATAATTTTTAGACTTTAAATAAATTAATTTATTTACGACACAACGATGATGCAGTAATTACCCTTTTAAGGAAATATTAACATAATTGATGTTATAAATGTTCAAATGAATGTAATTTGAGACTTTTTATGAATTCCACTAATTTTATAGGTTACTATGATATATTATTGTTGATTTAATCAACTTGGTTCGAACATATAATTCTGTTATGACTTTCACAAAAATCATATATCAAATAGTGTCAAAATTGACACAAAATAGTTTTTAAATCAAATATTATATTATTAATTTTTATTTTATTCCTAAAAATCTAAGGTTCGGACAAATTACATAGATAAGGATATATATATTAATAATAAACAATCTGGGGTTCGTTTGGCATGTTATAGTAATTGTATTAAACATATAGTGAAAGAAAACAAAAAGACACGGTAAAAGTTAAATTATTTAACTTAGAGTTAAATCTAATTGATAAGGTTCCAATAATACCCTAAACTTGTCTAAATCCTATTGGTTGATAGTATTTCGACCCATACCCACATTAGCTTCGAAATAAGACCCTTTGGAACCATTATAAACCGATTTTGACTTTAATATAAAATAAAGGTTTGAGATATTCCTAAGGTTCCCCTCTCCTCCCTTATAAAAGGGTACCTCCTCCCCCACCTCCTCACACCAATATGAGCACTGAAGCTCGGCCAACCTCTGAACAAATCCCTTATCCACTTCCCTAAAATAATCCTAGAGGTCCTGGTCTTCTTCAAAGTCCAATCTTAGTTCTCTAAGTGGAGGATTCAAAGAGGCGTTTCAAAGAAGAGGTAATATCCATTACCAATCTTTTCAATTTCTTTCTTCTTCAACTTCTTCTTCTTTAGTTGTTTCATGATAAAGTAATAACATCAGTATTTATTATATACTGATATGTTATTATAAATATGAAACAACCCTATTTCACCATCTATCCATCCTACGGAAAAAGAAATCACCGCGCGTGCGTACGTACGGAATACCGTCTCCACGCCGTGGTATAATCTATTTTCCACCACCACCTTACATGGATGGGTATAATGGTGTAAAGAATAACTATACATAGTTATTACAACATAATATTGATTCTGATATATTGTATAATCCACTCCAATTCAATTCAATATTTATGGAAATGATATCATCACTCGTGCGTACGTACGGACTACCGTCTCCACGACGCGATGAGATTCATTCTCCATGTTAACCATTTAAGAATGATTATAAAGTATATATAAGAAATAATAATGAAATATATCACATTATAAAGCTACTGGATTTATGTATATATATATATGTATGTCATCTACTTACTTCCATTCAAGACAATAAGGAAAGGAAAACAGCGTTCATGCGTACGTACGGACTACCGTCTCCATGAACGGTGTTTTTCATTTCATTTATATATCTATTATATATATATATATATATGTATACTGAATATATATGATATATAAATCATATTTTATATTCTGGAAGTAAGTAAATCATGATATAAGAAATAATAATGTCAAGAACAACATGTCAAAACACCTACGATAAATGAAACGATTTTACCCAAAACGCTTCTTTAACATGGAATTTACAAAAGAACGGGTAATATAATGTCATACATGAACCATATATAATATCATAACAATGAATATGATTCTGTAATAAGTCAATGACATTATTTAAATCATTATACAGGAGGTTCGGACACATACGAAGAAAATCAGACCTAAGGTAAGGGAAATATCACAATCTCATTTTTATCCGAGATTGTTTATACATTGAAATTTACTGGGGTGCATTTTATCATCCACATCCATGTTTCCTCAATATGTAATATTATTTCCATTCACCTAAAATTGTTTAAAACCTATTTTACCATTCGGTGAGTTTTTAGTAAAAGATATGAAAAGGAATCTTTTGTCATTTTTCGTACGAGGTACTTTTTTTGACTTTTCCGTCAAAAGTACGAGAAGAATGTTTTTTTAACTTATACGGCATGAATGGATTTCTAAAACATTATTTCCAAGAAGATTCCTTTAAAAGTTTTCAAGTTTATTTTTAATCAACTTCTTTTAGTTTAAAATTGTATGACATGTTAAGAAAGGAAAAGTGTTTTTGAAGTAGAAAGGATATTTTCCTCAAGAATGGAGTTCAAGTGTTTTATCAAAATTATTTTCCATCTAAGATAATAAAGGGTTATGTTTTATTACATTGATTTGATTATGTTGTGAGGGAATTATTTTTATGAAGTCATTTACCTTATATGATTTGTCTTATGATGTCATGATTTTTCAAGAATCCCATTTTTATTACATGGGTTATGCAATGATGTATGATTTATGATTTTGTGGCACACATAAGAATGGTATCATTATGAGATGGGTGGGACCTATATCTCCCTCCAATGCATTTGGTAAAGATTTTATATCTCATGAGATAGACAGGGCTGGAATGGTAGGTTATACCGGTTCAGTGAAACAGGACTGAAACGAGGGTTACTCGATTCAGAAAGGGACTTTCTCCACTAAGATAGTCTTGGAAATGAGTCTTGACTAACAAGAAATGATTCTCTATTATTATGTGTGAATGCCACAAAGTTTCATGTTTTAAGTTATGATTATTGTGATTACATTTCACTGCCATGATTTATCCCATGTTATGAAATTATGCTCTCTTTTTCAGGTTAAGATTTCCAAAATGTTATGTTCTTATGAATACGATGTGATTGATATTTCTTTTGTTTACCCTTACTGAGCATTTGAGCTCACCCTTTTATGTTTTATTTTCCCCAGGATATATAGAAAGGTTTTAGGTAAAATAAAAGAAGATCTCTATGGGAGATTTTGAAGATCTTTCACCACGATTAGAAGATTATATTCTGAGTTTCCAAAGACACTAAACTATTACGATCCTTGTGTGTGTGTTTTTTGTTATGTACTAAGTACTCCGCAAATGTAATGTAATTTCCATGTACGTTAAGCTTCGGGTCTCTACAGTTTTGATGTAACATCCCTTAACTCTCCATTTCATTTATCATATCATATCTGATTGGGGTTTGTGTAGGTGAGAAGTGGTGGTTCTTCGGGGTAAATTACAAATTCTAATTATACTCTCTGATGAGGAAGCATTTACAAAGAATATTTTTCATGTGTATAATTCTGACCCCACATTTTATTTTCATTGTTTTTATATTTTATTCTCATTATAGATTTGATTTTTATTTAATATGTAATCCTCCATAATAATATTTTTTATTTTTTTGATAGGGAAACATTGTTTTGATTATACATCCAACAGAGTGACCAGATGCCCTATTGGTATTGTGTGAAAGGGAAGATGATAATTTCTTCACAAATTCCAATCATGTTATTTATTTATTGAGAGATATAAAATGTTCGTTATTCTCGAAATGTCTTATATGACTACGTATTTCTAGCTATAGCCTTATAGTATGTTCATTGGAGAGGGTAGATGACACACCCATGATATTTACATAATTTTAATAGAATTTCAACTACATTGAATATATTATTTCTTAAATTCTGATAAATTTCAAAAAATATTTTATCTTGATGGATAACATGAATATGGAAGATATATAATTTGAAAGAAACATTTTTGTAAATATTTTTAAATGATATGTCATGTTTTTATTTTTTATTATATAATGTGGGTTTGAATTATTAATTTCAATTTTTTTTGTTCTTTTAATAAAAAATAGAACACGGTTGGTTACCTATCAACCATAATGGAAAAGTCACATAGCCATCCCTTTTTAGGTATGTATTCCCATAGGACATGTGGGATTCCAAGCTCAAACTATAGGGGTGCACAAGATAATTAGGATCGTTCGAAGGGGGCCCTTAGGATCAGATATGTGGGTCGCATAGGTAGGATAAATATGAACGCAAAAGTGTACGGTGGTCAGTATTTCATGCTTATGGGAAAAGAATATTTTTAGGAGGGTGTGGTACATGGTGGAAATTAGTTTCCTCTAACACCACTATCAACATCATTTTTAAAGGACCATGTATCTAGTCAAATAAATTAAATCAATTCGGATCAATATTTCGATTCGGGATTCTGGCTCCGCTACGCTCCTCCAGTTCACCTCAACTCTCCACTACACTCCACCAACACCGCTAGATACCATGTCCTATTTGAATTTCACTACCCTATCTTGGTATAACTATCTTTAACATCCAATGGATCACCATTTACAATGATGAATTCTACCACGTCCAACCATAAGTATGATTTGCTCGAGCTCAACTAAAGGTGCTAAGGCCCATGATCCCTATTCACAACCAACGACTTCCAATTTAATCCTCTTCTGAAAATAAATAAGGATTATGGAAAATAGAAACACCATTATACCCTATAATATCTACTACCACCATTCTCCCATCACTGACACTAAGCTACACACACACTGAACACCCAGGATCCAGCACATGCATTTATTGGAAATTGTCACTGCATAACTATTTGGCATCTCTAGACACCACTATTCAATTAGGGACCACAATTTCTGATCATCCTGAGCTCAAGATCAATGTCCATATGAACTAGTAAAATGTGGGGCTATGCATGATATCATACAGACCGATGTATATCTCCATGGATGTTATTTTGAATATCTATACGACCATTTTGAACGCTGATGAGATAAATGATTATTAACCTTACCCATGCTTCCCCACATCCACATTCCATTATTTTCACAATGAAATGTCATGTTCCATTTATACTTCCCATTAGATTCATGTATAATCCACTATAAACATATAGTTTTGATTTTAAACATATGATTTATTATATTTTTTTTCAATTTCTACATATGACAGTAGTGGGTCCTGGGAAGATTATTTCATTCATATTATAAAATTAAATTAACTAAGATGTGGGGTGATTTAGAGGAAAATGGGAGGTAGGGACACTTCCCTCATGGACTATATAATATTATTCACCTAAACAAGAGTGATGGGTGATAATAAACCAACAAATAAAATAAAGATAATATATAAGAGGATGGGGATCCATACCTACCCACTACTATGGAGGAGCATCCAAAAGCAATAATAAGAGGACATGCCACATCCACTAATATTATCACCCTTCACAATAAATATATTTTGATCTTCATTAAATTCTATTCTTAATCATCTTAAATTACCCCTTTTAATGGTTGGTTTGTATCACTTTCAATTCAATGAATGTATATGATCCCCATTTTTGTGATGTTTGAATTTGGAATATTGTCAAATAATTAATCATTTTTTAATAACTTATTTTTTTGTTAATTAACATGGAATTTAAATTTCAGGATATTGAGTTTTATTTAATTATCAAAAATGAAATTCTTTTGAATAATAATTTATTCCTAATTGATTTATTTTGGCTTTTACCAATTGGATGATATAAAAAATCAATTTCAAGAGTGATTTATTAATTTCTAAATTCCTTTTGAATGAATGATGGGAAAATGTGAATATTTTTTTTAATTTCAAAGTATTATTTGATATTTATAGAAAAATTCAAGGGATTTATATTAGGATTTAAAAAAATTTATAAATATATTGAAATGATGAATTATAAGAACTTTTATTACTCAATTAAATCTAAAAAATGATTCGTTTTTATAATCAACCCCAAAATTACATTAAAAATAGTGAAAACCTTACCTGAATCCAGTCATTTCTTTCTCATAAAAATTTTACAAACTCTATTTTCCATGACATTAATTTTTTTATTATTATCCCAATATTTAGTTACTCAAATTGGACAATTACACTAAAATAATATTCTATGGAGAGGAATTTTGATTACAACTAATAATAATGCCGTAGGGGAATCAATTTTTTTACACACCCCATTATAGTTTTCTGTAAAAACAAGATCTACTATAATGGAATAAGTGTTAATATAACCATAAAATTTTCATTACTAGGATCTATAATGATGAACCATTTTATTTTTCACATTAGTTAGAAATAACTTTCATAATTATGATTATGAGTCGTAATCGTGAGAAAATTTTTTAGTAAGACAAATAAGAAGAATCTAGTGAATCTTCATGATTCAATTTTAGAAAATAAATTAATTAAATCAATAAAAAATATTCATTAATGGACCTATGTTTCAAAAAAATTCAAGCTAACAAAATCGTTAGACCATGCCTTCACTGAAACAAGATTTTCAATTACATGTTTACATGATTCATATGATATATAAATTCTTCAGGCATGCAGGTGATGAACGAAATCAAAACATTCAATAATTTTTTTTATGTATCAAGAAAATAATTTTAGTTGAAGTGAGTTTTAGGATCTTTGATTTCCTCTTTTAATGTGATGGATATTCTATGGAATAGTTGATCATTTTACAACATAATGAGATCCATGACTAGGAGTATCTCTAACAAATCATCATGGATATGTTTATCCCTACATCCCAATGAATAAAAATTATAAATAAGAAGTACTCCATTCAAAAATCAACTAGTCGGACAATCTATGAATATTGGGAACATATCATGAAGAGTTGTACAAGTTTTCTGCATCAAATTGTTGAGGAACGCCCCTCCATTATAATATTTTAATAAGGATTTCTATATTGTGATATAAATATTCTGGTTGAATACGTCAGGGGAAATTTGAATTATAATTCACTATAGAAATAAAAAATCATTTTGAATTTAAATTTCAGAATTCAGAAAAACATGTAACATGAGGCACTGGTATGAGAGATACTCATGATGTTAGAACTTCTGAATAATAAATTTTAAATTAAACAGAAATTCATTAATTAAAAATCATAGTGAGATAGATGGATGTAAATCTACATAATGAGAAATCATTTCAATAAAATGTTTGTTGGTTATGTTCATAACTCAATAATTACAACGATAAATGTGTAAAGACACTAGGTATATAATGTTTTATAGTTACACTACGAAGAAATAAATATATGAAGAATCAACAATTGAGATAAGGGAAATTCCAGTAGGTAATAAGTGGTCATCAAAATGAGGAAATATACAATTTTTCTAATCAATGACCTTCTTCAAAACAATAGAAAAACCTAACACTATTCGAAAAATATTTCAAACGTCCCCTCCGATAATAACAATACATTAAATCACCCCATTTCTAATGAATAGATTTGGAATACTCATCAAATATTGAATAGTCAACTCAGAAGCCACAACAATAGTTAAATATTGAGGGGTTAAAATGTTTCCAGGATATATCTATCAAATTAAATTTTGTTTTGGATATTCTAATCAAGTCTCTATGAAATCATCAAACCTGGACAATTCCAAATCCAAAAGAGAATGGATGTTACATTACAACATGAAGAAATATGACATTCCTCATCCATAAAATGTATTTGGGATGATTATAAACAAAATATTGTAATTAAAAAAATACTCCCAAAATAGATAACATAACCTCGTTAAACAATTCATTAATGGGAGGAAAATACAACACATGGTCATTAAATTTTTCATTAACTCAATAAAAAAAGGATTGAAAAGATAAACTACAATGAGATATCTAGAAAACCATCCAAAATGTTAAATAATCATTATAGTGTTTTATGAAATATACCATGTCTGGAAATATGAGATTTTTATCAATGAAATATGCATAAAAATGAGGTTATGGGGAGGAAAAAATCAGATTTTATTGGTGTGTCTCATTCATTACCCAACAACAATTTGCAATAAATTGAAAAATTCAAGGAATTGTTTTATTTCACCTCCATGTGGGTTCTATGTAACATAATGATTCATTATGTAATCTTGTGTATTTTATTAATTTATTATATATATCTATCATTATATATATTACAATAAGATAACTTGATATCATGAGATTAGTTGTTCAAAAAAATCTGATCTAATTTTTTTCCATCCCATGTTGTTGAGGATGTGTTAGGAGGAGTTGAAGGACAATCTTTTTCCAGATTGATTTCAAATACTTTCCATAGAGGAATTCAATGAGACATGGAAGTCAACAATTATATTGTGGAGTACATTCTGTAAAATAGACAAAAAACATAACTTTGCATAATACAATCCTCACCATTGAACTTGGAGTTATGGAGGTGAACTCTGATGTTCAAGATTCCAAAATAAACCATTATAATAATAATTCCATCTTCGTATTTTTTCGAGAAGAATATCATGATCCCATATATTATTCTTCTATGATTTAATAAGTTGTAACCTTATGAGATAACTTTTCTTTTTAATTACAATGTAATTAATTCATTATCCAAAATATCAACCTAAAACATCTAAAACTCAAAATAAATCCTCCTCATAATTGATTGGTAATTTTTTATTTAAAGATGATTTGATTTAATTTACCAGTGAAATTAATGATATTTAAATGGGAAATTTAAATTCATTATAATCTATATGAAAACCACCTAATCATGATTTAAAATACCCCCACTGACATATAAAATGTCTATCTTTTGGTTGAATAAGTTTTTCTATTAATCATTGCAAATAATCTATACGGACCCATTAGTAAAATCTGATTGAACATCTAAAATGATATTCCCATGCCGGAGGTTGTAGTCTTTGTGAAATACCCAGATGAAAACCCATGTTATACTCCCATGGAATATTTATTGAAGAATACTTTCAACATATTTTGAATCCCTAGAGAATAAATTTCCCAAACATCAGGGATATTGGGAAAAAAATATTTGGAAATCTATTGGACATTAACATCATTTTCCCAATTTTGACTCCCAATTTGTGAGCCTCATCAATTGGGTTTCTAGGAATAAAATCATGTACATTATGAGAAATGTGAATTATGAATTTATTCTAATGAAATAAGAAAAATATACAGTATGAATTTATTATATATATATATACATCAAGTCACTCGAAAGGACCACTTTCCAATTCCAGTCATTTGTCAAAATATAGGAATAATATAAGGGTGTAATCATTATGTATTTTTTTGAGGGTTTGGGGTAGTTCCAGGTATCCATTTAAATTTAAAAAAATGATAAAAAACGTTATCATATGCCTTCATCATAATTTCATACAAGAGGATTCCTTTTAGATTATGCAATTAACGAGTTACATTTTAGCGATGTATGATAAGTATTTTCATAGATCATATTGAGGTCATCCTATTGTTATTTCCCTATTATTTTACTATTTTTGAAAACTCCATTGATCAATTCATATGGAATAAAATAAAATATTTTGAAAACACAAAAAAAAGATAAATCTAATTTTGAAAATTGATAATTTTAATAATATTGTTGTAAAATTGAATAGTTTAAGGAGATATCATTCCACATAATGAAATTAATGTCGATAAATCGTAAAATTTTGTGATCTATTAATTTTCATGTCCCATCAATTGGAGTCACATTGGATCTTTTATTGGGGAACAAAGGATTTAACAAAAATATTCATTCAAGACATTAAAAATATTTATCTTCCCCTTTAAATATTTCTAATGAAATCATATGAATTAGTATTTAATGACAATTGTATGGAAGGATATGAGAAAATGAAATATAATTTTACAACCCCAAAAATAATGGAACAAACAAATTAGGACCATCCATTTTAGTTTCTTTCTGATTCACCTAACTATTTTATAGGATAATTTCTATAAAAATGAATTTACGAAGAACCCCAAGTGAAAACCAATCAATCATGAACATTTTATAACAATCAGATCGATTTCAGTACCATAGAAATGGTTTTCATTATATTTTGTTAGAAATAGAAAAATTATAATCATATTTTCAAGGAACTAATATAGTTTTATTTTATTTCCATGCATCAAATAGGTACATGATTATGAAGGATGATTCCAATCCATTGCTGGTAAGATGGATACTACTCCTGAAGGTGTAAAATATGGATATTAAGGAAAAACGTGATCCAAAAACAATGTGGTTGTCCACCATAGTAGGTTACATAACACTGTGGAAAATTAAATTCCAGCGTATGACCCACTAAATTATCAAATACTATGAGATAATCTCTACATCGTTGATGGTGTTGTGCCATGTTTTTTAGACATCTTAAATTATTTGACCACACCTTATGTACACTCATCCCTTAACTCACACAAGATGTATACAGTCATAGCTAAATATATAATAATTATCACAGAGGATTTGATTATATTTTACATTTTCAATGAATGTGTCATAATAATTTCCTTGAAATCATTTTAAGTAGACTATATTTTTCAATTTTGTCATACACTTTCATGTTGAAGACACTTTGGACCTAAATGAATGGAAATATATATATAAGAATCTGGAATACAAAGGACAACATTGTTTAAACGTGGTCATGATTATTATTAAAAATGTGAAAGTATTAATTTTAATTAAATATATCTAGGATACAATTGAACCAGAAAAAAACCGATCATTATATATTAAATCATTAATGTTTTGGAATTTCATTTTTTGAGTCCATTTGACCTATAATATTTGAAATAATATATTTTAATCATTATTGATTATGTTTCTAAAGGGTGTATTCCAACCCTACCAAGGCTGATGATGCCAATATATTGTGGGATTTCATCATCATAAAAACATATTTTTCAGATTAGAATTCAAAATTCATTCCCCACAAACTAGGGATAAACTTTTTCAAATACAGAATGAAGTTTACGCTTAATAATAATGAGATCCACTACCTAAAATATACACCTTACCATCCCCAAAAATAAAATTTTCACCAATTTTCAAATGAGAATACTAATGGAATTTTGGAGAGAAGTTTGAAAAAGATGTAACAGATTTGAACCAAAGGAATGAATACACATTATGAGAATACAAAATAGAATATAATACACCAAGAGGTATGATCCCTTACTGGTCAATACATAATAAAATGTGTCATCTATTAGTGTAATTGGTAAATTATTCATATTATGATTTTAAAATGGTGAATTAACATTTGGGGATTAGTGTTCAATAGAAAACCATAATTTATTAGAGTAGGGTGAAATTTGAATTGAATATTTTGAAAAATCTAGAATGTACACGGAAATAACTAATTTGGATCTTGAAATACTAATTCAAGCATATACTTTTTTTTCCAGGAGACCATCTGTTTCTCTATAATTCTATATTGATGTCAATCCCATGAAAACATCATTTTATTTTAGAACAAACAAATATTTTGGTTAATATCAATCTTATTTGATATATTCATATCATGAAATATTATGATATAAACCCATTAATTCTAAATGTGAAAAGGACGAAAAATTTCCATAATTATTTACCTTAAGAACTATTAGAGGAAATCCATATTCTCAAAACAATATATTGATTTATTCTCATGATGTTTGGTAAACCCAATTACATTTACCAAAGGAACATTCTTTAGGAAACCCTATTTTTACATTTGTATTAGTATTTATGATCCAGTTACATCTTATATTACCATGTGGATTTTTATGTGTTGATTATTACACTCTTATGAGTTATTTTGATATTCAAGTACCAACACTAAAGGAAAACAAATGAATTCTAATAGTGGCGGACGAGGAAATAAATAATTATATCAAACGTTAGTTCCCTATTATTTATTACAATTTAAAATCCCTACACTATTTAAAACATTTTTTAATATTTAAACTATATCATTTCCTTCCCTGACATGAATTCATTATTTAAATGACATATAAAACGGAAATGAGTGTCATAGGAATCATTTTAATATATGTTTTAGATATAAAAAATAATGATATTCAATTTTTAAAATAAGCATTTAAATGAATAATTTTAAACATGGATATTAATGTGATTACTCATGATTTTAAGGAATTGGTTGATTCATTTAAATGAAATTTTAGAATCATTTTTCATTATTTAAATTTCATTATAATTCTTAATTCTTCCTTGATTGATTGTCACAAAACATATGTCCAATTTTCGAGATGCTTTCTAGTAATATTAATTCCTATTTTATTCATGAACATATTTCAGGAGTGATCTATGGATATTCCACATTGTAAAACATGAATTAGAGCTTATAAAAGCTATGATGGTACAAAAACACATCTTAAATTATTAATTCATATTGTTAAAATCTATTATATTTAAATGAAAATCAATAAATCAAATCTTTTTGAAAAATAAAAACCATGAATAACCTAATTATTTATGTGAAATGATCCATGTAATTTTTATCCATTAAAAAATCTATTATTATTTTCGTGATATTTTAATGTTGAAGTTTGGGGGTGAAACGATTCATGTTGGATGGCAGAATTTACATTGTATAGAAAAAGTATGGTGGTTAATTTTTGGGAATAAATTAATAATGATTATTCATTCATTATACTTCATTGTTTCCCCTATTTAATTAAATTGTTATAGAAAATTAAAATAGATAATAACTTTGAAAAATTGGTTATGAATTCAGAAAACCAAAAATCAACATTACTAGAAAATGGATTTTTTATCAAATGTTATTATGTAGTGTTTGTGAGGTTTATTGTAGACATAAATTCGGAAATAAAAAAAATGGGTTCACTGGAAATGATATAAAAGATATAAAATAAGGATAAATTATTCTAGAGGTTTCAAAAACCATTCAATGTTCTATATTTGATCATACCATTTACATGGATTTTTGATGAAATTGGAGTTTCTACATTGAAGTTAAAATTTTCATTACACTATTATTTTTTATATTATGCATTGAAATTAAGATATTGACCTCCACCTTGAGACATAATTTTTTGCATTGGGTTTTACCAACCATAAACCTCAAAGATATTTGAACATTAATTCCAAGCGATCATAATTTTTTTCATTAAATGTTAATAATGTATTTAATTTAAAATCCTATGGATAAGTGGAAGGTTTTCATGTTACAAACATAAATTTACATGAAATATTTTCATGAGATATGAGTGAAATGTTTTATATATGAGGTATATAATTATTTGGAATATTAAATAAATATTAATTGTGGAACAAAAATGAATGTAAATAGATGTTACATCATTTTTCGAATGTGTTAATGTTAACTATTTTAAATTTGATTCATAGAAAATTGTGAAATTGAATTGATTTTTTTTTGTGAATTTTGGATGTTTGATTTAGAATTAATAATCAATTGATAGTATTTTGTTGATATCATTGGTTCCCTATTATTTTCCATGTTGAGATTTTTTGCTTGAGGAAAATAATAGTTATATGTGGGGGTATTTTCCACAATCATTTTATATTAATATTTCTTATTAGATCTTAATGATTTTGAATGGATCAATGATCTAAATTCTAGGAATTTAAAATGTTTCATAAAAATTTAGAGAGTATTTCAATATGGAAGTAAATTATTTTTTAATGAAATGAAATATTTTTTCATTTCGAAATTGGATTTCTTCATCTAATTCTTCTTAATATTTTGTGGCATTGAATTTTTTTATAATAATTTTTAGGAATTTATTGATTTTTGTTTCCTATGGATTTCATGATGACAACCTAGAAGCTCAAGTATCATAGTTGGCCCTTAATATTCGGATGAAACCAATTCCTAGTTGGAAGTCCAACTTAAACCATAGAGGTTCATGTGGGAATTAGTCCCATGAACATGGGTCAACATCGATTAGAACCATTGGATGCATTAATAGGTCGTTGTCGAGCACAAGAGTGTGTGGTGGTCAGGATCTCATGTCATAGGGAGGCGAGAATTGATGATATGGTGTGGTTTAAGGTATAGAGGGGCATCCTCCAGTACCATATCCAAATAATTTCCTTATGGATTATGAATCATGTATTATAAATCCTTTCCATTTAGTTTGTCGTTTTTATGTGGGATTGTGGACAAACAGAACTCTACGATGCCTTGTCTCCCCACCTACGATCGTAGATTCACTATATGGTTTCTAATTGATTCTATTATACATTATTTCCTTTATCTTCCAATTGTGCCTACTTCCATATTCAACATCCACCAGTGCAACTGAAGTGATTAATGAATGTCACCATGTCTAACTACATTGATAGTCATCTTGAGCTTTTCCACCACCTCTAAGGCCCCCGATTATCCTTAACCACCCATGAACTCTAATTCATGAATCATCCATCCATCATGAATGCCAGAGTGGAGGAGGAATATTTTGTAAAACAATCCTCTCCAATTATATAGTTATAGCACCACTTCCATTATAGTGTATGAAATAAAAAAAACCCAGACCTTCTTGACAAATTATTCATCCTTCATCGTATATCTTCATTTCGACCTCAATTACATCAACTACTTAAACTATGACCACCATATATGATCAATACATGATAAAGATTGATCTCCATGTCCATTGGTGAATCATGGGGGCATATGTGCTCTCATCCACAACAATGTCAAATCACCCCGAATATATTTCAATGATATATCCAACCATTTTGTAGGCCAGTGAGATGATGGTTGATCCCCCACCGTACTACTTCTCTACATCCATGTTCCATGAATTCCACCATGTAAAGCCTCATCCCTAAAAAATTAAACACAATTTCCATGTAAAATCCAAAATCCTAAGATGGTTATGAATTTTGAAATTATATTTGTTGGGGTCTTTCAATTTAGGAATTCAAACCCAATATTTATTTGGGATTTGATTTTATCTATATTTTAAATATAAATCACTCTAGATACATGGTTATATAGAGGAATGTTATAGGCATATATACATACATCATGATAAATATAATATGATACACCCTATATTAAATTTTTTATAGAGACTACACAAACATACAAAATTTGAGGGGGATACACACACACCCACATCCAATGAGGATGATCCATCAGATGTGACAGATTAGTATGACACTGCCACTCTTGTTCCCACTTCATCATTTCATCTTCATTTCATCTTCATTATATTTCATTCATAATCATATTCAATACAACCCCTGGCATTGATGGTTCAATGACCTTGTGATTGGGTTATGGGATGTTAACCCCATTTTCTATTTTATTTGGATGTAATTATGTTATAATTAAAAAAATGTTTCCTTTTAAATTGATGTTGTTTTAAATTTAATAAAAATGAATTTAAATTAATTATTATTATTTTTCTATTTAACTATAATATATTAAATTTCATTGATTTAGGAATTTATTCCCCATTATTGATTTCGAGTTATTCCAAATGTTTATCTAAAAAATAATTTATGTGATTGATTTGGTGTTTACAAAATAATTTAATAGTGATTGATTGCATTATTTGAATATTTGGGGAATTTCTTTACCATATTTGGTATTTCCTTAATAATTTAATGGAAACCAAATAATATTTCCACACATTGATGAATATAAATCATAGTGGAAAAATAGAAATGTTTATACTCAAATACTGTAATTATTTTTATCAAAACAAAAAATATTCAATTACATAAAAAACATGTTAAAATTACAAATGTATAAAACCTAAATTGTTTCCAATAAGTTTATTATAATTTTAAATTTTAAAAAATCCAAGATACCATGATTTATATAATTATCATTCTTTTTATCTTATTTAAATTCACATTATTTTACATTATAATAAAAAACAAATATTAGGAGATGACTTTGGGTAACAACAAATACAACCTCCCCCCCCCCAGGGGAAAAACTTATTTTTTCCACAACCAAAGATAGGTGTACATCATTAGAATAGAGGTATATGTGTTTTAGATTGACTCATTCTGGATTATTATATGAAATTTGGAGAAACCTAGATGAATATGGTAATTTAATTGACTTATATGCTATGAGTATAATTAATGAACTTGTGGGATATTTGTGTATTTTATGAAAAGCTAGTGGGGATAAATTTTAAATAATTTTCAGTAATTTTCTTTAAGAACATTTACCAAAATTCAATGATGCAGTAGATATTTTATATGATTATGTGGAAGAACTTAATGACTATATCTATGTAGATTTATACAAGATTATTCATTAACAAGAATATTTTTTATGGATATTGGATAGAGATTATATAGCAAGGGTGAATCAATCTCATGATACAATTAGAACGGAGGTATTTTTATTTCTCAATAATTTCCATTTTGAAAAACATTCATATGTGATGTATTAGACACTCATTTTATAGGAAAACCCAGATGATATCATTTTTTTTAATATGGTTTCAGAATGGTGATTTTTTTATCCTTATCTAAATATTAGGATGCGTCTTTAAGAGAACATTTTCCATGGTAGTGGCAGGTAGATTATTTTGGGGGAGGATCAACCCATCAGATGATTTATAATGGTATTTTAAATTAGATAAGGATATTTGTGTACAATGGATTTCATTTTAAACAACAGACATTGGATGGTATGTCTTATTGTAGCATGGTTTACATATTGAGGATGTAAAAGAACCAAGAAAAAATTTATGGATATAGAGGTTCAATAATGATACAGATCACCATCAGGGGTTCCCCTACACAATAAATACTTTTATGTTATATTTCAACTAGTTATACCATCCAGTTTGGATCATAAGGTACACAAGGATTGGATATGTAAGATTAGAGGTATAGTGGGGCATACAGGACTCAGTGGGGAATCGAGGGTTTCTGGATAGTGTGGCTGCATGTAGTTTAGATTTCACCCATTGATAATGAGGTTGGGATGATGAATATATGAGATATTATTCATATAAAATATTTTATATATATTGATAGGTTAAATAAAAAATATATCATTATTTTTTAACATTATGGTTTTTGAATGGTTTCATTATAATGGTGGAATTATTGAATGGTATTTTTTCAATTAACTGAATGATGGGGGTATGATCAGTGGGAATGAGTCAGTGTATGAGTGATCCATAAATATTTATAGGTACCATATACAAAGGTATTATTTTATTAATTAAATGGTAAATGTTTATTCTATATTGGTGATGGTATAGTTATTTTTATAGTGATTTAGAAATATTTGATTCAATAAGAGGGTAAAATCCATACATCTTGGGGTGAAATCTATGTTCATCATGGATAATGGAATTACTAGAAAGCTCATTCAAGTCCATTTCCACTAATATTCGATTATATCATAACATTGATTTTTGAATTTTATGTTACATGATAGGGGAGTAGAGCAAGATGGCTTCCCAATAGCTGTGTGACAATTTGATGATGCATTTACTAATGATTTATAAAATTAACCACATGGGAGATAAATATTTCTACCATTGAGTTAGTTCATTGTTATGATTTGGATTCCATTTCACATTATAGAATGTAAATGAAGGATCATCTTGTCCTTATAAATTAGCTGGAGGAATTGGCGGGTAAAGGGTTCATTCATCGAAGTTCCTGGAGTTGGTTTTACCCAATTCCTTTTCTTAGAATATGGATATGATGATTCAATAAAATTCCAATTACTGAAAGATGAAATTAATAAAAATTAATATTTATAACCAGATTTTTTAATTTTTTTTTATTTTTTTCACTAAATGTGGTGTTCCTGTGTATTCTCTATATTTGATTTGTTATTAGTGTATCCTAGTGTATTGGTGGGACTATCTGATATACCGGGAGCTCATTTTAAATGTAGGTATGGATTCCATGAGTTCATAATGATGTTAATTGAGGAGAAAGATAATCATGAATTTTTTATGAATTTGATGAAGAGATTATTCACCAAAACATGTAATATTATTTTTTAATCATTATTCATGACATCATAGTGTACATCCAAACTCGAGATGATTATACCAAACATATTAACATCATTTAAATTACAATGTGAGAGTTTCAGCTCTACACAGTGATATTAATGTTTCCTGTCATGGTCAACATTGTACACTTATAAGGTCACAAGTTCATTGGAGAAGTACCATTGGAGGACCAAGAGAATTAGTGAGTTGTAGTTTTGTGGGAGAAACACTATATTTTTATTGGCATATGATGATTTGTAGTTTAGGTTGGTTACTATTGATGGTTTATCAAGATATTTTACTAATGAAAGCAACAAACCAAGTCCTAAATAAGAATTTTATAATGTATGAGTGTTTTAAAAAATGTGTTAATGATTTCAAAGAGTATAATATGTGTTTTATTATAAACAAGATCTGGAGATTACTCGATCAAGGTTTGGAGTATAATGTGTATTTTGAGGCATCCATGATCAGTCATCGGGTAATTTTTATACAATGATGTTGAGTAGTGTTTAATGGATCATTGAATTTGAGGCCACTTTAATTGAATTACAGAACGCATAATATCGATTTAGTTTGGGTGGTTTGTAACATTAAATGATAGAATAATTTTTTTCTACGCAAATTATTTATAATATATATTAATCATATGAACTTAATATTTATATTTCCATAACTAAACTAGAACTCAAGTATTTTATCAGTTTTTGAAAAAGAAATCATGGATTTTCATCGAGATTTTAAATTAGTAAAAGTAAATTTAATTTCTAATTTATTGAGCTAGAAGAGAAAAAATCCATAAATTCTAGGGTCACGCAGTGAGTTTCTAATTATGTCCTTGTTCATTGAACTAAATTTACGAGTTTAGGATATTCATGAATTATTGAATGACACACCCTTATCCATCATAACATCCCTTTTATGTTGGGTCAATATGATGGACTATGAGGATCTAGAGTGCTAGAAATTTTGGGAAAATGATGATGATGTGGAGATACACCATGAATGGACCACTGATGGGGATAAAATAATGAAATGTATTATTTTCATTAATGTGAATATAGGTTTTTTGGATGTAATGATACTTGATTATCCGGACTCCACATGGGAATTGGTCCCTGGTATTTACAACAATATAATATGTACATCATATGAAGTATAGTTGTCTATGAATGAAAAAGGAGCTCATATGATTTTTAAAAAGATGATGCTCATGTTCGAAGGTGATGACCAAGTATTAGTTGATTGCTGTTATGTTCCACACATTTCCCATTCCAAAATGGAATCGAGATAATTTTACCATGGGATTCATTGTGGTATTTCAAAGGATTCATCAATTGAGTTATTCCATATTAGTGATTGTAGAATAAATTACTACATTATACAATTTTTCTAATTAGTTAAAATTTTATCTTTGATGATTTGGTTATCATATATATTTGGGGAACAAAATATTTTGATTGGTTCCATAAGTAATTGTAACATAAAATCATATGTTTTATATATATTTCTACAAGGGACACATCTATATAGAACTTGTTACACATGTGTATTTTAGTATTTCTTAAAACTCATATACATATATGATATTAGATCATACAATAAAAATGATAGTGTACATGATATTGTCATGAATCATAATACTTTTTGGAACTGGAGTGAAAAACCTAGACCCAAATGAGTTTATCAGTAAAAAAAGTTATTAGGAGGCTAATATAAAGGAACCACAATTGGAATCATTTGTTAAAACATGAAAATATCATTTCTGAAGGATATTTTATGGGGAATTAGAGTTTATTGCATTGATTCTCATGATGGAGTAATAATATCATATTCATTATATCTGAAATCATGTAGAAAAAATCTCATAGTTAAAAAAATATCATATTTTGATCATGAAAATAATTATATTGAGTTTTATGTTCATGATCACGTATTCATCTATGTACTGATCATATTAGGTCATATACTTCTTTTGATATATGGAAAACAAGCACCATTGAATGTTATGTAGTTCGAGATTGTATAAAAGATCACTCTAGTAGAATTTTGATATGATCTTACAATGTGGGATAGTAAAATTCAGGTCATATTCCATGTGTCATTACAAGGATAATACCCCCCAATCATCATTCATCATTTATGTTTTTAACGTTGATCATGAGGATGGTGGATTTGTTTTAGACAATCTGTTTAATATTATGAATCAAAATGATAAAAAAATTGGGGAATTCATTTAATTTTTTCTCAGTATTATGGAATCATGGAAATGATAAAGAAACACATGGTATATGGAATCAGATATGTGGGCCTACTATCTGAGAAACGTTTTCTGAGAGGATTATTGATGTTAGGTAATTGATCTTGAGGATGATATATTATATATTGTTGACATTGTTTGTTCCAAAACCTTTTTTTATATTTTTTCTTACTTTTTTGTAATTCCATATTAAATGACTTGTAAAATTATGCATGATAGTATGGAATTTCTTAATATGATTTCATATATATGGGACATGGAAATATGAGAAATAGTGATTATTATGCATGGATCAAAGTTAGGGTATGGTTAGCCATAACATTTCACACATAAAAAACTATATATTTGAAAATACACCAATTTTCATACCTAGATATGTGGCCGAGAATGAAAGTGATTTTGGTCCATATCTATTTTTCATAACTTCTGCACATTTTTTCAAACTTTGAGGGTTTCCCATGAAACCATGCGACTTTTGTTTTTCGAATAAAAATTCAAAAAAATGGTTTGTGGGAAATTTTTCCAACCATGTGCCTCATTAAATGAGTAGAATTTACACTACCCATTAATATCATTATGTGTTTTCTCATATATTTATCCCTCATATAGGTACCAGTAGACTATGTTAAGAACTATGTTCCCCTCCATATTCCATTGTCGGCTACACATTGATTCAATTTATTTTAAATACAACATTATTATGATTTGATTCACAATGTATGTCTATATGAATGTTTCCATTTATTTATTTAATTATTAACTTCTAAATTATATTTATTTTTTTATATTTCTAATTATATTTATTTACAATGTGTTCTGTGACTTTGCATATGTGGTTTTTTGGAGTGAATCAATTATGATGTGGATTAAGTAGTTGTTCATGATCATAATGAAATTAGTGTAAATATTATATCCTATTGTCCCATTACTATTCATGTGTATCCCATATTGAAAATTAGATTCGAATTCTACACATTTAATCCAATTTTATTAAAAAATGTGCCATTATTTCATGCCTAGTCCACTTCATGAAAACGATCATATCCATTCATGACTATGATATCAGACATATGACAACCGTATGGGTGAAAAAAATATATTGAAATGGTTTAATGGGGATATTTGTGATTTAAAATAGTTATTATGAGTTTATAATGTCCATAATCATTTCCTGGATTATTAATATGTCATATAGAGAAGTTTGGATTAACATCTGTATTAAGTGTTTTATTATTTTAATTGGAATGAAATGATAAATTGTTAAAGGCGAATATTTAAACTATTAAAATGATTTAATGAATATTCAATATATTTTATAATTGAATAAATTAAGAGGTGTTTGAATTTTATTAATTGGTTAATGATTTTGAGTATGTAAGGCCATGATGAATAATGAATACTTTATTGGAAGACAATTATTTTATCATGATTTAAAAGGTCGATTTGGATAAAAATTTAAAAGTTGGTATAATGGTATTGGTAAAAATTAATGGAATATTTCCTCTCATAATTGTATTTGGATAGAATTATACTATATAAACCACCAAGATTATGTATTTTATCTCTTAGACCATTTATTTTGGAACTGGTTGGTTATTTTCTGGTGTAAATACATTGAGTAGTGCTCCGTTATTTCAATTTTTAAATTAGTGATAATGAACCTTTCTATAATATAAATTTTTGATCCCCCATTTTACATGGTACAAATGTATAACTTCTTTTTACATAGCTTTGACTAGCATTAGTGTCACTTTGTAACCTATGGTCCAAATTTTATAATTAAATACAAGTTTTTTTATATCAAATTTCATTTTAAAAAATATATATTATTTGATGTAATTTAACATGATGTATTTTTTGGAATTGAATTGTGTTTATATAACATTTGTGGTAGTAAACTATGTTCTACAAATATCATGTGGAATACAACATTGATACCAATGAAAAATGCATAACAGTAAAGTTTTACAAGGGGAAATGTCTCATATTAGATGGATAATTTCAAAAAAATTATAGATAATGGAAGAGGGTATTATTCCTAGTTATGCGGTCCTATTATTGTTACTTTCTGGATGCTTCATTATTTTTTAGTTGTTATGACTAATAAGACTTGTATGTAATGAAATGATTGTTGTATTAATTTTTGATAACTTATCCTAGGTTAGGATTATGTTAAGTGATCATTGGTAATTGGTTAGTATTTATTTTTGTTATTTATCCTTATTTTTTCATAATTAATTCGATAAAGATTGAATAGTTTCATCACACACTTTACTAGACACAGTTTTATAGTTAGCATCCAATCATATACTAAGAGGTTCCCCTGATCTCATGTATTAGACTAATTTAGTTTATATTCATAATGAGTTGTGCTAATAAACTACATAGGTACTATCTATAAATTAAATTCACCATTCATGTAGATGGTATGTCGTACGTACGCATGAACAGTACTTCCATTTCTATTTCTTCAATTAATGGAATTAAAACATGATGATAAATAGATATATTATAATTCCAGTATAATATAATATATACTATCATTAACTCTATCCATTATACATCCCATATATAACATTAACTAGTCATATCTCTTTGAGGGGGAAGTAGTCTGCACATCCACAAATAAAATTATCGTGTTCACCCACAACGGAAACCAAAAAGGTATGATATAAAAGAAAAATACATAACTATAAAGAAAACCTAAAAATAATATTTATCATATATATATATATATATATTGAGTCATCTCAATGGCCACCATGAGAGGAGGAAGAAGATAATCCAAAAATCAACATCTCGTAAGGAGTTAGTTTTCCATACATAGAAACAGTAAGTTTTTCACCCATTGGATACAGGTGTGTGTAAGTGTAGTTAAAATCCTCCATATAAAAACATCCTAGTATACTGTGGATACTGGTGTCATTAAAAATGAATGGAATAAAAAGATTTTAGGGGTTGGAGATGTAAAATGGAATAAAATACGTTTAGAGGAATCGTTACCTTTAATTTGGGTAACTCCCTTTGGTTTGAACCAAATGGACTTCTTGAAGTGCCTTCTGTAATGGCCCGAACCTCCCTAGTCCATTACATTGTGAAAATGTGGTGTTGGAGGTGTTCCAGGAGTTCAAGGTGACGTATCCCCAACACTTTGCAAAATTTCCAGTACTGTGAACAATGTTTCCAGTTTTATGAACAGTACGGTAGGTGAACAGTATCGGTAAGTGTACAGTGTTTCACAGAATTGTTTCACATATCAGTTTCATAGATCGATTTCACAGATCGGTAGGTGTACAGTAACGGTAGGTGTACAGTCATGGTAGATGTATAGTACGGTAGTTGTACAGTAATGGTAGGTGTACAATGTTTCACAGATCGGTTTCACAGATCGGTAGGTGTACAGTAACTGTAGGTGTACAGTAATGGTAGGTGTACAGTAATAGTGGGTGTACAATGTTTCACAGATAGGTTTCACATATTGGTTTCATAGATCGTTAGGTGTACAATAATGGTTGGTGCATAGTAACGATAGGTGTACATTGTTTCACAGATCGGTTTCATAGATTAGTTTCGCAGATCGGTTTCACATATCTGTTTCGCATATCGGTAGGTGTATAGTAACAGTCGGAGTACAATAACGATAAGTGAACAGTGTTTCCAGCTGCCTACAGTTTCGTCGCTTTGACGTTTCCATTGACGTAAATTACTTTTACTGCCTTATTTTAAGGACTCTATGTCCTATTCAAAGGCCATAAATCCTAGATTAATTATTCCTATGGTCGGGATGTTTTTACTTGGTCAAACTATGTGGGATAATGTGATCCATTTTAAATGAAGAATTAAGTGAATCTTAAACCGTCTCCCCAGAAAACCATCAAAAGGGACAATATATCATCCTCCCTTGTTCTTCCTATACTGTCATGGCTATGAGACACTAGAACCTTTCATTCCTCCTCGTAGGAGTTTCAAAATTAAACTTTACTCCTCGAATTAGTTCCGCTCGGTTTTGATGCAACCATGTTGTGTCGATCATTCCTCGATATAAGGTATGTTTTATCATCGTTCCTTTAGGGATCATCATCTATTGTTTCTACTTTCCATATTAGCATGAAATCTCCATGCTTCTAATGGGTTTTTCTTGGGGTTTGGTTGGTGCGGTCGTATCGTGGCATCCTCGGGTGGAATCAGATGTCGTGAGAGGAGGATCATGACCCGTTGTGTGGATAATGAATTTGAGGGGTTTTTTTGTGGTAGGGGATTCATTGATTCTCCTTTAATTTAAGTGAAACTTTATTTTTATAATGTTTAATCACACTGGAAAAAAAAGAACTGACATAATAAATATTCTAACTGGATAATTAAATTGATATCAATCGTATGTTACTGCTTCCTGTTTTGATAGATAGTGTGATATCTATGCATTCTTTCCTTTGATGCCCGTTCTTGATGGAATTCCATAGAGAACGTAAATTTCCATTATTTGATAAATGTTTGGCTAAAGATAAATAGGCATGTAAATGAATCTTGTTCTTGTTGGAATATAATTTTAACCAAATTAGTGCAGTAAGCATGTTTATTTAATTGCGATATCTAACAGATTAGGTTTTCCAAATTTGGAACCTACGAATAATAAATCTGTTAATTCAAGATTGATTAAGGATGTGATTGTTTGATAATCCCTAAAAGGGTCCTATGTTACCCTCCTTATTGTTAAAGGGCCAAGATCCCTAATTATGTGATGTTGTTTCCTGCTGCTTGTGATGTGATGTGATCATGGATGGTGGTTGTGATACGTGGGGGCATGGAGACTTTTAGTGGTGGTAGTAGATGATGCCTAGAGTGGCGGGATGCATCAGTTTATGCATGTGGGTTGCGGGGAGGACACCGGGGTTGACGGAATGGGATGGATGTGTTTTTGGATTCTTGTTGATTCTTTGGATGGTTATCTACTTTTCTTTTCCCCACTACTCAAGGTAGCTGGTCTTGCTTACTCTTCTCCCGAGAGAGGCGAAGATGTGCAAGGAATTCCATGTGCTTTCCTTGTTTAGCTTCTCAAGGGAGGATGGGTCAACGCACTTGATATAGGAAGCACAAACTCGATGGGTTGTATATCTACTCACCTTGTTGATCCACCTTATGTTAGTAGAATATGGTTATTTTCTAGAATGACTGGGAATATGGGAATTTAATTCTATAATGAATAATTTAATAAATGGAGTTAACTTATGGGTTTGGAGTTTCTGCAGCATAATTATGAGGTTGTAATTTTGAAGTGACATTGGATTTTGTGTGTGATGCTAGTGAAGATCAATGTGGATTGTTACCGGTTAATTAATGTTTAATGAATTAATGAACATAATGTGGATCTGATAAAAAGGGAATGAATTAATCTAATAAAGTTCTTTAAATGATTGGTTGGTTATAAGATACATTGTCGTAGAAGTATCAACTGAGAGTCTGAGAGACGTTAGCTGCAGTTGTGTCTATGAAAAGGTTATTCCCATAGTGTGGTTGTGAGATATATTATATTCTATACATTTTGTGTTTCTATATGCTACTCCACCCTTTCTATAAGGGAAACTTACACCCCAGTGATTCTGAACCATGGGGGTGTTTTCCCCAACATTTTGGTGGGAGGATGAATGGCTGACTACCCCCTTTGGCCCCGCTCTATTCTCTTGGTAGATACTAGTTCCAGTAGGCACAATGATTAGTTTTCCCCATATAAATGTGTAGAGGGCTGTAATGGCTTGTGGTTATTCACACACATATATTTTGGATATAGTATCCTATGTACTACTACAAGTGTAACGTGTATAGGGTGTGATGGCCTGAGGATCCTTACTCGGTGTATGGGCTGTGATTGCATGAGGTATAATACCCGACGTATGATATAGGTTATATGGGCTATGGTTGCTCCCGGAAACTACATGGTTATTTTTGGTTGTGTGTATGGTGTGGGGCTTCGCCCAGGATTCTGCGGGCAAATCATTGTGTTGTATAAGGTGCATATTGTGGAGCTTTGCCCTGGTGTCTGCGGGAAAGCCTTTTTGGAGAGAGATACTCAGGACGCGCGACGTTGGAGCAAAGCGAAAAACCAGTGGGGAAGTAGTAGCAATGTACCCTTGGTATTATTTACTATAAGATATATTCTTGTATTCTTTACATGGTGAGAGTATCCTTGGTGAGGTTTGGAACTTAGTGTACCTGTTTAGGTAACGAGTTAGTTTCAATTGTTGTTCATTGTGCTTTATCATGTATTCATTACTTTTTCACAAGAAGATTCGGAGAGGATCCTACTGAGTATGCTGTTATACTCAGCCTATATATATATATATAAATTGTTTTTCAGGTCACTTGGAGCAGGTTGGAGATCAGGCTGGTTACTACTAGCTTGTGGTTACAGGAGCTGTTCTGGCTTTTGGTTGCTGCTGTTTTTACAATCTGTTGGGTACTAGAAGTTTTTCCCTTCCAGTTGTAGTACATTTTCTGACATTTCATATATGCACTTGGGATTATTTTATATTCCATTTCTGATTTTTAGTTCATTGGTTTTTATCTTATCTATCTCTTTTTCATGTGTTCTCTTAGAGGGTAATGCCTCTCATTTGTGTGTTTACTATACCCTTGCTGCTAGTCTCCAACCCGGGGCCTACTGGAGGCGGGGCTCGGGTGGTCATTATATCTCTTCTCACATTTTCGGACCATGAGGGGTAAACATTGTGGGAAGGGGGTCGTGACAGAGTGGTATCAGAGGTCTAGTTGAGGAATAGGATGGAGTTTGGAGTTTGGCACAGGTGAGCATGCATGGGTTGGTAGGGAAATGATGTAATTCATGATTAGCATGTGAGGTAAACAATGTAGACCGTCTGAGACATAGAAGTTTCTGTCCCCCTATGATCTGATGTAAGGACATTTATGTTTATAATGGCTACTAAGAAAGGTGATAATAGTTGCATGGTAGAGACCTAGGAAAGGATCATGCATCATTATTCGTTGTGCCTATGTTTGAATGGGTAGAACATGGGATAGGATAACCTAAAATGAATAAATAATAATAGTAATAATTAATTAATTAATTAATTTCAATTCTTCTATATTCTAGGTTTAGGAGCTCTATGTGTTTGTTATTTTTCAGGTATGGCTCCAGGCCGACGTCCTCATCAGGCTCGCATAGAAGATGTCTAGCGGGTTGTGTCAGCAGATCACCACCGGGTAGAGGATGATGATGACAACACGTGGAGGAAGATACTCCTCTATTTTGAGCACTAGAGTCTAAAGAATTATAAGGGATCCATTTCAGATGCAGTCATGGAAGACTGGTAAGAGGAGTTCGAGATTGGCTTCAGTTCGATTCGTGCTAATAAGGGTCAATGGGTGTCCTTGGTTGTGATGGTGCTACGTAGAGAAACAAGGAAGTGGTCATTCTTGTTCCTCGGGGATCGTGAGGAGTCAGTGATCTCATGGGAAGAGTTTCGAGATAGGTTTAGAGTCGAGTTTCTTTCTTTGACTGTGAAGGTGTCCAATCACCAAGAGATTCTTACCCTTCGACATGGGACCACAACTGTTTTAGAGTTTTGAATCCATTTTAGGAACATATTATATTATTCTTCATACCTTCTGCCAGATGAGGAGGCCAGGGCGAGGCAATTCGAGGAGGCTTTGCATCTAGAGATCTAGCGCCAGGTCACCCCATTTATGCTAAAGATATATATTGAGGTGCTGGAAAGGGAAGATGTTGTTGAGATGACTTTTTCCATGAACGGATCATCACAAGAGAGGAATCATCATAATTACTCACAAAGACGAGCCTTGGTCCATGGTTCAGGGTTTCCAGGGAAAAAGAGTTTCTGTTCAGCCGGGGGTAGGTCCCGTCCCTTCACATCTCATTTCTCTAGAGGTAGCAACTCTCAAGCCTATTCCATGGGATCAGGCGCTTGTTTTTTTAGTGGTGGTCATGGCCATCAGTAGTGGGAGTGCCTGACCTTTCAAAGTGGTCATCGTGAACCAGGTGATATGCTATAGGTTCCTCTGTTGAGGCAGTTCCTTCCAAGGAAGCAATAGCAAGTTGCACCAGCTTAATATCAGCATAGGATATATGGGATAGGAAGAGTATAACCCCATGAAGCTCTATCTACTCGAAGAGTAGATTGAGGCCATGGTGGTGGTTTTCATCAGGTTCAGAGAGGCCGTGGAGGAGGTCGTGGTCAACTTCATGATCTAGCATTGCCTGCTCTGGGTGAGCCAGATATCGTTCGAGCTACCCTCTTATTGTTTTCTACCTTGGTGTATGCCTTGTTTGGTTCAGGAGCGACACACGCCTTCATATCACATACTCATTTCAATGCTTTGGGACTTGAGGTAGAGAGGCTTCTAGTGCCCCTGGCATTGACTACGCCAGTTGGAGGTCAATCTGACTTGTTTGAAGTATGTAGATATTGTGAGCTACTATTAGGGCATCACCACTATGGGGGAGATTTCCTATGTTTATGAATTCAACCATATGATGTCATCCTATGTATGGATTGATTGTATTCAGTGCATGATATCATGGATTTCTTCAGGACTAAAGTCATTTTCATTAGTACAGATGGAGAGAAAGTGGTATATGTTAGTGAGTGAGATCCTCAGATGGGTCATAGGCACATTCCATCCTTATCATCCTTGATGACTGAGATGATGTTGAGTTCATTAGAGGTTCAATAGTTGGTGTTTCCTAGGGTCCTAGAAGAGTACCATGATGTCTTTCCAGAAGTGGTGGTAGCATTACCCCCTTGATGAGAGATCTGGTTTGGGATCAAGCTAAAACCATGAGCGTCTCATATCTCTGTGTCTTCATATAGGATGACCCCTTCTGAGTTATGAGAACTACGTATACAGCTTGATGGTCTTTTACAATGTGTTTTTGTTTAGCCAAGTGTGTCACCATGGGGTGCACCTTTTTGTTCGTGAAGAAGGCTGATGGTAGTTTGCAGTTGTGTGTCGATTATCGTCGCTTAAACAAAGTGACAATAAATAATTGCTATCCTATTCTATGGATTGACGATTTATTAGATCAATTGAAGGGTGCAAGTTGGTTCTCAAAGATTGAATTGCGGTCATGATATCATCAGATGAGTGTAAAGGATGAGGATATCCCGAATAATGCTTGCTGTTGTCATCATGGGCATTATGAGTTTCCCGTAATGTCGTTCGGTGTGACTAATGCTCCAGCTATGTTCATGGGATTGATGAATTTTACGTTATGTGAGTTCCTAGAAATGTTTGTGGTGGTTTTAATCGATGACATCCTTGTGTACTCAACATCTGAATAGGGGCATGCAAAGCATCTACATGCTGTTTTGGGAGTTCTTTGTAAATATCAGTGGTTTGGGAAGTTGTCAATGTGTGTGTTTTGGCCCCGAGAAGTCTTTTTCATGGGGAATGTTGTGTCCCAACAGGGGGTAGCTGTGGATCCATTGAAGATAGAAGTAGTGGTGTCTTGGGCAGCCCCCAAGATAGTGTCAGAGATGAGAATATTCCATGGTCTCATAGGCTAATACATGAGGTTAATAGGGAATTTCTCCCTAGTTGAGACTCCTCTGACAACTTTGACCAAGAAAAATCAAGCGTTCATATGGACATATCAGTTTCAGGAAGCTTTTGAGTATCTAAAGGAGAATTTAGAAGGTTCTACACTTCTTTTTCTTCCAGCAGAGGGAGTTCAGTTTGATGTTTTCTGCGACGCTTCGTATTTTTGGTTAGGATGTTTTCTCATGTAGTAGAGGTCAGTTGTGTTTTTTGTGTCTCGGAAGTTATTTCCCCATGAATGCAACTATGCCACCCATGATCTTGAGTTAGCAGCCGTGGAGTTTTCTCTAAAGTTGTGGAGACCTTACCTCATTAGTGAATTCTTTGTGGTTTTCACCGATCATAATAGTTTGATGTATGTTTTCACCCATCAAGACATGAACTTGCAACAGCGTTGGTGGATGGAGATCATGAAGGAATACGACTTCAAATTATCGTATACACCTTGAAAATGGAATGTAGTATCTGATGCACTGAGTTGAAATTCACGTAGTGATGCTGTGCGTGAATCTGGTGATTCCTAGTGAGTAATGGAAGAACTGTCAGCATTAAATCTTGATATGGGAGAAGATGGGGGACATGTTTTCCTTTTACGATGACAATACATTCATCCCTGATGCAGATGGTGGAAGAGTCCCAGTTGGGAGATCTTGAGGTGGAGGTCTGGAGAGACCGAGTAGTTTGTGGTGAGGCCCTTGAAGGTTGGTATGAGGATGAACAACACAGAGTGTTGTAACATGGAAGGATTTTTGTTCTCTAGACGATGGGCGATACAGTTCTCAGAGAGTTCCACAGTTCACCATTAGCAGTACATCCTAGTCTGACAAAGATGTACTGATCATTGTGGAGTTAGTTTTGGTGGCTTGGGATGAAGCATGTGGTTGCAGAGTTTGTGTCTCGATGTTTAGTCTGCCAGAAGATGAAGGTCGAACACCGTGTTCTAGGTGGTCTTCTCCATCCATTATAGATTCCTCAATTGAAGTGGGATGACATCTCAATGGACATTGTTATAGGTTTACCTCAAGCTCCAGGATGACATGATGCTATTTGGGTGGTTGTGGATAGTTTAAGAAAATCGTCCAAATTTATAGCAATCAAGGAGTCAAGCTCAGTGGAATTTTTTTTTGAGGTAGTATTTAGAGGAGGTGGTTATACTTCATGGATACCCACGGATGATCATTTCTGATCAATATCCTCGTTTTACCACTAGAGTGTGGAGAGGTCTCCAACATGCTATAGGTTCTCAACTATGCCGTAGCACTGCATTTCGTCCACAAACGGATGGTCAGACAGAGTGAACCATCCAAACTCTTGAAGACATGTTACTCTATTGTGTTATTGATTTTGGAGGTTCATTGATGTGGCTCATACCCTTTGTGGAGTTATCTTACAAAAATATGCTGCACTCTACCATCGGTATGGCGCCATTTGAAGCCTTGTATGGACGGCCTTTCCGTTCTCCATTGTGCTGGACTGGGGTCGGAGAGTCAACAATTATTGGACTAGAACTAGTACAGAATACTATAGAGATAGTCATGGTGATTCGTGAGAGGATTAAGACAGTAGAGGAGTGACAACAATCTTATACTGATCAAAGTAGGAGACTCTTGGAGTTTAATGTTGGGGATCATGTTTTTCTGAAGGGGAATCCCCATCGTGGGAAAAAAAGTCTTGGTCATGGAGGTACTCTTTCTCCCTGGTTTGTTGGGCCTTTCGAGGTGTTAGCTGATGTTGGAGCTGTGGAGTATCGTGTAGCTCTTCCCCCACAAATGAGTCAGATACTTGATGTTTTCCATGTGTCACAGTTCCGTCGTTATCTTCATGATGACTCTCACATCTTCGATATGGGAGAGATCGATGTTGATGATGACGAAACCGTTGAGGAGCGACTTGTAGAGATCCATGACCATAAGGAGAATGTGTTGCGCATGAATTCTATCCCCTTAGTTCATGTCTTGTGGCGACACGGTGGTATGGAGGAGAGTACCTGGGAATGTGAGTCACAGATACATGATCAGTACCCAGAGTTGTTGTATGTTTAACTGTTTTCATTTAATGATGTTATCTTTGTGGTTAGATCTTTCATGTTTTATTTATGAATTGTTCTTTTGGGATTTTGTGGCTTGCTCTCTTTTGAGAGGTATCTTGATGGGTGGTTGTTCAGACCCCATATCTTTTGGTGGGTTTTGAATTCTCTAGGATGATAATGTTTTGAGAGGTATATGATTTAATGATCCGGACCTCTCATGTCCATTACATTATGAAAATGTGGTGTTGGAGGTGTTCCCGGAGGTCAAGGTGACTTATCCCCAACACATGGCCAAATTTTCAATTATGTGAACAATGTTTCCATTTTTATGAACAGTAACAGTTAGTGTATAATAAATCTAGGTGTAGAGTAACAGTTGGTGTACAGTGTTTCATAGATCGGTTTCACTGATCAATAGGTGTATAGTAACTATAGGTGTATAGTAACAGTAGGTGTACAGTAATGGAAGTTGTATAGTTCTTCACAGATTGGTTTCACAAATAGGTTTCACATATCGGTTTCACTGATTGGTAGGTGTACAGTAACGGTAGGTGTACAGTTTTTCACATATCTTTTTCACAGATTGGTAGGTGTACAGTAACAGTAGCAGTACAATTTTTCACAGATCAGTTTCATAGATGGTTTCATAGATCAGTTCCACAGATCGGTAGGTGTACAGTAATGGTAGGTGTACCGTAATGGTAGGTGTACAGTAACGGTAGGTGTACAGTGTTTCACAGATCGGTTTCACAGATCGATTTCTCAGATCTGTATGTGTATAGTAACGTTTGGTGTACAGTAACGGTAGGTGTATAGTGTTTCACAGATCGGTTTCACATATCGGTTTCATGTATCGGTAGGTGTATATTAACGGTAGGTGTACAGTAACGGTAGGTGAATAGTGTTTCCAGCTTCCTACAGTTTCACCCCTTTGACAATTCCTTTGACGTAAATTATTTTTAAAGACTTATTTTATGGACTCTAAGGCCAATTAAATGGCCATAAATCCTATATTAAATTATTCCTAAGGCCTGGATGTTTTGACTTGGTCAAACCTTGTGGGTTAATGGGATTTTTTTTTATAGAGAATTAAGAGGATCTTAAACTTTCACCCTAGTAAATCTTCAAAAGGTACAAGATATCATCCTCCCTTGTTCTTCCTATATGTTCTCGGCTATGAGATGCTAGATCCATTGAATCCTCCCTGTATGAGTTTCACAATCATTATTTACTCCTCAGATCAGTTCCGCTCTGTTTTGATGTAACCAAGTTGTGTCGATCATTCCTCGATATAAGGTATGTTTTATCATCGTTTCTTCAGGGTTCATATTCTCTTGTTTCTCCATTCCATATTGTCATGTAATCTCCATGATTATAATGGGGTTTTCTTGGGGTTTGGTTGGTGTGGTCATACTATGGAAACCTCGAGTGGATGTAGTTGTTGCGAAAGGAGGACCATGACTCGTTGAGTGGATGAAGAATGTGAGGAACTGTTTGAGGTAGGGGATTCATTGCATCTCATTTCTTTTATGTGAAACTGTATTGTTATCATGTTTAATCCCACTAGATGACAATGGAACTGACATAATAAATATTTTAAATTGATAATTAAATTGATATCAATCGTATGTTATTGCCTCATATTTTTCTAGATAGTGTGATATCTATGCTTTCTTTTCTTTGATGTTGGTTCATGATGGAAATCTATAAAGAACGTAAATTGTTATTAATTGATAATTGTTTGGATAAACAGAAAAAGTAATGTAAACTAATCTTGTTCTTGTTGGAATATAATGTTAACCGAATTAGTGCAGTAAGCATGTTAATTTAATTATGATAGCTCACTGATTTGGATTCCCGAATTTGGAACCTACGAATAATAAATATTTTACATCAAGATGGATTAATGAATTGATTGTTTGATAATCCCTAAAAGTGTTTTGAGTTACCCTCCTGATTGATAAAGGGACAAGAGCCATATTGTTTTGATGTTTCTTCCAGGTTCTTGTGTTGTGATGTGATCTTGGATGGTTGTTGTGATATGTGGGGGCATGGAGGATTTATGTGGTGGTAGCAGATCACGCCTAGAGAGGCAAGATGCATCGGTTTATGCATGTGGGTGTGGGGGAGGACAATAGGGTTCATGGAATTTGATGGATATGTTGTGGGATTCTTGCTAATTCGTTGGTTGATTATCTACTTTACTTTTCCCCACTGCTCAAGGCAGCTGATCTTGATTACTCATCTCCCGAGAGAGGCAAAGGCATGGGGTGTATGCCGCGTGCTTTCCATGTTTAGCTTCTCAAGGGAGGATTGGTCTATGCACTTTCTATAGGTGGAAAAGACTCGACGTGTAGTACATCTACTCACCATGTTAAGCCCCCTTCTGTTAGTAGCATAGGATTCTTTTCTAGAACGCCTGCGAAA
This sequence comes from Viscum album, assembly GCA_963277665.1. Taxonomy (NCBI): domain Eukaryota; kingdom Viridiplantae; phylum Streptophyta; class Magnoliopsida; order Santalales; family Viscaceae; genus Viscum; species Viscum album. Next base: position 592,224,614 of record OY728162.1, on the reverse strand, counting down.
ATGGGAATGTAATTCTATAATGAATGATTTAATAAATGGAGTTAACTCATGTGGTTAGAGTTTCTAGAAAATAATGTTGAGGTTATAATTTTAAAGGGACGATGGATTTTGGTTTAATGATAGAGAAGTTTAATGTGGATTGTTCTTGGTTAATTAATGTTTAATGAATTAATTAACATAATGTGGAACTGATAAAAACAGAATGAAGTAATCTAATAATGTTCTTTAAATGGATGTTTGTTTATAGGATACCTAGTCTTAGAAGTAGAATCCCAGATTCTGAGAGATGTTAGATGCAGTTGTCTCTAAGACTAGGTAATGCCCAGAGTGTGGTTGTGAGATATAGTATATTCTGTATGTTTTGTGTTTATATATGCTACTCCACCCAGTTTGTAAGGGAAACTGACAGCCCATGGATTCTGAACCCTGGGGGTGTTTTCCCCAACATTCGGGTGGGAGGATGAATGGCTGACTACCCCCTTTGGCCCTGCTCTCTTCTCTAGGTAGATACCAGTTCCAGTAGGCACAACGATAAGTTTTCCCCATATACGTGTGTAGAGGCCAATAATGGCTTGTGTTTATTCACACACATTTATTCTGGATATAGTATCATATGTACAACTATAGGTGTAATGTGTATAGAATTTGATGGCTTGCGGATTCTTATTCGGTGTATGGGCTGTGATGGCTTGAGGTATAATACCCGACATATGATACACATTATACGGGTTTTGGTGGTTACCAAAAACTACCTCGTTACTTTTGGTTTTATGTATGGTGTGGTTATTCGACCAGGTGACTACATGCATGCCTTTGTGTTGCACGAGGTGCATATTTTGGAGCATCTCCCAGGTGTCTGCGGGAATGCCTTTTTGGAGAGATATGCTCAGGACGTGCGACATTGGGGCAATGCGGGAAACTAGTGGGGAAGTAGTAGCAGGGTACCCCTGATATTATTTACTATATTATATATTATTGTATGCGTTACTTTGAGTGAGTAGCTATGGTGAGGTTGGGATCTTAGTTTATTTGTTTAGGTGATGAGTTACTTTCAATTGTTTTTCACTACACTTTAGCATGCCTTCATTACTTTTGCACGAGATTCTTCGGAGAGGATCCTACTGAGTATGATGTTATAATAACCCTATATATATAAAATATTTTTCAGGTTACTTGGATCAGTTTGGAGATCAGGCTGGTTACTACTAGCTTGTGGTTGCAGGAGTTGCTCGGGCTTGTGGTTATTGTTTTTTTACATAATGTTTGGAAATTGCAGTTTTTCACTTCTAGTTGTTGTATTTTTGCATGACATTTCATATATGCACATGGGTTTCTTGTATATTTCAGTTTTGAGATGAAGTTGATTGGTTTCTATCTTATCTATATCTATTACATGTTTCTATTAGAGGGTAATGCCTCCCATTTGTGTGTTTACTATACCCTTGGTGCTAGTCGCCAACCTGAGGCCTACTGGAGGCGGGACTCGGGGGTCATTATCTCCCATCTCACATTGTAGGACCATGAGGGGTACACATTGTGGGGAGGGGGTCGTGACACCTTCGGCCAAGGTAAGAATTCTAGAAGGAGGATAGGGATCTTTAGATCATACTTGCACTGGGGTTGGACATGCCATTGGGCTTGAGAGGTGTGATGAATTTGTTAGAAGTGACTGGTATTGTAAGGGGGAGGAGGGGCTCTTTAGGAAATTGTGAAAATATTCTTTTATTATATAGTGATATTAAGTTTCAAAAGGTTCAAAACTATTTAAAGTTGAATAAAAGATGACTCATGTTCGAAATTAAATCTTCCAATTATTGTCGGACATTATTTGGATATTGTTTTAGTATTTATAATCTTATTTATTTAAAACTTTTATTAATGAGGTAAAAACTGTATCATTATTGTGACATAAATAATGTAATTTATTTTATGAGTAAAATTTATAAAAAATACAATGTTGTAGTAAATATTTTAATCTTTCCAATTAATATTTATAGTAGAAAAGATAAATTATATAACTCCTTGTAAAAATTAATTTACTAAAACATATTTGTTTTTGTCATTTTTCCCTTTACATTATGTTAATTATTCTAATGTTTCATTATCATTACCAGGTGGCTCAATGGGGTCCCAAAATCGTCCCAATGATGTGCATGGTAGAAAATGACTGACTCAATAATATTATGACAAGTGTTAATGTAATTTTTTATTATTTGCTTAATTATTTTCACCTTGAATTAAACTATTGACCTTTAACCGTGGTAAATAATAGTCAAAAGATATAATAATCCAAAAATTATTTTCATATTATGGAACAAAATTTTATTCAATAATAACTACTATGTATATCATATTTTTTATATTTAATCCACATAAGTGTGAAAATTTCATTTAAATGAAAATTTAAATTTTAAACTACTACATAGTGGATTCACTATTAATTAAAAATTGATGTTTTTTTTTCAGAAAACTACCAAATATTCATCCTAATCTATATTTGATTCGCCAAATTCAAAAATGTTGTCCATTTTAACAAATCCCAAACATAGAATACGAATAATTTAATTTAAAATTAATTTCTGTTGTCATAACAAATAACATGTTTTTAAGAAATAATAACTATCAAAATATCGACAAGGGTTTATGTCAAATTTCAAAGTGAAATTGATTCCAATGACCAACATTGTATTAATTGGAAAAAATATAATATATTTACACAATAAAACCAATTAATAATATAACATAAACCTATTAATACATTACATTAAAAGGCAGTTTAGAATAAAAATACAGTATTATTCAGTTTTCAAAAAAATGAACTGTACCTGAAAAATACCAAAAATTTACACAAAGTAAATTTTGATGTCCCAAATCAAAAGTATAATTTTTTTTAAAATATATCATATAAAAGTGACCAAAACTAGATTTAATGATGGTTATCCATTAAAAGGTGGTAAATCGACCATTTAACGCAAATTATGATTAAAATTAGATTCATTCACATTTTAAGTCTCTAAACTTAATTTAAAAAACCTCTACTATCACATTATAGTTAGTTTTTTTCATTCCCCCTAATTCAATGACTAGGAATTAACTACCGTTTAAAATAATAATATTATATTATTAGTGTGCAACATAAAATTTCAAAGAAACTCATCGTTGCATGTCATATATGCCATTAAACATAACAACCCCTTTAAAGAAAAATTAATATTTAATTCGAAAAATATTAATAAAAAACAGAATGTATTATTTCATTACATACCTGAAATGTTACATCCTTCCCCCCTTTGGGAAATTTCATCCTCAAAATTTTATTCACTTATCAAATAAGTGGAGGTATTTATCCCCCATTGATTTTTGGATTCCCAAGTTGGCACTTTAACCATATAGTTCTTCCACAAAACCGTTACCTGGTGAATTACCTTATTCCACAACACCTGATCTCAATGGTCAGGAATCTGGACTGGTTGTTCCTCATTAGAGTGATTCTCTTAAACATAACAAACACTAGATTGAAAACATGATATGGATCTGGAATATACCTTCACAACATTGAAACATGAAAAACATTTTGTACCTGGGATTAACATGGATGTAAACACACACTGTATGCGACTAATCCAACTTCCTTCAGGATTTCATAAGGTCAATGAATCTAGGACTTAACTATCCCTTTTTTCCAAAACACATCACTCTTTTCCATGGAAAAACATTGAGAAAGACATGATCACCTTCCTCAAAAGAGAGATACTTCCTTCGGTTATCTGCATAACTTTTCTGTCTTCTTTGAGCAGTTCTCATATTCTTCTGAATCAATTGAAGATTTTCTTACATCTCTTCTACCAATTCTGGTTCCATCAGCTTTCTTTCTCCTACTTCATCCCAAAATGTTGGAGTTCGAAAACTCTTTCCATATAATTCTTCTAATTGTACCATCTGTACAATTGAATGAAAACATTTATTATAAAAAATTATAACCAATGAACAAGCACATAACTAATCCTTCAAGGTCTGAATTTATCATTCTGACTGCCCATTTAATTGTGGATGAAAATATGAACTAAAATTTAATTCAGTAACAGACGTCTTCTGAAGGCCTCTATAAAAGTCATTAGAAATCCAGGGATCATGATCAGATACAATAGAGAGGGGAACACCATGCAACCTGACTATCTCATTAACATAATACTGATAATGTAGATATAGAGAAAAAGTATCTTGAATAAGAAAGAAATGATCATATTTATTCAACCGATCAATAATAACCCAGATTGCAATATTACCTCGAGATGTCTTTTTTAATCCCACAACAATATCGATGGATATATTTTCCCATTTTAACACTAGAGCCAGTAAATATAGAATAATCCCTTTTGGTGAATGCTACTATGCTATAACCAGCTGATAAATCAAACAAAACACAGTATCATCAGAAATATGTATTTTCATTCCTTCCAACCAGTAATACTCCCGGAGATCTATGTACATCTTTGGACATCTTGGATGAACTGAAAACGGGGAACTATGATTTTTACATAACACTCATTCTTAAACTGTGAATCCCAAGGAACACATAATATCTTCCCAAACCTCAGAAAACAATAATTATAAACATGAAAATCAGGAAGATTATCCTTTTGAATGTACTCTACATTTTTCAATAACTCACTATCTTCTTTCTATGATATCATTATTCTGTCTAATAGAGATGACTTCACTAACACTTGAAAAAAACATAAAAATTTCTCACACCAACAACTTCTTTTCCAATGTTTATCGAATCAAAAACCAAAGGATCTCATTCCAAACATATCAAGGTTAATGATGCATTACTTATTTAACTCAAAGCATCATCCACATTATTTGATATTCCTTGATGGTAATGAATCATGAAATCATAATCCTTGATTAATTTCAACCATCTTTTCTGTCTGAAGTTCAATTTTTTTACTGAATATATACTAAAAGCTTTTGTAGTACTTATATATTTCACATTTTATCCCATACAAATGATGCCTCAAAATTTATTTAGCAAAAATAATAGCAGATAATTCCAAATAATGTGTGTTGTAATTTAACTCATGTGGATTCAATTGACGTGAAGTGCAAGAAATTACATGATCATTCTTCATAAGGATACATCCAAGCCCTTTTAATGAAGCATCACTGTAAATAACAAACTCAACATTTCTGGAAGGAATTTTCAAAACTAGGGCATTCACGAATCATATTTTCAATTCCTAAAAACAATAATCACATTCTTTTTTCAAGATAAACATAACACCTTTTCGAGTTTAATTAGTCATTGAACTTGATAATCATGAAAAAATCTCAACAATCATCATTTAATGACCTGCCAAACCAAGAAAACAATGAATCTAGATTATATTTGTGGGTCTTGTCCATTCTTCAATAACTTTTGTTTTAGCAGGATCAACAATTATTCCATTTTTGTGAAACAATGTGACCGAGGAATGAAATTTGTTGAAACAAAAACTCACACATGGTGAATTTATTAAACTATTTCGTTTCATTTAAGGATTTATACACAACCCATAAATGTCATTCATGTTCTTCATTACTTTTAGAATAAACTAAAATATCATTATGATAAAAACCACAAACATATCCATGAACTCACGGAAAATTCATTTTATAAGATCCATGAATACAACAGGTGAATTGGTTAAACAAAAAAGCATAACTTCAAATTCATAATGGCCATATAATGTATTAAATGAGGTCTTCAGAAAGTATTCATCCTTTACATTCATCTGATGGTACCACGAAATCAAATCAATCTTTGAAAAATACTGAGCTCCCTAGAGCTGATCAAAAAAATCATCGATATGTGGAAAATGATAATTGTTCTAAACAGTGATATTATTCTATTTATTATAATAAATGAAATGTCTCATTTAACAATATTTATTTTTAACAAATAATTCAGGAGCACCACATGTTGATGTTCTAGGTCAAATGAAACCGTTTTCTAGTAACTCCTTCAATTGCTTCTTTAACTCTAAAAGTTCAACTTTATATATTAGATAAGGGGGGTTTTAAATTGTCGTATCATCAAGAACAATGTCATCAGTGAATTAAGCTTCCTGATCAGGTATAATTCTAGGAAATTCAATTGGAAAGACATCAAGATAATCATTTACCACTGGAACATCATTAATTTCAACAGTTCCTTTATTTTCAACAATATGTGCAAGATAACATTTATTTCCATCTTTTACTAGTTTCTCAGCTATCTAAAATGTTTTCAAAAACAAGGGTTCATTCTTGTAAACTAACTGAAAATCATTCTGAAAAGAATCCGCTTTAGCTCGACAATGAATCATAATATGATAAACAAAAAGCCAATCCATGACCAAAATAACATAAAAATAACTAGAATCATAACAATAAGTTTTCTAGGTTGATTCTTCTTGCAAATAAGGACCTCAAGGTTCTTATAATTAATTTCTATCTCATGATTTCCCCATGGTGTTTTTACCATAAGTTCAGGATTCATATCATTAGATGGAATTCCCAATTTACTGGAAATCTTCTTAAAAATGAATGCGTATGTAGACCCTCAATCAAACAAATCATTGTCATAATCTGAACAAACAAATAGTGTACCAGATACAACCTCATTTTATGGCCCAACATAAGATGAAGTTGTAGCAAAAGACTTCACAACCCCTTTTTACTTGTAGTCTTGATGCTTTTCCTCCGTTGAGTTCTTCACTGGACACTCATTTGCATAATGAATCATTTCATTTCACATAAAACATCTTACCGCATGTTTTTCATTACCTGATTGATCATCTTCCTTACAGTTACGAGCAATATGTCCAGACATACCACACCTAAAAAAAATCCCAGACTTCAATAAAAGTTCTCTAGGATGCTTTTTAACACACACCTCACAATATTGATATTTATTTTTTTACCTCTATTTTTATTTGGTGAATTATTTTCCCTTTTCCTGCCAATTGGACAACTTATTCTATTGTTTTTCAATGAATACATGATAATAGAAAAACTCCATTTCCACATTCACTACACATCACACTAGTTTTTCATAATTTTGGAACTCGTGAGAGGCTAATGAACTTCGATATCCCGGATTTAGGTCTGAGTAAAATTTAGTTATCATACTATCACGTTCTTAGATGAAATTTGGATCATACCGTGCTTGTCAAGTGAATTTTTCTTCATATGCATCCATTAAGTCATCCTCCTTCCACAATTCCAAGAATATTGTTTTCATCCTATTTTGAACCACATTATGAATGTATTTGTCATGGAAACTATATCTGAATTAATCCAAAAAAGGGCATCAATCTCCTCAGTATCCCTAATATTTTTCACCATCGACCACCACTGATCATCTTCGCCTTCCAAACTACAAATAGAGAGACTAACCTTTGGATGTTTTGAACAACCAATGACATCAAAAAAATTGTAGTGCTTTAATCCTACCTTCTTCTAGAACAAGGTTAGATAATCCTCTTAATGATAGGGGATATTGCATAATGAAATGCCCCACTACTGAAATTTTCCTCTATGGTTGATCTGAAAGATCTCGTGCCTGGATACCACCACCATTTATAGATAGAGTCAATTGTTCCATCACTGCAACATACTATTCAGTTTTGATTCCGACCATATGAGGTTGCTGATTTGGAATGTTTTCATTCTGCTGATGTCATCCCAAAATAGCCACTCTGTTTTATCTACAGAAAACCATTCCGAACAAAGAAATATCATAGGAAAAGAAACATGATAATTTGTATATGTTGTATCATTTCAAAATTACAATAAATAAATTTAGAGATATTTATTTAAAAATACCCTAACTCTTAAAGTTTTCTAAACCAACCACTGATGTCAACTATAAGGACCCAACCTTTAAAATAACATAATTTTGAATAAAATGAATAATTCACATTTAGTATCTTCTCAAGTTTATATTTTTAGAGAAATAGGACATAAATATTACATGACATTTCAAAAATTACAAGGTAGACAATTCTACTCAGTTTCAATTTTTTTATAAAATAAAAACTCTTGAAAAAAATTCTTTTCTAATTCAATGTTTTAAAAAAACCCAACATTTCCTTGATCCGGTCCTTGAACCTATTCCACATCATGTCCAGTGAAAAACATTTCAAAAACATGGTATGAGCATAAAAAGCTCAATAAGGGATACAAAAATAAGGAAAACTGTTAGTTTCCCATAACAACACGTAAACCATGATTACTTTATCATAGTAAATACATTTCACCTTGATGAAGTAGTAAATATTATTCAATAAATAAAATATCATTTCATACACTTTTTTAACCAAATTATTACCATAAAAACCATATAATGAACACATAACATATAACGGTAACTTGGTACATTAACATTCTTAAGTGGAAGAACCATATTGTCGACTTCCTCACATATCACAAAATGAATATCCATAAAACCGACTTCCATACCTAATGAATTGGAGGATATAATTTAACCACCCATTCAGTTTTATCTCAACACCACCCATCATTTGGTTTATCAATTAAACAACTATCAATTGTCCAAGTACCATTATAAATTCATAACACATAAAATATTGAAAATATAAACATTTCACTAATACCATTTAATTTTCAATCAAAAGAAATAAATTCATGATATTGAAATAATAAATCTGTTTCAAAAACCATTTTGAATACCAAAACACTAAAAAACATGATTAGGGATTTTCTATTCAATTTAATAAAACATTAAGGCTTTTTGAGGAAGTCAAATAACTATTATAGCGGCGAAGATGTAATTGTCACTACAACCGTAAAAAACATTTCATTTTCAGTTTAGTAAAATGTTTCATAGAAAAAATATTCCCATTAAATGAATTTAAAATTGAAAGGGTTTTATTATACAATGTGTTAATGAATAAGGTCTATTTTGTCAAAATATACCTCAATGAAAGGAGATTGAGACGAAGTCCCTTACCTCATGGCCGATAAGAACCGTTAATTATTTAATATCCTAAATAATAAACTGAATTTAATTTCTACTTGATTAAGAACCATTTTCAAGTTTATTTTTTCTTTTATATAACTTATTACATTGTTATGAACATCATATAATCATTTAAGTTATTAACAATATTTTAGTCGATATTTTGTACTTGAGTCAAAAATGGACTTCTTATCATTACAATTTTTTAACATGGTTAAAAGTTCATTTTATACAGAATGATATTCATGAATTCGATATCATATATATCATATATATACAATATATACATGTATTTATAATTTTACATAACATTTGACCGTTAGAAATGAAATGCATCATTCATGGAGACGGTAAGTTGTATGTACGCATGGATGCTACTTCCATTTGTATTTCTTCTTATAATGGAAATCAAACATAATGATACATAGATATATTATAATTCAAGTATAATATCATATATAATATCAGTATCTACATCCTTCATACTAGCACATATGGCAATAAAGAGTCATATAACTTTAAGGGGGTGGTAGTCCGCACTTCCTCAAATGAAATTATTGAGTTTACCAATAATGGAAACCATAAAAAAAATTATATAAAAGAAAAATACAGAAGAATAAAAAATAATAATATATATCATATATAAATATATTTTCCTCTCAGTGGTCACCATGAGAGGAGGTAGAAGATAATCGAACAACCATCATTTCGGGAGGTATTAGTTTTCCATCCACAGAAACAATATGTTCTTCACCCATTAGATGGATGTCGGTGTACGTGTAGTTCAAATACTTATCATAAAAACATCCTAGTATATTTATTATACTAGTTTTGTTATAAAATAAATTAATAAAAAGACTTTAGGGGTTGGAGATGTAAAATAAATAATAATAATTAAGAGTAATCAGTACCTTTAATTTGTGTAAGTCATATTGGTTTGACCCAAAAGGACTTATTAAAGTGACTTTTTCATTAGGTAAGGATTATAGGAGGAGGATATAGATCATGATATATTATTTGGATAGGGGTTGGACGATCCAAGGGGCTTTATAAGTGTGAAGAATTGGTTATAATTGAGGGTTTTTTATAAGGGGGAGGAGGGGCTCTTTAGGAATGTGCAAAAATATTATTTTATTTTATAAGGATATTTTGTTTGTAAAGGTCCAAAACTAATTACAGTAGAAGATAATATGACTCATGGGAAAAATTGAATTATTCAATAAGTATTAGACAGGTTTTGGATATTGTATTAGTATTTATGAAAGATTTATTTAAATCTTATATTAATGAGGTAAATACTGCATCATTATTGTGTCATAAATAATATAATTTATTTAATGTCTAATTTTTAAAAGAAAACATACCATGATGTAGGAAATATTTTTATCATACCAATGAATACTTATAGTCTAAATTATATTTTATATAACATCTTGTAATAATTAATTTACTAAAAGATATTTGTTTTTTTCATTTCTGGCATTACTATAATTAAATAAATCAAAAGCATCATTATCATTCACAAGTGGCTCAATAGGGTTCTAAAATCGACCAAAATCTTCCCATGGTCGTAAATGACTCAATTAATAAGGTTAGTAAAAGGGTTGAGTAAAAATTTGTATTATTATAATATTATTTTTACCTTGAATTACTCAGTTTATCTTTAACTGCGATAAATAAAAGTTGACCGTTTCTTTTCACAAAAAATTATTTTCATATCATTTTACTTATATTTCATAATTATAAAAACCATGTATGTGGAATTTTTGAAATTTAATCCACTGAAGTGTTAATTTTTTTTCAATGAAAATGTCAGATTTTAACTACAACTTAGTGGTTTCAATATTTATAAACAATATATGTTTTTTCACAAAACTACAAAAAATTCATCATAAGAATTATTTGATATTAAGAATTAAAACAATGAGTTCTATTTTACCAAATTAAAAACATAAAAGTAGCATTTATTTATTTAAAATAATAATATTATATTAGTGTGATCCGTATGATTTCAAAGAAACAAGTTGTTGTATATCGGGTGCCCCCTCGAACATAGAAAACTTTTCAAATTAAAATTAATATTTAATTCATAAAATATTAATAACAAAGAGAATGTATTTTTTCATTATTTACATATGATGTTACATATATTTTACAAATGGATTAATTAATTAATAAAATTTTTATTTATGTGATAATATTCGAAAATAAATTCTTTCATCTTAGTGATTTTCAGTTAGCATTTACCCTGGAGATACAATGTTCTACAAACCATTTCTAATCAATATAATGGCTTATCCTTGTTTATCATTTAATTTTTTTCAGTAACTAGTGTCCAAGAATCTTGTTTTCTTATATTAGAATTATTTAATCTAAAAAAATATAATAATTGAGAATGTATTTCAATAAGAAACCATACATTCCCTCCCATTATATGGAGATATAATTATTTAAAATTAATAATGTCTCAAAAAATGGAATAATGTAAAGAAAAAATATAAAATATATATAACATAGACATGTCACTATAATAATTATCAACATTGGAATAAACAAACAAAATTCCAATTTATTATACCTATAAGTCCAAAAAGAATCAAAATAAATGAATACAATGTTGTAGGAAGAAGAAGAGGCTTGGTATATAGGTATCACTGATGTTATATGACCCAATTATTTCAAATATATATAACCCTTACAATGTATAACTATGTAGCCCAACAAGAAATCCTATATTTTCACATTCTCCAAACCATGACTATAATCAACCATGTATTCACTTCTTCATAATAGTTTTGTCCATTTTCTAGCATCAGATAGATATATATATACATACACTCATAATTATTTTCCATTGGGTGTGAGTTATATATAACTAATTGGGTTAAAACACATGATCTACATTAAATCATTGTAAAATAATCATAGTCATGCTTTTATTAAATAGAATTATAATTGTACCAGTGTATTTATCATTTATGTAATAATTTATCATGTGAGAGAATTTAAAATTTTCATTTATAATTTAACATATTGGAATAGAATTTATTTAATATAAATTTCTAATCATAAAATAATATATTTAAAAATAATAAGAGTGTAATAATTTATGATGAATATTGCGAAATAGATTCATGGAAAATTACTCATAAGACTATTTTATCTATACATAGGATAACCTTACTAGTCATTATGTTAGTATAAAAATTTGTGCCTATTATTCATGTCAGTGAAAATGAAAAACTAGACGGTAATATAATAGTAAGAATTTAATACAAAAATAGTGGAATGTGTATATTAAAATAATTCAATGTGGGATCATAACTAGTTCACTCTTTCTTGAGAAAAGTCAAATAAAAATTTTTGTAGCCTGGGATGAACTAAATAATTCATAAGAAATGGTGATGAATGAGTTATTATTTATACAACTCCTTCATGTGACTAGATCATGATTGAAAGAATCTCAAACACTACATCACATTTAGAGGAGGATGATGAATGAGTGATTCTTTATACACATCCATTCATTGTGATTTTCTATCCCAAAAAGTGGAAAATCATTAGGAATATCTTTAAATCACCCTAATAATTATAGATATCATGGAATTAGATGGGTGGAGAATGAAAACTATGTCTTTGTGAAACTACCATGTAATATACCCCTTTGATGATTGCATGAATAGATCATGGATCATACAGTCAGCCTCTTTGATGAATAGATTTTTATGAATTCATTAATGAGATAATAAATTTGATAATAATTATATATGGAATACTCTTATATATCTTTTAATTCTTATATATTTTTTCTGAATTGTCTAATACTATACCAATAGATTCTACAAGACTTATCATCATCTATGATTACTCCGAATCAAAATAACAAAAAAACAAAAAATACGAGATGTGAACACTATGTATGGATATTGGTGTATTTGGAAATGCCCAATACTATAGTTTATTTGTTAGTGAAAAAAATATGGGATGATAATATAAAACATCAGTTTCAATGTGAGAGGAATCAAAAATTATTTCAGGGATGAAAATAAACTTTTATCTAATATTTTTTGAAATAAAAATAAAGACTACGATTTTTAATTTGTAATGGCTAATGATGATTCCACATATTGAATGGGTAATGTAGATGAAAAAATATTTTATTATGAATATAATAGAAACAATAATTTTGTAATCTCAAATAATGGTTAAATTTTCTTCTCAAGGATTTAACAGATGGATCAAATATTGATGGAAATCTTGTAAGGAAACTATAGACATCCCTCTTCATCCTATGAAACAATTGATATAGATATATACAGTGTAATTCTTTTCAATGATTGTATTATTTTAAAATAAAAATAATCGAAAAAATTTCAGAATCATCTCAAAATAATATAAGAGTTGTATTTATGAATTGGTGTCAGCACAATTTTCCTACCTAAAAATGTATATGTAGAATAAGTGAGAATCGATGTGGATACATTGGAGGAACCAATAGAGCCCAATTCAACCAGGCATCAAGAATTTGGATTCCCAAAAAACTAGAGATCTCAATATAATTATAGGGGAAGTTAAATATGATTAACATGAATATGTTTGTTTGATTACACCAATTGGAAATATAAATGATGTACCTTTTAATTCATCCCTTTATAATATGAAGACAATCAATGATGATGTTTATCTTGCACAACCTTATGATCACAATGACTTTGAATGATCAATCTAGTAGGAAAATGCTTGTAGATCTTCCATATTGAAGGAATATTTTCATATTAATTATTTGCCAATGTCATACATCCACGTGATTTCTCATCATACACTAATTTTTGTTCATGTTTAGTCTAAGCATCCATAACACCTTAATATATTGGGAACACTTCAAATAATGAAAATAAAATAATGGAAAATTATATGAATTTCAATTTTCTGTTGGGATAAATTCAATATAGAGAATCCAAAAGTGGACAGAATTAAAAATGGATTGAAGAAAAAAAATGGAAGAATGGAAATTAGACATGGGAATGTGGAACTATAAGGACAATCCTTTACAACACGAAGAAACCTTATGTTATGATGGTTTTTATTTGAATCTTCATGTGATAGGCAATCCGTATTATATGCATCCCACTAATTTTTGACCTAAACTAGTTTCTAATTTCTATAAATAATTAATAGTATCTATCATTTGAATAATGAAATTATGAAAATTGTTATATTATGTTTTTGTTAAATTAATCCATCACCAGTATTTTTATAAATAATTAATATTTCTCTATAATATTTTTCACTATAATGGGTCCCAATAATAATTGTTTTCCAACAATAGTGAGATTATATATTGACTAAAACCATTCAAAATATCATGTTTTAATGAGATATTTATTTATTAAATATTACAACTCATTTTTATCATAAAATCCAACAAATAAAAAATAATAATCTAGTATCCACTAAATTCACATATATATTAAAATTTATATCATAAACGATTTGGATTGAGCACATTTCCCTCCCATTACTTTAGGGTACCAAGTTAGACTATGATTGATTAATGATCCAATACCCAATATATTTTATTTCTAGAAAAGTGAAATTATTAGTAAAGGATCCCCATTTAATTTCACTACTTAAAATCATATATCATCTCATGGTTTTTGGCATTTAGGATATCTTATATTGATATAGAATGTGTTGATTTTGTAACCAATCAATTACTACCAGGATAAAATTAATTTTATGAGGTGTATGAGGTAATCCTTTACTGAAGATTATGAATATGTCAACCAACATCCACATTATAATGGTAATGGGATTATAAATAATAGATTAATTTGGATAATATGATTTTACATTTTGTCTAATGATGTATTTAGATATATAAATACAAATATTTCTTCAAATTAGAATGCCCCAATAATATCACATCATATCATAATTTGTCTTTATAGTGTGCTTATTCTCCGTACAGAAAGAATCATGAAGTAACCATAATAACTTTTTGTCTCTTAGAAATATGAACTAGATAAAAATTCTATAATTATATGATTGGATTATGAGATAAATAAAAATAAATCATTTTATAAACCGTATTAACGATTTCATGACTTATTGAAATTCATAATACTAGAATTTCTATTGATCAGTTAACCTAATTATAGTAGATGAAATTTAAACATTATTTAACATTTTCAGTTTCATTTGATTCATAAACTCATGATGTAATCTAGTAAAAAAGATTATCAAATACCCTTCTTCAGTATTCTCTCTTTATTATTGTGATTAAAAATGACCATAAGAACCACAGTGAATACAATTCCATTTCAGAAACAATTGGTGAAATCGATGGGAAATATCTTCAGAGACACAATAGGTCAACTCCACATAGTTTTCAAATCCAATACATATAAAAAACCAATGAAAATATTCTGATGAATATGTACAAATAAATAATCAATAAAGGTATATTTATTACATAATTTAAGGATAGGATTAATTATAGTAAACTCTATGTGTAATGCTCAAAATATATAATCATAGAGCCTATGTATAACTTTAATAGATCGGCATGATTACAGGTAATAAATTTCTAAAGGACTGATTAGTTTAGCAATCTTGAATAATAGATTATATAAATGATCCTTTCATTATAATTCATAAAATAAAATGAATCATATATGATTAATTTAGAACACCATTATTCTCTATGATTAATCCTACATCTATGACATAAAACAATTCATTATATCATAGGGTAAAAACTAAGATGTTGGACAATTCTATTGCTCATTAATGGTAAACAATAAAATATAATGTTTCTTAAATAATCACAATCTATTAATTAAAGATAAAAATCTA
Source organism: Viscum album (assembly GCA_963277665.1). Taxonomy (NCBI): domain Eukaryota; kingdom Viridiplantae; phylum Streptophyta; class Magnoliopsida; order Santalales; family Viscaceae; genus Viscum; species Viscum album. Next base: position 592,208,749 of record OY728162.1, on the reverse strand, counting down.
AAACACAAGACTATTATTATCAATCATTGGCATAACATGGAATGAATAAATAAAATAATAATATTTAATCACTCACATGGATATTCTCCTAGTCAAGAAATCACATTTAATATATATAACTAATCTAAAAATGATGAAATTCATAACTACATTTTTCATAACCATAATGTCAAGGCCTCATGCCAAGACCATAAATAAGAGTGTAAGATGTAACTCAAAAACCCAAACTAGTTTTTCTAATGAGAAAAACAATTCACTGATTGATATTAATTAATTGTTTCTCTACTTGTAGAGATTTAATTTATTAGTCAAAAAGAAGAAACTAAATAATTCCAATTCCATTATGAAATAGAAATTGAAAAACCAAACCTAATTTTTTTATTAAAAATGGAAGAAGAAATATTAATAAATTAACCATAAACTATGAATTGTATAAAAGTAGAACCTCCGAAGTAAAAAATTATCATAAAAGCATCAATGTTATATGAATGATTGTTACATAATGAATCAACCTCAATTAAGGATAATATACAACAAAGTATGTTGATATAGTTGAAAATAATCTTATAATATCCCTAAAACACATTGAAAAAATATCCATGTTTACTATCAAATCATTTATTAATAATTCATAAACATATTACTAAAAACATATAATATTGTTTTTGAATCAATGTGTCCCATACAACATTGATTCTTTTGAAAGGAATAAACCTTTTTAATAATTCATGTAACTATAAATCAATCTAAAATCTATTTTGAAAACATGGACATTATTTATAAATTTTTTAAAAGAATAAACCATTAAAAAAATATAAACTGATGATTTAGTCAAAAAAACCATAAGATAAATCTGTAAAAATATTCCTCTTGATATATATTCACTAAATTTAAAATTTGATATAAAATTTTCATTATAATCTATTATATATATATATATATGAATGATAATATAAAGAATATTGAAATGGAGAAAGAATTGATTATTTAAAAATTCAAAAAAACCCACACCAATTTTAACATTTAAATATTAAGCCCAATATCATCAAATGTGTCAATAAATATTGTAAATAAATTTTTTCATGAAATCCCATATAATAGGGGCCGTACATACACCATAGATAAAAAATATGGGGTGGAATTGTATAATATTTCATGAAAAATAATAGTTATAATGAATTTCATTACCATTGGTCTAATACCCCCTATGTGTTTGAAGCTCTGGTATAATTATTTGACCAATATAATTAATTTTTAAGAAAATAATATTAATATTTATTATTTATTATTTTATTAATTTAATACATTATATTACTCATCTATAACAAATTTAAATTTTTAAACAACATTTCGTGTAATGATATCTTTTTATATTGTACGTGTTTTGAGTTATTATTATAGAATATATTACTTAGAACATTTATTTATTTACATAAAAATGTAAAAAAAATATATATCATATATATTCATAATATAAATATGTATAATATATAAACATATTAAATGGAACACACAATCCACAGAGATGATCAGTTTTACATACATATAATCATTGTTTCTATTTTCATATCATATTTAATAGAATCACCAAAATTGAAATATTTGTTTGTATATATTTCATTCTAGTAGAAATATAATTCCTTATATTTATTATTTATTAATTATATGTATTTTTTAATAATCATTTTTTAATGGTTATCTTGGATAATTAATCTCATCAAATTGGTGAGACGCTAAGTCGTGCATACACATGAGAAATAATATCATTTCCATAATGGTAAATTTGTATAGAATTGAATTGTAAGTTTACTATAAATATATCATTATAATTTCATGTTTATTTTTTATAACTTTTATATTCCTAATTATTCTCATTTAAATGATTTACTGATGAAAAACAAGATACACCTCAAGATGGGGACATTAATAGGAACATATGCAAGCATGGTGATATTTTGATTCATAAAATGGCTAATAGAAGGATTATTGTTATAAAATAATCAAAATAAAATATAAAATATAAATGATGTTGGAGTCATTACATAATTATAGAAGTAACACTGTAATAGGAAGTATAGGAATGAATGAAATTGAATTTAATTGTTATATCAATTACATATTCATTGAGTATCTTATTTTGATTTGCACAAAAGGACTTATTAGGTTGGTTTTATGCCAATCGTTTGGATACATGTATAAATTGAGTGAATTTGGTATAGGAGTATAGAAGAGGTTATCTTTGCCAAATGTATTTAGTGATGTGAATAAAAGAGGAGTGCTACCCTTTTATAATGGATGTGAGGAAGGTTTTGGAAGGTCTGAAATGATAAATTTTTTATAAAATGAATATTAAATTAATATAGCTACAAAGTTAGTTATTTAGTAGATAAATGAGGATGGGTTGATATTCCCCCATTCTGGGATTCTTAGACATGTATAGGTTACCAAATTAACATTATTCTTTTTGATTTAACTCATAGTAAAATATTTTAACTCTTACTATGGCTACAAATCTAATAAACTATATGTTTAATACTATTTCTATAAAATTATAAATGAACCCCAATTGGAACTGTAATGAAATATTTAACATTATAATAGTAATTTGGAAGAATTATATAATGATATGAATTTTATATAATTTAATAAAATATTATTTATTTTAAAATTACATTTATGTAAATTTTGACAATATTTGATATTTGACATTTTAAAAATCATAACTACATTATTACATTGATAAAATACATTACAAATCCATAAAATGTTAATTTCATCCAGAAAACAAGTTTCTGGTATTAAATATTTCCAATTTAATCTATTTTTATAGTATTATTACCATTTAATTGATTATTCCATTAATAAATCAATTAATCCAATGTCATTGTCTCAACATTAAATATAATTGTTTATTTTATAAAATTAATAATAAATTATCATGATGTATATAAACATTTTATATTTATAAATACCTGTTAGAGTTGAACATATCACTTATATGACCACCTATTAAAAATGGCATATTTACTAACATGTGAATGTGAAATATTTAATTATTATTTAAATAATATATAATAAACGTCAAAATCTGGCACATGTGTCTTACAAATGATCATATTATAGAGTTATGATTTATTTTGGTCGAAACACACCAATCAAATGAATTTTCAACTAATTTTCTGGAAACATAATATTTTTATAATCTTGTTATTTTTAATTACGATATTATCCTTAAACTGTGGTAAATAATACTCAAAATATATTATTCATGAAAAATAATATGTATCCGAATTGATCACATTTTTTATAGTAATTAAAAACATGTATTAATATTTTACTAAATTAATTTCATAAAATATGTAAAATTATATTCAATTTTAATCTTGTACATGTTCCTAGAATGTGGGTAAAAGAGATGGTCAATACATCGATAAATTTTTATATATAATTCAAGGATAATACTGATTAAAAAATACATTATTTAGTTAATATGTGTATTATTTATCTTTTTTGACCTTAAAATAAATTTAAAATATAATAATAAATTAAATGATAATGTTGGTATTAAATAAAGAATGATGTATTTTTGACAATTCATCATTAATTGAAACTTCCTCTAACTTTAGAAAAATTTCACCCTAACCTAATTTTTTTATAACAAATCCAAAAACTATGGATAATTGAAAAAAAAATTATATTTTGTTTAATAAAATTTATAACTATCTTTTTTTATGGCGATTTGGATAGGTCATTGTGAACACTATGTCGATGTTGTGTATGACACATGCTTGTAAATTTATGTAAAAGGTACTTACATTGAAATATTGTGTTATTACATTCACCAATAAATCAATAAATTTAGTCCTAAAAATATGATCTCATGATTGAAAAATACGGTTCGTATTTTTGAAAAATTCTTTATTGATATCCCATTATAAAAAATCGATTAATGAGACCTCCATTTAAAAATAAATGAGGGGAATTACAAATGTCACTAGAGACAACACACTAAAGGCTTCCATGTAGGAAAACATTGACATGTGGTAAAATTACACAATTATGTTATGATTGACAGTTATATATACAATGGGGAGGATAAATTTAACTATCATAGAGCTATAAATCAATGATGATCCAAGGGATCATTTTATTCATTAGAAAAAAAGTAATAAGAAATATTTTTTGGTTTCATGATCTTTTTACTAGAGTGGATGATTTAATTTTAATTTTAGATTATGAACATATTTATACACATTAACATACTATACATTTAGAGTACCATTAATCAGTCAATTTCCACCACAAACTCATCTTTTTTTATATTATTACACTTAAAGGTGGTACTTTTCATGCATGAAGCACCATATTCACCATTTATGGGTCCCATAATCAAAAAAAATCAATAATCTATTTATACATTATCTAGTCATTAAAAAAATATAATATTTATTGGATAATATAAAAGAATTATCATAAAACAATAAACCTTATATGATGAAAACATTATTTTATTCTCAAAAATTCAACTTTAGTGTCGATGGTTCAATATAGACCATTAAAAAACTATCATTTAAATTCCTCAAAACTATCAAAAGCTAGGATTGAAAAAAAAATCAGAACTATTTTATTAGATGATTATTGAAGGAAAATTTTGACATTTATCTTCAATCAGTATCCACTCCTATTAATGTCTCATAGAAAAACATATTAAACCTCATCTCATATTCTCTATGATTGGATAATCATTTCCATAAATAACGTTAATCAACATAAATAATCAATAAAAATAATACATTCATTAATAATATTTTTTATCATTATTCCACAATTAAAATCAAATAGTATTTTATTTATCTAAATTATGTAAAGATCGCAAAATCATGAATTCCTTCCAAAGTTACAATGATCACTTAATCAATACGTCATTTTTAAATCTCATGGTTATCTATTGGATAAATAACATGTCCCTTGAATACAAATAACCATTAAAAATATGATAAAAAGGTCATGCTAACTAGGACCTCATATAGGCTACTAGTTGACACTGCACACTTGTTACACTTTTGTAGGGCATTGAAGACCCACAACCCTATCAGGTGAAACATGATGCCACCATTCCTATGGAATATCGTTTATTAAACTATATATAATATAAAGTAAAAAATAAGTAGCTAGAAAATGATTGAAATATTACTAATAACTAAAAACCCTTTTAAATAAGTCTTTCAAACATGTTCAATAAATAAATACCGAATCCTTTTTTTCAACATATTTCTATCCTTGGATTAGAGTTTATCATATAGAATTTAGCATTGACCCATGTTATAACCTGGTCCATAACATTGATGAAAAATTAGTAAATATGGATTAATAGGATTAATTTTACTTAATTCTAACATAGTATTCATTTTTACTCATAAAAATTTTTTTTTTATCCCTCTTTCCCACAAATAATGCAAATATTAGTTGAATTGAGACACATTTCTGGGTTTTTCATGCCACATTTTTTATGTGATGGAAATTGATCTTTAATTTTTCCTTGCACTCCACCTACAGAGATATTATAATTCTCCACTTTTTTTGAATCTGATGAATTTAGGAGTTGGTTAACATATATGATGATAATCATGTTTTTTGAAAACAAGTTAGACATGAACAATATATCATTCACTTTTATCAAAATGTAACATTGTTGATTACCACAACCAACATTTACACTTCTTCCATCATTTTAAATTATAATATCACTCATCAGGGATCCAACCATTAAAAAAACTAAAATGCACTGGTGTGTAAAAATAGGAGTAAAATAATTTTAAAATTATCAGGGCACTTTATTTTAAATCTAAATAAACATATGTATTACCATGGAAATTCATTATCATATTATATTGAGATCATTCATATTATTATTTTTAATTAAATTTGAATTATGCTAATAATAACCCCCATGAGCATCAAACCAGGCACACATCAAGGCCTTTAGTTACATATTAGGATTCCCCGAGAGAGGCCTATGACACCTTTCAGATTTTTTACTCATATGTACATCTTTTGACGATCTATGACCACATCTATTACCCAGATTGGGATGTATATCGTGGAATTACCTCATAATCTCTACATTGTAAAAATTATAAGATATAATATTGTACATATCCTCAAATTAAATCTTAGGTTTATGAAACCCTAATTTATGTTATCTAAATTGTGTTTCCAATGTTTTCAATGAACATCAATTGATTCCAACTACAACTCACCAACCCAAGAATCTCATAACTACTGCATTATTTTAATAAATTGGATTGATTTCAAGGAATAAATTATCAAAGGAATTATCATTTTGAATTCTTGTCCAAAAGAATGCATACATAAAAGAATCTTTCCTATTAAAATCATAAAATGAAACCGTGATATTTCTTGGAAAATGTAATTATTTACATTTCTCAACCATTCCGATCAATCATAAATCAATTCATTTCATCCTGTTGTAATAAGAAATATGAATAGGGTGAGCTATAGTTATCATCATGGGTTACCAATATAGTATAAGATTCTGTAAATAAGAATAATCATTCAAATAAAGGTATAAATTAGAATCAAAAGCCTTTTAAACATATTGTTCATCATAATATGTTAAAAAATCACATTATACAATTTGATCATTCCCATGGATATTATACTAGTCAACTAATAAAATGAAATATTTGTAAGAAATCATATAATGAGGGAATTCATAATCAATAACATCATAACCATAACTTAAGTCCTTTTTACAATACAATACTAAAGTGTGAAAGACGTTAGTCAAAATAAAAACTAATAGACCTCATTAGAACCAACGATTCTTAGAGGGGATATTTTTAACCGTTCAAATACCCGTATGAATTTTACTAACTTGTCGACAAAGAATTAAATTGTATTTATTATTAATTACTCAAATGTAATGAGGGTAACATAATAGAAACATTCTTATTAAAACAAGAATAGTAAATTTTAATACATTTACTCTCACCCATTAATGGTTTCAAAATAGAACACCCATTGTAAAAAAATATAAAAAAACCTTCAATACAATATAGAACATTAATTCAAAATAATTCAACCTCAATTAAACATAATATCCAAAAATGAATGTGGAAACGTATGAAAACAATCTAATAAAATAATTACAATACTTTGAGATAAATATCACTATTTTACATTGAAATCATTTATTAAAAATCTATACAGTTATAAAATAAAAAAATAAAAAATATATTTTTTAGTCTATATGAATCATACAAAAAGTAATCATTTTAATGGAATTAATATTTTAAAATACTTATTTAAATAAAATTTAATCTGAAAAACAATTTTAAAAACATTGAAATTAATGATAATGATTTTAGAAGAATAAATCATTAAATAAATTAAAGTGATGTTTTAGTGAAATATTCTATTACATAAAAAAAATTAAAATATTCTTCTGGGAAACATTTAAATGAAAAAAAATATTGATAAATTTTTTATTATAACTCTTTTTAGACAATAAAATAAATATGTTTTATAATATCAATATTATTGAAATTTTGAAAGGAATAATTCTTTAAATATTAAATTCATCTTATTCTTATATGACGATTTAAAAAAGTATCTTAATTTCACCAAAATAATATTTATATAACATAAATATTTATTTTTTCATGATATATTATATAATAGTGGTTGTACATACACCACACATATGAAATTTGTTTTAACAAAGCCTATATCTCAGGAAAATATTATGTTAGATGGAATTCCATTACATTGTTATTATAAATTCTGTACAACTCGAAAAAATTGTGTATTAGTTATAAAAATATTTGTTCCTTTATCCAGTATCATAATAATATTTATGATTTCATATATGATTCATTTTTTATTTCATTTTATCTATTTATAAAAAATTTCAAAGTTAAAGCAACATTTCAAGTAATAGTCTCTTTGTTTATGGTATGTATTTTGACTTCATATTGTAGATTGTCATATATAGTTCATAATTTACATACATAAATAATGATTGAAATTGTTTATAAATCATATATATTAAGAATATAAATATATTTAATTGATTGAAATATGAAATTTAACACACTGTCAATAGAGACAATATGCTGTATGTAAAGATTAACATTGTTTCCATTTTTTTATCATATTGAATGAAATCACATAAATGATATATATATATATATATATTTATTTATATTAGATTTATTAATTCATATATTAAATTAATATTATTTATATAATGTTTTTACAATCATTCATGAATGGTAAACATGGAGAATAAATCTTGTTATCTCGTGGAGATGGTAAGATGTATACACACCCGAGAAACAATATGAGTTCCTTGATTGTAATGTTTTATGGAATTGAGTTTTATGTTAATTATAAATAATCAATATAATGTCAGGATTATTATTTATATTCATTAAATGCATCATTTTTACCATTATAGTAATGTAGTGTTGAAAAATATGTTACCCCACATCGTGGAGATTTTAAGTCGTACGAACGCATGCATGGTGATGTTGTTTTTCATAGGATGGGAATGAGAAGAAAATTATTTCCCCATAGTCATAATAAATTTTCATAATATTTATTATACTGGATTTATTAAATTATTATAGAAACAATATAGTAATAAAAGGAATATGAAGAAAAATTAATAGAATTTAATTTGTAATACGATTATCTCTTCATTAGTTTTCTCCATTGGATTTAAAGAATAAGAATTGCTAGGATGGATTTATAGCCAAGGTATGGTCTCTCGGATGAATTTAGGAATGTTGGGAGATGATATTAGATGATTTTAGCTGAGAAAAATGGCATTATGGGTGTGGATTAAATTTAATGACATGGTTCCTCTTATAATAGAGTTGAGGGGCACTTTTGGAAACTCCAAAATAATTAATTTTCTATAAATATTTTATCTATTTAAAATTTTTCCAAAATTGAGTTATTTTGTGGATAATATGATTATGGGTAGAAATAGACTAATATAATGATTTTTAAAATTTTATTTTTCATAAAATTAACCATATATTTTTTGATTTTAGCCATAGTTAAACAGTTTAACTATTATCAAGTCAATATGTATTTTACTATTTAGGGATAATACTATTTATATAAAATGAAAAATGAACACCAATTGGACCACATATGACATATTTAACATTGTACTTTTCATTTTTCTGAAATATAGAATCTTATGAATTTTATATAATTTAATAAAATAGTATTTATTTTAAAATATCATTTATGTCAATTTCGACAATATTTGTCATTTGATTTAAAAAAACCATAAAAACATGATTACGTAGATAATAATACATCAACTAATACATATCATGTCCATCTCATTAAAAAATTTCTTAAATAGAAATAAATAATTAACATTTTATTTATTTTAATATTTTAAATATTATTTTATTGACTCTACCTTTAATAAATCAATTAGTTCATCATCATTTTGTCATCATTTAAGTAAAATATTTATTTTAAAAAATTTAAAATATATTAGCATAATTTATATCCACATAGTTTATTTCAAAATATAATTTATAGTTCACATTATACATTATATAACCTCATATTCAAAATGATATAGTTATTTAAATTTTAATATGCCATTTAGAGATTCTCATTAATTAAAATTAAAATTAACGTCATAATCTGAAATGTATAAAATAAAAAGGCTAATATATTTTACATATGGTATATATTGGTTAGAAAGAACTTATTTAATGATATTAAGAAAACAGATAGGGTAATTTCATGTTATTATTTCATTATTTTTATCTTTAATTACCATATTTATCATTATTCTTGGTAAATAATGTTTAAATGTAACTATTGAACCAAAAATATTCTGATCCTATTATATCAAATTATTCATACAAATTAAAACCATGTATGGAAATCTTATTATATTCAATTCCGTGATGTTGTAAAATTATGTTTAATGCTAATATCAAGATAAAAATGATACTGGTTTCATCCTTGGTATAATATCAATTAATAACTAATATTATATATTTTAATTCATGATAAATAATCACGAATTGCTTCAATGATTTCCTATATTGTGGGAGGAAATTTCTTCTTAAATCCTAATAATTTGATTCAATCAAAAGAGAAAAGTTTTAACAAAAAAATTCCTTCACCTCATTAATAAGATGACTATCCTAACATTATATTCATTCTAATTCTCCATAAAACTAATGAGTATTTTCATTATAATATTTGATGTTAAAACTACATGGAATTAAATTAATAAAATCTTAAATTGAAGTAATCCATCCCATTATAAGGATGATATCAAATAGACTATTTTGATGAAAAATATGGGTTTGATATGAATCATATATTAAGATAAAATAAGATAGAAAAATAAAACATTTCTCAATAGTTAAATATAGATGGATTTTAGTATACATTATATATGAAATTACTTCTGAAATGATGTTTAATAAATTCCTAATTCATGAATATATAGATTAGTGTAAAACATTTGTATAAAATGAATTAATAAAAATAAAAATTTTGAACTGTAGAGAAAATCCCAGTATTGAATAACTAGATTCATATTTCAATGTTGTATTCTCTATAAAATATAATTTCCTATATTTACAATATGTCTACTATGTAATAATAATTGCTTTCAATATCATCAGTTATTTATGACAATAGGAAGAACCATTTCCATATTCATGATATTGAGGATGAGGTCTCTCAGTCATAGATGCATCAAATTACACTTAGTATCATTTTATTGGTGACGAAGCCACACCACCGATTGTTACCTATTATTATTGTAAATAATTTAGAGGTGGACTCCTATTCGAAAAACATTATTATCCTTAGGGGATTCATGGAATAATAGACCATTATGTATTGATTTACCACATTGATGAAATATAATATGTTTACACACTAATGATGATATTGTGTTTCACATTGCCATATATATGGATCTACCTATATTTATTCATAAAAACAGACCCCCCTTTAAGTAATTATCAATGAATCAATATTGAAATTTTTATTTAATATAAGATGAATATCCAACAATTGAAAATATTAAACCTTTTTTATATTTATAATCATTTACATTGTAATTACAATAATAAAAGTGGGTTTTGGGAACAAGATAAGATTAATTTTTCAGTTCATGTGAAGATCCATATTGAACTATTGATTATTATTAAGTCATTTATTTTTATATCTATTGTGAAAGGAATAATCAGGTGTAATTTATTCAAATATAGAAACATTATTCATTGCACATTATAAATATATTCAAACTTTTTTATTTATTAAAACATATTTATTTCATAGTAGAAAAATAAAGTAAACATTACCAAAAAAAACATTTAATCGTTATTTCTCTTATATATTTATATAAATTATTGACTCACACAACTACTTAATAAAATAAAATAATAATAAATAATTCTATATCACTTTTAATAATCGATGATTTTTAATAAATATGATCATTATTTTTATTGTATCCAATAAATCCTCAACCACATAGGGATAATTAATAATATAGAAGTTAAGAGGATTTTTTATAGTAACACCTAATACCAAAACATTTCTATGGATGAACTGAAGTGAGATTCTAATCCCATAGAAACAAATATTGTGATAAAAAATTCAATTCAATTCTTATAAATTAAAGTGTTTTACAAAAGTAAGTTAATTTACTTTCCCCATATTTTGGTTACTGAAACTCTTCTAGGTGACATGACAACATAAAATCAAAAGTTAAAATTAAATTTTGCAGAATTAAATTTTAATACAATGAAAACTATAAATATGAAAAAATTAAGCTTCAAATACTCATAAATAATATAAAATTTCAATTAATAAAATATGTGATAAATGAAAAATAAAATATTTTTCAGGTTTTTTGGTATGGAAATACAGTTCACAATCCATGTTTTCACCATACATGGTCCATTAGATACATGATTTTGAAATATGGAGTTTAGATATGTTGATCAGAAACCATGTTTCAACAATAAAAACCTCATTAGACCCTGCTTATCAGGTTGTATGATGGGATCATAGTATTCATCTCATACATACTAACCACTCACTCCAAAATGGACCACCAACTTTCTAATTCATGAAATATTATATATAAAAAAATTTATCATAAACTGACATAAATTAAAAAATGAATATTCGTTAAATAAAATGGTAACAAAATATTTTCCATGAAAAGTGTTTTGTGAATACATAGTAATGAAATTCCACTAAATCCACATTTATCCTGACTCATACCATCCCTGATTTGAAAAATATGATTAAACAAAATTATTCTCTACATAATTTTTTATAAAAACAAAAACATGAAACATATGTGGAATCATTTTATTCAAACATGTCATGAATTGTTATGATTCTAATCAGATTAATTTTTTTTTCAAAACTTCTATTATGGGACATTTTTTATGTCTTATAGTGTTTCATGGGTTAAATTGTCATTATCTTTAAAAACAATGAAATGAAAATAATTTTTTTCTAAAAAACAAACATTCTTTAATAATAGTATCTTTTTATTTAGTGAACACACCATTGGATTTAATTATACTTCATAAATGTAAAATATATTAATTTTTGAAATAATAATATATTATTACCAAAATCAAATGAATTAAATTACTTTAGTGAATTTTTTTATGAATGTATTTCATTCCACAATGTTTTAATTATTGATGTTACAAATAATATATTTTCAGTAAATTAATTTTTTTAATTTATTGTTGTATATTAATTTTTATTTAATTAAAATTTTATAATAATTTTTATACATTTTATTTTAGGATATTATTTTTATTCAGAAATTCTAAAAATAAATAGTTTATTTATTTATAAAAAAGAAATTATCCCTGATGAATTGACATTAGAAAAAAAATTATTTCAATTAAAAAAATTATTTAATTGAATTTAGAAATATACATTTTTGAACTACATGCATTTCATTTGGGTAAATCGTAAAATGTTTGTGTTTTTTAATTTTTTTGGAGTTTTGGTTATAAACCTTGAATTAGTAATTGTTTTTGATAAATTTGTTTTAATTATATTTACATTATTCATTCAACAAAAGAAAATATTGTTGAATTTTAATCTTTGTTTTTCCTCATAAATATTACTATTTTTTTCTTAGTTTGTGTGATTTAATTTTTTAAATTTTGATTTTAAGAAAATTTATTTATTATATCATGTTATGATATAAGAAAATTATTTAAGAGGCCTAATGAAATAGTTTTTTGTTTGGTTTTTACCACATGTTAAAATATATGTATTCCCTTAAAATTTTCATTCCTATAATTTAATATATTTATGTAGTTTTTTGAATAACCAATACACTTTGTATAAAATATTTTACATCATTAGAATTTAGATTATTTCAAGAAGATTTTTTGAGGCCATTATTATTTTGAGTTGGGTTTCACACATTCATAGTGAACTAATTGTTTCTATATAAAACCTATTTGGTTTGGGTATGTCTGTGATTTTTATTATTGTGTATGCATATATGTGTCATCTAATATTTAAAATGCTTATGAGGTATATTTACTCGCAAAAGCAGTCCAATTTGGATTGTTAAGAAAGCAATAAAAACTCTATATGTATCTATTATTTTCAAATAACTAGATTATAATTAGTCACCTCCTTGTAAAATGATTTATGATACTAGATCTTTAAAAATATATTCATCACCGTATTTTATAGAATTTATACGTGTCTTTTTTGAAAATCAAAATAAAATTAAAGGCACTATTCAAACACTTTTTTCAGACACCTCAATCAAAGAAGAATATATACTGATAAGCACCCTATTTGAGATTATCAGAACTTTTTAAGCCAATGTATCCTAATTGTTCCCTATATACATTAACTAACCGATCTTATTGTAAGAATGTATTTTCACTAAACATGAAATATATGAGACATCATAAAATGAATTTTTTTACTTAATATCACATTATATACCACGCCCGCATTTTATCTTGAAATAGTATTGATCCATTCAGTTCAATTGTTATTCATATAAGACTATAAAAATTGTGCAGATCTTTTGTGTATTTTCTTCTTCTGACTAATGAATTCCACGTTAAAGTCCAAATATAAATTACCTTAAGAAGATTTAGTAAAAAAAAGTCATTCATTATATATGTATCTATTTCAAAAAGGAATCAATATCCCATCCATGTGATAATTTTTTTATTATAAAAATACTGAAAATTTATATGAATAAATAGAAGAAATAGTGTTAAAATACACAAAAATCTCATGTAAAATGCATGGTAAAGTTGAATTATATACCAATGATAAAATTATAGTTCAAAAACGATAATTTTATAAAATGGAGAAAAACCTTATAGTTGTTATTTCATCAACATTGGTGAATAAACCAATCAAAATACCACTCTAAAATACCAAAACAATGAGATGTGAACCTTCAACAAGATGATTTCCAATGTGTGTAGATCCTCCTATAATAAGAATCACTCATACCATTTTACTCTTCAATTGGAATGATTTGGGGTGTTTTTTACTAAACACAATAACAGTTACACCCCCCTTTAATAATTTAGATGGTGTAATCATTATATCTCCAATATAGAGATTTTATTGAAGACTAATCACACAAATATGAATATTTTAATTATTATAATTAATTTTTGAGACAAATATACATGGATTCTCAATGATCTAAACCACTACATGTTATTAAAATCAATAAATTTAATCCAAAATCATCTATATTTTAAATAATATCAATTTATTCTTGTTAAAAATTTCTTCCTCCAATTCATCTCAAACCATGTTATATGTTACCCCAATGTGCATTGTTATAGAATAGAATGATGTAATGTTATAGATTAAAATAAAAAAATAAAAAAATAATACATGAGTATATAAATATATAATATTCCTTTATATACTTCAAATTCATATATACACATTATAGACTTGTGAAGATTGCATGCACTCTACCTCGGTCATCGAAAAATGACATGTAACATTAATAGTAACATACATCTTTTGAATCCTTCAATATGATAAAAAACATCTCTAGTATTGAGGTTTCATATGTTATAATATTTTAAAATATTAAAACACAATTTTACTCTAAAAGGAAACGTTAATCTTTTTTAACAAAATCATTCATATATGCTCCCATTATTGTATCTCATGATCCCCTAATAAAAGTTTCATAGCTTCTGTCCTTTATTATCTATGTTCCATCTAACTATATTGATAAAATGGTAATTTTATTCTGTTATAAAAAAACACACACACATATATATCAATATCAGACATGATAATATAGGAATCACCATCCTCTCAAAATCACTATTAATACTCATCATCGAGTTAAATTTAATATTTACAAAAAATTAGGGTATATATTATCTAATAGTATTTCATTTAAAAATAGTATGAGTCTTTCCAAATGTAATTTCTATATGATAAAAAAATCAACCTAAAATTTTTCTCATAGTAAATATACTTCTCCAAAAATGTATTTTATGGTCCCTAGTTCTTCGTATCAAACTCTTTACTCAATGGTTCGTTTATTTCATTGATTTTCTACATCGTGCAAGACCATTGCTAATATGTCCTCAAAATTCATCATAATAATGAAATAAATAATTAACATATAAATCCCTAAACCATTAGGAATGATATTAATAAATTATTTAATATCAAAATATATTTTTATACGAATCAAATCAATTTCAACAACTATTCTTTTCTGTTATCAGTCATTATGAAGCAATTTTCAAACAAAAAACCATGTAAAATTTATTTTCTTATGTAAAACCATCTGGATAATAGATATATAATTATCCATATTGATTTCTTATGATAATATTTTTAATAAAATATTTCTAATTTTGATATAAATTTCTAATAACACACATTAGTGGTACCTCACAAATAGTTGTTAATCAAAAAATATGAGAAACATTTTCATAGAAGTCATCAACATCATTTTAATAATATCCTTTAACCAAAATTTTACGTGATATCATTACATCTATTATTTACAATAATTCATGATCATAATGATCTATTTTTTGATAATAGAATTTCTTCAGTGGTGTAATAAGAATAAAAATGATAACTTTTTTTCATTGATTCAATTTTCCCATGCATTATCTTTATCCTTTAGGATACATCTAAAGGCTGATCTATCTAAAAAATAAAAAATGGATATTCATCTCCTTCTGAATATTAATATCCAATAATTATCTTGGTTATATATTTTATTTTACATTTTATTACTAGTTCCGACTAGTTTGGAAGTTGTGGTTCATTATCATTGGATACAAGATAATCATGGTTTTTTAATTACATAAAAAATACATGTTATTCATTTGATTCCTCTTATACATTTACTAATATAGTTTTTATATTATTTTTCTCCATATTACCATCAATCTTCATTTTCATGTTTTATTTTGAAAAATGATGTATTAATATTTGATATATTTGTGGGTAGTAGTTTTACATAAGAAATACCCCACCACACCATCAATAAATCCTAAAATATTCATTTTAAAGATCATAATTCAATCATTTATAGTTTAAATTCATTAATTATTTGGATTACTAGAAAACATCAACAATTATGTATTCATATTAATATATGATACGGGAGATCAATTCAAACTAGAATATAATATTTCATCACTTTTGGATAGGATCTTTTAAACTATTGTATTATTTAAAATATCCATTATATTATTCAATGTGGTTTAAATCATCCAATATTTCTGTCAATTAATATTAGGATTTTATTCCACAATAAACTAAATTATGTCTTCTTCCTACTGAAAAAAATAATCAAAATCGTTGCTTGAAAATTTTATGCTATTAACAGTCCCTAAAAACGTGATCTTCTTTGAGGAGGCAATATCCACACATTATTTCATTGTATTGATTATTATAAAAACTAATACTATATTATTTATTTGATACACCTTACATATCCTAGATTAAATATAAATGATTTATAAAATGTATTATGATAAATACCTGGGTAATGTCGGTGCATACCAAATATCAGTAAAGATAAACACAAAGATATTCTTACACATCATGGATGATGCATTTAACGTGACCATGTTTTGAAGGATAATTGTTTTTTCCTAGAAAAAATAAATAACTTATTATTTATCCTAGGAGGCATATTATAATTATAAATAATCATGAAATCTTATTAGGAAATATGGAAAACAAAAAAACCCTCATCATGTCATCAATGCTTTAACTAAGGTATTATTCAACTTGGTTCCCAAGAACGAACTACCTTTTAATTTATGATGACCACTTTATTAATTCTCTGTAATATAACAAATATCATTACATGTGATTAATATTTCAATATTTAAAATTTATACTAATAAATTATATAGAGTTAATTATATATCAAAAGTTCATAAATGGTACATTACATAATGAACACCATGAGATAATAAGGAAATATTCTTAAACAAATGTTCTATAGTGGGATGATATCATTTGATCGGAAACATATAATGCAGACTCTTCGGGGTAGGATTCTTATAAGACACTAGGAGTTATTCTCCTGATGTTATATATTGGTTAATTCCATGGAATGATTTTATGAGAACATGCCCACCAATATGAAATATAAATGTTATGTGTACTTTTAAAAATTTATGAATGATCATGTTAAATGCTCCATATAAATGTGATTATTAGTAGTATATATCATAAGTCACATACGTACATGTATCAATGAATACTATGGAATAATTTGTTAAATAAAATATACGATGTGTTGGGGTGGTCCTGACTTATGTGACATTATTGATTTTTAAAATAAAATGTTTATCCATCAAAATTTAATGAATATAAATATATATATCCCTATGATTGAATTAGAATTTTATCATTACTAAAATTTCCAATAAAGATTACTTATTAGTTCATTTTTTGATATCTGAATAATGATATTGTGATATAATTTTTTGAGGTCACAAGATCAAAATCAACTTGATTTGTGATATTAATAAAAATTGAATATAACACACAATGTATTCTTATAAGAGGTAGTTATCAATTCTGTTCCATAAAAAATTGTCTCTATTGGATCCTTTACATGTTTCTAGATGATGGTATTTTTCTATTTGTTTGACCAAAACAATTCCAATATAAAGGGCCCTAGGAGGTCACACATATTTTGAATCTAACCACAGTTATATTTTTATTGAATAATAAACATGAATAATATATTAAAATATCATTGCAAAAATAATAAATTTTTCCATCATTTCGTTCATAAAAAAATATTTATTCACAAGATCTGTTAATATTCTAATTATTTATATATTATTGAATCAATCATTGATATTTATTTACTTAAAAAACATATTTATTATTCAAGTATTAATTAATATTGAAGAGGGATAACCAACAATGTTAACAATTTAGTGGAAATGATATATTGAATATCTTTTACATAAATATTATCTTATTTGTTTATGAAATGATATTTATATTATATGTGGGGGATTTAATGTTTTATGAAATTATAATATTTATACTATAACATGTGATGAAGTTCGTTTTGGATTATCGAAATAAAAAATTTGAATTAATGAAATAATGAAAATTTTAAACTACAATTTTCTAAATATTATTATATATTTCATAACCCATTATTATTGTGGTGTACAATAACTCACCCTTGAGATTTATCTCAAGAAATATATAGATTATTACGTTAAATTGTCTTATGATCTGATATCATGAATCAGCCTCCACTATCATGTTATTAATATAAAATATTGAATCCTTTAGGATGAGAATGAGTTCATTTTGTGATTTCTATAAAAGATAAAACTCATAGGATCAAAAATTCGGCTATATTGACATTCCATAACATTTTAGTAATTATTTATAGCATATGGGGATTTTTTATAAATGTATTAAACAATTTTATCCCTTACCACAATAAAGGCACAATGAAAATAGTTAATTCAAATAATCATTGGATAAAGGATTACAATGACAAAATTATTTTTTAATATGTTTAAATTATATGTGAATTTTCGTTTTCAATTGTTCTAGGGCTATTTTTTAAATTTCATCATGTTAAATCATTAGATATGTCAAATGATTCCTTGTTCATATAAAATATAAGTTGAATCTAATAATAAACAAATATTTGGAATTGACTAAACATGTATCAGCTTCACATAGATCCATCATGTTTTTTCAATGAAATCACATGTTATTTTTTATTTATTTATAATTTATTTGATCATTATTTATTTGATAGTGATTTTTCATTTTTAATATTTTTTTATTTGACCAAATATATGATATTTTTTCATAGAATTCATTCCTTTAGATTTATATGATTAATAATAGATCATGTTCATTTATGTAATTCTTAATGATTTTATTAAATGGCTTCATGGTTATTGAGAAGTGACATGATTTTAAAAAGGGTAATCAAAAAATACTTGTTGTGTAGTCTTGTAAATCAGGAAAGGGTATGTCCTAGTAAATATGGAACACTATGTAAATTTCATCTATTTAGGTATATGAATTACAAATTGTGTCACTGATACATGAAATCACATGATTTGATGAATTTTATAATTATTTTATGGTGTATACTCCATGTAACCCCAAAAAGGTTTTCCACCTCATTTTACAGAACCTGTGTAGAACAAATATGTGATTCATACTAAATATATCTCAAATAGTGACTATAAACAAAATAAAAGAGGTCCGGAAAATTACATGATTTTCAAATGGTGTTCAAATCAAGTAATGGGGCATGTACCAACCTGAATACAATACAAATCACTATGTATGTTTAGTGAGATTGAATAGATGGATCTATATTTCATGTATAATAATATAAGCAACATGAAACTCATACCCATTCAAACTGAATAAAAACAAAGTAAATTAGACCATGAGGTGAATTAATAAACTGAAATAGAAACATTATTACAACATTCTAAAATATCCACCCTATATAGATAAAAAATTATATTCTACATATTTTTGAAATATTAAATAATCAATAAATAATTTCCATCTATTGATAACTACTAAAATAATTTTAATTTCCTCATATATGCAATGTACTACATGTTCATTAATGGTGGAATGCACAACATTGTTTAATAAAAATCTTGTTTCTTAAATTCCCTTTTGGTTCAAACCTATTTTTTTGGTTGTATTTTTTGTAAACAATTGTCAATGAATAAAGAGTTTTCATTTATGATATCATGTATAATAATAAATATATTGAACATTATATTTTATTAAGATGGTGAAAATGCATTATTGGTTATGAATTGAGATGTATAAAATCAAGTATAAGAAGAGAAGATGTTCCCAAAGTTATCACATTATTAATAAGGGGTGGAGATTGAATGATACAACTTGGAAGTTGTTATAAATATTATTATCACATTCTACATAAAAAGATCCTTTCCAGAGAAGATATGGTGATATATTAATTATCGAATAATACTAAATTTAGTATTTTGTGTTTCATAAGGTGTTTATTTAGATAACTATTATATCACTTTAATTATAAAATGATATAATTCATCCATAATATTTAAAATAATAATTTAATATTGGTGAAATATGGAATTTCAGTAAATTTATATTCATTGGAAAATTTTAAATAGATTACATATTATTGTAATTTAATGAAATTAAATAAGGTTTATTAATATGTAATAAATGAATAAGATATTAAAATTTACGGTATCCATAATATGAATATTCATATGATAATATTATATTGAATATAAATAACTAATTTTTGATTGAGGTTCAATGATAATAACATTTTGATAATGTAATTTTTATTCATGAATATTTAGAATAAATGATTCTATAAATAAAAATAAATGTTTATTTTCCCTTAGATAAATTATTAGTTACTAATCATTATAGGGGTGATTGTTTCTTTGAAATGGTCAATATAATGGGTTCCATAATGTGACTATATGGTGCATGTTAAATTTTGTGATCGCATTATATTAATTAATATAATACAATATGTAGTGTCCTTCAATGATTTATATATCACGTTGTGGGACTATCTGATACCTAAAAATAAATAATTAATGAATACTGATGAATATAATTGATAAATGAAGATGTGAAAATTGAATTATGGAAATATAGATAGAAAAAAATTGACCCATGATTGTGAATTTTTATATTTTTTTGACCATGTACTGAAATTTTCTCATAGAATGTAAACTATGTATGAACGTTTAAACATATGTAAATGAATGATGTAATATGTATGCATCATAATAATTCATGAATATAAATCTACTTAACTATATATATCTAGGTATAAGAATTCATAATGATGGATATTTTATCTATGTAATTTTCATAATATTGACACATGTGATTTTTTCATGTTTGAGAATTAATCCTAGACATTATTTTTCATCATGTAATATATATATATATATAATGATATCTATTTTTCAACAATTATAATAGTAAAATCTATTAAATTAGTTGATACGGGGTAAAATGATCATCATTTAAAAATATATCATTATAATTTACACCATTATTTTGTAATATTTATAGAAATAAAATAATTTTTATTTTGTGGGATTCTTCCAAATTCATATTTAACGCATTTTTTTAAATACATTTAAAATATCATGGAATGAAAGAGGTATATGGCATAAAAATTAATGAGTTAGAATGTAATTATTAAATAATGAAGAAGGAAAACAAGTGTCTTATGCATATAAAGGTTTTTTAATTCTCAATATGGATAATGCATGAAATTGAAGGACTATGTGTTGATGTCAACTTGGAAGAAGATATCATGGATGTGATGAGTATTTTCAATGGAATTATACCATGATAACATCATTGTGCCATTGAAACAAAGGGATTTAAATGATAAAAAGGGTTTTGGGGGATGAATATGGGTGAAATATAAATTTTAAGGAGGATTAATAGATCATGATTATTCTCTATGTCATTATACAGTTTCATTAAATTATAAAATTTTATCTTCAAATAATTTATTATTAGTATTTTATTTTCCCCAATCTGAACAACCTATAGAATTGTATTAAATTATTTATGAGGATTTTTAAGAACAATAATGAAGAAGAAATTTTTTATTTATTAACTAACATTACTATATATCAATATATATATATATATTGCATGTTATAAACAATACATCTACGATCAACACATCTATTACTTACAAAAAAAGTATGTAAGGAAATTGACATCCCAAAACATTAATATTCTAAAAAATTTCTATGTGTTAAAACAATTGAATAAGAAGAGAATACCCTATCGAATTTATTCTACAGTTAATTAAAATAACGAAAAAATTGAAAAGGTTGAACAACATGAAACAATTTTCATAAAAATAATATATGGTAGAAAATATTTGGGAAACCCAATTCATATAAAAATTGGAATATAGAATGAATTTTTTTAATATAAAAATATTATATTGATGAAGATATTTAAATAGTTTTAGCATATTTGTTTTCTTTTTTTAATTATTTTTGAATGTTGTATGACCTGCAGTGAGGAAAAATTGGGAAACTAAACTAATATTGTGCAATGTACGATGAATAATGAAGGATTTACACAACATAAAAAATAAATATTTTAGATTAGCTTCATAATATTTTATTGTTACCATACATTCATTTTGAATGTATGGGATGTATCTAGATATAGTTTCAAAAAACCAAGATTGTGTAGTGAGAAATATATAGTGTAAAGAGATAGTTGACTAAATCTCATAGGGTTATATTTTTTGAACATCAATCCACATATTTTATAATATCTCCAAATGGATTATCCTATAACAATAAAAATGATATTTGATAATTTTTATGTTCCATATAAGTATGATAGTGGTTGTCCTGGGGTAACAAAGAAATGTGATACTATAGAACATTGATATCTATTCTCTTTAACCAATTACAAAAAAATATTGAAAATGGATTAAACTTATAAATTTTATTAAACTAGAAACAAATATTTACCCTATATTGTGATTGATATACAATCTTTAACAATTTTATAGGGATTAGAGATAGGTTTACCAATGATGGGATTTTCAATAAAAAAATAATATTTTATTCAAATGAAATGACATTTATTTTGTTATTTATAATGAAGTGATTATTTTGTAAATATCACTCAACATTAGATCACGATTCTTTCTCGAAAAATACCATGATGAATAGAAGTAATAAATATTATTGAAAGATTAATAATATTCACCCCATGTTAAAAGATGTAGTTCATTCATTATATAACTGTAGTCTGGATGGTCAAAAACATTTGGTTCATTTTACATCAAAGGTATTGAATAACCCCTCCAAGTAGATAATATCAATGAATTTTTGTGATAATTAGTTTTCTAAATTCCCCTTGGATATATTTTTTTTCACGAAGATAATCCACGTGCGTGTTATCATATATCAACATAAACATTAGTTTATTATTTTAAAGTCATGATGAACAGTTTAACCGATGAATTATTCTCTATTATTTCATTGGATGGTGCAAACATTTATTTGAAATAACCAATTTTGTACCAGAGGTATAAAACATGGTAAATGGTTTGGGTAAAATAGTACTAGAATATATATTTACCACCAAGAAGGATATTAATTTAATGCTGTTAAATGAAGATCATAAATATAATTTTTCAATATTTGAATATGAGTGGATCAACATAATCTCAAAGATGAATAAAGCCACTAAATAATTTTAAAATAAGATCCATGCATTGGATTAATATAATATATTACATCGATGTTAATAATGTGAAATTGAAATTAAAATTTATGATGATCAAGGATATTGATAGTTTGTAAAATTAGAGGTTTACAATGAATGGTGAATGAGTAAATAAATGAATAATTAACTGGAAAAATATTGATTCCACTAGAAATTAACCAATAAATCATAATTATGATATGACTCAATCTGGAGATTGAATTCCTAGTTTGAGGAAAAACTCTAATTATTTATTTACATAGTGATTATAGAAGAAGTTTCATGATAAGAAATTGTAACAAAGAGGACATTTTTGTGAAATCTTCGTCATTATATGGATATAATATCATCTAATCATTCAATGATCTTTCCCAAGAAGTTATTAAAGAAGGTGAAATTTCCATATCTAAATTTCAAATTATAATGAATATTCACTCAAGAGAAGTGCTAGTATAAATAAAAAATTATTAATAGAATGAATGAGAAAAATTTGGACAATTATATCCCCATTTATAGGATTGAAATAAAGGATTATATCTATTAGTTCTAAAAGTTGTGTACAAAAAAATATTTAATAAAACCCAAACAAAAAATGGTCATTGTGTTGAGAATTTTAGAAAACATGTAGTGGATAAATTAAGATATAATAATCTATTTATTATTTGGTATTACAATAAGTTTATGAATTTGGGATTATATTAGTCAAATAATAATTTATATTAAAAATCACAATGTAATCCCACATCAATGGGAAGTAATAATTTAAAAATAAAATAATGATAGAATAAGAAGTATTATCCTAGAGCCAACATATTTGTTGTTATAGAATCATTTTTGGTGTTTTCAATTATAGATTATTATAATTTTTTCATGTTTAACCCGTTATATAAAAATAATAAATTGGAATGGAAAACAAATTTTATTAATATTGAAGATCCATCATTGAGATGAAAAGTAAAAAAAATATTGGATGTCAGATTACTCCCAAAATAGATTAAAATTGTTGGGAGATTTCATTAGAAAACAAATATAAGGAAAATTAAAATTAAAATCATGTCTATGATTTATTTTACAATTTCTTCATCTAATATTAATAATAATAATAAAATTAATAATAATAATCAATAGGTATATGATAATGAGTTTACAAATATTCATAAATGCATTTTAAGGATTTGTTGGTAGATTTGGAATGGTAAAATATTGTAAAGTGTTTATATGAAAAAAGTTACTTATAATATAAAATAATACATTCCACATGTGGTTAATTAATTTATTGAGTTTTTATCAAATAATAATGATTATGTTAAGGAATAATGTTTACTAAAATTTTAAAACTATACAAAATTCCAATGTTTTTCAACTATATTTCCATATCATGAAAAATAAATAATGTGCATAAAATCTAATATTTCAATAAACTATTACGAGATGTAAAATTCTACACAAATAGATGAATAATATTTGAATAGATCAAGGAATCCAAGAACAAAATATGATTTTAATAACAAATGTCCAAGAATTAACACTATATAATATAGACCAAAATGGTTAAAAATCTTATTGTCATTATTGTTGATATAATGAATCTATAAGATACACCTCATATGTAAAACCCAATTGTTTTTTACTCACCATATTATAAATTCATAGTGAATCATTTCCTCAAGTGGAGAACAAAAGAAGATTATAAATATATCATTAATTAAATTATAATGATAAATAATCATCCATCCGGGAATTATTTCTCAATATTTACATTAATAAAAATTAAAAAAATGTGTAAAAGAATATTATGTATTAGGATGTATTCATTTATGTAAAGCCACCAGAATTAGTATAGTTTTTCTACTTGAAAAGGGAAATGTAAGGAATGAAAACGCAACAAAAAACTTATTTTATCAAGAAAATAATATTCATATGAAAAGTAATTGAAGATGATTTCCATGAAAAAAATTATTCTTAATTCAATCACTAATTGTATCATGATTCAAATCCTAATATTAAAGGTTATATATAAAATAAATCAATATTTTAAATATATAGGATTAAATTAGTTCCATGGATACTATAATAACATAGTTTGTTTGAAGGTGTTGATTGGTGTATTCATATGGGTATATAAAAAACTCAATTTTATGTCTCTCATTATAATTTATATCTAAATTAGTATCATTATATGGAATAAACCATAACATATTTAGATAGATGTTAATAAAATGTTTTTAGTTTTTTTATTTCATTGGTATTGTATTCATTCTAAAAATTGATAACTCTTTTCTCTGAATCAATCCCTCTATTCTTATACATAGAGCATTAATCACTTATATTTGGAGTGTAGTGGTTATTTAATCATTGCTTATATAGTATATTATACCATATCTATAGGTGAACATTGAATTTATTTTTAATAAGTGGATATAAATGAAATATAAAAGGTTGATTCAAATAGATTGAGATATATGAAATAGATAAAATATTGATATTAAACATCATGTGGGTAATAGAACAAATAAATAGAAAGTTTTTGTTTAACACACATTGTGTGTGTTTTATTTTTAAAATGGTTTTAAATAAAAAATAATTTTCCATAGACATCAATATATTTAAGAAGAAATAGAATATACAAGCGATTTGATAAGGTCAAGTAAGGAAAATTACAGTTTAAGAGTCATAAGGAATCTGTGGTATTTAAAAAAAACAAATAGATCACAATGTGTATATATTATTTTAGTTGGATGAATATTGTATTATGTATCCTATAATATTTTGTGTCGTTTCTTGCCATATTCATTATTTCAATGCTCATCCCATGGAAGATATATTAATATATACATTGAAAAGGAGATATTTAAATTAAAGATTTAATTTTCAATGTATAATTTAAAATAAAAATTATTATATAACTATGATGAAGAATCAAGAATATTCATCAATTTTTTATAAAATTATAGTGATTTGGATTATTACTGTAATTTATATTCAGTAATATTCATATAAATGTTCAAAATAAAATGTTTATTTATTTTATATTCAACAATTACAAATGATTATTTAAGATTGAATAATGACGGATTGGAATTTATATGAAATGTAATCTAGAAATCTAACATTCTACTAAAATATAGATATTATATCAGGATGATACCCATTACAAAATTATTGAGTGACATAATGATCCAGATATTTTTTAATTGATTCTAGAGAAATGAAAATGAAAAAACACTTTGAATAAGAATAAAATATGTTGTTCCATGAGAGAAATAGGGTGCTTCTCATTGTGGGTTTTGTGACCATGTGAATCACATGATCCATATGATGTGGTCGATAATGTGAATTCATGGTTCACTATTGATTTAGTGACTGCATGATATTAATTTAAAATATTATATATAATATGTTGTTTAATTATTATTATATCATGATGAGGTTTATCATTGACTACGTAATCATTGATTTTACACTTCACAACAGTAGATCCATGTGTTTTATTAGTGTGGATATTTGGGTAACAAGAGGCCATTATCCCAAGTTGTTTTAATCCATATCATCCTGGTGGACATTCGGGTCACATACTACGATTCTATCAGGGCATTGCTAGATATCTTCATGTAGGATGTTCTAATAAGTTGTGTTTTCAAGGGTTTTGTTTAATGTTTTTTGTGTATGTTACTTTCCAGTGTATAGGATGTTTTGTCATGGTTGTTGAACAGATGGTTTTTTGGGTTTTCAAATCTATGGGAATGTTGTGGGTCTTTTGATTAACTCTACTTTTCAGCGAAAGCGTTGTTTTTATTTCAATAATATGTCCTTACATCTGTCGGATCAAAATATATGTGTTTCTTATTGGGATTATTAGAAACCAACTGCGTGTCAGGTAAAACCTCATCCATCACACCTCCATCCAAAATGCCTTAGATTGACTCTGACGCGTAGACATGAACCCCGAAGGTTTTCAAGAGTTGGTTAATGTTGGGCCTATATCATTGTGTTGAGAAACTATTAGTATTTTTGTTGTTGTTCCTATATTGTTGTGAATTTTCACTTTTCAGAAAGAGAACGATGGTCTTTTGACTCATGCTATGTTAGTAATTATACCTATTTGGATAAGAGTTTTCAATCAGTGTCAAAGAGTGGACCACCATTTTGAATCATTTGTTGCAATAGTCGGTGTCCATCTCGTAGTGTTGAGTCATGAGTTGTTGTATGTCATTGTTTCATTGATACAGTCATTGATCCCATCAATCCCTTCCCATGAGGTGAGGGTTTTTGATTCAATCAGAGTTCTCAGTTATGCCCTTATCTCTATCGGATGAGAGTGAGTGGTTGAAATGTTATTTCATTATTTAATTTAACTGGGGTAGTTCCCACTTCTAATTCAAGTTGGTTTTATGTTTGGATGCATTTAGTTTGGTTTTATATGGTGGGGAGACCCATTGTTAGTCTCTTTGGGTTTTCTCTTACGTCGTTATCGGATGCTAGCAGAATTCTTATGTTGGGGTTTCCAATAATGCCTTCCCTCTACTGGTGATCTATTTTGGGCTATAGGGTTTTGTCCGGTTTGTGGGTGATGGAATGTATTTGAAATTATATGTTAGATCACGTTAATTTCAAATCTTATGGATTTGATCGATAAACTAGAATGTGTTGAGGCTTTCTAGGGGTGGAATTTGTTGTGGTGGGGAGTATTGTCGCACCCCGACACATGTGTTTAATTTTTTTAATTACTTTCTACTTTTAATAATATTTTTTAGGGATTAGGATGAGTCTTGATATAAAATTTTTAGTTCATGTTAAAAAGTTCTCCTTTTGATTTAGTGTTGTTGGGTGCAAGAGTGGAGCTCATTTAGGAAACCCCGTGCAGCTTTTCCAATGTAACACTTATTCGTGTTTGTGTGTAAAATAAATTAAATAAAATGTTTTTTGTTTTTAAAACTTCCTTTAATTTTTTTGTCATTTCAAATTTTTATTGTGTTGAGAAATTTATTATTATAGAAATAATATGACTACATTAATTATTCATATTTATTTCATTATGCATTAATATAATTATATATTATGTATTATTATTATTATTATTATTTGATTCATTAGTTATTATTTATTATTATTGAAATTTAATAAATTAGTTAATATATATATATATATATATATTATTAATCATAATTATTCTTATTTAAATGTTGATCATTTTAGAAGGGAAACGAAAAAAAATTAATAACCTTACTTCTAATCCCGACTTCTATGCTACCCCCCACATTTTTGATACTCTCTGTCACCCCCACATCCAATTTCTATAATCGAGAAGGACAATATGGTAGCCTCCAAGCCCTCTCCCTCCTTGTTGTGTGCCATGCCACCAACATCCCCTCCTCTCCACCTCCTCATCACTCTCCCCACCACAGGATACCCTAGGATGCTGTATCCTTCTCTTGTAGCTATTCCTCATCCATCTACATCCATTACATTGTACCAAAAAACATCGCTCTGACCCCAGATCAATCTATTATGAATTGTGAGCAGGAAGGTGTGTCCTTGATTTCTGGTGCAACACCCCTATGACCTCATGTTCCCAGTTGACATAACTCCATTTACTGCCTCTGGTCCGTCATCCTCCAGCCTGTCATCCACTTGAGTCCCCAACTCCCCAGCTAAACAACGTATCTAGTGCTAACACCCTATTCTGGCCCTCCTCTAACTAGAAAAACCCTTGGTAGATGCCTCCTCTAGCCAGGAGAACCTCCTCGCTCCCTGACACATCGTCGGCCAACTTGTGACCTCTAACACCCTTTTCACCAGCATGTACAACCCCTCAAGTGAACCCCATTTCCAGAACACACCTCCTCTTTCCGTAACCTCACTAACTCACTCCCTTCTAACGGTGGTCTCCTTTATTACTCCTTTGTTTTCCTCATTTTTTTCTTCTAATTCTCCTTTTTGCGATGGTGGTTTTGTTTGTTAAAGGATTAATTTTTTGATTAATGGTTTCTCTTGGTAAGGTTGGTGTATTAGGAAATGTTCTCACAATTCTGAGTGGGTTTCATCATCACACTATGAATTTGATTTAGGATTTCCCCTTGCACATATATTTGTAATTTACTATTCACTACTTCATGATTTTTTACCTTCTTCACAATTTGAATATCATAAATTGATTCTATAAATAATTATATAGCATTTAAAATGATATTTTATCCCATGTTTTTTGTTGAATTGCAATTTTCTGTTATAAGTTACAAATTTCGTGTCAAAAAAATTGATCATTTTTAATTCAAACGAGACTCATGATATTTTTAATCATGGTTTAGCAACTGAAATAATGTTAAGACATGAATATTACATTGATAAAATTTTTTGTATTAAATAGATATTTGTGATAAATATTTACTTCATTTTGATTTTTATATATATACAAAATTCCGGTTTTTGATTTATGTGTTATGTATGGTTTAAAAAATAGTGGATCATATTTATTAATGTGTCGGCATGATGTGAAATATTATTGTGTGGATTCATTATATGGTTTTCAAAATGGGTAGATATTTTTAATGAAACGAGTTTCAGTTTTAGAGGAGTTCTACTGTGTCTTAACACAATTATAAAATGTTCTTTTCTATGTTGAAAAATATGGGTTTTGTGAAAAAAATGGTTTAACATTAATAGGAGTTTCTGAGAATTTTAAAATGGTATGATGTTAAATGTTGAATTATAGCCACATTGGAATTTTCAAGTAAATTGGAATTGTTTTGAATGCATGATCGAAATTTTTTAATGAATTTTTATAAAGTTTTTTATGTGCTAACGATGTGCTCGACACCATTTTTGAAAAGAGTTTCCATTTTGAGATAATTTTTTTCTAAATTTTTAATGGATGGTTTGTCCATTTCATGAAATTTTTCAAATGTTTTTATTATGAAAACCATTTATTTGTGTTTCTCATACCAAAATTGCATGCAATGGGTTGGAGGTCTATGTTATAGATTCTGTAGATTGATTTTTAGTGTCCATGAGTTTGAAATCAATAAAATTGTTTTATTTTATTGCATGATAATGGTCCTAGGGGGACATTGGGTGAATGGTTGTGAATTATTATTATTATATATAATGTGAGAGGATGCTCGGCTAGAATCGGATAGCTCACCTACTTTTTAAATAATCGATACATGGAAATTTGTCATATTGAGAGAATATTCTGTTAATGATTTCCGCACATGTAGGTTATGGTAATGACTAGTGGCCCATAGTAGGTGGGTGTATTGGTTTTATTTGTAAGTGATTTTCCCTCGGCAAATCAGAGATGGAATGTATGAGATATTTGAGCATTTTAATTTCATATTTGGTGAAATTTCAATGATGATGAAGTCTAATGTACTGGTGTCTTCTAGATTATTATTGTTCTCCTAGGTTCACCCATATCTGTTTGGATTTAGTTTCTTGCAGTAGTGATTATGATTCATGTATGTATACTACATTTTCCCTAGATGTGTGATTCCTATTGTACCATCATGTATTTTGTTTTTCCTGGAAAGTGGTGAGTTTGTTTTTATTAGGAATTATTGAAATGGTTATCAAATGAATGTGGTTTCTCTTATTGGTAAAAATATGAAAATGTAAACACCACTTTCCCATTTAAAATTTCATTAACACTAATGAAAATAATCTAAACCTGAATATGGTTAATGGAAATGGATTTTACTTTGTTTTTAAGTAAAATATATAACAAAAAAAAATTTATAAATTGTATTCCAATAATGAAATGGAGATTCTATTATTTTAAACATAGTGCTTTGGAAAATAATTATTGGGCTAGCCTGCTAGTTTTTAAAACTCACGCCTAATGTAATTTTCTATATTACTTATTTTGGAGGATTTATCTTGAGTTTATTCTCCATGGGTGATGTTAGATCATTTAGTCGGGGAGTGACTCTCCAGGTCAAAAAGAGTAAGTTTGCTCATTGATTTTAGTAAGATTTGTCTTATTTAATGAATTTTTAGTTTTTTTGTTTGATCTATTTATTTTGAGCTAATCGTTATTATTTCCATTGTTTATATATTTTTACCTTGGAACAAATCATTCACATTGTCTCTCTTTCAATGCCCAATTACATGTCACTATCCTGAAAGGATTGGGAATGCCTCCTAGCGCATTCTGTATATAGACTCTAGTGACCGGTTTAGGGTCAACATGGTTTCATTCATGACATATTCTATCATAGATTTTGGATGGTGTCACCATGTATTTTATTTTGGGAATACCTCGTACACCTAGGGGATGGATTGTATTATGAGTATTGATTTACTTCCTAATAAAATTAACACATTTCATCATTATCTGGATTCAGGAAAGGTGAATGGATTCAGATAGTTTTCTATTTAATAAATAGTGACGATTCATGGAGTTCAACGACTATCATTAAATACTGGGACACCAATTTCAACTCACGGTTTGGGTAAGGCATTCAAAAGGAAAAGGGTTTTCCGGACAAGTAGAGAATGAAATTTCAACATAAAATTAATATTTAGTGGGAGTGGGTGAATATTATATTGGGGTACATTCTACAAGAATGTGTGTTGCATTTTGTAGGATAATGAGATGACCATTTGTGTTTAGTTGAAATTTCAGAGAATTATAACAACCAATCATCAATAAAATTTTCACCCTTTGAGGAGATTAATAATCATCTATATCAACACCCTTTATGTTTGGATGAGGTAGGTTAAAAAGTGTTTTTGGGACCTATCCTAGTGCAAGAAACATCTCATAATTTCTTTTTAATTAGGATATATGTTTTGATATATCAATGTTTCCACATGTATTATATCAACTAGTGGTGCTTATACATATAATTTTATATGGTTGACAGGGTGTTTCTAAATTTGGACCCTTGCATGGGTCACTACCATATTTGTAAGAAGGGGATGTTAAATGCAAGGTTTGTTGTTCTTTATTAGGTTACCAAGTGAGTGGTGACAATACCATACAAATTTGAATTTAAATCACAATTGATGACAATTCGGGATTTTTTTCACTTATCTCAATAAATGATGTATAATCTGGGGGTGTCTCAAGTGCTAGATTTGGAAGAATATAAGTCGGATCAAGGTTTCTCTCTGTTTGAGTATCACGTACGGATTTTAGATTCCGAAGAGAAATTACACAGGGTGATGTTCATACTGTATGTTTGAGTTAATTTGCAACATGGCAATGATAAGAATGTGCTTTGTAAGATGAAGTACAAGGTTGTAGAGTAGTGTCTATTATTATTCAAAAATCAATTTTTTAGTTTACTCTTTTAGGATGAATGTTTTAAAT
Organism: Viscum album; assembly: GCA_963277665.1. Taxonomy (NCBI): domain Eukaryota; kingdom Viridiplantae; phylum Streptophyta; class Magnoliopsida; order Santalales; family Viscaceae; genus Viscum; species Viscum album. Next base: position 592,175,580 of record OY728162.1, on the reverse strand, counting down.
TTGGGGAGAATATTCACACCCATGATTTTATTTTTACGTATATTAATTTTTTTTGATCATGTGTTTTACCATTGGATTTTTTGATAGATTTTCTAGAATATTAGAGTTTATATGCTTGACAACATGTGGCTCATGGATGGAGCACTGTTAGGGGAAATTATGAACCAACCCATGAAAACAAATTCACCAAGGACAATGGTATTATATTGGACAAACAATATTCCACATGAGTGTATTAGCCCACCCATGAAACCATCATGTTAGTTTCTTAGTTGAGAGTGGAGACAACATGGTTGCATTATAGTTAGGATTACCATATAGGATAACCATGAATATTGTATAGGTAGTCAATATTTGAGTTAAACATGTCTAACATTCCTTGATTTTAACACAAAACCACCATTTATTTGACCAATGCATTATTTATATCCCTATGAGCTTCATTCACTCCCTATTGTCCCCCTTGAACTGAATTGTTTATTTGGATTGGGCCTTGAATCATCAAAGAATAATCAAGTAATTCCAGTTTATCTCAATTTTGTCATTATTTTATTATTATCTTCCTCGCTCATTGTGTTCAACTATTACATTGGGTTAACTGGCCAAATGAAGCATCGATCAATAGTTGTTGTGTCAAATATTGATGTTTTGGTAAGATATTTTATTAATTGGGTTCCATGGTTTTGTGAATGTGGATTTATACATTATTTTATATTTTTATAAGTGTGAGGATGATGATTCAATATTTTAGAACTTATTTTGTTGATTTTGATATTATTTCATTTTTTCGTGATTATTTTCTATGGTTATTGTGAATGTTGTGAAATGTTTTTTTTAAATGATTTTAGAAACATGAATGTTGGATTATGGGGTATCAAATGAAAATTTCAGTGATTCATGTGTGATTCCTTAGTATGTTTTTCAAATTAGTTCTATAAAATGTTTAGGTGGTGCGAAGATTGTTGTAAATTGGATTTGGAGTACCTATAGAATTGACATAGTTTTGGAAAATGAGAAATTTTTCATTCATATAGAAATCAAATTTTGAGATTGTGTATATTAATGTGGTAATATATGTGGCTTGAGAAGGAAAGTATGAGCACAAAGGGAATCTCAGGTATCTTTGTGGAATGACTAGGACTAGTATGCAAGATCATTACGTTGGGCCAAAGATCAATTTTTTCTAGCATAATTATTTATATGAGACTAAATAAACTTGTGGATAATTGGAGAACACAAGACCTCTGGATGTGTACCCCTATAGAGGATCATTCATGATAACACTATGTGTTATAGTTATTATACCAAGTTTCATAACTATAAAATTTTCCTAAGGAAACAATTGAGATATAGCTTTTAATGATTTCAGGCGAGATGGTGATAATGTTTTATAATGATTACAGTTATCATACAGTGGAATCTTATCTTTTGTTAAATTTCAAATCATGTTACTGGGCATTTTTGTTTCTTGAAATGGTTTCATTAAAATAAATTCTTAGTTCTTCTTTAAAACATGCATGGTGATTTTCCTTCAAATTTAATATCATGTAATATTTTTTGGGTGGTATCATACAAGGATTTCTCTGATACCGTACATACAATATCATATGTATGTAGATATTTTATGTATGACTAATGAAATGGAAAGTCTTTTTTTTGTTTTATGGTGTATCCGGTGGCTATTTTTCTACAACTATATGTTTTGGTAGTAGTGGTTTGATGTCGATTGAGATTACATTTAATAGTGTTTTAGGAGTTATGGACTTGTTGTATCTCTTACCATGTTGTTATCATCATTTTGTTTTTTTAATTGATAATTAAAAATTTAAAAATTTTATTATTATATTTATTTTTATTATGGATATTGATCTTGGGATGATTTCTGATCATGATTATTTATCCTTGTGATTTATCATGGGTGAAATAATACTCAATGGTGGTTTTTTTACCTGAGAACTACTTTCCAACCCATTGTGATCAAGAACTCCCTGTGAGATATACCATGGGATGGGACATGGGTCAATAAGAAAAGAACCTTGGCTTGGTTATTGACATATTACACATTGGGAAATCGTAAGTAATATTTTGTGAATTATAAACAGGTTTAGTGCAAATATTTTGGAATTGTAGAGAATTGGAATGGATATATTAATAATTTTGTTTATAATATAATATATGAATTTTTTTAAATAGTGGATTATATCCTAAATGGTATTTTGTATGGAATGTAGAAACCTCCATTAAATTTGGAATGCATGTTTTACCCAAGGAATGATTTAATTTTTTTCTGCATTGGGGGATTTATTTAAGAGAATCCATAGGTGTATTGATAAATAAATTAAATAATTAAACATTTTTATTCTTATTATATTAGTCTTCATATAATATCCTCAATTTAAAAATTGTTATCCAAACATACATGGGAATATGTGTAACCCATGTTAGTTGATATGACTATAGATGAGAGCTGTGGAAGACAAAAATGTATCATTGGTCAAAAATAGGTATACCACATGGATTTTCAACATTAATTGAGTATATAGATCTCATTAATTGTAATTATGAATAATAAATCATTACCATTGATAAATCCAATTTAATGAAATAATTTTTTTATTTTTGGATATGTCAATGTTTTTCCTCAATGGTGAATTTATATCGATTCATCTATCAAATTGTTATTCTGTTTGATATTGATATATGGTTGATAAATTTCATTAATTAATTAATGTTGGGATTGGGTTGAATTTTTTGAATCCAAAAAGATTCTTATTTATACATCAATGATCACAATTAGTCTATAAAATGGTGATTTTCCCTCAATTTTGTGATACATTTGTTCCCTCATTATTTTAGTCTACAATGTCATAATTATATTAGAATGAAGGTTAAAAATACACATACTTATTGCACTGCACAATAAATAATTTGAAAAATATATTATCTATATAGAATAAATCACATGATCAACAAAGTATTAAAAATTTGATGTTGATGTTGACAGATAAATGTAAAATTACATGATCTAATTTCATGGGATTATGAATTCTACAAACATTGTTTGATGGGATGTGTTTCACAAGAAGATTTATGACAAAAATTTATGAAATTAGTGATGATTTAGTTGATGTTAGACTCATAAATGAGTTAATTTATGGATTCCATGGGGGAATTGATGGTTTTAGATGCATGGGTGAAAATTCAATAGAGTTCCAGATTTTTAGAACAACATGACATATACATTGTGTACCTCAGATGAATAATTAATGAGTGGTAACCCATTATATGATGACTACGATTTTTGGGCATCGATAATCAATACACATCACGTTAAAATGAGCTGGAAACTATGTGTGTACCTCTAGGATTATGGGAACTGACATGGTTAAGGACATGATATTGGATGGGTTACCTGAGTACAACCAAACAACTCGTTAATGATCAATATTCACGGTTTGAATCCAGTGTACATGGGAAATACAAGAGTACTTGGTAGAAGGATAAATTACATTGAAACCAACTCTAATTAGATTAATCTTAGTGGGACACACAATAAAACCCATATACAAGTCATGTACTCCTTCAAATGTAGTTTTTCTCCCATACACGCTTCATTCTAGTTAGGTATCACCATGGTATCTTCCCTCGGCACACCATATAAGGGTATAGTGAGATATCATATCCTATTGTAACACCAAAATAATTTATTATTATTTTATATACTATTAATTTTTTTAATATCTTCTGTTATTTGAAATAATTATTTTCTTCAATTATTTTTTATGGGAAATATCATGTTTTATAAGACAAAAATATATAATTAATATTATTTTTTGAATTTGATAGGATTCAGATAGCCCTTGAATAATTGTAAATGAATAATAGTAAATAAATTATGATTTTATTAAATAAATATAATTTCTAATATTTGGTTTTCAATTTATTATAAATTAAATTAATAACAAATTGAATGTAATAGCATTATTTTTTAGAAAACACTTATTTTCTAATGAAGTTGTTTTATCTACATTTCCACACTAATGTATCATTTAGTTTTTTTCACCTTTATAAAATAAATTTGAAAAAAAACATATATATTATCAAATTAGTATTTCACTTTTATATGTAAGTCATCTTTTAAATATATTGGAAATAGATTAATTATATGATGATTACTGGAAAATAATTTTTTAACTAAATAGTTTAATTTAATCAAGCATTTATACAGTTCTGATTTGTTATAAAATCATTTTTAAATTTAAATAAGTTCAATATTATATATTTAATACAATTTACATCATTTCAATCCAAAACATGGTTAATTTTGATTTAATTATTTTTAATCTTATTGGATAATTTAGATTGGAAACTGATTTTTTCATAACATATATGGGTATTATTTTAAATTAAAATTTTTAACTTATTTGAGTTGAATTTTATAAGTTGCATTGTTTATTTGGTATTATAATAACTAATTGTATCTACTAAGCGGAAATTAATTTTTTTAATATAATCAATAGTGTAAAAATAATAATTTCAATAGTTAAGATAAAAATTGGATTACAATGAATCAAATTATAAAGATATATATAAAAAATTACCCCACATATTTCCAAATACAATTTTAGGAATATATAATTATGTTATTCCTTATAAGATTTTGAATATTCTATTTTTATTCTTATTTATTTAGAAATTTTTTTGTAAAATTATTCCATTTCTAAAATTCATTGTTTTCCTTATCGCCATATATTAAAGGTCAAATCCTCTCTTTATCTCTTCAAACATAAAAAACACTTCATTTCAGCCAATAAATAACAAAATAGATACCCTACTACCCTAAAAACATAGTATTGTTCTCATTTTCATCACTCTTTCATCCTAAGATAGATTTTTGTATAAAAAGTGGATACTCGAAGAAGATGTAACGTCTGTATATGATAATTTAATTTTTTTCTTCATCCCAAAAATTAATTTTTTATAATGTCATGATCAAATAATACCATATTTATATTAGAAATATTGATATGTTTTTATGTAAATTTAATTAGAAAAATAAATAAATTCTTCCCCCAAATGTGAAAGTCTAATGTTTCTAGTCTGTACGATTGACCCCTACTTTGTAAACTGATGAGATTCATTTCCATCGACACCATTCACTCTAATGAATAATGATGAATAATATATATATATATATATAACATTTATAAAGAAATTATAATTGGGGAAAAATTATAAAACATTAAACATTTTCTTTTCTATTCTTTTTGGGATAGAACAACATTGATCATCTATTTTGTAGAATACAACCATATGAAATAATGTGATTAATTTTCAAAAAATATTAAAATTTAAAAATTAAGTATAAAGGTAATGAAAATATTCTATATATATGGAATTATAAGTGTTTTTTAATATGAATAATAATTTACCCATCTTTTCTTCGATTGTTTCAATGATAGAAACATCATTCATGTTTTAGTATGACCAGTTTCCTCCAGGATCATTATATTTCATCTTTATATATCATTATTTTTTGGAAGTCAATAAATATGAATATAATTAAAAAATATTATATATATATAATGGATAAAATTATAGAGATGGTAGAGTTATGAATAAATTTAAAAAACATGATCTAATGTGTTGAAATCCTCTTGGAAAATGAAATTGTTAAACTCTTATAAATGAAAATTTTAAAATATAATGGTTAATAAAATCGAAATTGAATAATATAATGTGATAATATTTCATCGTATAAGTTTGTGTATGACTATATTGTATAATTATAATAAATTTATATTTATTATACAATAGTCTATTGTATATTTGAGAAACTAATAACTCTAGGAATGTGATTTTATTCTCACTTTATAAATCATTAATATAAAATCCTTATTCAATATTTTGTTTAATATTCTAAGGTGAATTTACTATAAATGAATTATTTTATGATTTATAAAATTAAAATTATATGGATTTAAATAATGGATTGTGTAACTATTTATCACAGGGTTTTATGATTCTAATGTAAATAAAATGGTAAGGGTTTTATATAATAATGTCATTTTTATCATGATTAAAGAATATTATGTTTCAAATGATGACATTTGTGGTTCATCCGATTTATAATTCACATAAATATTATTCTACTATGGGTTTTCCCTGAGAATACATGCGTTTCACTAATTTTTATTTCATTATGTACTCTATAAATCGAATTTTTTATTGAATAATGACATCATTTTCAGTTCATTTGAAAAATCAATTCCCACCATATTAATCTCTTCTAAAAATTATTTCTTAAAATCTCGTTAAAATTTTTATTGGATAAAATACTTGACATTTTTACATTATTGACCATAAAATATATTAGTAATCATTTTTTTGGTTTTCAGATAGATTTAATTTTTAAATTTTTACAAAATTTTAATTGAAAAAAAAATTAAGTCATACTAAATTTTTGGAATTTTACTACTTATAATGACACAATTATTTGAAGCTTCCATTACATGATTTAATGTTTATTTTTATTATAATTTTTTTTATTTTAATTTTTTTACATGTTATTTTTAAAATGAATGGTTTTTCTAAATAATAATTTTTTTAGGGTTTTATTTTTATTATTCACTACAAGCATTTGGGTTTATTAATATATAAATAAGATTGGATTAAATTATATCATTTTTATTAATTATCTACATTGTAAATTTATATGTTTATAAAATTTTAGTAAAACCCATTTATTTGTTATTCATTGAAGAAATTATTATAACGACTTCATTATTTTCATATCTCATGATTTCAATATATAATGAATATTTATTGGTATTTTTTCACTATTAATAATGCATTTCATTATGTATAGGGCTGGACCTATATCCAACTCCAACACATTAAGTGAATTTATATAAATATATATATATATCTATTGTGACTATAGTAGAAAAAAGACATTAGGTTTGATCCATAATTGAAATAATATGTGTCCACATTCATTATAGGATATTGGTCTATTTTGATCCACAATGGAAAATAGGTGATTATGCATGATCATATATAATGATGGTGGTGGAAGAAAACCCTGATTTATGGATGAGTGAATGTATTATTTATACTTCCACACATTAATGACATAATATAATTTTTTAATAAGGGTTTATTACTATTTTATACTCTTATGATAAATGTATAATGGAATGTTGAAGGATAATGACATGACTTATTCATATGAAATATTAAATATTGTGAATAAAATTCATAATTTATTTTTATGTTCTAAATCCATTTTACATATCTTATGATTTCATATGATCATAGATTTATATCTCTTATTTCATCCCATAATACGAATGTAATCACTCAATTCATATGTGTACTTTCCCCAGGTTATGATATAAATTTTTATGTAGGTATTGTGAATGAGGAGTACAATGTGGGTAGATTAATATAGGAGATATTATATATCTTTTAGGAAATTAATATATATTTTGTCTGGTCTCCAAATATAGAAAAAAGATATGGTCAATGGAATTGTATTTATCTTATGCAATGAATACATATCTAAATATATGTATATTTTTTTCTATGACTGAGTCACTATGTAGAGAAAAAATGAATAATCCCCTACCAGGGTTTTATTTTAGACTTATTTGTGTATCCCCTTGTGCATCCTTGTTTGTGATCCTCTATCATTATTCTGTATTTTGGGTCATGTATCCCATTACCAGTGTTTAGGGTCTGTGATCCCCATTATAGTTTACTATTATAAATAGAGTAATGTATCATCTTAATTGGTTAGGGTGTTATATCCTAACAATGTTTTGATGACTTATGAAATATATTTTGTACCGATTTATTGTGTGGTTCCATTGGAATGTCCTCCAAGATGAAAAAAATAAGTGTTGTCAATTCCTAAATACTGACTAATTATTGATGAGCCTTTCCATGGATCCTCAAGTATAATCTTATGCTTGTATGGAGGACATGACCAAAATTTGAGGATTGGTTATTATCTAGAGAATATTTAGGATATTATTATAACTATTTTTACACACTATGTTTTACCTATACTTTATATGCTGACATTACACTCATTGATTCATTGTTGTTTGTTTATTTTCCAGTGTCCTTCTGCATATATTATGCTACACCCTAACTCTGATATTCACAAATGTGTATTTTCATATGAAAATGAAAATACATTCGATGGGGTCCTGAAAGGACTAACAAAATAGGTAGATGAATAGAACTAGGTGGACCATGGTTTTGTTTTTGTAGATTAATAATGAGAGAGTTCAAATTTTTAAATATGGTAGACTCTCATAATGTATTTTTGAGATTGTATTTCGCCCTTTTCGTGGATATAAATGTGTCACACACTATTGTAGAATTATTTGAATGAGTAAATTATTGGTATCCATTTTGTCATTACATTCTGTATAATACTAGTTATCAATATGTATGTTTGTGTGATTAAAAGTAATATTGGATAACTCCTCACTTGTTAGCCATATTAAAACATAGTAGGGGTTTCTATATCCACTAATAGTGTGGAATCACATGATATGTTTTCTTAAGACTATATTTTGTTCTATTCTAGTTTTGATGATTTTTTTCCAAACATTTTAAACACTGTTATAGTTTATAATATTGAATTATTTGCTAAGGAACATAGTGATAGTGTATTGGAAAATGTGCATATTATTAACCTATTTGGATACCCTCTCAAACAAGTTATTTGACTGAATTACCACATATTTGAATGTAATTTCAAATCACCATGGGTTGGTTAATAACACCTGGGAATATAACAGAACTACATTGGAAAATTTAACTAAAAGTGATAGTGGAAAAGAGATATATAAATATATATAACGGAAATAACTAACCAAATAAAAAACAAGAACATAATTATTATGCATAATGGAAACAACAAAAAAATACAGATCATTAGAAAATAAACAATTCAACAGTGATTAGTCCGTCAACAGTGGAGTACTTAAACCAAAAATAAATACTCCATTTCATAGTGTGGGTAAACTACCGCCATCTCAACCCTAGCTAACATGTCATATATGATAGAAATATCTCCACCTAAAATAGAATAATTTACATTCCCTATTTCAAAATTCATACCATGTTATATTCACTATCGTAGGGGTGTAGAGGGTCTGGGGAGAAATGCTAAGTAAGATCCCACCCAGATGTTTCAAATAATCTATCTTTAAAAATAATATATTCACGGTCATTTTATGGAAAAATGAAAAACAATTAGACACTAAACTCATTTTCAAAATCATTGTAAATCACTTCCCCTTTTCCACATTTTCATATAATAAGGGTAAAATCATTTTAATTATATTCAATAATATTCATGAAGTCCCAGAAAAATATGTGTCACATATCATAAGAAATAAAATAACAAAATATTTAATGTAACATCACATAAATGAACACTATATGTATGGATATCTTGTAAAATCACTACTAATAATATACAATTATGTGAATCAAGTATCTACATATTTTCATCATACCTAGTTTAAGGACCTGGCCTTAGTAGTTTCATTTTCAAGTTACATTAATACATGAAATGAAATTATTTTCCAAACGATATTTTCTATTTTTAATTTTTTATATTTAGTATTGTCTCTTAAAAAATAAACCAATAGATTTAAAATCAATAATTATACATTGTTTCCATTAATCAAAAAAATGTAAAATGATTTAAAATAATTTTTTTCTATATATGATAACTTGTTAAACATACAACTTGAATTACATGTTTCCCAAAAACAAAACAACAAATTTACAAACATCTAAAAAACATAAAAATATTAGTATTAGACACTAAATTATTTATGTTATATATAGTCCTGTTAAAAATGAAAAAACCAAAAAAAATTGTCATAAGAAATACCTTTAACACATAAGATGAATTAAATACATTGAAAATTAGCTCATTACGAACACATTATGTAAACATATGATTCAAAAAAAACTTATAGAATATATATATAATAGATAAGGGTATCGTGGGACATAATTATACATTTCAATCATATAAATGGAATAACTATGTGATCAATTACAATATGTTCTGCTCATACTAATGGAATAACTATACAGTCGACTTCCATATAGACTTAATTGAATGACAATCACTAACCCACCTATCCTAATTTTATTACCCGAACCAAACATCTTGAGTTTATCACATATCTAACCATCAAATATCCAACTAAAATTGTATTATAATAAGATAGTAATCGTATCAAATTTTCATCATTTATTTAATAAAAACTTTATTTTTCCTCATAACAAAATATTAATTTTATTTCAATAATAAATAAATTTCTCGAACCCATTTTCATTAACAAAATACCCATAATAGGAAAACATGGGGATTATTAATTTTTTTAAAATAAAAATAGAAGACTTAATGAAGAATACAAATAAAAAAAATTGAATTTTAATGTCTATAAAAGTTATTTATATCCATATAAATAAATATTTAAAATAAAATCATGAATATGTAATTGGAGTAAAATATTTTTAATTTAAAATTTTGAACACCGTAAAATATTTTTTTATAGTGAACCATACCACTTTAAAGCATTTGAATAATAAGATATTGACCAGTATATAATTTAATAAAACATTAAATAAAACAAAAATAAATAACTTTATGATATCATATGATAAATGGGATTTGTATACACCTCAAAATAAAAATTGGACGTATAACATCAAAATATATCTCATGGAATGGATATTGAGATGAAGTCCCTTACCATTAGTCAATGACTTTACATAAATTGCTTATATTCTTAATTAATTAATATATGATAATTATTTAATTTACTAAAAAAATTAAATATAATTATTAATTTATATCACTTATTATCATTTTATAAAAAATGAAAAATTATTTAAGTTTTTATTTAACATTTTGGAAATATTTTGGGAATAAGTCCAAAATAATATCATTCAATAGATAAAGTCCAGAGTGTATATTATTCCATCTTATATAAAATTATATAAAACAACATATTATAATTATAAACAATAATTATAATTTTTATCAATCCTCTATGTCTGTTTAATAAAAAATGAATTAATTAATTAACCCGGAGATAGAATGATTGATATATACATGAGTTACATTTTCATTTTATAATTATCATAATAAAAAGAATGCAAGTATAATTATATAATTAAAGATTATAGTTATATAAAATATACCATTTAAATATACACATATTTATAATCCATGTGATTTCGTGATGAAAAAATTACATATCCTCATATAATTCGTAATTCATGCTTACAACTGAAAGACGTTATGATTATTATATGGATGGAAAGGTATAAATTAAAAAAGATATATTATATTTACAAAATGATAAATATTCAATTATTTTCTATCATAAAGTTTAATTAAATCATTATAACCAATCTTGTGTGATGTTGATGGAAAAAATTATCATTTCTTCGAGAAGCGACAGTCTTCTGTGTTGACGAAATATAACTTATTTCCCATTTTATGGATATGCATATTGATTTAGGTGGTAAAATTAACAAACTAAAATATCATTATATAGGTGATATATTATTAAATTAATAATAATTTATTTTGAAAATTTTATAGAGATTTAATAAGTAACAAACAAGAAATACTTGATTACAACTAATAAAACTTCTTCGAAAAATCTCTTTTGACTAACACCATGACACCTATAATGTGAGTTTTGTGAATAAAATATGTTTTTTAAAATTTGGGGAGGTAATATAGGAATTTATTTTTGTTGTTATTGAAAAAAATGTGTTTATTTTATGGATAAATGTGAATAATATGTGACATTAAATCATAAATTGTAGGGGTGGTATGAAAATTTCATAAATTACTAAATTAATATACATTAATATGCTATTTAAAATGGATACAAACTAATTTATTTATAATATAAGGTCCATCTAGGTATATATTACCTTATAACATGAAAATTATTCATATTTTGATAGTTTTTTGACATTATATTTCGGCATTTCAACTTATTCAACCCCTTTAACTCTTATGGGGACAACATGGATTTTTACATATTATTATTTAATATATTAAATAATAAAACACTGAACATCCATAATTGAAGAATTTATACTCTTTTAAACCTTATACCTATAATTTTTATGAATTATTTATTTTTTTATATTTTCTATCACATTATAAAATAGTATTTATTTTAAAATATTTTTGATTAAAATTTATACAATATTTATGACATTGTGTTTTGGAAATAATAATTTAACAACATAAATTCAAAAATAATCTAAAAAAACATTACTAACATGTAAATGTAATATTTAAACTTTTATTCATATGAAATTTCCCAAATTATAAACATTTTATTTTTAATATAAAATATCAATCATTACCCTTACTTAAATATTTATTTCATAATCATTGTGATGTCCATTACAGTAATGATTTCTTACCAAAATAATTATTAATAAATTAACATGCTCAATTTAAAAACATTATACATCCACTAAATATTTATGGTTGTATATATATTTTGTTTTAATACATCTTCAAATTTTTATATTTTTTAAAATCGTTTGTGTGACAAGTTATACTTTTTTTATTTACATTAATATAATCGAATTAATGTCAAATAATGGGATCCAAGAGGTCTTTAATATGATATTATATGGTCTTTTTATGAAACATACTCATTCAATAAGAATATTAAATGTTTTAATGATTTTTTTAAATTAATAAAATTAAATTTATCCATACAAACCAGATTTATCATTAGATGTGGTAATTAATATTAATAAGTACTAATTAATTTTGCCATAAAATAAAGGTGTATTATTTAATGAATATGGAAAATATGAACCAAAATATATAACCCATTTCATCAAATTCAAAACACATATTTGGAAGTAAATTAACTCAAAATTAATCGCTTATATGGGGCGAGAATTTATGATTTTAAGGTGAAAATGTTCAATAATTAGGAATGTTTTTCTTTATATATATATATTAATTTAAAAAAAATTAAATGGAATAAATTTGATTTATGTAATTTTAATTGATATTTTGTTACATCATAAAAAATTATTGTATAATAAAACATTATCAATCAATTGGCTGGAATGACAGGTTTAGTTAAATTTCAGCATTATTCAATATTAAATAAAATATAAACATATCAGAAAATACCCAAAAATAAAACATTGAATATTATGAAATTTCAAATTTCAAAAATTAAGTTCATTCTTAAAATAGTATTAATAAAAAAAATCAAAATTTAGTATTAAAACATGCAATCCATTTAAAGGCGATAACATAAAAAATTTAAAAATAAATATATTTATGTTTAAAATTAGATGTATTTTTATAACTCGACTAGAAAACGCATATGATAACAGTTAAATTTAAGATTTAATAATGTATATATATATATATCTATAATATAATACAATAATATTTATTTGATTAATATTTAGAATAAAATATTCTTTTTCCCATGAAAATATTTTTTCAGAATAAAATTTCTTTTTATTTTAATATGTTATTTTTAAATAATTTTTTTATATATAAATGTGTAAAATATGTTATCATATATCATTTATCAGACTAATATCATTTTCTCTAATGGTTTATTTATTTTAAAAGAAATTATATAATAATATTTAGTTGTTCATTTCATTCTCGATGTGATGTATTATGTGCGGTATTGAACATAGAGTTTCCTTTCTAAAATATAGGGATTTTACATTCTACCCATATCAATAAATTTATTCGATGAAATTTTAAATCAGTCTAGATAAGTATGGATTGACTTTTAAAATTACCACTATTTAAATAACACAACAGACAAAGGGTCGCCAAAACATCGAAATAATAAGATAATAAAGGTGAACGAATGTCCCATAGATAACAGATAATGGGTGTCCATGTTGGAAAACATGGATTAGGGATTGAAAACTATCACTCAATGAAAAATATATAATGATAGAAATCATGATCAAGGAAATTTTAACAATCATAGAACCATAAGTATTTTATAGGTTGAAATAACATTGATAAAAGTAAACAGCTAACATTTTTGTTTCAAAAATCATTTCATACTTCTATATAAATAATTTAATTTACAAACATAGAACATATGGTATAATAATAACATAAAAAGATGTTTGTCATCTTCTAATCAAATTTCCACCACAAAACTATTTTTCTTTCTAAACCATTATAATTCAGAATGACCTTTTCAATACAAAAAGGACATGAAACAACTTGTAGATACTTACATAATCCTTAAATTAATAAATATCTAATATTAAAATAACTAATAATTAAACAAAATGAATATTATTATTACAAAATAATAATCTTAGAAAAAATAATTATCCATATTATGATGAAAATATACTTTATTCTCAAAAATTAAACTTTGAAAAAAAATTAAATTTATATCATTCCAAACAAATATATCCTAAATATCAACCAAAATATTCTTGAATAACACTAAAACCCAAAATTTAGAATGTTTTGATCACATACTATTTATAGATAATTTCTTCACTAAATAACATCAAGGAGTCATAAAATCTCACTCCAAAAGTTATATTATTAAATCATATAATCTCCCAGATATGCTAATAATTTCCAAAAATAATCTAAATCACCCATAATATACAAAAAACAGGTATTCTTACAAATTAATATACAACCGATATATCCCAAATGAAATCCCGAACAATTATATTTTACAGAATATTATATTTTAGAAAGAGTGAAAAGATTATAAATATAATTAATATCCAAAAAAATCACATAAAACCTCTAAAGGGGTGTATATGACATTATATGTATAATAATTCTTAAACTTTTAAACCAATGAGAATGTATACAGCTTTTCAGAACACCTCACAGTAAAATATTATACTCTCAAATGTTGTATAATCCATACTCTAATAACAACTATAAGGACATAGCCTTAATCTTCTCATAGTCTAGGTTCCTTAAATCTGTAAAAAAAATTATTTTTGGAAAGATATTTCATGTTTAAAGTTATATATATTTTGGAAATAACTCATAAAATTTATACCCATTTGTTAAATGTGGTCAATTATTCACTATATTCATTTTCAAAAATGGAATCCTAGTTAGAATAAAAAATGATTTTATTTCATGAAAAATACTCAAAACATTAACTTTTACTTCCTTCTTTCTCATACCCATGGAAAAACATTTAATAACATGAGATGGGAATGAAAATATCATTATGTGATACTAAATGAAAAAAAATTGTATTCCTGTTAAACATGAAAACCCATGAAAAAATTATCAGAATATAATAAATTTAACCAATTAGAAGACATAAATACAATGGGAATAATCAAATTTCATACCCTTTATATTATCACATGATTACTAGAAAAACCATAGCAATCATAGATAACAAACAATGTTAAATTGTGACATTATTATATTTTTCATTCATTTATATGCAATTACCATGCCATCAACCTACATACATGTAACTCATAAAAATGGAAATATAATATGGTTGAATTATATGAACTATTTATTGGAGGGATATCACAGAACCACAAGTTATTAGTTTATCCCAGAACCACACATGAATGGTTTATTAGATGACCAACATTCAAATTTCCTTATTCTATTATATAATGATAACTCGTAATAGTAGGTAATTTGAAAAATTTCAATCCTAAAATTTCATTTTCAATCATATTAAAACATTTATAGTTTTTTAATAATCAATATATTTTAAACACTCATTTTTTATAACCAAATACCATGAATTGTTAATGTGGGGTATTATCATTTTTTAAAATACTAAAGAATTTAGGAGGATTCAAATTATCTATTTAGATATAAATTTTCCATTATAATTCTTTAATATCATTAGTAAAATATATGTATTATAATATCAAGACTATTGACGGGAAGGGTATTTTTTTTAATTAAATCATTATACCACTAAGAAGTGGTTTTAAAATATATGTGACCCATACAATGTTAAAACATTTGAAACATGAGACCCATTAAGTGATGGAATTTAACAAAAAATTATATAATGAATGTATCAAAAAATTCATGATATAATATTTAAATTGGTATGTATATACCCACCAGAAAAGATTAAAGGTTTATAACATCAAAATATTACTCATTGAATAGATATACATAACAATCCATTAATTTGAGTCTGACTCATCATGTAATATATATATATTTTTGTATAAAAAACTTATGTCAGTTTTTGGCAGAAGTAATAATTTTCTTCATGTTTATTATTCCTTGTATTTCACTTTTTATCATGTTTTAGAAATTAATTAAATATTGATGTTCTTGTCAGTTGTTTAGAGGATATTTGATTCATAAGCCCAAAATGACATCGGTCAGTAGACTATGGTAAATTTGTACATCATTCCATAGTATCCACAAACATATTTTTTATATTAATATAATTTTTATACACAAATTATATATTTAAATTAAACAATTATTTATGGTTTTTTTAAAACAAACAATATTAAAATCATGGTTATGATAGGTCTTATGTACGGATGAGTAACATTTTATTTAATGATCATTATGGAATGAATATAGGTATAATTAAACCTTTTTCATAATGAAAATTTTATCTGATATTTCATATAAATATACATATATATAGAATTTATGTTATGAGGTTATGAAAAATGAATCACATCTCATCATGAAGGTGATAATTCATGTATACGTATAAATGACTTTGTCACATTTAATTTCAATGAATATAACGATTTTAAATTATATATTATAATTATAGAAAGATAAATTAGTCATTTATATCTTTAAGAAAATATAATTCCTTCATTATAACTATTCATGAGTGAGAGTGATAGAAAAAATATATCATTGGTCTGCGAGGCGATAGAACGCCATACACACAAAAAATAACATCATTCAACATTTGGTCAAAGTGGAGATGTATTTTTATGATTGTAATTACACTATAACAACAAAATAAATGATGGATATTCAAGTTATTATTTAATAATTTTTTAAAAATATTTCAATTAGGTGGGATAAGAAACAAAATATAAATAATTGATTTAAAATGATAAATCTTCTTCTGAAAAATCCTTTGTTGAACAACATAACATCCATAAATTTACTTTTATGACCAAAATAAGGAATATATATTGTGGATTGGAATTATACGATGGTATTTGGTATGATAATTTCTAACAAATTAGGTTTTTAAATTAGAATAAATCAAAAAATGTGGTGTCCTTTTATATGATAAGGGATGGGTACGCACTAAAGATCATAATATATTATATAAATATACATTATTTTATATTTAGAATCCATAAAAAACAATTATTTCAAATATAAGTGGATTGTGTGTAGAAATTATGTATTATAAATAAAAATAAATAATTTTTTGATTATTTATCAATCCTTATATTGTTGATTTTAACCATATATGATCCATTTAAAAATTGTAGTGACATATTAATTTATTAATGTTGTAGAGATAATATAGTAGCAATAAAATTTAAAAAATACAATCAAATGAATCTTTATTAATAATTAAAACCTCACCCATATCATTTTTCAAAATAATATAGATTTATATATATTATATCATTAAATAAAATATTATTAATTTAAAAATATCAATAATGTTAATTTTTACACCATTCATTACATTTTCTTTTTCAAATGTAAATAGAAAATTTAAAATTAGAATTAATATTATAATATGTCACAAAATGGAAATTTAAAATAAAAAATTCATGTATTCCCATAATTATATCATATTATATTATGTTTCAATATTTAATATAATTTTTTTCAATTTTTTAAAAAACAAATGCACTAACATTGTGGAAGAAATTACTGTAATTATTTATTAATTAAAAATTAATAATAATTAAACATTATGAAATAAAATATTTAATAATTCAAAATACTATTTATTGTCGAATATTGTTTATGTATGGCCACATATTAAAAATATTACATGTATTAATAGCATTATTAAAAGAAGATTTACTTTTTTCAAATAAAAAACTATAATGGTCTTAAAGTCATAAAAGTGTCTACAAGAGGTCAAAAATTTGAAAAATGAATGAGTTTTTCAATACCTAAAACTCTAATAAAATTTCTTAAATTTTAATTTTAATTTAATAATATTTATAATGTTGTTATAACACTTAATAATATAATTTACCCATAACCATGGTAATAAAAATTACTATGTATATTTTTAAATTTTCACTAAAAAAATTTCCTATTTGAAACAGTTTCACCTTTTTATTCCAAATAATGATCACATTTTTATAATTAAAAACATTGAATTTTATAAAATTAAATTTAAATTAATTCGATAAATGGGGAATGAAAGCTAGTTTTTATGGGGAAAATGATCAGAATATTGAACAAATTTTATATCCAAATTCAAGATGAATATGATTAAAATTAATTAAACTATATTTTTATATTAAAATTTTAATTAATTATAATTTGAAAAAATTTAAAATGTAATTTATCACTATTAATTAATTGGAAAAAAATTAACTTTTCAATAAAATTAAAATATTTTTTAATATTCATGGGAAATTGAAACTTATCATAAAAATTAAAAAAATGAAAATATTTATATTAAAATTCCAAAATATATATTTATTTTCAAAATAAATTTTATCAAACTACATAATTTATTTTTAAAATTGGTTCTCCATTAAAAGGCCAAAAAATGTCGTTTAGAAAAATTAATCTATTTACATGTAGAATTGTATTTAACATAGTTTCATATAATGATCAAATTTTGGATGAATGTAAAACATGAGATTGAAAATAATATATATATAATCCTAAAAGGGTCATTTTTTCCAACTTATAAAATAAACATTTATGGTTTTAAATTTTTTTAGAATAATATTAGATTTTGTTTTCAAAAGAGTTTTTTTTCAAGAATAACATATTTTAACTTTTATAAACCATATTTTCATAACAATTTAAATCATGTTCATAGTTATCATTATAATGGATTGGTTATAACAATAATATTTAGTTGTTCATTTTATGTTTCATGTATAAAATCTTCTATACTGTCAATCATATTCATTCCATCATAATGAATAAGGTTGTAAAATTCAACCCCTATCAATAAATTTCGTCATCAAAATTTAAACATAGTCACTATAACTATTATTTTTCATTAAAATCTTTTTTTAATAACACATCATATAATTTTACAATAAAACATAGACTAAATAGGAGAGGGAAAAAAATAAGAAGTTCATTTGGGATAACACGAAATATGATTGCATTTAGAAAAAACGTGACATTTAATAGATTGATAACTCTCAAGAAATAATAGAGGGTTGTAAAGAAAAATGAAAAATTGAAATTTTTCCATCAATGAACCCTAAACATGTAATGGTTTTAAATCCATTAATAACAATAAATGCATATTGTTTTTTTTATAATGTCATTCCTAAATATTTGGAAATAATTTACATTATAAATCAAATACATATGGAAAAATAATTTTGTAAAAATTATTGTTTCATCCATTATTCAATTTATACCATAAACTGAACATTTTCTCCAAAATGATGAGTAATCATGATGAATTTTTCATGTCGGAAGTACTATAATAAACATCTAGAAACAAAATAATCTATAATGATTAATTATTTATTCCTCCTTTATTGAAACATTTAATAATACCAAAATTATTAGTATAGGATAATACATTTCTCCCAAAACAATAAAATAATCTATGATTAAAACCTACTACAACCAACAAAACTCCATAGTGACACCCAATGTTTGTCCTAGATTATTTCATTAAACTTCATTCCTAAAATTCCTAAAAACATTCTAGAATTACATTTACACCCAAAAATAAAATGGATATAATAACATTGTCTTGTATTATAAATTTATCTCCAAATTTCATCAATGAAACTTAGGGACTCACTTCAGAATATATATTCCCAAGTCATTTATTCTTAAATATATTCGAACACTTTCATTAAATAATCTGAATCATCGCAAATACATAATAAAATAATAGATTATTAGAAAAATTAATTCATCAATTACACCTAAAATAAAATAACAAAATATTATATTATGCTAAATCATAAAAATTTCCTAAAATAGTGAACAACAACCAAAATGACATTAGGCTCCTCAAAATTCATAACATGAAACCTATCAATGTGTTTCTATTATATCAAATAAATAATAACACCTATACATGTGTATCCATTATATTGAATAAAATTATTAATAACACCTCTAATAGAAACATACAAATATCCAAGGTCATCTAAAATATGATATGATAACAAATTTTAGGAAATTTTATTAATAATCTAATATTTTAATTCTTTTAAAACCTGAAATAACTTTCCTCCAAAAAATGATATTTTAAGAATATAGTTTTATAGTATTTGAAAAAATAATTATAAAGAGAAATAACATATTTCAAGTAGTCTAACAAAATTAATTTTTATTTTTTTCCCCAAATTAAAAAAAATTATTTATTTTTATTTTCCTAAAAAATAATAACATCTGGAAATTTGACTACCTGCTTTTTTTACAATGTAGAAAAATTAAAATACATGGTAAAATCATGAATATAAAGGCAAGTGACACACAAAAAATGAATACAATAATTCATTTTAACAAATTAAAACCCCTAAAAACATTATCATAATGTAATAATTTTAATCACTATTAAGAATTAATTGTGTTGACAATAAGATTATTTAAACAATGTTTTTAATCAAAAAAATAATAAAATCCTTAATAATAATATGTACAACATAAGGGTTTCTAAGTTATTAATTATAATTATCAATTATATAAATGAAATAACACTTCAGTCGACTTCTATACATGTAATTCTTACAAATGGAATAACAAAATATTTTCTTATATACCCATTGAATTTGAGTTCTTTCATGGACTATCATGTCTTTAGTAAATCATTGAACCCCATATCATTTTTTTATAACATAACCAAAGAGAAACGGTTCATGTACCACTATAAAATCATAGCATAAATTATTTTGAAATATAAAATATTAAAATACTACAATTTAATTTCAATGCATAATAATATATTTAAGATTATTTAAATAATAAATCCATTTTCAAATCCCACTTTTAATGATCGAATCCCCTAAAATGTAATATACACTATTTTTCAATAAAAAAAGAAGGTTTCTATAGGATGTAAAATATAAAAAATGTTATAAAATGTCATTCATAATTTGTTTACATCTATATAAATAAATTGATAAGGTATTATCATGAATATAGAAATTGATGAAATGATTATGAAATTAATTCATTACAAATGTAAATAGAGATGTTTAATTCATAGTTTCTCATAACAATTTTAAATGTTTGAATCATATTCTCCATGAGAAACATGCATTTAAAAACAAAAAATTACATAATAAAAATATATTATTTTAAAAAAGGAATACATATACACCACATAAAATATGGTGGCTATAAAACATCAAAACATGCCTAAAATATTGGATAATGAGACGAAGCCTAATTCCTTATGTCCAACTCGATATGTTAACTCATTATATTCAAAAATAATTAACATATGATAACTATTTACATTGATGATAAAAATTTTCATGTTTATTATTAATTTTAAATCATTTTTTATCTTGTTATAAAAATCCAATAATTATTTAAGTTCACGTATGACTTTTTTTGGATAATTGGTTCATAAATGAAAAATAAATTTTTTTCATTTAATATACACAAAGTGTAAAATATTACATCATCACAAGTATAAATTTTTTGATATTATTTTAATTTTTATACATGTTTTCTACTTTAAAAAACCTTTACGTATGGTTAGGAAAAATAGACTATGTTATAATTATTAAAAAAATAATACTATATAAGCATGAATAAAATGTTTATATTTCAATGATGAATACGAAACAAATTAGATGTATATTTTTATATTGAAATAATTATAATTATATTATTTATATCATTTAAATATAACTATATAAAACATCCATGAGATGTTCTAATGAAAAACGAATCACATTGCTTCATGGATGTAATAATTCATGCGTATACATGAATGGCGTTATTATTTTTCAACTAATGGAAGTGTAATAATTAATAAGATATATTTAAATTAAAATTAAAACTAATTTCTGGATTATCATTAATAAATTTTATTTCCATCATTATAACCAACACTGAGGGATATTTATGAAAACTAAATTACTTCATTTATTAGGAAGTTATCCTCTGTAAATAAGTTTGTTAAACTATTTTTCCATTCAGTGAAAGTAGAAGAAGATTAAAGTTATTTTATTAGAATAAACAGCTCATTTTATTGATTATACATGAGTTATTATGTCATCATGTTATAATAATAATTTAAGGAGGGTAACAATATACAAAACATAATCAATTGGTTTAAAACAACATGTCGTATTCCTAAAATCTACAATCAGTAAAATCATAACACCACTAAGGTGAATGTTATTCATAACAATATAACAATATAATATAGGGAGGAATTATTTTATAGGATTGAAGATGATATTTCATGAACCAAACCGATTTCTATTGTGAATAAAATATAATAAGATGTTCCATTTTATAAGATAGCGGTGGAACACTCTAGAAATTTCTACAAATATGAAAATATTTAAAATTAATTATCTAATAAAATGGAATTGTATTTGATTTATTTTGTATATAAAAATATAATGGGTAAAAAAATCACCGATTATAAATATTTCTTGTTTTAAAATCATATAATACTTATCTTTTAGATTTAACCCTTTTTAACCACATTAAATTTTAACCTGATAACATTGATTTTTAAAATTTTAGGGATAATATAGTAACTATAAAATACCAAATGACCAATAAATTAATAAATGAATAATTAATATAATTTTAGACAATAAAAAATCATTTTCTGTATTTAATGATTCAATAAATTTTCTATCATTTAATAAAAATATTATATATTGTTATGTGTCAATAATGATAGTTATGGAACTATTTTTTCATTGAAAATAGATTAAAAAGATAAATTGGAAAAAATAAATTAATTAATTAAAATTAATAATAACACATTAAATGAATGTGGGATGTATAATATTG
Organism: Viscum album; assembly: GCA_963277665.1. Lineage (NCBI taxonomy): Eukaryota > Viridiplantae > Streptophyta > Magnoliopsida > Santalales > Viscaceae > Viscum > Viscum album. Next base: position 592,152,359 of record OY728162.1, on the reverse strand, counting down.
TTTCATATCATAATGAATGAAATTTTTTAAATGAGGGATTTTTAGAAATAATCTTATTGAATTAAAAAAACATAAAAGGAATGAATAATTAAAATTTTATTTACTTTATATAAATATATTTAAATTTTAAAATTAATTGATAAATTGTATGGTATTTGACATTGTTGATAATGAATTTAAAATAATTAAAAACATTCTTAGTTAAATATCCTTTTAACATTGAAAATAAATAGAATTCAAAAAAAATTGTAAATAATATTCCATTAAAATATTCATATAGATTTATAATTTAATATTAAATAAATATAATGGTCATGATGGAATAGAATATATTTTTTGGAGTATACAATCAAAATATATTTCTTTTTCATTTTTATTAAATATTAATAAGCTACCCTATTTTAATAATGACATGAATAATTCTTCTAAATTTTAATTATCTAAAAAATGGGTAAAAATACAATTTAAAATTTATTTTGGAATATAAAAAATTAGAAAAAAGTAAAGATGTTTTATATGAATGAAAATTTATTTTCAAATGAATATAAAAAATAAGTGTGTTCTTATTAAATACATTTGGTCTATAATTTAAGAACCAATGAATGAAAATTATACTATTACATGAAACAAATCATGAATAAACATATGAGTAATAATTTTATTTATTTATGGAAATAAATATCTAATAATTCCTCCATGGGAGACAAAAACAAAAATAATCCCTAATAATGCTGAAAATTTTATATATACCATCAGAACATTGGTATCTTCAGAATTGTATAATATATAAAATAAAGAACGAAATAAAGAAAATAATTACATAGGGATAGATATATTAATGATCTATGATATAAATAACAGTAGAATTTACCCAATATAAATTTGTAATTGTTCAATATTTTATATGTCTCACATAAAATAATGAGAGATAAGAAACCATTAAATTGATTATATAATTGACTTTCATGATATTCCATGAAGTGTTTCTAATTAACAATGGTATATGAATAAAAATTACTCTCAATATAAAATATAAATCAATAAAATTTAATATAAATCATAATATTATAATAATATAATACAGGAATTAGATATATTACACAATGAGGGCAATTTGAGTTACAAAAATATACCATCACTCTTCAATTTCGTTTGCAACTATTTAACATCTGATATAGTTATTTTAAAAAATTTATTTAATTTTAAAGTGACCATATTAAAAATTATAATTTTATATATGATCTTTTTATAAACTTATATTACCCTTTCTCTAATAGTCTTTCATTATCTCTATTGTATCAGTTGTAAATTTCCATGAATTCTCGTGCTTTTTTCAGGGATGTATGAGAAAATAAATGTATGGTATTATACAATAATTTATAGAATAATATTAATCTAATAAAAATAATTATTTTACAATATAATATTCATTATCGTAATTATTGAGTATTGATCTTGGATAATGAATCACATTATTTCCTACAAACGGTAGTTTGTAAGTACACAAGATTGGTGCTACCATTTCATTAAAAGGTGAATGTGTAAGGATATGGATTATATATTATATTTAAAAATTTTATAAAATTACATATAAAAATATATATCATATTTTATTTATTAAATTTATTCTTCATTACATTTCATGTGAAACATTAGTGACGAACACGTAGCATAGCGTTTCAGGCTAACGTCTCTAGAACACATGAGTTATGTTTTCAAATTCTATAAATAATGTAACTTCAAAAGAGATATGTGATTCTATAATTCTATATGTATTTTTATATAATTAATATCATATATAATAATTATATAAATCATTATATCCATAAGTTATAATTGTGGATGGAAAATTCGTACATTTATAAATGTGGATGTAGTTCATAGTATACATGATCAACAATTTTGTTTACCATATGAGGTATACAGATATGAATTCATGTCATGAACCGAAAATAAAAACATGTAAATATATATTCTATGAAATTAATTATATACTACTATAAATATGATATGTACCAATTGATTTGGGAAAATCATTAGTTCACTAATTTGGACCTATACCAATGGTTTGGCCAAAACAGCTGGTATATGTCACTTATATGGACCTATACCAACAGTTTTCCAAAAATCATTAGTATAGGGCACTAATTTCGAGCTATACCAACGGTTTTGGGCAAACCTTTGGAATAGTTTAATAATTTGGACATAATATAATGGTTTTGGGAAAACCGTTTGTATAGGTCCATTATAGAGACCATTTACGAATGGTTTGACCTCAAACCATTGATATAGGTCCCCCCTATACAAACTGTTTGTCTGAAACCATTGTTATAGGTCTGAAAATCAATGAATCTATACTAACGGTTCTCAAAATCTTTCGTATAGGTCAATATCAATAGTTCTGAGAACCATTAGTATATGTACAAGCATTTTTAGTGGAATATTATTATAGAGGACAATAAATAAATCAAAATTTATAATAATATTTATTATATATATATATATATGTATATGTATATATTTTTGAAATCATGTTCACAAAAGTATGTTAGGTTTCTAGTTAGGACATTCAATCACAAACCAGAGGTGCTGGGATCAAAACACACCAAATGATTCTTCTTTGAATTACATATAACAACTGTTTTATGGAACCCTTCATATAGATTTTTATATTACATATACAAATGGTTTTGAAAACCATTGGTATAGGTCTATTCCAACAGTTTTTGGAAAACTGTAGGTATAGACCTATACACACGTCTTACTAGCCAATAGTTTTCGAAACAGTTGGTGTAGGCTATACCAACTGTTTGGAAGAATATAAAAATGGTTCCAAATTGTCAGTATATGGTATTTTTCTAGTAGTGAATAATTTATTTATAATTTTCAGGATTAAATATAATAAAAACACGAATTACAGATTTTTCCCCTACGCTGGAGAACCCCGTTATGTTTATACCTACATACTTACAACAATTTCATTCTACAGAACTAATGTTCTCTATGATTTTTGGAGGGAATTTTTCATTCTATTATATTCAGTATTTTATGAAGCAATGGGTTTTTAATTGATAAGTGGGGTGGGGAGAGGGTAGAATTTTATATGTGTTTGAGAGGAACTAGACGATATTTATTGAAAATAATAATTTGTACTGTCATATATCATATTACAACTGTCTTTTGAATCGATAAAATAAAAATAATATTTGTTATAGGGTAAATTTTTTCAATATATTTGAAATTATTCTAGTTGGTATGTCATTTTATCTTTTACCTTTTTTAGTTTAACCCCTACTAACCCCACATTTACAAAAACCATGGAAATGTAGTTTTTGTGTTTTACTATTAATTTTTGTAAATAATTATGTCATGAATATTAGATAATAAAAAATATTGTGGTACATTACATATAATCAATTTTTAATATTTTTTGTCATTAATTAGAATAATTTATTTAAAAATTAAACCCACATTCAGGTTGAAAAAATGGTTTTCCTACAAAAAATATTTCAACATTTAAAAAGTTTGCATACACACACACAGATATATATATATATATTAAATATGAAATTGATTAAAATGTCATAAATTTATTTATTAATTCTATAGATAAATTTATTATTAATTAATATGATTTTAAAACATAATATATAAATTTATTGAATTAGATTAAAATACTAGTTTTGAATACAATTAAATAATATACACTATTCATTATGGAAATTAATATTTAAAAAAATCACAAAACTCAACAAAACAGAATTTCAAAATGATGATTTAAAAGATGAAGCCTAAATTATGAAAACTAAATTTATAAAATTTGGAAATATTAAATTTATATTATGTCATCATATATAGAATAAAGAAAATGAAATAAAAGTGTTCATTTTATAAAAAAAATACTTATTCATAATAATGACATTTATTTTTTACATAATCAATAGATAAACATTAAATATTTTCAATGTATTTTTAAAACATATAAATATTATAATGTAGTTCATAATATTAAATTTTTCTGAACTGAAGTGTAAGGTTATAACATTATTCTATGAAACATTTCATATTTACTATGGTATGCATATTACATAATTCAATAATGATATTAAATCAATTTTAAAAGAAGTAAAATAAAATTTCATGGGGTGTTATTTTTTAATTATGTATTTTTTTTTGTAAAAATATTTATTGAGACTGATTTTCATATTTAAAAATCTAAGGGATTCAGTTGATCATGAGAAAGACCATGGATATATTAGTTTTTTTTTGAAAAAACCCATGGATCTATCATATTCATCACTTGATGGACACCTATAACAGTCATCTTGAATTATATTATAACTACAGAGATATCATCCTTTATCACGTGAAAGACCTCTAGCTAGGAATTATAGATCCTGAGACAGACCAGAAGCATCAAATCCAAATCCCATTATTGACCCTTGACATGTAGGGTTTGTTAAGATCACAATTATTTTCATGTCATCTTGATCAAACACCAGACCCAATTACATGTAACCATGATCACATGATAGAAATGATGAAAAGTCATATTTTTTATGTGAAAATGATAAATACATTTCATAGAGATCATGTGATTGAAACCACTACATGTTATATTAATCATGATATATACCAATTGCAATTCATCATTGATAACATGTCGAACCAGATATATTATATCCATGATTAGTCAACAAAAATCAGACATATCTTTATAATAAAAGGAAGCCCTTTGGACATGACGTTCTTATATGGTAGGCACCATTAGACATAATATAATTACGATATAGTTATCTTTTGACAAGTTAATCTTTAATTATAGATCAATTATGAATAATTGATATGTACACTAATTCAAAGACAATAAAATTGGTCTCTATTAATTATATATATATAATTCAAGGTTACACTTCCTCATCGGTATAGTGAATGAAGAATTAATATAAGATATTGGAATCCACTATATTATAAGTATTTCTATATTCTAAATACTCTCATGAATATTTCATCCATCCTCTCTTATAAGTAGATGATAATATGGTTCATACATGACCATTCACATTTGTGTAAGCCCCCATCCTATCATCTACAGAAATCAAGTTTATATATATATTATTATCTTTATCACGCATCATCAGTTCGAATATGGTATCTCTTACTAAGATAAATGTGAAAAGGTATCAACCACTCATTAATTCCTGAATAATTTAATATATTTCAAAAACTATAAGGCAACAAACCTTTTGAGTATAAATTTAAATTTCACACGATTTATAATTCACGATACAATGTTTTGCTAAATAAATTATAAAACCTATTATATATAAGTTAAGTAGGAATATTTCATATAACCAAATCTACATTCCATATTCCCTACAAGAATAGTAATAAAATAATAGGGAAACCATAATGTCAAATCCTTATATAAATAATGTCAAATGAAATTTGTCATTTCATCCACCAACTCTTCTTTGTCCCACATAGAATGACCAATGTAGTATTAGAAACACATGGTGATTCTTCAGTCAACATGATTCCATGAAAAAAATTGTGACCTCCATTCAGAAGTAATTCTAACTATATATCATCTTCATTATTTGTGAAATACCTTATATTAAGATACCTAGGGATTCTTCATTGGCATATGTCTTGTTCAAACATATGTTGTCACATATTATTTGATACAAATTCTTCAAATGAAATACAAAGACTCATATTCTGTTTACAAAGGATATGTAGGACCTTCCTATGTCTCGTTCTTATGTACCCAATATTCAAACTCTATCACATACATTCACACCACATGATTTTAAATATCATTTCAGGGTTCCTATCAAATGAGATGAAATTATGTACAATAAACTATATTGATTTTTATTATATTTCTCAAAAAATAAATATGATACCTATTGAATGTTCATACACAAAATAAAGGAACCAACAACCTCTTTGCGCGACAATACACAATAATTACCAAAAAAGAATTATATAATCAAGATTATCACAAATATATAAAACGAAAATTAATATGTAGTAATGAACCAAGATATTCTCATAAAAATGAGGGAATAGTCATGTTATTTACTAGGGGTGTCCATATATGTAAATTTGAATGGGAATGATTCAAGAAAATATTTTAGTTCTATTCAAGGGTACAATAGTAGGAACAAAGTCCCCTCAAAGGGTTTTAATGAGACTGAACTCCTATGACTTTGACGAATGTTAGTTCACAACATCCCTTAGGTATTAAACAAAAATTACTACCTTCCTTTGAAAAGTAGGTCCATATATGATTATGTATCTGGAAATGTTTTGAAATTTCGATGATCTAATCTTCAAAAATGTTAATGATTACAAAACAACATTTTTCCCTCACAACCAACTTTTAGGGACTTATTTTGAATCCAAGTGAATCCACGATATATTATTTGATAAATAAACCCAATATGAATCATTAAACAGTTAAATGGTTTTATTGGATTGTTTTTTCGAATCTAAAGATGTATTATATACATTAAAATGATGGTCTATTTTATTATAGTTTACCAATTTTATGTAAATATTTTTCTAGGAGTTCAAGGGAAACTAGAAAAGGGTGGTACATAGTGGAACTAATAAACTATGTTTGGTTATTAATATTTCAGCATTTGTCTAGTCATATTCTATGATAAAACATTATAAAATATAAAATTATATAAAACATTGGGATTGTAAATTTCTAATAAAATTTAAATGATCAGTGTATTTGGAATTTGATGTTATGTCATCATTTCTTAAAGGATTGCTTATAGATATTGGAGACATGAAATTACTATAAGGGTTTCTAAGACAAAAATGATAATAACATATAACGGATTTAGTATTCAATTTATATATACAGGTAATGAGAGTGGTTAAATAATATTTATAGAGAAACAAATTGTTCCATGTGTTTATGAGTGGTTTGTGGGAGCTCGTTAATTTTCTACCAAATATTTGTTAATATCATACGGATGAAAGATTTATATTTATATAATTATTTTATCACTAAGGACTGAATTTATATATAAATTATGTACATTAGAAACCATGTAATTTGAAAAAATATCAGTAGGAATATGTATATGAGATTTTAAAACCATTCATATTATATATGTCCAAAAAGATTTCATAAATACATGGTTGAATAATTTATGTCATTATTTTCACATATGTGAAATGGAATAAAATATGTTCTAGTAAAAGGGATACTCAATTATCAATATGGGCATACTAGGAATTGTATTCTATTGATATGGTAGTGTCCTTGCACTTATTTAACTTAACATGATTGATGATGAAAACTCTAACTAAACTAAAATGATAATTGGGGACCACTCATACATTAGGATCCCCCTCATTGTGGCTTGTGCATGAGAAGGTCATTGGTTATGGTGAATTTTACAAGGATAAACAATGTACCTTGGGCCCCACACCAAGATAGTTAATTAGGGAGTTTCGTGACTAGTTCTCATTGGTAATATTGAACTTACTATCAATATATGGTATGTTTCATTAGTAATTTAATAACAATTTTCATTTATATTAATTTTTTATTCCATATAATTGTTTTCAATTTGATGTTTATTCCCTAAAAAATTGTCACTATAATATTTTTGGTTTGGGACTTAATTTTAATATGGTAGATTTCATGAAAAATGGATTATGTTTGGTGTTGGCCATTCACACATGAATGTTGTGTTTGTCTTTTAAAATTGGGTAAATATATTTTTGTAATTGTATTTAAAAATTTTGTTAATTTCATTTTTTTGGAAATGAAACACATGGACACTTTGGTGATTACCTACTGAGTTGTTTTCTCACACAGAACCTTTAGAACTCATTGTTGGTTGACAAGAGATGTTTTTCTGGTTTATTATTTTTTTCAGATTTCCAAGATTAGCTGCTTGTGGTGGAGTGGGGTTGGCCTTATGGTTGTAGGTGTCCATGAGGTCACAGGGATAGAGGTATATCTTTGTATAGTTTCATTTTTTTCTTAGTTTTATTTTTCTTGATTTATTTTTCAATATGGTTAGTATAAAAAAGTTATCTAGATAAAATATATTTTTCATTATGTTTATTTTTAGGATATTCTTACTTGCTGAATTTGATTTGATAAATTATTTTATCCTAGCTTGTTGGGTTGATATAATTCAAACTTCAATTATATTGAATGCATTAAATTAGTTGCAAGCCTATAAGGATCAAGAACACCCTTATGGCCATGTTGTGGACCGATTTGAGTGAGAGGTACATGGTCGACTCTGATTGGTTCATGACATGTATGATCTATATTCTTCTACCTTCCAATTTTAGTTTATCTCAATATATGTATAACTCTTTATGTGTAATCATGTTTCTAAATTTTCATGGTGTTGTACTAAATCATGATTTCGATCTACCTACTATGAATCTTAATATTCCATTAAATAAGAAGTTATGAACAACTCCTCGTTAGGTGGAAACATTATTTACAATAAAATATATTGTGTTTTCGTAGCTCATTCATTGTTCCACATAATTTCTATAGTCCCAAATCTCATTAAAATGTATTTTTTATAATTACAAATTATTATACATAACATGTGACAATCCTGAGGATTTATGTCATGTAAATAGAGGGTCCCAATTTTATTATATGACACACCTAGTGTGTTTAATCATGAATTTTCCAATTATAATTAAATAATTTATTAACAAAATTTATTATAAGAATTTTATATTTATCATTTATTTGAAATTTCTTATTAAATTAATGTTTAATTAAACCCAAGTCATCTATTATGTACTTGTCCCAACTTATGTGTGTAATTTCACATGTAGGTAATTTCCCAACTGGAAATTGAACATTCAGTGTGACCCTATGAGTGTCACCAATGTAATAACAATTTTTCGGTTCATTAAATGTATTTATTTATATGGAATGTATTATTTAGGATTGGATACCTTCCTATAATCTATCAAATGGTTTAAATGATATGGTTTATAAAATGTTGGAATTCCCATGATAGTTATAAATTTCTAGCCCAATTACTTATATTGAATTTTAATGAATTGATTATAATTAAATTTTCCAATTAAGATAATAGAGAGGTAATGCCTCATGAATTTTATTATAAAAATTATAACATATTTGATATAAAAACTAGAGTGATTTCAATTCTTTTTTCCATGATGATTCATGTTCCATTACATTGGGTTTAGAGGATGAGGTCTCAAACCAATGATATTGTTTTCATGGTGGGAAAGAAGAACCATGTCCCTGACATCAAGCATTAACATTATTAAACACTCACTATCTTATGTTTTTACCATTATGTTCCTCAATGTGTATGGGATATATGTAATACACCGAATTTCTTGAGATTATATGCTCATTCTGATTATTCTTGGATGTCTGAGATATGGCATTGTCCTGCCCGCACCTAGTATTCCTCATATATGGACATATACATATGTAAATTTTTAGTTGATATAGGTGGATAGATTATATTACTATAATATATATTTTTATATATATTATTTCAAAATATAATGTGATTGACCACAAATACAACACATCGTTTAGCCGAATAAGGACGAGATATTAGTGTCCTTTGTAAACTAGAGTGTGCTGATATTTATACATTCAGAATTTTCTGTCATTTTAAATTATACTTGAACACTTCTCCCTATGTCTAATACATGTATTACATATAAATTTTGTATATAAATCCCTAACTGTAGACTTCTGAAGCCAATACATTATTTTGTATCATGGTAATTATTACAAGGAACAGAATCTGGAAGGACCTATCAGTTTTACACTATTGGAAAACCATAATACATACATGATACCCATAATACAATGGTAAATAAGAAATAAAAATATAATACATAATAAAATTAAATAATCTGCATCCTTCTAATCATATTCAATGATTACATCATCATATTCAGGGAAAAGTAACATTGAATGTTTGAGATCAATTTCATAGTAAGGGTAAGTACAATGGAATCAATATTGAATCTCTCTATATGAAATGATAAATAAATGAATTATATTTTCAATTAATCAAATAGAAAAATAATAATAAATATAGACATGCAAAAAACTAAACTACATTCCATTTAATCAATGAGATGAAAATTAATAAAATCCATAGATATGTCAATCAAAAATATCATGGGAATATAATATTTCAATCTAATATAAAAGAAATTCCTAATTATTGGATGTATTTTCTCCAAGGTACATGGAAATAATACTATCAAGGCCATTAAAAATACAATTTATCTATTGGGTAAAAATCCTCTATTGCTGCTAGCCAACTATTCTAACTCATGAGAATATCAACTCATCGAGAAGGTATATAATGTATGGGTCCCACCATTCATTATATGTCCATATAATTCATAATATACAAAATATTTGTTGGGCTTATCAAATATCCAAACTAATTATATAATATGGATTTTTAAATAATAACATAGACGAGGATAAGTAACAATAGTTTTTGCCTCTGTCGACAAAATAAATGAATACATCATTATAATATTCTTCAAGAATAAATCATTTTATTTTGGAAAGTATTTTGATAATATATTTCATTGAAAATAACTTTTTAATAAAATTATATAAATAATCCATTGAAACATGAAAATGAGGATTCATATAATTTATGGTGGATAAATTAATCAATGTCGTTCAAGGTAATAAAATAATATTCCATTATTATCTTCAAAAGTGTTGACAATACCATGTTTGGAATGTGACAAAAAGACTCTATTCAAACAATGGGTTAATGGAAAAATTGTTAACAAAGAATTTACAAAATAATTTTTAAATTATAAAATTAATTTTAAAAATAATTTAATAAAATATTATTTTTTAGAAAAAAACAAGGTCTCTAAAATAATAGGGAAATGAATTCGGTATTCTTAAAACTATTTTTAAAATATTTTGAGTACACTAGATTAAAAAAAGTCGTAAAAATACATGAAAATGATAATTATTAACCAGATGAGAAGAAATGGATTAATATATAAATGATTATTTAATTCACAATACTTTAAATACCATTATAAGGTAATTATTATTATTTTTAATTAAAATAATATTTTAACATTGCAGAGTGTCCCATACCACTTTGATAACTTTTATATCATATAATCACAAAGGAATAAAATTAAATGATGGTTATAATATCAATATAGTATTTATATTAATGATATGTCATATAATTGGGAAGTATATACACCATATAAAAGTAACTAGGTGTATACCAACAATTATGTTACAATGTAATTTAAATTGAGACAAAAATACCTTTCCTTAAACATCCATTTGTTATGTGTTATTTATCCTCATATTTAGTTGCTTAAAAATATGTTTCTAACTTATAAAAAATCATAATATTTCTTTATAATACCATATAATAACTATTTTAATCCCTCATTTCCCAATTTATTAAAAGAAATTCATTAACATAACTATATCGGATGTTAATTACCTAATTCATCGAGTACGTATGAAATTGTTATTTTTATTTTTTATATATATCATTGTTTAATTATATGAAGAATATGAACATTTATTTTAATAAAAAAATATACCATGTACATATTTATCTGTAAAAATATATAATATTTCGATATAAGAAATGAAATGCATCGTTCAGGGAAAATGTTGTTTGTATATAGGCATGCTCGCTACATTCATTTATAAGACATGTAAAAAGGATGACGAGTAAATGATATATATTTATATGAAAATTATAGTATGTTATGTATTTAATATATGTTACATAGTATTTTTAATATTATCTTCAATACATTACAAATATAGCATGAATGAATCACATCGCTTTGAGTGGGTTGTATTTTGTGCATCCACAAACGATTTAATAAATTTTTAAAATGGATTGAATGGAGTAATATATTATAATATAATTAAAGATTCATATTGATAAAATAAATTTTTAATATATATCATTTATTATAAGATTTCCTATCATATGGCCACTGTTAGAGGTGGTGATGGTAAATTGAACAATCGTCATTTAGCGAGTTGGTAGACAACTTACACATAAACATAATGTTTGTTACACATTATATTTAGGTGTGTATAATTATGGATCAAAATATAATCCTAAAAATAACCTAGTATATTTATGATAAATGAGATTTTATATTTATATGTAATTATAATATTTGATGTAGTTGATAATGTAAATAAAAGAGAGGATTTGGAGGGAATGTGTTACCTCTTAATTGGGTAACCTAATTTAGTTTGCAAAAATAGGATTTATTGATTGAATGATTTCCAATGGGATGGTTCAAGAATGAATAGAAGAGTATTTTGAGTCCATTCTAACAGATTTAGGTCATACTAATGTTGCTAGAGAGGTGTGAGGATGTGGGAGTAGAGGATGCCTTCTGTAATTGAGTAGGAGTGGAATCTATTATAATATTTTATAAGAAAGGAACCCCATCAAAAACATTTAATTAAAATTGGATAAATAATATTAGAATGGAAATAAAAGGGTATATATGATCAGAATATCCACATTCAATTCATTCTGGACAATATTCAAGGTCTTTTTATTCTTTATGGTTATGGGTTAGTCTCTTATTAAGCTTAATTTAACCATAATCATTATAATTATTTTTTATTACTGTCACTAATTTTTTTGGGTCAAAAAATAGGTTTACCATATTATAAGTTGTAAATAATGAATATTCTTAATATGTAATCAATTTTAAAATTTTTAATCATAGAGTTGGTTGAAATTAAATTTAAATTAATCATGCAGACATGACAAAAATGTGTTTTTAGATTATAAATCATCCTCAAATTTGCTATGTTTTTATTATTATTATAAAAATGAAGTTGATTCAAATTACATAAATTTTATAAATAGATATAAATATTACTAAATTAAAAATAATTAAAAAATTAAATATAAAATTTAATCAAATAAATAAATTATATTAAAATGTTGTTTTAAACTAAATTTTACTCTTTTCAACTATTCCTTTAAAAATTTAATTCCACTAAAAAAGAAAAATAAAATTTCTAAGATAATTGTAATGTTTATATTCCAAATATTAATTTAATTATGTCAAATCATATTGATAATAGGGTTAATGTTTCAATTTAAAATGGGTTCCTCATCAAATGATGGAAGAAATACAAGGATAAATGTATAGTATTTTTTTGTTTTATTGGTTCGGTTTATTCTTATTCCTATAGAAACTAATGGATGAATATAAAAAATATATGAATGATTATATATAACATATATATATCGTTTTTATAACTCATTAATTGTACTTAATTGAATTTATAATAATGAATCACCTTTGTGAGTATATAAATAATAATATTTTCTTTCTATTCAAATGGTCTATAATTTTTTATATAAATAATTGGTAACTCGTGAATTAATTTTGTATTTATATAAAACATATATTTTCTTATTATATTTTATTTTATTCATAATTTCTAACTTATTTCTTATTATATACTATATAAATATTTTAATAATATATTACTATTTGATAATACCTGGTCTTGTGTACAATGCAAGCCATCGAAGAAGATCACTCCTAGGTGAAAAACATAATTACTCAGTGTTGAATGAATTAAAAAATACAAAATATAAAAAATATTTTTATAATTGTAAATATATTTTAATGTACCAAGGTATCATATATTCTACTTCATTTGGTGTCGTGTGTTATGCACACAATCAAATATAATATTCTTTCTTTAGAATTTAGGGGTGTTACATTCTTCCCCCATTAAATAAAATATTTCATTGTAATTTAAATGTCATAATGGGGATAAAGAGATTAAAAAATAATATATTTTTGAATATCCCAAATCATGAATATGTATTATATCACATATTCTGAATAAAAGGAAAATGAATGTATAATGTTCATGTATCTAGGTTCTTTAACAGAATAATATAGTTGAGATATGGAATCATGGTTACAAAAGGTAAATATAACTATCATGTTCTAATTGATAGTGATATAAAACATGGTTCATATAATATTAACAATCACAAGTCCAAAAATAATGGATGATCTAAGAGGCCTTTTGATTCATCAGATATTGGTGTAAGAGAATAAAATTATTACATTCAAGACCATTTTTATTATCACAGAGGCGTTCTTTTAATCTATATGAATATAAGTAAATATAATTCCTTGGAACATTTCTATGGGAAAATTCTTTTCCTCAGGTCATACCATTAACTATTTCCAATTCATCTCATTATGAATGATGCGTTATATGACAAAGCAATAAATTAAGCTATAAATATCTCATCTAATGATTCCTCCAGATTAGGTGTGGACCTATAATATTTATTTGTGACACTTTACTTATTGAACATAGTGTTGTTATGATGTAGGATGGCTGAGCTATAATGTAAATGTCTCATCAGTTAATGTATAATGAGTGGAATTACTTAATGAATGACTTCGATCAGGATTTTTTATCTGACTCTCTATGAAGTTGGAGAAAATATTTACATGGATTGTGTTTTATCTTATAAAAGGATCCCAAAATACTCAAGTACATATATATATATATATATATATATTGGGATAAAAATAACATATAGTGCATCTAGGTTATGTACCTACAGTCTTTTAATTTCCATTACCTGTTAACATAAATGATGTATCTGTCACTTAATGAAGAAACAAATAGACAAATGATGTTCTTGAGGGAAGTGGATAGAGGAACCACATGTATCTTTTTCCATATACGCATGTTATGAATTAAGAGGGATGTTTCCATACTATCCACTCAGCTTGAGTAGTGACCAATAATCTTCTGGAACATGAATGACTTATCACTATCTGATCATGAATGCCTTTTATGGTATAAAGTATATTAAATAGTTATAAAACGTATTTTACACCATATATATAGAAGATAATCTAATATTAAATGGGTGTTTTGGGTCCCTGAATACATCAAAGTGGAGATGATGTTGTAATTTCATGCCTCATCTCAGATAGTACCTCCCAGTGACTCCACGCTGCATCATGGCATATGTTGAAAGTGTTAGGGACTAGATATTAAACAATCATTTTTCAACATTATAACTATTTGATCAACATTTCATATTTTTATGGAGGAACATATTCATCATTAGGGGTTTTATAACTATTTTATATTCCCTAATGGAAATTGGAAGATAATTCTTTGGATTTTTTGACTAGTCGACCGAGATCAACTCATGGAAATTATACTATGTGGGTCATCATTTATTGTTTTGAAAAGTATTCCCAACTTATATGTATTCCTGATAACTTCTCGGTAGATGATATAGGTAGGTTATATATTATGGAGGTCATATATCTTCATGTACCACCTCATTCTTTCGTTTCTCATAGATATCATTGTTTTACCTGATAGTTTTATGAGGGTTTTCAGAAGGTGTTTGGTACAAATGGGATTCTGAGCATGCCCTATTACCCTTTTACATATGGATATAAATAATTTATAATTCATTTTTAAGTGGGTTTTATCCATGCATGTGTCCCTATCATTTGAGGTTATAGGGAGAAACAAAGTCCCCTTGTTGATTTTTCATATAATAATAGTTTGTAGAATACAATATAAATTGATCCATATAAATCATTATATGGGTGGACATTCTATTCACATATGTGATGGCCAATATAATGGAAGATAGTTTTTCATGGAACACATCTCGTTCGAGAGGCTATATTGTATGTGCAGTTGATTAGAAATTTTATGATGGTAGTTTATCATAGAAAATAGTCGTATATTAACCGAAATTGGTGACTTCGTGAGCTAATATATAGATGTCATTTTTTCATCTGAGTGTCTCTTATGATGGGACATAGTTGTATTTGGAGGTATGGTAAGCAATCACCTAGGATGGTTGGACACTACATGACTTTGAAATTGATCAGACAAGAGGCATAAAAGATAACACTTCCTCAAAGATACACATCTATGAATGATATATTTAACAAATCTCAACATAACTGATATCATCCAAACTCATCCCTTATCATTCATCATGAGGATGTTTAATTAAATCTAGAGGCATATTTTGAAGAGTATGCAGTTTATATTGGTGACCAGAGCATGATGATTATCTAAGGCTGGTCGGTTCCCTAATTCAAGTGCTAAGGTATCATGGTCACCTAGAGGATGAGACTTTGAAATGGTAAACTAATATATGATATTAGTGGATGGAACTCATATGTAAATGATTCATCTTATCTCTTTGATTTAAAAAACCAGTATGATATTCAATAAATAGGGTAGTTTCAAACAACACACCTTTTCATGAATATATATCTCATTTGAATTTTGTTTAAATTTCATTAAATATACCTTATGATGTTACCATGGTATTCAATGAGTTGTGATGGTGGTTTGGGCATGTTTGTAGCTCGGAACCCCAATGATATGGAAACTAATCTTGGTTTCATGATCAGTAAAAAAAATGCCACCCATCCAACTCAGTACCTACTAACCATGCATGGAGAAATAGAGGAGTAGAATGATCCCCATGATTTGTATGAAACCATGAGACTCTAACAACATTACGTTGAGATATCTAAATTTTTTTGATATAGTTTTAATGAATTGTTTTTTCATGGTTAGAAGAACCATCAACATGAACTATGTGGGGTCTCTTTTTGGTTTGTGTCTAGTGCATGGGTTGTACATGGATTTCCAAAATCATGTGGTTAAACTATACACCCCTTAATTTGAGGGTGAAAAGAAAATTTTTCCACAATAACTCTATTTAAATCATTCTGAAATTTCTCTTCACTTTTCTAGTGTCGTCCTTTGTTTCCTTTTCCAATGGATTCTCATCTCCTCCCCTATATGAACTATAATGTCTCCAACATCTTAATTATGAATCAAGAATCATTTTAATCATAAAATACAACTTTATATGATCCAACATTCTCTCTGTTCACAATAATATTTGTCATAAGATCCATTGTTGTATTTATATGATGGCTATTTTTTCCCATTTACACGGCATTGGATGACATAATAGATTTATCTCAGCCTACTATTATTATGAGGTCACCAATTGATGAGGAGTCACCATTGACCCAAATGTAGGTGGATTTATAATTTTCTCCTAAAGTCATAAAAACTTTTATAGATTTTTCATTGTATTACACATCGGTCTTTTTCACACAACAACATAAAATAAATTTCAAAATTCTAAATTATTTAGGAACCATGTGAATCTCTAATGATTAGAATTATGTATATATAAGATGAAATAATCGTTCATTGATATCTATTTTGGTTTTGAAGATAAAATTTCCATATTATAATTAATTGAGAAAATATATGGAATGATTTGTCTGCTATTTTCGTAGATTGTTATTTTAATTTACCATTTTATATTAATCATTCATTGAAAGTGTGATACCCATTATGTTCTTCTTCTATCTTTTGAGTGGAATTACCCATTGAGATATTGTCCCAATTTGGAATGACACCATCTATATTCCCCTATGATACTTATTAGTGTAATAAAAAAATTAATTGAAAGTATACAATTAAATTATATGTCTTATTAATGATTGGTCACCTTCTACGAATCATGTAAAAGAATTTTTGGAAATGGGTTTTAAAATGGTGGAATGGACACATCAGTTGTGGATTTATTTCTCAAATTCTTATTTTGAACTGTAATGGATTTTTTGTATCTTCATGATCATTTAGATACATTAGAGGCAATGCCTCATATATTTAAATATTATTATTATTAATTCTTTGATATTTGTTGTGGAGTGTTGTTAATGGTTATTTTTTGAATGAAATTCATGCCCCCTTAGATTCGGTGGTCTACATGTGGTCTTATTATACTAATATAGTTTGGATAGTGGCTATGATACACCTTTCCCATGCATCGAGTATTGACATTATGGAACACTTGACATGCTATGTGTCAAGACAATATTATTATTCTCTATATGATATGTAGTGAAGAAGCCCAATTTCCAGAGCTTATATTCTCACATATACTAGAAACATGTGTCTTAGTTACACCCTTGTCCATGCATCCCCTAATATTCTAGGGCTATTCCCACTTATGTCAGTACGTACATGGACCATATAGTGTAACTAAATATATATCTATATTACATATGTATATAATATCTTTACATATATTGTTTAGTCAAACACTAATTATAACATTTAGCTGAGTCTAATAGAGCCTCCATGTCTTCCTTAGGATCCAGAGTGACCAAGTAATTATTAATTTAGTACTGTTTATCTTTTGAATTTTTTTATTCACACTATTAATATATTGGAATTTCTTGGATAACATATATACATTGTTGGTGTTGTATTTCTAGAATAATATCTCACACCCTACCTGGGGTACCTTTGGTACTTGAGTAGATTTTGTATATAAAAGTATGGATATGGGAACATTCCAAACTATAGGTTCTTCATATTAATTACTCATAGATTGAGTGTTATAGTAGAGTACTGGTAAAATGAACGAGATTCTAGTGTACCATCATATTCATTATTTTTTGTCTTTTTTTAGTTCATTCATACCTTTTTTGTATATATCAATCCCATGTTCCCATTTTTTACATCATAATTCCTTGTATCCTTCTTTATGACACTCCCTCGAAGCAGTTTTATTTTAGTACTCAGTTAGTGATTCATATACCACTTTACTACTCTGATTGTTTATAAATTCATATGTTGTTTAGTGTGTATGGTAATATATGATGTGCCCCTCAGATTAAAGGGCATAGTCTCTACATCACACAACCATTATAACATCTCTGCAGGTTGAAAGCCTCCATTATTTGGATAGGTAGGCTTGAGACAAGGTCCCCCACCTAATTAGAGACTTAATTAAGATGGTGTTCGATCAAGATGTTACAAAAAATTTATTAATTGAATTTTGAAAAAAATCTACAAAATGTATATGTTTTTATTACCCGAAATGCAATGATTGATTTCATAAAATATTTATATTATGTATTATTTGCCTAAAATTTCCACATTTATAGATTGTTGTAAAAAATTCACTCTCTAGTAATTTTATCATGAGGAAATAAAATTTTATATAATTTTTTAAATTAAATTATTGAATTTAGAAATTAAACTACATAATAAATAATTGTAATGAATGAAACTCAATTTAGTTTGAAATACACAATTTTTATATTTACTAGAAATTACCTATTATTCATATAATTGTTTGTATCAATTGAATATATATCATTAATATTAATAAGTAATTAAGTAGATCAATTATCAATTTTACATGTGTTTTTAAATTCTTCCCCTTTTTTGAAATTGTATCCTAAAAATTATTATACAATTTTTAAATATATGTTGATATTTTAACATCATATAATTAAATGATTCCTTTGATTGTTCATGATTCATTATATTTCATTGGTAAATTATTAACCTAGTATATCATTTTATTAAATAACTCATTCTATAGTTGTTCCTGAATCTAAATAATAAATTCTTTACAAGAATCGCTATCATCTAACACAACCAATTCAAGAATGAAATTATAATATATATTTGGATCATATGTCTTTATTAATGAATCATGTAACACATGATGTTCCAGATATAATTATAGATTAAAATGAACAAATTATGAAACCAACATATATTTCAAAAAAAATTTATATGTTCTAATAAACAATGAACTTCTACATCACATCTTACCAAAATTAAAAACACATTTTTATGTATTAAAATAAGAAAAACCAGTTTCAATGACCTGAAATGAATTCTATTTCATCCATTTATCTACAAAAAATTTCTTTTATTTGTTATAAACTCATTTATTGTTCATTAAACATCACTTTAAATAGCATATATACTACCAATTCCTATACCAAAAACCATATTTCGTTATCAATATCCCAATAAACAATATTCCAAAACATCTTTGATTCTTAATTACTCAAAAAGATCAATCTATATAAGGGATACAAAAATATTATAATAAAATTCAACTAGTAAATTTTTTTATTTATTTCCATTATAATATAATGAATAGATCAATTTGAATCCATGATTGTAGGAATGTTTTTACAACAACGATCTATTAGCTTGAAGATTTTATGGTACACTGATATTTAATTGAACATACATTAACTTCTTATGGTTTTTAAAAAATGGGTAAATATGGGATCATGATTAGATACACTAAAATTTGGGACTCTAGGAAATATAATAATTTCTTAGAAATAAATTATTGATAGATGATCCTATGACATATTTTATTTAATCAGTTGAAAATGTTTATAATTTTTCAAATGATCAAAAATAATTCATAGTACATAATTAAATCGATATGTTTTTTCTATTCGAGCCTTAAATTATTTGGATAAATTTTCCCATTTCAAATACATCATTAAGAAATGATGAAATATTCACATTGAAAATTTTCATTCCATATAATTCTATTTATAATAAAGTATTTTAATATTAATGTCATTAACATAAATTTTCATTCTTTTTAACATTGAATATACCAAAAGGTCTCTATTCATATTACTACAATCCTAATAATTATATAATTGAATTATATGAGTTTTACTGAAACAATCATTACCAATATGACAATTTTTGGACAAACATAATATTTTTCATGAATCATAAATCATGTTTTTTGTTAATATTTAAAATAAAAATAATAAATTTCAAAAAACAATTAATGATTTCTTTTAAATAGATTCCCAAATTCTAAGCATTAAGAATATAATATAACAATGGAAACATCATTGCTACATTAAACCAAATAGTGGATATTATTGAATGAAAAATCCATACCCCTAAATTAATTAAATCTATAAACAATGATCTATGTTACATTGGTAGTAGAGTTAATAAAATAATGTCTTTCTAGAAAAAACCTCAATAACTATTCTAATTATCTCTGATGGTGACAAATTATGTAGTCCTAATATTTAAATTTGTTCTTTCAATATTGTATTTTTAGTGCATAATTATTTTTGGGTGAATATATTCTATAATATTTATGACCATTATTTATTTATCATTTTACTCCTAATTAATGATGTATAGATATGTTTACATCAAACACCGTCGATTCATCTACAGTTGAGGTGTTTGATAATTAATATAATGGTGTTTTAATATTTTTGAATAATATTAAATTTTCTAATCATTCCCTATTTAAATGAAATATATATCTTATAAATAAAAATAACTATAGATAACACGATATATTTTCTAGATTAAAGCACCAAAACTAGAGGATTCAGTAATAATAATTTTATTTCATGGATTAAATCATTTAATTATTTTTGGAAGTTGAATTAAACTATTTATTTAGTTATCCATGTTACTTGTAATTATAAATAAATAATGTTTTCAAAAAGAAATCTGTTGTAACATAATAATGCTAGAAAACTACAGTTCTCTATCACATTTATTGGACATGTCCATTCTTCAACCTAGTTATTTTATGTTTTACCAGTAATTATAATATAATCATTCACAATATTTACATTGAAATAAATATGTCAAGTAAAATTCAACATTTTTAATATTTCTATACAACAACTTATTGATTACACTCTATAGAACAACCCTTAAATTGTTCACATTATAATCTTTTATTTAAATATATTAATACATTATTTAAAAATTAAACCACAAATATTTCAATAATGTGATGTAAAATAATAATAATATGTTATATAATTACAGGTGGTTCATTTAATATCCCGTAGAAAATATCCAAAAACATGTAATGGTCATACATAGTCAATAATGGTTCCTTTGGAATTTCATACTCCATAATGTTCATTTGGTGATATAGACACAAGATATTAGCCTTTGAAAAATACTGATCTCTTTATTGGTGAAAAATAATATCATATATATGAGTCAATGAATTGTTATTCTTAAATAGGATGGTGTTAAATTATCTATATCAATTCAAAGACTCATGGAACTATTATTGTTCTTAACAAACAAACTAAAATCATCACATTATGAAGTGATATGATTAATTATTCATCAATCAAGAAACACTGGTAAAAAATTAAATTATAATTGTTTTATTTCATCCAATTTATATGGATATTTAAAAAATTAAATATAATTAGGTATTGATTAAACTAAAAATTCATTCTCATAATAATGAATAATACATAGAAATTCTTCAAGAAAGACATCAATGTATTCATTTACCTCATAAACATCCCCATTCTTAATGGTTTCCATATTCATTATGTTATGTTATATTTGAATTTAATTTCCAAACATAATGTATATGAAACAACCTTTTTATATTAGCATTGATATTAATTCATTGATTTATATAAATAGTGTCTAATTATGAAATAAACTTATTTATATGTAAAATATATCTTAGAAGGATAAAAAATTTAATATATACTGAAACTACATTAAATTCATTATGATTACATGTTTTTCATGTTATGTCATTCCATATACAATATAATAAAATTCATTTAATTTATTTTTTACTAAATACTAAACCCAATTAAATTTAAAATATGTTATCGATAAATTTCCTTTGTTCAAATTTTCAATTAAATTGAAAATTTATATAAAATGAATGAATATGTAGTTTATGAATAAAAAATGAAATTGGTATAATCTGAATAAAAAATAATTATACTAGGAACTTAATCACAAGGATGTTTAAAATATATTGAAGTAGTTATAAATGATTTATCCAAACCTTTCTTATTCAAATATTGATGACTTCCTTCATTTTTTCATCTCTTCATATAAGTACTAACAAAATGACCTATTCCATTTATATTATAACAAATCTCAAACTCATATTCATTATGCTTTTTATTATTACATTGAAATATTATATTTTAGTGGGATCCACATGTCCAAATAGAAAACAATAGAAATACATACACAATTTTATATTACATTTTCCAGTTTTAATTTTTAAAAAATTTTCATAACATGAAAACATTATTTTATTACATCCACAATTCATTAAATTATGATTCCCCATTTCTCATCATATAGACATATTTTTCTACATGATTACTTGGAATCATTTTTAAAAATCTAACAAAATTTTAACCTTCTAGGCACACTGAAAATGTTTAACATATGTTTTATATTAACATTAATCTAATACCTATTCATAAATTATATTTTGATCATGAGTAAAAAAAATTATTTTTACTATCAGGATATCTGATAAAATTCCATGCATACCATTCCAATATGGTAAAGATTTCAATATTTTTGGACACCTTGCCTTTTATCCATCAACTTCAATTACATGATTTTTTCCCAATATAAATCAAAATACCATAGAAAAATATTTTCATATAATGTATTCATTAATTCGTCCCATTCCAAAGATTAACTCACTTATGTTTATTTGGTATTCATTACCTATTTCTTCAACTTATCAAAATAACCATTAAAATGATAAATATTTATTATTAAATTTTAATACTGCTATTTCATACTTTAATCAAATATAATTTATAATAGTTTAATAAACCACAATATACATATACGATAGAAGATCCACTGAATGATGACGAGTTCTATTTCATTAAATTATTTTCTATAAAATTTTTCTTTTGTGGTTAATATAGATTATCTCTAACATGGATTCCACCATCATTATTAACCTTCATTAACTAAACAATCAAAATAAAAAATTGTTCACATCCAATTCAATATTTTTATTTTTATAATATGGATGGATATTGTCAACATTTTTGCTACAAATATTTTCTTTCCTATTTTTTTTGCGGAAAACCAGTGTGAATAGAATTAAATTATTAAAATTAATATATTAATATTAAAAATATATTCAATGGTACCCATAATTTAGAGTACAATAAATTAAAATATTTAATTTATCTTAACAACTATAATTATCAAAAATATTTACGAATTAAAAATTTAAGATCTTTATTCTTATATGACCATTTCTTTCATATTTGAACATTATTTTCTTTAATTACGTTCATCAACACCTTTATGTTTTAGAGTTTTATTTATTTTGGAAAATCACATACACAACAAGAATAAAATTTCAAAAAATAACTATTTTCAAACAGAATATATTCATTATGAAGATATTCTTTCACCATTAAATTTAAAGGCAAGATATTGAAATAAATTTTATTAATGTTTATATTGGACATTAATCCATATGAAAAATAACATTAAATGATTTATGATAAAATAAATCTCATAATTGTTATACTACTAATAAAATATATTTGATAGTTTATTTGAATATATTTTGATCATTTAAGAGAGTTTTTAATTAACATAATAAATCATACAGAAAAATAAATTTTACTAAGATATGAAATCAATTTGACTAGGAAATCTTTCCCATCAAATAATCTAAATGAAAACATATAGCAAAAAAATCACAAGCATTTATTATAAAACAAAAAATTCCATAAAAAACATTTCTAAAAGATATACCTTTTTACCTTTATGGGATTAATAGTTATGTTAAATAAATGTTCATTTTTTAATGATTGAAATTAATATATTTAAATGAAATCTCATTTAAAAGTATATAAAATTCCTATTTATGCCCTATGACAAAATCCTATTAGAACCTGTGAAACTATACTAATATGAACAATAAAAATTTCATTACCTACATAGTTTATTACAAAACAAATCCTCCAAGAAAAAAAGTTACCCAATTTTTGGGGAGCTATATCTGGATCAAAAATCATCATCAACAAAATATTCAAGGATAAGAGCATGCATTAATCACATAAATGGTTTCACATAAATAATGAAACTTCTAAAAGTCTAGGATGTTGAATCATCTCCTACAGTTAACTCCCCATTTTCAATACCTAAAAACATAGAAAGAAGGATGAAGAGTGGTTTTTTGAAATGGAATATATTAATGGAATTAAAATATAAAATAGTATTGGTAGTATACTGAATATATATTTATATCTGTAACATTTAAGAAAAATATATTATAAATTTTAAAGAAAGAAAAACATTTTGAATAAAAGTCATAGAAAGATTACATTCAAATATATTTGTTAAATACTCATGGAAAATTTAAATTGAACCATTGATTCATTTATTAATGATTACCACATTATTATAATAACATAAAATATTGTAAAATATTATAGAGAAATATTCATATCATTTTAAAACATTGTATTATAGTATCATATCCTTTACCTTGAGTGTGACATGCAATGTATGTTCATTATCATCCAAATAAGTAATTCTATATACATTATTAACATGATTAACAATGTAATTAACTTTCATAATCATTTTATTCTTATAATTAGTTTAATAATTACAATGAAATTCTTAAAATATAATTGATCACAGTTGGTTCATATCTTCTGTAGTTATTTTTTTCGTAATTCTCGAATGATTTTAATTGGATCATTATTGTAGAATAGATTATTATTATATTATTTTTAGAATCATAATAGTGTTTTGATATTCATTTTCATATATTTATTTTACATTTATTACAAAATTTTTTATTTGTTTTTTAGAAAATTAGTTTAATTTTGTTCTATAGAAAATAGTACAAACATTTTCTTATGTAATGTTTCCATTATTAGATAAACACGAGGGAAAGAAGTTCCCTTTTATTTTATCAATTTCAAATGACAATGATGTCATAAATAACATTTTAATTCTTAAAATCCTCATATATTTTCCATCATTAAGAGGATGTGATGAAAAACTAAACAAATTGTTTTCTGAGGTGCGAGTTTAAATGTACAATAAAAGAAATTTTCCATTTTCCATTTTATAGATTTGTAGATGAAAAACACTTTTCAAATTATCCTAAAAAATTTATAATATATATAATATAAATATTTCATAATATAAAAATTATTATGAGTGGATTGAACAATGTTAAATATTTAATATAATTAAATCATATGGTTTTTACCTATACCCACTAATCAGTAGACCTCCTTAGATATATGCGTAATGAATTAATATAATGGTATAATTATTTAAATGGGACCACTTTAATGATACAGTTGATAATAGTATATTATTTTGGTAGGTAATGTATGATAGAAGATTATATTTAACTATTAACACAGGAGGTTGTGTGGTATCATTTAATAAGTTAGGGAGATGATACAATTAGATTTTTTAAATGCTTAAAATATTTTTAATGTATCACTGAAGAATACTTTTTTGTAAATTATTAATCATTGAATAAGATATGATATAGTATCAAAATTTAAATAGATATATTATATTTTGAACTTTTATGTATTTTATTCTTTATTAATATTCTTTTAAATGTTTTTACATGTTTGATCACTTTCTATAATTAATTTTTTTTCGGAAGATACATTACTTAATGAAAAAAATTTAAGGTGAACACATAACCAAAAATGGAAATTATGAATAATAATGTAGAATTAAATTTACGAAATTAAATTTCCATTAGATAATAATATTAATTTAAAAACAAATTCACAAATCTAGATGAAAAACTATTTCACAAAAAATTGCCTTTATAATTAGAAGAATTTTTATATAACAATTTAATGTATAATGTTATTACAAATAAAAATAATTTATATATTTTATACCGAATGAAAATAATGTAATTTCAAAAAGAAATAAAAAATGAAATATGAATTTCTTAATACGTTAAAAAAATGGAATGTTTTCTTAAAAAAAATATATATATAATTCTATGGTTTAAAAAATAATTTTTTAGAATATACTAAACAATTATAGTAATACGATTTTAAATTTATGGTATAAATAATTATATGATAACATTTTATAATTGAAATTATAAAATTTGAAAGTAATACATTTGAAGAAACCCATATAATACAGGACAAACAGGGTAGTTAAAATAAAATATATTTTTTTGACTAATAAATTACCTATTATTATTATAGTTACTATAGATCAATGTAATATAATTCATGATTATTATTAATGAATTAAAAGTACTTTTTTCTCTACATTTTGATCCCTATATAAATATTATCTCTCATATTGGACTATTGTTGTTGGCCAACAAGGAACTAAGGTAATTTCACACACACCATGCCCATAGTCACCCAAAACAATTTGTTAATCAGTTCATGAGAATCCATCACTATGCTATTAATTTGTGGTGAAGCATCACCACCACGATGAATCCACCATTTGTAGTAATCCAATCTACACTATACCATCAAAACATTGTTATCTCCTTATGTGATACTCTATACTGGACTATAACAAACATGACTAACTCCCCCTATATCCCTTAGGTAACAATATCTTTAGCTATTGATATATGTCTAGAATTGGGTATCATTAACAATATATATGATTTTTGGATGTATCATTTATTTATATTGAAATGTTTTCAAAATGCATTAATTATAATGAAAAAATATACCAATGTTTTTAGAAATAAAAGATATGAGTTCATTAAAAATATAAAAAAGAAAGAAAGGAAAAAAATCAGAGTAAAATATTTTTGATTATATTGATCCTATGTGATTGGAAATGATAATGCATTAAGAAAGAATTTAACAATAAAAACAATAGAGTAATATTGATTTAAAAACATGATGGAAAATAGAAACAATTCCTGATGGCCAGCTAAATCATGGGGGACTGAATAAAAATATATGTATTAATTAACTCAATCAAATTCATGACAAACTCATACATAAAACCAAACCCAATGATAATATATAATTCCAAAGGAAAAAACTAAAATAATAAAATATATAAGTCTCCATAATGAAACCTGGTTACAAATTTTTTTTCTTATCCTATAAACTCTAATCCTCATAAAGGGATCATTCTTCTTCTATTCAGCATTTTATTATCTCAATTGAATCACTATCTAAATAGCCGTCATGTTTTAGTATATCAATACACTGATAGTTCTGGAATAAATATACCTCAAGAAACATCAATTCATCATATCATTAAACAGATTATGAAAACCATATGTTCATACTCTCTTTCTAAAATAAAATCTAATGGTTATTTTCTATCTATCTTTAAAATTTAAAAATTCAATGTTGAGGATCAATCATGTAGCCTACTAAAGTGACATTCATGAAATGAATGACTATGAGATAAGTAACATATGTCTTGAAAAAGGAAAAATTTTATATTTATATTGAAACTCGTTACAAGGATCATAGTTGAATGTAGAAACATAGGATAATATATATATGTGATTAATATATGCAAAGAATATATGAGACTAATATTATGTTTTTTGAAAATATATTGTGTTTGGAATTTGATAAATATAGATCAAACACCATAACGAACACCCTTATAACCCATAATGATGGAATCATATTTAATTAGATCATAAAAGGTCGAATGTATTATTTTGGAAATCGAAATATAAAATACTCAATTCAAATAAAACCATGTAATGAGTAGGAATGAAATAAAGAAACAATAATTTAAAATAAAAATCCTCATAAAAATCATATGAATTGAAATTTTAATTAAATAGTGTGGTTAAATATCAAAATTCACAAACATTACATAATAATGTTTACATACTTATTTTTTTTTTGAAAACATATTTTACTACACTGAGAAAATATTCAGTAATCTTGAAAAATGATTAAACAACCCTAATAACACTGATTTAATCAAACTATCAGAATAATTACAGAAAATTTGTATCTTTGGTACCTACAATATAGAATATTTAATAATATCTCCAACCATGTGCATTAAAATTTCTATTTCATTTCTTCTACAATAGAAGTTGTATTTCCTGGAAAAATGATTGATATAAAGAAATTCATAAAGAACAAAAAAACTACGATAAGAAAATAAATAATTATTTATTAAAATGATAAACTATACAGATTTATAAATTGATTCATCTAATGTTATGAATTATAACTCAGTGGTGGAGAATGATACGTCAAATTCAATATTAATTTTTAGTTGAATAGTTCCACCATGAGATAAGAAAATGATGAAATGTATTTTATCTTATAAATGTTTTTAAAACAGTCTACAGTAACAAACCCAACAAAGTAATTATAATTTCCTATCAAATTCATATGTCCACATACATAGAAATATAACTAATGATCAATCTAATATTATTAATCATTGTATTCCCAATATTTATTATATTCATTAATAATGTAAAAATATGAGTGGAAACATCAATTCTTGAACATACCTTGCTAAACACAATACTTCAAAAATTTCAAGAATACCGTATTTTATTCTTAAATTATACAATGTCTTAAAATATAGAGTATTGCCTATGTGAAAACATGAAATGATATAGAATACTAAGTAGTTTTATATTAATAAATATGTAAAATTTATAATATCAATTAACATAAATTTTATATTATAAATTCCAGGATTTTCCATTTCTACGAGTGATGATTTCAATAATGATTAATGATATTTCATTTCCAAATTAATCCATTTAAAAATAGAATAATGATATTTTTAAAAAATATTAATAGGATTATTTTTTTATATATCGAAGTCATTTCAAAATGTAATAGTATGAGATAAAAAGATTCATCCTTAGTTTGGATGAAATAAAAACACTCATGAAATATAATTAAATTAAAAAAAATTAAAATAATAAATAATCATATACCATATTCTCAATGATTCCTTAATCTAATACAATCAACTATATAAAAAAAATTTATGGTTTGAGAGCACATTTATAACACATTGATGACTCATATATATTATTTCATTAATATTACTTTTAACTTATGTCAACATATACATTTAATTTTTTAATATATATATAATTTATGGATATAAATGTATGAAAAAATATATATGTAATATTGAAATCATGGGAAAATGTAACTGTAACAAATCCCCTCAGGTTGAAACCATCCCTCTAAATTACGATGGTTTTTTATTATATATTATACTCACCAATATAATCTTTAATACCTTTTAAAGATACATTTTCATCCAATAATCATTTAATTTTATGGTTTTATTATAATAATAAATCTTTTATTATTTAATAGAAAATTTATTTCTATTTTAATGGAATATAACTATAAATAGATTTTTTTTAA
The DNA here is from genome assembly GCA_963277665.1 of Viscum album. Lineage (NCBI taxonomy): Eukaryota > Viridiplantae > Streptophyta > Magnoliopsida > Santalales > Viscaceae > Viscum > Viscum album. The sequence continues at coordinate 592,122,236 of OY728162.1, read as the reverse complement.
TTTGAGAAGATGAATTTAGATTTTTGGATCATCTCTATTTATATCCTTAGAAATATTAAAAATATTTGCTTTTACATCACTACAAAAATAACCATGAATTGAGTCATTTAGTCATGATAACGTTAAATAATTGTTTTCATAATACGTAATATTACCAGCTCCCCTAACATTATTTTTAGTATTAGAATCATTATTACATTTTATCTATGTCCATATTAGACAATCAATATTCTTATTCTTAGGTTCATAAGATTATATTGACTCTGAAGAAATCAAAACACACAATGGTACGGTTGTACTACTCAGATAAGGATCAATATTTTTCTTATTAAAATGACTAGGATAACAATAAATAACATCAAAATTGATGATTAATATCTAATAACTAGTTTTATCTATCAATAATTTATAACCCTTAAAAACCTCTACATAACCCAAAAATATTTACATCAAATACATGGGTTCAAACTTATCATTTCTAGTTAGTGAATAACCTATGACACAAATTCTCTTATGTGGGATATATTATGTAGTTTAACATTCCTTTATAATCCTTTCACCTGAAGTCATTGACATGATATTTGATATTTTTTATTGTGTTCTCTTAAATTATAAAGGCTTCTTCCCTGAAAGTAAGTGGTGAGTTGGATTGTGAGAGCAAGGATCTCACCTTATCCAATATGTTATTGCTAATATTTCAAACAAATGTCTTTTTTACTATGATTTCAGAATTTTTCATCTATTTTGGATACATATAGATTAACCCAATTTCATATACTGAATAGATAGACAATCTAAACAATTATCATTCATAATAACAAATAATTTTCATTAAATTGTTAATTTCAACACTGAAAATAAAGTTCATTAATGTTTTAATGGTACAAAAATGGTGTTATAGGTTGTAAGTGTAGTCAGTTTTGAAGTATTCATAAAAATTAAAATCAACTGGTATCCTCCACCATGTGTAATATTCCTAGAAGTAACCCCACAGTCAGAGTGGACACACATAATATGATTTTAATATTTTTCAAATAAACTATTGAAACACACTCATCTATAGCTACAACTCACATAACCCATACAAAACAAAACATGAAAACCCATTTCACCCTATGATTATCAGGATCTTTATGACACATTGTTTCAATAATTGTATGTCATGGTGTAGTAATATATAATAATTAGGCATGAGGGGAATTGAGTTCCTCTATGTCACTCTTCATATCTAGAACACCTAATACATTCAAGGGAGTTTCAATCATAATAAATAGGGTTCTATTAATCATTCCATTGACAAAAGATCCTAAAATAATATAATATCATTAATGATCAAGAATACCTACATAAATGAGGATTCTCATTAATTTGGGTTCCATCAAACCATTAAAAAATAGTAACCATTGAATAATAATAATATAATCAAAAAAACCAAAATACACTTTATTAATGATCATAATATGTCACCAAAAATAATCACACATGTAACACCCCAAGCTTCAACGGTACGTTTCCCTTTAAAGAATATGGTAGCGTGTGTTGTACGCAACGTCGAGTTCTAACACACCACAACCAATCAAACTAGTCGTTAGGAATAATAATACCCACTTTTTGAAATATTATAAATATTATCTTTCGAAATAGACATCATTTTGGGATTAGGAATATCAAAATTATCTTAGGGTGAATTTTTGGTATTTTTCTAAAAACTTTTAATATTTAATGAATAGTAAAATACACTGAGTTATAGTTTAAAAGTGAATTTTTATTTAAATAATTATTTATTTTATTTAAATTTATTTTAGGTAAAAATAGACACATAATACCTATTTATTTTCAATTTAATTCATTGGAGTCAATTTATAATAATTTTAGATATATAAAAATTTTACGGAACATTTCACCGTCTTTTACCCACCTCCTAGGAGAATTTCAAACTCACATAAAACATTATATTACATATTTTGTGAGTGGAATTCCAAATATCCAATAGACATGGTTGATATCAGTAAGTTAAATGTGGTTAAATAAGATTAAAATATTTTTTGGTGAATAGTAACTTTTTACTTTTATTTACAACTGTTAAAATTAAATAGGGTAATTAAGGGTAAAAATGATATTATTATTACCCTAAAACATGTCTTAATTCTATTGTGTACGTTTAGTTTGACCAACGATAATTTTAAGAATAAAATATGATCATCTTTGGTCCACATGGATTAGATTAGGACATTTATTATTATATAATTCAAAGTAGAGTTAAAAGAGTTAAAATCAATGTTTAATAACTAAAACATTTTTAATATATGGTTATACATAAGATATATTTGACTATAAATATAAATTATAATGATAAAAATATTTCCTACATAATGTTATTTTATTTATATATTTTTTTGACATTTTATAATTTAATTTATTTATGAAACAATGATGATGCAGTAATTACCTAATTAATGAAATATTAAAATAATTGATATTATAAATATCAAAATAAATGTAATATGAGACTTTTTATGAATTAAACTAATTTTCTAGGTTATTATTACATGTTATGGTTTGTTATATGAATTTATTCGATGTAAAAATGCTGTTATGAATTTAGAAGAAATAAAATACCAAATAGTGTCAAAATTGACATATAAGAATTTTTAAAACATATATTATATTATTAATTTATATTCTATTCCGAAAAATCATAGGATCAGCCAAAGGACTTATATAATTATAGTTTAATAATTAGGGAACTACTTGGGGTTCTCTTGGAAGTATATAGTATGTTTCTTAACCATATAATATTAAAAAACGAGACATGGTTAATGTCAATCTATTTAACTAAGAGTTAAATCTAAAATATAAAGTTAATATAGTGAACCAAACCTGTATAAAACCTATTGGATGAGTGGTTTTAGATAAATCTCCTCCTTATCCTATAAAAAATACATTTTTAACCATTAGAAACTAAAAATAATTTTATTATAAAATAATATTTCTATTTTTATCTAAGGTTTCCCTCACCCCTATTATAAAAGGGCACTCCACCTACTCTCTAATTCACACCATCAAATCCATTTGGATCATCCAACCTCTACACAAATACCCTATCATATTTCCTCCCTTAATACTATAGGTCTTCCATTAGTCAAAAAGCCAACCTAAGTAGCCCTTTGGATAAATCAAAAGGATGAACCAGAAGAAGAGGTAAATATCTCAGCACCTCTTTCATGTTCCGTTCTTCTTCCACATCCCTTTTCGTAGTTGCTTCCATTCTAATATAAAAACTACAATATCTTCAATATACTGTGATGTTATTATAAATATGGTATAACCATATCCAATATTCTATCCATCCATTTAATGACATGTCACTATATGCGTGTACGTAGAGAATACCGTCACCGCGTCATGGTGTAATTTTTATTCAATACATTATTATTTGGATGGGTATAATAATGATGTGTAATTGATGTAAATAATAAATATAACATGATAATTATTCTGTTTCTATGATATACCATCCACTTATATATTATTTTAATATCAAAATAATGATATTTTTTCTCCTACGTACGTACAGATTACCGTCTCTACAAACGCGATGAGATTCATTCCCCATCGTATCCATTCATGACTAATTTCTATTAGATGATTAAAAATAATCCATAAAGACCTGAATTAATTCATGATATGAATAAGATACATCCCATCCATAATAATTATGAATCACATAACAAATAATATAAAGGAAAATGAATCTGTTAACACCCAAAACAATGATAATAATGAGATATTATTAAAAAAGCAATGTTGAAAGATAACATATGATAACATATTAATGCATATGATTATTGTATAATTTTATTACAATTTTTTCACCATTGTACAGTAGGATAACATACCATCGATCCAGGAAGTGTACAAGGTATTGGTTAATTTCACAATCCCTTCATTATACGAGGTTGTTTATATAATCTCCTAGGACCTCTTTATCATTCCACATCCATGGTTCTTAAAAATGTATTTCAAAACATTATAAATATTTTATAGTTTGTGGTTTAACGTCATTTATACCCTTTTTTTACTTTTTATTATATGTCTATAAAGTAATTTTTTCTTCATTTTCCAAACAATGGCCTATTTATCCTTTTCAACAAAATTAAGGTAAGAATGTCTTTTTTTACTTATACGGCGGGTGCAGCTATTTTACATCGTAATAAAATCATCGATGCTTCCCTTATAATCATATAAGAATATTTTACAAGTATATTTTTTATTTTATAATTATGTTACTTTTAAATTATTTAAAAAAAGATATATTTATCTGAAATAGTTTTTATTTACTCTATGTCAACATCCATTGATGGATTTTAAGCTTATTTGAAGTTGATTTATTATGATACAAAACCTTCATATACTATTTCAGGTTTTGTGCTATTTTTTGACTGTGGATGTGTTATATTTATACCATTCATGTTTTATGGATAAAGTATTGACATTTCCTATGCTAGTTTTAATACTAATGTTTGTGTTATGTTTAAACATGTTCATATGAAGAATGCATTGGACTTAGTAAGTGACAGGTCGAGCCCGCTATAGCTCCTCGATGCATCCGTAGGTCTCATGAGACAAATTTGTGTCTTAGCACAAGGCGTTGACAAAATATTATTTGTATTCTCAGCATAAGGACTTGACTATGTGGTTATGATAGTCTGTCATTATACATTCCATCATTATGAATGTGGTTATTGATATTGCATGTGATTATTCAACTAGTAGAATATCCATGTGAATAAGTATATGAAATTATTTCATTTTATTTTTTCCATATTTGGCTGAAGTTGAAGTTTAAAAGGATTGTGTTTATGTTTTACATTACCTAAAATGTTTATGCTTATTTATGAAAGTTTCCACAATATAGATAACCTTAATGATCATCTGAGCTCACCCCATTCTATGTTTTATTTTTCCCAGGATGTGATTAAGTATTATATTACTGACCTACAGGGAGGGGATATGATTTTGGACAATGGAGACTATGTAGTTGAAGTTTTTCAGTTTATCATGTAATGTATGACTTATTAATGTATCTAGTGTTCCCAAGGCTACTAAACTAATCGGTCCTTCGATACTTGATCTTTTGAGATCATGCAAATGTTATGTAATAATTCACCAACATTGGGTAACTGGGGTCAGGGTGTTATTGTTGGTATCATAGGATGTTTAGTAAAAACCTTGGAAACTAGATTTAGATAAACTCTGATTAGAGCACATAGCCCTAAGATAGACATGGAGGATTGGTATAGAATAACTTCCTAGAATTTTGGTATTGTAGAGATTTTATGAGTTTTCCAAGAAATACATCCATGTCTAGATACAAGAATGTAGAGGCGGCTCTAGAACAGATGTACCTAGCGGTAAACCCTGAAAACACCTCATTGATTTAGACTCGAACGAGATATGGTGCACGATAATGGGCCCTGTGACACTCTTGGTTACAACACTCTCAAGCGATATGCTTAAGATAATTCTTATTTTCATTACAAACCATTATGAAGGGTTTATGAGTATATACATCCTCAAAGAAATTTTTTTTTATGATTATGGATTATATCCAAAAATTGTTCGATTTATTTATAGTGTTTTAGAAGGTTGGAATTATGTATTTCGACTCATAAACTAATCTACTTTATTCCATTATTTAGAAATGGTGCCTAGTGGAAGGAATTGAAACTATATCAATGCACAAAATCCATGTAGTGATTTCCCTTCTGCTCAATATAATTATAGTGGAGCTGGTGATACAACTATTGCTGATAAACTTATCACTATATTTGGACAACTCACTCAGATTATGAATAATAACCTTACCCCTATAAAGCACCCTGATCCACAGAATGGAGGACCAATATTAAATCGCTTCATGAGGATACAATGTAACATCCAAGGTAAATGAAGAATAAGATATTTTTATATGCATTAATATTTGTGAATTAAATTTAATTTTACTTTAATGGGGTTTCTATGTTCTATAGTGTACCCCATACGCAACAACAAGTTTCTTTGAAATCTTACGCTGCATACTAATAATATAATTTTATTATTTTAAATTGTAGTTAACTCCTAGCAGTTTTAATTGGTATGAATGAATGAAACTAACTACAATATGATTATACATGATTATTAAATTTATTTTCATTTATCCAATAAAACTTTAGAGGCTTAAAATATGAATGAATCTAATTTTAAGCATAATTTACATTAAAAGGCCGATTTATCGCCTTTTAATGGAGAACCCCTTTTAAATCTAGTTTTGGCCACATTAATACATTCTATATGGCCGAATAAAATCCTTCTTTATAATGGGGACATCATATTTGAGTTTGGTTAATTTTTTGGTATTTTTCTGATAATTTTTATTTTTTAATTAATAGTGAAAAATATTGTATTTTAATTCAAAAGTGCATTTTAATATAATTTATTTATATGGTTATATTATCTCTTTAATCTGTTTTAAAGTGTAATTAGAATATATTTTTACCATTTAATTCAATTTTGGTCATTGGAATTAATTTCACTTTGAAATTGGACATAAACATGTATCAATCTTTTGATAGTTATTGTTTCTTGAAAACAAGCTATTTGTTTTGATAATGGGAATTAATTTTAAAATTAATTAATTCCACTTCTATTTTTTTAATTTTACCAAATAGAAATAATTTCTGAATTTCAAATATCAAATATATCTTAGGATGAATTTTTGGGATTTTTCTGAAAAACTTCATTTCATGACGTATAGTGAAACCACTTAGTGGTAGTTAAAAACTGACTTTTTCATTTAAATTAAATTTTACCACTTCTGTGAATTGAATTTCAAAAATCTGAAACACATGGTTGTTATCAAGAAGTAAAATTTGTTTCATTAAGATGAAAATAATTTTTAGTGAATAGTAACTTTTGACTTTTATTTAACCCAGTAAAAGATAAATAGGGTCATTAAAGGTTAAAAGAATATTATAATAATTAAAAATTGCCTTAACACTTGTCCAAAACTTCTTGGATGAGTCATTAAAGACCATGGGAATCTTTGGGTCGATTTTTGGTCTCCAATGAGCCACTTGGGACCGATAATGACAATTTAGATTAATTAATTTAATGTGAAGACAAAATTGACATTAACGAAAATCTTTTAGTAATTAATTTTTATATGGTTTTATATAAGTCATATTTTGGACTAAAAATATTATTTGGAAAGATAATGTAATTTCCTATATCATGGTATTTGTTTATAATTTTTAGACCTCAAATAAATTAAATTATTTATGACACAATAATGATGTAGTATTTACCTCATTAATAAATGATTTAAATAAATAGGATTATAATGATTAAATTATTATCCAAAACATGTCCAATTCTGATTGGATGATTTTATTTCTAATATTATTCATATTATATTTGAAATTAATGATTTTTGGACCATTAGAAACCAAATATCGTTTTATTACAAAATAATAGTTTCACACTTTCCTAAAGAGCCCCTCCTCTCCCTTATAAAAGGAGACCACTTCTATCCAATTCCTCACACCTCTAAAGCCATTTGGCTTGTCAAAAATCTGCCCAATTACACTCCCTACATCCCTCTACTCCTCCTAGAAGCCTTACCTTAGGTAGAAGGCACTTAAGTAGTGTTTTGGTTCAAACCAATGTGAGTTACCCAAATTAAAGGTAATGATTTCTCTTAAATTGTTTTCTTTTATTTTGCTTATCCAACCCCTAAACTTTATTTATTTCCTTTCTTTTGATACAAAAAAGGTATCCTAAATATACTAGGATGTTTTTATGAGAAGTATTAGAACTAAACTTACACAAAACTCTATCTAATGGATGAAAAACATAATGTTTCTATGGATGGGAAACTAACGCCTAACGAAATGATGATTGTTCAATTACATCTTACCGCCTCTCATGGTGTCCATTATGATGGAACTATATTTATATATGATATATATCATGTTTATGATATCCTTATTCTTCTGTACTTCCCAATTATATCAATCCTTTATGGTTTCCATAGTGGATAAATACGATAAACTCATTTGAGGAAGTGCGGACTACAACCCCCTTAAAGTGATGTGACTCGTTAATTCCTTATGTGGGATGTATAAAGGATAGGGTTAATGATATTATATATGTTATTATATTGGAATTATAATACACCTATTTATCATTATGTTTTATTTCCATTAAAATAGGAAATTGAAATGAAAGTAGCCTTCATGCTTACGTACGGCTTACCGTCTCCATGAATGGTGCATTTCATTTCTTACCTCTAAATGTTATGTACTATTATAAATACCTGTATATACTAGATATATATGATATATATGATATCTAAATTATTAATATCATTCTGGATATGATGTACTATTGACCACATTGACAACTTCTAAATATAAGGTGTTCATTTTTTACTCAAGTTCCAAATATCGGCAAGACGAAAGTTGTTTTTAAGGTGGTGACAAGAACAGGTTTTCCAATTCATGCCCCAAAAAATTATTAAAATCAAAAATTTACAATTGATACCTGAGGTGTAATGAGATTAAACCAGTAGGGAATTAATGTAGGGTACAAGAGAATACTCAAACAACCCAATACCAATACATGAAACCAAATAGCATGCGATCACTCTTCCTTCACATGCAGATTGCAAAGCATTAACCATTGTAAAATTGATTTATCTAATATAGATGAGTGTTGCATCAGGAGTTTCTTCAAAACAATAAATCCATTAATGCAGAAATTCCATGTATGATTAAGCATCAGAACCAGTAGCAATGCAATAACATTAGGTCGAAATTAGGCCCAAACTGAGAAAAGAGAAGCAAGTAAGAATGACGTCATCCAAACAAGAAGCTGGAAAGAGAAATACCTCAATGATCCAACCAGAAATCCACAGTCCAAAACGGATTCAGTCTCAAAGGGAAGTGAAAATAAACAATAGACCACCATGATAAAAGAATCCAATTGATCCCTTGGCCTCCCAAGCAGTGCAGGTTCCATTAAGATCCAAGATATCCACACCGAGTGAAAACAAACAGGCCATAGAAATATTGAAAAGAAACCAAATCCTGTTGAAGATTTTGAAATCCAAATCCTTTTGAAATTCTAAATGAGAACCTAGTCCTGATTTGCCTCATCTATAAGGGATATAATCCTGTTCTGTCAAGCAATGCAGAACCAGAAAGGTTTTCAAAATCGTCCATCAAACATATCAAAATGCAACTCAAAATAAAAGACAAAAATTAAATGAGAAATCCAGAATCCATGCTACAAAAAGATGTATCATATCAGAATCCAAATAAAGAGAAGCACACAATCAGAATCATAGACATGATCCATCAAGATGCAAGAGCATTCAGAGACAGTTTGTAAATCTACGTGGTAAACTCAAGTAAAGAGAGATTAAGGAGATCTTTTAAACCCCTTCTTTACTTTTTCCGTGAAGATGCCTTGATTAATGGAAAGGTAAGTGTCCTTTAAAATTTCCCCTTTTCTAAAAGTTTGATAGAGGATAGTATCCCAAAGCTTCTCTAATGATTCAAGTTTCTCAAAGCCATATACATATTGGTTTACAATCTCTTCATTCTGTTGTTGGGACTTCACCTGTTGGGATATGTCAATCTCTTTATGTGACATGTCAGCAAGGTGTTCATCTTGATTAGTTTCTGCATTTTACTTTCTAGCAGGAAGATGAGAACGTGTAACAATGGTTCTATCTATCTGTGAGTAGTCTCTACGTTTTCTAGTTTTCGTGGGGTTTGGAGTGATGAAACCATCTTCATCCACTATAGGCTTTTTACCTTTCCTTTCCATGGATCAAAAATAATCATCCTCAATTTGTATATGTTGATCCTCCACTTCAATTGAAGAGTCACTAGAAATTGAATTCTCCTGATCTTTTCCTTTGGCCTTCATGGGATCCAGACACTTATTCTGCTCCTCATTGAGCATGGTTGGGTGGGTGAACTAGGACCTTTTTTCTTGGGCATGTTCTTGCCGTTTGGTAAATCCCTGAGTTGAATTGTTAGTGACAGCAAGAACCTCATTGACAAAGTCTAATAATTTATTTCCAGGCTCTTGAATATCCAATCCCCCTTTAACGATATCATTCCTTTTTTTAATGAAACAATCCGAGGGTCTAGCCACATCCTTGGGTTTTTCTTTAGCTTTTTCTATCCACTTTAAAGTCAAATTTTTAGAGAAATTATTAGACTTTACACAACTGATAGAATTGTACCAAAGCCTGAAAAACAAATGACAATAATCTCGGACTCGTTCATAAAACACCTCTTGTAAAACCCCAAAGTCTCCACTTTGTATCCATATAAACAAAGGAAGTTGCTGGGAGACATCTATTTCAATACATACTCTAGCTACAGGGTGCCTTGAGAGTGCCTTTGTGGCATAATCAAGCCTCAATGGGGAGCCAATAAGAGAAGCAATGGAAAACAAGGCATTTTTCTTAACTAAGTGTATTGCTAATTCTAGAAATCCTACCCATAATGGCACAATCGGAGACTTAGAATGAGGATTAAAGTCTGGAGTCCATTTAAGAATTCTCATTTGACATCCCCCAAAGGAGCATACCCATTTTTCCCAGAGTCAGTAATAGTTCTCAACTGAGTCAAATCGAAGCACGATATGCATGGGATTGAGGAGCCCTAATTGAAAACCCGTAAAGATGATGGATTCTATAGCAGAGTGAAGAAATTTCAAGGACGACCTTCTATTCTGAAATTTCCGAACCAGAACAAACCGGAGATCCGAGGATAACAAACTTACCTCCTCGGTTGAGAAGGTTATTGCTAGTTGACCGCGGTGTTGAAAGGTCTTAGGGTTGATCTGAATATTCTGGACCACATCAACATGATCATTGGTGTCTTCGAAGGATTTCCCAACAACCACTTCAGTGAAGATACGAGGATCTGCGTTAGGGTTATAATTGCATGACGGGTTCGTTCCTGGTTCACGACGGGTCTCCATCCCTCGTCCTTACCTATTTTCCATCGACAAAACAAAATTTATTAACTTAAATGATTGCGTAATGTTTATCTCATGGTAATAAGTGATATAAAAGGAATAATAAACTTGAAAAAGCATCTTAAGAAAGTATAAATTAACTTTATTTTATTATTCAGGATATTAAAGAATGATCAAGTCAAGTCAGACATGAGGTAAGGGACTTCGTCTCAATGTCCTTTCATTGAGGCATATTTTGTTTTAATACATGGATTTAATTTATATGTTGTATAAACTCCCTTGACTTTTCAAAGGGAATATTTTTCTACAAAACGTTTTACTAAACGACTAAAATGATTTTATCTTTTAATGTAAGCGGTGAAAACGACCTTTTCCACCACCACGGGTATTATTTGATATTTGGCTTCTTCAACAAGCCATAATATTTTTAAAAGAATAAAATACCATATAATCGTTTCTGTATTTTGGTATTAAAAATGGTTTTGATAATGGATTTGTTAGGTCAATATATTTAAGTGATATATTGTGATTGAAATGTGGAAATGTTTTCCTTCCTTTATATTTGTTTTATGTATTATGATTTTATAATGGTACTTGGACATTTGATGGGCGGTTACGTGATAAACCAAATGACGGGTGGTGTCGTGAATACCAGGACAAGTGGTTATGTTATAACCTCCAATGCATTGGGTATGGACGTCGGCCGTATGGATATTCCATTTAGTGATATGTGTGGAAGTCGACTGTATGGTTATTCTGTTTATGTATGTTTATATCCAAGTTACCTTTATATGTTACGTGATATTTATATGGTTTGTAGGGTAATCTTTTCATTACAAAATGTTAATAAATGATCTTTTATTCAGTGATGAGTATTTACAACTTCATAACGGATAAAAGTAATACGTATGATTAAATATTCATGGTTTATTTGTTGTATTGAAATACTAACATTTATACATTTTTGTGTATCCCTTACTGAGCTTTATATTCTCATCCTATGTTTTTGAAATGTTTTTCACATGACATAATGTGGAGTAGGGTCAAGGATGGAATCAAGGAAAATTATTTCTGTCATAAACATGGAACTAGACATGACTCTTTTTTCAAGAGTTCATGTATTATAAAAAAATGAATACTGGGTATAAATGTCTACATTATAATCTTTTGATATGTAATAGTTATTTCCTAATTCTCTAAAACTCTAAACCTGAAAAGATCCTCAACGTGAATTTTTCATTTAATTCATGATTATGTTATGGTTTAAGCTCAGGATATTATATTTGGTATCAGAGGTCGGTTTAGATAACATTAGGAGTTAGGGTATTGTTAAATTAATATCCATAATGTAATTTATGTTAATATAGAAATCATATATCATTTACAGATTACCATGTTACTCCTTCTAAGATATTTCTGTGTTCAGAATGTTTTTCCACAGATGAAACATGGTAGTTTTGATGGGAAGGAATATAGAGGTAAATTAACTTCCAAATCATTATTCTAAGATGGTTAGAATTATAATGGAATAGTTTACTACAGTGATGGCTATGTTGACTCAGTTGATAAATGGTGGTTGTGTTCATTGATGATGTTTTGGTTTATTCAAAAAGTAAAGAGGAACATTAAATTCATATAAGGGTTGTCTTAAAAACCTTAAAATAAAATAAAATTTATGGTAAATTCAGCAACATTGAGTTTTGGTTATAACAAATTTCTTTCCTTGGTCACATTGTTTCAAAAAATTGCATAACTGTTGATCCTGATAAAACAAAACTTGTTGAAGAATGGACAAGACCCACAAATATAATCAACATTCGTAGTTTTCTTGGTGTGGTCGGTTGTTACCATATGTTTTTTGAAACTTTTTCATTGTCATCTAGTCCAATGACTAAGTTAACTTGAAAATGTATTAAGTTCATCTGAAAAAAAAGAATTTGATGATTGTTTTCAGTAATTGAAAAGGAGATTGGTGAATACTCCAGTTTTGGCAGTGCCATCCAGAAATGGTGAGTTTGTTATCTACAGTGATACTTCGTTGAAAGGACTAGGTTTTTTCCTAATATAGAATGATCAGGTAATTTCTTATGTTACACGTCAGTTGAAACCCCATGAGTTACATTACCCTACACATGATTTAGAATTAGCTACTGTTGTTTTTTCTTTAAAAATTTGGAGGCATCATTTGTATAGAGTGAAGTGTGAAATATATACTGATCACAAATGTTTGAAGTATATATTCACATAAAAATAATTCAACATGAGACAGAAGAGATGGTTGGAATTAATCAAGGATTATGATTGCACGATCCATTAACATCCGAGAAAATAAAATAAAGTGGATGATTCTTTGAGTCGGAAAAGTAATGTATCATTATCCATGCTACATTTAGAACAAGATCCTTTGGTTTTTGAGTTGATAAAATTAGGCATAGAAGTTGTTGGTGAAGGAAATTCTTCAATTTTGTTTCAGGTGTCAGGGAGATCATCTCTATCATATAGAATAATGAAATAACAAAAGGAAGATAGTGAGTTGCAGAAAAAAGGTAGAGTTGGTTCAGAAGGGTAGGTTACCTGAATTTAACATTGATAATGATTGTGTTTTGATGTCTGGAAAGATATTATGTGTGTCTTGTGATTCAGAGTTGAAGAATGAGTTGTTATGTGAACCGCATAGTTCTCGGTTTTCAGTTCATCCTGGTATTACTAAGATGTACATATATCTTCAGGAGTATTACCGGTGGGATGGAATGAAAAGATATATTTATGATTTTACTGTGAAGTGTTTGACTTGTCACCTGGTTAAAGCAGAGTGACGATTACCGAAAAGAATGTGTCAGCCTTTACCCGTGCCAGAGTGGAAATGGGAAAATATATTCATGGACATTGTTGTGGTATTACGAAATACATCTCGAGCTAATAATGAAATATGGGTTATAATTGACCAATTCACTAAATCTTCTCAATTCCTTTCTATTAAAGATACTTTCTCCCTAGATCAACTTTATCAGTTGTATGTTAATGAGGTAGTCATGTTGCATGGAGTTCCACTCTCTATTGTATCTGATCGTGATCTATGGTTTACTTCAAACATTAGGAAAGGCCTTCAGAATTCATTGGGTACTGAATTAAATTTTAGTATAGTTTTTCACCCTCAATCAGATGGGAAATCAGAACGAACAATTCAGACATTGGGGGATATGTTATGTGCTTTCTTGATGGATTATCAGGGATGTTGGGACCAATATCTTTCTTTGGTTGAATTTTCTTATAATAGCAGTTTTCATTCTAGTATACAGATGGCTCTATTTGAGGCATTATATGGAAAGTGTTGTTGAACATTGGCTTTGTGGGATGATGAAGGTGAAATGAAGCTTATGGGACCAGAATTGGTAGAAGAGATGGTAGAGAAAGTTCAGTTGATTCAGAAGCACATGAGAATAGCTCATAGTAGACAGAAAATTTATAAAGATAACCGGAGGAAGGATATTTCTTTTGAGGTAGGTGATCATGTCTTTCTCAATGTTTTTCCATGGAAAAGTGTGATTTGTTTTGGTAAGAAGAAAAGTTGAGTCCGAGATTCATTGGACCCTATGAGATCCTGGAGAATGATAAATCAGTTGTATACAGTGTAGCATTACCTCCATGTTTATCCCGAGTACACAATGTTTTTCATTTTTCGATGTAGAGAATGTATATGCCAGATTCATCTCATGTTTTGAGCCTATAGGTAGTTCAGTTGGAAGAGATTCTCTTTTATGAAGAACAACCAGTCATAATTATTGACCATAAAGATAAAGTGTTGTTGATTAGGGTAATTCACCAGGTAAAGGTTTTGTGGAAAAACCATATGGTTGAAAAGGCAACGCGGAAATCTGAAAATGCTATGAGGGATAAATTCCCCCATTTATTTGATAAGTGAATAAAATTGCGAGGGCGAAATTTTTCAAAAGGGGGGAAGGATGTAACATCCCAGGTAAATGAAGAATAAGATATTTTTATATTTATTAATATTTTTGAATTAAATATTAGTTTTACTTTAAAGGGGTTTCTATGTTCGATAGCATACCTAATACGCAACAACGAGGTTCTTTCGAATCTTACGTTACACACTAATAATATAATATTATTAAATTAAATGGTAGTTAACTCCTATAAATTGTAATTGGCAGGAATGAATGAAACTAACAACAATATGATTATACATGATTGTTAAATGTATTTTCATTTATCCAATAAAAATTTAGAGGCATAAAATATTAATGAATCTAATTTTGAGCAGAATTTATATTAAAAGGCCGATTTTTCTCCTTTTAATGGTGAACCCTTTTTAAATATAGTATGGGTCACTTTGATACATTCTATATGTCTAGATAAAATCATTTTTTATAATGGGGACATCAAATTTTACTTTAGGTAATTTTTTGGTATTTTTCTGATAAAGTTCATTTTTTAATGAATAGTGAAAAATATTGTATTTTAATTCAAAAGTGCCTTTTAATATAATTTATTTATATGGATTTATTATCTTTTTAATTGGTTTTAATGTGTAATTAGAATATATTTTTACCATTTAATCCTTTTTTGGTCATTGGAATTAATTTAACTTTGAAATTGGTTATAAACATGTATCAATCTTTTTATAGTTATTGTTTCTTAAAAACACGCTATTTGATTTGATAATGGGAATGAATTTTAAAATTAATTAATGCCAATTCCATGTTTTTAATTTGGAAAAATAGAAATCATTTTTGAATTTGGAATATCAAATATTTCTTAGGATGAATTTTTGGTATTTTTCTGAAAAA
This sequence comes from Viscum album, assembly GCA_963277665.1. Classification (NCBI taxonomy): domain Eukaryota; kingdom Viridiplantae; phylum Streptophyta; class Magnoliopsida; order Santalales; family Viscaceae; genus Viscum; species Viscum album. Next base: position 592,106,388 of record OY728162.1, on the reverse strand, counting down.
CTTCATTTTTTTATGAATAGTGAAACCACATAGTGGTAGTTAAAAAACTGACTTTTTCATTTAAATGAAATTTTTTCCACTTCTGTGAATTGAATTTCAAAAATCGTATATACATGGTTGTTATAAATAAGTATAATGTGGTTCATTAAGATGAAAATAATTTTTGTTGAATAGTAACTTTTGACTTTTATTTACCGCGGTTAAAGATAAATAGGGTAATTCATGGTTAAAATAATATTATAATAATTCAAAATTACTTTAACACTTGTCCAAACCTTATTGGTTTAGTCATTTATGACCCTGTTCATCTTTGGGTTGATTTTGAGACCCCATTGAGCCACATGGGAGTGATAATGACAATTTAGATTAATTAATTTAATGTGAAGACAAAATTGACATTAACAAAAATATTTTAGTAATTAATTTTTTTATGGTGTTATATAGATCCTATATTTGACTAAAAATATTATTTGGAAAGCCAAAAATATTTCCTAAATTATTGTATTTTTTATGATTTTTAGACTTAAAATATATTAAATTATTTATGACACAATAATGGTAAAGTATTTACCTCATTAATAAATGATTTAAATAATGAATATTACAATGATTAAATTATTATCCAAACATGTCCAATTCTGATGGGATAATTTTATTTCGAATATGAGACATCTTATTTTGGACCATAATTATTTTTGAACCATTAGAAACTGAATGTCATTATATTATAAAATAATATTTTCACACATTCCTAAAGAGCCCCTCCTCTCCCTTATAAAAGGAGACCACTTTAAACAAATTCCTCACAACTCTCAAGACATTTGGATTGTCCAAACTCTACCCAATTAAACTCCCTAAATACCTCTCCTCCTCCTAGATGCCTTACCTTAGGCAGAAGGCACTTAAGAAGTCCATTGGTTTAAACCAATGTGAGTTACCCAAATTAAAGGTAACAGTTTCTCTTAAATTGTTTTCTTTTATTTTGCTTCTCCAACCCCTTAATGCTTTTAATTTCCTTTATTTTGTAACAAAACCAGTATCCACAATATACTAGGATGTTGTTATGAGAAGGATTCGAACTACAGTTACACACAACTCCATCTAATGGATGAACAACATAATTTTTTGTGGATGGAAAACTAACGTCTCACGAAACGATGATTGTTCAATTACCTCTTACCGACTCTCACGGTGGCCATTATGATGGAAATGTATTTATATATGATATATATTATGTTTATGATATCCTTATACTTATGTAATTTCCAATTATATCAAGCCTTTATGGTTTTCATAGTGGGTAAATATGATAATATCATTTGAGGAAGAGCGGACTACCGCCCCCTTAATGTGATGTGATTCGTTAATGCCTTATGTGGGATGTACAAAGGATAGAACTAATGATATTATATATGATATTATACTGGAATTATTATATATCTATGTATAATTATGTATTATTTCCATTAAAATAATAAATATAAATTAAAGTAGAGTTCATGCGTAGGTACGGATTACCGACTCCATGAACGTCGCATTTCATTTCTTACCTCTAAATGATATGTACTATTATAAATACATTTATATACTGGATATAAAATATATATATGATATCTAAATCATGAATATCATTCTGGATAGAATTTACTATTGACCACATGGACAACTTGTAAATATAAGGTGTTTATTTTTGACTCAAGTGCCAAATATGGACAAAATGTAAGTTATTAACATAAATTATTACATAATGTTTATAACATGGTAATAAGTGATATAAAAGGAATAACAAACTTGAAAAAGGTTCTTAAGAAAGTAGAAATTAAATTTAGTTTATTATTCATGATATTAAAGAATGATCGAGTTACGTCGGACACAAAGTAAGGGACTTCGTCTCAATCTCCTTTCATTGAGGCATATTTTGTTTTAATAGACGACTTTCTTTTATACGTTGTATAAACACCCTTGACTTGTCAAAGGGAATATTTTTCTACAAAGTGTTTTACTAAATAACAAAACTGATTGTTTCTTTTAACGTATGCGGTGCAACAGCCTTTTTCGCTGCCCAGGTTATTATTTGATCTTTGGCTTCTTCAATAAGCCGTAATATTTTTAAAAGAAAATAATTACCATATAATATTTTTTGTATTTTGATATTAAAAATGGTTTTGATATTTTATTTGTTATGTCAATATATATAAGTGATATATTGTGATTGAAATTTTGAAATTTTTCTTTCCTTTTTTTTGTTTTATTATTCTGATTTTATAATGGTACTTGGACATTTGACGGGTGGTTACGTGATAAACCAAATGGCAGGTGCTGACGTGAATAACAGGATGGGTGGTTACGGTATAACCTCCATTGCATTGGGTATGGAAGTCAACCGTATGGCTATTCCATTTATTGATATGTGTGGAAGTCGACTATATGGTAATTCCATTTTCGTATGTTTATGTCCCTTGTTACCTTTATATGTTATGTGTTCTTTATAAAGGTTTTATGGTAATCATTTGGTTACAAAAGGGTAAGAAATAATATTTTATTCAGTGAAGAGTATTTACTACTTCATAAATGTTAAAATTAATATGTATGATTATGTATTCATGGTTTATTTTTTGTTTTTAAAAACTAACAGTTTGACTTCTTTGTGTATTACTTACTGAGCTTTATATGCTCATCCCAAGTTTTTGAAATGTTTTTCACAGGACATAATGTGGAATAGGGTCAAGGATGGAATCAAGGAAAATTATTTCTGTCTTAAACATGAAACTAGACATGCCACTTTTTTCAAGAGATCATGTATTGTAAAAAAAATGGATATTTGGTAGAAGTGTCTACTTTTTAATCTTTTGATATGTAATAGTTATGTCCTAATTCTCTAAAACTCTAAATCTGAAATGATCTTCAATGTGAATTATTCATTTAATTCATGATTATGGTAAGGTTTAAGGTAGAGTCTTTATAAACAGCCACCAACATTCAATTGTAGTACAAATCCAATAGTATCTAAGCATTGGATAAATTCATTAGGGAAAATATTCCATACCTTGGGGAGTAGTTAAAGGGAAAATGTTTTCATGGTAGTTTATCACCCCACAGTAGATGCTGATCAATGGTGGTAATTGATTCAAAACACTAAAGAAGATGATGAAGTATCAAATATGGAATGGAGGGAGTTCAAAGAGCTTTTCTTTGAAAAATAAATTCCTTGTGACCATCGAGCTGATATGGAAAGGCAATTTCTAAGTCTAAGGAAAAAAGGAGGATGAGAATGTCGAAATGTATGGGGATAACATTAAAAGGATTGCGAGGCATGCTCCAGATAAAATTCATATACCAAGAAGAAATATTGATAATTTATTTGATGGGATAAAACCGTTTCTCCGTCAAGCATTACACTCACAATCCTTTTCATCATACGAAGATATTGTCTAATGCGCTATCAAGATATAAATATAATTCTATAAGTATTATGAAATTTAAGAAAAGAAAGAGAAGAACAGATATGCTAATCACTATGGAAATGGAAATAAGAGGAAGAAGGGAAAAGTTGGATGTCCTGCCTGTAGTAAATGTGGGAAGAAACACCCCGGTACTTGCTTAAAGGGAATTGGAGTCTCTGACAAGTGTGGCGAAAAAGGTGACCAAGCTCGTGATTTCAAAGGTTAAAAGAAGCTATCAATGTTCAACGTTACAACTGTATGGAGATTGGACATTATAAAAATAAATTTCCTAAGTGTTAGGGAAACTTACCTCAGAAAAGGTCAAGGGATCAAGGCCAGTCAAATGCTATCACTACTGCTGAGGTAGATGCTCTGAAAGACATGGTGGCAGGTAATTTAATGGTTTCCTCAATTATAGCAAATTCTCTATTTGATTCTGGAATATTCCATTGTTTCACATCTTCCCATTTTGCTGAGAAAATTAGATATTTCCAATTAGATTTGACAAGGGAGTTTTGAGTTAAAACTCCTATGGGAAGTATCATCACAACAATGTATTGTGAATCGGTTCCCATTCGAGAAAATAAATGTTCTTTATATTCTAATTTCATCATTATAACTATGACTGAATTTGATATAATCTTCGGTATGGATTGTCTTTCGGACCATGATGTGATGATTTATTGTAAGAAGAAATAGGTTATGATTTTTGATGATGATGATAAATAACACCTTATCATTAGTGCAGAATCATCACCACCTGATTCTTATCTAGATACACCTCTAGTAGCTCAACTAATTTCAATTATTGGGGAGGAAGAGAATGAAATAATTGTGGGTTAGGAAAGGAATGTTAAAATATAGGATGTACCTATTGTGAAAGAATATGTATATGTGTTTCCGGAAGATTTACCTGGATATCCTCTAGAATGAGAAATTGAGTTTTCCATTGATTTAATTCATATTTCAAGGCCCATATCGAAGACCCCTTATAGAATTTCCACTGTGGAATTAGTTGAACTAAAGAAACAACAGGAGGAATTGAGTAATAAGGGATTTATTTTCCCTAGTGTTTCTCCGTGGGGATCCCCTGTCATTTTTTTTAAGAAGAAAGATGGATCTATGAGGTTATGTATTGACTAAAGGGAAATAAATTCTATAACAATAAATAACAAGTATCCCCTACCTTGCATTGATGATTTATTCGACCAACTACATGGTGCTAAATACCATTCAATGATTGACATTTGATATGGATAACATCAGTTGTGTGTGAAGAAGGAAGACATTCTGAAGACAACATTTCCAACCAGGTACGTGCATTACGTGGTTACAGTAATACCTTTTGGATTGACTAATGAACTCTTTGTATTCATGGATCTAATAAACATTGTTTTCGAGGAATATCTCGATGATCTGGTAGTGGGATTTGTTTATGATATCATGGTATAGTATAAAATATATGAAGATCATGAAAATAACTTGTTCATTATCCTGAAGACCATTAGAAGAAATGAATTATATGGGCAGTTTGGCATGTGTGAATTCTATCTTCAGGAGATTTAATTTCATGGCCATATTGGCTCTAATGATAAAATATCAATTAATCCTTCTAAGAGAGCAGCAATCCATGAATTTCCAGTTCTTATTAGTACAATTGAGGCACGTAGTTTTATGGATTTAGCATGTTATTATTGACATTTCCTCCAAAATATTTCCCGGTTGGCTAACCCATTAACCATGATCACAAATAGAGGGGTTTAATTAGTTTGGAAAAAAGTGTGTGAAGAATGTTTTGAAGAAGTGAATATAATAATAGTCAATGCTCCTATATTGACTCTTCCATCGGGGAATTATGGGTTCATTATTTACAGTGATGAATTGAAGAATGGACTTGGTTATGTCCTTATGTGGAATGATAGGGTAAATGCCTATGCATCATGACAGGTGAAAATTCATGAGGAAAACTATCCTACTCATGATCTTGAGTTAGCATCTGTAATATTTTCTTAGTATATTTGGAGACATTATCTCTATGGTGAAAAATGTGAGATTTATTCTGATCATAAGAGTTTGAAATATATTTTCTCATAAAAAGAACTCAACATGAGGCAAAAGATATGGCTTGAACTACTCTTGGATTATGATTTCATGGTACACTACCACCCAGGGAAGGAAAATAAGGTGGAAGATGCTTTGATTAGAAAGGATCATAGAGTTTTTTACAAGATGAGATTTGAAAGAGATCTTATTTTCATGGATCTAGTAAAGAAGGATATGGGAATAACCATGTAAGGTGAAACATCAATACTTTTTCAAATGAATGTGAATCCATCTTTACTAGAAAAGATAATGAGCTCTCAGACCGATGATGAAGAGTATCAAAACAATATTAATGTTGTTAATGATGGGAGATTGAGTGAATTGTTTTATGAAGATGGATTTTTGAAATTTGGGAAGATATATTGTGTTCCCAATATACTTAATCTAAAAATAGATTTGTTGGACAATGATCATAGTTCCAATTTCTCTATACACACCAGGAGCACCAAAATATATAGAGATATGAAGGAATATTTTTTGTGTGACAACAAGAAGAGGGAGATTGCTGAATTTTTGTCTAGATGTATTGTTTGTCAACAAGTGAATATTGGAAGGAAACAGCTTCGTAGGTTCATGCTACCTCCTCCCATACCAGAGTGTAAATGTGATAATATTATGATGGACTTTGTCATGGGACTACCAAAGACTCCAAGAAGGAATGATGAAATATGGGTCATTGTTGATCGTCATACCATGTCGGCTCATTTTCTTGCTATAAGGAAAGATTTACCAATTGAACGTCTAGAAAGACTATATATTAATGAAGTTGTGAGACTTTATGGAGTACCGCTATCAATTGTTTCTGATCATGATCCACATTTTACATCCTGATTTTGTAAAATTCTTCAGAAGGCCCTGGATACTGAGCATTGTTTGAGCACTGCTTACCAACCCCAAATTGATGGACAATCGGAACTGACTATTCAAAACATAGAAGACACATTGAGATCATGCTCACATGACTTTCAAGGTATGTGGGATCAATATTTACCTATGGTAGAATTTTCCTATAGCAATGGCATCCATTCAAGTATTCAGATGGCATCATATGAAGAATTATATGGAAAGAGATGTCTCACAGCAACTTGTTGGGATGATGTTGGTAAAAGAAAACTAGTAGTCCAGGAACATGTTGAGGAAATGATGGAAAAGGGGAAGGTAATCTGAACCCACATCAAAGCAGCTCAAAGTAGGCAGAAGATCTATGATGATAACCGAAGGAAGGATTTGAAATTTTAGGTAGGAGATAATGTTTTCGTGAAGGTACCTCCATAGAAGGTTATTATACATTTCGGTAAGAAGGGAAAATTAAGTCCCAGGTACATCAGACATTTCGAAATTCAAGAATGAATTGGGGTTGTAGCTTACCGTTTGGCAATTCTTTAAATTCTCTCCAAAGTTCATGATGTGTTCCACATATCTATGTTGAGAAAATACAAGCCCGACCAAACGCAGGTACTCATCTATGAAGAATAAGAATTGGAACCTAATCTATCTTATTGCGAAGAGCCTGTCAAGATTCTTGATAGAAGAGAACAAGTGCTGAGAAACCAGACGACTCGTCTTGAAGATGTTCTATGGAGAAACCATAGGATGGAAGAGGCAACGTGGGAAACCAATGAACTTATGATGAAGAACCACCTGAGTCTTTTCATGCAGTAGTATTCTTGAAATTTCGAGGTCGAAATTATTTTAAGGAGTGGAGAATGTGACACCGCAAGATTCCATGGTACGCTTCTCTTTTAATAATACAGTAGTGTGTGTTGTACACAACTTCGAGTTCTTACACACCACAACCAATCAAACATGCCATTATGAATAGTAATACCCACTTTTTGAAATTTTATAAATTTTATCATTCTAAATGGACTTTATTTTTGGATTTGAAATATCCAAATTATCTTAGGGTGAATTTTTGGTAATTTTCTGAAAACATTCAATATACGATGAATAGTGAAAAACACTGAGTGATAGTTTAAAACAGATTTTTTATTTAAATAATTATTAATTTTATTTAAATTTATTTTAGATAATAATAGACACATAATACCAATATATGTTCAATGTAATTCATTTGATTCAATTTTTAATAATTTTAGATATATAAAAATTTTATAAAACATTTCACCGCCTTTTACCCACCTCCTAGGAGAATTTGATGATTCAAATAAAAAATAATTTTTCCGCTTCTGTGAGTGGAATTTGAAAATTCAGAGAGACACTATTGATATCAGTATGTAATGTGTGGTTTAATAAAAAGAAAATAATTTTGGTTGAATAGTAAATTTTTTCATTTATTTACTACGGTTAAATGTAAATAGGTTAATTAAGGGTAAAAATTATATTATTATTCTTCTAACAACTCTCTTAATACTATTTTATAAGTATAGTTTGACTGAAAAAACTATAATAATAAAATATGAACCTCTTTGGTCTACATGGATTAGATTAGGACATTTATTATTATTTATTTCAAAGATGAATTAAAAGAGTTAAAATTAAAGATTAATAACTAAAAAAATTGTAATATAGGGTTATACATAATCTAAATTCGACTATAAAAATTAATTAGAAATATAAAAATATTTCCTACATAATAGAATTTTATTTATAATTTTTAGACATTATATAAATTAATTTATTTATGAAACAATGATGAAATAGTAATTACCTAATTAATGAAATATTAAAATAATTGATATTATCAATATCAACATAAATATAATATGAGACTTTTTAGGATTTCAACTAATTTTCTAGGTTAATATGATATGTTAGGGTTGTTTATATGAAATATGTTCGAAGTAATAATGCTGTTATGAATTTTTAAAAAACAAAATACCATATATTGTCAAAATTGACAGAAAAGAGTATTTAAAACAAATATAAAATAAATAATTGATATTATATTCCTAAATATATAATGTTCAGAAAAAGGACATATATAAGTATAGGTGGATAACTAATGAACCACTTGGGGTTTTCTTGGAAGTATATAATAAGTTTATTAACCATATAATATAAAAATATAAAGTGATGGTAAATATAAAACTATTTAACTAAGAGTTAAATCTAAAAGATAAAGTTAATATAGTGACCCAAACTTGTCTAAAACTTATTGGTTGAGTGTTTTCAACCCATCCCCACCATATAAATTAAATAATCCATTTTGTACCCATTCAAAACCAAAAATAATTTTATTATAAAATAATACTTCTAGCTTTTCCTAAGGGGCCCCTCACCCCTCTTATAAAGAGGAACTCCCCCTTCTCTCTAATTCACTATATCAAAGAAATTTCTCTCATCCAACCTCTTCCCAAATACCCTATCAACTGTCCCCCCTTAATTCTATATGCATTAAATTACTCATAAATCCAACCTAAGAAGCCCTTCGGATCAAATCAAAAGGAATAACCCGAAGAAGAGGTAATATCTCACCACCTCTTTCAAGTTCCTTTCTTCTTCCACTTCCCTTTTATTTGTTGCATCCATTGTAAAATAATTACTCTAGTATCTTCTATATATATTTATGTTATTATAAATATGGTACAACCATATCCATTATTCTATCCATCCATTGAATGACCTGTCCACATACGTGCGTAGGTACGGATTACCGTCTCCACGTTATGGTGTAATTGTTATTCAATACATTATTATTTGGATGGGTATAATAATGATGTGTAATTGAGGTAAATAATAAATAAAACATGATAAAAATTCAGTTTATATGATAAAAAATCCAATTATATATTATTTTAATATAAAAAATAATATTTTCACTAATGCGTACATACGGATTACCGTCTCCACGAACGTGATGATATTCATTCCACATCGTATCCATTAAAGACTAATTTCAATTAGATGATTGAAAATAATGTTTAACGACTCCATATCATTATAGATATGATTAATATACATCGCATCCATAACAATTATGACTCACATAACAAAGAATATAATGGAAAATGAATCCGTTAATACCCAAAACAACGAGAATACTAAGATTTAATTAATAAAGAACTGTTAAAAGATCGTATATGATATCATATTAATGTATATGATTCTTGTATAATTTAATAACAATTATTTCACCATTATACAGGAGTTTATCCTACACTCGAACAAATAAAATTACATGGTAAGGGTTAATTTCATAATCTCTTCATTATCTGAGATTGTTTATATTATCTACGGGGACCACATTATCATTCCACATCCATGCTTCTCAAAAATGTATTTCACATCATTCTTCCTATTTTATAGAATATGGTTTAAAGTAATTTATACCATTTTTTGAATTTATATAATATTTCTATAAACTAATCATTCCATCATATTCCAAATAGGGTCCTTTTTAACATTTTCGACAAAATTAAGGTAAGAATGTCTTTTTTAACTTATACGGTAGGTGCAGCTATTTTATGCCATTATAAAATCATCGAATATTCCCTTATAATATTATAAGAATATTTTCAAATTAAATGTTTTATTTTTAATAATGTGAATTTTAAATGATTTCAAAAAAAAAGTTATATTTTTCTCAAATAGTTTTGATTTCATCCCTGTCAACTTCCTTTGACAGATTTTAAGTTTATTTAAAGTTGATTAATTATGATACAAAGCGTCCATATAGTATTAAAAGTTATGTGATATGGTTGACTGTGGATGTGTTATTTTTATACCATTAATGGTTTAGGGATATAGTATTGACATTTCATTTTCTAGTTTTAATATAAATGTTTAGGTTATGTTTAAACCTTTTCATATGAGGAATGCATTGGACATAGTAAGTGACAGGTGGAGCCGGCTATAGCTCCTCGATGCATCAGTAGGTCTCATGAGAAAAACTACTGTCTTGGCACAAGGCCTTGACAAAGTATTATTTATAGCCTTTGAAAAAGACCTTGACTATGTGGTAATGATAGTCTGGAATTATGTATTCCATTATTATGAAAGTGGTTATTGATATTGCATGTGATTAATTTACTAGTAGAATATCCATGTGAATATTTAAATGAAATTATTTCATTTTATTTTTTATATATTATGATGAATTTAATGTTTAAAAGGTTTATGTTTTAGTTATACATTGCCTGAAATGTTTATGCTTATTTATGAAAGTTTCTTCTATATTTTTATCCTTTCTGAGCATCTGAGCTCACCCCTTTCAATGTTTTATTCTTCCCAGGATGTGAAGAAGTATTTTATGTCTGACCTGCAGGGATAGTCTGAGGGGATATGAGTGTGGAATATGGAGACTATTTTGTGGTATTTTTTCTCATTATCATGTTATTTAAGACTTATAAATGTATATAGTGTTTCCAAGGCTACTAAAATAATCGGTCTTTCGAGACATTATCTTTTGTGATCATTGAAATGTTTTGTAATAATGCACCGACTCTAGGTAACTAGGGTCGGGGTGTTACAACACAACTTAGTAACCATTAATTTTGTTAAATATTATTTTTTGGAACAAATGGAAGTATCATCCCAATTATATAATCCAATCCCCATAGGAAGATTATTTACATGTATTTGTTGCAAAACAAATTTTGATAATATATTCAATTAATAGTTGATAATCAATATTATTTTCATTAGAGTCATTCCTCTTATTATTATAATTCCTAAATATTTTTATGATTAAATTATAAAAAATAATTACCATAGTATTTTATTTAAATCGATTCTTCCTTGATTGGATTTATACTATTTGATTATAACTATAGTAACTCATACCCTAGATGCATTGTCACATTGAATCAATCCCAAAAGTTCCTTTATTTTGAGTTTATTTACCTAAGAATTTAGATTTGACCACTTCATGAGCCAATGTTTCCCTATAATATATCAAAATTATATTAACAGAATAATGTATCATCCATTGATGATAATAAAATATATCATGATACTAATGTTTTATTTCAATCCATGATTATAAATATCAGAAAAAACATTATTCAATTAATTATTATGGTTTCTATATAATTTTAAATGTAAAAAATTTCAATTTAATATATATTCATCTTATGAAATTTTTTATAACATTAATGTATTCCATGTTAAATTAGATTCCAATATTATTATATTCATTCTAAACATCTCAATGTCTTTTACGAAAAAAATGACAACATAATTCTAAATGATTTCTTAAAAACATCACCAATGATATAAATTTAAGTAAAACAATGAATTACGTCAAGGGATATAGGAAAAATATTATTTTTTAGACTATAATGTGAATTAAAAAGTATATTATAATATGAGAGATTATATATCCATATTCCACAGAGGTTAAAATATTATTTTCTGTTAAACCTATATATCTCAAACAAAATTGTCAAATATTTAAAACAATTTGTTCCACAGATACCAATTATTGATAGTGGTTGGATTGTTATTATCCAAAAGGTTACACATTATCTAATTATGTGTATGTTAAGAATTAAAAATGGATTAGATTACATGATTCTTTTAAGAAAAATACCTATTAAATGTTATTAATTGGTCTTGATGATTCATAATTGGATATACAAATATTAAATAGTGAACAATTACTATGATATATCATTTTTTGGTTTTCATTGTATCTAAATTAACTGAGAGAACAATAATGCATGGTAACATTATTAACAATTGAATAAAAAAAATAATATATAATAAAAATAAATATGAATAAGTGAATATATTTTAGGATGCATAATTTTCTAAAGGAATTGTTGATGGTCAGCTCTGTTAGCAAGATTTATCACTATCCACACAATGATGAACACCCAAGAATAAAATAATAATATATCTAGGATAATAGTCCTAATAAAATTTAAATTTACCAGATATATATGTTTCTTTTACAAAAACTGACCATGATCTATAATTTCGATCATGTAACATCTAAAATTCAGGTTTTTGTTATCCAAATCCAAAAATATAAGAAATTTCCTCCATAAAATATGCATTAGTATTAAATTATATTTTATGGGATTATTACAATAATATCATTTAAAATATTTTAATATAAAAAACATTATTCACAATCCTTATAAGAATAGTAATAATCATGGTTAGAGAATAGATTATGGAAAACTGTGATGTATAAAAGAGGTAGAAATCATTGAAGAGGAGAGCATGGGACATTTTGTGCAACCTGTGCACCGTTCTATAATATCTATGAACCTTTATAGTGTTTTTATATGTAATGTGTTTCAAAACATCAATATTTCATTAAAATAATGAGGTTGGGTCTTTATTTGAGCAATGCTGACTGCTTAGTTGGTGAATGATTTTTCTAACCATGTAGTTTAACCATGCAGTGAAATTTTTAATGGACTCTAAATAGAGAAGAGTTCACACATGGATTAGAAACCCATACATACAGAATGAGAATCTTCATAGAATCTCATTAGATGGGAGATATTATTAAACTACCCACGTATGTTTTTTTGAATCATCACACAATATCTCCCATGTTATAGTCACAAGAACCATTTTTTTATAAACCCATTCCTCCCATTTCTTCCCCTATATTTGTTGAGTGTTCATAATGATTTATTCTATTTTTTTGTGATATATTCTCCTCTAATTGGTTACTTTTTGTTTTCTATTACTATATAATTTTAAAGGTCAAGAATTTTGTTTTTTCCGCAGTTCTAACAGATAATGTATGAATCATCTATTTATTGTTGTGATTTTCATTTTATTGTGTAGAGGTGATCCAGTTATGACTTTTACACATTTTAGAATTTAATTTCATTCTGTTCCACCTTGTAGAGTTTGATGGAATTTGGATAATACATGACCACTCGATGATATTGGTAAACATGACAAAAATTTATGTCTATGTGTTATGTTATGTATTAAATATCTATATTATAAAGATAGTGATTACATGATTATGATTAGTGTATAGGTAGCTCTGTTGATCTCGTTTGAATAATGCGTAGTTTAGATGGCACATGGATGGGACATTACGTGAAACCCATTCAATGATATTATGTAGAATGTTTCCTTGATCTGTTAGGTGTTCTATTATCATTCCATATAGTCATCATATATTATATTCAATTTTAGATGGTGGTTTAATCCAATACCATATTGTGTTTTGTTTCTCCCACAATTCATGTTGTTGAATTTAGAATTTAAATTTTCACTTTTGACCTCTCATGATTTTGATGAATCCATTGGTGTCATAAGAAGTTACAAAAGACTGCCCACATGGTGTTTTATCATATTGAAATGGAATGTTTTTTATGATTCGATTTTTTAATATTCTAATGAGGTTCATGAAATAGTTTATACTACATTTCTTTAATTTTAAATGAGTCGTAGGATTGAATGAAGGACCTCTTTGTTTTAATGTGGATTTTGTTTTAATGATATTTTTTGACCTCTATATGATTTTAAAATGTGTTTTAAAATAAATATTAAATATTTGTTTGAAATATGTTTGTGGGTGCCATTATGGGGAAAATATCACGATGGTTATTATAATGTTTTATGAAAACAGAGGTATTTTTGATATTTTATATATTAAGGAAAAGGACCCATGTTTTATGAGTATTATTGACATGGGTTTAAATGGAAGTTTGAGATCATTCATTTTACAATGATTATTGGAATGATGTTTTATTACGTAAAAGGGATTAGTAGTTTAAATAATGTTTTATATTTAATGACCTGTCATGAAAATAGTAACTAATAAGTGGTTAAGATAATTTTTTTAATGTTGAATGTTTTGTAATATAAAATAGTAATCCTTTGATTTTTAAAAATATTTGGATGGTAATCGATGTTTTATATGATAATCCACATATAAGTTGGAGAAAGTGGTACATGACACTCTAAATGTACAATTCTATATTTTTTATATGATTCTTCCAATAAATGGATGATAATGTTGGAATTGATGATGGATTTCAATTAATTATACTTATAGACCTAATACTCTATATTGATACCAAGAGTTGTTTTATAGTTTTATGGATGTAAGATGGTTAAATAAATTATTGATATTGAATTTTTATGACCCCCATAGTTTAATAATAATTAAAATAATTAATTATAATTACATAAGGTATCACAATAGAATTTTATATATAGATGACCAGAATTGGAAAATCCAGTATTCTTTTAATGACCTTCCATCTAAAAACTCGTGGTCGAACAAGTAAATAAATAAAAAAAATCTTTTCAATGAATCTTAATTTATGTTATATTAATTTTACCCAATTTTTTACCTATATAACTGATTTCTATAAATGTAATTTTATTGATACAAAATAGGGGGTGGAATACTATTTTTTCTAATGCCTCTCTTAGTCCCACACAGTACTTGGGTACCCAAGTAGTTCTCACATAGTTTTCTAGGAACAGATTTAGAAAAAGATAAAAAAAATGACCTTAAAAGGACCTGGATAAATTTTCCAAATGTGTATTAGGAGACTGGAAGAAGTTCAGCTCAATTTAGTAAGAAGACATAGTGTAAATAAATTTGTGTTTATTCCTAAGGTACATTCCAAGTGGGTGATCATTTTTTTATTTTGGATTTTTATTCGAGTCATATTACATATCATTATAAATGCATTTATTATATTATTTATCTTCTTAATTATTTGGTTATTTTTAATATATTTATGTCTATTTATACTTTTATTAAAATATTATATTTGTGGGTATGTGTTATTTATAACATTATTATTCACTATGATATGTCATTATAATATCAAAAAATAAATACTATGAAACTCTTTATTAGTCAGCTCCCCCCAGTATATGAGTCCTGTAAGAGGCCATGTCAAAAACAAGCTCGAGGATCCTATACAATGTCTCCCTGGTAATTGAATTATTGAGTTATATAATATGTATTTTCTATATTAGATTAATACTATTTGGGATTTGGTTGATTGGATATTTAGTTATGTGTCAGTGCATGTGGTCGATGAAAGACAAGTGCATTAGGATCACATAATCTAAAATAAATTCCATGTTATGAAATATGGGAGTACTATTATAATATATTATATACCAACAACATTTCATCTTTTTTAGAGACACTCATGTGATTTCAAT
Source organism: Viscum album (assembly GCA_963277665.1). Classification (NCBI taxonomy): domain Eukaryota; kingdom Viridiplantae; phylum Streptophyta; class Magnoliopsida; order Santalales; family Viscaceae; genus Viscum; species Viscum album. The sequence continues at coordinate 592,090,771 of OY728162.1, read as the reverse complement.
TGGATGATTAGTGTTGGATTTAGGTATATTATATTGTTAGAAGGTGCATACTCATGAATCATGGTTGGCATGTGGGATTCACTTCCTATATACATACTAGAGTATAATTCATTTTATTAATGTGGCCTATATATTTAAAATGTTAAAAAATTAATAAATATATTTAACCTATTATAATAATTTGTGGAACTCTACTCACATGAGACCACATTTATATGGATTTCCATTTGATAGAAAGATATGTGGATCTATGTTGAGGCTATCAAATATGATTATGTATATATATTTATCATTGTTTATATGTATAGTGACCCTAGTTGTTCGACATGGTATGGATTTTTATTGTTTCATAGAAGTGAGTGATATTTTTATGTGTGGTGGTTTGGATCAACTTTCAACGAAGCATTCTGATGTGAATATTCTTTAAGAGGATGACATAACATTTGATGGTAGGTTGGTTTGTCATTTTTCATATTTTTTATGTGTGTACCTATATATTGGACTATTGATATGTTAGTAATATGTAATATTGGGACATGAGTGTTCATAGACCATTATGAGTTGTGAAATTTTGATGGTTGGATTAGATGTATGACTTTTGAAATACAAATGTTTCATTGTAATAAACTAGTTTCACATGGTGTGAGATCCAGTGAGATAATATATTATAACTCAAAATTATTCTTGTGGTGTCTTTTCAACATTGATGGTGACTAAAAAACGGTGTGACAGAGTTATATGCCTATTACGGTCTGTGATACACATGTGACTGGTTTTGAATTTTGAAAAGGGGGATCAAAGTGTGGTACAAATTGAGATTATATACATATAAAATATCAGTTGATTGAGAATTTGTAGTTGTGTACTAGTTCATTGGAATTTTTTCTTGTAGTGGGTTATGATCATTCAACTTCCATTCCTGGGAAATAATTTTTTAATCGAGTTCTTCCAAATGGTTATGAGCTAGACCTGGTGAACATGTGCTTGCAAAAAGTATGTGGTTACATGAATCTGATTTAACCATCTATAAATAACATATATATTTGTTTTAATTAATTAATTACAAAATAATATAAAATTTTGTTCTTTTAGGTTTAAAAATCCTTTGATGGATTATTGGTTTTAATGACATATAAATGTTTAGTTTCAATGAGGTGAAAGGATGTTAGTGACATGATTCGTTGAAAACACATGAGGTTTCGTATGGTATGAAATGTTAGGTCACAGACCAATTTAGATGGAGATAAATATTCAGTAATACATTGAGAGTTATTATTATTTTAGTGAGGCTTTTGAATGATTCTCATATATGTTGGGGTTGTGCAGGTGGATTGGGGTTGGATAGTTTCCTTGGGTTTCGTATATAACCATGGGTTCTCTTGATTGGGATATATGGACAGGAGGTCTGGAATGGATAATGGATGGGTCTTTAAATCAAATGTATTCATGAGAAATGAAGTGTGAAGTGAATAATAATGATTCCTATTTTTTCTTCACATGATTGCTAAATCGTTAAATGTTAACAGGATATTGGAGGCACAAATGAATGTCATTATTAAATATCTTCTCTCTAGTTATTATTATTTTATCGAAGCATTCACCCATGGATAAAATGTTTCTATGTATTGTTGAGATTGTGGTGTGATGAGAAACCAGTGGGTAGTGAGGATTTGGTCCATTTAATGGTTTGAAATTTCCCAAGTGTTAGTGGGGTAATTAAAACTGGTTGTTTTTTGGGTGGTATCCATCGGTGATAACATATTTTACTCCTTTTATATAGATATTAGTTACCAACATATTGAAATCATCTTAACTTTATTGATACTGAATTACCTATAAAATAGATATATAACAAGTTTTTTTATGAAAATACCACTTCGAATTTTCTCTCATGGAGTGGTCTGAGTTATGTCATATTGTTGGAGGAACACCATTTAATTTTTGTGTGTATGGTCCTTATGATTTAATAGTGGTTACCGAATTTTGGGGTTTTTATTTGGGGAATCTATGAACGTGAAATGGTTGATGATTTTTTCAATAACATTGATGAGATTGATATTACCACTCGCAATTAACTTGGTAAAAAATAATTGGATCATGGTTCTATGAGGTGGATTTTTGTTTGGAAGGTAGTAACAATCATAATCTTATGCTGTTTAGTGAAATTTTCACTGCATATATGTATCCATGATTCAAGAAGAGTATCATGTTTGGGGGAATGGACGTGGACAAATCATTCGATAATTGTGAGTCCATAATGAAATCGACTGTGTTCCTAGTTTCCTTACATTGGGGGAATGTTTACAAATTGGATGCAGTATATGATCAATCATATCATTTTATATCATGAAGTTGTTTAAAAACAAATATGATGTTTTTTAGTTGATTGTGTGTCATTATTGTGGTATTGAACAATGAAAATTAGAGTATATTGAATATCTACCTTTGGAAAATATCAAGGAGAGTTATATGGACTCTATTAGGTGTCTTTGGGTGGTTGTAGGATTCCTCTTATCAAAAATTCATCCTAACCAAGGGAAGAGAAATTGTTCAGTTATTAGATATGAGTGTTTTTATAATGAGTCATTGAATGATAATCCAACTAGGGTACATATATGAAATTGTCGTGGAATGTAGTAATTCAATTTTGGAGTATCATTTTTAAAATAAAATAATTTTATGGGATATTGAATTGTGTTTACGGAAAAATAATATCTTTTCCTTGTTTTGAGAATTAGTGGTGGTAGTGTGTCAACCTTGTATGGGATTCAATTATGTGAACATATTCCGATATTTATTTGAAAAAGTTTTTTGGTATAATAAGTTAGGAACTATATCCTTCAAATTGATGATTCATGGGATTGAGTTAATTTTATTTTTTGATCATAAGTGTTCCCAGCAAAATATGTATGTGGTTGTATGTAAGATATTATAGCAATGATCATTATATCAATGGTGATAAATATACTAATTTCTGAATTTATATTTTCATTTGATGGTATTTGGGTATGTTATAGTAATAAGTTTTCATTTAATCAATGGTAATTTTTATGGGTCTATTGATAAATGGGATCCATGAGTTATAGTGTGTTCTGTGGGTGAGTTTTTGGAATCCAAAAACTGAATATTGTAATTGAAAATCACTTTTGAACAACATATGATTGGTTGATTATATTTATTCCAAATATATCTTCCCCTATAAATGAATTTTTATATTGGGCAGGTTCTATAACCCCATTACCATAAAGGTGAATATTCATGAATTATATTTAACTATCATTTATTATACAAGTAGATTCATGAATGAAAAAATTGGATTGGATTCCGTGAGTTATCATGCCATAATTATTTGATTGTATATGAGTAATGATGATCATAAGCATTACTGATTAGTTATTAATTGTATTACTTTTGTTATATTATAGAAGTTAGGTTTCATTTTACTATGGAACAGATTTGGATGAATATAAAATGAGCAATTTGTGAAACCATAATTTCTATATGTTTTAAAATCATTTTTTGTTGATCATGGTTATTTTAAATGGTTAGAGATTGAGTTTTGGTAAAATATAATGGAAAATTAATAATCTCTTAGTGTATAATAAGAGATCTGGAAATTATTCATCATTTTCTCATGGTTTCAAACAAACGGTGTGTAATATTATAGAGGTGTCTATTGACATTTTTCATGGTAGATTCATGGTTAGAAAACAATCTAGCCAAACTGTGTCAATGTCTTTGGCATGAGATCATTCTGAGAACATATTTAGATGATAATTTCACTAACTAGGTGGCCAAAGCATATAGGTAATTATCTGATTAATAGGGAATTAACATAGTTGTTTTATTATTTGAATGAATATGTATCCAATTTTTGTATCTTCCCATGATCTCATTATGGTTTTCTGGCCATTACGCACCATTCTCCCATATTTTTGGTGCACAAACTATGAGTCTGCAAACTCCTTCATCGATCTCAAACCATTTAATTTAGTGTGTTTTCATGGATACTCCAATGATTTTTATTTTATTTATTCCCATTGAGGGGATTCATTTTTCCTCTTTGAACTCCTCTATAATTTAAGATTTCTTTGGTTTAGTTTTTATTGATGATTCCCTAGTGCATTTGGGAATCCACCATTTCTATCGGCGTTTAAGATACATTTCATAGAAGAGGTCCTAAAATATCATATGATCGTTATTTGAGGGTCCTTCATTATTAAATGAGACAATGATTAATTTTATTATGGTTCCCTATCAATATAATATAATTAATTATAATAATGGTATTTCGTATTAGTGATTTTATCGAGAATGGTATTGGGAATTATTTTTTTCCATCTTATGGAGATTGTACAATGTTTTTGTGATATGTGATTTCTTGAGAAAGGTGATATTTATGACAATTTAATTTTGATTTTAAATCTCATTAGTAAATGTTGTGAAAAGTAATTTTTGTTTCATGGAATGATGATAGAGTTTTTGTAGCTGATATAGTACCATACAGAATCTGTGGGCATTGTACTAGACATTTGAAATATTTAGTAATCCCTATATGATCAAGAAAATTTATAGAAATATTCACATATTTTGTATATGCTATAAGTGATTTAAAAATATTGTTGAAATTTATTATGTATATTTGGTGCATGAATTAAATTCTATCATTACAATGGTTTCTCGGATGGTTTTAGATTGTTGTTTTAGGAATAAAATACTTACCTATGAACAGACTTGGATTCCATTTGATTAGTTGGTTTTGTGATAATAGACCTAAATCCACTTGTGTGTGTGACTTCCTTTGGAAATAGATGGTTTTTATAAGTGACCTAATTTTTTTTCAAATTTTGTGTTATATTTTTCTAGGTTTTTGGTTTTATAGGGGAGGATTGGTTTAAATGTGTATGTTGATTTAATGGGAGTTTTTAAATATAATTGATTCATAATTTCTTTTTAATAAAATTATGATATTTATTTTAAATCGTTCATTGGATTCATGTTTGGTGATATTGGAACAATGGATAATTTTTTAACTGAATGAAACATTATTGTCTTTTTTAATGAAAAATAGGAAGCCCCGTGATTTTATCTTTGCATTGAAATTTTTTTAAATGGATTTGTGTGATATATAATTTACAAATGAGTATTTGAATGGTGAATTGAACAGTAAAAATAGATCATTCCTTCTAACCATGTTTTGGATTTATTGGTCCAAATGGACCATGGTAATTGATTATAAATTAAAATTTTTTCTTTTTAATGTTCAATGACTAGTAAGGTAAAATGATGGGCCTTTATTTTAAATGTTGTGATGGACCCATATATTAGAAATGATACATCACATCTAATAATGATAATGTGGGGAATGACACTCCACATGATTACTTAATAATTTCTATAAATAGGATCCACATATAAGAACAATTAATTTTGACATGTTGTTCCTAGAAAATACAGTATATTGTTCGACATGATGATCCATATATGACCCAAATGACATTATATGATTTTTTTACTAGATGGAGGTTAGGGAAATTATAAATGATGCTATTTTATACCTCTCGGAGATAAGAGATCAATTGAAATAATCTAATTTTTTTTCTTTTAGGATTACCTATATGATTTTTGTCTTAGATGACTCGATTGGGATGATGTAGGTTGTCAGGGCCCAGATATCACGATAGAACAGGATGTCCTATGTTTTACTCTAATAATATTATTGTATTCTGAGTGTATATTAATTCTTTAAATATTTATTTCATTTTTACTATTTACCTGCAAACACTATTACATTTAATAGTATTTTCATGAGAAAAAAATTGTTGTGGCCTAATGAATTATAAAATCAACCAGCTCGAACTACCATTGCACATGGGTTCTTATTTAGATCTCATAATGTTATACCATGATTATGTTTGGGCAGAATCATGGGATGAGTTTTTTTATAAGGCATGAAGGAATTATGTTTATCAAATGAACATTATGTATCATATAATGGATTCATAAGGCCCTAGTATACATATCTTTTGTTTTTTTTTATTTATTAGATTATCATAGAATTTTATTATTTTGGAATCTGCATCATGATTACTAGTGCTATATGAAATATTATTAGTTATACAATCTTTTTAAAAAATATCACCCTTTTTAAATTTTTTTAGATACGTTGATTTATATTTATTATTAAAATTTAAATTGATGTGTATGGTAATTAGATATTTATATTATTACGTAAATATATAACAAAGTGGTATAAACTCTTCATTGGACTATTGATACCCCCATTCCTAGTTTTAATTCCCTTTTTTATGAGGCTAACATAAGGTAATCTGGTCAGCCTGTGTGGGTCACTGGTTAGGTGGATCATATACTAGGAAGTTATAATGTGGTATAAAAGTAGTTTATATCCATGTTTTATTATTACATGGTGTTTTCAAGAATATATATATATAGTAATTTGTGGTTGGTTGTCATGGATATTGGAATAATGCATCACAGATAATTTTTTTGGTAATAATTACTAGGGGCCTATGATGATATTGTTATTTTAATTTGTGATTTAATTGATTTATTTGGTTTCTTCTTCAGGAATTATAGAAATGTTTTGGGTTTTATGATTAATGTTTTACTAATGCATCATTTATTACTAGAAATATTAATCTCATATATCTTGGTTGGTAAAGTAGATATATGTTTGATTGACTTATTAGTTTTTGTTTTTCTGATGATATAGGAATAATGATTTACTGTGTTAGAAACATCTTATATAGTGTATTACCCCATATGTACATTTAGGTTTTCTACTCTTTTGGGTAAACATAAAGATTTATATTTTTTTATGGTCTGATATGCGGTTCTTTGCTGAGATTCTGGAGGATTATGATGCTGTTGAATTCCTTGTGAAAAAAATGTACAATGACCCAAGTGTATCATATTGTTTTGGGTTTTAATCATTAGACTATGCTGGGTGGTTTTTATGAGTTTTTTATTGTGTCCACGTCATACAAGGAGTGTCCAAGTGTTCATAATCATGTAGAAGACATTAGTCTTAAATATGGGTTATTTTTTTAGAATATTATATTATTTTTATTCATTTTCAGTGATATGTGTGTTTTGACATGTTTATGTTAAATAATTCTCAGACATTAGAATTCTTTTTGCCCTGTGATTATTTAACATTATGGATTTTTCTTAGGCCTTGGTTGATGGACCCAGTGATGATTCAAGGGATATGAAATATTTGTCTATTTGGGAGATCTAAGTGGACATAATTCATTTGAATCAAATTTAAATATATGATTAGTTTATTTCTTCTTGGGTGACCTGTTAGTGGGGTGGATTGACTAATATGTTTCATCGGATATGTAGGGCATAAATTAACTCATTTAAATTTTCAGAAGGTGTAAATAAAATACTATATACTTATGAGTTTATTCATATTGAAGGAAATTTTTTTGAAAGAGAACTATTGTTTTACTTATTTTTATTTTTATTTTTATTATAGAAGGTCATTTTAATTCGTTTTCCCAAAATGGAATATGATTATTCTAAAATGGAATTCATGATGATTATGAGATAATCCCAGAGCACATGTGGTGATCAAGAGTATGTGGTTTCAGTAATGGGAGTTTACCTTTTCAAATGATTGCGCCATTATGGTAGACATGAAGCATTCATAGAGGAAAAAATAGTGCATTGTGTGAATAATTCCATATTTTATGGTGCTTTTAGACTAAAGCACGTGAAGATTTATTTTCTCACGGAGGTGGAAAGAACATGTATTGGTGAATCTTTGGTAACATATATAGAGATTTGTTTTTAATGACTAGTTATATTCATGAAGTATTCCTCTCTAGAATTATATTTTGGAATTATGTTATAACATAAATGAACATAGTGAGACCCTTGAAATATTCATAGATCATTGGTGGGTTTGAATGTGGTTTGAGATGCTAATTATCCTTTGGATTTGGAAGGAAATTTGGGAAAACTTATTTGGGTAGTATGGACATGTATTTATTAATGTCTAGTGGTAACGTATTCTCATTAAAACTTACTTGAGATGTCACTCATTGGAGTTATAAAATATTTTTGGTTTTTTATCCAATATATTATATTTATTATTCATGAATTGATTCTATGATTCCTAAAGTGGTAGTGATTTTTAATTTTTTTGGATCTTATATTATGGTAGAATATGTCTAGGGTTCATGATGTAAGTGAGTATCTGTAGTACCACCGGTTTCGGGTATGTAACCCTTAAACAATGATTTTCGTGTTTTTAAAGTTGTGTGTGTTGAATGGTAGAGTCGGGAGAACTTGGAATGATGTTTTGAAGCAAAACTGAAGTTGCACGGGAGGCACATGGTTTGTTTAAACCGTGCGACCAAACCGTGTGCAGTTGGTCTTAGAGGTAGTGGCTTCCACATGGTCGGTGCAGGGTGTGTATGACCATGTGGCCAAACCATGCGAGAAGGGCGGTTGAGACAGTATCTAATGCTCGTTTAGCGCATGTTTTGTCAAACCGAGAAAACTAACCATGCAACCAATTAAAAGAGATCCTATAAAGGTGGACCTCACGTGTTTTTTCATCTATGTGGCTCATTTTTCTTCCTAAGAGTCCCTAAATCGGGATTCTGATTCTCCTAAGGTCAAAGAGGGTTCACCCATCATTCCAGAGGCGATCTGAAGGATTCTCTGGGAGAATTAAAGCTGGATTATTGAGTTATGTGATCGTTCTTGATTGGTTTATCTGATCTAAATTGATCTACTTCTCCTATTCTCTTGGTTTCATAGATCTATAACCATTAAGGGAAGATCTATGTGTCTGGATTCCAAATATTATGATTTTTGATATTGGTTTTGTTAGGAGAAGAGATCTAAGGAGGATCTTTGGTGAATCTTCCGAATTTTCATGTTCGTTCTCCGTTTGGTAGGGATTTCGTCAAAACCATTGATTTAGGAGGCTTCACTCTAGATTCTTCTTACTATAATTGATTGGATTGGATTCAAATTGGGTTATTTGAATGGAATTTATAGTGAAAAGCATGGAATAAATCTTTTTACTGATGATTTATGGTTTTAATGAAATTGTGAAATCATGGTGATTTGTTCTGTAATGTGAATTGGCTTCTTGAATTTAAAATGATGATTTAAATTTTAGAATTTCTATAATTTTAAATGGTTTTATGAATGATGGGATTTAAATAAAAAATGTGTTTTATTTAAATGGTTTGGTATTGAAATGGCTTTGATGAAATTGGTTTATTCTTGTGTTTTCAATAAAAGCACAGTTTTATTGAAATGGGTTGAATTGGTTGAACACACTTGGTTTTGATGAAAATTGTTTTCAATAAAAAGAGTATCATTTAAAAGAAGGTTTTGGAATTATTTTTGGGAATATGTGGTGTTTTTTCATAATGCATATATGGGGCTTGGTTGAATGATGTTCTTATGCTTGGTTCCAAAGGGATTATGGCACAGGGGAAATATGGGGATTGGTTGAAAGATGACCTTGTGGTCGGTGAAAAAGGGATAATGAAATATGGGAAACAATTACCTTTTGACGACTTGGTATATTGACAAAAAAACGCTCATGAGTGTGGAACTGTCAAAACTCAGCATGCATGGTTGATTTCAGGGGTTTGTTAAATGGTTGGTTATACCAAAAAGTAATGTTTTTGAAATGGTTCTACTGCTTGTTTGGTTATTTTTCTGAAAAACAAAATGTTGCAAAATTGGTTTTAAATTTCACTTTGAATGCCTTTGGTTATGAATGGTTTTGGAAACTTTTTTATATTTAGTTATAAACTGCTTTTGAGAAAAAGTGTTATATAAAACTTTTTTATATAAATGTGGCTAACTCTTCTATCATAGTGGTGTGAGTAGGAATTTCATTGGGTAAACCCCACTGTCTTTTATACTCACCCCTGCTTTGGAACATTGGTGATTTTGAAGATGTCGTATTCCGAGACATAGGAAAATCTAAGGCATCTAATTACAAGTGGTTCATAGTGATGCTTCAGAGATGTGGTGGTGCTTGGTGCATGGAGCTCGGTGTGGAGCCGTGGAGTTTGTCTTGTCTTGTTTTGGGTCTTTTTTTAGTCTTCTTCTTGGTACTCTGATGTTGTGTTGGTTATTTTTGGGTTTTTGAAACAGTTCAGTTCTCTTTTGGTAATTCATAAGTTGGTAGTTTCATTAACATGCATAATATAGTGGTTGTTAGTGATGTTTTGGTTGGTTTATTTCGCAATGGGTAAATCATCCACCAGTTTCATTAAAACCCTTCATCATTTATTACCTACCTTTGGCACCATGGGGATGTAGCTTAAGGCCTAGTATTTACTTATTGTACTCTCAATCCAATGAGAATTGGCGGGTCATTACAAATGATATCAGCTTGTTCGGTCCATTCCAAACAAGTGGTCATCGATGTTCTTGGTCATCGAGTTGATACTCATTCTTGCATATTCCTTGTGTCGAAATCATAGACAGAAGTAGGATTGTCGGAACATAAAATGTATATCATAATAGGACATAGCTAACCCGTTTAGGCATAACATCATGTTATCGAGGTGTTGGATACGTAAGTTTTTTGGATAAACTTCTAGAATGTTGGAAATCTCATTTTCATGGGTTTATCCATTGATAGGAGTATGACATGCATTGTAGAGAAATGACTTTCCACTAGGATTTCATATATCATTAGGAGGAATGAGTAAGGAGTTTGGGCATGGTGCCAATTTTTGAAATATGTAGAAATTGTTTTCAAGTGAAAGGCTTTGAAAACGGGCTATTGGGTGTATTTTGAAAATGGGTTGATTTTAAAAAAGTATGTTGAATGTTTTGAAAATGGTTGAAGATGTAAGAAGTTTGTTTTTGGAAAAACAATGTTGTGATAGATAATGTGATAGAATTTGAATGCTCTTCCCTCAGTTTATAGAGAGTGAGATTGACAAAGTTTGTTGTTGGTTTAGAAAATGGAACCCGGTAGGCGTCGTTGAAACCAACCCGATAAAGATGTGGAAAATGTGGTTGCAGCATAACCACACGTGAAACAAGAACTAGTCCAGAGTATTGTCCAGGATTTTCATGTTGTCGATACAAGGAACTGGAGGAATGAACCACAACATGTGGATCATACCATCTAGTTCATGAAGATGAATCCACCGAACATTCGGGGTGATGCTGAACCCGAAAAGGCAGAGATGTGGCTAAGTAGGATGAATTGTATCGTCAATTTCATCAACACACCAGTAGAGATGAATGAAATGTTGGTGACATATATGCTTGAGGATCTTGCACGTCAATGGTGGGATTTAGCGTTTCATGCTATATTAGATGGAGGCCTTACATGGGAGGATTTTGAAGAATTGCTCAACAAATAATTCTATCCTCACACGTTCAATATCCATAAATGAAGGTCTTCTTGAGCCCCAAAAAGATAGTGTCTCTGTCATAGAGTATGCGTATAAATTCATGAAATTAGTCTATTTTTCACCAGAGTTTGGGGAAAGTTCATTGTTGAAGGAACACATCTTCGAATCGGGGCTAAGGCAGGACATTCGATCAATGATTTTGGTGCTCTGTATTACAGATTATATAGAGATGGTGCACAGAGTGACTGTTGCTGAATGTGATGTATTAGGATCGATGAGAGGATTCATGATGATACCTAGGAGAAAAGGAGGGAACTCAACCGTTGGGAACAATAGGAAAAGGGCCATCTATTTCGACGGTGCCAGTGGAAATCAAAAGCAGACGGCGGGATCAGTGAACCTTCCTCCATGACCCCAGAGCAAAAAATGTTTCTTTCAATGTGGTTCAACTGACCACATAAAGTGAGAGTGTACAACACAACATAGATCATGTTTTAATTGCAACATTATGGGACATCTTCAGCGCTATTTTTATAGTGCTCCTTGGTCGGGTACTCGGGATACTTCTCAGGCATCACAAGCATTGTATGCTTCGACAGGAAGAGGACAACAGAGTCAATATCGTTAGAATAATAGAGCTATCCATGGTGATTCTCGAAATTCCATGACTCCTCAATGAGGAAAATTTCATCAAGGCAACAAGGAGAGAAGTGCAGCAACGATGAAATTGTATAGAGATGTGTATATGATGGTCGATGATCATGTTGGACCATCTATTTTTAGAGATACGATTCTTTTGAATTATACACATGGGCATGTGCTCATTGATACTGGTGCATCACATTGATTCATTGCTTCTTGTGCTATTGATCTGGTATGTTTAAAACCGGAAATGATGCCTTCTGTTTTGAGTCTAAAAACTCTTCTTGGTGAAAGAGAACGTCAAGCCTTTATGTGTAGTGCATGTGCTATAACTATTGATGGAGCTGAGTAAAAAATGTGACTTCTCAATGTTCTTCATGGATGTCTATGACGTAATCCTGGGAATGGATTGGTTGAAAATGGTTAGGGCTCACTTCGACTATTATAGGAGAACAGTTAGTTTCACGACTGAGGAAACCATCAACCATCTCTTCAGAGGAGAGATAATTGTAATGGAAGTGGCAAAGACCTTGTTGGACCCAATGGTGGGAACGATCTCATACCAACTGGTAGCGATGACTTTTGCATAAATGGAAGAGATTGAGGAAAATAGTTTCCCAGCTGTTGTGGATAAATTTTAAGATGCCTTTCTTAAAAACATATCAGGGTTACCACCACTAATGGAAGTGGCATTTATGATTGATCTACTTCTGGGGACCAGTCCTATTTCCATTCTGACTTATATGATGGAACAAATAGAGTTACAAGACTTGAAAGTGACGTTAGAGGTGCGGCAAAGAAAGGGGTTCATTCCACCAAGTACATCTCTGTGGAAAACACTGGTATTATTCGTGAAAAAGGCAGATGGAACTCTTAGACTATGTGCTGATTATCATAAGCTTATCCAAGTTATGATAATGAATAGATATCCACTTCCACGCATTGATGATCTATTCAATCAGTTAATGGGATCTCAGTGGCTCTTCCAGATTGACTTACGATTAGTATATCACCGATTGTGGGATTGGAAGGAGGATATTCCAAAGATTGCTTTCAAGAGTTGATATGGCCACTGCAAATATGTTTTCATGCATTTTGGTCTAAAAAATGCACTAGCAGTCTTCATGGATTTGATGAATCAGATATTTCAATGATATATGGATTATATTGATAAGGTGTTTTTGGATGATATCTTGGTGTATTCAAAGACAAGGGATGATCATGAGGTGCACCTGGAAACAGTGTTACAAATCTTAAGAGATCATCATTTTTATTCCAAATTATCATAGTGTGATTTTTGGATACAGGAAGTATGTTTCCTTGGCCATGTAATTTCCAAGAAATGCATTTTAGTTGATCGTGAAAAGATAGAAGTTGTTATCTCTTGGAAGACACCGAAGAATGTGTTCAAGATACACAGTTTTCTTGGTATAGTGGGTTACTACCAACGCTTTTTGTGTGATTTCTCATCACTATCCTCACTAATGACAGCTTTGCAAAAGAAGAGAGCTCTATTTCAATAGACATAAGAATGTCATTTTTCTTTCAAAGAACTAAAGGTATGTCTTAAATCGGCACCCATCTTGATCTTTCTTGAATCGGGACGGGAGTATGTGATGTATTGTGATGCTTTGAGAACATGGTTGGGTTGTGTTCAAATTCAAGGAGACCAAGTGGTTGCTTACGTTTCAACGTAGTTGAGGGTGCATGAGAAGAATTTCCCAACACATGATATGAAGTTATCTGTCGTCGTCCATTGTTTGAATCATGGAGACATTATCTCTTTGGTGAGAAATTTACTGTGTTCACGGATCACAAAAGTTGGAAACACATTTCCTCACAACGAGAATTGAATCTAAGGAAAATTAGTTGGATGGTGAATCTAAAGATGTTTGACATTGCCTTGATATATATTCCAGAAAAAGGAATTCGGTGGCGGATGCATTGAGTAGAAATTCATACGCTCAATTAGCAAAAGTATCTTCAGATGAATGGTAGTTGATGTCGGTCATAGCCAACATGCATGTTAAATGTAAAAACCAAGGGGATGTTGCAGTTTTTTTTTCAGATACACTTGTTCCAGATCAGGTAAGGATGGTCAAAGAAGGAAAAACTACTAATGCAGAATGTTTGGTTGTATGTTAAAAACACAATGGTGGGGAGACCATTGATGGATGGAAACTTGATGGGGGTTCCGTTTTGTTTTTCAGAGATCAGATGGTGGTTCCAATGGTTTTTCAATAACAACTCCTTCATGGTTACCACCATTGAAGATGGGCTATACATCCAGGTACATAGAATATTTATAAGGCCTTGAAGGCGTAGTTTTTGTGGAGCAACATGAAAAGTAAAGTTGTCGAGTTCGTCTTGCGATGCGTAACTTGTCAGCAGGTTAAAGCAGAGCATCAAGGACCAGTAGGTATGTTATAATCTTTACCTATTTCAATGTGGAAATGTGATTAGATAACAATGGATTTTGATACTGCTCTTCCAAGAATGGTCTGGAAACATGATGCCATTTGGGTGATAGTGGATCGTCTAACCATGTCATCCCATTTAATCCTAATTCGTGGAACTCATACGGTGCAAGATATTTCAAAAATATATATCTGATAAGTGTTAAAGAGGCATGGTGCACCAGTGCCTATAGTCTGAGATTGATATCTGAGGTTCACAACTCGTTTCTGGAAATCATTACAACAAACCCTCGGAACTCGGTTGTCTATGACCATGGTGTATCATCCTCAGACGTATGGGAAATCTGAGTGGACAATACAAATATTGGAAGACATTTTATGGTCTTTTTTAATGGATTTTGGTGTCTCATGGGATGAGCATATACCCTTAGTGGAGTTATCATACAATAACATCTATCATGCATTGATATGAATGGATCCATTTGATGCATTGTATGGGTGTCCTTGTCCTTCTCCACTATGCTGGGTGGAAACGGGTGAAACATCACTTGTAGGGCCAAGCCATTTCAAAGTGACAATATAGAAGATCTAGTTGATTATAAAGAGGATGGAGATGGCATAAATTCATCAGAAATCTTATGTATATCACCGTCAAAGACTGTTTTCGTTCGTTGTGGGTGATCATGTCTTCTTGAGGATCTCTCCAAGACATGGACATCATCATTTTGGGAAGCAGGGCATGTAATCTCCTAGATACGTTGGCCCTTGTGAGATACTAGAACAGTTTGGAGAGGTGGCATACCTATTGGAATTACCACTATTGTTTAGTTTGGTGCATAATGTGTTCCATTTATCTTAGTTGAAAAAGTATCAGCCTGATCCTGACCATGTGATCAGATGGGATCACGTTGACCTAGAGCTGGATGATTCATTGATACAAATCCCGATACAAATTGTGGATAGGCACGATAAATTCATGCCTGAAAAAAATCATCGGTCTAGTGCGGGTTTTCTAGCAGAAAGGTCAGATTCCGGAAGAGAATTTGGAACGTGAGAAGGAAATGAAAGAGTAGTGGCTGGAACTCTTTCACCTGGATGAATGTTATCTACTTTCAGAGGATGAAAAGGAAAATGGTGGGTAGAATGTAGTACCCCTGGTTTCTGGTATGTATTTCAAGACCCATCCTCGGTGCCTATGTTGTGACTACCATAAGCCCCCCTTCCATAGGCCAGGGGTTGGCGACTTGCACCAAAGTCATAAATCCCTATGCTGGGAAGGCATTGCCTTTATAAAATTAAACAAACCCCACAGAGTATGCAACATTAAGTAAGCAATAAGTAAAACTGAATACAAAAGAGTTTTCTGGAAACTAAATGGGCCAGCATACAAACCCAACTGAGCAACATGTACAAGTAGAAAGTGACAAATAGCTGAAGGTAAAGAGCAGCTCCTGGATCTTCCTTCGGGGTTCCTACCTGAATGGTAGGTATATATGGACACCTCAGGACTCATGTCCATCAGTCTCCTCCATGTGCTGACTCGTCGCAAGGTCCACCTCTGGGTAACATCTAGTCGAGGCACTCTCAGCCTCCATTAGCGCTATCTGTCATCTGCATCCAACACAATGAGGTGCGGGCATAACCCGTGCATGGGTGTGTATAACGATACTCAGTAGAGTCCCCGAGACCCAAAAGGTCTCACAATATCCACTAAGGATTAAAAAAAAGATACAATACTGGAGTATCATCCAACCCTACTTAGGTATATGCCTATACATATACCTAAGTTACCAATATCAGTTCGACTCCAACTCTCGAGCCCAATCAAAACCTAGTCCACACAGGATGTAAAGTCAATCACCAAGATGATAATGGTTGAAAGACATGAATCAGATCACACATTTATACCTCAATAATATAGAGATATAAATGATCTGATGTAACCACTAGATCATCTAAGCAGTTGGACTCACACAAGATATAGGACCAGCTAAGCTTTCAGACCCACACAGGATATTGGACCAGCTATCTCATCTATGCAATCACACCAACACTGGATATAGGACCAGCTATCTTGTCTATGTTGTTGGACCCAAACAGGATACAAGACCAGCTATAATTCCTCTGAGCTGTCATACCCACACATGATACATGACCTACAATTCTGTCAGACCCATAGAGGATACAGGAACATAAGTCAGAACTGTCAAACACACACAGGATTCCAGAATAGTAGACATCGCAGCTAGCTCTAGGGTTCCCGCACACAGCACGCTCATTTTCGGGAGGGTTTGCTACTCGAAAAAAGGGGTCAGTACATCAACTATCACGATGTCCTGTGTTTATGTATCCTGAAGTTCCCTGTCATCAAAAGAAACCCAACTCCACAGAAGGCGCATCAAACAGATGCCCGATCTGAGAGTTATTGTTTTTTCCATTCCAGGGGCCCAGTTGGATTTACGCTCGATCCAAACCAAGACATTTTCCATAGTCATCCAAAAATCACTCAAAGTATCGAAAAAGGACTGCCTCGTCACAAGGGTTCCATTCAAGCAGATGGCGCGTCGTTCGGACGCACGGTCTTGGAGATATTCGCATTTACGTGAAGTTGGGCCCATCCCGTCAAGTCTAGTGGGCTAGCGGGTGGCCCAACCCAACTTGGTGGGTCCGACCAGACTGCGGGTCATCCCAGCCCGCTTTGGCGGCTCCGACGTCGTCCCGCGAAGCGGGCTGGTCCAGTTTGCCCGACGTCACTGAGCAGTGCCGCCTCTCCTAGCCCGACCGGCCGAAGCCGGGCAGTTTTGTCCGGCATGAGCGGCCTACATAGCGGGCCGCTGTGGTCCCCCGCAGCGAGTCGCCTTCATGTGCCACAATATTCCAGCCCGGACGGTTCACACAACCATGTGGCCCACGGTTGCGGGCTGCATCTCCTATGCACTGCACCTATGGGTTTTGCGGTTCCCCATCCCGGCCGGCAGTAGTCGGCTGGTTCGTCAGCCAGAGAATCCCATGGATGAGCTCTGTGATTTTCCACCACACAGCCGGCGTGGGGCCGCCACCTCCGGTTGCCGCCACCTCGGGTTGCCATTGACTCCATTCATCATCTCCTATTCCGACACGCCTCCATTTCCAATACAAACAGGAATCAATGGAGGGTCATCGGGCTGTTTTTGTTCGACCTTCCCCCTCCACGTTAGGTGATAACAAAAGTCCATAGACGAACCAAAGAATTCATCAAGAATGGGGGTATAATTTTATTCAATTAAATTTATAAAAAAACCCTACCTTGATTCTAAGTTCATTCGTTGATGACGTCCTCGATTTGTTGACATCAGGGTGTTTTCGATGGGGAATCGTCATTGTTAGCAATGTTATTCGTGGGTGAAAACTTCACTCTTGACGCATTGAAATAGTAAGGGAGACAGCATTCATCATGGGCGTCGTCACAGATTCATTCCCCAGTTGATGAAGTGGAGGGGATGTTCTTCGTTAAGAGGAAGATTTCTTTCTTCATTGAAGATGTTCTTCGTGGAAGAACACTTTCTTTCTAAATCTCCCAAATCCTCCCAATCGAATATTTTCCAAGGCAGATAAAATAATAGGCTCAACAATATTTTAATATTGACATGTATTTCAAATCAAATCAAATTAATTCATGAAACCACAAAATAATTAATTAATTGTGGAGCTCAATTAATTAATTAGTAGTGTAAGTACATTAATGAAGGAAGGTGGAAGGTTTAAAATTTAAAAGAAATGGGAGGTGGCTTCATTAATTCAAGGTGAGTCCAAGAGTTTCAAAGGGGTTCAAGTTAGTTTAAAGGGGAGGTGAAGAGTTTGAACTCGTGTGGGCCCCACCACATAATATCCTCCCATGGGAGGTTATGTTGGGGTGTGCCCCACCACCATCCCCCCTTTGTAGGTTTTTACTACCATCAAAATACTTTAACCACATTTAATATATAAATGTGATACACACAAATTTTTATTTAATCATTAATTTAATTAGAAACCCCAATTTTTAATTATAACATCCGATAAAATGCAATTGTGGTAAAGTTCTCCTTAAGAGAATACCATTGCTGCATGTTTATTCGGTTTCCTCATATTTCAGTTCTGATCATTTGTTCAAAAGATACCTAAACCTGCACATACGTTTACTGAACGTACCCGAACAAAACTTCATAAAAGAATTCCGGACACATCAGGCGTCGGAATCAAGTGCCATCAGAAAATGCAGAACTGTAAAATTCGAAATAATTTATGAAAAACTATTCTTTTTAATTTATTGTATTTACATTACCCCCACCTCAGGGATTTACGTCCACATAAAGCTAAAAAACACACTAGCGAAACAAATGGGGGTACTGGGCACACATTTATGCCTCCCGCTGCCATGTGCTCTCCTAGATGATCTCATGCTGCCAAAAAATGCACACCGGAGGAATTGACCATCCTCTTATGACCTTCTCATGTCGATCTTCGATCTCCATTGAGACCATTGTGAAAGTTTCCCCGTCATCGATGTCCATCTCCTGATGTTTGATGATGTGAGACGGGTCGGGCACGCATCCCCTCATATGAGATACGTGGAAGAAGTTACGAACCCGATGCAACTGAGGTGGAAGGTCCGGGTGGTAATCCACCTCGCCTACTCTGTTGAGGACCTGGAACGGCCTGATAAAAATCATAGATAACATTCTACCTTTCCAAGGTGAGACCCATAGGAAGACATGGTCTCCATCATCGAACTCCAGTGGTCTCCATCTCTTATTTGCATAATACTTTTGTCTGCTCTGTGCAGTAATCATTCTCTCCTAGATGATCTGCACATTCTCTATCGTAGCCTACACCATCTATGGTTCTACAAGTGCCGACTCCCCTAGGTCATTCAAGCACAGAGGTGATCTGAAAGGTAGGCCTTACAGTGCATCGGAAAGGGCCATCCCGATGGTGGAGTGGTAGCTGTTGTTGTACGCAAACTCCACCAAGGTTAAGTGATCCTCCCAACTGCGACCAAAGTCAAGGACAGATGCACGGATCTTGTACTTGAGAGACTGAATGGTCCTCTTAGTCTGACCATCTGTCTGAGGATGGAAGGTGGTTCTCAGGAGAAGATACATCTCAAAAGCCTCATGTAACCCCTTCCATAGGCGGGAAGTGAAACAAGCATCTCGATCGGAGACGATAGTCAATCTCACAACATTAGGTCATACGATATCCTGAACATAGAGGCATCCCATGATCTCTACTGAACCCTTATCTCTGATTGGTAGGAAGTGGGCCTATATGGTGAGTTGGTCTACGATCACCCACATAGAGTTGTGTTATATGGATGTACGTGGATTTACCGTAATGAAAACCATGGATATCTCATCCCACTTCTACTCTGGAACCTCTAAGGGATGAACCAAGCCTACTGGAACCATGTGTTATACCTTCACTTGATGACATGTGAGGTACTGAAAGAAAAACTCTGCTACTGCTTTCTTCATACTTGGCCAACAGTGTTGTCATCTGAGATCCTGATACATCTTCACACTCCTAGATGTACCTCTAGAGGGGAAGTGTGGAACTACCTCAACTGCTCCTCCTACAGTGCAACAGGTACAATTATCCATCCTCTGAAGAGGATGACATGCTCCCCACATTCAAAAAACTCATCAGCTTCCTGCCCATGGGATATCTGAGCACATCGCATCTCACAGTCAACATCCCCTCATTGTGCCTCTCTAACTCACTGAAGAAGAGTAGGAGTGACTGTGAGAGACTGTAGAAAGGCTGCTCCATCTCTATCCACAGAGGATATCTGCAACACATCCATCCACTCTGTCGCCTCTCCTAATAGTTGAATGCCTAATCTCCTTCTGAGAGAATCTTATACAATGCTCCCCTTCCCAGGAGTATAGGCTATCTCGATGTCATAGTCCATGAATAAATCAAGCCATCGCCGTTGTCTCAGGTTCAGGTCCTTATGAGAGAAGATATAAATGAGACTTTAGTGGTAAGAGTATACTGTAAAACGCTCTCCCATAAGATAGTGCTGCCACATATTCAAGGCGAAGGCCACTACTAATAACTCCATGTTATGGGAAGCATAGTTATGCTCATGCTGTCTCAACTATCGTGAACCATACATGATCACTGCTCGCTCCTACTTCAGGACACACCTAAGTCCGGTCCATGATGTGTCGCAGTATACAACGTACACTAAACCCTTCTCCGGTAGCCTCAAGATGGGTGCACTGGTCAACCTATACCTCAGCTTCTGAAAGCTCTACTGGAATCTCTCTGACCACACGAAGGGTGTCCACTTCTTTATCAAAGGTAAAAGTGGGGATGCACCTCTGGAGATTTCGGGGACAAATCTCCGATAGTACCCAACCAGTACCAGAAACCTCTACACATTGGTCACACTCTGGGGGGGAACCCAAGCAGTACCGCCTCGATCATTGCTGGATCCACTACAAATCCATCCTCCAAGATTACGTGTCCAAAAAAGTGAACCTCATTAATCCAGAACTTGAACATCGAGAATTTACCATAATGCTGGTGCTCTCGGACTATATCCAGTTCCACCTGAAATTGGTAGGCGTGCTCTTTCACAGTAGTTGAGTAAAACAGTATGTCGACGATGAAGACTACAACAAATAGATTGAGATAAGGCTGGAAGATCTTGTTAATGAGACATATAAATGCTACTGGTGCGTTGGATATGCCGAAGGGCCTAACCAAGAACTCGTAGTGGCCATACTCACACCTCAATGTCATCTTCTTCACATCCTCATCTAGAACTCTGAGCTGGTGATAGCCTGACCTGAGGTATATCTTCAAGAACCATCTTGCTCCCTTGAGATGACTGAAGAGGTCGTGAATCCTCGGGAGCAGGTACTAGTTCTTCACGGTCACCTGATTCAGGTGACGATAGTCTACACACAGTCGCAAGATCCCATTTGCCTTCTTGGAGAACAAAATCAGTGATTCCCATGTTGTAACACTGGGTCTGAAAAATTCCTTCCCCTACAAGTCCTCCACCTGAACCCAAAGCTCACGATTCTCAGTGGGAGCCATCCGATATGATGGAGTGGATATTGGTGTTGTCTCGGGGTATAGTTCAGCGTAGAAGTCTACCTATCTGTGAGGATGTAGTCCTGGAATATCGTCTGAAAAAAAATGCATACCGATCCACCACAACAGGAGAACTCGGACTTCGTACATCAACCGCTCCGAAGATGAGACTAGACAGCAGATGTGTGACCGTCTTCCCCCTCCTCTACATATGTTTGTACTGCGCTATAAAGGATCCCATCTCGCCAGTGAAGTTGAACCTAGTTCCTTTCGTGCGGATACACCAAACATTACGCCTAATACAGTAAATCTGAGCATGAACTGTGGATAACTAGTCCATACCCAAGATGATGTTGTAAGGCCTTGATGACGCTACAAGATGATCCCATCTAAATATCTCACCTCCGAGAGTAAGCTCACTCTTCCGGAACCAGTCTGTAATCATCGAGTCTACTCCCATAGAAGTCTATAGCCATAAGGATCCAGCCAACGGCTCCGTCAGAATCTCCGAGCTCTGAAAAAGGGCAGTGAAAATAAAATAATGGCATGCACATGTGTCTATATGTACTATAGAAAGGGTGGAGTAGACACATATAGTACCTAAAATAACATAAGGTGTGTCGTGGTCATAGGCCTCGACTACCTGGAGCTGAGCCTCAAAATGTCATCCACCACCCGCTGCTCGGCCATCTCCTCTGCCACGTCCACATGCTCCCAGTGCACCACCACAGTGGAACTCGTGCATCTTCTTGTGAGGTCCCTCTACTATCGGATTCTCAACTACATGGCGGTTCGGGTAGTCACGAGCCATGTGGACCTGCCCGCCGCATGCATAGCACTGTCTGTTCCCCATATTGCTGACATTGTCTATTGTGCCCCGTACAACCCAACCTATATCATGGGATCACCCACCTGATTTCCTAGTCCACGTGGAACACTGTGACATCTATCTATTGTCGTCTTCAGAAGACTCCGCTACGTGTCTCCCTGTGGTGGGTCTCGCTACTGGTGATAGCTCAGTGAGAAATCTCTCCAATAGAAGGACGTGCTCCAGTACCCCCGCCTGCGTCGGAATGCGGAGCGGAATCGCCGACACCATGATCTCATGACTAAGTCCCTTCTCGAAGGTCTGGGACCTGAAGAACGGGTCTTGTAACATATCTGTGCAATATCACGAGAGGTAAATGATCCTCACTGAGTACTAATCTACTGCCATGTTGTCCTACTACAGATGAATTAACTCCTGAATCCTCACAGCACGAAGTGTGGCTGGAACAAAATCCGAGCAGAAGAGACTCTTGATGTCTATCTAGAGTAATGATTCCTCGTCATGCCCCTAGAAAATCAGGCTCCACCATCTACCTATTGTTGTGTGCAGGAGACTCATGGAAAGGATCACTATAAGGATTGATGGTGTCCCTACCAATTTTAATACTCGCACGATAGCCTCCATCCAATCCTCAGCTGACTGTAGGCACGTCTCCCCCCGGAACCTGGGAAGCCTCTGGCGCTGGAACTCATGAAACACACTCAAGTGGTGTGCACTCTCTACTGCTGGAGCTGGTGATATCGGTGGCCCGGCGGGTAGTGGTACTGTTGGTGCCTCTTCTGTGATGGGGCCCTACACTGAGGCCTCATCGCTCAGTGGGATACCATATCATACGAAACATTGTGTTTTATCGAGAATATTATAGTAATCATGACCAATGTTGTTCTAAAAAGTATTCTAGGGTTTTTTTTGTTAGATATGTTTTTTTTGTGTTAGGGAATGATGAATGTTTTAATTAGTAGATGATATGACTACAGAATCTGACCGAAAGTAGAGTATGGACACCCTCTGTATAAATATATATGTTTTTGGAATACCTCATCAAATGAAGCTACCAAGATCATTTGAGGTTGATATATAAATGTTATTGGTGTTGATCTTTTTTGGAATGAGTGATCCATGGAAAACCCAAAATGGAATATAAAATGATATGGGATTTGAATGAGGTAAATCATATCACACATGTAATTTTTTAAATGAAATATATTTATTAATATTGAATCAGTCTTTTTGAGAAAATTCCTCTTATCAATTTTTCATGAATGTCTTCATTGTGTGTCTTTATACCTTTTTTTTATGATTGGGATATGTTTCTATGATTATTTGAATTATATTTGTTGTTAGGTTACGGTTAGTTTAGAATTTTGTTGGTTGTATTATATGGGTTCAGTGTAATTTTGGTCTCCCTTGATGGATAAGATTCATGGAATCAAAATATTGTGGCTGTAAGTTGAATATATTCATGAGGAAAAACATATATTTCGTGAGAAATCATTTGATGTAAATATATATATTTTTCAGATTATAATTATTATGTACCATCTTTGACATTTTTTTTTTGAAAACTTGTGTTGGATCGGGTTTTTGGGGAGTTTGGATCATTTATTTGATGGTGGTTCTAAGGTTGTGTTTTTTGGTATCCATAAACTGAAACATTTGATGGAATATAGTTGTAGTTAAAATAAATATAGGTGGTGTGGATGTGGGACTATAATTAAATCTTGATGTAATGATGTTTTATAGTGGGGTGGTTGTACAACCCCATCTCTTTATGAGTTACAATTTTCAAATGAATTCAAACATCCATTAAGTAGATGTGGTGAATTTTTTAATCAAATCATGGTATTGGATGCCAAATATAAGGACTCATAACATTGATATTTATATATTTCAATGTATTATCATATGGAATCATGGGATAAAAGGGATTTCATAATGATCCACGGGTTATGTTTGGGATAATTTCCTCTATTTTACCTAGGTTCCCGATATGGTGTTCATATATTATTATAAAATGATTAAATCATGGATTCATTATATGTTTAAACTTTATTTTTAAATTAAAACTATTATTTTCAATGTAAAATGATTTATTAGGGTAACCATTTTGAGCCAATGGAGAAACCACAAAAGGGTGAGGAGACCCTTGACATTGTGCATGACCCAGACATTGTTTTGGGAAAAAAATATTCCTTACTATAGAGGGGAATATTTTATCGATTATTTGTATTTTAATTTTTATTTAACAATAATTATTACCATTTTGGTATAATTATCTATGGAATATTTTGACAGAATAAAATGGTCATTGTTTTTTGAACTATGAAACCTAAATGTGTAGGGAATTTTATGATGAATATTAAATGATGAATGGTTTGTACATGGGTTGGAATACCATGTTGAAAACCCATGAAGATAACTATGATCTCATTAAATGTGATGTTTTAAAAAAATAATCCATTTTTCATTCATCCACTAGGCTTCCTTTCTCCCCAAATTGGTGGGCAAGAACCTGAGGGCTCTCAACTCCTTACTCAGTATCCAACCCCTTGATTTAGATTTTTATCATGGAAATTACATTGAGTATCATGATTTTTATTACATACCAATGTCTTTATTTTATCTTAATAGTATTATTATATAGTATTATAGATCTCTATTTTTGGTTTTATGGATGATTATACAAATTTATTGTTTAATTTTTCGTTTATAAGTGGGATTTTTGTGGGATTCTATATAGGGGATCCTGAGTTGAATTATGCACACAGGTGTGAGCAAATCCATTATGTTATGATATTGTAAATAAGATTAAAGGAATAAAAAAATATTTAATAAATATTCATAATGGTATAACCACATGGGTATTTTCTCGAGAAGGGTGCTGTGAATTAGCTATGGATGCCTCAATGTGATTGTGTGATGTTTCAAAAAGTGGTGAGTTTTTTATGATATTTAAGTACATTATTTAAATTTAACTAAATGGGTTATTTAATTATTAATTATTATGTTCATTTTTTGTTAGGAATGACTTTATAGTTTGTGTAGGATATAGTAAGAAATTTGGACATCATGGACCTTAGATAGTACTTAGATTGTCCTTGGCAAGGCCACCATACAGTGGAAATGTTTTGGAAACATTAATTGATTATATATGTGATAAAATAGTTGTACCCATTATAAAGAAAAAAATTTATCATGAGAAGGAGTTATATACCATATATACCTTGAATATTATGGTTTATAACATTCTTATTGATGATGAAATATGGATTTATATTGATACTATATTAAACTAGAAAATTCGGTTTGATCTGTATGTTTTAGAACACTATACTTATGACTACCCATGGGGTGTTCCATCATTTAGAAATGGGTTTTTATTCAGTTATTTTAAATTTCTAGGATGATATAGTAAAGGATTCAGAATATATCATTTACATTTATTCGATGTGGTGTTTTAAATGGGTAATGATTAGTTTTAATGTGAATATTTATTTTTATAGAGGTATTGTTGAATACATTATTTAAAATTAGTGTTTGAATGAATTTCAAATGTGGAATTGAAATTGGTGTGTTGATGATCATTTGGTGGATATGTATTCATGGATATTTTAATGTGGTTAATGTAATTAACTTATTTTTTATATTTTAAATATTAATTAAGAAGAATAATGTTTAAAGGGTTTATTCGATATGTTTTTTAATTGATGTGGGAGATATATTATTTTCCAATGATTATTGTAAATAAATTATTTTTAAAAAGGGATAATTCATTTATAATATGTTTTTGTGTTAATTTTTTTTCATGTACTGGTTAAATTAAAAATAATTAAAATGGTTATTTTTTGAATTTTGATTGTTTTGTAAGGACAACTGTTGAACCTTGTTATAGGAGATATCATTGTATGTCACCAGATGTTAGACATGACACTCTAGAGTTTAGGATAGGAAATATGGACCTTATAATCAACATGTTTTGTTTAGGATTTCTAACATGAATCACCATATCTATAATCAAAAATACATTTATTCCAATAAGTTGTTCCCCAAACCCATTAGGGAACATTTACTCATTCTCATCTACCTGAATGTTAGAGGTCATCGAGGAGTAACCAGGGCCTCACACGTGTTAGTGTGGAGACTATGCCCTAATTAATTTAGTGTAACAAAATAGAGTGCCAATATGAATCCATTGTGGAAATTTTATAATAGTAAAACAATTGATAAACAACACAAATATATTAAATTGTGAAAAATGGATCAGTAGTTCAATGATGCTGATACATGTCACATTTCTTAAATGCATCCAAAATTTCAACAGAACATTAGAATGAAATATATTTTTCAAAATACTAAAAATACTAAATAGTATTATCTCCTGATTGAATCATAATCCTCATGTTTTTCACATTCTCTACTCCTCCCCTGAATTTCATAATGTCATGAATAAAACTAGGGAAACATGTCCATGTCCCTACATGCATGAAAATAGTATGCCCAACTACAAAATGGCGACCTCAATTGGGTGTGTAATAAAATCTCATTTAGTAACAAACGAAAGGTCCATAAATTTTCCTAGTTCAAAAATATAATCTATAAATTATGTTTTTCATATGAATGTTACTAATTAAATAATTTTTATGTTCCCATTGAATATATTTTTCAAACCAAGTCATCATGTATTTCCCAAAAATCTTAACTTGAAACATCTAAGAGGCTCTTATAATAAAGAAAAAAATGACAAGTCTGTTAGGAACATCGATATATATCAATTTAGAAATGGAATTTTTGTATTTAAAACACATTAACAATCAGGGTATTTTCATATATCTAGAAGTGTGAGAACTACCATGACTGAGCCATAAAATGAATAATTTCTCATTTACTTAAGATGTTCCATAAAATGATGATTTCAGAACTCCCAGGACAGGATCAAAGGTATAGTAGTACAACGAATACTCTTTGTGTCATAGTTCATCTCTATTAAAACACGTTTAGTCTTGACTTGGGGTCCATGACACATTTACTCAGACCATGTCCACTATGATTCCAGTAAAAACTATAGTGAGGGGAAAACATTAACCAAACCATCCCATAGAATCAAAATCCAAGGGTAATATAGTTGTAAGGAATTACACACATGTTCCATTACCCATGTCGCAAAATAGACACAGAGACCACTGAAACATGCATCAATCAATTGAATTACCATTTCATAAATTTAGTTTACCACCTCATTTCCACTGTTTCCAAATAACCAATACAAGCAATTCAAGTCTCATAAGTATATCAACTCATATAAGAATACCATATAAACCATTTAATCTAGTATCACATGTAATGTGGGGAACCACATTTCTGATCAATAAATTTAACATAAATCATTTAATTTATAGCACTCATATTACTATCAATACATAAACAAATTGCCTTGAATTCTTCAATAATAGTCAATATAAAAGAGAAAACCCCATCAGTTTCCTAATATTGTATCAAACATCCATTTAATAGAAAATAAATAAATCTGAATCACAAATAGGTTCAATAATATTTAATTATATTAATTGATTCAATTATAGGGTCATGTCACAATTTTTGTGGGTTGGCACTATAGAACAATTCCCTATAATGTTCCAAATAATATTACAAAATTATAATGCACAATCCATTTTTTAAAAGAAGTGTTTTTATCAAGTATCTTCTTCTAAATTGTCTTAGATTGTGAGAGAATATTGATTGCAATAAAAACTACAATTTGGGAAAATTATCATTCACCAAAATTACATCATTGATATAATGATAAATAGATAATGATATAAAATGATTTGTTTAATTATTTATTTGTATCTAATGAGTTTGGAAGTGATAAATTTAAATATGAGATTATGTAAATAAATAAAAGTATACATATTGGATA
Organism: Viscum album; assembly: GCA_963277665.1. Taxonomy (NCBI): domain Eukaryota; kingdom Viridiplantae; phylum Streptophyta; class Magnoliopsida; order Santalales; family Viscaceae; genus Viscum; species Viscum album. The sequence continues at coordinate 592,062,520 of OY728162.1, read as the reverse complement.
CTAAATATTATACTAAACAAGGTGTTGTCTAACAATGAAGAATTATGAAAAGTACATTTAATTTATAAGACTATATAATGGATGGTTTTTAATATCACCCTAAATATAGGGTAACACAATTTGGTTGCAATGTTGATAGAACTATGTGCCAATTTCACACTATATGTTGTAGGAAGGGAGAACCACATTTTTAGTGCACATAGATTTACTAAACTTGTGTGAAACATAAAAATATGATCTATAAAAGACAATCTAACTCCCACATTGGAGTGAGAATAAATTCACATGATTTTTCAAAATTGTGTTGGAACCCACTTCTCTATTCCTATGTATCACATGGTTAGTATGAAATGTGTACCTATCATGTATTTTTTATACTGATCATTTGAAAATACAATTTCTCCCAAATAATTGGGTTTTTTGACTCTAAACAAGAATAGACACCCCCAATACACTCGTGACCTCAATAAGTATCAAAATTAATACGTAGAGAAATTTAATCAAAATTTTAAATAGTATTTATGTTTTTATAAAACCCAGTTTCATAAAATATAACCCCCATTAATCAATAAATCCATGAATTTACAATTCAATGTTTGATGCTATTAGTCCTAGTATAACTCAACCCACTAAGAATGTACATTGGCCACCTGATCCCATGTATAATCTTCTAAATTCTTTTGTTTCAATATCACCATCACTATAGAAATTAAATGAACAAAGATAAGTCTCTTGAATGAGTCATGGTCCCAGTATGGCTACCCCTCCAATCCCAAACTAGCACTTGGACGATCAACGTGGCCTACCTTTAAAATCATCATATGGTTCTTTTTGCATCATCATCTAACATCTAATATTTTACAATAACTCAACCATTTGTATATTACTATCCCAAGTGTCCTCGAAATGTAGGACACATTACCATAGAATATCCTCAAGTATGTGTATTGTTCATTCTGATAAGAAATTAGTCTTCTAGTGGTACGATGTTCCTCGATGCACATGTGAAGCTAGTTCCCTCTGAAAACTCTTTTAGATATGACAAATAAATTGTGAATCCCTATATGAAATTGTAGTGTGAATGACCCTATGATGTCATATTATCTAATGGATATTGACCTCCCAATGACACCCACACTATAATTTACCTTCATCAATATTAAATTTTCAAACATTATGATCCTTCCCACAAAATAACCACATATAATTGCTACCTCAATGTGACATCGGGAAAAACAATTCCATAAATAGATCATGACATCATCCCATTTCCACTCAAGAATAGGTAATTAATTTAATTGAATGGATCATCACCAATGTTTTATCTTCAACTATTGATGGGTATAACGCATAATTATAACATTATATACCTATTATTTCATAACCATTTAGTAGGACTAATGGAATAAGTCAATAAACATCTTTGTTAAACTTGTATTCACTACACCTGATGAGGTATGATAGCCCTACATCATCTCCTTATGTAGGTATACTAGAAATGAGATGTGAACATGGACAAACTTAATATCTTCCTTGTCCATAGTCTATAAATATGGTAGGTCCTCACTTACCACAATCTCACATAGAACTAGGCCCCATAAATCTGATACTTTTCTCATCCAAACTCTAGGAGAAACCTAAGGATGATTTCAAATTCTTCCCCTGATGGTTCTAGAACCCCAAGGTTATCATAAAAGACAAAACCACCATCTTCCATTGGCCATTGGCTTCTTGTACATATTGTATTTCTATCATTATTTTAAGTCCATTTGCACTAAAATTACCTTTCCCAGGCTTATAATGAAAATCAATGTCAAAAGACTATAGATTCGCATCCAACCTTCGATGCCTCTAATTTAGAACATAATATGAAACTATGTACCTGATGATTTCATATTCGGTTTATAAAATTAAATTCCATCCCAATAAATATAGTAAACAATTGTCAAAATCATGAGCAATTATAGATTACTTAGGATCTAGAATAGAGTAGTTGCTCGTGCGTGGACCAAGAATCTAAGAATAATACAACACCACATTATCCCCCAGTATCAAGAATACTTTTATCCATATTCTTATTGTCTCATAATATATTTTGTATCATCTTCCACTAGCTGGAACATTCAAGACAGGTGATGAATTCAATCCCCCATTCATATTTTAAAAGGCTATCGCATAGGTATCAATCTGTACAAACATCACATCCCTCTTAAAGAATATGGTATACAACACTAATCAACATGAGAATACCAGTATGAAATACCTATAATATCTAGTTTTTTCCATGAAACTCCATATAGAAAAAACGTTTTTTTGGAAAACCCAATTGAATATATCACTAAAATTATTTAGTTCTTAAAATAATCATGTCTTTGTGGTCACTTCAAATAGTATGTGAATTTGATAAATCCAAATATTGAGTTTTGTGAGCATAAGATATATCTAATTGTCTCTTAGTGTATCAAAAATGATATGATGACGTTTGGAATGGTCACTTTTTTTGTGAGAATACTCAAATATATTATCCAAGAAAACCACCAGAAATGAATCAATTTTTGGATGGATAACCCTATTCATCAACACCTTGATAACTGTTGGAGAAATCATGAGACCAAACAAAAAACCTATATAATTTTATAGACCATAACTTCTATGAATGGATTTGTGAGGTATGTTTGTTGGTTGAAAACAAAAATGGTGAAACCTGATCTCTCATCAAATTCCATGAACACAAGATCTCATTGACGCATAATAGACTGGTCATTAATATTTGGAATGGATTACAAATTTCTAACATCTAGCTGGTTCTAAAACTGGTAATCTAGGCATAGCCTAAAGGTTCCATCCACCTATATCAAAAAATTTCCTAAAGAACACCATTTTGATGTATTGGTTTGAGTAAATGCATTTTCCTCCAAATCAACTATCTATAAGATCAGTTCTAATAACTCTGTCAAATACATCATGTAAGGAGGAATGGAAATAGATGCACCTCCAATGACTATCTCAATGAAGAACTCCACCTCTCTCTTAGGAGGTAAACAATAAAAGTATTTTGATTAAATGTCTCCAAAATGATCAAACAATGTAGTATTTTTTAGTCATATGCTCCATTTTCATCCAGATATAAACTAGCAATCTCCATTGACTTTCTAACCATCCCACAATGTCTTGGTGCATCTTAGATCACCTGGAAATTACATCCACCCATGTGTATATTAAATGAATCATATTTTGATGTGAAAGTAACCCTCAAGTGATATAATTCAATTAAGGGTTGATAACTGATGAACCTATCCATTTTGATTATAAATTCAAAAAAAAACTTTTTGAGGACAAATAGATTCTAATGTGTGACCAAACAATATCAATGGGGAACTCCCTACACTAACATACATACTCTGTTCAAATACCCAATGATTTTAATTGAGTTAAAACACTCCCTAAAAATTGATAGAAAATCCAATTTCTTTACACAAAAGTTTTATATATGAAATTATGTGAGGAATCTATAATAAAAATGTAAAATTAAGGATTTGAGGTTACATATATAATACATCCCACTATAAATGGTTTGGTTCCGTACCCCGTAGTGGTAGGATTGACATGATATAACTAGTTAAAACCATGACCCTTTATCACAGCATCACAATCATAAGTAGTCCAACATGGATGTCTCGATACAATTATTTGGTATCTTACTTGGCCATGAATACAACCTCCTCATACTGATAGATTTGTACTGCTCGAACTCGATTCTTAACATAGAGTTGTGAAGCCTTCTTCTATAACTGGTTTCAATGATAACCATTATCCCTTCACTATTAATGGATTGGTCCTATAGAACTATGGCACGTGGATCATCCTACTTAAATCATGGAACTCGATTTGGTTTGGATCACACTGATTCTTCATGTGACCTCATACACCATACTGATGATTGAAAATTTTCATTTCTAGTACTTGTGGACCGGTTGGTACTCATTTCACGCGAAGCCTCAAAACATCATTTCCCACCATTAAAATTTAAACGAAATGATTATGAGACTGCACTACCCTTCTTTACTCAACCATATTTCTTCAAGTTCCTCTATGTAATTATAAACTAATTCAGAATATCTGTAATCTTCAACAACTTGGTCACATTTACAAGAGATCAAAAAAATCAAAGGTCTCCATTATATTTCCTCATTATTGATAACTCGCCAAAAATATATGTTATCACAAAACTCAATAACCCTAAAATTAATTACAAGAAATATATAAGTTCTATAGATCCCAATTCTAGAAAAATGCTCTCTCTAGAAACCTTTTTTCTTAGATTATTGTCATAAATTTATTCGAACAATTTTATTATTAAATCACCCTAAACCATATCATTCATCGTTCAATCGTGGATTAAAATATCCTACTATCACTTTCTTTCTCCATGTAGCATATTTTTTTGGAGATACACTCTCTTCTCTAGAGGTATCTCTACATTTTTATAGATTAGAAACATAGTATTGAGTAATAGATCAACTTCATTTTAGAACAACATCTCCAAAAAATGTTGGAGGATGTTGTTTTTTGAACACCAGCTTCATCTCATTCAAATACATGATATGTTGTAGTGCTCCATTATAATTTTTCATGAAGTTATTAAATCCCCCGTAGTACATTTCCTCACCACTCATGTCTGAAACATGAGGTGGTTCCCTATATGACACTAAAAAAGGATCCACTAGTATCCCATGACCCAAAACCTCCAGACTATTTTGATCACAACCATCCCTACATATTATTTCCGGAAATTGTTTTATTGGGATGAATCCATTCCAAGCACATTCCTCCAAATATCATTACTTCATATTCACATCAAAAAGTGTATTAATATTCGAAACCATCATATAAATTGTTCATACCAAACTATTTTCTATATATTCTATGAATATAAACGTGAAACATTTGAGAAAATCTCAATATCCACAGCCAATCACCCACTCATGTTTAGGGTCATGTCAATGTTCCATATATCTCAAATAAATTTTTCATTTGAATTTATATTCAATAAAAATTTCTTTTTTCATGCCTAAACCATGTGGTTCACCAAATTATGATCCCTATGGTATTATATTACTTATGAACAAAATATTTTGTCTACCTAATCCACCTTAATGAATATTCCAGTCCATGAGGATCGTTTTATATTTCTCAACAAGAAATGATTTTCTTTTTAGGGTGTCTTATATTTCCCAATGATGAATATACTGCATTGGTCACAAAAATCACCATATGTACCAATCATGTTTCTCAATTCGGTTGATATAAGACTATCAAAAAACTAGGTATATCTATCATGACGCCAATAATAACCTCATGAAAATAGAAATCCATCATATATGTCTTAATAAAATACAAAGAACATGAATTCAAGAAGGTTCCAAAATAATGCATGATATGGAACACATTTATATCATCCAGTTGAAATAGAGAAAAACATACACAGATATCCATAATAATATCTCAAATCAAGTGCATTACATAATTGATGAATCAAATGAACTGTAATAGTTAATATCATGAAAATAGAAATATAAATTCAAGGAAATTTGTATTTTTATATGTTCATTAGTTATGCCAGAAAATACCTCAATAGAATAATTCATATTATTTCTACTCCCATATCTATTATCTCAAACTTTTAATCCCAAAAATAAATTTAAATGATGCTACACTATAACCTCATAGACCTAGATGTGTCTTAGTTGTAATATATGCCATGTTGTCCACCTAGCCTTCAGAATATCTCCCTAAATAATAGAGCCTTCAAAATAGATGTGAGGTATTATAGTGTTTTTATTGGGAGAGTATGCACACACTACCAATGTATATAATGGAAAACTATACGTTTCTATCTATAGAAGAAAAAATATAACGATTAGAAAATAGATAATTAGTAGGAAGTGAAAATAGTGACAACATGGGGTCTCACTTACAAAGCATAAAATATTGTTATGAAAAATACCACATATTATGTGTGTCAAAATAAAAAAATACAAAACACAACAATATCCAGATAGCATCAAGATGCTCAACTAAATCCATTGATCCCATGATCCAAATCAGGGAAGAAATTAGACATTCTAATAGGGGTGCATGCACAGATCCATACATGTATTGTAATTGTCTGTTTATGTATTGAATGGTTTCCTGAAATGGTTTTTAAATGTAATACTATTAGTTAAACACCCAATGTTCCATAAAAATTCTTAGTTGAATAGTTAAATATAAGAAGTGTTTCATATATATCATAGTTAATAAATAAATACAATTAATGTGACCATGTAATATATAATGAAAAATAAAAATGATCATTAAAATCCCATAAACTCACTCTTCAAAACATTGGTAAAACCCCAATAAAAAGGAAGATAAAAATAATGTATATATGACAAACAAAACCTCGTTTCCATCCCATACATATCATAAAACCCCCCATCCTTATCATATAATATGAGCATCAACAATCATGAACATTCCATATATCCATAAGTTTAAAAATAACCATATATAAGACTTATAATCTTTAATATGTAATTTTTCTAGGCCATTTCATATAATGAATGTGTTAGACCCCTCTGGGTCAGATTCAATGTATAGAGGACCGTTGAATTCTTGTTGAGTCCCTAGAGAGTCTCGGTGGATGATCAGTTAAGACTATGTTGGGGTCTTAGGAGAATTTTTACTGGGAATATCTAGGGTCCGGATATGAAATAATGGATCCACGGGGTAGTACTTTCTAATTCATCCCATGAAATAATAAGTCTATGAGCATACATGTCCAAGGAATCCCCTACCTTTTCCATGAAAAAATTTATATCAAAATCATTGAAATCCTTTGAAAGGTTCTTCATTAAATTAAATTAATATTTTATTCCATGACTCTACGCACTCATTTCCACAATTTCTAGATAACCAATTCATGAAATTGGTGTTTGATTAGTATAGCCACAACTATCAAAAAATAAGATGAAAAATTTAATTAACAATGAAATGCAAAGAGTGGAGAAGCATCTATTATTAGACTATTTAATTCAGTTCATTTATTTATGATATTTCTCTAACTAGTAAATCTAAAATCACATACCCCTTTAGTGGTTCAACTATATTCATAGGGAATGGGAATTCCCCATGGGATGTTAGGGTTAGGAAAAAAAATTTATATAAATCTTGTGAACTAATGGGAATCCAAATCATGTTCTATTTCATTCAATTCAATTAATAAATTAAAATTTTATGGCCACACTAGAATTTCATACAAGCGATATAATAACAACACGCCATATAAATCAACAAATCGTATGGAAAAACTATACACCACCTTACTCAGTTTAGTAGTTGAGTTATCCTCCAATAGTATTTCCTGATTTGACACATATCTAGAGAAAAAAATCAATAGTTAAAGAACCTTAAATAGTTAAAATTTTCTTCCACCTATATAAGTCTATCTAATGAAAGATTAATGAAGAATGAATGGAAATGAATTGATTACTCAATAATGTGGATCCTTCAAGTCTAACAATTCATGATTATGATTTTAGTTGAAGTTGACATAGAAAATTATAAAATTTGATTTTAAAATTTTATCCTAATAAAGTATATTCAATAAAGAATAATAGAGAAAACATTTTTTAGAAATATGAATAATTAACGTTAGTTTTTTAATTTCATCCAAAAAATAGTGTCCCTTGTTTTGGATGCATGATTTTCCTATCTGTGCACCAACTAAGATCCAACTACTTTGTGAAGAAGAATCCTAATTAGTTAGTGTTCACTTTTTGACCAATTGTGTGCAATCCTTACATATTGTCTCCGTGGAAATCCTTAGAGTTCCCAAATGGGTGTGGAACTCAAATATCACTTTTTACCAAAACTATTGGATCCCCTACACATTGCCATTGTATCACATGGTTCGTTCTAACTGTAATCCTGCCTCACATGGTTTCTAGAAACCACGTGGGAGGCATGTTTCTCTTATAATGATGGGTTATCAGGCTCGGAAGAATCCCCAAACTCCAAAAAATCATCATATTAATTTAATGGATAACAAAAATAGGTCATAAAATCATTTCATTATAAATAAAGTATTCTTACCGTAAATGAAAACAATGGTTTTTATAATATAATTGTTTTATTGATCTAAATATTACATTCAAATACCATGGGTGATGTTGTTGGAAATGATTATCTATATTAGTACATACAGTTTACATTTGCTAGAATTGCTTGATTTAGAATCAAAGAATTATTATTATTATTAATTTTTTATCACTCATTTATTTTTATGATAAATGAAAATACATTATTTTATATATAGAAGGTATCTATTTTTGAATATTGAAATAAATGGACATCTTGGGACGATGTAGGGTTATTAGAATAGAGTATCACTATATATCCCATGGGGATATGGGTTACTAGATAAACAGATGGATATTTTGAGTATGAAATTATTCCATTTTTATGTTATCATTATTTTTAAATAAATACACTATTCATAATTTTTTTACATTAGAAAAAATTTGTTGGTTTTTAATGATTTTTACCCATCCCTTTTTCAACAACCCATTTCACATGCGTATCCAAGTATCTCAAACATAGTAATTGAATATGAATGTTTTTATTGAGGCATTTGTTGATTTTTTTTATCAGTTATGATAGAATGACGTGTATTACGAGTCAAGGTGTGGATTACCATGTGATTTAATAGATACTCATGTTTTTTTATTTGATATATGGGATTATCACATCATAAATCATTTAGGTTTTTATTAAACATATACTCACAACTTAGTGTATTTCATTATAATTTTAATCAATTATATATTTACAAACATCAATTTCAAGTTATTTTTAAGATGTCATTGTCAATTATTTCATTTTTTTACTTTTTTGGTGTATAGTTATTGGTGGTCCAGATTAGGGAACATTTTTATTGGATCATGGGATGGGGAATTATATATAAGGAATAAAATATAATTCAAGGAAAATTCTACATGTCCCCATGTAAACATCATTATTAAAATCAAAACATGAAATGAGATGAAGTAACTAATTAGGAAATTGAAATAGAGTGATACAAAATAGAGTCAAAGTCAATTTTATTACTTCATTAAATAAAAAATGTGATACTAAAAATTTACCTTATCAATTCTCTATTCATCCTACTTTCTCATGATCTCCTATATGTTCAATACAACCACATATCATATCTCACTTTTTTGGAAATAATACTATTATAACTTATGTTAATTTTGTTAAAATTATTTATTAATGATAGTTAATGTGGTGTTAATGTTAATTAATGTACAAGGTTAATAACATGGTAAAAGTTATTAAGGGTACTGGAATATGACAAGAATTAGGGAAATTTTGTGCATGAATTTTTTATTTAATTTTAGTAGTTCTAAAGATTTTTTAATACATCCATGGTTGTTTTACATGCAATTTTGAGAGATCAATGTTATACAGTATTATTTAGTCATTTGGTTTTTGTATCGTTATGATAATTATATTCATTATATAGTTATATTATTCAAATATTATGATTTATTACAATGTGAATATTTCAATTATGATGTTTAGGTTTTTTGAGAGTTGATTGTAGTAGATTTGGAATAATATAACAAACATTATAATTTAAATTCATTTTTATGAATAATTTACAAATTGAATATATTCTCATTGTATTTTTTTTCTAATCATTATATTTGTATAGAATTAAAATTCAAAAAAACGTTGTGATAATTGTCCAAAAAAATGTTTATGTGGCAAAAAATATTTCATCATTTTTACCTAAAAATAACATAAATTGTTGACATGTAATTTAGAAAATCAAGCATTGTTATGTTACTAATATAATTAGGTACACTAATTGATTTCATAATTTTGTTTTTAATACATAGAATAAGCCAATACATAAATTATGTGATAATGTTAAATATGTAAAAAAGTACTAAATTTTCAAAATTGGTGATATTTGTCTTTAGTAATTATATAAACAATTATAATATACTAATGGTGTATGTAATATTTTTTTCATTATCATTTTTTTAACCTAGAAACTTATTTTAATGAAATTTTTTAATAATTCTAAAATATAATTTCCATGTTTCATTATTCCTCATATTTACTGATAAAATAAATTTAATAAATAAATATTTATACCTCAAAGATTTGTTACATATATTCCATTAGTACTAACTCATCATTATCTTATTATATTCTAATATTCGATTGAATTTTTAAAATTAATCTTTTGAGAAAATGAATAAATTTTTTCTTCTATTTCTATGAATAATATGCTTGATTAGCATTACAGTAGTCTTGATTAAAGACAAGTTTTCGACCTATTACTCTTTTTATTGAATAGTCTTAATTTTTACCACAATAATAACTCCACATCTTATATAATAAATAAATGAAAAAAAAACATTCAAATGGTAAATCTCCTAATAATATGACGGACCCTTAAGAGGGGAGAATTTAGACTCCCATCGACACAATTTATTGTTAGATATCGCATCCTTTATTCTGTATCCTTCATACATATCAAATATTGTAAAATACTTTAACAAAATAATTGATACATAAAAGAATCATATTCAACTCAGTAATTTAAATACCAATAACTCATGTGAAATTATTTGAGATGAATCATTAGATAGTCAACCTACTATAATAAAATTCACAACTTAATGTCTTCAAAATTGAATACCATTATAAAAGTGTGAAAATATATAATAATCTATGATATTTTAATTTCTAATAGGGATACATAATAAACTATTCATCTAATACAGTTCCCATTATTATTACAGGGAAATGAAAAATTCTAGATAATGTGAATAGAATCAGTTGTAACCATCACTATGGAAGTGTAGATGAGAAAATTAAATGATATATATTACATTTAAACATAACAACTAATGAATAAATAATAAATTTATTCATATTATTATAATGAGTACATATCATTGAGAGAATCTTGAGAATAATTCGAAGTTCGGTAAAGGAGATTTTCTAATCAAATATTGGTGTTGGATAAATATATGGAAATATTTACAATTGAATTTAATTATATTTTGAATCACCAATTAAAACATATAATATAAATGAATTTATTTTTATGGATATTGAATATCTATACACATTGATTCAAAATATAGTAGAACATAGTTTCCAATGATCGAGAGGAATTTATAGATGCAATAAAAGAGTGCCTTTTGTTAACCATGTGTCATTCAATAAATAATAATTTTAATCCCTTAATAAGAAGATAATGAACATTTAAATTGGTTCACATCACATAGTTCATGTAGTTAATGTTTATATTTTCCATTTTTGGGTGTTTCTAAAGAATATATCATGTTTAAATAGAATATATCAGTGAAATGAATTAATGTTTGTAATTTTTTCCATTATAATGGAGGAAATAATTAAAAATCATTTTAACTTATACTGATGAAATAATCAAATGTGTCAACGTTTGTTCATACTTCATGATCTTGTAAATATTTATTGGAATAAATTGTATCATTATTCATTTAATTAAATCAATAATTAATTGACTCTAATTTTATAGAACCAAAAAAATTAAAAACATAAATGAAAAATTATTAAATAGATTGGTTCAGATATTTCAACCCATGTAGGACTAAAGTAAAGGTTATATAATAATTAAATTAACGTTTAAACAGAGAGACGATGTAACACTAAAATATTATGATGTGGTATAAAAATTAAATAGAACTAAATTCTAACTAATCATGAAAGATAATTGAAAAACATGCCTACAATAATAGATACACATTCATCAAAAAAAGAAAATCCAATATATTGAAATTAACATTAATGACAAAAAATGGTGAATTTTCAAAAGTGATAAATTAAAAGGACTATAAAATCAATTGAAGAGTAAATGATCCTACACCACCGACACAATTTTCAAAGATATTAATGTAAATAAATAATGATTCCCATGTCTAAATAATTATATTTATTTAAATAAAGATCAGTAAAATGTTAATTTTGATGATATAATTTTAATAATTTGTCTAATATATTTAATTTTGTAATCTTCATTTATGAAAATTAAGAAAACTCAATGAGGTTGGAAATATTTTATTTATGAGTGTATAACTACTAGTATCATATACATTAAACATTATTTTATATTTTGAGCATATATAATACATTATATTAGGTTATGAAATGTTTCTTACTGCTTTCAATGTGTTTTACGGGTTTTTGGTTTATGAATGGTTAGTAGAAAATGTTTATTATCTATAAGATAATGTGGAATTTTTTTATGATTCACTGGTAAATAAAATGGTTTGCGATATTTATTTCCAAACCATTCGAATCCTAGGATAGATCATGTCTATTGGGATTGAGGGAGGATCATGATTTCTACAAGGCTACACAAATTTTGTGATCCAACCATATGATGGTATGTACATATGATAATATTTCCAAACTATTGTAATATGGATTGTAATAACATGTGGGACAATTTTGAGATTACCTGGGTGTTTTTAAAGAATAATGTCCATGAATTTGGTATGGTTTAACAAAGTGTGTGGCCCAACCTTGATAAGAGAGTTAAAATATTTGAAATAATGTTTTTATTAATATTATTTCCCCCAGACCATAATTTTTATACATCTCAATAAACCCATGTTGTACTCTTGAATCCTCGAAACTCGTCAAAATACCCTTTATTCAGATGATATCTTTTAGAAAATCATTTTGTGTTGGATATCTAGAATCACGGGTATGTACTCATTTTTCTTTATCATTTCTAGATCATCACATCTCTTCTCTATCAAGTCCATAGTTTATCATTTTGAGATATATCTATTTTCAATGATATGAATCATGACAAGAACATATCATATATAATGAATGAATGGTATTATGATAATATATCGTTACGTTTATGTTGAGTTTTTTCATTTTCATCGTATGTTGAAAGGTAACTAGATTCTATCACAACTATGGTTATTCTAGACCATGAAGTATTTTATGTTTTGAATTTTTTTATTATATTTAAAATACAAAAAATTGGTTTATAGTGATGGAAATTTTTTTTTGTTTAATTGAAAATATGGATTCTCAATTGATTATCAAAAGTATATTTTTTATTGTCTTCAAATTATGGTTCTTGAATTTTATCTTTACTTTCATGAAATTGTGATTTCGTAAAAAAAATTTAATGGGAGTAAATGTTTATTCTGTAATAGTATAATATAGAAAATTATTTGGAATATATATTTCCATGTGTTCATATTGAATTATATGATGCCTTGTGACATTATACTTCAGAATCACTGAAAAGTTTGTTATAGAAATGGAATTACTCACACTATGATGAATTGATAATTAGTGATAGAAAACTCATTATTATGGGTTATTATTATCAAATACTTAGGTGTAAGATTGGAAAACATGGATGAGTATTCCAACATGATAGAAATAAATAATTAACAAATTTATTTTAATTATATGGTAAATTGTTTCTTAGTGGTAAATTGTTTTGAATTAAAATATATATTTATTATCTATTATATTTATACATAATTTATATTTTTTAAAAAGTGATTACATGTTTTTTTGTAATGGAGGGTATACGGATGTCTGTAGATATTCCAACTAGTAATTTCATTCACCTCTGCTACGGGACATTGTTGTGTTACTATATATTGTATACTGGTACATAGAATATGGGGTGTTATCCTACTTCTATATTAAGGATTCATGGTTTCATAGGTGAGGAATATGGATTCAAATGTAGGATCTTGAGTATGTAATTCTCGGGATGATACCACATCAATGTCATTAGATTTATATAGTCTTTCAGTCTTGTTGGATGATTAAATTTATTTTAATTTTGAAAATATTAATGAAATACTAAATTTATCATTTTCTTGTGTTTTTAATTGTAATTTATATTATTCATTAATACTGAGATTTCACACTAGGAAAAAATGGTTCATTTTGATATTTATTGATTATGAAATTATAAAAAAGAAAATCTTTTTTAAATGGTTATTAAATTTTATTTTTCAGATAGTGATTCACAATTTTTTACATCATTATTTTGTAGTAATTGATCAATAGAGGTTGTGTTTTTCTAAATTTATTGAATAGAAAATGTTAGAAGCAAATTAATTCATCCTGATGTGTCCTTGGTGAATGTGGATTCTCATGAACAATATATGAACAAACCAATTTTCAATAGTGTCATTCATTTTTTTCATTCAATTGATTAATGAAACAATAATGTTTTGTCTATTTATGTATGTCAAAGTATTTAGTTTATGAAAAAAAATAATGTTTTAGGAGAATTTATTACGAAAATTTATGAAGTATGAATCAATTTATTGAATATATTCTTCAATTTGTTTGGTAAAATGTTAAGGTAAATGATTTTCCTGAAAGATATATGATGGAGGATTATAAAAATCATTTATTAAATTAAACTACTGAAGATGAATTATAAAATTAATTCTGTTTTAGTTATTTGAATAATATTTCATCAAAAAAATATATCCTAAAAAATTCAATATATAGTGAATGAAATATTTCATCATCCTTAAGTACATATTTTAATAATGGAATATGCATATATTTTTATGAAATTATTTTTCATTAGCCAATAAGATTCATCTAGTTCATCAATTAAAAAAATGTATTTGAATCCCACATACAAGAAGTCACCCACTCATTGATTGATGTATTTTATGATATTTTGTCAGGAACCTCTCCCCATAATGTGTTCCCTCCTTGGTTGGAAATGGGATCAGGGAGATAGTGACACTCGGTTCCTACCACTAGTTGGCTTTGGGTGGGAAACAATGACTGAGGACAAAACAAACACATACATGGGAAGCATTACTATATAAGAGGACACATGAGAAAGAGATAGATAATATTTACACCAACCAGCTCCCACTTAGACACCAATATAATATAAAATCCCAAGGGCACCTATGTAATATCATTCTGGAACTACATCAACTGAAAAAAACATAATGTTTAAAATTTATGTAAATACAATAGTAACCATAAAGCTTAAGAAGATCCTGCAAATATCATGTTTGTAAACCATCATGATCTCCAATATTCTACCACTATACTAATAAACATTTTATGTATAATTTATTTAATTATTATAGTATACTCAGTAAGAACCTCCCTATAGACTCTCATGAAAATGATAAAGAATGATTGCTAAAGAATAACGAGCTACAAGTGAAATTAAATCATTAACTAAATCGATATACTATATTCTTTATCATACCATGTATATACTCACAATGTATTTCATACAATAGTATATAGTATAATAAATAATGTTAAGGGTTTTCCACTACTGTTTCCCCATTAGATTTATACTCTTCCCTAATGGAGAACATCCTTGGCATCTCTTATAAAAATTTCTAGCATGCAGATGCTTGGGAGATGCAACAGAATAGGTGCCCCGTGCAACACAAAACTAGATCCATTTAACCAAAAGTAAAAAAAAATATTATAGGAGATCCACCACTACTAATATAATGTATACCATACATTTGGTATTATTACACAGTCCCTTACAAATCATACTTTGACAAGGGATCCTCAAACCATCGTAGCCTATACATGTTATACATATTGAACTCCATGGAAATTTATATCCATAATACATGTGTTTGAAATAAACACAATAAAATACAGCCACTACACACATCTACGATAAAAAATTACTATCATACATTCCCAAAAAGTTAATACCAAGTAAAGAGATTGTGGCCAAGGGGCGTAGTCATCCATATATCCTCTCACTGGGATGTTGTGGAAAACACCCCCCAAAGGATCAGAATCCTTGGGGTATTAGTCTCCCAAACCGGAAGGGTTTATTAGTGTAGATTAATAAAAAATTACATGATATGATATATCTCACAATGAACCCATGAGGAATACGTAGTCTCAGACTCAACAATATCTAAAATCTCTCAGACTCCAAACATCCACTATAAAGACAAGATATCCTATAGGCACACATAAATTAAAGATCTACATTAAAGTAATTTATTATTTTTAAATAGTTTAACTTTATGTTACTTAATTACCTTACTGAAAATTATTCCATATCATTTGTAAAATTACATTCATTATCCTTATTACACAGATCCATTCCCTTTTGAATAGAAAAATCGAGTCCATAACATCTTGAAATTATAACATCATCATTTAAACCCAAAAATCTATAACCCAATGGGTTAAACCTTTATTCCTATATTAAAATAATTACCTCCCATATCACAACTTAATCTTCAAAAACATTATAAGATACCAAACATGTCATAAAACCTAGAACATACATCTTACTCATGTAGTGTGGAAACGGATTATGATAAACAAACAACATAGTTGTTAAGAATATAATAGATTAAAATAAGCACCAGTCATTCATATCAATGGGTATGCATAGCTATGACTTGTATCTTCATATTTAGTGTCCTACCCAACACCCCCATGCCTATAATGAGGAATATATCCACTCCACGAATAATTTAATTCCATAACAACCGAGCCTCATTGGCCCTCATACCAAAATAGCCATGCATGGTCAACCATCTCAAGATAATTTCAGTACTGATCCTCCGTTCACAACATCACAATGTTCATATGTTATGAACACCATAAGTAGTAATAGAAAACACAAAAAACCTAGTTCTTCGACCTAAATCAAGGAATTCATCCATCCTACACAAGGATATCTCTATGGTCAAAAGCATAAAGAACATTTTATTTTAAAGAAAGAGGTCAAATCAGGCCCAATAATTGCATTATATTTAATAAAAAAATTGATTCATCTTCCATATTATAATAAATGATTCTATATTAACAGTATCCACCATCATGAATCAAAAAAAAATATATCAAATTTTGAAAATAAAACAAATCAATTATTTTATCATGGAATTAATTCATTTATAAAGATTCATTAACAGTATTTTGGTTTGATTTGAAATTATGTAAATTGTGTGTTCATTCATGAACATGATTATCATGAAATTACAACAAAAAGTAGTTTCAATGAACAATATTCCTTGATATTTTATCCAATTAATAATAATTTAATACTAGATTGATTTTATTTACCAACTACAGATGATAAAACAATCACAACTAGAACAACATAGATATCACACTGTCTTTAAAAACAATTTAAAACCTATTATCACATTAAAAACAACAACAACACCATGTGATCGATACTAATTCATTAATATAATTCAAGTAATAATTATGTTAAATTAATATAGATCCATGTGTCTAAATAATAATAGTTATATGATTACATGTAATTAAATAGATAAGAAATGAATCCCCTATATAAAAAATGAGTTCATGGTTCTTCGCATGAGAATGGACCATTGAGGTGGATCCCTATCACTTGTCATGCAATAACTGCATCATCCCGAGGATATCACACTACAACTATTAATATAATATATCAAAAGAGTTCAATTAGAATAATTTAGGTCAAGAACCACCACATAGAATAAAGTAAATGGGGAAACATATCCTGAAAACCACAAGAAGAGAGGTAGAAAATAATTTTTTTGGAAGACAGATCACTACAAATATACTCAAGGAAGCTATAGATCTATTATTGTAAAACAGATCAACCAAATTATTCAAAGAGGGTCTCCGGCTGTCCTTGAATGTAATATTGGGGTGTAATTGACATATTTTTTGACATCATGAGTGACTTCCAACATTTAAAATTATACATCATCAGGTATTTACATAACCTGTTATTCACATTCATATAATGTAATCAATAGTGTTCGGTTCCACTGAATAATTTTTCATCCATTTTTTATTTAACTAGATTAATTACAAGTTGGGAAACCCACATTCATGTTTTCTATCTTTGAAAAATTTTAAATCTCCCTCCATATATACTTTTGTAGTCAGATTCTCACAGTCATCATTTGAGACTCGTCTGAGCACCTCAGTCTTTAGAAATGTGAAAAGGGTCAACACATGTAGATATGGATCCATAAATTATATATATCTAAAAAAATTATCATCCACAATAATATAAAACAAAATAACTATGGTAATAAAAAAGGGTCATCTGAATAACCACCCCGTGAGAGACCTCTCAAGGCTCTGGCCCCCACAAGATACCAACCAATTAATCCAAGAATAGGGGTCTCAACATGGTGAGTAATAGAACTATTCTTCAAGTATTCACCAAATATATCATGAGAGTATACTTACCCAAAAACATTAAGAAGAAAATGTAAATCCCGTGGCATACCCTCCACATATTCACCTCACATGGAAAGAGAGTTAGCCAAAAAAATTAAAATGTTAAAAAAATCATAACCAATAATGTTTCTACAAAAACATTAATACCATTACAATATAATATTTAAAAATAAAACATCTCTGGGTGAAAAGGGTGAATATGTGACTCATATACATAGGTTCACTCCTCCATACCAACGTTTTGAAACCATACATGATCCATGGGGATAACATTCGTGTGAAACAACTTCTCCTAGAGGTCTCAAATCTCTGTAGGCTAGTACTCAAAGGTCTCATCAACATGAAAATTGATCTCTCCCAAATCGATTAAATGAAATTCATAATGAATATAATGACATATATATTTCATGTGAAAAACATTGTGTATCAATATCATCTTTGGGGGAAGTATTATCTAATACTTAATGGCTCAAATATGATCTAACACACTGAATGTACCAACAAACCAATTAGAGGTAATACTCCCATTATAAGAACATCACGTCCCATGATCAGGAGTCACCTTCAGTAACACACAATACATGACATTGATATCCATATGTCCCATCATTCGATCATCATATGAATTCTGAAAATCATTCACTACTTTGATACTCTCCTGAATTACTAGAACCATCTCTAATGTATTTCGTACCAGTTGTTGATATAGAATATAAAACTATCAAAACCTTTTCTAGCTATATAGAGAATGGAAAGGTCATCCATAAAAGGATTCAAAAGGTTCCAAACATATGGAGGATTGAAACCAATTTTTATAAGAAATCTCTAATAAGGTAATCTTCCTCAGTGATGGACCTCCCAAATCTTGAACATAAGATAAATAAATTCCTTCAAGAGTTTGGATGGTCACCTTAGTTTTATCATCCATATATAAATGAAATGTAATGTGAGGAATATATGTTAACCGAAAAAAAAAATTGGAGACATCTCCACACCCTAGAGGTCAAAAAATGATCTTTATCATCAATTATCCTCCTTGGAACATCATGGAGTCTCAACTCACCCTCAACGTACTGTCTTGACAAAACCTCCACTAAGATCAACGTCAGGGTCACCATTAATTAGGTCCATTTCATTAAATGATGCACAATAACACATATAATTTCATAGACACCCTATGATCAATGTAAACTGGTAACAAATTCCAGCAATATGTACTCCCAAATTCATTGAAGAAGATCTAACGTCTGGAGAAAAACACAAATAACATTGTGCTCAGTCGTCCCCTTCAAGAATACCAAACATCGTGGAAAAAACACTACAATGTCATGCCTCAACCCTGGATACCAAAATTGACCTTTAAATTATCATTACATCTTTCATTCCTAGATTTTCCACAAAAGGGGAACTATGGGACTCTATGAGATCCATCTCATGTATTTCAAATTAACAAAAAACATTCCCAAAGAAAACACCATTGTTGTCTATCCTCGGAAAAAATCATCAGGGGCCTTCCCAAAAATAGCTGGGTCTCTCTAGACCTCTACCTCATGATCCCCCAACTAGGATTCCTCCACATGATGCACTATAGATGAAAACAATATCATCAAAAAAATACAACAACTTCCCATGACTTATCCCATTTCATTATGTAATGCTGAATGTTCTTCTATCTCTCTCCATTAGACACTAGATTCATGCACATTATCACTAAAAATCATTATTATCTCAACTAATAAATAATTTCACACTACATGTGTATATGATAATTCAATGTCTAAATACATTAAGAAATCCATTCACCGAAACTGTCTCATGGTATTGAAATGATGGGATGAACCATTCTATGGGCTCTTGTAATTGGCGGATATATGAAAATGCTAGATGATGAGGTATTTTCTCTAGTAAATTAGAGAATAAACTTCAACACGGAAATGATGATTGTGTGTGGAATTTTTACACTCATGGGGGGTTACATCTGATATCTGTAAGAAATCAATTAACTATACTGAATCAATACACAACCCAACCAAACAGCTGGAGCATTATAGAAATCCTCATTCTCATCTCCTTCCACTGGCAGACAATTCATAGTATCACTGATCAACTATTCCATCAGATAATCAAAAGATTACTGATGTATATCAGTCCACAAGAACACTTGATACATTATGGTCACTGTCATTAGAGGAGTTACAACCCAAGAGAAATCAGATATGAACCTATGATAATAGCCCAGAAGAACCAGGAACCATCGAACCAATTACTTTGCATTGAGTATTCCCAAGACACAATAACATCTACCTCTGATGGATCCATAGAAACTCTATGCATTGATAGTACATTAACTATGAAATTCAATTATCGAGCCCAAAACTCATACATCAACAACTTACCAAACAAAAGCTCATGATGAATAACTTTGAAAAAAACCTATAGATGCTTTGTATGCTTCTCCTAAATTGTATATTACACATGTATGTGACAGATGAAAACCCACATTGGACATATCCAGTAACTCACATAACAAATCATTCCATAGCCACATGAAAACATAATAATAATTCATCACACTGAATGACATCATAACAAACACATTGTTCCCACAAGGAATAACGAAATTATACTTTAAGAGGTCCTCATCATTTATAGGAGTCTACATTTATCATCATAGCATATCACTCTTAATGAACCCAAATTCACCAATTATCTATTTTAATTAATCATCAATCCGTGGAATTGGGTAGTAGTTATTCATGGTCACTTGGTTTATGTGAATATTTTCGATACACAACAACAAACAATAATCATCCATCATTTAAAAATAAATTTTTTCACCCCACAGAGACACACTCATCCAAATAAAATGAAACCGAAATAGACCATAGATATTTTTACATATCACTCACAACACCAATGGAAAAATACTTTAGGGATACACTGCTATATGTGTCATTTTTTTGTAGTATTTATATCCCAAAATCAATCTCTCATCGTGGTGGTATTGTTACAACATAATCTAAAAATCCGTATGGGTACTCTTTTATGACCAATGGACACCCCAATTGATTAACCACTAATGAACTAAGACCCATCTATGGGTTATTCTCTATACTAAGGACAACTTGATCTCCTGAATCTTGGAATAATACAACACTCCACCTGATGAAATCCATGATCTTGTATAACATATACAACCATTCTATGCTAATGATAGTATCATATGGTTGTATCTGTAGACATATGAAATAACCCTAAGAAAATGGATACCACATCACAACTTCATAGTCTATACATACATCAAAAAATCCATCACAACCTCTAATTGGATTAGACGATGCCAATGGCTCTTGATGTCCATCTACCTCACATCTCATAGAATGAAAAATTGTATTTAATATGAAGGTTTATATCACTACATGATTAAAAAGGTCTTCAACACTAGTTGAAAACAATAAAATGGTACCATGACTACTTTCTATAACACTGTGTACTTGCATCACTAAAGCATGAAGCTATCCATGACATGACCCTTACTTCATGAACCATGATGATGACCACCTACACTGTCACACTATTCTCTTTGAAGATTGGTTGAATCAAATGGATTTCCACTTCCAGTCACATATACTCTCTATTATTCAAAAATGGAGAAATATGCAGAAACTATGTCATCTTGATCCACCTCAGTAAAGGAAACTAAAAACGAATTACTATGAATGTGGACTACTCATATTGTTCTAGAAGAATTATTTGTAATGACATAGGCCACTATTAAAATAATGTGCTTGATCCCCTAGTATGGAACTTTTATCTACTAACCAATGTGAATATTGACCTTTAGGGATGGGAAATACCCCTAGAGGATTGGAAATTCTATTTTCTTGATAATTTTGACCACTTTACCACAACTCTACATCAGTAAGATTAATGATGTCTCACGTATTTTTACAAAAAATTTAAACCTAACATTAACTTGATAACCTCTAATCAATCCAGCACCTCAAGATATTTCTTCTGCATAAATGGTTTGACATGGCCCTATATTTATGGATGAAAATCCTCCTAAAAAACAAGAAATATATTCCCTATATAGAAATTAGTGTGAAGCATACCATAGAGGATTCCTAAAAAATCATCAACTCTGACAAACTATTACTCGCCTACAAAAGGGTTAGTAGCTCTAGGTGGCTGCTTGACTACATGGTCGAAGAAGGAAACTATGATATAAATATTTCTCATAACTCCTCCCATGAAACTAGTCACTAATCAATATACCTGGGAAAAAATAACCACCACTACCTCACTGCCCCATGCAACATCTTTTGATCCAATGAGACCCAGTGATTCTTCATACCATGGATTGCATTGAATGATATCTTAACCTCTTCAAAAAAGTCTTCCGTTACTACATCGTATTTGGATTCCTTATAATTCTGTAGCCTCTGGGAATGAAACTCTCAGGGGGTCGAACTTGTTGTTTCATTGTCATCAACCTCCGTGATGCAGTAATCTTCTGGAAAAACCTATTAAACATCATAAACACAATCCTAAAATGATGTCACCCTAGGGAAATGATTTAAAAAAAAGAAAAACATGTTTAAACTCCAAAACCAAGAATATGGATGACCATATCATTGATAAATTTTTTTCTTTTATTTATTTTATGTAAAACATTCCCATGTTCTACCAATCCAATCACATGTGAAAATAAATATACATGAATGGTCCTTTATAATGTTTCAAAAAAATAACCAATATCACCTTCTTTAGTAGCCACTGTGTGGTTAAAGATTAATGAATAAGATCACCGGGGACATAAATACACATGTCTACGATCGTCTCCCATGATTTCAAATCTTTTACAATTATATGACATCATGGACCAACCATCCCATTAAACCTAACCATTTCCTAACTCTAATATAAGTCATATATCTCAACCAATGCATTGGTACCAATCTGTTAGGACCACCACATCATATGTTGTACCCCTCTTAGCCTAGTTGTGGGAAAAGTGAGATGCTCAAAAACATGTCCAACCTCCTGTAGGCCCCATGTTAGTGACTATCATCAATGTTATAACAAACATTCTTATGGGATGCATTACCTTCTATTAGAACACATTAAAAATAAAGATATATGAAATACACCAACTAGATCCTTCATAGAATCATATATAAAAATAAAATCCAATTTACACATTTGAAATTTCATTATATATGTACTACCATTGAAATGAAACATCCTGTACCAAAATAATGTTAAGGCAGTAGTGACCGCAAATCCCAAACAGCTCATGAAAACCAAAGGAATGTAGTAACCAACATGATCTCCAACATCCAATAACTGAACTAAATTTTTATTGTATATACCTAGGGTGATTATTGAAATATACGAAGTAGGATCCTCCTCAGATCATCTCATGATAAAAGTTAATGAAATAATGCTACATCATATTGAACAGTTAGTAAAACTAACTCACCACATGAACAGGTTTACTAAATTCTCAGCCTTAGCAAGGCTAATCTCCCTAGGTATCACATAAAATATAATATAATATAATACAATATATCAAGGTTTCCGCATTAACACTTCAACACAATTTTCATGTCTACTCTAATTTCACACATCCTTATATTCCATCTATATAATTACTAGCCTACAGATACATGGTAGAACCACTATTGAATGAACCTCATAAAAACAACCACATCCATGTTACAAAAAATTACCAACTATTTCTGGGGATCCACAAAAACACTTATAGAAAGTAACAAACATCAGGTATTATATTATATTACATCACATACCATACATCGAGTAAGAATACATATTCCATTGCATCCTATAAGTGTTATACATATAGTTCTCTTAAGGACAATAATGCAAATAACATGTTTGTGAAATATTGAAAACATCAATTAAAAATATCTCCAATCATATATGGGGAAAACTAATGACCCTGAAAAACATGAAAAATAAATTCCATGAGAATAGTGTGAGGCCAAATAGTTTAGTTAACCATCTACCATCTAATAGAGATGTTTCAGAAAACATCCCTCCACCCAAGGGTTTAGAATCCATGAGGTATTAGTCACCCTAACTGACTAGGTGGGGTAGAATATTGAAACTAAAAAAGTACGCAATGTAGTATAGTCTAAACCCCACTATAGTTATAACCTAGTCTCTGAATCAATTGCAGCTAACATATCTCACACTCATAGATGCCACTATAAATGTCATACATCCTATAAATACACAACCATTTAGGGAACAATTTTAATTATATTATTCCTCTTCCATAGTTCCACAATATGCTAATTTATTCTTTATCAATTTATTAACCATTTCGATTTTCAACATTACATTAATTATCATTGTAATGAAGATTCATTCCCTTTGGGTATAAGAAAACTGACTAAATGACATCTTATATTTAAAACCAATGTATTGAATACCATAATGCACCAACCCCATTATGATAAAATTGTAATAATTTGTTAAAATCATTACTTT
This sequence comes from Viscum album, assembly GCA_963277665.1. NCBI lineage: Eukaryota > Viridiplantae > Streptophyta > Magnoliopsida > Santalales > Viscaceae > Viscum > Viscum album. The sequence goes on along the minus strand of OY728162.1, from coordinate 592,037,686 downwards.
CTATATTAATAAGTAATATAAGAAAAACTATTATGCTACAAAACAAGTCATACAATCATAGACATCCTTCTACCTAAAGTATTGGGTAAATGAATGCAGATAAATAAAAAACTCCACCATCGTCCAGAAAAAAAATTCAAAACAACATATTACTTTCATATAAATGGGTAATCCCAAAATTAACAAATTTTATGATCATAGAAATCCTCCCCAACACCCACATGAATATGTAGATGCATCTTACAAATCCATGTGTCATATTTTTCCAAAAAAACTACGCCTCCCATACCATATAACACAACCGACCTCTTGGCTCAGCCATCTCAAGCTCACATCACATCCAATAATACCCGCACCACATCAGAATGTTTGTAACCTGTGCACATCAGAAGCATCATGAAACAAACATAGAAACATGTTTCATGTCCCTAAAACAAGGCTTACATTCTCTACAAACAATAATCTCTCATGGATCCAAAGAAAAATGAACATGGCCTCTACATGAAAGAGGAAATCTCAATCCCAATAAAGACATTATCATTTTCCCTCACAATATACTGTTATTCAATTTAGAATTGATTGATTCATTGATCATATCTTTAAGTTATGAGAAACCTAAAAAAAGATATCCCAATATATAAATAATTAACTATATAAATAAATTAACATGACTTTAATCATTTCATCAACAAAAATAAAAATGATCCATGTGCATTAAAATATTCTATTAAACCTACTTACTTGTATCAATTTCATTATAATCCTACTAAAACAACAATATTCATAAAAAATTATTCATTAATAATTTTAGCCAAAAAATAGTATTTAACTATAGCTTTACCATCATTAATAATTCCACATGATAAAAAATTCATAAAAATCATAACATAGATATCACACTATTTTAAAAAAATAGGCAATCTATTGGCAGGATTTAAATAATAACATCAACATTAAATTTAAACCAATTCCATTATCCATTTCAAGTAATTATTTGGTTATTTTCATTATAAACAATGATTATAAATTTTCACCGCTCTATGATTTCATGTAATTAAGAATAGATTCAATGATTATTATACATAAATAAGGTTTTCAACATTATTTTCATGAAAACAAGTCCATGTTGAGTATCTTAATTGCCTCTCCTGCATGAACTACATCCACCGATGACGCCACTTCACAACACCACCAACAGAAAACTAAAAAATCACTACTAGAAACATGGAAATATAGTGCTCTGACATGAAAGAATAAACCTTATGAATTATATCCATGAAACTATAATAATTTAGATAGAACATACATTCTTTGATGACATATGACTATTGATCGAAGGAGGTATTCTAGGGATCGATCCTTGGAAAAAGAATCCCTAAAACCAATAATAGGTGGTCATTGGGTCTTAGGGAATTAGAGAGAGGCGTGATGCATCCATAGGTTTTGAAAACCCATGAGGACAAAAAAATCAAATTACACAGCATGCGGGATTTTATGACATGTAATTGACTTTCCCACTGAGTAATCAATAGGGATTTGATCTGCCGAAAAACATGTCACCATTTTTTTATCTAACCAACTTTATTAAACAATATTAAACACAAATTCACATTATGTAACTTTACATGACATTAAATCACCCTATACAAATCATTTAATTTTCCATCCTCATCTATAATTCCTCTAAGCATCCTCTGAGCTCCTCGATCTTTAGAAACATGTAAAGGGTCATAGGACATATATCTTGGTCTCTACATATATGATAGACATAAAATCTAAATATTGATACTATGGTGGAACAATATATATATGTAAATAAATCTGTACGGATTATGTAATTCAACATTAGAAGAGATGGGGTCACTATTCAATGAATATAAATAATAGGATGAGATTTTTCAAATCCAGTGGAGTATCAAAAAACCCTTCTAGAAGAAAATCTATGTTTCCTCCATGACCTATAAAAAATTATACTATATTTAATATGGATCATTCGATCTTATTATAGGAGAGTTTTTACATCAAATATGAAATATCACAAAATTAATAAAATCATTCATAACCATTGGTTTTATCATAGTTTATTTGTGTCGACTATTGGGAATACAATTATGGTATCTTAGATATATTATGATTTTACATATTGATTTCATTAAAAAAAAATCAATCTTTATACTGAGTGACCTATATTGATTCTAGGAACAACATAACTCCATTGATAGTTATATCTCAAAAATGATTCATGTTATAAGGAGGATCGATAAAAATACATTATGTAGTAAAGTAACTGATATCAAAAGACAAATCTGTTCCTCCAACTATGTGGTCTACTTTTCTCTTGAATAATCTATATTTTAAGGATTATTTATACAATCACAGAGATATATTTTATTCCATATCATTCTATTGACCATATAAGACTACATGTATAGATGATGACCCACATCTTGAACCATCAATTTTCCATAAGATGAGGATATTGTTGATCCTTAACTTTTGAAATTTGTTCTATAACCAATTATAATGCGATGTTTGTTTGGGATACCAGTATTCTAGAGATGTGAATCATTTACCTGATTTTTTGAATGTATTTATTTTAATCCTTTAATTCCCATATCAAATATAATTCCTAGAATTTTATTTCACATCTTCTAATTCACTTAGAAAAACTATTTAAATAATATTTCTTTGTTAATGATAATATAGGATGATCATCATCACATTTTTGACTATCGCTGACTAGATTATATTTTTTAATGTGTTGAATTATTATGAAATAAAAAATATTGACTTTCCACCCATCACTGAAACATTTCCAGATATATTTTCCCATAATTTTATTAGGTATAAATCTTAAATATAATTGGATCTTATGATTGATCTATTACCATGGACTAGTCCTACATCACACTTATCGTATAGGATGATCCAAGAAACATAATTTATTGATAAACTAGATGATTTAGATATAATATGTTTCATTCTATAGTTCTTTTATTGAGAAGAAATACCTATTCATTTTTAAATAATATTGAATAATATATTTGGTATTTTAAGAACTATCACATTCACAAAAAATCAATGACCAGGAATTAAAAAAACAAATCATGAACTGATGTTAAAATACCAAATATATTAATCAATATTATTTTGAATGTTACACATAATTAATCTATGGTTTATTTAGGTTTTTGGAATCATTAACAAGAAATTAATTCAGAGGATATTCAAAAATATATATTTTAGGTGTTTTTATGGGGATTACAAATTTGTTGGATAAGCCCTTCGATATTTTCAATTTTCTAGTATTGTTTATGAAATAAAAGAGTTATAAAATTTTAAATAGTTTAAACTCATTTTTTGCAGTATTCATTAATGATACTATTGTATATTCTAGAACCAAAGCCTACCATGAAAAACACTTGGCCACATAGTTGGGTATGTTATAAGAACATCATGTTTAGGCTATGAATTTAAAATGTGATTTATATATTCAGAAGGAGACATTATTTTTTCATGCCATTAATAAAAGAGGAGTATCCATAGATATTAAAATTATTCAAACTTTCATCTCTTGGAAGTAATTATAAAATTTTATTGATTTGTTTATTTTCCACATATTAGTGGGATGTTAGAAGATAATGTTCTCTAATAATCCATGAATTACATAATAGATGAAAATAGTTACATATAATGTTTTTCTTTTTCAATAGATTTCTCCCATATATAAATCATTTCAATATTATATGTTTTACCTTGAATATTCACCAATCTATACATTTCTAGAGTCATGAAATGGATATGTCATGTATTTTGGTGTATCATGATTTTGGTTGTGATGTGTTATAGTTCATGGAGATCATATTCAATATTATATTTGAAGAAAAATATAAGCCAATGAAATGAATTAAATGACACATGATTTAAAATTGGATGTTTTAATTAATTCCTTTAATAAAACATTACATTTTATTATTGGTGGGACTATTATATATTTTATAGATTAAAAGTAAATGGAACACATTTCCTCATTATGGTATTTTAATAAGAGGCAATGATGTTAGATGGAATACCTTGAGATGTTATACATTGACCTAATGTAAACAAGAATTAAATATAACATTATTAATGATAAATCGAATAGGAATTAGAAAAACTATTTATCTATATATGATAAAAAACTAGGAAATTGATTATTGTCATTGAGGATATGATTATTAATTTCACTATGCAATGTGAGGTTTTAGTTTTCCTTCAATATTCTATTGTTTTTTTGTATAGATTATATAGAACAAGGAATCCCAGTTTTTTTATCCAAAAGAAATCCCATGAGTTTCAAATTATATATGGTGTGTACACCATTCAGTATAATATGTCAATGGGAGTTAAGTGATTCCATTTTTAAATTACATTATATTGCCTCTATCAAATTAGAAATGACATTACTCTTCTAACCTTTATCATGGATTTTTTGATCATTCATAAAATTTGAAAATGTATATTGAAATTATAATACAGTTTTGGTTGGTTTTCAGAAAGGGAAATGTTACATAGTATGACTCAAGATACATCACATTTCAACAAGTCTTTGTATATCACCAATTACAAAATAGTATGTTCCAATCATTAATTATACTATTCTATAATATATATATATTATATAAAAGAATTTTGTTAATAGTGTTTTATAAATTGTTCATAAACATTATTCCATTTGGATGATTTAGGATCGAATCAGATAGTCATGATACTTCAATTCTATTTTTCAACCCAATATATTACACGAATTGTCCAAAAAAAATTAAAGAGTTTTAAAGGAATATGGTTTTCTATATTGAATATATTATTATTAGTACATGAGGTTAACATATATTTTCTTCTAATTATGGGAATAAAACCCTTTTAACATAGTTGACCATGACCAACACAAATCATCTTCAAACATGTAGTCATTATGAACTGAATATCATAATTATGAAATATAATCATTGATCTTATTTATTGCATTTTGGAGGCTCTATATATGATATATTAAAAAAATTCTAATTTAATAATAGGTATCAATCAAAAATACATAGAGATAATTTTGATGTATTTTATGGATGTCCATTAATTATTCTGATTTGTTGGTGGATATTGGTGATAATACACATATAAAACATTTCATCATACATGAAATTATAGAAAAAATTCAGAAGATTTTCATTAAAATTAAATTTATCAATATCACTATATATCATTTTTCGAGAATCTTCATTGATCGTTATCATTTGAGTTTGGTGATCATGATTTACAGTGAATATCCCAAAGGCATGGTAAACAATGTTTTTGTAAATTAGTAAGATTTATCAGTAAGATATTTCCATTTTTTGAAATATGAATGAGTTAGTGATATCACATATCATTAAAATTGTCGACAATGTTATGTTATTAGGATAATGTGTGTCATGTATATCAGATGAAGATGTACCAACATGATCAAGACCATGAAATTTTATTTGAAAATATTAATCATGAACATGATACTATATTTTTTCATTTTCTAATATATATTGTGGATGGAATAGAGAATAAATTTATTTGGAAAATAATTTGTATGGTATGGTTTATATGTAATCATTGTTAAATTTTAGAGGAGACCAAAGAAAAATTGGAAAAATTGTGGGTGAAAAGGATTGGCCTCTTTAAAAACAACAATATCTAGCATTTCAATGATATAAAGACAATTTTTGGATGAATATACCCCAACTAATTTTTAATTAATTTTTTATGTATTTCTATTATATATATATATATATTCTGATTTTTTATAGTTTCAGTCTATTTTATGGTGTTTTGGAAGTTCATTGAATTTGTAAATATTTATGAATGGTAAGGGAAGAACTATAAATATCATTAAAAACTATATAAGGTGATTTTGGGAATCAATGGTCATGTTTATGGTTAAGGAAAAAAAATTTAAACCATTCACATTCCATATAAAACCTTGCTGTTGGATATAGTTGAAAATGAATTAATGGCTAACTGATTAATAAACAGTGTGAATGAACTGTGTTAGGGTATGACCTGAGAATAGTAGCACCATGTTATTTGTGAATGGTTTTTCAAATAGTGTGGTATAATCTTCTGAAGACCTATTTTATGACTAGATCAATTTTTATGATTGGATCATTTTTTTTAAAATAATTTGGCCTAACCATGATAAATGCATTAAAATATCTGAAACTTTTGTTATACAATAGTTTAATACACTATCAACCTTATTATTTTCCTATGATAATCAACCCTCAATCTTATTTGGCTAGATTATCTCCATTTATGATTCCCTAGGATCTAGAGGTATTTTTCCATGAATCAAAGCATTATGTATATCTAAAATCAATTGTAATTCCTAACTCTTCATTATGATCTAATGATCCCTATTTCTCCTCTCATATAGAGCAAGATATTTAATATTTTATAGATATATTTATGTGCTATTATGTGAGTCTAATGTTCTATATTTGGAAATATCATAGGGAATGGCTTTTGAGTGCATGTATAGAAGTTATTTATGTCATTGTTTCGTCATTCATTGAGATGTAGGATGTTCCCTCTATTATCCACATAATCTAGAACTTGAATTCTTAACATTATTTATTTTTTATTAAATTTACAATGATATTTTTTGTTGATTATTTATGGATTGTACCTTTTGATAAATAAATAGGAAATTTGGAAATTTTAAAACCGCATTTATTTATAATTTTAACATTATTGTATTAATTTTATTTGTAGAATGTTTTAATGCAATATTTTAAAGTAAATAATGGGTTTTTGATTTATTTAATGTTATGAAAAATGGTTTGGAATATAACATGGCATGTTTACATATGAATTACTTAGGGACATTGTAAAGACCTCGAAAATTCCAAGTAATGTTTTTAATTATTTATTATTAGTACTGGTCTAAAAATATTCATGGCACATATTTCTGGAGCCCGGTGTGACTAGAATTGATTATTAATCATTTATTGTGTTACGTTCAGTAAACGTATGAGCTACCTTTCATAGATTTTGAACCAGTGCTTGAACTTGAAAATTCTGAGCAGCATTTAATCGCTGACATCGAGAATCCCTTAATGGAAGCTTAACATTGAATGAGGTATGTTTGGAGAAAAATATATGTTTTTGAGATTACAAAAAATATATATAATAAATTTAGAATGATATTTTATTTCATTTATGTAATTTTTGAGTGGTAGTGGTGAGACTGAAGAATTGTGAATCATTTTAAGGGCTTATCCATTTGTTTTCATAACCGACCTTTTGAGAGAGATGAGAGGAGCATTAATTAATTAATTAATTAACCTCATTAATGATTTGCGGCGTTAAGATTTCATCTTCCATCAATTTTCATGAGGCTCAGGGTGGAGTCTTGAGATGACTTTAACCAGAAGAAAAACCTCTATTGAAATGACAAAAAGTCTTCTTCCAAGGAATGGAAGCTTGGATTGCTATATCAGAGGAATAAAACTTGCACTACTACAAATACGGCCTTTATCAGCGCTAAAAATGGCCTTTATCAGCATAAGAAAAAGTGTTCATAAAGCCAGTGTAGATAAAGGGGGTCCCCCTTATCAGCGCTTATATTATCAGCGCTTTTGTTTTAGCGCTGATAAATGACCATTTTATCAGCGCCTTTTTAAAAGCGCTGATAAAAGGTAAAAAAATTAAAAAAAATTAAAAAAATTAAAAAAAAATTTAAAAAAATTAAATAAATACTGCCAATCGGGGGGGGCTTTTATAGCGCTTGAGCCCCCCCTTTTACAGCGCTTTTCTTCCCTTGTACATTGCCCCACGCACCCCCTCCACCCTTTAACAGCGCTTGCTACTATATTTCCCCATGCGCGCGCGCCCCTGCCTCCACCAGGATTTGAACTCGAGACCTCCCCCCTGCGTGCCTAAGCCTTTACCACTATTCTATTTTGATTTGTCTTCCAATTCATGATATCTATATATATATATAGTTATATTTATTCGTATACTAATATATATTTATATTAATATATATAGTTATATTATAATATATATATATATATAGTTATATTATAATATATATTTATAGTTATATTATAATATATATATATATATATAGTTATATTAATATATATATAGTAATATTAATATATATATATAGTGATATTAATATATATCTATATCTATATATATATATAGTTATATTTATTCGAATAGTAATATATATTTATATTAATATATATATATAGTTATATTAACATATATATAGTTATATGAATATATATATATAGTTATATTAATATATATATAGTGATATTAATATATATATTTATAGTAATACTAATATATATATATGTAGTTATATTAATATATATATATAGTTATTAGATTAATATATATATAGTTAGATTAATATATATATATATAGTTAGATTAATATATAGGTATATAAATATTCATATATTTGTATTTTAAATAAAATGGATATTAGTTATTATTTAGATAAAGCTAATATATTTTATATGTAAATATTTTTTAATTATTTATTTAAAAAAATTAATTTTTAGGTGCGAATATATTAAAAATATGTACATAGAGTTATATATTTGATTATAAATAGCATTGCATTATAAAAAAGGATGAAATTTCAAAGACATAATATCAATATGAATGTAATACCTTGGAATAAATTCAATCCCCGCCAAAAAAGCCAATAATACTCCCTTAAACGAGTTTGAAAATCCACAAAATGTTAAAAAATCTGGGTACCCTGAAAAAAACTCAGTTTTGGAGGCCTTCTGTGCCTCTTTTGGCCATGAAAAACGCTTGAATGGGGTTAACCCCAGTCACAGGGACGTAGAGCTCATCGCAGGTTTCTATTTGATATGTGGTAGAGCTCAAACGGACACACGGATCAAAAGTTATGGCCGTTTGAAGTTTGAGTTGCATTTTCAACATATTTTGGATCTTTTTTTAATTTTTTTAATTTTTTTAGTCCTCAAATTATTATTAAGTAACTATTTCTCCATAATTATTATCAAATTATTAATTAAAAATATTTTTTTTAATTTTTTAAGAAGCCATTTTCACTAAATATCTTATATATTAAGTATAATAAGTGGAAATGTACATTTATACTTATCTAAAATATATTTAAAAATTATATATTATATTTATATAACAATATAACTATATTAATATATTAATATATTAATATATTTTTAATTTTTTTTTTGAAGCCGACCCTTTATCAGCGCTTTTTTGAGCGCTGATAAAGGGGGGGGGCGCTGCGAAAAACAGTTTTTGTGGTAGTGTTGGACTGAAAAATGGTAGCGACGTCATCAATCCTAGATTCTCCCAACACCACCATGTCACATCCAATGATATTCGAGGTTGGGGTTGTCATTTAATTAAATAAATTCCAATGATTATTCACATCGTTCTTGAATTTTCTAGTGATCATTACGGGGATTGGAATGGATTTTATCAGTATTTTAATTTGATTTACTAATTACTCCCACTTGTTATAACGCTAATACGGAGTGTTCGGGCCAAACGGATAAGGCCCGGACCATCCTTTGATTCATTTTCATTGTGTTATTTGGAGGTGGGATTTTCCAACATGAAAGAACCTTGAAACAAGGAGGTGTGCATTTACAGCGGCATTCTGGGAGGACCGTCGGCATGTCTGGAAGGAATAACGAACCACCAGAGCTCACCCAGTGGCCCGCGGAAGCTCCACCGGTGAGGCAATAATGGTTGTCGGTGCTCGCTGGTGATGGAGGAGGGTGGCACTGCTCGGTGTCACGGTGGTTTGGAATTAAGCCATAAATGGCCGACCGCGGTGACAGTGAGGTGGCACAACATCACTTGTCATAGGTGGACGTCATGATATCAACGCTATCATGTAAGAAGATGCACCCAATTCCAGTGGGTACTGTAGAAACCATTCCAGTGCCATGAGTTTCCCCCGTATAAATGAATAAAAATTATCCTTTGAGTCAATCATAAGGCGGATCGTGCGACCATTGTGTGGTTCACACCAGCCATTGAGAAGGACCATCAGGCGGGCTGTGCCCAGCCGTCGGGCTGGGCCAGACTGCGAACCTGCGGGCCGAGCCCACCATAGCCTGAACAAATCAAGCCATCCTAGGCTGGGTTAGGCCATACCAGGCCTTTTTGTGTAGGGATTTGGAGAACATAGGGTGGTTTGGGTTGACAAGAACTGGGTTCGAGCGGCCCAGACCGGGTCGTGTTTGTTCGGCTAAGACCTAGATCCCTCTCTGACCACATTACGCTTAAGTGACCATATCATGTGATCCAGACATATGTTTGATAAACCATATGCAGCACTAGGATCCTTGTAGCGAGATGGTCCTTTTTAGATACTATTGGAGTGTTTTGGATAATGTAGGAGAATGAACGGGTTGGATCAACCCCAAAAAAACTGGGCACTTGGCACTAAAATGCCAATTACAGACATAACAGGATTCTAGTTGACATGCCATCTATTGTATTGGAACCATAATGATGTGAAAATTCATTGGGTTACTACATTTTTGAACATCATTTTGGTATAAATACAACCTATGTCTTGCGGAGAGATTCCCCCATAATCTAGTGTACTATGAGTGAAAATCCAGTGGCTGGTAGTGAGGCTATGGTTGGAGACAGATCATACATAGTGTAGTACAGAGTGATATTGTGTGGGTTAGAACCTAGCATACTTGTGTGGACTAGCACCGAGATATCCTCTGTGGATTAGTACATAGTGATCATGTGTGGATAAGCAATTTTTGACCCGATGAGGACCAGCATTAGAGCGTCCCATCATGTTTTAGCGACATATCGATCTTGTTTGGGTCAAATTATGTCTGGTTCTATGTATAATGATCCAGTGTGGGTCAAATCCTATATATATATTGAGGGGGTTAGTACCTATCGACTCTGGGTCGGTCAGATATTATGTGGGTCTTGCGAGGGTAAGTGCCTACCAATCCTGTTACAGCTAGTCTCAATATGGTCATCAGTAGTGCCTATCGACAGAATAAAATGATTTAGCTTCTCAAAAAATCATTTATACAACTCTTCCTTAATTATACTTGGTTAGAGATGTGTCTATATCTCTGTTTGATTTGATATAGATCATGAATTTTGGTTTTCCTAGTTGGATTTCTAGGATACATTCATGGGTCTCGGGGTCCCTAATGGGTATTGTTATACTCACCCCTTCATGGGATTCAACTGCACCTTGTTGTTTCTTCTACAGACAATGAGCTTCTTGGATGAAATTTGAGGGAGCCAGTACCTGGTAGTATAGATGGGAGATTTGATGATGTGGAGAGCAATGGAGATGATATGTACCTACCCTTCATTTTGGATACTTGGTGGACGATTACAGGTGTTATATTCACATTTTTTGAGTTATAGTTGTACCATTCTCTTTTGGATTGTATTATTTCCCCATTACATTCATTACGTACCAGTACTATTGCATTATTACTTAGTGGTTGCATCTTTTTGTGTTTATGGATTTTTTGACTGTACAAGATTAAAGGTAATGCCTTCCCATTTTAGGGATATGCCTTTCTGAAGCTAGTCACCAAACCCTTTCCTTTGGACGAAAGGCTCGGGATAGTAAAGGCATGGTCCATGGGGGAAGGGTCCTAAAAAAGTTGTATTAATGGTGTGTGTTTTACCAAAGAACTATGAGCCATATATTTTTAATAATGATATAGTGTTATGTGTTTATAGTGTGGTTTTCAATTCAAGGAGTCTAGTGTTGGTGCGGTGGCTGACATATCCATACACCAGGTCCCTGAATTTTGATTTCTGACTTGGTTCATGAAATACTGAATGCGTGTGTTTTTAAAATATTTTTACTTTGATCACTTTTGAGTTAGCTATTCAGGTATAACATATTTACCATGGAAATCCTGTTTCATTTCACGATGTTGCCACATAGATAGCCAACCTAGATTCCCGAGAGAGTACATGATGATGGCCCATTGATAGACGAGGCTTCAGTGCATGATCATCTTACTATTGTAGCACATTCGGGTGGTCCACCTACACTACCACCACCCATTGGGCAGAATATTCAACCATCCCCACCACCATATCATGCACGCCGACTGAGATAATTTCATGAGTCTTAGAAATAGAGGCTCCCAAGGATACAATGTGAGACAAATCCCCAAGAAAATGAGGAATGAAAGTAGGATGTTACTATAGGATTTCCCTTGTTTGAGAAAACAGTAGAGAAGGCAATTATCCAAGCTACTAGCCTTTTCCATACCACATTATGAGATGATGTAGCTCGATGATCCAAACACATGACGAGGTGACACTAACCCTGTCGTACATTTAACTCCTTTTCATAGAGGTGTTCTTTTAAGGGACACTATGCTATGTGCATATTCACATGCTACTAAACATTCTTCCTGGAAGCCAGACAATAGCCTAGTACACAGCCAGAATCACTGACTAATAATACTACCCCACTGACATGGTATGGGACCCATTCATCCGGGCCTAGACATTTGAGTAGGTTCTCCTGCGGGAGATAACAGAGTCAATGATATTTATGAATGTCCCAAAGTAGGATGGAGTGCTCAATCGAGTATTGCTGGTAGAGAGCATCATAGCTGAGCAGGACCGATGATGAGAGCCACCACTAGACAACATGTAGTTGACTCAACTATAGGTGGATGTTGACAAATAACACATAGGTCCATGTGGTCCAAACCCAATAGTGGATGACCTCATGACAATGGATCATAGGTGCGGAGATCGCGAAGCAGAGATGGTTAGATAGGATTCATATTGTGCTTCATGTATGGTGGGAAGGTCCACAGAGATCACGACTTTTCGACCTTCCGTAGTGACAATTAGTAGGCGATTGAGGGACCACCGAGGAAGAACCATATATTCGAGGGAGAAGGTCCTCATGGTGACAATTGAGGTAGACGGGAAGGTTGTGCATTAGGTAGTGGACATCGATTTGATATTCTACCACCGCCACCACTTGTAATTCCACCCAGACCAAAAGAAGCAGGTGGGTAGGGGGGAGCACATCTTTGGGCAGCTATGGCATTTGACCGTTGTTCTCTAGAGATGATTAGGGGTATGATCTATGTCTATTCAACCCTAGTTCCAGTACATATTAACACATGTGTCAGTCAATCTTTCATTTTCATTGCACTCGTTGGAGGCTCAGATATTCTGATGGAACCATAGGCTTGATCCTTACTATTAGAGACTCCTATGAGGGAGGATTCAACGATTACAAACTACTGTCAACAGTGTGAGTTAAATCTAAGTGGTAAGAGCCACATATGGGTTATCTTAGTAGAAGCATAAATTCCTTATGATGTCATCATGGGTAGGGATTGGCTATCCACAGTACATGTTCAGTTCGACTGTTTTAGGTGAAATGTGTGATGTGTTCACGAGGATGGGATTTGGATTTCCTTCACCTATGAGAAGGAAACCATTGTAGTACAAGATGAGATTTCTCGGAGGAGGGTGCACCTGATCACTAACTTGTTGGATAGACTCACCCTCCGAGCTGTTGGCGTGACGAGTCTGATTTATCCCGTAGTGGTGGATTAATATGATTTTGTATTTCCTGATGATGTTCCTAAACACCTCCATGCCGAGAGGTAGACATTTACATTTACATGTACCCAGGTAAGACACTGATATCTACACCAGCATATCAGAGGGATCTTAGGGAGTTTTAAGAGTTTCTAGTACAACTGGAGGACTAGTATAGAAATGGATTCATAAGGCCTAGTGTTTTTCTATGGAAATCATGATCTTTTTTTCCAAGAATGAGAGTGTGAACTTGACGCATTTGGAGGAATATCAGTGCCGGAACTAGGTCACCGTGAAGAATAATTATCCAATCCTAATGATAGATGTTCTCTTCAACCAACTGAATGGAGATCGATGGTTTTCAAATATTTACATCATATTAGACAATAATCATCTCAATGTTCGGAATGTGGATGTATTGAAGGGAGACTTAAAAAGTAGGTATGTCGATTACAAGTTTGTGGTGATCACTTTTGGCATGACCAATGATCTGATAGTCTTCATGGGGCTCATAAACCAGATCATTCAACCATACTTTGATCTCATTGTGGGGGACATCATCGATGAGATCTAGTAATACTCATAATTAGAGGAGAATCAATCCACAGAACTATAGATACTCTAGGACACACTTTGAGAGCACCATCATTATTGAATGCTCTCGAAGAGCCAGTTCTGAATATAAAATGTACAACTCCTAGTGCACATTTTCTCCGAGGCTGTATTTGTGGTGGATCCAGTGATGATAGTGGCATTGCTTACTTGGTATCCACCCAGGGGTGTGACATATTTGCGGAGATTTCTAGGATTGGATGGGTTCTAAAAGAGATTTTTACATGACTTCACCAAATGTAGTGACTCCCATGTCAACATTGTTGAAGAAGGGGTAGCCTATCCTGTGGACGGTGACATGTCAGCAGAGTTTTCAAGAGATGAGGAATATATTGATGAGTTCCCCCATCTTGAAGCTACCAAAATAGGGCATTGGGTACGTTGTATACTGCGACTCATCTAGGACCGTACATGGTGGTGTTCTTATGCAAGAGAGATCTTTGATCTCCTATCACTCATGAAATTTGAGAGAGCATGAGAAAAACTACATTAGCCATGATGTAAAGTTAGAAAATGTGTTCTTTGCACAGATGATGTGTTAGCACTACTTGATGTGGGAACGGTTTACTATTTAATCTGATAAAAAGGCTCAGTTATATATTCTAACTGAAGGACCTACACCTGAGGTAGCGGTGATGTCTAGGGTTCCTCCATGACTATGACTTTCAGATATTCTATAAACATGGGAAGGGGAACATAGTAGAAGACATACTCATCAGGAGGTCTGGTATACAGTAGTTGAGTGAGGAAAAAGAGTAGTTATTCACATTGCAGTTATCCATAGAGTATTCTGATAGAGCAACATACCTTGAGTCTATGATTTTCACTCCCCAACTTATTCAACGAGTTCGTGAGGCACTGCTTGGGGATGTTGAATATGAGGCCCAACATGCATAGATATCCTCAAGACAGTCACATGATGGATTTTCTAACGGTGGGGAGAACATTGGTCCCTTCAGATGATGCACCATTGCACAAGTGATGCTACAAGAGGAGGTGTTGAAGGAGTTTCACACATGCCCTTTAATAGAACATCCTAGAGTGGTGATGATGTACCATGATATCTAGAATCTGTACTAAGGGATAGGTATAAAGAGGACAGTGGATGAGTTTTTATCTCAAAACCTCTCTTTTCAGCATGTGAAGGCCAAGCATCTGGTACCAGTGGTCATTGCGCAACCACTTGAGGTACCAGAGTTGAAGTGGGATGGTATCTCCATGGACTTCATGACAAGGCTACAAAATACGTCATGGGGATATTATTCCATCTCGGTGATCATTGATTGACTCACCAAGTCTTCCCACATCCTACTCATCTGAGATAAGGGATCAGTAAAAGGCTTAAAATGCATATTTGTGAAGAATATAGTTAGACTTCATGCAGTGTCATCGACAATGGTTTTAGATCGAAAAGAACATTTTTCATCTCTCCTATGGATGGGATTTTAGTAGGCATTTGTAACTCATCTATGCCTGACCACCACCTTTCACCCTCATAAAGAAGATCATACATAGCAGACCATACAGAAAATCTCGAGGACAGGCTTTGTGCTTATGTCCTCGATTTCAGCTGCAATTGGGAGGACCACCTGTCCCTGGTAGTGTTTTCATACAAAAATAGTTATCACTCCACCATCGGCATGACCATATTAGAGGTTTTGTATGGAAGACCATTCAAAGAAGCTCTTCCCTAGATAGACCCAGAGGATTAAACACTAATGGGTCCAGAGTTGTTGAATTCTACTATAGAGAAGATGAAGATCATCCATGAGAAGTTGATGACTTCACAGAGTTGACAGAAGTCTTATGCCAATAGGAAACGTAGACCCTTGAGGTTTGAGGAGGGAGGCCATGTCTTCATACGGGTCTCACCCTATTGGGGATTACAATGGTTTGGCAAGGAAAAAAATCCATCCCTAAGGTTTATCAGTCCATTTAAAATCATCAGTAGAGTGGGTGAGGTGGAGTTCCATCTATCTCTTCCCCCATAGATGCATTGACTGAAAAATTGATTCCTCGTGCCAAAACCGAAGAGATATGTGCATGAACCATCTCACGTTATCAACTAGGGGGAGATATACATCGATGATGAGGTGATTTTTTTGAGTTCCCTGTGACGATAGAGGGTCAATATTAGTGTGTACTTCGTCGGTGGTGGATTACTCTAGTGTGAGTTTGTTGGTAGCAAAGGAACATACCAGAGAGCACTTGGTAGCGGGGTGCTCAGATAGGTGCTTAGTACCCCCATTTGATACCCTATTTTTTTGTATTCAGGGACCAATATCCCTAATGTGAAAATGATGTAAAGACTCGTAAATTTCCATGTAATTTTTTAAATTATTTGATTTTATTACGTGTGTGCGAAAAATGAAAATCCGTAATTCTAAGGCTCGGTGTGACTTAATGAATAATTTATCTTTTTAAGGTACAGTCATAAATATACATGAATCATTTTCTAACTATTGAACCAGTGCTCGGAATTGAAAACTAAGAGCACCGTTGAATATACAATGTCAGGATTCACTTAATGGCAGCTTCACCTCAATCGTAGTAGGCAGAAGAAAATGATAAATTTTGGACATTAAAAATAATTAATAAAATTACATGACAATGTTATTTAATTACTTTTTGGTTACTATGGATCAACGTGGTGGGAGTGATGACTTTTCAAGAAATTTAATTGCTTGACCGTTCGTTTTTGTAACCACTGCATTGAGAGTGATTATAGGTGAATTAATTAACAAAGTAATATACCTCATTAATTCTTAGTTTTGTTAGGCTCTCATCCTCAATATATTTAAGTGAGGCTCATGGTGGAGTTTTTACATGACTTCAACAAGAAAATAACCTCTATAGAAGATACATGACCTCTTACACCGAGAAATGAAAGCTTTGCATAGCTATATCGGAGGAATCAAATATGGAATGAAAAATTACGGCGGCATTGTCAAGCGCAGATTATACCTCCACCATCATTTCATCTCAAACAAAATCTATTGTAGGGGTTGTTTATTAATTCAAGTAATTCCCACAATTATTCACCTCATTAATGAATTTATGGGTGGTTTCTATAGGGAATTTGAATGGGTTTTATCATTATTTTAATGTGATGTATAAATTACTCCCACTTGTTATAATGCTAATGCAGAGGGAATGGGACAAAAAAATACATGGAGCCCCCAAAAATTGATTTTCATTGAGTTTATTAGATTTGGGGATTTCTAATGTGAAGGGACAGTGAAACTGGGAGTCTCACAATGATGGTGGAATCTTGGTAGGACCCTAGGCATGTACCGAAAGAATAACGGACAAACGGACCTCACTTGGTAGCCAGAAGAAGCGCCGCCTGTGCCAAACCAGGGATTGGAAACGATGACATAGGTGGAATCCATCGCTCACCGGATATGGAGAAGGGTGGATCCACATACGTCAAGAAGGTAGCCGACAATGGTTGGCCGTAGTGATAGTGAGGTGGCACGTCGTCGCCAACCACAGTTAGAAGCCGCAAGATCCATGTCGTGGAAGAAGGTGAGAGACCCACTCTCTGTGGGTCCTACAGACACCCGTTTTGTCGTTCGGCAAGAGGAAATGGTGCCACCACATAAATGAATAGATATGTTCTTTTGAGCCGTTCAGCAGGTGGACCACATGACCCCCAAACGGGCCGCACTAGCCTACGGGCCAAACCACGTGTCGGGTCATGCCCATCCCATATGAGCCGGCCCCGACCAGTTCGGGATGGTCCGGGTTGGACCTCATTTGGGTCGAGTTGACCCAAATTGGGCTAGGCTAGCCAAAACTAAGATAGACCAGACCTAGCCCATTTCAGGCCTCGTTACGATTAAGTGATTATATCATGGGAACCAGACATCTATTTCACAAACCATCTATGGAGATGGGATCCATTGATAAGGACTATCCTTTTGAGATACTCCACAAGAGTTTTGAAGAATTTTGTTGTATGACCAAGTTATATCGACATTGAAACTGACAAGGAACTTGGTACTAAAATTCCTATAACAAACAAACTGGACATCTGGTTGACATGCTATCTATTGCGTTTGAACTCTTATTACATGAAAGATCGTCGAGTTATATCATTGTGGGAGTATGTGTGCATTTAAATACGTCTAATGGATTAATTAATGGTTCTCCAAGAATAAATTACACTATGAGTGGGAATATAGTGGCTAGAAGTGAGGCTGAGGTTGGAGACATATCATACAGAGGTCAGTAACAAGTGATCCTATGTGAGTCTTCACCTAGTGATCCTGTGTGGATCAGCATCGAGATATCCTATGAGGATTGACACCTTGAAATCCTATGTGGATTAGCAGTACACGACCCAAAATGTACCATCCCTAGAGCGGCCCGTTGTGGATTCCCAAAATAATGATCCTGTGCGGGTCAGATCCGGTGTGGATCAGTGCCTCGCGATCCTATGTGGGTCATTGCATACCGATATAGTGTGGTGCAGAACTTTTGTGGGTCTTGTTGGGTTAGTACCTATAGACTCTATGAGAAATTAATCCTTTTTGGGTATTGTGAGGGTTATTACCTACTGATCTTGTGTGGGTCAAAAATTTTATGGTCAACATCAATGCCTCTTGGAAGAATAAGATCATATAGATTCTAGACTAATATTCTTTACATCTGTGATTTACTGATACATGGTTTTTGATGTGTCTGTTTCTTTTTAATTTGTTATTGATTTCATGATTTTTTGATTTCCTTTTTGGAATTATACGAGACATCAGTGGTCTCAGGGTCCCAAAAAGTTATTTTTATACTCACCCTTACACAGTCTTCACATACACCATGTTTGGGCCTGTGAAGATGACGAGTAGCATGGATGAGACTTGAGGGGGTCATTACTTGGAAGTACATGAAGGATATTGGCTAATGTGGATAGCAGTGGAGATGAGATCTAACTACCCTTCAGGTAGGATCCTCATTGGATGATTCTAGGATTTGTTTTCTCATTTGTTTCTATTGTATTTGTTCTATTCAGTTGGGCTTGTATTCTGGCCGGTTTATATTTAGTATACGCCATTACTAAAGATTATTTACTTCATGGTTTCATCTTGAAGTATTTATGGATTCTGTGTTCATACAGGTTTAAAGGCAATGCCTTCTAGTTTTAGGTATAATCCTTTATGGCATTGGTCGCCTACCGCTAGCCTATGGAAGGCAGGTATGGGGTAGTCATAGCATGGGCCCATGGGGATGGGATGATAAAACATTATTAATATATACATGAGTATGATTTATAAAGGTCAAATGGTAAATGATATTAATCACCTTTTTATTTCATGGGGGAGGATGGGATAAATATCATATATATAGAATCGTCTTACAGCATGCATGTGTTTGTGAGAGTTAGAAACATGGATGGTTATTCTAAGTGGAAGGATATAAATGAGTTATTTATTTTTTATTAATTAACTATTAAATATTTTTCATGTGATGCAAAAAAATTTATTTTATACCTCAGTTTATTATCTCTTAATTATTTTATCAAATTACACTTAATTAATGTGATATAATTTTCTTACCTTAATCATGTGGGTTGGGGACTCTATGGGGATTGTATATTGATTTTTTTACTCACCCCAAGTTGTGATAATTATTTTATTTGCATACAATTTAAATTTTTTAATATGTTATGGAAAGGTATCATACATATTTAGTGATTCATCTTGATATGTTTGGTGAGGCTTGAGTACTTTTATCTTGGAGCTAGCCAGGGTAAAGCTTAGGAAGATGCCACATCAGTTTCATAGTTGTTATGTTGTCTTTTTGTTTCTTATTCTGAGGAATCACATTTCCATTGTCTTGTTAATATTAATTTACATTTGGTATACATTTTAATTAAATTATTTATAATAATGAATCATATTGTTTTTCTTCTATGTTATATCTTTTCATGTTATGTTCGTTAGTTACATAAGAAAAAATTTCACCAAACATTTTGTTAATCCTTAGAATTTATTCTCATATTTTGGTGTCATGGGGATCTCACATAAGGTTTGTGGAATTCTATCTTTCATAAAGTGAATATGTTCAATTGGGACATTATAATGAAAACATAGATATCATTTTATGTTACCAAAATTGAGGCAACCCATTTTCCGGATACAAATTACAAGATCACCATGGGAAAGATACCAATTCCATAATCTGGTTCAATTAATTAATTGATTAATTTCATTATGATCAATGATGATTAATAATTCTCGCTATATGATTTCCTGTAATTATGTCGATAATCAATGAATCTAATACCTCAATAAGGGTTTCAACGTTCTTCGCATGATAGTAAGTAAATGTTTTGAATATTGATTGCCTCTCCTACAATAAATGCATCCACCTAGGACACCGCAAAACAACTCCACCAACAAAAAAACAAAAAAAAAATATACACTTGAAACATAGATATTTGGTGCACACACATGGAAGGTATAAACCCTATGAATCATATCGATGAAAAAATAATAAATTTGGTAGAACATACATTGATTGAGGAAATGTCACTATGGAATGAAGGAGGTAAGATAGAGATCAATCCTTAGAAAAGGAATTCCTAAAACCATAAAGTGGGGTCTTCGGGTCACAATGAATTAGAGATAGGGGTGCTGCATCGATGGGGTTTGACAGCCTAAGAGGATCGAAACATTTATAATTACCTAGCATGGTTGATTTTATGACATATAATTATCTTTCTCACATATTTATCTAATGGGATTAGTTCTACCAAAAAAACATATTACATATTATATTTTATTTTTCAAATTTATTAAACATTATTAAACAGGCTTTAACATTGTGTAACTTTATATGGAATGAAATCTCTCTATATAAATAATTTTATTTTATAAACTCATACAAACATCCTCTTTTCCTCCTTTGAGCACCTTGATCTTCAAAAACACGTAAAGGGTCAGTGCACATGTATCTGGGCCAATAAATTGTAATGGCCTGGGGTTTTGGGGTCCATTACATGGTGAAAATCTGATGCTGGGTGTAAGACTAATGGTAGCCTTAGCCAAACGGTAGAAGGCCTACCGGTAGCTCGGCCTACTGGTAGCTTGGACTACCAGTATCTCGGCCTACCGGTAGTAGGTATACCAGTAGCTCGGCATACCGGTAGTAGGCCTTTCGTTAGCTCGGCCTACCAGTAGCTTGGCCTACATGTAGCTCAGTCTACCAGTAGCAGGTCTGTCGGTAGCTCTGTCTACTGGTAGCTGCAGCCTATATGTAGTCGCGGCCTACCGGTAGCTCGGTCTACCAGTAGCCGCAGCGTACTGGTAGCTCTGCCTACCAGTAGCACGTCCTACTGGTAGCTCGGCCTACCGGTAGCCTCGGCTAACTGGTAGACCTTGCCTACTGGTGACCCACACGAGTTTTTCCAGTAGTGCCTACTTTTTCGGAAAATATTTTTTTAACCCTATTTTGACCCCATTAATGGTATTTAAATTATATTTTGGTAAGATAACCTCCATAAATGAAAAACCATGTGTTTTAGTCATGAATTTAACCGCGTTTTGAGGATTCCATGGTTAAGGGGGGGTGAGTCTGTTTTAACTGCCCCGAAGGAAGAGGATCTTTTAAGTTGCACGTGTGGGGTGGCCCAACCCCGTGGTCAACCCATGATCCCACTCCTTATGAGGTTTCAAGTTTTTCTCTCCATGTCTTAACCGTCTGACGGCGCTGTATCTCAGCCCCTTTAGCCTAAAGGCTAATCTTCTCCCTACATTTCTTCTACCTCGATCACCCTGCGCTCAGAATACCCTTCTTCCTGGCAAGTTGTACCTCACCCTCACGATTTTTTCCTGGGTCACGTTCCATGGAGCTCCTGCTACCCTGTTTCCAGTTTCCACGAGCGAACTTAAACGACGCTCCTTGATCAACGATGTAGGGGTTTCACCTTTGTCTCTCATTTCTATGTATCTTACGGGGTGGGTACACTACTTCTTTTGTATAATTATATGAACCAAATTTTAATGAAGATAATAAATGGATTCTAAGGAATGAAGGGGAGTTGTGTGATCGATGATGTTGCTATATTTTTTTCCTCTTTCATGATTAAGGATTTCTGAATTGTGCAGTCTTACGCCTACAGAAAATCATGGTCGTTGGTGGTCTTTCTCCGTGCACTAATAAAACCATACCTCTTGTGTTGTTTAAATGGCTTGTATTTTGGTTGTGAACCTTTTGTTGTGTAAAGGAAATTGGTTAATTACGTATATTCGGATAAATAATCTGGAAGCACCAGGATCAACTCCTTTTCAATGATAACCCCGGTTTAAGCCTAGTGGAATTTAAATCATGGAGTGTGTTAAATCTTTTAAATATGAAAATACCTGTTGATTTTGCCTCGTGTTGGTAGTATTGGTTTGGTTGTTTCCTCCACGGGCCGAGTACGGGTGACCTAACGGTTTTCTTGGATAGGGGCTTAGATTGCTGGGGTGATGTGGGTGAGGATGGGATCCTCTGTTTGTATCACGAATTGGGGTGGGATCCTCTTCTATTGTAAAAACCTTCTTATTCATAGCTCTGGGAACATGATAATGTATCTCACATTGACCTGCATTGGTTCCAATACTTGGAGGGGTCACACTTGATGTTCTTTTACCAGTGAACCGGGTGTTAATATTTAAATTGTTGTTGGGTGTACTCTTTCCTTGGATTGTGCATATGCTTACTAGTTTCCCAATTAGGTGAAGAAACTTATTTAAACATTATTACTGAACATGAAAACAAGGATGGGACAAATGGGGATTTAGTTTTGTGTGAGTTATGACTTGGGAATGGGTGTTGTTCTCTTCTCTTATGAATGAATAGTAAGAATAATGTTCTTTAGGCTGGATGAAGAAAAACATAGATATGGGAGACTTCTTGTTACCTATACATATACTTGTAGTTTTTGTGTTTCTTATTCGCGCCCCACCCAAGTTTAGCACTCAGTTCCGAGCACCCCCATTTCATGGGGGAGGGTGTTTTTCCCAACACTTCTATTAGTGGCTGGTTATAGGCTCCTTTCTGCTCCCATTCCCATATATCCCAAGTATCTTCGGTAAGGCTGTGATAGCATGAGGTCCATTATTAGCCCTAGAATCATTGGGTGGGGTGGTTGCGGTGGTTGGGCTAGGTGTTTACGGGCAGGTGGTTTCCCAAGTATCTTCGGGATGAGGCCCAGGTGTCTTCGAGCATGGCAATAGTTATTCTAGACCAGGTGCCTTCGGGAGTGGCAGTGGTTTTTCTGGCCTAGATATTTGCAGGCGTTGTTGTGTGTGGTGGTTGTGGCCCAGGTGTCTACAGGCGGGATAGTGGTTATGGCCCAGGTGTGTGTGGTCGGGGTTTGGCAGTGGGACTATGGTGAGGTTGTGGACTAGGTGTGTGCGGGCGGGGTATGGCAGTGGGACTGCGATGAGAATGGAGGGATTGGTATGATGCATAGGATATCTTCAATAACCAGTGGTAAAGTGGTACGGGGTACCCAAACATTGATGTGGTATTACTATAAATTACTTGTCTTACGTTATTTGGGGAGTGTGCCTTGGTGAGGCTTGGGTGGTTAGTTCCCTTGCTAGGTGCTTGGTTATCTCTTTTCTCACGGGGAATTAGTATGCCTCCCCACTTGTGCACAAGAGTCATTGATTTTGCCCTACTATGTATACTTGTAAGCTCACCCTATGTATATAAAACTGTTGTCAGGATTCCATGAGGACTTCGGGGATCGTGTTGGACAGTGCTAGCTCAGGCCTCATGATAGATCATTGCAGTTGTTGTTGTTCTTTCTTTTGGTTCATTGCCTTGTAGTCTCCTTATACATTGTGGATTTTACTTTGGTAAAATGCATTGGGAATGTTTCTTGGCTTTACATTTACTTTCAGTTTTGGTTTTGTGGGATTCACTACCTTATCTCCCGATCCTATTAAAAGAAAAAGTGTAATGCCATCCATTTATTGTGTGATTTCATTCCCTTGGTGCTAGTCTCCACTCTGGGACCTATTGAAGGCGGGTTTCGGGGGTCATTATCTCTCCTTCAACTTAATGAAGGAAGGGTCTGGCAATCTACTGACCCTTCCCTCTTTTTGGTGAAGGCAGGTCGTGACATACATATATGATAGACACAAAAGCTAGAAAAGATACTATTGTGGAATGGTATATATATAAAAATAAATCTATAGTGATTGTTTTTTTCATCAAAGGAATTGGGGGGGTAACTATTCAATGATAATATAGAAGAGAAACACATTTTCCTAGCTAGAGGAGTATCACAAAACCCTTCAAGAAGATCATTTATGTTTCCTCATAGATCTAGTACCAACAATGATAGATTTAATATGGATCTTTCGATCATATAATAATAGATTTTTTACATCAAATAAGAAATATCACAACATTATAAAAATCAGTCATGATGAAAGAATTTATTATTGATTATACATGTCAATTATTGGGAATACAAGTATGGTTTCATATATATATTTTTCATTTAGATTGTGATTTCATAAAAAAATCATCATATGCACCGAATGAGCTATTGTGATTCTTGAAAAAACAATACTCCATTGAAAATTATATCTCATAATTGATGCATGTTATATTAAGGATTAAGGAAAAAAAATATGGTGTCGAGTAAATGATTTCAAAGATACATCTGGTCCATTGACATTGTGGTCTACTTTTATCATGTATAATACACATTTTTAGGATTTTTTATATTATCACATAGATCTATTTTATTCTTTCACATTATATTGAACCTATAGGACTATATATAGATATTATTAATGAAATCTTGATCCATCAATTTCCTATTGGATAATGATATTTTGGTCCTTAACTTGTGAAATGTGTTCTATAACCTATAATAATTCAATGTTTTTTAGGTATATCTCTATTTCATGAAATTTAAATCACTAACCTGATTTTGGGAATAGATTTTTTTTAATCCTATAATTCCCATATAGACTATAATGCCTAGAATTTTTTACTTTCGCATGTTATGATTCTCATAATCTACTATTTAAATGGTATTTGGTTGAGAATATTACTATAGAATGGTCATGATCATTTTTTGAATATCACATACCAAATCATATATGTTAATGTTTTAAATTATTATGAAATAAAAAATAGGGACATTCCACCCATTAACAAAATATTTCAAGATAAATTCTCACAATTTCATTAGGTATCCATGTTAAAAATATTTGGATATTACGATTGATATATTACCTTGGACTAGGCCTACTTCACTCATGTAATATAGTATCACCCAAGAAATATAATTTATTGTTAAACTAGAATATTTAGATAGAATATTTTTTGTTATACTGTTCATATATATATTGTAAATACCTATTCAATTTTAAATAAATTTGACAAAAATATTTGGTTTTGTGTAAACTATCACATTTAGAACAAAGCTATAAAAATGAATTAAAAACCATATCTTGAAGTGATGATTTTTTGGATGTTCCTAATTAATTTATATGATTTATTTATGTACTGGGAATCATTAACATGAAATTAATAAGACGTGTAACTGAAAATATATATTTCATGAGTTGTTATGAGGATTACGAATTTTGTGGATTTGTCATTCGTTATTTTTAATTTTATAATATTGTTTATATAATTGATGAATTATAAAATTCTTAGGAGGATTATATACATTTTTTTAGTATTCATTTATGATAATCTTGTGTATTTTATTACTATGGACTATCATGAAAAACACATGGACACATAGTTGGGTATGTTTTGGGAACATCATGTTTATTCTATGAATTTAACATGTGATTTCAAAATTCAAAAGGAAACATAATTTTTTCATTTCATTAATTAAAGAGTAGTCTTAATAGATCCTAATAGGATTCATGGTTTTACTAGAATTAATATGAAATTTTCTTGGATATATTTATTTTCTTCATATTTGTGGGAGATTACAAGTTAATTTTTTGTATTCATACATGAATTTCCTCATAGATGAAAATAGTTACATATAATGATTTTATTTTTCAAATGTATTTATCACATATATAAATCATTACAATATTTTATGGTTTACCATGTATATTCCCCAATATATACATTTCTAGAGTCCAGACATGGATATTTCATCTATTGTAGTGTATCAGGATTTGGGTTGTGTTGGGTTCTAATGCACTAAGATCGTGTTAATTAATATATATCACGAAAAATATAGATCAATGAGAAGAATTAAATGAAATATGATTTAAAATATGAGGTTGAATTTAATTCCTTCAATATAAGATTAAATTTTCTTCTTGATGTGGATATTTTATTTTTTATTGATTACAATTACAAGGAACATATTTCCTCATTATTGGATTTGATCAAGAGGAAATGAAGATGGATCGAATACCTTGGGATTTTATACATCGACATAATGGAGACTTGAATTATATATAAAAATATTAATGATGAATTGAATAAAATTTAAAGAATTGATTATAAATAGAGGATAAAAACAGTGGAAAATGATGATGTCCTTAGACGAAATGCTTTTTAATTTCACTATGCAATGTCAGGTTTTAGTTTTCCTTCCATATTCTCATGTTTATTGAAAGATTATGTTGACTAAGGAATCCAAATTTTTCTGATCCTAAATTTTTATCACGTGTTTCAAATTCTATGTGGATTGGACACCATTATGTCCTCTACGTAAATTGGAGTCAACTTTTTCCTTTTTGAAGTTACATGTTGTTGCCACTAAAAAATTAGAAATTACATTACTCTTGAAACCATTATTTGATATTGGTTGTTCATTAATCAAATTTGAATGTGTATATTGAAATTATAATAATTTTTTTGTTGGTTTTCAGAAATGGAAATGTATTAGAGTATCTCTCAAGATTCTTCAAATTTCAACTAGTTTTAGTTGTTCACCAATGGAAAAATTTTATGTTTCAATAATTAGTATTACTCATGATGAAATTATCTATCATATACTTGAATTTTGTTACTGGGTTTATAGGAATGGTTCAAAAAAATGATTTCATTTGGTTGATTTTGGACCAAGTCACATTGCCATCACACTTGAATGCTATTTTTGAAACCAATATAGTGGAAGTCCTATACAAAAATCATTTACAATGTTTTAAATTAATATGGTTTTCAATATTGGATTTATTTTTATTGGTACTTGAGGATAACATATTTTTTCTTCAAATTATAGGAAGAAACCCATTGGAACATAGTTGACCATGACCAAAAATATCATCTCAAACTCATGGCCATTACAAGGAGAAGATCCAAATTATGAAATATAATTACTGATTTATTTTATGGATTTTAGAAGGTCTATATGAGAAATTACCATTGTTGTTGTTGTCATATAATAATAGTTATCATTATAAAATACTTATTGATTGCTTTGATGTATTGTATGGACTTCCATTAATTATTCATATTATTCGGTGGATGTTTGTGAGATTACACTTATAAAAAATTTCATTATACATGAGATTATAGAAAGAAATCTGTTCATTTTAATGAAAATGAAAATGTATCAAAATCATCATATATCATATTTTGGTCATCTACATCGATCGTTATCATTTTTTGGTGAGTAATCATGATTTATAATGAATCTACCCATGGAAAGGGATATAGATTATTGGTAATATGGTAAGATTTATCCTTAATATATTTCCCCTTTTTGAAACATTAATGAGTTAGTGATATCACATATCATGAAAATTGATTACAATATCAGGTTTTGTGCATAATTTTTTTCATTTATATCATATGAAGATGTAGCAACATGATTAGGAAAATGTGATTCTATTGAAAATATTTTACAATAACTTGACATTATGTTGTTTCACTTTCTAATACATATTGTGTATTGGAATGGGAAAAAATTTATTGGGAAAATCATTGGTATGGTACGATTTGTATAAAAGCATGGTTAGATTATATAAAAGACATGACAACAAGATGAAGAATTGTGGTTGAAAAGGACTGAGAACATCAAAAAAACAACATCTAGCATTCCAATGATATAACTAAAAATTGTGGGAATAATGTACCACCCATAGTAATTTTTAATTAATTTTTTAAGTATTTCAATTTTATATATAAATTTTTTTATTTTCTGTACTTTTTGTTAGTTTTACGATGTTTTGGACATTTCTAGAATGCTTAAAAAAATTATGAATGGTATGGGTATAAAATGAAATTTCCTTAAAAACTATGTAATGCAAATTTTGGACGTCACTAGTCATGATTATGGTTATGCAAAAAAAAAATTCAAAAATATTCACATACAATCATTAAACATGTAGTAGGAGATAGATGAAAAAATAATTGATAGAAAACTGATTAATATATATTGTAAGTGAACTATGTTATGGTATTACCATGGGATAGTAGAACTATGCTATTTGTGCACGATTAGTCAAATAGTGTGGCCTAATCTTCCAACCACCTATTTGATGTCCAGTACCATGTGGATGATAGGATCATTGTTCAAAAAATCATTTGTCCTACCAAAGATGAATGAATTAAAATATATAAAAATTATTTTATAAAATAGTTTAAGACACTAAAAACCTCATTATAATCCTATGCTTCTTCACCCTCAATCTTATATAACTCACTTATCTCCCTTTATGACTCCCTTTGTTCAACAGGTAATATTAAATGAATCAAAGTGCGTTGGAGATCATAAATATATGGTATGTCCTGACTCTAAATTATGCTCTACTAATCTAGTATTCTCTTCTCATATAAATCCATATTTATAATACTTTATAGATATATTTATGTGCTATTATGTGACTCTAGTATGATATATTTCGAAATATCAATGGGAATGACTTTTGAGTTCATGTCTAGAAGTTATTTATGTAATTTTTTTCGTCATTCAGTGAGATGTAAGAAGTTCTTTATATTATATAAATTATCTATAACTCAAAGACATAACATTATTGATTTTTTAATAAAATTTACCATGATTTTTTTGTTGATAATTTAGGGAATGAATTTTTTTATTGAAAATAGGAAATATAGATTTTTTAAAACAACAGTTTTTTTATTATTTTAACATTATGGTTTTGATTTTATGATTATTATATTGTTTTAATAAAAATTTTATAGAAAATAAAAGTCATTTGAGGTATTGAATGATATTAATAATGGTTTGGAATATATGGGGGACTGTTTTAATATGAATTATATTGGAATTTTGTAAAGACCCAAAAAATTCAATGTATTTTTTTAAATTATTTGGAATTATTATGATTTTATGAAAATTGAAGGCATGGAATTCCGATGCCTGGGGTGCCCAAAATTTATTTTTGATCATTTTATGGTATATTGAGTAATCTTACGAGATGTGTTTTCTAAAATTAGAACTGTTGTTCAAACTTGAAAACTGAGAGCACCATTGAATCTACAATTTTGAAAATCTATTAAAGGAAGCTTCACACTAACAAAGGTAGGTAAGAAGAATAAGATATGTTTTGGACATTACAAAAAAAATAATAAAACATCTTGGCCATCTTATTTTATTTCATTTATATAACTGTTGAGTGGGTGTGGCCAGACCGACTACTTGCCTTGAAATTTAAGGGCATAACCTTTTTTATGTAACCCCTTTGTTGAGAGAGATGGGAGGTGAATTAATTAACTAATTAATGTACCTCGTTAATGCTTCGTTGCATTATTCTCTCAACCTCCATCTATTTATGTTATGCTCGGGGTGGAGTTTTGAGATGGCATTTCCAAGAATGGAACCACAGGTGATGTGACACAACATCATCCGCCAAGGAACAGATACATGGATGAATAAAATAGAGGAATCGAATCGGGGACAAAAAATGGAGGAGGCTTCATCATCTACGGGTTCTCTTTCCATGACCATGTCATCGCCAATGAAATATGATGTTGTTGATGAATTTTAATTGAAAACATTCGGACATTTCTTCATCTCGATCTTGATTTTGATGGTGATAGTTGCAGGGAATTTGAATGGGGTTTATCATTATATTAACAGTGTGTATTAATTACCCCCAAATGTTATAATGCTAAAACATAGGGTGCAGTCCAAACGAACGAGGCACATACCCACCACCACATGATTTTCAGCGTGTTCTTCAGAGGTGGGTTTTTTCAAAATGAAGGAACCTTGAAACCGGGAGGTTCGCATCGACGGTGGCATCCCGAGAGAACCAATGGATCATTTGGAAGGAATAATGGACCAAGGAAGCACACCTGTTACCCCGTGGAAGCTCATCCGGTGTGGCACCG
Organism: Viscum album; assembly: GCA_963277665.1. Classification (NCBI taxonomy): domain Eukaryota; kingdom Viridiplantae; phylum Streptophyta; class Magnoliopsida; order Santalales; family Viscaceae; genus Viscum; species Viscum album. The sequence continues at coordinate 592,007,167 of OY728162.1, read as the reverse complement.
GCAGCACAGGCGGCGCCTGGTGCTCACAGACCGAGGAGGATGGTGGCAGCGCTCAGTGCCGCGGTTGTTTGGCAGGCAGCCGATAATGTCCTGCCGTGGTGATAGTGAGGAGGCTCACTGGTGCATGCTGTAGGTGTAAGCCGCAACATCAAAGCTATAGCACAAGGTGAGGTACCTGGTCTCTGGGGGTCCTACGGGAACCTTGGAAGTGCCACGTGTCGCTACTGCTTAAATGATCCGAACAACTCTGTTGAGTAATTCGGAAGGTGAACCGCATGACCCCCATGTGGGTTAGGCCAGCTAGTGGGATAGGCAGGCCGATGGGCCACGCCCAGTCGGTGGGGTGGGTTTGTTCGTAGCGCAGTAGACTGAGTCATCCATGGCCCCGCCAAAATTGGGCCGACCCAATATAGTTTGGGTCATCCCAAGATGGTTTGGGATAGGCCTGGGAAATCCTAGGGTGCTTTGGGTCAACCTAAATAGGGTCGGGTCGGCCCAGACCAGGTCTCACAAGGATGGACTAAACCCGGACCCCTCTCGGGACCAATTAAACTTAACTGGCTATATATTGATAACCAGAAATCCATTTGATGAACCTTCTATGGTACTGGGATTCTCACCTTCTGACATACTCTACGAGAGTTTTGGATAATTTTGGGGTACGACCAGGTTGATTCGACCTCAAAACCAACTAGGGCCTCGGCACTAAAATGGAAAAACATACAGATCTGGCATCCAATTGATGTGACGCCTGTTGAATTGAATCTATCATGATATGAAGGTTTATTGTGTAACTTCTTTGTGAGATATCATTCTGGTTGAAATATGATCATTCTCTTGAGGAGAGGTTCTCACAGAATCATGTTTCCTATAAGTGGAAATCTAATGGCTGGCAGGGAGGATGCGATTAGAGGCAAATCATACAGAGGTTAATACCAAATGATCTTGTGTGGGTCATCCCCTATCGAGCCTGTGAGGATCAGCACCAAGTGATCTTGTGTGGATCAGTACCTAGTGATTTTGTGTGGATCAGTAGTACGAGACCCGACGCAGACCAGAATTAGTGCGGCCCATCATGGATCAGCAACATACCGATCCTCTATGGGCTAGATCCTTGGTGGGTCAGAAAATACTGATATTGTGTGGGTTATATCATGTGACTGTCCTATGGGGGTTGGTAACTATCGACTCCAAGAGAGTCGGATCATGTGTGGGTCTTGAGGGGGTTCGTACCTACCATCATATGTGTTTCAGACTCTGTTTGGTCCGCAGTGGTGCCTCTCGACAGAATGAGATGATCTTGCTTCATGAATAATCATTTGTACTCTTGTGCATTACTTGTACATAATTTTAGATGTGTCTATATCTTTGTTCATTGTGATTGAGATCTTGATTTTTGGTTTTCCTATGTGGAATTATGAGAAACCTTTGAGAGTCTCAGGGTCTCTACTAGGTATTGTTATACTCACACCTTCATGGGCTTCACCCAAATAATTTTGTGTCTTCTAATGACAACGAGAAGCTTGGTTGGGACTTGAGAGAGTCATGATGTGGTGGTAAATAGAGGAGATCAGCTGAAGTGGAGAGAAGTGGAGACAAGATGTCCCTACCCATTAGATAATATCCTTGATAGAAAATTCCATTATTAGTTTACAAATTTTTAACAACTGTAGTTGTACCTTTCAGTTGGACTTGTATTCTGTCCCCTTTACAATCCATACACATCATTAATACTTCATTTTTTACTTCATGGTCGGATGTTTTTATGTTATAGGATAGTCTATTTGTAAAAATTTTACGAAAATGTCTTCCAATTTTAGGGATACACTATTCTAGCTCTAGCGTTCAATGCCTGGCCTATGGAAGGTGAACCTGGGATAGTGATGACACAAGCCATGGGGGATGGGTACCGAAATAGTGGTATCGATGGAGTCGATTCTAAAAAAATTTTTTGACTCTGGTATATTTAATATAGAAATAGTGTTAAGTGTTTTGAGAGTGGTTTTCAGTTTGTGGAGTCCAGTGTTAGGGCGGCGGCTGACTTATCCGTACACCAGGACCTTGAATTATTATTTGTGACTCAGTGCATGAAAATACCAATTGCGGGTGTTTTGGAAATATTTTTACATTGATCACTTTTGAGTCAGCTCATCTGGTGTATCTTATTGATCGTACCACAACTGTTTTTTTTTCAGGTACCCTCTTCATAGAAATCCATCTAGGATTCCCAAGAGAGTACATGATAACAACCCAACAAGTGACAAGTATTCTATGGAGGGCCCTCTTTCTATGGTGGCACATTCTGGTGGTGCACCAGTAGAACCACCACACATTGGGAAACCGATTCCACAGTCCCACCAGTATATTTTGCACACCTATTGATCATGTTGAACGTGTTACAAATATATATGCCTCTGATGTTTCGGGGCGAGACATATCCCCATGTAGTTGAGGAATTATTGCTGGCTGTGGATGTATTTTTTCGATTGGTTGAGACAATAGTATAGAATATGGTTATCCTAGCTTCTGACCATTTATATGGAACAATACGGAGATGAAGGAGCCTGATACTCTAGACACATGACAAAGAGACCCTCGCCTAGTTGGAAATTGTGTGATTTTTTAGGGTGGAGTTCGTTCTAGGGACACTATGCTCTATTCATGTTCATGGGCTTAGGCACTTATAGTCGGGAATCCTAATAATAGACCAGTTCATGGTGAGATTTGTTGACCTATCGTGCTTCTCCACCGATATTGTACGCGACCCATTCTACATGCCCCATTCTTTAGAGCAGGGTATTCTATGAGAGATAAGAGCATCGATGATATCACTGAATATCCTGATTCAGGATGGGGTTCTAAATCGATTATTGTTGGTGTAGAACATCATAGTTGATCAGGCACCGACGGTGAGTGCCACCACTAGATGTTAGGTAGACGATTCATCTGTAGGAGGCAGTACACCATTGACATAGAGGACCGAGTATTCGAGACCCACCGGTGGATGAACCCGTGGAACAAGGATGGAGGTATGGAGCTCACGAGTTAGAGAAGGTCATCTTGGAGGTAGACTATGATTCACATGCGGCATGCAGGGCCACAAGGATTGCGGCTGCCAGACCCATCATACTGATGATCAGCAGACAATCCTTGGCCGCCAAGGAAAAGGAAAATATTCGAGGGAGGGGGTCCATAGGGCAGTAGATGTGGCATATGGGAAGGTCGTGAAAGAGGTGGTGGGAGGTGATTTCATGTTCTTCCACCACCACCACTAGGAGGTCCACCCCGACCACAGGGAGCTTGTGGGCAGGGGTCAGAACAGCTTTAGACAGGTGAGGAATATGTCCATGGTGATCTAGAGATTATTAGTGATATGATCTGTGTCTATTCCACCATAGCTGCAGAACTTATTAACACATGTTCCTCTCACTCGTTCATTTCCACAATACTCGTTGGGTTCTTAGAGATTGCAGTGGAGTCATAGGCTCAAACCTTACAATTAAAGACTAATACGAGAAAGGATTCGACGATTACAAAACAGGTGATGACAGTGTGTTCTAACAATAGGAAGCGATATATTTAGCTTCGATATCGTAGTAGCAGAGTCGATGCCATATGAAGTCATATTGGTTATGGACTGCTATCCACAGTCCATGCTCAGATCGACTATTTTTGGTGCAATGTGGGGTTTGTCCATGAGGATGGAATCTGGTTTTCTTTCACAGGTATGAGGGAGTCCTTTGCAGCATAGGATGTGATTTCTAAGAGAATGGTGCAGCTGATCAATCACCTTTTGGCTAGCCTCACCCTCAGAGCTGTTAGCGTGAGGAGTCTATGTTGTCATGTAGTAGTGGATCAATATGCTTATGTCATTCCTAATGATGTTCCTAGACCACCTCCATGCAGATAGGTAAACTATTATAATGACATGTACCCCGGGACGACACTGATATATACACCAACATATCTGATGATTCCCATAGATCATTGAGGATTGTCGGTATATTTGGAGGACTTTTATGGAATGGGGTTCACAACACCCATTGATTCTCCATGCGAATTCACTATCTAGTTTCCCCAGGAAGGAGTCTGTGAGCATGATGATTTTTGTGGAATATTGGAGACTGAACTAGGTGACCATGAATAAAATGAATCCACTCTTGAGGATCAATGATCTCTTCAACTAGTGGGAGGGAGCTCATTGGTTTTCAAATAAAGACTTCATATTAGGCTATAATATATTTAGAGTATAGAAAGTTGATTTACTGATGATAGCCTTTAGAAGTCAGTATGGAAATTATGAGTTCTGGGTGATGAATATAGGTGTGACTAATGATCTGGAAGTGTTCATGGGGATCATTAACAATATCATTCAGCCATACCTCGATCACATTGTGGTGGTCTTCATCAATGACATCTTGATATACTCGGCATCAGAGGAGGAGAACGACATGCCGATTGTCATGGATACACTTCAAGAGCACCAGCATTATGGAAATCTCTCTAAGTACCATTTTTGGATATAGGAATTCCACTTCATGGGGCATGTTATCTCAGAAGCAAGAGTTTTTGTGGATCCAGCAATGATAAGGGCCATGCGGGCTTGGGATCCACCTAGGAGTGTGACCGAGGTGCGTAGTTTTATGGGATTGGCTAGGTACTACTGAAGATTTTTACTTGACGTCACCAGTGTAGTGAAAAACTTGTTAGATTTGACAAATAAGGGGAAACCATTACATGTATGGTGTAGTATTATAAGAGTATTCAAGAGCAGAGGCAAAGATTAATGATTTCCCCAATCCTGAGGCTACCAGATAAGGGCAATGGGTACATATTCTACTGTGATGCATCAGGGACAATACTTGTATGTTCTCTGGTATCTTTGATCGATTAAGGCTCACTACAGTTGAGACGACATGAGCAGAACTACAATAATCATGACCTGGAATTAGCTGCAATGTTCTTTTCACTGAAGATGTGGGGGCCCAACATTAATTGTAAACAATTTACTTTTTCCTCTGATCACAAAAGTCTCTTTTATATCTTCTCACAAAAGGACCCAATCCTATGGATGCGACGTTTTCTAGGGTTCCTCCTAGACTATGAAATTGAGATTTTCTATACTCCTAGGAAGGATAATGTAGTAGCTGACCCACTCAGCAGGAGGTCTGATCTACTGTTGCTGAGTGAGGAAACAGAGCTTCTAGCTGTGTTTCTATTTTCCTTCGTGTGTAGTGATGGATCATCTTACATCTAGTCCATGACTATCACTCAACCACTTCTTCAGAGATTTTCAGAGGCACAAATTGGGTACATTGACTGTGAGGCCCGCCTTGCTCAAATATCCTTAGGACGGTCTCTGAAAGGATTTTAGTAAGGTTGGGGGCACGTCCTTCTCTTCCGAGGATGCACCATGATTCCAATGATGCTACGTGATTAGGTGTCAAAGAAGTTACACAAATACCCTTTAGTAGTACATCCTCGACTGGAAATGATGTGATAAGATCTTCAGTATTAGTACTAGTGGCCAGGGATGATGAATGTAGTGGCAGAGTTTGCATTCTGATTCCTTACATGACAAAAAGCTATGGATGAGAATCAGGTAACAGCAGTATTAACACAACCACGTGAGGTACCTAAGTGAATGTGGGATGTTATCTCCATGGAAATGACGACAGGGATACCATGTACATCCTCGGGCCTTGATTTCAACTCGATGATTGTTGTCTGACAAACCATGTTGTCTCACATCCTACTCATCCGAGAGAAGAGGTCAGTAGAAGGTTTAGGATTCCTCTACATGAAGAAGATAATGAGACTTCACGTAGTTCCATTGACGATCGTCTCAGTTCACGACACATGTTTTGTATGCCACTTGTGGAAGGGATTGTAGGTGGCATTGGGAACTCATCTATTCTTGTGCACCGCCTATCACCCTCAGAAAAATTTTCAGATATAGTGGACCATAATGACACACTATGACATGTTTTATGCTTGTGCACTCAATTTCGGCTATAGTTTTGAATATCACCTTCCCCTGGTGGAGTTTTCATACAAAAATAGTTTTCTCTACACCATCGGAATGCGCCAATTTGAGGCTTTGTACGAACAACTGTGCAGGTCATCTCATTGCTGGAAAGACCAAGGGGAGTCATCATTTATGGGTCCAGTGTTAGTACGTGCTACCATAGGGAATGTTCAGATCATCTAGGAGTTGATAAAGACTACCCAGAGCTGGTAGAATTCTTATACCGACAGGAGATATAGACCCTTGGAGTGTGAGGAGGGATACCATGTCTTCCTATTAGTCTCACCCTAACAAGGACTACAGAATTTTGTCCAGGGTGACAAACCATCTATGAGATTCATCAGACCCTTTCACATCCTCATCATGGTAGGTGATGTGGTGTACCATCTTGATCTTTCCACACAGATTCATCGAGTTCATAATGTATTCCACGTGTATAAACTAAGGAGATACATTCATGAACCATCTAATGTTATCAAATGGGTCGAGCTAAACATCGACTATGGGGAGAAGTTTTTGGAGTTCCCAGTGGAGATAGAGGGTTGACTGAAGCAGGTGCATCACGGGTGTTCAATTCCTCTGCTTCATGTTCCTTATCACTTTAAGAACATCCAATATAACACATGGGAGAAGGAGTCTCAGATACATGCGTAGTACCCCCATTTGACCCCTAGAATTGTTATATCATTTGGTGACCAAAATCACTAAGATGGGGAGAATGTAATGACCTGGAAAATTAGAAGAATTTGTTTAATTATTTATAGTTATTATGAAACTGATAAAAATGAGGGCACACAATTCCAATACCTGGTGTTCCAAGTTTAATATTTTGTTCTTTTTTATCGAACGTTCAGTAAATGTATGGGAAGCGTTTTCTAACATTTGATCTGGTGCTCGGAATTGAAAACTGAGAGCACCGTTGAATCCACAGCGCCAGGATTTTTTTGATGGAAGTTTCACATCGACCGAAGTCGGTCAAGAGAAAAAGATAATGTTTGAACATTACAAAAAATAATAAAATAACTCAACATTGTTATTTTATTACTTTTTTGAAACTATTGAGTAGTAGTGGAAAAACCGATGACTTGTCCAGCAATTTAATTTATTGTCCCTTTGTTTTCGTAACCACTACATTGAGAGAGATGGGAGGTGCATTAATTAAAAAATTATTAGACCTCATTAATTCTTCATTGCTTTAATATATCATCATCTATCTATTTATGTGAGGATCATGGTGGAGTATTGACATGCCTTCGCCAAGAAAGGAACCTCTAACGATGTGACGTGACCTATTCCACCGAGGAACGAATGCTTAGACTTCTACATCGGAAGAATCAAATTGGAAATGGAAAATTCTGGAGGTTTTGTCAAGCATGGATTCTCCCTCCACCACTGTGTCATCTCCAACCAAATCAGAGGTAGGTGTTATAATAAAATTCATGAAATTCCCACAGTTCATCACCACGTTCTTGAATTAGGGGGTGGTCGTTATGGGAGAATTGAATGGGGTTTATCATTATTTCAATGTGATGTCTAAATTACTCCCACATGTCATAATTCGAACATGGGGGTGCGGGCCAAACAACCAAAGCATGGACCCTCAAACGATTTATTGAAATTGTGTTCATCGGTGGAGGGGTTTTCCAACATGGTGAAACCATGAAACCAGGTGGTGGGGAATGATTAAGGCATCTCGGGAGGACTGTATGCACATCCGGAAGGAATAAAGGACCACCAGAGGTCACCCGGTAGCCAGCTGATGCTCCGCTGGTGTAGCACTGGGGACCCACACCGACAGAAGAGGAGGTTTCCATCGCTCACTAGCCACGAATGAGGTTAGCGTAGATCGTTGTAGCGGCAGTTGGGCTTGCTACAGGAAAAAAGATGGTCGCACTGACAATAAAGATATGTCTCGCCGCACGCTACAAGTTGAAGCTGTGACATCAATGCAACAACATATAGCGAGGGACCCTCTCCCTATGGGTCCTACATACACCCTCTGAGTCATTCGGCAAGAGTAAATGATTTTATTATCTTAAATTATCAGAATAGTTCTAAGGAGCAGTTCGGTAGGGGGACCACGTGACCCCCGCATGGGTCGCGTAAGCCAGCATATCGGGCTGCCTAGTGGGCACACCCTGCACATTCTGACCAGCCCAGGTCAGTTCGGTCTAGGCTGGGTCGGACCCATGGTGGGTCGGGTCGACCAGAACTGTGTCGGGCCAGCCTAGAGCGGGTCCGACTGGGCCCAAAACCTCTCGAGCCCAGTTATGCTTAAATGGCTTTATCATGCGTACCAAACATCTATTTCCTGAACTTTTTATGGGGCTATGATCCATGGAGTGATACGTTACTTTTAGGATACTTCGTGATAGTTTTTGAGAAAGTTGGAGTACGACCGGGATGGATTAACCTCAAAACCAACTAGGCACTCAGATCAAAATTGCCTATAACTAAAAAACTGAGTGTATGGATAAAGCATCGTCTATTTTGTGGGAATCCTTATAACATGACAGTTCATTGAGTTACATCTTTGTGGGACTCTTTACAGGTCAAAATATGACTAATGGATTGAAAAACTATTCTCCCAGAATCATGTGTACAACTTGAGGGAATCCATTGTATAGTAGTGGGTTGGAGTTTTGAGATAGATCATATGGAGGATAGTACCGAGAGATACTGTGTGGATCAGAACCTAGAGATCATGTTTGGAACCGAACAGAGCATATAGATCAGCACCATGCAATCCTGTGTTGATCAACACTACGTGACCCGACGTGGACCCTTTAAAGAGTGGACCATCGTGGATCATCGACATATCAATCTTGTTTGGGTCAGATCCTACGTGGTCCGGTTCTCCACGATCCTATGTGGGTCATCACAGAATGATCCAATGTGGGTATGAAATTTTGTGGGACATGTGTGGGTTAGTAGCTACCAATATTGTGTGGGTCAGACTCTGTTTGGTCAGCCACAGTGACTCTTGAATGAATAAGATAACTTAGTATCTCGAATAATATTTTGTACATCTATGCTTTACATATACTTGGTTTGAGTTGTGTCTATTACTTTTTTCATTGTGATTTTGATCATGATTTTTGGAATTCTGAGAGACCTATGGTGGTCTTGGGGTTTGTACTAGGAATTGTTAAACTCGCCCCTATACAAGCTTCACATGCACCTTGTTGTGTCTTATGCAGATGACGAGTAGCTTGGGTGAGACTTGAGAGAGATAGGACCTGGTGGTACACAGATTATATTGGTTGATATAGAGAGAAGTGGAAAAGATGTGTATTTATCCTTCATGTAATATAATCAGTGGATGATTCCTGGAGCATATTTCACCTTTTATTCAGTAGTAGTTGTGCCCTTTAGTTAGGATTGTATTTGGGCCCCTTTACTTTTTGTACTCACCTTCACTACTGTAGTTTTACTTTTTGTTTTCATATTTTTGTAATCTTGGATGGTCTGTTTATACAATTTTAAACACAATGCCTTCATATTTGATGGATATGCCTTTCTGGTGCTAGTCTCCATCCCCTAGCATATGAAAGGTGGGCATGGGGTAGTCATGGCAGAAGACCTGGGGATGGTTAGAATAAACATTTTTAATATATATATGGGTATTCATTCATAAGGTGAAACGGAAAATGAGATAAATCACATTTATATTTCGTGGTGGAGGTTGGGAGAAATATCATATATAAAGAACTGTCTTACTGCATGCATGTGTTTGTGAGTGTGAGAAACATAGATGGTTATTCTATGTGGAAGGAAATAAATGATTCTTGTTTATTAATTAATTTTTAAATATTTTTCATGGGATGTGCTATTTTTTATTTTATAACTCATATTATTATATATTATTTCTTTTATGAATTTATATCTTATAAATGTGAATGAATGTTCATCGCATAATGTTGTCTGATGGGGATTCTCTCGGGATTGTATATTGAATTTTTTACTCACCACTATTTGAGATAATTCTATTATTTGTATATAATTAAAAATGTTTTATAAGATATCGGAAGGTTTCATACTTCTTTTGTGATGCTTCTTGTTATGTTTGGTAAGTCTAGTGGAATTTTACCTTGTAGCTAGCATGGGTGATTCTTAAGAAGAAACCACATCAGTTTCAGAGGGACTTTGTTATCTTTTATTATCGTATTTTGATGAATCTCATTTCCATTGGCTTCTTAAAATTTATTTAAATTATGTGAAACATTGTTTTGTATTATTTATACTCAAGAATCATATTGGTTTTCATCGATGTTATATCATTTCTTGTAAGGTTCTTTGGATTGATATGAAAATTCACCGAACATTTTATTAATCCTATGAATTTATTCCCATTTATTGGTGTCTTGGGGATGTCACATAAGGTTTGTGGAACTATATCGTTATTCTTGGCAATGTGTTACAATATGATGCTATAAAGAAAACACCTTGGATTTCATATATAGATCAATAGTATCTAAAACAAAAGAAAAATTTAGTTTCATGATATTATATAATATTCAGTTATTATATAACCTCTTATATAGAAATAACCTCATTCTATTTGGAGTCACTATGGAACTATTGATTATTGAATTTATCTGTAGTTACAGTGGATTTATTCATTTCAATATAAAATAATATTAATAAAAATAATAATAATGATTTAAAATTTAGAGAACCATCCAACATGTATTTTACATGAATTTTTAATTAAATTTGAAAAATTATTATTTCATATTAACATTATCCTACATAATGTGTAATTAATCTAAATCATAGTTTTTCTGCTATATAGACAAGTATCAATAGTTGGGAACTTATAATAACAACATCTATTGGGAGGATCATTACACCGAGTTTTTCTACTATATTTTTGGTTCAATAGTATAATTTTTGAACATAAAGAGACATGTTTAATCCCCATAAATTCTATGGTCATCAATTGTCCATATATTCAATATTCATGGGTCTATTGGACCCATCGAGAACTAACATTATTTCATCCAAGGATCGAATTGTGGAGAAAAGGGACTGGGAAGTTGGGTATTTGGACCTGTTTTCATTACCATTTAGATGATATAGTACTGTGTGGTAATATGACATATGGGTGAAATTTTTAAATGAAATAATTATTCCTAGATAGTATGTAGATAATACTCTTATTTTGGGATATTATGACAATGATGATCCTGGAGATGATGATAACATTTAGTTTTTGTTTTAATATGATGTGGATGAAAAATCTATTGGTATATTATGATTGTGGATTTTGTATATAATAAAGGGAGGTTTTTTTATTTTTTACTCTATTGAAAATAAATAAATTATATAGTGAAATTGAATGGACTATTCAATATTACCCAAACCATTGAATTCAAGGCAACGTAAAAATATTTTTTTCACAAAGGATATGGAATGATTTCATATAAATAATTATTCATTGTTTATAATATCTCAAAATAAGTATTAAATAGGTAAATAATGAAAGTATAGGAATAAACCATAATGATACATCACTTGAATGATTAATTGCAGTTGAAGATATCTATATAGATCATTATATGTTGGGTGCTCATTATATTCATAAAATAGAAGGTGATATGATTGAAACATAGATGATAATAAAGAAAACTCACATTTTAGAGACCAGATCTTGAATTACAATTATATTAAAATTGAATAAATATTAAAAATGAAAAATACATTATTTTTGTCTGAAAAAGTATTTGAAAAAGATATTTATGTTAAAATTATTTGGGAAAAAGAATGATTGTTTAGAATAAATAGTGCATCCGTGATTTTGGTTTCCAATAATGGAACATTAATATAGAATAATATACTAAAAAGGAGTATGATTCCATAGTAAAATGATGATGTCATAATTAATTATTAAGAGAATAGAAAATTCTATTTATACATGATTTTAAAAAGGGTACATGTTATCCGTAAATTTGTTTTATTATAATAGAATTGAGATTTTGATTAAGATATAATTTCATCATTAATCGGTTTTGGTTCCAACTTTCCCCAATAGAATTATTTTAGTTAGAAGATATTTACATTGACATAAATTTCATACAAAAGAACAATCATATAATATCTTGGGATAATAAAACAAATTTCTAATAATTATCAAATATTCTATCAACTGATGAACAATGTAAATATATTATTGGATTATTTTAAATGAAATATGTTATGGGTTTTATGGTTGTTTATTTAAATGTTATAATCCCTAACATTTAAACTGACAATAAAAAAATAATTATAATTCCCTTTATTTTGGAATCCAAACAATGCATAACTCCACCTATAAAATGTGATTACATGAAATATGGGATTAAACATTTTGATGTGGTATTAATGATTCCTATATATGATATTTTTCTGGTATTAATATTTAATGAGGTGACTAAGAAGGGTTGGTCAACAATGGTATAAAATGGAACATAAAAATTCATACCCATTCAAAAAGTAAATCGATTTAGATTTTGTTTTTACTACAATATATTGAATTATAAAATGAGTATTGATAACTTCATATTACTATTTTTTAATCAGATACCCAAATCATTATTGGGGAGAAACTACTAATGTTTATATATGGATATTCTAGCTTTAATACAATTGAATTTACATTATAATAACAGTATAATATTGTAATCACTTATCTATAAAGTTGAAAAACATGTTATTGAATTACTTTTGTAAAGTTAAATAATCCCCATATAATTCAATGATGTATGATGGAAAATTTTTAGAAAAACATTGAATATTTTTTAAAAATCATTATTAATTATTTACATGATTATATAAATTATACTTATGAATGGTCAAAATATATTTTTATTAAATTTTTAATATTGTGAAGAAAAAATATTTAACCAAATAGAAAACTATTAAATCATTTTAAAATTTTAGATAGTTTCTTTATATTAAATCTCATATAAATTCATAAATTATTACCTGAAATATGGTTATTGTACTTTTTGACAAAACCACAACTACATCAGTTTAAGATATATTATCATTTTTTATAAAAATTACTCTTCTATTCATTTAATAAATATTATTATATTATTTCACAAACATAACCTTTATTATGAACCCTTTTTGGGTCTAAATAACAATAATAAATTCCATCATTTTGAAACTTTCTAATAGAATCTCGGATTATTATTTCATTTGAATGTTAATAACCATTTGAATTAAAAAGTTAGTCATGATATTATTATAATGGTACTGCCTGGGTATAAGGATGTAAATTTTATAAATAGTAAACTATTATGTTGGATTAATATTGAATACATAACAACATAACTACACAATAACTATAAAGGTGTTTTTCCAATTTTCCTTCTTGTTAAATAAATTTTAAACATATTTATTATTTAAAGTACAAATTTATACATATCACTTTTCATACTAAATATGATAAAAATTGAGGATGATTATTCTAAAAATATTTTGTAGATCAAACTAAATTGAAATTATTATATTGAAATAAAATATTCTATGTTATTTGAAAATATCGTAGATGATAATTTATCCTTCCTAGAACTAATCATAATTGATATAAATGATTAATTAATTAATGGACCCTTTACTATAATACTATAAGATTTAATAATTTATAAAACCATAATAAATGAATGTGTTATATTACTTTTTATTTCCAAAAAATTGAAATTAAGGGATTACTTATATATTAAATTACTGATGAAATCTATTTTGAGATAATTAATATTAAAACATTAGAATAATCAATTGAGTAAATATAAAAGATACTATTTTAATTATTCATTTCTTATTTGAAATGGTTTATTGAAAATATTTTTTAATATATACTATATTTGAATTAAGAATAAGCCTAATTTATAAATCATAGAGTTATAACTGTATAAAATAATAATTATTGTCACTTACATCATGTTAAAATAATCTTATGGGTAATTGTTTTGAAATTTATGAAATAATTAATTTGTTAGAGAATACTATGAAAATTTATTTTAATAATTATTACAATTTTATTACAATTTTATTTAATGAATGTATATAAATACTAGTTTTTAGAATCGATATAAAATTAATATTTAATATATTGAAGTTAAAATTATAATATTAATATTTTTTATCTATATTTTACATATTGAAAAACTAAGTAGCTATTTTCTTTGTATAAAAATTATTTTGGGAAATTTGATTTTAACTACTCATTGAAAAATTTCATTTTATAATGGAAATTTAATTAAAATAAGTTTTATTTTATGAAACAATTACCACTTATTTCAATATGAACCATCATTACAAATATGTTTTTAAAAGTAATTTTTTTAAAAAAATATAATTTTTCTAAAATAATGATTTTAATGGAAATATATATTTTATTTCTAATGTATTTTTTTCCACTTAACCTTAATGAAAAATATAAATTAAATTACATATATTTAATTTGAATGATTAAATTTGGTAATAATTTCAATTTCATATTTTTCATAGTTAATTGTAATTATGGTAAAAATAATTTCACAATGGTAATAGTTAATGGAGTCTACAAGGATGTTAAAAAGATATATAGACTAAAATATCAAAAAAAATATTTACGAATTTATTTTTTTAATTTTCAGTATTAAAATATTTAAAATTGTTTTATGAACAATAATATATGGATCGATATTTCATTATACGAGAATATATATTAATATAATGTTATTCATAATTACCACAGTTCCTCTCACCTCATGTATAAATTGGCATGTCCTACCATAAAATATTATAATCTACAAATATATTTAAATTGCAAAAAAATCTACCCAAATTTATCAAAAATTTATTTCCCATGTCCTAAAATTTCAATCCATCTAACAAAAATTTGAGGGCTTGATATGTAATCTGATGGTAGATTTTCAAAGAAGATGTAATTATCTTCACCATATCCTTTCAAAAATTTCCAATAATTTTCATCTATAGAGTTTATTGTATACATAATATTATAATTAAATATTTTTTCTAATTAGAATTAATTTTTTATTATTATGCATGAACCATTGTCTTAATAATTTCCAACCAATGAAAAATGAAATCATCACTCAAGCGTATGTATTGACTTCCGCCTTCATTATGTGATGTATTTCATTTTCCATCACCACATCTAGTGTCTAACTATACATAATTATTTATTTAATATATATTATATTTATTATAGGATAATTAAAAATTAATGATAAAATATTTTAAATAATCAATTAATTTTCCTTATTAAAAATGAAGTAATAATTCATACATATGCATGAAAAATCATTTCTTCATGTGATATCATTAATTTTTCAATATCCTCAATTTATGGAAAATTGTAATGTTTTATATAATTTTTATAAATGATAATTATTATCGGGAGAATATTATTTAACTTTTTTATTGTATATATTATATAATAACATGTTCTTACTTATTTTTAATTTATAATACACATTTTATGGATCACTTTGACAACATCAAACAATGTTAATATATTTTATTGCATTATTAAATAATGGATGATGTTTTCATGTGATATTCTGTAATAATATATTTATTTAATCAATATAATTAATTTTTATAATATGAAACCATGATCAATGATAATGGATCAGAACTGTCCAACCATAACATCAATGAAAAGATGACGTCTAATCATCTATAATAATGATTTTAAGAATTAATTATTAATCAAACTTTAATATAAAATTATATGATAATAATTTCATATGATATTATTATAATAAATTATTTTATATATTTATATTAATTTTAAATCTATTATACAATATGTATGATCACATTCCATAAATTTATACAAGTACTTTTAGGATTTAACTTCTCAATATTAGTTCGTTGATACATGTTTCTTATTGTGTACCGATTTATTTATATAAGGAATATATATGTACCCTTTGATATATTATTTTAGAAGTATTTCTTGTAGTCAGGATATTTAATTATCTATTTTATGCTACTTAATTAAATGTATTTATTATTCAAAAAATAACCAAAGCATCATGTGTTTATATAACAATCTAACATTTTACGGGGATTTAAAATTAACAATTTTTTAAATTATATTTAATATATTTCATAAAAAAACTTATATTTTTCTATAAATTGTCTATTTATATGGTTCTCATTTACTCATTCAATTTGAAACCTCATTTGAAGTCAAAATTTCAAAGAGAAAGAATTTCTAATTGTTGTCTACATTTCTAAATTTTGGGTGATGAAAATGATTCTTCTATGTCCATACTCAATTAAATGTTTCAAAATTGACCATATTAATACACAAATTATATATTTGTGTCATTTCAACTATAAATATTTTTCATATAAAAATAAATATAACGTAAGTTTTGTAATTTCTTCTTAGTAGTTTAAATTTAAATTTCATTTCAAATGTATAGAATGAATGTTGATAAACATGTATGGATTGATTGTATTATTCCACTATCAAAACCATTAATTCATTATTTAATTTGAAATAAAATAATCTATTAATATTATCAGTGAATTCACATATCCCATTATATTGGATATTTTTTAAATTAGTTTGAAAGGAATGGATATTATCATTGATTTAAAATAAATATTTAATCCTTTTTAAATTAGTATTTTCGATAAATTTAGATACCCATTATTTTTTATTATTAATTATGAATATTCTCAAATAGAACCATCCATTATATATATATATATATATTAATATACTATGTAAAAAATTTATCATTCCAATTTCTTTTACATGTTTTATACCATTGTAGCTTGATGAATCTTTTTATGATCTTGTGGGAGAAAATGTATGGCATTCATAATGTGATTTTTGGGATAATTATATTAATACCAAGAATTTGGTGTTGATTTATGACTCCTTATACATAGTAAAGTGGGGTGGGGAGTGAACCCATACATGAAATGAAGGAGGATGTTTAGTGAACCCATTCTAGGAAGGAATAGAGTTTTAGAGTAAACCATGTGCCTTATGGGATTATGACTGATATGTAATGATAGCCATAACTATAATCCTTGAATAATTAATATTTTTCTATTGATATTATTATTTGAAAATAATAATTTTTAATGAATATAATATGTTCTCAAAACTATGATACGCTCTTATGGATAATATTTTATAAAATTCCAAATTCATAAGGCGTGTCTCATTATTATTTTTATCTAAAATTGATTGTGTATTGATTTAAGATGATCTAATTATATACAATTATCATTATATAATGACCCTTTGGTTATCATATAAACAATTATGATCGATTTATATTTCCAAGGATTTCCCTTAATTAGATTCTTATCTCTTCCATTATTCTGTTCCCATTTTCCTATGTTATAAATACAATTATTATATATGATATTTAAAAGAATGAATATATGAGAAAAATAAAAAATATGAGATATTTAAGAAATATCCTAACGATTTTTATTATGTATATTTTACAAAATGATGTAAAAATTAGGGTAATATGGAGTGTATTTTTGTGAGTTTTAATGATTATGCATGGATTGTTATGTGATATTTATGTATGCCTTCCATTAGTCATTGTAGTTTGTATCATTATTTTGATATATTATTTATTTGGATGTGGATATGTAGAGTATGTGGACATATCCTATAACAAATCTATGATTAATTATTATTGAAAAAGGATTAACCATAAATATGATAGGTTGATATACATGTTTCATAATTTAAGGCATTCCCATAATGGTTTTCCATATGATATGATTGATTTCAATGATAAGTTTATGAGTGTCATAATGGAACAATAATTTTTATGTTGATGTATATTAATTAGATCAATCATGTTTTCATCTATTGTTATGGTAATAAAATGAATTTACCAATGATTAATTGATTCGAATGGGAGGCGGAATGAAAAAATATTTTTTTCTGCTTCTGAAACACTCTCTTTGCATGAGTCATTCTGAAATTCCAAAATACTGAAAAAAAATATTCATTGACTCATTGATCAGAAAACATTTATCTTATTTTAGTGAATCATTCAATACAATAATAGAAGACTAATGGATCAGTACCACTAATTTGTTTTTACATTCTCTGGTACGTAGATCATAAAAATATTGTTATGAATGTGAATTAATTGGATGATTAAGCTGATCAATAGTGGAATGTTATCATGAATATGTGTAATCAAAATGAAATTTAAACCAGGATATTTTAGGGTTTTTCAAATTTATTCGTTAATAAATATTTTTCACGAACAAATAGTAAAAAAATGGATATAAAATTTGTATAAATGAATTAATATTATAATTAATACATTGGTACTAATAAATTTATTTCATTAAAATAAATATTACTCGAGACATATAATCATGAATCATATATAAAAATTTGATCATTTTTTATTGGATTATATAAGTGTATTTGAATGGAATTATCAAAGAGAGTCTTTAGTTGGAATGAAGAATTTGATTTTATGCTCTCCTAATAATGAAATGGTGGGTGATGATTAACATTATAATATTTTATTGAAAAATTATAGTGAATTTTATTTTTAGTATGATATAATATTAATACCCATAGTCTATAGAAAGCATATCATTCATCATGCTTGAAATGCGGGAAGATTCATTATGGTAATTTACTCCAATAGACTTGTTTTAATTATATAGTAGAATTTTATTAATAAAATGATATATGATGTTATGTTATGTCGCCTACTAATGAAAATAATGTATAGAATGTATCATTATTTTTTCATATGATCACACGAAAGGGTATATTGAGGTATTCTTAGAATATTGTTTATATTAATAATTGGTAAAAATCCACCACTATTTATGAAATCCATTATTTTATCAGATTGATATGATATTATCAATTAACTGTATGAAATTTCTTATTAATATCAAATACAGACATAAGGATATATAAAAAGGATTTCCAGTTATTATAAAAATATTAATGTGAAAAAAATATGACTATGTGAAGAGAATATTTATCATTTCACAAACACTAATATTACACAATAATTGAGAAAGGTTTTTGAATTATAGTAATCCATCAAAAATGAATAGGGTTTTATTCTCATAGAGAATTACATGGTTGTAGCTTATGCCTCATACTAGATGAAGGTTTATTAGAATAATCAATAGAACCATTATATTTATTTCAAAGGTATAAAATTTTCATCGATGAATTTATGAAATATCTTTTAAGGAGAAAGATGTGATATATATAATGATCATAAAAGGTGAAATTATTTATTCAGTAAAATATAATTTAATATTATCATATGGAAATGGTTGGGAATAATTAATGATTACGAATACTCAACAGATTACAACACAAGGATGGAATACTGGGTTTTTCATTATTGGAGTTAGAAGGACCATGCTATCTTATCTTTAGTTTGGATTTAAAATTATCAATTACTAATGGGTTTTTGAACAACGGACCACGAAATAATAATTGAATGGGTGAAGTCATATATTGTTATTGTAATAATAAAACTATCAACATATGTGAGGTCTAATGAGGAATATAAGTAGAAATTATAATTGATAATTAATTAATCATGTGATTTAATGATAAATTATAATTATATTTGATTCATCAGATTAATGAATAAAGTATGTGTAACATCAATATCATAATTAAGGAAGAAGATTTCTGTTGATGCTCATAGTTATTAATTAAATATAAACCAATTGAGTAAAAATATTTATTGATATATTAAGTAGAATTTATGATGGTACACCATGAGGATGGATATTTTAAAAAACATTTCATAGTGCTTGGAATAGAAAAAATTTAAGGATGAATGAAAAAATTAAAAAGGGATTTCGAAACAATTTCCTACACAAAAATTGAAATGAAAAAAATAATAATTAGTTTTATAATGGGACTCCTAATTAAATCTAAATGGAATAATTCAATTATTTATAGTTGATCATCTAACTGACTCATCACGTATAATTTCTATCAGATAGGATGTATCAATATATAAACTATCCAAAATATAAATTATGGATGTTGTGAATTTTCATGGATTACCCAACTCAATAAAATTGGATTGAGTCTTTATCCTTACCATGATGTGTAAAGACCCATAAATTACATGAAACTTTTAAAAAAAATAAATGGGAATTTTACAAGTTCGTGAAAATTGAGGGAGCGTGATTCTGAGGCCCAGAGTGCCCAGAATGAATTTCTGAACATTGCTAGTGGTACATTCAGTAAATATACAAGTGTGTTTTTATAACTTTTGAAATGGATCACATAAATAAAATCATAGGACACCGCTGAACTTGAAGTGTTGGTATTAGCTTAAGGATAATTTCACCTCGATGGTAGTTGGTCGAGGGTGAATGATTAGTTTTTGGGTTTTTTGTAGAAATAATAAAATAAAATAATCACACATTTTATTTTATTTTGTTGTTACCACCCACTTGTGGATATTGTGTAGGTGGGTAAAACATGAGATTTATTCTCCAAATTGAATGTTGTGTGGTGGGGACCACCTGAGCTTAAAAACCTCGCATGATATGTTATGGTGGTGGGGAACCCCTAAGGCTTGAAACCCTCCAACGTCTTATTAATTATGGGGGACCCTCTTTAACTCCTACAACATTTCTTATGCCACCCTACCCCTTTAATTAATTAATCCATATCATTTAATTAAATGTTGCAATATAAAATTACGACAACATATTTTCATACATTGTCTATCTATTTTAATTTGTGGGATGGGGGATGTTAATCATTTGAAAATGAAGGAGCCTTGGGAGAAAATCTCTCCAACGAAGAACGCTCCACCGACGAAGAACAATGACTTCAAATATATCCTCGAGACACCCTCAAAGGAGGAACGTCTTTGACTATGATGAACCAACACACGATCCAAGGATTTGAGGTCTGTAGCGGATGAGATGAACATCGTCAGCTTCTCCTTCTTCCTCATGACTTCATCGACTTCATAAAGGGACTGAGCTAGGGGTTTATTTGTGTATGAATACTATTCACATCTTCCACCCTAGAATTATTTTTCGGGGTTGGGAATAAATGATTGTGGGAGGTTGTAAAGCTTGACATTGTTCTTCATGTTCTTGTTGAGCCATATGCTTCCACCCTAACGCAGAGGGTATGGACCAAAAAATTATGGCTCGACCACTCAACAAATCTTATGATGACTTGGGGTGTTGAACGTGAAGATGTTGACGACGCAATGATACCACCCCATGACCACCACCACATAGAGACATTCACACCCTCACGACACCCCCGTGACTGATCTGCCATGCGGATCCCATGGCCACCGCTCCCCGCGGCCCCTCCGTTCCACCCACAGATGCCACCATCAGGGATATGAACCTGCTGACTACTAGGCTGAGCCGCCACATCCGTCCATTGAGCCCCCACCACTGACCGCCGAGTCGCCGCCGGCGTCTGCCCTGCCACCGGCTAAGCCACCGGCCGGGCCACCTGTGGTCTTCCGATCCACCCTGCGGCCTCTGCCCTCTTGGCCAAGCGACCATGGCTGAGTCACCATATGTCCTCGCTCCATCAGCGGTCGAACCCCCATGACCCCTCGCGGCTGACCAGATTGGCCAATAGACCGGGCCGCCCAACACGGGCCGAGCCGGACGCATGGGTTCGGGCCGAACGCAACTGGCCGGGCCACACTGCGGGCCAGGACAGACCATGCAGGTCGGTCCGGGTAGACCCGAACTAGGTCGGCCAGGGCCAGGTCGGGCCAGGTTAGTCCATCCGGGTAAGAGTGTACTCAGTCCCACTACGACCCATATACTATATTTGGGCCACAACATAGGCACTACAATTTCGTTTGACGAATCGTCAACAGCACTGGAAATCATGGAGCGAGACGGTCCCATTGAGTGTAACCCACTGTATTTTTGGATTTAGATGGTGAACGATCATGTGGGATTGAGCACGAATCCAACTGGGACCCCGAGACTAAAAGGCTAATAACTAACAGATCAGGCGTCTGATTGACGCTCCGTCTCCTGCGTTGAAAACCCAATGATGTCAAAGTCCTTTGAAATACTTCCTCATGGGAATTCATGGATGTTAGAGTATCGACCTATAGTGTATGGGGAATATCCTCTTAGAGACGAGCGAGCTTAGTGTAGGAAACTAGTAGCTGGATGAGACTTGACAATTCCTAACCTTTTCGACTCAGAGTGACTTGATATGCCCAGTGGAAAGCACCTCTTTGTAACACAGCAGACCCACGGAGGGGAGTACCTCTGTGTGACGCGGCAGACCCACGGTACTCGACAGGAGGAGTATCACAGCATGTCACGAGGGGGAGAGTCTCTATGCGACGCGGCAGACCCACAGTTGGGAGTGCCTCTATGTGACGTGACATACCCACGGTACCCGGTAGGATGAGTATCTCAGCAGTCCAAGATTAGTGGGAAGCACCTCTGTGTGATACAGTAGCCCACTATACATAATAGAGAAGGGGTTCAATAGAAGCCCAGGACATCGACGATGTGACTGGATATGTTACCTGTTACTACACCTAGAATAAATCCAGGTCTGAGCTTAGTTTGTACCATTGTGTTTTCGTAGTAATTGTTATTGATTACTTGATAACATATGTATATGTATGGGAATATTGCTATGTTGGGTTATCTTTTTATTTCAAACATCGTGGTTTACCCATTCTGGATTTTTTGAGACCTTGAGGGTCTCAGGATCCATACTTACTATCGTTATACTCATCCCTTCACGGGCTATGACAACACTTCGTTGTGTTCGGTGCCGATGAAAAACAACAATGAATGAGGACGTGGGTACCAGGAGTGGATGCTGCTCGGAGGTAGACCATATTTCATGTCGATACGTGGAGGAGATGGACGGATGTGGACTGATGAGGAGGCGATCTGTACCTACCCTTCAGGTAGGATCCTCGGAGGACGACCAAATAGTTGACTTTACCTTTTATTCAGTTGTATTGTATCACATTTTTACATGTACGTTCCAGTTGGTCTGGTATTCGTGCCCCTTTTACTTACTACACTCACTCTATTTACAGTTCAGTTTACTTGTGTTCCTATCTTGCAGTGTGCTTGGTTACGTGTGCTTGTAGGTTATTAAGGTAATTCCTTCCCCATTTTAGGGAATACACCTTTGGTGCTTGTGGCTAGCCCCTGTCCTATGAAAGGTGGGCTTGGGGTTTTCATGGCACGGGCCTCGGGGGATGGGTCATGAAAAATTGGTATTAGTGGAGTCGGTTCTACCATAGAACATTGTAATATGATCATTATTTTTAATGGTAATAGTGTTAAGTGTAGTGAGTGTGGTTATCAGTTTAGGGAGTCTAGTGTTGGAGTGGCGGCCGACGTATCAATACACGAGGAACCCAACTTTTTATTTCAGATTTAGTGCACGAAAACACTGATTGCGAGTGTGTTTTCAAAAGTTTTCATTGTGACCACGTTGAGTCATCTCACAATGTATAACATAACCATGGCGCACCTATTTCGTTTGAGGATGCCTCCACGAAGATAAACAGATAGGGTTCCAAGATTAGTTAGAACTAATATCCCATTGTGTGATGAGGCCTCAGTGTCGGGCCATTTTATAGTTAAGGAACCATTAGAGGCACCAATAGCACAATTACCTTTTTTTTCAACGATGACACCTACCATAACAGCAGATGGTTCACCCCACATGAGCACGTTTCACGAGTTCCACCACCAGAAGCCATTTAGGTTCAGGGGAGAGATGGACCCACAGGCAGATGATGATTGGCTGAAGGTGGTGGTGAGAGTCTTCTGACTCGTAGGGACACCATCCGATATCATGGTGATCCATGTTGTTGGCCTTATCCAAGAAACTATAAGAATATGGTTGATCTTGTTGGTCTATGTTCACGATGAGATGATGCTTCTTTGGGAAGACTTTGAGAGCTTGTTTCGGGTAGAGTTTTTTCCTGCGACTCTTCGTGCAGGGAACAAACATGTTCGTCTTCATCTGTAGTAGGGTAGTATGATTGTAGCTCAGTACCCAATGAGTTTTACTGACCTGTCAAGATACTCCACAGATATGGTATGAGACCCATTCATCAAGGCATGATCCTTCGATCTGGGGCTTAGATAGGATATCAGGGCTTCGAGGATCTCACACAGCATCCCGACGTAGGAGGGGGTGTTAGAGAGAGATAGCTTGGTGGATTGTTTTCTTGCTGAGAAGTAACTAGTAGTGAGACCCACCACCAGTCGTCTTGTAGCATATTCTTATTTCATTTAGCAGTAGTAGAATTCATAGAGTTCCATGTGGACTACACCTACAGGTGGACGACTATATGAATCAGGATCGGTTGTGTGGGGAACCTGATTCAGAGCAAGTAAGGAAAGGATCATGCAGTGTTACTCATGAAGCAGGTAGGGTCACATGGATTGTGACTGTCTGTATTGTCGTATAGATGATCCGCAGACGGTTAAAGGACTGCCCATGCAGAGATAGAGATTCGACCGAGGAGGTCCACGGGGAGTAGGAGGACATGGAAGAGGAGATGGCCATACAGCTAGTGGTGGGTGACATTTAGATATGTTTCCATACCACCACCAAGTTTTCCACCCCGACCGCACGGTGCATGTGGACAGGATATAGGTCAGCTCTAGGAAGCTTAGGCCTACGATCACGGAGCTCCTGAAATGATACGAGGTACGATCTGTGTCTACTCCACCTAATCTGTAGTTCTAATAGACACAGCTACCAATCATTCTTCTATTTACACTTCCCTCGTTCGGAGCTTGGAGATTCCGACATTGCTTTTGGCTCATCTTAATGTCTATAGAATCCTATTGGAGTATATTCTATTATTACACATAAGTACTAGAAGTGTGAGATTACTATAGTAGGAGAGGGCTTTGGCTGGGATCTCATAATAGAATCTTCGAGGCATTAGGATGTCATCTTGGGTAAAGAATGGTTATCTACAGTCCATGCTAAGACATACTGTATTAGGTGAAAAGTGTGGTGTGTCTGCATGGATGGGACTTGGTTTACCTTCACTAGAAAGAATGAAGCCTTTGTAGTGTAGGATGGACTTACATGGAAGAGAGTGCAGTCGATCACTCATCAGTTGGCTAGTGTTACTCTCAGAGTTGTTGATGTGAGTGTCTGGGATATCTTGTAATGGTGAACCAGTACGCGGATTTCATCCCTGATGATGTTTTGGGTTTACCTCCTCATAGAGGGGTGGACTTTACATTGACTTTCACCCCGCGACAACACTGATATTTACACCAGTGTATCGGAAATCTCTTGTGCAGCTTCGTGCGTTGTGGGTATAGTTGGATAACTTTCATGAGAAGGGATTTATCTGGGCCAGTGTTTCTACTTGGGAATCCACGATTTTATTCACCTAGATGGTGATGGGAGATTGAGACATTTTTAGACTATCGGTGCCAGAACTTTGTGACCGTGATGAATAAGAACCCACAACGGAGGATTGACAACCTCTTCGATCGGCTAATGGGAGCATGTTGGTTCTTGAAGATAGACCTCAGATCAGTTTATCACCAGCTCAGAGTATGAGATGACGAGGTGTAGAAGACGACCTTCCGGTGTCAGTATGCTCATTACGATTTCATTGTTATGACATTCGGTGTGACCAATGCTCCAACAATGTTCATCGGAATCATAAACATGATCTTTTAGCCATGCCTTGATTGATTTTTTGTAGTCTTCACCGACGAAATTCTGATATACTTGACTATTGAGAAGGAGCATGCATATCATTTGCAGGTAGTACTGGAAACACTCCTAGTGCACCAAATTTATTGTAATATCTCGTAGTGACATTTTTGGATCGGAGAGGTTCACTTTCTGGGATATTTCATATCAGTGGTAGGAGTTGTCGAAGCTGTAGAAATGATTTAGGCGGTACATTTTTGGGATGCACCAAGGAGTGTGACGGAGGTACAAAGTTTCATGGGATTGGTTGGATACTACTAGAGGATTGTGCCACATTTCACCAAAGTTGCAGCACCACTTTTAGCCTTGACAATGAAGGGGAAAACCCATTGTGTGGTTATAGAGATTCCAAAAGTGTTTTTAAGAGCTGAGGTAGAGGATTACTAGCTCCCCCATCTTCAGGCATCTAGATGAGGGCATAGGTTACATAGTTTTCTATGACGCGTCAGGGACTGGGCTTGGATGTGTCCTGATGTAAGAGCAAGAAGTGATTACAAATGGTTCTCGACGGCTGTGACAGCATGAGCATAACAACGCTACCCATGACGTAGAGTAAGTAGTAATGGTATTCTCCTTGAAGATGTCGCAACAATATCTGAAGGGTGAGCACTTTACAGTGTACTATAATCACAAGAGTATCAGGTATGTCTTCCCACAAAAGGACTTGAACCTGAGATGGCGATATTGGATTGAGTTCCTCCAAGACTATGACTTTGATATAGTCTATACTCATATGAAGAAGGAACGTTGTCGTATATGCACATAGCATGCGGGCTTGTATACAGTAGCTAGGAGAGGCGACTGAGCAGTTTGGGCTCTTGGCAGATATCCATTGTGAATAGAGATGGAGCAGTTTTTCATCAGTCTCATATAGTTGCTCCCACACTTCTTCAGCAAGTCAGGGAGGTTCAGCGTGGGGACGCTGACTACGAGATGTGATGTGCTCAGTTATCCATAGGACAAGCACCTGATGGATTTTATGAAGGTGTGGAGCATTTCATCCACTTTAGAGGAAGTACCATGGTACTAGTGTCACTTCATGGGGATGTGATGAGGGAGTTCCACACTTCCCCTCTAGCGGTACATCCAAGAGTGGAGAAGATGTACCAGGATCTCCGACAACAGAACTGGTGGTTGGGAATGAAGAATAAAATACCAGAGTTTGTTTTCGGTGCCTCATTTATCAGAAAGTGAAGACAGAGAATAACGTTCAAGCAGGCATGTTGCAACTTTCTGAGGTCCCAATGTGGAAGTGGTATGAGATATCCATGGTCATCATGACAGGACTTCCATGTACATCTAGAGGTCAGGACATGATTTGGGAGATCGTCGACTGACTCACCAAGTCTTCCCACTTCCTATCAATTATAGAGTAGGGTTCAGTAGAGAGCATGGTATGCCTCTATGTTTAGGAGATTATACAGCTACATGGAGTACCCTCAATGATTGTCTCTGATCTTGATGCGCATTTTACTTCCCGGCTATGGAAGGGGTTGCAGGAGGCTTTCGAGATGCATTTTCATATGAGCACCACTTTCCACCCTCAGAAGTATGGATATACTGAGAAGACCATTTAGACCATCGAGTACATGCTTCATGCTAGTTTCCTCGACTTTGGTCGCAACTTGGAGCATCACTGACCTTTGGTTTCATTTTCATACAACAAAAGTTATCACTCAACCATTGGGATGGAACCTTTTAAGGCTTTGTAATGGAGACCTTGTTGATCACCTTTTTGCTAGACTGACCCAAGGGAGTCAGTACACATGGGACGAGAGATAGTACAGGCTACCATAGAGAAACTACATATCATCATGGTGCGGATGAAGACTACACAAATTTGGAATAAGTCGTATGCCGACAAGAGACTGAGGCCTCTAGAGTTTGAGGATGGTGACCACATTTTTCTATGGGTCTCACCTCGATGAGGTTTGCAGAGATTAGGTGTAGGAGGCAAGTTATCTAAGTGGTTAATATGACCTTTATAGGTCCTCATCAAATTTGGTGAGGTGGAATACTACTTAGATCTTCACCCTCAGTTGCACCAGGTTCATGGCGTCTTCCTTCTATCCCAACTGAGGAGATACGTGCACGACCCATCTCACATCATCAAGCATGGTGAGTTGGACATCGATGATGGGGAAACATTTAAGATGGTTGTAGTACAAATTGGGGATCAATATTAGTGGGTCCTTCATGGACGATCGATACCTCTGGTGTGCATTCGCTGGCATCATTGGAACCTCTATGAGAGCATATGGGAGCTGGAGGCTCAGATGCATGCTTAGTACCCACACTGGTTTACCTAGTTAGAGATGTGGCTTATGGGGATGTAAATCCCTAAGGTGGGAAGAATGAAAAGACCCAGAAATTCAGTGTAATTTTTTTTAAATATATAGAAATTTTTCGAGTCAGCAAATAATGGCGGAGCGTGATTCCAAGGCCCAGAGTGCCCTGAATGAATTTCTAATCTTTTTTCCGGGTACGTTCTGTAAACATACGTGCAGGTTTTTATAACATTGGAACATGTGCATGTAATTGAAATACCAGGACACTTTTGAACTCGCAGCGTCGGTATTCGCTTAAGGATACTTTCACATCGATGGAAATTGGTCGATGTTGAAAGATAATTTTTGGGTTTTTTGTTGAAATAATATAATAAAATAATCACAAACATTATTTTTTTTTGTAACCACCCACATGTGGATATTGTGTAGATGGGGACCACAAGAGTTTTATTCAACAAATTTAATGCTTTGTGGTGGGGACCACCCAAGCTAGAAAAACCTCCGATGAGGGGTTATGGTGGTGGGGAGCACCATATTCTTGATACCCTCAAACATCCTATTAAATATGGGGGAGCCTCTTAAACTCCACAAACATTTATTATACCTACCCTCCCCCATTAATTAATTAAGCTATCTCAATTAATTATATTTTCCAATTTGGAATTAGGCCAACTTATTTTTTTATCTTTTTTATCTCATCTTTTCGGTGGGTTTGGGGAAATACATTGTTGGCAAAGGAATGAGCCTTGGGAGAAAATCTCTCCAACAACGAACGCACCACCGACTAAGAATGTCGTCTTTGACTACTTCCTTGGGACACCATCAAGGGAGGAATGTCTTCGACTATGTCAAACTGATTGAAGAGCCCATGATTGGAGGTGAGTGGTGGACGAGACGAATGTCGACAACTTCTTCTTCCTCCTCGTGACCTCATCGACGTCATCAAGAGAATGATGTATAGGTTTATTTGTGTATGAATACTTTTCTCATATTCTTCCCTTGAATTATTTTTTGGGATTGGGAATAAATAGTTGCAGGAGGATGTAATAATTGAAGTACATCTTCATGTTCTTGTTGATCAATATGCTACGACCCAAATGCGAAGGGTACGAGCCAAACAAACATGGCCTGAACCCTCTAAAAATCATGTGATGATTTGTGGTGTTGAAAGCAACGGAGCCGATAGCACCTCGACACCGCCTTGAGTCCATCGCTGCTGCACGTCCTTCGTGCCCTCACGACACCCCTGTGGCCGAGCCACCCCATAGAACCCATGACCATCCTGGCCAGCAGCTCGACCTCTCGCGGCCTCGCTGCGGCGCCGACGGCCGCCACTGTCCAGGTTTCGCCACTACCGCCGACCAGGCCGAGCCGTCACCGCCATCTGCCACGCCACCCCCGCTGACTACCGAGCCACTGTCGCCGTCTGCCGAGATGTCGGCCATGCCGACAGCCGTGCCGCCCCGGCCGCGTGGCCCACGACATTTTTGCCACCACATATGCGCCCCCCCTGCAACCTTCCATGTCGCCCCATCCATGCCACCCATGGTCTTCTGAGCCGCCCCGGTTGAGATGCCCTGTGACTTTTTGCCTCCTGGCTGATCTTCTTAGGCTGAGTCACTCTGCGGGCTCACGCTATCCGTGGCCGAACACACGGTGGCCCCTCGCAGCCATCTGGACTGCCCAGTGCGTTGGGCCGCCAATCACGAGCCAGGACGGACCCAGCGGGCCACGTCAAACCAAACTGTCCGGGCCAGACATAGCGGGTCAAGCTAGGTCTACCTGAATAGGTTCTATCAGGGATGGGTCTGGCCAAGTCTGTCTAACTAGGTCGGACCAAACCTGGGCCCACTATGATCTATATACCTTCTTTTGGAGATAACATTGGAACCAGAATTCCATTTGATGAACCGTCAGTGGTGATGGAAATCAGGGAGAGAGGAGGTCTATTTGGGTATACCCCACTAGAGTTTTGGATTAATATGGGGAACGATCAGGTTGGATCGATCACGAATCCAACCAGGCCCCCGGGACTAAAATGCTATTAACATACAGACCGGACGTCCGATTGATGCGCCTTCGGTTGCGTTGATACCCCTATGAAATGGAAAACATTTGAGATACTTCTCGTGAGACTTCATGGAAATTGGAGTATCGATCAATAGTTTTTTCATTGGAGACTTCCAGATACGAGCGAGCAAAGTGTAGGAACTCAGTTGTTGGCTGAGACTTGACGACTTCTGACCTTTTCGACTCGGTGTGACTTGACAGGACCAGTGGGAAGAGCCTTTGTGTGACGCTGTAGACACATGGTGGGGATCACCTCTGTGTGATGTGGTAGTCCCATGGTACTCGACACGAAGATTACCTCAACATGATACGGTCGGGAGTGCTTATGTGTGATGCGTTAGACCCACAATACTCGACAGGAGGAGTATCTCAACAAGTCAAGAGGGGGAGAGCCTCTGTGTGACATGGAAGACCCATGGGGGATGGGGGGAGCACCTAAGTGTGATTCAGCAGAGCCATGGTAGTCGAAAGGAGAATTACCTCAGTGGTATTTGATTAGTTGGAAGCGCCTCTGTGTGATGTGACAGGCCCACTATAATCGACTGAGGAGGGGTTATCAAGCAGACATGGTGTTCGATGATGGGACTGGAGATGTTGCATGTTACTACCCCTATAGTAAAACCTCCTTTGAGCTGAGTTAATACCTATATGTTTTCCTCATGATTGAAATGGATTACTTAATAACTTAGGTATATGTATGGGCATATACCTATGTCGGGTTATCTGTTGATTTAATAATTTTTGGTTTATTCTTGGTTGATTTTTTGATACATTGAGGGTATTGGGGTCCCTACTGAGTATCATTATACTCAACCCTTCACAGACTATGCCTGCACTTCGTTGTGTTTGGTGGAGATGACTGAAAGTGCTGACAGAGGATGTGAGTACCAGGATTGGATGGTTCCTGGAGGTGGACCTTACGGCGTGTTTATAGTCGGAGGAGACAGAAGGATGTTCGGGGATGAGGTTCTGATAATTACCTACCCTTCTGGTAGGATCATCAGAGGATATCCCAACAGTGGACATTCCTTTTTCTTCAGTTGTATTGTATCACAGTTGTACTTTTACTTTCCCTTTGGTCTTGTATTCAGGCCCCTTTTAATTACTGCACTCTATCTGTTTATAGTTCTCTTTACTTGTGTTCCTATCTTTATATGTACACGGTTAAGTGTTCTATCATGTTATTAAGGCAATTGCTTCCCAGTTTTAGGGAATACACATTCAGTGCTAGTCGTCATCCCCTAGCTAATGGATGGTGGGAATGGGGTAGTCACGGCATGGGCCCTAGGGGACGGGTTGTGACAGGATGTTCTTGTCAAGTATTACACTAGAATTTCTTTTAGAATTGTGATTTAGTAAATTCTTTCCTACATAGAATGATTATTAGTAAATGATGATTATTTAAACCCTAGAAACTATTTTGAGATCTTCTCTAATGGATATCAAATTATACTGGGATTTACACATTCTTATATTTATATTTTAATTTCTAATTAGATCCACTTTCATAATTTTTGTTACATTTTTGATTATGTATATGTAAATAATTATAAATCTCTAATATGAATGTATAAATGTTTAGAATTAATTCTACTGTTAAGTGATCTAGTTGAAGAAATACGAAAAAATAATTAATCAATTAAGTTTAAAATTAGTACATCTCGGAGTCAAGATAATAGTTTTTAACTTTTTTTAGTAATTGTAATTAAATGCTTCATTACTATATGTATATTTAATGTTAAAAGGGTAATGATATTTCGAATATAGGTGATGTCATTCAAATAATATATCAACACCTATGAGTTTTTTGATTGTATTAGAATGTTATCTTATCAATTGGACACTAAATTAATGTTCCTAAAGTTCACTTTTGATTCCATATGTGATTTTTTTATGTATATACTTGATACCTAACATGTTATAGACTCAGAGTTTATAGCATTGGGGAATGATCCTTCGTATAAGTAACAATTAAAAAATCATAAATCATAGCATAAATGTGATAAAAAACTAGACTACTCATATTGTAATGGTTATATGGAAAAATTAAAAATTCATGGAAGAAACATGGGATCTAGAGGATTCTATAAGGTAGTGGAATCTTTTTTTAAGTTCAGTAATATAATTATGAGGTAAGAATATTTTAGAGGGTTGACTGTAACACTATAAGATTTTAGAATGTATTTCATTGTAATAAATAAATATGTTCAACATCTAATGATAAATAATAAGAACATTTGGGAGTAGTGTATTTTTAAAATATCAATATAAATATATTACGATATAATTAAATAAAGAAATTAGTGAAACCAGCCTTAGTAATTATGTAAATTACTATATCAATTATTCATCGTTCAGAAAAATTGGTTTATTTAAAAAAAAACCTATGATATATGTTAAATATTATTTACTAAATTGATATTGTTTTAAATAATATAATTTAAATTTGAAGAAATTTTATTTAATTTTAAATTTATCAAGTCAAAATGAGAAAATGGATTATTTTGGATATTTTATTGAAATATTCAATTCATGGGTGAATAATGAAATATATTGAATTATAAAATAATTTAAATTTTCTGAAATTTATCATATATTACATTGAACTAAAAATATATAAAAATTTTAGAGAATAAGTATAAATATGTAATATAATTTAATTCATCAAAAAAATAATAATTTGGAAATTTCTATTTAATGTTTTACATTTTCAAAATATGACTAATGGGTTTAGTCCAATGAATAAAATCATTCTTTTATTTTAATCATGTATTCATGCATTAAATTTATATTATTAATTAATTTAAAATTAAAATATGTCTCATTTTATAGACAAAATTTAATAAATTCATTGAGAATAAATATCACATGTGATTTTTTATGTAGAACCATTTTTATGCATAAGATGTATTTTTTAAAACAAAATCATTTTTTATGATTAGACATGCATATTTATATAAAATTTAGTTTTTACGAATGTAGTAAATTGAATATTATATGGTTTTTTAAATATAGAAAATCATAAATTTCAAAAAATTTCTTGAAATAGATTTTATTTGGGTAATGATATATAGTATCAATGTCAAAAAATTACCACAGTAGGGGTCGAAGTATTAATTAGGGGGATAAACAAAGATAAAAGGGGTAAATTTCATCAAAAAAATTATATTTTGAATGAATGATTTTATTCAGACCGTATATATAATGATATTTTAAAAAAGACTAAATTTGAGCCACATGGATTTTAATAAGAAAATAGATTTTCTTAATGTAATAAATATTAAAAATTGTGATACTCACTTCACATATAAAAGGGAACCATCTCCCCTCATATATTCATAAAATTTAAGATATTTATCATAGACATGAACTATATAAATATCTACCAAAACTCCCACTACATTTAATAGAACGTATGTTCTCCCAAAAAAAGCACCATTGAAGCCTAAATGTTTAATCTAAAGGGGGATTTTCAAAGAATATGAATTCGACTTCAACATATTAATTAAAATTGATATATTCTTATACATGCAAAAAAATTTCATTCCCCCAATAATATAAGGAAATAATAGCCTAATATATGCAGAATTTTTATTATAATAATGTAACTCCAATTTTTTCTTATTTAATTAGAATGAAAAAATCAATGAGTCACTCTTCAGTACATGAAGAGTCCAACAACCAATATTCATAATATTTCATTCTTCTTCATTACCTCATTGACTAGGTAATAATTATATATTTGTTGAATATTTACAATATTTATTAAATAATATTCATACTTTCAATAATATAATAACATGTTCATTATTTTCATTTTTCATTGTATAAAATGAATTATTTTTTCATGTGTACATGTGATCTACTATCTCCATGATCGATATATTACATTCTTCAACATCTGTCTTTTGTGGACAATTATAATATTTTATAAAATTAATGTATATATATCTATCTTATATATATAATGAATAATTTATTTTTTATATCCTATTTTTGTATTTATATTAGCATGGTCATAGATCTTTGTTCTTTATAGTATTCCCTTATTATGTTTTGTTTTACTCCCATCATGAATATTGTTATAATGTTTTTGATTGGAATGGTTTTCTAAAGATATTTTATGGATATATTATGTAATAATATATCTATGTAATCATTATTTTCAATATGAAAATGATGCAACATAGATCAATGTCAATGTACTAGAACAATAAAACTGAAACATGATTCATTAATAGAATGGTTAACACCAATAATGATCATTTTATGGAGGCTTTATTAATTAATGCGTAATTGGAAATTATTATTGAATCATAACTGCAAATATAACTATTATATGGTTTTATTATATATGTATAATAAATTTAAATTTATTGTATAATTTGATTGAGAGAATATAATGAACCTCAAAACCAGATCTATGTTTTTTAATCCCAATAATTTTTCATTGATACATGTTTCATATTATAAACTTATTGTTCATATAAGGTGTATATAAATGCCATTAGATATATGATACCACGTATTAATTTACATTCAAAATATATAATGTGTTATTTGAGGTTTTTTCATTCCTGGGGGTTATGATTCAATAAATATAAATTTAGTAAGGGGTTATGATTCAATATCACTTTTAACCAAGATATTTTATTCTCATATTTTTGTTGAGTAAATTATATTTTATCTATCTTTTAAAACCCTTCTAATTTATTCTTACATTTTTATTTCATGGATTTTCAATGAAATTATACCATATTGTTTTTTTAAGGTTTATTATTTTTTAGTTATTACGTACTTTAGACATTGATCATATGGAATTCATCTTTGGATTCATAAATTCAATTTTTTCAAACTAATTTTTTTTCAAATAAAGTATAAATTTTAAACAATAGTTAATAAAATATTGTTTTATTAGATATGGTATCATTCATGATATCACCATTAAATAAATACGATATAATAATTTACTAATCATATACATTGAATCATTTTATACTACAATTAATTTATAAAAATACTTCAAACATTATAAATTTTACATTATTACATGAAAAAAATTTCTTTTTCATTCCCGACGCAGTGCATGCACTCCGATAAAATATTTAAAATTTTATACTAATTATATAAATGGTGATGTATATGCATTTTTTTCATATTTAGTAAATATTGTTTATAAATGATGAGTTTCATTTACATTTTAAAAAATGGAGTTAAAAAAAGTCTGAACTAATTGACTGTTCAATTCATCCTAATACGAGAAAAGTCAAAATAAAAAATTTAATGAATTTTCCTGACACTCTTGGGTGTAATTATATATATTAAAAAATTTATATATTTTATTTATACTATAACTAATTAAATTATTATTTTGATTTATCAAAAAATTACATTACATTCTTTC
Source organism: Viscum album (assembly GCA_963277665.1). Lineage (NCBI taxonomy): Eukaryota > Viridiplantae > Streptophyta > Magnoliopsida > Santalales > Viscaceae > Viscum > Viscum album. The sequence continues at coordinate 591,971,639 of OY728162.1, read as the reverse complement.
ATATTGATGACATAGTGCCTTTCAAATTAGCAGGAAAATCAACTAAATGATTTTCCAAATTGTAAGTGAAATTTTATTTTGGTGAATTAATGTTTCACAAAAAAATTATATATCTATATAATATTATTTATTTGTTTCAGGAATATATTTTAATTCTTTTTTAATAATGTTTTTTTCAAATTCAAATTAAATGTATTTTTTATCTAATGAAATTGATTATATATTTTATATATTATATCTTGTATATTATATAAAATGAATAAAAACAAAAAAAAATTATCAAAATGAATTATATATGGTTTGAAATATTTACTAGGGTTCAATTATTGGTAACATTAATTTAATTATATCATTTTTAACACACACAAAAAGTGAAATACAATTATTTCTAGGTAATTTTTAAAATAGTTAATAAGTTCTAAAACGGATGGATCTTCGATAAATGATAACTAAAACCTATAAAAAATTTATTTTATTATTTTTTCCATCACACACTAATATTTAATTCTATTTTTCATTTTGGATCTATATGGAAGTTAAAAATATTTTATATTAATTAATTAATTTAATGAATTCCATTAATGTCTCTCTAATAACAAATTTTGTGACACCCCTTATATATTTTCAATACACAACATTGAGAAAAATATCTCAAAAATAACCTAAAAACTCTTTATATAAATCGATATAAACTAATAATAGCTTTATTTTTCTAATAGTATAATCACATGTCTCATTTAGAAGAAATCTAGTAGAAGATTGATAAATTAGAGGTAATTGCACATAAAAAATTATTAATAAATTTTAAACATGTTCAATATCATATTAATATGTTTTATCCATTCATAAAGTATAAATCTATTAATAAAAATTGTATGATTTTATTAATGTGATTGAAAATGCGCAATATATTTATTTTTCATCATAGTAAATGTCATAACACTCTACCACATATGTTGTCTCAACATAGTGGTGTAACTAGTTTTTCCTCACCATTTGAAACTGATATTTATAAACATGGGACAATTGAAAGAATAAAATATTTATTTAATAATTATTATTTTATGATTATTATATCATATCAGCCTTCTTACCATCTGATCAATTGGAATATGATAATGTTCATTATTTGTACATCTGGATATCGACCTCCATTAAGCAATGTGAATATTTATTCGTGTCATCATTATATATATTTTAATAAGGTAATATTTAAGGAATATTTATGATATATATGATAATACCAGATCCATTATAGTATAATTTATTTTTATCTAACTTTACATCCATCAACGGAATAGTAAAACACAATTCCACTAAATGTACATCATAATCTCTAATTTTAGTGTGTTGTTCATTTTTCTATAACTATATTTTATCGATTAATATAGAAACATATACTGGTTATAAATATAATATTTTATCATATATAATATTATATATATTATTGAACAATAAGAATTAATCAAAGAATGAAACTACCAAATAAAAATATATATATGAAATAGAGAGTCTAACAAAAAAATAGTGATAATAATAAATTATTGTTAACAAGCATGTCATAAAATGATTAAAATGAACCATGTATGACATTACAGATTTCTAAATTCATATGTGATGTTAGTACTATAAATTACATGTTTGTTTATTTAGGTTAAAATTGGTAAATATGTTTTTCAAATTTGTTTTAAGGGATTTTGTAACAAAATTTCAAATGATTTTTTTTTAATTTTACAAAATTTTCTATGTTATACGATTCTTATATTTGAAATACCCTCCAAGTATGTTTTATTACATTATTTTTATATAACAAATAATTTTGAAATAATGATATAAACAATTGATTAATCCTCACTCCATTTATAAGTTATTTTAATGGGTTCTTCATCAATGGTTTGTTTTATTGAGACCCATTTTGTGTTAGACACATATTTGTGTATAATAGGTTTATATACATCCCTTTTGACATATTATTTTAGAAATATTGTTCTTTATATGGTATTTTAATTTCTATTTTATTTTATTCATTCATGGGGCTTACAACTCAAATGATATAAATTTTGTAATGGGTTTCATAACTAAATCCTTAATAAATTTGTTATAATTCTACATCATTGACTGTGTAATGTAATTATTTTCTATTAAATGATCTATGATTTTAATATTATTTATATCCATATATTTTTCATGGATAGTAATTTTTTATTCCCACTATTCTCATGGAAAATTTCTTACTCTTATCATTTGATCTTTGTAATGGGTTTCGGCTAAATATCAACTCCCATGATAGATATTTAGTATTATGAAAAAGATTAAATTTTATGTTGATTATATATTCCAAAATGTTTTAATTTATTAGAAATGAATATATATTCCTTATTATTAATTAATAAATTATATTTACTATTTCAAGGTGTTGTAATTTGAATCTATACAAATTGGAATGGATTTATTTTAAAGTACCATTTTTTTGAGATTCGATATATTTTCAAAAAATAAATCCTATAATCTATATATCAAAAGATTTATTTTTTGATATAGTATTTATTATTTTATATTAGATGTTATCTTACAAAATCATATTTATTTTGAACAGTAATCATGAATTTAAATGTTTTAAATAAAAAAATTGTATTTTTTTTGTATTTTTTTTTATTTATTTACATACTTTTTCAAAATTATTTTATAGAATACAATTTTAATTAATTTAATGATTTATCATGTATATTTGTTTTTATCCTAGAATTTTTCTCCGTTTTAAAATAATTATTTTAATTTTTTCCAAAATTTATTTCTTCAAATTTCAATACAAAATTTGAAAGGAATTAATATATTTAATTAATATGATATTATCATATTTTCAAGTAGCAATAAATATTTTTTTATTTATCATTAGATACATGTTTTTAATTATTTTAAATTTTTCAATACTTATGATGAATTATGTTAAATGATTATATTATTATTTATTTTGTTCTATTGTTTTTTGTAAAATGGCATCATTTCTGAAGGTCGTCTCTCATATATTCATAATTTTTGAGGTCATTACCATTATCTAGATTCATTTTTAATCTTGTGACTATATTTCTCTTGAATTTAAAATTATCATGATTTTATATATAATTTCCATTATTTATATGCTTTTTTATTAAACCATATACAAATTATATATATTTTGTTTTGATTTGATGGTTATTATATTGATTGGGGAAATCATTATAATATGTATCCTTTACTCAATATGGATATTGATGATATGAAATATTAAATGGACCATTTAATATATATTGAATAATGGAAATTAAGTTATTATTTTGGACCTGAAATATATAGCCATTAAATCTATTAACATGTATCAAGATATAAACTAGCCCGACAACCATATCAAGGGGGTTTTGGTGTATAACTACACATAAATTAAAACTTATGGTGCATGGACTTGGTGATAAAGGAAAAAAAATTAAGACCATGATGTAAATCATTTGTATTTTACTTTTTAATAATTGATTCACAATAATCTATGTGATTACAACAAGTATAATATCCATGGGAGAATTTTTTTCTAATGCTATTGTTTTATTGTCATTTATTTTCATATATTTTTATTTCCATATATATTTTGTTATAATTAATAATAAATTATTTCAATTTTAATATCTGATTATGATTATATTACGTAATCCTTTATTAGAATCCTTTCGTTAGTATATGATTATGAAATATTGAATGATTACAATTGATTTATAAAAGTTATTTTTAATATATTTTATATATTATATTCACATTAAAATAGGAAGAATAATTGTATCTAGTTATTCAGGACTGTTAAATTGATCATTCCTTAGAGAAGGGGTCACTTATATCCAATTATAATTTAATAAACTAGAACATTGATAATGAGTAATTTATTTAGGATTATTATAGTTAGTCTCAAATAATTTTTCATTTATCCAATGATACTAGATTTTGAAAGGCATTTAATATTGTACATGAAACTATTAATGACTTTTTTGATATGTACATGATGTCTAGTTAATTATTTGTTAAGTTTTATATTATAGGTTTTTTCTATGAATACCCCAATTATAGATAATATATGTGGATATGGTTTTATCCTAGATTTATCTCGGTGTAATAACCCCAAAATGAGTATGATTAATTAATCTCGACTGTTATTTCTCGGAATGAAGACTTTTCCTATATTGTGCACATTATTTGACACTATTAAGAGATAGGTTGTGGTTTACACATATTTCTATTGTTAACCATTATAATGGATTTGAATAGATGATATAATGAATTTAATAGTATAATACTTATTTGTATTATATTAAAAAAAATCCTATATTTAGATATGATATAAATAATATTGACGGTTTTAGGGTTTCCCGTAATGATTACTATTTATCATACTATGACTTTTGAATTCATCCAATGATTGGAACTAAATAGAAAAATTTTATCATTTAATACGAAGGAAAATGTGGTAGTTATGAGAAATCAAATAGGGTGATTAATGGAGTGAATGATATTGTGACTATCCTTAATAAATTATCCAGATATATGATTGAAAACTAATACTATAATAAATTTCAGACTCAATAATTAAAATAATGATTGATTTCACTAAGTGCTCAGTTGGTGGAAAAATTTGTAAAAATAATGATTAATATATATTATTGCATATATGAATAAAAATATATCGAAGAAAATTTATGAATGTGTGGTAAAATAATTTGTTTGGTGAAAAAAATGTCATAAAGAAAAACAAATTGTCAATGAAAAATCATGAGAATGGTGGAATGAAATAAATTTCATCATAGAATACCATTTATAGTTTAATTTCTTCTATGTGAAGGAAATGGGAATTATCTCAGTCAATTGCCAAATATAATGGTTAACTACAAATCAATGTATTGAAATACTTATTCATAATTTATGTAATGGGATTGCACTATTTTTTCATTGTGAATAAATAAATATATTTTAGAAGTTTTATATTAATGATATTATGGGTATATGAATTGTGAAACAAATATATATTTTTCCATAGAAGCCTCTATTAAGTATATGAAATACTAGTTTCAATGGAAATTATAACTAAAAAATTTAGTGTAAAAGTGATATTTTTGGATAACATTTGAATAATGGAAATATATAAGTTGATATGTTTCTGATGTTGATAGTTTTTATTTATTGTTATTTGATGATTTCTATCGATACACTTAATTGGATATTTTTTCTAACTGTGAAATTGATCAATGATAATATGTTGAAATGATTTGTAACTTCTTTATGAATGTTTACTATATTTTATGATTATGGTACTAGTTTTGATAATATGTGATTTTTAGTAATGAACAATGTTGGAGTTAATTATTATAGGTTGTTTTATATTCATTAAGGGTTTATTTTAATATGGGTAGTTACTATGATTAATAGTATTTATGTCTTTGGTATGTGATATTATTATATATTTCATTTTTTATTTTAATGGATGTTATTGATTAAATTGAAAATAATGTGATCTAATTAACTTTTTTCATATGGTTAATGATTGGTCAAAATTAATTTGGGTTACTATTAATTTTTTTTATTAAATATATTATGTTCATTAATATGGGTTATAGATTAGGTTTTAGATTTAAGAATAGTATATGTATCCATATGGGCAAAAAATTTAAAAATATAATTGTATTGTTAAATATTTAACAAAATGGATTTACAGCATGTCAATATTTTATGGATCACATGATTCGTTAAAAGTTAGATTTAGTAATATAAAAAATAAAAATTTATCCTGAGTATTTATTTATTAAAATAATATATAATATGTAAAATCATTGAAGAACAACCATATAATGAAATTTTTATTGTGAAATTGAATTAAATAATAAAAGAACAGTTTATCATTTTCTATATTAAAAATAAATTAATCCCCCAACATAATGAAAATAATAATGAAATAAATATGAAATCATGATAACATACTATTCAATAAACTAATGGACTCTACACCTCTCATTGATTTAGGTATTTTATTTCATCATAATTATCAGCACCATATACTCTATCACCCACTGTGAGTCAATTGATATTAGATTTCTCCTCCCTAATAAAAATTTAATTTTCCACCAATGTTCACCCCCTTAAGAAACTAGATTATGTGTTATTTTAGGAACCCATTATGTTATTCAAAATCAAATTTAAAAAATAGTTTTATAATACCTTTGTATAATATGGAAAACAAAAAAAGGTTTAACCATTGATGATAATGAAATAATTTAAATTTATAAATTAATTTAATTGACATATTTTGTAATGTATCGATATTTTAAATGATGATAATTTTTTATAGTGTATCAGATAAGAAACAAGAGATTAAACATAACACTTAATAATACAATAAAAATATAGTCATTATAACATTTCTATTTAATTATTTGATATTAATAGGATTAAGCACCATATATAATATATAAATAATGTTTTTATTTGAAGAAAAAATATGTATAATTGATATTAAATAACCATATAATTCTTAGTTGAATAATCATACGCATAATAAATTAATACTCTCAATAACATGTTATTATTTATTTTTATGATAAAATAATATAATTTATATAACATTCATAAAATTATTTTATATAATAATTTTATTTTTTAAAGAATAATTTAAAAATTAAATTAGTGTGAAATTATACTCTATTTCGAAAATGATATAATTTTTATATAAGAGTGAAAAATAAATATTTTTCAAATACTATCCAATGATTCCATTAAATTAGGTAATTTAAATGAACCAAAACATTTTTATTTAGTATTATTTTTAAATATAAAATATTTTATTTTAAATTATTTCATTAATTTTATTTTATTAATAAATAATCATTATTTTTATATAATTTAAATTTTTTGTTAAAATAAAAATTTTAAAACCAATTTTTTTTATGTTTACACATCTATATTAAAATTATTTTTTGAAAAAAATTATAGATGAATTTTCAAAAATTTATATTATATTTTCTCATAAATTAATAATTATTTTAGTATGCATTTTTTTTCTTTTTATGAAGAAGTTAATTATTTGATTAACAATTAAATTAAAACATAATTTTAAGACTGTACATTTTATGAAATCCCAAGAAGTAATTTTGATTTAAAAAAAGGATTTATATATTATTATAATAATGTATATTAGTATAAATCAATTATAATATCGGAATAATTAAAAACATTATAAATATATTTTATTTCTATATGAATGTAAAAAATAAATTTGTGTACTGACATAGTGTTGGGGAAGAACCATAAATGTAAAATTTGTTACGCTAATGATCTTAATGTAGAATTAAATTTCATCACATGGCATTATTATACAAAAAAAAAATTAAATTATTATTTTTGATATATATATATATATTATATTTCAATTCATATATCACAAATCCAATATAATTTCATGTGCAATGTTTTTTCATGATTATAAAACGAAAAATAATTTATTCAACATGTTTTCATGTAATTGATATTATTATATACGTATATATATAGTAAAATTCTAAATTGAAATAAATAAAAATATTTCTTTATAGTAATTTATTTTATATTTTTTATGATTTAATAATTATATTATTACTTACGCAACAATAATACATTTCTAGTTTGAGATCTATAAAAATGAAGTCAATATATTTTAAACCTCTAAAAGTTCTACTATGAGCTATTTAATGTTTACCAATAATTATGATAATAAATATAACATATTAAATAGATATTAATGTACTATTATTAATTCCAGTTGTTTCATGTTTTATTCAGTCTAAAATTAGAAAAATAGTCCCAAAAATATCATCAGAGATATTTTCAAATCTATCATAAATTATAAAATAATTCATAATTCATAAAAATACTATAATCATCTAATAGATTTTTATATAATTTAGCATTTAAATAATTATTTCATTATAGGACACTTTTTGTTTTATATATACTTCTTCAACTATAAATATTAGAAAATATTAATTTTTTAATAATTTTGAAATTTTTATATGTCGTTAAATGTTAAAAAAATTAATGAAATCATAATAACAACATTTGAAATAAATTATTATATAAGAGTAATTACATTAATCTTAATATTATATTATAATTATACCAATTTTTTACTTCATTTTTCTTACTAATTCATTTAATTAGACTTATACTTTTAATATTTGGGTTAATGTTCATCCACTCACATTTAAAACGACTCCCCATCACACATTATATTATATTATGTTGAGGAACATATCTTGAACATGACCATAAAAAAAATTATAAACACAATTATATTAATTCATATATTTTTGTATTCATAAAATATAGTTCTAATGGGTATTATGAGGGAATCTAATGGAATATTACCAAAGAAGAGGTAATCATCCTAAATGATGTTTAGAATTTTATTTCTTCTTCAACTTCACATTTATCATTTATACAAATCCAAAAACTATAAATCTAGTATCATAAAGTTATTCAAATTTAATAATAATTACTAGATACTGATATTACATCTCATATACATAATATTAAAGGTGGAATAATTTCATTTGTGTACAACCAACATATGGTCTCCTTGCAGCGGTGTAATTTTTTTTTCATCACAAATTTCCATTGATTGTTATAAAGACAGACCGTGTAAGAAATATATTTTCATAATAGTTGTGGATCCATTTATATTTTTTCTAATTCATTAATTTTTACCATCTATGTGTTCTCTTGGAGGTATTAATGGTTTTAGGGTTTTCCATAGCTTCTATGGAGCTCAGGTCCGGCTAGTGGACAAAACCACCCAGCTACTCAGTTAGTGGAAACCATAGGCCCAACCCACATTGTATCTACTAAAACATTAGGGATGTATAGTGAGTAAATTTTGGTTGTATGGTGTGTCTCAAATCATGTTCCATGGTACACAATCATGTGTGAAATGTCTTCAGTTTTTAGAAGAATTGATTCATGCAGTTGGAGCACAGCTCCCTAAAAGTGAGACATAACCATGTGTGTTCCTCCTCCAATGGCCCGAAGGCCTTCATTTTTTATTGATTGATAATCCATATTTCAAGGGATGAGGTGGAACCCTATTACATGCCCGTAGTACAATTTTAGGAACCAATGCCCGTAGGCACAAACATATCATACAACCGAGACAAACAACTTGGAACTTGCTCCTCCCCAGCATCTTCATCTTTGAAATCATCTCTTCACCTCCGCATAGCTGTTCGGCTAGGCATTCCCGTGCATGCACAGGCTTGTCCCGATGGCAAGTTCCATACCCTCTCATTCTTGCAATCTGTTGGCTCCTATTGTGGTGAAAGCTCTTTTTCCCATCCTCCTTGTAGAGCTTCTTCCTTATAGTTTTTGGTCTGGTTTTTGTATCTATAGGTGACCCGAAGGCCATATGGATAGCCCGAAGGCCCAACTGACCCGAAGGCCTGGGTGCCCGAAGGACAATGAAGGACTCAAAGACCAAATCTGATGCCCGAAGGCCCAAACGGGGGCATATTCCCGGCTGCTATAGTGCCAAACAGTGCCTACTACAGTAATGCTACAGTACTGCTACAGTACCTGTAAATCCTACCTCCGCCTAGTTTGATCCCTGGTCACTTGGATGCACCATCAGAGACCTTGCCAACCGGGCTAAGGCTCATGTGTTGTGTGTTCCCTCTTTAAGCATAGAAACATGCACTTTTGGATCTTAATCTGGAAAACCGTGCAAGAAACCATGTGCCACTATTTTTGGGTCAATTTAAGTAAATTATCTTAATGAAATATTTAAACCTACCTACTTCTCCTTTTCTCATTTCAATGAAATGTAGGCTCCTCCAACTTCCTTTTTTAGATCCCATGTGTCTCTTTGAATGTTATTTATCTAATAATAATGTTTGAACTCTAATTTTATCCCCATTCATCACGTTTGATGTGCAACAATATGTACATGATTATTTATTATGATTTTTAGTTCATCATTGCCTCAATGATTCTATTTATATATAGGTTTATATCAACTTTTTATGTGCATGGATCCACTCTTCAGTTTTCAACCAATCCATGTGCATCTGAATGATGATATTGTATAAGGATACTCTTATGTGCTTAATGTAGGTGATATATAACTCATCCTCCATGTCTTTTCTTTTTATAATTTTTTGGTATTTAATATATTTGTTTACGTAATATATTTTATGTAATAAGAGGTTGGAACCTAAATGTTATCTAAGACAGGTAGGGGGATATCCATTATAAGGTTTTAATTGGATTCTGATTACTATTTTATCAAACTTTTGTGTTTGTTGTAAATATGACCTATAAAATTTATGTTTTTCGTTTAAATTAATGATTTATAAATTATTACTAATTATATATATCACTTGAGCCTTCTCTGGAAAATGTATTTATTTATTGAATGAATCATTTTAAATAATAAATTAAAAGTATGTTGATACTTATAAATTTTACCAGTTTCATTCAAAGGATATTTAATTGGGTTAATTAATGTATTACACCATTCCATTCTTATGAATCACATTAGTGTTAGCCAAATAAAATTTGAAGTAAATAATGTAGTTTAGATAGGTATCTTGAAGTGTTATAAATTTTCCTGATAATGAATGGATACTCCTTCAACAAAATGAATTATTAAATTTCATGAGTTATGTGTGGTCTAATTTATTTATAGAATCAACTATAATGGTCATGATTAGTATGAACCTACACATTATTATAGGATTAATCTTAAGAGAGGAATTTATTGATTCATGAGGTAACTCTTTGAGAAGTCAGAGATTCCATTCAAATTTAATAATGCTTGTATCGACGAATGATAACCACCTTAAAATATGATCTTCATCTACTAGTAGATTCCCAATATGTCATAACTGGATACCTCGATTATTATTATATGATTACTTGGATAAAATCTTATGTTCCATTATAACATAAATGAATGTGATGTTCCATGGAGACACCCATTTTTATATTCATTTCTTCTCTTATTTTACTATGGATGAATTCCATTGACTTGGTTAGGATCATATTAAAATGGAATACCTTTGGTGTTTCCCCTTGGATTACATGAAATCCCCCTTTATCAATGATATATATTATTAATGAGTTTGATCGAAACCTATATTCTGTGATCCATTTTTCATTATCATAGATCCTCTTCACTATTATCATCATTCTAGGATTCCATGTTATATCTAGGATCCTATAGTATTAATTTCATTACATGATTTCATTTATGGTCATACATCACATGACAAACTATATACAGTAGGACATAATTAATAAATGAAATTTTTACATGATCAGACACTAGATTAGTATGAAGAAGGCACTAGGTATTTAAATTACTTTACAACATTAATTTTGTATATACATATCGACACACTATTTCCGTTTATATGACACAACATAGACATTATAGAAACCTTTGGTGGTGGACTACTAATATTAATTAAAAAATATATTTTTCAATCCATTGGTATCTATGAGATTACATGTATACAGGTATTGATAGAGAAACGTTTCCTATATTATACACATATTATTTTTTCCATTTATTAGGATACAGTTTGGTAACAGGTAACTAAGATACATATTCGGATGGTGGGATAGTATTGAAATTGTTTTATCGCCTATAAAATCATGTATTCCGTAATTCAATGTATACTTTTTCCAGTTTATTAAACAAATTAAATAAAGTAACATAATATTTTGTGTATTACTATATGATTATTCTTTTACTTATTATTCGTATTTTCTTCTGATTCGACGGTTTATTAGTCCATTTATTATAGAGTCTACTTCTAATTTTCGATATATTAATATCATGTTACTTCTATTAATATTATACCATGTTTTCCCTCTATTTTTCACTTTATAAATGAGGGAATATTCTCCATGTAGACATACCCTAGGCCCAAGCTATTAGTCTAAAACCTCTAGAATAAGGGTAGATTAACTTGAGGCCATGTGGCCACATGGCTCATGGCACCATTGATTGGCTCATGGGTTCAGAATATCATTCTGTGGTATCATATGAATTTTTTTCTTAAATTAATATTTATAGACTATAGATGTGGGATTTGTAACTCTTAGTATATGGTTATAATTTTTTATTGGGTGTAGCTAACAAACATTTTTGTTAAATGATGCGTTACATTAAATTAAAATTGGTGTTATTTATTTATCTATTACAGTTAAAATCCCTCAACAATTAGGTACTAAAAATTATGTTGGATGGTTATAATTATTATTCTAATTGAAAATTTCATTTCATTAGGGGAATGAAGACAATAGGGGACATATAATTATTTCACACATCATCATAGTCACGTAGAATTCATATCTCATGCCTATGTCACTCCATATTTGTTCATTTCAATTAAAGAATTAATTATTTTACCTTTGACTATTGGGTTCACCTTTTTTATATCCATATATTTCATTTCTTATTATTGTATGTGAGATAGTGACTTCAAGAATCAATTCATGTGGTTTATGTGCTATACTGGGTTTGAATAGTTAGGTTACTGAGTCAATTTATCATATATAAACTATGACATTATGAGACCAAATTTAGACTGTGTCAATAAGAAATTAATTTTGTGTCAATTTCAGTGATAATGTGTATGGTCCATGATTCAATATGAATGAAAAATATAATTTATTTAGTCTTTTATATAAGTATATTTGTAAATGAATTTAATATACGTGAAACATGACCTAAAAAATAATCTGGTTCTGTAAATGAAGTATCATGATTCCATTGAACATTCATCTACTAGAAACCATGTAAATTAAAAATGAACACATACAATTACAATCCATTCTTGTATGGTATTTGGTTTAAAATATATTGGTAAGTGATCCCAATATTTTATGTTCTACATCATCTATAACTTCCGGATGCCCTTAATTATTATTTTTGTAAATGCTCTTGGAATTTATAGACCTATGTAATTACGACATCTTAATGTCATGCTCCATGAGGATGGTGAAGACCATGATGTATATGTATTGGCCATGAGCTTCCATTCATTCATTAGGAGTTCCACTTACAACAACTCTAGCTATATCTGATCTATAAAATTATTCTCATCTTTGTGAGAGTTTTCTACATCTCATACAGTCCATGCATGGGGATCCATGTCATGCACCAACAATGGATAATCTTTTATGTGAGTTACTATTTAATCATCCTCACACATTCATAGGTTATGGTGGACCACATGTTTTTGATTCATGGAATGTGGAAACCATTTATATCATTGTGAATCTAGAGAATCATATGAAATGGGGGTTCATTCATTCAAGATAAGTTTTACATGATTTGGGGAATCACATGTAGGATCTAATTACCCTATATAGTGTTCATCATGGAATTATATGTGATAATTTCACAACTAAATTCTATAATGAATTAATTTCTTACTTGATATGGGATGTTAGAGTAAGAGAGTTCAAGAATCTAGTTCATGGTATTAGGTCTATTATGGATTATTCATCAAAATATACACTACTGCATAAAATTGCACAACATCTAAACCATGATGAGATATCGTGTGCTATATGATTTGAGTATAGACTCTAGTTTTCTATCCATACTCTGTAGAATATTTTCCTCATACCTTTTTTCTATAATATCATCAATCAATCTCATATAACTAAGATATACCTAAGGGGTGGTTATAGTACAGGGAATATAGGATTAGTTCCAAGGAAGGCCTTTATTTATTCTCGAAGAAGGATTTGTTCCTATTAAGATTTAATTTAGAACTTTTTTTTATACAAGACACAATGGAAGCATGGTTCTATGGCATAAGTGTGAAAAAATTTGAATCGAAAGACTCAATGTGATAGAAACCTGATAGTGTGTCGTGCTTACTACCAAATAGGGAATTGTCTGAGATTTTGTCAGATATCTCTATCGGCTTCTAATGGAAGAGGCTCTTCACTAGATCCACCTTTATGGTATGATTCATATATTATTCATCTAGTGGAGAGTTAGAGTAACACCGATAGGACTATCCATGGTGAATTTCATGGCTATGGTAGCCAGAATCTTAATCTTCAGCACCCGATGTGTGTTCAAATTGAAAGAAGTCTAGTTGTAGCACATGGTCATTGATCTGGTCATTTTTCATGAATATTAGCCTATACCTAATGATAACAGTGCATGGATGACTATAGTATCATGTACTATTCTAGATGAATTCACATTATCATCTGCCAAATTTCATTAAGGTTCTTTATATTACATTCTCTCTATATCTATCATGGAATGTATCAGGCTGAAAATTTTGTATTACTATGGTGTCATGAAAATAGATAAATATTTTGTAGAAGGTTAAATGGGTATATCCCAATTAATAGTATGTCCTATTGAGTTACGTTATTACTTGTTCTTGTGTGACCACATTATTATCGAGATTATAGGCTTTTATGTCATCATCGAGATGGATTGGATGGTCCCATATCACTGCATTGTAGAATACAATGACATTACAGAATCGTTTACATCAGTAGAGGTAAGAATTTACCTATAAAATGTTGAGTGTAATGTCATGTAATGTATTTTGGTTCTATATAATCAAGGGATAGGTAGAGTGAAAACCCATGTTGCGAGTTTTTTTTATAAAGAATCTTTGGTTACCTAAATTTTTTTTCCTCCATTAGTAAATTGTTTATGGGACATAATTCCTGATGATTCTTTCTAGATTACCTATCAGGAAAGTTTGAACCAGGCGAAAGCCTGATCCCGCATATTTATTGAAGAAAAATGCAAGTAAAGACAGTATAAAGAAAAGACGTTACATTACATCAAAGCCATAAGCACCCCTCTCCCCAACATCAGATAAATCATCATCAGGGTCAGATGACTCCCATTCAGAAGACTCGTATTTGCGCATCATCTCAAGATACATGTTTTTCTTCCGAAGCATTTATTCAGACAATTTCTCCTTGATCGGCCTCTTCCCACTGAGCCCTTTGTCTTTCTTCGGGGGCCCTCCTCTTCTTTTGTCATTGTACCCATTTACAATGACAGTTTCTTGTGACCCTACATTCTTGTGTGCAGATCTTGTCACCATTTACAATGACAGTTTCTTGTGACCCTACATTCTAGATTACCTATTGAGAGTTAGGTAGATTTTATTATCGATCTTTTTTTATGAGATTCTCTACTATCCACTTCTCCATAATGGAAGCCTCATACTATGATCATGGAGGTGAGGAGTTATTAGAGGATCTATAGTCCAATGTTTTTATATGTGCTACCACTTCCGCTCAGGATTCACCCATTATTTTATCCAATAAGGATGATGGGACCCTTCATTTATTTGTCTATTATATATGGATGAACTATTTTATAGTAAATAATCTGTATTCACTTCCTCTAACAAATGATCTAGTTAACGAGAACTGAGGATTGTTTTCTAAGATCGAACCAAGATTAGACCATCATTAGGAGCAAGGTAGGATATCCAACATATCTATATCATCTTTTTATAGTATGTATGGTTTCTATTATTATCTCATTATTTTTTTAATTCATAAAATATTCCCTCTAAATTAATGGATTTTAAGAATATGGTGGCCCACCCCAAACTATATGCATTTTTGGGTTCTTTGTGCATTCCTTCTTATTAAATTATCAAACTCATATAGTCCATGACATGAAACTTGAGATATTTTTTAATATAATGATATTTAATTGGATTAATGTCAATCATGTAATTTTACACTAATGGATCGAAAATGATCACTTTGTAGTTCATATTATTTTGGAATCCATAGTATATGATGACCTAGAGAATGTGAGTGTTGTAGTTGCATGGTAGAAACCCTAGAATGGGTTATACATATATAATTCATTATGGATGGTTGAATATTTTTTCTATTTCATATACTAATTATAAATACATTATAGACCACATAATTTTCTTAATAATAAGTTTTTTATGTTCTTATTTTCAAAATAATCTGATAAATCCTTTTAAGATATAATAGCCAGAATTTTTTTATTTTATATTTGGAATCTTCCAATGCCCGGAAGTGGATATACAGTGTTTTGTGATGTATCTGACATCAGGATTGTAGATTTTTTGTTTATGAAAATCGACACATGAGGCCTCATTAGATAATATATCCAATGCATTACATCAATATAGTTCAAGTTATCAATGCCTTATCATTCTGGAGACTCTATCTAACGGTTGAGTAAATTATTTTGTATAAAGACCAAAAAATAAAAAATTATATTATTAAACTATGTGAATGAAGTATATATACCATTTATGGGTTTAATAGTTTCATTCATTTGATTTTTAGCATTCTTATAGACCATGAAAGGTCAAATTAGTAGATGATTTTCTTAATCAAAATACTCAGGCATGGGTACAAGAGATGCTACATATGAATTAAAATTTATGGACCAATTATCTATGAGTAATAGAGGGTTTCATGATATTCATGGTAAAATGAATCGGATAGATTTCTCTTATACATCTTCAATCATTGAGAGGTTATAACGCAGTAAATTATTTGATTTTAAAGGCTTTGTTTTCTAGGAGATTATTCGTTTTGATGAAACACGCATAGATTGTTTTTTAGGAATAAGGGACATTATAAATTTACATTAACATTTATTTCTTCCTATATATATATAAGAGGAACTTATGAGCGAGTCCCAAGCTTTTAAATGGGTAGTTCATATGGTAATCATAAAAATAAATTGAGATATAGGAAACTAGTTTGATATCCTGGATGAAATTTCAAATAACTTGTTTTATCACTTTTCTGTCCATAGGTGAAGGTGGACCCCCTAGTGAAATGCATGTTTATTATATATGGATATAGTCTCTAAATAGAATTTTTAGGATTTTTACTTGTACATTTTAGTCATCTAACTATGGGCACTTTGTAATAGTGATAGGGTTTCTGATGTCATTGATTGACTAGCAGATGTAGTATCCATCATTATTTTCAGGGAGACAATCTACAATGATTTGATTTAATGATTTTATGTACATATGGTTTTCTGTAAACATGAGGACCCCTGTACTATGATTTATGATTGGGATTCTCACTTCAGATTAATGTTCATTCAATGGTTACAATGTGATATGGGTAAAAAAGTGCTTTTGAGTACATCCATTCACCCTAAAAACGATGTCCATTCAAAAATAATAATAAAAGTCTTAGAAGGAATGCTATGAGTAGGTGTAATTTATTTTTTTGTATCTTAGTAGAATCATATCCCTCAAGGTTGTGTTCTCCAAAAAAATGAATTATTAAGGGAAATTCAGATGGATCCTTTTGAATACATGTATGGTTGGTTGTTTCGTTCACCCCTTTGCTATTTAGATTTATTTTTGTAATATCAAATAGGTAATCATATCATTTGGGAGATATAGTATAATATATAGATAATTTGGTAGTGTATTTAAAATATTCAATATTGATATAATGTATTTTCCAATTATCATCGATGGCCTCTAGAGATTGATGTTAAGATCATGCATTTTGTGGGTGTTTCCTAGGAATGTTCATAGACCAATACTGAGGAAAGGGAATCGTTCTACAAACTATTTCAGCCATTTGAAATTTTGGATATTGTTGTGTGGGTATTTTATCAATTACAACAACCTCAAATGTATTATTCTATGCAATATGAATTCTAAATTTCACTGGATCATTTTTATGATGTCACCCATCTCATACATTGGATCTTGTGGAATTAGAGTTACATTTTAATTCTACATTAGTAGAGTATCCTATATACACCACTGAAAGAAGAATAAATGATCCTAGAGGATTTTATAGTCCACTATTACTTATTCTATGGATTCTCAACATTCTATATGATGTGACATGGGAGTGTTTGATACATGTACATTCTCAATTGATGGAGGTTTTCTTAGATAGTTTTTCACCACCAATGTAAAGTGAACTCATGGAAGAGTTCCTTTAAGAGGGGAAGACTATAAGAACCCAATTTTTATATCTGGTATTAATCCTTTCTATTTAGTATGACTTTTTATTTTGTACCTATTATGGATTACATTGGTGGTTATAATGGTATTACTATTGGATTGGAAATGTTCCCAACTCATTACCATAGCTGGTCTAGAAAATCGCTAGGCCCCACCGTTAGAAGAAATCATTTTCCCTATAACACAATGCCTCTACTAACCACGCATGTCTGGACAATTGGGTGAGGAAGGGCACACAGTTTTCCTTAATTGTGGACTAGGGGAGACATGACAGTATGAAATGTCTCTTGTTTTATGAAGAATAAATTTTCTTGTTTTGGAACTTATTATACCTAATAGTGCAACCTAACCATGTGGTTCACTCCATAGAAAGTGATAAAAGTACCATTGGTGCATGGACTGGAAAATCATGCATCCAAACAAGTTGAGTTTTTTTGGATGAATTTAAAAATATTCCCTTGATGAAAACATTGACCTCACCTCATTAATTATGGTCACATTCTAGTATATAACAATAACCTCACTCCCCCTTCTTGATCTAGAAAGTTCCACTACCATAGGTATTAATAATGATAACCGATAAAAACATGGATTGGATCCTCATTAATCATGTTTGATGCGCATATTTATATAATCAATTCCATTTTATCCTTTCATCATTTTTTATTCCCTCAACAATATTATTTTGATGAATTACCATATACCCAATTATGAAGAAGAATACCTCTTCTTAATTTTTTGTTCAATATAGGAAAATATAATGGGTAATAATGGATTATCAAAGTCACGCAATATTAAGGTTGGTGGTCAAAAAATTATTCTAAAGCATTGAAAATTTATAAATTTCCATAGTGTGTCTCCATGCCAATTTCATCAGATGTAGACTACTACATTGGATTGACTAGTACATAGGAATCTTTATAATGTTTTAATAAAAATTATGAAATGTTATTCTTTCTTGTGAGGTTACAACCTCAAATATATACATAAAATATATGGTGTTGTCTAAAATAATGCATTAATTGTTATGTTAAGCCTATCTGATCCACCGTTTTGATATACTATGACATGAAATTTATAAAGGCAATTGTTTCAATTAAATGAATGCATTTTAAATAGTTAATAAATGTATATACCTCGTTACCGTCTTGTGGTATGTGTAGAAAATTAATAAATTAGTAATTTTACATTTCAAACAAAACAGATTTCCTATTTTCTTATTATGGTATTATACATCATTTTAAAATTTAATGAAAAATATCAAGGATTATGGAATGAATTGGATGGAACCCAATATATTAATATTAAATTCATGTAATCAGGAACTAAATAGTAAAATGACTACTTATTCCATGTCACACTAATGAAATGAAATAGCTTGAAAAAAATAACTTATAAAATGATTGAGTAATAAAAGGCCTAATTTATATATAAAAACAATTTTGCAGTGCCCAATTCATATTGTCTAGGTCATTATAATAGTGGTGGAAAACATTATCTAGCTAGGAATTACAAAGTTAATACCTTGACCACTCATTGATTCTGTTAAAATTGCAATATATTGAATGCCAAGGATGATACCTAATTTGGAACCTAATCATTTACTACTAGAGGATTCTTGTTTTGAAACCTTGGGATCCCTCCATTATTATTATAGTAATCATTGGATGAAATAATTGTACCTAGTGTTACATCTATGGATTTTACAAACCAATCATACACCACTTGGGCCTCGTCATTACTTATCCCATTCTTACATTAATGAATTCCTAGTACTCTATTATAATAGTATTACAGTGCTATGCCATAAGGATTGCACATTTAATGCCTTTATCTAGAAAATAGATTATTACTACTTGAGATCTACCCATCATTTAAATGATTTCTAGGTTATTAATGTGGATCCTACTCACTATTATAATCATTTCAAGATTCCTTGTTTTGTCTTGGATAATTTAAATTTTCAAATATGAAATAATGTTAATGTATATTATAAATCACATGAATTATTATATAAACTAGAAAAAATTGAATAACTGAATTGGTAACATATTTATATGAAAGATGGGTATAATGTGGCCACTAAATATTTACATTTTTATACCTGTTTACATTTATTTATGCATTACTACACATTATTTCATTTAATATTACATTGAATGGATGGTACATATGCCATTGTTGGTGCCCTAATTGGATTTATCTCAAACTATATTTTGGATGACATTGGTACCTGGAAATATTACATGCATGAATGTGTTGGCAATGGGATCATTCTCACTTGGGAAACCTAATATATCTTTCTTGTTTTAGAATGGAGTATGGTAACATATGACTAAGCTATAACTTGAGATGCTGGGATAGTTTATGGATTATTTTTTACTATTTTTTTAGAATGTATTTCATGTTTACTTTTATACTTCTTTTTTAGTTCTGTAGACACTTTTAAAATGATATATTCAGATATTAATTATTTTTATTACATTATTCTTTTATTTATTAATCACATATTTTTTTCCTTTATCATTTTATTGTAATAGTGTTGAATGATTTTTCTTATCTTGGTCCATATATTCATTATATTCATAAACTTCATACATGAAATGATATTTATTCACTATGATTCACTTTCTTATTTTGGGAATAGTCTACCAATGGACATATTCTAATACCTTGATGATAGTCACCAACAACAAGCATTGATGGAGATGTGCATGAGGCCATATGGCCAACCAGACTCGATGAAACATTGAGGGGATCCCAGGTTTGGGACATAACAAAACTAATAAATATATATGATATTTTGTAATAATTATGCATCTAAAATTATAATATTTAATCAATCTTATTAACTTCCAATTAATTATAAAATAATAATATCACCCATGTATACATGTGTATGACCACCTCCACAATGTGTTGTGTTCTATTTTACATATACTAATTATTTAAAAGTTAACCAGGATCTATTTAATAAATATGTAATATATATGTGATACAAAAAATATCATTTAATGTTGCATTATAATTTACAATTTTTTCATTACATTCATTAATAAGTGAAAATATTTATTTTGAATAAATACAACCCTTTGTCCCTAAGAATGGTGTATTTCAGTTTTATATCTATATATTTTGCCGATAAATCTATGTAAGAATAATTAATATAATATATATATATATATAATAAAATTATGAAGATTATGCGACCAGGAATAGCATGACTAGACCATGACTATCGAATTATATCATATATGAATAACGAAGTCATTAACTTTAAAAATAATTATCAAAAAGTTTTATAGTAAATATGTGATACAAATTTAAAAATTGATCTACTATGATATTATTTATATTCTTATGGTTAGGGTATGTAAATATAATAAATATTCATTTTTCATATTGAATTATAAAATCCCTTATGAAGAACAGAAAACATTAGTTATTGTGTTTCATAAAATAATCTCTATTCATTGGTTTATACTTTTACATCACTGTATATGTTTTCCATGAGTATATATAATGAACTATGAATGTATTATTTTATATTTATTATTTAATGGGTGTATTTCATATTTTTAAACAATATCACATCATTGATTAATTCTCACTCCCATTATATGATCATTGTAAGGGATATTGGTCTCAATTTTTTATAATTGATAAATATGTGATGTTATTGAGAAATTTCTGTTAATAAACTATGTATACATACCCTCTCAAATGTAATATCAAGAATATTATTTTTTCCAGGAAATTTTATTTTATTTCATTTTAATTTTTCTTCAAACATTTAATAAAAAACATAACAAAGTTGTTATTGGATTCATAACCCAATTTTAATTCAATTGGAGGCAATGTAGATTCATTAAAAACAATATTCTCAACTTATGTGTGATATTTCATTTGAATAATTATTTATTCAACTTTTTTATCATTCATTAAGATTTTATTCTCAAAATAATTTTGTTTAATGGTTCTTAGTCAATTGAAAAAATCATTAGAAATAATTTCATCTCAATTTCAACCCAATTATTGCTTATTTGGTATTATTAATATATTTACATTAAAGTGGATTATATATTGTAAATATTATGTATTAAAAATATTATTCATGGTGATTAATAATATAACTCTTGTTTCTCATTCAAGGGGATAAAATTTGAATATTTTTAAATAGCTATGTACTTTTTTGGCAAGCTTATTTACCCTTTAGATTTCTTATATTTTCAATTAAGAAAAATTATAATATTTCCTCCATAGGTGACAATAATATTATAATCATAAATTTTTAATGATCATACATGTTTTCTTCCACTTTTTCCTCTCTATTAATCATGAATCATGAAATTGATAATTTTAATGAAAATCAATCTTATTTATCTTTTGTACTATTTATATTTTCCCTCCATGTCCATATTTTGTGTAAATTATTTTACAAAATATAATTTTATTTATAAAAAGTATTTATTATTAAAAAAATTATTTTTCCTTGAATATTTATATTTTTTAAAAAAATCATTTAAAATAATTCCAAATTGTTCATATATTATCTTATGTAAAAAAAGACCATGGACAGTTTCAATTTAATGTATATGAGGGAAAAAACTATTCCTCTAAATTAATTACATTATATTATTTGGTTTCTTCAACAAATATTCAATATTAAGAAATTGTTAACACCTTATGCTAACTTATTTAATTTTTTATCTATTATTTTTTTCACTTATATTAATTATAAAAAATATTATTTTTGTGGTCCCTCCTTAGTTGATTAATTTGGCAGCCATTAACACTCTATATAAATATTCACTTTGTTAATATAATGTTTCACTATATATGGAATTTAACTTATATAATCAGATTATTTATAACATGTAATGTTATTTTGTAAACCATGTTCCATTTTAACATGTAGTATTTTGCTATGAAATATTATTGATTGACTGTGTAAATCATGATATTATGTATCGTTAACAAAATTTGGATATTTTTAATTAGGTGTATTATTTATAGAATTAAATAATTTATTAATTAATTAGAAATTCAATGACTTATGTGGTTTAGAATTATATTCCACCTCTATTTGTCAATAAGTGTAATGATAATACTGGGATTACTAGCATAATTAAATGGGGGTTTTGTTGAATACCTACATAATTTATTATCCTTCCTAGTGAAATTATTTTATTGAAAATATATACTTATATTTGATTCCATGAATCCTAATATTAATAATTTTCTTCATTGAGAAATCTTTTACTATTATTTTCAATGATATTATTGAAATTATATTATCAATAAAAAAAATTTGTTCATGTTGTGGATTCGATGGAATCTTTTTTAGATATTTAATATTCCATTATTATTATTTCTTATTTATTCACGAATTACATCATAAAAAAAATCCCTTACATAGTATTAGATCATATATCTTATTTGAGTCCATTCAACATTATTTAGTGAGGTAATCAATATATGAATTTAAAGGTTGGAAAAATGATCTTTTTTTGTGTTTTGTATTTTATTCCCAATAAAAATAGAAATCATGTTTGAATCTAGTTCTTGATAAGGGTTAAAATTATCATCCCTTTCGGATTAGATATTTTTTATCTTATTGAAATGTACCAATCTATACAGTAGTTCTAGGTGACAAAATATGGTGTTTTACAAAAGATAAAGCGGTATCTTTGGGAATATTTTTCATAACACTTTTATAAACAATATTACAAGTGGAATAAACATTAAAATCAACATAAAATATAATTTCATAATAACACAATAATTACCCAATAATATATAGGTATTTATTTTACCCAAGCATCCACAATTTATAATTTATCCTCCCATTCTAGGAATATAATGGAACCCAAAATCCTCGGTTTAGAAATGGATCTACACATATTCATCAATAATACACAAGTAAAATCAAACCCGGAATATGGATTTTCCATTTATATTGTTTTCATCCTGGATATGGATATTTTGGATGAGGTTGGGGTTGAGTTTCCAATTTTAAATTTTTAGTTTCAGAGTTTTTGTGTGAGTTTTTTGCATGGACACAATTCTGTGTATGATTTTAGGGTAAAGATAATAGTCTATTAAGGAAAAGGGATTTTATATTTCATTTTCTAGATAATCAATTTTACATTAATCATTTGACCATATTTTAGACAATATCATGTAGGGCCTAGAAGATATAGTGGAGTTAGAGGGTTGATATACGGGGAAAAGAGCATGAAATGTGCACTGTTATGGAAAAGAGTGTGGCGTGCATGTGAGGGTTTCTATTGATTTGATAGTGTCATTTTCCATCGTTAGAGAATGGTTTTAGAAATCGTGATGGAAACCCCTCTGGGATTCCCCTTTTATCGATGAGGGTGAGCATGGTTAGTGCACTAATATTGAAATCGTGCAGCCTACCATGCGAATTTCCCATATCATTAATAGGTTTAAATACAAATTTTTTACCTCATATGTTTCAACAATATTTTAAGTTTTCTACAACATTATTAACCTAATTTTAACCTAGGTTTCCTAAATAAATCCTCCCATATTTCCCTTTCTCATTTAAAGATCATTAATGATATGTAGAAAAGTATCATTATGATTTGTGGTTGAGTTCCTCATCTCCTCTTACTTCTCTCATTGATTCATGTTTTCATTTATGTAGTTTTATATCAAGTCCATACTCTAAGGGTTAGCTTTGATATGTGGTTTGATTTATTTTATTTTAGGTTTTGTTTTTTTAATTGGTTTTGATTCTTACTTCTCCCCGTTTTTATTGCAATTACACCTCATTGTGGTAGGTATATCGCTCCATTTCCAATACGGACCATTCCAATTGACTCTTGTGTGTTTATTAATAAATTAAAAATGTTTTTATAGTGTTCATGATGTGTTTTCACAGTTTAATATTGTGTTTTCAAGTTCTAATTAACTATTGTGTGTTTATCGCTCCATTTTTTTAGTTTTCCGATGGTATAAAGGATAATTTTACACTATCTAACCATGGGACATGTTTTTCATTATTTGGGTAAATAGTTTGTATATTTATTTTGATCATAAATTTTAATGTCCATGATGGTACATTGTGATTCCCATGGAACGTTGGATTTATTGTGATATGATATGATGGTCTATTGGTATTATATGATTGTTGGAAAATGGTTTGGAATGCTCCTCAGATGTGAAGGTCTGGTGGGACCATGTGGATGGTCTATCATCTGGGTTGGTAACCTATTTTATGGATCTAATGAGGGGAGGATCATATCATAGGTGTTCTAATTTTTTGGACTGTCCAAGCATAATTCAAGTGGTTTTTTGTAGAAGGATCCATGATAGGACCATCCCATTATCCTTGTACTATTATCATGATATTGGTGGCAATTATCCAGATAGTAAAGTGATAGTTTCTTATCAACCCCAATTAAACTAGTTGTACCCAAATGATTTGATGAGCCTAGGTGGGATGGTCCCCAATATTGGTTAGATCATAGAGATCAACTGGTTATTTACTACAGTGACAAACAATACTCTAGTGGGTGTGTCCAGAAATACTATGTCTAGATATTGCATAAACAAATTCATAGGAAATGTCAATAATTCATATCTGTATTATAATTTTCATAAGTATTTTCTTGTTTTCTTATTTTCTATTACCTACTTAAATTTTCTATTTCCATTTTTCTTAAAATAAATTTTTGATCACTGTTTCAAGTTTCTTCATTGGGTAATGAATTATTAAATAATGATTTTAAATGAGTAATATGTTTTGAAAATATTAAAGTGTTTTTAAATTTTAAAATGTAAAAAATGGTTTGATTTTCCAAAATTGTAAAACCAAAATTCTAAAATTATTTCAAAATATTTTTTATGGAATGTTTATAGAAATAAAAAGTATAGAAACTATGTTGAATTCCAATTGATATTTTTTATTTTCACACCCAACATGTTCGAGTAGAAATTGGTAGATTCGATCTGTTTTATAGGTGTATGTATCTGGTTCTTGTGTGTGCCTTTGGAGTAGGTTAGTATTGTGGTTTTCTGGTGACCAGGAGGTTATGTGGAGATATTGTAGACTCAATTTGGTTATATTTTTCAATTCATATTTAGTTTTTTATGATACTATTGTATTTGGATTATTTATGTATTTAATAATGTTGAGTTACTTTCAAATATGATTTATTCTTATTTATGGTGATGACTATGGTTATTTAGAATTCAATTATCCCCATTTAGATTATATCTGATTCCATTCAATAGTCTCTATCATGGAAGGAGAAACTATTAAACTCGAGCAATGTCTTGGACCAGGTCTGGTTTCGGGGTGGATGGAATTCTATACTTCTTCATGAAAAAATTGAATTAGAATTATCCTTGATATATAGAGCGTCACATAGACTAGATGTTATCACTATTATGACTTAAGAGGTGTTAATTGAAATGTTTCTAGGAACCCTTTATTGTTGTAACTCATGAGTTTCTCAGTTTAATCTGGGATTGATTCTTTGTTTCGTTATATGTTTTGTATAGGTATGGGATGAGAAAAAATGATATAGGTGGGTGCGGTCGCCTCCAATGGTGTAGTGTCCCCTGTGGAGCCCAACCACCTTGATGATAATATTTTTATTGATAGTATCTTGTATGTGTAATGACCCACTGACCATGTATCAATGTATTTCATTTGTACTAGTTCTATATCCTAGGAGTTTAGAGAGGTTTTTTATTGGTTCTATTTTTGTGGTTGTGTGTGGGTCTTCAAAGGTAAAGGACTTTTAGATAAAATGTTTTTTTAAAAGTACTTTTATGAGTGATTTTATTTTGATGGATTTATTTGGTGATATTTTTTGGATTTGAAGTGTCAGATTGTCATTTGAAAATTTCATGTGAAATTTGACTTGGTTTTGAGATATGAATAGAAATTATGGTTTTTTAAATGGTGGTTCTTTTTGGTTCATCATGATTTTATTATGATATATATTTTTGGACCTGATATGATCTTTTGATTTAGTTTTGTTTGGTGTTTATTTTTCTTAGGTTTTTTATCTTCTATTTAAATTTTGATGCACAGAAATACTTCCTTGGACTCTTAGACGTATTTTCCGGTTGTTGGCTCTACCCAAACATCATGTAGGGTTGGAGAGTCGGGTACTACATGGTTGTGGGATAATTCTCTAGCGATCATGGATCATTGGAGGTAGTGATGTGATTTTTCTACGTCAAGAGTGACTTCTAGTTGTTGAATACAACCGAAGCAATGAGATTTCATGTTGTTCTATGTTCATTTGAAGGATTAGTTTTAGACTTGTGGAATGTGATTATCCCATGATAAATTCATGTTGTTATGGCGTCATAGGTGATAAATACCACATCAATTTCTAGTTTTATACTTTGGGAGGTAAATATGTGGATTGTGAATGGGCTATTCATTTTTCAATAAGGCTATCTAGAAATGAAGGCATATGTTGTTCATTTCATGGAGTTAGATTCTTGTTCTTATTTGGTTCATCTAGGGAATCTTTCTAAGAAGTGTTATCTGAGGAAGATTCTTTGATTGCTGGATGTCACATCCTAAATATGATTATTTATAAAATTTATATAATTATGGAACTATATGCATTCCCTAGAGTGTATCTTTTCTTATAGTGAGAGACCACACGGGGTGTGGTAAACTGAGTCCTATAATTTTTTCTCAAGTGTTGAGGTGGAAATTATTTAATTAATTTATTTTAGTTTTCATTTTCGTTTTATTTTAAATATATTGTTGCAAAATCGTGATAGTTTTGTTATTTTTAAATGAATTTGTTTGTGATAATATTCATTTGCATATATGAATTCATTGTCTTCTATTAGGCCTTCATAAACTTTTCATATATTGGATTTATTCATTCATTTGCCTATTTTTGGATATATTTGATCTCAATGGAGATAATGAATTATGGTTCCATTTTTTGTTTGGTTTGAGATACATCTATGTGTTTCCCCTTGTGTCCTGAATTTATTTATTCGGGTTAGTAGTCATTATGTATGTTCTACTATGTTGGGAGTTATAATAATGATCATTTAGTGGGGTTCATTTAGTGGGGATAACCCTTCCCTATTTACTTCTACTCATTTTGGTAAAATTGTAAGTAAATGGTTTTAGGTGTAACTTTTGGAGATATAAGGACTCCCCTAGGTACATGGTTATATTTGTCTTCCATTTGTTTTATGATGATGATTTGGTTCATGCAGAGATGGTTGACATTCATGTTGCAATGATTGTTATTTTTGGGGACAATTGTTACACTATGAACATATAATTTCCATTTATTTTATTCCTTTCATGGATCTTATCATTTTGGATGAGGTTTGGTTAGAGTTCCCCATTTAAATTTCTTAGTCCGGGAGTTTGTAGTTGAGTTCTTGTCATATAAATGATTTTTTCTCCAATTTCATGAAAACTGTATGTTCTATTTTGGTAGAGGGTGTTTCTTATCATTTTAATATGGAACACATCGAATTTAAGAGTTTTATAATGGCTTTTCCCATATCCATTAGGGCCTAGTAGAAACTGTGTGGCATGAGGATTGGTGTTTGGGGCATGATTCACGGTAGGTGCCCAGTTTGTGTAAATCATAATGATAGCCTGTGAGGTGTTCTTTTACATTGAAAATGGTTTTTTCTATTTTTTCATTTTTTAACAAATGTTGCGGACAAATTATGTGGGGACCCACTTATATATAGTATGGTGAAAAAACATAACACACGATTTATTAAACCATGCTACCTAACCGTGCATAATTCCTAGAGCATTAAAATAGTGAAATTCAAATTATTACAGTCTTATTTTATAACCCAATTTTATGTTTTCCACCCATTTCATAACATAGGAAAACTAGGGGGATCTACAGAACCCTCTTCCCTCTCATACCTTCCTTCATTATATCTACTTGAAGGTTACTAACATAGTTTTATTAGGTTTTTGGTTGATTTCCTCTTCTCTGCCACCTTCTCTATATAATTATTGGTTACATAAGTGGGTTATTCTCTTTTGGATAAACACTATGTATATGTTTTGATGTGTAGATCGAATTCATTGATGTTCGAGTGTGTGTTTTGTCTATTGTTCTTTATTATACCTTCTATAATGTTTCATTGTGGTTTCACATCCTTGAGGTAGACATCTATACCAATTTTTTTCTAATTCATTCCTATTATAATTCAAGGTTTTAAATAAATTATATGTGTGTTATGAATATATTTGATGTGATTTCTAGGATCAATAATATTATTTGACATTATAAAACATTAATAGAGATGGTTTACAAACGTTTCCATTAATTATTCATAAATGTAAATTCACTCAACGTTTTTCTAAAATATGAATTAGTTTTGAACATATAAATTTTGGTATTTTGATTCTTTTTCTGCATTTAATTCATTGTAATTTTTTTGTTTTTTAATTAGCTATAGAGAGTGAGAATTAGTGACTTTTTTGGATTGATGCTTATCTGATTGTTGTTTTGATTTGTGGAATGATGTGATGCTTCTTCAAAAAATGGTTTTTGGGAAATTTCATATTAAAAATTTGATACAAGAAGAGTTTCATTAGAACATGTCACAAATATTTTTGAATGGGTTGCACACAAGGATTGGAATTTGACTTATAATGACATTTGAAACGATGATTTCATTGAAAACACATATTTCAAATAAACCAAATTTTCAACATATTTATTTACCATTCTGTTCAAAAATATTTCTTAAAAACCCATTGTATTATATAAATGATTTCTTTATTTTTCAAATGATCTCAATTTTGATTCGAAGTAGTGTTCAAAATTCTGTATTGTTTGATACATATTAATTTGGTTAAATTTTAATTGTATAAAGGCTCATATGGAAATATTCAAGATTTTCATCTGTTTTATCTCGATTTTGGAACTTTTTGAAATGGTTTTGAAAATGTATTATTATCAAAAAATTAAAATTCCTTTTTGGTACTTTGTGATACCTTTGGTTGGTAGTCATTGATGTTATATTATGCAATGTCCTTCTTTGATTTTTATAATGGTTGGAAAATGATTTGGAGAGATCATGTGATTTTACAACCCAATTTCCACTTTTGGAGTTATTTACAAGTGGGATAGGATCATATATGGTAGATCCATATAGGTGAGGGTCATCAAATTGTTTGGTTTGGTGTTTTTTTTAGGATAACATGATGGTAGTAGGTTTCAGTTGAACAACTTGTGTGAGGACCCCCCCCCCCCCATTCACCAATTACAGTTTTCAATGGGATCCTTGTCACCACCTAGAGGGTGGAGGGACAATTTCTTGTAGACACCGATTAGATAGGTTAGTAGTCTGTAGAACTAATGATTCCATGTATAATGTTTCAATTGATTTTCTAGTTTCTAGTGGCCAGTTGGATATTAAAATTGTTGATGCACGTCACATAGGAATCTGACTCCTAACTAATTACATATAGTAATTTCTTCTATATATGCTTATGAAATGACAATGATTATTATCGAAATGTTTTGTTTCATTCATCTACACTTTTTTTAGGTATTGTTAGTATCTGCAAAAATTTTCTTGTACATTTATTCTTTAAAATACTATTAATAAACTTTTTTTTCCCTAATTTTGGTTATGTATTTTTAAACTGGGATTTAAAATGTAAATTTGGTTTCAAATTTAGAATTCCATTTTCATTTTAAAATTGGTTATATGTGGTCGGTTCATAAAATTATTAAAATAGTATTTGGAAATATATTTCAAGTGAGTGATTTAGGATTCTTTTGTGATATGAAATACATGAAATCCTTAGTGATTTATTATTGAAATATTGTATGATCACACCCTACATCTACCTCTCGACATCAGTAGTCCTTTTTTTGTAGGAGTTGGTTTTTAATTCACGTGTTTGTTATTGGATTAAGTCAGTCTTGTGGTATTTCTTTGTGACATGAAGGTCACACTGATATCGTGTTAGTGTGGTTTAAATTTAATTTTTTTAATCAAATATTGTATTTTTAGTATTTATTTTATTTAGATAATTTCTGTATTTATTGATGTTATGTTATTTTTTGTTATGTGATGTGATCATTTTGTATGTTGACATTGGTTATATTAGTATAAATCATTCCACTGCGAATTATCATTGATTAACGGTGCTAGTCGCCAGCCCTATAGGATCGGGTACACCTCTCATGACTGGTCTCAAACCTGTCCATGTGTCATGTTTGCATGAATCCATTCACCCATTAACCTCTAGAACCATAACATAAACATTAAATAAGAAATAATCCATTTCCATAATCACACTTTAACAAAATTCATTCTACCCATAATAAATATAGTAACATATAACAAAGTTCTCATTTCATTAAATACACTTTTTGAAATTTTCCAGAACCTAATAACATTAGATTTTCATTTGACACAATATTTCTATCATAAAGTATTAAAAATATTAAATAAAAATATTTTGGTGGAAAATATATGTGAAAACATATGAGATAAAATAGAACATTAATTTAATGTTTTTTTATAAACATTTCCAAAATTATACCTAAAAGATTAATTTGGAATATCATTGAATAAAAAAGAAAAATTACATAAAACTGGAACATCAAATACATTCATTATCATCATTTAAATAACTCTTGTAACATATTTACATGATTTAGGACATGATACTAAAACATGAATCTTTTTTTATTTATTATAATGTTATACACAATTACATAAACAATTATGTTCAAATTAGATGTTTTCATGATATTTAATTCATATGTCCAAATGGAATTTTTGTATCATTACTCTGGTCAAAGTGTTCATTTTTATATAATAAAAAATACTAAAAATGAAATTTTTTTTACCTTTTAAATTCATTAAACTATTAAAATCAACCATGAAATATTTTCATGAAAAATGAATTGCGTTAAATCATAGTGATTGTTGGCCGTACGTACGCATGAGTAATGTTTCAATTTTACTAGAAAATTGAAAAAAAAATCTTTCATTTTATATTATAAAACTACAAAATTTGTTATGAATAACACAAATATAAATTCATTGAATAACTATAACTATACTTCGGTGGCAGTGATAGAAATTAAATTACATTTGTTTGAGTGGTGGTAGTCTGTTATACACAAAAATGATGGTTCTGATTCTCGATTGATAGAAGATAATATTGATATTAGTTATTTGATAAAAATAATAAAATCCCACTTATATTTAATATATGAATGTTATTATTTATTTATGGATAAATAATATTTGAAAGAGGTAAAATATTAAATATAAAAAAAACACTTAGTTGAGAATTATACATATTATTCAAAAAACCACAATTACATTTCAATTAATTCTTATAAGGTTTGTATTACACCCAATATTAATACCTTATAATGTAGTAATTGATATTTGGAATGAATTTTTATGGGATTAGATTAACAAAATGGTTCTCGATGTGTGGAGAGGAGAGAATAGTTGTCTCTATTAATATGTTATGGTAGAAAATATCATATGATTTTTTATTGAATTAAATTTTTATAAATTAATTGTCTTGAATGAAAAAAACCAAATTGATATAATTTAGATAGATTATTATCAATATTAAATAAATATTTAAATTTAATATCTTGACTGGTTTAGGTGAGGATCTCATTGTTATCTCTTACTTTAAACCCTCGTTAATCCACTTCCAAACTAACACAAAATCAACATTCATTGCAATGAATGGGTCAATAAATTTAATATAAATGGAAATGAGAAATTAAACTCGACCATGGTTGATATTTTCAGCAATATCTTATTCAATTCCAGATTTATATTATTATTATTTAATATAAATCATTTAAAAAAAATGTTGTTTGTTATAAATGTAATTAATGTTTTTTTGAATATACATTATATATTATAATATAATAATTCTGTAACAAATTTAAAATTGATCTGAATTTAAATCAAATCATATATATGGATTTTTTATCTTTATTTGTTCATATAATAAAATTTAGATATTTTAATATTTCATTTTAAATCTTGTTGTTTCGTATAAAACATTAGAAAAACAATTTTAATCATACACATGACAAAAAAATTTCCAATATTGAAGGGTAATAATTTTATTTATAAGGTTTAATTATCAGATAAATAGAAAGTTAGAGGAATTTTGAAAAGATATAATCCAAAATTATAATCATTAATGATTTTAATTATATTAACAAAATTTAATAAAATTTATATTACAAGAAAAAATGTTATTGTTATTTAAAGATCGTTACAAATAATATACTATAAAAATTTACATGAAGACGGTGTAATTTGAATATAATTCATTAAAATATAAATAATTGAAAATTTTTAGCAATAAAATGTATGTGACACTGTATATTTTTTTTCTTAAATGCAATTGTAATATTTTTTCTAAATATTTTACGGTATTGTTCTACTCATTGCAAAAGTGATTGTTAGACATTACACATGAATTTTATAAAATTAAATTATTTCTCAGTACTAAAACTAAATTTATATCATTATAATAATCAAATAATTTTAAATATGTACATTTAAATTCACTAAATAAAAATTTTTACTCAGATATATGTCTTAAAAACATATTTAATTTGTTATATTGAAATTTTTATCATAAGAGATGAATAAGAAATGAATTTTTACATTTCTCATGTTATATAAATTAAAAACTATATATATAAATATAAATAATATGAAATACATCTTATGTATTAATTATGTCAATAAAGTACTTCTATGATCTCAAAGATAATATTTATACTTCATTTTTTACATTTCCATCATTGTGCAATCTCTGTGTTGATTTGGAAAATGGTTTTCATATCTATCATTAAAATAATAATAATAATAATATATACGTTACCAATTTATTTTATATGATATTTTTAGTATGTTATCATAAATTACATTATCAATAACATTAGTAAATTTATAAATCATAATTATATATGTGTGACCTCATAAAATATACCCTATTTCATAAATACAATATTTTATTATTATTCGACAAAATGTCAACGACTCTACAAAATTTGAGCATTATTCCTTTGATAAATTTTTATTTATTAATAAAAAATTTAATTCAATTTTATCTTTTTTGTTCACTATAATCTAATTAAACTTATTTTTACATAAAATTAAATAATGTTAGTAAATATGGGTTTTTTGAAAATTGATTTGTTATTCCTAAAAGTGATCTTTTAAAAAATTAAGTTATAACTATGATTAATATGTATTTACTTATATTATACATTACTAAATATGACTAATCATAACTTCTGATCAAATTGGACGTCAAAAATACTATTTAAAATGAAAATAAATGATTTCCTCATTCATTTATATATGATAATTTATAAAATAATGTATTAAATATAAAATTTAATCTATAACAGTTCAAAAAATTAATTGTCATATTCATCGACATAAAATAATAAAACCAATTTTTTTATAAAACTTTTTTCTGGATAATTAAATGAATTTATTGTAAAATTTTATTCATAATTATAAATAGTTAATTAATAAATTTATATTGACTAGGACCATAATTTATTTTTCATTATTTTGGTCGTAATATTCATGCATACTAATATAATGTACATGATATAACTAATAAATGTAATTAATAATAATTCATAGTTTATTTATATATCAGTGTACCATGTTTTATACGATATCGATCGAATAGTTCTTATAAAATCTCTTGGGGTTAAACTTATAGATCCATATATCTTATCAAAGCACTAGAAATACTATTAAATAATAATTTAATCCAATGAAATTCTATGTCAGATGTGGAATAAAATGACCAAGGATTCATGTGACCCACTTTTAATTTAATACCTCCAAGATCATCTTGTTGCAACAAAATAAAAAATTTCATATCTTGAGAAGTGAGGACACTCATATTAATGTGAATATATATCATAAATTCCATAGCATATTTGTCTATAATGTGGTGGCTAAATACATTATAATTCTAGAGTAATTCATATTATTATTATATGAAAATTATAAATAATAGTAGAGATCATATAAAACATTACTTCCATATCCTTGGATATTTTGATAATAATATTATTGGATAGATATTACAAGAAAACCAAATCATTGGAGAATATGATATAAATATACCGTATATCTTTAGATGATTATAGACTAGTTATATAGGCATCAGAATAATTTTATGTTGTGTTATTGAATTTTGATAACTGTAGAGTAGTGTTGGAATAATATTTAAAAACATTTTGACATGTTAATTAATTTAATTATAACTCATACATTAACGATGGTTCATTAAATAAAATTATTTATATGGATAAAGAATATTTATATACATTGATTCTAATCATGGATAAACACATTTTTACATATATAGTATGCTTTAGAAGATTTATAAAAATAGTACATTTCGATAACTCTCATGAATTCAAAGATATATCATTTGATTCTCTCAATAATTGGGTAAAAAATTCCCTATGTTATCATATATTATTTTACAAGGATTAGTTGTAAAATTATTCTTATTATAGATTTCCACATAATTATTTCATTTTTATAGGGATTATATCTGGGACAAATATTCTTGAAGATAATTTTTCATTCATAATAATGAAAGTTATGATTACAATTATAACATGAAAAAGTAAAATTATGTTTTTCACAAATGATCTTACTTTAACATAGAGTCGTCTTAATTTGGAATCAATTCTAGAACTAGACAATTCATTTACAAAATCAAAATATGAAAAATAGGGGATATATTTTTTTCAATAACATGGAAAATTGATTGGTTTAGATATACACACACATTATAAAACTAAAATAAGGACAACTATAGTGGAATATAATAGTTATAATGAGTTAATAAGAACAATCCATCAAATTTTTATAGTGGAAAATAATTCCTAGATTTAGAAATTATAATTTCTTGAACAACATATGTGAAACATATCGAGAAATACATGATGACCTCAAAAAAAATTATTTTCATATTGATGAAAATTAAAAAGACTGTAAAAACAAAAATGAATGACTTCTAATATTCTTGATAATAAACGGTATATTTAAAACTAAGTAAATTCCTGAAATATACTACACAACCTCATCAATTTCGCTATATATGGAAAAATGTAATGCCTTATGCTCAGGTTTCAGAATCTATAGAACTTATCAAGAATCATCATGGGAAAAATAAATTTAATGAATACATTGAAAAAATTCTACAAATTATTATATTTCTTAATGTTTTATATATAATAAAAAAGGATATACAAGGATGTTTGAACTATTTTAATGCATGATAATTGTTTTAAATTCATTACTAGATTAATAAAATATAAAATAAACAAACCTTTTTGATTGATGATACCATAAAATATTGTATGATTTAATTTTTTTGATTTATATATCAACTTTCGTGTATAATTTTCCTCTTACAAAAAAGAGTTCTTGTTGAACTATGGATGTTAAATAGTATCTTAATATTTTGAGGAATTGTGGATAATAAAATTCAAAGCCTATAGTTTAACCATGGAAAATATAGATTGATCAGTAAATTATCCTTCAGTATTATTATATAACATTATCACCAACGATGTTAAATTTTACTTGGTATTGAAAATGTTATCCATGATATGGTTGAATATAATGACTATATACTCATTCATGTGAGGTTATTCATATAAAAATAATTGTTGAAATTAATTTCAATATTTTTTTAAGAATACTTAAAAATATATGAGATAATTTTCAATGGATATTTTACATTTCATGTATATAATTCATAAATATAAAGAGTTTGATAAGGATGAAATACATACTAATGAATTTAAAATTGAAAAACGTTTCATTTTTTTAAATCAATCAATGAAGTGGAATTCATCCAAAAAAATATTTTAACCACATTATATATATGTTTTAACTGTTCATCACATATAGTGTCATTATTGTGTTTGACATCTTTCCATATAGTTTGAAAAAAAAATTAGGGAACACATTATCCTTTTTTAACATATTGATACTTTGATGACCCCCAATGTCCTAGGATGTACCCTATCCTTAGATACAAGATTCATTGTATGTTAGTCCCATATAAACTAACTATTTATCCACCAATGATGAATTAGATGTGATGAAGGAAGGTAATATAAATATATTGTGATGTTTTCACTACCCTATATCACTTGAACTGGTGTACGGAAATTTTTTTCAAGTGTACCAATCCAAAATAATGTTATGATTGCTGTTTTTCAGGAAAATTATGAATTTTATGTGGGACTACATGATTCTAATGAAGAATGGGATTATCATACCTCATAGTATCTCATTTATTCTAATGAAAATGAAAAAAAATGATTTCATTGAACCCAGTGTGATTGATAAAAAAGGAAAATATTGAGTTTGATGATAATACATTAAAACAATTTAATACAAGTACTAGAATGACTATTCCAAATAACCAAACCTATGACTAAAATGTCATCCTGATATGTTTATAGGCCAATGGTGTTCGAAAATCTCCAAGATAAAGTTTTTTATTAATCAAAAGTGTACTAAAATTGGTAAAAAGGTCTAAATATAAGTTGGTATAATAATAAATGAGAATGTTACATTATGTAAAGGGAATTTTATGGATAAATATAAAGATGTGCACTTTCTATGATCTAAGTAGTGTCCTAAAAATAGGTGGAAATAATGAGAGTAAGAAGATAAATAATAAACCACCCTTGCCTTACACCTAATCATACATTCCAATGAGTAATATTGGAATACAATTTCAAAATTATTTATACATTAATGGATTAAGATAAAATATTTTTAAAATATTTTTATGTTTAAATGATTAATTAATGATACCCATGGTTTATCATTTAAGAGTTCATCCTTGTTTGTGGATTCAATTAGTGAGACATAAAATTGGATGACTATATTACAACCCGGGAAAATCGGATCTATATGAATGAAGATACCTATTGATGACCCGGATATGTGGGTATTCTTTATAGAATGTATTTTTAAAATGTTGTAGTATATAAAAGCATGTTTTCATGATGGACATGGTGTTTTTTTTTGAGGTGTAATATCATTTTCATAATTTTAGGGTTCCCACACTACTTTATAATTTGGATTTTAGAAAAACTAAAATTTAATAATAGTATATATCTTCCACAAAACCATTGATACCTTTTCATGATATATTCAAAAAAATTAACTATTATTAACCAATATTATCTATAGTGACCCCATCCATTTATATATAACATTTCATGATTTTAAGAATATTTATACCTCAGAGTATAATCCATGGTTCATTAAGTCAAGTGTCATGGAAGACTAGGTACATGAAACAAATAACATGGGGCTAAAAACATTTAATTATTTAACATTCTAAAATTTCTCCTAAATTCCATTGAGAACGTAAATTTTCATAGGGTACCCTAGGGAACACATGAACAAATGGATGAGCTATGAAGCCCAATTAGGTAATGAACATAAGGATGCATCATAGCCACACAAGATAGGAGGAACAACATAATGAAAAAAAACATGGAACAGATGAAATCATATCATATAAGCATGGGATCTTATAAACATGGAATAATATAATTGTGGAATAATAATAAAACATTTCTTCTATACAGGTCTAGTCTAACCTCCTATACTGTTTCCCATTATTTTATGGGTCATGGAAAACTGCCAATCCCGTTTCGCATCGCATCTCATGAGCCTTAACATTACCCAATGCATTGGAGCACTATCTAGGAACACCCATCTAAATAGTTTCTTGAATATTCATGAAAAATAAATATTCTATCCACATAAATATTCTTTCCACATATATAATCATGCATAATCAATCATTCCTAAAAATAATGATACCCAATGAATGAACTGTGTACCACAATAATGTCATAAGGTATAAACAATGAGTGTATCAAGAATGTGTCGATGAAATTAATGGATTAGAACATACAAGGACATTAATAAGGTAATATAGTCATATAACATGGTAGGTGGTGACAAATATAAGTGACAACATTTAGGAAAGGTATTTGAGATACATTAGCAATAAATCATTTTTTGCGGTTTTAAAGAAAATACTAAAAAGGTTTTAAAATAAAAAAGAGAACATTCTTTTATATAAAATGAAAATTTAACCAAGAATGATTTCATATTGAAAATTATTATTTTATGAGGGAAATGGTGTGTTAAAAAAGTTGATTTTTTCACTTGAAATTGGTTAAAAATTTAGAAAGTTCCATTAAAAACAATTTGCTTATTGGAAAGTATCGACGAGGGATTCACTTGATAGAATATATATCCCCAAAAGAGAATAAAATATGGATCATGTAACATAATTTTTAATAATATAAAAATAATTTAGATGTTTTAAAAAAATAGACTTGAAAACTACATTTTGGAAAAAAAATATAGAGCAATCTGAAGGAATAATTGTTGTTCGGGTAGAATCCATTATGTTTTATCATCATGGTATCACGTGTATCTAAGAGGGATTTATGAGAGAGATAATGGGGTTTCCATCAATTATAAAACATTATGGATTATGGGGTAGGTGATAAAAACATATCACATCCCGTGGTATTACACAAAAAAAATTATTGCATGGAGAACAATCTTGATTAAGTGTGAAAATGAAAGGACCCCTTACATTCAATATGTTGGTGTTCGACACTTGTTTTTAATGACCTGAATAAAAAATTAGGCATATTAATTAATATATTATGATCTTATTCTATTTATTATTGATTTATTATAACCATTTTTTGTACATATAAGGCTTTCTTTATTAGTTATAATGTTCAATTTCATTGTTCTGGCCCATTTGTTTACTTGGTTTTATGTGATCTGGTCACTTATATTCATGTTTGGATAAAAATGAAAGATAGAAGTGGTTGTCCATAAATGAATTTATATTAAATTATTAAAAATCACGTATATTACATGTATTTAAATTTAATTTGGTTATTTATATTGAAGATGAACTATTATATAAAACCATAGTGACAACCATTTTTGTTAATTGGTGGGTTTGATTACATAGAACATGGTTTGAATTATAACTTAATACCATTTGTAAAATAGATTACATAATGAAAATTGGATTTATTAAATATATATAATATGGTTCCGACATAAAAAAAATGTTTTCATGACCCTATTTAATGATGTTTATATAAATTGATAAACCATTGTCCTTGAATGTGCTAATTTGGCACATCTCAAACAATGATTTAATTTCTTTCGAACAAAATGTTCAGAAATGAGAGAAGATAATGAAGTAACCCATTTGCATAATTTTATTCTATTACATGTATTCTACAAGATTTATCATGCTGTTTGGGTGAAAATAGGTGAGGAAAGAAACAAAAAATAAAAGAACTTAAAAGAAATGAAGGAATTGGAAAGTGGAATTTACCTCTGGAGAATTCCTC
Source organism: Viscum album (assembly GCA_963277665.1). Classification (NCBI taxonomy): domain Eukaryota; kingdom Viridiplantae; phylum Streptophyta; class Magnoliopsida; order Santalales; family Viscaceae; genus Viscum; species Viscum album. Next base: position 591,931,108 of record OY728162.1, on the reverse strand, counting down.
CTTTGAGAACATCTTACGAGGATAGGAATTGGTATTTTTAAGAGGCTAGGAGATTTTGGACATGGGTGAGTATCGTGGGGAGGGATTTGGGTAGAATATTGGTAGGTCACAAGGTTTTAATGGAGTGAAGAGAAGATAGAGTGAAGGGGGGTGGATTTATAGTGGAGGAAGGAAGGGATTTCTCAATATAATATTAATTTATTTATTAATTCCCCATAAGACAATATATAGTGAGTCTCCCATGAACAATAAAAGATAATGGGTCATGTAAATTCTAATAAATGGTGGTGACATCAGCCATGACTCTTGGAAGATTATATTAAGCTTATTATATATATATATATATACGGTAAATTACCGAATTTTACTATTCATCAAAAATTCAAATATTTTAGAAAAATATCACAAATTCACCCTAAATTTATTTCAACATGTATAATCCTAAAATGATGTCCATTTTTCAAAAATAACTTTCGAAATAATATTAATTTAATTTTTATTTATAATTAAAATATATTATTAAAAACTAGTTTTAAAACATTAATTTACTTATTCCAAAACATAGGTATATCGTACATTCAACACGAATATTATTTATATATTATCATCGGTAAGGTTACTATTCATTATGTAATATCACTATTCATAAGGGTATTTTACTATTCATAAGGGTAGGTTACTATTCATCAAAAATTATGATTTTTTTAGAGGACTCCAAATAACATACTGATTTGAACTGTGTATGTTAGATTCTTGAAATTCCAAATAAAGAAGTGACGAACATATGTTTAAAGGTCACTTAGAACACAGTAATTCATTATGTTGTGTTTTCAAGTGATTATATTAAATATTTATAAGAGAGGAATTTTCATTGAAAACATTTGGTCGTTACATTCTTCCCCCCTTAAGAAATTATACCCTTAAAATTTTATCATACATTCTAAGACAAAAATAGGTTTAGATACATATCCTTCATTGCTTCCACCAATTCCCATGTTTCCTCTTCATAATTATCGTTTCACCATAGTACCATGACCAGATGAGTAGTCTTGTTGCATTGAACATTGTCTCTACTATATAAGATCTTCACTAGTTTCCCCTCATAAGAGAGATCATACTAAAATTATACCACCTTTGAGGAGAGTACATGTGAAGGGTCTGGTATGTACTTCCTTAAGAGTCATACATGAAGGATATCATGTACATTCGACATTGTTGGTAGAAGTGTCAGTCGATAGGCCACTGCCTTGACTCGATGAAGGATCTCAAAGGCGTAGATGTACCTGGGACTTAACATCCCTTTCTTTCCGTACTTCATGTCCTTCTTCCATGAAGATATTGATCAAAATCCCATGTCTCCAACTTTGAACTCAATGTATCGTCGACCGTTATCAGAATCACTATTATGTCGACATTGAGCTTCCTTGATATGATGTGGAATTGTTTTCCCCTGCTTCTCCATTTTTTCAACCATTTCAGGTCCTTGCATCTTACGATCGCCGACTTCATCCCAAAATGGCAGTGTTCTACACATTTTCCCATAATGGGATTTATATGATGCCATTTAGATGCCCGAGTGGAATCTATTGTAATATGATAATTCAATTAGTGGTAAATGCTGGTCCCATCCTCTTTTGAATTCCATAAAACATGCTCTCAACATGTATTATAGTGTATAAATAGTTCGCTCTGACTAGCCATCAGTTTGAGGATTAATGGCCATACTGATGTGCAATTTAGTGCTCAGAGCATGTTGTAGACATTTCCCGAACATCGAGGTGAATCTCGGATCACTATCAGATACAATAGATAATGGAACTCCATGCAACCTTACCACTTCATTGATGTAAATCAGTTCAAGATGATCGAATTAGAAGACATCTCGAAATGCGATAAAGTGAGCTTCTTTCTTAAGAGGATCCATAGTGACCCATATATCATTTCTTCCTGTGGATGTCCTGTGAAGTCCAGTGACAATGTCCATTGTAATGTTCACCCACTTCCATGCTGGTATGGGTAGTGGTTACACCATCCCATTAGAATTTTTCCTCTCAGCCATCACTTGCTGACATACCAGGCACTTTAATGTATATTCAGCAATTTCCCTTTTCATATTGTCCCACAAAATGTTTTCCCGAAGATCTCGATACATCTTTTTGCTCACTGGGTGGATATTGAAGGTCGAACTATGTGCATCATTCCATAGATAATTCTTTATCTCTGGATCGGATGGTACTCATAATTATTTCCCTAGTCTTACAACTTCTTCCACATCAATTTTTAAATAGTAGTATTTCCAATTTTTGATAGCTTCCACCATTTTCTGAATTCCCACATCTTTTCATTGGGCATCATTTATTCCCTCCAAGAGGGATGTTTAATCAATCATTTGAGATAGTATTGATGATGCTCCTCCATTAATGACTCCCAAGTCCATCCTTTACAAATATATGAAGATTGTATCCTTTTCAATTCTCATCAATGATAAAGATTCTGGATCCTTTCTACTTAGAGAAACTGCTACCTTGTTTTCCATTCCGAGATGGTAGTGGATTGAGAAGTCATAATCCTCAATGAGATCTATACATCTTCGTTGTTTCATATTAGGCACTTTCTATGTGAATATATATTTGATACTCTTTTGGTTTGTATATATCTCACATTTCTCCTCATAGATATAAGTCTGCCTGATTTTCAATGCTAAGATCACATGTGCGAACTCCAGATCATGCCTGTAATAGTTTTGTTCATGGACTTTAAAATTCCATTATGTATAGGCTATCACATAATCATTTTGAATTATCACACATCCCAATCCCTTCTTATAAGTAAGACTATACACCACAAATAGTTATCCACTTGGAGGGAGTGTGAGTATTGGGGCAGTGATAAGCATATTTTCAACTCATTGAAACAATATTAACATTCATGTGTCCAAAAAACCTATACCCCAATTTGATTCACCATGGTAATTGGGTTTTACAATAATGAAATGTTCATTATAAATCATCTATAATACCCATCTTGACCTAGAAAACAATGGATCTCTATTACAGAAGATGGCATGGGCCACTGTTCAATTTCCTTCATCATGGAAGGGGACACAGATATCCCATTTTCTAGTGATAACATGCCCCATGAATAATACCTCCATAAACCAGGTCTCACATTTTCTGTACATTTCATACAACTTCTCCCTATGAAATGTCTTTAATATAGTTTCCAAATTTTCTCCACGTCCCTCCTTTCTCTAGGAGTATATCAGAATATCATCAATAAAGACTACCGAAAATTCATCGAGGTAATCTCTAAATACTCTTTTCATTAAATCCAAGATAATTTTTGGAGCATTAGTGTGTCCTAAGAGCATCACTATGTACTCATAGTTTCCATACCTCATTCAAATTGAATTCTGGGGAATATATCCCTTCTCACCATTATTTGGTGATATCTTGACTGAAGGTCCAGCATAGGGAAATAAAATTCCGATGAATATGATCACACAAGTCATCTTTCTGTGGTACGGGATAATTTTTTTTATAATTATTTTATTGAGAACATGGTAATCATTGCATAGGAGAATTGATCCATACTTCTACTTGATGTAGAGGAATGGTGCACCCCACGGTGAAGTAGTCGGGCATATAAAATCCATCTCCATATTCTCCTTTAACTGCTTCTTTAGCTCTTCCAGTTCTATGGTGGCCATTCTGTAATGTGTCTTTGAGATAGGAATAGATCCATGGATAAGATCAATTGAGAATGCAACCTTTTCATCGGGTGGATAACCAGAAAACTCTTTAAGGAATACATTAGTGGTATCCCACAGGATGAGAATATTTTCATGAATGATTCTATCCTTTGTCTCAATATTTTGAGCTAGAGATTCTTGCTCAAAATGAAACAATATCCACTCTTGAGTCGAATATTCAAAATGATATTCATTATACTCTTTAAAAATTTAATGAATTGGAGGATTCTATGGGATGTGAAAAGTGGTCACCCTTTCCCGGCAGTTAATTTTGGGTTTATAAAAGGATTGATAATCCATGATCAAGATAGCGTCAAACTACACTAAAGGATGTATGAAATTATTTTCTTGGAGGTTCAGACCAAAAACATTAACCAGGGAGAAGTTGTAAACCATGTATGTAAAAATTCATCCATTCGCAGTTCTCACAGATAACGTTTCCTCCAAATTTTGAGGTGGTGTTTGAATAGTTCTACTAAACTAGCATGATATGAATGAATTAATAGAACCAGAATCCATTTGTACATTCTTTATTCTTGAATGAATAAATAGAGTACCTATCGCCACATCATTGTCGGGATCCACCTCAATAGTAGTGATAGCATAATACCTTACTTGTTTCCTTGGGTTCTGTTGTTGATTTCCTTTGAAAACCCTTAGTTTAGGGAATATTTTCATATAATTCCCATGCTCCTTGTAGTTGTAATACTGCATTACAAGCTAATTGATGAATATAACCTTCTATTATGCTTCCTCATTAGTGGGATTATACATATCCTAGCTTTATTTCTTTTCAAAATGTCCCAACTTTCCACATTTGAAGCAATTCTTGGTTTCCTTCAGATAGTTACTTGGATTCTTCTTCCCACAATTTTTTCCTGGGGAATAGTCAGAATTCATTTCATCAGGGGATTTTTTCGATGAACCATCCATGTTGTTGTCCATTTTTTGCTTCTTTTCACTAGGCCCACGAGACAACAGAGATTTTCCAATCTCTATTTCAACCTTGAGGGCATAATATATAGTTTCTTCATAATTGTCGAATTCTTGAATAGAAAATGATTTTTGTATAAATGGATTTAGTCCACTATATAATCGATCCACCATTCTTTCAGTGTTCATGAAAAATCAGCATGCATACCTTGCAATAATTGTTAAATTTTCTTCATATTCCCTGATTCACTCATCTTTCTTCTACTTGAGTATGAGGAACACTCTATCCTTCATGAGATGGGGGGTTTGAGGAAAATATTTATTGACAAACATCCTCATGAATACCTCCCAATCCATCGAATTAATTTACTCCAGGGACATTTTATTATTGATCAGTGTCCACCACTAATTAGCTTCCCCATCAAAAATATATTCTGCAAGTGCAACTTTCTCATCATCCAAGCACTGGAGGATGGGGAATAAGTTTTCAATGGATTTAATAAATTATTCCACGAGGAGGGGATCAGAAGATCCGCTAAACATGAGAAGCCTTTGTCGCATGAAGGATTATACGAAATCTTACTCATTCCATGGAGGAGGAGGGTGTTCCTCCTGATTCAAGTTATTATTCATAACTCCAGCCAGCTGAGTAAGTACTGTCATGATTTTTTGAGCACCCACTCCCATTAAATCAGGCATATCATAATGGAAATCTTCACATTGTCAATCACATTGGTTTTTGGAACATGTTCATCTATTTCTCTCCATTATCTAAAAAAGACGATATAATTAGAGGTCTTGAATACTTATTTAATGAACATTAAAAGGAAACTTTCAACATAAATGGATAATCTTATAAAGAAAAAGTATATCCTAACATGTGATTCCTTAGGTTTAAATTTAGGTTATCTCCAATCTATTTCTTAACATATATTCTTATGGTATTTTTTATCCCTTAATAAATTTTTGTTCTAATCTCATGAATCTACCCATGAAAATCCCTCAGGAGTTTCGTTTCAATGAATGATCCAAGGCACATTGTCATGTACCAGGATAACTCGGGTAATGCCCAAAATAGCTTGTCCGAGTTTTCACTCCTAGTTGCATCATTTCTAGAGCCACCTCTACCTTCTCATGTCATGACAAGGACATCTTTTCTTTATAAACTAAATACTCAAAACTCAGCATAATTTACGACTATTTTCATATATTTAGTCTCATCCTTATGGTTCTCACTAAGGTGCTATATTCCTAGTCTCCAAAATTAACTAGACCATCCTCTAATAAAAACTATACAGACCCCATACTTTTGCATATAACATTTAAAGATTTTAAGAATAATTATATATCAGTGTACTAGACAAGGATTGTAAAGTCTAGTGTTAAGGAATACTAGGAACATAAAACATAAAACATGGGGAAAACAATTATTTATTTAATCACCATAATGATCTCCTAACTTCTGTTGATCCCTTACATCTGCAAAGGGTACCCTTGGGGACACATGAATAAAGTGATGTGCTAAAAAGCCTAGTAAGGTAATGAACATAAGGATATATCTTAAGAACATGACTGAGGAGGCATGAGATAGTGAAAAATACATGGAACATATGAAATAATATCATATAAGCATGTGATCTTATAAACATGGAATCATATTAATGTGGCATAATCATAAACCTTTATTTAATACAGTTCAAGGGAAACCTCCAATATTGTGTTCCATTTTAATATGGGTCAAGGCTAACTGCTTATCCCGTTTCACATCGCATCTCATTAGACATAACTTCACCTAATGCATTGGAGCGCTATCTGGGCCTGCCTATCTCAACATTTTCCGGAATATTTATTCCATATAAATATTCATGCCACATAAATATTCTTTCCAAAAAATTAATCACACACAATCAATCGTGAATAAATGTAACGATACACATGGAACGAATTGGTGACCAAAATTGTGACAAAAGGCATAACCAATGATTGTATCCTGGAAATGTGAATTAAAGAAAGAGATTAAAACATATATAGTCATATATAAGGTAATATAGTAATATTACATGGATGCTAGTGACAAATATAAGTGAAAACATATACAAAATTTATTTTATAAACATTAACATTAAAACATTTTTGTGTGTTTTTCTGGAAAATACTATAGAGATTTTAAGATACAAAAGCTGAAATTCTATAATATAAAAACAGAATTGACCCAAGAAGGTTTCTATAATAAAAAAATTATTTTATAATAGAAATGGTTTCATAAAATATATGAAACAGTGCACTTGAAATTGAGTAAGAATTTGGGAAGTCCCTTTAAAACAAGTGTGATTATTGGGATAAATCGTGGTGGGATTCACTTGAGAGCATGTATATTCCCGAAATAGAATAATATATGGATCTTGGAAAACAAATTTGAGTATATAAACATAATTAGGATTTTTTACATAAATATAAAAGACAAAAACATTTTGTTAAAAATAAATTTAGAGAAATTTGAAGGGATTAATGAATTTTGGGTTGAATCCATTACAGTTTATCGGAATAGTATCTTGGGTAACTAAGAGGCACTGATGAGAGAGATAAGGGGATTCTCAATACTTATAAAACATTATTGAACTATGGAGGAGGTGATAAAACATATCTAATCACAAGGGTTTACTCAAAAAATGCATAGTATAAAGAACATTCTTGATTAAGAGTGAAAAGGTGAGGATCCCTTACCTTTAATTTGTTAGTGTTCTCCACTTGTTTTTAAAGACATGAAAAATCAAATTAGGCTTATTAATTAATAATTATATAACTACTTCTATATGAAACTTATTTATTGTAACACTTTTTATTTCATACAAGGCCTTCTTGATTAGTTATAAGGATCAATTTCATTGTTTGGTCTCGTTTGTTTACTTGGTTTTAAAAGATTTATTCACTTATATTCAAGTTCAGATAAATAAGAAAATGGAAGTGGTAGTCTAGAAATTAATTCATAATATATTAAATAAAATCTAGGAGATTACATGGTTTTAAATTTAATTTGGTTTTTTATATTGAAGTCAAACTATTATATAAAATCTTAGTGACGACCGTTTTTTTAAATTAGTGGGTTTGATTACAAAGAACATGTTTTTATTTTTTACATAACACCATTTGTAAACAAAAGATTACAGAATAAATATATTATATATTACATATATATAATCTGGTTAAAACATTAAAAAATGGATTAATGACCAGATTTGAATATGATTATAGAAATTGATACACTTTTGTCCTTGAATGTACTAAATTCGAACATCTCAAACAGTGCTTTCATTCCTTTAAAAAATGTGGTAAAAGATAATAATATAATGATGTATACCATAAGAATAAAATAATTCCAAAAAATTTATTCTAAAGTAGTTATAATACCATTTGGGTGAAATTATGTTAGGATAGAAACAAAAAATTAAAAGAACATAAAAGAAATGAAGGAATTGGAAATAAGAATATTCCGCTTGAGAATTCCTCCTTTTAGAACCACTTAAAGGGAAGTGTTTTGGTATTTTGAAGAGGCTATGAGATTTTGGATGAGGGTGAAGATCTTGGGGAGGGATTTTTGTAGAATATTGGAAAATAACAAGTCTGGAGATGAGTGAACAGAAGATGGAGTGAATGGAGGTTATTAAAGTTGTGGAGGGAAGGTATTTCTCAATATAAAATTCATTAATTTATTAATTCCTTATAAGAGAAGGAATGGTGTGTATTCCATTACAAATAATAGTAAATGGTTCATGTGAATTCGAACCAAGGGTAATGATATCATCCATGAAGCTTGTAATAGTTTATTTACCTTATAATATATATGTATATATGGTAAATTACAGTATTATAATATTCATAAACAATTCAAGTATTTTAGAAAAAAATTTAAACAATTCACCTTAACAATTTTTTAACGTGAAGAAACCAAAAATGAAGTCCATTTTTCAAAAATATTTTTCTAAATATTATTAATTTAATATTTAATTAAATTCATAATTGATTATTTAAAACTAGTTTTAAAAAATTTATTTACATATTCCAAAATATTGGAATATCTTACTTTCCACATGAATATTATTTTTATAATTTCATATGTAATGTAACTATTCATTAGGTTATATAACTATTCATAAGGGTATGTAATTATTCATAAGGTTATGTTATTATTCAACCAAATTTAAGTCTTTCTTATCGGACTCCAAATAATATACTGATTTCAACCAGGTATGTCGGATTTTGAAAATTCCAAATACAGAAGTGAAAAACAAATTTTTAAAGGTCACATAAAACAAAGTAGATCATTATGTTGTGTTTTCATGTTATTATATTAAATATTTATAATATAGGAATTTCCATTTAAAAACATTAGTTTGTGAAAATATCAATGAAGTAAACATGAAATTAAATTTCTTAATATTTCATTTAAAATGAAACTATATATTAAATTGATAGTATTTTATGTCAAATTTATAATCGATGACATATATGCCAAAAAATAACTATGTAATATAATTATTAAAAATTAGTTGGAAACAAATGTTTGCCACATAACATAATGGTTGGTGTAAAGAAATCTGTAATTATACTTCTCATTATTTAACTTATGTACCTTATATCTGACAGTTGGTGTGAAATCCCATTGAATGTGGAATCTAAAAAGTGTGGACACAAATAGGTATAAAATTATAATTGAAAAGTTATATAATATATAAATATAAATGGATGGGTATTTTTAATTCACTACTATAAATTAAATAATTCACCAAGAATGGATCAGTTCCCTATTACCTTTATTCAAATCCTTAAATATTTCTCCGGAACAAATTAATATAGTTTTGTTGACGGGTACTCTACATGAAATCAATCATTGTCACATTGTAATATAAATTTAAAGGAATATTGGATTTTATATATTATTTATTATGTTATAAGTTGTATCTTTGGTATTTGAAATGCACCATCAACTTATCAATGATTCATGATATAACTAACACATGACATAACAAAATATTGTTTAAAAATATTAATAGTAAAGTTATATTTTTATAGAAAATCTATTGATTTAGGGACATAAAAATTTGTTATGTTTTGTTATTATGTTAATAAAATACATTTATTCTCAACGGGAAAATGTCTCAGTTCATCATACAATTTGACATAACAATGGCCCACAGAATCTAAAATAAGGGAATCAAATATGACCATGGACATAGTCAGTATAATTTCTATGAAATATATACCTACATCATTCCACTCTTGTGTTTTGGAAATTTATTATTCATATGTTGATTTAAAAATTATTTAGTTATTATTTATTAAACCCTAACTAACCTAATGACACCTTTTGGGGCTTGAATATCTGTAATTTTTCAACCATCTTGAATGCTCACTATTTTACGTCCAATATTTTTCAATTTAATATGAACATCGATTTTAATAAATATTTGATGATAGTGATTGGGTTGTTAGTTTTACCATTAGTTAAAAGTTATAGGATATCATTAAACCATTCTATTTGACTTTCTATATATTTCGTATTTTATAACCCTGGGTTTGAAAAAATATGGTGGAATTTAAAAAAGATGTATTCTAAATGATTCAAAAAGGTCATAATTATTCAACAATTTGACCATGTGTATGAATCGTACAACCCTTATGTTTTCATATATATGTGGATTCCCATTCCAAAAAAAATTCAGTGAACCATACTACATTATGAATTTAAAATTCAAACAGTGTTTTTTAAAAAACATTGAAAATTTCATCATTGACCATTTATCATGACTAAAACAATAACTAAATGATATTAATGATGAATTGATTAAAAAAATACATTGAAACCCAAATATTTAATAATGTATTTTTATTAAATAATTAAATGAAATAAATATCTTATGTTTCATGAAACCATAATCGTAACTGAATAATATATTATTATTCAAAAACATTTACGTCCAGTCAACATCGATCTAATTTGATCCTTATTATTATGGGGATCATTTTTGATATGGAATTGGTGTCTGGGGTTTTATGTTGAATCATGGTTTGTTCCCCATTATTGAAACATTCTTCGGGTAAAGAGTGTTTTTTATTTTATTTTATAAGTGGGGATATTGTATAAGAGTATATATTGGGAGTAGAACATCCCATATATATAACCAACATGTAGTCTATTGAATATCATTTGATGTCCACTGAACAACCAACTATTTTCTAGAAGTAGATTCATCCAATAATAAGATTAAATAGTAGCTAGTGATATCAATTTACCTTCTTATAGAAATATTTCTACATTGTTTCCCTGGAGGCATCCCATCGACCAGCTAGTATGATCCAACCATCATGCCATTTGGACTTCCGATGTCTTCAAAATTCTATAAGAATGGATTAGTTATTTTTTTCTAATATTTGGTGTGTGAAAAGATAGGGTGTTGTCGTAAAATTATATTCTTTTATCACTATTAAAATTTAAAACTAACTACATCTTACCTTATATGACCCAAATCACTATCAAGGATCTCTATAGATGAAATTGGACCTTAAAACAATGATTTTTCATGTATGGATGTGTTGTTTTAGGCATTTGTTCTCTTATTGTTAGTGAATTCTATGTCTTTTGACGAAATCTCTTCTGTCTCTTATTTTTCGTCTTTGAAGATTGTGTAATATTGAGTAGTTGTTGACTTTATTTTTTCGAATTTGTTATTATCAGATCCCTTATTGTGAAATCTATCAATAAACCCTGCATTAGAGGATCCTGTGGGGGGTTTTTTCGTGATTCATGTAGGCATATTTAAAGATTGGTTCTATGAAATTAGTTACCTTTTGTTATTAAAATATCATATATGTATGTTTTTGGAAATGATTAATTTGATATCTAATATGATTTTTTTAATTAGATGTCATGTAATCTTGGATGGAATAAAAATTGTGGATATAAATGGGTTTCATAAAAAATAATTTAATTACATTATGAGCTTGATGAAATGATTAAAATGTGTCTTATTTATAAAAAATGAATTTCAATCCTATGAGTGGTAATTAATTATTGAGATCATGTTGAATAAATTTTGAAAATGTTTTATATACATATTTTTTTAATCATATTAAATTTGGAATCATTGTTGTATCATGTTTGATAATATGAAGCACTAGTGATTCTAAAACAACTATGAGATATTTTCTTGATATTTGTAGAATGTGGAATGGATCAATTGTGGTATGATTCATGGTTCACCCAACATAGTATTCCTCAACATGTATTATTATTTCTTCCTAAAACCTATCTCCCACCTTGTGTGTGTTTTTATACATTATTCTATTGTTTCATGTTTCATTTCTCACATGTTTATGGGATTCTATTTTAATGTATAATTCATCTTATTTAATTCTATTATCATTAATTTACATTTTATGTTCCTAGTTAATGAATATATAAAAAATATATAATAAACCCATGATGATTATTTAAAATGTGACAACATTGAAATTTCATTATAAATGTGTTTCATAAAATCACCATATAAAAATTTCATGGGGGTAGACATTGCATAGATTCGTAGTGGAATCTTGCATGGAATTTTCCACAAACCTTATATATTACATTGGGAATTTGGAAACATGGTTTCTATAGACACGTTTACATGAATGGAATAATTTAGAACATCAAAATCATTGTCTTTTTTCATATTCATTGTTGTTATTTTATTGGTGAGGGGCGATCACATGAATACATAATGATAGACTTTTAATTTTTCATTCTATTTTGGGCTTAATATTTCTAATTGACATTTTTTTTGTATCATTGGTTTTTTATTCTTCTTTCATCCAATAATATAATTAGTTATCTTCATTCAGTTACTCATGATACATTTTGTGGTTTTTATGTTGATCACCAAATTGTGGTGGGTCATCTCTAGTGGTTCTTTATGTTGAACCATGTTGATTCGTTACAAAATTTTATCAAATAAATTAACATAAGTGAGGGGTAAAAACTCAACAAATTTCTTTTTTATTGTTAATAGTGGATATGAGGTAGTTCTATTATAATTTTTTATGTGTCTATGTGTGCCAATACAACTCAATTGGGTGTACGAATATGTTATAATTCATGGTCTGATGTTTTTATTAGTATTATTCATGTTTTCATTATTATTTAAATGAGCGTGATTTTTGTTTTATTTAGATAATCTTGTTCTTTTTTAGTGTTTCTCCATAATTCATTGATTATGTGTTTGATTTCTGCTCTGCTTCTCTAATTGTTTTTGTTTTGATTAGTTATGTTAACTTTTTTATTCGAAAATATTCTCCTAATCTAATTGGATTTAGAATTTTATTTATATTTGAGAATTACACTTAGAATATATCTTCAGATTATTAGAGAGTAGGAAATTTGGGATGTTCCATAGTAGAGTCATCTAGTAAGATATTTATTTTGGGAAGATGTTATCTATATAATTGTAACACTCCTTTAATTCGATGTTGGAAACCAGGGATTAGAAGTGAATCATGTCTTTGATTATAAATATTTAAGTACAATTATCTTAATTATTGTTAAAGGGCCCATATCTACAAAAATGTTCTATTACAGTGGTTTTAATCTATTTTTATAATTTGTAAACCAATTTATATAGACAATACAACATATTATCCAATTTATTGGTTATATTTTTATTATTATAGATCCATACCAAAGCATTCATATAAATTATTAGAATAGATCTCATGGGATCATAGTTTACCATCTTTTTGAGGCACACCATTGGTATACTAGCTTTTGATTACTTATTATTTAAAAGAATAAATAAACCATTAGTAAATATCAAAAAACATGGTTTGTAGACCATTGGTCTAACATTCAAAAATATTTGTAGCTAGATGCTACCCTCCAATTCAAAAAATTGGTAAACATATATTCATTCAAGCATCTACCTACAAAAACACTTACTAACACCAAAATACCTATACCCAAACTAGATCCAACCAATATTCAAATTCCAGAAAATTATTTATTCATTCAACTAGTGAAATATGTAATAATTCCAATATATTCATTCCCATAACATTGGAAAAAATAATATATTATTAATAGCAGTAAAAAATTTTTTGGATCAATCCAATTATCATTACAAAAGTTTGATTTTCACTGTCATTATAATTGTCATCATGAACTTCAACCTCAACATCATCACCACCACCATCATTACCAGGATCTTCCCCCTCCAGTCTACTACTAGGATCATCACCCACCATCATATTTTGAATTATATAAATACCCATATTTGACATGTATTCATAATAAACAATTGAGATATCCAGTGGAAATGATTTTCATAATGCATTCATAAAATTAATACAGTTCTTTTTCCCATTTGGCATCATTCATTCTCATTTATGGTTCTTTTTTTAGACTCTTATACATCTGAATATGACAATCCATCATCAGGATGAGTTATTTAGATCACGGTTCAACCAGAACTAGAACATGAAGTGGTCTAATATCTATTGGGGACAATAATCTTCCATTGACACAATTGTACTCGCCCATGGCAGCCATCACATAATAATTGATGAAAATGATAGTTTTGGAAAATTTATTCAATTTAATTCTCAATAATGGGATTCAAAGAAAGCTGTTGAAAATATTGATAATTTTTTTTATAAAAATAGATAATTAAATTTTATATCAACAAGGTTAAAACATAAATATGTTGTTGTGTCTATTAGATTACTATAATTTATTCCATATTATTTATTATTGAAAAAAATTATTTTTATCAAGGAACATGTCCCTTAATATTTGATACTAACATATTAAATGTAATTGAATATATAAAACCAGAATCAAAAATATATTCATTCATGAGTGTCACCTTGATTATCAATATAAGAAATAAAAATTCATAAATGAAAATGAATTTTATAGTAACAATTTATTTCAAAAAAACAAGAGTATTTTTTATTTCAAGGATATATCGACATAATGTAATTTGTATCAATATGTGATTCTTATCAAAGTCGAGGAATAATATTTAAAAAAATAAACAATAATATATATATATAACCATACTTTAATTGATTGAAATAGATTATAAAATCATGCATTCATAGTTTTCATCATAAATTATTTGTTTTTATATAGATTAAAATCAAATTTCAATGGTAGCATGGGGTTGTTTTGTGAGTTATAAAATCCAAAATAGAATTAGACTGAAAAGAAATATCCCTTGAGATAAGGGATAATCCCTTTAGTTTTACATATATTAATATATAACAGTATGTTTTTTACATGACTATGATATTCCTATAGCTTGGATTATGGATTTAATCAAATATTCCAATGATATAGAATTAAAATATTATTTAAAAGATCATAATTTAAAAAAAAAGTGTTATAAATTATATGTTTTTGTGATTATTACTAAGGTTATAATCTAAAATAATGGGATTCTAGTACGAATGTTATTAATGTCAGAATTATTATAGTGATAGTCAATTAAAATATTTTAATGAATGATATAGGAAATAGATAATTGTACATGTATGATAATATTTTTTACGGTATAATGATTCTACTAAATTTTTCATCATATTCATTTCTGTTTATGTAGTCACCAGTAAGACATCAGTATAGTTGGAACATTCTTTTGTAGCCTTTTTCATGATAATAACCTTATAACAATAACAACTGTATCATTTTTAGTACTATTAATGGGGTACTAAATGTATTAGGTTATAAAATATTTCGATCCAGATATACCCATTATGAATATACCAATTATTATCCTGCTGAACCAAAAACTAATAAAGTGTCCTTATAAGGTACCTCATACTATATATTTTATTTTGTGATTTTTTTAACACAATTTTATTTTAATTGAGGTAATATAGGTTTGGAATTAATTAATTTCATAATGATATTTTTATAAATTTTTGGATTATTAATATGTTTTTTTAACTTAATAAATCTGATTTTGTTGTATTAATAATGACATTATTTTGAAAGTATGTTACTTCTAGGTCAATGAGCTTATCTAGATATAATGAATTTTTTAATTATGACCTTGAAGTGATCCATATATTTTATTTGTTGAATAGACACGGGGAAGCAATATTGAGCAGTTTTAGGTAGAGCTGACAATAATTTATTCAAAGAGAGTTTTTTAAATATGGTGTGGTTGTTAAATTCACCCTATAGTGAAATATATGGATATATTGTAATTTATGATATTATGATGGTTTTTTTATGATAATTATTCTGAATTTTTTTTTTATGTAATATGTTATATATATTTTATTATTAATGTATTTCGCAAATTTTTTACCCAGTGGTTACTACACCAATGTTTGTAGATCAATGCTATTTTTTATGTAAATTTTTATTTAATCTAGTTTCTCACCCAGATTATGAATTATCTGATCTTAGGTTCAATGATTTTTCAATTCCTTAATAATAATTACTTGGAAACATGTTTTATTTGTTTTAATATGTTTTATTATTATTTTCATAGAAAGTAGATGTTTCAATAATCCAAAATTTGAGGACTTATACTGAAAATATTAGTTTCATTATGGGGTTGTATTTTTTAAAAAATTGTTGATTAAATACACTAAAATTTCATAAATCGGAATGGTTTTATTGTGTATAAAGAGGTTTGGAAGAATATTGATTGTTTCAATATATTGTAATAATATATGGAGGTATAAAATGTTCATATGAACATTTGAAATGTAGAATATGATTTGGTGACTGGTTGTATAGTTTATACGAGATTGAATAAAGAAATCCGCTGTTTATATTTTAGTATGACTTTTGGAAATGGGGTTATGTAAAAATAAATGTATGTTTGAAAAAAAAACATAAGGATTAAAAAAAGTTGATGTATTGTTAGAAATATGGTTAGAGTCTCACTAATGAAAAATATATGTGTGTAACTACTAATATAAGAATAAATAATTGAAATATATCATTATGTAGAGAATACATTTTCTCATATATGAGTCATTGTGATCATTTCTAATTAATTTAGTAATAATCAAGAAATTATATTTTTTTATTTTTCATACCTCCTATGTCAACGTAGGGTAATATGAATTAAAAACTTGTTATTAACTAGTAAATTTTTTTCAAAATTGATGAAATAGAAACATGAAGGTTTTATCCTTGATATGACATTTTATACAAACATTAGAATTATAAAAAATATTCTATGTTGGTTTTTGTAAATAATGAAATAACAAAAGAAATTTTGGATTTCAAGGGATCTTATATCCAGAATTATAGTTGATTAAATCCATGGATAGGATATATGATCATTCAGAACCATTACAAATATATCAAATGACACCATGGATCCCAACCCAACAGTTTCACATTAGGATGATATAATGGATTCGTAGATAATACCTTCATAATATTTACCTACAAGAAAGAGGATTATTCATTCGTTATTGGATCACTATGAATAGAAAAATGTATGAGATATGGTTTTCTAATAGGGATATATTAATTCACTATATAAAACAACAAATTAGTATCAAATTTATGGTCACTAATTTCTTTTTCCTCTATTAGATTAAAATATAAATTGTCATAAAATACTTATAATTGAAAAAAATGACTTTTTCTTAAGTAACATGATATTTAGTTTTATTTATAGTCTCATAAACATCCAATTATAGAAAATATAATTGAGTTGTAGAGTTTATTATAAAAATAATATTGATCTAGGATTTAAATTTAAATGAAAAATTCATCGCCAATAATTTATTAATATTTTTATTAGTAATATGAGACTCTCGGACTGTGGAGACAATAAAATAAAAGTATACATATCATAAATTAGATAGAATAAGAATAAAATGTTTTGAAATACATTCATTATATGGAAATCAAATTTAAAAAAAATGAAAAAATAGAATACAAGACAGATTACAATCCATTAAATATACAAATTATTCAATCACATTAAAAATAAGTGTGTATAATTTTATAATTTTGAGATATTAACTTATTGGAACAAGGCTAATGATTGATAAATGAAGTTTTCAATATGAATGAAGAAGAAAGGGGTTTATTTTTGGTGTTGAATCTCCCTTGTTAAAAATGATATCATGAATTATATTTAAAAAATAAAATGATTATCTAAAAAATATGTTTATTCAAATAAAATCATATTTAGAATTAAACCATGTGAATATTGTGATACCATCCTTATAAAAATATAACGAAAGTTATTTCAAAAAATAAAACCCATAGTATCAATAATAAATTAAAAAAACTATTATATGTGGATTTTTATATAATATATTCCAAAAAATCAATATTTGTATAGTAATTATATTTATAAAATAAATAAAAATATAGTTAAATATTTTCTAATATTGAATAAGAATATAATCAATCATAAACTAGATAAAAAATAAAATATACATATTTATTAAAACAAAAAAATTCATATTTGAGGATTTACTGAATAGATCATATATTATAATTAGTTATTTCGAAAAAGATGATTTTGATTGATTAATAAATCCATGATTATTATAAATACTGTGAAAACCAACATGGAAATAAGTTATAACATAGGTTCCCTCTCCCCTCTACTTTTGATTTTATTACATTATTTTTTTATTTCAACTTATATGAAATTTAGTATTATTATAAGCCACTAAAAATAGAATAACTTATAATGAAATTATTTCAAAACATATGTGGAGATCATTAATGTTTATTTATAAGGGATCAAAACCGATTTATTGATGTATAAATTATATAATTGAAAATTTATTTCAATAACTTATTTTATTTGATATAATTTCATAATGGTTCCATGGTATTGTTTCACATATTCTATGTTTGAAGATTATATTTTTATTATGAAATTTATTTAATTTTGAGGTCTTAATGTTGTATATAATTTATTTAATTTGTTCATTGTTTTATAAATGAAAAACATGAACATTATAGCATGTATAAAGTGAATCTGATGAACATATGACATTTATGACATTGAAACATAGTATGTAATAATTGTTAATACCCTGCTGAGTAGTAATTTTAATTTCTTAATATAGAATATTAATATTTAGTTCTCTAAGAGTAAAATAAATACTAATATGATAGTTGTTTGTTATATAATTGAATTAAATTAGAGATTAAACAAATTCTTTATTCAGAATAATTTATTAGTTTGTGATACACAAACATAGATATATATATATATATAACATTTAACTTGATTTAATTTTGAGTTTTTATATTTATTGAAGATCCATTTTGGAATGATGAATAATATTTTTATAATAATATCCCATAACAATAATAAAATAATAATTCAATGGAGCATAAAATACATATTAATATATTTCCTATAATATATTTATCCATAGTATATGAATATATTTGTTTAGATAATTTTAACGAATGTTGGTGATTATAATATGTATCTCAATATTCATTAATTTCAAAGATGTATGTTTAAATAATTTATAATATAACAAGTAATTTATTTATTATATATGATACATTCAACAAAAGGATTAAAAGAGAAAAGTGTCTTCCACTATGATATACTTCTTGATATTTAATTAAGAAAATATTATTATTAATTTTATATTATATTTATCTAGTTTTTAATGAATATTTTGGAGTAATTTGATTGTGGATGAGATATTTTTAAGGGAATATAATATTTTCGATAAAAATGGAGCATATATTCGAAAATTATGAAACTAAAAAAATGAGTTCACCCTTGTATATAACATGTTAATGAAATAAATATTATTTAAATCATCAGATGAGATATAAATTTTGTGGTCTTTAATGAGTACTTTTGTTAATGAATTATTGGGGATAAATAAAAAATTACATGTATTGATCTTAAATATTATTTCATACATTCAATAACTATTTAAATTATATTAAATAAGATAACAATAATTTTATTATATTCGATTATATTTTTTAAAATGGTTTATTAATTACATAAAATAAAATTTCATATCATCAAAGGATGATTTTTATAAAAACAGTTTGAATATGAAATATCCCCAACATTTTTATGGAGTGACTGAGAGGAATTTAATTTTTGTTACTATTAATGGATATACTATATATGGTATATAAAATATAACTAATCCTATTTTATGAGTTAAAAATATACTTCTATTAAACAATAGTAAAAGGTACTATCATTATTAAATATATTTGTAATTCCATGAATTTAAAATTCTATCTTCCATTAATGTTCCAAAATTGTAGACTTCTCCAATTTGTGAAATTTTTTTTGGAATCCATATTCTTTTTCATTCCATCAATTAGTGGAAATTGGTTTTCATTAATAAAATTTACTCTGTAGTACCCTCGGTTTCTGGTATGTAACCCTTTCTTGATGATTTACATGGTTTTAAAGTTAAGAGTGTAGAATGGGAGAGTCTGGATAACTTGTATTGATGTTTTCAGGCAAAGGGGAAGTCACATGGGAGGCACACAGTTTGTTTAAACCATGCTGCCAAACTGTGTGTAGTGGGTCTTGGAGGCAGTGGGTTCATCACAGTCGGCACACAGTTTGTCTAACCAGGTGGCCAAACCATGCGAGAAGGGTGGCCAAGGTAGTAGTTAACGCACGGATAGCACACGGTTTTTCAAACCGTGTGAACTAACTGTGCGGCCAGTTAAACGAGATCCTATAAAGGTGTATATCCCGTTTTTTTGCCTCTAAGTGGATCTTTTTTCCTCCTATGCATCCCTAACATAGGATTTTGGTTCTTCTAAGGTCAAAGTGGGTTCTCCCATCATTCTGGAGGCGATCCGAAGGATTCTCTTGTCGAATCGAAGCAGCATACTTGAGGTGTGTGATCATTCTTGTTTGGTTTCTCGAATCCACTTAGATCTACTTCCCCTATTCTCTTGGTTTCTTAGATCTATGCCTGTAATGGGTAGATCATAGCGTGTGGATGCCAAAAATGATGAGATTTGGTCTTGTTTGTGTTAGGAGAAGAGATCTAAGTAGGATCCTTGGTGAATGAGCTGTATTTGTTTGTGTGTTCTCCATTTATTAGGGTTTTCGTCAAAACTATTGAGGTAACAGGATTCCATCTAAACTCCTCTTGTTTGAATTTATTTGATTAGATTCAAATTTGTTTATTTGAATGAATATTATTGTAAAATGATTAGAATAAATCTTATTTAGTGATGATAAATGGTTTTGATGAGATTAAGAAGTCATGGTGAATTTTTGTGCAATGTTTTTTGGATTGATAAATTTAAAATATTGATTTTAAATTATGGATTTGTTGGAATTGTAACTGGTTTGATGAATGATGAGTTTTCAATAAAAATGGTGTTTTATTGAAATGGATTTTTATTGAAATTTCATTAATGAAATTTGTTTATTATTTGGTTTTCAATAAAAGCATAGTTTTATTTAAATGGTTTGAATTGGTTTAACACAGTTGGTTTTGATGGAAATTGTTTTCAATAAATAGTGTTTTATTGAAAGGTGTATTTTGGAATGAATTTTTGGGAATATTTGTTGTGTGTTCATAATGAATATAAGGGGATTGGTTGAAAGATGACCTTTTCTAAGTTACAAAGGGATAATGGCACATGGGAAATATGGGGCATCGTTGAAAGATGACCTTGTGCTCGGTGCCAAAGGGATAATGGAACATGGGAATCAATTACCTTGTCCAGACATGGTACATCGAAAAGAAACCACTCATTAGTATGTAGCTTTCATAATGTATAATGCATGGTTGATTTCATGGGTTTATAAAATGGTTGGGTCTGCCAAAAATGAATGTTTGGGAAATGGTTCTAAATCTTGTTTGGATATTTTTCGGGAAAAATAACGTGCTGGAAAGTTGGTTTTTAATTGCTCATGGAATGGCTTTTGTTATGAATGGTTTTGGAATCATGTTTATATTTAGTTATAATCTTCTTTTGATAAAATTTTTTATATAAACGTTTTTATATAGATGTGGCTAACTCTTCTATCCTAGTGGCGTGACTGGGGATGTCATTGGGGAAAAACTACTGAGGTTTATACTCACCCCTTCTTTGGCACGTTGGTGATTTTTCTAATGTCGTATTCTGGGACACAGGTAAAGGTAAATAATCTTATTACTAGTGGCTTTTGGTGATATTTGGGATATGTTTTGAAGATTTTAGATTATGGATCATGGAGTTTTATTGACTTTTGATAGTTTTGAGTTGTTTATCTCTTGTGTACATTGATGTGGTTTGACATAGATGAAGTTATTTAGTTGTCATTCATTTTTTCATACATCATATAGGTAATGTTAGTTAGGATTGGTTGTTTAATGGGTTTTTCATAAATGGTAAATCATCCCCAACTTGTATTTGAAACACTTCGATATTTATTTCCAGCCTTTGGTGTCTTGGGGATGTCCCTTAAGGACTTGTAATGACTCATTGTACTCTCCAGCCAATGAGAATTGGCGGGTCATTACATACCCCATTAATTTAAATAATATTAACAATCCTGAAAATTCCTCAAATTTGATTAATACCCTAATATGGGTTCTCTTTTATTGAGTAATAATTTCTTAATAAGGTGCTGATCGAAACTAATTCATGATACGTATGGCCTCTAATATGAAAAAAACTATAAAAACTCATAAAAAATATGGCAAATACTTATATTCTCACTATGTATCAAAATAATTCATGATTTTTCTAGTCCTTATAACCTCGCTATTAAGAAAATTATAATGATGATGATACGAAAATAGTAATAAAAATAAAAATAGTAATAACATAACGTTGTATATAATTAATTTTCTAACCAATATATATGCCAATAAATTATACAATACATAATTTTCTTTGTGTCTCTAATATTGTGCTATAAAATTAATGAATTTAGTTTATTTATAAATCATCTATATTAAACTCTTACATTTTAACTATGTTTTTCAAATCATTTGAATATCCTTGTTGTAATGAACCTTCTTCAATGAGTGTGGGGTCCACACCTCATATTATGTGTATTTCTACACCACTTTGTGGTTAATAAATCATTGAATAAAAAACTAATATTATATGAATAGATATTTTAATCAAAATTAATAAATTTAATAAAATATAACATTTTTGTAAAAATATATATGATTTAGGATGATTAGTGGAAATTGATGGATCTTTAGGATAAGAGAGATCATCGATGAATAAAATACCATTGCGGTTTAATGTGTATTCATGAAGCTCATAATTTTTCTAGGTATATTTCAAAGGGGATTTAAAAAATATGTTCAAGGAGAATACAGTAGAAGATACTGATACTGGTGGATATATATGTGGAATAGAACAATACAGTTGGGTAGAATAAAGAATCATCAATTAAGTGAATGAAAGATGAGGTTATTCAGAAGTAAAAAATGGTGAATGTATGGACCTCCCAAATATCATGGGTGAATATTATTACATTGTGGGACAATAATGTGTGCATGATTGAATACCAGATATATTTATTAAGTTTGATTGGGTACGATGTGATATAATAACCCCACCCACTTTCATGGTCTTTTTTTTTGCATCACTACCACTAGGATCCCAAGATTAAAATATTTTCTGGTGTGGTGGATCATGATTAATATAGAAAAAAATTAGTCACCATATATTTTATTATATATATATATATTAGGAATAAAATATTAATAAAATTTACCAAAAGAGTAATTCTAGAATATTTTATGTAGAGATTATTGTATTACATCATCCTATGTCATGAAACTCCAATGCTTTTTATATAATTCAATTGAGATACTTATTTATATAAAAAAATTATTCACATTATACAATGACATAACCTAAACACTAATATATAATATAATATTAGTATAGACTAAAAAAATATATTATATTTATAACAACAAACTATATATATATATATATATCCATGATATATAATTCAATTATATAAATGAATTACTTGAAATAATTTTTCAAACATATTTTTTTTATTATATGATATCTCATTCTATCTTAAATTTATATTTGTCTTTATCAAGAGTTATAAAATAATCAATAACTAACAATGTTTATTTCCAAAAAAAATAGAACCAACTAAAAATAATAACATACTGTTTTTGAATTGAAAAACATTTTTTATATTGTCATATGAAATAATTGTAGATTGACTCACTATTGAACAATCTATAAAATATAAATATTATTACTCAAGATAAAGGGAAATATATTGTTTGAAATATTGTTTTTATCACACATAACAGGTTAGTTAAAAGATGAAAATAAATAATTATGAGTGAATAATGTTCTAAGATACTCAAATTAGGTTCCACATGTCTATAACATAAGACTGGTAATTATAGTGAGAACACCACCAATAATTATTCCACCTATTGGGATTTATTTATAGAGAAAATAAAATAAAAATATATAATTATTAATATATCAATACTATATGAAGAATAGATTACAAATAATGAGTCTGGTCAAAAATTAAAACAAGAAAATTGCCTTTAATTATTGCCTAGATAACAGTTGATTCAATAGAAAACATGTAGTAAATCATCTATAAAATTTGAGTAGATGACACTATAAAATTAGACCCATACAAAAAACTTACAACACCACACATAGAGATAGATAATTTGAAAATAATGAAATAGGCCCACCCCAAGATCATTCCTACATTATCCATGTCAAACCATATCCATCACAATAATGAAATTGTCATTAAAATTCTAAAATTTGTTACATATATCAATAAAAACTATAATAATATTAACAGTAACCTGAAAACTCATAGAGTGATAAATTCATTACTAAAAACCATGAGAAATAGAACAAATACAAATTAAATTAATCTAGAAGAATACTTCCAAAACCTAATATAGGATATCGTTTTATATCTTAGAAAATGAAAATGAAACTTGGTAGAAGATATTAGAGGTCTGGAGCTCACCAATTAGAAAATTTATAATAATTGTAAAAAACCAAAATTAATGATAGATCACTATTTATTGGAAATTAAATGGAACCCACTCATATGGTTCAATCTATAAATGTTTCTCATCCGAGGAGGGGGTCACATGACAAGGTTTTTTTAGATTTCCATTCCATAAGGTTTTCAAAAACTTTTGTATATCTTATTAATAATGATGATTAACTAAAACCATTAGTATATTGTTAATATTTTCATTATATTCCAATGATTATATATAAATTTTGTTATAGAATTACAAATTTAATACCTTATACCTAATGTTTATATATAAAATTAGCACGACCATCATTGAAAAATTTTATACTAATGGTTTTCTGAAACAGATTTTATATCCTTCACTAAAACATCCTATACAATCGGTTTCTTTTAATATTATGGTATTGTTAGAAATATACAATTTTTTTCAAATTCTATTAGTATATTTCAATTATTATAACTCACTATTCCACTATTGATGTCTAGAATACGATGAAGGGTTCAAACCGATTGATTGGACCCTTCATTTTTTGAAAACACTATAGGAAGTTATATCATGTAAAAACTATTCAAGTGGAGCAGCAATTATAGCAGGAGGACATTAGAGTGAATCATCTTTCTATAAAATAATGTAAAAGTTTGCTTATTTTTGGTATGGACTAGTTTATTTGGATTTTATCAGACAACATAAGGTATTATTCTTGGATTATGGGTGTTATAGTCATAAAAATCCTAAAAATTCAAAATCGTGCAGGATATGTAATCGATGTAAGCTGAATGATAATCCTGAGTGTTTCCTCCTTAGAATATCCTATTGATATAATGGTAAGACCACTAAAACACTAGTATCTCTACATCTAATTCCCAAAAGGCCTTCAACTTTTATTTATTTTTGATAATCCACCTTTCAAAGGGTGAGTTAGAACCCTTATATAGCTCGTAGGCGTAAGTATTACATGGCCCGTAGGCATTAGAGGAATCCATTTCCCGTAGGCTTCAAACATTACATACAACCAAGAATAACCACTTGAAATTGCTTCTCCCCATCATCTTCATCGTGAAATAAGCTCTACGCCCACTACTTGAATTCTTGGTAATTGTGGTAGCCTTTTTCCGATGGGATCCCGTCGCAAATAGGCTTTAGCGACGGGGCCCCGACGCAAATAGCCCATTGCATAAAACACAGTCACAAATACAATTATTTGTGATGGGCCCGTCACAAAAAATGTTATTTGACACATGAAACATCACCGTAACAAATAATATTTCTATTATATGTATTATATATATATATTCATTTATTTATTTATTTATTTTCACAACGGGCCCATCGCAAAAACAATTTGCGATGGGCTCTTGTCCCGGTGAAAAATATATATACATATATAGATATATATATAATTCTTTCTGTGATGGGCCCAATCGTAACAAATTATTCGCAACGGGCAAGTAGTCCCGTCGCAAATATGGATTTTAAAATATTTAGTTAGACTATTGGTGATGGGGTCCCATCACAAATGGACTCGTCACAAATAATAAATTAAATTTAAAAAAAATTAAATTTAATAAAATTACAATTAATTAAATAATAATATTACTATTACTAAAACAATAAAAAAATATATTAAAATTCTCAATATTCAATAAAATATATTAAAAAATTAAAAAAAATTAAAAATTAAATTATTTAATATTTTCACAGATATAAAAGAAATAAAATGTAAATAATTCATATTACAATGTTAAATTCAAATGTTTGTAGAATAAAAAAAATAACTGGGGGGGGGATCATCTTCTGGAGCAGGTGGAGGAGCTAAAGGAGCTGGTGGAGGAAACACCATCCCTAATCTACGAGTCAGATGGCGCATGTACTCCATCTGCTCATGATGCTACTGCTGCCATCGACACATCTTCTCCTCTTAATGTAGATCTTGCTGCTGCTCCTGCCGACAAATATCTTCTTGCTTCTTCTACAATGTCTCTATATGCTCAGCCTGAGCTTGCAACTGCTCCTGATACTATGAGCTAGAAGATGATGCCTCTCCACGAGCTCCTCTCGAGATGGACGCCAACATCGCAACAATACCATAATAAGTACTAGGAGTCAAATGAGAGTCGATTCCAACTACTATGCCCTTCCCAAAGCCATACTGAGTTTCCTGCATCCATCCCGCCTCATCGGAATGGTGAGCACTGGTCTGCTCAGCCATCTCGTCCTAACCCTCAACATTGGTCTGAGAGGTCGCAGCCTTATATGACTAATTCAATTCCAATTTAAAATCAAAATTGTAAAAATATTATATGTAGTTAATTTTTAAATTGAAAAAATAATACTAACCACAATCTGACGCTGGTGATCACCTATAATCTCTCTAGTGGCTGGATCACTGTACATCCTATGATAAACGTCGAAATATGTAATATTGGGATGCTCGAATACCTATAGAAATATAAAATAAACTGTTTATATTTAATGTTATATAGAATATATAAAAAATATACTTACCAGATGGTCTCTATGCGAACTGAATGTACAGATACCAGCTCGATGTGTCACCTCCTGTCTCCCCTGGTTCTATCGTCTCACTGAAGATCTCTTCTGAAATCCACCACCCAACCAGTGTAAACATAATCCATCCCAAACCTGAGATGAAATGTATTCTGTTCGGTGGGCTCTACATGACTCATCAAATTCGATCACCCATGCATTCTTAATGGGTGTCCTTCTCAAATTGTGAAAAAACTGATGGAAATGGTCACATATAGAAACATGTCATGCCGCATGGATAGTGTAGTGGATTATATCATCGATAAGATACCATAAACCCGCGAAATAATTTATAATATCAAGTTGTTAATAAAATAAATTTTAAAATAAATATTATTTATTTATGTACCCGCCAATGATGGAACATGCCGCGTCGCACATCAATGAGAATCTATTCCCATGTGATCTATGCCTGAGAAAAATAATTGTGCAAGATAGAGCCCCCCATTCCAATAGCTACATGCACAAAACTATGAAAAATGAATAAATAATAAAAAAAATTAGTATATATATAAATAAATTAATGAAATATAACTAAAATATACGGGTTACCATACCTCCATATGCATGGATCGAAACCAAGATGTGGACGTCACTTGGGGATAGGGTCAGGAATCATTTGTCATACAAGACCGCACCCCCTTCGTATACCCCTGAACCGTCAGTAGGTTGAGGGTCAGATGATGCAAACTCCCCCTCATCCAATAGTAGTTCAGCCTCTTGCAACTCGAGAAATTACTCAAGGTCCATCTGAAACACAAAATTATTATTGTTAGCATATAGTTGAAAATAACTATTATATATAGATATATATTAGTTATGATTATAATCAGAATTTAACTGTGTCAATGTTCATCTTCATCCTCTTCTCCAGAGCTATCAATGTCAATGTCTTCATCTTCCTCCTCAGCATCATCAATATCCATATGGGGTTTAGTTTCAACATCTCTTGTCATTTCAAATTCAGTTGAAACATCATTAACATCTTCATCACCATCGATCCTTAATTGTGGGGTGCCATCATCGATATTCACGTCTCTTTGTGAATCAAATGGATTTTGTGCAGTCTATTGAAAAATTTCCATTCCTTCCACTTCAGCGGAACCACATTCATTTTGAGTAAACTAATTTTCCCAAGATTTTATTTTTATTATGCTCCACCAATCGCTCATGTCTCTTGAAGTAGAAAAGTAATTTACATAATAAATTTGATGTGCTTGTAGACCCAGTAAAAATGGTTCATTTACTGCAAAAAGAATTTTATATTTAATATCGACAATTCCATGAGTCGTATGAACATTCAAGTCTCTCCCATTATCCAACCACTGACATATAAACATTGTTATGTAATTCTGTCCTAGATAACATAGCTCAATAATTTCATCCAAAATGCAATTAAAGTCAACTTTAGTTTCTCTATGTTGTGATCCCCTCAACAAACTCTACTATTCATTGTTTTTTTATTCCATGTATGCATGTGTATGATATCAAAAACCATTCACAACATATGAATTATAAGATTTAACCATTTTGAAAGGTGGGTTACTCGATATACATAGTCACTTATCAATTGTATCAACATTTTGAGACACTTGAAATTTTATAAAACAATTATCAATATAATAAATAATAAACTTAATTGATATTAAACCATTAATAATTTATGTTACCAGTTTTTGAAACCATTGAGAAAAAATATTTGTCTGCTTTCTTCAAGAGCAGCTGTTGTAATAAGTGGAATTTGTTTTTGATATGATTATCATATAACCTACAAAAAAAATAGGTTTAAATATTGTAACATAAATTATAGAATAATTATAAAAGCACTCACAAGACAAATGATGTCAATTCTTCATAGTTGAGCAGAACGTATGTATGACCTCTGTGATGTTCATTATCTAAAATCCATCATTCATGAACTCCACCGAAACCAAGATTTGGAATATTAAAAACTTTTAATTGATTTTCCATTTTGTCATTATCATTCCCCTCGTTTCGTCCCATGAGATTCTGTTTTGAGGGATATTTAGAATCAAAATAATGAGAGTATAAAAAAGAAATTTCCTCTTGCAAAAAAGCTTCAGCAATTGAGCCTTCAACTGATTTTTTGGTACGTAATGTTTTCTTCTATTTCTACATGCATCTCTCGAATGGGTACATCCATCGAAACTGTACTGGACCTCCACAATTAGCCTCATGTGGAAAATGTAATATCAGATGTTCCATTGAGTCAAAGAAATCCAGCAGAATGATTTTTTCCAGTTTACATATAATTACATTAACTTCCTCTTCCAGTTTTCTTAGCGCATCATAGTCTATTATTGTTGCACAAATGTCTCGAAAAAAATATGTTATGTTTGTTATAGAATCCCAAATCATAGAATTAAAAAAACCTATGAATCCAATCGGCATAAGTCATTCCATTATAACATGACAATCATGACTTTTTAATCCAGTAATATAACCATTCTTAACATATCTGATGAAATTGGAAGAATATCCATCTGGAAGTCTCAAATCTACAATCCGCTGACAAAATAATAAGTTAATCTCTTTGGACAGTGTATAAGATAACTTTGGATTCATTAACCTATGTGATCTGAAATTTTCAAATAATTCATGTTCTGGTCGCCAGTAAATTTGGGCAAGATCTAATCGCGCATTTACATTATCTTTGGTCTTACCTAGTGTATCGAAAACTATATAAAATAAAATATCAAAATAGTTCTTCTCAATATTCATAACATCCAACATGTGGCGAAGCAACAAATCAGACCAATATGGATGTTCCTAAAAAATGCTCCGTTTTATCCAATTTTTTTCTTTCCCGAAGCCATGAATTTTTTGTTGGTTTAATATTGGTCCAAACGTGATAGGGGTAATGAAAATGCAACTAATTTTAACTCTGTACCTGAGATCATATTTGGAGGTTCATCCCTTTCAATTGTACATTTTCTGAAATGAGATTTGTTCCTCCGAAAAGGATGATTGGTTGGAAGAAATCTACGGTGATAGTAAAAATAACAAGGTTTATTTCCATTGACCAGCATAAAGACGTTGTTTTTTTTCATATAGTAATGACATGATTTCAGACCATTTGTTCTCCAACAAAATAACATTCCATATGCTGTAATTTCACTAATTTTCCACTTCAATGTAGCTTTTAATATGAAATTTTGTTTCGCAACAACATCATATGTATTAACACCATCACTCAACAATGCATTTAACTCTTCAATAAATGGTTTCAAATAAACATCAATATAATTTTTCTGATGTCCTAGGATTAATAGAGTCAAAAATATATAAGGATCCTTCATCAACATCCATGGAGGATAATTTTATGGAGTTATAAATATAGGACAACATGAATAATGACTACCATAAGAACCAAACTGACAAAAACTGTTAGTAGAAAGATCCAATTGCATGTTTCGGGATTCAATAGTAAAAGATGGTTTTAGATGGTCAAAATGTTTCCATGAATCACCATCAGATCGATGATTCAAGCTTTTATCAGTTTAAAATCATGGTTTTGTTCCATGACATCATTGACACTATGTTCTGAGACCTAAATTAATGATGCAACCTAGGTGTAAGGGGAAAATATCTCAACTATTTTACTGGAATTGATCTAGACTTCCCTGGTTGAGCTTCTTTATACCTAGATTTTACAGATGTGGGACAACTGTCAAATGACTCATTTTCTCCATAGTATAAGATGAAATCATTTGGGCATGAATTAATCTTCTGATAACTAAGGCCCAGATTACGAATTTTCCTCTTGATCTCAAAGTAATTTGCAGGAAACACATTTCCTTTAGGTAACAATGTTTTAACCAAAGAAAATATCTAATCAGAATAGTTTTTTGACATTTCATTATCTGATTTAATAGCCATTAATATTGCAACCACTTCTAATTTTCTTATCTTGAAACTAAGATATAATGCATCCTCAGAAGACCTCAACAACTCATAAAATTCAGATGGTGCCAACTCAAGAGTAAAATCAATATCATCTTGAGTTTCAGTTTGTTGCACAGATGGACCTGCAACATCATGTACCAAATTTTAAAACTGTGATGGATCCGGAGTCAAGTTATTAGGATATTCTCTGGAATTGCATTCACCGTTTTGATACCAAAAAACATAATCTGGTTGAAAACCAAACTGTAAGAGATTTCCCCCAACCTTTTCAAATGTGTCAAACGTTCTCAGAGCACATTTTTTACAAGGACACTTTATTGTGCCTTCTGAAACATATTCTGGTTTTGATGATGCACATGCTAATAAAGCTTCAACACCCTCAATAAATATAGTATTTTAACCAGAACCATTTTTATTTTTGTGCTGATTTATCCAAGCTCAATGATCCACTAATGACTGATGTCGACTTCCTTGTTCCATATTTTTCTTCATAAAATATAAAATCCTCACTGTTTTTGAATTGTTTGAAATTATAAAAACACTATATGAAAACAAAGATAAAAAATTACAACTACTTAATAATTATCATTAATTAAGGGCGACAAAATTTTTAGGGGATTGACGAATATGCTTTTATCTGACAGCTCAGTTAATTGCATCTTTCTCACACTTATTATTGCTAATTATTGCAACTTATTCCTAATTATTCCTAATTATTGCTAATTATTACAAATTATTACAAATTATTACTAACTGTTACTAATTATTACAATTTATTACTAATTATTACAATTTATTACTAATTATTAGTAATTATTACTAATTATTAATAATTATTACTAATTTAGAAATACCTAGAAATACATATCAAAAGGAAAATTTCTTGAATAATGAAAGAAAATTTGGTAATCATCATTGTGGATATGATTACAAATTTTTCCTTCATTATCCTAGTAGATTTAGTTAACTAATTATTAGTAATACAAATATTATGTAATCAATATTTACGAAAAAAAATATTAATTTTATTAAAATAATAAAAAATTTATAAAATATTATAATTATCAATATTCAAAACAGACATTGTTCTATTCTTAACATGTTCAAATCCCAAAGGGTCATCAATTATCAAGTCATGCACAATAAAAAGTTTTTGTTAGTCATTCCCAATGTAAACTCTATAATTTTAATTGCATGGTTTATCATCTTGCAAGTATTGTTACAATAGGATGACCAAAGTAATAATGTTCTCCTCTCTAAGAATCATCTCACATGACACTTTAAATAGACCGTTATTCCTTAACATTTTGAGGGGATATCATTATCTTTCCCATTAATTTTGAAGGAAAAATGGTCTATGTAAAGGATCATGTGAGATAATTCTAATAGATAAGAAGGGCATGACATGGTTTGTCTGATTGCAACACTACCTGTGAGGTGATCAACCATGCAAGGAAAATTATAGGGTTTACATTGGACAGGGCTGACAAAACATTTTTATTGCGCATGACCTGACAATTGGCGACCCTTTGAGATTTGAAAATGTTAAAAATATAACAAAGCCTGTTGCGAATATTGATAATTTTAATATTTTATAATTTTTTTATTATTTTAATAATATTAATATTGTTTTTTTGTAAATATTGATAATATAATTTTTACATTACTAATTATTAATAATTAATACTAATTATTACAATTATTACTAATTATACCAACTTTTTACTAATTATATTTAATTATATCTAATTATTACTAATTATTCCTCATAATTACTAATAATTCCTAATTATTACTAATTATCGCTAATTATTAGTAATTATAGCTAATTATAGTTAATTATAGCTAATTATAGATAATTATAACTAATTTTTCTTAATTATAGCTAATTATTCTTAATGATAGTTAATTATAGCTAATTATTCCTAATTATACCTAATTATTCCTAATTATAGCTAATTATTCTTAATAATAGCTAATTCATCCCAATTATAGCTAATTATTGCTAATTATTCTTAATTATAGCTAATTATTGCTAATTATAGCGATTTATAGCTAGTTATTGCTAATTATAACTAATTATAGCTAATTATAGCTATTAATTCCTAATTATAGCTAGTTATTCCTAATTATAGCTAATTATTTCTAATTATAACTAATTATTCCTAATTATAGCTAATTATTACTAATTATATCTAATTATTCCTAATTATGGCTAATTATTCCTAATTATTCCTAATTATTTCTAATTATTACTAATTATTTCTAATTATATCTAATTATAGCTAATTATAGCTAATTATAGCCAATTATAGCTAATTATTGCA
Source organism: Viscum album (assembly GCA_963277665.1). Taxonomy (NCBI): domain Eukaryota; kingdom Viridiplantae; phylum Streptophyta; class Magnoliopsida; order Santalales; family Viscaceae; genus Viscum; species Viscum album. The sequence continues at coordinate 591,897,631 of OY728162.1, read as the reverse complement.
AATTATATCTATTTATTGCTAATTATTGCTAATTATTCCTAATTATAGATAGTTATTCTTAATTATTACTAATTATTCCTAATTATTTCTAATTATTACTAATTATTGTTAATTATTACTAATTAATCCTAATTATTACTAATTAATCCTAATTATTACTAATTAATCCTAATTATTACTAATTAATCCTAATTATTACTAATTAATCCTAATTATAACTAATTATAGCTAATTATTACTAAGTATTCCTAATTATTACTAATTATTCCTAATTATTACTAATTATTCCTAATTATTACTAATTATTCTTAATTATTACTAATTATTTCAAATTATTGCAAATTATTCCTAATTATATCTAATTATTCAAAAATATATCTATGTATTCCTAATTATATCTAATTATTTCTAATTATTACTAATTATAGCTAATTATATATAATTATAACTAATTATTCTTAATTATTTCTAATTATTCCTAATAATATCTATTTATTTTTAATTATATCTAATTATATCTAATTATATCTAATAATATCTATGTATTGCAAATTATATCTATTTATGCCTATTTGTTACTAATTATTGCCAATTTTTGCAAATTTTTGCTAATTTTTGCTAATTATTGCAAATTATTGCTAATTATTGCTAATTATTCTTAATTATTCCAAATTATTACTAATTATTACTAATTAATTATAATTATTACTAATTATTACTAATTATTTCTAATTATTTCTAATTATTACTAATTATTACTAATTATTACTAATTATTACTAATTATTACTAATTATTACTAATTATTACTAATTATAGCGAATTATAGCTAATTAATACTAATTATTCCTAATTATAGATAATGGTAGATAAATATAGCTAAACATATCAAATTATATCTAATTATATCTAATTATAGCTAATTATAGCTAATTATATCTAATTATAGCTAATTATAACTAATTATAGCTTATTATAGCTAAATATAGCTATGTATATAAAATTATAGCTAATTATAGCTAACTATAGATAATTATAGCTAATTATAGCTTACTATTGCTAATAATAGCTAATTATACCTAATTATAGCTATTTATAGCTAATTATACCTATTTATTTCTAATTATTACTTTCTATTACTAATTATTTCTAATTATACTAATTATATCTAATTATTACTAATTATATCTAATTATTACTAATTATATCTAATTATTACTAAATATATCTTATTATTAGTAATTATATCTAATTATTACTAATTATATGTAATTATTACTAATTATATCTAATTATTACTAATTATATCTAATTATATCTAATTATTACTAATTATATCTATGTATTACTAATTATATCTAATTATTACTAATTGTATCTAATTATTACTAATTATATGTAATTATTATTAATTATATCTAATTATTACTAATTATAACTGATTATTAGTAATTATATCTAATTATTACTAATTATTCCTAATTGTATCTAATTATTCCTATTTATATCAATTTATTTCTAATTATATCTATTTATTCCTAATTATATCTATTTATTCCTAATTATATCTATTTATTTCTATTTATATTTACTTATTTCTAATTATATCTATTTATAGCTAATTATATTTATTTATTGCTAATTATAACTATTTATTGCTAATTATATCTATTTATTCCTAATTATATCTAATTAATATTAATTATAACTAATTATTTATAATTATAACTAACAATATCAATTTCATAATAAAACTAAATAAAAGTAAAAATCAATTGAAATCTAATAAAATTAGAACTAATAAACAAAAATTAAAATTAACATAAAAAATAAAATAAATATAAAAAAATAAAATCTAAATTCCTTAAACTTTGATATTCTGAAGATATTGACGCCCTCTGATTTCTCTCCTATAAAAAATGTCAACTAAAAGAAAATTAATCTTTGAAAAACTGAAGAATGAAGAGAGAGAGAGAGATACCAAGATCTGAATGATTTGGGAAAAACAGATGGGGGTATATATAGGTTAGATTAGTTGCGACGAGATTGTTAGAGACGGGCTTCCTGTCCCAAATGGTTGTATTTGCGACAGGGCCCATCGCAATTACCCTCGCCCACATTAATTACTGTCGGCGGTTAAAAGTTTATTTGCTACGGGACCCGTCGCAAAATAGTACATGCTGATAACCTTTTTACGACGGACGACATCCCGTCGCAAAAAGGTATTGACCGCCGCCGGGTATTTGCGACGGGACCCGTCACAAATACCCCTGCATGGTTTGGCGGGAAAGTCGCGCCAAACTAATTGCGACGGGAGACATCTCCCCATCACAAATATTATTCAGGCGGTTTGGCGCGCAATTTGTGCCAAACTATTTGCGATGAGAGTTGAAATCTCGTCGCAAATAATTGGTTATTTGCGGCGGGCAACTTTCCCCGTCGCAAATAGCTTCCTGGACGGGTTATTTGTGACGGGAAGAAATCTTGTCGCAAATAACCAGTCGCAAATAGTAATTTTTCCCGTAGTGACCATCGCATGGATGTTCGGCTAGGCTTTCCCGTGCATACACAGGATTGTCCTGATGACAGGTGTCATACCCTCTCATTCTTGCAATCCGTTTAGCTTCTGTTATGGTTAATGCTCTTTGCTCCTCCTCATTCTGATGTTTCTTTCCTGTAGGTTGTCTGGTTTGCATCTGCACTTAAAGTGGCCCGAAGGCCTTACTGACCTGAAGGCCTGGGTAGCCCGAACTCCCAAACAGAGGAATATTCTGGCCTGTTACAGTGCCAAACAGTGTATGCTATAGTACCTACTATAGTAATTCACAGTCCCTGCTATAGTACCCCATAAATTAGCCTCTGTATGGATTTGATCTAAGTCTCATGGATGCACTTAAAGATTCCTCACTAACTGGGCTAAGCCGCATGTGCAAACCCAAGTATCCTAGAATCAATATAATGATGAAACGTTTGACGAACCTCATTATAATGGAATGGTGGATATGAATTTTATAAATAAGTCCCATGGAGGAGCTTAGGTCTGATTCCATTATGAAACAAACAATGCACATGAGGAACGCAAATAAGTGTTCCAACCTTCAAATTTAAGATTTGTATTTAATCTTATATGGTTATAGGTTTATTTATATAATTTTATCATATAATTTTACATCCTTTAATATAATTTTCATATATTAATTCTTTTTGGATCATATTTCTTTCCAGTTGGATCTTTCGTTAAATTTAGAAATGTTGTGAGAGAAAGGATTTAAATGTCCCACATCTTGGTAAATAATAATCGTCATAATATTAGTGACCAATTTTTAGTTTGTGATATGCATATCATTGTCCTTATCATTTTAATGTATTAGATGATAATTTTTAAGGACCAAATCAATTATTTCCAATGTCGTGTTCAGTTTCAATATCTCAATGGAGTATCTCAAGATTTCCATGGTCTGTTGGATTATCAAATAAATAGAGTGAGTCCTATTCATCCTTATGATTGAATGATATCATTCCATTTATTGAGATTTATTTTTAGGAAATTTATCATAATATACATATCCACCTTTGGAAGTGGTGGATTTATTTCCTAAGGTCATCACTAATTATTTTTCTAGGTAACTGGCTTAATGAAGTGTCATGTATACTATTAACCTGCTCATTGGAAAGATTAATTTTTCTATAAAATCATATCATATAGTGCTCTCCTAAATAAAATATAATAAGTTTTAGTGTTCATACCTTGAGGCCAATGGATTTATTCATCCAACCATGTCACCTTTGCAACTACCTTTTCTCTTTGTAATGAGGAACTATGGAATCTAATGACATTTCTTTTATTACAAAAATATTATCGAAATGAACATTGAGAGAAAATTTCCCACGCCTATGATTGGTGAACAATGTGATTCACTTATATTACCTCAATGATATTATATGATTGACTACTGATCCTAATACCATCAGTTGATATTATAATCAGATTATATTTGTAATATAATATGGTATACCAAGTATGGGAATTTTTAGTGCCATGTTATTCGATTATGTCTCACTAACACTACAATATAGTTTATTGAATTTATGAACATGATCATTTATTGGGTCAAGGAATATTTAATTTCATTTTTTAAGGGATAATGTTTCTGTGTCTCATGTTTTAGACAGGGCTAGGTGTCATAAAGGAATTGGAAATTTTCATTTGCGGGATGGGATACTTTTTAATATATTTTTTCAAGAAAATTCATGAATATTTTAAAAAAAGATATTTTTTGACAAGGTATTTTGTTGAAGAGTATTCTTAATATTACAGACATGTTTTTGGATCATATGGATTATAATTATTGCTTTATTTTAACGGATCATGGGGGGATATTAATTTTACAAACTTTGTGTCCCTTTTAGAAAAACTATGTTTTCTTGAAAGGTTTGTTTCATATTTTAGAGAAATTGATCACCTTTAGTCCAATGACTATGAAATAATGTGTAGGTGTGTCACCAAGGTGATCAAAATAGTCCATGTATTGTTCGAAAATGTTCTCACCTAGACAGGTTCCATTGATTATAACACCAAATGATGGGAAAATTCTTGTAAAAAATATAAATTTTTTAAAATGTGAAAAAATTACATTTTTTACCTCAGAATATTAATGTAGTTTCACAACTATTATTTATACTTTGGTCCAATAGGTTATCATGTGTGTTCTAATACAACCTATTGTCTGCCATAGTGTTTTTAGATCATTCTTTGTTCGATTTATTCATCGTCTAGTGCATTGAAATACCAATTGTAATTCCATTACACCTCATGAATGTTTTATAAATACTAATTCATGATTTTGATACCATAATTGTTCCATATATGTTTCTCCATTTCGAGTGTGGATGAAAATATTGAGATTTCTATCATTAAAACATTACGTAAGGGACTAGAATTGAATAGTGGAGCTTCATGTTCATGATTTTAGGGGTGTAGTTTCTTGTCCCATCCATTTCATTGAATATAATGTACTCTATTTTTCTGCTTGTTAGAACATTCATGTGTTAGATGATAAAAATAAAATTGATTATATGATCTCATTAAACCATAACCATGGAAACATAAACATGGTTGTAAGTCTTAGAAATCATAATTATCCATCAATTACTGAAAAATTAATTATTAAACATTCATTGTTTCCATTGTTTCTACAATTACTAAGAAATGATTATGGGTGATTTGAGTGTGTCTCTTCTAAAAATATTCATTTTATTAACATGATACATAATTCAATGGATATATTGATTTCCCTTTAGGTCATTAAATTATAAAACATGAGTTTGAATCATTTAATATGAAATAATAATTATAAATTTAAGGTATTTTTGTAAATGAATGATATGAATGGTGAATGGAATGACCATATAACCAAGAATTATTAAATATATTCTATTCCATATTTTCCTATGACCTCATTCAATAATTTATTGTTTTTTGTCAAAAATAATTACAAATAATGCATTTTTCATTTGATTTTTTTGACAATAAAATTCAAATTAATTTTATTAAATAATATGAATCACGATGGTTTTGTATTAGCATGTAAAAATCCATTCACAATGATTAATTTATAAAATTTAATGATCAAATATATAATATTAATCCCCGAGTGATACATGGGATCATTATTATGGAATTTATTAGATGTGGTCAATGGTTAAATGAATTATTATACTTCCAGATTAAAACATGGGTTTCTTGTTTAACCACCCTATGAACGAACACAAACGGATATATAATAATATAATTGATTCATAACTGATTATTGAGATTAATATGGGGAAAACTATGGAATAAACCTGTGGGAGAATTCATTATTCCACAAGTAGAGTTAGACCTAGGTTATGAAAATAAATTATTGGATTCTATTTTATGGGGAATATATTATAGTCAATATTGAGTGATACCTGAATCAATGATTAAGGAAGTCCATGAATGGGACCATATTACCAATAAATTATTTAATTATATGATGTTCTTAATAATTCTACAGACATACATCAATTTTATCAATTTCCTTCTAAACATGAATGAAATTTTTTCTATCATTATCAATCTATTTTTCTAATAGTAAGGGATTTAATACATAAAAATATTATAGGATTAATATTATATAATGATTTATGTAACCTTGGGTCCTCTCACGTGTATATTTAAATATGGTAGTTCATTTTTAGAGACATTCCACCTTTTTCCAAAGATGGTTAAGTCACCCGTATATCACAAGGAGAATATGAGATGACATGTATTTTATTTTTATTTTTTATTTAACCATAATTTATTTCCATACAAATTCCAACATATTGAGTTTATATACTTGAATTAGATAAGATTTTACACTACTGGTGGAATTCAACTGTGTGTATATCACACCATGTTCTGGACTCCATTTCAATAAGGTACCCAAATAGAACACAATATTATAGGATTATTTTAATCAATTATATGTTCTTGCATTGACACTTATATTATAATATAGAGAATAAGAGTTGAGTTAAAAGTCTATTCTCATGATTCTAGTGGAGAATAACTCCCTGTATTTTTATTACTTAATTTAATTTCTATTATCACTATGTACAATGTTCATAATCAGGTATTTATGTATGATCTTGTTCATGGATAATGAATTATCCATTAATTTTGGATTTACAATTGTTTTCATAATATATGTCCTTATTTTTTATTTCCACCATTATTATAATTTCTAATCTCAAGTGTATATTCTCCCAACTACACCTCATCTAGATCCTCGCTTCTAGTCAAGAACCTCTAACATATTGTGAGGTATGCTGGAACACCAGTTTCCAACAAGCATGGGGAAGCAATTTATATTTCCCCTTAGTGAAGGTGCTAAAAATTGTATCAGAAGGTATTTTCAATATTTAATAATATTTTTTGACTGGTAGATAGGTGAATATAGACATTTTGGAACTTGGAATGTGTCTTGTATCTATTTCCTTCCATCCCAAACACGTAGGAATGTTCAATTTTCCATGAATTAGATTGTGGTTCATGTGGTTTGATATTATAATTGATTATGATTTCAGCATGATAGATTTTGGTCCTAAGGGTGGTTTTTATTTTATAAATAACTGATTATCAACCTTTTCCATGTATTGTAGTTATGCATTTTGACATGGATCATGATTGGAATAGATTTATTCAAATTAAATGCATATGTCATTCTGGGTAGGACACATTGATAAATATCTTGACAATTGATCAATGAGACTAGTGTTAATTATTAGCATACATATATGTAAAAACATTGGTGGTTTATTATTAGCATTCGTATTGGTATATCCTGATTGTTGATTTATCTGTATTAATTCATGGAAAACATGATTATGTGTTTCATTTTCCATGATGATTTTTATACCATGATTCTATGTTAATTTAGAATATATATCTATATTTCTTATTGGGAATATTATTTAGAAAGATAAACTATATTCTGTAATAATTTTTTAATTTTCTATATTTTGGGTAATTTATGTAATTTGGTAATTAAGATGACTGAAATACCCAATTGTTGATATCCCACATAGTTTGGTGATTAGATAATGACTAATCGGTTACAACAGATATGAGCCATTATCCAATTTTTGTCTGGACTAAAATGTCTGTTAAGAAATTTAAATATAAGATAATTATAAATTTAATAGAATTATGTATGATTTATATATTCGGAATAAAATTAAATTCAACTGAATAAATACATAACTAGACGAAATTACAACGAATATAATTTTATTTTATGAAGGTATGTTTCTAAATATTTTTTTGGTTGAAAACTAATATATATGAAACTCAAAATATTAAATTTCACTCAAGTAGGTTTGTGGGGTAATGTTTCTTAATATATTAAATCATTCATGTTGTTATAAAATTAAAAAAAATATTGAAATAGTGTGGCCCTTGTATGAATATATTATTTTATATATTATATTTCATATCCCCATGGGAGTTTAATCATGATAGATATGGGAATGGTATTTATAGTGTTAGTATCCTCTTATACTAAGTTAAATATATATTTTTTGTGAAATAATTGATTACATTTTCAACTAAATGAAAAGTTATTCTTTATATTTTGAGATTATTTATCTTTGACGATGTGGTTAAACAAAATACCCGTCAAAACATAGAGAGGTACTTCTTTTTTATATTTTGGGACAGATTTTCATTAACAGAACCTATTTTTTGGATGTTTTGGTTGAATTCAATCAGAAAAATGTATATAAAATTTTATTTTACGATAATCTATTATATATTTCTAAGAATAAATTGTAATTTAAACAATATAATACATTTCATTCGTTAATATAACATGATTTCTCTTATATGAGATTTGTATGAAATGGTAAAATTAAAAATAAATAGTTGAATTCATTAAATTTAAATTAATTGAGGTTTTTATAGATAGAACTACTTTGTATGTATTCTAATTACTTTTTCCTTGATAAATGATTTATATGGCAATAAAGATGTTTTCTAGGATTCCTTATTTACTATTTAATAGGTTTTAGTGGTCATAGAGGTTAGGAGGTAAGGATATGGGAATTTAATATATGGATAAAATAATTATTGTATCACCCTCATAACTTGATGAATTGAAGAATTCTTATGATGATTATTTCAATAAGATGTGTTTTTTAGTTTTATTTCTATAGAAAATGAATTTTTTAAATGAAAAAACTACATGGTTAATGTGTGTTCATTTATTAGGTTCATCCTTTTCAAAGAAGTGGGAGTTAAGTAATTCTCCTTTTAAGAATACTATAATGCAATAATCATGATTGGTTATCTCATTGGTCATATGACTTTCATCCTATTCGGATTGGTTATCACATTCATAGAATGTGTTTGTACCTATTGAGATATTTTTTTTATATCATTATAAGATCATTTTACAACAATAGATCATCGAGTTTAATTTCATATTTTAAATCATATGTTTTTGAATGAGAAGGTCTCGAAACAAAATAAATAGTGGGGTTACCTTACCACTAGGATTATTTTTCTTTGGTTATAGAGGGATACATATGATAGTAAAATATAGAGTAGAGTGAAAATAGAAATGTAATCATGATATGAGAATCCTGGTGAACCTGTATATGGGTCTGAAAAAGAAAATTTTTATATTTCCTTGTGTACAATTGTAATCATCTTTGGTCATCTCTTCAAAATACCTTCAAAATTTTATACATGAGTTTTTAAATACAATAGAAATACATGTATTGTGTTGTGATTTTATTATATTTTAATGTTAGATAAAACATATAATTCTAAATTACCAAGAAATTATAATCTTAATGAGTTTTATTAAAAATTAATATGGCCTTTTAATCTATTTTATGGGTTATTTCATTGTTTTTTGTGTTTTTTTCATAATTCATGTTTTGTAGATCAATTTTGAAATATAATTGATAAAATATTGACACTTTATTTATTTTTTGTGGAAGCACGGATGAATTATAAATATTAATTTCAAATTCTGCTAATAAATAATGATGGAAACCCTCAATCCTATGTATGAAACTGTGTAGGACATTGTTTCATCATGTGTCTCTTTATCCATTGAATGGATCAACTCAGCCATATGATGTTCTTTTATCCAATAAATGTGAGGGAAATAATTTAAATAAATGAAACTATTTGAGGTCATGGTCTATATAATCGAGGAAATTCTTCACTCTATTAACTGTTTTAACAATTAACAATAAATATTACTTATAAAAAATAAGTAAATTAATTTAATAATTCTTAAAGACTCAATCCCCCCTCCTAAGGTAAATCCTTTTGTCATCTTCCAATTACCAGTAGTATGAGGTCAGTTTTTGTAAGACAATAATGTGTATAAAAAAATTTAAGCATATTAATGAGATAGAAAGCTAATTATAGAGAGGGAAAGAGAGAAAAATAAAATTAAAAATGTAACACCTGAAGATTTAATTGTTCGTATCCTCTTAAATTAATTCATCTGCTTGAGATATATGATACATAGAGACCATGAACACCATGACCTATCATACTTCACATTTAGAAATAATTTATAAATAATATTAATCACATTATGATTTTTCTTTCAATATAGACTACACTTTAGAAATATGAATATCAAAATTAGCATTGGGTGGTTTTTTTAATTTTATGAATGGATTCAATTTTTGATGAGTAATGATAAATACATCATTGTAATTTAAAAATACACATTTTCATTTAAAAAATTAGACTATTCTAAATTTTATTTAAAATAAAAATAAATAATAATTCATATATTAACACAATACCATTCATTGGGATAATTTATATAATTAAATTAAACAAAAAAATTTATTGAACTTTTGAACGTCTTGCTTACCTGCCTTCAAGCCACCTTTATGGGATTAAGATAAGAATTATTTTACCATATATGTGAATTTAATATAAAAAAATAGACAAAGTTGGTTTTAATAAGTATGAAACAATTTTTCTAATAGTAACAATATTATTATTTCTCTGAAAAGAATCATTTGAATTTTATTTTCGATGGTTAAAGGTAATTTGATTAATTAATGGAAAAATATTTTATAATAACATAATGAAACCCTAAAATTTTTCCTATTTTCATTTTAGATGTTTTTTCGAACAAAATCAACAATATATCAAAAATATGATCCTTTTTATGCCTGTTGTGTAAGATTAAGAAATTTTTTTGTATTTTATTTAAAAAGAGTTAAAATTTTCATATTCAAATTTTAATAAATATATCATATTTAATATGAAATTTTATATGTGATATGGTTGATTATAAATATCCTTCATAAAGCTAAAAATATTATCTAAATCATAGTAATTTTTTATAATTATTGAAAAAAAATTGTATTAAATGATGACACAATTATGATGCAGTAATTGATTTTTTTAAAGGAAGAATCAATTATATGATATTAATAATATAAAAATAAATATAATTTTAATTATTTAACGTCATACATGAAATTTATTGGATAACATTGCCTTATTAGGGATTATATAACGTAGTTTTTTCAATAGAATCAGGTTTTTATGGTTTTTTAATATGTTAAATAATTAGTTGTTTCAAAATTTAGGAAAATATGATTTTAAAATAAATAATACTTTATTAAATGTTATAATATTCACAAAAATTAATATTTCGTCCAAATGACTAGTGAAATGTAGTATATTTCCTAATTGGTATAATTAGGGTTCAATTTTAATTTTATTGAATGTATATTAACCCTATAGTGTAAAAGACAAGTACACATTGTAATAGTTAAACCATTTTACTAAGGGATATATCTAAAAATATAAGGTTATTTTTGTGACATATAATTGTCTAAAATCATTGACTGGGAGGATTTCTATAAATACTTAAATTATCTTCTATATAACTCACTATATATCAATTATAAATCAAATAAATTAAAATAAATTAAGAGTTTTGGATCTTCTAAAATCACATCCCCTCTCTTATAATAGAGAACATGTCCATATTTTCTATCCGAAGATCTAAATCCATTTTTCTCAGCATTAATATACCCATTTCATCTCCCAACATCACTCACATAATATTATAGACCATACATTGGGAATTAATCCATCCAAATATGTTCTTTTCTACAAATCAATATGACATACTTGAATAAGAGGTTTTTGTTTATCTAATTCAAATCAATTTTGTTTTCCACTTATACTTCTAAATAATGTTTTGTTTCTATGATAATGTAATTAATACAGTGACATATATATTATTTTATTTAATTATGATTATGTTAAAATTATATTCCTCCTTTTAACCATCATAGGAATAACAATATCACCATTTGTGCATTTGTATGGCTTACCATCTCCACGTTGGTGTGTAACATGTCTTTCATCCCACGTTTTTTTAAATGGGTTTAAAGATGAATATAGTGGAATTTTATTATAAACATGACCTGATATATATATTTATTATTATTAAAATACCATTCAATTAATTTCCACATTATAATTAAAGAAACTATTTTCCATCATGTGTATATATGGCCTACCGTCTCCACAACGTGACGAGATTCATTCTCCATATTAACCATTCATGAATAATTATGAATATATATAATGAATAACAGGTAAATAAATTTAATAATAATTATACTGGAATAATAAATATATTTACTCATATATGTCATTTACTTACTTTCTATCAATATTATATGAAAACAGAAACAACATTCATGTGTACGTACGGTCTTCTGTCTCAATGGGTGGTGTCATCCATTTTATATATATATATTAAATATAAATAATTATACTATGAATATTTATGACATATAAAAAATGTTTTACATTTTGGATGATAATCATGATCTATTTATTATAATAAATAATAACAAGTCAAATAACATACTATAAATAAAGATATTATTACTCGAAATTTAGTTTTAAAATAGAAATTATTAATAAAAAGGGAAATATAAAGGCATTATTGAATGATATATGAAATTATAAATATTATTATGTTTCTGGTAATAGTTGATAATAACATTGAAACCATTATACAAGAGCTTCATTCACATACGGAGAGAATCAGAACAATCTTAAGGGAAATTTCATCTCACGTTTAATTTTCCTGAGATATAAGATAATTTTCAGAACCTTTTCCTTGGGTGTGGGGTATGTAATAACCCTATTATATTTAATATCATTTATAAATTTTACATTGTGGAATTTAATTATTTATTTGGTGATATTTTTATTTTGATTTACATGTTCTAATTGTTATAAGATGCTTTGAATGTTTAAAATATTAATCCATTTCCATTTCATTATTCCAAATGTTATCTTTTATATTTTTTTATTTTTATGTAAAGGATTATAAAAAATATATATTTGTATTTTGAAGTTTATTTCAATTTTTTTGGAATTAATTTTTTTAGGGTTTTATGTAATGATTTATTTCCCAATGTCATTATTAACTGTGATTATTTATATGTAAGTATATATATGGACACATTTATCTTCCATGTCCATGTTTCTCAAATATATATTTCAAAATTTTATCGAAAATTTATTAATGTAATTTTTACCCATGTTTTTCTTTTTAAAAAACTTTTAAAAATGAAAAATATTTTCATCATTTTCCTAATGAGGTACGTTATGCCTTTTTCGACAAATTAAACAAAGATTGTTTTTTACATATATGTTTTGAGATAATACTTATGTTGTCATGACACCTTAACGTTTCGAAGCCTCCATAAGAAGAATAAAATATTATTTTCAATTAAAATAATTTCTTTAAATTTTATATAACATTATTGAACTATTTTCAATTAAAAACATTATTCATCTAAAAGAGTTTTTATATATTTTATTAATAAAATTTGTTACTATGACACAATAAATTATTGGACCATATGTTTAATTAATGTTAATTTCTTATGATACAAGATATCATATTGTATTAGAGGCTTTATTGATAGTTTTACTATGAATGTTTTATTTTTATTCCATTCATTGTTTATGGTTAATGCATTAAAATTTTGTATTATAATTTTAATATCAATGTATATGTTGGTATATTTTCACCTTTTTCATATGAGGACAAATTAGGCTTAGAATTTGAGAGGAGGGGCCCTCTATAGCCCCACGATACATTGGTAGGAATCATAACAGATCTTGGTACATACCTTGAAGGTGTGGTTATGATTTTTGAAATTATGTATTATCTAATTATGGGATTAGTTATTGATATTAAATCATATTATTCGACTAGTATCATGTTTATGCGATTGTTTATATGGAATTATTTGATTCATTGATTCCCTATTATTCTCAAGATTTATTTAAATGTATTGTGTTTTAGTTTTCTAAAATTAAAGATTATAATTAATTACAACTTCTTCTGTTGTAATTTTTAACATTATATAGAATCTAAGATAACCTATATTTAATGTTTCCTTTCCCTAGGATTCCAATGTGAGTATTAGTATTAATATGTATAGTTAGGTTATGAGAAGAATGACATTCTCAATAAATTATCAGTGTATCATATTATGTTATGTATTGAAATGTAATGTTCAAGTATACAATATTTTTTCCAAGACAGTTAGGTTGATCGGCCCTTTGGGATCATATTCATTATAATAATTCCAATTTATTAAAAAAATGATCCTTCTATAGGGTAATGGAATTAGAATATAGCAATTGGTATTAAAGGAAGTTTATAAAAAAATGTGTAAACTAGATTTAGTAAAAGTAGATTAGGAAAAAAACCCAAAGATAAAATTTTGGACTAATTATAAAGAATAACATCATAGAGTTTTTGTTACAAAAAGATTAAGTGGTAATTCTAAACAATATATCCCTATCTAGATGCTATAATTGGAAATATAGTTGGAACTGATTAACCGAGGAGTAATAATTCTGAAAATGTGTTCTAAGAATGACACAGGGTAACTTTGTATATGACAACGGGAATAACCACACACCTGTTTTGACACACATAAGGGATATTTATAGAATAATTAATATTTTCATTAAGAATAAATAAGATGGATATTAATATAACATGAAAATGAATTACCATGGATTATATTAAAGTTTTTCAGATTGAAAATAATGTGTCATAATAAACATTTATTGATTTCTCCACTTTTAATATTCACACTACACATTCTAGTTTTAGTCAATAGATGGAACCGAAAGGAGTAATATTAACATTGAACAAGATAGAAAATGTGGAAATAGAAGTGGTAATGACCCAAAAAATTGAATGATGACAGGTGTGATAGATTTTATCTAAATTCATAATTATTTTTTCAGAAATATGACTAAAAACATATACCTAAACCAACTCCTAAATTCAATAATGAATAGACAGACAGAGAATTCTATGAGCTCTAGTAGTGAAAAAAAGGAAAAAATAATGATCAATTTCCATCATTTAGGACATTTGGAAGGAGACATGTAGGAAATATTGTAAATGGAACAAACAAATGCTTTAGGTGTGGGAAATATATACATAAAGCAAATAATTTCCATGAAAAATCAAGCGTGCAATGGATGAAAATAAAACTAATCATAAGTATCCCTTTGTAGTTATTTTTCATAAAGGTAGGGGCACTATTAATTAGTTGATTCAATTATATATTCTACCGATGAACTTTTAAGGAAATATATGGTTATAAAGGAATGGTGAAATGAGTAAAAATATTAATTCACTTTGGATGATGAGATTACTTTGAATATTTTTTTAGTACCTATAACCATAGTGTTCTTTATATGAAAATGTTATTAGAGTAATAATTTTATTTTATTGTGTGGACATAATTATAAAATAGAAAATTTCCTTTATGGTTTAAATGATTCTTTATTCTGAGGTAATTATGAAATATTTCATTTTGGGATGTAGAATTAATTCCATAATATAAATTATTATATTAAAATATGTTATGGACATTTTTTGATGATTTCTTCTCATTTTGGAAATATAATATTAATTATAGAGTTTTTAAATAAATTTCAACCAAAAGGAAAGGGGACAGCATGTCATGTCCGGAATGTCCATGTGTCTTGAAACCATAACTATAGGACTACGATGTTGAAGTCGCTACCATGAGGCAACGTGAAGTCCAAGTTATCACGAACATTTTTATCATATCGATAAAGGATATTTTTATTCAAGGGATATTTTTTATATATAAGAAAACCTTATGAATGGGAATTGATTAAGACTTAAAGTGATAAATGTAATTTTGGAGGACATTCAAAATTTTTGGGACATTATATGATTATGGTTGATATTATAATATGGTATTTTAATTGTGGAGTAATGTAATAACAATATAATGAATGAATGTATGAGTTTAATAATGGAGTTATGGTGATTCATTTTATTCATGGAAATGATTAAAAAAATATATAGAATAAGATATTAAATGAATTATGTTACGGTATGAGACGTTATATGTGGTTGATGTTATTTGGAGAAAAATATGGAAATTTATCTTGGAAAACTATGTGATCAAATATGTATGAATTTTGGGTTTCAATATTAGTTTTGATTATTTGGATAATTTTGTTTTGTAATTATTTATACAATTGTATTTTTGGAATTTTTATATCAATGTAATTTTTTAGAGAATAAATGTATTCTTTATCATATAAGGTTTATTAGTTTTACAGAATTGTTTTATATTATCCTAAAAAATATGTTTTTCTTGTTGACTATAGATTTCATTAATAGATTTTTAAATTTATATTCAATAATTGATTCTCTAAAGGATGAATCTAGTTCGTCATGAATGAAATATTCATTGTGAACACTCACCATTTGGATAAAATTATGAGTTTGTAATAGAAATTGAATAAATGAGGAAACTATACTCATTGAGATAGTGAGTATTTTTAATTATGATCTTATTCTAAAATGTAAATTATTTATTCGACTCGAGTTAAAGGATCATGAAACAAAAAATGTTTCTTAGTTCATTCATTATAAATAAATCAAATGGTCCATGGAATTTTCATAGATTTATCGATTTGTGAAAACTAAAAATATCCTAATCATGTTATTTATCACTCTTCCTAGAAAAATTACAGCTACATCTTCTTTCATTTTCAGGATTTCTTAAATAGATCCCTACTATGCATTATTTATGGTGACCACTTTACATCCCTTCCATTATTGAAAAATTATTGTTTCATTAATCCATTTTTCAATGTGGGTTTTCAATGATAATATTTTGAAATTTTCAACCCTTATTTTTTTATCATATGATTAAATATCAAGGACACAATTTTATGAAAAATGGGAAAATTTTACACCCCAATAATTCACCGTTCATTTCTTCTTAAATAATTTTTATAGATTGTGTTGTATGTAACACTGAGATTTAGTGCACCATGGCCTTTCAAAATAGTTTATTACAAAGAAGTAATAAATAGTATTAACTATATTATAAAATTTAATCTTTAAAAATGATTAATTTTATGATTTAGAATATCCAAATTTTCATAGGAATAAATTTTAATTATTTTCTGAAATGTTTTAATTTTTTGGAATAGTGAAAATTAGTGCATTGCTATATAAACCGCAACATTATCATTTTAATAATTATTTTATATTAAATATATACTAAAATCAAAATATGTAAATAATAAATATATTATTCCAACATTGGCTATTTGAATCCATTTATAAAATAAATTTAGATATAAAAATTTATTGATATTTGAAAATATATTTTACCCAACTTCTAGCCACATCTATGGGATTACCATTAAGCATAATTATACTGAATATATGGATTTAATTTAGAAAAATATTCATACATGTTTTCAATATGAATGAAAATTTTGAACTAGTAAGATCAATTTTATTTTTGGTTAATACAAATTCTTGAATTTATATTTACCACAGTAAAAGAAATATAGTGTAATAAAATGTAAAAAAATTATAATAATATAAAATTACTCTTACACTTGTCCTAATTTCACTGAAAAAGTGTTTTTCGACCGAAATCAACAATATATTAAAAATATTATCCTTTCTAAGCCTCTAATTTCGTATAATGACATTTATTATAATTTAATTAAAAAAGAGTTAATATTTCATATTCAGATTTTAACAACTATAACGTTTTTAATATGAGGATATATATATATGACAAGGATAACAATAAATAAAATTTAGAGATATAAAATGTCTCTATACATCATGTTAACGAATATATAATTTTAAATAATAAATAATTAAATTAAATGTTCACACAATGACCATACAGTTACAGATTTATTAAAGGATGATTTAGTTAAATGATATTAGTAATATTGAATTAAATATAAATTGAAATATTTAATGCCATACACGTTTTCATAGGATGAAATTGTAATTTTAGATATAATTTGATGTAGTTTTTAGAAGAAATCAAGTTTTCTTTTTTTGTTAGAACTCAATTAACAAATAATGCCATAATTAAAATAAATGATATTTTAAAATAAATAATAATTTATTAAATCATTTAAAATTAATAAAAATTTATTTTTTAGGAAAAAACTAGTATAATGATAAATATGTTATAAATTTCTCAATTGGGGTTTGTTTATTCTTTTATAGAAACTATATTAACCATATATTGTAATAGAAAAATAGACATGTTAAGCATTAAACTATTTAACTGAGGGTTAAAACCAAAAAATATATAATTTTGTGACCTATACATGTCTAAAAATAATTATTAGAGATTATTTCAACTCATACACATCTTAGACTTGAACCAATTCACTATTGATTTATTATAAATAAAAATATATGTATATTTAATAAATAGTTATGCTGATTCCAAATGATCCCCTGACTTCTCTTATAAATGGGAACCTATAATTCTCTTTTATTTTTACCTTTGATGCCTTTTTTATAACCAATATAATCCAATTTAATCTCCTAACATTTATTATATCATCATAGGTAGCATAATTTGTGTAGATAGTCATCCTAATAAGTCCATTTTATGATAATCAAAAGGAAATACGCAAAAATGAGGTATTTGTTTTACATATTCAATTATATTTATTTTCTTCTTCTACGTCCACATAATATGTTGTTATAATACAAAATAAATAACTACAATATCTAAAAAATTATTAGATGTCATTATTTTTATGGGGAAACCATATTCCTTCTTTTACCCATCCGATGAAATAAAATATCACCATGTGTGCATAGGTGCGACTTACTATCTTCACACCATGGTGGAACATGTTCACCATCATTAATCTATTTCAATGGAATTAATTATCAATATAAACGGATTAAATAATAACAATTACATGATATAGATTCTTTATAATTAAAATATTATTCACTTACTTACCACATTACCATTAAAAAATGATATCATTTTTGTGTGTATGTACGACTTACCATCCCCACAACATGATAAGATTAATTATGCACGTTAACCATGCACGAATTATTATAAATATAAATATAATGAATTATTATGAAATATAAGGAATAATTATTCAAATTGAAAAATTTATATATAAAAATACTTATATTTGATTTACTATCTTCCAATAAATATGAGAAGAAAATATAAATAATGTTCATGTCTACATACGTCCAACTTTCAGCATTAACAGTGTGTTCCATTTCATATTTATATATTTTATATATTTTTATATTATTAATATATATGATATATAAATCAGTTTTTAAATTCATTAGGTATGTTATCCATTATCAATGTAATACATTTAATAAAATCAAGAAAAAACATTTACTATACAAAAATTGAATAATACCCAAAATGCATCTTTAATGTGGAAATTGTTTATAAATGGGTAATATAAAATAATAAATTATTCACAAATGAAATCATAATTATTATTATTAATTGTTTGTATGTTAAAAATATGATTAAAATCATTATACAGGAGTTTCAGACAGATACAAAGAGTATCAAACCTAAGGTAAGTGAAATTATATCTCACCTTTAATATTTGTTAGAAATAAGCAATATTCATCACCTATCTATTGTGTGTTGTGTATTTACATCCATAATACCTTTCATATCATGAATAAATTTATCTTTATGGTATTTAAATATTCATTTGATGATATCAAGTTTAAGATTTAAATGATAAAAGTGGAATGTGGTGTATTGAATGTTTGAAGAATTAATCCTTTCTCTATTTTATAATTCTGGATATTATCATACATATTTATTTAGTTATAAATATTGGATTATAATGTTAATTTTATTTTTATTTTAAATTTCACTCAAATGTTCTCAAAAGGATTGTTTTTATGTTTTTAGGTAATGTTTTATTTCTCAATATCATTATTATCTGATATTTGTTATACATAAGTTACTACATTGACACATTTTTCATCCATGTATGTGATTCTTGAAATTTTATTTCAAAATATTATATGAAATTAAAAAAATTCATTTAATTTCTTTGAATTTTTAGAAAAAAATTTCATATGAAGAGTTCCCCTATTTTACAAACATGGTACTTTATGACCATTTCAAATAAAATTAAGGAATGAATTTCTATTTAACTTATATGGTCTGAGCTTGAATTTAAACCATCAAGATGAATTTTCATTTTCAATCATAGTTTACAAGATTAAAATAATATTTTACATTAAAATATTTTCTTTTCTAATTGTATGGAATTTTTTTAACTATTTTCAATTAAATGTTGTATTCATCTCAAGAAGTTTTTAATAATTTTATTAAAAAAAATTCATCTATGTCGACGTCAATTATTGAATTTTTTTTAATTCATTAATATTTTTTATGATGAAACATATCATATTGTACTTAAGGTTTTATGAATTGTTTTATAATGGATGTTCTATTTTTATATTATCCATGGTATATTGTTAATATATTAAAATTTCATATGGTAATTTTAATAAGAATTTTTATGATTGTTATTTTTCACCCATTTTATATGAGGTTCTCATTGGGTTTAGTAAGTGATGGGCATGGACTGCTATATCCCCTCGATGAATTGATATGTGTCATGGGAAAAATGTTTTTGGTTTTTACCTATTTATTTTTGGTCTTAGAAAAAGAGGCATTAATGTTGTGGTTATGGTGTATAACCACTTATAGTCCATCATTATTTTATTAGTTATTGTTATTACATGTAATTATTTTACTAGTGGAATCTCAATTTGAATTATTATAAGTTATTATTATTTTTATCTTTTCATATTATGACCATTATTTGTTTAATTGGATTTTATTTTAGTAGTATATCTTTCCTTAAAATATTTTTCTTAATTACGAAAGCCTTTATAGTAATGTTTACCCTTAATGAGTATTTGAGCTCACCCATTTCATCGGTTTTATTATTTTCGAATGTCAAGTTCTGTACTATGGTTGATAAAAAAATTTATTCTCTTTATATAATGATTTTCTCAAAGAATAGATTATGCAATATATTATGTTTTGAATTTTAATGTAATGTTCATGAATGTAATAAATTTTAAAAGTATTCTAAATTTTTAGATCCTTTTGGATTTTATTCCTTATAATCATTTGAATGTATTAAAATAATCTATCAACTCCAACCTTCTGGGGTTGGGAAATTATAAAAAAAATTATTTGGGAGTGAAGTTAATAGAATACACATAATGAGAGAAGATAAAGAATGCGTAGAAGAATAATGACTGAAATTAGAAGACATAATTGATGAAAACCCATACAACTAATTAGAATGAATGAATTAATTATATGAACAAATATTTAAAAATACAATAAAATAAATAATAATTTATAATAGGGAAAATAGAAGAGCAGTAGTGGCAATCCAACCGTCTAGCCTCTGGTTTTCTACCCATTTTGACAGATAATGGTCCCCAATTTTTTATAATTAAGGAATTCATTATATCTAATTTTTATTTCATTTGACATTCATTATTATATGTTAATATTTATATTTTTTAAAATATTATATACTTTTTATATCATAAAAATTTATAAGGTGAATCACCAAATGATATCATGTTTTTATGATATTTTTGGACATGTACAAGAAATGGTGGTGCTTAATTCAAACATTGATGGTTCTAAAAGAGGGGAAGTGAACATATAATTCACATTATTTATTGTATGTAATGAAAATGGTGGAATAATAAAATATATCATCATTAATCGCATCCATATTCATAGTCATTGGTTGGATTTTACATTAGTATGAAGTCATTTATTAATGGATTGAAAGGGAATATATAAGGCTATTCTAAGGTCTAGTGGTGATCCATTTTGGTCTCTGTCTCAATGGTGGAATTTTTAAGAAATCATTATAATCTTGGGAATATAATATGGAATCTCTTGGGTTTTAAAATATTGTCATGCTGGTGTCGATTATTGTAGTGGTATACGTTGGATTTGCAGAAATGTTCAACTGGGAGATGACATGAGTTGGATTGGAACTACAACTTTTTAGTTAGTAGTAAGATTGCACACAAAAATCATAACAAACATCATCAATTTGGTCAGACAACTTCTTGTATCTAAATAATCAAGTTTCCTTAGTGGATCATAATCCAACATTGATGCGGGCTCCAAGAAACAGTACACATACATATTAGTTTCTGCATACATGTGTGACATGTAAAGTATTTAGACTAACATATGTGCTAGTGGGTTCATTCCTATAGAATAGAGCATCTATATGATGCATGAGTGGGATGTCATGGTAGCCTAATTGGCTTGGAAATCACTTTAGTGGGTTTAGAAGATAGCGTGGGGGAATCGGGTTGATGTCCAGCCCATGGATAAAAAAATTGTTTACCTAAATATCAAAAAATAAGAATATTAAATTATATAATGTAATATTCAATAAATTAAATAATTTAAAACTGAAATCTAAATCCATTTTAAATTATTTGATTAAAAATCACCATATATTAATATAACATAGGAATAAATGGAATTATTATGTGAGGTTTATTTAAAATAAGTATAATTATTTTTGTTTTTATTAATTAAAATACTAGTGCATCAAATAATCATAAACTTGATCTTTAAATTGGGTATTTCAGATATTCTAGTGATTCAGAATAAAGATGTGAAAAAATAAAACTCGTTTTCATAATCAATATAAATTTGTTGTGCATTATCATCTTGAATAAGATAACACACATTGACATAACATGGAAGGAGAATCACATGTTAGTCCAAATGAGAATCTAAAGTAGTGTACTAATAATAACTATATTCCCTTTAATTTCATGTAAGTATTTCTCAATTAATTTTCCCCATGTATAAGAACATGGATCTGTAGTGTTGAAGTGTGCACTGTCAAATGATGATATTTTTTATAATATCGAAAATAATAAAAATCCATATGTGTTGAGCGTCTCAATGGTCATCATGAAAATTTCCTTCCTTGTAAAAGGATTTCATTATAAATTTACATTTAGAAATGGACATAGAACATTTTAGATTCCAGTAATCATGGTTATTTCTTAAATATATATAAATATATCATTAGTTATCTAGTCATTCAATAATTATTAGAATGAATTGTTTTCTCTATGATGGTGAGTACCATGGGAGATCACACCATAATGAGAATAACATACCTAGTATCAAAGTCCATGTGGACCTTGACTATTTAATATGGTAGCTTATAAAATTTTTTTATGTGAATAGAAACTATTGATTTGAGGATTGAAAATTTGGAATTAATTAAATTGGGTATAGAGAGCATGAATAATGAAAAAAAAATTGTTACTTCCATAATGATTTCTACCCTGATATTAAATAAGACACATTGTTATGGTTGTTCCATGTTTGGACCTTTACAATCACGGTATGGAGAGGTAGTATCCGGTGACAGCTAAAATGATTATTTGTACTTTTAAATATTAGCATGGATCAAATGGTATAACATATGAAAATAGATAAATATTGTGTTTTTTTACTTATATAGAGGATCTATAGACCCTTATTGTGAAAATATTCCAGTTACCACTGTGATAGAATCAGTTATACATCGATCTGATTTATAATTGAATTACTTTCTCTATGAATGTATATAATCCGTGGAAGGGTGTTTATGGGTATTTTAATGATTTTTTTAGACTTGTTTTCACTATAGGTGTTTATTGTTAACCCTTATTAGATATTTTAAATGGTAGTAAAGTATATTTCATTAGAATATTTTATGATCACTTGAATGGTTTTAGGGAATGTGGCTAGGTATAACTGGATTCCTCAGTGAATTTCGAATAGTAAGAATATAGGGATTTGAGTGAATCGTGATAGATTTCGTCAGTATTGGGATAGATTTTGATGATCCATTTCTGATGGATAATTATTATACCAATGGTTATGTTTTTTGGTAACATTGTATTGGAGAAGTGATAGTTCAATAAGGGGACATCACTGAATGGTAGGTATAGGTATTGGTTGATTTTCTGAAAATCAATGTGTGGTAACTTGGGTATGTGAACCTTGGTTTTGTTTGTGATATGTTTTACATCTAATAAAATTATATTCATACAATTTCGAAATGGGTAATTCAACTATATTTTTTCCAAAAAAACTATGTGGTCAATGAGGAACCACTTTAAGCGTGTTTCAATTAGGAAGTGTTTCATGGAACATGTTATATAGAGTTTTCAAATGATGAAATAATGATAGATTTTGAGTTGGGCCCATAGTATTTTTAGAATTTAGATAAATAGTTGTATGAAATCAATATCTTTTCATGTAATCCGGATTAACCCATTAAGGAGGGTGATATCGTCATCATTGTATTGTTGAGGTTGTACGTCTGTTGGAAATTGTGATGTTTGGGGTGCCCATACTAATTACTATTTATTCTTAGGTGTGTACCTACGTTGGAGATAACCGTTGTTCTATTTGTAAAATTGAAAAAAAAGTGAGTGTTTCTCATGTTATAAAAGATATATTATGTTATATCTTGATATTTTTGTTTGGATATGAGTATCTTCTTGAGTTTCAATTAATTAAGTACATTTTTATAAAATAATATAATAAAATAACATTAGACAATTTGAAATGTAACACAAATATTACAACACTATCTCTAGATCATTGTAGGTCAACTGATGTTTTACATGTTTCACAAGAATTTTTATGGATGATAATTTCTAATTATATGAGATTTTTGTGCCCCTTGTTTTTAAATGGGTCAAAATAACATAGTTTCTTAAAAAATTCTAATTGTTGGATGGTTAAATAATGTAAAAGAGGGTTGAAACACGAAAATGATAAATGGTAAAATTATAACAAATAATATATAATTTTTTAATGTCTAGGAGAATTTTCAAATGTGCATATTTTTTTAAGTGGGTTAGGATATGAAAGTTGACTTTCTATGAAATAATGTAAAGGGATAGTTGTTTGTTCAACCCATCCATCCCATAATGAGAAATATTGCTGGTATGAGAGGATTTTCAAACATTCAGAAATAACCATGTACCCTAGGATACAAATCCACGAAAAAATGGTCATGTGTGCTGTAGAGGTGATATGCATGGTCTTCAACTAGTTATCTAACCGTGAACCAAACAGCCATCTATTGATAGTAGCATGAAATGATTGGAAACTTTTCTTTAAAAACATGCAGATAAAATTTGTGAGACCTTAATATAAGAGAATTTTCATTTTTGACACTTCTAATCCTATAGTCATTTTACCCCATTTAATTCTAATTTTATCTAGGCGTCTGTCACATGCATTCATCTCCTACCTATTCCCCTTCATGATGTTTATACTAAATAATTTTTTGAATTTATTAACAATAATTTTTATTGGATGTCACATGGTATTTCTATTATTCATTGTTCAATTTATTTTTTTTGTTTCTAGTTTCACTATTTATGAAATGATTATGAGATCTCATTCAAAGTATTTTATATGGGGTTTACAAATATTATATTATCCATAATTCATTCCTATCATAAATGTTGATAATTTATTATTTAATATTCATAATAATTTTGCTGGTTTTATATATTATTTTATATTAGAGGAGATTTATGAGATGGCAATTTTATTTTGTGCCAAACAGTTCAAAAATGTCATCATGAACATAAAATTTATTAAATCAACTTATTTAATAATGAATATAGAGCCTTATGCATGTTATAATTTCTTATACCACATTTAATGACTTCAATTAAGGTTGATTTTATTATTTACAAATCCTTAGTGTAAACTTTTAATAAAAATAATAAAATAATCTATAACTGTTTTGACTGCGAATTTATGATAAAAACGAATGTTATGAACATTTTGTATCATTCAATGGTCAGATCAGATTACATATAATGAATTAATTTAGTAAGAAAATTAGTTAAGTAATTTAAAATGAAATTGTAACTATAATATTAATATAATTTTTTTAATGGATGGGATTAACAATGAATGGAATGACCATGTTACTATGCCATGTTAAATTTGTATTGTGACCATGTTTATTATGTCCCCATAAAAACATATATTATGTGTTGGATTAATTAGGTTATAAATAATTAATATATTAATGTGTTATTTGATCAATAAAATAGAAATGTAAATGGTGAAACTATTGTAATCAAGACGGTTGTTCACTGGAATTGAATTATATTTGGATCATTTATAACATATAAAATGAAATGTTTCAACATACGATATTATACCTTGAGTGATTAATGGGTTCCTCATTATGAAATGAAATAGAATGTGTGAGTGGTTAAATTAATTATGATGCACCCTGTGTGAATCTCTGGTTTCGAACATGGGATTACAAGGATAGACTCAGAGGGATGTGAATTTTTATCATTCGAAATTTTATATGACACATTTTTAAATGGAACTACATGGACTAACAATGTTTATGTGTACATTTAGAAACACCTATAGTAAAACGATTTTTCCAAAGAGTAATTCATTGGATTAAATTATAAGGTGATCATTTAAAAGTGATTATAGAAATACACATGTGTTCTTGAATACAAAATTCAATGGATGGGATTAGGTTACCAATAATTAAGATCACTAAATGATGTGAATTTCATGTTAGTGAACATACTTTTATTTGGTTAATTTAATTATAAACATTAATTATTTTTTATATTGAAAAGTATTTATTTCAGGAAGACTATTATGGCATCCCTAATGAAAATTGAAGACACATATTAAAGTTTTAATATTATTTAATGATATATTTTATATGATCATTTGATAATAAAAAATTCATATGTACATATATTGATTTATATATTTATATATATGAAAATTCATGTGAACATATATTTCAGCCTATTAAGAAGTTCTTATTGTCAGTAGGATGTCCCATTTGGTATCAAAAGTGAAATTTATTTTATGATACAATTTATTTTGACACTACTTACATTGGATGTTTCTATACACTAAATTGTTGTATATATATTTTCATTATAGCCTTATTTAGTATTGGTTGTGTCCTATTTAGTATATCATAAACAATATATGGACCTCTATTTCTCTAGTGTTCCTGAATAGACCACTTTATTTTAGGATCAATTTTATGGATAATGATTTCTTAGAACAAAAATTGTGGTATATAGTATAAGAGTAGAGAACTGATCCTTTTACCATGATACTATATTGGATACCATCTCGGTATTTTTCATTATTTACATGTTTTTTTTGTTATTTCCTTATATTTTGTATTCCTTCATGTATTTATGACAGAGAATCTTCATGAAATATTATTTTTCCATTTATTTTTGAATATATGATGTCATCATAATTATAATCCTTGTTTTTTATTTGTTCTACAATGATTATTTTAGAAACAGTGGTTATTGTCTCCCCATTGTCCCATCCTTAGATTCTAACTAATTGTATACCATGTCTAGCATATCATAGGAACATGAGGCACATTTTCAAACATTCTTGGGGGTACCATTCAAAGTAGATCGTAGGTTTGTGTGTCATAAATTGGTTTTTTTTACATCATGTTAGACGAGGAATAGAAGTACTATTTGGTTATCATCCTCAGAATAATAAAATAATGTTATTTTTATGGAAATATTTATAAATAAGAATTTCAAATCCATGTAGTTAGTTTTCATGGGACATTTTATATATAATTTGGTGTATTTAATGATTCAATAAAATATTTGTGACACAATTTCTAAAATGAATACAATAAATTTGATTGAATTTCATTGATTATTTTGATTATCTATTATTATAGGTTTTTTGTTCATGGATTCTCCAAGAATGAGTCTAGAATGATAGAATTTATTGCTGATGATCTTATGTTTTAGTGTAATGATAAATTTTAATGATATATGGTATAGATAAATCAAAGGTTAATATTGGTTCTAGTTATGATTCAACCAGAACTGGAATCAAGATCTAATGTATTATATAATCCCATAGGTACATGTTTGGGGTTTTTCTAGATGTATTTTATGATGTTTGTGTAATATAGATCAATGAAATGTAATATTTATCATAAGATATATCATAACCACTACTATGAGATGACACCAATGATTCATTATCTTAATACAAGTTATCACTATCACCTTGGGGAATAAACCATATCATATTCGTATCATAGGAGTCTGATGTATATTTTTACTCATAGGAATGTCATTCTTAGATATATTATTTTGGATTAAAAATTTATACATTTTTTTGACATTTTATATAATCATAATAATAGTATTGTGTCCATCAATTAGTTTAGTAGTATTTTTTAGACTCAATCCATGAACGAATTTTTGGAGGAGTGTAATCTGATGAGATTATTTAATGAGATAATCATGGGTCTGAAAGATTCTAGTGGAAATTTTTTCTTGTCTTTGATTAAGGTAAATTCATAGTTTTTCGATCATATATATTATGAATATGATTCAAAAAAAATATAATAATTTCATTAAAATCATTAATAATGGGGAGATCTCATATTATTGGTTTTAGTATCTTGATAGTGCATTGTGTTTTTTATGAATATCGTTTGTTTTGGTTTATTTGATGTATGATTTTAGGGATGGTTCACACAAATATATTTTTTTTCTATACACCCTAAGAATACTAAGAAGTATCATTTTCTATGAAATAATTATTGGTGGTAAAAAATGTGAAGGTCGGTTGTGGATTTCACCTCAGGAATTCTTACATTCTAGATCATTTAGCTATATCACTATAGACCTACATCTATAATTTAATATTTTTGCAGTCATGTTTTTAAATATAATGAGATATCATTGGAATTAATTTTTATATATTAGTTGAAAACATGATGGATGGTTCTGATTTTTATAATCATTGATTAACATACATAATCAGTTTGTTTGCTGCATATCAAAGACACATCCATGGTAGGATATATTATACACTATTACATCTCATAGATTTTATAGATACCTTGTGATCAATTAACAATTATTTCTAATACGAACCTATAGATTATATTGTGGATTTAGAATACTATTCAATGTGTAATGGGTAAACACATGAGATTTTTAATCAACTACCACCCCTAGATGATTATGAATACTGAGCGTGTTATTATGATTATTGAGAATATTCATCAGGCATTCAAGTATGATTTTGGGAAATCAGGGGAAAGTAAACATCCTTTCGTTGAATTTTACTTTAACTAAAGTTAATATTCTATTAATAAAAGGGATCCTTTAAAATACCTCTATAAGAATCAATGTAAATGTACCATGTGCGGGAAATATTTGGGATATTGTTCTTTAGTGGGGTAAATCCCTGTTCAGGAGATAATGTAAAACCGGTAGTTCATCCAGAAGAGGTTCAAAAGAACAGAGAGACCTCAATAATCTTATATTAACCATTGTTTTTAACATATAGCTTTTTTTGTAAGTGAGAATGTGTATCTTAGAGTTTCACATTTCTTAGTACAACATCGGTTATGTAATAAGTGTATTTTTCTATTTATATTTGTTTGATATTTTGTGATCATTGATCATCATGAAAGGGTGGCTTGTCTTAAGATATTCTCAAACAGATTAATGACGATTCTATAATAAATTCATATTTCCATCATAATGAGGTAACAAAAAATTCCATATAATGTGATTGAATATGGATATATTGATAATTTTAATGAAAACATCTAGGATTAACCAACCAATTATGATTATATATCACCATTATAATGTAAAAATCTAAAAATAATTCCATTTAGTTGTATATTATGGAAATAATGATAGGATATCAACCTGAAATATTAATGGGAATTATTTATGATGCATAAATGGAATTCAATTTTTGTCAGTTCAAATTCATGAGATCATTATGGTGGTAGATAAATTTTATACTGAGGATATTTGTAACATCCCATTCAATGAATCTATTTGTAAATATCAGTTTTCTTTTTGAATTTTGTTTATCTCATTGATATCATTTTTTTCCAATGAATTATTTATTTATTATTATTTTGAAAATATCACCAGTATTAGAGTGTGTTTTGTTTCTTTTATAAGAGGTTATTAAAGGGTCATGTAGTTTAGATCAAGAGTGTAATTATTCAAATACATTTAAAATCAACAATACTCCCACCATTATCTCATTGAGGTCCGCCAGATAGCATATGGAATGTTTAATGTAGGTTCTTCTAACATAGACCACACTGTCCTTCTTATGAGAACCACCAGTGATCTGTTTGTTCATTTATAGTGGAGGGTTTCAACATTAAACCATCTTGACAACTGGTGGGCCTTCCATTCTCTATGGAATTTTTATGGAAGCACTAGGTAGAATGTGTAATATTTCATATTTTGTAAATCTAGTTATATAACATTATTTGTTGTCTATTTTGATTATCAATCATCTTCCTTGAAGATAATTTTACATTAATTTCTATGGAGGATCCCTTGATGTTAATTTTATCCAGAAATCAATGACTTATCATGTTATAAAGTGGAAATGGATGGTATTAATCCATTCCGTTACTGTATATGTAATGTCATGGCCTAGGTTCCACACAACAGTACATTGAGAAGATCATCTACATGATCATATGCACACATCCCTATGTCCAAGAAGATTACAAATAGTATCAATGTCATACTACTAATCATGAAGAGACTATAACCCCTTTATCAATATAGAAGAAAAAACATAGGTAAATTAGTAACATTTCACTGTAAACCAAACAGATTACCATAACTAAATGAAACAAATATCACGTGTTAGAACAAAATAGGAATATAATTTCATAACATATTTCGTTGATATTTCATGCTATAAAAACTATAATGTGACAAATTGAAAAAAAAAATACACTGAAAACAGCCATGAGGTTGTTGAAACCATGTAAATTTCCCTTCTCCAATATCAATCCCAACTCATCCATCTAATATAGGTCATTTCCCCTTTACATATCTTGAAAAAATAAAATCTATGTATGTAATGAATAGGCTGCTTGAGTTGGATGTGAGTTCAACTGGGTAGACCACCAGCAATTAAATAAAAAAATATGTAGTCCATAATAGTTTATTTTTCAAAGAATAATGTAGTACAATATATGAGTAAACAATTTTCACATTTCAATATTCATTAATTATCCATATAAACCCTCAGGTTTCTAAGGACACTTGAACCCTAAATATGTGCTTCATTCTATGCCAGATTGAAAACAATATCCTAATATCAGGTTTATCATTTACAATTTCATTTCAAATAAAATCACATCCAAGTGTAACCATATTATAATTCCAAATAAATGGCTTTTAACATATTGTATAACACCCTCTGGGGATTTGGGACTTCATTCCATATCACACAACTCAAATTCAAATGGGTATTTAAAGCATTAGGCCTTACCTGAAACATTCTATATCCTATGGTTATTTAAATCCTCAATCCCCATCAAATATTTAATAACACATGTAAGTATTTTTGGGATCACTCCTTTTCCAACATTCATATATTAATCAATCAATCATATATAACATACTTCACTAAAACATAACAAATATCACTTCAATCATGTTTAGTCTACATTAATATCTATTTTATCATCATTTCACAGCATGGTATATCACATAATTACTATCCCAACAACATTAGTCTTTAGTTTATTCAAAAGGAATACTATGAAAAATTCTATTTTAATCTTTTTGTAACCATTTTACACTATAACCCATTAATGGTCAAGGAAACCATTTTATTATTCCCTATTTCAATTAATGAAATGTGATTTCAAATTACCAATTACTATATTCAAATGTCTCACCAATACATCAATTTTAATATTCCATTAATTAATTAAGTAATTAAATATTCAAATTTCACCAATATCGAATATCCCCTAATTGAACCTAATTCATTATCTCTTGTATATTAAATCAAATAAATTCCATGATTTATTATATTATTCGATCAATTTATATATTCAATTCATAATTAAATTTTGTAATATTCCATGTTAAATTATATATTACATACAACTGATATTAATATAAGATTATATGAATTTAATTTAGACCCCCAACCAAAAAATTAAAGAAGAATTATTTCCAACAGAAATCATCAATTGAATATAGACAACCATGATCACAACAAAGAATGAGATTTAGATCCAAAAACTAGATCCAAGTTCAAACTATTCAAGATTAGTCATACCTACCTCTAAACCATACACCATAGTGGGAAAAATCTATTCAAAATATAATAAATGGATGAGAGAGAGGGAGGAAACCAATCGAATGAACAATCTATTACTAGGGGATTTATAGATCATTTATTTGAGATTTGACTCATCATTTACACATAATTGATGACTTTGAAATACTTATGGGAACCTACAAAATTAATTCAAAATGTCTAGTGTAAAATTTTGTGAAGTTATGGGGAGTTCAAACCAATTTTTTTATTAACTAATCCTGGTATCAGATTTTATAGGGAATTCGAACGTGGTTATCCAAATTGTGCACCAAAAACATGCACCCCTTCAAGGAGGATCACGACTAATTCTAGGATTTAAAAAAGAA
Organism: Viscum album; assembly: GCA_963277665.1. NCBI lineage: Eukaryota > Viridiplantae > Streptophyta > Magnoliopsida > Santalales > Viscaceae > Viscum > Viscum album. The sequence goes on along the minus strand of OY728162.1, from coordinate 591,865,095 downwards.
TGAAAAATAATTCACCCTCCATGAAATATATATATTCTGGTGTTTTTACGATTCTTAGGGTAGGGTGGACCATTTTAGAAAAATGTTTTCCAAACCATGTACTGACCTAGTCTCTAAAAAAAGATTCTATCATTTAACCCCAACATACCCAAGAAAAATCCAAATAATTATATTCTCATAACAATCCACTAATTTAATAAAAAAAACCTCAAATGTCCCCATTAAATATTATTATCTTAAAATATACTCACATTATAACATATCTTCCTTGAGCTGTATTCCAAAAAATTCATAAATTCACAGTCAATAAGATTATGCCACTAATCCTCCATAACCTCTTCCCGCTCACAATTTTCCACTAGAACATGCACTTTTTTCCAGTGGATAATATAACCCTCTAGTGTATGAATAATATATCTAAACCATAGAAATGATAGATTCTATTATCCAATTATCAAAACATGAGAATTTTATATGGTTATTCTATAAATTGGATGGTAAAGCAAATAAATGGGGAAATCATGTCCTGAAATTGATGAATCTTTTTGAAATTAAATCTATTGAAGGGGACAAGTTTAAAACATATTATTATGTCAGTACATTCCTCTTATTCAATATACAATTATAGAGAATTAGTTATTTGATATAAAGATAATGGTAAATGTATTTGTTGTTACATATGAAAAATATTTTAAATGACATTCAAGGTATGCTTCTATAATTTAAATTCAAGCCGAGAGTAAGGTTGATATGTTCGTCAGTTACTTAAAACCATATCTTATAAGGTTATTATCTATATTGGTGTTCATTATATATGTGTAAATCATTTGATGATCAATCTTGGATGAGATAAATTTTGGAGTTACCCATTAATCATGTTTTTTGAATAAGAAGAGAAATATGGAATTTGATGGAAAATATGAAAACCTTCGAATAAATAAGATGAGATTTTCGTTATGTTCAATGTGTGGAATTAAACCTAGAGTAAAATTACTTAATGTAAAGAGTCAATTTTTTATTTATTAAATATATGGTCACCGGGTCATTGACTGTCAATGTAATGGAAAAAATGGAGCTAATGATGTGAATAATGAAAAGGCTATAATCAATTCACCACCCAAACGTCAATGATTCATGTTCCTAGAAAATTGAAATATTCATTACAAATTCCCTGGTCAAAGGTTTATTGATGATGATAAACCTCAACAACTACATATTGACATTGGAAAAGGAAACTCACATGTGATCAATAATATTGATGATGAGTATGAAAATGAATAGGATAATGGTACACATACAATCTAATCAAATGCAGCTAATGTTTTATTTATTTCTTAATCAACCTACTCTTTTATTTATATTGAATTCTAAAAGGTTATCATCATATTATCTCAAAATTTTGATTTTAAAAAATCATTGAATACTCTTAATGTCACAATTCTCACATTAAAATTTTATAACTCTTCCCTTCTATAGGTTTGTGGGAACATGATTCTTGCAAATGTTGTGATCCTCCATTTTGTGGAAATTGACGTTATTCATTATATAGATTACCATTTACTATATAGAGGTCATATATATTACTGAGGAAACTAATACGCATTTCGATTATGAACAAATATATGATCATCAATGAATGGAAAAATGAAAATGAACTTCCATGTGAAATTATATCCACAATGTGGGTCATAGTTCCTATAAATTAAAGAAATCTATCTCAGATGGTTGGTTAGTAACTCACCATTATGGATAAAAATATTTAATGGGTTGTTTATTTATGTATTTCCAGATTAATTTATTACTCTTATGCTAAATCATAAAGCTATGGTTTCAATAGAACTCATACTATGTGATATGCCTATTTCAAACCCTCCTTATAGAATGAAACCAATTATGTTTCTTTAATTGAAGAACCAACTCCAAGGTAATATTGAAAAGGGATTAATATTCCCTATATCATCACTGTGGGGTGAAACAATTTAATTAATTAAGAATAATCATGGATTAATGAATCTTTTAAATTATTATTAAGAATATAACAAGATCACTATCAAGAAAAAATAGCCCTCCCTCTTATAGATGACTTATTTTTCCTTCTAGGTGGAGCTCAATATATTTCTATGATTAGTATTTGTTATGAATATCATAAATTAATGGTCATGAGGGAGTTTATAACTAATATAAAACTCCATACAATTTATCTAAATTGTGTATTTATTATGACGCCTTTTGGTAGTACTAATTCTCCTGTTATCTTCATGCATTATATGAATATAGTCTTTATAGACTATCTTTATTAGTTTTTGTTATTATTTACAAATGATATCATTTAATATTCATTGATAATGGAATAACATAATGATCCCTGGGTGATTGTACTAAATACCTTTATAAGAGAGATTATTTAGCATAAGTTTATGAATTTCAAATTTCGGTTTTAGAATATTTTCATTTATGTTCACATTATCACAACAGTGGTGATATCAGTGGATCCAGCAAATACAATAGTTAATGAATGTTGGAATATACCTAAAATATTTATTGAGATCCAATGTTTTATTTGATTTTCTAAGGATTATAAATTTTTTCTAAAATATTTTTCACAAATATATTTTCCACTCACATTACTCTCTCGTAGTAGAGTTAAGTTCATATGGAGGGAATAATGCGAATAGAATTTCATGTAGTTGATAAGACGACTAGTCAATGCACTTGTTCTCACACTACCCTACCATGGAAACTGGTTTCTAAATATTATTGAAGTATCAAATAAGGATAAAAATATATATTCTCTAAAAAATGATTTGTTGATAGATTACGCCTCACATCAATAGAAAATCCATGTCACAAATGATCCAACATATTGTTTGAAGTTTTTTGTGGTAACATTTAAATGTATAATATTGAGGTTTTATATATACATAAAATGGTGTGATATATTCAGTAATAATAAAGAATTAAATTATATTTCCACTCTAAATGATTTGAACATATTATATAGTATATGGATGGAGTTGATTAATAATTATGACTGATTAATACATTACCACAATGGGAATACAATCAAGGTTTAAAATTCATTGAGTTTAAAAGACCCTTATAACCTATCTATTATATTGATAATAAAATATTAAATATTTATCTAATTTCAAGGGATGGTTCTGATAATTTTTAAGGAAGTACATAAATACAATTTTTTCAAATAAAAGATAATCCAATTATACAATTAATGATTAAGGGGGAACTGAACAATGTTTTATTGATGCAATAGAATGGGAGAACAGATGATGAGTTCAAATTTGATTGACATGGAATTATATCTTTCATGAAATGGATTATTATTCCTCTAATAGAAACATTATAGAAGGAAATATTGTTTGAGGATCATAGTTCATCATTCTCTATTCATCATTGAACCCAAATGATGATTAGGGATGAGAAAGTGTTTTTCTAGTTGGATAAAATTTAGATAGATATTGGATAAATTATATCTCAGTTCTTGGTTTTTAGAAAGTTTTTCCTAAGTGATAGAAATAGAATCTGGCATTAGAACCCTTACCAATGCCAGAATGGAAATAGGAATTCATAACCATGGGATTTTACATCGATCATCAAAAAATCTAATAATATTAATTTTATACGGGTTATATTTGATCTCTTATAAAGTTGAAACAACTCATTTATATCATAAAATACATCTATATTGATCAAAAATAATTAATTTATATTAATGTAGATTTGATATTTCATGGAGTTTCAATTTCGATTATGGCTTTTTGTGACCCAAGTTTTACCTCGATGATCGGTATATGTCTTCTAAATGCTCTAGATACAGAGTTATGTTTCTTCACTACATATTATTCTTCTATAGATGGTAATTCTATATGTAATATTAAATCTCTAGAAGACATGTTGTGGGAATTTTCTATGTAATCAATTGGTGGTTGTGATAAAAAAAATATATTTTTTAAAATTTCCATACAACAATTGATTTCACAAAAGTATTTATTCAGTCGTTATGAATCCATGTATGGAAAAATGATTATAACACCATCAAATTGTAATGAAATTTATGAAATAAATAAATTTGGAAATTATATTGTTGAGGAGGTGGTATTTATGGTTATATACATTAAATATCATATAATAACATCTTTGAGTCAAAAATATTTATGTTGAAAATCAATGAAAAAACTGAAAATATGATGTGGATGAAAATGTTTTTCTAAAAAAATATACCAAGATGAGAGTAATGATATTTGGAATTAAGGTAAATCTAATACAAATGTATACAAGTACTTATGAAATTCATGATCTTGGTAGGAAGGTAGCTTATTGATTATAGTTTCTAGTGAAACTCACTCAAGATAATGATGGGTTACATGTATCACTCCAGAGAAAGTACATACCAGGTCATTCACATGTAATAAACTATCAAATTTTATTATTATTTAACTACCCACATAAACCCTTGATTTCTTAAGGACACATGTACCTTTAATAAATGATGTGTCCTATGATGGAATCTAAATAATTTTAAAATACCATTTTTACCATTTATTGTTTTATTCCAAATCATATCACACCTAATTGGAACAAAATTATATGGCTAACTCATGGGTGTAGAATGTTGTATCTAACACCCCGTTGGTATTTTGATAATTTTTTTATTGACCCAAACATGTTATCTCATATGGGTATTTGGATCATCAATCTGTGTCACACAATTAATAACCCATATGAGTATTTTTATCCTAAGTACATATCTTATACAATAGTAACTACATGTGGATACTTTGAGCCTCTGTCTCAGTTCCACAATCATATATCCATCAATCACACATATATCAAATATTTCACACAACCATGGCTTATATCTCATAAATTAATTTTAATCAGCTTTTTCTCATTTTTATCTACATTTCAGATCATGGTATTCCACTTAAAAATTGTCACACTAACGTTTTTATTCATTTTAGTCATATAGAGTAATAAAAAATCACCAATAATCCATTTTGTCATCATTTAACTATGTAACCCAATAATATATTAATGTTGAAGTCATCCATATCATAATTAACATTTTTACTATTTCACAGTCAAATTTAATTGATTAATTTTTAAATCCAAATATCTAATAAATTCCATGATTAAATATTCAATTAATTATTTAATTAATTAATTAATATAATTTCACCGATTTCTAGTTTCCAAAAATTGATCTAAATTAATTATCACAAGAGTTTTAAATCTGAACAATTCCATGATACCATAAATTAATTAGTCAATTAACTTATTCACCTCAATATTCAATTATCAATAATGCTTATTGAAATTATCGAATACATTTAAACGATTTGAATTCATGATATTGGAAATTCAATTTATAAAAACTACATAAATATTGCTGACAATCACTTTCCATTGGGAATCCTTAATAGAAGCGGATCAAACAAGATCACGATGACAAATAATATCTTTATCAAAACTCTAAATCCAATATAAAAGTAATAAAGATAAAAAATGTAAATCTAAATCCAATAACTTGGAGAAAATTGACCCATAAATTGATAATAAAATGATGGGGGATATAGAGGAAAACCAATAATTATTAGATTCCATTACGTAGAGAGATCCAAATTTTAAATATAAACTTCAAATAATAGTTAATAGATGTATGATTGAATTACAATCCTTTCATGAACCCATACAAATGAGTTAAAAACATTGTGTTGAATTGGATTGAAATATGGTGACATCATGGGGGTTCTGTATTTATAAAACAAATATTGGGATTGCTTAAATAGACACAAATGGTTTCATAGAATGTGGGGAATTGTTTTCCAAATAGTTCCCCTAAACCTCACACCGATAATATGGGGTGAATTATTAATTTTAAGAGGATCTACATTTAGAAAAACTATGCACAAGTCATGAAATCCCTCTATGCCATATCATACAAAGTTTTCCATGGTAGGGAAAATGGTTCGGGAAATCCGTTTTCCCACCATGCACATGACAATTATCTGCCCAAACATCCAATTTTTCTCATACACACCCATGATAAAACCCAAAAAACTATACATAATATAAGACAAATGAGTAAATATAAAAATGCTCAATATTTCTCCCCAAATATACGGATCATTAATTTTTTAAATTTAATTGATAATTTCTCATTTCAATAAGGGTCATGTCTTCCATAGACATTTCAATTGTCGGATATCATTCTATTTTATTTTTAGATTTGAGATTCAAATTATAGACGCCCTTCTATAAGGCCCCAGCCTTAAACCTTACCTAATCTTGAGTTATTACAATATTACACATTGAGGATCTTTTCGGGTTTAGAGTTTTACAGAATTAGATCATAAAACATGCATTACATTCCACATATAAACAAAGTGGTTACATAAAGATAGTATTCTTCATTCCCATCAATGGAAACACATTTAAAATAAAACATGGATTATTTCTTGAAACTTCCTTGACACTATCATCATATCATGTACCTTTCCCTTGACCTGTGAAAAACATTTCAAAAAAACTTTGGATGAGCATAAAAAGCTTAGTATGGGTTATAAAAACATAGAAAGGAAACATGAGTTCATATATACATAAGAATGAAATCATACTTTACCCATAAAACATAGGCACTTTAACATACCTCATAAAATCATGAATAAATCATAGAAATCATAGGACATAAAGGTAACTTGAGGCATTCATAATATTCTTACGTAGGGAGTAACCCTCTTGGTTATGTTTGGAATACCCATCACAGTATATTCCCTAAAATCTCTTTGGATAAACCTTAACGTTTCACTCCTTCACGTTACCCAATGCATTGGAGAGCTATAACGGGCTCACCCGCCCTTAGTTTATCACGGAACCACCCGTCTTTATAATAATGCCCAAGAACCATAACATAATCATATCACATAAAACATGCATAAAGGAAACATAAAATTTCCACATTTCAATCACGAGATATCAATACAACACATTGATATAAAAACATTATGAAAACCATTTTCAATACCAAAATAAAAGAAAAGTAAAACATGGTATTTATTTTTCTTTTAAAAAGAAGGTATGGCTTGTAGAGGAAGCCGAAACTCAACTAACAGTCACGACAGCGGAGAAGTCGTTGTCGCCGCATACGTATGACAAAAACATTCCCTTTTGACGTTTAGTAAATGCTTCGTATAAAAAATATTCCTTTTTAATAAAGGTAAAAGTCAAAGGGGTTTATACACTGTATAAAAGGAATTTGTGTATAAAATAAAATATGCCTCAATGAAAGAAGACTGAGACGAAGTCCCATACCTCGTATCCGACTTGACCCGGCCATTCTTTAATCTCCTGAATAATAAACTTGAGTTAATCTCTACTTGCTTATTAACCTTTTCAAGTTCATTATTCCTTTTATACCATGTTATGAACATCATGTAATCATTTAAGTTAATAATGTTCATTTTGTTGGTATTTGGTTCTTAAGTCAAAAATAGACTTCTTACACTTACATGTTGTTAATTTGGTCAAAGGTTAGTTATATCCAGAATGATATTAATGATTTTTATAACATATATATCATATATATTCATCATATACATGTATTTATAATATTACATCACATTTAGAGGTAAGAAATGAAATGCACCGTTCATGGAGACGGTAAGCCGTACGTACGCAAGAACGCTACTTCCATTTCTATTTCGTATTTCTGGAATGGAATAAAAATGATATAAGAGTATATTGTAATTCCAGTATAATAACATATATAATATCATTAACTTTATCCTTTACACATCCCACATATGGTATTAACGAATCAAATCACTTTCAGGGGGCGGTAGTCCGCACTTCCTAAAATGAAGATATCGTGTTTACCCATAATGGAAACCATAAAGGTATGCCCAAAATGAAAAAAAACAGAAGATTAAGGAAAAAATAAACATATTATATATCATATATAAAAATAGTGACATCGTAATGGCCACCTTTGAAGGTGTTAAATGATATTGAACAATCATCGTTTCGGGAGGCAGAATTTCTCCATCCACAGAAACCGTATGTTCTTTAACCATTTGATGTAGTTGTGTGAGTGTGTAGCTCAAATATATCTTATAAGAACATCCTAGTATATTGAATATACTGGTGTTGTTACAAAGGTAGTAAATAAAAAGAGTTTATGTGGTTGGAGAAGCAAAATAAAACAAATGAACCTGAGAGAATGAATTACCTTTAAAAGTGTAACACCTTTTGATTTGAGCCTAAAGGCTTCCTTTGTAAGGATTATTACCAAAGGGAATCATCTAGGATGAGGAGAGGGATGTGGAGAGAGTAAATGGGCAGAGGTTGGCCGAGCCAAATGCTTGAGGAGTGTGTGAAATGAGGTAGAGGTGGGGGCCTTTTATAAGAGGAGAGGAGGGGCACTTTTGGAAATTAAAGAAATATTACTTTATTTGAAAATGTGTTTCGGTTTTAAAAGGTCCCACATTGATATAATTCGTGGATAAGGTGATAAGGGTTCGAAATCCACTCATCCAATTGGTTTTGGCCATGTGTAGTTCATACATTTTACATTGCCTTTCCATTTTATTTAAATCGTCAAATAATGATGTCATCGCTGCATCATTATTATGTCATAAATAATTTAATTTATTTAATGTCTAAAAATCATAAAAGAAATACTATGATGTAGGAAATCTTTTTATCTTTCCAATTACTATTTATAATCAAATATCTGATCTTTATAACCCCATGTAAAAATTGTTTTCGTAAAACATATTATGTTTGTGTCATTTTTACTTTTACATTAAATAAAAAGTTATTTATGTCATTTCCCAACCAAAATGTCTCCATGGGGTCCCCAAGTTGACCCATGGCTTTTCTTGGTCGGCCATGACACAACCAATAAGGTTGGAACATGTGTCTAGGTCATTTCATATTATTAAAAAATTATTTATACCTTAAACTACACTAATTACCACTAATCGCGATTAAAAACTTAATAAGTTACTATTCACCAAAAAATTATTTTAATCTCATTGAACAACATTTTAATTCTTAATGACAACCATGTATGTCAGATTTTCAAAATTCAATACACATTAGTGGTAAACTTTCATTTAACTGAAAAATCAGTTTTCTTGATTACCACTTAGTGGTTTCACTATTCATCAAAAATTGAAGTTTTTCAGAAAATTACCAAAAATTCACCCTAAGCTATATTTGATATTCCGAATTCAAAAATGAATTCTATTTTACAAAATTCAATAAATATAATTCACATTAATTAATTTAATAATTAATTCCCGCTGTCAGAGCAAATAGCGTGTTTTTATAAAATAATAAGTATCAAAAGATTGACACCAGTTTAAGTCTAATTTCAAAGTGAAATTGATTCCAATGACCACCATTGGATTAAATGGTAAAAATATATTCAGATTACACATTAATACTGATTCAAAAGATAATATAATCATATAAATAAATTAGATTAAAAAGCAGTTTTGATGTAAAATGCAGTATTTTTCACTATTCATTAAAAAATGAACATTGTCAGAAAAATACCAAAAATTCACACAAGGTAAATTTTGATGTCCCAATCATAAAGGATAAGTTTATTTTGACAAACATAGTTTATAAAATTTTCAAAATATAGATTCAAAAATTGTTTGCCATCAAAAGGCAGTAAAACAATCTTTTAAGAATATTAGTGTATTCCATGCATAAGATTGTATTTATTTTCATTTTAAGCCTCTATAACACTATCTTAATCATTAATAGACATAGATAAAAATATCTATTATTCATTACTTACTTGGGATGTTACATCCTTCCCCACTTTAGAAAATTGCGTCCCCGCAATTTATTTACTTATCGAATAAATGGGGGTACTTATCCCTCATTGCATTTTCAGATTCCCATGTTGCCTCTTCAATCATGTGGTTTTTCCAAAAAACCTTTACCTAGTGAATCACCTTATTCCGTAACACTTGCTCCTTGTGGTCAAGAATCTGGACCGGTTGTTCCTCATAAGATAGGTTCTCTTCCAGCTGAACTACCTCTGGACTCAAAACATGAGATGGATCTGGCATATACTTTCTCAACATCGAAACGTGAAAAACATTGTGTACCTGAGATAAACTCGGAGGTAAATCCACTCGGTAAGCAACTGATCCAACTCTCTCCAGAATTTTGTATGGTCCAATGAACCTTGGACTCAACTTTCCTTTCTTACCAAATCTCATCACACTTTTCCAAGGAGAAACCTTGAGAAAAACATGATCACCTACCTCGAAAGATTGATCCTTCCTCCGGTTATCCGCATAACTCTTCTTCCTGCTCTGAGCTGTTCTCATGTGTTTCTGAATCAGCTGAACTTTTTCTGCCATCACTTCTACCAATTCTAGTCCCATCAACTTCCTTTCACCCACTTCATCAAAGAAAGCTGGATTTCGACACCGTTTCCCATATAATGCATGAAATGGTGCCATCTGTATACTGGAATGAAAACTGTTATTATATGAAAATTCAACCAAAGAAAGATGTTGGTCCCAACTTCCCTGATAATCCATAGAACAAGCTTGTAGCATATCCTCCAATGTCTGAATTGTTCGTTCTGACTGCCCATCTGATTGAGGATGAAAAGCAGTACTAAAATTTAATTCAGTACCCAACGACTTCTGAAGGCCTTTCCAAAAGTTAGAAGTAAACCTGGGATCACGATCCGATACAATGGAGAGAGGAACTCCATGTAATCTGGCTATCTCTTTAAGATACAAACGGGATAGTTGATCAAGAGAGAAAGTGTCTCGTATAGCAAAGAAATGAGCAGATTTGGTCAAGTGATCAACAATAACCCAGATTTCATTATTACCTTGAGATGTCTTCGGTAATCCCACAACAAAGTAAAAGGATATATTCTCCCATTTCCACTATGGCACTGGTAAAGGCTGAATCATCCCTTTCAGTAACTGCCGCTCTGCTTAAACCTGTTGAAATGTCAAACACTTCACAGTAAAATCAGCAATATCTCTTTTCATTCCATCCCACCAGTAATACTCCTGCAGATCTCTCTACATCTTAGTACTGCCCGGATGAACTGAAAACGGAGAACTATGAGCTTCACATAACAACTCTTTCTTCAACTGTGAATCACAAGGAACACACAATCTCTTCCCAAATCTCAAAACACAATCATTATCAATGTTGAATTCAGGCAACTTACCTTTCTGAACCAGCTCTACCTTTTTTTGCAACTCACTGTCTTGCTTCTATGCTTTCTTGATTCTATCTGATAGAGAATATCTCACTGATACCTAAAACAAAACAGAAGGAATTCCTGCACCAACAACTTCTATGCCAATGTTCATCAAATCCTTAACCAAAGGATCGTGTTCCAAACGCAACATTGTTAATGAAGCATTACTTTTTCGACTCAAAGCATCAGCCACTTTATTTTCTTTTCCCGGATGGTAATGAATTGTACAATCATAATCCTTGATTAATTCTAGTCATCTCCTCTGTATCATGTTTAACTCTTTCTGGGTGAATATATACTTTAAACTTTTGTGATCGGTATATATTTCACACTTTACTCCATACAAATGATGCCTCCAAATTTTTAAAGCAAAAACAACAGTAGCTAATTCCAAATCATGTGTAGGGTAATTTACCTCATGAGTTTTCAACTGTCGTGAAGCATAAGCAATTACCTGATCATTCTGCATTAGGACGCAACCAAGTCCTTTCAATGAAGCATCACTGTATATAACAAACTCACCATTCCTAGAAGGTAGTTCCAAAACTGGAGCATTCACCAATCTTCTTTTCAATTCCTGAAAACAATCATCACATTCTTTTTTCCATATAAACTTAACACCCTTCCGAGTTAGCTTAGTCATTGGACTAGATAACCGTGAAAAATTTCTAACAAACCTTCGGTAACAGCCCGCCAAACCAAGGAAGCTACGAATCTTGGTTACATTTGTGGGTCTTGGACATTATTCCACAACTTTTGTTTTTGCAGGATCAACAGTTATTCCATCTTTAGAAACAATGTGACCAAGGAAAGAAATTTGTTGCAACCAAAACTCACACTTACTGAATTTCCCATAAAATTTCTTTTCTTTTATGGTTTGCAAGATAACCCTTAAATGTCTTTCATGCTCCTCTTTACTTTTAGAAAACACCAAAATATCATCAATGAAAACCACCACAAACTTATCCAAGAACTCATGGAAAATTCTATTCATTAAGTCCATGAATACAGAAGGTGAATTGGTTATCCCAAAAGACATTACTACAAATTCATAATGGCCATATCTCGTACAGAACGCGGTCTTCGGAATATCTGCCTCCTTTACCTTCAGCTGATGGTACCCTGATCTCAGGTCAATCTTTGAAAAAAACTGAGCTCCCTGGAGCTGATCAAACAAATCATCGATATGAGGCAAAGGATATTTTTCCTTAACAGTGATATTATTCAAGGCTCTATAATCAATGCAAAGTCTCATAAACCATCTTTTTTCTTAAAAAACAAAACAGGAGCACCCCATGGTGATGTGCTAGGTCTAATGAAACCTTTCTCTAATAAATCTTGCAATTGCTCCTTCAACTCCAAAAGTTCAATTTGTGCCATTCGATAAGGGGGTTTTGAAATTGGCTTAGCATCAGGAACTAAGTCAACAGTAAACTCAACTTCTCGATCTGGTATTATTCCAGGCAACTCATCAGGAAAAACATCAGGATACTCATTTACCACTGGCACATCATTAATCTGAACAGTTCCTTTATTTTCAACGATGTGTGCAAGGTAACATTCATTTCCATCTTTTACAAGTTTCTCGGCCTCTTGATATGTTATCAAAAGTAAGGGTTCATTCCTGTAAACAATCTGAAAGTCTTTCTGAAAAGAAACTTCTTTAGCTCTACAGTCAATCTTAGAATGGTAAATAGAGAGCCAATCCATACCCAGGATAACATCAAACTCTACTAGAGGTAGAACAATAAGGTTTGCAAGTAGGTTCTTTCCACAAATAAGTATAGGAAGATTCTTATAAATTATTTTTGCCTCAACATTTCCCCCAGGTGTTTTTACCAAAAGTTCAGGAGTCATTTCTTGAGATGGTATTCCCATTTTACTGGAAAAGGTTTCAGAGATGAAAAAATGTGTAGACCCCGAATCAAACAACACACTGGCAAAATCTGAAAAAACAAAAAAAGTACCTGATACAACTTCATTTGATGGCCCGACATCTGCTGAAGAAGTTGCAAAGGATTTCACCACCCCTTTCTGCTTGTAGTCTAACTGCCTCCCATCACTCAAGCTCCTTGTCGGACACTCGTTTGCATAGTGACCCATCTCATTGCACTTATAACATTTCACTAACTGTAAATAAAATTTTTTCTTACCTTCACCTTGATCCTTTTCAGTGCAATCACGAGCCTTATGTCCCATCTTACCACATCGGTAGCACTTTACAGAATTCAGAAGACATTCCCCAGCATGCCTTTTTCCACATTTATCACAAACTGGAAACTTAGTTCTCTTACCATCAGAATTTTTTGAAGAATTCTTACCTTTCTCCTGCCACCTCGGTCTCTTCTTCTGTTGGTTGTTATAGAACACTTGATCATCGGAAAACTCCATTTCCACCTTCTCAGCACATCGAACAAGCTTTTCATAACTTTAAAACTCATGAGAAGCTGATGCCCTTCGATATTTTGGCTTTAATCCTGAGTAAAAACGATTTATTTTACTATCAAGGTCTCGGATAAAATTTGGAGCATACCTTGCCAATCAAGTGAACCTTTCTTCATAGGAAGCCACTGATTCTTCTTCTTGCCTCAATTCCAAGAATTGCTTTTCCATCCTAAGTCGAACAGCCTTAGGAAAATACTTATGAAGAAACATACCTTTGAATTCATCCCAGTCAAGAGCATCAATCTCATTAGCGTCCCAGATATTTTTAACCATCGACCACCACTGATCTGCCTCACCCTCCAAACGGTAAATAGAAAGACTAACCTTTTGATTTTCTGAACACCCCATGACATCGAAAATCTTCTCCAGTTCTTTAATTCACCCTTCAGCTAGCACAGGGTCAGATGATCCTCTGAATGATGGGGGATGTTGCATCATGAAATGTTCCACCACTGACATGTTCCTCTGCGGTTGATCTGGCTGATCTCGTGCATGGATACCACCACCATTTATCGCTTGAGTCAACTGCGCCATTACTACAAAAAACTGTTCAGTTCCAATTCCGACCATTTCTGGATGCTGATTCGGAAGGTTATTTCCTTCTGTATTCCTTCCTAGCATTGCTTCCCTGTTTCCTCTGCGGAAAACCATTCTTAACAAACATGTCTCAGATGAAGCAACATGGTAATCTTCAAATACTATATCATTTCAAAAAAAAATTGGATAATCATTTAATAGAATTATAACTCCAAAAGTTATCTAAACCGACCTCTGATACCAACTATAAGGCCCCAGCCTTAAACCTTACTTAATCTTGAGTTATTACAAGATTACACATTGAGGATCTTTTCGGGTTTAGAGTTTTAGAGAATTAGATCAAAAAACTTGAATTACATTCCACATATAAACAAAGTGGTTAAATAAAGATAGTATTCTTCATTACCATCAATGGAAACACATTTAAAATAAAACATGGATTATTTCTTGACACTTCTTTGACACTATCATCATATCATGTACCTTTCCCTTGACCTGTGAAAAACATTTCAAAAAAACTTGGGATGAGCATAAAAAGCTTAGTATGGGTTATAAAAACATGGAAAGGAAACATGAGTTCATATATAAATAAGAATGAAATAATAATTTACCCATAAACCATAGGCACTTTAACATACCTCATAAAATCATGAATAAATCATAGAAATCATAAGACATAAAGGTAACTTGAGGCATTAATAACATTCTTACGTAGGGAGTAACCCTCTTGGTTACGTTTGGAATACCCATCACAGTATATTCCCTAAAATCTCTTCGGAGAAACCTTAACGTTTCACTCCTTCGCATTACCCAATGCATTGGAGAACTATAACGGGCTCACCCTCCCTTAGTTTATCACGGAACCACCCGTCTTCATAATAATGACCAAGAACCATAACATAATCATATCGCATAAAACATGCATAAAGGAAACATAAAATTTCCACATTTCAATCACGAGATATCAATACAACACATTGATATAAAAACATTATGAAAACCATTTTCAATACCAAAATAAAATAAAAGTAAAACATGGTATTTATTTTTCTTTTAAAAAGAAGGTATGGCTTGTAGAGGAAGACGAAACTCAAATAACGGTCACGACAGCGGAGAAGTCGTTGTCGCTGCATACGTACGAAAAAAACATTCTCTTTTTTCGTTTAGTAAAAACTTCGTATAAAAAAGATTCCTTTTGAATAAACATAAAAGTCAAAGGGGTTTATACACCGTATAAAAGAAATTTGTGTATAAAATAAAATATGCCTCAATGAAAGAAGACTGAGACGAAGTCCCATACCTCGTATCCGACTTGACCCGACCGTTCTTTAATCTCCTGAATAATAAACTTGAGTTAATCTCTACTTGCTTATTAACCTTTTTCAAGTTCATTATTCCTTTTATAACATGTTATGAACATCATGTAATCATTTAAGTTAATAATGTTCATTTTGTCGATATTTGGTTCTTAAGTCAAAAATAGACTTCTTACACTTACATGTTGTTAATTTGGTCAAAGGATCGTTATATCCAGAATGATATTAATGATTTGGATAACATATATATCATATATATTCATCATATAAATGTATTTATAATATTACATCACATTTAGAGGTAAGAATTGAAATGCACCGTTCATGGAGACGGTAAGCCGTACGTACGCATGAACGCTACTTCCATTTCTATTTCGTATTTCTGGAATGGAATCAAAATGATATAAGAGTATATTGTAATTCCAGTATAATAACATATATAATATCATTAACTTTATCCTTTATACATCCGACATATGGTATTAACGAATCAAATCACTTTCAGGGGGTGGTAGTCCGTACTTCTTAAAAAGAAGATATCGTGTTTACCCATAATGGAAACCATAAAGGTATGCCCAAAATGAAAAAAACAGAAGCTTAAGGAAAACATAAACATATTATATATCATATATAAAAATAGTGACATCATAATGGCCACCTTTGAAGGTGTTAAATGAGTATTGAACAATCATCGTTTCGGGAGGAAGAATTTCGCCATCCACGAAACCGTATGTTCTTTAACCATTTGATGTAGTTTTGTGAGTGTTTAGCTCAAATATATCTTATAAAAAAGTCCTAGTATATTGAAGATACTAGTTTTGTTACAAAATAAGTAAATAAATAGAGTTTAGGTGGTTGGAGAAGCAAAATAAAACAAATGAACATGAGAGAATGAATTACCTTTAAAAGTGTAACACCTTTTGATTTGAGCCTAAAGGCTTCCTTTGTAAGGATTATGCCCAAAGGGAATCCTCTAGGATGAGGAGAGGGATGTGGAGAGATTAAATGGGCAGGTTTTGGCCGAGCCAAAGGCTTGAGGAGTGTGTGAAATGAGGTAGAGGTGGGGGCCTTTTATAAGAGGAGAGGAGGGGAACTTTTGGAAAGTAAAGCAATATTACTTTATTTGAAAATGTGTTTTGGTTTTAAAATGTCCCAAATTGATATAATTAGTGGATAAGGTGATAAGGGTTCGAATTACACTCATCCAATTGGTTTTGGCCATGTGTAGTTCATAGATTTTACATTGCCTTTCCATTTTATTTAACCCCATGACTATTTATAATCAAATATCTAATCTTTATAACCCCATGTAAAAATTGTTTTCGTAAAACATATTATGTTTGTGTCATTTTTACTTTTACATTAAATAAAACATTATTTATGTAATTTCCCAACCAAAATGTCTCCATGGGGTCCCCAAGTTGGCCCATGTCTTGTCTTGGTCGGCCATGACACAACCAATAAGGTTGGAACATGTGTCTAGGTCATTTCATATTATTAAAGCATTATTTATACCTTAAACTACACTAATTACCACTAACCGCGATTAAAAACTTAATAAGTTACTCTTCACCAAAAAATTATTTTAATCTCATTGAACCACATTTTACTTCTTAATGAAAACCATGTATGTCGGATTTTCAAAATTCAATACACATTAGTGGTAAATTTTCATTTAACTGAAAAATCAGTTTGCTTGATTACCACTTAGTGGTTTCACTATTCATCAAAAATTAAAGTTTTTCATAAAATTAACAAAAATTCACCCTAAGCTATATTTGATATTCCGAATTCAAAAATGAAGTCTATTTTACAAAATTCAATACATATCAGTCACATTAATTAATTTAATAATTAATTCCCGCTGTCAAAGAAAATAGCATGTTTTTATAAAATAATAAGTATCAAAAGATTGACACCAGTTTAAGTCTAATTTCAAAGTGAAATTGATTCCAATGACCACCATTGGATTAAATGGTAAAAATATATTCCGATTACACATTAATACCGATTCAAAAGATAATATAATCATATAAAAAAATTATATTAAAAAGCAGTTTTGATGTAAAATGCAGTATTTTTCACTATTCATTAAAAAATGAACATTGTCAGAAAAATACCAAAAATTCACACAAGGTAAATTTTGATGTCCCAATCATAAAGGATAAGTTTATTTTGACAAACATAGTTTATAAAATTTTCAAAATATAGATTCAAAAATGTTTTGCCATCAAAAGGCAGTAAAACAATCTTTTAAGAATATTAGTGTATTCCATGCATAAGATTGTATTAATTTTCATTTTAAGCCTCTATAACACTATCTTAATCATTAATAGACATAGATAAAAATATCTATTATTCATTACTTACTTGGGATGTTACACCTTTTGTATATATAATACCCTATGCAAGCAATTTATAGTTCCCTTTGTAGGTTAATACTGGTCATTAGTGTGGTAGGTTTCTCTATACAATGGATAAAATATATGGATAACTTATTTTTCATATAAATTCAATTTTTTCATTTGTGATATTTATTTTCATGTTATAATTAATGGATTATTTTACGAAATTTTTCATGAGGTGTATAGAAAATGATTTATAATGTATTTTTTATTTAAATATACTTAATACACTATATTTGTTTAATGAAATTCATTAATTGTGATTTTACCTCAACATGTTTATTTTAATTCATGGGTGTTCTGATTATTTTAAATGAAAATGTTTTATGATATTTGATAATGGTTCTTCTTATTAATTAAAAAACATAGAACACTTGGAATAATGGGTGAATTGTGTATCAAAATATACAACCTTATTGAGTGTGGAACCACTAGGTGTTATTTTGTATATATAAATAAATTTTGGAAAGTCACAATATTATTATGATATATAGTATGTTTTTTTAGTGTTCCCTCTGATGTCCTAGTACATATTTGAATATGATAGAGCTAAATGGTGATTAGTTTTATTAATGATGTTCTTATTTCTTGTTTGATTTCTCACATGATTATGGTGTAATATTTATTTAAATTATTATGGTTAAGTATATGTATTAAATTTCATGTACATTCCATATTCATTGGTTTATGTTAATATGAAATTCATTAAAAGACTCCAATGGGTTATTTAAAATGTTTTTTTAAAAGAAGTTTAAACATGTTTTGTTTTAAAACAAGATATCACAATCTCATTGTAATATATATTTTAAGGATTAATTGTGTCACTATTGTGGAATTTTTAATCACTCGCTACAAATTATATTATTAATATGAAGGTCGTGTTTTATATGATATAACTATAGGGTGTGGAATCATGTAGCACATTGGATTCTATTTGGTTTTTTCAAATTTTTAGTGGATTGGAATAACTGCAACAGATGGTCTCATTGAGACATAGTGTTTCCCATTTGTTGTTTTGGTTATCTTTTTTTACAACTATTGTATTCTATGTTTTGTCTCTTGGTTTAGTTATTATTAATTCAAAATTTAACGCTTCTAATTTATCAACATTTAGTTACTCATGATACATTGTGTTAATTTTATGTTGATCACCAACTTGTGTTTGAAAATATAATGTGGCATATCATGTCAAGTATTGTATGTTTTTGTAAATGAAATATTACCTGAAAAATTTAAATGATAAATATATTATAAAATTAATGTATTAATTAGAGGAAATATTATATTAATTATTCACATTTGAGTAGAAATAATTTATTTAAAACTTTTTTTATTATATATTATTAACGATGTACATAAATTCTAAATTATTAAATAATAATATATTAATCTTACAAAATAATAATTACAATTTTAATCAATTTCTCAATTTTATCATAAGAATAATTTTTTATATTTTTTTGAAATAGTTATTTTTGAGTGAATAATGATATTTAAAAATTCCTCAAATACTATTACAATATGGACATTGGGATTTCATAATAATGATCTAAAACTATATGTGACCTTTTAAAAATTATTAATTAATATTTGACGTATCTGATATAAATAATTTGAAAATAAAAATTTAAAAATATTAATTTATGATATACATTTATAAAATACATATAATTATTCTATTAAAATAAAAAAATCATATCTATTTTTCACATCTCCAATGATATAAATTATATTTTTAGTGAATTTTAAATTAAAACAAATCCTATATTTTTAAACATGACCAAATTAATTCAATTTTATTGAACATTACAAAAGATATATATGTAAAATCATTTTTATTCTTACTAATTAATATTATGAAATACTGTATTTTATTGGGTTACACATATTTATTTAGATACCAATTTTTAATACATTTGTAATATTTAATACTGGAGAATGGGTTCTATATTTTAATTCATTATGCAAATATTATGTAATGAATTTAATTTATTTTTTTGTCAAAATGAATTGTAACCATTATAATGAGTTATTTACAATAGTAATGGTTGAAAGAGTTAATTGGGGACTAAAAAATTGGATTATTGTTAAAATTTCACCACAACATGTCTATATTTATTTTCATAAATTTAGATCAATCATATTTTATAATAGATTAAAAAATTTACATATAATGATTCACTTGTTCTTGAATATGATTTTATATTATTTTAGTGTTCTTAGTATTTACATGTAAGTAACTCACCAAACATCTAAACGAGATCCTCCTTAAATCACTCTTCCACAATAATAAAACTATTTATATAGAGAATTTACTATAGAATTATATTCATAACTTCGCTCGGTATTTTTTATAGAGTTTTTTCTTTCCAAAATACCAAACACTGAAGGCATAATGTGTGATAAAATATATGAATTTTAAAGAAGAGGTAATCACTTTCACTAACTCCATTTGAAAATGTCTCTTAAACTACAACATTTTAATTTGTTGATTCAATTATAATATAATTCATATTTAATATTATATATAAGAATTATTTATTATGATTATGAAATAACTATTTTTTACTCTTTAAATATTAAATGTATATTGAAATCACTTCTCTTACATACTTCTAGACTACTGCCTCCAAAATGTGAAGACATTAATTTTCCTTCATTTCATCCCATGGAAGGTCATAACAATGTATTATTGAATATATATGGTATAAATGATATAATTATAAATTTGGAATGCTAAAATAATATATAATTTTTTTACTTTTTTCAATTTATAAATTGAAATATAATTTTGACATACATATCAACTCACATCACAATGATTCATATGTTTTATTTTTTATATCCACTATTCATATTAATTTCATAAAAATTGAATCATTATTATATTAGATATATATGAAAATCAATGATATTTTTTTAATATTTTTATAATGATTATGAATTAAAAGTATTTTACTAATTAGGTTCTTATACCGTCCTCTTCTTTGGGCCTGTTTTACAACTTGCAGAAATGAAGTTTTAGTGTCTAATACATGAATACATAATGAATTATAATTTTTAGTAATATTATGAGTTAATATTTCTATTTAAAAACTAAAATAATTATTTATGTTTTCTATCCATGATCAAAATTCATGGATGACATCTTTTAAACAGAAAAAATTAATGAAAAATGGATCTATTGATACCCATAATGATGATTATATGGAAGAATAATTATTTAATGTCTATTTTGGAATTATAAGTGAATAATATCTTGTAATATGAGTATAATATGAATATTTATAGTTGTATAATAAATATAATGTTTTTTTTAATATTTTGTTTGGGTATTTGAGGAAATAGGGGGAATGAAGAAAGGGTTCTTTGTCTCAATATTGTATCATTTAAACATGTTTCTTATTATACTCTTTGGATGATTATAAGTTTTCTATATTTCACTAATAATATTGTATATCACGAATATGTTTTATATTAATGATATATAATATTCAAATAGATCTTATTTTTTCAATATAATATGATTTTAAAAAATTAATAATTCCATTAGGATTAATGTAATAATCCCACATTTTGATTGGATTTTTATGCCTAAAATATCATTGAGGAAGTTATGTGATATATCACTAATAAAAACCTTATAATATTTTTACTATGAATATTTATATGGATATAAATGATGAATTCCATATTTTATCACTTTTTTAATAAAAATGTATTTTAAAATGTTTTTAAGAAAATTCATCCAAATTTATCATTTTTGGATCTAGGGTCATTTTCATCCAGGATATTAAAATTTTAAAATTATTAAAAAACTAAATTAATTTTCATTAAATGATTTATTAATTTAATTTTCCTATATATTTTACTATTTTTAACAATTCAATATAATTAAATAAATTTATTATATTTTGAATATGTTGTTCTATTACTTTAAGTGTGAAATTATTAAAATAAATTTTTTATCATATGCATCATAACTGTATTTACCGACTAGCTTAAACCATCTATTTATAATACTATATTACAAATTTAATTTTAATTTTTTAATAGAAAACCATTTCCCTTTTTTAGTTAATAATTATGTTTTTTATAAAAATGACATTGAAATGAAATAATTTTTAGTCTTGTTTTCCGAGAAATAATCTAATTTTTATATATAATTATTTCTAATATATGTGAATATTAAATATTTAATCTTATGCTACGTTGGTAAAATTATCATAAGGTACCATCCATTTATTTATTATATATTACATATTATTCAGTGATGAGAAAATATTTTTGAGATCTTTTTCTTTTGCGTTGGTTATTCTAGGAATGGTTGATGAATATTTTTGTGATATTAGTGAACACATATATTTATTATTAATTATTTTATGGATGTTATTGTTATATCCCCCCCCCCCCAAATGGATTTGTTAATAGTTTATTTCTTATTATATTTTATGAATGTGTATTGGGTGTGAACCCATTATAAGAATAAGAGATTATGTGGAGTGAACCTATCTCATGAATAATGGTAGGTTGGAGAGTGAGCCCAATAAATAATGGGACAGTATCAACTATTTGATGATGGATGCAGATGTAATCGATGACTAATAAAATGATTTTATATATGTGTTATTGTTCCAAAATTCCTATGACTTGTTATTTTTGTTATGATATGTTATCAAATGATAGGATCTTTGATTCACATATGGATAAAATTCTATGATATTAAAAATATTCATTCCATGAATCCGGATTTTTAATATATGGTAGAATTGTTATGAATAAAAAATGTTAATATTATATAATCTGGTTATTTTTTCATATCATTTTTATTATAATTTGATAATTTATAATCAATTTATATATCACATGATTACATTTATAGATCAATTGAGTCCTCCCAATCTTATTTTTCTATATACCAATGTTATGAAGAATGGCAGTACCTATGATATATATAATAATGTATATATCTATGAATAATTTTATTGGATATGTTTAAGAAAAATCATAAAAATGTTTATTATATTTATACTAACCAATTATTCCAATCCATTTCAATTTTTGGGATTTAATATACTGATCTCCAATCAGTATTCATTGAATGTGTTGTAAAACTCATGAATACATTTTTGGTTCACCATATTAAGTAGTATTAATTTTTTTTATTATGATATAATGACTATGTGATATGATACAAATGAATGATATTATGAATTAAATGTAACATATCATGATCCTTAATAAATATTTTTTGACATCATGTTATCATAATTTACAGAACATTTTGAATTATTATTTTTAAGACATGATTTATTAATCTATGAAATTTATGATGCTCAAACAAGACCTCTTATATTTTAGTTGATTTTTGTAACCATAAAGAATCTGTTTTAATGTCAATGTGATGGAAAATTCAATTAATTTCCTCATTAAAAGGAGAAACAAATATTATTTTGAATGAAAAAAATAATTACCATGCTTACACAACTCAATAAAACAATAAATCATTCCAAATATCCAAATGACTAATTTATGGATTAATTAACAATTGATTACACCACAAGGAAACATACACCATCCATTAGTGGAGCCTTGGATCGACTAATAGGTGATTAATGGATAAACACCATTGAGAAGATATTTTTTGTGAACCACTGATCAAATATTTGGAGAGGTTGTTAATAATATGTATCATTTTGAATGTGAAACCAATCAGTGATGACTATTTTTGATATTATGAGGAAACATAGTGGCATTTCATCCTTGTTTGGTAATGAATACTTGATTATATTCATTAATATTTAATTTCTACTATCTATTAATAGTATATTTGAGAGGGAATTCTTGGAATTGAATTAGATGGATTATTTATTTATTGGTAAATATGTAGAAAATTCTCACTAGACATTGGTGGTATGTTTCTAGTTTTATATTGTAATTTTATTGTAAAATTGTTAGACTCGATGGTAGAATAAAAATAAGTCGTTTTAAGTTAGTATCCATAAATTATGATAGTTGATATTTAGAAATCAATCATTGTTATTTCAATGTACTTATTATCATGGATGATTCTAGTTATTCACACTATTGTTATAAGAATTTGATGATGAAGTATCAAGGAAGTTGTAAAATTAAAAACAAATTTTTAAAAATAGAAAAAAAATATTTCGTTACGAAATAAATTTGGAAATAATAATTGGTGAAACTTTATATTATATAATTTTCATTTATTCATTTGTGTAGTTATAGGATATCTAATTATGAAATTCTAATGAAATGTAAGAATCCACTAATGAAAAAAACTGGAAGAAAGTATATCTAAATGCACTTCCCATTGTATGATTCTACAATAATAAGGATTATGTACATTATAAAAACTGGTGCCTGAATTTAAGATTTGTTGATGATGAAAAACTCTAGAAACATTTTAATAAACATTAGAAACATATTAATCAAAAAGGAGTAGCCAAACCTTTTTTTATCTCAATTTTTGATAGATGTTAGGAAAATGATTAGTGAATGGTACCCTTAACATCCACACTATAACTAAAAACGTATTATATGATTTATATTTTACATGACTTTTTGAATGAGAGGAATTTTATATGGGTATCATTTCATCATATCAATGAATTGATATTGATTTTGCAATAAATTCAAGAATGGTATGATGATTTTGACTAAATTCTGTAACACCTCTCTAATAAATTATCATTGGAATATGATTTGGTCAAATCATGTGATTCATTATCTAGTTGAATTTCATGAGATCAAGGGTATCAATTATGTTTAATAATATATATACATTATATATTATTTTGTTATGGATGTCATGTTTAATATTCTCAAGGGTCCTAGATTTTTATATCAATTTAAATATTGATATTAAAATATAATTGAATCTAAATTTTTTATATTTTTCATACTAGATTTTGATGAGTAGTATTAATAACAATGGGTTAGTGTCGCGACCTGTCCTCAGGGACCGTGTCGTGACTACCCCAAGCCCACCTTCTATATGCCAGGGGCTGGCTACTAGAACCAAAGTCATAAATCCTGATAACTGGGAAGGCATTGCCTTTATAAAACATAAACACATCCAACCAGAGTACAAGAGGATGTAACACACTAAGTACAAAAGATAGTGCTGAAAAGTAAATGGGCCCGAATACAAACCCAACTGAAAAGTATAGCTACAAATAAATGAAAGTACAACAGAAAAGACAGACAATTGGAAGATAGAAGCAGCTCTTGGGTCGTCCACCTTAGATCCTACCTGAAGGGTAGGTACATATATCCTCCTCAATGCTCTCGCCCACCAACCTCCTCCGAGTATTGTCTCGTTGTGAAGTCCACCTCCGAGTAATGTCCAGTCCTCGTACAATCGGTCTCTGTCAGCATTTTCTGTCATCTACATCCCACACAATGAGGTGTTGTCATAGCCCATGTAGGGGTGAGTATAATGATACTCAGTAGGGACCTCGAGACCCCCATGGTCTCACTAAATCAAATAAGAATACCCACAAAGAACGATATCAACAGATAACCCTTTGTTAGGTATAAGCCCATACTTATACTTAGGTAATCATGTAACCCATCTCAATCATGATGAGACAAAAAGGATATGAAATCAATGGATAACCACTAATTAGTTATATGCCCATACATATACCTAAGTTATCATGTGACCCATATCAATCATGAGGTAAAAACAAAGGTCATTGACTAAGATCAAACCCGGATTTTCATTAATGATATTGAAACAACAACTACTGAAGAGCTCCTCCTCTGTCGAGTAAAGTGATCTTATCGTGACTCTGAGACATTGCTCACTAACCTTAGACTGCTGAGGTACTCCTCCTGTCGAGTACCGCGAGTCTGCCACCCAAACACAGTAGTGCTCCCCGCCATGGGTCTGCCACCCAAACACAGTAGTGCTCCCCAAGCAGTCATCAGGTCTCAGCGAGTTATGAGGTCTCCATACTCTGTATGCTCATCTCTAGGAGGGTTTGATCCATGAACTACTATTAGATACATCCAAATTTCATGTAATCTCAAGTGGAAGTATCTCAAAGGACAGCCTTGTCATAGGGGTCTCAATGCAATAGACGGTGCGTCAATCGGACTCCCTGTCTGTGAGTTATTAGCATTACCGTTCCAGGGGCCTAGTTGGATTTCGGGTACAATCCAACCTGTTCGTACTACAACTACGTCCAAACCTCAGGTGAATTATTCCAATAGAATCGTCTCATCAATAGGAATCCAAAAAAGTCAGCGGCACGTGCATCAGACATCCGGAGCTCAAGTTGTAAGTGTTTCTGCTCCGAGAGCTTGGTTTGTTTCGGGTTCAAACAAACCCGGTTGTACCCAGACTTTTCGTACACATTTAGTGTAATATACAAAAATTACCTTCTCCATCTGAGGAATCCAACGCAACTGACGGTGCGTTGATCGGAGGTCCACAACTCATGTTATGTCTGTTTAACCGAAAAAGGTCTGAAAATAGGGGGTCGAGGCCCGGTCCGACCCGAACCAACACCCCCTGGGTCGGCTCGAATCGAGTCGACTTGACTTGGGTCTGGGTCCAGCCCAGTTGGTCATGGCCCGGCCCGGCTGGGGCAGCCCGTCCTGGCGCTGGTGGCCCGACCCGGCACTAGCGGCCCGGCCCGGCCGATGCGGTCCGGCCCGGTTCGCCCGCACGGTTGACCGTGTGGCTGGCCGACCAGGCAGAGTGGCAGCACCCAGTGGGGCCCTCCCTAGACGCTGGTCTAGGGGGTTTTCACCCCCTGGTTTTTTCTAAATGCTAGGCCGTGTTGGCCGGCCCTTGGGTAACTGCGGGACCTCTCGGGTCACGCCTCTTGATGGAACCGGTGGCTGGCACCGCCGGCCGCCCAACCAGATCTGTCACAGCCTTAAGCCGCAACTTTTCAACCGGCATGGCGCAACGGCGTCGCGCCCCTCCAACGTGGCCCACCCCGGCCACGGCCCATGAAGCTCTGACGTGGAGCAACGGCACCACGCCCCTCCGCCGCGGCCTGCCCTGGCCGGGGCCCCTTAGCTCCGTCTCCGCGCCCCACCGCCGCGGCTCGGCTAGGCCTCGGTCTGGCTCTACTCCGCGTGGTATGATGGTACCGCACCTTAGCGGCAACCCGGAAATCAAGGGTTGACAATCCGCTCGTGGTCGGCCCGAAATCAGCCGGTTCTTCACAGTCCGCCTCCATCGACCATAATCCTCAAACGAGAGGGGAAGGGTCGGACCATGTTCGTGTGGTCCGAGCCCTTCCTCGTCATGATGAAATCATGCAGAAAAATAGAACTCATTAATTGAGGAATGATAGAACATAACAACCCATACCATGATTAGACGTCGCACAACATCGAACCACGGAAGACGAATGTCACGGTGATCAGACATCACGGAATATATATGTCGATTCCATTGATGTCGGAGGAAGAGACGTCGTCGTTGGCGACGTTCCCTGCGGCGGTGTCTCCTCCCTTGAATCAGATGAAGAAGAAGAGAATGCACATCATCGGTGACTTCACGTTCTTCATCAATGTCGTTCTTCATCGAGATTGGATGATGTTCTTCGTTGAGAGAAGAACACCAATCTTTATTTCTCCTGAGTTTTCCCCCACAAAATATTTGCAAACCCCATAATAAATATAAGCTCTGCCAATTTAAAAAAGTGTCATGCCATTTCAAAATAAATAAAACATTTTCATTAATTAAAGAGGATGATCTCCATAATTAAAATGTGTTGGAATGCCTTTAAGAGGGGAAGAGGGAGGGGAAAGGTTTCTAAATTAAAGGGGGAGTTAAAAATTAAAGAAGGGGGTTTAAAAGGAGTTTAGGGAATGTGAAAGGTTGGGGCTCGTGTGGGCCCCACCACACATATATCCTCAAATGGGTAGTTTGGTGCTTGTGGGTCCCACCCCAACTCCCCCATGTAGGATATAACCACCTTAGATATTAAATAAAAATTGTTCTACAATTTTATTCACTTCTTATTTAATCCACAATTTTTAACTTCTCCTCCCGCACAAACAGAACTGCTGTAAAGGTCCCCTTAAAAAATTACCGGCGTTGCGAGTTCATCGGTGCCCACAGATTTCAATTCTGAGCACCGATTCAAATGATAGAAAAACTTGCTCATTCCTTCACTGAACATACCCAAGCTAAACATCAGAAATTGATTTCGGGCACACCGGGCCTCGGAATCAAGTATCGTCAGAAGCCACAAACTCGTAAAATTCCAATGAAATTAAGAAAACAATTCCTTTAAATTTATGTGTCTTTACATTACTCCCACCTCAAGACTTAACGTCCCCGTAAATCTATAACATAAACTAGGGAAACTGAAGGTGGTATTGAGCATGCATCTGAGCTTTTCGCTCCCATGTGCTCTTCTGGAGGTTATCGTGCTGCCCGCGAATGCGCATCAGAGGAATCGACCATCCTTGTAGGACCAGCTCATGTCGATCCTCAATCTCCACTGGAACCTCCATGACTTTTTCCCTTTCATCAACATCCAACTCCCCGTGATCGATGATGCATTATGGGTCATGTACATATCTCCTCAGTTGAGATATTTGGAAGACGTCATGCACCCGGTGCAACTGTGGTGGAAAGGTCAAGCGGTAAACCAACTCGCCTACCCTGCTGAGGACATAGAAGGGTCTGATTAACCATGGAGATAACATGCGGCTTCGGCCACATCTTTTTATACCTCGTCGAGGTGAGACCCATATAAAGATGTGGTAACCATCCTAGAACTCCAAAGGTCTCTGTCTCCTATTAGTATAGGACTTCTGTCTGGTCTATGCAGTCTCAACTGCCATGAACCATAGGTGATCACTGCCTGCTTCTACATCAGTACACACCCGAGTCTGGTCCCAGATGTGTCGTAGAGAACAATGTAACCAATTCCCTCAAGATGGGTGCACTGGTCAACCTATACCTCAGCTCCTGAAAGCTCTACTGGAAGTGGTGCTGCACCTCTGGGGAATTCTGGCACAAAGGTAAGTTTGGCCATCTCCTGAGTGATCAAATGCACCTTTTTATGTCTGATTCCATCCTGTTCTGCCAGGGGTTTACTTTTCACCGACCAAGGAAAACCCACCCCAATTTTGTAGGTAAACCACAACCTTTTTCCTAATACAGTCATTTTGTGTATGAATTGTAGTTGCCCAGTCCATAACCAAACTAACTTCGTAAGGCCTCAACACTACCACCAAGAGTATACAACTGAAACTCTCACCTTAAGGGTCAGATCAAACCAATGGAGTAATCATGATAATTGAGTCTCCTCCCAAAGGTATCTCTAGATGTGAGGGTCAAGTCAACGGCTTAACCGAAAACTCTCAGTCTGGGACAAGATTCGTGGAAGGAAGGGATGATTCTTATCAATTTCGGTTATTACGGAAGCTAGTAGTAGACATAGATTGCACGTCTAACCATTCCTAGAGCCCTTGGCTCACACTACTTGACAACATGTAGCTACTCTCATCCCCTAACCTTCTGCTCCTTGAGCATGTTGGGGACTACAAAGGCGGGAGGTTGTAACATGTTGAAATGTACACCACATCATGATGCTATCATAGCTCTGATTCCACGTCTGCTGCTCCGTAGATTCATTTGTCCTTAACACTTCCTCTTGTTGAAACATTTTACATGCCCAAGTCTCTAAGACGGGCACTGGTTTTCTGCTTTCACACTGCTAACATTCACTGGCTGTGTCTGCTCATCCATAGATCATTCAACCACAATGGTTCTCTCTAGCATCCTAACGTATGTAGAAATGCGTAGGGGAATTGTGTTGGCTCGGATGTCCTTTAAACACACCATGCTCTGAGGCCCGAGCTCTAAAGAACTGATCATATAGTATTCATCAGGTACCAGGAATGATCGGTACGCCTCGATGACTACCCATCTACCGACATGTCGCCCTGTCGAAGCTATATAATCTCTAGGAAACTCTCAGCCACATCCTCAAGTCAGTCCTCAACCGCTTATTAATCGGGATCGACTCAAAACCTGAGGGGTATTTGAAGCTGAAACACGTGTAAGTCACTAAGCCTACATGTGTCATCTATCGGTACCACCGGTTGAAAATGTTATCCAAAAGGTAGTGATATAGCTGGAACACTACCCGAAGGTACTATCTCAGGCATCGGTCCACATACCGAAGTCTCATCACTATGCGGACCAACCTCATGGTCACTCACTGAGAAACACTAGTAGCTAAGATCACCATCTCCTCTACTGGTGTCAAAACTAGGTGTAGAACTCTAGAAATAGCCTCCAGCCAGTCTACTACTGCATGGGAATATGTCTCGCCTCGTAACCTCAAAGGCCTCTACTGCTGGAACATGTGTGATGCGCTATGTTGGAATGCACCTTTCGCTAGTATGGTTGGTTGAATCTGCTGCCCAACGGGTGGTGGTGCTACTGGTACACCACCTGAGGGTGCCAACACAGAAAGAGGGCCATGCACCAGAGTCTCATCGCTTGGTGGGTCGTCATCGAGTACTCCCTCGGAACTCCACCTGACTATCTGCATGGAGACATCCTGAATAGACGCGACACAGTCAAACAATTTAAACATGGTGATCTAACCTAGATTGAGCTGACATAATGAAAACTTTTGGTAACACACAGGCAATCATTGTTTTCGTGAACTGGGTAGGAAATCAGTAGTCAGGGTCCTGGTGTATGGATATGTCCACCGCCACACCAACACTGAACTCCGTGAACTGAAAACCACTCTCGGTGCATTTAACACTATTTCTTCACAAATATAAAAATATCAGAGTCATAAGTTCTGCAGTATAACCGACGTCATATGATACCAATTTTTCATGACCTATCCACGGGGCCCATCCCGTGACTACCCCAATCCCGCCTTCCATCGGCCAGGGGCTGGCGACTAGCAGCAAAGGAGTAAATCATGATAACTGGGAAGTAATTGCATTTATAAAACATACACACATACAACCAATGTACAAGAGGATGTAATAAACTATGTACGTAAGATAGTGCTGAAAATTAAATGGGCCAGAATACAAACCCAACTGAAAAGTACAGCTACAACTGAACGAAAGTACAACAGAAAATCCCGACAGCTGGAAATAGAAGATGCTCTTGGGTCATCCTCCTCGGATCCTACCTGAAGGGTAGGTACATATAGCCACCTCAATTATCTCGACCTCCAACCCCCTCTGAGTACCGTCTCGTCATGATTTCCAACTCTGGGTACTGTCCAGTCCTCGTACATTCGGTCTCTGTCTGCACTGTCCGTCGTCTGCATCCAACACAATAAGGTGCGTGCATATCTCGTGCAGGGGTGATTATAACGATACTCTGTAGAGACCCCGAGACCCTCAAGGTCTCACTAAATCCAAAAAGAATAACCACAAAGAGGGATCTCAACAGATAACCCTTACTTAGGTATAAGCCCATACTTATACCAAAGTTATCAAGTAACCCATATCAATCATGAGGAAACACAAAGGTTATGAAATCAACGGATAACAACTACTTAGGTATGTGCCCATACATATACCTAAGTTATGAAATGACCCATCTCAATCATGAGGTAAACACAAAGGTCATCGACTCACCTCAAACCAGGATTTTCATTAATGATATCGAAACCACAACTGCTAAAGAGCTCCTCCTTTGTCGAGTACAGTGATCTTGTCACGACTCCGAGACACTGCTCACTAACCATAGACTGGTGAGGTACTACTCCTGTCGACTACCACAGGTCTGCCACCCAAACACAGTAGTGCTCCCCGCCATGGTTCTGCCACCCCAACAAAGTAGTGCTCCCCCTAATAGCCTACAGAGGTACTCTTTCTATCGAGTACTGCGGGTCTTCCACCCAAACACAATAGTGATCCCCGCCGTGGGTCTTCCACCCAAACACAGTATTTCTCCCCAATGTTCTATACAAGTCACTCCGACATGAATAGGACAAGCAGTCATTAGGTCTCATCCAGCTACAAAGTCTCTGTACTCCGTACACTAGTCTCCAGGAGGGTCCACTCCAGGAGCTACTGGTCGATACTTCCAAGTGTCACATAATCTCACATGGAAGTATCTCAATGGACCGCCTCGTCATAGGGGTCTCAACGCAATAGACGACGCGTCAATCGGATGCCCGGTCTGTGAGTTATTAGTATTACCGTTTCAGGGGCCCAGTTGGATTTTGGGTACAATCCAACCTGACCATATTCTAACTACATCCAAACCACAGGTGAAGTATTCCAATAGATCTGTCTCATCAAGAAGAATCCATCAAAGTCGGTGGCATGTCAATCAGACATCCAGAGCTCATGTTATATGTGTTTCCGCTCCATGGGCCCGGTTGGTTTCGGGCTCGAACCAACCCATCCACGCCCAAACATCTTAGAAACCTTCAGTGTAAAATTAAAAAACGATTGTATCGATCCGCGAAATCCTACACAACTGATGGTGTGTCGATCGGAGTTCCACAACTCAAGTTATGTCCGTTTAACCGAAAACGGTCTGAAAAAAAGGGTGTATGGGCCCGGTCCGACCCAGCCCAACACCCCCGTGGACTGCCCGAATCGGGTCAACCCGACCCGGGTTAGGGTCTGGCACAGTTGGGCGTGGCCCGGTTGGCCCACACGGTTGGCCGTGTGGCTGGCCGACCAGGCATGGTGGCGGAGCCCAGTGGGGCCCGCCCTACCCACTAGTGCGAGGGAGTTTCACCCCCCGGTTTCTTCGAAATGGCCGGCAGTGTTGTTCATCCCTTGGGTAACTGCGGGACCCCTCAGGCCCCACCTCTTGAGGGCACCGGCGACCGGCATAGGCGACCGACCTTCCAAATCCACCGCGGCCTTATGTCGTGGCTTTGTTCAACCGGCGTGGTGTGACGGTGCTGTGCCCCACCGCCGTGGCCCACTCCGGTCGTGGACACTGAAGCTTCGGCATGGCGTGACGGCACCGCACCACTCCGTCGCGGCCTGCCCCGGCTGTAGCCCCTTAGCTCCGGCGCGGCGCGACGACGCCGCCCCACTCTGTCGCGACTTGGGTAGTCCGAGGTCCGACACTACTCTGCGCGGCACGATGGTACCATGCCTTAGCAGTGACCCGACAATCAAGCATTGACAATATGCTCGTGGTCGGCCCGATGTCGGCCAGTTCTTCTAAGTGCACCTCCATCGTCCATAATCAACAAACGAGAGGGGAAGGGTCGGACCATGTTCGTGTGGTCCAAGCCCTTCCTCGTCAAGATGGTTTCATGCGGCCAAACGAAACTGAAGTATTGAAGAATGATGATGAATGGTCTTAAAACTAGGACATAACAACCCCTACATCGATAAGACGGTGCACGTCGTCGAACCACGGAAGACGAACGTCGCAGTGATTAGACGTCGCGAATGATCGGTGTCGATTCCATTGACTTCAAAGGAAGAGCCATCATCATTGGCGACATTCCCCATGGCGGAGTCTCCTCCCTTGAATCGTCTGATAAATAATAGAGGGCACGTTGTTGGTGACTTCACGATCTTCATCGATGTCATTCTTCATCGAGAGTGGACAATGTTCTTCGTTGAGATGAGAACACTAATCTTTATTTGTCTAGAGTTTTCCCCCACAAAATTATTCCTAACCCCATAATACAAATAATCTCTCCCAATTTATTGAAGTGTCATTCCATTTCAAAATAAATAAAACTCTATAATTAATTAAAGAGGTTGATCTCCTTAATTAAAATGTGTTGGCATGCCTTTAAGAGGGGAAGAGGGAGGTGATAGGTTGCTCATGTAAAGGGGGAGTTGAAAATTAAAGAAGGGGGTTTCAAAGGAGTTTAGGGAATGTGAATTGTTGGGTCTCATGTGGGCCCCACCACACATATATCTTCACATTGTTAGTTAGGTGCTTGTGGGTCCCACCCCAACTCCCCCATGTAGGATATAACCACCTTAGATATAAAATAAGAATTGTTCAACAATTATATTCACTTCTTATTAAATCCAAAAAATTTAACTTCTCCACCCACACAAACACAACAACTATAAAGGTCCCCTTAAGCAATTTCCGGCCTTGCGAGTTAATCGGTGCCCTCAGATTTCAATTTCGAGCACCGGTTCAAAAGATAGAAAAACTCGCTTGTTCGTTCACTGAACGTACCCGAGCTAAACTTCGTAAATTGATTCCGGGCACACGGGGCCTCGGAATCAAGTGCTGTCAGAAGCCACGGACTCTTAAAATTCCAAAGAAATTATGAAAATATTTTCCTTCAAATTGATGGGTCTTTACAGTTAGAGAGAAACTCCACATTGATGATATTCAAATTATTTATAAATATGTTGTGTAATGTCCACAATATTTTCATATTCCTCATTAAAATCATGAATTATTGTTTCGGATAGAAATCGTTCTTGTTTATATGCCTATTTTGATTAATTTTTTATAATCTACATGATTGACTTGTAAAAATTGAAATATAAAATCTAGAAGATTCTAGATAAGGGATTCATATGCAGTGATACTTTTCCATTGGGAGAAGTAATTATTTTTCATTAGAATAATGTTTTTCTAATGTATATCTGTATTAAGTATAATGAATATTTAACCTTATTGGTATATAAAATGTTTCCACAATAGTATATTGGTGTGTTTTTTATTAACATTAAAGAGTTCATTACATCTCAATCATATCCCATATTTTTAAATTTCATAAATAGAGAATCAAAAAGATGACTTTCCATGATAGCAGTCTTTACATGTTATAGACAAATTAAATTTATATTGATTACATTTGGACATACCAATGTCCCTTATATCATCATGTATCTAATGAAAATTTTATTTAATTATTGTGTTTATATATTTTTGTAGTTCTTGTAGAGTACATTCTTATTTATTCAAATTTAAATGAATATCATGAGTATCATTTAATAATTTGGTGGAATATTTGACAAAGGATAAGACACATTTCATATTTTAGTAAATGTAAAATTGTGGTAAATAATGTATCATTAATAGGTTATGTAATGATAATATAATTTATAACAATAGATCCCTAAAAAATGGATTTTATTATATATTATGATAGACCATCAACTGTGTCCAAAATCAATAGTTTTAATTTTATTAGTATATCACTAATTTTTGGTAATAAATTTCATGTTAATATAAAATACAGTAACCTTGTAACCATTTAATGAATTCACGTTCCAATGGATAAATGAATGTGAATAAAATTACATCAAATTAATAGCTGGTTAATAAGTTCACATGTCCTCACATTACCATATATTTGATAAGTATTTTTGATTTTAAGTGATCAATCGATGATGGGGCATGTTGGATTTTATAGGATAAATAGAATTCCTGTATCTTATCTTCACTCCAATTGAGAGTTTATGAGAAAACCAACTGGCCTCATGATTTTGAGTTTGTAGTGTAAATATGAATATTAATTCTATATTGGAATTAAGTTTATTGAGAATGGAATGTTATGTATACAATTTATAAATTTTTAATGTATATATTCACTTAGAAATAATTAAACAAACACAAAATGAGATTTTTGGAGATAATTAAATATTATAACTACACAATATATTTCCACAGTGATATTTCAATCAAGGTTTATGATGCATTAAGTTAGAATGATCATGATTACTTATCAATAATGATGATTTGAGAAACTCATTACTTATGGATATGAATATTATGGGACATTGAATCAAAAAGGAATTGGATAAATCATATCATGATTAGGTAAGTGTTCAATAAATTTAATTTTCTGAGGATTAATGATGCATATATAGTGTATGTGGATATTCAATTTATGGAAAATTGTTGTCCTATGTTCAATTATAATTTTAATTGATTGATCAGAATCATGAACATGATATGCTTTCTATCAATATCAATATTTAGGGAGTTGTTATATAAATCTCATGGATCATCCTTATCCATTCACCTGAGAAATATATATATGTTTTTATATATTATTAGAATATTTTAATGACTAATCAATAAGATGGATATTGTACAATATATATTGTGGTGAATGTTCTGAATGAAAAAAATTCTTTAATGAAACATGTTTAAGTGGATATTTTAAAGAATACTTATACATGGATGGAAATGTAAAGACATTACTATAAATTTTATCATTGAACTCCCAAGAAAATTAAAAATTTATAAATCTACATCTTTTTGAAAATCAACATAGAAAGGTGTAATATTCCATTTCTATCATATATCATTTATCATTACACCATCTTCCCATAATTGACATTATGATAGTTGTATATTTGTATTGATTATGACCTTCAATACACTTTGGCCGTGATTTATGGTTCAATGTGATATTATATAGAATCCCCAATTAGTAATTGGATACAGATGTATGTTTTAGTACTTCCAATCAACCTCAGACATATTTTGATTCTATTAGTACAATTCTAACTCTTCATGACATTTGGAAATATTTTTAAATGGATAAATAATGTTGATATGGTGTACCACCTTCCTCTTGGGTAATTATAAATCATGAATAGATTTTATATAATGAATCAATTTTCAACATCCCAATCCATATATAGAAAAATGTGCATAACTCCAACATACTGGGTGATGATAGAGAAAAAAATCATTCAGTAGCTACGATAGATGACAAATTATTATAAACAGATAAAGTCTTTTAGTTGTAAATAATAGATATTTAGTGATGGAAGAAGAGTTCTATAATTTAAAATTATTATCATTTATAATATTATATTGGTGAAAATCATTATCTATAAATATCAATAAAGATAAAATTTATGAGATTTTGAATGATGTGGTTTCTAATCTATTGTTATTTTAGTCCCTAATAGATATTTGACTCTATCATGTTGGTATTTGGTTACATGTAACTCCTCCTGAACCTCTATCATATTCATCAAATGTTCTATATATCATTTTTAATAATCCATATAAATAATAATTTCCCTATACTGGAAAAATATTTTATACCATTGGATCATGATCTATTATAAGAGGAAAAAATAAAAATCATCACAAACAATATAAATAAATATTAAAAAACATGACTAATCACTTCTTTAATGATTGAATGTGGAATAAAAAAAGAAGAACTATCATGGGAAATAGATGATGTGATGATTAAATGGAATTCTCAATTTTTTGTCTCAAAGTGACATAATTTTAAGGGATAATTAACTATAATGTGGGTAGAATGTAACACCATAATATTATAAATTATATTTCTCTTTAATTAATACATTTTTCAATTGTTTATGATGCACACACCACTAATCTAAAGGTAGTAGTGTATTATTATTCCAAAAAAATTATATATTTTATGAATCAATTAAATGAACCATATTTGTTAAAATAAAGTATGTTATTATAAAATTAAATATTTTAATTACACATATTTTAACATACATTTTTTATTTCAAAACATTTCTTTATTATATATTATTTTTGGGTTAACTATAAATCATAGAATACTATATTTAAAAAATGAATATTTTTATTTATAAATATTTTTTCAAAATTGTTATAATAATAACAATTTATATTTTTATAAAATTTATAATTTGTAGGTGAATATTAGGATACAACTAATTTACTAATACATCAAATTTAAAAAATTACCAAAAAATGAATTAAAATGAAACATTTTTTTCCTGGAAAATATTTAAATTTAACAATTTATCTAGTTAATTTCCAAATAACATTTCTGAATTAGACATTTATTTTTCACATATTGAAAATCCAATTAATATTATTATACAATAAAACTATTTATTTTCATAATATTTATTCATTTATATGTGGGTTCATTTAGATTTCTAATTAATTTTAAATTCATGAAAATCTATTAAAATTAATCATATCCTAATATATTAAATGGAAAAAAATATTTCAAATTATGTTGACATGGAGTCATTTTTATTCTTAAAATGTAATATTTTTAAAAAAATGATTTGTAACAATCTACATAATTTATATGAAAGTAATATTTATTAATTCTTTAAATTGTATATCATATAATGGATTCGATAATTTTCATTACAATGATCAAATTTGTGAATAAATTTAATAAAATAATCATAATAAACATTAATTATGGTAAAAATGATGTCACCACTATAAGGGTTAGAAGATTAACAATGTGTTAAACTATTTGATAAAGGATAAATATTATAAAATTTTAAATGATTTTATATTTTGGATATATTAACATATAATATTATATTATCTGTTTATATGGTCATATTTGGATCCACATGGGCATGAATACGACATCATATTATTTTTAAAGTTCATAGGATTTATAGGATTTTCACCCACATTACTTATAAAATGGGACCTCCCCCCCCCCTCACAACATAAATACATTTGTGAAATTAAACTTATTAATATATATAACCAAATATTTCCCCAACACACCTCCCCATTGATTAGTTCTTAATTTAATCTGAAATACCATTTTATGAAGGAACAATGTTTGAGATAAAGTAGGATTCTTAAATAACGGGTAACCTTCTTCATCGGCCCCATTAAAATTTAACTCCTCTTTTAACTATGTAAAATATATCCTTTTTATCCCAATATTATTACATCAATATCTATAATAATATTGATTATTACTATTATTATGTAACAGATATTTTTTAATACTATCCAGATAATTGGAAATGAACGTGTTGCTCATGCGCATATGAAGACTACCTCCACCAAAAACTATTTTATTTTATTTTACATCATCACGAGTTAAAATTAGTTATAACGATGAATTTTCTAAATATAAAAAATACTTATGATATAATAATTATCTTATAATAATAAAATAATGTCTAATTTCTTTTAATTATTTTTTATAGAAAATTAAATTGTCATTCATGACTATGTGAAAAGTACGACCACTATGATCGCTATATTTAATGATTCTGTAACTGATTTTCATAGAATTTTATATAAAAAAAATTGTAGTTTATATATATATATATGAAAATCTTCAAATAAATAATTAACATTAATTTTTTATTTTATTAATATATAATAGAATTTTAGTACTCATTCAATATATCTAGTGCACTCATGTTTCGGTCGATTTTATTGCTTGAAAGAACAATGTTTTAATGTCTATAAAATAAAATTTTATGGAATATTTTTTCCTGGAGATATTTTTTTATTTTATTTAAACATAATAATTATTATCATTATTTAGAAGATTCATCCATGACCAAGGGGTAAGTAACTAAACTATCAAACTTAATCATGCATGATGAACAAAAAAATTCTCTAACATAACAATTTTTTGAATGAGGAATTAACTTAAAATTGTTTATTTGAAATTATATGAGAATCATATATTATAGGATAAATATGATATGTCTATTTTATTTATTTAAATTGAATATAAATATTTTTTATTTGGGTATGGAGTGTTGATGAAGAATATGAGGACATAAGGTAGGGGTTCATTGTCTCAATATTTTTTAATTGAGATGTGTTAAATATTCTGAACCAATTAGTTTATATTTTTTTAGATACCTCATATATGATAAAATATTTCATTATAATATTTAAATTAATGATATTTTAGGTTACATGTTATTTTATTCCTAGAATGGTGTTTAAAAATAAAATCTATCTAAGCAGTAAGGGTCTATGTTACAATGTCACTTTTACAGGGGTTCCGTATGATTATATGTCATTTGAGGATATTATATGCTATATATCATTCTTAAACCACTTTTATATTATTATACATTATATTTTGTTGGGTATTATGGTACGTTTTTCATTTCTCACCTCATAGGTGTTTGAAATGATCGAAATACTATTTTTAATAAAATCCCACAATATTAATACATTTTGGGTGAGTAATAATTTTCATTCATTAGGTAGTTATTTTATAATGAAAAAAATTATCTTTACATATACCAAAATAATATGAAAATTTATTTTCAAATATCATTTAATTATTATAAAAATATATGAAAATGAATATATTTAAATTTTTTTTAATTTGGATATTTCATACAATCATTACAAAACTATGA
This sequence comes from Viscum album, assembly GCA_963277665.1. Classification (NCBI taxonomy): domain Eukaryota; kingdom Viridiplantae; phylum Streptophyta; class Magnoliopsida; order Santalales; family Viscaceae; genus Viscum; species Viscum album. The sequence continues at coordinate 591,825,046 of OY728162.1, read as the reverse complement.
AAAGAATTATTTTTCTCATACATAAAATTGCCAAATTTTATCATTTTCATGACCATTAATTAAATTGAAGATTAATTTGTAATATTTTATGGATACTTTAAATAAAATATCATAACCATAAACCATAGAATTTATTATTTTTGAGAAAAAAATTATAGTTAATGAATGTATATTTTTAGTTTTTGTCTTTGAAATTTAAAAATGTTATTATTATTGTTTTATTATTCTATGTAAATATCAATTTTAATTTATTATTGTTGACTTAGTATATTAAAAATTATACAATAAATAGGTTCTATTTGAATGGATTATTATTATTTGACATGAAAATTATTTGTATTGCAAATTTTCCATAGGTCACGATATGGTTGATAAAATAATGTTTTTTGATCTTGTGGCATAAATATTTTTATTCTATATAATATGATATATGGGTCCACTATAGGGAAACAATGAATTGGGTAAATACATATATATCATGATATAAAACTAAAATTTATGGGGAGTTATACCATATTTAAAATAAAAGATGATGTGTAGTAAACAAATTCTTAGAAATAAAATTTATTGTGGAGTGAACCCAATCAATTATATTAATTAGATCATTATGCGATGATAATATTGTTTTTAATTTTTAGTAATGAAATCATATTATTATCTTATGAATATAAAAAAATCATATTCCACAATTATTTTTACATATTATTAGGCATACAATATAACCTAATGATTTATAATATTTGATTCACCAATGAGTCATGATTTAAGATAAGCCTAAGCATATGTTATGATTTAATTTCAATGGTTAATTTGATATTAATTTCATATGATAATATTCTATAATATTAACATTTTATCATAACCTTATTATTTTTTTATTCACACATATGATAGATTAATATCTCTTATGATTACCCATAAGGGGCGTTTATTCCCACCGATTCTTATGTAAAAATTTTCCTATTTCCTAAAGAATGGAATTATCTATAATATTTCATATATGTATTCCAAGAAAGAATGATTTTATAGTATATGATAAAGATAGTTATTTTATTTTTTAGCTATAAAAGTTCTTGTACAAGAATTTTTCAAACTATAATGAACATTCATATAATGCAGCATAATATTTAGGTATGTTTTTATCAACTCACGTTATCTCATGTGGAGAATATCTGTTTCCTCAAAACCATAAGACCATAATATACTCATATCATAAATTATTTAACTAATAGTGTGGATTAAATAGATTTACAAAATTACAAGAGAATATCATTTTATAATAAATTTGGAATTTTCCACATTCAAATTATTTACTTTTCATGTACTATGTTGGTCTAAGTATTATGAGGTCTATTATAAAAGATGATATATATTTGTTTAGTCTATTTGAATATACTGACATTGGATTACATCAATTAATTAAACATACAATTAAAAAATATTTTCTATCTGACATATACATTCCCTCTTAAAAACTGGATTTTTTTCATATATTAGGATTTATGATAAATTATGAAGAATTAAACGAATTATTTTGAATCATGACATTCCACAATAACCCATTAAGTGTGTTTCAAATTTTATATATTTTGGATTGAATTTACCAGTAATATAACCAATTAATTTTGAAATATAAATATCCAAATCTGTATTGTCTATGCATCAATATTGGTGGATTCTTAAGAATGTTTGGAAAACACAACATATATAATGTCTCAGAATTATTTTATGGAATTATTTCTAGAATGTGAAATTTGAAGGCACGTGATTCTGAGATAAGGAGAGCCTGAATAAATTTTTTGATTTTTTTAATATATGTTCTGTAAATTTTCGAGTATGATTTTATATCAATTGAACCAATTATAAGATTATAAATATGAGTTCAACATTGAATTTAGAATGATGGAATTTTCCTAGAGATAACATAAATTAGGCTGGCTGAGGCTGAGTGGAAAATGTTTTTCATTCAATCCTAAAAAAATAAACATAATAAAAATTATAATTTTATTTTTCATTCTTATAGTTGAGTGACCAAAACTATTGTTTTTGGGAAACGATAAAGGCGGTGACGATGTGAATTAATGGGACTCATTTATGGCTCGTTAACAATTAATGTAATGGTGCGTCAATGACACATAACGGAGACACTGTTTCTCAAATAAAATAGTGTAATGATTCTATTTCACATTATAATGGGAATGTTGCAATGTCCTTTTACTTATAGTTAAATGTGGTGGGGGAATTAAGGATTAAAAATCTATATGATTCTCTTGTGATCCTCTGACAGACTTCGACTATAGCGAAGAATGAATAAAAACATAAGAACATCATCATCTTCAATACATTTTGATGATCGGAGCTAGGATGCGACTTCTATGTCATAATCCCTCGAGGAACAACGTCAAGACATTAGATGTTATAAGAGGTACGGGGTTTTTGATTTGATGTTCTTACCCGTACTTTTCTAAAAACGACAAACATGTATCATCCCACGAACAGGTTGACCAAAAATTCAACTATTATTTAAGAGGGTGATATATTCTTGGGGTTTTTTAATTGATCTCCAAATCATATAATGTAATGATTGCACAGAAATCCCTCAAACCCACCAACCATTTTTTTAACTCTAACATGGAGGTCCCGGGCCAACACGTACAATTCCTGAGTGACTCTGCCTGTGCATTCATGGGGGCCATACCCAAACTAAGGTGGAAAGTCAGTATTGGAATCATTGCATTGATAAGGGCTCTCCATGTAGGAAACAGATACATAATAATCGAAGAACGGACCACCAAAATTCATCTAAAAGGTAGATAAACTCACTTATGGCACGCTAGTGGAGGTGGCTGGCCTCACCAGCTGTGTGGAGGAGGCGGCCCACACCATCCATTCACATTATCATAGAGTATGCGTATCATCTACTGTGGTGGCACACTAGAGGGAATGACACTATGTGGGGCACCAGGCTAAGGGACCATCCTAGTCTGGGCCATCCGGACGAGATGGTAGCCTTAGTCCTTGATTGCGACAGGCTGGGGAGACCCAAGAATCCACGAGTCGGGTAGGAGGTCATGACCCATTGACTGTTGTTGGAGCTGGACATAGCACCATGCAGTCACCATAGATGAAGTGCGGCCCACCTATTGAGTGTCTCATTCGGACTGGAAGCGGACGATGCTGGATGACGCATCCCAGGTGCTCACACTGGAAGCACCATGCGGCCAGTCCCCTATTGGAGGGGTGATCCCTTAGTGTACCGAACATCAAAACAACGGGCCCAACCACACCAGTGGGTCGGTCCGAACTAGACCGGATCTCTGGGTGACTTAGGGGGATAGACCCTTCGCCAACCGGGTCGGGTCCAGCAAGGCATAATGGGTCGGTCCCACTGGCGAGGGAGGACCAGACAGACCACGACCCACACTAGGTTGGGTAGAGTCCATCTTAATCAACCATGTTAGGTGGGACCCCTGTATCGGGTTGGTCAGGTATTTTGGAATAGATCTGACCGGGCCTCATCGCAACTGTCCCCCTGGTTAATAAAACACTTGTATCATGCAAAATGCGCATCTAATTGACGAGATATTTGTGGCATTGGGACCCTCTCAACATGGATGAACTTTTTTAATAATCTATATTAACATTCAAGGAAGATGAGATGTGACAAGGGCTTCAAGAGAGGTTCTCCCAAGCATAATACTTACACAACCCCGTGATTGGATGAGACCTGAATACTGCATATTTTTTTCCTAAAGGAAATAACCTATGAGTGACATTTTAGACCACATTAGGAATCATGTATGAGTACCAATGTAGTCTATTACTATTGTGAATCACCTCAGCATGACTTTTTAGGCCCATGGTACGTGATGGGGAGGAGTACCTAAGAAATCCATGCTTAGGGGGTAGAACCTCTTCGTGACATGGAAGGCCCACTGTACTCTCTAGGGGATGAGTTCTCTGGAAGTTGAGGTATCTAAATATGTGATCTAGGATGATACAATTACTACACTAGATTATTCCTGGTGTGATTTGTGTTATGTTTGGTGGTTCACATTGAGAAATTTCTATGTGGACTTTCCAATTATTTTGTGGTCCCTATTGAGTACTGTGTTACTCATCCATGTAGGGTCTTCGCACACACGTGTTAAGTATTTTTTAGATGACCAATGTTTTGACATCATTTCAGAGGGATATAGGGCTGATGAACACTACGATGGTGGATGTAGCAACCTAGGACCTGAAAGGGCCCAGTAGGATCAGGTGGGAATTACGTACAACTTATTATTCTATTAGATTCACTGCTCTCACGATCAGGTGGAGCTTTTTACAGATGCCCATCCAAGTTCCCTTTTTGTACAGAGTGTTTTCAATTCTATTTTTGGTTTGTATTTTAAACCACTTACTTTCATTTTTACATGATCTGGGCCTTTTTTGTGATACTTGTTTCCACAATCATTGTATTTTTATGGGTTTGGGTGTGTGTGTGCATCCATGTACTCAGGAAAATTCCACCATCATGAGGGTTGACGCCTTCTTTTCTAGTCCACAGCCCCTGGCCTTCATGTGTCGGGCTTGGGGTAGTCACAGAATGGGCCCCTGGGGATGGGTCATGACAATGGGGCATTTGAGGGTGGTCATTTCCCCCTCAATGACCATGTGTCTGGTGTTTTGGGGGTAATAGGGTTATGTGTTGCGGGTTCGACATTTAGATTTACGGAGTCTAGTGTCAGTGCGGTTTCTGACCATGAATACTCTTTTGGCTCAATACATGAATACACTTGTTGCAAAAGTGTATCATTATGATTTTTTGAATAAATGTATTCTCACTAGGTATGACCATATTAAAATGGTAAATATTCTTCTATATAATGATGAATCCACGTGGACAACTAGCTAGGATCATTAAACAAGGTCGTCAGGAAAGCCTGCCTAGGCGAGGTGTCCGTTTAGGTACCAGTTCAAGAGATGGCCCCATCAGGTGGTGCATCAGTGTTACCACCACCCAATGCTCATCATCTACAACCATCGGTTCTAGAAGAGGTCATTCATAGGCTTAGTTCCCTACATGAGTTTCATAGATAGTTCCCTCCCATGTTCGTAGCACATATGGATACTCAAGTCGTAGAGGATTGGTAGGAGGTTGTTATGTGGGACTTCCGCATAGGGAAGACACCACCTAACTACATGGAAATCTTGGCTGTGATCCTTAAATATGAATCAATATGTAGATAGTGGAGTTTGACCACCCAGACTCCTAATGTGGTGGCCCTCACTTGGGTTGACTTCGAGAGGCATTTCTGGGAGGAGTTTTTCCCATGACCTTTGCGCTCTGTGAGCATCGAGGAGCTGTTTCTCCTATATAAGGATAACATAATGGTGTCCGAGTACTGAGAAATGTACACAAGGATTTCCTTATACTCCACATATATGGTATAAGGCCCTTTCATCTTGGATCAATCCTTTTAGTAGTGACTCAGGTGGAAGATCAGGGCTTCGTTTGTATCTCTCTGCAACCCTACCATGTTCAGGGTGCAGGAGCGAGCCTTTTTGATAGAGATACTCTTGGTGGATAAGGTGCTCAAATCTGGAGTTACCAGTAGAACCCATGTTGTAAACTATTCTATAGTAATGGTAAAATGACATTAAGTACCAATCGGTCTAGGTCTTTCAGAAGCCTACCCCAGGACTCTGGGTCTGTAGTGCAATGGTCCCTTTCTAGAGGGTGTCTAAAAGGAGACAGATTTTTCTTTTCATGCGGCGGGCAGGGAAACATGTCACATCACTCCCCGATCCGTCGTATAGATGACCAGCAGACAGTAGAAGGGATACCGAGTTAGATATAATAGTTTTTTCGAGCAAAATCATCAGGCGGCAGACGTGGAAAGGGAGATGGCCGAATAAATTGCATTGCATGACAGTTCTAGGTGTTACTGACACCACCCCCTGGTGGTCCACTGTGACCATAGGAATCAAGAGGAAAATGGTTTTTTTAGGTTCAATCTATATAGTATTTGAGAATTGATCTCAAAATTTGATCTGATATACGATCTGTGACTTCTCCACCCTGGTCGCAGAATATATAGACACAAGTTCTAGTCACTCCTTCTTTTCCACTGATCTCGTTGGGACCACAGAGATTCTGGTGGTGTTGTAGGCTCTATCCTTACTGGTAGAGACTCTTATGAGAGTAGATTCAATGATTATACACTCATTCTAATAGTGTGATCATACTCTTTGAAGAATTATTTTCGATTGGGATCTCCTACTAGCAGCATCAATACCATACTAAATCATCTTGGGTATCATCCGATTATCCAAATTTCATGATCAGATTGACTGTTTTAGGCATAAATTTCTTTGTGTTTGCATATATGGGACCATGATTTCCTTCACAAGTGATCTGCAAACCATTTTAGCAATGGACAAAATCTCTCAGAGGGGGAGCAGCCGATCACTGATCAGTTGGCTATCCACACACTTAGGGCAGTGGATGACAGGAGTTCAAACATCCCTGTAGTGGAGGATGGGTATGAGGATGCTTTTCCTGATGAGTTTCTATGTATACCTCTTTGTATAGAGGTATACTAATGTATCGACAAGTACCCTAATGCATCACTGATATTAACACCGGAATATCGTATGGTTCCCACAGACCGTTGTGAGATGAGGTTACAACTGGATGACGGGTTAGAGAAGGGTTTCGTAAGGCCCAACGTTTCATATTTGATAGCCACTCTAGTTTTTTTCAAGAATTTGGATGGTAGATAGAGGTTGTGCATGGATTTAATGGAACTAAACCAGTTGATCGTTAGGAACAAGTACCCACTGACATGAATTGATGACATCTTTGGCTATCTAATGGCAGCAAAGTGGTTCTCAAAGATAAACCTCTAATCAGGATATCACTTGAATTAGGTACGAGATGTCGATGTATCGAAGATGGCCTTTAGGTGCAGGTAGGGACACTATGATTTCTTGGTGAGTCCTTTCATTGTGACCAACATCTATGAACTGTTCAGGGGCCTCATTAGTAGGACCTTCCATCCCTACCTCCACCAGCTCATCATAGTCTTCATTGATGACATGTTGGTGCACTCAGTGTCAGAGTTAGGGCATGATGTGCACCTGCGAATAGTCTTGTATACACTCCAAGAGCACCAACATTATGTTAAGATCTATAAGTGTCCATTTGGGATTCAAGAGGTCAATTTCCTAGGAAATGTCATCAACAAGGCTGGTGTTAGAGTAGATTAAGTGAATATAGAGGTATTTCATGCTTGGAAACCATAATGGAGTGTTACTGAGGTGTGTAGCGTTATGGGGTTGGCTAGTTTTAATTGTAGGAGCATGCAATAATTTTCTAGGGGAGCAACACAGTTATCTAAAATGCCAAAGAAGGGACAAACCTTCATGTGGAATGGATTACTGGAGGCATTTAGTAATAAACTATTATTGATAACCACATTTCTTCCAAAGAATGATGGTCTCAAAAAGTAGACCACAAAGACCATGGAAAATTTTCTTCATACATGCATCCAAGAATTTGGTCGTAGTTTGGAAGACCACCTACCACAGGTGTTGTTTTCATAAAAAACAGCTACCACTACACCATTAGTACGAAACCATTTGAGGCCCTATATGGGAAGCCTTACAGATCACCCATACGTCAAAATTCCCCTAGGGAGTCGGCACTAATGGATCCAGAGATGGTATGGGATACCACTGAGCAGGTGAGGATCATCCAGAAGTAGATGTAAACTGCACAGAACAGGAAGTACTCTTATGCCGACAATACATAATGAATCATGATGTTTGAAGAGGGAGGTCATGTGTATCGTCGGGTCTCACCCCAATGAGGAATGTGGAGACATCGCTGGGGAGACAAGCTATCTTCATGTTTCATTGAACCTTTTCAGATCCATAGTTGAGTATGCTTGATGGTGTACTTCCTAGCTCTTCCCATACGGATATCTCAGGTACAAGATGTTTTTCATGTGTTGCGGATGAGGAGGAACTTGAATGATTCATCCCACATCATCGATTGGGGAGATAATGAAATTGTAAATGGGTCGATGTTTTGTAGTGATCCTAGAGAAGAAAGTGAATCTGCGCGGCGGTGACGTGTGTGATAGTGAGTCTCATTACAGGAAAATTAATTCGACGTGTATCAGTGAATTAATGACATGTAGTAGCAAGAATGTTTCTTAAATAAAATAGCGTAACAACGAGAAGTCACATCATAAGAAAAATTTTGTGATGTTCTCATAATTATTGTTCGACATGTAGGGGAATTAATGATTAAAAATATGCATGATTCTCTGGAGAAACACTGACATACATCCACCCCCACAATGAATGGCGAACATTAGTAAACCTTCGTCATGCATGATTCCATTTGATGATTGAAGAAAATAAACAACCTCAACATCATAATATCTTGAGGATGAACTCAATGACATTATATCTCTAAAGAAGAAGGGATTTTTGATTTGATGTTATTCCAAACCATTTTCTAAAAAAGAGAACTCGGATCATCCCACGAAAAGGTTGATCCTCAATTCATCTATTATGGTGGAGGTTGATTTATTTTTGGGGTTATTCTATTTAGTTTCCAAATCATTGAATGAAATGATTACATGGAAACTCCCCTATCCTCCCCCTTATTTAAACCTCAAATGTTGAGGCCCCAAGATGACAAGTACAATGTCTGAGGGAATCCTCATGTGCATTCCTTATGGTCATTCCATCAAAATGGCGATAGGGAAGTTTTGGGATCCTCTTGATGAAGAGGGTTCTCCCGAGATGCCACAAATGCAGATGACTCAATGAACCGGCCACTATAGTGTGTTTGGTGTTTCGCTAAATTCCATGCAGGTGGGTCCGTTCCAACAACTGTAGTGGTCGTGGCCAGCCACTCTACCCACGTGGAGGACAAGGCCAACAATGACGGGCCGCATTGACCAGGAGTTCGTATCTCGTGAGCCATGGCAGCACACTGGAGGATATTTCACCAGGAGACAATGGCAGTACAAGGTGAAAAGAAGGTTCCTCATAGGAGGTGCAGCCTGCAACATGTGGGCTAAATTTGTACACAAAGGGGATGTGGGTGGATGTATCGTCCTAGGTGATGACACCTGTCGTACCGTGGTGCTGGTCCCCAGCAGGTAGGTCGAGCGCCCAATGGTCTGAAACCACACCCCCTTCAGGATCGGCTATACTAGACCAGGTTATTGGGAGATCCACATTCTAGACCCTCGGAAAATTGAGCTAGGTCCAACGATGCCTATGGGTTGGGCCAAATGGACATACTAGAGCAGACCAACCTCGACCCCCACCAGGTATCACGGAGTGCTTCTTAATGAACACAGTTATGTGGGACCCCAGGTCCATGTTGTTCAGGTCAGACTCAATGGGTCGGACCAGGGCCCGTCAGAACTGGCCCCATGGTTACTAAAATACTCGTATCTTGCAAACCTCACATCCGATTGACAAGGCATTTTCATTGTTGGGACCCTTTCAATCGGGCATAAATTTTTTAAAGCTCTATTGTGACGGTAATGGAAATTGAGATGCGAAGAAAGGCTTGAGGGGATTTTCTCCCAAACACAATACTTATAGAACCTTGTGACTGGGTGATACCTGAAGACTACTAATTTATTTCAATTTAAGAAGCATCACTGTGGGAATTTGTAGTCCAACGGTGGGAATCACCTCTCTATAACATTTCAGGCCCATGGTACGTGATGAGTAGAAGTACTTTAATAGTACTTGACTAGTGGTAAGCACATTTATGTGACTTTAAAGGCTAATATTATGCTATGGGTATGAGTTCATAAGAAGTCCATGTTTAGTGGGAAGCTACTCTTCCTAACATGGAAGGCCCACTGTACTCACTAGATTAGGAGTTCTCTAGCAGCTGAGGTGTTCAACGATGTGGGAGATGATGCTTCTATTTCTACACTAGAATATACCTTGTCTTAGCTACCTTGTGTTTCATCCTTTATATTTAGGAATTTTGGTGTGGTCATTCCTTTTGTTTTGGTGTCCCTACTGAGTAATGTGTTACTCACCCCTGCATGTGGATCCCCTACACGAGTTGTGTCTAGTGCAAAAGACCGATGTTTCGATAGGGTTCCTCAATGATACGAGATTGACGGATGCTATGACTGTGGACATAGCAGCCTAGGACTAGGATATCCCTATTAGGTTCGAGCAGATAAGACATACAACTTCGTATTCCTGTAGCTTCACTACTCAAATGATCTAGTGTGGGTTTTTTGTGTATATCCATCAATGTTACCATTTTTTACATTCAGTTTTCACTTCTGTGTGGGGATTTTATTCAAGACCACTTAATTTCAGTTTTAAAATCACTCAGCGTTGATATAGTGATACATGTTTTCTCATTTTAGTCTGTTAGGTTGTTGTTTGGCATGTGTATGCATACTGGGAATCAAGAAAATGCCTCCCACATTCTGGTTGAAGCCTTCGGTGCAATTTGGCAGCCCCTAGCCTACAGGAGGCGAGCTTCGGGTATCCATGGCATGACCCCGGGGATGGTTCGTGACAACATATGGTTTAATTAAATATAAAAAATGACATATATTTAACTATCCTAGAATACAAATGATAATCATCATTGACTATTTTTCTCAATTAAATAGATCTATGATACAAAACCTAGAAAATATTTTTGGGATTATCTAGTCAATGATCATCATATATCTACCTTTGGGAAATGTCCAAGCTAAACTATCAGATAATGATATTAAATAAATCCTAGAGTAAATAATGATCACCAATTGAACATATTAAAACTCTAAATTTGATGAATCATTTTGGGATTCCATGATAGAATAAAAACACAAATTAGATAATATAAATCCAAATATGTAATGAAAATATATAAGCCCTAAAATTGTATGACATTTTAAATATGATATAAATCATTTGTGGAGATCATTTTGAATAATAGGTTATTAATCTGGAATGACTTTTTAAACATAGTAATTAATTGGAGAACTCCCACAATATGTTCCTTTCATTGGTTTTTTAGAATATGTTTTGAAATTAAATATCTTGTATGAATTTTTTTTCAACAAATAATATCATCCATGTTATATTCTACAGTAAATTTATTTAACCCAAATGATCCCATTATTTTAGAAATATCTATATTATATTTAACAACTAAGTGTTTTTTTGTTAAATGATTATAAAGTGTAAATTGTTTAATTAATGGGATATTAAAATCACTTCTCTAACTATTTCAAGTTTCAAAGTTATGAAATACTTTTTATTTTATATATTGATTAGTCCTTATATAATCTATGAAAAATATACATTTTAAAACATATATGAAATAAATAAATAAAATATATATCATCCCTGAACCTACATGAATATTTATTATAAATATATAATAAAATGATTAAGATACATTACTTTTGTCCAAGATCATTTTTTGAAAACATGATTCTTCATGAAATTGAGTTGATTCCTAATACACTTCATTTAACATGATTATAAAAATTATTACAGTCGTGGAAGTATTTTTCTTGTGTAATGATTAATTTTTAAATACTTATTTTCACAAACAATCATCTATGTTAATCATTAATATATTAATATACCCTTGACTAATCTATCCACTTTTATTTTCCCTTCTTATTAAAACAATCTCATCCATAATATGTATTCTATAACGTTCATTATTTTTTCATCAATACAATTTGAATTTGAAAATTTTAATTGATATTAAAGTTTAATTTTAATGATTTTTTTCCTTATTTACCCACTATAGAACAATTTTAGTTTATAAATTTTGTATCCCTTAGACTCCATGAAGAAAACATTTTTGGAAGGTTATGTTATTAATATCATTCCTTAATCGTATATGGAATATAGAAATGATAATTTTAATTCTATGATTATGGGACTAATACATAAATTGATAGGATTTTTAGATATATTTATCCATTTATTCACATGGATATGACTTATCTTTTAATATTATATGTATTTTTATCAACAATAGTAAAATATTGTACTATTTTATATTTTGATAAAGAAATATTATTTAATTTCATTTTGAAAAGGATGTTTGAATATTGTTATTAGGTGCTAACCTTCCACTTAAGGGTTTTGAATTAATGTGTTACATAATTCCTTTAAGAGATAATGTATTTTTATAGGCATATATTAATTTAATTTTAATAGATTATGAGATAATTCTGTACTTTTTTGTATATTCATGTATTCATAATTCTTGGTTTTTTATATATTAGAAAACATGTTTTCTTCACATTATATGGGAGAATGTATTTTTCACATTGACCAATTTTTATATATTAATATAACAATTTTATCTTCCTATATTTACATTTTAAGTTTTTGGAGTGATATTTTTAGGACGACACTAGTATATATGTTTATCATAACATTATTTCATGATTCAACACTTATTTTCTCCAAAAAAAATAAATTTGATATGTGGTTTTAAATTGAAAAACCTATATGATCTCCCTATAGTTCAGAAAATTTATACCTATAAAATATGATTGTTAAAATAACCATATACCTACCAATGGAATTAGTTGAATAAAAATAACTCAATATTAATAAAATTTAATCACTACTAAACAAACACAATCAACCATAATATAAATAATTAGTAACTATAAATTATACACCTAAAAACAAATTTGATCAAAATATATAAGATAATGGATATAATAATAAAATGGGTCTATCTATATGAGGATTTCGAGGATATATATATATATATATATTTAAAAAACATAACAACTACTACAAATTTCCATGTGATAAGAGGATGTCTGCAATTTTGACATTTTCTCCATACCCCTACCAAAATCTATCCAGAATCTTCAACCTCATAATTTTTTTATACATTATTTTTATTCGATAAAATATGAGATATATATATATATATATATATCATCAGTGAATGTAGATCGTGAGAAAAACAGTACATTTACTATTCTACCACATGTGTATTTATAACCATAAAATTAAACAAGTCATAGATGTTTTAACTCTGTATATATATGTCATTTGGTTATTATATCTCCTGAAATCAAGTAACATGAGATGGAATTTGAATAATTTGGAAAAAATTTAAAATATGCTATATAAAAGAAATAATATGAATGAATGAACCTCTATGGGTATATAGAGAAAATTTAATGCAAAAATAATTTATTTTATTGACCGTATATGAGTATTATCATAAAATACATGTATATTTCTACTAAAGAGTTTATGATTATTGTAAAAATAAATCCATAAATATATCTGGTTTTTCTTGTTAAACTAGTTAGAGTAAAATTATAAATGAATAGGTATATCCATGAAGAAAATTGAAATTTTAAACTTATGGTAAACATGTGATAGAATTATACATAGTCGAATACGAACTAGTATACATATGATAGAGTGGAATCACATATTTGATGGTGTATCATAGGAAAATTCGTTGTTTGAAATTTCATGGTGTATTATTCTAGACCCTCCAAGGTTCCCAGGGTATTCAAATAAATCTATATAAATAATCAGAAAAAGTCAATAACTTAATCATCTTATAATGACCCACCCATTTATTGATTTACATAAATCCTTAAATAAAAATGTAATATAAGAAAAATTCTTATTTGATGTGATTATACATGTAGAGGAATTATGAACAATTTTTTTTAAAATATGTTAATCCCCACTTTAACAATGAATTGTTTTTCTAGAGACACCAAAATAATTCCTTATATAATATATTAGATTTCATTTATGTAACCATTTAATTTAATTTCAATGTCAAACCATGTTTATAAATTCGTTGATAACTATATTAGAGTAATTATAAAAAATACATATATGTTAGTTAATCATTTTACCATGAAATTATAATACTAGGAATGTAGTAAATATATTCATAAAAACAATAAAAGAAATATTTATTATACATTTAATTAATTATGAATAATATTTACAAACATGTAGTCCAACATTGATCAATAAAAATAATTGATATAGGGATACATAGAATAAATCAATTAATATATAACAAATGATGTCACCCCTTATAAAGATACCCATATACGATAATGAAATTCCTAATATAAGATAGTTCCCATTATTGTCATCCCAAAGGGTCACTATGCTTAGATATCCATTAGAATAATGGAAAACAAAATATATAGGGAGATAACCTTGAGAAATGATAGGTAAGTCACATACAAAATGAAATTTATGTAAATTGATACTAATTGATAAATGAATAGAAATAGATGGGATGATTATATATGGATAATTCACTAGGATCTCTGGGTGATATATAACACAATATTTTAAAAAATGGATTTAAATTAATTTAAAATGAATAATAAAAATTAAAATATTCCACATTATTAATATGAAACATGGTTATGTACCTCAACTGGATTGTAAATGTTGTTAGAGAACTATTGTTTTCATAATTATAAATTTAAATATTTATATATTTATTTCCATAGAGTAGTGATAAGATGACATGTAATTCCAATGCCTAATTTGAGCAGAATAAGTTTTGTAATAATATTAAAACTATTTTATTTTATGCATGCATAGATTATTAAACCAAATGATGTAACTCTTAAATGGTTGATATGATTGGAAATGTGAGTGTGGGGTTTAGTTTGGAAAATAGTGGATTTCCCAGGCGCGAACTAATATTAGTCATCTTGGGATGTTCAAATACCCAGCCCTATCACAATTTATTTCATAGATTATGAAAATAATTATTTAATTTATCAGTTTATTTTCAGAAAAATGGATGAAATTATAACTATAACATAACAGAAATCAATTCTAGGGTCATCTCATAATTTTTGGAATATCTGATGTGATCACCTCCTTGTTCCCCCAAGCATACCATGACGAAAAATGATGAAACTACATAATCTAATAGATCTAGAAGAAATGAATGCATAAACATCCTCCAAATTGCTGACAAATGCTTTCATCGGCATAGAAAGTTTGATAATTTATATAGGACTCAACAGATGTGTCTTCCTCCATTTTCATCAAATTAATGAGTACATTATTCTCCATTATTAAATTTATGCCCTATTGTTCCCTTTATATGAGCCTATGTACTAGATGTAATATTTTTTAATCATTTTCTAACCCCTAATATTCCCATTATCTATCGTTATCCATGAAATCTAGGAAATTGATGTTTATAATTTGGTTTTTTTTCTTTTACCCCTTTATTCTTCTCATTCTTATAATGATGGATCCATGCGGTCCTTGCTTGACATTGTACGGTGATACCGAGCTCGATCGTACCCATGAATTCATATAAAATTGACGACATTTGAACAAAATGAATAAATAAATATAGATATGGAATTATTATGGAATGATTATTATTTTTTGGTGTGTTTAAATCAATATATCTATGAATAAAGGTTTAGTGGAATTTACAGTAATCATCTAAACCTTAAGGCTGATCAGAGGTAATTTCCCCTCAATGGGATTCCCAAAATTGTATTTTCTAGCTATATCCTCATTTCATAGCCTCAAACATTTTTAGATTTAATGAAATTTTATTGCATTTAAATCCTAGGATGTAGATCTAGAAATCTGATATTTTTCGATAAATCCCTACTATAAGTTATGTCCAATTAAAAATTAATAGCATGTATCCCCCTCACGTGCGATGCTGGGGATACATAAAAATCATCGGTCACTGATTGTGTAAGCCTCCATAACATATAATGTGCCTAATCCCATCTAGATATAACATGTTGTGAAATCAATCTACAAAAAATTTACTACAAAATGGGAAGGATATATATTATTCGAAAAGATATGTTCATGCTCTAGAGTGTGACCAAATGGAATGTGGGTCCACTCAAAAACCATGTACTCTTATATCTATTCTAAAAAACATCGAACATTTATACCTCCTCCATTTAAACATTTATTTTTTCTGTTTAGTATACTATAAACAATATTTTTCTCATTGAAAACATGATTGTCCCATTAGTAGTTGATTTTGAGATGTTATGGGAATTATTCTAGGAAAACACCTTATGAGGTGACCCTAGAGGTGGAAATGATCAGGTTGGATTCGTATATGATATCTTCTGAGTGGAACCCTCAACCTAGATTGGGTATGTTTCCTTGATATCTTTTAGATTGGAACCCTGTAGCTATAATGTGAATGGGTCCTCTAAAAAGACCTATGTTGAACCCTCATGTTTGGTTGTTCATGGTTCTTCATCCTCTATAAGAGTGGAATCATTTATCAAGGCTAATCAAGGGCCCTACACCTACCAAGTGGAACACTCATGAGGTATAAAGGCCTAGATCCTCAATGACATAAAGTGGAACTCTCTAATTGGGTTAGGAATGGGTCCTCAAAAACAATAGTGTAATCTTATAATTTTAATATCGTATGGGTGTAACACCACTATATTTCACGGTACTGTATCTTTTTTAATAAATTTGATTGCTTATATTTCATTCGATAACGAGTTTGGGAGCACATTGATCTATTAATCTAGACTTTTAAAAAACCATTTATAAATAATATTAACCAAATTATGAAATTCTTAAATTGTATTTTTAAATAAATGCCTCTTTTTTGAATTCAAATTATCAAAATTATCTCAGGGTTATTTTTTGATTTTTTTTTAAAAAATTAATTTTTTAATGAATAGTGATAAATAATGCATTGTTGTTTAAAAAAAAGTCATTTAAAAAATTATTTTACTGCAAATTGTTTTAAATGAAAAATTGATAAATTATAATTATATTATCCGATTTGGGTAATTGGAAATATTTTTTAATAAATCTAAATATAAAAAATAATTCAAACTTTGAACATATCTTTTGCTCGCTTTCTCGCCACATCTGAATGATTATCTTTAAACATAATTTTCATGTTTCTGTGAATAAAATTTTGGTCCAATAGAAACAACCAACATTTTGTGAATAGTAATTTTACTATTTTTTATCCCACAGTTAAGGGTAAATCATGTATTTAATGGTAAAAAAAATATTATAATCATTATTAAATTACTATAACACCTATCCAAATATAATTGTATGAATTTTATTTGACTAAAAAATATTTGGGATTATTTTTCTACCCCTTGGACACAAATGGATGACATTAATATAGATATAATATAAAATTTAATGAAATTAAAAAATTTATACATTTTATTTCAATTAGAAAAATATTTTAAATATGAGGTGATATAAGTAATAATCTAGAATATAAATATTAATCATAAAGATAAATATTTATATAAATCATTGTAGTTTTTTAATAATTTTATATCATATATAAGAAAATTAAATGGTGACATAATGATAATGCATTAATTTATTTATTAAAGGAACAATCAAATACATGATATGAATAATATTAAAATAAATATTATATGACATATTTGATTCCATACATAAATATTTTGGATTTCTATGACATTTTAAAAAACTTTTAATTTATTTTATTCTAGGGAATCTGGTGGATATGATTTTATAAAATTTTATGAAATTAATAGTGAAATAATTGACATAATTGATATTTTAAAATAAATAATATTTTATTAAATGATAAAAAATTCAAAAAAAATATTTATCTTGACCAACTATTTAAAATAATGATAAATATGAAATAGAATATCTAATTGGGGTTCTTGTTTCATGTTATTATAACTATAATAACAATATTGTGTAAAATTTCAAGTAGTCAAGGTAAGAGTTAAATTGTCTAACTAGGGGATAATGCCATAAGGTAAGGTTAATTATTTCATGTAAACAAGTCTAACATTAAATTTTGTAGATTATTTTTACCCTTAAATGTCAGATATTATAAATAACTCACATTGGAGTTATTTTAAATCTAAAATCAATTTATATTAAATTAATATTTTTAGAGTATCTTGAAGTTCCTCATCCAAGCTCTTATAAAAGAGGAAATTTCATTCTATTTTATTCACACCACTAAAACAATTTTTCACATCCAAAAAACTGGTCATTTCACCTACATAATTCTTTAACTTCATCTTAAATTGAATTATTTGATCCAAAACTCATCATATAAAGTACCTTTGTGAAAATAAAAATGAGATACCCATTGAAGAGGTAATTGTTTTACAAAATCATTCAATCTTTTTTTCTTATTCTACATCCTATTCCAATATTATTTCCCAAATAATGTAATAAATACTATATAATCTATATGTTGAGCTATTATTATGATTATAAGACAACTGTAATCTTCCGTTTATCCATCATATGAATAATTATCTCATCATGTGTGAGTACGTATGACTAATTATCTCAATGATGTGTTGTAATTTTTATCATCACTACATTATTTGGATAGGTAGAATGATGAATATAATTGATATAAACAATTATTATGCTATTATAATGATACTTCATAATTATTATACAATAAAATTCTATTTCATTTAACCATTAAGGTAATGATATCATCACCCATCCATATGTACGACCTACCGTCTCCACAACGCGATAATATTCATTTTCCATGTAGACCCTTGTGGAATGATTATAAAAATATATATAATGTAAATGAATGAAATATATGACATAATAATTCAACTGAAATAATCTATATATATATATATATTTGTGTTTGTGTGTTATTAATTTGGTTCTATTCAATATGATAAGAAAACGGAATCAACGTTCATGTGTACTTATGGCCTAACGTCTCCTTGAATGATGTATAAAATTTCATAAATATTTTTATTATACATATTAATATTTAGATTATATATGATATATAGATCATGTTTTACATTATATTTAAATAAATCATGACCAATTTAATAATATTACTAATAAAAATTCAAGGACATGCAATAAAAAAGTGATTATTAGTCGAAACATTGCTTTAACATAGAACTTTTAAATTAATGGGTAATATAATGTCTTGAATGAATCAAATATGATATCAAAAATTTTATTATAATTATTTTATATTTTAATATTATGTTTAAAACAAATATAATTTTTAGTTGAACATGTACTATAGGAATCAGGCCTAAGGTAAGGGTAAATTTCACAATCTCATTATTTTCTGACATTTTTTATAAGTATGTTTTTTTGGGTCATTTTTAATATATATTTTCGTTTTCTTTTAAATTTATTCAAAATTACTCTTTTTAAGGTTTATTTAAGTTTCTCTTTAACTAAATCATCTTATGTTATGTAATGGAGAATATTTCATTTTAACATGGTTTTGTTTGTGTAATTTTGATATGGTGTTTCTTGATAGGCATGATTAATGGTCATTGAATGTGGTTTTATGGAAATAAATGGGATGGTTGGGTTTATTTAAATATTGAGTGGTTATATTTGGTTTTAAAACAGTTTCATATAGTAATGGGGTGCCATTGGATGTTGGAGATTCTTTGGGTTCCTATGATCACACATGGATATTCCCTCAAATGAATATTACACGTGAAAAATGGTATTCTTTAAAAATACTAATTTTTCAAATTAATCTTGGATTTAATGTAGTTTTGGTTCCCTTGGGGAACATTTAAATAATGTGTTAAATGTGTTTTCATAATTTTTTTCTAGATGTGTTATTGAAAATCTAGGTTTTAAATGTGTTCGTCGTGTTTTGGTTTGTTGGGACAAGGAACATGATATTGGTGAGTTAAGAATGGAAAAGGCCTATTTGGAAATTGTGAATAGTTTTTGTGTGTGTCTGGAACATAATGTCCCATTTTGATATTCATATATAGAAGCAGTGTAGGATTGTTTTTTGGAAAAGGTGTTCGGTTACGTCGATCAAAAGACTCGTTTGGCCCATCCATATCAAATGTGAGTTTTGGTATTAAACATGGAAAGGGCTGTGATTTGGAAATGTTTTGATAAATAAATTTTGTTTTGTAATCATAAATCCACATTTGTAATGTTTTTAGAGTTTCATTTTTCCCTTAAACATGAATTGGATTTTTTTTGTAAATTCAGTGGGAAGTGGCGTTCCTAGTGGTTTAGATTAAATTTGTTAATGTTTCGATATGGATATGTTCTAAAGAATGGGTTTGTGATGTGAAAGTTGTAGCTTATGAAATGATATTCTTAGTTTGGTTTATAAATAGTTTATGTGGTAACATGTGATGTGTGAAATTTGATTGATCATAAAAAGGTAATCCCATGTATATAGGTGGGATGACATATAATAGTATTCTTGTGATCCTATGGGGTTTGGCCCCTATTAAACATAGCGTGATTGATGATGACAACACTAACTAAGCTATGATGATTATGTTGGGGTCCACTAGGTTATGTGTATGTTCCCTACTAGTGTCTCGTGCTTGTGAATGGATATATATATGGTTATTGATGCACTGAGTTATGAGATAATTCGGACCCACAGCTAGCAAGTGTGTGGGGGTGTTCTCGTGACTAGTTCTCAATGACTATATTTCACCTCCTATCAAGATATTGTAGGTTGGGATAGTTATTTTAAAATTATGTGATTTTTTGAATGTGTAATTATTGGAATATATTTTCTATTTAATGTTGTTACATTGAAAGTTGATACTGGTATCATTTTGTTTTGGTTTTTGGTTTTAAAATCACATCTGGTTTGCCAAATGATCAGTATCTTAGGTTCAATTTTGAAACTAGAAATAAATGTTGATTTTTATAAAATTTTAAAACCATACTTGTGTAACTGTATTTTATACTTGCGTGAATAGTTCTTTTTGGATAAGAAACTATTGGATTTAGTGGATATATTTTCCATCCCTACAAAGCATTTTTGTGATCACGCTTATCCCATCATTTGAATTGCTTGTCCTGCATTTGTTAAGGCTACCAGGTAGGATCTCATTGTGAATCATGTTTGGATTCGTGGTTGGAGGTGAACAATAGGTCGCATATATTTTTTGGTAGTGTGTCTTTGTTTTTAGTGTGTTTCTCTTAGTTTTTTCTTGTTAAATTATATCATGTATTTGGACAAACTATTTATTTTCCTTTGTTACGTTTTTGGTTTTAATGAATTGTTCCATTCAGTTTATTACATCGGTCCTAGTTGGTTTCTTTTGAGCATAAATCAATCCCATGTTTATGTTTTGATGCTCCTCACTAGTTTCTAGCATGTGGGGAACTGGATGGCCATTTGTGCTATACTGTGGACCAACTCGGGTGATCAATTCTGGGTCGGCTCATGTTGGTTCATTAAAATATTGTATCAAATGAGGCCCTTTTTTATGATTGGTAGATATATACTAGGTTTTTAGGGGGTTAAAAGGAAGGACATGGATCGGTGCCTGAGCACTCACACTCGTTATGAGACCTGAGATACCAAGTGTAGATCATGTGTGAGTCCTTATCTTGGGATGTTTTGATATGAGGAATGAACATGGAAATTTACCATTGTCATGTTGTGACCTCTCATGGTGTGGTGGACCATGTGGATTCCTAGTTCATAGTTCAAGGTCCTATGAGTTTCATCCCTTACATGGTGCATGGCCACCACTGTGTATTTGGGTTGGGTATAAACAATAGTTCCTCATTTCAGTAGTCTAATGCTAGCTGTGCTTTGTTTTTTTTCCTCAGTTAATGTGAGTTTATTTTTGAAATAAAAATGGATTTTAGAAACAAAAATGTATTTACAGTGAAAATGGTTTTCAAATGAACAAGGTTTCCTCAAAAATTGTTTTGGAAAGATTTTATATTGGTTTTAAATAAAAGAGTATTTTGGATTGACAAAAAATGATGTATGTTTTGAAATGAAAAGGGAAAGAAATTTTCAATCCTTGGTGTTCTTTATGAAGGGTAACATGTGTGGGGTAAATATGGAATGTTCATGTGGAAACATGTTAGTTGAAGATGTTAATAGAATTTAGTGAACACACATGTGATGGTTCATAGGATTCCATGGGTGTGGTTTTGGAATTTATGGTTTGAATTTATTTTTCCAAAATGGTTTTGAATGGATATGTGGTTTTGAAACATGGTTTTTCTTGGAATGAAAGTTTTTGGTATTTATAAAATGACCATAAAAAGGATGCATTGGAATATTAATGAAATGTTTGTTTTTGGAAAAATATATTTTTCATCTATTTGTATAAATTTTTCTTCTAAGCCTTTTACCCATGGTTTGGGATGTTTCCTTTGAATGAGAATTGATTAATGCCACTTTCAGATGTCTTTTATTATTTTTTATAGCATGCTACCCAGAAAGGTGTCCATTGTTTCTAGTGAGTCATACCTAGTTCACAGCTCTTCTCATGTGTTGTTTGTCTATTGGAATGGAATATTTCCATTATAGACAGGAATTTGGTTTAAAATGACAGAGAGTGTTTTCAAATTTTTGGGTGATCCTAACTTTGATAAATTTTGTGTTGTCTTGGGTGTTTTTTCTGAGGGACTGGTTGTGGACATGTTGAGGTTGGGTGTTTATTTTTCACTGAATATAGAGATGTAGTAGGTGGTTGTAATATTTCTTGAGGTTACCCTATCTGGTGAGCATGGTGATATAGAGGAACCAATTTTTTATAAATCATGTTCATCGCTGTCAGCATCTATATCATCAGGATATTCTTTTGGGTGCCACAAATGCGGCCATTTCAGGAAATAAAAGCCATTTTTCCACATCCCAATGTGGTCATGTTAACAAGGTGATTATTCAGGTCATAGTGGAATGTTTTTAAAGTAGTTCCATTCATGGAAGTATTTTTTATCATGGGATGATAGTGCATGACTGTGAGGCATAAGATTTTTTAGTCATCGATGCCCCGCCTCAAGTTTCTAGTGGATACTCATGTATAGTTAGGGGATACCGAGGGTGTGAGGGATCTCAGCATGGTCCATTTTATCCGTATTGAAAACATTTGAAATTCCATTTATTTATTTTCTCAGTGGGGGTGGGTTTACTATTTTAGTGTGAGGGCGTGATAGACGTGTTCTTTTATGATGTGAACAGTTCAGTTCATTGACTATTCCTTTTGGTATTTCTCATCATTCATTGGGTGTATTTGTTTTGGTCTGGGATGTGTTTTTTGTAGATGTCCTTTTTTGGTGATAAGATAGATTGAGCTTGTTTGAGGTTTTGGGTTGATATCATCTCAAATATTCCCCTAGTGGTATAAGTCCCAGCCGAAATGGATGATTTTAACAATGGCAGTGTTTTTTATCACCCTTGTATGTAATATTTTCGGATCTTATAGGAGTTTTCACATTTAGGTTCCTAATATTTCAGGTTGCTCCACAGCAGGTTCTCTGTCTGGGTCCTTGGGGTGGATATGTTTTTTTAATTCTACAATATATGTTAATTTTATTTGGGAGTTCTAATGGTGCCCCCCATGGGTTGTGTGTTTGGGTTTTTAGGTTTTCAATCTTGTTGAGTATTTTGTGGCAGTTATAACCCTCTCGTATTCTCCCATTGTCATTAGATTAAGTTTCTTCTTGAATCGGTCATGTGTGACCAGTAGAGAGTGAGTTCATCCCGAGATTATCAGTTTTTTCGGTCATTAACTCGAATCTTAACTGGATTTTGGCTTGGTGACTTTATGGGGGAAGAAAGTCTCCATGGTTGGGAGAATTGTCACACCCCGACCTAAGATACTCTTTCATTTTATGTATTTATCAATTTTGGGTCATTTGATTTAGGGTAGGTTTGGGTGTCTAATAGAAGTCCATTTATGTTGTATTAGTTTTCTTCTAGAACTATTTTTGGTTATTATTAATTTTTTTGGTAAAATAATTCATGTTGGAGAGTTTCTGATTCCATCAGTGTCTCTATATTGTGATTAAATCATTCAGGGATCTTTGGGTGGACTTCCCTATGGTTTGAGGAGTAATTTGGGTGTTCTGGGAAAATGTTTTTGGTCTCAAGGTTTGAGTAATGTTTCCTCAAACCATGAAACATTTCCTTACATGTTTTTAATATCTTTCTAGTTTCTCTCGCATTATTAGTGCACTGTATGAAAAACCGTGCAGAAAAACCGTGAATCCCATTGTGAGATTAATAAATTTTATCCTAAAAATTATATTTGGGTGGTTCTGCCTATAAAATGAATACCTACATATTGGTTATCTACCCTAGGTGCCTCCCCCATCTTCCTGCATCGATTTGGGGTGATTTTATGATATTTCACACCAAATGTCAATGGTTCTCCATCAATTCATTCCCATTCATCCTCTCCTAACAGCCCTCTCTTCATATTCATGGTTTTCTTTGGGATTATCCATTTTTACAGAAATATGTTGTTTGGGATGGTTGATTGTTGGTTCAATTTCTTATGGTTAGGGTGTGAAGATTTCCTGTGGGGCTTTGATATACCTCTCCTTGAGGGTTTACTGCATCTACACATGATTTGACATAGTTGAATTCAACATTTACTTTCCAAAATAATCCATTAGAACATGAATTATTTCATTTCCTTCTTAAATTTTTTTGAACCTCTATTATACCCATTGTCTAGATATAAATGATGATTTTGTGTGGATTGATTATGTTAAAAATAGTTTCCTAAAGAGATGTTTGTGAAATTATTAGGATTAAGGAACATATATTTCTTATTTTGAAATGCCTTTTTCATTTAAAATTGTATTAGGTATTTTAGGAAATCCATAACTCTTATTTTGTGTAATGGAGGTTATTTGGTTGTGAACATTGTTTTGTGTGAGTAATATAGAAATGATGCTTCTCAATAGTTGGGTTTAATGGTCTTTGAAAGGAGTTTTATGGAAACAAATTTGATTGTTATGTTCTTTTATATAATGAATAGTAGGATTTCGTTTTCAAATGGTTTCATGGATGAAAGGGGTGCTATTGAATGTTGTAACACCTTTGGGTGCCCAATGATATCACATGGATGTTCCTTCAAATGAATATGACACTAGAAAAATGGCGTTTTTACAGAATCGTGATTTTTCAATTGACTCTAGGTTTTAAAAAAGATGTTGGTTCTCTAGGGATTCATTTAAAGATGGTTTTAAATGGGTTTTTTATAAAGGGGTTCATTATGTGTTTTTTAATGATTGGTTTAAAAAGTGTTCATAATATTTTGGCCTTTTGGACTTGGCACATGATTTGTGTGAGTTTGGAATGGTAAAGACTTGTTTGGAAATTTTGATGGGTTGGGGTATGTGTTTGGAACATAAGGTACCATTTGAATTTTCCAATATAGAAGTAGTGTTGGTTTGACTTGTGGGAAAATATATTCAGTTACATCAATCTAGAGGTTCTTTTGGCACATGAAAATCAAAGGTGGTTTTTTATTGAACTTGGAAATGGTATTGATTTGGAAATGTTTGGTTAATTTTTTATCGGTTTGTAAAAATAAAGGCTTGTTTGAGATGTTTATATAGGTTAATTTATTTATAAAATGTTAAAATGATTATTTAGAAAAAGAATAGGGAAGTGGTGTTCCTGAAGGATTTGAAGAAGTTTATAATCGTTTCAGTGGGGAAATTTTTTGAAAAATCGGTTTGTGATGTGCAAGTGGTGGGTTATGAAATGAGATTATAGTTTTGGTTGATAAATAGTGTATGTAGTCACATGTGAGGTGTTAAATTTGATTGATCACAAGATGGTAAGATCAGGTATCTTGGTGTGTGGACAAGTACTAGTATACTAGTGATCTAGTGGGTATTGCCAACTACTTCACATAGCAAGTTTTATGTAAAAAAAACTATGATAAGGATGTTGGGGACCACAAGGTTATGTGTATGTTCCCTAAATGTGGCTCATGCATGAGAAACAATATTTTTATGGTTTCTTTTAAACTGAGAAATTAGGTTCCTGGTTCCCACAATAAGTTAGTGCATATGGGTGTTCCCGTGACTACTAGTCAAGGTCTATTTTTCACCCCCCCCCCCCTCCCGTCAACAAAAAGTAGCTTGGGATGGTAATTTAGAAAGAATGTTGTTTGTTTTTAATGTGGACTTCATTAAATCTTTTTCCATTTCATTTTTTTCATTGACAATTGTTACTAGTATCAGTTGGTTTGGGTTTTTTGTTATAAAATGGCATCTGGTTTTGTAAATGATAGTTATTGTGTGTCGGATTTGGAAACATGAATGAATTTTTTTTTAAAATTTGAAAACCATAATTTTGTAACTATATTTAAAACATGTGTAAACTGTTAGTTTTGGGAAAGGAAAATGATAGATTCAATGGTTATGTTTGACATCACTACAAAACATTTTGGTGCTCATGCCTATCCTATCATTTCAGTTGTAGGTTTTTCTTTTGTTTAGGATTCCTGGTAGGTGGATATTTTGAAGCATGTTTGGTTTTGTGGTTGTAGGTTTCCTAGAGTTAGATGGATATTATGGTAGCATGTTGTTTTTTTAGTTTGTTCCACATAGTTTCAACTTTTTCAGTTGAATAATTTATTTTTACCAATTATTTATTTGCCATTGTTATGATGTCAGTTTTCATGGACAGTATCATTCTATATAATACTTTATCCTCAGTTGGTTTCATTAGAGCTTAAATAATTACCAAGTGTATTATTTGATTCTCGGAACATGTTGCCAACCCGTGGGGATAAGAAATTCCCTTCGGCCTATGTTTTGAACCATCTCGAGTGATCGATTTGGGGTAGACCCGGGTGGGTTCATGACATGAATAGACATACAGAGAACCCCAGGAAGAGAGCTAATGTACCACCACATCAGAGGCAACACCTTGTTCAAGGTCTCCTCAATGGGGATTTGGTCATTCATAGGTGGTATTGTGGAAGAGGATAAGTTTGAGATATGGTCAGTGGTTTCCATCATGATATCCTTCCACCACCACTACAATGAGTCCAACGTTATCATAATAGAGCTGGTGGTCAATAAAATGGATAGTAGCATGATCTAGATTTCTATGATGACAAATCACACAATATAAGTAATGGTAGAATAAATTTTTATTCTATTTCTTCCTCTGTATTATTAGACATAGGTTCCATTTGTTATTTTATCTATGGACTCCAAGTTTGGGATCTTGATCTTCTAGTTCAGAATCTATCATAATTGCTTCATCATGAGGATTTTATAAGGAACACTAATTGTATATCACCCGTCTTCTAGAAATGTGAGATATAATTTCGAGGATATAACTTCATTTGTGGACTTTTGGTCATCATGATAGCACCATATGACATTTTCTTGAGAATGGATTAGCATTTCATAGACCAGTCCAAGATTGATAGTAACTATAGAGAAGTTAGGTTCAGACAGACTAATTATATGAGATTCACATATTCATGACAGAGATATCTCCTAGCGGCATAGGTGGATGTTGTTATACAAAGGTTGTATCTTATCCCACATTAGTTGGTGGGTGTATCCCTTAGTGTATCAAGATCTTTAGGAATCTAGGTTCCTTCAATTATGGAGGATTATATGGTTGTATCCCCTAAATATGCTATAGGAATATCACTAAATGCGGGTTTGGATTTTTTCATTGAATTTCTTCTTGGGACATCGTTGATTCCTTCTTTAGTGTATTAGGTAGTACTTATTATGCTTTGGAAGGTACATGTGTTATTAAAGGACCTTTGTGGGAAATTTTCATGAGACAGAGTGTTTCACTCTAGGTACTACCAGTCATTTTAAGGAAAAATATAGATGAGATATTACTGGTTTTCATGGAATATTTTCATCTGAATTAGTACAAAATAAATAATAAGTTCCCTTTTAGGATAGATTAAATCATTTATTAGTTGTGAGAAATTATATGGTTATCAATGATTGATATGAGGTCTAGATAACACCAGTTTCTAGTTCCCAAGTTGGATACTCCAAAGATGGAATTCCAATTTTTTTAAAGACATGGTGACTTCCAAGTGATTACATTTTGTGTGAAGATTTATCCAACTGTGTTTATGGATTTGATGAACCATGTCTTCCATATATACATGGATGAGTTGGTTGTTTTATTATGTATGAAAAACAGATTTACTATTCATATGAGGAGGATTTTACTTGGTCTTAATATTTCTAGAGGGCCATTGGGGGGTATGTGGATGGTCAATTGAGAACTCTAGTGTTTTCAATACAATAGAATGATAAATAGGTTTTAGTGTATTGTGATTTCTCTAGGGCTAGAATCGATTGTGTTTTGTTGTAGCAACTGACATTTTTCACTTATGGGTTGAGGTAGTTTAGACCACATAAGTAGAACATCAATAGTCATGACCCAGAGCTTCTAGTGGTATACTTATCCATGAGGATTTGAAGGAAATATGTTTTTGGAGACCACATCTTGGTTTACTAAAACAACTAGAGTCTCAAGAATGTCTACATTTAATAATAATAGAACCAAAGTAGTATTACAGGTTGGAGTTACTGTAGGACTATGACATTAAAATAGTACATACTCTATGGAAGTGAAACATCATTGATTATTACATTATATATAATTATCAATATATTTTAGGTCATAATGATTCAAAAAATTATTCTTTACTATAGTTGAACCTGGTGGAGTAAGAGGGTAAGTTAATTAGGATATTCATTGGGTTGATTCCATCTCTTCTATATAATAGAATATTCCTAGATATGGGGCATCAATTGAGAGGTCTTACATGATCATATATCCATAAGTGAATCTACTATAATATATTATGATGGATTAAATCACCTCTTCATATTGAATAAAATAATAGTTATTCAAGCCACATTGGAGGAGGAGGTGATGCAGGAGTTCCACACTTCTCACATAGTTATACATAAATATTTGAGAAATATGTATGTAGAGCATCATCGATTTATTTTTACATTCAACATTAGATGAAGAGTAGATGATATTGTCTCTCATATCTTCACCTGTCAAACTATGAAGACTAAGAACTAGGTTTTTGAGGACTTTTTAAATCCCTTAGACATCCCAAGGATGAGATGGGATTCCATATACATGGACTTCATCTGAATACATCCATTCATAGAGAATATACATGATTCCATTTGAGTGATAGTTGACTGAATCGCGAATTCAGCTCACATACATTCAACTAGGTAGTAGATTAAGGCAGAGGTTCTGGTGAATTTATTTTTATATTAGATCATTTACATTCAAGGGTATCCATTGATGATTTTTTCAGATCGTGAAATATAGTTTATTTCATGATTGTGAAGAGGCCTATATGAGGCATTCATGTCCTATTTTTTATGAGAACAAACATTCACCCCTAGATAGATGGGAACACCTAATGCATTATCCCAATCCCAGTGGATTTGATTATAGCTTGTGTGTCATACTTGAAACAAATCTAGGTGGATAACATTCCATTCAAAGAGTTTTAATCCAAAAACAGCGACCCCTCTTCCATTGGAATTGCACATTTTGAGCCATTGTACGAGATACCATGTAGGTCCCCCCTGTTCTAGATATAGATATCTATGTCATCTTTTGTGGTCCTAGTGTTGTTGTAGGCGACAATAGTGGATATGCAGGTCATCCTTGAGTGTATATATATATCCAAGAGGGAAAAAATGTCAAAAAAATCCTCATCATAGGACCTTAGAGTTCTAGCCGGGAGTTTACATTTTCATTAGTGTCTCCACATGAAAATAATTATAGAGGTTTGGGAAAGGAGGGATGTTAACCGTAATGTTCATTAGGATATTCAAGATTATGCATAGGGTTGTTAATATTTTCTATTGCCTCTCCCTACCTCAATAGCGGGAGCAGGTGGCTGATGTCATCCACGTGTAAGAGCTATAAAGATGTTTGAATGACCGCACACATGTTATTTAATGGGGTGAGCTGAACATCAAGTATGGAACAAACTTCTCAAGGGACCTGGTGGTGATTGAGTGTATGTATGAGTGAACCCTATACAGAAGGAACATTCATTTGGTTCAGGTGCTATAAAATCATAGAAAAATTCAGGAGAATTTTATATTGTGATAGAACCATGTGAGGGATTAGTACCTAAAGTTGTTCTCCAAGTTTTTTGTTTTTAGGGAAGAAAATACTAAATCATGTTTTGATGTAGAGACAATATTATTTCCTTGAAATTATTTGATATATATTTATAAATATCCTGAGCTATGTGCTCAGAAAACATGAGATTCAGAGGCCTAGTGTGCCTAGAGTTTATTTCATAATAAAATTTGAAATATAATATATTATGTGCATGATGATTTTTAAATAAAATGGCATAAATATTAATTATTAAATTATACTAGATCTCAAAAACCTCAGTTGATTCTAACTGATTGTGTTATCCCTTATATTGACAAAAAATCAGTTGGTGCATGGAATTCTGATCACTCGTTCACAGGCAGTGTATTAAATTAATTAATGAATTTATTTTTTTACAAAAATATTTTATTTTCATCACAAATGATTTAATTATATGTATATCACCCTATAAAACATTTATAGTTGTATCCCATACTTTCAGGGAACCCTAGATTCTCCCTCCTCCATTTGCGGACCATTATAAATTATTACGAAACATTAGAATCTAGTAGACCAGGACACAACATACAAATCATACTCATTCAAATAATTGATGGACACAATATTAATCAATTATCAATCCCAAATTGATGAAAGATTAATTATATGAGATTTTACATCAATATAATTCAATGAATGAGTAGATAATTATCTATCCTTCAATATATTCCACGTTCTGGCCTTTGCATAGCCTATATACCATATTTCCATTTTTATAAATAAATTATTAAATATAGTATTCCCATTCATTATCTTTCACATAATTCATGGTAAATTACTTTTATAACATGTAATTTTGTGATTTTATCATTTGTTTCGTCGTATTATTCTTCAGTGGGATCCCTACGGTCCCAACAAAACATTTTCAGGTTGTACCGAGTGCGATCATTCCCCTGTATTTTCTTGGAAACAATGAAATTAAAATAGAATGTAGATTTGGGAATAGATTATGAATCCATGGGGATCAAGGATGACCAATTTGGCAGGTTTAGATCATGATCTTGATGAATCGAGGTTTGGAAGCATGTAAAATGAAAAAAACACAACCTCACAGTCAATGGATGATATTTTCAGACAAGCGGCGACCCATAATCATGTTTATTATATATATCATCATTTTTTGAAAAAAATACCAATGGAAGCTAGTAATTTTGAATTTAATGTAATTATATTACATGGATATAGAAATATAAGATTTCTGAAAACAAATCATAACAACATTATGTGTTCATCGATGAGCACATGATAGGTATCCTATATAGCTGTGATGCTAGGATTTCATAAAAAATAATGATGAAATTTCATGTTACCCTCCCTCAAATGTCATGGACACTATCATGGATGGATAACCCCTATGTAAGATCGCATGGGGGGATTTCCTTAATAATTCCATGGACACAAGTATTTATATATGGACAAAACAAGCATCACATGGCCCTAGTCTCAATTATCCATCACACACCATGTAGTCAAATTAAACAAAATTTACTAAAATATGTGAAGAAGCGATTTGATGGAAAAATTAATCTCTATGACATAGAGTGAGACCAACCTACGTGTGGATCCCCTCATACTTTGTGTACTCGTTGAGCACATCTCTGAAAATATGAAGAGTTCATATCTCCCCCATTTGAAATCATATTTTGGAATGTGAGAAGCATATCCTGAGTTTATTTCATCATATTACATGGTGCTGACCTTGGTTTTTGATTTATAGATATAATAGTAAATTTTATTGGAGTGAAACCTACATAGGATACCACAATGAAGGTTGGGATTATGCAGGATAACCAGATGATTATTCTTGAGTAGAACCATCATGCTGGGTTGGGCTAGGGCCTTAATGAAATCTTGAGAGGAATCCTCTAGCTATATTGGGAATGGTTCTTTAATTACTATCATAGTGGAGTCATCCATTTCCTCTGGGCATGTGTCCAAAAAAACCCTTATTGGAACCCCCTTACACTATCAAGGAATGGGTCCTCAATGACATCGAGTCGAACACTCGAGATGGGATGGTCCTGGGTCCCCATCCAACATAGTGGAACCCTTTTATTTTACTATTGAATGGGTCCTCTATCTAGAAATGTTTCCCACTAAACATTTAATCATATTGATGTGATGTTTTTTTATGTAGAATTGCACTCTCAATGAAGAGGGAAACTCTTACGATTGAGATATATTTATATGATGTGAACTAAATTTATGTGGGTGAGTCAGCATCAACCAATGTGGATTTCATCATGTTGTTCAGAATGATTTCCTTAAATATGTCTATTTAGGGAAGATTTCAGTGAGGTTGGACATCATTTATAGACTTTTGGAATAATTTGTGATACTTCTACCGGGGATGGTCTTTGACATAGAGATCCCCTTATAATCAAGTTTGGACTTCATTTAAGGTTCACACACACACACACATAGATATATATATATATATATATTTCCTCTTTATCCATAACTTTTATTTAGATAAACTCCATCTAGGAGAGGTGAAGGAGCGTGGAGTATACTATGTTATTTCTGTGATTAGATCTATATGGTTGGATGAGTCTACTATCCTACTATATGTGTCGAAGGATCGATGGGTTATTTAGATACTCATTGTGTTTATCACCTTGTGTTTTGATGAGATTAATTTCACCCTTTGGTGGGTTGAGCCTTACAATTTCACAGTAACATGTGTATCTCATATATATATCTTTTTTTGTATTTCTTACTACTACCCCTAATCTTTCCTTGCATCCTTATAGGTACAATTATACTCACCACATAATGAGTAGTTCTTGTACGTATCATGTCTTATATAGATGAAGGACACGATGAACTTGACTATATACGAGCTTAGGTATATGCAGTTCTTGTACTACATATGGTTGTTTTATATTGGGATTCAAAAATAGTTTCTTCTTAGCTATTTGTATTGTCTATTTTTCTTTTCATGTTTGGACATAATTTGGGTTTGGTGGGTATTTCTCCCCTTTACTTTTTAACTTAAATGAATATACATTGGGACTATCTAGTGGTTCATGAATATTTGATTTATTTGATAGGTGTATTACATCGTTCCATATTTACCAATTCAAAATTCATTGAGTAAGATGTGAATCGGCGTCTCTGTATTGGTACATAGGAAAAGTCCACCACAAGTTAGTTATTCCTTAGACACTTGTCTCCACCCCCTAGCCTATATGGGTGGCCATTCAGTTTGGTGTCTTGATCCCTAGGATGGTTCTTATTATCAAAATGCATCATTTGTTTATAGGTGTCATGTTACATAATGTTACAATAACTTTGTATATTAAATTTTAAATTCATGATAGGATGATATTCAAATAGATAAATAAATATAATAACAATAATAATATAATAATATATAAAAATCTAAGAGATAAAAATGTTAAATGAATTTATATAGCGATAAATATTTTTCCCTTTTTGCAACATATTTAATTCAATAATGAAAATGGTGATTAATATATGAAAAAGTTACGTCTTGGAATTTTAATTATTATTTTTTCATCTGGATTACATTCTTATATTAAATTCATTTAGAGAAAAACTGTTTTTATTTTATTTTTATGGATTATAGACACCATATTTTTCATCCACTGAATTATTGACAATAATATTTAATCTATGTGATTTTGATAAGTATAATCACATGATTTAATGTGCTCTCATTTGAATGGGGAATAAATATTTTTACTAGATTATGGTATTAGTTTTCTATAAGAACTGATTCGAGGAAGATAAAACATAATATGTGGTTACATATCATTATAATTACGAGCTTTTTCATTCTTGAGGAACTGGTAAACGGGTTTTAAATTATAAAATGAAAAATTATTCATTAAAACACACCCTCTAGATCTCGGTGAAAAGAATATATAAGGAAATTTAAAGAATTTATATTCTATATTCTTTTAATCTAATAACATTATAACCACATAAAAATTATGATCAAAATGATAATATGGACGAAAAATGTAAATTCATGGAACATTATAAATCTTGGTGTAAAAATAATATGAGGATTAAAATGTGTAATATGAGTGGAATATTTAAATAATATCAATAATTTATATTAGAACTATACATTTGAAATATCTACCCTTTTTAATGTAATATAACTATGTATTCTTCATATTTAAAATATTAATTTCTTTATGAGTCTATACATTTACATGTTGACTCTGGTATTTTTTATATCCTTTAAAATAAGTATCTAATTATGTAAGTTATGTTTTATTAATCTTTCTAAAAACAATACATTGAATAAAAAAAGTTCGCTAAAATATAAAAATTATTAATCAACAATAGATTCATAGATTTTTTCTAAAATTTGGGTGAAATAATTCTTGTTTCAAAATAATTTATATCAAACAAAATACAAGTCAACATTTATAGGGTATCTAATTAGTTTATAAATTTGATTCAATATTGTATTTTTATAAATCCATATAATAATATAAGAAAATAATCTATCCATCGATGTTATATCACTACATAATTATTATTTTTTTCAATATCATACTTTTCCCCAACTTATTAAAAAATATATTACTATGTCCATTAGAAACAAATAATTTGAATTGTGGTACATATATATATAATATAAAAACATAAATTCTTTATTATTACTTATAATGTCAACAAAATC
Organism: Viscum album; assembly: GCA_963277665.1. Lineage (NCBI taxonomy): Eukaryota > Viridiplantae > Streptophyta > Magnoliopsida > Santalales > Viscaceae > Viscum > Viscum album. Next base: position 591,790,406 of record OY728162.1, on the reverse strand, counting down.
CATCACATAACAATTTCATATATTTTTTAAATGAAATTAATGTGGTGTGAAAAGGCATTACTGTAAAAGATGAGTCGATTAACCATTACTAACTGAAAATAAAATATTTCATATTTGTTTCCCACTTGGATTAGAGGAATGTGTGTGTATCAACAGAATAAATAAAAAAATATAAAATTTTTATTATAATTGACACAATATTGTGATTTTTTGTTAATATTTAATTAAAACCATCAATGATATTAATCATATTGTGTCACAATATCTATAAGAAGTGTACATGATTTCACAGAGATGTGACTACAACATAAATATTGGATTTTTATAAAATTAATAACATTATGATGATATTTATATTAAATAATTATTCCATTAATTATAAAAAATTATTATTTACTACATTGAATTTATGGAAAATATTATATTACAACATATATATTTTATAATTTAGTTATATAAATTTATTATATCATTTGAGCATGTTTATATTTCAATGTAATATATATTAATGATGCTAAATTAAGTAAATGTGCTCATAAATTTATACTATAAAAGCATTATTTGATATTTAAAAAAAAATATTGACGAGATATATTATATAAATATGTATAAATAATTATATTGATGTGACCAACTGAGGTTATATTTTCATAAGGACGCGTTTAATTTTTGGGGCACTAGAATAGAAACACGTGAATGAAATGAAAATGAATATTAAATTATATGTTATTTTTGAATTATTTTTTTAACTACTTGGTAAATATTATATTATTATATGGTTTGGGGATACACATATCTACACTATTAAATTGAAAATAAATTTTAATTTAATTAGGGTGAAAATTATGATTTTAAATATTTATTTATTTGTCATACATAAACTATATAAAATTCTATTAAGACTAAAAAATTATTAATAAATAACCCAAATGTATGATCATTTTATTTGAAATAGATAAAATAATCAAACTTCTTAATGAATTGAACTGATTATTGGTTTAAAATAACTTTTTTGGAATAATAATCAATATAATATTTCATTCGTTTTTTATTATATGTTTCAATCATGTATATTAGAGTACTTGTTTTCAAAATTGAGTATGTAGTGGTCTTTCTAACAATGATATAACTAAGTATTGGCTAATAGAATGAATTTATGATCCCTAGGCGTATGGTAATGTTGTGACAAAACAACCATCAAAAGTTTCAAATTCGAATTAATAGATAATGGGTGAAATTTATTAGTAATAATTTGAATTGGTGGGATATGTATTTCAAAAACAAATAGGTTCTATATCATATTTGGATGACTGATGTGGGTTTCTAGTTCTATTTTTTTGTATTATTGTGTCTCCAGTTATACATTAGTTATATTGTCAAAAAATATTATAGTGAAGAATCATTAAATAATATGGATTCTGAATTCTTAACTGGACAAAAGTAGTCAAAATTTCATTAACCTCAAAATGATAGGGAATATAAGAAATGTATGTTGAATGTGGTTTTTGATCAAGGCTCTAGTCTTTAATTATCTTCAATGATTGATCTGGTTAATGTACTATTATGAATTTTTACAAATTTCATCATCCAATAGATTATACAACCAAATGAGGATTAATATTATGCCGTTGAGGTTGATTTCTATTATATAATGGTTATTACTATATTAAAAATGTATCCAAATTTATATATTTATATATTATATATTTTTTACAATCCGTCAAATTCCTTGGTTGTTGGTAATTGATGAATACAATTGTTTTTTATTATTTAATGAAAAATAGTCTATAGTCATACAACTTCATTATGTATTCCTCTAAATAATTATTATAATATTTTTAAAACCCCTCCCTTTGATAAATTATTTTATATATTATTGAACATTAAGTTTCAATGATTCTCAATTTAAATTGGTTTCTAACACACATTATGGTTCTAAATTACATTTAATTATGAAATTTATTCCATCTGATCTAAGGATTCATAATATTATATTTTAATAGTTATTTTTATGGGTTAATATTCTGATGATATATGAAGTAGAATTTTTTTTGTATTGGTTATGTATAAGTGATTTTTAAATGAATAATATATGATTTCCATATTGTTGATAAGTTGTTAAATTATTATTTATTTATAATCAATGGTCATTCTCCTAATATGGCTATGGGTTGATGAATATTTATTCAATGTATTTTATTAAAAGTATATAGTTTTATTTAAAAGGATAATTTAGAATTAGAATTATTTTTCATTATTTGGGAAATGATTTTATACTCACCTAATGTATTAAATAAACTAGACTAAATAATATTATATTTGAGTATAAAAAGTATTTTTAAATATTCCCCTTATTGATGACTTGGTTTGATTTGATTGATTTTTTGTGGATATTAGTGTGAATAATAGTTTTCAGTATTTTAATTCTCAAATATTATTTATGATGGACATGTAATTGAAATATTTTAATATATTTAGTTATAAAAAATAGAATTTTTAAATATTTTTAAAAGAGCGGGAATTAATAAATAATGTTTGATTTAATAGGATTTTTTTTCTTGTGTTGATTTGATCATGTTCTTTCCATATCATGATATATGTATTTTATCATCATAATTGTTTGAAGAGGTTGTTTTGTATGGATTTATTTTGTGTAAGATGTGTTGTAATGATTATCACTGTTGTAATTTGATTTTTTATGTGGTTTAGTATTCTTCAATGTTGTTGAACTTGTAGTGGTGATGTAATGGGTAGTTGGTGGATTATTATGTGTTATTATTATCTAATATATGTGTTCCTAGGTTCATATAAACCATGTAATTTTTATATTTTATAAAATAAAAAATTTAATTGATAATGTGGAATGTTAATGGAAGAATGTTAGATTGAATAATTTTCTAAAATAGTAAACTAAATTATCCAAATTTTATATGTATTATATAATTTATAAATTATGTAACAATTATATACTAATGTGAAATAATAGTGGATTAAATTTTAACATGGTTAATGTGTTTTATTTGGTTCTTAAATGATGGATGCAGAAACCATAAAATAAATTTAATCAAGGATATATACTTATTACGGAGAACCAAAGGTGTAGTCTTCGTGTAGGGGAATTTATTAGTTTTTTGTTGGAGGGGTAGTAGAAAATTTTATGTGGGGTCACATTGTAGTAATGGTAAAATTTATTAATAGTTTTTTATAAGTATGAAATACTATTTTATTATTTCATGATTATTTTAAATCAATTTTGTTATTTTTTTCATCATGCGCTCTACCACACACTTTGAGTAATATGTATGTTTCCAATTTTATGATTTGGTTTTTATAGTAGAATAAATATCATGTATATGGGAAATATTGATAAAGGAAAACTAAAACTCTATATCTCTCTCTTATAGACATATTTTTGTCATATGATGATGTGGTAACATAGTACGGTTGAAGCAATGTGAATGTGACATGTCAATGATATTGTTATAATTTTTTGTGCTAGTAGTTATATGTTAGAGGTATATATTATATGAAAATTATGGTATCTTGAATATGTAATATTTAATATGGGAATGTTGATTCTATATTTATTTTTAAAGAGGTTATGAAAATGTGGATATAGAGTTGATGACAATGACATGATGTATTTCATTGATTCATATTGGAAACTAGATTAGTATAGTAACATGTGTGGTGTTGGTTTCTCAATATATATTCATGACTATTATATTATGTTACTAGTGGGTATATGGTTTTTTAAATTTACTCTCAATATAAATTTATTTATTTTTAATCATTATCATTATTTAAAACATTATATGTAATAAAGAATTATAACACAAAGACTATGAGGTTTAAAGTCCTAAAATAATTTCTATTTAATATAATAGTTTAGAAAACATGTGATAAATTCTCATTAAAGGTATAATATTAAAAAATATTCATGAATATCATTAGTTTGACTTAAAATCTTAATAATAAAAGTGAATTCATAATAAATTGGTGAGATATGATGGTCAACAGGGGATTAATAATCATTTCATCAAGGATGAGTTTATAAGATTAATTAATAACGTGATCAAACTATAAATTTAATAACATAATTAGTGATAATAATATGAAAAAATTGAAAATTAAATAATAAGGTATAAGAACCTGATTCCATTAATAATAACACCAAAATATAATTTTCACAACAAATATTAAATCATTTTACATTAACATAGAATCATGATAGCGTAATTTTATAATGAATTAAGACGTTTAATTATGGAACAATCAGTAAAAAATGAGAAAATTACATTCATGTGGAAACACATAAATGAAAACTATTATGATAAACTAAAATATACTAAAATATATATATATATATATAATGAGATATATAAATTAAACGAATTACTTTGAGGGATACAAAGAACCCCAAATTTTAGAAATCTATACATACACATGCCTCATCATAGTCATTAATCAATTAGAATATAAAGAAACTATAAAATTAAAATGTGTTTTATTAAACATCCTAATCCATATAAATCACTATTTATAATGAACAAATTGATATATAATAGGTTTTATAAAATATTCACATGGAAATCATTCACTTTTCAAAATATATCTGATAGAAATAAAATGGGTGTTATAAAATATGAAAATGATAAAAAACCAATACCATGAACCAAATCTATTGATATCGAAAAAAACATCACCTATAATAATAAAATATTGAAAAAATATAAGGTGAATAATTGTTTATTATACTATTGGTAGTAAATATTTTTTGTAGTTTAAAGTAAAATTTAATCTAAATGAAAAAAGGTTTTCTTGAAAACATTTTGAATTGATTGAAATAAAATTCATTGATATGTGACTCAATTGAGAAATCCTAATTTAATTTTAAATAAAAGTGAAAATGAATTTAAAAACCCTATTTGGATCAAGAAACACCATTTTCAATGATGTAAAACAAGTATCATCATTTAAAATAATTTTCCCTGGATGAAAATAGTTCAATATTAAATTTTATAAATCATATACTAGAGATGGAGTTACAAATTCACATTATTTTATATTTGATTTTCATAAAAGCTTCTTATCGTATTGTATGATAATGTAAAATATATTAATTACTGATTTCCAATCATTATTCATATATATATCCAATTATACTATTTATTAATAATAATTCTCTTTATGTATCATATTGTTATACTATATTATCAACATTGGGTGTTGATAGTCAATAAATTTTTGAACTTGGTTCATAACAGTGTTGTTTTCATTCAATATTATCCCAATTTAAATCATTTATAAATCATTAAATTTATGGTTAATATATAAAAATTATATTATAATTTCATTGAATGGGATTTATAGACATGTATTGTGGAGACGAAAATGTTGATGAACTACTTTTGTTTTATTCATCTATAATGATTGATTACATCCAAAATATAATTTCATTTTATTTATATATACAGAATAATATTCATAACATAAAGGAATTATAAATACTGTATCAACACATTAAATTAAATTTAAAACATTGAATGAGTATGGAAGTGAAAAAAAATTGTTCTTCCTTTGAGGTTAAAGTTCATATGCACGTGTGGAAAATTATTTCATTTATTAAGGGAAAAACGAAATATGTAACATAGATTATCATTTTTGGAAATTAGATATTATATTTATATTATAAAAATAATAATCTTTTGGATCATCCTGGTCAGGTTATACATTACACACACATGATTTTCATTATTGTGTTTCTTATGGGAAATGTAAATATAGTTTAATTCTTATTCAATCATCATAATATCAGATCAAAATGCTAATCATTCATATTGTATAATTTTATGATTATATAATGTATTTTTAGGTATAATAAGTTCACATATTTACATATAAATGATAAAGAAGTAGTCATAAATTTATTCCTTAATTCATTGATTATATTCCCGGAAAATGTAGTTATGCATTTAAGGGATGATCTTTTGGCATTGTCAGAACATCATGAAGTTTGGTTGTAATGTTTTTGAAATAAATCTATAGTGTTTTTCATAATTAATGTGGTCAGGATTTTGAAAGGTATTGAGGAGTGGGATTACCTGTTTTAAGTGAAAGAGGGGTTATTTTTGTAATTTCAATAAACATTTAAATAATTGGTTATCACTCTCAAATAATGTGGCCCAAAAATACTGAAATAATTTATAGATGAAGTAATAGGATTGAGAAAATCATCATCCACCAATTACCAAAAAAAATTAAATATTATTTTGTTCTTTCCCAATAGGTTCAATCATTTTTACCCTTTTTTTAATGAGGTATCCTATTTTTACCATTTTAATTTATCCCTACTCATTTGAAATAAAATATCCCTTATTTAATAATTTAAATGAAATGATATGAAAATTTAATCCTAATTTTTTATAATTACATTCTATTTTATATATAAAGAAATTTAAAATAAACCTAAAAATTTTATTTAGAACCTTTATTTGAAAAATATAACATAATATCCAAAATGAAAAATATGTGTATAACAATTAGAACTGTAATTTATACAAAAATATAGAAACTTATACTAATAATATAAAATTTTATAAAATGATTTCTTGTATATAATATTCATAGATTAATATTTATAATATCATAAAATCCATTTATTGAAATAAATATAAAGACATAACCATGTAAAATTATTATTACATTAAAAATAAAAAATACATCATAGGATAATAAATACATGTTAAATATAAAAATAAAAATAATCTTTTCATATTTTAAACATAAAATATATATATATATATTAATATATATATATATATATATTCATATATATATATATTATTTTAAATTAAAAATAATATAAAATGGAAAACTGCATTTATTAAAATGATTATTGGTATATTTATAATACTTTTTAATATTATGTACTAATGAATATAGTGGTAAATTTTTATTCAAACAAAAGGTATAACATATTATTAAATCATAATAAACATATTCCAATGAAATAAAATGATAATTAATCAAAAATAAATTTTTTATGTATAAAGTGATTTGAAAGAAAAAATTTATTTTGTAAAGAATAAAAATTCATTATATATAAGAATGTATAAATATTTTATCACATGATTTTATAAAGTTAATATCTGATTAGATAGATCTTTATGATCTCTTTATAATCCCTATACATCATATAATCTATGGTCTTAGTTTTATGTGGTGGTTCTACTCAAAAAAATGTTTTAGAATTCGGTATGAGTTTTATCTACTCTGATATATGGTTTGGTAAAAACCGAAATTTCATTCATTCAAATTAGTCATCATTGGTGGAAAAAATAGAAATGTTTCTTGTCTTTTGATTTTATTGAAATTATTACTATAATGGAGAGTTCCCCTTTCATAAAAAATTTCACCTTTCTCTGTTGGTTTTTGTGGCCATTTCAATTTGTGCAAGCTAATTTAATGTCTTTGTTTTAACAAATATATATAATAATAATAATTTATCAATTTTGTTTATTTTAGTATTTTATTGTTTTGGAAACATTTTATCAATAATATTATTATTTAAGGTAAATTATAATCCAAATTCCGATAGTTTTACATTCCACTTTAAAATGAATCATTAAAATTTTAATTATTGATTACTAAAAAAAGATTCCATAGTATACATGATAAAATCTATATATATTTTATTAATATGACCACCTCATTGACATTTTTTATTTCTAAAAATCTATATATTCAAAATATTCATCATAGGATTTTATAAGGTTATATCTTACATATCAATATTTTCATGATCCCTTTTTTGGACCAAATACTATAGAATAATATGATAATTCCCAAAATAATTATAGAAAATAAAAATATTAAATTGAAAGAACAATCCTAACATAACATCCATAATTACACCTTCATTTCAACCTATGATTCATTAATTTCAATCTATTTTACATTAATGTTATATTCACTTGTAATTTTTATCATAATAATTTTTTAAATTAGTAAATAAATCATTACCAATGTTTTATAATTTATATGAAATTGACCATATTTTGTCCCTTGGGAGTGTCATCCAAGAGTGCAGTTGTCCCTCCTTTTTTACAAGGGGGCAACTGAATTTACACATAAAAACCCCATTTCTGGGTTATTCCCCATGATACATTTTTTTCGATACAACATCTACTTTTTGTATTCGTACATAGATTCTTTTGTAGTAAAACAATATAATAATGAAATTAAATTTTTAGATATCACCGTTAACATAGTCTAATATTTTCAGTTTCAATTGTGCTTTTATAACCCTTCTTCTAATAAATAACTTCTCTAATATATACTTACAACAAAAAAATTGGATAACAAATGTATAGACCGAAACAAAAAAACATATATTTTATATTTTTAATGTTATTTAAATAAATAAATATAATATATATTAATATATCATGGAACTATGAATTTATTTTAATTGGTGATTTTCTAAATAATATGGTTGTTTTAAAACAATCTTGATCACTTCTCCTTAAGGTAACCATAATTTTCGATCCTCTTTAAATCAAATTAGTATGACTCATCCACAAAATTTCATAAAAAATATTATAATTACGTAGAAATCATTCACTTAGTAAGGGGTCAATAAACATGAAATCAAGGATGAGTCCATTAATATAAAAAAATTCCCATAATATAAATATCATGCAATTATTAGTGATAATAATAAGAAATAGGTGAATGTAAATGGATGAGGAATATGAAATCGATGACACAAATATCTATAATAACATATTATAGAGGTCACATTATTAGTTGCCTAAACAGTTTCACCATGTGACCTCATGTGTGTCACCTTATACATTATTTATTTTAGAATAGAATTTTCAGTGTAATGTATTAATGTGTGGAAATTATCACCCCTATATTATTGTTTTTATTAACATAATAAATAACCATGTACCATGTATAAAAAATGAACTGAAAATTGTTAGATCAGAATAATACAAAGTAACAGAAGGTGATAGTGAATTGTATCTTTTCAAGAAACTTCTATAATTTTATAGTTTTGAAACTCTCTACAATTTATACAGTTATACAGTGATGAATTCAGTAATGAGAATAAAAAATTGGATAAATGGAAAAAAAATATTTTTATAGTTTTTTGGGGAACATAGATCTCTTAGTCGACTCCACCAATTACTCTCTCTCTCTCAATGAACATGGTGAATTTCACTAGCATGGTTCTCATATCAAAAGACTATAAATAAAAAACATTATTCAAGATGATAAATCCATTACATTTAAGCTAAACAGAACATTTTCTTTATTTAACGGGTAACTTCTTATCCAAATCATAGGTTTTGAAGCTGATACTCCACAATAATTTAATACGAGATGTTAAAACTCCTTCTAATCAAAAGATATTAATTTGTAATTTATTTTGTTTATCATTACAAATAAAATAGTTATTACGGATAGTAGATATACATTCTTCATCAGAAAATAATTTCTTCATTAAATTGTACATATAACGCCATCGTGGTTCCCAAAATATATTAAAAAATTTAGAATTATATAGTAGTTTTAATATTACATTAGTAAAAGATTTTACATGTATATCTCCAAAGTGTAGCCACACCTAGAATCGATCTGTCGTTAAATTATAACTATTATAGTTTTTATCAAAAATAAAATATATGACATGTATATAATGTATAATGAAATGATATAACTGTAGAATACATAATGAAGAGATCCTTATTTAGAATACCAAGTCTAAAAAAGTCATATGATTGATCGAATATATTCAAATCATAATTGACTAGGTGAGTCATATCCTCCTTTGAGAACATGAGATATTTTCTCTATTTAATACAGTTATTTAATAATTCATATTAATATATAAAACAATTGAAAGGGATCATTAAAACATCCTTAAAATTTTTAAATATTGTTTCCAAAATCTCAGATGATATCCTGAAATTAAATCTCTAACATTAAAAAGTCAAATGATGCATCCCTTTTCAAAATTAAAAAATACAAAATTTAGGCTTCAACTATGTAGCATTAATTTTCCAAATTAAATGTTTACAATGTAGGATTGATAAAGAAAGTATGGTTGATTAACCATACATTTTTTTCTTGACCATAGGTTTACGTACAAACATATGTTTCTTTTACAGTACTTTATTTTGATAAAAAATGTATGGTTTAATTGAAACATAATGTTCATTATTCATATTTTTCGACCTTAGAAGTGTTGATGATCTATATTAACCTTCATCCAAAAAATGGTTGAATATAAATGTTGGGTTCAAGATCCATATGAACTATTAAATATTAGGTTTCATTCCTTATGTTACATTCTGAACATATGATATGAATAGTGTTTATTGAATATAGTTAAGATAAATCCAAACACATTAACAACTATTCTTAAAAAATTAAATGTGTTAATATAATTCAAGAATAAATATATGAATTAATAATAATTTCCAAAAAAACACTTAAGTAATTTCATTAGAACAAATACAAGTAAAAAAATAAATTTAGATATATAGAGTATTTTTGAGACAATACATTAATAAAAATAAACCCCTTCTTCTTATCACCAAACTCATAAAATATCTAAAACAATATATATTATTTTAAAAAAACTATGAATATAGATTATTATTTAGATTTTATAGAACTATATTGATTACTATTAAAAAGAATATTTCCATTAGATAAATCTCTCTTCCTTCTGGGGATGATGGAGGTGAAGAGGATGATGAACTTGCCTAACTAACACTTCACTTGACAGATTCAAACTTTTTTCCCAAAATACAATTTTAGATATGAAAAATCCAATTAATAAATGGATTCATATTTTATCATGCTGATATAATCAATCTTTTATCTCTTAAAAGAATAAAAATATAATTTGGACATATAATTTTTTTTAAGCTCAAGAAGTTCACTTTGGACAAGCTCTAATTCATTCCCAGAGTATAATAAAATATTCAAATCGTCATAATATTTTTATGAAGCCTCATTATCATATCTAATATTAATATTCTTGTATTGAATTTTTTTAATCATCTTCAAAATATCATCAATAGGATTTTTTAGTGAACCAGATGTCCCCTCATCTGGATTCATTGACAAAAAAAGAAGCATCTAAAATGGATTAGTGTTTTTCAGATGATTTATTTCACGGATTATTTCACTTGAAATGAATATACCATAAAGAATGTATGACCTATATTATAGGATATATTTAGGTTTATTTGACAAATGATCCATAATAGAGATATTTCATAACACAGTAGGGGCGGAGACTAAATGATGAACTTGTAGATGTTCTTGAATAACTTCATTCAATTTATATGCTTGAACAAAAATAATATTTTGGGGTTGTCTCAATTCCAGTTGAGACTAAATATGATATATTTCAACCAAATTAACCATGTGATTTTCTTCTATATATACTAACATAGGTTCGTCAATATGATATTCTTCTACATTACTTGTTTTCAAAATAAGATCCTCTTGAACTACATTTTCACCATCTTCATCAACATGGTCTTCAGTGTCACATCATATCTTTCATTTGGTTGATTTTACAACACCATTTATTCTAGATTCTCCAACACCTTCATTTCTAAATGATAATTTCTCACCCAAAGGAATAGATCTAGAAATATGTTGATAATTTTCACCAACTAGAATAATATTTCCTTTATCATAACTCTAATAAAAACCAAAATCTATTAGACTCCCAGAATTCAACACATAGTTGTGATGAAATTTAACGCTAGTATGAAAAAGATGAAAAAATTTCTTTTTAATTATAATTAGTGGAAATTTCCTTTAAAAGGATAAAATAACATTCTGTCATCTGAATGGAATAAAAAATTTGGACACCACAACATGTATCTAGGAAAACATTTCTTTGGTTAACTAATTAATAACAAATAATGTACATATATGTGTACAATATTTTCTCCATATCAGCTACTCTAGGTGATATGTCACTTTGAGTGAAAATGTCTAATTTTATTGATATGCATAATGGTTTTTAACAAAAAAATTATATATATTTATCGATCAAAATAGAATGACATAATATTATCAATCTTATGAAAATGATTTTCAATTGATGTAAGATCAAATTTTAATACACCATCATGAGGGAATTGTAAATTTCGATATATTTCTACTAATGAAATAAAAACTTCCTTATATATCATCCAAGAGGATATCATATAATATTTTTCACCAAAACTAAACAGTACGCTAATGTTGATGTGTTTCCGTTAAACCTCATAATGAAAATATGTATTCTCCTCGTTGAACATAAATTCTATACCATGAAATTCTAGTGCATGATTTAGTAGAGGAGTCATTTGAAATATCCATTAAATGTATAAAATGTTTCATTGAATTTTAATTCACTCTGAAACACTCATAATTTTTCAATCACTAGGTTTACCTTCATCAGTTCATGGTCATCCACGTTTTTTATAATCAAAATTTTTAGCGTAATCTGATTCTAGGATTTATAAGAAATACAAGGGTTAATTGAAGAGAAATAGATAAAAATTTTAATGTTAAGATATGTTTGAGGGGCTTTTAGATATGTAATGACGTGATCTTATTTCCCATTCTGATTACATAGTGAAATAATTAATTATTAGATTTTTAAAACACCTTATTTGAAACAATAAATGAATAAATATTTATTCATGAAAATAAATTAAAATACAAAATTTAATAACAATAATAAAATAAATAAATAAAAAAAAATATTAAAAAATTATAATATAAATATATTAAAATAAATAAAAAATTAAATCATATTAATTGAAATTAATTTATAATTATTTATTTAAAATTAAACAATTCGAAATCCCTATTAATAATATAAAAACATTTAGTACGAAGTGGTTTAAAAAAATTTCATCCAATTGATATTCAGTATTAACAAATTCCAATATTATATCCCTTTTAGAAACATGATCTCAACGAAAATGATGTGTTATATCAATGTACATAGTCACAAAAAGACATTTTGAATATTTAGAAATATTTATAGCACTTGTATTATCACATAAACTAAGGCTATTATTATGAATTATTCCATAGTCTATTAGTGTGTTTATCATCCAAAATAATTGTGAAAAACAACTTCTACCAAAATGGCTCCGCCATGGATTGGTATCCATGGCGCTGAAAATTATTAAATAAACGTAAAGATACAACAGGAAAAAGAGGAAATGTTCACATGTGAAAACTCACACCAGAAAAAAAAGATAGACAAATAACCTCTTCCTAGGCCGGCCCTGACCTTGAGCTCCACCTCGAGGCGCTGGATGAAGCTCTCTTTGCCATTGAATTGACTGCAAATGTGGTTCCTTGTCTGTCATGCCTAAGGCTTCCTCGACATTGGATGGCATAACACCTGCAACCTACTCATAGTCATCCTTATTAGCATTTTCATCCAGGACCATCGCTGCCTCCTGTGCAACCTGCACCTCCCCCTTCTCACCATCCTGCAGTTGTGTATGCTGTACATCCTCCACTTGTTGTGCAAGAGAAGCCTCCTACACCTCTTGATGTGCCCCCTGAACCTCTTCCATAGGTACACCCACAACGGAAGAAATGCCAACACCTATATCCAGACTCAACACCACTGAAGACACCTCTCCAGTTGTATAATGTCATAAGCTACAATTCATGTTGTTACAACCTTCACTCTCAAGACCCTCAAGATTGAACAATTCAAATCCAGGTGTGTTAATAGAGTTTAACATTGCAAAAAAATTAAATCTAGCTATATTCGGCCCTTGCAACAACTTGGTGGAATCTTGCAACATGACACCCTTGGATTCTCCATCCATATTATGAAACTGGGGGTCATCACCAGAATTTCCATCAGTCTGTAAAGCAGATTGGACACCACATTGGAAAGCTTGTTGTAGCTCACAACTCTGGACAGCAAGTTCAGAGGTCCCAAACTGGGCAGCCAGTTTCCATTCATCCTATAGAGGAGGCTCAAAAGACCCTTCCATGGGGCCAATGTTCCCCTGTAAAATCCAAACCACATAATCCTTATCTCTTGAATCCCCATCAGTGCCTTACACAGAGGGAACATTCGATTTTCTAGGAATTACCTGCTCAAAGCCATCATCACCAATTATTTTCATCTTTCCTTTTCTGCGAGCAGAAGCAACTGCCACCTTACCCATCTCAAAATTAACTTCCTTTTGGATGAAAGCCTCTCGGTCAGAATCATTATCAGCCAAATCAGCCCAAGATTTTCTTGGAGCAGTTGTGCCCCCAGCATCCCCATCAGTAACATTCATTGGAGGCGGAAAACCATCACCAACAATGACCACAACACTATCATGCTTCAGTGGGCGCATAGGATCTACACTAGTAGGTTCCTCATCCAGACCTTGTTTAAGTACCTTAGCAAAGGAGTATGTTTCCTTCTTCCTAAAGACCTTATTCCTAGCCAATCCATTACCCGGTTGAACCCTCTTACACTGATCATTAGAGTGCCCAGGTGATTTACAAAGAACACATTTTATGTTTCTTCGACATTGATCATGCAAGTGGCCAATCGAAATACATGAGTCACAAAAATCAGCTAGCCATTCATACTGAATTGAGAGTTATAGCTTAAAAGAACCCGCCACAAAAACACAGTATCAATCAACTTGCTAGAAATATCAACTTCAAATAGCACAAGGGCAAAGTGACCAAACCTACAACTCTTAGTCTCTTTATCTTCCTTAATAGGAGACCCAACAGCAGAGGAAATCTCCCAAAGGATATCTGGATGACAAAATAACCAACTAAGGCCCCTAATTGTAATCCATGTTTATGTGAAAGAACTCATAAGTGTAGAGGGGTCTGATAAGGGGTCCCATTGCTGAAGAACAATAAACCCATGCCTCAATGGGATTGGACAGAAGCCCCAAGAAAAACTCCGATGTTCTTTTGAAGGAAGTACAATATAATACATACCATTCCCAAGATAAATCAAGTGCCAAATGGTGAAACCCCAACTCTGAAATAGCCGATCCTTGAAATCATCAATCGACAAAGGAGATTCCTTCTGTGAGCCTGAAATCTGAGCCAGAAGAGAAAACGGACACTCCTTGAGATGATCTTCAAGAATCTGTGGACTCACTTCCACAAAAGCTATCGACCCGTTCTTAGTGATACGCTGCTGCAGGGAGTCTGTGGTCTGATGATGAGTTGAGAAAAACCTACAGTGAGATGCGAAGGATTTGACTCGATAAATATTCACATTAGGGTTCTATTTGTCCCCCTTTTCCACCTCAATATGAGCAGATACTCTCCCACCACCTTTAGGGTTCTACTTGACCTTTTGAACAAAACTGACTGTTGTTTCATTTTTGACCATGATACTATGGATTTTCTTAAAATGTGATAGGTTCCAGAGGTTATTTTTCTATGTAACAAAAATCCTCCATAATCAGTATCTAAATATTAAATTAGATTAAAATCAAATTTTTTTGGGGTAATGATGATATTGAAAAATATTTTATTTTAAATATCTAAAAAAAATTTATCATTACTAAGATGTAATTATTTTTTATTTGATTGAAATCTAGCACATAAACGTGTAGAAAACATTATTTATTGTCTTATAGAAGTAATATATACTAAAAAATAAATCAAACCACTATATAACTTATTGTCCATATGTTTTCTAGCTTCATCCTAATAACGTTTTATATTGGTACACATAAAAGTTGTATCTCTCCTTCTGTTCTCAAGTACAAAAATTTCATATAAATAAATAATATATTTAATTTTGTTTAAAACATTACCATAATATTTTTAATAATCTTAAGTCCAAAAAAATAATTTAGTTCTCCAATCAAACATATTTTAAATTATTTTTTTATTAGTTATGAAAAATCATTATAAATATTTTTTTTTCATGAACAAAAATTAACATCATAAAAATAAATTTGAACTACTAATATTTTACAAAAAAATATATTTCAAAAAAATTTGGATCTTTTAATCCATTAGTAAAACCAATTTTTCAATATAAATTAATGTAATCATTAATAACAGACTCTCGGTGCTAATGTTTTTTCATCTTTAGATTTAGCAGTATTAAAACCCGTATTTGGTTTTTATTGAGTTTAAAACCTGTGAGGTTGTTATACATAAACATACTCCATCAAATATACATTTAAAAATTTTAGTTTTAAATTCATATTTTATAATTTAATGTTTTTAACACCCCATGCTTCTAAATTATTCTTCTTTTTGAATAATATAATAGCGTGTATTGTACGCATCTTCGAGTTCTAGCACACCAAAACAATCAAACTAGACGTTATGAATAGTAATACCCAATTTTTAAAATTTTTAAAAAATTCTTTCAAAATAGACTTAATTTTTGGATTCGGAATATCGAAATTAGAATTGGGTGAATTTTTGGTATTTTTCTGAAAACATTCAGATTTTGATGAATAGTGAAAAACATTGAGTTAAAGTTTAAAATCGATTATTTATTTAAATAATTATTTATATTATTTAAATTTTTTTAGGTCAAAATAGATATATAATACCTATATAAGTTCAATGTAATTCATTGGAGTCAGTTTATAATAATTTTAGATATATAAAAATTTTATTGAACTTTTTACCATCTTTAACCCACCCCCTCAGTGCATTTGCTAATTTAAATAAAACATAATTTTACCAATTCTGTGAGTTGAATATCAAAAATCCGAGAGACACGGTATATACCATAAAGTAAAATGTGGTTCAATAAGATGAAAATAATTTTTTGTGAATATTAACTTTTTACTATTATTTACCACGTATAAAAGTTAATATGGAAATTATGCGTAAAAATGATATTATTATTAACCTAACACATGTCATATTCTATTGGATAAGTGTAATTAGACAAAAAAACAACCTTAGGAATAAAATATGATTACTTATTACCAATATAATTATTTTCTGATATTTATTATTTTTTAATTATTTGAAAAGTTAAATGTGATAAAATTAAAGGTTAATAACTAAACCATTTTTAATATAGGGATAAAAACAAGATAAATTAGACTATAAATATTAATTAGAAATCTAAAAATATTTCCTAAATAATCGTATTTTATTTATATTTTTTATTCATTATATAATTAAATTTATTTATGACACAATGATGATGCAGTAATTATTGTATTGACGAAAGATTAAAATAATTGATATTATAAATATCCAAATAAATGTAATTTGCGACGTTTTATGAATTACACTAATTTTATAGGTTAATATGACTTATTAGGGTTGGTTAGATGATTTTTTTTCGAAGTAATAATGCTGTTATGTATTTAGATAATCTAGAATACCAAATAGTGTCAAAATTGACAAAAAGGAGATTTTACAAAAAAAAATTATATTATTGATTGATATTATATTCCTAAAAAAACTATGTTTCAGCCAAAAGAATTATTTAATGATAGTTTTATCATTAATTAAACACTTGGGGTTCTCATGTAAGTATATATTGCGTTTATTAACCATATAATATAAAAATACAAAGAGACATGATAAATGTCAAACTATTTAACTAAGAGTTAAATCTAAATGATAACGTTAATATGGTGACCAAACCTTTCTAAAACTTATTGGATGAGTGTTTTTTGACCCATCCCCACCTAAGACTTTAAATAATACATTTTGGAACATTAGAAACCGAAAATTAATTTATTATAAAATAATATTTCTAGCTTTTCCTAGGGTTCCCCTCAAACCTCTTATAAAATGACACCCCCCCCCCTTCTCTTTATTTCAAACATTCAAATCCATTTGGATCAGACTACCTCTGCCAAAATACCCTATCAACAGTTCTCCCTTCATTCTATAGGACTTCCATTAGTCATAAATCTATCCTATGGATCCCTTTTGATCAAATCAAAAGGAAGAACCCGAAGAAGAGGTAAATATTTCATCGCCACTTTCAAGTTCCTTTCTTCTTCAACTTCCTTTTTATTTGTTTTTTCCATTATAAAATAATAAAACCTTTATCATATATGTACCATGACATTATTATAAATATGTTACAACCAAATTCGTTATTATTTCCATTCAATGTATAATATGTCACTATACATGCGTACATACAGCTTATCGTCTCCATGTCTTGGTGTAATTGTTATACAATACATTATTATTTGGATGGGTATAATAATGATGTGTAATTGATGTAAATGATTAATATAACATGATAATGATTCTGTGTATATAAGATACCATCCAATTATATATTATTTTAATATAAAAATAATGGTATTACCGCTTGTGCGTACGTACAGATTACCATCTACAAGAACGCGATGAGATTCATTCCCCATCATATCCATTCAAGACTAATTTTAATTTTATGATTAAAAATAATTTTTAAATACTTTATATCATTATGTATATTAATAAGATACATCCAATCCATAAAAAATATGACTAACATAACATATAATATAAAGTAAAATGAATCCTTTAAAACCTGAAATGACAATAATACAAATATATTATTAACAAATCAATGTTAAAAGATGATATATGATATCATAATAATGAATATGATTCTTTTATAATTTAATATCAATTATTTCACCATTATACTAGAGGTTAACCTACTCTCAACCACGGAAAAGTACAAGGTAATGGTTAATTCTACAATCTCTTCATTATCCGAGGTTGTTTATACGTAATTATCTACTGGGAACTCTTTATCATCCACATCCATTTTTCTTTAAAAAAAATTTCAACACAATCGTACTATTTTGTAGACTATGGGATAAAGTCATATATACATTTGTTCTACTTTTATAAGATGTTTATAAAGGAATCTTTCTGCCATTTTCCAAATAAGGAACTTTTTTGTCATTTTCTTCAAATTTAAGGTAAGAATGTTTGTTTAACTTATACGAAGGGTGCGGCTATTTTCTGGTGTTATAACATTGATGAAGCTTCCGTTAAATTATTATAAGAGTAATTTAAAATATAAATGTTTTCTTTTATAATTGTGTGACTTTTAAATGATTTCAAAATACAAAGAGATATTTCTCTAAAATTGTTTTGATTTTATCTATGTCAACATACATTGATGGATTTTAAGATTGTTTGAAGTTGATTTATTATGATACAAAACATACATATTGTATTGAAGGTTTTGTGATATGTCTGACTATGGATGTGTTATGTCATACCATTCATGGTTTATGGATAATGTATTGACATTTTTTATGCCAGTTTTAATACGAATGTTTATGTTATGTTTAATCCTTTTCATATGAGGAATGCATTGGACTTAGTATGTGATGTGTGTATCCTACTATAGCACCTTGATGAATCAGTAGGTCTCCTGAGAGAAACTAGTGTATTGGAACAAGGCCATGACAAATTCTTATTCGTACTCTTGGCACAAGACCAGTACTATGTGGTTGTGAAAGGTTGGGATTATGCATTCCGTCATTATTTAAGTGACTATTGATATTGCATGTGATTATTAAACTAGTAGAATATCCATGTGAGTATGTAAATGGAATTATTTTGATATATTTTTCCCATATTATGCAGAACTTAAAGTTTAATAGGATTTTGTTTTAGTCTTAAACATATCCTTAAATGTTAATGCTTATTTATGAATGATTCTTATATATTGTAATCCTTACTGTGCATCTGATCTCACCACTTTCTATGTTTTATTTTTTCATTCAAAGAAGTATAATTTGACTGACTTTTAGAGATAGTTTATGGGATCTTCATGGTGTCTATGGAAACAATTTTGTTGTAGTTTTCAATTTTATGATGTAATGTAGACCTTATGAGTGTAACTATTACTTCCAAGGCTACTAAACTAATCATTCTTTCGAGACATGATCTTTTGTGCTCATGCCAAAGTTATGTAATAATGCACTGACTCTGTGTAATTGTGATTGGGGTGTTACAATTGGTATTAGAGGAAGTTTTGTACAGTCCTTGGAAACTAGATATAGATAAAATCTAATTAGAGCAGATATCCCTATGATAGACATTGTGGAATAGTAAAGAATAACTTCCTATAATTTTTGTATTGTAGAGAATTTTTGAGTTTTCCAAAAAATACATCCATGTCTGGATATGAGCAGGTTGAGGTGGCTCTGGGATAGATCTACCTAGGGGTAAAACCCAAAAACTCATCTTTAAGATACACTTGAATGGGAACTAGGGCATGACAATGGGCCTTACCGCACTCTTGGTTACGACACTCCCGATGGATATGCTTAGGATAATTATCATTTTCTTTAAAAACCATTATGTAGGGTTTAGGAGTATATTATTCTTCAAAGAAAACATTTTTTATGATTATAGAATATATCCATAAACTATTTAGTCTTAGTTAATTGTCTTACAAGATTGTATTTATGTATTTTGATTCATAAACTAATCTAGTATATGATTTTTTTTAGAAATGGCCCCTAGTATAGGGAATGTAAATTATATCAATGCACACACTCCATGTAGAGATTTCTCTCCTACTAAATATAATTATAGTGGATCTGGTGATACAACTGGTGCTGATCAGCATATCGCCATACTGGGACAACTCACTCGGGTTATGAAAAATAACATTACATGTATGGAGCAACCTGATCCACAGCCTGGAGGATCAATGTTAGATCCCTTCATGAGGAAATAACCACCAACATTCAATGGGAGTAAAAATCCATTAGTGGATGAACAATTGATAAATTACTTACAGAAAATATTTCATGCCTTGGGGAGTAGCGAAAGGGAAAAAGTTGTCATGGAAATTTACCACCTCAAAAAGGATGTTGATCAATGGAGGACATTGATTCAAACACAAAATAAGATGATGAAGTATCAAATATTTAATAGAGGATGTTTAAAGAGCTTTTCATAGAAAAATACTTTCCTCGTGACCATCGAGAAGATATGGAAAGGCAATTTTTGAGTCTGAGGAAAATGGAGGATGAGAATGTTGCAAAATATGAGGCTAACATTACAAGGTTAGAAAGGAATTCAAAAGATTATATATGAAACTCATGAAGTAAAATTGATCATTTTATTTATGGTTTAAAACCATTTTCCCATCAATCATTAGTCTCACAATACTTCTCGTCCTATGAATATATTGTCTCATGTGCTAACCAGACAGAAAAATAATTCTCTAAGTCTTACAACATTAAAGTAAACCAATAGAAGAAGATATCTATTTAACAATATGGAAGTGGAAATAAGGTTAAGAAGGGAAAAGTTTTTTTCCATCCTGTAATTAATGTGGGAAGAAACCCCCCAATACTTTCCTAAAGGTAATGGTAATCTGTTACAAATGTGGTGAAAATGGCCACCATGCTCGTGATTTCAAGGTGAAGAATAAGTTCGTCGATGATGAATTATAATATTCTTGATAAAGAGGGATTTATGAAAATGAATTTCTTAAGATTCATAGGAACTTACCTCAGAAAAGGCCAAAGGATCAAGGCCCAGATTATGCTATCACTACTACTGAGTTTTAAGCTCTGAAAGATGTGGTGTCATGTAATTTAATGGTTTCCACAAAATTATCAAATTATTTATTTGATTCAGGATCATCACATTGTTTAATATCTTCCACGTTTTCTATGAAAATTAGATATTTTTAATTTGATTTAACATGGGAATTATCAGTCAAAACTCTTATGGGAATTATCATTGCAACAATGTTTTTGTGAAACATTCCCCATAAGAGCACATTAATGACATATATCAGTTTATCTCATTGTCATACCCATGATTTAATTTTATATAATCCACAGTATGGATTGTCTTTCTAAACATGATGTGAATATTTATTGTAAGAAAAATGCGGTTAGAATTTTTTATAAAGATGATAAAGAACACCTTATCATTAGATCGGAATCATTACCACCTAATTCCTATTTAGATCCACCCCATGTACCTCAACTGAATTCAATTATTGGGGAGGAAGAGAATTAAATAATTGTGGGTGAGTAAAAGAATGTTCAAATAGAGGATTTAACTATTGTGAAAGAATATGATTATCTGTTTCCAGATGATTTACCTTGACATCCACCAGAACGAGAAATTGAGAATTCCATTAATTGAATACCTGGTTTGAGGCTCATATCGATGACCCCTTATAGAATGGCCACTGTGGAATTAGTGGAACTCAAGAAACAACATGAGGAATTGAGTATTATGGGATTTATTCTCCCTAGTGTTTCTCAATGGGGAGCCCTTGTTCTTTCTTTAAGAACAATTATGGATCTATGAGGTTGTGCATTGACTTCAAGGAGATCAATGATATAACAAAAAATAACAAGTATTCCCTACCTCGTATTGATGTTTTATTCTACCTACATCAAGGAGCTCAATAATTTACAATGATTGACCTTGGATCTGGATATCATCAGTTGTGCATGAAGAAGGAATTCATTCCGATGATAGCATTTCAAACCCGGTACGAGCATTACAAGTTTATAGCAATGCCTTTTGGTCTGATTAATGCACCCTCTATCATCATGGATCTAATGTATAGTGTTTTCATGGAATATCTTGATGAATTTGTAGTGTTGTTTATTTATGATATCTTGGTATATTATAAAATCTACAATGATCATGAAAATCACTTGCTCATTATCCTGAAGACTATTAGAAGAATTGAATTATATGGGAAGTTTAGCAAGTGAGACTTCTGGCTTCAGGATATTTCTTTTCTTGGCCATATTGTCTCTAAAGATGGAATGTCTATTGATCCTTCTAAGACCATGGAAATCCATGAATTTCCAGCATCGACGAGTATTACTGTGGTACACAATTTTATTGGTTTAGAAGGTTATCATCGGCATTTCATCTAGAATTTTTTCCGACTGGTTAACCCATTAAAAAATCTCACACAAAAAGGGGTTACATTTGTTTGGACAGAAGAGTGTGTAGAATGTTTTGAAGAATTTAAGAGAATATTAGTCAATGATATTATATTGACTCTACCATCGAGGAATGATGGGTTTTTTATTTATAGTGATGCTTCAATGAATGGACTTGGATGTTTCCTTATGCAGAATGATAGGGTTATTGCATATGCATAATAAAAGCTAATAATTAATGAGAAAAACTATCCTAATTTTGATCTTCAGTTATCAGTTGTAATCAATTCTTTGAATATTTAGAGACACTCTCTATGGTGAAAAATGTGAGATATATTTTGATCACAGGAGTTTGAAGTATATTTTCTCACAGAAAGAACTCACCATGAGGCAAAGTCGATGGGTTGAACTACTCAAGGATTATGATTGAACTATACACTACCAATTGATGAAGGAAAATAAGGTGGCATATGCTTTGAGAAAAAAGGATCATGGAGTTTTAAATAATATGAGTGTTGAAAAGGATCCTATATAAACGGATCTAGAAAATATGGATATGTGAATCACCATGGAAGGTGAAACATAAAATCTTTTTCAACTGTTTTCCAAAAAATCATTACTATAAAGTATAATGAGTTCTCCGACAGGTGATGAAGAGTTTCAAAAGAAGATTAAAGTTGTGAATAATGGGATATTGAGTGAATTCATATATGATGATGGAATTATGAAATTTGGGAAAAGAATTTGTGTTCCTGATATACCTGATCTAAAAATTGAATTGTTAGATGATTCTCATAGCTCCAATTTCTCTATACACTTTGGGAGCACCCAAATGTATATAGATTTGATGGAACATTTTTCTTGGAACAACATGGAGAGGGAGATTGCTAATTTTGTGTCATGATGTATGGTTTGTCAACATGTGGAAGCTGGAAGGCAACAGCCCGGAGGAGTCATGCTACCTCTTCCCATACCTGAGTGGAAGTGGGATAATATTATGATGGACATTGTCCTGGGACTACCAAATACATCAATAAAGAATGATGCAAGATTGGTCATTGTTGATCTTCTTACCAAGTCATCACATTTTATTGCTATAAGAGAAGATTTAACACTTGAACGATTTGCAAGAATATATAATAATGATATTGTAAGTCTTCATGGAGTACCACTATCGACTGTTTCTGATCTTGATCCACGTTTTACATCAAGATTTCAAAAAATTCTTCGGAATACCCTGGATACATAACTTCGTTTGAGCACTGCCTACCACCCCCAAACAGATGGACAATCAAAACAGACTATTCAAACCACAGAAGACATGTTGAGATCATGCTCATCTGACTTTCAAGGTATGTAGGATTAATATTTACCTCTGGTAGAATTTTCCTATAACAATAGCTTCAATTAATGTTTTTAGATTGTAGCATATGAAGATTTATACGGAAATAGATGTCGCACACCAACCTGTTGGGATGATGTTGGTGTAAGGAAACTTGTATTCCTAGAACTGGTGGAAGAAACGATGGAAAATGTGAAGGTTGTAAAGACCCGTAAAATTTAAAGGAAATTTTTTTTTTCTTATTTTTATTTGGGATTTTACAAGGACGCAATTTCTGACGGCACCTGATTCTGAGGCCCGGTTTTCCCGGAATCATTTTCCAAAGTTTAGCTCAGGTACGTTCAGTGAACGAACGAGCGGGTTTTCCTAACTTTTGAACCGGTGCTCGGAATCGAATTCTGAGGGCACTGATGGAATCGCATTGTCGGTAATGGCTTAAGAACACCTTTTTCGGAGTTGTTTTTGCTCGGGTGAGGTTATTAAATAATTGGGATAACTAAAGAATAAAATAAAATATTGCGCAACTGATTTTTTTTTATTCTAAGTAGTGTTAACCTAGGCATGGTGGTTGGAGTGGGACCCACTGATATCCTAACTCCTGGGTAGGATATTAGTGAGGTGGGTCCCACACAAGCCCCACCCCATTTATTTCCTTTTTACCTCCCATGTGCATTTAATTATGTAACTCACCCACACCCCCTCTTAATTTCCAAGTCAACACTCGCGTTTAAATGGATTATTAGATGCCTCATTAATTGGTCAACGCTCGATAATTAAATCTCGATTTATTTTTCAATTTCAAATATGGGATGACATGATTAATAAAATAAGGCAACGCCTTATTTTATTTTTGGGTTGTTTCGTTGTGCGAGAAGGTTTGGATAGGATTTTCTGCAAAGCCTTCGAATCTTCATCTTCTTCGTTGGAGAACGCGAAGAATGACGAAGAACACCGGCCTCCGATGGAAGACAACGAAGAACGCTAGTTCCCTGGAGATCCACGACGCGACGCTGTGTACCGCGACGCCTATGATCCTCTTCTCTGCGACTCCGATGAATCCTCTTCTCCGTGACCCCGACGAATCCTCTTCTCCACGATGCCGTGTACCGCGACGCCGACGACACTTACGGGTCCTTCTTTCATGATGTCCTTTACCCATGACGAACCATCATTCAACAACGCTTGAAGTAGGGGGTTTGTTTTAATTTAATTTATGTAGATTATATCCTCAAAATCTATTTAATTTGTTGAAAATCATTTGAACCTCTAACTCAGTGGGTGTGGACCAACGAACAAGTCTGAACCCACGGATTCTATGTTCATGATGCGTGGAACATTGGGCGATGATGAAACGGGACCTTTGAGAGATTAGAGGCCGTCGTAGTAATCTACGGGTCCTGAGACCACCCCAGGTGCAGATAACAGCAAGAACGGACCACCGGAGCAGCTCCGGTGGCCCGCGGACTTCACCGGCGGCACGGGTCGCCGACGCGGTGGCGATGAAGACCGTACTGAAATCATCAGTGGGGTTCGACGGCAATGAAGAATGCACTGAAATCCTCTGTGGGTTCAGTGGCGATGAAGACCGTACTGAAATCCTTCGTGGGTTCGACGGTGATGAAGACTGCACTGAAATGCTATGTGGGTTCGGCAGCGATGAAGACCGTACTGAAATCCCTTGTGGGTTCTACGGCGATGAAGACTGCACTGAAATCCTATGTGGGTTCAACAGCGATGAAGACCGTACTGAAATCCTCCATGGGTTTGACAGCAATGAAGAATGCACTGAAATCCTATGTGGGTTCAGTAACGATGAAGATCGTACTGAAATCCTTCGTGGGTTCGATGGCAATGAAGACTGCACTGAAATCCTATGTGGGTTCGGCAGCTTGGCTGGTTTAGTATCCTACATGGGTCCCAGCTTAGATGAACCAGTGGCTATATCTGATCATCTCTATCACCGAAGAAGTATACATGTGTGAGCTGAGTCTTGACTTTCAATCAATATCTTAGATATGATTGAATTGCTTTCCAATGTGGATTGGGTTGTGTTATCTTGTGCGGTTTGGGTTGCACTATCCTGTGTGGATGTGATCGAACTTGGTCTCGGGTGTTAGAGCCGAACTGGAATTGATGGCTTAGGTATATCTATGGGGATATGCCTAAATAGTGTTGGTTGTTACTTCACGATTGTATCTTTCCTTTTTGGATTATCCTTTGTGGATTCTGGGAGACCGTCAGGGGTCTCGGGGTCCCTACTGAGTAGCGTATACTCACCCCTACACGGGCTATACCCACACTACGTTGTGTTGGATGCAGACGACGGACAGTGCGGATCGTGGTTGAGGCTTGTAGAGCAAGTCAGTACCTGGAGGCGGACCATTGTGCGGAACGTACACGGAGCGGACGGCTGGACCCGAGGGGCTGAGGAGGCTATATGTACTAACCCTTTAGGTGGGACATCCAGTGGACGGCTCAACGTTGCTACTTTACTTTCAACTGTTGTACTTTCTTTCCATTTGTACTTTAATTTTATTTTGGGTTTGTATTCTGGCCCACTTACTTTCCACACTACTTTTGTACCCAGTTTTACTTAGTGTTTACTTATGCTTGCTTACACTATGGTGTTTGTTTACTTTATAAAGGTAATTCCTTCCCCTTTTTTCGGTATTTATGCCTTGGTGCTAGTCGTCATCCCCTGGCCTATGGGAGGCAGGCTTGGGGTAGTCATGGCTCGGGTCCAGAGGATGGGTCATGACAAATTGGTATCAAAGGAGTTCGGTTCTACCGCAGAACTCAGGACTCTGATCTTCCTTCTATGTGAAGCAATAGTGTTAAGGGTATTGAGTGTGGTTATCAGTACAGGGAGTCCAGTGTTGGTGTGGTGGCCGACGTATCCTTACACTCGGACCCTGACTTCTGATTTCCGACTCAATGCACAAAAACATTGATTGCATGTGTGTTTCAAAAGTTTTCTTTGTGATTACTTTGTGTTAGCTCACCAGGTATACAGTTTGACCATGGCACACCTGTTTCTTTTTAGGATAGCCCCACGACGGCAGCCAGCTAGGGTTCCGAGATTTGTACGTGACGACAGCCCACCGAGTGATGAGGCCTCGGTGCAGGGACCTTTGACAGCGGAGGCACCGGTGGTACCTCAACCCACCGAGCCACCGATGCTACCTTCCCCAGCTGCTGATAGTGCACGTCGCCTTAGATCACTGCACGAGTTTCAGCATCCAAGACTGCCTAGGTTCTGTGGGGAGATGGTCCCTCAGGCAGCCAAGGATTGGCTGGAGGCGGTTTTGCGAGTTTTCAGGTTAGTAGGGACACCAACTGACCTCATGGTGTTCCTCGCAGTGATCCTCCTGCACGTGGCAGCAGGCAGATGGTGGAGGATGATGCTCCAGGTGCACGACGAGGCATCACTCTTCTAGACGGACTTTGAGAGCCTCTTCCGCTTGGAGTTCATACTAGCCACCCTCTGTGCGGTGCGCATACAGGAGCTTCTACAGCTGCGGCAGGGAAGCATGATGGTCGTCCAGTACTCGGCGAGATTTACAGATCTCTCACGCTATTCGACGGACATGGTACGGGACCCATTCTTCCGGGCCTGGACCTTAGAGAAGGGACTGAGGCATGAGATCAGGGCATCGATGATCTCCCTCATCATTCTGGCATAGGTAGGAGTACTGGAGTGAGCTCTTATCATAGAGAAATTTCTTTCCGAGCCTACTCTAGTAGCGAGACCTACCGCAGGGTGGCACATAGCAGATTCATCTGCAGTTGGCAGTCGACAGATGTCACAGGGGTCCAGGCGGACCGGACCATCAGGTAGATGACCTCAGGACACTGGCTCAGAGGTCTGGGGCACAGGGCACAGATCCAATCTACCGAGGAGCAGGCAGTGCTACGCATGCGGTGGGCAGGGCCACATAGCTCGTGACTGCCCGACCCGCCGTGCATAGGAGCAGTAGACAGTTGATGGGCCACCCAGGAAGAGGCAAAGGGTCAACCTTGGTGGTCCACCAAGAGCAGGCAGACGGGGAAGGGGAGCTGTCCGAGCAGCAGGTGGTGGGAGATGCTTTCAGGCTTTACCACCACCACCACCAAGAGGTCCACCCCGACCACAGGGAGCCGGCGGGAAAAGATAGGCTCAGCTTCAGGCAGCAGAGGCCTATAAACACGGCGCGCCAAAGATGATTCGAGGTACTATCTGTGTCTACTCCACCCTTACTGCATTTCTTATAGACACAAGAGAGAGTCATTCTTTTATTGTTGCTGCCCTTGTTCGGAGCTCGGAGATTCCGACAGAGTCGTTGGCTCGATCCTTACGGATAGAGACTCCTACGGGAGCAGACTCGATGATTACGCACTAGTGCCGACAGTGTGAGCTTACTCTAGGAGGAAAGATATTCAGCTGTGATCTTTTTGTAGCATTGTTGAGGCCTTACGACGTCATCTTGGGCATGGATTAGTTATCCACAGTCCATGCTCAGGTCGACTGTATTAGGTGCAAGTTGCGGTGTGTACGCACCGATGGGAACAGGTTCAACTTCACTGGCAAGAAGGGAGCCTTTACAGCATAGGATGGACTCTCGAAGAGGTGAGGACATCCCATCACTCATCAGTTGGCTAGCCTCATCCTATGAGCCATTGACGTGCAGAGTCCGAGTTTTCCTGTAGTGGTGGATCTGTATGCAGACGTTTTCCTTGACGACGTTCCAGGACTACCTCCTCGCAGAGAGGTAGACTTTTATATTGACCTATACCCCGGGACAACCCCGGTATCCAGTCCAGCATATCGGATGGCCCCCGCTGAGCTTCGAGAGCTACGGGTACAGTTGGAGGACTTGAAGGGTAAGGGATTCATCTGACCTAGTGTTTCACCCTGGGCTTCCCCGATATTGTTCTCCATAAAGGCGAACGGGAGCTTGCGACTTTGTATCGACTATCGTCGCATGAACCAGGTTACCGTGGGGAATAAGTATCCCCTACCGAGGATTGATTACCTCTTCTATCATTTCAAGGGAGAAAGGTGGTTCTCAAATATAGACCTTAGATCAGGCTATCACCAGCTCAGAGTTCGAGAAGAGGACGTGTAGAAGATGGCCTTCAGATGTCGGTATGGCCACTATGAGTTCTTGGATATGCCTTTCGGTGTAACCAACGCTCCAGCAGTGTTCATGGGTCTCATAAACATGATCTTTCAGCCATACCTCGATCGATTTGTATTGGTCTTCAATGATGACATATTGATATACTCGACCACTGAGGAGGATCACACCTACCACTTGCGGGTTGTACAAGACACACTCCGAGAGCACCAGCTTTATGGAAAGCTCTCGAAGTGTCAGTTCTGGTTACTTGAGGTCCACTTCTTGGGACACGTCATCTCTGAGGTGGGATTTGGGGTGGATCCTGCGAAGATCGAGGTTGTGCTAGCATGGGAGACACCCAGGAGTGTTATGGAGGTACATAGTTTCTTGGGGCCAGCTGGGTACTACCGGAGGTTTGTGCCATACTTCTCCAGAGTTACGGCACCACTCTCATCTTTGAAGAAGAAGGGGGAACCCTTCATGTGGTCAGAAAGATTTCAGCAGAGCTTCCAGGTGCTGAGACATTGATTGACCAGCGCACCTATCTTGAGGCTACCGGAGGTGGTAGTACGGTACGTAGTCTATTGTGATGCATCAGGGACCAGACTCGGATGTGTCCTGATGTAGGAGTGGTCTGTGATCGCCTATGTATCATGTCAGTTGAGGCAGTATGAGTAGAACTGTGCTACCCATGACCTGGATTTAGCAGCGGTGGTCTTCGCTCTGAAGATGTGGCAACACTATTTGATGGGAGAGCGCTTTACAGTCTACTCTGACCACCAGAGTCTGAGGTACATCTTCTCACAGAAGGCCCTGAATCTGAGACAACGGTGATGGCTCGAGTTCCTCCAGGACTATGACTTTGACATAGTCTATACTACTGGAAAGGGGAACGTAGTAGCCGATGCTCTCAGCAGGAGGACGAACATCATGCTACTCGGTGAGGCGACATAGCAGCTAGCTACTTTGCAGATATCATTCATGGATAGAGATGGTGTGGCCTTTCTTTAGTCACTCATCCACTACTGCAATGGTTAAGAAAGGCACAGCGTGGGGACGCTGACTGTGAGATGCGGCGTGCGCAAATATCCTCGGGGTAGGCACCTGATGGATTCTTTGTAGGAGGAGAGCATGTCGTCCTCTTCAGAGGACGTACCATGGTACCAGCTTCTTTACAAGAGGAGGTGCTGAGAGAATTTCACACTTCCCCTTTAAAGGTACATACAAGAGTGGCGAAGATGTACTAGGATCTCAGACGACAGAACTAGTGGTCGGGTATGAAGAAGGATGTGGCAGAGTTTGTTTCTCGATGCCTCACCTGTCAGCAGGTGAAGGTGGAGCACCAAGTACCAGCAGTCTTGGTGCAACCCTTGGAGGTCCCGGAGTGTAAGTGGGATGGGATATCTATGGATTTCATGACTGGACTTCCACGTACTTCCAGACGTCATGACTCCATTTGGGTGATTGTCGACCGACTCACCAAGTCGGCTGACTTCTTACCTATCAGAGAGCGGGGCTCAGTAGAGAGCTTGGGATGTCTCTACGATCAGGAGATTGTATGGATTCATGGCGTTCCATCATATATCATCTCCAATCGAGATGTTTTCTTTACTTATAGGCTTTGGAAGGGGTTGTAGGAGGAATTCGGGACGCAGCTACGTCTGAGCACCACCTTTCACCCTCAGACAAATGGTCAGATAGAGATGACCATTCGAACTCTCGAGGACATGCTTCGTGCATGTGTCCTCAACTTTTTTCACAGCTGGGAGGACAACCTACCCTCGGTGGAGTTCTCGTACAACAACATCTACCACTCCACCATCGGGATGGCACCATACGAGGCATTGTATGGCCGACCTTGCAGATCATCGTTGTGATGGATAGAACCTGGGGAGTCAGAACTTGTTGGACCAGAGATGGTCCAGGCCATGACAGAGAAGGTCCAGGTCATCCAGGAGCAGATGAGGACAACTCAGAGCCGTCAGAAGTCTTATGCTGACAGGAGGCGGAGGCCACTGGAGATCGAGGGTGGCGACCATGTCTTCTTGCGGGTCTCACCTCGACGTGGATTACGGAGATTTGGCCGAGGCTGAAGTTATCTTCGTGCTTCATCGGACCATTCCAGGTCCTCGGCAAGACAGGCGATGTGGCTAATCACCTGGCTCTACCACCTCAGTTGCACCGGGTGCACGACGTCTTCCACGTATCTCAGATGAGGAGATACGTTCATGACCCGACGCATATCATCGACCATGGGGAGCTAGACATTGATGATGGGGCGACTTTTACGGAGGTACCAGTAGAGATCGTGGATCGACAGGAGTGGGTCCTACGTGGACGGTCGATACCACTAGTGCGTATCAGATGGCAGCACGGAAACCTCCAGAATATCACTTGGGAGAGGGAGGCTCATATGCGTGCACAGTACCCCCATTTGTTCCCCTAGTTTATGATGTATCATTACTGGGACGTAAAGCCCTGAGGTGGGAGTAATGTAAAGACCCGTAAAATTCAAGGGAAATTTTTTTTTCTTAATTTTCCTTGGTATTTTACAAGGATGCAGTTTCTGATGGCACCTGATTCTGAGGCCCGGTGTGCCCGTAATCATTTTCCAAATTTTAGATTGGGTACGTTCAGTGAACGAACGAGCGGGTTTTCCTACGTTTTGAACCGGTGCTCAGAATCGAATTCTGAGGGCACCGATGGAATCGCAGCGCTTGTAATTGCTTAAGAACACCTTTTCTGGAGTTTCATTTTCTCGGGTGAGGTTATTAATTAACTGGGTTAACTAAAGAATAAAATAAAATATTGTGCAACAGATTTTATTTTTATTCTACGTAGTGTTAACCTAGGCATGGTGGATGGAGTGGGACCCACTGATTTCTAACTCCTGGGTAGGATATTAGTGAGGTGGGGCCCACACGAGCCCCACCCCCTTTATTTCCTTTTTACCTCCCGCGTGCATTTAATTATGTAACTCACTCGCACCCCCTCTTAATTTCCAAGTGAACTCTCGCATTTAAATGGATTATTAAACACCTCATTAATTGGTCAACGCTCGATAATTAAATCGTGATTTATTTTTAAATTTCAAATAATGGATGTCCTGAGTACTAAAATAAGGCAACGCCTTATTTTTTGGGGGGTTGTTTAGTTGTGCGAGAAGGTTTTGAGAGGATTTGCTGCAAAGCCTTCGAATCTTCATTTTCTTCGTTGGAGAACGTGAAGAACGACGAAGAACACCGGCCTCCGACTGAATATGATGAAGAACGCTAGTTCCCCGAAGATCGACGACGCGACGTCGTGTACCGCGACGCCAACGATTCTCTTCTCTACGACACCGACGAATCCTCCTCTCCGCGACACCGATGAATCCTCTTCTCTACGATGCCATGTACCGTGACGCCAACGACGCTTACGGGGCCTTCTTCCACGACGTCCTTTTCCCGTAACGAACCTTCGTTCAACAACGCTTTGAGGTAGGGGGTTTGGTTTAATTTAATTTATGTGGATTATATCCTCGACATGTGTTTAATTTGTTGAAAATCGTTTGAACCTCTAACGCAGTGGGTGCGGACCAATGAACAAGTCCGAACCCACCGATTCTCTGTTCTTGATGTGCGGAATGTTGGGTGATGATGAAATGGGACTGTTGAGCGATTGGAGGCCGTCGCAGTAATCTACTGGTCCCGAGATGACCCCAGGCACAGACATGAGTAATAACGGAACACCGGAGTGGCTTAGGTGGCCCGCGGACTTCATCGGTGGTGCGGGTCGCCGGCACGGCGGTGCCGGAGGCCGGAGGTGGCGCCCGGCACCGGCCGGCCGCTCGGATTAGGCGGCATCCCGGCGCGCTGCCAGGAGGGACCGTCGCGGCTGAAGCTACGGTGGCAGGTGACTGGTCTCGTGGTCGCGCAGGTCCCGAGGGAGACGCAGCGCTGGGCCACATCCGCTGGCAAAGAGCGGCCCCCACGTGGGGGTCGCAGCTTCAATCAAGGGGGGCACCCCCCCCCCCCCTGTTTCTACAGTGGCACAGCCAGCACCGCGCTGGCAGTGCGGGGCGGGCCCGCGCCGGGCCAACCGACCGCACCGGGCCGGGCTGTGCTCACCGGTCCGGGCCTCACCCTAATGGGCCGGACCCGGGTCGGGTTGACCCAGTTCGGACCGACCCAGGGGGTCTTGGGCCGGGTCGGTCCGGGCCCAAACCCCCCTAAAACCGGACAGATTCGTTATTTTTATCGTATCTTGGGATACAGACCTCCTATCAATGCATCGTTAGTTGCGATGTGATCCTTGTATCGAGGCGGTCATTTCGGTATATTACACTCAAGGTTTTGGAGAACATTGGGAATGGCCGGGTTGGATCGAACACGAAACCAACCGGGCCCTCGGAGTAGAAACGCTTATAACTTCAGCCCCGGACGTCCGATTGATGTGCCGTCGACTTTATTAGATTCCAATTAGTGAGACGGACCTTTTGGCTTACTCCGCTCAAGGTTTGGACGCAGTTGGAGTGCGGTCAGGTTGGTTTTGACTTAAAAACCAAATGGGCCCCTGGAACGAAAAAGCCAATAACTCTCAGACCGGGCGTCCGATTGACGCGCCGTCTGTCACGTTGAGTTCCTATTGTCGAGACGGAACTTTGAGATACATCAACTCCGGACTACTTGTCAGTTGATGTATCGACCCCTTGTCTCGTGGAGTGGACCCTCCCAGAAATGAGCATGCTATATACGGGAACCCTAGAGCTGGCTGCGACTGCGACTGTGACGACTACACTGAAATCCTATGTGGGTTAGGCAGCGATGAAGACCGTACTGAAATCCTCCGCGGATTCGACGGCAATGAAGACTGCACTGAAATCCTCCATGGGTTTGGCAGCGATGAAGACTGTACTAAAATCCTCTGTGGGTTCGACGGTGATGAGGACTACACTAAAATCCTATGTCGGTTTAGCAGTGATGAAGACCATACTGAAATCCTCTGTGGGTTCGACGGCGATGAAGACTGCACTGAAATACTATGTGTGTTTGGCAGCGATGAAGACCGTACTGAAATCCTCTGTGGGTTCGATGGCAATGAAGATTTCACTAAAATCCTGTGTGGGTTCGACAGCGATGAATACCATACTGAAATCCTCTGTGGGTTCGACGACAATAAAGACTGCACTGAAATCCTATGTGGGTTCAGCAGCTTGGCTGGTTTAGTATCATACGTGGGTCCCAGCTTAGATGAATCAGTGGCTATATCTGATCATCTCTATCACCGAAGAAGTATACCTATGTGAGCTGTGTCTTGACTATCAATCAATATCTTCGATATGATTGAATTGCTTTCCTATGTGGATTGGTGATCGCGTTGTCGAGCGCGTCAAATTAGTTGTTTAATTTTGACAAGAATTTCTGCAGTATAGCAGCAACCCTAGGTCGTTTCTCAATGGAGCCTTAGATCATTAATTCTAAAATGTGGTTTTGATTATGAAATTAAAAGGGGAAATGGGGTTTTATAATACTTGGTTTTGATGATTAAAGATTACAATATAAAATAGAAGCTATAAAACAAAGTAGAGATTAACAGAGTTAATTAAGCATGATCAACTCAGGGTGCTCGCATGATGTTTATCCTTCATCGCTTCATGATATAAGGTTATGATCTTTTAATCCCTGGTTTTTAACACCTATAACTAGAATGTTACTAAGTTTATACTAGGATACCTCCTAGGGTTCAGTCAAAAACACACAATGATTCACCGGACACTGCCAATGATTGGGTGGATTGTGTCTGACTTCATAACCAAAACTCGCCAAGGAAACACACGAAAAACTCAATGCGTTGTCCAAATTTGAATGTTATTTCTTTGTGATACCATGACATAAATTTACATGGCCATGACAGTGCTTTTGTGAGTTCAATTGACCAATATAAACCACACAAACACTGCAATTGAAAGGGGTAAGGAAAGTGGTGAACAGTGTGTGAAACATCACATGAATGGGTACCCCCAAACATGATCATATGAGTTGAGCATGACATACCAGTACATAACTCAATAAAATAAGATTAGAGGATGATGAAAAACAACAGAACATTCTGTAATTTAAATGATCATTCAAATATTACAAGCATGAAGCCCGGGATGTACATCACGTTCCTCCCCAGGTGATCACGAGGGGTTTAGAAACCCATGGGAGGGGAAGAAGAAGAAGATGTTGAAGTAGCACCTCCCATGGCCTCCAAAACTTCAAGGGATGTTGATAAGACTCCTTGGGGACTCCAAAATGGCAGAACCTTGACTCTTGGCCGAACTTGCAAATGGGGATCCCAAGGTTCCATTTTATAGGAAAATTGGAAGGTGGTTTTAGGCACACAGATTTCATAAATCCACTTTCACGATGTGTTTCGGCCTACAGACAGTCTTATCTCGCTTTGGAGAAAATAGAAAAGTTCTATCCCTACCTCTTGACTGTCTACACCGAATTGTTGGCACCGTTTGGACAACTACAGCTCAAGATATTGATAAAATACAGAACACCACATTTGACTTGGTCCAAATTCGGTGGCTTGGACAAATAAGTTCAGATGGGCCCTATAGAATCCTAATCATCATTGGGTTCCTTAATATTAAATGTATCCTATTAAATTTTGGAGTTGACCACAAAATTGTAGCCTATTTGGATGCACGAATTTCGTGTACTATGCAAAACAGTGGACAGATGTCCATGGATCCATGCAATTTTGGCCCATTTTTCTTCCACTTCATCAAAGGCCCTCCAAATCACCTCCACCTACATTGAAAAAATAAAAAAAAGTAACATTTCCCATTCTAATATTTATTAAAATTAATTGATTGATTCAAACATAAAGTGAAATTCATTATTATATTTGGAATATTCATTACAAAACTAGTTTAAAAGTGCGGTGTAAGGGTGGAATAAAACAGTGAATCGTGGTACGATCAATTGGGTTGTGTTATCCTGGGTGGTTTGGGTTGTACTATCCGGTGTGGACATGATCGAACTTGGGATCGAGTGTTGGACCCAAACTGGAATTGATGACTTAGGTATATCTATGGGCATATACCTATGTAGTGTTGGTTGTTACTTCGTGATTGTATATTTCCTTTGTGGATTATCCTTTGTGGGTTATGGGAGACCTTCGGGGGTCTCGGGGTCCCTACTGAGTAGCGTATACTCACCCCTGCACGGGCTGTGTCCGAACTACGTTGTGTTGGATGCAGACTATGGACAACGCAGATCGTGGTTAAGTCTTGTGGAGCAAGTCGGTACCTGGAGGTGGACCAATGGGCGGAACGTACACGTAGCGGACGGCTGGACCCGAGGGGCTGAGGAGGCTATCTTTACCCACCCTTCAGGTGGGACTTCCAATGGACGGATTGACGTTTCTAATTTACTTTCAGCTGTTGTGCTTTCCTTCCAATTGTATTTTACTTTTAGTTTGAGTTTGTATTCTGGACCACTTACTTTTTCGCACTACTTTTGTGCCCAGTTTTACTTAGTGTTTACTTCTTCTTGCTTGCTCTGTGGTGTTTGTTTACTTTATACTGGCAATAAGTTCCCCTTTTTGGGATTTATGCCTTGGTGCTAGTCTCCAGCCCCTAGCCTATGGGAGGCGGGCTTGGGGTAGTAACGGCATGGGTCCCGATGACAGGTCATGACAAAGGTAATCCAAAACCACATCAAAGATGCTCAAAGTAGGCATAATAGCTATGCTGATAACCGAAGGAAGGATCTGGAATTTCTGGTAGAAGATCAGGTTTTCATGAATGTATCTCCATGGAAGTGTGTAATACGTTTCATTATGAAGGGTAAATTGAGTCACAGGTACATTGGACCTTTTGAAATTCTAGAATGAATTGGGGATGTAGCTTACCATTTGGAAATGCCTTAAAGTCTCTCCTAAGTTCATGATGTGTTCTATGTAACACTATTGAGAAAATACATGGCTGACCCAATGCATGTACTTACCTATGAGGAATTAGAAATGGAACCCGATATGTCTTATTGCGAAGATCCTGTCAAGGTTTTTGATACAAGAGAACCAGTGATGAGAAACCAGACGACTAGTCTGGTAAAAGTTCTATAGAAAAACCATAAGATGGAATAGGCAATGGGGGGAATTGAGGAACTTATGATAAAGAACCACCCAAGTATTCTTATGCAGTAATATTCTATAAATTTTGAGGAAGAAATTATTTTAAGGATAGGATAATGCACACCCCATGCTTCCAGGATACACTTCACTTTGAAAAATACAATAGCGTGTGTTGTACGCAACATCGAGTTCTAACACACCACAACCAATCAAACTACTTGTTATGAATAATAATACACACTTTTTGAAATTTTATAAATTTTATCTTGGAAAATGGACTTCATTTTTCGATTCAGAATATCTAAATTATCTTTGGGTGAATTTATGGTTTTTTTTCTGAAAACATTCTATTTTTTATGAAATGTGAAAAACACTGAGTTATAGTTTAAACCGAATATTTATTTAAATAATTATTTAATTTATTTAAAAAAAATTAGGTCAAAATTGATACATAATAATTATATATGTGTAATTTAATTCATTGGAGTCAGATTATAATAATTTTAGATATATAATAATTTTATCGATCTTTTTATTATTTTTTACCCACCCCCTAGGAGCATTTGCAAATTTACAAAAAACATAATTTTACCACTTCTGTGAGTTGAATATCACAAATCTGAGAGACACGGTTAATATCTGTAAGTAAATTGTTGTTCAATAAGATGAAAAATACTTTCTGGTGAATAGTAACTTTTTACTTTTATTTACCACAGTTAAAAGAAAATAGGGTAATTGAGTTTAAAAATGATAATATTATTACCCTAATACATGTCCTAATTCTATTAGATAATTGAAATTTGACCAAAAACAACCTTAGGAATAAAATATGATCCTTTATGCCCACTTTTATTAGATTAGGACATTTATTAATATTTAATTCAAAGAAGAGTTAAAAGTGTTTTAGTCGATGATAAAAAACTAAACCATTTTTAATATAGGGTTACACATAAGATAAATTTGAATATAAATATTCATTAGAAAGATAACAATATTTCATATATAATGGTATTTTATTAATATTTTTTAGACATTAAGTAACTAAATTTATTTATGACACAATGATGATGTAGAAATTACCATATTAATAAAAGATTAAAATAATTGATATTATAAATATCCAAATAAATGTAATTTGATGATTTTTATAAATTCCACTAATTTTATAGGTTAATATGAATTTTTTTTTGGTTATATGATTTCATTTCTGATGTAATAATGTTGTTATGAATTTAGCAAAAACAAAATTCCAAATACTGTCAAAGTTGACATAAAAGAGTTTTTAAAACAAATATTATATTATAAATTGATATTATATTCCTAAAAAACAAAGGATCTGCCAAAAGACATATATAATGATAGGGGTAACATTAATGAACCACATGGGGTTCTCGTGGAAGTATATAGTAAATGTTTTGATGATATACTATAAATATACAATGAGACATCGTAATTGTCAAATTATTTAACTAAGAGTTAAATCTAAATGATAAAGTAAATATAGAGAACCAAATCTGTCTAAATCCTATTGGTTGAGTAGATTTTGACCCATACCCACCTTATCCTATAAATAATTCTTTTTGGATCCATTAGAAACCAAAAATGATTTTATTATAAAATAAAATTTCAATCATTTCCTAAGGTGCCCATTCACCCCTCTTATAAAAGGGCGCTCCCCCTTCTCTATAATTCACTACTTCAAATCCATTTGGATCGACCAACCTCTGCCCAAACATCCTCGCAACTGTTATCCCTCCATCTTAGAGGCCTTCCTTTAGTCAGAAAGCCATCTCATGGAGCCCTTTTAATCCAATCAAAAGGAAGAACCCAAAGAAGAGGTAAATATTTCATCACCTCATTCAAGTTCCTTTCTTATTACACTCCCATTTTCATTGTTGTATCCATTCTAAAATAATAACTACAGTATCTTCTATATATTGTGATGTTATTATAAATATGGTGTAAACATATTCAATATTCTATCCATCCTTTGAATGACATGCCACAATACATGCGTATGTACGACTCATCGTCTCCACGTCGTGGTGTAATTGTTATTCAATACATAATTATTTGGATTTTTATAATAATGATGTGCAATTGATGTAAATAATAAATATATCATGAAAATGATTCTTTATATATGATATAACTTCTAATTATATATTATTTTAAAATAA
Source organism: Viscum album (assembly GCA_963277665.1). Lineage (NCBI taxonomy): Eukaryota > Viridiplantae > Streptophyta > Magnoliopsida > Santalales > Viscaceae > Viscum > Viscum album. Next base: position 591,750,754 of record OY728162.1, on the reverse strand, counting down.
AAATAATGATATTGTTGTTCGTGCGTACGTACGGATTATAGTCTCCACAAACGCGATTAGATTAATTACCCATCATATCCATTCAAGAATAATTCTCATATGATGAATAAAAATAATGTTTAAAGATTAGATATAATTCTAGATATGAATAAGATATATCCCATCCAGAAGAAATATCAAACACATAACAATGAATATAATGAAAAACAAATCTGTTAAAACCTGAAATGACGATAATACTAATATATTATTAACAAAGAAATGTTAAAAGATCATATATGATATCATATTAATGTATATGATTCGTGCATAATTTAATAAAAATTATTACACCATTATACATGAGTTTAACCAACCCTCATCCAAGGAAAAGTACAAGGTAAGTGTTAATTCTACAATCTCTTGATTATCTGAGGTTGTTTATAAGTAATTATCTACTAAGACCTCTTTATCATCAACATATATGTTTCTTTAAAATGTATTTAAAACATTATTACTATTTTATAGACTATGGGTTAAAGTCATATATATCCTTTTTTTACTTTTATATGATGTTTATAAAGGAATCTTTCTGTTGTTTTCCAAATAAGGTACTTTTTCACATTTTCGACAAATTTAATGTAAGAATGTTTTTTTAACTTATACTCCAATTGTTGAAATTTTCCACCATTATTACATCTTTGTAGCATCCCTTTCATGCTTATAAAAATATTTTCAAATAAAAATGTTTTATTTTATAATTTCATGTATTTTAAACGATTTCAAAATAGAATGAAAATTTTCTCTAAAAAGGTTTTTATTTCATCTATGTATACATCATTTGATAGATTTTATGTTAGTTTGAAGTTGATTTATTATTATACAGGACTTTCATATTCAATTGAAGGATTTGTTATATGTTATTCAGTGGATGTGCTATTTCATACCATTCATGGTTTATAGATAATGCATTCACATTTTTTATGGTTGTTTTAATAATATTTTTTATGTTATGTTTAAACCTTTTTATATGAGGAATGCATTAGACTTATTAAGTAATGAGTGGAGCCCACTATATCTGCTCGATGCTTCGGTAGGTCTCATGAGACAAACTAGTTTCTTGGTACAAGGCCTTGACAAAATCTTGAATGTAGTCTTGGCCCAAGGGCTTGAGTATGTGGTTATAAAAGTCTAGCATTTTGCGTTTCATCATTATGAATGTGGCTTTTGATATTGCATGTTATTATTCGACTAGTAGAATATCCATGTGAATAACTAAATTCCATTATTTTGATTTATTTTTTCCATATTATGCTGAAGTTCATGTTTAAAAGGCTTTTATTTTAGTCTTATGCATTTCCTTAAACGTTTATGCTTATTTTTTGAATGTTTCAACAATATTTTTATCCTTACTGGGAATCTGAGCCCACCCCTTTCTATGTTTTCTTTTTCCCAGGATGTGAAGAAGTATATTATGACTGACATTCTAGAATAGTATATGGGATCTCTATGTTGTCTATGGAAATAATGTTGTTTTAGTTTTCTATTTTATGATGTAATGTAAACCTTATAAATTTATCTATTACTTCCAAGGATACTAAACTAATTGGTCTTTCGAGACGTGATCTTTTGTGATCATGAAAATTTTAGTTAATAATGCACTGACTCTAGGTAACTGGGGTTGGGGCGTTACAATGTTCATATGTGATACATAATCTATGAGAATTATAAAATATTCTAATCTAGATATAGGAAAAAATGTATCATCATAATCTATAAATTCTTCATAATTATATCATATAGATAATTATCTAGATTTATATATAGTTGTGATCTCTTGATCTATCTTTATGTATCTAAATACAAAATTTGTTCCTATAACTGGATAATTGTATGGTCTCCCTTTTTGTTCCCATACATTGTTCCTTCAAAATGGGTATAGTTCTTCTTGCATTGGTTATATCTAACTATCAACTTCTTATGATTCTTCAATAGACTTTGGTACTAACTATTATATAAAAAAATAGAATTGTTCTAGGTAATAATCATTTCTTCTAGTTCTAATTCATATTTCTAGAACCCCTATAATAGTTTCAGGATGTCAGTTCTTTTGAGTTATAGATAGTATAGGAAATGTATGTTAAGGTTCATCAATATTATGAACATCTAAACTGGGGTGAATTTTATTAATCTCATTTTCAAAATAAGATTTATGGAATTCTTGTCTAATGTTATAAAAAATGGTATCTTCATCTATTTGAATATTCTCTTAAATTAAAGGTTCAATTTCATCAAAATTTACAAGGAGTAATTCTCCAAAAATCCTTAAATTTTTATTAAACACGTTATAATCATTAGAATAAGAAGAATATCCTAAAAAATCATTCATCAAATTTATTTCTAAATCATACCATGAATTTTTAAGTACTAAAGAATTAAACCTTGAATCTAAAATCCTTAATGTACATTAAATTCAGTTTTCTATTATTCCAAATCTCATAGGGTGTCCTTTTAAAAAAATAAGCCTTATTAAAACTCTATTTATTTAATAGGGGTTATGATTATAGATTCTTCCCAAAATAATGTATTAAGGAAATATCCATTTAGCATTGTCCCATCTGTTTCATGAATATTTCAATTTCAACTTTCAACCATTCCATTTTGTTGAGGAGTTCATGGTCTATTGAAGGATGGTATAAATCCCATGTTTGAGGAAAATGTATTATATATAAAATTCTCAAATTCTCCACCACTATCAATTCTTTATGGAATTATTTTAAATTCATTTTCATTTTGAACAATATTTCCAAAAAATTCAAAAATAGCGAATACATCAATTTTGAGTATTAGAAAATATTCACATGTAAATCATGAATAATAATCAAAATAAACATAAATATATAATTTATAAGCCAATAATGCTACTATTTATAGTTCAATCAAATCCATATAGATGAGTATTAATGGTTAAATGTAGAAATTTTGTTAAAATATTTGAATAAAGAATTGTTTCCTCTACCATTTTTCAATGCATCACATAATCTATTTTTATTTAATTTAATACAAGTTAAATTAGTAACTAACTACTTCTTAGTTAATATATGAATGATTCAATATTACAATGACCAAATCACATATAAAATATCCATCACTCATTATTCATAACAATTAAAATATTTAGTTTAAGTTTACAAAAGTAAATAAAATCCAAAAAAACATTATCACTTGAAGTTTATCTAAACATAATAAGTTTATCCTTAAAAACTGTATAGAAATTGTAAGAAATGTCAACATAAAATCCATAATCAAGTAGTTGAGAAATAATAATCATATTTTTATTTATCCCACCCATATAGAGTACTTTATTGATTTATATATTATTATTATGACCTAATGTTCCAACCCCAATGATATTTCATTTTTCATTATTGCAAAAAGTGACTAAACATCCTTTCATTTGAGTTAATTTATCAGAATTAATTGAGTCCCCAATAATGATATTGGATAATCTATTTAACATATAACATATATCCTTTTTTCCATGTCACCAGTTTCCTATAAAATTAATTATACATGTGTGTATTTTGGTACGAATATCATCTTGGGTCATTCACCGTTAACTAACAATGGTATAAGAATCTATATATGCTTTATTTTTTCATAATTCATATTTCTTTAGGGAGAAATCAGTTATAAAAAATCCTTTTTTTCACTAACTTGAGGATTTCCCAAATAATATTTTCTTATTATATGACCTTGTATTCCATAATAATAATATGTATCATTTTCATATTTGGAAAAAAATTAATATTTAGTTATTTATTTTTCACCATTTCATCCTATTATAATTATTTCTATTTTAATGAAATTCATTCCAACTATTTAATTTATACTTCATATCCTTTAATAAAAGTAATTGTAGTAGTCTTATATTCGTCTTGATATTCATTAATTATTTTTTCATGTTCAAGGAAGTCTTTTATAGATAGTTTTAATTTGATAAATAGTTCATTGTGTAGTTATAGTAGAGTATCTCTTTTATCTAAAATAACATTATAAATATTTTACAATGATTTATGTTACTTTATTAAATATTCATATTTATATTCTAACATAGAATAGTGAGTTTATAATTTATCATTCGACTAACTACTAGTATTTAAATCAAATGATTAATAAGATTGTACCTATTCTCCCTCCACCATATAGAAGATGTTGGATTATAGTTTAAATTCCATTTCTCTGAATAATATTGTGTATACATACTCAAGTATTCAGAAACACTCAAAATATCCATCAAGGAACATTTTTCCTTTTAACACATAATCACTATTCTATTGATACAATTTTTCTTTTGTTTTTCTTTTATCTTTAATTTGGGAAAAATCATGTCTTATATATTTCAGTTTCTTTCATTCATAACATCTAACGTCTCTAGTTTATTTTACATCTTTCTTAAACATTTTTCTAATACCTATCGTCATTTTTTAATATTTTTGTAACATTCTATCAAGTTGATCTAGTTCTATTTAAAAATTCAAGGAATCAAAATTATTTAATATATTACCTTTTCATATATTTTTTACACTATAATTTTGATACGATACATTTAGAGAACTATTTTCCTTCTTCACAATAATTTTATGATCTTAAAATTCAACATTCAACGCATCTTCACACATAATTAGTGAACCAATTATTTCATTATTTTTCAGATACTTGATAGGTGTGGATTTTTGAATAGAAACTGGTATTCCATTCCACTAAGATGGTAGTTAACTAATTACATTCAATGCATTATTAGATTGTTTGATGTTTTATCAAAGGGTAGTAACATTAATGAATATTTTTATTAATCCTTCCATTCATCTATGTGATTCATTCACCATCAATCATTCTAAAGGTGTTGATTTTTTTTATTTTTTGTCGCATACCTCATCTTTCATAAAATGTTTGTTCCTTCATAGGAAACATCAATAGTATACCATATTTAATATGTTATAGGGAATTGTGAGACATTATTACACTCATATGGTCCATGATAGAAAATAATAGAATTCATCCCTTTTAAATTATTATCCAAATCATCTTTTATTTTTTCATCCCATGTATATATTTTTTTTTGAAATCTTATATGGAGTGCTGATATTCTTATAAACCATCAATCTGTGAATTTTCAGATAGATAATCATAAGTGGCTTCTAGCACCCTTAATTTAAACCATTAAAGTATCGAGAAAGTACCCTAAACATTACTTCTCTAGGATGAGCCACTATATTCTTCGTATAAACATTATACTATTATCTTAATATATATTTATCCAAAATCAATCCTTTTATACCACTTGTTAGGATGGAATAATTCATAGTAACAAAATAAAGGTGAATTTTGTCTTTAGAAACACATCCATAATTTTGACTTCTGAAACCCTATGTGATTTGTATGGATATAATGTGGTTACATAATTAATAACTATATACAATAGATAAAAAATCAAGAACATGTATTTGTATAGCAGTCTGGGGAACATGGATATCCTGATCCACTGCACTAATTAATATCTCTGTGATCATGGTAAATTTCACTAGAAATGTCCTCTTCTAATTTGACCATAAATCCACAACTGAGTGCAGACAGTTGAAAATTTTAAAAATAAGGTTAACCATATCCATATGGATCATTAACATGGAACCAGTAATCCACATCCATAATTGAGAATTTGATACTCCATTACAACTATGCTCGAATAGTTAAAACACCAAAAAATAAATTGAGATTCCACTGATAATGAATCTAGTTGAAATTTACAATTTCACCATCAAAAATTGACATTAGAGGGGATTTTTTCATCAAAAAATAATGTATTAAAGAAATAATATATCTAAATCTATCTTCGATTAAAAAAATCTTCCAATAAATTTAGAAAAAAATATAGTCAGTAATCAAAAAGTAGAAAAATATTGAACATGTATGTCACCAAAGAGTAGATACATTCAGAATCGATCATTTGTTGTAGAATCATTTCTAAAACTTTTTTTAAAATATATATATATATATACAAAATTTACATCTTGTATATCGAAACGATCCACTAGTTGAATAGAAAATTCAATAAACATGCTCAAGAATTCGGTATCCACAAAAGACACCTAATAGATAGCCAAAATTCTTATATGAATTTTCTAGGATATTTGTATCTTCTCTTTATTAATGAGATGAATTTCATAGTTTAATAATGTTATTTTATCCAATCATATACATCTTTAAATTAGTTGAAAATAATGTTTAGAACAATATGTAAATTTATAAAGAACTTTGTTGAAATCTCAGATAAAATCAGGAAATTAAATCTCTGTCAATGAAAATTTAAATATAGGGTTCATTTCCAAAATTATGAAAAACCAACAATACGTTTCAACTACATATAATTAATTCTCCAAACATAATGTTGAATAAAAAAAATTGGTCATAAAATTAATATTGATGAACCATATATTTGTGTCTTTAAACGTAGGGTTCCTTAGTAAAATAATGTTCTTCAACCATAATTCATTTTTTCAAATATTTAATGTTTCATTCAATCATAATGTTCATTGTATATAACTTCTATACTGGGTATGTTTGATGACACATATCCACCTTCTTCAAATAAAAGATTTTATACGATCTCAGGTTTCAATATCCACACATGCTATCATAGCATAGGGCTTGATCCTTATGTTATCTTCTAAACATATGGAATGAAAAATCAATCTAAAATATACATAAGATCATTCATAAATCATTTATAAATATTTTGAGTTAATAAAAATCTTGAATATAATTCTATAATAAATAGGGGAATTAATAATAATTTTCAAAAATGATATTAATGTAATACCATTAGTAAAACAGACAAGGTAGTTTGTGAGCGTCAAAATCAATTATGATTAATATAGTATTATTTACCTAATACATGATGAATAAAACATAAACATGGAGTATAAATAAGATTAATTATAAATGAATTATAGTAAAGTTTCAAACAACCATTTCATATATATACTTGTTGAGAACACACTAGGTTGGTTAAAAATATATAATAGTTCATAGAAATTAAAAAATGTCTCTACTACCAATTATGACCATAAATCATCGAACTTTCCTGATCATCGGATCCAACATACTTGATCTGCTAGGGCCATGACCAAACCAATGCATGAAATGACCATCTGAGAATGTCTTGGGCAGCCATGTGCAATTGAACATTGAGATAGTTGGGAGTACAAAACATAATAGGGAACCACTAATGTGGTCTTCTACTAATGGTTGTGATATTATCAACAATAATAAATAAATATACAAAATAATATAACATAAAATAATATAATATTTCCTTCATCAGATTGATACCATAAATTTCTGATCGTGTAATGGGTATTATTACCATCCATGTAAAAATCCATAATGTTTTAAATCCTTTTTCCAATTACACTAATCATCCATAACTCCTTAATAAATATTTAATTTTTCACTAATTATTTTATGCTTCCAGGGAATCCAAATAAAAAATATATCATTGGTTAACCCAATAATCCTAAATATTAAGCCTCAACCTAAAAATAACAAATCATGAATGGATCTATAATAATATCCCATGATTTCACATAATATAATTTTATGCAATAAAATAAAAAATATAAAAGCTAACTCATAGCCATATCGAGAATATAAAATAGCCAAATCTCTAAAGTATTTTAATAATTTTGAATGGTAATATCCGAGAAATCCTTGGAATATCTATAAGAAATTAGTAATCAATGGATTGAACGTACAAATATTATCTATGACATAAGAATCCTATAAAATTAAATAAAATTTATCAAAACCTATAATCATATATGGATAGATCAATAATTGATATGAAACCTGAGGACCCTTGGAATCCATGGATTCCCACATACACACATTGTTTCATCTTAACATTCGGTAAATTTTCCACAAGGTTCAGCAGCCAAATCCTACATGACACTAGGATGCCATGGAGAAATCAAGGTCAAATATCTCTCATATCAGTACCACATAAAGGCTAGTAATAGATACAATGTGACACATTTGATTGTCATCATATCGTCTTCAAAAAAATCAAATTGGTCATGTTCCCAAAAGCACATCCATATTCCAGATATGAACTAAAAACATCAAAAGAATATATAAATGATTGGGGTTGATGAAATAAATATCACATTCTAATTATCACATCCCCCTTTGTATTACATTTTTAGTGTGGGTTCATTATTTAGTCCTGTTTCTATCTCTAACCTACTCATTTGAAAATGATAGGGGTTGTTCATTCTTTGGGATACCTTCTATGGCCCCATATTTGATAATATAATAGTGGAACCATCACATGGGACCTCATTCTCGATATATTATTTATATCAACAATCGATTACATAGGTATACTACACCCATAAACATCATCATTTAGTTATCATGTTTATCCCAGTAGTAAGGAATTAACCATAGATAAAATAGTCAATATGATGTAAAATTTCATATCTTGGCCCTTAAGGTCAATTAAAGTTAGCCTACAAACCTAAATCATCACTGTATTGTATATTTTGACACCCTATTAAATAATGGTTCCATTTCAAAACAATCCCCATAGGTTGCTATGGTGATCTAGCAAATACAATGGTCATAGGGGTCCTCGGAGAATTTTTTTCAAACTTATGTGTACCATTTAAAAATAAATAATTTTACTAAAAATGGTAAATGTAATTAGTTTAGAGGTAAATATTACATGCTATATATAATCTAGATTATTTAAATGTTTGAGAACATGAGACTACCTACATAAAATACTGAAATTTAGTTATATTCTAAAGGGTGAGTAACAGTTAATAAGCCCTTTCCAAGGTCCATACATATTTGTCCTTGAATATTAAAAAAATCTCATCACCCAATATCCATGATCACAACAGAACCATATAATTAATTAACTAAATAGATATAATTATTTAATCCATAAATTTACTAATGTGTATAGTTTCAGATAATCACCGGTTAACCATTACATAATATAACCAAATCCAAATTCCTTATAACATCATGGGGTGGATCATTATCCTCATTCCAAGAAAAATAAAAATATAATAATAAAAATTAAAAAATTATTTTAATTAATCTATAAATATTACAGAAAACAACTTAATGGATGAACAAAAGGATTTTTTTTGGTAACATGTAAATGAAATCTCAGTGTATCCTTTTACTAGAATACATCAATGTTCTTAAGGGCTCATATTATTTCATTATTCTAATGTGAAATTATCAAAAATACCTAGACAAAAATATAATAAAAATAAGAAATGAGAAGAATTATAAGCTACTAGTTGAGGGAGATGAGCCTTCAACTTGTTTTATAGATGAAAACACCATAGATGTCATCCATAAAACAAGGGGTGGAAATGGAGGTGAGGGAAGGGGAGATTATAACCTTATTGGAAAAAAACAATTTGGAGGGGAGGTATAATCAATATCCCCATGAATAAGGTGGTAATATAACCCATTAATGATCCATGTTTATAGTCTATGAGGGCTACTTACTAGCCAATTACAATATGTGGAGGATCATAGAAATGGATGAAGAAACTACCAGAAACCACAAATGAGTCATTGGATAAAATACAGAAGCCACCCGGATTCTCTTGATCATATTCTAATCACTTGAGAAGACACCCAATCAACCATCCATAAAATATTCTATAAATAAATTTTAACTTCTATAATTTTTTTCCGAAGCATAGTTCTCAAAATGTCCTAGAAACAAATTTCAATAAATTTAAAAACTTTTCTTAAGTATCATCTCATATAAATATGTGATGTTAAAATATACCCACCATAATAATTTACATCATTAAGAGGTATTAAAGACCATCCACTTGAAACTCTCAAACTAAATATTAAAAATTCCCAATTCCTAGGAAATTATCAAGAAAACCCTCATCCAGAACCAGTATCCATTCATATTCCTCCAAAATAGTGCTCCATGGTAGAATTCGACCATAACACATGAACACGTATTTTTTCACTGTTCATTAGGACAATTGTTATATCAACCATAGATCATAGCTAATTATGGCATGTTATGAGCCTCAAAAATAAATTCAATTAGAATATCCTATATCAACATATATTATGTAATATAATATTGAATATTGTGTGGTTCCATATTTTCCACATATAATTTTAGGAAAAAACATTGGTCGATCCTCCACTAGTATAAAGTTCTTTCAATGATAAGCTCCATATGCTGACATATTCCAAAAAATATGTCACAATACTTTTAATTCATGTGGAATATCATGTATTTCATATCCTTCCAACAAAATATCCTACATAAATTGTGTTGGTTTTCCATGGTTGAAGCATCCTTGTTCATTTGTAATGTCATGATATTCTACGAACAAATAAAACCCTGTTATTACAAATGTATATTCTATCAAAATCCAACATGGCTTGAATCCCCTGATCATACTCATCTAGTAAGTTTATCCACATTCATACTATGAATTAGCATTGAAATACTTATTTACTCAAATGTATTTATCCACAAGTATTGGAATTTAAAAGGGATAATCTCATGAATCATCCCTTAAACCTATAACTTTTCGGACACATTTCTTACATCCACACACAAAAATCACACTCCCAACAATAGGAATATCATTATAATAATACTCTATTACTAAAAATAATGTGTTAAAAAATAAGAGAATATGTGCTAATTTTTTTAATACAAGAATAATCCCAAAAATGCAATTCTTAACAATATCTCAGATTGATTGTATCACAATAATAGATCCCTTTACAAAATATCTCTCACCATAAAGGGAAATTATTTATTTTATCTAAAGCATCGTGTCACCATCTATATGAGAACAACCTAAAAATTACATTGATCTTGACATTATTCTTGAAAATAAATACTTCACCATATTAATTGGTACAACATCAATCATTTCCTATAATTCATTTCCTTTCTTACATATTGAGTGTACAATCTCCTAAAAGCTGGTCAATCAACAGACCCATGCTCCCAAGATTCATACATCATAAGACTAGTTTGATCATGTTATATGACATATCAATTCATCATTCTAGGAAATCCCTTGGGACACCTATATAAAATTAATTAATTTCTGTATGTCCAATTTAGTCCCACTTAAACAGATTCACGAGGATAATAATAACACCATGAACAAATATCCCTACCAGAGGAATGTCAATATAATCCACCTCTATTGCCACTATTTGACTCTGTACCAAATAATTGATTACTTACCAACACACCCACTATACTCGATAGTGCATCCAATATAAATCACTCAATGTTCATTAGCATAAGTATCATAATACATAACTATTCCTCTATCAAATATTTGGTTGGACATTTATGCATCTATTGACTATGATGAAGCACTAATCAAATCTCTTTTCTTCAAAGTCACCCAAATACCTGGGCTAGCCCCTCTTAATGGATTCTTTCTATCAATGAAATGAAACTTATTAATACAAATTAATACTTATCATGATGTATATAGGTATCTAACATTAACTATAAAAAATGAAAAGGTTCGTAACTAATAGGATAATAATAATAATACCCATCTCAACATGGCATGATAATTGTTGTTCCAATCAATTTACCTACAAGGAAACCGAATCTCACTGATCATCCACATGAGATATTTCTTCATTAAGAATCAAGGTATCATTGGTCACACTATATATTGATAATGGAATAATAATAATGAATACTACATAAAAATACCAGACTACTATCTAGATCAATTAGAGTACCATTCCATGGTATATCAGAAAATATAATATGTCATTTTAATAGAATATTAAATTAAAACATAGAAGAAGCATAACCACATGGGGTTGGTCACCTTGTTACTAAAATCATTTAATGACCCCCAAAAAGACATTATTTATCCCTTGCTATAGTGACTATACCACAACCATTAAAATATAATCCATAACACCTACCACTAGAGTAGAACATTAAAATAGTGGTTGGTCCAAATAATTATAATTCCTCCATGTACTTATCCTAGAAAACACTATATTAGTTGTTATTGACACTAAAATAAAAAAATCTCCATGTTTAATTATAAATTTTAATATTATAAAGAATATATCTTTTTAATCCTATGTTCATTATATGATTAATTGAATAACTATTTCTTCTATATGGAAAGAGAAAAAGTCATGTGATGGTCTCGTTCCAATGGTCCATGTGTGAGGAATCATAAAATATAAATCATAAGACCCTAAAAACATATGTATCCCATGAGATGAAACAGATATCAAATGAATAATCGAGATAAAATAAAATTAATATAGTAACCTTTACTTTTCAAACATAAATATTACATATTATAAAATTAATATATATTATATAAAATTACAATATATTTTGTAGCTATATTATTCATATGTAATTGGACAATTGGATTCATAAAAAATAGGTACATAGAATATTGTTGTAATCACCGAATAATTTCTAAATAACTAAAATACTTTTATAAATTTCACAAATATTAAATTGCATAATATATTATTGAAAAAGGGAAAAAATAATTGGTGACCTCATGTTCATATTAATGGAATCTAAGGGAGGTATCATAGATACTGTAAACATAACATGAGAATAATGATATGAGGAAATGATCATTATATATAATAACCAAACCTAGATATTATAGGGTCATTATAATTAGTAACAAAATAGTTCATGATAATTAATAAAACATGAATTATAAAGGATTCAAAGAACATGATCCATGAGCGAATGACATTGGAATATGATGGTGTGAGGAAATAGTGTAACAACAGTGGAATAATCATAATTAATGAAATATTGTTTCAATGATACCCATCATGGAATAAATTTATTATTAGAAATGGGATTATATTTTGTCTACCTTTTTTATAATTGGGATAAACATTTTTATAACCTCTATTGGTATTGGGATAAACTAATGTGTACCCTAATTTTCAGGTTTGGTATTACATAATCTGAACAATATATTTAGGGATAGGGATAACCTGTTGTGTAATATTAATGATCATAAAAAAATGATCAATACCCAAGTAATTTGAATTCAATATAATATGGGTAAAGGACATCACATATTGATTATCAATTAATATATAAGCCACTTTATCATGAAATCAATTATCCTTCAATCATATCTTATCATATAGAAATGAAAATGGGTTTCTTCGAAATTTAATCCTAATATAGATAATCAATCTATAGAAAAAATAATTATAATTGTATTATAGAATCATATCCCTCATGATTAATAATTAATGTGAAATTATGTTAATGTAGATTATAAATAAATTTATATTATCATTGAATTATTTCATGAGGAAATTACCCTTTTCATATTGAAATATAAAATATTAAAACTTGAAATTTTCAAAATATAGTCATAAACCTTTTATTTTAAAATATTATTTATGTCTATTATTATAATATCTAAATCATTGAATCGTAACGTAGGTGGGAATATTAATTCATGACATGTGTATTGAAACAATGATTTCATTATCCTTTTCAGGTAAAAATTGAATCTAGTATATTCCAAAAATGAAAAGATGATTAATTTAATAATAATTTAATGAATGATAAAAATGGGTAAAAACTACATAAAAACTTTATAAATGAATAGTGAACCACTTTTTTAAAACATTTTAAATAGAAAATGGAAATGAATGAAATTGATTAATAAAATAATATTAAAACAACGCAAATTTTTTATTGAAACGTTCTATTATTCTATAATGGTCATTCATAGAGGAAAATGAATTGAATATTTTTATATATTTTGATAAAAGTTTTTTCTAAAGAATAAATCATTTTATCTAATGAGAATCTTATAAATTCATTTAATCAAAAATCTAGAATTATAAATTCTTATTCATATGATATTAATACATACATCAAACACCACAGTCTCAAAACGCTTCACATGTGTTCCAAAATATTGAATAAAAAAATTAAATTTATTTTAACTATGAAAGAAAACCATTTAAATTCTTATAATATATTTTTTGATCCACCTATAACATTTTAACATCCATTATTAAAAATTTCATATTAAAATCATAATTTCTAGACATAAGATTTTTAGTTTTAATGAATGTTTCAGTTTTAAATTTATAGTTCATGTAAATTTTTTTTATTCCAATTTATATAAAATTATTAAAAGATATAAATTTCATATATATTAAATTTATACATATTTATTAACATTCAAATAATGTAGTGATAGATGAGTTATTTACACTGTTATTGGAGATGGTTTTTTGTACATACTAATGGACAATGTTTTCATTTTTTAATTAAAATAACAAAATAATGTATTAAATATATTTTTTAATATAATAAAAATATATATCATAACTATCATTTATATAAATTATTTACATCAAAATAATCATCCCAAATTTTTAGTGAAGAAAAAAGGATTATATCCTGATATGGAGGTGATAGAAAACTTGTATACATGAGTGATACTTCAACCTCCAATTTAATTGAATATAGGGTTGATAATGAGAATTTCATTATCAAAGTAATATTTCAGTATCTTTTGGATACTAATTCTATAACATTATAATGAAAATTTTATCATTAGTGGTGGTTGAAGAAGAATTAAAATTTAATGCTCTCGGTCACATGTTATACCTCTTTATTATGAAACCTCTTTGGCATAGAACTAAATCAATTAATGTATGATATTTTGTAAATAACATAGAATATTAGATATTGGTATGAGATATAAGATAATATTATGACATGTATTGGATGAGTTTTTATGAACCAAAATTGATGATAATATATGCACATATGTTGCCATTTGTATGTGAGCATAGGGGCACTGTTGGAATTATACGAAGTATTAAATTTGTATGTATATATATTATTTTTCATGTGGGTCTTATGTGATTCAAATAAAAAATTGTTTGAGGATTGATATATATAATATAATATAATAATATTTATATAACATTAGGTGATGTTTTAACACTTACCTTTTAGTTATAACCTCCATTAACCCTTTTGAAAATTACCATGACCTCAATTTCATTTAAATTTTTGGGTTCAAAAATGTTGATATCATAGAAATGATACCAATAATTGGGAATTTAATATGAAATAAAAAAATATTTAAAAGTAATTATAATATAATATATTTAAATATCCCTACTATTTTAAATTTTTATACAAAATGTTTTTAAAAACATAATCTAATTATATTAGTTTCCATAATTTTTACATCATTTATTTTATTTTAATATTACATAAAAATACATTTTGTCCACATCTCATAAATATTTAAGGAAATTCATCCATCACTATATATTACAAATAAATAATATTGTTAAAAAATTTAATTAATATTTCAAATAACTATTTATAAAAAACAAAATATCTTTTAATCCCTATGATTAAATAACAGAATTACAAATATAAACAATTATTCATTTTGGATTTGTTCTTTAAAAAAATGTTATAATGGTCATAATCAAGGATAAATTTTCAAAATTTCCCATATTTGATGGATTGTATTGAGAATAAGAAAATCATACTAATCCAATAGGATATTTTCAGTTTAATATGAAAAGGATAGGTTGATCCAATAATTTGGATCTTTTTTTACCCTTTTTATTGTTTTTTATGTGAGAAATATTTACCTTGGTAACTATTCATATTGAAAAAATAGAAATATTTTTGAAAATGGAAAACTTTTTATTAATAATATATTAACCATTATTTATAATTAAATTTATTGATGTGGAACAAATAAATTTTAATATACATGCATAATATTAAATGAAAAACATTTCTTTGAGATGTGTGTTTTTAAGCCAAAAAACATATAGAAACATAATGTAAATTTTTTTATTCCTATGTAATTAATTTGAATATATATGACTACATTAGTGTTAATTTACTCTAGAAAAACTCATATTTTTATGGGATATTTATATTATATTATTTAATAAAAGTAAAATATGTTATTACAAAAATAATACATTTATCATTATTATATAAATACATATATTTTCATAAAAAATAAATAATTTCACATAATGATAACATTAGTTTCATTATATAAGAAAATATTTATTTTTTATAAGAAAACATATAAATGTGTTGGAAATTAATTATAATATTTTCTCATCAAAAGGAAAAAACTTTTTTGATGAGAAAGTACTTTTATGGAATAAAATTACTTTACTCAATATTGAATTCATATTTACGTAGGAAAAAATAACGAATTTGTATATATTAGGATCATTATATATATATAATATTTCTTACTCATACCCACACTTTTTAATTAAAAATAGTTGTGATAATTGTAATATAATAGTACTTCAATACTATAACATGGTTCGTTTAATATCAATGTATAATGTATAACACATTATTGATTAAATTAAATATTTTAAAGGGAAATATAATATAATCTATTAGTGTGTTACATTCTATCCATCATAAAAGAATTTTTCCTTTAAAAATATATCTCTCTCATATAAAGAATGATGATATCTCTATTTTATCACATCCTCCAGATCCATGGTAGTTACATAAAATAA
Organism: Viscum album; assembly: GCA_963277665.1. NCBI lineage: Eukaryota > Viridiplantae > Streptophyta > Magnoliopsida > Santalales > Viscaceae > Viscum > Viscum album. Next base: position 591,734,107 of record OY728162.1, on the reverse strand, counting down.
TGATTCCTCTTGATAACATTAACCATCTAACTAGTATTTTTATATAGCACATTATATTAATTATCCCGAGATATAATTAATGTTTTTCACATTAACGATCATTCTCCAATGGTAAAACATTTTTTTCATTACATGTAAATTACCAGTTATGTACTACATTAAAAGGAAAATATAGAAAAAATAGTGAATTTGAGAGATGATCTATGGAAGGCCAATGTTATAATTAACCATCCTTACTCGATCCAGGATATTGAATGGGTCAATATACCTTGAGAAGATCATGTACATAATATTAATTTGAATAATCTTTCACCATGGTGAAATTATCAATAATACCGTCTCACCTACATTGAATTACATATATCACCAATAATTGTTATAATAACATTTATTTCATTTATGATTCTTCGATATGCTAATAATTTAATTTATACTTCAATACCCATTCTTCATTTATCTTAGATCCCAATATATTTATCCATCAAACATTATTATGGAATGATGTATTTATAGACCTTTATCAATATAAGTATTCAAATGTGTCTATCTGAAATCATTAGAGAAATATATTTTATAATAGAATTCATAATGAGATGGATTTTTTCCAACCAAATTTGAAATTTAAGGAAAAACATCTGATCATATCTTCCAAAATTTGAACATTCCTCTCAAACTGACCATATTTATGTGTATGAAAAGAAGTATTGAAAATTTATCAATTTCTTAATATTTCTAAATGATTACTCAAAACATAGAGGTAAACCATGGTTATCAATTTATTTAAATAAAATTTGGTACATCAAGAAAACTTATGTCATATTTAATGTATATCCTCACAAGTAGATCAAGAGATAAATATCATTTTATAGTGATGAAGTGTTTTGAATTCCTAATGAGAACAACTACAACACATAAAGAATTGTTTTATTTAAGGTTTTTTGGGAGACCGATGATATATTCCATAGTCATATTTTCCAATTTCTTTTCAAGTCTCGATAATTATTATGACATCCACATATTCATAGGTATCTCTTTCATTACTTTATGACATAATTTTTTCAATATACATGCATTTCAATATCACTTTTCATGTTTTCCCACCAGAAATAATCATTTAGATCACAATACATCTTTATAATTATAGGATGGAAACAACCCATAAATTCTAAAATAATAACTTTTTAATTGAAAATTAGTATGACATGCAACACCAAACAAATAAAGTAATATAATATCCTAAGTTGATTTTATATATTCAATATTTTATATAATTTTAATAAATTGTATATCTTGAAATGCATGAAAAATGAGATATCATGTGATGTGCCAACTATGTGATGATATATAGCTTATGTGTCACACCTATATATTTTTTGTCTTTTTATTGTTAATCATTTCGATTAGGGGTTTTCCCCAGAGTTCTTTATTTGATGGATGTAAATTTTGTTGTAATCCTTTGATTAATTTTTTCCCCTATTAATTCTTTTGTTCCACAATGATATTTCGGTGAATAGTGATTTTTTTTGTCTTGGCATCAAGTACAGTAGTGATGGAACATATTTAGAGAAAACCATGAAGCCTAGCCCAGGATACCACATGATACATTGGTTGTGTCTAGTTGGGAGCACATGGAACACACACGGTTAAGAAAACCATGTGTATTGTTTACACATGGTTTTGTAATTTTTGATAGATCCACATCTCATTGTAGGCAAAAGCATCACATCTATATCTTCCTTCTTCAACTATTTACTCTATAGTTTCTCTTTTCCCATTATATTTTGGATTTAGGGTTATTGTTTTCCTTGGTTTATGTGGTGTTTTTTTTTTCTTATTAGGGTTTTTATTGGTTATTCTTTTCATGTAGAACCATTGTGGAGTAGTTTTAGTTTGGCATTGTGGAAACACACATAGTTTATGGTTGTTTTCCCATTTCACTTTCCCTTTAACTATAAAATTGTTATTTTATTTATTTTCCACCCTTATAGAAATGATAAATAGTGATGTGTGATCTTTCGATTGATTTTTTGTGAAAATATCTGGTTATCATAAATTTATTGATATATATGGATTATTATGTTTTTGTGATGCACACAATGTGTTTGAATAAATTTATGGTGGTCTATAGAAAACTGGAATATAGTTTTTAAAAAATTAAACAGAGTTTTAAAATAATGTTTGACCTCTAAAATTGTATTTTTGTTTTTCAATATTTATTTAAAAAAAATTCTAACTTTTAAGTGGTGTATGTTTGCTTCTTTGAAAATGTGTTGACATTTGATGACGCTGATTAAGGACCATTTAGAATTTTGATGAATACGAAATTGGTTTTAAAATGGTCCATGAGTATTTAATGGGGAATTTTATTAATTCATTGGAAATAGAATATAGTTTATTTTCACCTTTCCTTATGGTGTATTTGATTCATTGGAAAAAAAGTTCTTTATGAATGGTGATTGAGGCATGTTTGGTATTTTTTGAAATCGATTTTTCATTAAAATACTCTATGGAAAATCCACCTTAAATGTTAATATTGAATTGATGTAAGGTCCTCACAGTGCAATTCTCAAGATCATTTTATATTTAAAGGTTGTGATGTACTCTCTAAGGATTTTTAATGATCCATTTACATAAAGGGTAATGTGATATCATTAATGTGGACCTGTATGAGATATAGGTGTTATGAGGAAAAAGATTTTTCTTGATGTAGATTTTGGTAGACTTGTTATGTGAGTTGCATATATATAATATATAGGAATGTGATTTGATTATTTATTGGAATCATTGGCCCTCCACAAATTTACTATACTCTTCGAAGGGGAACCCGACATGGATAGTAAATTTTGGGTGAATAATTGTTACACTAGCATAAGATAATACTTTTACTATTGGCCCATAGAAGAGGATTGGTTTGTTTTTATTTTTATTACTATTGGATATGTCCCCTCAATCATACTATTTATAGTGTTATAAAGTGTGTGGTTGATATTTGATTTCATCAGGTGAGGCCTACATTTAGGATGAGTAATTATGAATAATATATTATAGAATATTCTACTATGTTCATATGTTTTTTCCATGTCTTCTAGAACGTGGTTGTTCATGGATGATGATTGAGATGGTTGTTGGATGGTAAATATTGTATGATACTCTAAATTTACCATAACATTTGATCATTTTTTACCCCCTTTAGTGGTGTGGTACATTCGAAATTTGATATTAGTTTTCAAAGGATTATTGAAAATATTTGGAAAAAATTAAACACTCGAATTAATTTAATTCAGATAAAATAATTTGGAGATGAAGATGGTTCATCTATTGAAAATATTTTGGAAAAATTTGATAAAGGGAAATGGACCGTGATTTTCATTAATGCTGAAATGTGTTGAGAAACTTATATTTTTTTATTTTATTTCATACCTAATGTTTATATTTCATTATTTAAATGATTTTCATTTTGAATATATTTGATTGGGAAAGCCTAATGTGTTTCAATACTGATGCCTATATCTCATTGTTGATTCTAGCCATAGGGGAAGGTTCTATGTGGGTTACGATCATCGTGGGTGATGGTTGTTTTTTGTATTAGAGATTGAACCTTTGTGTAACATAGATACATTGTGATCATCGGGTTATTTTTGGGTTTTTTATTTAGTTTTTTATATTTTCAGATTTTTTAAAATACATGTTCAGAAAGGGTATTATTAAATATTAGGACTGTGTGTTTTTTCCACTATTTTGTTTACTTTATATTAGGAAAAATAATTCACCTCATTATACTATTGATGCTCAGCAAAGTTTTCTAGCCCAGGAGGATCATGAATGCCTCTTCGGAATTAAAACATATTTGCTTGGGTGACTCATAAAGGGTTAACCAGGGTTGATTCATGACAATGTCATCTAAAAAAAATTAGGTTCGCTAGATGAACTAGCATTTTGAGTGTCGTTTTTTATATGGGAGATAATGGTAGATGAAATAGGTTTATTAGATCTTGGGTGCAGATGTAGACTAATTTCCATTAACACATTCATTATTGATCCTTTTTTTCTATGAGAAAGAGGTTTTTGTATGGTTTATCTCATTTTTGAAGAATATTTTGTGATTGGGAATAAAAATAGAGTTGGTCCAGTGGTCTATGTAATATTTTAAGGCTTGGCAAACCATGCCTGGCCATATACATTGTCATAAAAAACTCAAAATTATTGTGGAATCATTGATATTTTTCCACCAACCATATAATGAATCACCAATCGACACTAGTTTCCCATAATGATATGTTTTGGGCTATCCTTAATTATGAAAATTTTTTTTAAAGCTGTTGTTTTGGATTTTTTTTTAAAACATGATTTAAGTGTTATTGGTTTGGTTTTGTGAATATGGAAAAAAAATTCACAATAATTTTTATGAATGCATTAGAAAATGGATTTTTATAAGATGAATTATTGGTAAAAGGGGGAGTGGATAACCAAGATTATATTTTCATAATAAAATAATGGTTTTTACAAAATTGATTTAATGGGAATTAGTATATTATATTATATTGTGTTTTAGATACATGTATTCAATAGAAATTAATTAATATTTAACTAAATTACTTCTTATGAAATTTGATCTATTGAGCTGTTGATAAGGTTATGAATTGTATGAAATGTAATTTTAAATTTTATACATGTAATTTTAATTTGAGAAGGATAATGTGGATTTAAGTATATAGTTTGAAAATTGGTTTGGATTAGTGGGTAGTGGTCTTTTGAAATATGACTTGTGAATTTTGAAATTGAAATTGGATTACGATAGTGAAACAAATGGTGGAATGTTTTGTTTTCAAAAATATAAATGTTTCATTTTAACCCTAGCTATTTCCATGAGTTATCACAAGAATATATTTGTGTGTGAAAGTGTATGGATGATGAGGGGAAGATAGATTCCCTGATTGTAATCATTTTAACCCTAGCTATTTCCATGAGTTATCACAAGCATATATCTTGGTTTTCTTGTTTCATAGTGTATATCCTCATATGTATTTAATGGATATTCATATAGTAGTAATGGGTGGGTTACCATTTGAGGACCTTCTTTTTGATAATTCTAAGGGATTCCTTTTGTAATTTAGAATGTTGAATCATCCTATCATTTAATTTCAATAGGATTTACTTTAAGTGGAAGAGTGGATGTGGAAAATATAATTGATTTTCAGTCTCCATGTGTTTATAGAGATGTTAATGCTTATGTTTTATACCATTATTCATGTGGGACTGGCCTAGAAATAGATTAATTCATGTTCATCAAATAGACCTTGGAAAGATCTAGCTGGGGAGTTCATCATGGGTTATCTCATTTAACAGTATTTATCTATGGTAGTAAACGTGAGGAAGGGGATGTAGATGGTCTATCTAAATCAAGATTTTGGATCAATGTTTTAGTTATTTTGTCTCATTTTTTATCTAATTATTACCTTCAGAGATGGATATGTAATATTCATTGATGTCAGGATATTTTGATTGTGGTATTTGACATGATTAGTAGTAGAATATGATTGAATTTGGTTTAACCTATTTTTCCAATGTCGTGTAGATTGTTTTTTGTTTTTATTATATATTATTAATAATTATTGAGGAATATTACCTTTATCCAATCATCAGAATTATTGAAGGTAATTATAAGTAGAAAATAAAAATTTATCAAAAAATTAATGGAGTTAGAAAATTTATTAAAATGCCTCTATAACTTTTGTTAGGTTCTTCTAATCACCACACAACGGTGGGCCATCAGTGTAGTAAGATAGATCATAAGAAGTCATTAAGTAAAAGTTCTCTGAATATTGGTTGTGCCTGTAGACTCCTTGAAAACATAAAATATTCTTATTGAGGTGTTTATAGGAAGCGATGTTGATCTAGTTTGTTGTAGTTATGTGATATTCGTTATCAAATATAATTTAGCATTCTATGTGATCTTCTTTTTCTATAATGTTGGTTTTGGGTAGTGTTTTTTCATGATTTATTTTCATTAAAATTTTAAAACATGATTTTGTGTACCACTTGAGAACATATGATTAAATGTAAGTGTGTTTGTTTTTGGATGTTCTGAGTTTTTTCCATATAAATTGGTGGTGTGATCCATCTGAATCATGCCCCTGATGTTTTTTATTCGGTATCATGGAGGATAATGGTTTAAATTTTGAATGTAAAATTTTCAAAAGAAGGAGTTTCAATCCAGGTGTACCATACCTTGACTATATTGAAGTCAATGCCTTAATAAATCAGGGATCTTTCCATAGGCCTCGTAGTGAAGCTTTCACGTAGTCCAAAAAATGTGTTGTATAAGGGAGATTATCATAGATTTTACCATTAGTGCAGGAATGTGGAAAATTTAAGTCTGTTTGTTGAATATTAATTATATTAATAGTTTTGTTTTATGGAATTCGGTATTTAGACCACTTATCCTCATAGAAATCCTTTTTGGTTTAAATATCCTATTCAGTTATAAGGAATTGTGGTTGTCTTGTTTTAATTCCTAAAAATTGTAGTGGTGGTACCTTTTTGATAGAGACCCTTGAAATGGATTTCCTTATGCTGATAGTGATTTTATGTTGGTTCATGGTATGTTTCATTGGATGAAATTTCATTCAGGATCTTTTACCATTTATAATTAGTGATTTTGGGTCATTATATAGATTTTCTTTGGTGTTGTGTGGTCATCATACCCAATACTGTTTTTATTCATTGTAGATAATTCTATGATAGTCTATGGTGAGTTTCTTGTATCGATCTATGCTGGATGATTTATGCATATCAGTTATAAATGATGGGGATACCCACTATGAATTATTTTATAGCTTATATGTGAGTTGGTTGTTTCTAGTTGATTTCTAATTGTGGGGAGTCCATTCTGGCCTCCTATGTTGCTAATTTGGTCTGTTTTTGGGTTTTGTCTCAGTATAAGGTGGTTCATTTCAAAAGTATTATTATCATGTTTTCCTCAACATTTGTGGGAAATTATGGGATTTTGGATCACATCAAGGGTTTTCATTCATAACTATGTTGGGTGGATTATAGATTTAGATCATATCATTCAATGAGAAATAGTATGAGTGTCATGTGGTTGTAGTTGAGGTGTCTCTTCCATGAGAGGACTGATTATTTAGATCTGAGAATCCTTTATAATTGATATATCATCTTTGAAATTTTTTTCCTTTTGGGTTACAAAAAATATTAATGACGTGGAGAACTTCCACAACTATATGGTTTTTTTCATTCTTTGTTCTAGTACATCTTTTGTATCTTAGTTTTTCTCTTGAGATCCAGTTATGGTGGATTAAATTTTTAGGTGACCATATGATTATTATTTATTGAATTTTTTCTTTAGTTTTTGTAAGTGTTTTTTGGTATAATTTGATGGTTTTGGGGTTCATAAAAGGTGCCACTTGATTGTTTCAGGGTTCGAGGAAACCCTACATCCTAGCAATTAAAATTGTACGATTCATGGGTTGTCTCTAGTTGGGGGGTCATGATCTACGCATGTATAGGAAAACTATCTGAAATGAATGAATATGGTTTTTACATTTCAGATAGAATAATGTATCATGGTTTTTTACTGGTTTCCCAATCAATGCATTCAAATAGTGAAACTGCCCAATGTGTCCGATATGTTTTCACGGTTGGCAAATTGTTTGGGAAACTGTGCGGCTAAACCATGGATGGTGCCCATGTCTTTAAAAATATTAAATTTAATTTCTACCCTCTAAGTAATTTACCCATTAAACAACCATTTATCAACTATTATGGTTCATTTGACTCAAATGGATCTCCTCTCTTCTTTTATGAGCTTCTCGTTCTCTCCCATGATGTCGATTAATGGTTTCTCCATGATTTTGGATTATTCTTTGAGTTAATATTCTCTTATATTCTCCATATCCTTCTTCTTAAATTTTATGTTGAGTTTATCTTCTCTCTTAGTCATGTAGATCTATGGATCATGATTCCATTGGATTATGTTGGTGTATTTCTTCTTATGTTTTTGTGGTGGTTCTGTCCTCCTCAAAAATTTATAGAGTTGTTTTGGGTTTCTGTTATAGAAGTTCATATGGTATGAGGTCGATTCCCATTTACACTTTATCATTTAATGTATAAATTGTTGTTTTATTTATTTTCCCAACATACTTATTGGTTAAATAGATATATGATATATTTTTAATGATTTTTTGATGTTAAATAAGGTGGTTTTCATAATATAATTTAAGTACATAGCATTGTAATGTTATATGATTCACACTAAAGGTTTGATAAAATTCCCAGTTGAATTTTCGGTGTAGAATATGGTTTTTAATGAATTGTTGAATTTGTAATTAAATTTTTTACATCCAAAATGATTATTTGGATTTATAAAATGTATTTAAAAATGGTTGGTGTTGAAAGTGATGCATTATTGGATCCTTTAAAATGGTTAGACATATACTTGTTGTAGTGTGTGGAATGTTTGGAATCATGAAGAATGTTTCGTTGGATTGAAAATTTTTTGTGTGTTTTAGTGGGATTTATAAATTATTATAATAGAATATATTGTATTTTATCGTTTTATTAAGGTATATTATTTTTATTGAAAATGTTGGTTTTCATAAAGGGGATAGATGTCGGTTTATGATTTTTCTAAAACTGAGATGGCTTGATAACTCTCATTGGAAAATCCTCTTGCCTTTTTTATATTTTATATATTTTATTTTCTCACTATGTAATCTTCATTATCAATTTATGATTAATGAATGTGATTTTGTTATTCTGGACTCATCCTGAACCATTTAATTCAATCAAAATATGATATAATTGGTGTGTACCCCATTGAGATCTATGGGTTCAATTTAAAGATATTGTTTGTTGGGGTGGATTTGGTGTGCCTTACAATGTGATTTTCATATATGTAACAAATGTTCACGTGATTTGACGCTCAGTTTTAATATTTAGCACATCCCCCACTTTACAAAAAATCATTACATGGGATCTTTACATTACTAATAGATTTTCGGTTAATAATTTATAAATTAGTTTATGATTATTATTTGTATTTTGGACCATTGTAGATATTTTATTTTTTATTTATATAGTATAGTTCCTTTAGATTAGACTACGTAGGGGCTGATCCAGTGAGTGGGAGGAAGTTGACATCATTGGGTTAGTCATACCTTCATGATGTGTTATTATGTATTGTATGTTCTAGATTATTCCCCTTTGTTCATAGGATCACACATGACTTCTGGAACATAGTTGTCAATAATAGATGATTGATATTCTTGTTGTTTTGCTACTCCAGTGCGATACTCTTCATTACCCGTGTTGTATGATCATTGGTGTTTCTCCCTTTTAAGGGTATTTCATTTTAATATGAATAGTTTACATTCTAATTATTAAGGAATTTTTTTTTGAAATGTTTTACACTTTATTTTACTTATTTTATATAAAATAATAATGAGAACCAAATGGTTCCTCCTTTTAAATGATTGGGGATCTAAATGGAATATGGTAAATAAACTATGTTTTTATATTAAATTGAAATGTGTGGAAAATATTACCTTAATATATTTTATTAAAAAATTTAATTTGTTGTTTCATAATTTAGAGTAAGAGAATTGGGAATATATATTTTTGGGTAATGTATTCTATGTTATAATACTCATACCTATAGTTCATTCATGTTTTATTCCATTTGTGAGTTTCTAACCAGGTTTTGAACATTGTGGGAAATAGATGGTTTTTCTATCAACAAGTAAAACTTGGTGTCACATAGAGACATTATATTTATCAAGCTCAGTTTTTGATTTTTTGTTTAGTTCATTGTATTTTAAGAATATGTAAAAATGATGTTATGTTTGGATAATTATATATATTTGGATACTTTTTTGTTTTATGTAGTACAATTTATTTTATATTTTGATTAATCGTTCCCTTTGTTATTTTCTAGGATCCTACAAGTAGATTGTAGTCGGGGAGGCTATGAATGATTCTAAGTTGTTACCATTGTTTGAATTGGGTGACAGGTCATGGTGAACCAGTGTAGGATTAAGAAATTATGTCACACGCAAGTGTGAGTTTTACTGGGAAAACATATACTTTAGAATATTATTATCTCAAAAATAAGACATAACATAACTTTATAATTTTTATTTATGGATATGATTAACTAATTTTTTTGAATATGTGATTTACACAAATATAAAATGAATCCATTGGTATCTAACATGGTAGAAAGGAAATTAAATAACTAAATATAAAATAATTTTTTATATTATCCCAAAGGAATTCTATCATAATAAATTATAATAAGTGAATGATATTAATTAAATATATATTAAATATATTGAATAAAATATTTCTAAATTAATCCAATATATATTATAGGAATAACATAAGAACAAACGAAATTTTATTTATAGAAACCAATATTTTTTTAATGGAATTATTACCACATTTTAATACAATCCTCTTTTAAAAAAGAATTTTCATACATTCATAAATTTTATATGTGACAATAAACTTCATTTGTGAATGAGTGTTAACAAAATCATCTTATGATGAATTTTTGGAATTTTTACGTGAAGCTTGATTTCTTGATGAACAGTGAAATACGTTAAATTTTAACAAAATTCATTTCATATATTTTATTGATAGGGTTAACTTATATTATTAATTTTATAATGAATTATTTAATCAATATTACATAAATAATTCATATATTTTTCATTGGGGTCACATTTATGTTGAATTCATATTGAAAACATTGGAAACAATTGACAATTTTTACATTAAAACACTCTTTTTCATCCCGTATATAAGATTAATTTTAAATAAATTTTTTCTACATCTATGAATGAAATTAGGAAAAATTAAATCCATATTTTCAATCATAATAATTTATAATTTATAATAATATAAAATTAGTTTTTTAATAAAAATTTAAAATGAATGAAATTAATAATAATAGCAACAGTTAGGATAAAAATTTGTATAAAAAGGAAGTAAACCATTATCATAAGTACCAAAATAACCTAGAACATGTAATAACCTATTGGATAGACATATATAAACCATATTCTCCCTATTATTGAATTTGGATCAATATTCTAGTCACGTGATGTAAGACATAACTCTCAATAGTTTTTGCATTTTAAAATTATAAAAATGTCATTCCTCTATTAAAAAAAACTCACCATTCCCACTTATTCAAACCTATAATGTCATTTGGATCACCTAAAACCAAACCAAATAAGATATAATGTCCATCCCTTAATGTGAGGTTTATCACATAGTGCATAAATATAATAAATAATATCTTCATGTATAAACCAAATGGAGTTAGCTAAAAAAGTGGTAACATTATTATATGTGAAATTTTTATTTACGACATTAATGCTTAAATAATTAAATTATATTAACTTTAAAATAAAATTAATATAATAAATATATTTTGATTTTTTTATCATAAGGGTTTTACCTTCACCATCACACACATCTATTAATTGGGACATGCTATCATTTTTTATTTGTATGGCGGACTCTCGCCTAGTGAACCGATTTTGTTTGTCCATCTTTTACATCATTTTAATTTTTGTAAATAATGATATATTTATAGTTTATATGTGATATGTTGGATTTTTATATTTTATTTATACCTCTATAATTTTTATATAACTCAATCCAAAATGATTTTATTTTTACGGGAATATGATTACTACATTTGTTGATATATGGACTATTATATCCCTAAAAGGATGTAATTCGTTCACGCATTGTGTGTAAGGAATAAATGATTTTATTAATATTATAATTTAAATATTATACCTAAATATGATATTTTTATTATAATATACACATATATATCATATAATTTTCATTTTTTAAACCAAACATTAAAATTGAAGTAGTGTCAAGAATATTTACAACCTACGATCTTTATGAATGGTACTTTTCAATTCATATCTCTAATATTTTTGGAATATTAAAAATATATATATAAAGAATATATATTGTTCCTAAATCAGGGGTAAAATTTTAGATTATATTAAATAATGATCGATGTCATAAGAATAAAAATAACAAAGAAAAAACAAACTCGTAATACTAAGAAACATTCACCGGAAATAGTGAATATAATGAAATATTAATAACAAAAAGGTTATAAGATGTTATAAAAAGTTAATATATGATAATATTAATACTATTATTCTATGTTAATATATTCAGAATATTCATAAAACAATTATATATTATTTTAAAGGATATTCACCCAATAAGAAAAGTATTGTAATGTATTCATCTAAATTTAATTTCATTAGGGAATATATAAATGTTATCAACCTAGTATATTTGGTACTAAAAAATATTAAAAAATGCTTTATTTGAACATACAACTTCATTTATCCCTTTGATCAGAAATAATTTTATCCATAAACATTATTTTATAAAAAATAATTAAAAAATGTTTTCAACCTTCTAAAATGATTTATTAAAAATATTTCTACCCCGTATTTATTTTATATTTTTAATGTGTTATTTTTTTCTCTTTTTAAATACAAAACATTTCATACCTTTTTATCTGAAAAATGGAATGCTCTATTTATCATATAAAAAAGTTTAAAATTACTGAAAATCATTTATTTATAAATTATTTGAAATTTTTCTATGATCATTATAATAAATTTTTAAAGAAGTTATTATAAAATAATAATTATTTTCAAAATATTCATCATAATTAAAAAAAATAACCCAATATGATATAAAAAAATAGTTCCTCAAGCATGATTTTTTTATATATTTAACGTATATGTATAACTCAATGAAAAGAAACAGTTCTCCATACTCCACATGGGATTTTGTGAATTGTAAAACATCACCCAATCTGACTCAGATTACACTATATAGTTCCCCATGGATGGTTTTCCACATGGTCTCAGTAACATATCCCAAAATACTAGAAGCTTCTGACTATAAACAATGGTGTTGGTGTGTCTGTGGGGAGACAATAACCTCATCATATGATAGCATCCCAAAATAAATATAAATAATAAACCAGTATATAATTTATTTTAATAATGAATCATGAATTAAATAAAAGAATAATGACTTATATAAATAATTATTGAATTCAAATCATATATGAAATGATGAGAAAAGTCATAGTTTTTATAATATAACCAAAACCGGTCCATAGCAGTATAATTGTATCCAAAATAACAAAAAGAACACAAATATTATCTCCGGATAGCATAATGTGACTTAGCTGGTCCTGATGATTTTCTGGATTTAAGCATGACACATAAACAATCATTGAATTGGGGGAAATAGCACAAGTCCATACCCACATATATAAGGCATGTAATGTCTCGGTTTGGATACCACTAAAAATGGTGCGCTGTGTTGGTGGGTTACTAGGACTCAAGTTCTTCTCCTCATACTACAGAGGCTACCGACTAGAAGTGAGGGCTTAGGGTTTGATTTTGGAAATTTATTCACTCAAATTATAGTTTTAAAATAGTGTATATAGAAATGTATCACATTTTACATATTGTAAAAATAGTGAAGAAGTAGAAAATAAACTAAAATAAAACATGTTGTAATAAAATGTTTTCATAGAAGATAAATAAATGTCATACACAACAACACTAGACACCCACTAGGATGAACAAATATATATAGAAATGAAATATTGATGATTCTAAAACTGTTGTCATCTACTACTGACACTGATCCAAACCATGTACCTAGTCTCTAAATATTTTCAAACATCACCATCCCAATAGTATGAACCCACTAAAGTAGCTCCACTTTATCATTAAACATTGGGCATCCTCTCTATCCCCCATGAAACTATGCTTGACCTAAAAAGAAGAAATAAGGTCTAAAAAAACCCTGAGTTGCATGCACATGGGTGAGAAATAATCTTAGTATGACACCATAAGGAGGAACATATATAATATTTTGAAATATGTGAATGAAAAAACAACTTTTTCAGCCTAGATGAGGCCCAAATAAAAACTAAAAATGTATGTCAAGCCAATAGGTTTCAATATACTCGAACATCGGTTTATAATCATATAAGATTATTAAATTTTCACAATCGATATCCACATATATATATATATATATCTACATACATTTATAGTACAATACCTATTCATATATTAATAAATATGAATATTCATGGGGATATTAAATAAATCATATAAAACTAATTAAATACTGATCTGTGGGTCCATAATCATGATCTCTTAGACATCATGTTCAAGCATTCTGAGTTGGATGTCATATCACTCAAGTTGGGTACAATTAAGTCCCTCTTTGGGAACGTAATCCAAATTCACTTATACTTTCATCAGGAAAAATCATAAATATCTCTAACCATGTTACATCACCCTAGGGGGGATACTCATCCTACACTAGGGTTCACCCATACACAACTCCAATTACAGAAACAATGGATATTATATATTGAATGTCAATCGTGAAAAAGTACATCACAACCAACAATATCCTACAATGATTAATCATATGTCTATATCTATATGCTAGATCTAATGTTTAAAGAACAAGTCATCATCATCACCCCACATCGTGCAATCAAATGTATAACCAACATTCGCATCAATTTGGTATAATCAATTTTCAGTCCATGATGGGCCAAATCCAAGGAATAGGAGTCATATGCATCCCCATCAAGACATAGTAGAATCTGAATGGAAACTCTATAATTAATCTGGTGTGGTCCAAGGAGCATTTCAACAAGCCATGTCCAATATGAGACAAAGAAAGCTAGATCCAAGGGGTTGTAAGGCCCGTCTAATCCTACGAAACTAATACCTTGGGAGAAAACACATCAAAGACTTATTGTAAAACAAATAAGATCCACGGAAATAACATCCTTAGAATATAATGGTATCGGGATACAAATTGGTCAATCTATGAATCCTCTACCACAATCAACTTTCCCATGAGTCCATCCAATAAATTTCTACAACAAGGAATCCATGTATCACTCACGGCATACAATTAATCATGTCGAAGAGTCCTTCCAAGGAATTTCTTAAAAGGGGATTCACGTTCTAGTAATAGAATAAAAATTCATTATGAGTCCTGTAGATTGAAGCCCTATGGAATCTAATACACATCATGTAAGGTTCAAAAGCCAGATTCCAGGAACACCTCCTTTAATACAAAACAAGAAGCCTCTAAATTCTAATCCAGTGATAAATGTATATTCATACAATAGAGAAAGAAAGACATATAACTTAATGCTTAAACACAAAAAACTAGGAAACACCTCTATAAAAAATCAAAAAAAATAGAAACAAACATTTGACAATTTAATCTAATGAGTGATGGTGGAAGAATTCCTAAACCATTGATTATTGACACAACTTATTGTGCTTACATGTTCAACACATGTACTATGGTAACACATGATACCATCTCTACCCAAACCCATTGTACAACTCTGGGTCATTCAAAAACTATCATTTACTTTGTCCCTGAAGTCAAACAGCTTAAGGGGAATCCTAATATGGATCCTCATGGTTTAAACAAAATTGAAGGTAACTAACTCACGATCCTTAGCTATAAAAGTAAAAGGATTATTCCCAAATGATATCCTAAAGGGGATAGAATATAGGGAAATCATACATGGTATCATAGGAACAAAATAAGGTGAACACATCTTCTAGGGGACCCTCTATAACCTCAAAAAAGGTAGATTCATTCTACAAGGAATTCTCATAACTCTAAATAGCTATTAGAATCTTACAAGGGACTCCATTTATCAACTCTTTAGAAAATGAATCCATGAAGGAATCCTATTTAAATAGTTAAAACATAGAAGCATATTACATGTGATCTTTTAGGTCGATATGTAAACAGATGAATCCTACAAGGGATACATGATAACCACCATTCTCACAACCTATTTGGCCATAATGGAACATCTCACAGGGGAGATATCCTGGAAAGACAATTTTAAATCCAATATCCAAAATTGATAGATCATATCCATTCTCATATTAATTTCTCAACTATGTTGGTCTTAATAGTTAGTCAATATATCACATTTCTTGTCCCTCTTAGTAGATGATTAAATTTAAAAACTAGAGGAAGAACATTATTTTTTATATAATAGCCCCAAAACAAGGATTAAGATTCCTTGAACCACTCCATGTGGTTTACCAATATGATCTACATGGTTGGCTAATCAGAATAGACTACTCATACATCAAAATTCGTCTCGGGGGCATATAACAGTCAAATTCCCTCAAATGGTACCAATATAGGAGTACACAGCAAGTGAATACAACACATAATGAGTACGCTCAATGACCAACATGGGTGTTAACTCCCACTAACATGGATGTCTAAATTACCCAGGTATGTGGTGTGTAAGGAGGGTACTTGGTGTGTGCACAACACATGGTACCTTCCCATTTTCCTCAACCAGCCATTCAATATACATGTCCATGGTATGTACATGTACACGATGTGCAACTTACTCGGGGTCTGGTTGTGTACACTACCTGACCATATACCCCTACATGGGTAGCCTCTCTCGAGTACTCGGCTACATGACTGAATACAAATATATGGATTGAATGACTACATAGTCATAGTGTAGTCCTCAAAACTATCTCTTCCCCAAATGTAAAGAACACATTGATTTCCACCCAAATCAACATGTTGGGTAACATAATTTCCCCGAATGGAAAACTATAAAATCTCTTAAAATCTCGGTTATCACCTGCTTTACAATATATTCATCCCCTAGGAGACATTAGAAAGAGTAGAAGAGATAAAAAACATAAACAGGTAAAATAATGGGTATTTTAGTTGAAAATATAATGATCATACTTTTTGGGGGAAACCGTAGATGCTTCATCAGAAACTATTGTCCCTAGGTGTCACTTGTTGATCTAACACATTGAGAGATATGTGACAATATCTCTTTCTCCCCATCATAAATTATCATTCTCTATTTCCATATTTTAAATCGTTTTCATGATGATTAAAAGGATCCACATGAAAATTTTACATGATAAGGAAGTAAATAAAGGAAATAAAGTAAATTGAAATTATGAAAATAAGGGGGGGGAGAAGATTTGAAAAATTGTTCCCATGTAGACCTCAACATCGAACTCAATTTTATCCCTCACTTAGGATGGAAATCCCTGTTTTGGACTCAATGGTGGTGACCTAATATCAATATGACACTCTATTAAAAATATATCACGGAAAAAACCTAGGTGATACATTATTTTATTTATTTTTTAAAAATTAAAAATTAATTATTTTTCAAAATATTAATGGCACATATTTCTAAAAAACATGTTTTCTAGAGTAAACTACCTATTTTTGGAAAAATGGGTGTTTAGAAAATTTATCTAAGATCACTTATTAGGAGGATATACCATTATCCCCTTTCAATAATCTAACTGAAAAATTCATATTTCTATTGAAAATCGCATTGTAGAAAAACAGGAGTCCTTAAAATCATACCACAAAGAAACATTTTCTTCCCAGAGAGTTTTGGTGATAAGAAGAGATGCCATTATCTCAACAAGATCATTTTCACAACACAGTTATCAATAATTTCCAATGAACATCCTCATATCATTCACAACTATCTCTTAAATAGAGGACATTTAATTGTGGCTGATCTAGTAATCCCCACCATAGGAATACCATTATAATCATCTCACAACATATATATGAGTTCCACAACACCATGAATCCACTGATGTTTAACTAATAATAATGGTGACCAACCTTAAAAGGCAACCAGATCACTCCTCACAGTAGGGATTACCTTACAATAATCCTCATGTGAAAACTCAACATGAATCGTTTCTTAACTAGGGAAGAACATTAAAATAGAAAATGATCTTTTCATAGGTTCAACACTCTCTCATAGTACTATTGAATAATCATGGTAGGGAATAGTCGTCTCTACGAGTAGTATAAAAATATTTCCTCAAAACTCGAGTACATATCTTTCTGATCCATGCTGACTTATAATCAAAACATGAGTAGGATTTAGCCACAGTTCAACTGCTTTATGGTAACCCATTAACTCTTGTTGTCACATATACCATGGTTGGACATTCTCCATTTAACCACAAGTCATTAAAAACCATTCCACAAAAATTCCATGATACCATCAATTATAAACACTCACCTCGCCACTTACCAATTATGATTCAAATTATACCCCCAAAACCAACATGTAAATTTATCACTTGACTCGTACTCTAACAATATATCCATTATAAGGATAATTTGATTATGGTACATGACATGTCAGCCTCATTATTTGAAATTAAATCTCTTATCACCTCTTAAAAATCTATCACCTATCACATCCTATGATTTACTTCATAACTGTACATGAAATGATGTCATTCAATCCATGAGTATCTACCTATGCTTTGACCACATTATAAATTTCTAAAACACTAGTTTATTAGGACAAGAACAAGAAAAGTCATACACCTCTATCTTGTCTCAACATACATGATTGATCAAATTTTGAAGGCATCAACATGCCAATAACTAAAAATTAGATCACCTACCGTTGCATAATCTAAAACATGCATACAAATAATATCAGTACATAAAAGTAATTAAAAACAATAAAAAACCTATCACATAGGCTATCATACATAAATAGTCATCAACTAATATGCTTTTGAGTCACACTATGTGGCTCTATATCATCCACCAATACCCATAGAAAAAAAGTATCATAACTGGGTCACATGGTCTAACCACCTATACCAAAAGATCCAGATTCTCCATAGAAGGTAAATATAACCACAACCGAAAAGTTTCAACAAAGAAAACATGGAAAACAATGTCCTGATCCTCACTCAAAAACCACTGAAGTAAGTACTCCATGGAGGTCCTGATTCCATAATATAAGGGATAGAATATATAGTCATCAGGCATCTGTACATAGTAATACCCCATGGGGGGATATTTCACAAACAAAATTCATGAAATCCATAAATATTGTACTTTGAAATCGTAGTATATATTGATGACCTATGAAATGAAAACCTTTAAGTGTACAAAAAAATATAATCATGTTCCATATCTACTTACTAGGTTTTTTCTCCTCATTTAAACAAGGTTTCGGTCATAAGACTCAAAATAAACACCTCAACGTAGATTCACATAACCATCCATTAGAAAAAAATATATAAATTTCAGTAAGAATAAATGTATAATCTTCAATAATTAGTTAAAAACAAACTAGAAGGCTAATATTATGTGAATCCTACATATTAAATATGATTCTAGAGATTCTCTTAAAATTGTCGAATAAGAGTCAAAATCCTATCTAATATCCTTTCAATGGAAATGATCTAGAAATGAATAATAAATAATAATATATAAATATCATTTCTTTCACACAACATGAACATCAAATAAAATTTAATAGAAAATATCAGAACTACAATCCCATACCCAAAAAACCATGTCTTATTTTCAGAACAGTTATTCTCAATGCATCAGTCCAAAATCTAGAATATCTTATGACACATTCCTAATACTCATGTATACCTTATCCAAAATACTAAATACCATGGAAATAATTTCCATGATATCACTTGTATTGTCCCATCCCAGATAACACTAAAAATGGTGCCCCACATTAGTGGGTTACTAGGCCTCAAGAATGCCTCTTCAAATTACAGAGGCTTCTGACTAGTTGAGAGGTCCTAAGGTGTGTTAGTGGGGAGATTATTCCTTTCATATTAGAATAAGTATAAACAGAAAATAGCTTTGTATTTTCCCGAATATAAATTAAATAGAGTAATAATGAAGTAAATAAACTGGAATAGAACATGTAGTAATAATAAATGAAAAATCATTGAAATTCAAAACAACTATGTCATCCAATACAATATTGTTCAACCATTGGGATGGACACACAAATATAAAAATACAAAAGAGACTGATAATAAAATTATAGGACTATACTAATAACTCTTTGAAAGACCAAATACCATATTGCTGAGCACGATCGAACAGAACCAGAAAACATAGATGAACCCGCATGTGAAGCTCAGATTCATCCTGAATCTCTGAGCCTTAGACCTATGCACGATGCAACAATGATGAACCTTAAAATTATTCATGTGGTCTACACATACATAGAGGTGAAAATGCACTGGTGAGAAATAATCACAGTAGGCCACCCAGATAAAGAACATATAAATTATTATATTTTATGTTAATGAGAAACCAATGTGATTAGAATAGCCGTTAAAATCCTAAATATTTTTAAAACCATTTTGTGGAACCATAGTTGATGTTAGGTCCATAATCTCAGCCAACTAGGCAAGTGAATCCATGAAATTATACATCTATAAACATATACCTGTATAGTTCCATACCTTTGTATATATATATATATATATATTCTTTGTTAGGTGAATGAAATCACATTAATCCAACAATCAATTGATAATTTGGTATTTAATCATAATCGTATAAGCATCCTATGTACTGGAATTGAGAAGGATGTTATACAACTAAATCTATGTACCATTAAGTGGACCTATGGTTATTTAATCCAAATCGATATATTCTTGGTTTAGCCAATGATATAAATATATATATGAAAGCTGCATCACCACAGTGTGGAATACTCATCCTACACCAAAGATCACTCATTCAAAAATACATCCACTAAAAATATGGATACCATATACCAATAATAAATCCTAAAAAATGTCTTTGCAACCAACTATTCCCAACACAAGGTAATCACATGTCAGTCCCCAAGGGTCATATCAATGGTATAACGACCAAGGCATTATAATTATCCTATGACATATAATCACATTTATATAAATTCATAATGGTCATTGCTTATAATACGATGTTTGACCATGAAGGTTCGGATCCATGGTATTGAATACCAAGGAATTATCATTATCTCCCAGTAACATCTTAATGATACATGGTATTTACTTATTTGGGGACCAAGGAGAATGTCATTAGACTATTTCAAATGTAATCCTGTTCCATCCAGACCAATATGTAGCAAGTACCAAAGAATCCTATGGAATCAAGACCATGTGGGAAAACTCATCCAAGGCATCCAAAACCTTAAACATGATCCATGGAATGAATTCCCTTGGAATATAATAGATTCGGGATCCAAATAGTTAATCCAAGGAATCCACTACCATAAAAAACCTACCCACGAGTCTATTCAATGAATTTCTATAACGGATAATCCAAGTATCACTCAAGGTATACAATTCATCATACTTATGAGTTAACTTAAGGCATTATTACAACAGGTATCTAGGTATCAGTCATGGCATACAAAGTCATTAGAATCTATATAACAAGAAATGTTCCAGGAAACCAATATAAATCATGTAAGGATAAACATCCAGATTCTATGACACAACTCTAGTAATCCAAACCAATATGGAATATATGTTAGATCCTAGGATGAAAGTCCAGGCATTCAAAATTAAAATAATTTTGCCTCACATCAAGCTCAATAACCAACTACTAGGAAGAACCTATGAAAATAATATGTTTATCTATAATAAACATGTGATAGCATAAAAAACAATAGTGAGGGAAATCGGATGCCTACACCCCACACTACTACCACAACCCCTTGGGATTACTATTTCGGCATGGGATCTAAGGTAACACTAGCTACCATATATATCCAAACTCAACGCATATATCATGGTTGGTCAAAAATGGTAACTTTTTGGTTCCCCCATTTCCAACCACTGAAGAGGAAGCCTACATGTGATACTCATGGACTAAACACAAGAAATGGCATACGACTTAGGATCCATAACAATAACGATAAAAGGAGGAATACAAAACTTGGTCCTCAAGATGAAATAAAAAGGACGAATCCTACATTGGATCCCAGAAATAACAAAAGGTGATGAAATACTCTTGGGGACCCTTTATAACCACATAAAAAGTATGATGCATTCTACAAGGAACCCTCGAATTGAATCATAGGTATAAGGATCCAATAATGGAATCCATAAATGATCATGAATGAAAATGAATCCCTTAGGGGATCCTTTTTAAATAGATAAAATGTAGTGGGATCCTACATAATATTTTATAAGATGAAACATAAAAATTGGAATACAATAGGGGATCCTCCATAAAAACATTTTTCAAGGCCTATTAGGCCAAAAGGGGACATCTCACAAGGGAGATGTCCTCAATGGAAAATTATAAAGGCAATAGAAAAAACAAAAAAACTCATAACACATCTCATATTAGGATCCCAATTAGGATGGTATGAGCACGCTACCTTTCATTCTAATTTTAAATAACTTTTAGCGGATGACTAAAATCATTAACAATTAGAAGATACTATTTGTTAGATATAATCCCTAAAACAAACTATATGAGTTCATTAACCACTACATGGTTTTCATAATTGTTATCAACGAGGAAAAATACTATTAACGAACAAATAATTAGTCCAAATACAACTACATGGCATGATATAAAAATTACCCTCAATGGAATTGAAAAGCAGAGTGCATGTTATTTAATGACCACAAACAGCATGTACCCTCAAATCATTACCTTGGAATGTACTCTTACCATCATAGGCCTTTAAATTCACCATGTACACTGCATGAAATGAGGGTATATGGTGTGTACCCAACATGTCGTACCATCCCATGTCTCTCAACAGACCTAGTCTAATTCTTGGACAGGCCATGTATTTTTACATGGCGTTCTACCACCACAGGGTTTGGCCATTCACCTAATAAGGTTATGTACACTTATAGTATTTTCTAGGTACCAGTACTTGGCTACATGACCATGTAATAGTATATGGATTATATTCCCACAAACTTTGGATGTAATCAAAAACACGTCATCTCCCCCAATTGGGAACAACACCCAATGTTACTCACTAAACCATACACCATCTATCCTCTTTTACAAAAATGAAAAAATTTCTATCCTCCCAAAAACATAGTTTTCACCCTTTACTCAACAAATCTATCATCTATTGGACATTAGAAAGAATAAAATTCCATTGTGAATATAAAATGATCAAATAAAGGGCTATTTATGGTAAAAAAGGAATACATAGGTAAAAAAGGTGTTGAAACCTCATCCCATGAAGTGATCCATTGTTGTCGCATATGGATCATGCAGGTCGAGGGCACCGTGATGGTACCTCCTTCTCAATATCATTCTTTTTCAAACTATCAATCATTATTTTCTATATTAGTAGAGTGGTATAATTATAGACGTAGGATGATAGTATTCGAAGAAAATGTAAGGAAAAGAATGAAATGAAAAATATGATTAAGAAAAAAATAAGAAGAAATAAAAATTAAAGCCGAGGCCAGCCCCAGTGCCTTAATTATGTTTATCCCTCTAATTGAAAAACTCCTCATTTCGTAATCAATAGAGGAGATGGAATCCAAAAACCAAAAATCATTTCAAAGGTTATTTCGAAAAATTATTTCTTGATAAAATTAATAATTAATTTATAAAATATAATATATTAATTATTGATACCAAAATTCATGATTTTTAAATTCCTACTGACTCCATTCCTAGAGAAAAATCCCACATATGTGACCAATATAGTGGTTATAAAAATTATTTAAATTTTCTTCTAATAGAAAAATCCCATTTTTCAACTTACGATCATCTGAAAAAAAATTAAAATTTCTGCTCAAAATTACATTCCGAAAAAATCTGTTTCCTTTAAATATATATCAACGTACACATTAGTGGCACTGACTATGTGTGATATAGAATCCATGTAGGTGATGTCCCATTGATCTAAAAAATTCTAGTTTCTTTATTATTATATGATAAGGACTTCATATAAAATCTATAAGTGGTAAATAAATGTAAATTGAAAATAAATAGCCTCTCAAAGCTCCCTTTAAATAAAGTGGAAGTATCTTAACATGGAAGAACTAATAGAAAAATAAATAACTCGAACAAATACATCAAAATATAATAAAGGGAATAAAATGAAATATTAAGCTGTACAATCACACAAACCGGATTTCCCATAGCCATTCAATTTAATCAAATATGTCATACCATAATGTTCATGATCAAAGGTATAGAATACCATGTATTCATCTCTATGGCTCTAGATCGTCTCAGTTGAAACTCTCTTAGGCATTGGTTGGAGTCCTAGGAGCATGTCATCCAAACATGTCATATACGAGTCTAATAAATTTATATCCATGGAGTAACAAGCCCCACGAAATCCCATAAAATCAATACCCAAGGTGAACACTCTATCTAATGAATCCAATATCATGTACTAGACCCATATATGAAACGCCGATGGCATCTGATTGAATCAATAAATATTAAATCCATAAAAAACAATAATTTAATTATAACCCATGTGAACCCACTCATTAACCATATTTTACATTCCATTGGAACCAATGAGTACACACACTCATTTTTTGAAAATATATTGAACCGGGCTTTAGGAGTAAACCTTATAATATATTCAATTGATATCAAATACAATTATTAAGAACATGCTTCATATAAGCATTTAATCAAAATAATTAACATGTAAAAGAAGAAACACAACTCATATTCATCAAATTCAATCCAAATCTTCTAATAGTATGATTTCTCTAAAATGGTAAGCATCAACTCTCCACACGAGTGTTTGAACATGAAATAATCATGGTGATTTTATATTGCACACCACCATGGGTGGCCTTTTATTTCGTTAATGACCACTAATTCATCACAACAAATCCTACAGGAATCCCAAAAATGTCCAAATTCAATTAATTTTATCTCGAAATAAAAACTTGTTTCCATTAAGTAATTTTTTTAGCCTTACAATGGCTTCTAGCATTATAAGGCCGCAAAACTAACAGAAAATGTATAGACCACCTACCATAGCATGGTAGTTTATTTCTCATCTATTATCATCTCATTATTTTACTTATATTGCATGAAAATTGAAGAATGTATGGATAACCTAAAATTAGGGCACATTATCTTTCACCAAAATAGTCTTATTGATACCAAGAAAAATGGAGAATGGTTAAAAAGGAATTTAGAACTCACCTATGTACCTCCAATGAGATGAGTGGTTCATATATTTGAGATCATACATTGTATTGTGATGAATATAAAAAATATCCACCAAAGGGAGCTCAAAATTTGTGATCTTGATATCCATTTAATAATTAAAAAAATTGGTTCAGAAATATGGAATAATGGGGGGAAATCATAATTTCACCCAAAAGATAAAGAAATACCTTGTTTAGGCACATAGTTTCCAAACCATTCACCAATAAATCATAGTTTGCGGTAGATTAGAGTCACTCTGTGCAATTTGAATAATCATGTGCAATCCATTCCAAAACCAACTATCAAATTTTTTGAAATATTTGAATTGCCATGTTCTTCATTTCACACGGTTTGGTCTAACCCAATAGCTTATTTTTCCCCACTATCCAATAATGCATGGTTTAATCTAACCATTCAACCCTCCACTAATTTTTTAATTTAACCATATACCAAGGATATTTCACCAACAATAATAGATTTTGGGGACCAAACCATCCCCAAACACCAACCCAATATTGTGCAGTATCCATCTTATTTTGAATCAACATGACCGACTCAAATGCCTCTAACATGAGATGTGGTCGCAAAAATATTTCATTGTGTGCCTCTAACTAACACATAGGTGATCAACAGGGCCTAACATAAAAATCCTCATATGGTCCCTTCTATATAGTAATCTGTTAGCTATTATTGTAGGCTAACTCAACTAGGGGAATATTTCTCTCCCGTGATCCCCCATTATTCTAAGAATATTGATTGCATCTTATCCTCCAGCAATTCTGTCGTATACTCTTACTGACCCTCTATATGAGTGTGGTATGTTGTGTTGATAAGAAAATGTGTACCCAGTTCCCTAATAATACTCTCCATGAAATGAGACATTAACTGGGCATTCCTATCTAAAACGATATTGTGCATGACCCCATGGATTTCAATTACATCACAAATATACAAACACATAAGATCATAAACACAAATATTCTCCTTGATCATTTAGATGTTAGAAACCATCGTGATCCTATCAATAACAACCCACACAACATAACTAACTTATGGAATCCTCTTTAATCTGTTCAATGAATCCATCATTACATCATCCCATTTCCACTCAGGAATAGTTAACTACTATTAAATCTAGACTATTCACTAATTTCTACATTCACCTATTGATTGGGGGAACACCACATTACAAAACAATCTACCTCTATTTTAATTCTCATCAACTTGTATGTAAAAATTTAATGGTACATATTGGTAACACCATGGACCACTGAAAAAGATGAGGCATGAAACTCCCACATCAACTGCTCATGTATATCCACTAAAACCCTATCACGACCCTTGATACACAGGATCTCATCCATGAATATGGTCCAACACATGAGGAGTGTCCTCACATTCCACACTATTTGGTAAAACTAAGCATATTGATTCTAATAGTTTCCTCATCCTCAGACTATCCAATAGGTTATAGGTCAAAATTAATGATGAAAGATATGTCTCCCCCTAATAGTCTTTCACCTCTAGGTGAATTTCAGAGAACAAAGCCATATGTTACCACTCACTGGCAACCAACTAAAATGCTTGTATCTGGGGTCTCATGATCAATGCATTAGACACCACATTCCCTTTATCAAGAGTGCTGTTAAGAATTCTATCAAGATACTATAGGTATTCATCCATCATTTTTGCATCATTTTCATATCATTCTGTGTAAATATGTATATGGGGCTATTGCAGTTCAATTTCAACACTAAAATATTTTTCATTAGACTGTATCTCCAAATTCACAATTCTTGTGTAACCATTGTGAACACGAGATTGTATGTAGGGTAGTTCCTCTGTGGTGGACCTAACTGATGTTACCCATATTCCACAACTCTAACCCTACATTGAATTTGTTAAATGCCTGATATCTAATATTGAATAATACAAATTGTATTTCATGGACATCTCTTGATGTCTCAGGATTGGTGCTAATTTTAATCACTCATTTTGCTTCAAAAAGGAAATCTCAAGGGTGTCTAAACAGAAAAATTTCACAACCTTATTTGTCATTCCTATCAACGGTGCTTTTAAGCATGATAATTACTGTATTAATGGCCTCTAATATAAATTTATCCCAAAAAAACTAAATTACATATACATTATTAGGATTCTACTTGGAATCTATTGCCCTCACCTTCACAGGGTCATATGATTCTACTGTCACTGTGATAATGTTACCCATAAAGTTAATCATGTTCATTCTAATGTGGATCATTGTGATGATATCATATAAGTGGTGATATATTACTATCTATAAAATTATTTCAAGATGTTTTTCATGGTCGGGTTGATTTTGAAACTACACCAATACTTATTACCTAAAAACCACCACCAATGAATATAGATAAGGATGTAACACTCGGTTCCTGAGAATCATGTTACCCACAAGGAAATTCATGAGACAAAATGGTGTAAACACATATATGTGTAGACCATGCATGTTATGAAATTTAGTACAAGGTATGTTTTAGGTCAAACACGTAACTGAAGACAACCCGACTTGCAATCAATTCTCTAGAACATCAGAGCACCTTGAAGTTAAATAAACATTTCATCTACCCCTGGAACATGATACCAGTTCTAACCATCCTCATGTTTAATTTATGATAATCCAAGTAAGGAATATTTTATACTGGGGACACTATATAATTACCTTGATGTAGAATTCAACCTATCTTGCATGAGGAAAATGAAAAAAAACATTTGGGAACACATACCTAGAATTATCATCCATGGAAAAATGTATGGCTGACATGCTCCCAAATCATCCATATATAAACTAGCACTATGGGTTATCATCCTACCTAACACAAGATAATGTGGTCCTACTTGGCTCACATAAATATCCCATTCACCCTATAGAGTAGATACATCACCCTCTAGTCCTGTGAATGTCACCCTTTTGTAATAAAAATTAATTTAATCCAGATAAGATAATAGTTATTACATCCCTAGTAATATGTCAAACACTATCATCTTGATGAAGTAAATATCCTTTTAATAGAGAACCCACAACCTCAATGGGGAACAACATTCACTAGAATACATCCTATATTGTGATTCCCAACAAAGTGTTTAATTTTATAACACTCGCAAAAGACTGTATAATTATCCCACATGTTTTCAACACATTTGAAGATTTGAAACTTGGTCTTGCACCTCTACGAAAAAGAGGAGACACAATTGTAGAGGATACTAATATTGTACCTCTCATAGTTGATGGTCTAGAAACATGATCCATAGGGGTAGGATGTCCATAATTGATCTGGCATGAACCAAAACTCTATGACACATCTTCACTACCCATTTCAGGCCCACTTTAATGTATCAGCATAACTAGTTCCTAGATTCCTTGTCCATAACCTCCACTACCTCAACAGAATAGCCCAACCCTTCATTAATTCCATGCCTAATGTGGAGTTGAGAAACCTACTCCTAAATATGTAGTTGATGATAAAACCCTACCACACACTTCCGGAGGGAATAACCTACAAATAAAATTTGTGGGGCCCATCCTTCCGGATGTAAAACTCTCAAATGGTTCTTTATCTCTTTTATTATACATGTGGTCCCATCTAAATCATTGATTACAGAAAACCAAGATACAATTTCCCATACTTTATATGAAACCCATTTCTCAGGAAACCATGAAATGTCAAATCATGCAGCTATAATTTGACCCACTAGGTTGGGATAGTATCGTTCTTTTCTCTACATACCCCTCTTCCCTTAGGTTTTGATGATTAGTTAGAACCAAATTCATATATTTTGTAATTGAGGTGAGTTTGAACATATTGACTGGAGATCTGATTTTATGTGATAAACCTTCTTCAATGCATCTGAATCTTGATAGCACATCAATAAGGTACATTAGTGAAAAATTCTACCACTCGGTAATGCATACCAAGTACTCTATCATAGCAAAAACTCCTTGATCTAGAAGCCAGAACTCATTATCCCACTCTTCATGTATAGTCTCATTATAAAAGTAGTTAATGAACAATGTCTAAAAATCATCCCAACCAATGTATATTATCTTTTAATCCTAGTTCAGTACATTAAACTATAAATTTTCTACCCTTGGTAGCATAAATGGCATAAGATAAACAATCATGTAATGATGGGTACCTAGATTCTTAAAGATATCTAGTCTAGTCTCAAGCCCCAACATAATAGCATGTCTACAGCTGTAACCATAAAATGTGGGAAGATGCTACCACTGGAACACATGTTTTAGCCCGTCCATATACATGGAATGAAGCTATGATACATGAAAATTATGCATCATGTGATAAAACCACTCTCGCACCTATTCTTCATCACCTATGGGGGAAAAATAATGTGTTTTATAAGTATCACAAATTTAGGATCCACCCGTAGCCCATGGAACACCGCCACTATTTCTTGGTAGTCGCCACCATCGATACATAGGAATGGATATCATCATGGGTGAATTTATCTAAAATTCCCAACAAACTCCTAAGAAAAAACATTATCAAATATAACATGTCAAATTCATTTGATATGTTAAGAAATAACTAACAATATGACATACCACATAGCCTACTGGTAAATCCAAAAATATAAATAAACCAATTAAAAATGTCACTCAAGACACATACTCTTTCCTAATAAAAAGTTGGTATAGGTTGTGTCTCAGTATATCATTTCAATTTCCCAATTAATTTTATATTCATTTAACTTTTTATTCAAATTCATGCACACTTAATTATATTCAACAATTTATTTTTATAGGTTAAAATAATGGTTCATTTATATCTGTTCTATGGGGGCCATACAGATTATGAATCAAAATGTGGAACCCATATAATTAACCCCATATCACATTCATGTTACAATATTGAAGAAAAAGGTTTATCACATTCTAGTACATAAGTGACCACACTCCTTATGAACTAGACAATTCCATCACTTCTGTATCCACTACAGAAAAGCATATCACAATAGGAGGCGCATTTATTAAAACACCTATAAAAATACCATTCATCAAGTAATTAAACCTAATTATCATGGAATAATGTGTGGAAGGTGATTTTAAGTAAGTTCTCAAAATGATGCCTGAGATGAAATAACCCTATATAATCCTAATGAATAAGAAATAGAACCCCAAATAATATCAGTAATAATATAAAAATTCATGTGTGTCACTCTACGATGGAATCAAATCCTAAATAATATCCAAAAACTAGAAAATATAAATTTAATTCGAGTAAATTAGGCTTTTTTATATACATGGGGTATTTTCATCCAGCCATAGCTAATTTCCGTACTCCAATCCACTCTTATACCTTCCACTGACATAAAATAGGAAAGAAATCTCAGAAAAGAAAATCAAATTTCAACTTTGTACCATACCGGACACGAAATCCACTTAAGAGATCCCCGAGCCTAGGTTTCCAGATGACCTCAATCACATATTACCAAATTCATTAGGATTACAACAAGTAGCTAGAGCCTTGGTTTGATCTTGGGGAGACTATTCTGGTATCACTAGAGTGTAGAATAGAATATTATCGACAACATACATGTAGCAACATAAGTATTTTAAAATGATAACAAACAATTCTAGAAGTCATATCATGTATGAAAAGTTAATACAATTCATGAGTCAAATTAAAAAATAAAAATAGTTACATAGTAGTTTAATACAATACTAGAATCAAAAATACTAAAAAATACTATCTCCAGATAGCATCATGATCCTTATCCAAGTCCCTTTCTTCACTAATTCTATGCAACGCATAGAATGATGCATCATCCTATTCTCCATTTCCCTAGTCCATACATAAATACATAATTTCATACTGGAAAGCTACCAAAATAGTCATTTAATAGTGATAAAAATAGTCTTCATCAGTTCTAGGTAAGCACTAA
The DNA here is from genome assembly GCA_963277665.1 of Viscum album. Taxonomy (NCBI): domain Eukaryota; kingdom Viridiplantae; phylum Streptophyta; class Magnoliopsida; order Santalales; family Viscaceae; genus Viscum; species Viscum album. The sequence goes on along the minus strand of OY728162.1, from coordinate 591,703,039 downwards.
CAACTTGAGAGAGATTAAAATCCCAAGTCTTTTTTCATCACTAAAAAAGCTGTGATAAATAGTCCTTTATTAATGATTATTGAGGTACTAATAAATGAACCCTTTATCAACACTTATACATTTTCTGATAAAGGATCCCTTTATCAGTACTTTTAAAAGTGCTAACTAATGGTCATATTGTAATGTGTTGTTACAACACACCACAACACCAAAAACACCACAAAATCAAAAAAATAATGTATGAAAATATAATTTACATGAAATGATAAAATCCTGGTATTGTATTGTCGGTTATAGAAATATAATATTCACTTTAATCTAAAATTATTATTATATATTGAAAAAATACATTTGGAGTCTTACTGATCACTCCATCTGTCGAACTGATGTGCAGGTGATTCTTATACATCTCAAAATAGTTTTGGATCATTTCACTAATGTATCAAAATAATTAAAATGTATTTTCCAAGATTCATGTATGTCAATTTTCTTTTTTAATAAAATATCAATTTAAACTAGAAACATGAAATTTGATTCATATTGGCCATATACTTTGTTATTTTGACATGATACCAATATCTACACATCAGAAATGGCATACAAATCATTGACCCAAATTATAAAGACAACCCAAGTGTGTTTTCATGGTTTTCAGAAGGTGACACATTTTGTAATAAAATGTGTATTTTAAAATGATAACAGAAACATTGTGTTATTCCAACACGTCATGTATCAGATTAAGGTGCAGATGAATCCAACACATAAAAAAAATAGTTAAGGACTATTATCCAAAAGTATGAAAACAATATGAATGAAAATCCTCTTTTCTCAGTAGGTGAGTTGTTCTCTTTATAAAAATTGATATCATTATTAAATAAAGACATTCACTTTGAGTCTCATAAGTCACACCCAATGTCAAAATGTGGTACAGATAATTCTTACACATCCCAAATATATTATGTATCATTTTCAAAATTATAGAAATACAATCCAAATGTGTTTAATTGTTTTCTATATTTCAATTGTCTTTTTTACTAAAATGAAATTTTATACTAGAAAAACATACTTTGACACGTACTAATCACATCATGTTTCATTTTAACATGAGACAAATTTCCACATTTAAAAAATAAATTATGAATCATTTTCCTAGACTATAAGTGAAATCATTGCATGTTTGATTGGTTTTCTGTCGGTGACATTTTTTGAACTGAGCTGCTGATTTTATACTCATAATGGACACATAGAGTCATACCAAGAACACAATATATCAGATTGGGGTTATGATTATTCATTGACATAAAAAATGACTTATGTATCATTTAAAAAAGGTATCAATTTAATATAACGGTATGTTATCTTTTTTGTGTAGGTTAGTTGTCCATGTTAATAAAATTTATTTCATTTTTTAATAAAAACACACAGTTGGATTCATTCTAGTAACATCGGGCTTTCAATTTTTGTTTAGATGATGTCTATATGTCTCAAATGAATTATGGATCAATTTCTGAATGTATCAAAACTATATGAATGAGTTTTCATGGTTTTGAGTAGGTCATTTGTGCTTGAAAAAAATATTGATGTAATTTTTAAATAAAATGACACAATTGAAGTCATGACGGTCACAATGTGCGTCGGATTGAGGAATTTCTGACACATACATTTCTAAACTAAATTACAGATCATTATACTAAAGTACCAATACAAAATGACTGCATTTTCTTGGTTTGGAGTAGGTAAGTTTTCTTTTTTATCAAAATTGATGTCTTATTTAAAAAAAATATTCACTTGTATTCGTACATGTCACACTGTGCATTATATTGAGGTACGAATGTTTCCTAAAAATCTCAAATGACTTATAGATAGTTCCTCCAATGTATCAAAAGTATCATAATGTGTTTCCTCATTTTTGAGTATGTCACGTGTTTTCTTTCTAAAATGTCATATTGAACTGTTAACTAGCACTTTGACCTAAACAGATCACATCGTGTATTGGCATGACAACATACTAATTCCTATATTTCAAAAATGACTTATTATTCAATTTCATAAATTATAAATAGCATACAAACATGTTTTCATTGTTTTCATTGAGTTGCATTTTTTGAACTACACTATCAATTTTAATTTTATAATAGACACGTTGAGTTGAAGTTGTCACATAGTGCATAAAATTGAGGTGAGTATGATTCTTACATGTATCTAATGACTTATAAAAAATTTGACTATTGTATCAAAAAAATCAAAATATGTTTTATCAATTATTAGTTTTTTAGTTTTCCTTTTTTGTAAAACTAATATCAATTTGGAATAAAAAGAATCAATTAGACAAATACTAGTAAAACCATAAGTCTAATTGCATTGTGGAAGATTCATACAACTCCAAAAGTCACATGAAATCCATACTACCATTATTATCATGCTTACATTGTAGTTAAATGCTACACTGACAACACTACCTATTTACACGATGATTTTAGCTAATTAACCTTTCTCATTTTGTAACGATAGAAGACCAGCATCATTCAACTATGAAAAAGGATCATCATCTAATATTAACAAATCAATGGGTAGTGTTTTTTGTTCGTTAAAAATGAAATTAAAATAAAAATCTTGGTATATTGAATGAAATAATAATTTTATCTCTTTTTTACTTTTTGTAGATAGTTGAATGAACAATATCACATCCCAAAATATAAATGAAAAAAACTATATATGTATTATATAAATAAGACAAAGAAATTAACCAATAAATAATAGATAAAATATTGACATAATTATTGAAAAAATTATTTTGAATTTACCTTTTCTAGATAGATGTATTGATTATTGACACATTTCCATATTTTCAATATCTCATTTGTTGGCTCAGACAAAATAGTCTACTTGTACAAGAATACAATTATTATTTGAATAATAGTGAAATGAAATTAATTACACATAAATTTGAAATAATAGATTAATTCTATAGAGAAGGACTTTTATGTGTAAAAATTATTGATCATGGGGATATACATAAGGAAAAGAAAGAATGATTATAAAAACACAAATAGGTCAGGCCAAACAATAAATCAATGAGTGGGGATGATTAGGGGATTATAATTTAAATTGTATTAAAAAAATGAATTGTTTGAGAGAATGTAATTATATACTATTGGAATTATTAAATATTCATTTATTACAATAATTAAATAAATAAACATAATATATTCAATCTCAAAGGTGATTTCTTGAATTTGGGATAATTACATGGATGATAATCAGATAATCCTAATTGGTCCGACTAAAGGAAATGTTATGGAATGGTCTATTTTTTATATTGATAAATGTAAAACAAATATACTGTTTATTAGATCTGTGATGAAATAAATCATGTTATTTTTATGATATATTAATTAGTGGTATATAATTTGAAATATGGATATACTTTTATCCACTATAAGTTATACAAGAAAGGATAATGTCAATTAGTAAAATTTCATTAGTGATCGTATTGTTTTATTGAAAACATGAATAAGTAATACTCTAAAAACAACATTTTTTACCATTTAGAGACAAAAGAATTTTTATGGGCTGATAAGTATGATAATTGGATCCAATCAATGATTGATTAGATTGATCTAAATAAGAACAATGTGTCATATGGATCTTGATCTGAATAAGAACAAAGAAAGCTACTTATTGATCATGATTATGCAAATGTTTTTCCAAAATATGTCTATTTAAAAATATATTATTTTTAGTTAATTATTATTCCCTGAATCTATAATACCCTTAATATAAAAGGTCATGTTAATGTATTGTAATGAAACAATTCTTTATGTTATGTAATTGAGATGGACACATCTGTGGGGAAATGTTTTACCAATAGGATATTAAAATGTATTTATGTTTATATTTGTAAACCATAAAATTCAAAAGAATTTAGAATCTATGGTGATGGGAAAATTTCATTAAATTATTAAATCCAAACAAATAATATTAACATGAAGTGGGATTCTAAAGGTGTAATATTTTATCCATGAAAAATATTTAGCATATCAACAAAATAGAATTTATTAAAACATTATTATTAAATTTATGTCAATCAACGTTAATAATATATTTTATCAAAATTCGTTAAATCTAGTGGTATACAATTTATTCTAGAATGAATTAAAATTTTAATTAAAATTTAAAAATTTAAAAATTTAAAAATCATTCAACAAGTTACTTTTGAAAGAAAATATTATATTTATAAAAAAATTGAACAACCCTAAAGGATTAAGAACAATTCATTATATCAATAATGGACTCGTCTTCAACACCAAAAATAAAAAAATATTTTTTTTCATAAAAAACCATAATGATTAGGTATTTACTAGAATATGACCTATTCTAATAGTTTTTTTCCATACTATATTTCAACAACCAAAATCAAACATTCAATTAAATTTTATCTCAAAATAAGTTTCTCTTATATAATATAGTCCATGTATGATAGAACAATAATGATATTTGATTTATCATTTTATAGAATTTATTATATATTATTTAAATTAAAATTAAAGTATTACAAAAATGTAACTATTTTTTTTATTTTTTCAAGAAGTAGATAAATAAATAAGATAAAAAATAAAACATATATAATTTTTTACCTCTTATTTTACACATTCATCAGAATTATTTTATCGGTGCATTTCATATAAGAACCTTAAATCTATCCCATGATTAATGAAATATTTTACAGTTATCCTAAATAAATTTATTAATTTTATATCATAATTAATTTCTCATTATCCTACGATAAAATTCTATGAATAAAATAATTATATAGTTATTCCCATTTGTTAGATTTTTCATCATCCCTTTTTTGGAAACAACTTATAGAATTACCATTAAAATAGAAGGGGGTAAACCCATATATGAGTTACTCCTCACTCAACCATTTCTCTACCAATTACTGAGTGAAAAAATATAAGACCCTAATGTTTTTAGATTTTTCATCATACATCTAGATTTTAATGTAATATTCCAATCCAATGATGACATCGACCACAATATAAGTGAAATTTTTCATAAGTTGATTATTGAAAATAGGAATGTGTCATGAAACATACTTATTTGGATCCTATTATACATCACAAAACATGACGCAACATTGGATTTGAGATATTTTTTGTTGCACTGTATAAATATTGTCCGAATGAGACCCACATGACATTGGGGGAAAGGATAATTCAATATATAAGGCCCCATCCTTAAACCTTACTTAATGTTGATTTATTACAAGATTACACGTTGAGGATCTTTTCATGTTTAGAGTTTTAGAGAATTAGATCATGAAACTTGCATTACATTCCACATTTAAACAAAGTGGTTACATAAAAGATATTATTCATTCTTCCCATCAACGGAAACATATTTAAAATTAAACATGGATTCATTCTTGACACATCCTTGACACTATCATCACATCATGTACCTTTCCCTTGACCTGTGAAAAACATTTAAAAAACTTGGGATGAGCATAAAAAGCTCAGTAAGGGTTATAAAAATATTGAAAGGAAACATGAGTTCATATATACATAATAATGAAATCATGCTTTACCCATAAAACATAGGCACTTTAACATACCTCATCAAATCATGAATAAATCATAGAAATCATAAGACATAAAGGAAACTTGAGGCATTCATAACATTCTTAAGTAGGGAGTAACCCTCTTGGTTATGTTTCGAACACCCATCACTGTATATTCCCTAAATCTCTTCAGAGAAACCTTAACTTTTAACCCCTTCGCGTTATCCAATGCATTGGAGAGCTATATCGGGCTCACCCGCCCTTAGTTTATCACGGAACCACCCATTTTCATAACAATGCCCAAGAACCATAACATAATCATAGCACATAACTTAAGAATAAAGGAAATATAACATTCCCATATTTCAATAACAATATAACATTTTAAGATATTGAAATAATAAATCCATTCTAAAAACCATTTTCGAAACCATTTAAAACATTTAATAAAGAGATATTTCAATCAAAGTGTCCCATACCACTTTGAAGGTTTTAACATTTTAAACCATTAATATCCATATAAATAAATCCTTAAACCCATTTTGAAAACATGGATATTAACGAGAAATATTTATAAGAATAAATCATTAAAACATTTAAAACCATATTTTAGTTAAAGGGTTTTTAACAAAATGAGAGACACTTGAATAAAATATTTGAGGAATAACATTTAATCAGAACTTTATAATATCATGAGAATAAAGGAATTCATGATATAATATTCCAAAGGACATTATATACACCATATAAGAGTGAATTGGTTCATAACAACAATGAAGTCTCAATAGAAATGTAAAATGAGATTAAATCCCCTGTAAAGAAGGTATCCTTAAATTAAGGATAAATCAATCTCATAATTATGTGTGAAAAATATAAATACACCCAATATAAGCGGATATTAAGTGTAAAACAATCAACTGTCATTCACACATATTCAAAGGATGATATATTCAATAACTACATTTTGAACCCAAAGAAATCGAAATTGGGTTAAGAAGTTTCCTTGACAGCCTAACGGTGTCACATCAAATTTTAGAAAAAGAGTTGATGAGAGAGATAAAGGGTATCTCATCACTTGGAAATAAAATTTAAATCACTAAGGATATAGAATAACATATCCCAAAATAATGATATGTGAATTAAAAGACATAACAAAAGAAGTCTTTTAAAAAGAGGAGGGTGAAAGGTTCCCTTACCGTCATGGGTATCTTTCGAAACATACACCCCGTGAAAGAAGGAAAATAAAAGATTTATGTAAATACTCATAAATGAAATTATATTACACAATTAGTAAAATAATTTTCAGTACATACACCACTCAAAGGAAATTGTGGTAAATGTAGCATAAATCTCACGGGAATAAAAGTGAGATGAAAAATCCCTTACGAAAACTCGGCAGCCTAACAGCGCCACTTAAAACTTCCATAAATTGATTGATGAGATCAAATAGGGTATCTCATCACATTACAATAAAATATAAAGAAATAGGAATATAAAATAACATCCCCCATAATAACAAATAGGAACTTAAAAGAAGTGACATAAAGGAGAGTACTTAAAAAGAAAGAGAGAGGTTAGATCTCTTACGAAAATTCGGCAGCCTAACGGCGCCACTCAAAACTTCCAAAATGTGTTGATGAGAGAGAATAGGGTATCTCATCATATGAACATAAAAATTACAGTAAGAGTAATATAAAAGAACATCCCAATAACAAGAAATATGAGCTTAGAAAGAATGACATAAAAGAGTGTACTTAAAAAGAAAGAGAGGAGTAGGATCCCTTACCTCAAGTCCAACTTGTCTTGTTCAATTATTTATATTCCTGAATAATAAACTTTGTTCAATTAATAATTGCCTAAGTACCTCTTTTAGAGATTATTATTCAGTTCATATCACATATTATAATGTTATAATAATTGTTTAATAATGTTAGTTCATATCAGACGTTTTTGCCGATGTTTGGTACATGAGTCAAAAATGAACTTGTTTGAAAAAAGATTGCCCATGTAGATACAAGTAAATAATTTACAGAATAGTATTAATGATTAAAATATAATATATATCCAGTAAATATTCATTTCATACTAGTCCATATCATTTTGAGATAAAAAAACGAAAAGCACCGTTAATGGAGACGGTAGGCCGTACGTACACATGAACGCTACTTTCATTTTTTGTCATATTAATGGAATTAAAACAAAATGAGAGATATATATATATATGTTATAATTCCAGAATTATATCCATAATTTAGATGTAATATATTACATCTATATCCATTATATATATGTACTTATAATATTACATAACATTTTGAGATAAGAAATGAAATGTACCGTTCATGGAGACGGTAAGCCGTACGTACGCATGAACGCTACTTCCATTTCTATTTCATATTTAATTGAATTAAAACATAATGATACATAATAGTATTTTAATTCCAGTATGTTATCATATATAATATCATTAAATATATCCTTTATACGTACCACATATGGTATTAACGAATCAAATCACTTTGAGGGGGCGGTAGTCTGCACTTCCTTAAATGAAGATATCGCGTTTACCCATAATGGAAACCATAAAGGTACACCATAAATGAAAAATACAAAAGCTTAAGTAAAACATAAACATATTAGATATCATATATAAATATAGTTTCATCTTAATGGCCACCTTTTAAGGTGTTAGAAGAATGTTGAACAATCATCGTTTCGGGAGGCAGAAATTCGCCATCCACGGAAATAGTATGTTCTTTAACCATTATATGTAGGTGTGTGTAAGTGTATCTTGAATAAATATTATAAAAACATCCTAGTATATTTAAGATACTATATTTGTTACAAAATAAATGAATAAATAGAGTTTAGGGGGTTGGAGAAGCAAAATAAAACAAAAGGACACAAGTGAAGACATTACCTTAAAATCGGGTAACTCTCTTTGGTTTGAGCTCAAAGGCTTCCTTGGGAAGCCTTCTTCCCCAAGTGAGGCTTCAAGGAGTAAGATAGGGAAGTGGAGAGACAGAATGTTCAGGGTTTGGCCGAGCCAAAGGCTTTGGGAGTGTGGGTAAGGAGGTAGAGGTGGGGGCCTTTTATAAGAGGAGAGGAGGGGCACTCTTGTAAAGTTACAAAATGTTACTTTATTTTCAAACGTGTTTCGGATTTTAAAGGTCCCTCATTGATTTATTTAGAGGATAAGGTGATAAGGGTTCTAAATCCACTCATCCAATAGGTTTTGGAAATGTGTAGGTCTTATATATTACATTATCTTTCCATTTTATTTAAATCGTTAAATAATGAGGTCATCTCTGCATCATCATGATGTCATAAATAATTTAATTTATTTAATGTCTAAAAATTATAAAAAAACTACTATGATGTAGGAAATATTTTTATCTTTACAATTACAATTTATAGTCAAAAATAAGACTTGTATAACCCCATGTAAAAATTGTTTTAGTAAAACATCTCATGTTTGTGTCATTTTTACTTTAACATTAAATAAAAAGATATTTATGTCATTTTCCAAACAAAGTGGCTCCATGGGGTCTCCAAGATGACCCATGGATTGTCTTGGCCGGCCATGACACATCCAATTAGGATAGTACATGTGTCTAGGTCATTTCATTTTATTAAAACATTATTCTTACCATAAACTACACTAATTGCCTCTAATTGCGATTAAAAACTTAATAAGTTACTATTCATCAAAAAATTATTTTTATCCTATTGAACCACATTTTACTTCTTAATGAAAACCATGTATGTCAGATTTTTGAAGTTCAAAACACAAAGATGGGAAATTTTCATTTAAACGGAAAAATCCGTTTTTATAAGTACCACTTAGTGGTTTCACTATTCATCAAAAATTGAAGTTTTTCAGAAAAATCACAAACATTCACCCTAAGATATATTTGATATTCCGAATTCAAAAATGAAGTCTATTTTAAAAAATTCAAAACATATAAGTGACATTAATTAATTTAATAATTAATTCCCGCTTTCAGAGCAAATAGCGTGTTTTTATGAAATAATAAGTATCAAAAGATTGACACTAGTTTAAGTCTGATTTCAAAGTGAAATTAATTCCAACGACCACTATTGGATTTAATGGTAAAAATATATTCTAATATCACTTTAAAACCAATTCAAAAGATAATATAATCATATAAATAAATTATATTAAAAATTGGTTGTGAATTAAAATACAACATTTTACACTATTCATTAAAAAATGAACTTTATCGGAAAGATACCAAAAATTTACACAAAGTAAATTTTCATGTCCCAATTCTTAAGAAGAGTTTCATTTGGTCCAATAGAATGTATAAGAGTGAACAAAACTATATTTAATGACGGTTCGCCATCAAAAGGCGATAAGTGAACCTTTAGTGAAAACTAGGGCATATACGCCTAAAATTGAATTCTTTCCGTATTTTAAGCCTTTATCTTTTATTGGATAAATGTAAAAACATTTAAAAACATATATAATCATATTTTAGTTATTTCTATCCATTCCCGCCAATACAATGGCTACATTTTAACTACCATTTAAAATAATAATATTTTATTATTAAAGTGCAACGTAAGATTCCCAAGAAACTCGTTGTTGCATGTTGGGTATGCCATCGTGCATAGCATCCCCTTTAAAGTCATATTAATATTTTATTCACAAATATGGATAAATATGAAAATTTCATATTCTTTATTTACCTGGGGTGTTACATCCTTCCCCCCTTTTGGGAATTGCGTCCTCACAATTTTTAAAATTGAGCTTGGAAACATCCTTGAAAGTCCCACATCGGAACAAGAGTCAGTAAAACAATCACTTTAAAATGAAGGAAGATAAGTACAAAGGTCACCCGAGATAACCCATACTAGGATTCCATGTAGAAAAACATGGACATGGAAGAAAAAGCAAAGGGTCATGTTCTTGAGGGAGAGTGATAATAAACATGTCTAGGAGAAAGTTAACCATAAGAAAATCACAAACTTGTGATGGGTTAAACGGTATTTGATTCCCCAGTAGGAAAAGTTAATAGAAAAAATTTTTGTTTTAAGTCACTTTTTATTGAGGAATTTATTCATAAGGAAACATAATCACATATCATGTTGACTTTCAACTTTTACTAGATTCCTTAATCAAACTCATATTTTTTTCCAAAAGACGAGTATTTAGGGAGACCTGTTCGCATTAAGAGTACTATAATAAACTTCTAGAGAATCACCTAATACACCAAAGAGAACTATATACTTCCCATGTATTTAGGCTTTAACCAAAACCGAAACCAAAAAGGTTAGTACAAGGTCAGATAATCCAGAAAAGGATAACCCTTTAAAAAGAAAATCTATACTTAATCTCCAAAATTTGTCCAACAAAACCCAAAGTTCAACGAGGACCATCCGATAAACAATTTTTCCATAAAATTCTTCAAAGTAAACCAATCTAAGATTGAAACCCAAAAATTTTAAGTATTTAGTCACATAGTCTTCCAAGTTAAATCGTAACATTTATCTCCAAACAACATCATTTTCTCCTAAAGTCTCGTATTGAAAAGTAATTAACCTAATCAAATATCCTCCATGATAGGTTAATCATTTTCATAAATAACCCAAAATAAACTTACTCTTAATTCATAACATCATATAACTAAAAAGAATTAGTCAAACTAACCAGGGACTTCACGTAGTCCAGTGGCAGGCGATAAATACCAGTCGCACTTTAGTTGTGGGTTCGATTCCCGCAGCTTTGTCTAACGCGACGGGTAGTCACACGGTCTGCGTGTTGTCCTTTTTCCAAAAATATATAATTCTCAAATCATTCCCCAAAAAGGGATAAAATAATCAAAAATAACCATAACATAATTTAACCTCAATTTTATCTCATGCCTTTCACTTCAATCATAACATATAGTAACCCATAATTACCTCAAAAGTAAGGATCATATAAACCCAAATGGTTCTTTATAACTATGTCCACAAAAGAAAAGATGACTATTCCTTGAATAAAATTTTCCTATATTAAACATCAGGGTTACACATAATATAAAAAGTCTTCTAATGTAACCCCATCATCAAAATAGACTTAATACTCTTAAGAATTTCACCATAACTCTTGAAGCCCTTGTATGTTGACATCTTACTCATTCAACATTCTTCATGATCCATTAACCATTCCTTTCCAACTTATTCCAAAATACCTCTTTCCTATAAACAAAATCATGAATCATATCCAAAGATTCCAAAATAGGAAAACAATAGTCATGAAATAATACATACCATTGATTGGTCATTGTCAGTTTCTTCATCCTCAATCGGAATGGCATTAGGTATTGGTAAATGAACATTTGTATGCTCTTGGTAATCCCATTCACGAAACTTCTTCATAGGACATGTGTTTGCATAATGACCATGCACACCACATTTAAAACATTCAATTGATCCCTCAGAAAGAACTTCTTTCCCTTTCCTCGAGTCAACTGGATGCTTTCTTTTTCCATGGAAGGTTCTTGCTTTATGACCTTCATTTCCACATCTATAGCATATTTCTTTCCCTTTGAAACATTTTCCTAGGTGTTTCTTTCCACATCTTTGACACATAGGTTTTTGAACACACTTACCTTTATGATTATTACCTGTACTTCCGTAGGGATTTGTTTCTCGCATATATGATTCCTTAGAGAAATCACCAAGGTTTAGGTGGTCAATCATGACTCCATATAGTTGGTTGAGGATAATCACAAGAGTTATCATTGCAGATCCCATATCATTTAGTTGCTTGCTCAAAAAACTGCCACAGTTTCCTTCACATCCACTGTTACTTTGGTGCCTGCTAGATCCAGCCATTTACTAAAACCAAAAAGGTCAGTGTGAGTATATAAAAAAAACCATCATGTACTACTGAGGAAGATAAACACTAAGATATACTTACTCATTCAATTTATCTAAAACTAGGACTCTTTCTAAAATCCTATACATTATGGTAATGCCACTTATGCTTAAAGAATACCCTAACCTCTAAAGTTATCTAAACCGACCTCTAATACCAACTATAAGGCCCCAGACTTAAACCTTACTTAATCTTGAGTTATTACAAGATTACACATTGAGGATCTTTTCAGGTTTAGAGTTTTAGAGAATTAGATCATGAAACTTGAATTAAATTACACATTTAAACAAAGTGGTTACATAAAAGACAGTATTCATTCTTCCCATCAACGGAAACATATTTAAAATAAAACATGGATTCTTTCTTGACACATCCTTGACACTATCATCACATCATGTACCTTTCCCTTGACCTGTAAAAAACATTTCAAAAACATGGGATGAGCATAAAAAGCTCAGTAAGGGTTATAAAAATATGGAAAGGAAACATGAGTTCATATATACATAAGAATGAAATCATACTTTACCTATAAAACATAGGCACTTTAACATACCTCATAAAATCATGAATAAATCATAGAAATCATAAGAAATAAAGGAAACATGAGGCATTCATAACATTCTTATGTAGGGAGTAACCCTCTTGGTTACGTTTGGAACACCCATCACAGTATATTCCCTAAATATATTCAGAGAAACCTTAACGTTTAACCCCTTCATGTTACCCAATGCATTGGAGAGCTATATCGGGCTCACCCGCCCTTAGTTTATCACGAATCCACCCGTTTTCATAACAATTCCCAAGAACCATAACATAATCATAGCACATAACTTAAGCATAAAGGAAATATAACATTCCCATATTGCAATAACAATATAACATTTTAATATATTTAAATAATAAATCCATTCTAAAAACTATTTTCGAAACCATTTAAAACATTTAATAAAGAGATCTTTGAATCAAAGTGTCCCATACCACTTTGAAGGTTTTAACATTTTACCATTAATATCCATATAAATAAATCCTTAAAACCATTTTGAAAACATGGATATTAACGAGAAATATTTATAACAGTAAATCATTAAAACATTTAAAACCATATTTTAGTTAAAGGGTTTTTAACAAAATGAGAGACACTTGAATACAATATTTGAGGAATAACATTTAATCAGAACTTTATAATATCATGAGAATAAAGGAATTCATGATATAATATTCCAAAGGACATTATATACACCATATAAGAGTGAATTGGTTCATAACAACAATGATGTCTCAATAGAAATGTAAAATGAGATGAAATCCCCTATAAAGAAGGTATCCTTAAATTAAGGATAAATCAATCTCATAATTATGTATGACAAATATAAATACACCCAATATAAGAGGATATTAATTTTAAAACAATCAAAGTTTATTCACACATATTCAAAGGATGACATATTCAATAACTACATTTTGAACCCAAAGAAATCGAAATTGGGTTAAGAAGTTCCCTTGACAGCCTAACGGCGTCACATCAAATTTTAGAAAAAGAGTTGATGAGAGATATAAAGGGTATATCATCACGTGGACATAAAATTTAAATCACTAAGGATATAGAAGAACATATCCCAACATAATTTTATGTGAATTAAAAGACATAACAAAAGAAGTCTTTTAAAAAGAGGAGGGTGAAAGGTTCCCTTACCGACATGGGTATCTTTCGAAACATACACCCCGTGAAAGAAGGACAATAAAAGATTGATGTAAATACTCATAAATGAAAGTATATTACAAACTTAGTAAAATAATGGTCAGTACATACACCACTCAAAGGAAATTTTGGTAAATGTAGCATAAATATCACGGGAATAAAAGTGAGATGAAAAATCCCTTAGGAAAACTCGGCAGCCTAACAGCGCCACTTAAAACTTCCGAAAATGGATTGATGAGATAAAATAGGGTATCTCATCACATTAAAATAAAATTTACAGAAATAGTAATATAAAAGAACATCCCTCATCATAACAAAGAGGAGATTAAAAGAAGTGACATAAAGGAGAGTACTTAAAGAGAAAGAGAGAGGTTAGATCTTTTACGAAAATTCGGCAGCCTAACGACGCCACTCATAACTTCCAAAATGGATTGATGAGAGAGAATAAGGTCTCTCATCATATGAACATAAAAATTACAGTAATATTAATATTAAATAACATCCCAATAACAAAAAATATGTTCTTAGAAGGAATGACATAAAAGAGTGTACTTAAAAAGAAAGAGAGGAGTAGGATCCCTTACCTCAAGTCCAACTTGTCTTGTTCGTTTCTTTATATTCCTGGATAATAAAAATTGGTCAATTAATAATTGCCTAAGTACCTCCTTTAGAGATTATTATTCATTTCATATCACATATTATAATGTTATAATAATTTTTTAATAATGTTAGTTCATATCAGACGTTTTTGCCGATGTTTGGTACATGAGTCAAAAATGAACTTGTTTGAAAAACGAGTGACCATGTAGTTATAAGTAAATAATTTCCAGAATAGTATTAATGATTAAAATATCATATATATCCAGTAAATATTCATTTCATACTATTCCATATAATTTGGAGATAAAAAACGAAAAGCACCATTCATGGAGTGGTAGGTCGTACGTACGCATGAACGCTACTTTCATTTTTTGTCATATTAATGGAATTAAAACAAAATGAGAGAGATATATATATGTTATAATTCTAGAATGATATACATAATTTAGATGTAATATATTACATATATATCCATTATATATATGTACTTATAATATTACATAACATTTTGAGATAAGAAATGAAATGTACCGTTCATGGAGACGGTAAGCCGTACGTACGCATGAACGCTACTTCCATTTCTATTTCATATTTAATGGAATTAAAACATAATGATAAATAATAGTATTTTAATTCCAGTATGATATCTTATATAATATCATTAAATATATCCTTTATATGTACCACATATGGTATTAACGAATCAAATCACTTTGAGGGGGCGGTAGTCCGCACTTCCTTAAATGAAGATATCGTGTTTACCCATAATGGAAACCATAAAGGTACACCATAAATGAAAAATACATAAGCTTATGTAAAACATAAAAATATTATATATCATATATAAAAATAGTTTCATCTTAATGGCCACCTTTTAAGGTGTTAGAAGAACGTTGAACAATCATCGTTTCGGGAGGCAGAAATTCACCATACACGGAAACAGTATGTTCTTAAACCATTAGATGTAGGTGTGTGTAAGTGTAGCTCGAATACTTCATATAAAAACATCCTAGTATATTGAAGATACTGTATTTGTTACAAAATAAATGAATAAAAAGAGTTTAGGGGGTTGGAGAACCAAAATAAAACAAAAGGACACAAGTGAAGACATTACCTTAAAATCGGGTAACTCCCTTTGGTTTGAGATCAAAGGCTTCCATGGGAAGACTTCTACCAAAAGTAAGGCTTCAATGAGTAAGATAGGGAAGTGGATAGACAAAATGTGCAGGGGTTGACCGAGCCAAAGGGTTTGGGAGTGTGGGTAAGGAGGTAGAGGTGGGGGCCTTTTATAAGAGGAGAGGAGGGGAACTCTTGTAAAGTTACAAAATGTTACTTTATTTTCAAAAGAGTTTCGGATTTTAAAGGTCCCACTTTGATGTATTTCGAGGATAAGGTGATAAGGGTTCGAAATATTCTCATCCAATAGGTTTTGGACATGTGTAGGTGTTAGATATTACATTATATTTCCATTTTATTTAAATAGTTAAATAATGAGGTCATCACTGCATCATAATGATGTCATAAATAATTTAATTTATTAAATGTCTAAAAATTATAAAAAAACTACTATGATGTAGGAAATATTTTTAAATTTTCAATGACTATTTATAGTCAAACATATGACTTGTATAACCCCATGTAAAAATTGTTTTAGTAAAACATCTCATGTTTGTGTCATTTTTACTTTAACATTAAATGAAAATATATTTATGTCATTTTCCAACCAAAGTGGCTCCATGGAGTCCCCAAGTTGACCCATGGATTTTATTGGTCGGACATGACACATCCAATGAGGGTAGGACATGTTTCTAGGTCATTTCATTTTATTAAAATATTATTCTTACCATAAACTACACTAATTACCTCTAATCGCGATTAAAAACTTAATAAGTTACTATTTACCAAAAAATTATTTTTATTCCATTGAACCACATTTGACTTCTTAATGACAACCATGTATGTAGGATTTTTGAAATTCAATACACAAATATGGAAAAATTTCATTTAAACGGAAAAATTAGTTTTTATAAATACCACTTAGTGGTTTCACTATTCATCGAAAATTGAAGTTTTTCAGAAAAATCCCAAAAATTCACCCTAAGATATATTTGATATTCCGTATTCAAAAATTAAGTCTATTTTAAAAAATTCAAAACATATAAGTCACATTAATTAATTTAATAATTAATTCCTGCTGTCAGAGCAAATAGCGTGTTTTTATGAAATAATAAGTATCAAAAGATTGACACTAGTTCAAGTCTGATTTCAATGTGAAATTAATTCCAATGACCACTATTGGATTTAATGGTAAAAATATATTATAATTTCACTTTAAAACCAATTCAAAAGATAATCTAATAATATAAATAAATTAGATTAAAAAGTGGTTTTAATTATAATACAACATTTTATACTATTCATTAAAAAATGAACTTTATCGGAAAGATACCAAAAATTTACACAAAGTAAATTTTTATGTCCCAATTCTTAAGAAGAGTTTTATTTGGTCCAATAGAATGTATAAGAGTGAACAAAAATATATTTAATGATGGTTCGCCATCAAAAGGCGATAAGTGAACCTTTAGTGAAAACTAGGGTATATACGCCTAAAATTGAATTCTTTCCGTATTTTAAGCCTTTATATTTTATTGGATAAATGTAAAAACATTTAAAAAAATATATAATCATATTTTAGTTAATTCTATCCATTCCCGCCAATACAACGGCTAGATGTTAACTACCATTTAAAAGAACATTATTTTATTATTAGAGTGCAACATAAGATTCCCAATAAACTCGTTGTTGTGTGTTTGGTACGCCATCGGGCATAGCGTCCCCTATAAAGTCATATTAATATTTTATTCACAAATATGGATAAATATGAAAATTTCATATTCTTTATTTACCTGGGGTGTTACGCAATATATCTAATAACAAAATAAATTTTTATTGTTATAGTTTAGTGGATCTAAATTTATAGGGTTAATGGATGTGGAATGAGAAGGATCAGTGGACAATAGAGGAAAATAAGGGATATAAAAAACAATGATTTATTTCGAGACGTGGTTGTCTTTAACCCTTAAATCACACCAAACATGAATTTGATCCATGGAATAGATGGATCAATGATTCTAGCCTAGATTTGAGCTAGAATTAGACAATGAGGAGCAACATAGGTTGGTTGCATTCATAGAGAGCTTCAGATATCATGTACAGGTTCGTGATGGTTAGGGTTCTTAAAATAGATTTAGACAGTTTAATAAGAACTTAAAAATGATTGATGATAATGATACATTTTATTACTATTATGTTAATAAGAACTGACAAAATGAATCTTTGTTAGTGTTTTTTAAGAGGTGATAAAAATTGTGATTTATTAGTGATATAAACATGCCCATAAATCAATCTTTATCAACATTAATGTTTTAGGGTTGATAAAAATTTATTTTCATAGTAATTTTTTAGATATGATTAATCTATATTTTTATCAGTGATAAAAAGCTGTTGATAAATACTTATAATACTTATAAAAAATTAAATTTTATAAAAACTGCAATTATTCTATTTAATTATAATAATTAAATTAATTATTTTTATAAAATATTACTATTACAATTCATTGAATTTATAATTATTTATTTATAATTATATAAATATATTTTTATAAAATAAAATTTATATAATTACATAAATTTATATAATTATATATATATATAAACATAGTAAATATATTCACTATTTAAATAAATGTATTATAATTTTACAATTGTTTATTTATAATTATTGTAATACTTTTAAACCAAATATTATTTATTTATTTATAATTAAAATTTTATAAGATAGTAAATATAAATTTTTTTAATTTTAATTATATTTTAACATATATATTTTTAACATTATTAATGTATAGTTAATATTATGTTCATTCATGTTAAAAATTAAAAAAATTGACTAATTAAAAAAAGATTGCAAGATTAACAATTTAGATAAGTTTGATTAATATAAATAATAAAATTTCTTGATATATATGAAAATAAATATGAATACATATAGAAAATATTAAAACATTGTAAATGAACATATATAATAAATGATTTCAATTTATTAAATTCAAAAATAAATTATTTCTATGAGTCTATATATATAAAAATGAATTAATTATCCTTATGTCAAATAAATATAATAAGTTTGGTCAATGAAATAATTTTAAAAATCAAGCGACATTCTATTATACAAAATACACTGTGAAATAAGTTAGTTTTTATAATTCATATTAATTTATACTTTATACCATTATTAATTAAATATGTTACTATTTAATGTAAAACTTAAATAATATTTTGAATTATATAAATAATATTTATATATATTAATATATACTTATATATTTGATATATACTATTTATTCACATTATCAATAATAGTTTATTTAATAAAATTTCTAATATTTTTATCAAGTTATTTATTGGTAATTCTAATTTATTAATTTTCATTTTTTATATAATTAAACATTTAAAATATACAATTAATTATATTTATAATTAATATATAGCATAATAAATTTATTAAAAAAATTCAATAATTATTTAATAAATAAAATTATTAATATTATTTCAATAAACACATTTTTTATTTTTATTTTTTGTTATTTTTTAATTTATTTTATTTATTTGGATATTTATCAGTGCTATAATAATGCTGCTAAAGGATTCCCTTATTAACACCAAAAATATTGTGATGATAATGTGTTGCCTTCATCAGTTCTAAAAATATAGATATGAAAAGGGGTATCCTTTATCAACGCTACAAATAAAGCACTAATATGGGGTATCCTTTATCAGCACTACGAAATTCATTAACAATGGGGACCTTTATCAGTTTTAAAAAGGACCAGTGATGGATTAATTTTTCCTCACATTCTTTAGCCCAGATAAAGATTCCATTTTGCATAATTGTTACTCGTGTTGATAGATACCAATGTTGTTAAATGTTGGTTCTATAGATGTTAAGGGTACAATAATGTGTAAGGAATAGGGTTTGAGATATAATCACTTTAGGTAACCAGTAAAAGATAGAAAAAATTCTAGGTATTGAATTATAACAAGCTAAGCAGTCCATGTAAATCATGTGAACAGTAAATAAAATTAATGTGATAATAAATAACCTCTCTAGGGTCATTGCACAACAAGTTTCATGATCATAACATGAAATCTACAATAAAAATTAAAATAAATATCATATCCTCACTGTATTATTAGAACAAGAAGAACAACCACGATAAAGTTATTTAATCATAGATTTAACATTTTCCACATCCTTTCTATATAATAATAATTTTCAAAAAAAATTAATAGATCGATCCATGTCTTAAATGTCCAAGGAAACCTAGACAAGTCCCAAGAGAATCACATTATATTCTCATATTGGCACTGGTTGGAGTAATTACAGCATGTTATTCAAACATTTCCTACACAAGTTTAACCAAGATGGAAACAAGGGTTAACATGGCCCATGGAATCCCACTGACTGAATTTCCAAGCATCATACTATGTCCAAGGTTTCCAGTACAAGGTTCAAGACCCATAGAAGATACATCTCTGATGTATAATAGAATCAATAAACATTTTATTCATTTAACACTTTATATTAATTAAATTATAACTATTTTGTATGCATAATCATTGACCATATTTCACATTCAAAAAGTACAAATGAGTATTTCCGATATTTTATCAAAACATAAAAAAAATTGTTTCATGTGTTTACCCAGTCATTTATTTAATAACTACCAAATTAAATTAAGAATTACATGTTCAGTATAATAATTTAATCAAGAGAATTAACATTCACAAGGTTTAACTCATCCCCAATTCAACCAATTCGATGAAATTAATCAATGATTAATATTTTACTTTGAAGGAATGAATAAACACACCCCATTGGTTATTTAAAAAGAGTTATTCATAGTGATTTAAAACAATAAGCCACCATGGGTGACCACTGGTTTGGGAAATGGCCACCACATAAT
This sequence comes from Viscum album, assembly GCA_963277665.1. Classification (NCBI taxonomy): domain Eukaryota; kingdom Viridiplantae; phylum Streptophyta; class Magnoliopsida; order Santalales; family Viscaceae; genus Viscum; species Viscum album. Next base: position 591,682,260 of record OY728162.1, on the reverse strand, counting down.
CACAAGAGAAACTAAGTTAATCCCTAACAAGTCCAAATTAGTTTAATTCAATTGATCAATAAAAATTTGTTTCTGTTCAAGAAATTCCATAAAATGGAACAATTAAAAATAGCATTATAGGGCCCCAAAACCTATGGTAATATTATATACCTCTTACCATAGCTCGTTAGTATAATGATAATCAAATATGAACTCTTTATTCAACTCATCTCATAAAAAATAAAACAATGTACGAAGAACCTAAAATTTGGGCATATTATCTTGCATATATATTTTGTAGATGGTACCAATTCAAAAGAAGAATAAAAAATATATTTTATAACTCACCATTTCAGATCGAATGTTTTGAGTGGCCCTTGAATCAAAGATCTTATAGATATATGATATTTATTCATAAAATAGCCACTAATGTGATCTCAAAAGTGGTGATATTTTTTGTCCATTTAAGAAATATGAAAATGTGTTTAAATATATTGATATAGTGGGCAAGGGGATTTTAATTTCACTGAAAAATAGAACTTCACTGTTTCCAAACCATGAATGAGTTTTGCATGGTTAGCATTAAAGAATATCCATTCGATATAGTTTGTCGATATAATTACAAAATCCTTGAATAACTATTTCCAAAATCCATTTTGAAAATGTTGACATTTTAGCAGGGACTTGTACCCTATATCACATTATTTCATATTAAATTTTTTCTTGTATCTCCCCCTTTTCAATACTCATACTGCTTAATCTAACCATGTCGTATTCCCCCACAATTGAATTTAACCATGATCCATGCTTAGGTCATCCAAAAACCTGGGTTCAAGGATTTACAATAGCCTCACACACCCTAAAAACACCCATTATCAAATTTGGTACTAACTTTAGCCATATTTAAACATTTAAACAAAATATTTAATGGATCCACACTTCTTATGAAATCTTAGGTTCTTGCATGTTGATTCCATGTTTATTTTTCATCTGGATGGTTCATGATTTCTTTAGATGAGGATATTGTTGATATTTTTTTACCTTGATTCTATTTTTATTACCATTTAAATATTCAAATACATATAAACGCTGAATATTAAAATTCCTCTAATTATAAATATCATTTATAATGGATTTGAAAATTTCTAAACTATAAATAGATTTTTTTAAAATAGTGTTTATTTTGAATGTTATTTGAATTAGTGGGGAAATATTGATAAATCCATATATTTTACTCCATTTTAATATTCATGATAAGGACAATATTTTATTAATTTAATTTAATAAATTTAATTTATTTAAGATATTTTTCTTGCCACATTGATTTTTTCTAATCTATTTATTTGAATGGAATGTGTTTCCTTTTATTACAAAGCAATATTACTTATCCACATCCATCTCAGTTTGTTGATTATATGATATTTATGTTCCGTCATTTGCATGTCCATATTTTTTAGGCACTTCCTTATCAGTTTATAGATTATATATAATGTGCGTTCCATTATTACACTTCCAACCATATTATTCACATCGATTCATTATTTCTTCCATTATCTGTGACCCTTATTGAGAATATGAGATCTCCCTTACTTTTTTTCTTTCCTTAGTAATCAATGAAGTGTAATAAGAATGATCTAAAAGGATATTCTAGATGGATTAAAGTTATTATTAAAAACATATTATGTTTTAATTAGTGTATTAATTTGTAATATAGGACTCATGTTATTATCTGGTTTACCAGGACTAATAAACTAATAGATAATTAAAGATTTTATTCTTTGTAATCATGCATTGTAATGGTATTATTTCACCAAATTGTTGATTAATTGGGATGGGGTTATATTATTGGTATCAAGAGAAGTTTAGTATCAACATTTGGATCTATATTTAAGAAATCATAGATTTTGGAACATAACCTTTTGGTAGAATTTGAGTGTTATCAAAAAAGAACCTAAATAATCAATAACATATGAGTTGTGTATTCCATCAAAAGATTATTTTATTTTTATTTATCATAATTTTATGTCTCAAATATCTATTTTAGATATTATGTGATGGGATTATAAAATTATTAAGTGTAATTCATTGGAATTTTTGGATTGTAGGTGATCTATGAGAAAAGCTACTTAAGGAATAATGCAATTGCATTTTATGAACATATGTCTAATGTTATTGATAACCATTATGGTTAGTATGATCATTAATAGAATTATAATAACAGTCAAACAAGATTATTAGACTTCTAAAAAATTTCTTGTACTGAAATCCATATTAGAATAGTTAGGTAATGATTAATTTTATTACATGAATGACACTCATTATATTTTGAAATGTGAATAGAATTATGTTAATATTGTTTTATAAAAGTAATATATGTTTTTTGGGTGTAAAACAATCATTTCTAGAAAGTAAATGAGATATAAATCCATGAAAGATGCATTATAAGGATTAAATGTCAACCACTAGCCTACACCATATCTTGGAAGATTTTACATTTTCTGTTGAAAGATAAATTGTTGAATAAATATTAAGGTTGGACATGTATTGATACTTATTTGGTTTAGATATTAACGTATTAACCATATTTTTTATGGAATGAAGTTAGTGATATATATAAGGACTTCTATGGATTTTCTAATCTTTTAAATGTTAATTTCATTAAATTAGTCATTAATGTTAATATTTAGATATCAATTTGAAGATGTAATGGATGAATTTGAAATTCATCGAACCACCAAAAAGGATTTTTTTTAAGAAATATGATAATTAGTTATATTTAATTATATTCATTGGTATTAAAATAATTACCCAAAATTAAGAATGTTATATTGAAATTAAATTTTCATCTAATACATTATTTTTTTTTGAACTGATGGTCATTTAAAGAATCATAGATATATGGATTTTAGTGCCCCAAATTTCTATTTACCATTATTTTTTTTTTGATATATGACCACAATCACCCTTTATAATTATTCCCTATTTTCCACAATTCCATATGTTTACATTCCTATGATGTTCTCTTACTTGGAAACTAGGTTATGTGTTGTTCTTAATGACCATTGAACATCCCATTATCTCTCAACATGTGGATGTTTTACCAACCCTTCTGTAGATATTGTATATCATTAAATTAATTTCTAAATATAAAAAAAATAACTAGGTTTATGTTTAAATTATGAGGACTCAATTTATTTAATGCCTCGAGAGTGTAATGACTCAATGATTCTAAAAGAGTAACTTTTTGGGATAGTGTGTATGAAAAAAATTAGCAAACATTGAAAAGAATAAAAACCCTGAGAATTTATTGAATATTTAAAATTATAATTAAATTTAATATATTTTATTGCATTCAACGATAGAAATACTGAGATTTCTTTCCTCACAAACAATATCTATTTTCTATGCGAGGTTACTCTACACGCAACACCATGTTTTACAGAAAGTTTTTTTTATTAAAATATTGTTATTTAAGATAGTAATATATTACATAGCCATTAAATTAAATGTTTTTTTATTATTAATTATTTTACTAAAATATATGGTTATCAAAAAAATAAAAGTAATTCTTCTAATACCAATTTATTAGAATTGAATATTAAAACCAAATTAATTTAATTGAAATGTTTTTATACACACAAAGATATTATTTCAATGTAATTTAAAAAAAGTTATTGATATTAAAGAAATATATATTATATTTATTCAATAAAATATTGTTTTTATACATCCAATTTACATAATATGAATAATAAAGTATCAAACAAAATTTAGGCATAAAACCATATATTTTTCAAAAGACACGTTTCTCACCATTTAATTGTAGAATAGTTCTAAAATGATTTATGATGATTTTATAGATTTTATGTGTAAAAAATACATTTTATAAAGTGTAATATCTAAATTATTTTAGGTTTTATTTTTCACATTTTCCTATGATGTTTCATATTTTTAATAATAGTGAAAATACTAAATTTTAATTGGAAACAACTTTTACATATAAATAATTATATGGTAAATTTATATTTTGTATTAGTTTTAAAAAATTATTTGAAAAACATTATATCAAATATTCCAATTTATATTTTTGGGATTAAATTTTTCAATACATTATTTATAAAAACATTTCAATCATTATAAAATTTTTACATTAGAATCTACCTTTGTCGTCCCTACTATAGGGTTAATTTTAAATAAATTTAAAAATATTATCTGAGTGGAATGTAGATAGATTTATTTCATATTTTGAATCCTAATTATTTTAATTTTTAATATTTTCAGGAATTTTTTTTACATAAAATAATTTTGAATGTAATTAAAATTAATTATAGTGATAAACTAAAAATTTAGCTTAACCAGGGACAAAACATTAAATGTTAGGGCCAAATGACCTAAAAACATTTCCAAAACAAATAGAATGGAAATATTTCAACCATATTCTTCCCATTATATAATTTTTTCAATATTTTTGTCACATGATGTAAGGAAGGAATCTCAATAGTGTTTACCTTTTAATTTACAAGAATGACACTACTCCACCCTTTCAAACTGTTACTCACCCCTTCCACTTATTGAAGCCTATAAGGAGCATTGTTTTATCAAACCACATAATAAATAAGCTCCAAAAGAAATACCCTAACCCAGTAATATTTTTCAATGGTGGGAATCCAACCAAATAATATTTTTATCATATGGTTATGACTTTCTCCTTCACCCACTATCATCATATGCGATAAAAAATCATTGTCCATGTATACGGCGAACTACAACCTCATGAATGAAAGTTGTTCGTTCATTCATTATGGTCATTAAAGGATGTAAATAATGATGCATTATTAGTTTATATCTGTTGTATATGATATATATGATTTTTGATAATGTATCTCTATTTCATAAGTAATATATTGCTTGTACCTTTTGGCTTTCCAAAATTTGGTAATATTAAAACATTGTTTGTGGATGTCTAGACTACCGCCTCCTCAAAGTGATGTGATTTGATCATTCATTTCCTGGAATGTATAAAATATGGTTTTAACAAATATATGTCACATATATTACATAAATATGATATAAAAATTATAAAAATCATGTGTATATATTATATACTATTCATTCGTTTAACTAAGATATGGAAATGGGTGTTGCATTCAAGCATACGTACGACCTACAATATACTATAATGGTGAATTTATTTTCCTATATCAAAGTGATGAAGTGATCATGATCGAAATAAGAAGTGAAAAAATAACATTTCAAAACCCACACACAAAAATATATAATTATCATTTGAAATAGTAAAAATAAAGAAAGATTATTAAAAAATAGATAATAATAAATTATTAGAGTCTCATATATGACATATAGCATTTGTTTATGGTTATATTATAAGTTTAAATAATTCATAATACCATTATACAGTAGGTTAATGAATGTTCCTAGGAAATGAAGCATTAGCTAAGAAATTTTGTCTCAATTTTATTTTAGTGTGGAATATTGTAATGTTATTCCCCTAGTCTCTTTTATATGGAGAATATAATAATACTACAAAATTTAAATTCATGAATATATAATTCATCATTTTATTTCACGTTTCTATTTAAATTAATTCATCTACGGTGATTTGAGATTAAAATAACATAGTGGGTAAAAATCATAAATTAATTCTTCTTTATTGGGTCATATTACATACTCGTTGTCATTAATATTTTATTATTATGTGTATAATTACTTTTAATTTATATGTATGCATTCTCCATTGTAATATATGGATTTATGTTTGATACACATAATCAATTCATTGATTAAATATCTCTACTACATTATTGTCATTTTAATGGATTGTTTGACAATATTATTCTAATTGATATTTCTTATTTGTAAAATTACATTACAATAATTTATAAGAACAATAATCAATAAAAACCTTCATTTTATTATATCTTGGTAATTAATGAACCTTCCAATGTAATATTACTGTATAAAAACTAGTTTCATAATGAAAATATTTTTATGAAAACACGCGTCCATTTTATTTTTTAGTAAAAGATCTATTTTTACTCAAAATATTGAATTATCAAATTTTTTTGAGAATTTATTTTAAAATTTTCAATTTGATATATTAATGAAATTTATACCCCCCCCCCCCCCCTTTCTGTATTTTATTTAATGAATCTTCATGTCACTTTCCAAATGAGCTCTTTTTTCTAAATTTTTTATGGTGCAAAAGGAATGTACATTTTACAATTTATTACATGTACAAAATTAACCAATATCATTTATTTGTTTTTTTTAATTATAAATGATTTTTTAATGAAAATATATTTAAATGTGATATTAAATGAAAATTTATTTTCAAAATGTTTTTCAAAATGAAAATTATATTTTTATAAAAAAACATATAAAGATATTTTTAAAATATTTCTGCTCATAAATGACAACAATAAATTATCCTTACTGTACATGTGATATATAATGTTTATACTAGACTTATTCTTCCTCTAGATGTTTTTTTACATTTTCCATGTATTGTATTAAAATTAACTACCTTGATTTCTTTTATACTCTGCTGGAATTATTTTATTTTTCATGATCATTGGACAATATGTTTCAACTAAATATCTATATAATTTATAATGGATATGATCATTGTTTGAAATGTATATAACCTTTCATATAGTTTATATTTTGATTATTATATGGATTACTAAGGTAATATTGAAAAATCTATTTCATTTACTCAAAACAAAATTTTATGATTAGGATCTACTTTATTAATTAAATAATAATTCGATATATGAGGAATGATTTGGACATAAACTACTTATGATTGTGGAATGTTAATGAAACCTCCTCAAATTTTCATTATTTTTTTGGGATGTATTGAGGTGATTAAATCCCCTTCAAAATTAATTCCAATAATTTTCTAATTTTCTTCAAATATAACTTGACTGTGGAGTAATGGTTTTATATACCAAATTAGATTATACCCAGTATGTTTCAAAATGGGTTCAGTATCATTCCTGGTGATAAAGGTATTATGTCCTTGAGATAAATGATTTTTAATAATTAAAAATTTATGTCATTAAATATGCAGCTATTATCATAAATGATATTTTTTTATTTATATTTTCTAGAGATTGTTTTTTCATTGTTCATTAATTAAATGGATCATGTTTCATTAATTTACCATTCCATATTGTTTATGAATTATCTATATATTTTTAATGGCATGTTTTTCTAGTTATTACCTTTCTATTTATTTATCAACTTCTTCATTAGTTGTTTTGTTAAATAAAATGTGTTTTTATATATTTAAATGAGAATATTTTTAATAACTTCTTTCTTAGTTTATTAATTGTATGGAATGTGTGTTCAATTATTACCTTTTCATATTTGTTATAATAATATATTCATTATTTATTATTATGTACATTATGTACTTCATCTTTAATGATGATTTGAGGTCAACCTTATTTTTTAAACCATTCACAAAAATCCTATATTTATACTATGATATATATTCAATGATACACAGATATAATAAAGCCATTATTGAAAAAAATTATCTTCCGATAAGTGTGTTAATTTTTTATTAATGATTCCTTTATGTATATTTTTACCAAAACTATAAAAATATTCTCTAATTCTAGATCATATTTCTTGTAATCATGACATTGTAATTGTATTAAGGAACCTACATTAGGCATCAGGGAATGGGGTGATAAAATGATGATTAAAGGATTGTGATATTCAAAAAATTTATAATAAATTTTTATTCAATTACCATATTGGTGGGCGACAACATCAATTCATGAAACTTATAATTACATTCATTTAATGTTTAATATAGGAATATTAATCTCTTTATTTTATAGATATAACTCTTCCTTCTATTTATATTTAGTTATCACTTGGTTCGTTGAATATTTATTTGATATAGTTAATATTTATCCCATTACTCTGGTATTTCAATATCCATCCTCGTCAAGTCATTAAAAATTATGTATATTGTGATCCCAATCATAGATAATCATTCACATTTTTTTTGACTGAGATAATCATACACCTTATTCTCCATCCCATTGTTTTAATTTATTCAAAGTTCATAATATTTATTAAATTCAAGCTATCTGTTATTGTGCGTAATAAACTCTTTCTGAGAGAATATATACATTTAATGTTTTTTTATCTATATATATGTCACACCACACTCTATATGGACAATTACTCCATATCATTATTTTAAAAATGACACTAGTTAACTTCACATCTAGAGTGGTTTACTTTTATGGTTAAATCGCCTATTGGAATTGTTGATAATCGTTCACTATAAAATTCCACTAGAGGAAAAATCACAATACATTCATAGATGAATCAAAAATTATCACAAAACCTTATTCACTTTATGATATTTTGATATTAGGATAAGAATAAACATTTTTTATCCTCCTTGAAATTTACCACACATTCATTTTTCTAGAGATCCATTAGTCCCTTCAAAGGTATCTTAGTGAGTATATAAGATAGTTCATCAAATTTCTCCACATATTTTTTATAATATCTCTCTAAATAATTAATATAACATATCTTGTTCATGAGCGTTGGTATGGTAAAATATTTATTTCCACCCACCATTGATTAAATCACTAATATATCCTCTTTGAGATTACATGACCATATAATAAAAACAAATTATCCCAAATTCACACCAGGAAAAAATTTCATACAATATATCATTTCACGAGTGATTTATTATAGTTATCCTATGATAATATCTCTCTTCCATTCTTGTCATATATATAATAATATCATCTATAAATTTGACCTCTCACTAATCTTGTTAATATTTAAAAACATTATTCGTAAAACCCATGAAGATGAAAGATGAATTGACGTATAAAAATTGAATGAAAATACATTTATAGTGTTTATACATTATATATAAGTTTTTATTGTTATGTATTCAATTTTTTAAGTCAATTGATAGTATCATGATCAATGATCAATCATAAAAAATAATTCAGATAAATTAAATTGATCAAAAAAATTATTAATATAGTATGTAGGGTAATTATTCTTGATTATGATATCGGTTTGTTTTTGATATTGAATCTAGAGATTCATTAGTCCAACTCTATTATTATTAAAAATCACATGTTAACCACATTTATGGCATACATGGACGAATGAATCCATTTTTATGATTCTCTTAGTGTTTCTTCTTTAATATACATAACTCAATTATGGCCATAATATACGATTCTTTTGAAATTTGTTTATCACCAGTTATGAGTTGTAGTAAAAACATATCATAACTATTTAAAATAAAACATTAGATAACTATTATATTGACTTAAAAATCAACATGGACTGAATATCAAATATGTTGATTTTCACACTAACTATATGATTAGACCTTTTTAATAGGATTTGAGGTACAAATAATGGATTTAATTCCTAATTAAATATCTTATTTATCCTTCCACAGATAGATGATCAAATGTATTCCCATAATAATATATTTTTTATTCTATTACATAGAAATTGATGTTGGATTTAATTGATGATTGTAAATACATTTCCAATATATCATAAAATTCCCTTACATTCTGAATGACATGATTTTATCGTAGTAAATTACCGAAAAAATCAATAAGAGAATAAACATTCATTTTTAGATTCCTTCATCATAAAAATAAGAGTTTTTATATCAATTCATTATATAAGAATTCAAGTGATACTGTGAGACCCCAATCTAATTATTCCCATATAATAAAGTCTGTAAATCTTGAATCAAACAAGGAATTAGTTGTTCTAGTGTGGTTTGTAAGGGTACTTATCACTGCATTACTTTTTTATCCCACATAAATGATAATGATCATATGATATATCTCATATTAGAAATGATTGATATGTTTTTAACATCTATCATCATCATAAACCATCTTATTTGTGAACTGTATAGTACAATACCCCTTACCAAATCATTTTAAACTCTATATTGTGGTTTGTTTTTTATGTGTAACATATTCCCTATTATAATCATTATGTAAATTTTTTTAATCAATTTTGTAATACACTGTCTAATGAGCATCATTTTCACAATTACGGAATTTATAATTCCCCTCAAAACAAGATTATCCACATTTCAATCCACACTTCAGGAATAGTGGAAAGATTATATACTTCCCTAGATGATTGTTGTCATAATAATTTCCATTGAATTACATATTTTTTCTAATAAAAACCATATCATTGATAGGATATTTCAATTTCAATTTCATAAATGAAATCAAACTAATGAATTCTTCTTACCAAATAATATCAAATATTTTAAACACCCTAAAATATATTGTCTTAAAATACTGAGTAATAAATAAATCCAAAAATCCTGATCAATGATAATACTAAAAGAATACCACACATGAATCATAAAATATTCTTCAATGTACTGATTGATTCATTATCATTCTACATTATCATAAGAAATATCTTCTGTATTTTCTTACAAAGAATATATTTCCAGTAAATTTAAAAAATTAAATTCTTTGTTATTTCTACTCAATTGTTGTAATTTCATTTTATTACCTTTTCAACCTCATGAGATTCAACTACTTATATTAATCACCTTAAAATAATAAATTTTATAAATAACATTTTCATGATTTTAAAAATATATAATGTATAGTACTGTATCAATTGAACCAATCTATTTCTCATTAAATAATTGATCAGTGAACCCACAAAAGAAGCAGGATGTTGGCTCATGACATACTATACTAAACATTTTTACTCAATAATTCATTTGGAATCTCAACATGATACATATAATATGATTATTTCCTCTAAAAACAATATTTTTCATTCCAGATAAAATTAAATTTTATTAATATGGTAACTTGTCATTGACATTCATCATTAACATGGTTCCTAAGGATCCAACCATTAAATAAAATCGATATATTAACATGAGAACAACAATAATAATAGGTTCAAACAATTGAGTCATGGAAAATAATTCATTGGACGTCTAAATCATGATATGTTATTTTCAAATTTGGACTCCTTAGGTTTACCTTAGGTCATAAATGGTCATTATTTATTCCAATGACACATAATGGTTTATAAATAAAATGTGAATGAACCCCAAAATTTCAACTTTGTGTGTCAAATATGGTTTATAGTAAGTTATCAATAATTCAACACCAAAATAATGGTTCAGTTATACTCATCCAATGATTTTTAGGTTTATTACACCAATATGTATCTTCATGGGAACCATGTTCACTATTAGTGTCTTAAATGTGATATATTTTTAACAATAACATACACTTATATTTATAATGACTTAGAATGTTCACTTATACATTGTTTTATCATAGGGGTTCTCAAAATGGTATTACCTAGTTTTTAATAGATACAACTATTTTTTATTATTGTATCTATTGTGACTAATAATATCTATGTAGATATTTTACAACATATATATGAATATCAATTACATAACACTACAATCGACACCAAAACCGAAAAGGATTTCTGTTTTTAGAAATATAAATGAAAAAAACATGTACATAAAAGATTAACAATAAATCCACCTATTTTTATAAAACTATCAAGAATTAAAGATATATCATACATAATCAAATTCATTATATCCTATATAAAATAAATCTTATAAAATGGTGGAATATGATTCAAAATTATGATTTTGATGGGGGATATTAATAATAATTTTATCATAACACAATCATAATGGTCTGAGAACAACATATTATGATTTAAAAACCCAATGTCTAAATGTCATAGAAAATAATTGTGACTCGTGGAATAATTCATGGTAGTACATTAAATATAAATAAAAAATGAATCCTTGAACATTATATAATATTGGTTTAATACTATTCCATTAAAAAGTAGTGTAATAATAATCACTGAAATGTTATTACAAGGATTTTTAATAAGAAATTCATCACATTTTAGGCATGGGAAAAATTACCTATATTTGGTTTAGGATAACCTCCAATGTTCCCTCTTTTAGGCTGAGAATAACATCCCATTTACACACTATTTTGGAATTTCGATAACCTCCAATGTATCCTGTTTTTTTTGGATTTGGAAAAACTTTTATTTAGCCTTTGATATCATAGAACATTATTTTTTAATGAACATAATATATGTGTTTATAATTATACGTCCACCTATCACATATTAATTGTCAACTAAAATTTATTGTCAAATATCATTAAATCTTATATCATTTTGTAATAATGTGGATAGTGGAAAATATCATTTGTTTCATAAATTTTTCATCACCGTAATCTTAAAACATCTTGGTAAAAAATTAATGGTATCCTAGATTTATTCTCCTTATGAATAATATGTAATATTAATAAATGATATCATTTATGAATCATTACTTTAAAAGGTCAGAATATTATTTTATAAGAAAAATACACTTTTCATTTTGAAATAATGTTTTAAAAATATAAAAAATTTAACAAAAATATGGAAAAATTATATTGGAAATAAACCTTGGATTCGTTTAAATAAATATTTAAATTATTAAATACTCATTGTGGGATGAATTTTTCTCATTTATATCTATGAAAAAACAAATAAATTTTCACATTTTTGATAAAGATGAAAATGAAAATCAATCATCAAATATCAAAATACTCCTTTATAATATTTATATAGAAATTAATTCAAATATAAAATTAATTTAGAGAGTAATAAGATAATTATAAATAAATTCATTAGGTATTTTTAATGAATATGAGAAATTTTATGTTTTTGATTCTTGAATAAATAAAAAAGGAATGTTATTTTTCAATAAAAATTATATCATTATCTTGAGTACATAAAAATAAGAAAGGGAAATTGTAAATTGTAATATCTTTACATATCCAATAGAAAATAAATTGAAATAGATTTATCATATATGAATAATATAATTTTCCTTACTGTAAATTCAATTATAATCTATTCATGTTTAAATATGTTTAAATGAAAATTTATTACATTAAGCCTACTATTATTTCAAATTCATTGGATATCCAATAAATTAAATTTAGATATATTACAACAATATAAATGAACCATGTAAATAATGATAATATCATATTTTATAAACTTATTCCATTTAAAAACCAAGTTATTAACAATTCCACATTCTAATAGTAATTTTCCACGGTTAATAGATTCATTTTATTGAATGAATAATTTTAATAGTATCAGACATAGAACGTTGATTATTGTTTCTTCAGATAAATATGAATAATCATTAAATTAAAGACATATATATTCATTATTTAAATGGTTATAATTATCCATAAAATTTGAATATAGAAAAATAATTTATACTGTTCATGGATATGGTTGGTCGTATACATGAATGAACCAAAATATCATTTTTTAGTTGGATGTATTAAATAAATTTAAATGATATTTTTTCTTTAAATAAAATTTTTTATAAAATTTATACCCTATATAAGTTTTTTATCAATAATAATTATCAACCAATTATGAGGGTGATGAAAAATTACTTTTATCAATATGTGCTGGTTTTATACCACACGTACAGACGAGTGATACATTAACTTACCATTTTATGGAATTTACAGTCATAATTGGGTATAATGATCATTAATAAATTTATGTATATTTAGTATAGTTATGGTATATTGTTTTGAAGTATATGAGATATTTAGTGGATGTATAATGGGTAATAAAATTTAAATAACCATGTTATGAGATATACATATTTTTTGTGAAGCCTCATTTGACTTACTAATTAGTCATCAAAAGAATGAAATTTTTGAATTTAAATAAGGATCTATGCTTCCGAGAATTAATCTATTATGATAATACAATCATAAATATATGAGATTGTGTTTAAAAAAATTGTAAATAAAGGAGTATATGAGATTTTATTTCATAACAGTGTGGAGGGGAACCCATTGAATTACATAACATATTGAATTAAAATAAATTAATTATATTGATAATGTGGTTAAAAATGATATGTATTGATTGTTTTATGAGTTTATTTATAAATTATATATTTAAATAATATTCATACAAGTTTATGTGATATTTTGACTAATTTTCCTTTTTTATAACCCCCAATAAACATTTTGATAATTACTGTGATATCATTGTTTTCTAATCTACATGGGAAAATAACTTTGTTTAAATGATATGTGTCCCATATATAGACAATTATTTATAGGATCAACAATCTACCAATAAATTTTATATTTAAATTGTTTTATTATTGTTATTTCATTTAAAAAATTAATTATATAACATTAGATATCATTATTGTCTTTTTTAGTAAAATTGACAATGTTTTAAAAAAATGATCAGAAGACTGAAGGTTATTTATAATATATTATTTTGAGAAATAATCATTAATTTTTATTCATATAAAAAATCCTTTAAATAATATAATTTAAAAATATTTTAAGATTTAATATTTATTAAAATAATTAACTTTATTTTCTTACTATTAGAAAAAATACACTACTAGTGTTGCATAAGGATTTAAGATACGTATTCCATCACTAATAATTTAAAATAAGTTAAAATTATTAAAATAGGTCATTAATATTTAAAATATTCATTTGGAACAAAATATAATTACATTTAATCACTATAATAAAATGTTAGAATGTTAAGACAATGAAGATGACTTTTAGGATTAATTCATTACATGAAATAATATAAATGTCATAATGATAAAATGACTCCATTTTTTCTTATTTTTCAAGGTGTGGGTTATAATGATACAACTATATTGATAAAATAAGAAAATTTCAAATGTATCATTGTTTTTAATGACTTATTCAATACTCATAAAAATGTTACCATTTTTCCTCTTATAGAGGTGACTAATATTTACCACATATACAATTCATAATGACCAAATATATGAGTAAAGAATTTTTAAAATATAAACGTCATGATTTGAAATATATAATGGATTTTTTAATATTCAATTCAAATAATTAAATGTAATAAATTTTAATATAAATGTATAAAATGATATAAAAATAAATATTTACTTAAATATATTTTTAGATTGAAAGTGAAAATTTTCCAAAATAATTAATAACATTGGTTTCTAAATTATTAATTATATTATATCTAATTAAATGTGTTTTTTATAATTTAATATAAAATTAAAAAAATTGTTTCTTAAAATGATTAATTATTTAATAGAAATGAATGCTTTTAAAAATTCATTATTTTTCATAATTCAATTAAAATATAATATTTTTTAAAATGTACAAAAATATTATATTAACATAAATTTTGAAAGATTATTTTATAAATAATATTATTTTTATAACATAGATATTATAAAAATAGGTAGAAAATATTTACAATATTTTCAAAATATATAATTATAATCAATATTTGAGGAAGAGTAATTTTTGAAACATAAATTGAATAAACAAAAATATAAGAGGTTTTTTATTAAGAACTAATAAATGAAATTTTTATTTATTAGGACCACTATACGTACATTTCATATTTTTTATATTATTATTTTTATACCATATAATTAAATGGATAGGTTCTTATGATCACAAGCCAATATTTCTGCAGAAAAAAGTGATTCTTTTAAACATAGTGTTTCATTAAAATCTTGATATGGAAGAAATAATATTTTTAAAGATAAATATGATATAAAAATAGGGGGTTTAATATGTTTTTTACCTCTGATAGCCTGAATGTACAATATAAACTGTGTACCTGATGTAGCAGTCTAGGTTCCATTAAAATTATTGCCACATAGCTTTCCCTTGCATACTATATACGAAAAAGTTAATTCAAATGAAGGATCTGATTCTACATTTGACTTCCAGATAAGAATATCACATATCTAGTTCCTCATCTCAATTATTCAAATGAAATTAGGAAAGCCTTCTTATATTATATTGGTTACTAACTAACATCAGTTGTCTAATCTAGTATTTGAGGTAGATTATACCCCCAGTAACAGGTTTCACTGAAATTGAATTAATAACAAAGTATGATCATCTCAAAATAAACAAAACATTATTAAATAAGATTAAATAATATTTAAAATAAATGATATATAATAAATTACCAAATATTCATTCTAAAAATATCACAGATGACCACCCACTAGATCAATTATGTATATAAATAAAATTTATTAAATAAAACATGCCAGTATTAATGATTCTCTAAAAACCTGTCAGCATGATATCATGATCATAGGATATATCATACTTGATTAACCAAGGCCACTTCCCAACCTATTACATCAATAACCCAGTGAGATTTTCCTGGATAACCATGTAATATGGAGACACATGTATGATGTGGGTATAAAAACTCAATAGGGAACCATCAACACAGTCCCCTACTACCAGTAAATGTCGTTATATATTCATCTACCATGCTTAGAAAAAAAATATATATAAAAACCATGGAATTATACATAACATATACTAACATTACTTGATTCATCTCTAGAGGGACCTATTATAAATTTATATTTAATATTACATTAATATTCTTTTTATATTATTCATCTCACAACATGTTCTTAATCCAAGGACCAAATGTTTTAGTGTCGTGGATATATCTTCAAAAAAAATTATTATTTATCTAGTAAAATTTTATTTCTAAAAATGATCCTATAGTTCATTTCAATACATCTCATATGATATAATAATACTCATGACATTTGTATTGGATAATGAACAAAGGGTTGACATTAGAGGACTATTAATTTAAAAACATAATAAAAAATTATGTCTGTCAAAATAAAGACACAAAAATAAATGTGAAATATACCCTATAATATAATCATATAACATGTTATAGGGATATATATCAAACAATTATCATTAATAAGTCATAAATTATATTAAATGGAGCAAAACAACACTTTACAGTCATATAAAATGAGATCATGCCAAAAAACATAAAATACATTAAAATATAGAATAATCTTAAAGCCATAGAATTTCATTGAAATGTAATTATTCATGGAAATTATAGCATAAAATACTGAGATACATAGAGATATTGAACAATTATATTAATTGAAAATCATGTGATGAAATCTAATAGCCTCACATTCACACAAAATGTTTTGAACAATTATTCCCACATATCATATATACAATACATTTGGGAATCAAGGTTCTCATATCTCATTTAGAAAACAAATTATTGACAATGATTCTTACATATAATTCACACAACCAACAACTGATAAAATATTCTTATATCTCATTGACACAAAAAAATATAAATAGTTCTTTTCACATCTCATTAACATATAAAACCTATAAAAAAATCCTCCCAAATCGTATTCTAAAAACAATAGAGTATCTCAGGTCATATCAAACCATTTACAATGAAATTGATTGTGATAAATGACCAATTTAAAAATGTTAATATATATGAATATAATGGTAAATTCATAATTTCATCATCTCATCATAAATAAATGATGTAAATGGATTGTTTATTAAAAAATTCAAAAACATCAAACAATTTTAAAATAATAAATAATAGTATATAAATAATATATTTTTACAAATTAAATCATATCATAATAACATATAAATGGTGTTCAAAACATCAATTCTAAAATGATAAACCTTTCTGGTTAAATTTATGTTCAAATAAAAAACATTTTCAAAAAATCTTTTATAACTCTTTCATAAAATATGCAATGTAAATTACACTTACAATGAATTTAGGAGAAAAAATATAACAATTTTATAAAAACATATTATAAAACGTTCTTAATATATTATACAAGAAAATTTATTTGGCTTCAAAAAATTGGAGTGAAAATACATTGAATATTTTTACATGAAAAATTTTATATTATAAAATATTTAAAAATGTGAAATTTACGGTATATTAGAATCTATTCATTTTAAAAGGATCATTTAATTTTGGAAATATGGAACATAAATAATGTTTTAAAAAGGAAAACTGGATTAATTAGATAACATTCACGTCTGTAATAATAATTAATAATTGAATCATGAAAATGGTGAAAAAATAAAAATGAAAATAATGATTTTATGAAAAAATAAATTTATTTTAAAGGTATTAATGATCTTTTAAATAATTGTTAAATATTATTTTTTAAATTAGAATATTTAAATTGTTAAAAGAAATAATTAATTTGAAATGAAATTTGGATGAAAATAATTATTGGGATGAAAATAACTTATGTTTACAACATGGAATATAGAAAATTAATAGTATGTAATTTACATGGATTGGGATGAAAATTATGTAAAAATAAATTATAATTATTCTAAATAAGAAATTATTTTTAGAAACAATACAATAATAAATGATGTATAATATTGTTTGACATATTATTTTTACCAAAAATTAATTTTCAATACAAAATAACATCATCAAAGTGTAGAGAGGTAAATCAGGAGAGATTATATTAAATGAAAAGTGATTATAAACAAAGAATAATTATTTACTCAATGAATCAGATACTAATACGTGTTTCATTTAAATAAAAAACTAAATATATAGCTAAAATGAAATTGATTGTTTTGTATCATTAAATATAATATTATAAAGCTATAAAATATTTATTCATGTGGCAAGTACACTATACAAATATAATCACGGTGTATATCATATTCAGGTCCTGATATAAGGAAATATATATTGAAACCATTATGAAATGGGAAAAATTTGGTTAATACCCCATACAAGGGGTGGTTGTATGTAAACATAAATTAATAAGAATAAATTATGATTTCTGATATGATATATTTAATATGTATTATAACATTTAAAAATAATAATCTGTTCAAAAATACATATATTTCGAAAAGAAGTTAAATTTTGATTAACTACCTTGAATTGTTTTCATAGTTTATCACACTCTTTTCATTAATAAATAAATCATAAACTCTGTACTCTCATATTTCTAAACAAATAAAATAATAATTATAATTTTCAAACCATTATTATAATACAATAACATAAATACAATAATATCCAATATTTAAAACAAAAAAAAATATTACCCTTTAATATTCCTTGATTTTTTTTATCATGGTTATATTTATATATTATATACTATTAAGACCATAGAGTGAAAATAAGATTATATATTTTTTCCGTGATTAATAATTTTAATATCAATAAACATATTTTTATATATAAATAAATAATTATTTAAAATCTAAGATACTATTATATTATATATATATATATATTGTTGAAATATCATTATTTAAGAGTTTTGGTAATGTTATGTGAACATATAATTGATAATTTCTAAATTTGGACATTTTAGATTATACAAATATTACAGAAATAATAAAATAAGTAAATAATACAATATATTCTGAACAATAAAAAAATATATAATATTTTTATATTTTTATAATATTAATTTTTATGTTCCAATACTAATCTAAAATATATTTTTATAGCAGTGTTTCATGTCTGTGATTAATCATTCTTAAAAATGAACATTGTTTAACTCAATTATTGAGAATGGATGTGGAGTTGTTTATTTTGGCATAATATCTTTATATAAGATTGATAATGACTTTTTATTATGTTTTTATGATTATTAACCATTTTTTTAGTATAATTTGATACATATTGAGAAAACTAGTTGAAATCATAGAAATGATACTTCATGGTGGTTGTAGTCTGCACAAAAATATAATTACCGATCCTTTTTTCTTGATGAGGATTGAAATGAATAAATAATGGTATTTAATTTAAAATAAAAAATTAAAATTATAATAATGATTCTAATGTAAACATTTTATTATGGTGATATGATATTTTTATGAATAATAATTAGAATAAAATCTTATGAATGAGATAGTACTGATGATAGTGAATTTATTATCCCATGGATGTTCTATTGAATTTGATATGTCCAAAGATAAAATGAGTAACCATAGGAATATTTTTTTTCTGATAGGGTTATATTGAGAGTAAACATTAATATTTTTGGTAGTAATTATATGTATAAGTGTCTACATGAAATGTTGTATTTGGTACCATTAAATAAAATAGAAAAAGTGAACATTTTAAAAACTCTATAATTTTTTAAATTTCATGATTTTATTCCTAGGTCAACAGATCAAAAGATCACATATAAATTTTTTTGCGGTGTCCTTAGAATAATAATGACTCTAATAATTATTTTCCCTCATCTTTTAGTCATGCAATAGGTTATTTAACATTATATATTATCATTACAAACTTTTTATTTGTAACACAATATCTTGTTTTTTACTATGTGATATTGTAACTTTTTAAAAATATACAACAACCAGTATAAAACATTTATTTGTAAAAAAAGTATATAAACTATTTAATAAAATTAAAATTAATCACATTTTAAAATTATTTTTTAAATTAAAAATCATAACATATAACAAAACTATTTTAGTAAAACTGTGACATTTTGGCCATTATGGAATTTTTAAATTTATAAAGAAATTATTAACAATTAAAATAATGTTAATATATTTATTAATTTGATTTTAAATAATATTTTACTCATTATATAACTGTGATATATTTAATTTTAATCAATACAAATTATATGACATTAATAAAAAAATATTTTTAATAAAATTATTTCACAAATATTTTGGTAATTATAATTAATCCTAAATATATAAATTTTATATCTTTCAATGTAATTGTAATCATTACATAATATTAAATGATAATCTAAAAAATAATATCCATTTTATATAATCAGTATTCTATGTGTTGTAAAATTAATCATAATGTTGGCACATGTTACATGTAAAAACAAGTTCTCCTAAAAGGATGGTTTTGAAGATATACATTTTATGATTCTGGGTGAATTATAAATTCCATTGATTCATATGAATTTAAATTAATTATCATAATCAAACAATATTCATTTAACAATAAGTGAAATCAAAATTTCCAATTGATCATATTATAACAATTTAATTAAAAAATCAACATAGTTTTCTCATTAAATTAATACATAAATTTCCAAATGTTGGGAATGGGTTTATAAATTTTACATTATATTTTAAACTAATTCAATATAAATTATAAGAACTAATTTTATTGTAAATGTATTTGAAAGAATCTATGTTATATAAATATCCTTATACTTGGAAACTCGTGATTTAAAAAATTCATCTAATAAATTATTATTATAAAAAATATCAATAATAATTCCTAAGATATATTAATTATAAAGAATCAGAAAACCATATTAATTTACTAAATTGATACTATTTATTTTTTAAAATTTTATTATAATTAATATATATATTTATATGTAATCTAAATGTTAACTTATATTTAAAAAAATCAATATTAAATCATACGAATTATTTACCTTCTAAAGTTAATATTTATTAATAGTTTACTATATTATTGTATATTATTGTTTTATAAATAATTCCTTATTAAATTAATGTAGTTAATTTTTGGGGTATCATTTAAAACATGTTATATAACATATTATATATTTAAATAATTGAAAATATTGATTCGTTACATTTTTCACCATTTTATAATTCATTTTCTCACAATTTTAATTATCGTTTAAAACGAAAAAGGCTAAGGGATCCATAAAAAATATCATGATATTTATAATAAAAATGTATCCACCTAAATTACCTTTTGGAAAACTATGTGACTGAATATACGGACCCGACGTTAAACATTACATAATATTGAATTAAATGATTAATTCACATTGAGGATATTTTCAGGTTTAGTGTTTTAGGTAATTAGGACATAACTATTACATCTCAAAATATTACAAAGTAGGCACTTTTACCAAGAATCCATTTTTTCTTAAAATAAAAACTCTTAAAAAAAATCAGGTCTAATTCCATGTTAGAGAGCATGGCTTTTCATTGATCCCATCCTTGACCCTATTCATCTTTAAGTCCTGTGGAAAACATTTCTAAAACCTGGGATTAGAATAAAAAGCTCAGTAAGGGTTATAAGATAAGGAAGGAAAACATTAGCCCATAAATAAATACAAATCAATGAAACCATACTTTTCAATCATAACATACATTATGAAATCATGAGATTTATGAATAACACACACAAATCATAAATCATTATGGTTACCTGTGGCATCCATATCAAACTTACATTATAGCTATCACATCTACGTATGGAGTTACACTTGTAATACCCATCACAGTATATTCCCTAAATTTCTTAGGAGAAACATCGTGTTTACCTCCGTCATGTTACCCAATGCATTGGAGAGCTATCTCGGGATCACCCACCCTAGGTTTATCACCGAACCACCCGTATATGTAAAAAATTCCCAATAACCAAAACATAACACGTAAAACAAGCATAAAGGAAAGATAACATTTCCACATTGCAATCACAATATTTCATATCTAGATATTGAAATAAACAATGCTTTATCAAACCATTTTCATAACCATTTAAAACATTTAATAAATAGATTTTTGAATCAAAGTGTCCCATACCACTTTGAAGATTTTAAAGATATTAAAATTTTAAAACATTAATGTCCATATAGATAAATCCCAAAACCATTTTGAAAACATGTACATTGATGATAAATATTTAGAAGAATAAATTTTTAAAATATTTAAAATGATATTTTACTTAAAGAGTTTTTAACAAAATGAGAGATGCTTGAATACAAATAAACGAGGAATAAAATTGAATCATAACATTATAATATCATTAGAATAAAAGTACTCATGATATAATCTGTCAAAGGGAAGTATATACACCATATAAGAGTGAATTGGTGCATAAAAATAATGAAGTCTCAATGGAATGTAAATTGAGACGCAATCCCTTATAAAGACGGTATCCTTAGATTAAGGATAAATCAATAACATAATTTATGTGTGAAAAATATAAATACACCTAATATAAGTGGTTATTAGGTGTAAACCAATCAGAGTTCATTCACACATATTTATAGCACGACATAATCAATAAGTATAAGTTTAAACCAAAGAATTGAAATTGGGTTAAGAAGTCCCTTTACAAAAATTCGACAGCCTAACAGTGTCACATTAAAATTCAGAAAATGCGTTTATGAGATAAAAATGGTATCTCATCACATGTACATAAAAACTTACATCAATAAGGATATATAAGAACACATCCCAACATAATAAGATGTAAATTAAAAGGCAAAACAAAAATAAGTCTTTTAAAAAGAGGAGGGTGAAAGGTTCCCTTATCGAATTGGTAACTTTCGAAACATACACCACATGAAAGAAGGATCATAAAATGAAGATGTAATTACCCATAAATTAAAGTTTATTACATAGGTAATACATTCATGGGAATTACATATACCACATACAATAAATAAGTGGCGAACAATGGAAATCTCACAGATTTGAAAGTGAGATAAGAAATCCCTTACGAAAATTTGGCAGCCTAACGATGCCACATAAAAATTATTAAAATTAATTGATAATATTAATAGGGGGAATATAATCATGTGAAAATAAAAATTACAGTGTGGTTAATATAAAATAACATCCTCCAACATAAGAACATGGAGCATAGAAGAAATGACATAAAAGAGAGTACTTGAAAAGAATGAGAGGGGTCGGATCCCTTACCTCGTGTCTGACTTGACTCGATCGTTCTTTAATTTCATGAATAATAAACTAAAGTTTATTTATACTTTATTAATAACCTTTTTCAAGTTTATTATTCCTTTTATATCACTTATTACCATGTTATAAACATTATGTAATCATTTAAGTTAATAACGTTCATTTTGTCGATATTTGGTACTTGAGTTAAAATGAACACCTTATATTTACAAGTTGTCCATGTGTTCAATAGTTAATTATATCCAGAATTATATTCATGATTTTGATATCATATATATTATATATTTCCAGTATATAAATGTTTTAATAATAGTACATAACATTTAGAGGTAAGAAATGAAATGAACCGTTCATGGAGACGGTAAGCCGTACGTACTCATGAACGCTACTTTCAATTCTATTTCTTATTTTAATGTAATTAAAACATAATTATACATAGGTATTTTATAATTACTGTATAATATAATATATAATATCATTAAATCCATCCTTTATACATCCCACATAAGTCATTAACGAGTCACATCACTTTGAGGGGGCGGTAGTCCGCACTTCCTCAAATGAGATTACCGTATTTACCCACTATGGAAACCATAAAAGATTGATATAATTGGGAATTACATAAGTATAAAGAAATAATAAACATAATATAAATAATATATAAATACAGTGCTATCATAATGGCCACCATGAGAGGCCGTAAGATGTAATTGAACAATCATCGTTTCGTGAGGCGTTTGTTTTCCATCCATAGAAACATTATGTTATTCATCCATTAGATGGAGGTGTCTGTAAGTGTAGTTAAAATAATTCTCATAACAACATATTAGTATATTTATGATACTTTTTTTGTTACAAAATAAATTAAATAAAAATATTTTAGGGGTTGGAGAAGTAAAATAAAAGAAAACAATTTAAGAGAAATTGTTACCTTCAATTCTGGGTAACTCTATTTGGTTTGAACCAAAGGACTTCTTGAAATGACTTCTGACTATGTTAAGGCTTCTAGGATGAAGAGAGGGATGTATGGAGCTTAATTTTGTAGATTTTGGACGAGCCAAATGACTTGAGAGGTTTGAGTAATTGCATAGAAGTGGTCTCCTTTTATAAGGGAGAGGAGGGGATCTTTAGGAAAGTGTGAAAACATTATTTTATTATATAATGATATTCGGTTTCTAATGGTCAAAAAATCATTAAGGTAAAATCTAAGATGATTCATATTCGAAATAAAATCATCCAATCATAATTGGACATGTTTTGGATAATATATTAATCATTATAATCTTAATTATTTTAATCATTTAATAATGAAGTAAATACTGATCATTATTGTGTCATAAATAATTTAATTTATTCGATGTCTAAATATTATAAAAAAACACTATAATGTAGGAAGTCATTTTATCTTCCCAAATAATATTTATTGTCGAAAATATGACTTATATAACAACATATAAAAATTAATTACTAAAAGCTATTTATTAATGTCAATTTTGTCTTTACATTAAATTAATTAATCTAAATTGTCATTATCACTCCCATGTGGCTCAAAGGGGTCCCAAAATCGACCCAAAGATGCACATGGTCGTTAATTACTCAACCAATAAGGTTAGGAAATGTTTTAAGGTAATTTTGAATTATTATAATATTCTTTTAACCTTGAATTACCTTATTTACCGTTAACCGCGGTAAATAAAAGTTAGAAGTTATTATTCACCATAAAATTATTTTCTTCTTAATAAACCACATTTTACTTCTTTATAACAACCAGGAATGTTGGATTTTTGAAATTAAATTCACAGAAGTGGTAAAATTCCATTTAAATGAAAAGGTCAGTTTTTTTAACTACCACTAGGTGGTGTCACTATTCATCAAAAATTGAAGTTTTTCAGAAAAATACCAAAAATTCAGCCTAAGAATTATTTGATATACCGAATTCAGAATTTATGTCTATTTTTCCAAATTCAAAACATAGAAGTGGAATTAATTAATTTAAAAATTAATTCCCGCTGTTAAAACAAATAGTGTGTTTTTAAGAAATAATAACTATCAAAAGATTGATACTTGTTTATGTCCAATTTCAAAGTGAAATTAATTCCAATGACCAACATTGAATTAAATGGTAAAAATATATTTTAATTTCACTTTAAAACCAGTTAAAAATATAATCTAACCATATAAATAAATTAGATTAAAAATCACTTTTGAATTAAAATACAATTTTTTCACTATTCATTAAAAATGAACTTTATCAGAAAAATTCCAAAAAATTGTACAAAGTAAATTTGGATGTCACCATTCTAGAGAAGGATTTTATTTTGTCATATATAATGTATTAATGTGACCAAATCTAGATTTAAAAAGGGTTCTCCATTAAAAGGTTGTAAATCCGCCTTTTAATGTAAATTATGCTTAAAATTAGATTCATTCACATTTTAAGCCTCTAACTTTTATTGGATAAATGTAAATATATTTAACAAACATGTATGATAATATTGTAGTTATTTTTGTTCATTACCGCTAATACAGCGTCTAGGAGTTAACTACCATTTAAAATAATAATATTATATTATTATTGTACAACGTAAGATTCCAAAGAAACTCGTTGTTGCGTATCGGGTATGCTATCGAACATAGCAACCCTTTTAAAGTAAAAATAATATTTAATTCAAAAATATTAATAAATATGAAATATGACTTATTTGTTATTTACCTGGGATGTTACATCCTTCCCCCCTTTTGGGAATTGCGTCCTTGCAATTTTAAAACTGGGCTTGGAAACTTCATTAAAAGCCCCACATCGGAAAGAGAGTCAATAAAACTATCACTTTAAAAAAAGATAAGTACAAAGGTTACCCGAGACAACAGATACTAGGATTCCATGAAAACATGGATATGGAATAAAAACAAACTCTCATAGATTAATAGAGAGTGATAGAGAAATGGATCACAGAAAGTTAACCGCCACAATACCAAGAATTTGTGGTTGGGTAAAAGTCTGATGATAAAAGAGAGGTTATAACATTTTTTCTTCAAGATCATTTTCATAGAGTTGAAGAATTTTATTAATAACTAGAATAAGATTGTAAGGAAATATACTTACTTTTCATGAATAGTTTCATCCTTTAATAAAATTGTTCCACAAACTCATCTTTTCTCCAATCGATGAATATTCAAGATGACTTGTTCACATTAAAAGCACTATAACAAATGTCTAGAGAATAACATAATCCACAAAAGATGAAATATAAATTTCCCTTTCCTTTAGACATTAACCAAAACCAAAATTTATAGTACAAGAACAGATAATACCCAAAAGGATAATCCTTTGTAAAAAGAAATATTACTCTTAATCTCCAAAATTCAACAAAAATAACCCAAGGTTCAATAAACACTATTAAATAAACTACTATCCATAAAATTCTCCAAAGTAATCCAAACTAAGATTGAAACCCAAATCTCTGAAGGATTTGGTCACATAGTCTTCCAAGGTAAATCTTAACATTTATCTCCAAATAACATCAGTTACTCTAAAAGTCTCATACTGAAAAGTAGTTAACCTAATCACATATCCTCCATGATATGTTAATCATTTCCATAGATATCCCAAAATCAACTTATTCCTGATTCATAAGATCATCTAACTAAAAATAACTAGTCATACTAACCAGGGACTTCACGTAGTCCAGTGGTAGGTGATAAATACCAGTCACACTTTGGTTGTGGGTTCGATTCCCGCAGCTTCGTCCGACGCGACGGGTTGTCAGACGATTTGTGTGTTGTCCCTTTTCAAAAACTACATAATTTTATAACATTCCCAAAAAATATATAAATTCATAAAAAATAACCATAACATATTTTAACCACATAGGTTATCTAATAACTTTTCTTTTGCATCCCAAAATGTATTAACCGTTAATTGCCTCAAATTCAAGGATCATATAAACCAAAATGGTTCTTTATAACTATATCCACAAAAGAAATGATAATTATTCCTTGCATAAAATTTTCATATATCAAACATCAAGGTTACACATACTATAAAAAGTCTTCTAATGTAACACCATCATGAAAAGATCCTTAATACATTTAAGTATTTCACCATCCTAAAATCTTCCATAACTCTTGAATCTCATATATGTTGACTTCTTACACATTCAACATTCTTCATGATCTATTAACCATTCCATTTCAAAATATTTTGAAATACATCTTACCTACAAACAAAATCATGAATCATATCATAAGACTTAATAATGTCATATGTTAAGAAATAATCCATACCTTTCATTAGTCATTCTCAGTTTCTTCATCCTCAATCGGAATGGAATTAGGTATTGGTAAACAAATATTTTTACGATCCTGGTTATCCCATTCCTAAAACTTCTTCGTAAGACATGTGTTTGTATAATGACCATGCATACCACATTTAAAACATTCAATTGAACCCTCATAAAGAACTTATTTCCCTTTCCTAATGTCAACTAGATTCTTCCTTTTTCAATGGAAGGTTCTTGATTTAGGACCTTCATTTCCACATCTATAGCATCTTCTCGTCCCTTTGAAACATTTTCCTAGGTGATTCTTTCCACATAATTGACAAAACGATTTTTTAACATACTTACCTATATGATTTTTACCTGAACTTCCATAGGGATTTGTTTCTCACATATACGATGCCTTATAAAAATCACCAAGGTTAAGGTTGTCAATCATGACTCCAAATAGTTGGTTGATAATAACCACAAGAGTTCTCATTGTAGCTCCCATTTCATTCAATTTTTCATTCTGAAAATCATCATAGTTTTCTTCACATCCATTGTCACTTTGATTCATGCTAGATCCATCCATTGACTAAAACCAAAATGGTAAGTGTGAGTATATCAGTAAAATCATCATATAATATCTTATGAGGAGGGTAAACAATAAGATATACTTATTCATGTAATCTTAAACTCATTAACTTTATCTAAAAGACAACTATGGCTCTTTCTGAAATCCAAACCATTATGGTAATGTCACTTATTCTTAAAGAATTCCCTAACCTCTAAAGTTATCTAAACCGACCTCTGATACCAACTATAAGGACCCAGCCTTAAAAATTACATAATATTGAATTATATGATTAATTCACATTGTGGATATTTTCAGGTTTAGAGTTTTAGGGAATTATGACATAACTATTACATATGAAAATATTACAAAGTAGGAACTTCTATCGAGAATCCATTTTTTTCATAAAATAAAAACTCTTAAAATAATTCATGTCTAATTCCATGTTAAAGAGAGCATGGATTTTCCTTGATCCCACCCTTGATCCTATTCATCTTTAAGTCCTGTGGAAAAAATTTCAAAAACTTGGGATGAGCATAAAAAGCTCAGTAAGGGTTATGAAATAATGAAGGAAAACATTAACCCATCAATAAATACAAATCAATAAAACCATACTTTTTAATCATAACATACATTATGAAATCATGAGATTTATGAATAACACAAACAATTCATAAATCATTAAGGTTAATTATGGAATCCATATCAAACTTATATTATAGCTATCACATCTACGTAGGGAGTTACACTTGGAATACGCATCACAGTATATTCCCTAAATATCTTAGGAGAAACATCGTGTTTACCTCTGTCACGTTACCCAATGCATTGGAGAGCTACTCGGGCTCCCCTGCCCTAGGTTTATCACGGAACCACCCGTATACGTAAAAAATGCCCAATAACCATAACATAACACATAAAACAAGCATAAAGGAAAGATAACATTTCCACATTCCAATCACAATATATCATATCAAGATATTGAAATAAACAATGCTTTATCAAACCATTTTCATAACCATTTAAAACATTTAATAAGTAGATTTTTTAATCAAAGTGTCCCATACCACTTTGATGATTTTAAAGAAATTAAAATTTTAAAACATTAATTTACATATAAATAAATCCCAAAACCATTTTGAAAACATGGACATTGATGATAAATATTTAGAAGAATAAATCTTTAAAACATTTGAAATGATATTTTAGGTAAAGAGTTTTTAACAAAATGAGAGAGGCTTGAATACAAATAAATGAGGAATAAAAATTAATCATAACTTTATAATATCATTAGAATAAAAGGATTCATGATATAATATGTCAAAGGACAGTATATACACCATATAAGGGTGAAGTGGTGCATAAAAATAATGAAGTCTCAATGGAATGTATATTGAGACGCAATCCCTTATAAAGATGGTATCCTTAGATTAAGGATAAATCAATGACATAATTTATGTGTGAAAAATATAAATACACCCAATATAAGTGGTTATTAAGTGTAAAACAATCAGAGGTAATTCACACATATTTATAGCACGACATAATCAAAAAGTAGAAGTTTAACCCAAAGAATTGAAATAGGGTTAAGAAGTCCCTTTACAAAAATTCGACAGCCTAATAGCGTCACTTTAAAATTCAGAAAATGAGTTTATGAGATAAAAAGGCTATCTAATCACATCTACATTAAAATTTACATCTATAAGGATATATAAGAACATATACCAACATAATAAGATGTAAATTAACAGACAAAACAAAAAGAAGGCTTTTAAAAAGAGGAGGGTGAAAGGATCCCTTATCGATTTGGTAACTTTCGAAACATACACCACATGAATGAAGGATCATAAAATGAAGATGTAATTACCCATAAATTAAATTGTATTACATAGGGAATACATTCATGGGCAGTACATACACCACAGTAAATAAATAAGTGGCGAAAAATGGAAATCTCACGGATTTGAAAGTGAGATAAGAAATCTCTTACGAAAATTTGGCAGCCTAATGACGCCACATAAAAATTCTTAAAATGAATTAATGATATTAAGAGGAGGTATATAATCATGTGAAAAAACAAATTACAGTGTGGTTAATGTAAAATAACATCTTCTAACATAATAACATGGAGCATAGAAGAAATGACATAAAAGAGAGTACTTGAAAAGAATGAGAGGGGTCGGATCCCTTACCTCGTGCCCGACTTGACTCGATCGTTCTTTAATTTCATGAATAATAAACTAAAGTTAATTTATACTTTCTTAAGAACCTTTTTCAAGTTTATAATTCCTGTTATATCACTTATTAACATGTTATAAACATTATGTAATCATTTAAGTTAATAACGTTCATTTTGTCGATATTTGGTACTTGAGTTAAAATGAACTCCTTATATTTACATGTTGTCCATGTGGTCAATGGTTCATTATATCCAGAATTATATGCATGATTTGGATATCATATATATTATATATATCCAGTATATACCTGTTTTTATAATAGTACATAACATTTAGAGGTAAGAAATAAAATATACCGTTCATGGAGACGGTAAACCGTACATACGCGTGAGCGCTACTTTAATTTCTATTTCTTATTTTAATGGAATTAAAAAAATAATTGTACATAGGTATATAATAATTCCAGTATAATATAATATATAATATCATTAACTCCATCCTTTATACATCTCACATAAGGCATTAACGAGTCACATCACTTTGAGGGGGCGGTAGTCCGCACTTCCTCAAATGAGATTATCGTATTTACCCCCTATGGAAACAATAAAGGTTTCATATAATTGGGAATTACATAAGCATAAAGAAATAATAAAATCATAAAAATCATATATAAATACAGTGCCATAATAATGGCCACCATGAGAGGCGGTAAGATGTAATTGAACAATCATCGTTTCGTGAGGCGTTAGTTTTCCATCCAATGAAACATTATGTTCTTCATCCATTAGATGGAGGTGTGTGTAAGTGTAGTTATAATCCTTCTCATAAAAACATATTATTATATTATTGATACTGGTGTTGTTGCAAAATAAATTAAATTAAAATAGTTTAGGGGTTGGAGAAGTAAAATAAAAGAAAACAATTTAAGAGAAATTGTTACCTTTAATTTGGGTAACTCTCTGGTTTGAACCAAAGGACTTCTTTAAATGACTTCTGCCTATGTTAAGGCTTCCAGGATGAGGATATGGATGTAGGGAGATTAATTGTGAAGAGTTTGGATGATCCAAATGGCTTGATCGGTTTGAGGAATTGCATAGAAGTGGTCTCCTTTTATAAGGTAGAGGAGGGGCTCTTTAGGAAAGTGTGAAAACATTATTTTATTATATAATGATATTCAGTTTCAATTGGTCCAAAAATCATTATGGTAGAAGATAATATTACTAATATTCGAAATAAAATCATCCAATAATTATTGGACATTTTTTGGATAATATTTTAATCATTATAATCTTATTTATTTTAATCATTTAATAATGAACTAAATAATGATCATTATTGTGTCATAAATAATTTAATTTATTAGATGTCTAAAAATTATAAACAAAATACTATAATGTAGGAAATCTTTTTGTATTTACAATTAATATTTATAGTAGAAAATAGGACTTCTATAACACCATATTAAAATTAATTACTAAAAGTTTTTTGTTAATGACAATTTTGTCTTTACATTAAATTAATTAATCTAAATTGTCATTATCACTCCCATGTGGCTCAAAGGGGTCCCAAAATCGACACAAAGATTCACATGGCAGAAAAATGCCAAAAATTCAGTCTAAGCATTATTTGATATTCTGAATTCAAAATTGATGTCTATTTTTCCAAATTCAAAACATAGAAGAGGAATTAATTAATTTAAAAATTAATTCTCGTTGTTAAAACAAATAGCGTGTTTTTAAGAAATAATAACTATCAAAAGATTTATATTTGTTTATTTCCAATTTCAAAGTGAAATTAATTCCAATGACCAACATTGAATTAAATGGTAAAAATATATTTTAATTTCACTTTAAAACTAATTAAAAATATAATCTAACCATATAAATAAATTAGATTAAAAGCACTTTTGAATTTAAATACAATTTTTTCACTATTCATTAAAAATGAACTTCATCGGAAAAATTCACAAAAAAAATCACAATGTAAATTTTGATGTCCCCATTCTAAAGAAGGATTTTATTTTGTCCTATATAATGTATTAAAGTGACAAAATCTACATTTAAAAAGGGTTCTCCATTAAAAGGCGGTAAATCGGCCTTTTAATGTAAATTATGCTTAAAATTAGATTCATTCACATTTTAAGCCTCTAACATTTATTGGATAAATGTAAATACATTTAACAAACATGTATGATCATATTGTAGTTAGGTTTGTTCATTCCCTCCAATACAACGGCTAGGATTTAACTACCATTTAAAATAATAATATTATATTATTAGTGTACAAAGTAAGATTCCAAAGAAACTCGTTGTTGCGTATCAGGTACGCTATCGAACATAACAACCCTTTTAAAGAAAAATAATATTTAATTCAAAAATATTAAAAAATATGAAATATGCCTTATTCGTTATTTACCTGGGATGTTACATCCTTCCCCCCTTTTGGGAATTGCATTCTCGCAATTTTAAAACTGGGCTTGGAAACTTCATTAAAAGCCCCACATCGGAAAGAGAGTCAATTAAACTATCACTTTAAAATAAAAGAAGAGAATTAAAAAGGTTACCCGAGACAATAGATACTGGGATTCCTTGAAAACATGGATATGGAAGAAAAACTAACTCTCATAGATTAATAGAGAGTGATAGAGAAATTCATCACAGAAATTAACCGCCACAATACCATGAATTTTTGGTTGGGAAAAAGTCTGATGATAAAAGAGAGGTTATAAAAAAATTTTCTTCAAGATCCTTTTCATAGAGTTGTAGAATTTTTTTAATAACTAGACTAATATTGTCACGACCCGCCCTCGGGGTCCGAGCCGTGACTACCCCAAGCCCGCCTTCCATAGGCCAGGGGCTGGCGACTAGCACCAAGGCGTAAATCCCAGCAAATTGGGAAGGCATTGCCTTTGAAAAGTAAACACACACCACAGAGTAAACAAGCGGAAAGTAAACACTAAGCAAGCAGAGTACAACTGAAGTGCGGAAAAGTAAATGGGCCAGAATACAAACCCAAACTGAAAGTAAAGTACAACTCGAAAAGGGAAAAACAGCAACTGAAAAGTAAAGGCCGCTACTCCGTGCTGTCCACTGGAAAATCCCACCTGAAAGGTGGGTACAGATAGCTCCTCTGCTCCACGGGTCCCACCGTCCGCTCCGTGCTCGTCCCGCCCAGTGGTCCACCTTCGGGTACCGTCCCGCTCCGCAAACCCCAGCTAAGGTCAACGCTGTCCGTCGTCTGCAACCAACACAACGTAGTGCGGGCGAAGCCCGTGCAGGGGTGAGTATAAGCTACTCAGTAGGGTCCCCGAGACCCCTGAAGGTCTCTCAAAATCCACAAAGGATAAACCACGAAGCAAAGTACAAACACGAAGTAACAACCAACACTGCTTAGGTATATGCCCATACATATACCTAAGTCATCAATTCAAATACGCTCCAACCTCCGAGCCCAAGTATAACTCAGTCCACGCAGGAAAGTATACGTATTCCACAAAGGAAAGTAACAGGATTCAGCTCACACAGGTATACTTCTTCAAGGACGATAAAGATGATCACTGATCCATCTAAGTCGTCGGACCCACGAAGGATCGATAGGTAACTAACCCCCGCAAGACCCACACAGGATCGGGCTCACACAGAACCTGTAGGCGCTGGCTCACACAGAACCGCTGAGCGCAAGGATCCACACAGGATCGGGCTCACACAGAACCTGTAGCACTGATCCATGTAGGATCGCTGAGTGCTGTAGTCGTCGTCGTCGAATCCACACAGGATCTCTGTACTGTCGTCGTCGAATCCACACAGGATCTCTGTACTGTCGTCGTCGCAGTCACAGTAGCAGTCGTAGCAGTAGAACAGTCGCAGCCAGCACTAGGGTTCCCGCACACAGCAAGCTCGTACGGAGGATCCGCTCCACGAGCCGAGAGGCTGATACATCAACTGTCACGAAGACCGAAGTTGATGTATCCAAAAGTTCCGTATCGTCAAAAGGAACTCAACGCAACAGACGGCGCGTCGATCGGACGCCCGGTCTGAGAGATAATGGCATTTTCGTCTCCGGGGCCCGGTTGGTTTTTAAGGCAAAACCAACCCGACCGTACTCCACCTGCGTCCAAACCTCGGGCGGAGTATGCCAAAAGATCCGTCTCACTAAGAGGAACACTACGCGACTGACGGCACGTCAATCGGACGTCCGTAGCTCAAGATATGAGCGTTTTCGCTCCGAAGGCCCGGTTGGTTTCGTGAATGAACCAACCCGGCCGAACTCAAAGTAACCCGAAACCTTGAGTGCGATATACCGAAATGATCGTCTCGATCCAAGGATCGCGTTGCCGCAGACGGTTCGTCATTCGGAGGTCCGAGGCTCAAGTTATGAGCCAAGAACCGAATCTGGTCCGAAACGGGGGGTCCGGGTCCGGGCCGACCCGGCCCGACCCCCCCCCCTCTGGACGGCGCGGCGGCCGACGGCGGCGGACGGCGGCGGCGGACGGCGGCGGGCGGCGGCGGCGGCTGGCCGCGTGGCGGCGGCGGCGGGCCGCGTGGCGGCGGCGGCTGGCGGGCCGCGTGGCGGCGGCGGCTGGCGGGCCGCGTGGCGGCGGCGGACCGCGTGGCGGCGGCGGCTGGCGGGCCGCGTGGCGGCGGCGGCTGGCGGGCCGCGTGGCGGCGGCGGCTGGCGGGCCGCGTGGCGGCGGCGGGAGGCACGCGGGGCTAAGCCCCGCGTTTCACAAACGGCACGGCTATAAGCCGTGCCTTGCCAAGAAACGGCCCCCGCAAATGGGGGCCGGTTGAATAAAACCGGGGGGCTTTGCCCCCCCCTCCTTAAATGAACCGCCCCCCCTCTTTAAGAGGGGGGTTTGAAGAGCCGGCCGGGGGTTTAAACCCCCGGTTTTTATGATATCCGGCCGGCCCGCTGGCCGGCCGGTTTTTACTAACGGGACCGGGAAATTCCGGTCCCGCCCTTGATTTCCGACGCCGGCGGCACGGCCGCCGGTCTTTCCTTCCGCCGCGGCCCGGAACCGGCCGCGGTCTCCTCGTCTCACCGCGGCCCGGAACCGGCCGCGGTGTTCGTCGTCCGGCGCGGTGCGACGGCACCGCGCCCCTTTCTCCGTGCCAAGAATCCTCCCAACGCGGCGCGTCGGCGTCGCGTTCTTGAAATCTCTCCTCGGCGAAGCGCGACGGCGTTGCGGAAAATATCTGAACGTTCATCCGCGTGGTGCGACGGCACCACGTTACTTGTTTCCTCCAGCATGAACAACATGAACGATGGAGGGGGATTCGGCCGTGTTCGTGCGGTCCGGTCCCCCTCACGTTAAAGAAATAAAAACGGAACTTAAATAAAATAAGTCACACGTTATACTTATCATTCATGATCAAGAAAAGGAGTAAGGAAAACCCAAATGAAAACAAAAACCCCTACCTCTGGTTTCAAGAACGAAGATCGTCAACGACCCGCGGAAGACGCGTCGCGGTGGTCGGCGTCACGGAAGAAGGACGTCGATGTCGTGAAGCGAGGATTCGAAGTTCTTTGACGACGATTTCGTCGCGGGAAAAGATGACGCGGAAGAAGACGTCGTCGGTGTCGCGGGTATGGCGTCGCGAAAGACGATTCCCGAGTACGTGGCGTTCTTCGTCGATGTTCGAAGGTTCTTCGCGTTCTTCAAGGAGGAAAAAAAGAAGTTCTTCAAAGTGTAGAACTCTTCCTCTCTCAAATCTCCACACAACACAGCAACCCCCAAAATAAAATAAGCTACCCTTATTTTATTTTCACTTTGCCCACCTTTCAAAAATTCAAAAGTTGAATTTATTACATTAATTAAAATCTTGAGTTGTCAAGAAATTAAATGGAAAGATAAGTTGGCAAGTTTTAATGTAGGGGAGTCACAAATTAAAGAGGGGGTTTAGAGGGGTTAGGGAATTTGAAAAGGTGGGGGGTTCGTGTGGGCCCCACCTCCCTCATAACCACACATGGGAAGTTGGGTGGTTGCGGGCCCCACCAACAACTTCCCATGAGAGAGTCTAACCACCTAGAATAAAATAAAATTCACACACAATTTTATTTTACTTATCTTTTAATCCCCAAAACTAACTTTCAACCCGCAACATACGCAACTCCCGAAAGGGTCTCTTTAAGCGAATATCGGCACTGCGAGTTCATCGGTGCCCTCGGATTTCAATTCCGAGCACCGGATCAAAAGTTAGGAATTCCCGCTCGTTCGTTCACTGAACGTACCCGAGCCAAACTTCGGAAATTAATTCCGGGCACTCCGGGCCTCGGAATCAGGTGCCGTCTGAAACCGCGCTCTTGTAAAAAAAAATCCAAAGAAAATTAAGAAAAAATTTCCCTTGAATTTTACGGTCTTTACATTACTCCCACCTCAGGGCTTTACGTCCCCGTAAAGATACAACAAAACTAGGGGAACAAATGAGGGTACTGAGCACGCATCTGAGCCTCCCGCTCCCAAGTGCTCTCCTGGAGATTCCCGTGCTGCCATCTGATGCGCACAAGAGGAATCGATCGCCCACGTAGGACCCGCTCCTGTCGATCCTCTATCTCCACCGGGACCTCCGTAAAAGTCGCCCCATCGTCAACGTCAAGCTCCCCATGGTCAATGATGTGTGTCGGGTCGTGCACGTATCTTCTCAGCTGGGATACGTGAAAGACGTCGTGCACCCGGTGCAACTGAGGTGGTAGAGCCAGGCGATAAGCCACCTCGCCAATCCTGCTGAGAATCTGAAAAGGTCCGATGAAGCGCGGAGATAACTTGCCGCCTCGGCCAAATCTCCGAATACCACGTCGAGGTGAGACCCGCAAGAAGACGTGGTCGCCATCCTCGAACTCTAGTGGTCTCCGCCTCCTGTCAGCATATGACTTCTGCCGGCTCTGAGCTGTCCTCATCCGCTCCTGGATGACCTGGACCTTCTCTGTCGTGGCCTGGACCATCTCCGGTCCCACTAGTGCTGACTCCCCTGGGTCTGTCCAGCACAAAGGAGATCTACATGGTCGGCCGTACAACGCCTCGTACGGTGCCATCCCGATGGTGGAGTGGTAGCTGTTGTTGTACGCGAACTCCACCAAGGGTAGGTGGTCCTCCCAGCTACGACCAAAGTCGAGGACACATGCGCGGAGCATGTCCTCGAGTGTCTGAATGGTCCTCTCCGTCTGACCATCTGTCTGAGGGTGAAAGGCTGTGCTCAGACGTAGCTGCGTCCCGAACGCCTCCTGTAACCCCTTCCAAAGCCGGGAAGTAAAGCGGGCATCTCGATCGGAAACGATAGATGATGGCACGCCGTGGAGCCGCACAATCTCCTGAACGTAGAGACGTCCCAAGCTCTCCACTGAGCCCTGCTCTCTGATGGGTAAGAAGTGTGCCGACTTGGTGAGTCGGTCTACAATCACCCAGATGGAGTCGTGACCTCTGGAAGTGCGTGGAAGTCCAGTCACGAAGTCCATAGATATGCTGTCCCACTTCCACTCCGGAACCTCCAAGGGCTGTACCAAGCCTGCTGGTACCTGATGCTCTGCCTTCACCTGCTGACAGGTAAGGCATCGAGAAACGAACTCTGCTACAGCTTTCTTCATGCCCGGCCACCAGTGCTGTCGTCTGAGGTCCTGGTACATCTTCGCCACTCCAGGATGTACCGCTAAAGGAGAAGTGTGAAACTCCCTCAGCACTTCCTCTCGCAATGTGACTGGTACCATGGCACGTCCTCTGAAAAGGATGTCGTGCTCTGCTCCAAGGGAGAAACCATCAGGTGCCTGTCCCGAGGATATCTGTGCACGCCGTGTCTCGCAGTCAGTGTCCCCGCGCTGTGCCTCCCTGACTCGCTGCAGTAGTGGAGGAGTGACTGTGAGAGACTGTAGAAAGGCTGCTCCATCTCTATCCACGAAGGATATCTGCAAAGAGGCTAGCTGCTCCGTCGCCTCCTCAAGTAGTTGAATGCCCGTCCTCCTGCTGAGGGCATCAGCTACTACGTTCCCCTTCCCAGGAGTATAGACTATCTCAAAGTCATAGTCCTGGAGGAACTCGAGCCATCGTCGCTGTCTCAGGTTCAGGTCCTTCTGCGAGAAGATATACCTGAGACTCTGATGATCGGAAAAGACCGTAAAGCGCTCGCCCATCAGATAGTGTCGCCATGTCTTCAGAGCGAAGACCACTGCTGCTAACTCTAGGTCATGGGTAGCGTAGTTCTGCTCATGCGGCCTCAACTGACGTGATCCATAGGCGATCACGGCCCGCTCCTGCATCAGAACACATCCGAGTCCGGTCCCTGATGCATCGCAGTAGACTACGTACCCTACTCCCTCCTCAGGCAACCTCAAGATAGGTGCGCTAGTCAATCTCTGCCTCAGCTCCTCGAAGCTCTGCTGACAACTGTCTGACCACACGAAGGGTTTCCCCTTCTTCGTCAACGCTGTGAGTGATGCCGCAACTCTGGAGAAGTTCGGCACAAATCTCCGATAGTATCCAGCTAGTCCCAAGAAACTCCGAACCTCAGTCACGCTCCTGGGTGGCTCCCATGCTAACACAGCCTCAATCTTCGCGGGATCCACTGCAACTCCCGCCTCAGAGATAACGTGTCCCAAAAAGTGGACCTCACGTATCCAGAACTGGCACTTCGAGAGCTTACCATAAAGCTGGTGCTCTCGGAGTGTGTCAAGAACAACTCGCAAGTGATAGGCGTGCTCCTCCTCTGTCGTAGAGTAAATCAGAATGTCGTCGATGAAGACCACGACAAACCGATCGAGGTATGGCTGAAAGATCCTGTTCATGAGAGCCATGAACACTGCTGGAGCATTGGTTACACCGAAAGGCATAACCAAGAACTCATAGTGGCCATACCGACATCTGAAGGCCGTCTTCTGCACATCCTCGTCTCTGACTCTGAGCTGATGATAGCCTGACCTGAGGTCTATCTTCGAGAACCACCGTGCTCCCTTGAGCTGATCAAAGAGGTCATCAATCCTCGGTAGCGGATACTTGTTCCTCACTGTCACCTGGTTCAGGCGACGATAGTCAACACAAAGTCGCAAGCTTCCGTCCGCCTTCTTGGCGAACAATATCGGGGAAGCCCAGGGTGAAACACTGGGTCGGATGAATCCCTTGCCCTGCAAGTCCTCCAACTGTACCCGTAGCTCTCGAAGCTCGGCGGGGGCCATCCGATATGCTGGAGTGGATATCGGGGCTGTCCCGGGGTACAAGTCAATATAAAAGTCTACCTCTCTGCGAGGAGGTAGCCCTGGAACATCGTCGGGAAAAAACGTCCGCATACTGATCCACCACTGCAGGAAAACCAGGACTCCGCACGTCAACTGCTCCAAGGATAAGGCTAGCCAACTGATGAGTGATGGGCTGTCCTCTCCTCCGCGGAAGTCCATCCTGTGCTGCTAAGGCTCCCTTCTCGCCGGTGAAGGTGAACCTGCTCCCGTCGGTGCGTACACATCGCACCTTGCGCCTAAAACAGTCAATCTGTGCATGGACCGTGGACAGCCAATCCATGCCCAAGATGACGTCGTAAGGCCTCGACGCTGCTACAAGAAGATCCCAGCCGAAGCTCTCGCCTCCTAGAGTAAGCTCACACTGCCGGCACCAGTGCGTGATCGTCGAGTCTGCTCCCGTAGGAGTCTCTAGCCGTAAGGATCGAGTCAACGGCTCTGTCGGAATCTCCGAGCTCCGAACAAGGGCAGCGGCTATGAAAGAATGACTCGCTCCTGTGTCTATAAGAACTGCAGCAAGGGTGGAATAGACACAGATAGTACCTCGAATCATCTCGGGTGCGCCGTGGTCGTAGGCCTCTGCTGCCTGGAGCTGTGCCTGTCGCTGCCCGCCAGCTCCCTGTGGTCGGGGTGGACCTCCTGGTGGTGGTGGTGGTAAAGCCTCAAAGCGTCGGCCACCACCAGCTGCTCGTCCAGCTCCTCTGCCTCGTCCGCCTCCTCCCTGCGGACCGCCACGGTCGACCCTCTGCCTCTGCCTCGGTGGTCCATCTACTGACTGCTGCTCCTCGGCACGGCGGGTCGGGCAGTCACGAGCCATGTGGCCCTGTCCGCCGCACGAGTAGCACTGCCTGCCTCTCGGAAGACTGGCTCCGCGCTGTGTGCCCCGCACTGCTGAGCCAGTGCCCTGAGATCGTCTGCCTGAAGGTCTGGTCTGTCTGGACCCCTGAGTCATCCGTCGACTGCCTGCTGCAGATGACTCTGCCACGTGCCGCCCTGCGGTGGGTCGCTGTGCTGGTGTAGACTCAGCAAGGAAGCTCTCGATCAGAAGAGCCCGCTCCAGTACTCCTGTCTGAGTCGGTATGCTGAGGGAGATCAGCGATGCCCTGATCTCGTGTCTCAAACCCTGCTCGAAGGTCCGGGCCCGGAAGAATGGGTCCCGTACCATGTCGGTCGAGTAGCGCGAGAGATCGGTAAATCTCGCCGAGTACTGGGCGACCGTCATGCTGCCCTGCCGCAGCTGTAGAAGCTCCTGGATACGCACCGCTCGAAGGGTGGCCGGGACGAACTCAGAGCGGAAGAGGCTCTCGAAGTCCGTCCAGAGTAGAGATGCCTCATCGTGCACCTGGAGCATCAGGCTCCACCATCGTCCTGCTGCTGCGTGTAGTAGGCTCGCAGCGAGGATCACCATGAGGTCTGCTGGTGTCCTCACTAGCCTAAACACTCGAACCACTGCCTCCAGCCAGTCCTCTGCTGCCTGGGGATCCGTCTCCCCGCGAAACCTGGGCGGTCGCTGTCGCTGAAACTCATGCAGTGCGCTGAGGCGACGTGCATCGTCAGCGGCTGCTGCTGGAAGCATCGGGGGCTCGGCGGGTAAAGCTACCGCCGGTGCCACTACTGGAAAAGGGCCCTGCACCGAGGCCTCGTCGCTCGGTGGGCTGTCGTCTCGCTCGACCATCGGAACCCTAGCTGGCTGTCGTCGTGGGGCCATACTGAAAAGGAAACAGGTGCGCCACGGTTAGAACAGTATACCTGGTGAGCTGATATAAGTAATCACAAAGAAAACTTGAGACTTTCATAAAGCAGATCAGTATACCCGGTGAGCTGACACAAGTAATCACAAAGAAAACTTTGAAACACACACGCAATTAATGT
Organism: Viscum album; assembly: GCA_963277665.1. Taxonomy (NCBI): domain Eukaryota; kingdom Viridiplantae; phylum Streptophyta; class Magnoliopsida; order Santalales; family Viscaceae; genus Viscum; species Viscum album. The sequence goes on along the minus strand of OY728162.1, from coordinate 591,640,538 downwards.
TTTCGTGCATTAAGTCGGAAATCAGAAGTCAGGGTCCTGGTGTACGGATACGTCGGCCGCCGCACCAACACTGGACTCCCTGGACTGATAACCACACTCAATACGCTAAACATTATTGCTTCACATAGAAAAGATCAGAGTTCGCGGTAGAACCGAACTCCTCTGATACCAATTTGTCACGACCCGCCCTCGGGGTCCGAGCCGTGACTACCCCAAGCCCGCCTTCCATAGGCCAGGGGCTGGCGACTAGCACCAAGGCGTAAATCCCAGCAAATTGGGAAGGCATTGCCTTTGAAAAGTAAACACACACCACAGAGTAAACAAGCGGAAAGTAAACACTAAGCAAGCAGAGTACAACTGAAGTGCGGAAAAGTAAATGGGCCAGAATACAAACCCAAACTGAAAGTAAAGTACAACTCGAAAAGGGAAAAACAGCAACTGAAAAGTAAAGGCCGCTACTCCGTGCTGTCCACTGGAAAATCCCACCTGAAAGGTGGGTACAGATAGCTCCTCTGCTCCACGGGTCCCACCGTCCGCTCCGTGCTCGTCCCGCCCAGTGGTCCACCTTCGGGTACCGTCCCGCTCCGCAAACCCCAGCTAAGGTCAACGCTGTCCGTCGTCTGCAACCAACACAACGTAGTGCGGGCGAAGCCCGTGCAGGGGTGAGTATAAGCTACTCAGTAGGGTCCCCGAGACCCCTGAAGGTCTCTCAAAATCCACAAAGGATAAACCACGAAGCAAAGTACAAACACGAAGTAACAACCAACACTGCTTAGGTATATGCCCATACATATACCTAAGTCATCAATTCAAATACGCTCCAACCTCCGAGCCCAAGTATAACTCAGTCCACGCAGGAAAGTATACGTATTCCACAAAGGAAAGTAACAGGATTCAGCTCACACAGGTATACTTCTTCAAGGACGATAAAGATGATCACTGATCCATCTAAGTCGTCGGACCCACGAAGGATCGATAGGTAACTAACCCCCGCAAGACCCACACAGGATCGGGCTCACACAGAACCTGTAGGCGCTGGCTCACACAGAACCGCTGAGCGCAAGGATCCACACAGGATCGGGCTCACACAGAACCTGTAGCACTGATCCATGTAGGATCGCTGAGTGCTGTAGTCGTCGTCGTCGAATCCACACAGGATCTCTGTACTGTCGTCGTCGAATCCACACAGGATCTCTGTACTGTCGTCGTCGCAGTCACAGTAGCAGTCGTAGCAGTAGAACAGTCGCAGCCAGCACTAGGGTTCCCGCACACAGCAAGCTCGTACGGAGGATCCGCTCCACGAGCCGAGAGGCTGATACATCAACTGTCACGAAGACCGAAGTTGATGTATCCAAAAGTTCCGTATCGTCAAAAGGAACTCAACGCAACAGACGGCGCGTCGATCGGACGCCCGGTCTGAGAGATAATGGCATTTTCGTCTCCGGGGCCCGGTTGGTTTTTAAGGCAAAACCAACCCGACCGTACTCCACCTGCGTCCAAACCTCGGGCGGAGTATGCCAAAAGATCCGTCTCACTAAGAGGAACACTACGCGACTGACGGCACGTCAATCGGACGTCCGTAGCTCAAGATATGAGCGTTTTCGCTCCGAAGGCCCGGTTGGTTTCGTGAATGAACCAACCCGGCCGAACTCAAAGTAACCCGAAACCTTGAGTGCGATATACCGAAATGATCGTCTCGATCCAAGGATCGCGTTGCCGCAGACGGTTCGTCATTCGGAGGTCCGAGGCTCAAGTTATGAGCCAAGAACCGAATCTGGTCCGAAACGGGGGGTCCGGGTCCGGGCCGACCCGGCCCGACCCCCCCCCCTCTGGACGGCGCGGCGGCCGACGGCGGCGGACGGCGGCGGCGGACGGCGGCGGGCGGCGGCGGCGGCTGGCCGCGTGGCGGCGGCGGCGGGCCGCGTGGCGGCGGCGGCTGGCGGGCCGCGTGGCGGCGGCGGCTGGCGGGCCGCGTGGCGGCGGCGGACCGCGTGGCGGCGGCGGCTGGCGGGCCGCGTGGCGGCGGCGGCTGGCGGGCCGCGTGGCGGCGGCGGCTGGCGGGCCGCGTGGCGGCGGCGGGAGGCACGCGGGGCTAAGCCCCGCGTTTCACAAACGGCACGGCTATAAGCCGTGCCTTGCCAAGAAACGGCCCCCGCAAATGGGGGCCGGTTGAATAAAACCGGGGGGCTTTGCCCCCCCCTCCTTAAATGAACCGCCCCCCCTCTTTAAGAGGGGGGTTTGAAGAGCCGGCCGGGGGTTTAAACCCCCGGTTTTTATGATATCCGGCCGGCCCGCTGGCCGGCCGGTTTTTACTAACGGGACCGGGAAATTCCGGTCCCGCCCTTGATTTCCGACGCCGGCGGCACGGCCGCCGGTCTTTCCTTCCGCCGCGGCCCGGAACCGGCCGCGGTCTCCTCGTCTCACCGCGGCCCGGAACCGGCCGCGGTGTTCGTCGTCCGGCGCGGTGCGACGGCACCGCGCCCCTTTCTCCGTGCCAAGAATCCTCCCAACGCGGCGCGTCGGCGTCGCGTTCTTGAAATCTCTCCTCGGCGAAGCGCGACGGCGTTGCGGAAAATATCTGAACGTTCATCCGCGTGGTGCGACGGCACCACGTTACTTGTTTCCTCCAGCATGAACAACATGAACGATGGAGGGGGATTCGGCCGTGTTCGTGCGGTCCGGTCCCCCTCACGTTAAAGAAATAAAAACGGAACTTAAATAAAATAAGTCACACGTTATACTTATCATTCATGATCAAGAAAAGGAGTAAGGAAAACCCAAATGAAAACAAAAACCCCTACCTCTGGTTTCAAGAACGAAGATCGTCAACGACCCGCGGAAGACGCGTCGCGGTGGTCGGCGTCACGGAAGAAGGACGTCGATGTCGTGAAGCGAGGATTCGAAGTTCTTTGACGACGATTTCGTCGCGGGAAAAGATGACGCGGAAGAAGACGTCGTCGGTGTCGCGGGTATGGCGTCGCGAAAGACGATTCCCGAGTACGTGGCGTTCTTCGTCGATGTTCGAAGGTTCTTCGCGTTCTTCAAGGAGGAAAAAAAGAAGTTCTTCAAAGTGTAGAACTCTTCCTCTCTCAAATCTCCACACAACACAGCAACCCCCAAAATAAAATAAGCTACCCTTATTTTATTTTCACTTTGCCCACCTTTCAAAAATTCAAAAGTTGAATTTATTACATTAATTAAAATCTTGAGTTGTCAAGAAATTAAATGGAAAGATAAGTTGGCAAGTTTTAATGTAGGGGAGTCACAAATTAAAGAGGGGGTTTAGAGGGGTTAGGGAATTTGAAAAGGTGGGGGGTTCGTGTGGGCCCCACCTCCCTCATAACCACACATGGGAAGTTGGGTGGTTGCGGGCCCCACCAACAACTTCCCATGAGAGAGTCTAACCACCTAGAATAAAATAAAATTCACACACAATTTTATTTTACTTATCTTTTAATCCCCAAAACTAACTTTCAACCCGCAACATACGCAACTCCCGAAAGGGTCTCTTTAAGCGAATATCGGCACTGCGAGTTCATCGGTGCCCTCGGATTTCAATTCCGAGCACCGGATCAAAAGTTAGGAATTCCCGCTCGTTCGTTCACTGAACGTACCCGAGCCAAACTTCGGAAATTAATTCCGGGCACTCCGGGCCTCGGAATCAGGTGCCGTCTGAAACCGCGCTCTTGTAAAAAAAATCCAAAGAAAATTAAGAAAAAATTTCCCTTGAATTTTACGGTCTTTACAAATATTTTAATGAAATATACTTACTTTTCATGAATAGTTTCATCCTTTAATAAAATTATTCCACAAACTCATATTTTCTCCAATCGATGAATATTCAGGATGACTTGTTCACATTAAAAGCACTATAATAAATGTGTATAGAATTACATAATCCACAAAAGATGAAATATAAATTTCCCTTGCCTTTATACATTAACCGAAACTAGAATTCCTAGTATAAGATCAGGTAATCCCCAAAAGGATAATCCTTTATAAAAAGAAATATTACTCTTAATCTCCAAAATTCAACAAAAATAACCCAAGGTTCAAGAAACACCATTAAATAAACTACTATCCATAAAATTCTCCAAAGTAATCCAAACTAAGATTGAAACCCAAATCTCTGAAGGATTTAGCCACATAGTCTTCCAAGGTAAATCTTAACATTTATCTCCAAATAACATCAGTTACTCCAAAATTCTCATACTGAAAATTAGTTAACATAATCACATATCCTCCATGATATGTTAATGATTTCCATAGATAACCCAAAATCAAATTATTCCTGATTCATAAGATCATCTAACTAAAAAGAACTAGTCATACTAACCAGGGACTTCACGTAGTCCAGTGGTAGGTGATAAATACCAGTCGCACTTTGGTTGTGGGTTCGATTCCCGCAGCTTCGTCCGACGCGACGGGTTTTCACACGGTTTGCGTGTTGTCCCTTTTCAAAAACTACATAATTTTATAACATTCCCAAAAAAGATATAAATTCATAAAAAATAACCATAACATATTTTAACCACAAAGGTTATGTAATAACTTTAGTTTTGCATCCCAAAATGTATTAACCGGTAATTGCCTCAAATTCAAGGATCATATAAACCAAAATGGTTCTTTATAACTATATCCACAAAAGAAAACATAATTATTCCTTGAATAAAATTTTCATATATCAAACATCAGGGTTAGACATACTGTAAAAAGTCTTCTAATGTAATACCATCATCAAAAGATCCTTAATACTTTTAAGTATTTCACCATCCTAAAATATACCATAACTCTTGAATGTCATATATGTTGAATTTTTACACATTCAACATTCTTCGAGATGTATTAACCATTCCATTTCAAAATATTTTGAAATACATCTTACCTACAATCAAAATCATGAATCATATCCTAAGACTCAATAATGTCATATGTTAAGAAGTAATCCATACCTTTCATTGGTCATTTCCAGTTTCTTCATCCTCAATCGGGATGGAATTAGGTATTGGTAAACAAATATTTTTACGATCCTGGTGATCCCATTCCTAAAACTTCTTCGTAAGACATGTGTTTGTATAATGACCATGCATGCCACATTTAAAACATTCAATTGAACCCTCAGAAAGAACTTCTTTCCCTTTCCTATAGTTAACTAGATTCTTCCTTTTTCCATGGCAGGTTCTTGCTTTAGGACCTTCATTTCCACATCTATAGAATCTTCTCATCCCTTTGAAGCATTTTCCTAGGTTTTTCTTTCCTCATCCTTGACACAATGGTTTTTGAACATACTTACCTATATGATTATTACCTGAACTTCCATTGGGATTTGTTTCTCGCATATACGACGCCTTATAAAAATCACCAAGGTTAAGTTTTTCAATCATGACTCCAGATAGTTGGTTTATAATAACCACAAGAGTTCTCATTTCAGCTCCCATTTCATTAAATTTCTCATTCAGAAAATCGTCATAGTTTTCTTCACATCCATTGTTACTTTGATGCATGCTAGATCCATCAATTGACTAAAACCAAAAAGGTAAGTGTGAGTATATCAGTAAGATCATCATATAATATCTTATGAGGATGGTAAACGATAAGATATACTTATGCATGTAATATTAAACTCATTAACTTTATCTAAAAGAAAACTATGACTCTTTCTGAAATTCTAACCATTATGGTAATGTCACTTATGTTTAAAGAATTCCCTAACCTCTAAAGTTATCTAAACCAACCTATGATACCAACTATAAGGACCCGGCCTTAAAAATTACATAATATTGAATTAAATGATTAATTCACATTGAGGATCTTTTCAGGTTTAGATTTTTAGGGAATTAGGACATAACTATTACATCTCAAAAAATTACAATGTAGGCACTTCTACCAAGAATCCATTTTTTCATAAAATAAAAACTCTTAAAAAAATTCATGTCTAATTCCATGTTAAAGAGAGCATGGCTTTTCCTTGATCCCACCCTTGACCCTATTCATCTTTAAGTCCTGTGGAAAACATTTCCAAAACTTGGGATGAGCATAAAAAGCTCAGTAAGGGTTATAAAATAAGGAATGAAAACATTAGCCCATCAATAAATACAAATCAATGAATCCATACTTTTCAGTTATAACATACCTTATAAAATCATGAGATTTATGAATAACACACACAAATCAGAAATCATTAAGGTTACTTATGGAAGCCATATCAAACATATATTATAGCTATCACAGCTACGTAGTGAGTTACACTTGGAATACCCATCAATGTATATTCCCTAAATCTCTTAGGAGAAACATCGCGTTTACCTCTGTCACGTTACCCAATGCGTTGGAGAGCTATCTCAGGCTCACCTGCCCTAGGTTTATCACGGAACCACCCATATACGTAAAAAATTCCCAAGAACCATAACATAACACATAAAACAATCATAAAGTAAATATAACATTTCCAAATTCCAATAACAATATATCATATCAAGATATTGAAACAAACAATGCTTTATCAAACCATTTAGATAACCATTTAAAACATTTAATAAATAGATTTGTTAATCAAAGTGTCCCATAACACTTTGATGATTCTAAAGAAACTAAAATTTTAAAACATTAATGTCCATATAAATAAATCCCAAAACCATTTTAAAAACATGGACATTGATGATAAATAATTAGAAGAATAAATCTTTAAAACATTTAAAATGATATTTTAGGTAAAGAGTTTTTAACAAAATGAGAGACGCTTGAATACGAATAAATGAGGAATAACATTTAATAATAACTTTATAATATCATTAGAATAAAAGGATTCATGATATAATATGTCAAAGGACAGTATATACACCATATAAGAGTGAATTGGTGCATAAAAATAATGAAGTCTCAATGGAATGTATATTGAGACACAATCCCTTATAAAAACAGTATCCTTAGATTAAGGATAAATCAATGACATAATTTATGTGTGAAAATTTAAATACACCCTATATAAGTGGATATTAAGTGTAAAACAATCATATTTCATTCACACATATTTATAGCACGACATAATCAACAAGTAGAAGTTTAACCCAAAGAATTGAAATTGGGTTAAGAAGTCCCTTTACAAAAATTCGACAGCCTAACGACATCACTTTAAAATTCAGAAAATGCGTTTATGAGATAAGAAGGGTATATCATCACATGTACATAAAAATTTACTTCAATAAGGATATAGAAGAACATATCCCAACATAAGAAGATGTAAATTAAAATACATAACAAACAGAAGTCTTTTAAGAAGAGGGGGGTGAAAGGTTCCCTTATCGATTTGGTAACTTTCGAAACATACACCACATGAAAGAAGGATCATAAAATGAAGATGTAATTACCCATAAATTAAAGTTTATTACATAGGGAATACATTCATGGTCAGTACATACACCACATACAATAAATAAGTGGCGAATAATGGAAATCTCATGGATTTGAAAGTGAGATAAGAAATCCCTTACGAAAATATGGCAGCCTAATGACGCCACATAAAAATTCTTAAAATGACTTGATGAGAGTAATAGGGGGTATATAATCATGTGAAAATACAAATTACAGTACGTTTAATATAAAATATCATCCTCCAACATATGATCATGGAGTATAGAAGAAATGACATAAAAGAGAGTACTTGAAAAGAATGAGAGAGGTCAGATCTCTTACCTCGTGTCCGACTTGAGTCGATCGTTATTTAATTTCCTGAATAATAAACTAAATTTAATTTCTACTTTCTTAATAACCCTTTTAAAGTTTATTATTCTTTTTATATCACTTATTACCATGTTATAAACATTATGTAATCATTTAAGATAATAACGTTCATTTTGTCGATATTTGGTACTTGAGTCAAAATGAACACCTTATATTTACAAGTTGTCCATGTGGTCAATATTTCATTATATCCAGGATAATATTCATGATTTGGATATCATATATATTATATATATATATATATTATATACATGTTTTTATAATAGTACATAACATTTAGAGGTAAGAAATGAAATGCACCGTTCATGGAGACGGTAAGTCGTACGTATGCATGAACGCTAAATTCATTTATATTTATTATTTTAATGGAATTAAAACATAATTATACATAGTTATATTATAATTACAGTATAATATAATATATAATATCATTAACTCCATCCTTTAAACATCCCACATAAGTCATTAACGAGTCACATCACTTTGAGGGGGCGGTAGTGCGCACTTCCTCAAATGAGATTATAATATTTACCCACTATAGAAACCATAATGGTTTGATATAATTGGGAAGTACAGAAGAATAATGAAATCATAAACATAATATATATCATATATAAATACAGTTCCATCATAATGTCCACCATGAGAGGCGGTAAGATGTAATTAAACAATCATCGTTTCGTGAGACGTTAGTTTTCCATCCACAGAAACATTATGTTCTTCATCCATTAGATGGAGGTGTGTGTAAGTGTAGTTTGAATCCTTATCATAACAAAATCATAGTATATTTTGGATACTTGTGTTGTTACAAAATAAAGTAAATAAAAAGATTTTAGGGGTTGGAGAAGTAAAATAAAATAAAACATTTTAAGAGAAACTGTTACCTTTAATTTGGGTAACTCTCTTTGGTTTGAGCCAAAGGACTTCTTGAAATAAATTATGCCTAAGTTAAGGCTTCTCAGAATAGGAGATGAATTTAGGGATCTTAATTGGGCATAGTTTGGATGAGCCAAATGGCTTGAGAGGTGTGATGAATTGCATAAAAGTGGTCTCCTTTTATAAGGGAGAGGAGGGGCTCTTTAGGAAAGTGTGAAAAAATTATTTTATTATATAATGATATTCGGTTTCTAATGGTCCACAAATCATTAAGGTATAAGATAAGATGACTCATATTAGAAATAAATTCATCCAATTAGAATTGGACATGTTTTGGATAATATTTTAATCATTATAATCTTATTTATTTTAATCATTTAATAATGAAGTAAATACTGCATCATTATTGTGTCATCAATAATTTAATTTATTAGATATCTAAAAATAATAAAAAAAATACAATCACCAAGGAAATATTTTTTTCTTTCAAATGAATATTTCTAGTCGAAAATAGGACTTATATAACACCATATAAAAATTAATTACTGAAAGAGTTTTGTTAATGTCAATTTTGTATTTACATTAAATTAAATAATCTAAATTGTCTTTATCACTCCCAAGTGGCTCAAAGGGGTCCCAAAGTTGACCCAAAGATGCACATGGTCGTTAATGACTCGACCAATAAGGTTAGGACAAGTGTTAAGGTAATTTTGAATTATTATAATATTCTTTTAACCTTGAATTGCCTTATTTAACTTTAACTGCGGTAAATAAAATTCAAAAGTTATTATTCACCAAAAAATTATTTTCATCTTAATGAACCACATTTTACTTCTTGATAACAACCATGTATGTCAGATTTTTGAAATTCAATTCACAGAAGTGGTAAAATTCCATTTAAATGAAAAGGTCTGTTTTTTTAACTACCACTAAGATGTGTCACTATTCATAAAAAATTGATGTTTTTCAGAAAAATACCAAAAATTCAGCCTAATCATTATTTGATATTCCGAATTCAAAATTGATGTCTATTTTTTCAAATTCAAAACATATAAGTGGCATTAATTAATTTATAAATTAATTCCCGCTGTTAAAACAATTAGCGTGTTTTTAAGAAACAATAACTATCAAAAGATTGAATTTTGTTTATGTCCAATTTCAAAGTGAAATTAATTCCAATGACCAATATTTGATTAAATGGTAAAATTATATTTTAATATCACTTTTAAACCAATTAAAAAGATAATCTAACCATATAAATAAATTAGATTAAAAAGCACTTTTGAATGAAAATACAATATTTTTCACTATTCATTAAAAATGAACTTTATCGGAAAAATTCAAAAAAATTGCACAACGTAAATTTTTATGTCCCCATTCTAAAGAAGTATTTTATTTTTTCATATATAATTTATTAAAGTGACCAAATCTAGATTTAAAAAGGGTTCTCCATTAAAAGGTGGTAAATCGGCCTTTAATGTAAATTATGCTTAAAATTAGATTCATTCACATTTTACGCCTCTAACCTTTATTTGATAAATGTAAATACATTTAGAAAACATGTACGATCATATTGTATTTAGTTTTTTTCATTCCTGCTAATATGACGGCTAGGAGTTAACTACCATTTAAAATAATAATATAATATTATTAGTGTACAACGTAAGATTCCAAAGAAACTGGTTGTTGCGTATCGGGTACGCTATCGAACATAGAAACCCTTTTAAAGTAAAAATAATATTTAATTCAAAAATATTAATAAATATGAAATATGTCTTATTCGTTATTTACCTGGGATGTTACACTGACGCCTGTCATAGGATGTGGAAAAGGAAATTTATTTTCCAAATGTTGCGCAAAGGCTATCTAGGGTCATCTAACTTGATAAGATTTCACAAATGTTCGCTCTATTAATCAATTTCACTTCAAATACAACATTTTGGTTGTTTTTAATTATTCATGGAATATAATGGAATTTAATTGAAACAAAATATAAAACTAATTTCAAATGATAAAATGAAATTAATGATGAATGATCGTGGCCTTTATGTTTTTTATTGTAGGATCTATCATCATCCTTATTGGTGTTTAAATTATGTTGATAATTTCTTTTTGATATCAGATTCATGAATTTCAATTATTATTTTTATTAGTGCGAAGTCTCGAAAGCATTATTCAATATTAATTTCACCTCCTACTATAATCAAAGTTAATGTTACACCTTGATTGAGAGTGTGACATTTTCTAAGACCTGCCTCCATTGTTTGTCATTTCATCTACTGAATATGAGTACTGCATCATATGAATAGATTCTATCAAGTACAGGGGGTAAATATTTAATTCTATAATATAAATGAGTTTGAGTTATGTGTTGTGGTGGACGATTGACTCACCCATGTACGTCCCTTTTTTTTCACCACAAACATAATAAATCCAATGAATTTAAGTAAGGAATAAATGAAATTCCCACATACCTCCCCTAGTACAAGCCTCGGGATAGCCCTTAATTTTTTAGGGCATGAGGTCACCATGATTAGATGATAAATAATAGGATAAGAAGAAAGAAATGAAGAAGATAAAAATGATGGAACAATGTTAAGAATTTATGATTTTATTAGATATATATATATTAAAATTGAAAATTACCAAATAATGATAACTAAAAAATTAAAATATAAAAAGAAATTACGTGGAATGATGTAGTAGGTAGCCTCCCTCGGGGGAGACCTCCTACATGGTTCCTTGGTTGGTTTGGATAGGAGGGGTTCACTATTGAAATAGTGGGTGCCATAGAACCAACTATTCCATGCTTTTGATTACCATATTGTGTATACATTTAGCTATACATGATGTCATATTTCCATTATAGTTTTGAATTTATTGCATCCACTATTAAAATGTTAATGTAGAATGATTAGTAGTTTTATTGAAAGGTTATAGTAGTTACCATGCTATAATGATAACCTCATGATACTATGACATTAATCTTAAATATATGTTCTATGGTCTTGATATATCGTACTGATTGGACACAGAAGATGTTTGACTATTAGTTGCTGGGGGCTCAAAAGCGTTGAGACTTATTCTTATGCTGTTCACACTTGGTGATCTCTAGTTGTGAGATCGAGAGGAATGACTAGCCAATAAGAACACTGCATGTTTAGGGAGTCTTAGGATGTTCTTATCTATGATCATGTGTAATGGTTTCCTGACATTATTTTAGTACCTTTGTATGTCATTTCATTGTGTAGTTTGTTGCAAGATGAAAACCCTGACAATGAATTCGTGGCTTGGAAGTTTTTGTTTGGTGCATCATTAGTGGAATGGCATTGGTTGAATGGTAAAGAATGAATTTTTCTCTTTCATGTTCTAGAAGTATTATATCCCAGGCCATGTTGATATGGATGACAATACCATTAAAATCCACGTCCATGAGAAATGAGTGTAAATCCATCTATTCAAATCCAAAATGAATAATGTATGAAATGGGATATGGAACATGAGTGTGTCCTACAATATTAGATATTAGAGACTATAATATTATATTTCACAGTGAGTGTTCGTTGGATTGTTGTCGCTATTGTGTCAATCATTATCTATTCAGGGGCCATGATGAGTTGATAGATCTTGCTCTTGGTCTTTGCATAATATTTCACTACTGTAGAGATAAGGGTCTAGAGGGTCACTCACAATAGTGTATTCAAGAATCTTCCTTACTAAGTTGAATATGAGTTTTGGAATTTGTGGGTTCCACCACTGGGGTACTGGTTATGACCATGGTTAAATGATCACCCTTGCAATAAATTAATTAATATCATTCTAGTTTAGAATAACGAGCAATGAATTTTTATATTAAATATGTTTACGAGTTTTAAGTAAATACATAAAAAATATAAATTGAAAAATATTAAATTTATTCAAGGTTCAATTAATATTTATGGAAATGCCGAGTCATGTTAATGACTCAATAATTATCATGTAATATATTTAATATATTACAAGTGAATGATTATAAAATTAATGACTCATATATGTAGTCATAATATGTCGTTAGTGGTGAGTTGATTATTCAAGGGGCCGATTTGGTATTTCTGGGTAATTGAATGGAACTATAAATATAAGAAGAGAAGATATTTTCAAATACTATTCATGGTGCTTTACTCTCTTCTATTCTCTCCAATTATCTAGAAAGAGAGGATCTGCATCCAAGGAACATGGATCAAGCACTCTTTAAGGGATAGCTTGCAAAGCGAAGCGATGATCATAGGAGGGTCAAATTTGTCATCCCAAACCAGCTCTAGCACTCGGATTATGACAAATGGCGCTCCACCGAATTTCATAAAGTGTGTGTGGATGATCTTGAAGGGTTTGATGTCGGATTTTTTTTTTGCAGCGATCACCAATGACAAGTAGAGGTCAGGCTTTGCTAAAAAATTAAACCATGTATATTTATGGTTTAATTTTTTTTTTCTTAAAACCCTTCCCGCGAGATCCACAGCTTGGATAGGGCAGCTCCTCAACGACGTTGATATTCAATATTTATTTCCAGTGGTGTTTTGTATTAGGACCGGAAATCTCATGACCAATATACTCATCAGGAAATCAATTTTTTTATATTAATTTCATAAAATTAATTTACTTAATATTATAATAATCAAATTATTTGGATTTATTATAATAAAGTTATTATTTTTATTTTATTGAAAATATTAATTAAATTATAATAATATTATTATTAATATAATATTTTTATTTTTATAAATCCTATACAATAGGCTAGAGAAAAAATGGGGAGGGGAAAGGCTTGGAAAGCATCCCTTTGTTGACAAAAAGGGAGCGGTGAGGGGAGTCCGGCAATGTATGTCTTCTATCCAATAAAAAAGCCGATGACTTGTGAAAAGTGTGTCTAAAATTAAAAAAAATAATAACAGTTGGAGACCTGAGTTGTTCTCCCGCACACAGCGGCACAAAATAGGGTCGCCTCCTCTAGTTTTCAAAGAATCACTGCGGCACAATGGTCATTTCCTACAGGCAGTCACCCTCTTGCATAGATCCCCTACATCAGCCGATCAACCATCCTGGTTCAGCCGCAACGCGCAACGCCCCATAGGATGCCTCCTCCCTCCCCGCGGAGACAGCACATGGCAACCCTGCTGAGCCGCCTCTTCCTTCTTATGCGCTGAAATGGATCCTAGGATCACCCCAGCACCCAGAAAACCCTCTCTGCCTCTCTCTGTCACCCTGCAGTGCACTGGAAGACCAGTGCGAGTTGGCCCATGTAGGCTACCTCCACCCTTCCCGCTTCGGGCACCCAACATTGCGCACCGACTCCGCCGCAACCAGACCTCTCGTCAGAGGGCCTCCTCCTGCTCCCCTCGTCTGGGGGCCACCATTGAGTGACTCCCCAATGCGTGCAGCATCGCACCATGTAGCGCTCCACCCTGCCAGAGCAGCAGCAAACCTGCCGGGTTCGTCCTCGGCAGCGCTGCAGTACACTTGTCGCACCGCCCCGCATAGGGCCAACTCGGCCATACTGTCCGCCCTTCACCCAGACCAATGGGCCCCCTCCCCGTGTTGCCTAACTCGGCTGGACATTGTCCTCACCGGGGCCATCCTTCTAGAATGCACTAGTCGATGACACTATGCCGTCATCCTGCGTCGATCCTCATCTGGCCACGGAGAGCCCCACTCGGCTGTCACCATCCACCTGGCAACCGCCTCTGGCTGGTGCTCTAGTCCAACCTCCTCCCTTAGGCCGAGAGGCGTGCCGCACCGCTCCCGGCCATCCTCGACCGTTCTAATCCTTTAACATGGCATGGTGTGACTATGTTTGGAAGATCGACGAGTCCGGCCACCCTGTATTGTCCCGAACATGACTCATTCGGCCACCGCCCAGTCATCCTAGCGGGCAGGTAACATGTGCTACTTCCAAACCATCCTGGGCAGGTATCCCTAGACCTGCACATGTTTTCCTCGACCCACACAGGCCTTGCCCGATTTATGGTGCCACATGATTTATTTTAATAAAAAATTAATTAAAATAAATAATTTAATTTTAGATGTGAAATAAATTAATTAAATATAAACTTTGGTTTTTAATATTTAATGTGGTGTAATTAATTTTCATTGGAGATTAATTGAATTTATTAGTTAAATTAATTTTTCTTTTTAATTTAAATTAATTAAATAGGACCGAACGACGTCATTTGTTGAATTAAAATTAGAGTGAAATTTTAATTCAAAAAATAAATCTCCCATAATTGTTTAATTGATAGTTAAATTATTATTGTGCATTTTGTTAATATACACAGGTTAATATGTATACAGATAATGAGCTGGAGACTGACGAATGCATGTTTAGTTCTTGTTTAATTATTTTAATTATCTATCTTTTGCATGCCAGTTTGAAATAATTAGCTTAATTAAATAAAAGACGATTTGTGGGTCGTATCGAGGGTCATTATATGTATAAGGGAATGCACACATATTCTCAGAGTGATATTTTATTTCCCGAGACCCCTCTCCCATATGTGAGTATAATTGTATTATGACAAGTTGAGATATGACACATATAGTGCCACATGACGGTGACAGACCAGACATGAGTTGGATGCATTGGATGAGCAAACAGTGTTATTCAAGTTCCCAACCACGCGACTATAGGTACATATCCCTCGGGTTTCGTTTGGTCTGTTATTCACTTATGATCAGGTGTTCATTGTGTATTTCATGGTTTAATATTTTTGTGCATGTGTTGTTTATTGTGAGATAACATATAATAATAATAAACAAGCATGCAAGATAAAATGAACCAGTGATGTGATGAAAATTCTATTAATTGCTTAGATTGTTGTGAGAGTGATCAAATAGTAGATGCTTATTAAATTAAAAAAATCATTTCTCTTATCACATTAAAAATAATACAAACCTCAAAGATATATTAAATCATAACAGCCTTCTGTTATTCAAATTACAAAAAACTCAACTATTTGACATATTAGTAATGCCATAGTTGAAGGTGCATCTTACTATTGTGGAGTCATTATAAGAATGATGAGTTGACATAACTAAAATTGCAGCAATGAAATATCCATATCTAGCTTGATGTAATTTTATAGTCACACATTGAGTAAATCATGTTCTGTTTTAGTTTCTATTGTGTGGCCCTTTGGATTATGGGTATGGTGCTCAACTATTTATTCCATACTACAGTAGAGGAGGTTTTAGCGGAGTCAGGTCATCACTGAGTGATACAAATGCATTTTTTAGTGATTTATGGTGTTTGTGGTCTAGAATGTATTGGTAATTACTTTGTTAGATGGGGAATGAATATCATTCGAACACAGAATGAGACAATGGAATGGGATATTGACTCGGAGGTAGATTTCTCCCCTATAATCTAACTCAATGACTACTTTATTAACAAACAAATGTAGGGCTATATCAATTTTAAAATAAATACATAGGTTTGGTATATGTTTCATTATTATTAGACAAAATTTAAATTGGTGAGATTATTATAAATAATATACATTACAATAAAAAATCGTCAATGAATTCTACATCTCAATAATAATGGTTTGTTATATATTAGTAGAGATGTATAATTAGAGGTTTTTCATGTGCTTTATGTTATAGAGTTATATTTGGATATTTTTTATTCAATTAAAGGGTGATCTAAATGATGAAAATTCATATATGAATTATTTATTCTGTGTTTGTAGTTTTTTTAATGATTATGGGGTCAATTTAAATAAAGGAGAAAAAATAGTCAATAAAAGTGATTATTATTTCTTTACAATTTTTCACAGGTGATAAAGAAGAACATGAATCAATTAAAAAAAATTTGTGAGTCAATGATTGTTAGTTGTTATCATTTTTTTGGTCATCATGAGAATTATGTGGTTACATAGTATAAGATATAATGTTAATTATAATCTATGTTCTTATATTTGATGTTTTCTGAATCATGATGGGGGAAGTTTCTCACCACATGAGAGGATATATTCATTGTGAGTCAATTAAATATATGTTTCAGGAAAATTGTAAAATTTTCCCTTTATTTTGTTCCATGTGATGTGATGGGGATACAACATTTTGGGGATGATCTCTGATAAAACACTATTTTTTTGAATATTTTATTGATAATAAATGATATAATTTCCTCACATTGTGTTAAATATGTTTATTTATAAAATATTTGGGATTTTATCATTCATTTAAAAATTTGGTGAAAATTCCAGTTTTACCATTTATAGTGCACTGTAGTATTTAGAAGATAAATATTTTTATATTTATTATTTGAATTTGAAATTTGGTAAAAGGGTTCCACCCTTAATGTTCTACAACTGTTATTCAGGACACTAGAGCTAAAGAGTGCATTTTATGGAGTAAACGGGCCATTAATCCAATGGTGGGCTGGACTAGGCACAATGGACATGGGTTCTGTATTTGGGCCATATCTTATTCATCTTGGCTTGGATTAAGCCCAAATTTTGAGGAACGCTCGGGGACATGATTTGGAACAAATAATCCTGCTGGAAGGCTGGACAATTCACGCGTTTTCATGGTCAACTAGGCGATGAAACGGGGAATAAAATACTTGGCCGAGTTTTTCATTTCACACTTAAAAAGTAATGTAACCCTAGCCCTCACAAACTCTATTTAAAGGAGGTTTTAACTCTTTGGGAGGGCTGGTCGAGGCATTGGGAAGCTTTGGCCGAATGGGTGTCTCTTGGGAGCCCCGCACAACTCTTGGAAGAAGTAAGCCTTTGTGAAAACCTCTCTTCCAAAAAGGTTCTCCTCTCCCACCTCTTCTTTGTATTTCTTTTATTTAATGTTTGTTTCATTCATTTTTCCTCAAATAATCTTCTGTGTTCTTCCCTTTTCTTCTTCTCTTAATCTTCTTAATTGGGTTGGAATCAAGAGTGGATACAAGATTGGGTTCTACCCTTTCAATCCTTTTCTTATGCAAAACGTCTTCACGATGACTATACCGCCCATGGAAGAGTAGTTCTTTTTAGTAATCGATCGACCTCTATCCTTCTAAATTTAATTATTTTGAATTATTGAGCTACTGTAATTCACTTAATATGATCCATGAATTGTTTTTTTAAGTTTTAAGAAACTAAGCAAGCAATTTAACAATTAACACAAAACACGTGAGGTCGGGAATTGTGTAAATTGTGAGAGCGCGATCTTAATCGGCAATACAAGACCATACAGGATAAATTTGTAGAGTTAAAATATAATCTATAAACACAATTCATCGTCATTTCGAGAATGGATATGTGATCTAATTGACTACTAACCATAATCTATCCTTAGAACAACAATCAAAGCAGTGTGCTGCGATTGCGTGTTCCGAAGCTAGCCTACGGTTTAAGTAATTCCATCTTTATGGTTAAGTTAACTCTCATAGGGTTAGAGGGATAACAAATTAGGGGATAATAATTAAGTTGATACTGATTTAAATGATAATGATTAATAAGTGAATGAAGAGGTATAGTTAGATCGATTATGACTTTTAAAATATTTTCTTAAAAAAACATCTTCTTGTTATGTCATTTTAATCGAAATTCATTTCAAAACTAAAAAAAAATATACAATCTTCTTCCAGCAACCTTCTTCTAGATTCATAAACTGTAAAAACCCAAATCATTTAAAGTAGTGTTTTTATTCTATTCTATTTTATTTTTTTAGAATACCTTTAATAAGTTGTTAAATTCACATCCTCCTTTTAGAGACGACCTTGATCAGCCACTCTACTGCACCTATGTACCACAAAATCACTAATAATTTGAGGGCGCCCAGGACAACGTTCTTTCAAATTGGTTCCATTTCCAGGGAGGCAAGTAATTATTTCAACCAATTAGAGGTATTTATTTTATTTTACATTTTAATTCTCTTCCTCTCTTCTTTCTTCCGTCAGTACCCAATCTGATTTTTTTCCTTATTTTTTATTTCCTTCTACTTATTTTTTGACCATCAACTCAAACTTCTAATTTTTATTTTACTATGGTCCACTTTATTTATATTCATTTTTATTTGATTTATGACACGAACTAATCCTGAAGATCTCTTAGATCTTTACCCTGAGATTGAACGTATCCTTAGGGATCGAATCAGACATTCTCAATCTACGGGAAGTTTCAATATTCAACCAATTGGTGAATTCCTCTCTTCTGGAAACATTGAAATTGGAATCAATTCAAATTCAAACATAAAAGAGGAACCAATGGCTGGAAATAATGGAAATTAACTTAATAGAACCATTCGAGAATTGACTGCACCTGATATTTACTATCAACCAAATTGTATTGCATACCCGAATCTCGAATCAGACTTTGAGTTAAAATCTGGATTAATTAACCTTCTTCCAAAGTTTCATGGCTTATCTAGTGAGGATCCCAACAAACACCTTAATGAATTTAATGTGGTTTTCTCAACCCTTAAACTAAGAAATGTTTCTGAAGATCAAATCAAATTAAGAGCATTCACATTCTCACATGATGGAGCTGCAAAGGATTGGATGTACTATTTGCAACCTGAAGATGTAACATGTTGGAATGATTTGAAACGTCTTTTCTTGCAGAGACATTTTCCAGCATCAAGGACCACTTCTATTCGTAAGGAGATCTCAGGGATAAAGCAAGCACAAGGGGAGTCAATGTATTAGTACCTGGAGCGATTCAAGAAGTTGTTTGCAAGTTGCCCACATCACCAAATCAGTGAGCAACTACTCATCTAGTACTTCTATGAAGGACTGACACCTATGGAGAGAAGCATGGTAGATGCTGCGGCTGGAGGAGCTATGGTGGACAAGGCACCTGTAGCTACATGTGCGTCTATCGACAAGATGGCCCAAAACTCCCAACAATTTGGCGATAGAGGTACACCACATGTCTGGGGAGTACACCAGGTAAGTCCTTCTTCTCTTGAAAGTCATTTGATTGATACCAAGTTGGAAGAATTTACCACTATGGTGAGGCAAATTTCTTTGGAACAAAAGATATCTCTACCCCCTCCTTTGAGGCCTTGTGGTATTTGCACTGAGACAAGCCACCCAACTGACTGTTGCCCACAACTCCAAGAAACAAAAGATTGTGCAGCAGTGTTCCCTGGGAGACCATATCAGCAGCAACAACAACAACCATATCCCCAAAAGAATTTTGATCCAGCATACAACCAAGGGTGGAAAGATCAGTCGGACATGAGGTATGACTTTGGACAACAACAAAGGCCCCCTTTTCAACCAAACTTCTAGCAGCCTCCACCTTACCAACAGGGTTTCCAGGAACCCCAAAGGAGATTCGAAGCTCAAACATCAACGAGTCTACAACAAAGGAATCTACAACACAAGGTAGACTCTAACACTGATGATCTTTTGAAACAAATTATTCTTAATCAATAGAATGAGCTGAAGAGTCAAGGTTCATAGCTAAGAGAGTTGAAGACTCAAATGAGCCAGATTGCCACCGCCCTCCATGAACTTGTGAGTAAGAATTCTGGAAATCTACCTTCCCAACCCACTCCAAATCCAAAGGGGAATGTTAGTGTCATCACATTGAGAAGTGGGAAGAAAATGAACGATACATCTGTACCTACCATTCCACCGGGATTCACCTCTACTCTAGAGAAGCCACATTCCTTACCAACTGATGAGAAATCCAAGGAGAATGATAAAGGTAAGAAAAATATTGATGATGTTCCTCCTTAACCCCTTCCTTTTCCAAATAGGGTTGTTGAAACCAAGAAATAGCTGAAGAAGCAATGCAGAAGGAGGTTTTGGACACATTCAAGCGTGTGGAGATCAACATTCCTCTACTTGAAGCCATTAAGAAAATCCCAAGGTATGCGAAATTCTTAAAAGAACTATGTACCAATCGAAGAGGTATCAAGGGAAATGATAGGATCAACCTTGGATGGAATGTATCAACGCTCATTACACCAACTCTAGCAATTCCAACAAAGTGCAAGGATCCCGGGACATTCACCAACCCATGTACCATAGGGGAGTTTCACTTCTATGATGCTATTTGTGATTTAGGAGCTTCAATAAATGTGATGCCTCATTCTGTATTCTCTTCTTTACAAGTTGGTGAGTTGAAGCCGACGAGAGTAGTGGTGCAGTTGAAAATAGATCTACAACATATCTAGTGGGAGTCCTTGAGGATGTACTTGTCCGGGTAAGAGACATGATCTTCCCAGCAGATTTCTCTGTGCTTAACATGGAGGACGATCAGGTAAGTTCTCATGCTCCCATAATCTTAGGTAGGCCCTTCCTCAAAACTGCAAAAACTATCATAAATGTCAATGAGGGTACACTTTCCATGGAGTTTGGAGATGAAGTTGTGATATTTAATGTTATGGACTCCATGAAGTACCCCTCTGAGGATCACTCTGCATTTGTTATCTCCCATTTTGAACTACCAAACAAAAAATCCATGGAATTTGATTGTCCTATGCTTAGGGAGATTATAAATGTTGGATCGATTTTGATGTCTAAGAGAACTTCCACACCTTTTGTTGATACACAATCCTCTATTGGATTTGATTTTGATGCAGATTCATATTCTGATTTTGATCATGTTCACTCTGATTATGACATGGCTGTTGAGTATACTAATGGATTTGATGCTTTATTCTATGATTTTGATGATGTATATTCTGATACTGATGCTCTTTGTTCACACATTTCAGTTCCTTCAATGTCTCCATCCATACTGCACCCTCCTTCATTAGAACTCAATCCATTGCAACCGAATCTGAAATACTCATACTTGTTGAGTGGTGAGAGATTACCCGTTATCATTGCTAACAATCTCCCTTTTGAACATGAAGAAAAGCTTTTGAATATTTTGAGGGAGAATATCAGGGCGATTGGGTGGACCTTGGCTGACATATCAGGTATTAGACCCTCCATTTGCATGCATAGGATTCTCTTGGAGTACGGGGCTTAACCGGTGAGATAGCCACAAAGGAGACTCAATCCCACCATCTTAGAAGTTGTTAAAAAAGAGGTTAAAAAATTGCTCGAGGCAGGTATAATATATCCCATTTCAGATTCTCAGTGGGTAAGTCCTATCCAGGTTGTACCTAAGAAAACTGGTGTTACTTTTGTTAAAAATGAGAAATATGAGTTAGTTCCAATGAGGGTACAAAATAGTTGGCGTGTGTGTATTGATTATAAGAAACTAAATCATTCCACTCGCAAAGACTGTAACATCCCAGGTAAATAAAGAATAATGAATTTTCATATTTATTAATATTTATGAATTAAATATTAATTTTATTTTAAAGGGGTTGCTATGTTCGATAGCGTACCCGATACGCAACGATGATTTTCTTTGAAACTTACGTAGCACACTAGTAATAAAATAATATTATTTTAAATGTTAGTTAACAAGTAGCCGTTTTACTGGCGGGAATGGATAGAAATAACTAAAATATGATTAGATATGTTTTTAAATGTTTATACATTTACCCAATAAAAGATAAAGGCTTAAAATACGGAAAGAGTTCAATTTTAGGGCATATATACTCTAATTTTCACTAAAGGTTCACTTATCACCTTTTAATGGTGAACCGTCATTAAATATAGTTTTGATCACTCTTATACTTTATTTTGGACCAAATAAAACTCTTATTAAGAATCGGGACATCAAATTTTACTTTGTGTAAATTTTTGGTACCTTTCTGATAAAGTTCATTTTTTTATGAATAGTGTAAAATGTTGTATTTTAATTCAAAACCTCTTTTTAATCTAATTTATTTATATGATTATATTATCTTTTGAATTGGTTTTAAAGTGAAATTAAAAAATATTTTTACCATTAAATCCAATAGTGGTCGTTGGAATTAATTTCACTTTGAAATCAGACTTAAACTAGTGTCAATCTTTTGATACTTATTGTTTCATAAAAACACGCTATTTGCTCTGACAGCGGTAATTAATTATTAAATTAATTAATGTGACTTATATGTTTTGAAATTTGTAAAATAGACTTCATTTTTGAATTCGTAATATCAAATATAGCTTAGGGTGAATTTTTGGTAATTTTCTGAAAAACTTCAATTTTTGATGAATAGTGAAACCACTAAGTGGTACTCATAAAAACTGATTTCCCGTTTAAATGAAATTTTTCCATCATTGTGTTTTGAATTTTGAAAATCCGACATACGTGGTTGTCATTAGTATGTAAAATGTGGTTCAATGTGATGAAAATAATTTTTTGGTGAATAGTAACTTTTTTTCATTAATCGCGATTAGAGGTAATTAGTGTAGTTTAAGGTAAAAATGGTATTATAAGAATGTGAAAACACCATGAAACTTGTCCTCCACCTATTGGGTGAGTCATGGCCGACCAAGACAAGCCATGGGCCAACTTGGGGACCCCATGGAGCCACATTAGTTGGAAAATGATATTAATATATTTTTATTTAATGTTAAAGTGAAAATGACACTAACATAAATTGTTTTACTAAAATATTTTTTAAGTGGGGTTATACAAGTCCAAATTTTGATTATAAATAATCATTGGAAAGCTAAAACGAGTTCCTACATCATAGTATTTGTTTTATAATTTTTAGACATTAAATAAATTAAATTATTTATGACATAATAATGATGCAGCAATGACATCATTATTTGACGATTTAAATAAAATGGAAAGATAATGAAAAATATAAAACCTACACATGAACAAAAACAATTGGATGAGTGAATTTCGAACCCTTATCACCTTATCCACGAATTATATCAATGTGGGACCTTTTAAAACCGAAACACATTTTCAAATAAAGTAATATTTCTTTACTTTCCAAAAGTGCCCCTCCTCTCCTCTTATAAAAGGCCCACACCTCTACCTCATTACACACACTCCTCAAGCCTTTGGCTCGGCCAACCCCTGCCCATTTAATCTCTCCACATACCTCTCCTCATCCTAGAGGATTTCCTTTGGGAAGAATCCTTTCAAAGGAATCCTTTAGGCTCAAATCAAAAGGGAGTTACACTTTTAAAGGTAATTCATTCTCTCTTGTTCATTTGTTTTATTTTGCTTCTCCAACCCTCTAACCTCTTTTTATTTACTTCTTTTGTAACAAAACCAGTATCTTCAATATACTAGGATTTTGTTATAATATTTATTTGAGATACACTCTCACAAAACTACATCAAATGGTTAAAGAACATACGGTTTCTGTGGATGGCGAAATTCTGCCTCCCGAAACGATGATTGTTCAATACTCATTTAGCACCTTCAAGGGTGACCATTATGATGTCACTATTTTTAAATATGATATATAATATGTTTATGTTTTCTTTAAGCTTCTGTATTTTTCATTTTTGGCATACCTTTATGGTTTCCATTATGGGTAAACACGATATCTTCATTTAAGGAAGTGCGGACTACCGCCCCCTAAAAGTGATGTGATTCGTTAATGCCATATGTGGGACGTGTAAAGGATGGATTTAAAGTTATTATATATGATGTTATACTGGAATTATAATATACCTCTATATCATTATTATTTCTTTCCATTAAAGTATGAGATAGAAATGAAAGTAGCGTTCATGCGTACGTACGGCTTACCGTCTCCATGAACGGTACATTTCATTTCTTATCCCCAAATGTAATGTACTATTAAATGTACATGTATATAATGGATATATATAATTAATGATATATCTAAATGATGAATATAATTCTGGAATTAAAATATACATACCTCTCATTTAGTTTTAATTCCATTAATATGACAAAGAAATGAAAGTAGTGTTCATGCATACATACGGCTTACCATCTCCATGAACGGTGCATTTCATTTCTTACCTCTAAATGTGATTTAATATTATAAATACATGTACATGATGAATATATATGATATATATGTTACCCAAATCATTAATATCATTCTGGATATAACGAACCTTTGACCAAATTAACAACATGTAAGTGTAAGAAGTCTATTTTTGAATTAAGAACCAAATATCGACAAAACAAACATTATTAACTTAAATGGTTACATAAAGTTTATAACATGGCAATAAGTGATATAAAAGGAATAATGAACTTTAAAAAGGTTCTTAATCAAGTATAAATTAACTCAAGTTTATTATTCAGGACATTAAAGAACGATCGAGTCAAGTCGGACCCAAGGTAAGGGACTTCGTCTCAATCTCCTTTCATTGAGGCATATTTTTTTTATACACAACTTTCATTTATACGGTGTATAAACCCCTTTTGACTTTTACTTTTATACAAATGTAATCTTTTTCTACGAATCATTTTACAAAACGACAAAAAGGAATGTTTCTTTTAACATACGCGGCGACAACGACCTTTTACACCGCCGTGAGTATTATTTGGTCTTTGGCTTCCTCAACAAGCCGTATTGTTTTTAGAATAAAATAAATACCATATACTCTTTTATGTATTTTGGTATTGAAAATGGTTTTGATAAAGGATTCTATTATGTCAATATATTTATGTTATATTATGATTGAAATGTGGAAATGTTATCATTCCTTTATATTGGTTTTATGTTTTATGATTTTATATTGGTACTTGGACATTTTAATGGGTGGTTACATTATAAACCATATGACGGGTGGTGCCGTGAATACCAGGACGGGTGGTTACGTTATAACCTCCAACGCATTGGGTATGGAAGTCGCCCGTATGGCTATTCCATTAAGTATGTATGGAAATTGGCCGTATGGCTATTCCATTAAGTGATATGTGTGGAAGTCGACCGTATGGTTATTCCACATAAGTATGTTTATGTCCCAAGTTACCTTTATATATGTTATGTGTTCTTTATATGGGTTTTATGGTAATTCTTTGGTTACAAAAAGGTAAGTAATGATACTTTATTCAGTGAAGAGTTTTTATTACTTCATAAAGGAGAAAAGTATTACTTTGATAAAGTATACATGGTTTACTTGTTGTTTTGATAAACTAACAATTTTCATTCTTTGTGTATCCCTTACTGAGCTTTTTATGCTCACCCCAAGTTTTTCAAAATGTTTTTCACAGGACTTAAAGTGGAATAAGGTCAAGGATGGGATGAAGGGAATTTCATGCTATCTAAAACATGGAATCTAGACATCTTTCTTTTTAAGAGTTTTTATTTTATGGAGACTTAGTAGAAGTGTCTACTTTGTAATCTTTTAAGATGTAATAGTTATGTTCCAATTCTCTAAAACTCTAAACCTGAAAAGATCCTCAATGTGAATTATTCATTAAATTCAATATTAAGTAAGGTTTAAGGCTGGGGCCTTATAGTTGGTATCAAAGGACGGTTTAGACAACTTTAGGAGTTAGAAAAGTGTTAAATTATAATATGATTGAAATGATATAGCATTTACAGATTACCATGTTGCTTCGCCTAAGATATTTTTGTGTTCAGAATGGTTTTCCGTGGAGGAAACAAAGCATCTATGTTGGGACGACATCAGGAGAAAGATAACCTTCCAAATCAGCAACCTGAGATGGTCGGAATCGGAACTGAACAGTTTGTTGCAGTGATGGCACAGTTGACTCAGGCTATAAATGGTGGTGGTATCCATGCACGAGATCAGCCAGATCAACCGCAGAGGAACAAGTCAGTGGTGGAACATTTCATGAGGCAACATCCCCCATCATTTAGAGGATCATCTGACCCTGTGCAAGCTGAAGGGTGGATTAAAGAACTGGAGAAGATTTTTGATGTCATGGGGTGTTCAGAACATCAAAAGGTTAGTCTTGTTGTTTACCGTTTTGAAGGTGAAGATGATCAGTGGTGGTCGATGGTGAAAAATATAAGGGATAGTGATGAGATTGAGGATCTTCACTGGGACGAATTCAAAGGTATGTTTCTTGAGAAATATTTTCCTAAGGTGGTTCGTCTTAGGATGGAAAAACAGTTCCTAGAATTGAGGCAGGAGGATGATTCAGTGGCTACTTATGAAGAAAAGTTCACTCGATTGGCAAGGTATGCTCCGAACTTCATACGAGATCTTGATAGTAAAATAAACCGTTTTTACTCAGGGTTAAAGCCAAAGTATCGAAGGACTTTAGCTTCTCGTGAGTTCAAAAGTTATGAAAAACTTGTTCGATGTGCAGAGAAGGTGGAAATGGAGTTTGCTGATGATCAGGTGTTCTATGACAAACAACAGAATAAGAGGTCTAGTTGGAAGGAAAAGGGGAAGAATTCATCAAATAAGCAAGGAGGTAAGAAAACCAAATATCCATCCTGTGAGAAGTGTGGTAAAATGCATCCTGGAGAATGTTTATCCAAGTCTGGTAAGTTCTTTCGGTGTGGTAAGTCTGGTCATATTGCTCGTAACTGTAAGGAAGATGATCAAGCAGGAAATGAAAATCCAACGGTAAGATGTTTTAAGTGTAATGAAATGGTTCATTATGCAAACGAGTGTCCAACGAAGAACTCAACTGGGGGAATGCAGCTAGACTACAAGCAGAAAGGGGTGGTAAAATCATTTGCAACAACTTCAGCAGATGTTGGGCCATCGAATGAAGTGGTATCAGCTCCAGGGAGCTCAGTATTTTTCGAAGATTGACTTGAGGTCGGGGTACCATCAGTTGAAAGTAAAAGAAGCAGACGTTCCGAAGACTGCGTTCCGTACTAGATATGACCATTATGAATTTGTAGTTATGCCTTTTGGGTTAACCAATGCACCTGTTGTATTCATGGACCTTATGAATAAAATTTTCCATGAGTTCTTGGATAAGTTTGTGTTTTGAGGTTTGGGAAGAGGTTATGTGTGCCTTGTGATTCACAGTTGAAGAGAGAGTTGTTATGTGAAGCTCATAGTTCTCCGTTTTCAGTTCATCCGGGCAGTACTAAGATGTATAGAGATCTGTGGGAGTATTACTGGTGGGATGGAATGAAAATAGACATTGCTGATTTTACTGTGAAGTGTTTGACATGTCAACAAGTTAAAGCAGAGCGGCAAGGATGCTTCAGCCTTTACCAGTGCCAGAGTGGAAATGAGAAAACATATCCATGGACTTTGTTGTTGGATTACTGAAGACATCTCGAGGTAATAATGCAATCTGGGTTATTGTTGATCGCTTGACGAAATCTGCTCATTTCCTTTCTATACGAGATACTTTCTCTCTTGATCAACTTTCCCGTTTGTATCTTAAAGAGATATTCAGGTTACATGGAGTTCCTCTCTCCATTACATCTGATCGTGATCCCAGGTTTAATCCTAACTTTTGGAAAGGCCTTCAGAAGTCGTTGGGTACTGAATTAAATTTTAGTACAGCTTTTCATCCTCAATCAGATGGGCAGTCAGAACGAACAATTCAGACTTTGGAGGATATGCTACGAGCTTGTTCTATGGATTATCAGGGAAGTTGGGACCAACATCTATCTTTGCTTGAATTTTCATATAGTAACAGTTTCCATTCCAGTATACAGATGGCACCATTTTAGGCATTATATGGGAAGCGGTGTCGAACTCCAGCTTTCTGGGATGAAGTTGGTGAAAGGAAGTAGATGGGACGAGAATTGGTAGAAGAGTTGGCAGAAAAAGATCAGTTGATTCAGAAGCACATGAGAACAGCTCAGAGCAGGCAGAAGAGTTATGTGGATAACCGGAGGAAGGATCTATCTTTCGAGGTAGGTGATCATGTTTTTCTCAAGGTTTCTCCTTGGAAAAGTGTGATGAGATTTGGTAAGAAAGGAAAGCTGAGTCCAAGGTTTATTGGACCATATGAAATTCTTGAGAGAGTTGGATCAGTTGCATACCGGGTGGCTTTACCTCCGAGTTTATCTCAGGTACACAATGTTTTTCACGTTTCGATGTTGAGAAAGTATATGCCAGATCCATCTCATGTTTTGAGTCCAGAGGTAGTTTAGCTGGAAGAGAACCTATCTTATGAAGAACAACCAGTCCAGATTCTTGACCACAGGGAGAAGGTGTTACGGAATAAGGTGATTCACCAGGTAAAGGTTTTTTGGAAAACCCATGTGATTTAAGAGGCAACGTGGGAATCTGAAAATGCTATGAGGGATAAATACCCCCACTTATTTTGATAAGTGAATAAAATTGCGAGGACGCAATTCCCAAAAGGGGGGAAGGATGTAACATCCCAGGTAAATAAAGAATAAAGAATTTTCATATTTATTAATATTTACGAATTAAATATTAATTTTATTTTAAAGGGGTTTCTATGTTCGTTAGCGTACCCGATACGCAACGATGAGTTTCTTTGAAACTTACGTAGCACACTAGTAATAAAATAATATTATTTTAAATGTTAGTTAACAAATAGCCGTTGTAGTGGTGGGAATGGATAGAAATAACTAAAATATGATTAGATATGTTTTTAAATGTTTATACATTTACCCAATAAAAGATAAAGGCTTATAATACGGAAAGAGTTCAATTTTAGGGAATATATACTCTAATTTTCACTAAAGGTTCACTTATCACCTTTTAATGGTGAACCGTCATTAAATATAGTTTTAATCACTCTTATACTTTATTTTGGACCAAATAAAACTCTTATTAAGAATCGGGACATCAAATTTTACTTTGTGTAAATTTTTGGTACCTTTCTGATAAAGTTCATTTTTTTATGAATAGTGTAAAATGTTGTATTTTAATTCAAAACCTCTTTTTAATCTAATTTATTTATATGATTAGATTATCTTTTAAATTGGTTTTAAAGTGAAATTAGAAAATATTTTTACCATTAAATCCAATAGTGGTCGTTGGAATTAATTTCACTTTGAAATCAGACTTAAACTAGTGTCAATCTTTTGATACTTATTGTTTCATAAAAACACGCTATTTGCTCTGACAGCGGGAATTAATTATTAAATTAATTAATGTGACTTATATGTTTTGAATTTTGTAAAATAGACTTCATTTTTTAATTCGTAATATCAAATATAGCTTAGGGTGAATTTTTGGTAATTTTCTGAAAAACTTCAATTTTTGATGAATAGTGAAACCACTAAGTGGTACTTATAAAAACTGATTTTCCGTTTAAATGAAATTTTGCTATCATTGTGTTTTGAATTTTGAAAATCCGACATACATGGTTGTCATTAGTATGTAAAATGTGGTTCAATGGGATGAAAATAATTTTTTGGTGAATAGTAACTTTTTTTCATTAATCGCGATTAGAGGTAATTAGTGTAGTTTAAGGTAAAGATGGTATTATAAGAATGTGAAAACACCATGAAACTTTTCCTACACCTATTGGGTGAGTCATGGCCGACCAAGACAAGCCATGGGCCAACTTGGGGACCCCATGGAGCCACTTTAGTTGGAAAATGACATTAATATATTTTTATTTAATGTTAAAGTGAAAATGACACTAACATAAATTGTTTTACTAAAATATTTTTTAAGTGGGGTTATACAAGTCCAAATTTTTATTATAAATAGTCATTGGAAATATAAAACGATTTCCTACATCATAGTATTTTTTTTATAATTTTTAGACATTAAATAAATTAAATTATTTTTGACATAATAATGATGCAGCGATGACATCATTATTTGACGATTTAAATAAAATGGAAAGATAATGAAAAATATAAAACCTACACATGGCCAAAAACAATTGGATGAGTGGATTTAGAACCCTTATCACCTTATCCACGAATTATATCAATGTGGGTCCTTTTAAAACCGAAACACATTTTCAAATAAAGTAATATTTCTTTACTTTCCAAAAGTGCCCCTCATCTCCTCTTATAAAAGGCCCCCACCTCTACCTCATTACACACACTCCTCAAGCCTTTGGCTCGGCCAACCCCTGCCCATTTACTCTCTCCACATACCTCTCCTCATCCTAGAGGATTCCCTTTGGGCATAATCCTTTCAAAGGAAGCCTTTAGGCTCAAATCAAAAGGGAGTTACACTTTTAAAGGTAATTCATTCTCTCTTGTTCATTTGTTTTATTTTTCTTCTCCAACCCTCTAAACTCTTTTTATTTACTTCTTTTGTAACAACACCAGTATCTTCAATATACTAGGATGTTGTTATAATATTTATTTGAGCTACACTCTCACACAACTACATCAAATGGTTAAAGAACATACGGTTTCCGTGGATGGCGAAATTCTGCCTCCCGAAACGATGATTGTTCAATACTCATTTAACACCTTCAAGGGTGGCCATTATGATGTCACTATTTTTATATATGAAATATAATATGTTTATGTTTTCTTTAATCTTCTGTATTTTTCATTTTGGCATACCTTTATGGTTTCCATTATGGGTAAACACGATATCTTCATTTAAGGAAGTGCGGACTACCGCCCCCTAAAAGTGATGTGATTCGTTAATGCCATATGTGGGACGTGTAAAGGATGGATTTAAAGTTATTATATATGATGTTATACTGGAATTATAATATAACTCTATATCATTATTATTTCTTTCCATTAAAGTATGATATAGAAATGAAAGTAGCGTTCATGCGTACGTACGGCTTACCGTCTCCATGAACGGTACATTTCATTTCTTATCCCCAAATTTAATGTACTATTAAAAGTACATGTATATAATGGATATATATAATTAATGATATATCTAAATTATGAATATAATTCTGGAATTAAAATATACATACCTCTCATTTAGTTTTAATTCCATTAATATGACAAAGAAATGAAAGTAGCGTTCATGCGTACGTACGGCTTACCGTCTCCATGAACGGTGCATTTCATTTCTTACCTCTAAATGTGATGTAATATTATAAATAAATGTACATGATGAATATATATGATATATATGTTATCCAAATCATTAATATCATTCTGGATATAACGAACCTTTGACCAAATTAACAACATGTAAGTGTAAGAAGTCTATTTTTGACTTAAGAACCAAATATCGACAAAACAAACATTATTAACTTAAATGGTTACATAAAGTTTATAACATGGCAATAAGTGATATAAAAGGAATAATGAACTTTAAAAAGGTTCTTAATCAAGTATAAATTAACTCAAGTTTATTATTCAGGACGTTAAAGAATGATCGAGTCAAGTCGGACCCAAGGTAAGGGACTTCGTCTCAATCTCCTTTCATTGAGGCATATTTCGTTTTATACACAACTTTCTTTTATACGGTGTATAAAACCCTTTTGACTTTTACTTTTATACAAAAGTAATCTTTTTCTACGAAGCGTTTTACAAAACGACAAAAAGGAATGTTTCTTTTAACATACGCGGTGACAACGACCTTTTCCGCCGCCGTGAGTATTATTTGGTCTTTGGCTTCCTCAACAAGCCGTATTGTTTTTAGAATAAAATAAATACCATATACTCTTTTATGTATTTTGGTATTGAAAATGGTTTTGATAAAGGATTCTATTATGTCAATATATTTATGTTATATTATGATTGAAATGTGGAAATGTTATCATTCCTTTATATTGGTTTTATGTTTTATGATTTTATATTGGTACTTGGACATTTTAACGGGTGGTT
The DNA here is from genome assembly GCA_963277665.1 of Viscum album. Taxonomy (NCBI): domain Eukaryota; kingdom Viridiplantae; phylum Streptophyta; class Magnoliopsida; order Santalales; family Viscaceae; genus Viscum; species Viscum album. The sequence goes on along the minus strand of OY728162.1, from coordinate 591,608,459 downwards.
ACGTTATAAACAATATGACGGGTGGTGCCGTGAATACCAGGACGGGTGGTTACGTTATAACCTCCAATGCATTGGGTATGGAAGTCGGCCGTATGGCTATTCCATTAAGTATGTATGGAAATTGGCCGTATGGCTATTCCATTAAGTGATATGTGTGGAAGTCGACCGTATGGTTATTCCCCTTAAGTATGTTTATGTCCCAAGTTACCTTTATATATATTATGTGTTCTTTATATGGGTTTTATGGTAATTCTTTGGTTACAAAAAGGTAAGTAATGATACTTTATTCAGTGAAGAGTTTTTATTACTTCATAAAGGAGAAAAGTATTACTTTGATAAAGTATACATGGTTTACTTGTTGTTTTGATAAACTAACTATTTTCATTCTTTGTGTATCCCTTACTGAGCTTTTTATGCTCACCCCAAGTTTTTCGAAATGTTTTTCACAGGACTTAAAGTTGAATAAGGTCAAGGATGGGATCAAGGGAATTTCATGCTATCTAAAACATGGAATCTAGACATCTTTCTTTTTAAGAGTTTTTATTTTATGGAGACTTAGTAGAAGTGTCTACTTTGAAATCTTTTAAGATGTAATAGTTATGTTCTAATTCTCTAAAACTCTAAACCTGAAAAGATCCTCAATGTGAATTATTCATTTAATTCAATATTAAGTAAGGTTTAAGGCTGGGGCCTTATAAAGACCATTTCCCCCTCCCATTTATTAATCAGATGCTTGAGAGACTAGCTGGGAAGACACACTATTGTTTCTTGGATGGATTTTCTGGCTATTTTCAGGTTCCCATTGCAGTAGAGGACCAGGAGAAGATGACATTCACCTCCCCATTCGGTACCTTTGCTTACCGAAGGATGCCATTTGGACTTTGCAATGCCCTAGGTACCTTCCAGAGATGCATGGTGAGTATTTTCTCAGATTTCATTGAGACCTACATGGAGGTATTTATGGATGATTTTACAGTTTATGGGTCCTCATTTGATGAATGTCTCTCCAGTTTGGGAGATGTGTTGCATCGTTGTATTGAGAATAATCTGGTCTTAAATTTTGAAAAATGTCATTTCATGGTCGAAAAGGGAATTGTCTTAGGTCATATAGTCTCACAACATGGCATTAAAGTTGATAAATATAAGGTAGACATTATTTCATCCCTTCCATATCCTACATGTGTGCGTGATGTTTGATCATTCCTTGGACATGCTGGATTTTATCGACGCTTCATCATAGATTTTAGTAAGACCTCTCTACCCTTATCTATATTTCTTCAAAAAGATATTGACTTCAATTTTGATGATTCATACGTGGTATCATTTGATGAGCTAAAGAAGTGTCTGAACACTCCACCAATCATACAACCCCTATGGTGGGACCTTCCATTTGAGCTTATGTGTGAGGCCTCCAACTTCGCGGTTGGAGCTGTCTTATCTCAGAGGGTGGAAGGACGTTCACATGTGATCGCCTATGCATCAAGGACATTGGATTCAGCCCAATAAAACTACACAACCATGGAAAATGAGTTTTTTGTTTTCATATTTTCTTTAGATAAATTCCGTTCATATTTATTGGGCTCTAAAGAGTTGTTTTTTCTGACCATGCAGCTCTGAGGTACCTCTTAATGAAGCCAGATGCAAAGCCACGACTTATCCGTTGGATGCTCTTTCTTCAAGAGTTTGACATCGAGATAAAGGAAAAAAGGGGTCCGAAAACATGGTGGGAGACCACATGAGTAGGATTACTCACACACTAGAGGATGAAACCTTGGACCAGGTACCACTTCGGGACACTTTCCCCGATGATCATCTCTATACCATCTCAGGTACGCATCCTTGGTATGCTGATTTAGTTAATTACATTGTTGCCTCTGAAATCCCTGCCAATTTGATGAAACATCAAGTCCAATAATTAAAATGTGAGTCTAGGTTTTATGTGTGGGATTATCCTTATCTCTGGCGCATGTGTAGTGACCAAGTTATTAGGAGGTGTATTCCTGATCATGAGTTTGAGTCTGTTTTGAAATTCTGTCATACACTTGCATGTGGTGGACACTTTGGATCCTAACGGATAGATAAGAAAGTTTTGGACTCTGGATAATATTGGACTAGTTTATTCCATGATGCCCATGTGTTTTGTAAGTCATGCTTTCATTGCCAACACACTGGGAATATTTCTAGGAGACATGAGATGCCCCGACAACCCATACTATTCTGTGAGATTTTTTATGTGTGGGGAATTGATTTTATGGGTCCATTTCCAAGTTCATATGGTTTCTTGTATATTTTGGTTGTTGTTGATTATGTGAGCAAATGGGTGGAGGCCAAGGCCACAAGGACTGATGATTCTCATATTGTAGTGGACTTTGTCAAATCATAGATTTTTTACAGGCTTGGAGTACCAAAGGCCATCATCAGTGACCAAGGGACACACTTTTTCAATATGAATTTTTCTTCCCTCCTTCGAAAGTATGGGGTGAAACACAAAATATCAACACCATACCACCCCCAAACAAATGGCCAGGATGAGGTTTCAAATCGTGAGTTGAAACAAATATTGAAGAAAACCATGCAGCAAAATAGGAAGGATTAGAGCAAGCGCTTGGATGATGCATTGTGGGCTTATAGGACATCATACAAGACACCCATTGGTATGTCCCCATTTCGGATTGTTTTTGGGAAAGCATGTCATCTCCCAGTGGAAGTCGAGCATTGGGAATATTGGGATATAAAGAAATGCAACATGGATTTGGCCCAAGCTGGAATTCAAAAGAAGTTGCAAATTCAAGAGCTTGAGGAGATTCTACTATCATCATATGAGAACTCAAGGCTCTACAAGGAAATATCAAAAGTAGCTCATGACAAAATGATCCAACAAAGGGAGTTTCATGTTGGAGAGAAAGTTCTTCTCTACAGTTCACGACTGAAGTTGATGCCTGGTAAGTTGCGTTCCAGATGGTTAGGTCCTTATATTGTATCTAATGTTTTTCCTTATGGTGCTGTGGAGATCACACAAGAGGACACAAGAAGGAGCTTTACAGTAAATGGACAACATTTTAAGAGATACATTGAGGGACTTCCTACTGATGCAGTGGATTTTATCACACTGCATGACCCCATCATCACATGAGAACATCAGGCTGTTCCTAACCCTTTCACTTTAATATTATTTGTCCTATTTAAAAATACTGCATTTCATGTGCATATATCATCTAATGGGTTCTCATTGAAGACAATGCAATATTTTAAGTTTGGGGGAGGGAACCTTTTAGTTTAGTAATTTCAATTGTTTTCCTGTTTAAAAAAAACCAAAAAAAAATTGTGTGTTTTTCAAATTTTGTGTGTTTATTTTACAATTTTCTGTGTGTTTTTGTAACTTTTGAGCTGAAATTATTCTCATCACCATTTTAAATCCATATCAATAAGTGAAACAATTTACCCCTTGAAACTAAGCTTAAATGAATGCTGAAATGACTTTGTTTCAAGTTCAAATATTTATTAATTTCCTGAAAAATACAGTGAATTTTGAATCCCATGCCACATCTCACTGTCTTTATATTTGAAATCACTTTCCCGTGAGGCTTCTGAACCATTATTTTCATATTATTTACATTCACCTCACTTCTTGGGAGAACCAAACCATGCTTGATTTAACCAGAATTTGATTTATTCCTGTCAAAACTTGAGGGTTTGAGGTACTTATGTTTAAATTATTGAGGCATTTGTTTGGTATTAAAGCCCATATTTCAAATAATCCTTTTTTATAATGGTCTACCTTGAATATTTAATCCTTGTATCCCTTATAATCCATGCACAACTTTTTAGGTTAGCCACATTACAAGCCAATTTTCCCTATCCAACCAACTCTTGAAGTGAAATTCCATAATCTAGTAGAGATGAAGTGTGAGGGAAGCTATCTTGTGTTGTGCTACCACATTCTGTGATACTTTGGGAGGAAAATTAAATTCTTAAGAGATGTGTTTGCTGCTGAAGAAAGTCATTATATTGAAATATGTTCCTTTTCTGGAGCTTTTATGACAAGTGAAGCTGTGCCTTTTCGGGAGCTTCTAATTGAGGTGGAAAGTTGTGCCTAACTGGAGCTTTCAAGAAAATAATGTTTGAGAAGATTGAAATTTTTGATGCTAAAATGATGAATGGTGTAAACTTTTCATGATGATGGATCTGAATTGATACTATGGGTATTGAGGAGAAGACCATATTTAAGTGAAAATTAGATTAATGCAATTTTTCTTCAAAAAGAGTCAAACCCTCCTCATTCATCCTCAGAATTTTTCACATCTAAATCCTACCAACCGAAAGCCATAGAACAACCCTGAAAAGTCCTCATGATAAACATATGTCCTTTACTCACATCGGGTGGTGATTTAAAAATCTATCAAGCCTATGGTGACCCTTGTATGAGTTTGGATGAGAAAGACATTGCAAAAAAAATTGATATTTGAGTGATGAGAGAAAATTCGAGCGAGGTAAGTGTTTTGTGCAAGGGAGGATAAATGATGTGGAAATATATTGAATGATATTAATAGAGAACTTGAAATAATGTTTTTTAGGACGAATGATGTCTTTTGATTCTTGGTGCGGAATTGATGGATCCCAATGATATGTGTTTTAAAATTGGTTTGGATTTGATATTGATGTTTACTTAACATGCGGTTTTTCCAAGGAGTGTAAAAGGGTAAGTGTGGGGGAGTTGATAAAACACTACTTTTTTTGAATATTTCATTGATAATAAATGATATAATTTCCTCACATTGTGTTAAATATGTTTATTTATAAAATATTTGGGATTTTATCATTCATTTGAAAATTTGGTGAAAATTCCAGTTTTACCCTTTATAGTGCACTGTAGTATTTCGAAGATAAATATTTTTATATTTATTATTTGAATTTGAAATTTGGTACCAATGTTCCTCACTTAATGTGATACAACTGTTATTCAGGACACTAGAGCTAAAGAGTGCATTTGATGGAGTAAATGGGCCATTAATCCAATGGTGGGCTGGACTCGGCAGAATGGACATGGGTTCTGTATTTGGGCCATATCTTATTCATACAGGCTTGGGTTAAGCCCCAATTTTGAGGAAAGCTCGGGGCCATGATTTGGCACAAATAATACTGCTGGAAGTCCAGTCAATTCACGTGTTTTAGAGGTCAACCAGGCGATGAAACGGGGAATAAAATATTTGGACGATTTTTTCATTTCACACTTAAAAAGTTATGTAATCCTAGCCCTCACAAACTCTATTTAAAGGAGGTTTTAACTCTTTGGGAGGGCTGGTCGAGGATTTGGGATGCTTTGGCCGAAAGGGTGTCTCTTGGGAGCCCCACACAACTCATGGTAGAAATAAGCCTTTGTGCAAACCTCTCTTCCAAAAAGGCTCTCCTCTCCCACCTCTTCTTTGTATTTCTTTTATTTAATGTTTGTTTCATGAATTTTTCTTCAAATAATCTTCTATATTATTCCCTTTCCTTCTTCTCTTAATCTTATTAATTGGGTTGGAATCAAGAGTGGATACAAGATTGGGTTATACCCTTTCAATCCTTTTCTTATGCAAAACGTCTTCACGATGACTACACCACCCATGGAAGAGTAGTTCTTTTTAGTAATCGATCGACCTCTATCCTTCATCATTTAATTATTTTGAATCATTGAGCTACTGTAATTCACTTAATATAATCCATGAATTGTGTTTTTAAATTTTAAGAAACTAAGCAAGCAATTTAACAATTAACACAAAACACGTGAGGTCGGGAATTGTGTAAATTGTGAGAGCGCGATCTTAATCGGTAATACAAGACCATACAGGATAAATTTGTAGAGTTAAAATATAATCTATAAACACAATTCATCGTCATTTCGAGAATGGATATGTGCTCTAATTAACTACTGACCATAAGCTATCCTTAGAACAACAATCAAAGTAGTGTGCTGCGATTGCGTGTTCCGAAGCTAGCCTACGGTTTAAGTAATTTCATCTTTGTGGTTAAGTTAACTCTCGTAGGGTTAGAGGGATAAAAAATTAGGGGATCATAATTAAGATGATATTTATTTAAATTGTAATGATTAATAAGTGAATGAAGAGGTAGAGTTAGATCGATTATGACTTTTAAAATATTTTCTAAAAAAACAGCTTCTTGTTGTGTCATTTTAATCAAAATTCATTTCAAAACTAAAAACAAAAAAATATACAATATTCTTCCAGAAAAATTCTTCTAGATTCATAAACTATAAAAACCCCAATCCTTTAAAGTAGTATTTTTATTCTATTCTATTTAATTTTTTAGAATACCTTTAATAAGTTGTTAAATTCACTTCCTCCTTTGAGAGACGACCTTGGTCAGCCACTCTACTGCACCTAAGTACCCCAAAATCACTAAATATTTGAGGGCGCCCAGGACAACGTTCTTTCCAATTGGCGCCATTTCGAGGGAGGCAAGTAATTATTTCAACCAATTAGAGGTATTTATTTTATTTGACATTTTAATTCTCTTCCTCTCTTCTTTCTTCTATCTGTACCCAATCTTATTTTTTCCTTATTCTTTTATTTCCGTCTACTTCTTTTTGGACCATCAAATCAAACTTCTAATTTTTATTTTACTATGGTCCACTTTCATTCTATTCATTTTTATTTGATTTATGACACGAACTAATCCTGAAGATATCTTAGATCTCGACCCTGAGATTGAACGTAGCCTTAGGGATCGAAGCAGACAGTATCAATCTACCAGAAGTTTCAATATTCAACCAGTTGGTGAATTCCTCTCTTCTGGAAACATTGAAATTGGAAGCAATTCAAATTCAAACATAAAAGAGGAACCAATGGACGGAAATAATGGAAATGAACTTAATAGAACCATTCGAGAATTGACTGCACCTGATATTAACTATCAACCAAATTGTATTGCATACCTGAATCTCGAATCAGACTTTGAGTTAAAATCTAGATTAATTCACCTTCTTCCAAAGTTTCATGGCTTATCTGGTAAGGATCCAAAAAAACACCTTAAAAAATTTAATGTGGTTTTCTCAACCCTTAAACTAAGAAATGTTTCTGAAGATCAAATCAAATTAAGAGCATTCCCATTCTCACCTGATGGAGCTGCAAAGTATTGGATGTACTATTTACAACATGAAGATGTAACATGTTGGAATGATTTGAAACGTCTTTTCTTGCAGAGACTTTTTCCATCATTAAGGACCACTTCTATTCGTAAGGAGATCTCATTGATCAAGCAAGCACAAGGGGAGTCAATGTATGAGTACTGGGAGCGATTCAAGAAGTTGTGTGCAAGTTGACCACATCACCAAATCAGTGAGCAACTACTCATCCAGTACATCTATGAAAGACTCACACCTATGGAGAGAAGCATGGTAGATGCTGCGGCTGGGGGAGCAATGGTGGACAAGGCACCTATAGCTGCACCTGCGTTGATCGACAAGATGGCCCAAAACTCCCAACAATTTGGCAATAGAGGTACACCACATGTCAGGGAAGTACACCAAGTAAGTCCTTCTTCTCTTGAAAGTCATTTGATTGATAACAAGTTGGACGAATTGACCACTATGGCGAGGAAAATTTCTTTGGAACAAAAGACATCTCTACCCCCTCCTTCGAGGCCTTGTGGTATTTGCACTGAGACAAGCCACCCAACTGACTGTTGCCCACAACTCCAAGAAACAGAAGATTGTGCAGCAGTGTTCCCTGGGAGACCATATCTGCACCAACAACAACAACCATATCCCCAAAATAATTTTGATCCAGCATACAACCAAGGGTGGAAAGATCAGTCGGACATGAGGTATGGCTCTGGACAACAACAAAGGCCCCCTTTTCAACCAAACTTCGAGCAGCCTCCACCTTACCAATAGGGTTTCCAGAAACCCTAAAGGAGATTCGAAGCTCAAACATCAATGAGTCTGAAACAAGGGAATCTCCAACACAAGGTAGACTCTAACACTGATGATATTTTGAAACAAATTGTTCTTAATCAACAGAATGAGCTGAAGAGTCAAGGTTCAGAGCTAAGAGAGTTGAAGAATCAAATGAGCCAGATTGCCACCGCCCTCCATGAACATGTGAGTAAGAATTCTGGAAATCTACCTTCCCAACCCACTCCAAATCCAAAGGGGAATGTTAGTGACATCACATTGAGAAGTGGGAAGAAAATGAACAATACATCTGTACCTACCATTCCACCGGGATTCACCTCTACTCCAGAGAAGCCATATTCCTTACCAACTGATGAGAAATCATAGGAGAAAGATAAAGGTAAGAAAAATATTGATGATGTTCCTCCTTAACCCCATCCTTTTCCAAATAGGGTTGTTGAAACCATGAAATGGATGAAGAAGCAATGCAGAAGGAGGTTATGGACATATTCAAGCGTGTGGAGATCAACATTCCTCTACTTGAAGCCATTAAGCAAATCCCAAGGTATGCGAAATTCTTAAAAGAACTTTGTACCAATCGAAGAGGGATCAAGGGAAATGATAGGATCAACCTTGGAAGGAATGTCTCAATGCTCATTACACCAACTCTAGCAATTCCGACAAAGTGCAATGATCCCGGGACATTTACCAACCCATGTACCATAGGGGAGTTGCACTTCTCTAATGCTCTTTGTGATTTAGGAGCTTCAATAAATGTGATACCTCATTCTGTATTCTCTTCTTTATAGGATGGTGAGTTGAAGCCGACGAGAGTAGTGGTGCAGTTGGAAAATAGATCTATAGGATATCCAGTGGGAGTCCTTGAGGATGTACTTGTACGGGTAAGAGACATGATCTTCCCAGTATATTTCTACGTGCTTAACATGGAGGACGATCAGGTAACTTCTCATGCTCCCATAATCTTAGGTTGGCCCTTCCTCAAAACTGAAAAAACTATCATAAATGTCAATGAGGGTACACTTTCCATGGAGTTTGGAGATGAAGTTGTGATATTTAAGGTTATGGACTCCATGAAGTACCCCTCTGAGGATCACTCTGCATTTGTTATCTCCCATTTTGAACCACCAAATAAAAACTCCATGGAATTTGATTGTCCTATCTTAGGGAGATTATGAATATTGGATCAAGTTTGATGTCTAAGAGCGCTTCCACACCTATTGTTGATACACAGTCCTCTATTGGATTTGATTTTGATGCGGATTCATATTCTGATTTTGATCATGTTCACTCTGATTATGACATGGCTGTTGAGTATACTGATGGATTTTATGCTTTATTCCATGATTTTGATGATGTCTATTCTGATACTGATGCTCTTTGTGCACATATTTCAGTTCCTTCAATGTCTCCATCCATACTACAACCTCCTTCATTAGAACTCAATCCATTGCCACCGAATCTGAAATACTCATACTTGTTGAGTGGTGAGAGATTACCCGTTATCATTGCTAACAATCTCTCTTTTGAACATGAAGAAAAGATTTTGAATATTTTGAGGGAGAATATCAGGACGATTGGGTGGACCTTGGCTGACATATCAGGTATTAGACCCTCCATTTTCATGCATAGGATTCTATTGGAGGATGGGGCTAAACCGGTGAGATAGCCACAAAGGAGACTCAATCCCACCCTCTTGGAAGTTGTTAAAAAAGAGGTTGAAAAATTTCTCGAGGCAGGTATAATCTATCCCATTTCATATTCTCAGTGGGTAAGTCCTATCTAGGTTGTACCTAAGAAAACTGGTGTAACTTTTGTTAAAAATGAGAAATATGAGTTAGTTCCAATGAGGGTACAAAATAGTTGGCGAGTGTGTATTGATTATAAGAAACTAAATCATTCCACTCGCAAAGACCATTTCCCCCTCCCATTTATTGATCAGATGCTTGAGAGACTAGCTGGGAAGACACACTATTGTTTCTTGGATGGATTTTCTGGCTATTTTCAGGTTCCCATTGCAGCAGAGGACCAGGAGAAGACGACATTCACCTTCCCATTTGGTACCTTTGCTTACCGAAGGATGCCATTTGGACTTTGCAATGCCCCAGGTACCTTCCAGAGATGCATGGTGAGTATTTTCTTAGATTTTATTGAGACCTACATGGAGGTATTTATGGATGATTTTACAGTTTATGGGTCCTCATTTGATGAATGTCTCTCCAGTTTGGGTGATGTGTTGCATCGTTGTATTGAGAAGAATCTGGTCTTAAATTTTGAAAAATGTCATTTCATGGTCGAAAAGGGAATTGCCTTAGGTCATATTGTCTCACAACATGGCATTGAAGTTGATAAATATAAGGTAGAAATTATTTCATCCCTTCCATATCCTACATGTGTGCGTGATGTTTGATCATTCCTTGGACATGATGGATTTTATCGACGCTTCATCATATATTTTAGTAAGACCGCTCTACCCTTATCTCGATTTCTTCAAAAAGATATTGACTTCAATTTTGATGATTCATACATGGTATCATTTGATGATCTGAAGAAGTGTCTGACCACTCCACCAATCATACAGCCCCTATGGTGGGACCTTCCATTTGAGCTTATGTGTGACGCCTCCAACTTTGCGGTTGGAGCTGTCTTATCTCATAGGGTGGAAGGACGTTCACATGTGATCTCCTATGCATCAAGGACATTGGATTCAGCCCAATAAAACTACACAACCATGGAAAATGAGTTTCTTGCTATCATATTTTCTTTAGATAAATTCCGTTCATATTTATTGGGCTCTAAAGTAGTTGTTTTTTCTGACCATGCAGCTCTGAGGTACCTCTTAATGAAGCCAGATGCAAAGCCACGACTTATCTGTTGGATGCTCCTTCTTCAAGAGTTTGACATAGAGATAATGGAAAAAAAGGGGTCCGAAAACTTGGTGGCATACCACATGAGTAATATTACTCACACACTAGAGGATGACACCTTGGACCAGGTACCACTTCGGGACACTTTCCCCGATGAGCATCTCTATACCATCTCAGGTACGCATCCTTGGTATGCTGATTTAGTTAATTACATTGTTGCCTATGAAATCCCTATGAATTTAAAGAAACATCAAGTCAAAAAATTAAAATGTGAGTCTAGGTTTTATGTGTGGGATTATCCTTACCTCTGGCGCATGTGTAGTGACCATGTTATTAGGAGGTGTATTCCTGATCATGAGTTTGTGTCAGTTTTGCAATTCTGTCATACAGTTGCCTGTGGTGGACACTTTTGATGCCAACGGATAGCTAGGAATGTTTTGGACTCTGGATTATATTGGCCTAGTATAGTCCATGATGCACATGTGTTTTGTAAGTCATGCTTTCATTGCCAACACACTAGGAATATTTCTAGGAGACATGAGATGCCCCAACAACACATACTATTCTGTGAGATTTTTGATGTGTGGGGAATTGATTTTATGGGTCCATTTCCAAGTTCATATGGTTTCTTGTATATTTTGGTTGCTGTTGATTATGTGAGCAAATGGGTGGAGGCCAAGGCCACAAGGACTGACTATTCTCATATTGTAGGGACTTTGTCAAAGCATAGATTTTTTGCAGGTTTGGAGTACCAAAGGCCATCATCAGTGACCAAGGGACACACTTTTGCAATATGAATTTTTATTCCCTTCTTCGAAAGTATGGGGTGAAACACAAAATATCAACACCATACCACCCCCAATCAAATGGCCAGGATGAGGTTTCAAATCGTGAGTTGAAACAAATATTGGAGAAAACCGTGCAGCCAAATAGGAAGGATTAGAGCAAGCGCTTGGATGATGCATTGTGGGCTTATAGGAAAACATACAAGACACCCATTGGTATGTCCCCATTTCGGATTGTTTTTGGGAAATCATGTCATCTCCCAGTGGAAGTCGAGCATTGGGCATATTAGGCTATAAAGAAATGCAACATGGATTTGGCCCAAGCTGGAATTCAAAGAAAGTTGCAAATTCAAGAGCTTGAGGAGATTCGACTGTCATCATATAAGAACTCAAGGCTCTATAAGGAAAGATCAAAAGTAGCTCATGACAAAATGATCCAATAAAGGGAGTATTATGTTGGAGAGAAAGTCCTTCTCTACAGTTCACGACTGAAGCTGATGTCTGGTAAGTTGCGTTCCAAATGGTTAGGTCCTTATATTATATCTAATGTTTTTTCTTATGGTGCAGTGGAGATCACAGAAGAGGACACATGAAGGTGCTTTACAGTAAATGGACAACATTTGAAGAGTTACATTGAGGGACTTCCTACTGATGCAGTGGATTTTATCACACTGCATGACCCAATCATCACTTGAGAACATCAGGCTGTTCCTAACCCTTTCACTTTTATATTATTTGTCCTATTTAAAAATTATTAATTTCATGTGAATATATCATATCATGGGTTCACATTGAGGACAATGAAATATTTTATGTGTGGGGGAGGGAACCTTTTAGTTTAGTAATTTCAATTGTTTTCCTGTTTAAAAAAACCATTTTTTTTTGTTTTTCAAATTTTGTGTGTTTATTTTACAAATTTCTGTGTGTTTTTGAAACTTTTGAGCTGAAATGATTCTCATCACCATTTTTAAATCCATATCAATAAGTGAAACAATTTACCCCTTGAAACTAAGCTTAAATGAATGTAGAAATGACTTTGTTTCAAGTTCAAATATTTAGTAATTTCATGAAAAGTACACTGAATTTTGAATCCCATGCCACATCTCACTGTCTTTATATTTGAAATCACTTTATTGTGAGGCTTCTATACCATTATTTTCATATTCTTTACATTCACCTCACTTCTTAAGAGAACCAAACCATTCTTGATTTAACCAGAATTTGATTTATTCCTGTCAAAACTTGAGGGTTTGAGGTACTTATGTTTAAATGATTGAGGCATTTGTTTGGTATTAAAGCCCCTATTTCAAATAATCATTTTTTATAATGGTCTACCTTGAATATTTAATCCTTTTAGCCCATATAATCCATGCACAACTCGTTAGGTTAGCCACATTACAAGCCAATTTTCCCTATCCAACCAACTCTTGAAGTGAAATTCCATAATCTAGTTGAGCTTAAGTGTGGGGGAAGATATCTTGTGTTGTGCTACCACATTATGTGATACTTTGGGTAGAAAATTAAATTCTTAAAAGATGTGTTTGCTGCTGAAGAAATTCATTATATTTAAAGCTGTTCCTTTTCTGGAGCTTTCATGACAAGTGAAGCTGTGCCTTTTCAGGAGCTTCTAATTGAGGTGGAAAGCTCTGCCTATCTAGAGCTTTCAAGAAAATCATGTTTGAGAAGATTGAAATTTTTGATGCTAAAATGATGAATGGTGTAAAATTTTCATGATGATGGAGCTGAATTGATACTATGGGGATTGAGGAGAAGACCATATTTAAGTGAAAATTAGATTAATGCAATTTTTCTTCAAAAAGAGTCAAACCCTCCTCATTCATCCTCAGAATTTTTCACATCTAAATCCTACCAACCGAAAGCCATATAACAACCATGAAAAGTCCTCATGATAAAAATATGTCCTTTACTCACATCTGGTGGCGATTTAGGAATCTATGAAGCCTATGGTGACCCTTGTATGAGTTTGGATGAGAAAGACATTGCAAAAAAAATTGATATTTGAGTGATGAGAGAAAATTCGAGCGAGGTAAGTGTTTTGTGCAAGGGACGATAAATGATGTGGAAATATATTGAATGATATTAATAGAGAACTTGAAATAATTTTTTTTATGAGGAATGATATCTTTTGATTCTTGGTGCGGAATTTATGGATCCCAATGATATGTGTTTTAAAATTGGGTTTGATTTGATATTGATGTTTACTTGACATGAGGGTTTTCCCAGGAGTGCAAAAGGGTAAGTGTGGGGGAGTTGATAAAACAATATTTTGTTGAATATTTTATTGATAATAAATGATATAATTTCCTCACATTGTGTTAAATATGTTTATTTATAAAATATTTGGGATTTTATCATTCATTTGAAAATTTGGTGAAAATTCATGTTTTACCCTTTATAGTGCACTGTAGTATTTCGAAGATAAATATTTTTATATTTATTATTTGAATTTGAAATTTTGTAACAGTGTTTCCCACTTAATGTTCTACAACTTTTATTCAGGACACTAGATCTAAAGAGTTCATTCGATGGAGTAAATGGTCCATTAAACCAATGGTGGGCTGGACTCGGTAGAATGGACATAGGTTATGTATTTGGTCCATATCGTCTTCATACTGGCTTGGATTAAGCCCAAAATTTGAGGAAAGCTCGGGGATATGATTTGGAACAAATCATCCTTCTGGAAGTCCGGTCAATTCACGCTTTTTGGAGGTCAACTAGGCGGTGAAACTGGGAAGAAAATATTTGGCCGAGTTTTTCATTTTACACTTAAAAAGTTATGTAACCCTATCCCTCACAAACTCTATTTAAAGGGGGTTTTAACTCTTTGGTAGGGCTGGTAGAGTCTTTGAAAAGGTTTGGACGAAAGGGTGTCTCTTGGGAGCCCCTCAGAACTCTTGGAAAAGTAAGCCTTTGTGCAAACCTCTCTTCCAAAAAGGCTCTCCTGTCCCACCTCTTCTTTGTATTTCTTTTATTTAATGTTTGTTTCTTGAATTTTTCTTCAAATAATCATCTGTGTTATTCCATTTTCTTATTCTCATAATCTTCTTAATTGGGTTGGAATGAAGAGTGGAGACAATATTTGGTTCTACCCTTTCAATTATTTGCTTATGCAAAACGTCTTCACGATGACTACACCGCTCGTGGAAGAGTAGTTCTTTTTAGTAATCGATCGACCTCTATCTTTCTTCATTTAATTATTTTGAATAATTGAGAAACTATAATTCACTTAATATGATCCATGAATTGTGATTTTAAATTATAAGAAACTAAGCAAGAAATTGAATAATTAGCACAAAACACGTGAGGTCGGGAATTGTGTAAATTGTGAGAGCGCGATCATAATCGGTAATACAAGACCATACGGGATAAATTTGTAGAGTTAAAATATAATCTCAAAAAAAAATTCATCCTCATTTACAGAATGGATATGTGCTCTAATTAACCACTGACCATAATCTATACTTAGAACAACAATCAAACAAGGTGATGCGATTGCGTGTTCTGAAGTTAGCCTAGGGTTTAAGTAATTTCATCTTTGTGGTTAAGTTAACTCTCGTAGGGTTCAAGGGATAAAAAATTAGGGGATCATAATTAAGTGGATATTTATTTAAATGATAATTATTAATAAGTTAATGAAGTGGTAGAGTTAGATAGATTACACCATTTAAAATATTTTCTAAAAAAACATCTTCTTGTTGTGTCATTTTAATCAAAATTCATTTCAAAACTAAAAACAAAAATATATACAATCTTCTTCCAGAAAACTTCTTCTAGATTAATAAACTATAACAAACCCCAATCCTTTAAAGTAGTGTTTTTATTCTATTATATTTTATTCTTTTTAGAATACCTTTAATAAGTTGTTAAATTCACTTCCTCCTTTGAGAGACGACCTTGGTCAGCCACTCTGCTGCACCTAAGTACCCCAAAATCACTAATAATTTGAGGGCGCCCACGATAGTGCTCTTTCAATATCCATATATTTATCCTACACCATGTTTTCACTTTCATGTTTCCTTTTTATATTTAGTTTATAATTTTTTCCAATAAGATTCAAGAAGATGGTTTATATTTTTTTTTCATATTGAGTGAAATGTTATTAGAGCATATCAAAGAGAATATTGTCGATATGAGTTCCTTTTTGATTGTATGAAAAGGTCTCATAGGATTAATTATAATTTTTACTCTTCTAATATTTACTAAACTTGTTGATCTCAAGATACAATTCGGATTTTTATTGTTTTTTTCCATAATAATATAAGTAGATTACATTGAAAAAACAATTTTTAACATATCTTTTCATCATGGGGTTTCTGAACAATTTACATTATTTCCATAACAAAAATTTTCATTGATAGTAAAAGAATATTCCTCATGATCATTGATAATTATGGGGTGAGGGGTAAATCAATGAAAAAACCATAGATATTATATATCCTCCTAGACCGAAGGATAATAGTTGATGGGTTAGAAGATAACATCATGGATAATATGGCTTGTGAAAGGGGTTTTCATGGTTTCATGTGTGGTGTTATTAGTTTAGGTGAAATATATTTTATTTAACATATATATGATTCTATTATCTGATAACGTCATTCTCATTCATTTAATCATCAATTTTTTATTATTTTTGATATTTATTTGATTAATGTTATTTTTTCCATTTGTGATGTGTAAGCCAATTTATGGTCTATTTTTTTTATGATTTGTATCAATAAAGAGATATGATGATGGGGAATTATTGGTTATTGGGAGAGTTATTCATATTATTGATATATCACAATAATATCATCCCTTATATTGATTATGTAGTCGTAATGGGAAATTATTGATTTTTATCTGAGGAGTTTTGTGTTCATAAACATAAAATAGGTAATGTGGTTCTAATTGGATGTAGTATCATCGTATTAATCGTACATGGTGAGTAAAACCATTATTTATTTTAACATAGATGATATTGGTTTTAGTAGAAGTGGCGACATTTGATCTTGTAAGAGTTCTAAAATATCTTTTATTTTTTTTCTTGACATGATTCTTGAATTAACTCCATAGTGTAAAATCTAGTATAGGGTATTATTTCAACCTAGTATAACAATAATTTCACTGACACTATATATGGTTTTTCTCTCTAAAAATTTACTATTGATTATTTATAACTATCATCTATTATATAAATTTTTCTCATGAATTGGCATCCCATTTGTGGTTATCTGATATTGTTTGAGAAGATGGTGAAATGTAGTTTACTAATGTGAATATATTATCTTTAATTGAGTTATAAAAATATCACGAACTTGTAAAATCTCTCAATGATTAATTATTTTATTTATTTGTTAATGGGTGATGAATGTGAAGGATAATGATATTCAAAATTCAATATTATGGTGACCATAAAGTCATTTTATTTTCATGGACATTCCCCTGAGAGTCAAAAATGAACAAAAAATAATCCCAAGAGTAATGAATTTAATTTTTTATGAGTTCCAAGATCAATATTTATATTTATTGAATAATGTTATCACTATGTTTTAGAGATTATAGGTATATAAATTTATTCATTTAATTGTTATTTTGATGTCCAATTAATGGAATCAGTTATTTAGGATATCTTATAAGTATATTTTATTTGTTGTGAGGGGAATTGAGAATATAATTTTATGTATCTGTAAGTTATCATTAAAAATAAATTTATGATTATTATGGGTATCCCCAAATATTATTCAAATGGTGAAAAAATTCAATATTCATGTATAATATTTCAACGTGATAATATCCAATTTCTTTTGAATTATTAAAAATATAACATCATTGAATATATATGTTCATTATATTATAATGACATAATAATATAATATATTTTTCTAGTTACCAATAGAGAATCAAATTAGTTCGTATATTCATTATTTAAAAAAAAAGTGGTTTATGATTGAGGAAATGTTTTACAATTTTTTTCTTATAATGGGTAATATTCTAATGTTTCCTTGAGTTGTTATTTTTTATTATTCAAGGTATTTGTAAACTAATAAGAATAAGTTTTCTATAAATTTGTATGACCAACATAAATAGGTGTTTTCATTGATGTTTTTGGGCCATCCCTATTTTGGGAACATTTTGGGGTCATTACTAAAGACTATTGGTTGTAGGATATTTCATCATATAGTGATTTCAATTCAAATTACTGGATATAGGAACATATATTATTTTATTATTTTATGGATCATTTAATTTACAAGGAATGTAAAAGTAATATCCGATGCACATATAAGGATTTCCCATAATGATATTTTTTAAAATGATCGGCATGGGTGGAGGAAGATAGGGGATATAATGTCTTTACAATTATTGGTAGCGGAATATGGTAGTATAATTTTATAACCTCATTCATAATAAAATTCATTGTACTATTAATTTTATAAAATACATTTGAGAGATAAAAAAGTGGATCTGAGGAGAGAATGTGTTTTATAGAGATATTCACTATATGTATTGTGAGTGGATGACCAACATTGAATATTGTTTCAACAAAATCAATTTTTTCTATTGGTTAATGGAGGTGTATTTCAAGATGATATTCGAATCACACCTATGGTTTTATGTCATAGTACTCTGATGATGTATCATTCAATAAGGGATTATTTATTACAGCATAGTAAGCTGATTTCATTAGCTATGTTAACTTATTAATTTCTATTCAATCAGTAGTTGAATGTAAAGAATCATGTTCTAGAAATACTATTATCACCATTAGAATATACTCAATGGAAATGGGGCCACATTTTATTGGATCTCGTAATTTGTTATCTTCGATCACAATTTGTAAGTCTTACCATTTTATT
This sequence comes from Viscum album, assembly GCA_963277665.1. Classification (NCBI taxonomy): domain Eukaryota; kingdom Viridiplantae; phylum Streptophyta; class Magnoliopsida; order Santalales; family Viscaceae; genus Viscum; species Viscum album. The sequence goes on along the minus strand of OY728162.1, from coordinate 591,590,038 downwards.
ATTGTGTTCTTATTTATTAATTTGTATCATTTTAATTGATTAATATATTAAATATTGTATATTATTTTGAATATATATATATATATATATCTATATGTGGTGGTAAGAATTCATTTTGTCTTATGGATGATCATTTCTACTAAAAATAATAATTTTAAAATAATTTTGGGGAGGAGCCTAAAATATTATTTTTCTTATTAGTTGTTCCTTAACATTGCCAAAATTTGTCTCATAGATAGAAAATATAAGTGACTGATCTATTTGGTAAATCATTTTATTCAATAAATAGTTCACTATTCTAGATGATTGTTGTTGATATATTTACCAATGGTCCTATTTACTTATAATAAATTAAATTATTCATCAACCAGCATGGATCTCCTTTATGTGATATTAAAGATTCATTTTTGATCTCTATTGTGTTGCGATATGTCAATAATATCTATTATTTTTTGGCCTAATTTAGTATTATGTTTTATAGTCAATTTTTATGTGTTCTTGAGTGGAACATACGTATTTGGTACAATCATAATCCTTATACTAATTTGAATATGATACCCTATAATGGTTTACTTTACTGGTAAAAAAATCCTTGATGTTTATTGTCATCTTGGGAAGATGAGGTTTTGTTTTGGTTATATTCATTCACCCTAATTAGATATATCCATTGAGGTGATAACATTTACTAGAAATTCTCTATATTTTTTATGTCATTCTCCACAAAAGTATAATTTTCATAAAATTTCCAAGTTATTTGGATTCATCGATATATTCGTGTTTACTCCTATCTCACAATCTATTGAGACATGAATATTGATGGTTATTTTAAATTCATTGAGTGACATTTTGAAATTCAATATAAATGAGGTGATCTGTTTCACATATGATTTAATATATTCAATTATGTCTTGTGGATACATAGCGGTTTTCTGAACTAAGTTAATGTGAATGCGTCAAATATGTAATATCATGTTCCTTTGATGATTTGAAATATAATAACACACCATGATATTAATATATATTTTTATATGAAAAATAATACTGTTTAATTTAATTCTTGTTCTGTTTTGAGATTTTTTGTGGATTTGTCCTTCTAAGAGGTATCATCAAGGGTGTTGGGTTTCATTGTTTTTTTTTGTTTCTTTTAGGCTTGTATTTTATTCTTGAGGATTAAAATAATTTAATATGATTCTAGTATTGAGAAAATGATATTCTCATACCATTAATATATGTTTTTGAGAATTTGATGTTGTTGAAATAATTTTTTATTCTATTTATGAGAGAATAGATTAAATATAAATGTTACATAAACCCATGAGGACTTCACATCCATATTACATCCAGTTGATTTTTGGATAGTAATGGTTGGTACTATGGTAATGGTGGGTACAAATTTAATATATAGAAGGTTCTTTGTGTTAAATATAATAATTTATAATATTAATAGTAAATGGATTGAAATATTAAGAATAAGTATCTATTTTGGATATTGGTGATTGGATTAAGTTTTAGTTATATCCCTGTGTGCCATGGGGATATCATAAATGACCTTTTTTTGGTTTTCGTAGAGATAAATGACATGGTATCATAAAAATATGTCATCATAAAAATATTCTCTTATTGGGAAATGGGTGGATGAAATCACAGTCTATGAGGATATGTCATATACTTTTTTAGGTTATTTGATTAATAAAATGACACATCTAGTTATATTAAATTATTAATGTTTTTTGGAACTCCAATGCATTTTGATATGTGTCGAACAAGAAAAAAATCAATGTTTTTCCCCTATTCCATAGTGTTTTCCAATGAATTTTTATTATAAATTTTATGTTTCACTCTTTTTTGGTTTGATTTTTCTTCTCCCTCTCAACACATAGGTTTTATAGAGACACGGTCTTAGTGGACATTGATTCCCCTTGTGCGTATGAATCACATGGAATCATGTGATTGATTTATTGTGATCCAAGTTCCATTTTTTCCATTCACTCATTTTGTATATTTTTTATCATTTAAGAGGATATAATATAGAGAAATGATTAGATTTTGTGAATTATGGTTCCATATTTAATGTAATATTAATTTTTTCATTATTTTTAGAGAGTAATTGTGTATTTTTTTCCACTGTATCTCAGTTTCATTCCCCTTCCATAGTGTTTGAAGTGTAATGTTTTATTTTAAATAGTAGATTCAGAGTCAACATATTTAATTATTGTGTTGATGTGGAATTACCATTTTATATTTTCATTTACTAATGATTAGTAATTAACATATTATAAATAATAAATGAAATTCAATATTATAATTTATTTATATCAAATTTGGGGTTCCTATTTACCTTTATTATTGACATGTAGTTATATGATTTTAATTCATAGAAGGATGATATGAAATAATGTAATCTTTATGATATATATGAAAATTATTATAGTTGTAAAATTAATTGAATGAATATATATAATTTAATGAGTATGAAATATGGTATTGTGATTTTATAATTTTTTACTTAGAAATAGTAGTTATATTATAAATAATGCAGTTTTTTGGAGTTTGATGTCATTAATTTATGATTATATTTTTTTGTTTCCTTTTAAGGTAGGTGTGGTCGTTCAGGTTTTGTTTTTAAAAGAGGTGGTTTCCCTTGGCTGATAATGAGGTAGATGAAGAGGTATCATTTCAATTGTTGATTATAAATCATGATGTGTTTGTTAAGGTTTAGTGTTGTTTGGTGTTATTGAATTGACCGAGAATGTGGCAAGGACTTTTGGTGGTTTTTTATATAGTAGTTTTGTTGAATTATAGTCATCAGTGCATCATGTATTCCTAAGAATGTAAAATTACATTAAAATAAATGATTAAAATAATTTTCTATAATTAGAATGGGATAATTTTAAATAAAATATTTCATTAAAAGAGTGATTTAATTTGGATAAAATAATTCATGTGGCCAATGAATCAAAGAATACTTAAGAGGAATTAGTTAATGTATCATGGTTATTACTTGAAATTATAATATGATAATTTATTTACTAAAAATGTTAAATTATTGATGTAAAAGTTATTATTTATTTATTAAATGGGTAATATATGTTTTTAATAATGTATTTTGCCGAAATTTTCATTGTTTTTTTATTATGTGGATAGATGTGATTTGTTTTGGTGTCTAGAAGTGATATTTTAGAAATGAGATCTTGTTTTGGGGGTGTTTTATATAATTTATAAAATTTATTAAGATTATGTGATTATTATGTAAAAAATACATGATTTCTTATTTATTATGAACCACCTCTTATGTTGGATATCATGATAAATTATAATAAGTGATTAGATTCTCTATGTGTACCTCCAATATCATTGATGTTACTGATGTAGATTGTTTCCTACTCAAGCATTCAAGTCATCTCTTCTAAAAAATTTAAGGACAAGTGTTGCGTTGGTGAAATTGTAGTTCTATAGAAATGTATAGTGATGTGGTAGTTATGTGGTCATAATGTGGCAAAGAGTATTTTAATTAAGTGGTGAAGGAATTCTGTTTATGATTTAGATATGACATGCTGTTGTGGAATGGGATGTAATCATGTGTTTATGGATTTTCTTTGGGACTATATTCTGTTTATATAAATATATATGGGATAGGGGCACCATGAAATATGTTGTTAGGATGTGAAGATGACTATATATATGGGGATGTGACTATAGTGTACTTTTATTGATATATTTCACTTATTATTAGGTTAATATTTTTTGACTGGATTTTGTGTGTAATCCATAATATAGTTAGGTAGGTGTGGACTATATAATAATTAACATGATGGATTAAATACATGTTTAAAGTAGCATTAAAAAACTTTTTCCAATTATTCATTACAGTCGCTATATATGATCTTTTTAGTATACTTTTTTACTCACCATATATTTGGATTATAGTTATTATAGTTTAAAATGGTATAATTCTTGATTGATATTTATATTAATAGGGAATTCAATATTTATCTATTAGTGTTTGAGTCAGTAAAATTTGTGTTTCCTTAGTATTTATCATAATTATTTTTTCTTGAATAATAATAGATTATTACACAATCAATATTGGGTTAAAGGTTACTTATTTCTCTTGGTGGGGATTAATGGTCTTTTTTATAATTAATATCATTTATAAGGGTAATTTTGTTATATTGTTTTAATGTAAAACCTTCACAAGTCAGAAACCCATATCCTATTAATGATTTGATTTTTCATAAATTCTTATCTTCCCAATCATAAAAAAATAAAAGAAATATTAAACATAATACCCATTAGTAAGGTAGTTGAGATTGATACCCAATTCAAAAAACCAAGATCCCACATCATGCATTGATAATGAAAATAATATTTATTTATATAATTAATATATTGAAATCAAAATTTGTTGTTTTTTAACATGGTTGAAATACTGGATTCCCTCAAATGTTAATTCTGAAATTAAAATCATAATAATTTATATAATTTTCTTTACTCTATCCAAAATAATTAAATACAATTTTCATAAATTTTATCTCCTTAAAACATGTATATAATTACAATATAATTTTCATATATCATAAATAAATCAATATAATTATGTAATCATGATTTCCGTTAGTCAATAACAAAACATGTTATCAAATATTAAAATATATATTTTATTATATTTATATCAATAAAGATATCACCATATTAGTATCATAAAAAATGTTAATCATTTCCCAAATATAATCAATGACTAAATTTACAACATACATACCTTAGTTTCAATTTATTATTTGTTTACTATCACATTAAAATATTTGAAAAAAACATGGAAATTAACAAATATTTTGAGAAATAAATTTTTAAGTAAGACAAAATCAATCACGATATTGTTAACATATTAATGATATGTAAAAATGCACATATCTCCATTATAACCAACATATATTATGATAAATATTATTATTATAAAATGACTCAAATGGATACATAACTAGAAATTATTTATTAATATAAAATATTTGAGTAACTATACCAATTCAACACTCATGATATAAAAAAATATCAATATTATTGATATTATGGTGAGTTGGCATCCCAATGATGTTTGTCTTAAATCTAATGTTCATTATATCAAAATTAAAATACAACACAATATTTAACATATTAAAATCAGTGATATTATTTAATATTATTAACAAATGTTAAAAACAAAATAACATAATAATAAAATCATTTCCATAAAATAATTTTATAAAAGAATAAATATCAATTATCATTTTCCATTACTAATTTCGTCCAATAATATGTATAAATTCTTGTATAATTTCATATAATCATATTTCTCATTGTATAAAGTTTTACTTAATGGTACATTCCATACGTTCTTTAATTTGAACTCAAAAACATAAATTTTATTCCTTTTACATGTGTATATAAATATAAACATGTTAAATTATATTATTTTATCCACTTTATGATCATATTGATCATGTTTAACAAATATGACAATGAAAAATCATTTTTCTACTTTTTATAATAACATAAAAAATTAAATAGAACTAAACACAATTATTTTTTCAAAATACATTCATATCCATTATTTTGTAAAATATTAATTTTTATATGTCATTTGTACTGTTAATTTTCTTATAACCGACTATCATTGAGTTTATTCGTTCAATGTTGGATCTCTACCAAATCATAATTTTTTCATGTATAGGTATTATAATTTCTTTTGAATATATTTTATTAACAATATATTAAAATTTCATCAAATCATATAATCATCATTATTTTTTTGACACTTTTTTTATGGTCACATAATCTTATCGTGAGTATCTATGACTTGTTTTTCATTTTATAATAGATATATTTAATTTTAATTCTAGTGGGATGTATATTATATATAAAATAATGGGTAGATATTATATTATGTACAATTTTTACATGGTGATGGTATCTGTCTAGTTTTACTAATCCTTCACAAAAATATTTGGAATTGTTTTCATGGATATTGGTTATAATTTTTATATAATCATTATCATGTAACATTATTGTATTATGTACCTGAATAGATCACCCATATAAAACTATTGTTTGAAATATTAACATGCTTATATACTTGTATAAAAATTCTATCATTGATAATTGATTACTAATTTATTTGCAGTTTCATCTTATGGTCTTTTAGGTGAACCATTAACTAATATCACACACATATAATGGGTTTATTATTAACACATTGGTGAAATGTGATGTCATTTATTTATATGGTGGTAATTTATTTTACCATCTATTTATATTAGTATAGAAATTATTTTCATTTTCCTCTTACATTATAATTCAATTTCTAATAACTTTTTGGGTTATTTTTTTCTATTTTAAGAGAAAGGAAATTATCCATCAATAGGGATTAAATTTTAATCTATTTATAAACAACATATACAATTGAGATATTTATGAAGAGTGGTTTTTTTGATATAAATCAATTGATATTTTCTGTTGGGTAATGATATTATTATCAGTAGTTCATGTAACTCTACATCAGTCATTATATTAAAAAAAGGAAGCTAATAAAAAGTTCCTTGGAATGTAATCATCTATTTATATTAATTATTCTAATTAATGATATATATATTGAAATTTACTAACATCATATTAGACTTATTCTTTTTCATTCAAATAAAATATATAGTTTTAAATTTCGGGACCAAAAATTATTTTTAGTTTATTTAGAAAGGTTAATTAATTGTTTTTGTTAATATATTTTAAGGGTTATACAGAAAACATTAGGTGGAGGATAACCACATCACAAAATAGTTGTGGTGAAGCAAGATGATTCCTCATCGATGAATAAGTCTACCCCCATTATAATATCAAATGGTAAAATAGGGATCTTCTTTTAATCTAATGTTATTAAGATGAGAATAAATAAAAAAAATATATGTCATATCTATTTTATTTTTTCTATCCATATAACACAATTAAATACATATAATTTAACAATGATTATTAATGGTAATTCACTCGATATAATGTAAATAATGAAACCATTAATATGCAGATGTGTCTAGAATGATAATTTTTTTAAATTCCAATAGTGAATTATCAAAATATAACTGTAAATAATAACATTTTACAATCAAAATTTATCAATTATAAATAATTATTTATGTTTTATGTATTTATTTAGAGTAGTTTCTAGAAAAAATCAATAACATTTATCATATCCATAAATAGTGATTCTCTTCCGGAAATGCTATATTCTAATAGACCTGACCATTTGGATTTGAAAACTATAATGATCATGCTTCATTTAAATTCAAAAAATAATATATTTAGACTTTTTTTTGGTAATAAATTATCTTATTTTATGACCATGATTTAAATAGGTTGATTTGTCTCTCATCTATTCATTATCAAACTTCTCTATGATACTACATTGTTAGGCCTAGAAATAAAACACCTGAATGGAATACGATAATTACAGTAATAATTGACATGGTAATAATGCTTTTATATGTTAATTTGGGTAAGTTTATTTTTCATTGATTTTTTGTTAAATAATAAAAAATGATACATAGATACATGATTTTTGAGTCTTGGATTATGTTCATGGAAAAATAAAATTTAATATATATTTAAATTTATTTATAAATTTTATTTCTAATTACATATATATTTGAAAAATACTTATTGAAAAAAATTATAATTAATATAGTTATAATTTATAAAATATTTATTTTTTAATTATAATTTTTACTTTTATAATTGTTTTATTAACATATTATTTATTACATAATATATTAATGTTTTTAGTTTTTTTTTAAATTTATTTTTTTATCAATTTAAATTAAACATTTTTTAATATGGGAATTGCATTGTCTCAAATATTATAAAACCATATTATTGACAATGTTATGCTAAAACTGATAGAATAAAGGGTAGTGATATGAAAGACACCAAATACGAAATGAGTTTGAAATAGATATCATGAAATTGTGGAATATTTGATGTAATACAATTTGAACTAAACAAATTACTAAAATGAATATGTTGATAAAAATTTATAGGGTGTTATTGGGAACTATTTTAGTTTTATTTACTTGGAATTTTTCATTAGAAATAGTTTTGAAATATGGAGATGAAAATTACATTATATTAATTTTCAAGGAAATCATGAAAATTAATTTCTTTATGATGATTCTATAACATTGAATCATTTATTAAAACATAAATGAAAAATAAGATAGTGGATTATAATTAAAAAATGTCATGGTTTCTTACCATCATAATGAGTTTCTTGGTTTTCTACATGTATAATAGTAGGCTAAAATGAGAACATGTCATGATTATCAGGATATAATAATTATTATCCATACTATGGTTGTGGTATTGTATGGAAATTTTCATATAATTTCAAAAATATCCATTCGACTGGTAAGATTTGTAAAAGATGAAATTTGTGGTATAAATGAGGTCATATATTGACGAAGAGATAATCATTACTATATTATCATATTCAATTAAATATTTTTTTATGAAGGATATAGCTATATCACATGTAGTGATAGAACAATGCCTATAACAAAAATATACATGAGATTATGGAATCATGAGATGTGATAGGAATGATACTAAAATACAAATAATGAAAAAATTATATATGAGTTGAAATTTTTTAATGTGATAGGAGACCAAGACATGACTGTTCTCATACCATTTATATTGTCTTATTTATTTCCAAGTATGTCACTTCATAAAGCCTTTATTATAGGTTCCCATATTTTTCATTTAGAATTTTAAAATGGAGATCACTTAAATCAAGTTAGATTTAGCATGCTTTTTGTAGTGATTCTACATATCTAGTGGAAAATCTAATACTCGACAAATGTATTGTTCCTTTTATCCATTGTTGAACTAATCCCATATAAACCTAGTTCAATTCATGTGGATAATTTGTGGATGAGAAATTTTTTTAGAGAAAAATGTACTTCCTAAAAAGAAATCATCCAAGGATATATAACACTAATCATTACATTGTAACCAGGTTTCAACTAAATGAACCAAAAACTTTACGTGATTCTTACATTCATTAGTATTTCTTATTCATTATCCTATTGTGTTAGGTTTGTGCTCGATAGAGTTTATGATTGAATAGTGATAACCTAATGTGATTAACTTTATCATAACCAATTTATTTATGATGTTTAGATTCTGTGAAATGTATATCTACTATATTTATTGTTATTGTGTATTGAAATTCATTTATTTTTTAATAATAAAAAAATTAAATATTCAACATGATTCATAAAGAATATAATTAAAAATTATTTTATCTTTTTAATATTTAATAAAAACCGCAACAACACTTCCAACAACTTGCAAGATGTGAAATAACATTGAATTATATCATGGATTGAATAAACATTGTTAATCCTTAATGAAATGTCGGAATTTAATTCTTCTCAAAAATATTTTTATTTTTGATTAATTATTCATTAATATAAAATAAGCTTATTAATGAAATAAATCTTTTATATATCGAAGATAAAAATTGATTCAGTATGATATTATATAGTTAGTTTTTTCTATTATAGTAATTTTTTTATTTTTTTTATTTATCATCCTTATTTGTAGATTGTAATATAGTTATTTAATCTAATAATGTTTATTTATTGACTTTATTATTGACAATATAAATAATTTTAGTTATATTTTTTTTTCATATAATGTTTTATGTTACCTAATTATAAATTTGATTTATGTATTGAATCTACGAAAATGACGACATTGAAAATTTTATAACAAACATCAAACTGTTAAATTATTTATAATAAATTTCTATTAAAATAATTTATCTTTTTAAAAATATTAATTTTTTCTAATTCATGATTATAGAGAATATAATTCCCATTATATTTAAATAATTTGACGTTTGATCGTTTAGATATCATTTTGAAAATTAAAATAAATATGTAATCAATCCAACACGATTATATCAACTATGGAATTAACGTAATACTCTAGATACTCATTCTTATCTATAATGTCTCTAATTTATTATAAATGATAGTATATCTTAATTGTTAAAATTATATGATTATATATTATAAATTTATAAATTAACACATTAATCATGTTTTAGATCAAATGAAATCATTCCAAATAATCATAATAACATGATACTTAATGAACTAATATAATCCTCTCCCGATATATGGAATGTCCTCAGTAAATTTTTTTCCTTTAGATAATCTCCTTCCAATTGTTTTGAGAAAGAAACCTTACATGATTTGGATGTCAATACTAAATTACATAGTGGCATAGAGTCAAAAATGTTATACATCACCAAACCTGGCGATAATGAAATAGATCATCCCTTGAAATAGATCAATTACTAGGCCTATCTCACCAACAGATGATTTGGTAACTTTGATTTACAAATGTATAGATGCATGGGTCCTTAACCATGATGTGTTTCCATCAAAACCATTCTGGTTGATATTGTAATTTAGAAATTCGCGGTGACTTAAAATGCTCTAATCCATCATCCTTGTGTCAAACCTCTGTTGTCTAACCTTATCTACTATATATTGGTTGATGATTCTATGGAATCAAGACACTTAATTGGTAATCAAGGGTTTCCCAAATGACCTATGTCGTATAAGAACATATACAATTCAGAGAAGTCAGTAACAGTTGAATAGTAATGTTTCGACAATACCTACCTATAATACATTCTACCATACATACACATCTAAAAGGATATAGTAATTATACATAGTAATGTATATTCTTCCACACATGGATTTGAATCGATTCTTAAAAAATACTTGATGATTTTCAATATTTATTATGATGGTTAGGTGGGGCTGATAGTAGATTGTCCATGATTTTGAATTTCAACAAACATTTAATATACTGGGGTTCAATAAAAATGTTATATCATTCCAATTTTTATTCATTATAACTTCATAGGACTATTTTGGTCATCCAATAGGTTAGTTACTCATATAGATCATTAGATATCTCACAATTGGGGTCCCAGACGTATATACGTTGATCATATCTATTTTCAATAGGTCAATAAAGAGGCTTTTGGTTTCTATAATGGAACACAATCTAATCCAATAATTATAGGGACCTCTTATTATACTCTGAATTATTCAAGGGACTACATTACATTATTTCATTTTCATGAAACATAGTTCAATCCTGAAATGTAATGATTTTAATAAATTAAAAAAATATAAAAAAAATTTCATGTCACCATCTCATATAAAAAAATATGATTTGTTTAAAAGTTGAACCTTCAGAACACTATTTCATGTTAATGATATGGGCTCTACACAATATTTCTTAAAAAATAAAAAATGTATGATTTTTAGTTTAAAAATTTTTATTTTACAATTTGATTAAATTTTGTTCTTGTTATATTATTTTTGGTTTTTTTATATAAATTTTATTATTCTAATTTATTTTTTCTCTTTTTCTTTTGTTCACTTTTAAAAGATAACTTAATTTTTATGAATTTTTTTTAATATGAAATACTATAATTTTTTTATATCATTCAAAATTTATATAGATGATACAAAAATTAATAATTATTAATTTCATATTTAATCAACTTTAAATTATTTAATTTTATGTTTAAAATATCATATAACAATAAAATATATTTAAGGAATGACATCATAGTTAATAATGTTTTAAAATTACCATTATCCCTTTTATGCTTCATCATTTCCATGGTTCTCCATAATTATAGTATCATTGTGGAGAAAATTGAATGAATATTAGTGTTCAATCATGGGATTCAAGTCATGTAGTACACATAAAAAAACATACCTTTATTTGGCGTCAAACTATAGTCCTTGCCAAAAATATACCCATATCCCATTCCTCTACTATGACATATTCAGTCCACTATTGTGGTATCACCTTTACCATGGCTCACCCATTAACACTTTCAACCAGTATGTTATCCTCATATCCCTATTACTCTCAAACAATATATGTCTTCAATTAGATATGCATGACCTAGTTCCAAATCCATTCCTTATTATTATACAATAATCACTTATATTAACTGAATTGCTCATAGACACATTCCCTATCATGTAAATGTGTATTTCCTCTAGTGGATAATAATCCTATTTAGGGGAGTATTCTCCCAAGGATAGTGGTTATCTAAAAAAATTATAACATTATGATATTTCCCCAATAATGATGTTATCTTAAGCCTACCATAGTGTCCTAGGGTTGGGTCCTATTGATGGGGTTTATCCAATATAGTTTCTCATGTTTTAGAGAAATAAAAATTGATATTAAAAAGATTTACATTATTCATCTTATTATCTAAATGTTCTCTATTTGTAGGTGTATTTATCTTTCATGAAAGTGTCATTAGGTGCATATATGGCCATAAAATTAATGGATTTTTAGTTTTGTTTCATTATTTATGTGTGATCAATTATATAAATATATGGTCAATGGATTGTGGTAGTGGTTGTACATATAAGGCCATAAAATTAATGGATTTGTAGTTTTGTTTCATTATTTATGTGTGATCAATTATTTAAATTTCAAACACACACACACACACACACACATATATATAGGGGTAGTGAAATATTTTAGTGCCGATCAGAGAGTGTAGTGGTGAGTCGGGTTGTGGAATGAGGTAATAAAATGACACAATGATTTCAGTTTCTCTCTTTAAGAGCTAGAATATTAAAATGGGAAATAATCATATAGGTGAAATAGATGTATCATTGTGTTTATTTACACATAGTTTTTCAACATTATGTTTAAATTCATTATTTTGGCATTACATTGATATTTATAATCTATTATTATTAATAGATTTTCTCATAGTTTCTTCATGGTTTTTAATTCAAAAAATTATAGGGGTTTTCCCGCATAATGATTCTATGTATATAATTACATTAAACTATATGTTTTTTTGCTTAATTTTCATTAGTGATTCTCACAATATTTTATCAAAAGTATTTTATTATTTGTGAAATGATCCACATAGTACCAATGAACATGTATTTGAGTTTGTTATATATGATCCTTGTAAATAGGATATGTGTGATTGACTCCATGGGATTTCTTCTCAAATCAAATTGTTCCATATAAAAAATAGTTTTAATCTAAGGAAACAATGAGTTTAAAATATTTCAATCCTATAGAACACAATGAATTTTTGGAATAATAAATTAGAAAGATATTGATGATATGTGATGGAAATTGGAAATATTTTATAGGGATATCAATATGTGTGATTTAGAAGTATTTGGATGATTAAAATATCTGGGAGGGGGAGAATATGAAAAATCTGGATGACATATAGGTTAATCATCAAAGTTATTATAAATCAAAATCCCATGCAAATATATTATATAGAAAAAATGTTTTTACCATATTTTAATAATTTAAAATAGATATTTAGATACCTATAAAAATGATTTCACCAATCTTCTAATTTGGTTATCTTCAGTGATGGTCCTGATCAATGATAAAGGTAATCAAGTATATATATAAATGGATTAACAAGACAATGTTTTTCTTCTCATAGGTTTGTTAGATTTGTGGGTATAGATTATTAGTTGATCATAGTTACGGTGAAGACATATATTGTTGACTATGTTATTCAATGTGAAGTCACATGTTTTATGATGTCATCGGCATTTTTATTTATTTCATTAGGGGAGAATTTAGGTATACACTAGAGTTCCAATAGAATAATAACATATTTTCAAAATTAGATGATGTTTTGTAAAATACCAACCGATTTATGATTAATATGAATTAATTGGAATTAATCATTTTAATTATTGTGTTGGAGGGGGAGATTATGGTGTCCATCCAGTGTTGTTTAATGGGGTTTCAAGATAGTATTTTTAAAATTTAAAATATTTTCTTTTTTCAAATTCTTATATTATAATAGGATTTTTTTAAAAGTATTTATATTTATTTAATGAGTAGAGAGGATAATATAAGGAATAAATTGCATGGATCTGCAGTTCTATATTTGGGTCGATATTGGATCAATAATTAAACAGGTGTGCTCTTATTTTGGTGGTATTGGTTTATAACCAGGGCAGTAAAAAGTAGTATTAAATCTGGATGTGTGCTAAAATTTTAAAAACATATCACAATGCACAGTTTTGATATCTTAGGGTGATTTATATCCATATGTAATTATAATAAATGATGTGGAGTCATGTTTGCATGCGGGTTTTTACAATCGGGTTCTACATAGTTTTTTCAATTTCTATTAAAGTATTTGGTACATTTTTGTAAAATATTAATATTTTGGTATGTAATCGAAATATTATATTGGTTCAAAATACATATAAATAGAGGGTTTATCCATTTTCAAATTATACTTCTCCATTTATAATTTATAATATTGTTTTTCCTCCTGCTTTACTTAATAAGTCTCACAATACTTTTTTCACAATGAGATAGTAATTCTAGAACTAATCCACATCATCCCTTACACATTGATCCAATATGTTCTCTATCTGGAATCCAACAACATATTCTAGAAATGTAAAATCTACATCTTCTATCTCATGATATCTAGTCTATTCTAGTTTGTAATATATTGCATACAAATACAAATTCTATAATACCTAGAATTCATTTTAATTCATTATCTAATCCTCAAAATAAACTCTATCCCCTCACTAAAATAATGACTATATGATCATGAAATGTAGTGGATATGTTTTCATCTGAATATCTAGTTCTTATATCCCCATTCCTAATAGTGTTATAGTTAATACACTCTACATGACATGGAACTACTAAATTAATTATGAAGTAATCCATACTATATTCAACTCGATGGTCAGTGGGAGTTTCTACATCATATCCTCAATTATGTGTATAATATGGCCTTTAAACCCACATTCAAATATGAATATTTCATTCATATAATTCTAGCTATTATATTGTCTGTCATAATTGGGTTTGTTCATTTAGGATCCAGATCCATTAGTGATTACATATTACTCCCTTGAATTATTTGGTAGATCCATAGTCTCAATCAATCTTACATCACCTCCACTTTATTCCAAAACATAACTGCTAAACTTATTCATTAGATAAAGGTAGATAATCAAGTTTATTAAACTATATCCATTTTATATTTCATCATCTTCATGGATCACATCCCTTTATCAAATAATGTTTTTTATTTTCGAGGATATGTTGTCTCATCTTATTCCTCCATAATTTGTTTTATAATACCCCCTTACAATAAAATGGTTTTCATATCCTCTATCTATTATTTTATGATGTTTAATACCACAGAGAATTTAGATAATGGTGGCTCTGACATAACATCATTATATAGTTTTCCACTTATGGATCATTGTCCAGGATATAATGGGTTCCAATATTTATATGGATGAAAAACATGGCCAATATCATAAAATGATTCCTTAATGGTGTAAAAGTTATCCATCAAGGATTTATTATTAGATAAATTATCCTATGAGTGTTCATGATTCCTATTATACCTAATGAAAACACTAAAATGGTATCCCAACATAATTTCTTATCTGAAAATTTATCTAATGTAATCTTAATATTTTTTTAAAACATTCTTTTAATTTTTAATATTAATTTGTATAGATATATAAATATGTATATATATAATTCATTTGTTAGTGTGGGTTTATAAATTTTACCAATAAAAAATGTAATATGACACGAGGATAGAAGAATGAGATTTAATAGAATTGTGAATATTTTAATTTGTTGATGTATTTGATATATATATATATATGTGTCTTTTGAAATAGTGTTTGGAGAGTAAGAAGCCAAATAAAAATTTCAAATAAGTATTTATTATTGTATATATGTTGAGAGAGAGGAATGAATAATGAGAGGTTCTAGTCACGAATTTATTGGGCTCTAGAAAAATACTACATCAGCCACCAGTGATCAACTAGAGAGGCTACATCTAAATAATGGATAGACAGTCAATCTCTATCATACAAGAGTTACTTAAACTAGCTAGTGGACCCATAATTTTTAGCCAGTGTTGAAGTTTTGTTAAAGATTTCCTCCCCCTCATGATTAAGAGGGGATTCCCCCTTTTTAATTTGTTTTGACTTTATAATCCATCTAACTCAGACCCTTCACATACATCCTACTGAATTTTTTTATATTGATTTTTAATGTATTTATTGTAATTGTATTGATATTAATCACCTATTTCTAACCTATTTTCTTCTCATATTCTTTTAATTTTATTTTTATGTTTATATGTTTTATATAGATATTCCTCAAACGAATGGTAATAAATCCCATTTCACATGGACATTTCTCACTACAATCATAGATGAAATCCTAGAATATTATATGGGGGTTGTTTTTTATTAAATCATTGAGAGAAAATCATTTCATAAATGTATTGTTGGTTTTCTAGTTAAATTAAATTAAATTATTTGTTAAAATAGTTTTGGAATAAAATTAATGTTCATAGAATTGTATTGTAGAACTATAGTGGGCATTTAATGGCTGGTTGGTTTCCATTTTTGTGTGGCGTGATTAAATGGAATGCCATTTCTGAAAATTATAAGTTAGAATATAGAATTATAATAAATAAAATTATATATAATTTTGTTTTCAACATCTTTTGATGATATAAGGGCATGGTTTATTATGTGAGCGACAATCGGGATTCAAAAATATTTTTTAGTCCATGATCGAGTTGTTTTTCAATGTAGATAAAATTGAAAATATTCTTAATTGAGTTAGTTTTTCTTTTGTACAATTCAAAGGAATTTAATTTTTGTTATTTAGAATAGAATGTGAGGACACAATAATAAGTTATTATTCATCGAACGTATTTAGAAATTTAAAATGGGATTATTTATTTGATATTAAAATGATAAATTAATTGATTTCCATGAACTAAGTCAGTTAGTTCCCCAGTGGCATAGGTCCTATAGAAGTAGATTGATTATAATATGGTTTATGTCCTTGGTCATCTCATATGGGTAGGTGGGCATGTGGTAACAAGCCTGAGTAGTCATAGAGAGTAACTCAGGGACACCATGGAGTCGATAAGCACATTTCCAGGACAAATGTGTAAGTGACCACTTCTACTAGGAATTTTTAACCTATGTTTTTTACATCAAATAAATTTACATGAGTTAGGGATAAGAAAATATATAGTGAGATATTGATGAAAAAGATGAGTCGTCATCCATATCTTAATGTGTAATCAATGTGATTTAATAGAGTAGTTGTGGTGACCATTATAACCTTTTGAAACTATTTAATGATGCAACATCTTTCGAACATCATATGATGAGATAAGATTAATTTTAGACTGAGGGCCCCATGATATGTACCCCTACATTGTGTTATCCATGGTGACCCTGGTGGGTTTCACAGAGACATATCAACTATGTGTGAGAATAATGGGAAATAAGTGGTGATGATTGGTTTGGTGTATATCCATCCCTTGTTTATGTTTATTTTTCATTATATTAGGAATACAATAATCTAATGTATTATTATATTGAATTAAAAATTCACATTCTAATTTCTAATTTTCGTGTACAACATCAAATTTTCCATATTAGACGTTTTTATTATATTATACATGTGGATGTAAAATATCCCACTTTGGAGGAATATGTTAATATCGATGGGGATTCAATGGGTATAGGGATTGTAAGGAACAAATAATTTAGTATTTTAATTTCTAGGAAAATTTCCTAGGTCTGTGATATATATGCTTTATGTCTAGATGAAAAAAACATATATTATGGAGGTTTTTTTTACTATAGATGTATAAAAGGGATAAACATATTTTTTACATCGAGGTGAGGTAATTTTAACTTTCTCATAGACACCACAACACTGGATGAATCAAGAATGATAGGTTAAGGTCTAGGACTCCATGATCAATAATGTTTATTAGGTTGGTGCAAGTAATTTTTTTGATTTTTAATTAATATTTTTTATTTAGAATTTCACATACACATATCACAATATATAACCATTAGTATGAGACCATTCTGGTTTTGTGCTACCGAGTTATTCTTTGAAACCCATCTTAGGCCTACATTTAACATGGGGAACCATGAATCTCCATCAATGTTATATGGATTGGAATCTAGAGTTGAGATCATGTAGAATGCCTAGGGGAAAAGATATTGGGGAGGTATGGCTCATATAGGTGTTAGATCCTGGAGTCTTATTCAATTATTTTTAAATTTATATATGTTATCAATATAGTTGGAGGCATATGTATTTAAACATTTAAAATCATTAATGTTCATTTAATAGGATCAATTTTATATTGTTATATCATGCCATATTTTTGATGGATTCACTATAATGGTTATAATATAAATGATTCTTAGTTATAAAATTTACTATTTCAAACTCTGATATAGGTGATATAGAATCCTCTTGGTTCATCCTAAAACCCTCACTACTAGTTTGTATCCATGGGACTTTGTGGATATTTTCTTATAGTTACATAGACCCATTTGTTCAGTAACTATTTAGATATAGATTGGCCGATTTGGTACATTATTGTATCAGATAATTTTCAATATTTATGTCTTGATTGTTTGGGAATTCTTGACAACAGGTACAAGATTATGTTATATCATGTGATAGAACCCTAACTATTTTTTTTTTCAAAAACCCCTTTTCTAGTAGATATCTCGGTTACCATGAATGTTTAACTTATGTTCCTAGATTTATCTATTATGGTTTTTGGGAATTTACCAAGAACAATGCATAAAAGATTTTATTTTTATCATTTATGTAACAGCCCAAGCTTCCTCGATATGTTTCCCTTTGAATAATGTAATATCTTTCATTGTACGCAACTTCAAGATTTTAACACACCACGACCAATCAAACTAGTCATTATGAATAGTAATAACAACTTTTTTTAATTTTATAACTTTTATATTTCAAAATGGAAATCATTTTTGGATTCGGAATATCTAAATTAGCTTAGGGTGAATTTTTGGTATTTTTCTAAAAACATTCAATTTTTAAGGAATTGTCAAAAACACATAGTTACAATTTAAAACCAATTTTTTATTTAAATAATTATATATTATAATTTGAATTTATTTTAGGTCAAATTAGATACATAACACCTAAATAAGTTCATTTTAATTGATTTGAGTCAGTTTATAATAATTTTACATATATAAAAATTTTATTAATCTTTTAACAGTCATTTACCCACCTCCTAGGAGAATTTGAAAATTTTAATAAAACCTAATTTTACCTATTTTGTGAATTTAATTTCAAAAACATGAGACTCACCTTAGATATCAGAATGTAAAATTTGGTTCAATTAGATAAAAATAAATGTTGGTGAATAATATTTTTTGATTTTTATTTACCACGGTTAAAAGTAAATAGGGTAATGAAGGTTAAAAATGATATTATTATTACCATGACAGATTCCTAATTCTATTGGATAAGTTTAATTAGACCAAAAACAAACACATGAATAAAATATTATGTTTTAGTTCCACATGGATTAGATTTGGACATTTATTTTTATTCAATTCAACGAATAGTTAAAAGTGTTAAATTTAAAACATAATAACTAAACCATTTTAATATAGTGTTATATATAAGATAAATTCAATTATAAATATTCATTAGAAAGATAAAAATATTTCCTACATAATGGTTTCTTAATTATAATTTTTAGACCTTAAATAATTTAATTTATTTACGACACAATGATGATGCAGTAATTAACTAAATAATGAAATATTTAAATATTTGATTTTATAAATATTCAAATAAATGTAATTTGATACTTTTTATGACTTATAATAATTTTATAGGTTAATATGTCATGTTATTCATGGTTAGATTAATTTTTTTACGAATTAATAATTTTATTATGAATTTAGAAAAAACAAAATACCAACGAGTGTCAAAATTGACATAAAAGAGTATTTAAAACAAATATTATATTATTAATTGATATTCCATTCCTAAAAATCTAAGTATTGGACTAAAGTCTTTTATAATTGTAGGTAAATTATTAATTAACCACATGGGGTTCCAATTTAAGTATATAGTATGTTTTATAACCATATAAAATAAATATACAAAGAGACATGGTAAATGTCAAACTATTTAACTATGAGTTAAATATTAAAGATAAGGTTAATATACTGACCCAAACCTGTATAATACCTATTGGTTGATTTGTTTTAGACCCATCTCCACCTTATAATTTAACTAATGTATTTTGGATCCATTAGAAACCGAAAATTATTTTATAATAAAATAATATATCAAGCTTTTCCTAATGTGCCCCTCACCCCTCTTATAAATGGGTACCCACCCTTCCCTCAAATTCACACCTTCAAAGCATTTTTTCTCGTCCAACCTATGCCAAACTACCCTCTCAATTTTACTTCCTTCATCCTAGAGGCCTTAAATTAGTCATAAAGCCATCCTATGGAGTCAATCTGATCAAATCAAAATGACAACCTGAAGAAGAGGTAAATATTGCATCAGCTATTTCAAGTTCCATTCTTCTTCCACTTCCTCATTATTTATTGTTTCCATTATAAAATAAAAACTCCAGTATCTTATATATACTATGATGTTATTATAAATATGTTACAATCATATTCATTATTCAATCCATCCGATGAATGACATGTCACCAAACGTGTTTAGGTACGGTTCACAGTCTTCACATCGTTGTGTAATTGTTATTCAATACATCATTATTTGGATTGGTACAATAATGATGTGTAATTGATGTAAATAATAAATAAAACATGATAATTAATCTGTATATATTATATAACATCCAATTATATATTATTTTAATAACAAAAGAATGATATTGTTGGTCATACGTAAGTACGGATTACCGTTTCCACGAACACGATGAGATTCATTCCCCATCGTAATCCATTCATGAATAATTTTAATTAGATGATTAAAAATAATTTTAAAAGACTTAATATTATTTTTAATATGAATAAGATATATCCTCAACATAACAAACACTACTTATGATATAATGTATATAAAGGAAAACGAATCAGTTAACACCCGAAACAATGATAATACTAAAAGATTATTAAAAAGAAATATTAAAATATCATATAGGATGTCATATTATTATATATGATTCTTTAATAATTTAATAACAATTATTTAACCATTATACATGAGTTTAACCTACCCTCGACCACAGAAATGTACAAAGTAAGGGGTTTCTTATCTCTTCCAATGGCCCGAAGGCCTTCATTTTTTATTGATTATTGATAACTCACATTTCAAGGGGTGAGGTAAAACCCTAACAAGGCCCGTAGGCATAATAATTACATGGCCCATAGGAATTAGAGGAATTCACTGCCCGTAGGCTTCAAACATTACATAAAACCTAGACTAACAACTCGAAACTGCTCCTCCCCATCATCTTCATCGTGAAATCAGCTCTCCACCTTCGCATGGCTGTTTGGCTAGGCTTTCCTATGCACGAAAAATATTTTCCCGATGGTAGGTTCCATACCATCTCATTCTTGCAATCCGTTTAGATTCTGCTATGGTGAAAGCTCCTTGCTCCTCCTCCTTCTAAAGCTTGTTCATTGTAGGTTGTCTGGTTTGCATCTGCACTTTAAGGTGGCCTGAAGGCCTTGAGGTGGCCCGAAGGCTTTACTGACCCAAAGGCCTGGGTGGCCCAAAGGCCTTAAAGGACTCAGGGACCAAATCGGTGGCCCAAAGGCCCAAATGGGGGCATATTCCCGACTACTACAGTGCCAAACAGTGCCTGCTACAGTTCCCGCTACAGTACCTGCTAGAGTTCTGCACAGTAACTGCTACAGTAACTGCTATAGTGAATGCTACAGTACCCTCGAAAATTATCCCCCACCTGGATTTGATCCCGGGTCTCTTGGATGCACTTAAGGATTCCTCACCAACTGGGCTAAGGCTCATGCGCTTCTTATCTCACTTTTAATTCTGGGAGATTTTCACTGTTCGCCACTTATTAATTAAAAGTGGTGTATTGTGCACTGTCATTTGATATATATATTATCATGATTCTATTTATATTCATGGTATTTTGTGATTAATTTGGTTTTTATTATCATTTTTCCATACGACTCGATTGATTACATAAAAGTAAGGGTTTTCATCTCACTTACTATTTCGGTGAGATTCATGTCACACTACCACTATTTCCTTATGTGTGGAGTATGTACTTCCCAATGATTGTATTATTTATGTAATATAATTTAATTTATGAGTAATTAAATCTTCATCATATAATCTATCTTTCATGGGATGTATGTTTCGTACGTTTCCAAATTGGTAATGGAATTTAAAATTTGAAATTCCATTCATTCGGCTTTATGCATACTTCATTGATTATTTTACACCATGATTATGTGTGGAATCTCTATATATTATTTTTGTAGTAATTTACACCCCCATATCTATGGATATACTTTTTATTCACATAATAATTCCATTGATAAATTATCAAGTCATAGATATGAAAATGATAAGAGAAATTTTAACTCAATCTTTATTTATTGATTTAAAAATTCGATTCATTGGTGTTGTTTTTACAAGAATATGTGAGAATTTCCTATTATTTATTTACACTTAATATACAATAACATTGAGTGTATTTATTTTTTTCACACATAATTATGTTGTTGATTTATCCTTAACCTAAGGATACAGTCTTTATAAAATATTTCATCTCAATTTACATTCCATTGAGACTACTTTGTTCTTATACGCCAATTCAATTTTATATGGTGTATCTAATATACATTGACATAGTATATCATGATTACCTCTATTACCATGATATTATAATTTTTTTATTACCTCAATTATTTGCATTCAAGTGTCTCTCTTTTGGTTAGGAACTCTAACTAAAATATCGTTATAAATGTTCTAAAGATTTAATATTATAAATCTTTCACATTAATGTCTATGTTTTAAAAATGGTTTTAAGGATTTATTTATATGGACATTAATGTTTTAAAATTAAAATTCCTTTTAAAAGTTTCAAATTGGTATGGGAGACTTTGATTCAAAAATCTATTTTAAACGGCCTCTGGATAAATAGTGAGACATTTAAATGTTTTCATAAAAAAGGGTGATATTTCTCTCAAATAGTTTTAATGAATATTTTAAAATATATTAATATCATTCATTATTCTCTATTGAGGTAGATCTATTATAAAAAAAATCATCCATATTCTATTGAATGATTTATATTTGACTGTGGATGTGCTATTTTTGTACCATTCATGGTTTGTGGTTAAAATATTGACATTACGTATGCTAGTTTTAATACGAATGTTCTCATTATGCTTAAACCTTTTAATATGAAGAATACATTGGAATTATTAAGTTAGGGGAGGATCCCACTAGCTCCTTGATGAATCTGTAGGTCTCATGGGACAAACTAGTTTCTTGGCACAAGGCCTTGACAAAATATTATTTTTTGTTTTGGCACAAGGCCTTGACTATGTGGTTATGAAAGTCTAGAATTATGCATTCCATCATTATAAAAGTGTCATTTGATATTGCATTTGATTATTCGACTTATATAATATCCATGTGAATGAGTAAATTTCATTATTTGATTTTATCATTTCCATATTATGCTGACGTTAATGTTTAAAAGGCTTTTTTTGTCTAATACATTGCCTTAAATGTTTATTCTTTTTTATGAAAGTTTCCACTATATTTTTATCCTTACTAAGAATCATAGATCACCAAATTCTATGTTTTATTATTCCAGGATGTGAAGGGGTATATTATGATTGACATGTAGGGATATTCTATGAGATCTCACTGTTGTCTATGGAAACAATATTGTTGTCGTTTTTCATTTTTTTATGTAATGTAAACCTTATGAAAGTATTTATTACTTGAAAGGATATTAAAATAATTGGTCTTTCAAGATATTATCTTTTGTGATCATGCCAATGATACATAATAATTCACCGACTCTAGGATTCTATGGTTGGGGCATTACGGTTGGTATCATAGAAGTTTAGTACAATCCTTGGAAACTAGATTTAGATAAACTCTGATTTGAGCACATAGTGATAATATAGACATTGAGAATTAGTATAAATGAACTTCCTAAAATTTTGGTATTGTAGAGAATTATTGAGTTTTCCAATCAATTCATCTCTTTCTGGATATGAGCAGGTGGAGGAGGATCTGGCATAGATGTACCTAGTCATAAAACCCGAAAACATCACATTGAGCTAGACTCGAATGGGAACTGGTGTACGACAATGGGATTTGCTGAACTCGTGGTTACGACACTCTCAGGGGATATGTTTAGGATAATTTACATTGTCATTACAAACCTATTTGAAGGATTTTAATATTATATGAGAATAATGAACTTGGTTAATCATAAGGTGTTTAAAATTGAAAATAGGTTGTCATTCTATTCTCTAAATGATTTTATGACTACTATTACTCACACAATGCTTTTTGGTTTTAGTCAATGGCTGGATTCCAAGGATGTCATAGTAACTTTGAGCATGATGTAAAAGGTGGGAATACCGGTGGAAATGAGAAAAAAATAGAATTTTGATAAGAGTAAAAGATATCGTGTTCATTCCAAAACATTTTTTCAAATATATAATCAACAACATATATATTAACCAACTCCCGGACTCAAAAAAGAAGAGAAAGGTGATGAAAGATAAGATCCCCAGTAGTGGAGACCATGGAGGAATGAATCCTCAATTTCCATCATGTAGGAAATGTGGAAGGAGACACCCAAGAAAGTGTCTCAATGGAACAATGACATTCATTACGTGTGGGAAAGATGAACACAAAGTAAAGAATTGGCGAGAAATGATTTACGTGTAGGAGATTTGGCCATTACCCATGTGAATGACCTATTCTATAGGATATTTTCTTGGTCATAGAAGAATATATTTATAAATAAATGGTAAGAGAACTTTTTAAAAGTATTAGTGTAAAGACCCGCAAATTTCAAGGAAATTTTTTTCTTAATTTTCTTTGGAATTTTACAAGAGCGCAGCTTCAGACGGCACCTGATTCCGAGGCCCGGTGTGCCCGGAATCAATTTCCGAAGTTTGACTCGGGTACGTTCAGTGAACGGACGAGCGGGTTTTTCTATCTTTTGAACCGGTGCCCGGAATCGAATTCTGAGGGCACCGATGAAATCGCAGCGCCGGTATTTGCTTAGAAACGCCTCTTCCGGAGTTGCGTTTGCTCAGACGTGGTTTTTAAATTTTGGGGCTTTAAGTCAGAAATAAAATAAAATTTGTGCGACAACTTTATTTTATTTCACTTAAGCTGCTTGGAAGTCACTTGGAAGCCACTTGAACTGAGTTAAAGCGGATAGGGTGCTATCCGGAAATATCCTACCCCTTGTTAGGATATTTGTGCGGTGGGGCCCGCACGAGCCCCGCCGTTTCTTTCGCTAAGTAACGCACCCGCGAAAACCCGTCAAAGTAACTGAAAAGTCAACCGACGCGTTTTCTTTAATTTCTTAACAGACCATTTTAATTGAGCGGTTTATTTCGTGAATTAAATGGGCTGTTTCGCTCGTTGAATTAATTGAACGAACTGATGGGTCGTTACTTACGCTTTTGCGTTTGTTGGCATGTTTATAAAATAAGACCAACCAAAAAATCCTTTGAAAGGATTTGAGAGGATCCCTGATTCTTCAGCTCCCCCGCGAAGAACGCGAAGAACGCGAAGAACGCGAAGAACGCGAAGAACGCCGGAACCGGAATTCAACGACGCACGCCGTGATCCGCGACGTCGACAAGCTTTTCCGCGACCTTCTTCTTCTTCGGCACCTCTTCTTCCGCGGCGAACCTACGATCGACGGTTAAAGGTGAGAATCGAATCTTCTAAATTCTTCCCTTTTTATAATTCGATGACAACGGATTTAATTAATTAAATCCGTTTGTTCTAGATCCGGAGATCGTCGGCGTGACGCTTTTCCCGCGGTGCGACGAACGTCTCTTCCGCGAACGACGTGACGATCCCCTCCTTTCGCGATGAGTGATTCCGCGACGACCTCACGTCCGACGACGACAAGGTAGGGGTTTATTTCCTTGATGATTCTTTCCCGTGTTTATTCTTTTGAAATAAAGAGCCTGATCTTCGAAAAATTTTAATTTAATTAAAATTGTTGTCGATTATTTTCTTTTCCTCCCGTTGTTTATGACTAACGCGGAGGGTGCGGGTCTAACGAACAAGACCCGGCAACCCTCCGCCGATCTTTTGTTGTGCGGATTTGGCGGACGACGACGAACCGTGCGGCAAGGGCGATCCGTTGATCCCGCAGTGAAGGTCGGCCCCCGGGAGGAGCAACGGCGCAGACGGGAGGCAAAACGGGCCACCGGAGCAACTCCGGCGGCCCGCGGAAGGCGGCGGCGGCGCCCGGCGCGCCGCCGTGGAGAAATTCCGCCGCGGCTGAAGCCACGGCGGCGGCGGCCGGTTCCGCAGCCGCGCGGAACCGGGGAGGGACGCGGCGGCCCGGCCGCGTCCGCGTGACAGGCGGCCCCCCCGCGGGGCCGCGTTTTCCTCCAAGCCGCGGGTCAAACCCGCGACGGTTGCTTCGGCCGCTCGGCCGGGCCGCGCCCAGGCCGGACCGGACCCGGCCTAGCCGGGTCGGGCCGACCCGGTTCGGCCGACCCAAGGGGGGGGGGGGGGGGGGGGGTTCGGGCCGGGTCGCCCCGGGCCCAGAACCCCCGTTTTCAGGCCTTCTTCGGTCTTTTGCCCATATCTTGGGCCTGGGACCTCCGATTGATGAACCGTCAGCGGCTACGCGATCCTTGGATCGATACGGTCGTTTCGGTATATTATACTCAAGGTTTCGGAAGACTTTGGGTTCGGCCGGGTTGGTTCGTACCCGAAACCAACCGGGCCCTCGGAGCGGAAACGCTCATAACTTGAGCTACGGACGTCCGATCGACGTACCATCAGCTATGGTAGTTTCCTCTAAGTGAGACAGAACTTTTGGCATACTCCGCCCGAGGATCGGATATAGGCGGAGTACGGTCGGGTTGGTTTTTCCCTAAAAACCAACCGGGCCCCTGGGACGAAAATGCCAATAACTCTCAGACCGGGCGTCCGATTGACGCGCCGTCTGTTGTGTTGAGATCCTGTTGGCGATACAATACTTTTGGATACATCAACTTCGGACTACGTGTCAGTTGATGTATCAGCCTCTCGGCTCGTGGAGCGGACCCTCCTAAACGAGCTCGCTGCGTGCGGGAACCCTAGCGCTGGCTGTGACTTCGACGACAGAGCAGAGATCCTCCGTGGACTGCGACGACGGCAGAGCAGAGATCCTCAGTGGACTGCGACGACGGCAGAGCAGAGATCCTTCGCGGACTGCGGCGACGACTGTGCAGAGATCCTTAGTGGACTGCGTCGACTACTGCACTCAGCGATCCTACGTGGATCAGTGCTACAGGTTCTGTGTGAGCCCGATCCTATGTGGGTCCTTACTACCGGTTCTGTGTGAGCCACTGCCTACAGGTTCTGTGTGAGCCCGATCCTATGTGGGTCTTTTGCGGGGGTTAGTACCTATCGATCCTTCGTGGGTCCGACGACTTAGATGGATCAGTGATCATCTTTGACGTCATCTGAAAAAGTATACCTGGTTGAGCTGAACCTTATGTTACTCTCCTTTGTGGATTGTGTTGAACTATCCTTTGTGGATTTACTGTTTACTCTCCTTGTGGATTTGAGTCTTGCTTTCCTGCGTGGATTGAGTTGTTCTTGAGCTCGTGAGAAGAGCTAGAACTGGGGACTTAAGTATATGTATGGGCATATACCTAAGTCAAGTCAGATGTTACTTCGTGATTGCATCTTTCTTTTGTGCTATATCCTTTGTGGATTTCGGGAGACCTTCGGGGGTCTCGGGGTCCTTACTGAGTAGTTATACTCACCCCTGCACGGGCTATGCCCGCACCTTGTTGTGTTGGATGCAGACGACGGACGGCGCTGATCTCGGTTGGGGCGTAGAGCAGGACGGTACCTGGAGGCGGACCACTGGGCGGGACGTGCTCGGAGCGGACGTGGGACCCGAGGAGCCTGGAGGCTATCTGTACCCACCCTTCAGGTGGGATTGCCAGTGGACGACACGAGGCCGCCGTCTTTTCTTCAGTTGCTGTTCTTTACTTTTTCAGTTGTACTTTACAGTTGGGCTTGTATTTCCGGCCCCCTTTACTTTTCTGCACTTTGTAGTTACTTTCCGCTTGCTGACTCTGTGGTGGTTGTTACTCATAAAGGCAATGCCTTCCCTGTTTACCGGGATTTTACGCCTTGGTGCTAGTCGCCAGCCCCTGGCCTATGGAAGGCGGGCTTGTGGTAGTCACGGCACGGGCCCCGAGGTCGGGTCGTGACAAATTGGTATCAGAGGCGGTCGGTTCTACCGCAGACTCTGATTGTCTTTTCTTTCTATATGAAGCAATAGTGTTTAGTGTATTGAGTGTGGTTATCAGTTCAGGGAGCCCAGTGTTGGTGCGGCAGCCGACGTATCCGTACACCAGGACCCTGACTCCTGATTTCCGACTTAATGCATGAAAACATTGATTGTGTGTGTGTTTCAAGTTTCTTTGTGATTACTTGTGTCAGCTCACCGGGTATACTGATCTGCTTCATGAAAGTCTCAAGTTTTCCTTGTGATTACTTGTGCCAGCTCACCAGGTATACTGTTCTGACTGTGGTTCTCTTGTTCTCCTTTTCAGGATGGCCCCGCGACGACAGCCAGCTAGGGTTCCGAGTGTAGGGCGCGACGGCAGCCCACCGAGCGACGAGGCCTCGGTGCAGGGCCCTTTTCCAGCAGTGGCACCGGCGGTAGCTTTACCCGCCGAGCCACCGATGCTACCAGTACCAGACGCTGACGATGCACGTCGCCTCAGGGCACTGCATGAGTTTCAGAGCCAGCGACCGCCCAGGTTTCGCGGTGAGGCGGACCCCCAAGCCGCCGAGGACTGGCTAGAGGCGGTGGTACGGATCTTTAGGCTAGTGAGGACACCAGCGGATCTCATGGTGATTCTCGCGGCGAGCCTCCTACAGGCGGCGGCAGGACGATGGTGGAGCTTGATGCTCCAGGTTCACGATGAGGCATCCTTGCTCTGGGCGGACTTCGAGAGCCTCTTCCGCTCTGAGTTCGTCCCGGCCACCCTCCGAGCGGTGCACATCCAGGAGCTTCTCCAGCTGCGCCAGGGCAGCATGACGGTCGCTCAGTACGCGGCGAGGTTCACTGACCTATCTCGCTACTCGACCGACATGGTACGGGACCCCTTCTTCCGGGCCCGGACCTTCGAGCAGGGCTTGCGACAGGAGATTCGGGCGTCGCTGATCTCCCTCAGCATTCCGACCCAGGCAGGAGTGCTGGAGCGAGCCCTCCTGATCGAGAGCTTCCTGGCAGAGCCTTCTTCAGTGGCGAGACCTAGCGCAGGGCGGCAGGTAGCTGAGTCTTCGGCAGCAGGTAGCCGACGGATGACTCTCGGGTCCAGGCAGACCAGAACCCTACGCAGACGGCCTCAGGACACCGGCTCAGCAGTGCGAGGCACACAGCGGAGTGCCAGCCTTCCGAGAGGCAGGCTGTTCTACTCCTGCGGCGGGCAGGGTCACATGGCTCGTGACTGCCCGACTCGCCGACCAGAGGAGCAGCAGACGGTGGAGGGGCCACCCAGGCAGAGGCAGAGGGTCGACCGTGGCGGTCCGCAGGGAGGAGGCGGACGAGGCAGAGGAGCTGGCCGAGCAGCGGGTGGTGGGCGACGCTTCCAGGCTCTACCCCCACCACCACCAGGAGGGCCACCTCGACCACAGGGAGCTGGCGGGTAGGGACAGGCCCAGCTCCAGGCAGTGGAGGCCTACGACCCCGACATGCCAGAGATGATTCGAGGTACGATCTGTGTCTATTCCACCCTTGCTGCAGTACTTATAGACACAGGAGCGAGTCACTCTTTCATAGCCTCTGCCCTTGTTCGGAGCTCGGAGATTCCGACTGAGCCGTTGGCTCGATCCTTACGGCTAGAGACTCCTACGGGAGCAGACTCGACGATTACGCACTGGTGCCGGCAGTGTGAGCTTACTCTAGGAGGCGAGAGCTTCGGCTGGGATCTCCTTGTAGCGGCGTCGAGGCCTTACGACGTCATCTTGGGCATGGATTGGCTATCCACGGTTCATGCCCAGATCGACTGTTTTAGGCGCAAGGTGCGATGTGTTCGCACCGACGGGAGCATGTTTACCTTCACCGGCGAGAAGGGAACCTTTGCAGCACAGGATGGACTTCCGCGGAGGAGAGTTCATCCCATCTCTCATCAGTTGGCTAGCCTCATCCTAGGAGCAGTGGACGTGCGGAGTCCAGTTTTTCCTGCAGTGGTGGACCAGTACGTGGACGTCTTTCCCGACGACGTTCCAGGGCTACCTCCTCATAGAGAGGTAGACTTTTACATCGACTTGTACCCCGGGACAGCCCCGATATCTACTCCAGCATATCGGATGGCCCCCGCCGAGCTTCGAGAGCTGCGGGTACAGTTGGAGGACTTGCAGAGCAAGGGGTTTATCCGACCCAGTGTTTCACCCTGGGCTTCCCCGATTTTGTTCGCCAAGAAGGCGGACGGGAGCTTGCGACTGTGTGTCGGCTATCGTCGCCTGAACCAGGTGACAGTGAGGAACAAGTATCCGCTGCCACGGATTGATGACCTCTTCGATCAGCTCAAGGGAGCGCGGTGGTTCTCGAAAATAGACCTCCGGTCAGGCTATCATCAGCTCAGAGTTCGAGACGAGGACGTGCAGAAGACCGCCTTCAGGTGTCGGTATGGCCATTATGAGTTCTTGGTTATGCCGTTCAGCGTAACCAATGCTCCAGCAATGTTCATGAGCCTCATGAACAGGATCTTCCAGCCATACCTCGACCGATTTGTCGTGGTCTTCATTGAGGACATTTTGGTATACTCGACGACTGAGGAGGAGCATGCCTACCACCTGCGAGTTGTGCTAGACACACTCTGAGAGCACCAGCTTTATGGCAAGCTCTCAAAGTGCCAGTTCTGGTTACGTGAGGTCCATTTCTTGGGGCACGTCATTTCGGAGGCGGGAGTTGCAGTGGACCCCGCGAAGATCGAGGCAGTGCTAGCTTGGGAGCCACCCAAGAGCGTGACAGAGGTGCGGAGTTTCTTGGGCTTAGCCGGATACTATCGGAGATTTGTGATGGACTTCTCCAGAGTTGCGGCACCACTCTCAGCCTTGACAAAGAAGGGGAAACCCTTTGTGTGGTCAGACAGATGTCAGCAGAGCTTCCAGGAGCTGAGACAGAGATTGACCAGCGCACCTATCTTGAGGTTGCCTGAGGAGGGAGTTGGATATGTAGTTTACTGCGATGCATCAGGGACTGGACTCGGGTGCGTCCTGATGCAGGAGCGGGCCGTGATCGCCTACGGATCACGTCAGTTGAGGCCGCATGAGCAGAACTACGCCACTCATGACCTGGAGTTAGCAGCAGTGGTCTTCGCTCTGAAGACTTGGCGGCACTATCTGATGGGCGAGCGCTTCACAGTCTTTTCTGACCACCAGAGTCTCAGGTATATCTTCTCTCAGAAGGACCTGAACCTGAGACAGCGGAGATGGCTTGAGTTCCTCCAGGACTATGACTTTGAGATAGTCTATACTCCTCGGAAGGGGAACCTGGTAGCTGATTCCCTCAGCAGGAGGACGGGCATTCAGCTACTTGAAGAGGCGACAGAGCAGCTAGCCTCCTTACAGAT
Source organism: Viscum album (assembly GCA_963277665.1). NCBI lineage: Eukaryota > Viridiplantae > Streptophyta > Magnoliopsida > Santalales > Viscaceae > Viscum > Viscum album. The sequence continues at coordinate 591,558,239 of OY728162.1, read as the reverse complement.
ATCCTTCATGGATAGAGACGGAGCAGCCTTTCTTCAGTCTCTCACAGTCTCTCCTCCACTTCTACAGCGGGTCAGAGAGGCTCAGCGTGGGGACGCTGACTGTGAGACCCGACGTGCACTGATATCCTCAGGTCAGGCGCCTGATGGTTTCTCCCTTGGAGCAGAGCACGACATCCTTTTCAGAGGACTTACCTTCGTACCAGTCGCTTTACGAGAGGAGGTGCTGAGAGAGTTTCACACTTCTCCCTTGGCGGTGCATCCCGGAGTGGCGAAGATGTACCAGGATCTCAGGCGACAGCACTGGTGGCCGGGCATGAAGAAAGCTGTGGAAGAGTTCGTTTCACGATGCCTCACCTGCCAGCAGGTGAAGGCAGAGCATCAGGTACCAGCAGGCTTGGTACAGCCCTTGGAGGTCCCGGAGTGGAAGTGGGACGGCATATCTATGGACTTCGTGACTGGACTTCCACGCACTTCCAGAGGTCACGACTCCATTTGGGTGATTGTCGACCGACTCACCAAGTCGGCACACTTCTTACCCATCAGAGAGCAGGGCTCAGTGGAGAGCTTGGGACGTCTTTACGTCCAGGAGATCGTACGGCTTCACGGGGTGCCATCATCTATCGTCTCCGATCGAGATGCTCGTTTCACTTCCCGGCTTTGGAAGGGGTTGCAGGAGGCGTTCGGGACGCGGCTCCATCTGAGCACAGCCTTCCACCCTCAGACGGATGGTCAGACTGAGAGGACCATACAAACACTCAAGGACATGCTCCGTGCATGTGTTCTCGACTTTGGTCGCAGCTGGGAGGACCACCTACCCTTGGTGGAGTTCGCGTACAACAACAGCTACCACTCCACCATCGGGATGGCACCATACGAGGCGTTGTACGGCAGACCCTGCAGATCACCGTTGTGCTGGACAGACCCTGGGGAGTCAGCACTCGTGGGACCAGAGATGGTCCGAGCCACGACAGAGAAGGTCCAGATCATCCAGGAGAGGATGAGGACAACTCAGAGCCGGCAGAAGTCATATGCTGACAGGAGGCGGAGGCCACTGGAGTTCGAGGATGGCGACCACGTCTTTTTGCGTGTCTCACCTCGACGTGGTTTACGGAGATTTGGACGAGGCGGCAAGTTGTCTCCACGCTTCATCGGGCCTTTCCAGGTCCTCAGCAGGATAGGAGAGGTGGCTTATCGCCTGGCTCTACCACCTCAGTTGCACCGGGTGCACGACGTCTTCCACGTGTCTCAGCTGAGGAGATACGTGCACGACCCGACGCACATCATCGACTTTGGGGAGCTGGACGTGGACGATGGGGAGACTTTTGCGGAGGTCCCAGTGGAGATCAAGGATCGACAGGAGCGGGTCCTACGTGGGCGGTCGATTCCTCTTGTGCGCGTCAGATGGCAGCACGGGAACCTCCAGGAGAGCACTTGGGAGCGGGAGGCTCATATGCGTGCTCAGTACCCCCATTTGTTCCCCTAGTTTTTGATGTATCTTTACGGGGACGTAAAGCCCTGAGGTGGGAGTAATGTAAAGACCCGAAAATTTCAAGGAATTTTTTTTCTTAATTTTCTTTGGAATTTTACAAGAGCGCAGCTTCAGACGGCACCTGATTCCGAGGCCCGGTGTGCCCGGAATCAATTTCCGAAGTTTGACTCGGGTACGTTCAGTGAACGGACGAGCGGGTTTTTCTATCTTTTGAACCGGTGCCCGGAATCGAATTCTGAGGGCACCGATGAAATCGCAGCGCCGGTATTTGCTTAGAAACGCCTCTTCCGGAGTTGCGTTTGCTCAGACGTGGTTTTTAAATTTTGGGGCTTTAAGTCAGAAATAAAATAAAATTTGTGCGACAACTTTATTTTATTTCACTTAAGCTGCTTGGAAGTCACTTGGAAGCCACTTGAACTGAGTTAAAGCGGATAGGGTGCTATCCGGAAATATCCTACCCCTTGTTAGGATATTTGTGCGGTGGGGCCCGCACGAGCCCTGCCGTTTCTTTCGCTAAGTAACGCACCCGCGAAAACCCGTCAAAGTAACTGAAAACTCAACCGACGCGTTTTCTTTAATTTCTTAACAGACCATTTTAATTGAGCAGTTTATTTCGTGAATTAAATGGGCTGTTTCGCTCGTTGAATTAATTCAACGAACTGATGGGTCGTTACTTACGCTTTTGCGTTTGTTGGCATGTTTATAAAATAAGACCAACGAAAAAATCCTTTGAAAGGATTTGAGAGGATCCCTGATTCTTCAGCTCCCCTGCGAAGAACGCGAAGAACGCGAAGAACGCGAAGAACGCGAAGAACGCCGGAACCGGAATTCAACGACGCACGCCGTGATCCGCGTCGTCGACAAGCTTTTCCGCGACCTTCTTCTTCTTCGGCACCTCTTCTTCCGCGGCGAACCTACGATCGACGGTTAAAGGTGAGAATCGAATCTTCTAAATTCTTCCCTTTTTATAATTCGATGACAACGGATTTAATTAATTAAATCCGTTTGTTCTAGATCCGGAGATCGTCGACGCGACGCTTTTCCCGCGGTGCGACGAACGTCTCTTCCGCGAACGACGTGACGATCCCCTCCTTTCGCGACGAGCGATTCCGCGACGACCTCACGTCCGACGACGACAAGGTAGGGGTTTATTTCCTTGATGATTCTTTCCCGTGTTTATTCTTTTGAAATAAAGAACCTGATCTTCGAACAATTTTAATTTAATTAAAATTGTTGTCGATTATTTTCTTTTCCTCCCGTTGTTTATGACTAACGCGGAGGCTGCGGGTCTAACGAACAAGACCCGGCAACCCTCCACCGATCTTTTGTTGTGCGGATTTGGCGGACGACGACGAACCGTGTGGCAAGGGCGATCCGTTGATCCCGCAGTGAAGGTCGGCCCCCGGGAGGAGCAACGGCGCAGACGGGAGGCAAAACGGGCCACCGGAGCAACTCCGGCGGCCCGCGGAAGGCGGCGGCGGCGCGGGTCGCCGGCGGCGCCCGGCGCGCCGCCGTGGAGAAATTCCGCCGCGGCGGCGGCGGCCGGTTCCGCGGCCACGCGGAACCTGGGAGGGACGCGGCGGCCCGGCCGCGTCCGCGTGACAGGCGGCCCCCCGCGGGGCCGCGTTTTCCTCCAAGCCGCGGGTCAAACCCGCGGCGGTTGCTTCGGCCGCTCGGCCGAAGCCGAGCCGGCCGGTCCGGTCGGCCGGGCCGCGCCCAGGCCGGACCGGACCCGGCCTAGCCGGGTCGGGCCGGGTCGGGCCGACCCGGTTTGGCCGACCCAAGGGGGGGGGTTCGGGCCGGGTCGCCCCGGGCCCAGAACCCCCGTTTTCAGGCCTTCTTCGGTCTTTTGCCCATATCTTGGGCCTGGGACCTCCGATTGACGAACCGTCAGCGGATAAGCGATCCTTGGATCGATACGGTCGTTTCGGTATATTATACTCAAGGTTTCAGAAGACTTTGGGTTCGTCCGGGTTGGTTCGTACACGAAACCAACCGGGCCCTCGGAGCGGAAACGCTCATAACTTGAGCTATGGACGTCCGATCGACGTACCGTCAGCTGTGGTAGTTTCCTCTAAGTGAGACGGAACTTTTGGCATACTCCGCCCGAGGATCGGATACAGGCGGAGTACGGTCGGGTTGGTTTTGCCCTAAAAACCAACCGGGCCCCTGGGACGAAAATGCCAATAACTCTCAGACCGGGCGTCCGATTGACGCGCCGTCTGTTGCGTTGAGATCCTGTTGTCGATACGGAACTTTTGGATACATCAACTTCGGACTACGTGTCAGTTGATGTATCAGCCTCTCGGCTCGTGGAGCGGACCCTCCTAAACGAGCTCGCTGCGTGCGGGAACCCTAGCGTTGGCTGTGACTTCGACGACAGAGCAGAGATCCTCCGTGGACTGCGACGACGGCAGAGCAGAGATCCTCAGTGGACTGCGACGACGGCAGAGCAGAGATCCTTCGTGGACTGCGGCGACGACTGTGCAGAGATCCTCAGTGGACTGCGTCGACTACTGCACTCAGCGATCCTACGTGGATCAGTGCTACAGGTTCTGTGTGAGCCCGATCCTATGTGGGTCCTTACTACCGGTTCTGTGTGAGCCACTGCCTACAGGTTCTGTGTGAGCCCGATCCTATGTGGGTCTTTTGCGGGGGTTAGTACCTATCGATCCTTCGTGGGTCCGACGACTTAGATGGATCAGTGATCATCTTTGACGTCATCTGAAAAAGTATACCTGGTTGAGCTGAACCTTATGTTACTCTCCTTTGTGGATTGTGTTGAACTATCCTTTGTGGATTTACTGTTTACTCTCCTTGTGGATTTGAGTCTTGCTTTCCTGGGTGGATTGAGTTGTTCTTGAGCTCGTGAGCAGAGCTAGAACTGGGGACTTAGGTATATGTATGGGCATATACCTAAGTCGAGTCAGATGTTACTTCGTGATTGCATCTTTCTTTTGTGCTATATCCTTTGTGGATTTCGGGAGACCTTCGGGGGTCTCGGGGTCCTTACTGAGTAGTTATACTCACCCCTGCACGGGCTATGCCCGCACCTTGTTGTGTTGGATGCAGACGACGGACAACGCTGATCTCGGTTGGGGCGTGGAGCAGGACGGTACCTGGAGGCGGACCACTGGGTGGGACGTGCTCGGAGCGGACGTGGGACCCGAGGAGCCTGGAGGCTATCTGTACCCACCCTTCAGGTGGGATTGCCAGTGGACGACACGAGGCCGTCGTCTTTTCTTCAGTTGCTGTTCTTTACTTTTTCAGTTGTACTTTACAGTTGGGCTTGTATTTCCGGCCCCCTTTACTTTTCTGCACTTTGTAGTTACTTTCCGCTTGCTGACTCTGTGGTGGTTGTTACTCATAAAGGCAATGCCTTCCCTGTTTACCGGGATTTTATGCCTTGGTGCTAGTCGCCAGCCCCTGGCCTATAGAAGGCGGGCTTGGGGTAGTCACGGCACGGGCCCCGAGGTCGGGTCGTGACAATTAGTGCTCCTTGTAGATGGGATTACGTGGGAATAATTTTCTCTTTTATTTGTATCCCTGTATTTTTTCATGTGAAAATGATATTTGAGGAAGAATTATCTTTTTTCTTGTGGATATAGTTAAAAATAACCATTTTGTTTTATAGGATCATTGGGTTTGAGGCAATTACAAGTTATTGTATTTTGGGATGAAAATGCAGGGAATGAGATAACAGTTGTGGTAAAATTATTCTATGGTTATTTTGTAGAATTTATCTCATTTTGGTAATGTTATAAAATAATGTTTTTGAAAAGGACAACACGCAGACCATGTGGCAACCCGTCATATCGGACAAAGATGTGGGAATAGAACCCAAAACCAGAGTGCGATTTGGATTTATCACCTACCACTAGACTACATGAAGTCCCTGGTAAGTGTGACTAATTATTTTTTGTTAAATAATCTTATTGATCAATAATAAGTTTATTTTGGATCTTACGTCTTATCAAATTAATATTCTTATTATAAGAAAAGGATTTGTTGATTAAGTGATAAATTTTATTTTGGAAAACATTCGCTCTGTTGGGAAAACTATATGCCTAAGGAAAATAGAATACAATGGGATATCATTCGAGGAGTAATGGTGGATTTTTATCTATGTTTTTATTGTTGATTTATAATGATTTCGGTTATTTAGAGAAATGGTTAACCTATAATAGAGAATATGTGATTAGGTTAATTACTTTTAAGTATATGACTTTACGAGTAGTCGATGTCATTTAGAGATACAATTTAACATGGAAGACTACATAACCATATTCTTCTATGTTTTTGGTTTCAATATTAGTTCTAATTATATTGATGGATTTAAAGGACAATTGTTTAGTGAATGGAATTTATTTAACTTTGGGTTATTGTTGGATTAATTTTAGAAATTAAGATTAGTGTTTCTTTCACTAAAGGAATATCATTTTGGGGGATCATCTGATCTAGTACTAACTATTTTTGGTTTTGATTAATCTCTAAAGACAAGGTAAATATATAGTTTAACCATTTTGGATCATGTGATTCTTTAGAATTTGATTCTAGCTCTTTCGGTATGACCACGTCATCTTGAATACTAATTGTTTGAAAAAAATGAGTTAGTGGTATAAATTTTTTAATGAATGAAACTCTACTTAAATATTATGTATATCTATTTATGTTGTTAGTAAATCTGATAAATAAATTCATCACATTTATGAAATGTAATAATTTTTTTGTCTGTTTACTTTTCCTACTAGGAAACTAATGGCTGTTTGTCCTATCACAAGTTTGTGGTTTTCATGTTGTTAACTTTTTCCAGATCATGTTTTATATCCCTCTACATCAGAACTTGAAACATAGTTTATCTTCTGTATCAATGTTCTTCTACATGGAATTCTAGTATGGGTTATCTCGAGTGACATTTGTAATTATCCTTCTTTCATTTAAAGTGATAGTTTTATTGACACTTTTTATGATGTGGGACTTTCAATAATGATCCCAAGACCAATATTAAAAATTTAGAGGACTCAATTTCCAAAAATTGGGGAAGAATTTTACACACCAAGATTCCATTGTATGTTTCCCTTTGAATAATGTAATATTTTGCATTGTACACAACTTTGAGATTCTAATGCACCGTGACCTATCATACTAACCATTATGAATAGTAAAACCCTCTTTTTGAAATTTCATAAATTTTATCATTCAAAATGGACTTCTTTTTTGGATTCAGAATATTGAAATTATCTTAGGGTGAATTTTTGATAATTTTTGGAAATCTTTCAATTTTTGATTAATAGGGAAAAACACTAAGTTATAGTTTAAAACCGAATTATTATTTAAATAATTATTTATTTTATTTAAATTTATTTTAGGTCAAAATAGTTACATAATACCCATATAATTTCAATGTAATCCATTGGAGTCAGTTTATAATTATTTTTGAAATATAAAAATTTTATTGAACTTTTAATCGTCTTTTACCCACCTCCTAGGAGCATTTGCAAATTTGAATAAAAATTATTTTTACCGCATCTTTGAATTGAATTTAAAAAATCCAAGATACATGGTTGATATCAGTATGTAAAATGTGGTTCAATAAGATAAAAAATTATTATTGGTGAATAGTAACTTTTGACTTTTATTTTCAACGGTTAAAAGTAAATAGGTTAATTAAAGGTAAAAATGATGTTATTATTACCCTAACACATGCCCTAATTATATTGGATGAGTGTAATTAGATCCCAAACAAACTTAGGGATAATATATGATCATTTAGGTTTACATGGATTAGATTAGTACATTAATTATTATTTAATTCAAAGAAGAGCTAAAAGTGTTAAATTCAAAGATTAATAACTAATCTATTTTTAATATAGGGTTATATGAAAGATAAATTTTATTATAAATATTAATTAGATAGATAAATATATTTACTAAAAAATGATATTTTAATTATATTTTTTAGAGATTAAAAAATTTAATTTATTTATGACCAAATGATGATCCAATAATTACCTAATTAATGAAATATTAATATATTTGATATTATAAGTATACAAATAAATGTAATTTTATACTTTTTATGAATTATACTAGTTTTATAGGTTAATATTTCATGTTATGGTTAGTTAGATGATTTTTTTCGATGTAATAATGCATTTATTAATTTTTCATAAACAAAATACCAAATAGTGTCAAAATTGAAATAAAATAGTTTTTAAAAAATATATTATATTATTAATTGATATTCTATTCTTAAATATCAATGGTTCGGACAGAAGACTTATATAGTGATATGTGTATAATTAAATAACCACTTGGGTTTCTCTTGGAAGTATATAGTATGTTTATTAACCATATAATATAAAAATACAAAGAGACATGGTAAATGTCATAATATTTAACTAATAGTTAATCGTAAATGGCAAGGATAATATAGCGACCAAAACCAGTATAAAACCTATTTGATGAGTGGTTTTAGACCCATCCCAACCTTAGTCTTTATACAATTCATTTTGGAGACATTAGAAACCGAAGATGATTTTATTATAAAATAACACTTCTTTCTTTTCCTAATGTGCCCCTCACCACTCTTATAAAAGGGAAATCCCACTTCCATCAATTTCACACCATCAAAGACTTTTGTCTTTTTCAAACTCTACCAAAATACCCTCTCAACTATCCTTGATTCATCATAGAGTCCTTATATTAGTCATAAATCCTAATTATGGAGCCCATTTGATCAAATCACATGGAAGAACCTGAAAAAGAGGTAAATATTTCATCACCTCTTTCACATACCATTTTTCTTCCACATACTCTTTCTTTATTGTTTCCATTCTAAAATAATTAATCCAGTATCTTATATATAATATTATGTTATTATAAATATGGTCAAACCATATTCATTATTCTATCCATCCATTGAATGACATGTCATCATATGTGCGTACGTACCTCTTACCGTCTCCACATCATGGTGTAATTGATATTCAATACATTATTATTTCGATGAGTACAATAATGATGTGCAATTGATGTAAATAAAAAATATAACAAGATATTGATTTTGTATATTTTCTAAACCATCCAATTATATATTATTTTAATATCAAAACAATGTTATTTTTGCTCGTGCGTACGTACGGATTACCCTCTCCTCAAACGCGATAAGATTCATTCCCCATAGAAATCCATTCAAGGATAATTTTGATTAGATGATTAAAAATAATGTTTAATGACTCAATATAATTCTGAATATGAATATTATACATCATATTTTTGACAAACACTACATATGAAACAAATGATATAAAGGAAAATGAATCAGTTAACACCCGAAATGACGATAATACTAAAATATTATTAACAAAGAAATATTAAAAGATCATATATGATATCATATTAATATATGTCATTCTTTTATAATTAAATAACAATTATTTCACCATTATACATGAGGATAACCTACCCTCAACCAAGGAAAAGTACAAAGTAAGAGGTTTCTTATATCACTTTTGATTCCGTGAGATTTTAATTGTTTGCCACTTATTTGTTAAATGTGGTGTATTGTGCACTGTCATTTGATATATATATTATCATGATTATCTTTATATTCATGGTATTTTGTGATTGATTTGGTTTTTATTAACTTATTTCCATACCACTCCATTGATTACAATGAAGTAAAGGATTTCATTCCACATCATATTTCCACGAGATTCATGCCAAACTGCCATTATTTCCATTTGTGTGGTGTTTCTACTAGCCAACGATTGTATTCTTTGTGTAATATAATTTAATTTATGAGTAATTACATCTTCATTTTCTGATCCATCTTTCATGGTATGTATGTTTCATATTTTACCAAATTTGTAAGGGAATTTCAAATTTAAATTTCCACTCATGCAGCTTTATGCAACTTCATTGATTATTTTACTCCATGATTATGTGTGGAATAACTATTTATTATTTTTTTGGGCAAACCTGGTTCTGGTCGACCCATACTAACCCATTGAGTCCGGCCTGGCCCGTTGGGTTCATCCCCGCCTGCTGGACCCAACCCACTAGGCTGTGAGAGGCCGCGGAGAACCACAAGGGCGTGGAACGACCGCGAGGGCATGGACCGACCATGGTTCCATGCGAGGGAGGCTCGGCCCCGAGAGCACCATGAGGCGGTTCATGGTGGCGTGGTGAGGAGGCCAAGGTGGAACGGCCATGGATGGTTCGGCCAGGAGGTCGCGGGTCAAGCAGGACCGGTTCGGCCATGGAGCGACGCAGCTGGACCGACAGGTGTCGTGCTTCGGCCAGGGCACTCGGGAGGTGGTCGGGCAGGCCGGGAGACAGGCAGGCAGGCCATCGGCAAGCTGTCGAGCGACCGAGAGGTGGTTGGGCAGGATGACGGTTGGCGGGCATGCTGGCATGAAGGCCGGGTGGCGGCCGGGAAGGCCGATGGCATGCATGCAGGCTGGTGCAGCTCAGGCCGACTGGTGGTTGGCCCGAATGGTGGTGCAACGGGTGCGGGGTGGAAGCCAGCGGGCGGCGCGGTGCAGACCGAGGCGGCAAGAGCCGGTTCGGTCAGAGCACCGTGAGGGTGGTACATGTCACTAAGGCCGTGGGTAGCTCAACCGTTGCCTTCTTCGTCCAATCGCCTCATCTCTAAGCCGAAGATCATCACAAATAAGAATAGCCGAGGGGCCATGCCATGTTGATTTGGCCCGCACCCTCTGTGTTTAGGGTGGTAGCAGGCAGTTAAATCATTCTTGATTTTTCTAATTATTACTCAAGAATTTAATAGGGGAGGAAGATCACACAAATCACCTCGCATTATCCCGCAAATAAAATGAACTCAATTAATTCCCCCTACCTTTGTTCGTTGATCGTCGATGAAGTCACAGGAAGAAGATGATGGTGAGTGCCGTTTGTCGTGTATTCCGCACACTACCAATCCCGAGTTTGTGTGTCGTTTCAGTGATGACGAGGAGCAGAAAAGTGGGTTGTCGAAGACATCCCACATTAGTTTCTTGTGAGGAGGAAGTAAAAAACACTCCATTACAGCGTTCTTTGTTAGAAAAACCTGTTCTTCCTTCTTTGTTGGCGAAAAATTTTTCTCCCTAAGCTCTCAATTCTCCAATGTTTCCACCAAAATGATTATGCCAAGGGAGGTTAAGGTGTGGTGGTCCCACCTCCAACATCCATGTTGAGGTTTTAACCAACAAATAAAAATAAGCCACCGAGAATATTTTTATTTAAATCATACTCTAAAAACCCAAAAATTATCCTTTATTATCGAACAAATACCGTCAAGGTGAATGTATTCTTAAACTAATACCGGTGCTGCGATTTCAACCGTGCCCTAGAATTTCAATTCCGAGCACCGGTTCAAATGTTATAAAAACGAGCTCGTACATTTACTGAATGTACCTGAAAAAAACATAAAAAATTGATTCCAAGCACAATGGGGCTCGGAATCACGCGCCATCAATTTTTGCAAACACGTAAAATTCCCATGTATTTAACAAAAAACTATTCCATGGAAATTCCAGGTCCTTACATTCTCCCCACCTCAGGGATTTAAATCCCCATAAGCCAAAACTCGAACTAAGGAATACAATGGGGGTACTGAGCACACATCTGAGCCTCCTACTCCCATGTGCTCTCTTGGAGGTTCACGTGCTTCTAGCGAACACGCACCAGAGGTATCGACTCTCCATGAAGGACTCTCTCCTATCAATCCTCAATCTCTACTAGAACCTCCATAAAAGTCACCCCATCGTCGACATCCCGCTCTCACTGGTCGATGATGTGTGAAGGGTCGTGCACGTATCTTCTCAGATGATATACATGGAAGACGTCGTGCACCCGGTGAAACTGAGGTGGAAGAGCTAAGGGGTATTTCACCTCTCCTACTCTGCTGAGGACATGAAAAGTTCTGAAAAATCTCAGAGTTAACATGCCAGCTCAGCCAAATCTCTGTAGTCCTCTTTGAGGTTACACCCGTAAAAAGATGTGTTCGCCATCCTCTAATTCCATAGGTCTCCATCTCATGTTAGCATATGACTTATGTCTACTCTGTTCAGTCTTCATCCTCTCCTAGATGAACTGCACCCTCAACATGGTAGCTCGTACCATCTCTAGTCCCACTAGTGCTGACTCCCCAGGGTTAGTCCAGCAAAAAGGTGATCTGCAAGGTCATCCGTATAATGCCTCAAAAGGTCCCATCCCATTGGGGGAGTGATATCTTATGTTGTATTCAAACTCCACAAAATGTATGTGATCCTCCCAGCTATGAACGAAGTCAAGGAAACATGCACACAACATGTCCTCGAGGGTATGGATGGTCTGCTCAATCTGATCATCCATATGACGATGGAAGGCGGTGCTCAAACGAAGCTGCGTCTCAAAAGCCTCCGACAATCCCTTCCATAGCTGGGTAGTAAACCGTGCGTCACGATATGATAAAATAGAAGAATTTAATCCATGTTGTCGTACAATCTCTTTCATATAAAGGCATACTAAGCTCTCTACTGAACCCTGCTCTCTGATCTGTAGGAAGTGGGCTGACATGGTGAGTCGATCAATGATCAACCAAATAGTGTCGTGACCCCTGGATGTATGTTGAATTCCTATCATGAAGTCCATGGATATCCCATCCCACTTCCACTCTAAGACCTCTAAAGACTTAACCAAGCCTGTTGGTACCTGGTGTTCCGCCTTCACTTGCTGAAAAATGGGGCATCGAGAGACAAACTCCAATACTACCTTCTTCATACCTGTCCACCAGTGGTATCGTTGAATTTCCTGGTAAATCATTGCCACTCTTGGATGTACTGCTAAAGGGGATCTGTGGAACTCCCTAAACACTTCATCCAGAAGTGACACCGGTACCATAGTACATCCTCAGAAGAGGACGACGTGCTCCCCACCTTCAGAAAATACATCAAGTGCCTGCCCTGTGGATATCTGAGCATGTCATGTCTTGCAGTTAGAATCTTCACGTTATGCCTCCCTGACTCGCTGAAGAAGTGGAGGAGTGACTGAATGTGACTAAAGGAAATATTATCCATCTCATTCCACAAAGAATACATATAAAGTAGTCGGCTAGTCTTTCGCCTGTCCTAGCAGCTGTATACTAGATCTCTTACTGAGTGAATCTGCTACAACATTCCCCTTCCAAAGTGTATAGACAAGCTCGAAGTCACAGTCCTGGGGGAACTCAAGACAACTTCGTTTTATCATGTTCAAGTCCTTCTAAGAGATGATATACTTGAGAGTCTTGTGATCATAGTATATGGTAAATCGCTTGCCCATAAGGTACTAATGCCACATATTCAAGGTGACGAACACTGCAGATAACTCCAGGTCATGGTTAGAGTAGTTCTACTCATTTTGTCTTAGATGCCGAGAACCTAATGCGATCAATGCTCGCTCATATATCAGGACACACATGATTCTAGTTCCTGATGCGTCGTAGTAGGCTACGTATCATACTCCCTTTTCTGGAAGGCTCAAGATGGGGGCACTAATCAGACTCTGCCTCATCATTAGATTGCATTGTTGGCATCTCTTTGACCACAAAAATGGTTTCCCCTTATCGTCAAGGAAGATAGTGGTGCTGCAACTCTAGAAATGTCTGGTACGAACCTTCTGTAATATTCAGAAAAACCTAGTAATCTTCATACCTATGTAACACTATTGGGTGCCTCCCTAGAAAGTACCACCTCAATATTAACTGGATTCACTAAAACTCCAACCATCGGGATGACATGTCCCAAAAACTGAATCTCTTTGATCCAAAACTGGAACATAGAGAGCATACCATAAAGCTGGTTCTCTCGGAGTGTGTCCAATACTACCTGAAAATGATTGGCATGGTCCTCCTCAGTAGTCGAGTAGATCAGAATGTCATCGATGAATACTATGACAAAGTGATCTAGGTGTGCCTGGAAGATCCTGTTCATGAGACCTATGAATATTGTTGGATCGTTTGTTATGCCGAAAGGAAAAACAAAAAACTCGTAGTCTCTATAGCGACATTAGAAGGTTGCCTTCTACACATCCTCATCTAGAACTCTGAGCTAGTGATATCCTGATCTGAGGTCTATCTTTGAGAACCACTATGTTTCTTTCAGCTGATCAAATAGGTCATCAATCCTTGTGGGTGTGTTATAGTTCATCACGGTAACCAGGTTTAGGAGATGGTAGTCGACAAAAATCCTCAGGCATCCATCCTTTTTCTTGGAAAATAGAATCGAGGCTGCCCAGGGATAACCACTAGGATGAATGAATCTTTTCTCCTACAAGTCCTCTAGCTATACCTGCAACTTGTGATGCTCTATGAGAGCCATCTGATATGCTGGTGTAGATATCGGTGACATCACAGGGTATAAGTCAATATATATGTTCACCTCTCTATGAGGAGGTAGTCCAGGAACATCGTTAGTGAAAACATCCACGTACTGGTCCACCACTACATGATAGATCAGACTCTCCACATCAACTACTCCGAGGGTATTGCTAGACAACTGATGAGTGATCGGCTACTCCCTCCTTCGAGTAAGTTCGTCCTGTGCTGCAAAGGATCCCTTCTCACTAGTGGAGGTGAACCTTGTCCCATACGTGTGGACACTCCGAACATTGCGCCGAATACAGTCGATCTGAGCATGTACTATAGATAACCATTCCATACCCGAGAAGTCTTCGTAAGGCCTCGATGCCACTACGAGGAGATCTCATCTGAGCTCATCCATCTTAGAGTAAGCTCAAAATTATGGAAATAGTGCGCAATCGTCGAGTCTACTCCCGTTGGAGTCTCTAGCCGTAAGAATCAAGACAACGGCTCTGTCGGAATCTCCGAGCTCCAAACGATGACAGTGGAAAAGAAAGAGTGACCACCACCTGTCTCTATATAAATTGCAGCTAAGGTGGAGTAAACACATACCATATCTCAAATAATCTTAAGTGAGCTATGATCATAATCCTTAGATTCCTAGAGTTGATCTCTCACATGTCCAGTAGCTCCCTGTAGTCAGCGTGGACCTCCTAGGGTTGGTGGAGGTAACACCTCAAAAAGTCGTCCACCGCAAGCTGCAGGGCCAGCTCCTCTACCACGTCTGACTGCTCTCTGTGCACCGCCTCAATCGAATCTATGTCTCTTCCTAGGCGGTCATTCGATTTTATGCTGAGCATATGATCGACGGGTCGGACAGTCACGAGCCATATGACCCTACCCGCCACATTTGAAACACTATATAATCCTTTCATGTATGTATCTACCCCAGGTTCCTGGAACAACTGATTCTGAGTCATGTGGTCGTCCACCCATGGGTATCGTCCTCTTGGACCTATGTGAAATCTGTCTACTGCCAGCTGAAGAAGACTCCACTATATGTCGACTAGTGGTGGGTCTCGCTATTGGAGACATCTCAGCAAGGAAACTATTCACTAAGAGGGCTCGCTCCAACACCCCTACAAGCGTCATGATGCTGAGAGAGATCATCTAATCCCAAATCACTCACCTCAGTCGCCGCTCGAAGCTCTGAGCCCAGAATAATGGGTGTCGTACCATATCTGTTGTGTACCGAGAGAGGTCAGTGAACATCGATGAATACTCTTCCACCATCATGCTACCCTACTGTAGGTGAAGTAGCTCATGTATCCACACTGCCCGTAGGGTGGTTGGGACACTCTCCACCTAAAACAAGCTCTCGAAGTCTGCCCAGAGTAGTGTCGCATCGTCATGCACTTGGAGCATCAGGCTCCACTATCTACCTTCTTCTGCCTGAATGAAACTCGAAGAAAGGATCACCATAAGGATGATTGGTGTCTCTACAAGAATAAAGACTCTCACCACAACCTCCATCAAATCCTCAGCTACCTGCGGGTTCATCTCTCCTCTGAACTTGGGCAGCCTCTGGCGCTGGAACTCGTGCAACGCGCTGAAGAGGCATGCACTATCTACTACTGGAGGTGGTGGCATTGGTGGCCTAATGGATAGTGGTACCACTGGTGCCTCAGCTGGAAAAGGGCCCTACACCATGGACTCATCGCTCGGTGGTGTATCTATGCATACAAATCATGGAACACTCACTGATCATCCACGGGTTGGGTCTGGTGACTATCACCAAAGGTGAAAATCCCTAAACTGGGAAGGTAATTCCTATATAACTTGAAAATGAACACAACAGAGTATGAGCTGTTAAAAAAACCCTAAATAAAACTATATAAATAACGAGTTCTGAAAAGTAAAAGGGGGACGGAATTATAAGCCCAATTATAATGTGCAAGGACACTGAGCGCAATAGACGACACGTCAATCAGACACTCGGTCTGTGTGTTTTTGGCCTTTTAGTCCCAAGGGGCCGATTCGATTATTTCACAATCCAACATGAACGTATATCAACTTTACCCTGAACTCTAGTGGGGGTATACACAAAAGGACCATCACGCTCTAAGAATATTATCACCACTGACAGTTCATCAAACAAACGTCTGGTGCCAAATATATGGCCGAAGAATGTAAAGGGTAGGTAGTGGGACCGGGTCTGGTCTAACCCGGTCGGATTGACCCGGCCTGACATAGTCTAGGCTGACCAGGTTTGGGTCGACCCGTCCTGATCTGTTGTGTCTTTCCTGGCCCGTTGGGAGGGCTAGCACGTTGGGTTTGACCCTGCATGTTGGGCCCAACCCAGCAGGACGCGAGGGGCCACGGAGGGCCGCTTGGGCGCAGAGTGTCCGTGAGGGTGCGGACTGGTCGCAGTTCTGTTTGAGGGCATCATGGACATAGAACACCGCAAGGGTGTGGTTATAGGAAGCTCAGCTTGAAGGAAGAGGGGAGCGGCTGAGGCCGGTTCGGCCAGAAGGTCGCAGGTCGGCTAGTGGCCAGTTCGGCCAGGGTGCGGTGCGGCCGGGCCGACAGGGGGGGGGGGGTGCTTCAGCCAAGGTGCTCGGGAGGCAGCTGGGTAGGCCGGAAGGTGGCCATGATGGATGGAGGCTAGCCGGCAGGCAACAAGGAGGCGGCCGGGCATGCCTGTGGTGGACGGGCGGGCCAGCAGGCAGGCCCGACTGCAGCCTAGAAGGATGGCGGCTATGCAAGAAGGCCGGATGGACAGCCTGGTGACCGCCATGTAGGCCGGAAGTTGGCGGGTAGGCTGGAGAGCAGGCTGGCGGGCAGGCTTGGTGGAGACCGGGAAGGACGACGGCCCGCATGCAGGGCAGTGCGGCTCGGGCAAGCCGGCGACTCGGCTGACGGGCGGCGCGGCCAGCGCAGCTCGGAAGCCAGCGGGCGGCGTGATTCGGCCCGAGGTGGCAGAGCTGATTCGGCCAGAGCACCACGAGGGTGGTGCGATTTGAGGAGGCCACAGTTAGCATGACCATTTCCTTCGTCATCTCGTTGCCTCATCGCCATGTTGAAGATCATCACAAATAAGAAAGGCGGAGGGGTAGGGCTATGTTGGTTTCGCCCACACCCTACAATTTTATGGTGGTAGAAAGCGGTCCAAACATTATTGAATTTTCAACAATTACTCAAGAATAGAAAACGGGAGAAAGATCAAACAAATAACCCCACATCATCACACAAATAAAGCGAACTCAAATGATTTCCCCTACCTTTGTTCGTTGATCATCGATGAAGTCGCGAGAAGAAGACGAGGGTGATCATCATTCGTCGCATTCCCCAGACACTACCAATACCGAGCTCGTGCGTCGGGTTATTGATGACGATGATGAGGGAATTTGGTCATTGAAGACTTCCCATGTCAGTTGTCTCTGAGGAAGAAGTCGAAGATGCTCCTTACCGGCGTACATCGTTAGAAGAATGCATTGTTCGTTCTTCTTTGGCGAGAGCTTTTTTTCCCTAGGCTCTCTCTTCTCCATAGTTTTCACAAAAAATGAATATAATATGCCAAATAATAAATTGTTTTAATAAATTATTTAATTTTTTGGCACAAAATTCAAACTGTGTGAATTAATTAACATGGCTCCCCTTAAATAATGTGGAGGATTTGGAAAAAATTATGTTAGGGGAGTTAACCCCAATAAATGAGGAGTGTGTGGAGAGACTCTCCGTCATTAATGAGGGGATTTGAGAGGTTTTACTCTTCCTCATTAATAGGGGGTTTTTTCCCATGTGGTCCCCCACACCATAACCTCTTGCGGGAGGCAAGGTTCGGGTGGACCCCACCTCCATAACCACTCATGATAGGTTAAGGCGTGCGGGTCCCACCTTTAACATCCTTGTGGAGGTTTTAACCAAAAAATAAAAATAATGCACACATTTTATTTTTATTTGAATAATTATATAAAAACCCAAAACAATCATTTATTCTCGACTAATTGTCATTGATGTGAAAGTCTTCATAAAAGAATACCGACGCAACAAGTTCAACGATGCCTTCATATTTCAATTCCGAGCACTGGTTCAAATTATATAAAAAATCTCACAAAGGTTTACTCAACGTACCCGAACTAAACTTAAAAAATTGATTTCGGGCACACCTGGGCTCAGAATCATGCGCTGTCAATTTTTGGAGACTCGTAAAATTCACATGTTTTTAAGAAAACAAAACTTACACAGAAATTCCGTGTTATTTCAAACATCAATTGATCCCATATTTTATTATTTGTAATATAATTTCCATGATATATATTTTCACTATATATTTGACTTGATCCTTGTACAATCACTTTTTTGTCATCACAATATCACTTAAACCATATAAAATATGTCCAAATAATTTTTTGATAATAACTATTATTGAAACTGTTGATGTATCATGGTTTCAAAATTTAAATAACATTATCCAGTTATGTTAAATTTAATTTATTAATTAAAATGTTTTTTACTTTTGGATTAGGCCCTTATAGATTCAAGGGATTTAATATAGGATTTTAATGAGTACATATTTTTTTCTATGATGTGTTGTAATAATGCAGTGCGTTTTCACTGATTATTCGATGTTTCCATAAAAATAATTAAATAAATAAATTTTGTTTTATTAAATTTATTTGGTCTTGAGAAATTGAATTTGGATTTCATTTGGGGATGTTAATGCAGACCATATATTGATTTACTATTGTGGGCCTCTAAAGAACTTCTAGACCATGAAAATAAATTGGAATATGGTCAGATTGGGGTAGTTGGTCTAACATACAATCCCATGTTAATTATTCATATTATTTGGAATTTGATGTGGGGATATTACAAATATAGTTAAGCCATTACCTATAATTAATAATATTATATATAATTAAATTGATTATTTTATAGGAAAGTCATTCCCTAATGTAGGTCTGTAATATTCACAGTACCATATTATGCTTGTGGTACATGAAAAACTTATATTAATTTTCTATATATTAAACACTATGTTTGGTTTCTGTTATACATAATTCCTATTTTTCTCTATAATTATTGTTTCACGTAATTCTGAGTGTTATCGAACTAAATTGTGTAATTAATTTTTTAATTGATATATTATTATAGTTACTACCTAGACATTAGAATGTAATTTATTAATAATATTAACTACAGTGTGAAAATTTTAATTTAAAAAATATATAAAATGAGTCCATTGGGTATCAACTAGTTAACAATTACTATAAGACCTATTTGAAAATAATGTAATTCTTCTTCAACAAAAACTATTTCAGAATATAAAATCACAATTTTTTCTCAAAAAATTAATCAATCCACTTTTGATTATATTTTATAATAAATTTTTTATAATATATTTATTAATTTATCATTACTTATAAAATATATTTCCTTTGTATAATATAATAATGTATCCAATTTTATTAATAATAGAAATTATTTTTTAGAAAAGTTAATTTTAATGTTGTTTAACAGGGAAACCCTTTCAAAAGTGATTTTTGACTAATTTAAAAATATTTTGAAAAAATAAACATCATATTTGAAATATGAATCTCAATATTTTCATTAGGTTAAATTTTGATATTTTTCTAAGACATTTCATTTTTTGATTAATAGTGAATAATATTTAATTAATGTTTAAAACTACTTTTTAACTATTTTTTATATATTTATATATTTTTAATTTTTGTTTTAAATTTTAATTATATATATTGTATGATAACTATTGAAAGTATGGTCATTAGAATACTTTTTTAAATGAAATTGAATAGAATATCAATTCAAGATTTTAAAAATTTTCCTTTAAAAAACTTATTGTCCTAACACATATACGTCATTATTTATATATAATTACAGCAACGTCTATTTTTAGAATATGGAAAAATCTATTACATATTGGAAACAATCATAATATATAATTTATAAAATATTTAACATAATTTTTTACTAAATTTATTGCTAAAATTAAATAAAATTAATAATAGTAGCTAATGTAATAAAAATATTACTTATGGATTATGCAATATCCTATGTTTCAATGTAACAATGAAAAATTTCCAAAAGCCATTAATGGTCATATTTCTACCATACCCTGCATTCTTTCAAAAATAGAAAAATTATTCTATGAAAATGATGTACGGAAGACCTTCCAATATTGTATACATTTTTTCTTTACAATAATGCCACACCTCCTCTAATTTAAATATTTTCTCACCCCCTTCCAAACATATTCACAAATATAAAAGATGTTGGATTTGAAAAAAACATCCAAAATATCCTCCTAAATTTCTCTTATTCTACATATAATCCTCCCTTTGTACATAAATCCATCCAAGGAATTCCTTCGTTGGAATCCATGTAAAGTTACATAAAGAATTTATAACATTATCCACTAGATAATATATATTATCTTTAGTCTCATAATCTAGAGATTATAAACGAATGGATCATAAACGTGGTAACACATTGTCACTTTTTATGATATTAATTTTTTTTATCATTTATCAGTCCAGCGGGAAATGTTTATAAGAATTAATATTTTCATTTTATGATTCAAATCCTTTTTTATAGCATTTCTCATCTATTAAACTTCTAATCTACATGATATTTTACTAATGATTCATTCTGATTAGATTTTCAATTTCACACACAGATACATTGGTTATATCCAGCACTTGGTAACACCATATACCACAAATACTAGTTGAGATCCATTTGTGTTTCTAGAGGCTCACAAGTGGGGATGGTCAATACAAGCCTTATTATTATTCTGAGTAATTAAGGACAGGTTGTTACAAATAAAAATGGAAATGTTTAGAAAACCTAGAATTGTTTTTTAAAAATTTAATTAATAATAATAATAATAATTATTATATTATTATTATTATTATTCTAATAAAAAATTTTATATTATTGACTCATGAATTCCATGATGTTGATAAATTTATATCAAAATTAATTATTTTTAAAAATGGAATCAATATTGAGTTTTATACTCATAAATTTCCTAACCATATCTTTACAATGTGAATAAAAATTATTTATAGAATTCATGTTTCCTCTATAAAGAGAAAATTTACACCTCATTTCTTCTTTCTCGATGGACAAACATCGCAAAAATAGAAAAAATGTAGTAATAGTCCAATATCCCAGTAAGAATAAATTTTATTGGGTCATCATCAATACATCCAACCATATAAATGATTAATTATGTGTATTATTAAATGTTATAAATCATAATATGACAGTGATAATGATAAATTCTACATCATTACTAATTATATTTAATGATAACAATACATTTATTTTAAAGGTACTTTACGAAAAAAAATAAACAATGGGAATTATCAATTTAATATCATTAAATATAAACCACATCAAAAAAAGTATTCATATGTTGTTTTTTATCATTAAGAGGTGATTTTAATCGATAATAAATGTTATCTGATTGTTTCATAAAACCATTAATGAATTATGTATCAAAAACAATTTTAGGGGATCATTAAAAACCATTGTAAATAATTTAGCTCTTTTTTCGTGATGTTTAAACCATTACACACTGATTAGCGTTTGATTTTTGTTATGATATATATATTAATAAATTAAGTTTTTTCTTAATAATATAATTTTTTTACTTATATAACATTAAATTAATAAAAAATCATAATATTATTTTTTTTAAATATATTTTTTAATATCATCTTATCAAAATATTTTCATTAATGGGTTTGAAAAATATCCAAAACATTACCTTTCCATTTCATTTTTCACACTCATTCTTTCTTAATTATGTGTTATGTACTCCACTATATACATTAATATTTTACACAATTTTAAATTATATAAAATTTTTTATTTATTTATGTAAAATATATTTTTTAATCATGGAAAAAAAATTCATTAATGGGGACCCATATTTACATCAAAACTACTCATTCTAGGTTAACCCTCTTAGTACTAACCACTCCTTTGTATTAATTTTCTTGTATTATTATGTTAATAAATTTTATTTGAGCTACTTGTTTGAATAATTTTTTCATTCCAAATTAACTCCACGGATGACAACCATTTTTGCACTACCCACCCCGCAAAACTTTTAATTACTTATGTATAAATGACTACAAAATTTGAATTTACATGTGATAAAATTTTAAAAAAACTTATTTAACATCGAGACAGATAATATTCCTTATAAAAAAACTAATGAATAAAATTAGAAATACATATTGTGTTATTAATATTAATATTTATTATTTATTACTAATTTCTTATTAAAAATTAATAAATTAATTAATATAAAACACCTTAATAAATATTCATTATTATTTAAATATTCATTATTAATAGATAATAAATAATAACTATTAACTAATAAAAAATTTACATTATATATAAATAATAACAATAAAAAATTGATATTTTAAATTTAAAAATTGAAAATGTATAATTAATAATTAGAAATAATAAATTATAATTTCTAATTAATTATTAAAAATTAATATTTAGTAATTAAAAATTAGAAATTAGTAATTTCTTATCAATTATTAATTCTTAATAACATGTAATTAATTAAAATTACAAAATAATAACTATAAACTTTCAATTATTTTTTGTTTTGTGAATAATTAACAAAATATTAATATAAATAATAAATAGAAATAATCAATAACAATTAAATAATCACAAATAATGCATGGTTGATAATTTATTAAATTGTTATTTAATAAATAATTATTATATATTTTAAAAAGAAATAATAATTCTTTACTGATTATATAATAATTATAATGTAATTAAAAATTCTATTAATTATTATAAATAATTAATAATATATTCATGGTGGTTTTTAAAAAACAATCACAAAAAATATATAATAAAATTATAGTTAAGGGATATTTTTTCCATCACTCAAAACAACTACAACATGGTGTTTGTTTTTATTAAAGTGCTTTGAATGAGTGAGGGATTTATTAAACAACTTCTTAAGAATAAAATAAAACTTTTAGAAGTGTTTTTGAAAATATACGACAAATAGCCTTTATTATGTAGTGCATGATGAATTACTTTATCATAATAAGACTATATACAATTATTTTTTAATTATAATGGAAAAAAATATAAATATATTTTTATATTTTTCAAAAGGATGAATCTTTTTTAAATAATAAATTATAAGTAATGCGATTAATAAAAAGTCATTGATTAAATCATCATTAATTTTTATTTTTAATTATAATTGATTAATATTATGATTAGAACATAAATTATGACTTGGGATAATTAATAAAAAAAGGATGGTATATTGGCTTTTTAAAAGCTTGAATAACTCCTATAACTCATCAGACATTTGAAAATGCTAACATTGAATAGGTTTCTTCATTTTCTATTATGACATCACAATCTTCTTGACAAACCACCTTCCATCTTCTATATAAATATAATAATGGTGACGAGAAGTCGATTTGAGGACAATCCAAATGCACAAATATATAATAAATGCAGTTAATACATAAAAAAATTATCTTTTTTAAATCATATAATTTTTTTGGGCATATTCGTACTATACGATCTACCTATTTTTGGTACTCAGTAAGTTAATACCAAAACTATATGAAGTCACTAAAAATTTATTATTAACTAATTAAAAATCATTTGATGATATGTAATAATTATAATTAACTCATTGAAATTATAGTTTATTTTTCCAATACATGATATGCATTGTGGGTCATTTAACCTTTCACAATATTTATATATAATATATATAATTTTAATTCATTCCAAATACAAAAACTTGAATTTATGAATAAATGTTTAGTTAAGTCAATTTCATTATTTCACTCTCTTTTATTCAATAAGATCCTTTACATTATGAGTAAATGAAATATCGCATATATTAGATTTTTGATTTGTATATAAAATATATTAGAAATGCAGGCAAGATCTCTAAGGTATCATTTTAGTAGAATCCCATTTTCATCACAAAAAAATAGTATTTTTCATCATTTAAAGGCAATATGTATGTTGGTGATGATAAAAGGGGTACCCTTCTCAACAATAAAATGAAAAACATTGATATATTCTAATATCAAAAACTATATTAAATATGAATAATATAATAATTCATAGAAAAAAATTATAATTAAATATAATAAAATAATAATATATTTGAACATACATTATTCATAAAAAATTTCAAATACAAGAAATACAAAACTAGACTATGTTAAGAAGATTGTTTCACTGAATTTCCAATTCATTAGTGTACAAACAATTAAAATTTTCCATTAATATTATTTTGTAATATATATTATATAATAAACATTATTTCCATAGTTTACAATGACAAAAAAATTAACATCGAAAAAGAAATAGAAATTGTATGTCATCCTAAAGACACCACAAATTTGATTAATTTACAGTTCATTCATATAGGTCAAAAATGAATTAAGTCATATTGTTATCGATTATCACAACATTTTATGTGTGTTTTATATATTTTGGGTATGTGATACATGATGTAAATGGAACATATGAAATTTATGATTAAAATATGCACGTGTAGTTTTATCAAAAATTCCATGCATTAGAATGATATTTTGTTTATCAATAAATGTCACAAATGATTCATTGATTATTTTCATAGACATTTATTTTAGTATATGACTTATTTTCATTGTTATAATCATGTAGAACATGTTTTGACCTAAAATATCACCATTAAATTGAATATATCAACTTTATGTCATAACAGTTCTGCAGAACATTGAATTGATGTATAGTTTCTTCATATAGGTTGAAAATTATTTATTAGTTGTAGTGGTATAGTTCCATGATAATAATAATACATATTCTATGAATTAATCATGTTGTGTGATTTTTTTTCATATTTGTATCTTGTAATGAATATATAAACATTAATTTATTCTATGGACACAAATTTGTTGAATTATATTTATTTTATTCATATTATTCAAAATTGAATTAATTTTTATTTTCATTGAGTATAACAATATTTCAAGATCACATACTCATTCTTGAGAAATTTATACACGTTGTGAATTAAAATTTCTTACTTAAATTTGATATATACTACATAAATGCATGTATATAACCTAAATGACTCAAATTATGTGTGTCAATATTGTGAATATATCCCAAATTCTAGTTTTTTATGATTAAATATATAAGATCTCAGATTATCATTTTATGTATAGATCTTGATTTCAGGTTGTTTATTAGGAAATTGAAAAAATGGGGGATTTTCTATCTACACACTGTGTACTTTCTAATACACACCATTTACCCAATTGTCATACACAACAACGTATTGGTCGTGTAACAACAGAGTACATGGCCATGTGGTGACCTGGAAGAGCACATATGTCGGGGGACAATTAAGGCTACTAAAAAAATGTACATTTAATGAACATGAATATTAGTTTTATTAATAATTGATATATTGGTATTAGGTCTCAAATCATGTCTGGAACTATCTTCTTCTACTAATGGTTCATACAAGAGACTGTTAGAATGGCTGACGAACATCAAACCCCACACAATTCTTTGACCAAACACCAGTTGAGATGACATCAGTTGATTTGGAATGCCACCGGTGTGTTCTGAAAACACCTTGAATCATTCTTCCTAATCATTCCTCTCTTGTGAGTTATTCATGGTTGTTAGTTTTTCACCCTTTTTAGATGTACACAGATCTAGGCCGATTCAATGGTCGACGTTCAAGGATATCGATCGTATGACATAGAGGTAGGTTGTTTGTGGCATTTGTTGTTCATATTAGTATTATATTTTCTAAACGTGTTGTATACCCACATTGGGGTATTGCATGGTTTGAAATTAAACGCTATTTATTTTCTATTTTGGTTTGTTTATTGATAAAGGGTAGTTTCATATGAAAAAGGTTAAATACCTTTGTTATGGGATACCATGTGGTTGTGTTACACTTGATTGACTGTTTATTGCAATTTGGTCAAGGTTTCCAATTAGTATTTCCTTTTTTTCCATGCCTTGTTTTGTTAGGATGGATCTACAAATTATATGGGAGGCATGCGATATGCGTTGTGGATGTTTGGACCAGACAAATTTGAATATGAGATCTTCTAGAGGTAGGGGTATTTATTTATGTTTTACTATAATGATGACACAAGGGAATTGAATTTGAGATCATCCAAGTGGTCATAGACCACTGGTTTTAGACTGTGAGTGCTTTCTAGGTAGTCGTTTATAATTCATTGGTGTTATGTTGACAAATGGTTACTGACCGTGAGAGCTTTCCAGGTGGTAATTTGTAAATAATTAGTGGTAAATTAGACAAAGGGGGTTAGATTGTGAGAGTTTCCTGGAGGATCAATATTAAATGAATTGTTTTATGGTAAAATTGGGGGATTATACTATGATAAGGTTCCTTGATGGTCGTTATTTGATAATTGAATAATTGTGATGAGTTTTCCAAGCCAATTCACATGCTTGGACTCAGTATTACTTGATTTAATTAGATGGTCTTCTGATACATATTTTTTTTGTTATTATACTAGGGGATACAGAGCTTAGGCTAGATCCCTATATTAAAATATTAAATGTATGAATAATAAATTAAAATTAATGAAATTGGAAACTATAGGATTGTTTACTTTGAGTAATTCCAGGTTTATTACTTCATTTCTGCATATTTCTTACTTTATATATTCACTCACAGTTTGACACACACCATTTGGATGTTGCTTACTGGTTTTCATCTCACATCATGATTGGGTCATTTTTTGGACCCAAACAGATTATATGGTTGCATGTATAGATAACATAAAGTTCCCTTCTTCATCAGGTACATCATTGTTATTGGAGTTGGATATCATGGGACCAAGATGAGGCTTGTTATGCTACTAGAGTTAAAATGTTTTTTTACTTTGGTTTCTATATTTATTTCTAGTATTGTGATTTTTTTGGTTTTTGTCTTATATAAATATGTCATGAATCATATATATACACACACACTGACACACACACACACACATATATATATTGGCTACTATTGGATTTTCATTCAATCTTCCACTGTGTTTTTCTATTGTTTGGTATTAGTGCTTCTGCTACTATTAACTATTTGTTTCCCACTATGTATACTCTATCAATGAATGAATTGTTTCCAAATTATAAATCCATGGCCCTCACTGGTAGTCTGTAGCCTCATGCATTGGAGGAAATTCCCTTGTGGTCCTGTGACAAAACGGCTTCGAGGAACATTTTGGGGGATCCCAGATTTGGGACGTTATAATGTGGTATCATAGGATGGATCATTTCTTATTTAACTTACCTTATAGATTCTATGCTATATGATTAGATGTAATAGGTTGTTGGTATTACATTGTGCTTATGAGTAGAAAATCAGTGTATAAGGAAAATCTATGTTACCTCAAATATTGCAATTTTTTTTGGGTTTTCCAATTTTTAGAGTTGATTTGATTTCACCATTCGGGGATTCACTTGTTTTTTGATGTAATGAATAATATCATTGGGGTTTTATTTCTATTTCAATGTTATTAGATGAGGTTATTTAATCCCATGCAACATATAGGCACATTCTAGTGATCACATGTCAAAAATTCTTGTTATTCCTTTTAGGGTGCATTACTAATTGAATGTTGTGGTGATAGATGTTGTTCTAGATATAAATATTTTTGGGAATGATTTTTTGAAATAAATAAAATCTATTTATATATTTTATTGGTATACATAATATATATTTTGTATGGACCCCATGTTTTGGTCCCTAAGGTGTTAAGGGCCCCCTTGGATCTGAAATTGGTGGGTAATATTTGAATATTATTTTGATTTTTTTAAGTTATGATATGAATAAGGATTATAAAAATAGATTTGTGGGATGTATAGTCTCTCAAAAGTCATAACATGGACTTCCATGAATACATTTTATGTTTTTAAGTGATTTGGAGACGTTTCAGAGGCTTATTGTTTAGAAACCTAGACAAAACGATATGTGTTCTTATGAACAAACTCCAATTTTCTTATATTTTGGAAGAAAATACTTTTTTATGCACACGTTGCGTACCTTATGTACACATATTGTTGTTGTTGATTGTAGTATTTACTATGTGAGTAGAGACACAAGGCTGATAAACATTAGGGAGAATACGTCATGTTCTGGTGGTACACTTCATCCTATAAAGGACCATGTATCCAGTCATGTGTCTAATGGCACGTGTGGATGAAACATAGGTTGTACATTTCATTTCTAGATTATACAGATTTTTTAGTAATCAACTGTGTATCTTGTCCCGTGACTAATGAAATGGGTTGATGAAAATTTGGTGGTACATGTCGTGTCTAGGGAGAACACTTCTTGTCGCGTTGCACTAGTATAACTGTGTTGTTCTAGACATATAAAAGTACATGGGAAGGAGTGGATATTTAGGTACATGACATGTCACATAAGTAACATTCCATGTGTATAGGGTGTTACACTACATGGTTGGAAGAGGTACACACCCATGTTAATGCTTAAGGGAACATGATGTGTAGTGTTTCTATATGATGGGAAAACATCTTTTTTAAAACATGAATACTTTACGTCGCATTTTTCATGAATGAAATTCTATGATTCTTTCTATGTTAATACTGAAGTGAGGTGTTCACTTCACCATGAAAGGTCATGCCATCAAGATTTCCTCTCGTTGTAAGCCAGTAATAGGACAATGATCAGACACCAAAAATTGTAGATCATGGACTACCAGTAAATCCTTTTATCATGTCTATCGTGGAACTAGCTGTTATACCCGATTGAATTGTTGATCGAAAATTCCATGAATGATTTATAAGGATAATCCAGAATTTTTAGGGGGCACCACATCCTACTGCAACTGTGGAAGAGTTGACGCGTGTGTTCTAATAGTAGCATGCTCCCACTTTCTCAGGGGAAAATGGACCACATTCTACAGAGTCATGGTTGGTGTCCATTCATTATATCTTATAACATAAAGAGATTCCTTCAGAGAGTATGGTGAATCAGGCTACGTACATGATACATGATTCTTCAAAGAGATAGTGGGTTTTTATCTCACAGGTGGACGTCATCTGAATATGACTTGGGAAAAGAATCAAATGGCCTTCTATGATTAATTCTACTCTGAGATGTTGAGGGTCCAATGAGGCCAAGAGTTCATTCATTTAGAGTAGGGTGATATTTTTATGATGGATTAATCTTCTCATTTTATAGAGCTTCAGTGCGTCACACCTATTTTGGTAGGTGACGAGTTAACACTGGCTAGGCAGTTTGAGGATATTATTAGGTATGACATCTGATCATAAGTAAATGTTTTTAGGCTGACATTAGTGACTACTATAGTTAATTATGTGCTAACTAATGAGCATAATCTAAGGGAGTTAAGAGTTACAAGCTAGGGTGTTCCAGCATGCTGGGCTTGTACTCTTTCAACCATTAGAAGGAACCACCGTAGGGAGAATTAATGGGTGATTTCTTCAGGAATCCAAGGGGTGCGCTAATAGTGTGGGAAGATTGGGAATACGAGGAAACATTGACTGAAGGACCCAGTTGAGTGTTGATTCTGCAACAGGATGGGCCACATTCAACATTTTTTAGGATGTTCTCACCAACAACGAGTGAGAGGGGATTTGTTATGACTCCACATTTAGGAGAAGGACCACCTCTTTCTCATCAATCATGGGATATTGATTTGTTAGGCCGAGAATCTGGTCATCCATCTGAAATAAAGTCAAAATATTTATATTGAAAATATGGTTGACCAGCACATGGTAGAAAGGATGAGTCTTAGGGTTGCAGTATAGGTTAGACATCCGTGATGGAACATAGCTAGAAACATCTGGATCGTAGAACCTCTATGGTTAGAGGTATGATTATATTATCGTCATTTTTATATTCTTCTATTTTCAAGATAGTGGAATATCTTAGTTTCATATATTTTTCTATTAGGGAGATCCTTGTGCATTCCATTTTTTACATCTAATGATGTTATGATGTTAGACACTTAGTTAGGTATTTGGTCGACTAGTGTACATCCGTGCAAGTAGTTCACTCATGATCATGGTTGGAGTCACTTTTTATGGGACCAATATGTCATAGAGATTAAAATATTATATATCATTGTTGGAATGAAATGGTTTTTCTATTTTTAGGTTGTTTTTGACAACTATTTCCACAGGTTGAGTTTCACATTACTTGAGGGTGATCCTTTTCTACACAACGGTGAATTGGATGTCCAACCAAGTAGGGTGGGGCCCATGAACCATGGGTGGGAAGGAATTACAGCCTAGAAATCAAGACTATATATGTTTGACCTTGGGACTTCATAGATCGACTTTCCATGAGTGGTGGATCATTTCAGGTATGTATTTCTAGATGACTCTTCAGGTTTACCCCTAGAGTCAGAGGTGGATTTCTCTATTGAGAATCTTCTTGGAGATGCACCTTTGTCCATTCCTTCAAATATGATGGCTACACCTGAGTTATAAGATCTCCAGAAGTAGTTAGAGGAGATTTAAGAAAAGGGTTTCATCTGACTAGGCACTTTTTATTGGGGATCACCTTTCTATTTTGCGAAAAAGGAAGACGATACCCAAAAACATTGTGTGGATTATCAAAAGATGAAGTAGTTGATAGTCATGAACTGAAATCCCTTGTACCGGATTGATGACCACTTTAATCATCTTGAAGGATCCTTGGTTTATTTGAAGATTTTCATAAGATCATTTTATCAATTGTTTCATGTTATACAATCAGATATACCATTTATGACCTTTAGGAAAATTTAGTGTCTATACGAGTGCTTGATTATATTGTTTGGTCTCATGAATGCACCAGTTGATTTTGGGGCACTGATGAACTGAGTTTTCCATCCTTACTTGGATTCATGTGTGGTAGTCGTTGTGGACAACACCTTGGGGTATTATCACACTCAAAAAAAACATGCCATACATATTGAGATTGTATTGTGTACAATGAGACCACATCAGTCTTTTGATAAGTTCTCAAAATGAAAGTTTTTGATGGACCAAATCCACATATTTGGTCCTGTCATCCCAAATACATGTGTATCAATAAACTGAGATTAAATTATGAAATATTTTTCCTAGGAGAAATCGAAGAAAATCTATTAGGTATGGAGCTTTCTATGTATGGATGGTTACTACATGAGATTTATCTAGGAGTTTTCACACATTGTAGTTCCACTAACGGGCCTGACTAAGAATGGTGTGAAGTACATCTAGACAGATTCCTATGAATTAGCCTTTCGTGAGCAAAATGAAATATTTAATTCATCACTGATACTGATTTTGGTGCATGTAGTTATGTGTTACACCATTTTTTGTGGTGCTTCACATATCGATCTAGGATAATGGTTCATGCAGGGGGAATGAATGGTTGCATTCAGGTATCAGCAGTTGAGTCCACATGAGAGGAATTACTAGATGCATGATCGTGAGTTAGATGTACTTGTACATGCATTGCACTATTGGGATCATTTTCTTCTGGGAGTGAATTGTGTGGTATAAACTGAACAGAAAATCCTAAAAAATATCATTACTCAATGTGAATTGAATTTGAGATAGCGAATTTGGGATTATTACCTTCAATCCTTTAACATTGAGCTTTCCAACATGCATTGGAAAGGAAATACATTGGCTAATACTTTAAGCAGGAGGACTCAGATTCAGGTAGTTCAGGAGGCCAGCTGGGAGTGGAAGAATATCGTTTTATTCTCTGAGATTCATTCGACACATCACAAAAAATAGGGACAAATATTTCTTTCATCTTTAGTTTTTACCTCTACTATACTGTATCAATTGTGAATGAGGTAGATATAAGATTCTGAAGGCCTAGTTCAATAGGAGAGTGTGTATAGAAAAGAGAATACTCCAAGATGGACCATTGGATTTGATGAGGTTTTTCATTTTTATGGGTGTGTATGGGCATCTTTAGACATACACGAGGAGCTGTTTTCAGATTTTCATGCCTCTGTATGTGTTGTTCATCTTCGTTTCACTATGATGTATTGAGATCTACATCATCAGAATAGTTGACCATGAATGAAGAAGGATGTACTTGTTTTTACAATGATATGTTCCACCTATCCGTAGGTGATATTGGAGCATTAGTGACTAGTTTGGGATATTACAGATGTTACCCATTCCTGAGTGGAAGTGTAATGATGTGGCGATGGATTTCATGATGGGTTAACCAAGGTCTCCTAGAGGATATGACATTGTAAGGGTTTTTGTTGACAGACTCACAATAGATGCTCATTTCCTGCTGATCAAGGAATCCATCTGTGCTGATGATCTTATACCGTTATACATCCATGATATTGTATGTTTTCAAGGGGTTGCACACTCTATCATTTCAGATAGGGATGCACAATGAACTTATCATGTTTGGTAAGGACTACAAAGGGATTTGGGAACATACATACATCTCAGAACATATTACCATCCCAATAAAGATGGCCATACCAAGCGTATGATTTATGTTTTGGAGGACTTTCTTCAAGAATGCATCATGTATTTTGGGTGCTCTTTAGAGAGACACGTACCCCTAGTGAAGTGTTCCTATAATAATTTTTTCCATGGAATGCTTTAGATGGCACCTTATGAGGATTTGTATGTTAGGTCATTCCCATCTCCAATATATTGGCTGGGGGTAGGAGAGGTAGCTATGTTGGAACATCATCTTGTCCAGGAGTCCACAGTGAAGGTGGGGTTTATTAGAAAAAAAATGCTACTACACAGTCTGAAAAGAAATTTTATGATGATTGACGATGATAACATCTCAAGTTAGAGGTTTGGGATCAGTTTTTTATGTGTCACACTGAGTTTACAACATGGGAGGATTAAGAGACATGGGAAGAACTCACATAGATACATTGAGCCATTTGTGGTTTTAGAGGGAGTCAACACGATTACCTATCAGTCGTAGTTACATAAGAGTTATCATGCTATACATGAAATCCTTCATGTTTCCCAACTACAAAGTTACATTTCAGGTCAATCACATGTTTTCAACATGAGGTGGTTAACTTATTGGTGGATGTATATTTTGAGGAGCACCTTATTCCTATTTTGGATTACATCACACAGGTTCTGTAAGGATAGTTTGTTTCTTTGGTATATGTTCTATGGAAACACTATCATGTACATGACGCGATATTGGAGAGGGAGGCTGAGAAATGCTCGTAGTAGACAGAGTTGGTCATAGATTCTTCTTCGCCACCATTAGAAGAGTAATTCAGGGAAAACTTTCTTTAAGAGGGGAGGTTTGAATGAACCCAGATATTTTATTTAGGTATGTATCATGATTTTGGGTTGTTTTTTAGGAAATTGAAAAGGGGTTATCTTCAATGTACACGTCGTGTACATATTAGTACTCGTTTTGTACCCAATTTCTATATACAGCTGCATACTGGTCGTGTAACGACCAAGTACTCGGTCGTGTGGTGACCTGGTAGACTACATAAGGTGGTTCCAATTAAATTCATTATACGGAGTGTACATTTATTGAACATGAAATGTAATTTATTTAATTGATATATCAATGAGGGGAGGGGTCTCATGTTGGAAACTGTACTTCTATCCCCAAGGTTCGTACTGAAGAGTGATATAATGTCTGAAAAAATTTGACCCTCTCTTGATTTTGTGTCTAATCTACGATTAAGACATCGATAGGTGCGTTGGAATTCCACCAGTTAGTTCTAAAACCCACAATATTATTTCTTTATTATTATTCCTATATTGTGAGTGATTTAAGGTTGGGTGTTTTTTACCGTATTTTAGATCTACAAAAATCTTGTCCGATTAAAGAGCTGACATTCAAGGATCTTGATCATACTCCATTGAGGTGGGTGATTTGTGCCTTTTGATGTTCAAATTGTGAATATGTATGATAAAAGTGTCATATACCCACATTGAGGTATTGCATGTTTATAAATTAAACACAATTTATTACCTATTTAGATTAGGATGATTGATAAAGTGTAGTTTCATATGCATAATGTCAAATACCTTGGTTTTGGGTCACCATGTGGGTGTGTTTCCCTTGATTAACTAATTATAGATGTTTTGTATTGGTTTTTGGATAGGATTTTCTTTGTTTTCCGATCATTGTTTTGTCAGGATGATGTTACTAATTATATAATATGCATGTGATATTCATTTTGGAGGGATGACCATGGGGAATTCGACTACGAGAGACTCCCAAGGTAGGGTCATTTATGTATGATTTACTGTTATGTTGACCTTAGTGTATTGACAATGATAGCTTCCTGGTGGTCATCGACCTGGGGTTTTAGACCGTGAGATTTTCCTTGGTGGTCCTTTATAATTCATTGATGCTATGAAGACCTAGGGGTATTGACCTTGAGAGTTGACCAGATGGTCGTTTGAAAATGATTAGTGCTAAGTCAGATCAAACGGGTTAGACCGGGAGTGATTAAAAAAGGGTCGTTTTTAAATGATTTGTCTTAAGGTAGACTAGGGGGATTAGACTGTGAGAAATTTCCCTAATAGTCGTTATTGAAAAATTTAATGGTTTTTTATGGGTATACAAACCAATGCACATGTTTGAACTCAGTCTTACTTGATTTGTTTAGATGGTCTTCTTTGACATCTGTTTTTTTGTCATTACGCAGGTGGATATAGAGCATAGGCAAGATCCCGAGAATACATGATTCAAAGGATGAACAATAAATGTAAATGAATGTAATTGAAATATTTAGGATTGTATACTTTGAATAAATCTATGTTTATTGATTCATTTCATCGTATTTCATGTTATATATATTCAGTAATAGTTAGACACAAAACATTTTGAGGTTTCCTACAAGGATTTTCCTTACAACTTATTTGGGTCATGTTATTGACCCAACTGATTATATGGAATCAAGTATAGATATGACGAAACAACCTTAATCATCAAAAACATGAATGATGTTTGAGTTGGAGATCATGGGACCATGTTGGGTATTTCGATGCAGATGGAGTGTACTTGTTTCTTTTTTTACTTTGGTTTCATTATTGATTTCTAATAATGTCACTTATTTATCTATTTTGAAAGACACATATGCCATACATCACACACACACACACACACATATATATATATATATTGTGGCATAAATTTGATTTACATTCATTCTTATGCTGTTTATTTCTGTCATTTGGTATTACTGCTTCCACTACTATTTACTATTGGTTTCTTGCTATATATACTCTTCCAAAAGGGAATTATTTACCCATTATCAGACCTTTTCCTTGATGATAGTCGGAAACCATTGGTGTTTTAGGAAATATACTTGAGGCCATGTGACAAACCATGTTTTGTGAAGTTTTGGGTGGCACCCAGATTCAGGATGTTACAATATATAACATTTACTAATCATTTGGTATATAATAAGGATATTATAACAATAGTCTATATTATTGATTAAAATGAATTCATAAGAGAACGAAATATTAAATCACGTGAAAATAAATTCTTAGTTCATTACATAACGATTTCTATATTATTGATTGAATGTTATTATAAAATCATGGATCTTTATTTAACTTTTACATGCATTTTTAGATAAATAATTTAACTAAAAAAGATACTGATAAATATGATATATTGGGTTACCACTATCGGGGTGACTATCATATTGAGGTAGATAAGAGATTATATATATCAAAATTTCCTAAATAAAATTTAAATTATAAGAATATTCTTTAATACTAATCATATTAATAAAATTTAAATTTATAGATAAAATGATTTATGTAACAATATACATACATGTTAAAATATATTATTTTTCATTAATTGTTTAATTATGTTTCACCCTTTATTGACTATCCAAATCCTTTATTTATGATTACTTATAATAGAAAATATATTTCATATACTCTGTACAATAATAAATGATTTTGAATTCCCATGTAAATGACCTCTCACCAAGGAATTGGAAATCTATTCAATATTTCAACTCATTTAATAAATAATAATGGACCTATATTCATTTAAAGTAATCGAGGTATACCAAATTTTCAATAATTTTAGTGTCACAATGAATTGATTTTATTTTTATCATTCCCTAGTAAAATTTATTTTTAAAGACCCAAATTCATCAAATAATACATAAATACTATTATCAACCAATATGTAATATAAAATTAGTGTATTAATTCTCAAATAGTTTGTTTCATATATTATTCAATTATTTTTATTTATGAAAAATTGATATAAATGTTATTTATATACATTACTCTTAATACATGATACATTTTCCCCAAAAATATGACTTGCTATTATGAACAATACTATATTTGTCACATTACATTTTATAGAATGTATAACCATTATTTTTGTATCTATTGTAAAATAAAATATGATCACAATCTCTATTAGATTACAATCAAAATTTTTAACAAATTAAATAATGATTTTATGAACACTATTTATAATTGTGTCCAAAAAACCATTTTCTAAACTAAAGAAATTGTGGATTTGATATCCAATTTTTCTACATTGCAGAATTAAATTTCATAGAATTCCATTATGAGTATGAATGTTCTGCACCACCTCAAGACTATTATGAATAAACATAATGGTTATATTGTTCATCATATTGGACTTAGTTTCTAAAACACCCCCTAAATAGAATTATAAAACATTAAATATTTGAAATT
The DNA here is from genome assembly GCA_963277665.1 of Viscum album. Classification (NCBI taxonomy): domain Eukaryota; kingdom Viridiplantae; phylum Streptophyta; class Magnoliopsida; order Santalales; family Viscaceae; genus Viscum; species Viscum album. The sequence goes on along the minus strand of OY728162.1, from coordinate 591,521,652 downwards.
CATATTATTTGTACAGGCATATAAGGTGAGTTATATTTTACCAAATTAACCATTAAGTGATCCATCATATAAATGAATAATGGATGAATGTGATAATGTTGGTACAATAAAACAAGTAGATAATGTAGTTTGAATTTCTTGAATATTCTATGGCTATAACATTGATTAATATATCCCAGCACTAGATTTTTTATGAATGATGTGTAATGTGTATAAAAAAATAAATTTGTGGTCTTATTATTTTTTATAAATAGATATTATTGATTCATAAATAATATGTATAAATTTTATTTTTCTATATCTTAAATGAAATATATTTATTCCCTCAGAAATAAATTCCCTGAAATATTATTTTATATTAATTAATTAGATGTCAATAATTAATTATCCAAATTTTATAAAATTGAATACATTTTTTGATTCTATGTAAAATAATTATCTAATGTATATTTTTTTTCAAAAAAGGTATATTTAAACGTGAACGTTGGAAAATTATGATTTTTATAAAATAATCCATTTCATTTCAATTATTAAAAAATACACATTTTTCTTTTTCATTATTTTAATGTTCATTATGTATAATTTTATTTAACATAATCTCAATAATTATATATTAATCAACATTATCTTTTATTTACTTATAAAATATTTGTTTTCTTAAAATGAAATGTTCCTTTAAAATATTTTTTCATTACATTTTTCTAATATATATTGGAATTTATTTCATCAAATTAATCAACATTAATCAATAAAATTTGATTTCATATTTGGATTTAAGAGGTATATATTTAATAATTTGATCAATGTTTTTATACTGAATAATTACTATGGTAAAATTTATCTCATTGTTGAAATATAAAAAGTGTTGAGAAGGCGTGTTTAATTAAGAGACATAAAATAAGATATCTCTAAATCATATATATTTTTGATTTTTCAAGGGAATTTAGACAAAAAAATCATTGATTAAATTTTTTTTCCAATTGGATCCAATTTACCAACATAATACATTTATTATAATTTATAGTTTAATTTATTTACATGATTTATTGTCCTCGCACTGATAAAAATTCCACCTCCTCTCCTCACATAATAACACAATTTAAGGAACAGATCTCATCCATGAACAATAAAAAACACTCCCAACAATCTTCCCTTATTTTAATGTTCACAGTCCTTTTAAAAGGCACATCCTATTAGGATTATTGTGTAAGACAAAAGGAGATATGAGAGAATGATGTATAATTCCTCACCAATATTTTTAATTTTTATTTATTTTTATAAAACATAAAAATATGTTTTATAAAATATTAAACAATTACATATTTACCTTATAAATATTTAAATGAAATTATATTTATTTAAATAATCATTCATTTCTCTCTTCCATTTGATGGGGAATTAAAAGTGTCTTTGTGTATGTGTCGAGTACCTCCTCTATGAAGTGATATGTTTTATCATCCATTAACACCCAAAAAATAATGTTATAATAATATAAAAAATTAATATATAATATTTGTTAAATTATAAATATTTTATAATCATATGATAATACAAACCATCAAAAAACTTCCAATCAACTGAAAATGACAATTACTCTCATGCATACATGGGGAATTTCAACTACACGAAGCAATATGACTCATTTTTCACTACCACCACTAATGGTTGGTCATAATAGTGTAAATAATCAATAATAATAAAATAATTATGAGTATTTAATGTTAAAACGTTATATTACATTTTTATTATTCATCTACTATAAAAATTGAAATGTCCCTCTTATGTACATGCATCCCGCCACCTCCATTGTATGACACAATTAATTTTCCACAGTCACCATCAATGGATGGAAATAAATTTTTTTATCCTTTATTAATAATATACTTCCTATTATTATGATTCCATATAGGATCAAACAATGATTCAATAGACATTAATCACTATAGGGAAGTTATTTTCGACATATAAATATATCATCCACCAAACATCCAATGATAATTCAACAATTTTTTTTAACTTCAAAATGTTTTTATTAAAAGGCATAAACATAAAAATTATAATGTAATAAAAAAAAATTTATTAAGAAATTTGAAATGCTATATAATTTTATTATTTATTTTGGTTGGAATAGAAATGAAATGATTTTGGAATTTAGGTAAAGGACTTTCATTAAAAATATCTATTATAATGTTTTTGTTTATAACACATTTAAATCTATCTGGAGTTTATTTTAAATATTTAATGTGAATTATTATTTATTAATAAAAGTGTGATAATTTTTATTTTAAATTTTTTTATGGAAATGGTTAATAAATGAATAATTTTAATATTTTCTATATGGTTTATTTTCAATAAAATTAAAAATGATTAAAAACAAAGATATTTCTACTATATATTGGTGAGACTCCATTTCCCATCATCATAAAAATTAATCATTATCAGAGATACTCAAAATGGTAATATAGTTCCTCAAATATGATTCTATTCATCATATTATGGGAATAATTTATTTCAAATCATTTTCTTATCAAATGGAAAATTCATTGTATTTATATGAGATATTAAAAATTGTTATTTATTATTATCTAGAATACAAACCAAAAATTTTTTATATTCAAATTAATTTTTATTTATGTTTTATTGATTCTATAAATATATATTACATTTTACATTAATGATCATTGATCCCAATATGTCTTGGATACCAAGTAATCCATTATATCTTTCCAATGAAATATGCAAGGGGATGAAGTATAATGGTGATATGTTACTCATAAGATATATTTGATTTTCATATTAGATGTGTCCCATAAAACGCATGTTGAGAAAAATATTGCAATGAAAATTAAAAATGATCCTATGAGATATAAATGTATTGGTTTATTATTTCAATCTACTAGTTTCAAATGGTATGAAAATTAGTTTATATTTATATGAAAACAATATAAATTGTTTTTCAAAAATGTGAAATGAGTTTTTTTGAATGAATTGAATTCAAGATATTTAATTTTATACAAAAAAACTTAGTGATTATTAATTAATAATTAGATATGAAATTATTTATAAAATATATTGATAAATTATGTTATTTTCATTGAAATGATGACATATATTTTATTCTAAAAGTCTTGTATAAAAAACTATCATTTTTATAGATTTTTCATCATAAATATTAGTTTAAATGAATTATTTTCATTCATATCATTTAACATGTTATGTTTTGATCATACCACATTTTAAAATGTTTTTATTCTATATTAAAGATTATTCGGAATGTCAATATTGTCTGATTTCTAATTATGGGAATCACCTTGAAAAAGGAAATAATGTGTTCATAATGATCTGCTTTTGAGGGGAAAATGGAATCTTTGGTGTCATTTCTAGTTTGTGGTGAAATATATTTATTAATTATCTATAACAATAATCTTATAATGCTCTTTGGAATTTATGAAATGAAATTTACAAAATAAATAATGAAATCAATGGGATGATTAGGTTTGGGATGTTATAACTATATTCATATAAATGGTTTAGCCAAAATTATGGGATTGGATAACATTAAAAGATAAAATTAATACTTACTATTCATTTTTAATTTTCATGATATATTTGTTCATGAATTATTTGTTTCTTCATATAATCATTGTTTATTAATAATGGTTTTTTGGAGAGAAAATGTGGCAGCTGAGGTAGAAATAAATATGAAGGATAATACAATTCATAACTAGTAAACTGGATTTTTTAAAATAAGTACAAAGAACGTTTTGGAAATGATAAATTACTTTAAACATACAATTACTATATATAATTATGATATGGTGTCACCATGTTCTCTATAAATTTTTATTTTATTAATAGATACTTTCGGAAAAATTCACCCACAATATTTTATAGAACGATATATCTAGTTAATGATGAAGGATTTATTATTGATTTAGAGAAACTTTATAGTGTTATAGTATATTAATAAAATTAGAATGAACCCTTATTATTTATTAGTTTTAAGGATAAAATAATAAATACCATTCATTGATTATGACCAGTAAATAAAATGGAAATAATATTTCTTGAAATTGGAGATATTTTAATATCTTTTACATGTGATGTATTTTATCAAATTTATTAAACATAACATATTATTAATTTATTTAGAATTGAAAAAAACATTTGATGTATCTATTATAAAATTATTCTAAATTTACTAGACTATTCATGTGTGTACAAAATTTAATTATAGACAATGATATTGAATTTATTGATTTCAACCAACACTTATAATAAATTAAAAAATGAATACGGTTACTTAATTGTTTTGATATTATGATGAAAAAGTGTTGTATTTTAATATTTTATGGAATGAGTTTTTTTGAATTTTACATGTATATGGATATGAAGCGATCTGAGGTATTGGAAATGTGGATTCATTTTTAAAACAAATCCAAATGAAAAAAAATAAATTTCACTCACAATATATGTAAGCTAAAAAGATTTATCCAAATTTATTATGATATCAGGGAAGTTTCACTATTTTTTAATGTCAGGGAACATGTCACTTAATGATAATTAGAAGTAAATTGTAAATGGTCAAACATTTAATTAAAGGAAGGTAGTGAAATTCATTAATTGTGATGAAATGATTTATTTTGATAATTTGTGTTATTATAATCTTAAGAGACATAATGATCCCTATGACCATAAAGATAATGTTTTGGAATATTTATTTTCTATTATTAGGACATAAAATGATGCAGTGAAATATCCTTGGAGAAAAATATTTTTTGAAGATTCATATTAGGTCTAGATACTAATAAATTTTCTTTAAAGAAGTAGAAAATTTATATATGTACTTTCGAACTAGGTAATCCCGTTTTGAGTTTTTGTTATTCTATTTATGTCAACAAACACACCCTCTATAATTATGGATCTAATGGGTAAATTATTCAATGATTATTATGATGTTTTTTTTGTGTTTATTAATGACTCACTAATATATATTTTAGCTATACCAATAGTCCTAATACTATGGTTTGAAAATTTTGTTGGTAATGATATAGTTTCAGACACTTATAAAGATATTTTGGCCAAACATTTGTTATTATTGGCCTATTAAAAAAATTCCAACATGTTTTGATCCCACTACCTCCATCATTTATTAAAAATGATTTACCAATATACTACATCGTCTTTTATATTTATATATATATATCAATGTATGTGTGTGTATAATAATATTTTTAACATTTAATCTAGTAGAATTATTATTATTCTACATATTTTAAAGATATAATAATTGGTATTTACCTTGATATATATATATATATATATTATTTTCTCCAAAATGGTATATTTTTCTACTATATAATTCTAAATATATATATACACTTAATAGATAATATATTGAGATAAATAAGGTTCCTAAATTTTTTATAAATTAATATTTATAAATAAATGAATAATTATAATTTTGTAATAGATTTTTAATTTTTTTGTATAAGGAACCCATCATTATTATATGAATATATACTTTGATATATATAATTATTTTAATATATATATATTTTTCTTCTAGAAAATATGAAAACAAATATTTTAATTTTATATGGATTATATAATATAAAATATATCCAATATATACATATGTAAATATTTATTTAAATAATTAATGTTATGTAAGTAAAAATATTTAAATATGTTTATAAATACTTATATTATTCTACAAATAAACAAAAAATTTTAAAATTGATACAATTTCAATTCCATATTTTCAAATGAATGTATCCCATGGAAATTAATTAAATACCCTTTAAAAAATAGATGTTGACCCTCTTAATTGAATATTAAATTTTGTTAAATGTTGAACAAGTATTATAACCGACCTGAAAATTCATTTTTGGAGGCCTTCTGTGAATTTATTGAATGAGAAAAAATTAAACCCTATGGAATCATCTATCAATATGGAATATATCTCCTCACATAAAATGGTTTTTCATCTATTATATCTAAAAAAATTCACCCAGATCAACCATTATGGATGTTTAATGACGAGGTCTAGTTTTTAAATATTCATAAAATATTACTTTGTTTATTAATTATTATTAGTGACCAAATTGTTATTAAAATTTTTAAATAAATAATTATTAGATATTTATTTAATTAATATTAGTTATTAGTAATTTTAGCTTCCATTTTATGACTAAAATAGTATATACCTGTATTCAATGCACATTTATCCTTATATAAATTATATATGAAGAATATTAAGGAAACAATATAACATATATTTCAATATCAATTTATATATTTATTACAATATATAAAATTATATAAAATAATAATTATTAATATAAAACTAAAATATATATTCATACATATATATATATATATATAATTTTTTAAATTAAAATATAAATTATTTTAAAATAATGTTGTTATGTGTTTGGAATATAACTTTAAAATCTCTAGATCAAAACTCGATGCTATTTTTTTTAATTACATACCTTTAGCCAAAAGTAGAAAAACCATTTTGAATATGTATTTTTGATTAAATATTTTATACGTAATATTCATATATTAATGATTTGGTAAAACCACTAGAATAGAGATTTCGTAGAGGAAAATTACCCAATAGATCTGAAAACCATTTCTAAAAGTTAGACCAATGGATTGTGGTCATATAAAAATAGTTCTGAACCATTACAATATAAATTTTTCAGTATTTATAATTTGAATTATTATTAATTTTTTCAAGATTATGAAAACAATATAAGGATTTATTTGTATATATTAAATTATAAAATATTATATGAAAAAATAGTTAGTGTGACTTTCTGAAACAATATATATTTTTCATGGGAATATTATTTTTAATTGTTAAATAATAGATGATCTTACTAATAAAAACATGTTTGGAGGATCCCAAGGGAAAAAATATCCCAAATATTAAAAATTTTAATTATTAAGATGGATAATAAATACTTTTTATTGATACCATTACTCGATCATCTTTCACACTTATCAATATTATTCAGAAAGTAGTTATGTTTATTTAGAATATGGAATGTGATGAATGTTTTTATTTGTGAAACATATGATTTTTTAATTTTGTATTATAATCCAATCAAGTTATAAATAAATAAATATTTATTTATTTTTATTCATATTTTTAGGCATTGGTTGCCTCTTTATTTACAATGATTAGGATATCATTTATTAATCTCATCAATTGAACCACCTTTTAGATATTTATCCCACATATTTCCTTAAGATATATGTTGTACATGATTCATTAACTATGAACAAGTTTCATCCAAATGGGGATAAACGTTAACCATATACCAATAAAAATTATTTACAATATTTATTCACTAAAAAAAGTTTAACATGATGTAGATAGTATGTCTAGAACATTATAAGGATTTTGATTTCTAAATTCTACTATCTTCTAGGTAGTGAAAACATGTTATTTTTTCTTAATATGACATTATAATTAATCATTTTCATTTATATTTTTGGATCCTTATATTGTATTTAATGATTTGATAATTTCTCCCTATAAACTGTGTATATAGAATCTCTTTCAATCCTAGATCAGATATCAGTTCAATATTCTTTGTTAGAAACAATTAAAGAGGAAGAAAACGACGATCATCATCTACAAGAAATAATTGAATTATTATGAAATCAAATGAATAATCTATTTAATATTTATCATGAATGTTTTATAATATTTTAATATGGTATTTATTTTAATTGAATCCCATATGTAACATATATTTTTATGGGAAGCTCAGATTACACCATTTTCTATTCCCAATAGTAGTACTAAGATGTATAAATTCCATCAAGAATATTTTTTTTGGAAATGTACAAAAAAAGATTTTATTTATTTTAAAATCAATTTTTTGACATTTAAATATGTTAATTATTATATATATGTACCCTAGGGTATTATTCTATATTTTTATTTGAAAAAATTAAATTTTGTAGATCATAAACATTGATTTCATAGTATGATTACCAATGTCATCTCATGTTTCTAATGTTAGTTGTTTCATTATTAATATAATAAATAAATAATCATTGAATATACCAATTTGATAAACTATATTTTTGTATCTTTTAAATAGACATTATATTATGTAAATGTTCATGTTACATGAATATTCCATATCCATTACATCTGATCATAATCTAAGGCTTATGTAAAAATTTTTATAATGAATTTAAAATTCAATTTCAAATGAATTGAGTTTTAGTAAAACATTTCTTCCAAGACATGTGAGATATTTGGAGCATAAATTTTATATTTTAGAGGTTAATATAAGACATTAGTAATTTTATTTTCATGGATGAAGTATTCATCTTATGTTGTTAAATGAATAATCAAATAATATTATGTTTACTGTTAATATTAATATATGTATTTTTTATAATTATATTGGAAACAATGTTTGATAGGAGAATATTAGGATGATGTATGTTATATGGATTCATTTGGAACAAAAATATTATAATAAATAGTGTATAAGATAAAAATGACTCTACAACACTTGATGGGATCACATATCTAGAGAAAAATTTTATATATAACAAATGAAATTTCATTTGATTTGATGTAGGTTACATGGAATTTCTCAAAATTTACCATTCGATAAGTAAATTTGATTTTTGTTGAAAGGAAAATATTATCTCATGTTTTTATGTCATATAAAACTATAGATAACATAGTATATATTTATTACTAGGTCTCTAAACCACCATGTTTAAAAATCTTATACAGTATTGTTTTCATTCCTATTGAAGTATAAACCTGATGCATCTCATGATTTTAGCCCTAATGTGGTATAAATATAGGATTAACTATTTATATAAAACGAACATATCATATTCATGATAATAAATAGAGTCTTTCTTGGAATAAGAAAATATTCCTATTAAAATTATTATAGAGAAACCATAAAATTACAGAAGAAATATGGGAATCAGAAAAAGATATGAAGTAAAAATACCATCAATAGATTATGTAATGAGTAAAACTATAAGGATTCAATTTATTCAAAGGGGATGAATATTCCCTCCCATGTAACGTTAATAATAAATCAATTTCATGAAGTGTTAATTTTTATGAATACATTTTATGAATTAAAATATAATATGATACATTTAAATGATATTCATCCAGAAGAGAAATGTTTTTATTGTAGATGATATTTTTTCTTTGAAATATATGTTTTTATTTCATAATATATAATCTATGTATTATTTATTAAAATATGAAAATTTTATTTTTTAAATTTTAATATATCAATTGTCTTTCGGTGAAACGATTGTAATTTTTTAAAATGACTTACTTATGATTGGACACTATAGTATATATATTTTTATAATAAAATTCCATATCATTTCAATTAATTAGAATGCACCATTTTTTGAATTTTTTTAAAACTAAATAATCCAAATTTTATTTATAGTAATCAGAATAATTCTATAGGAATCATAATTATATTTCATTTTGGAATAAAATCATTTTATTTTTAACAAACTATGTATTGTATTTTTTGTAAATATGATGATATTAATTTTTACCACTTATCCAAATAGAATAATCAAAAATTTATTTAATATATGGAATTACAATATTAATTTTTCCATTGTGTTCAACATTATTTTTTTAATAAATAATAGTGACACATGTGATGCATTATTACCCTAGAAATGGACAAAAATGTGTAATGTGGGGGTGTTAGACTAGAATACAAGGAAAAAATATCCCTAAATGTTTGATAAATATTTTTTTTCATTACAACAATACCATACAATAGATTATACACATTCTTATTTGGTTCCACTAATCCTCATAACTGAAATTTAATATATTTATATTTTAATAGTACATAAAAAATTTCAACTCCAATCACATATAAAATATTAACCAACATTCCACAATTATTCACAACATTTGATCAACAATGTTGAGATAATCTCAACATCTAAACATTCCCAATTGTCTTCCCCACATCATAGATGCCCTGGTCCTTTCAATATACCCAGTATAAATTGATTATGTTTTAAACCAAAGGGAGATATCTTGGGAGGAGTTATGTGTCCTAATTGAACTACTTCATGTTTATTTCTTCTTCTTCCTCCTGAAAATAATTTTTACTATATTAAAATAATGAAATTGGATTATCCTATAATATAATTATATAATGGTTACGGAACAACACATTTCTATCCCTTTCTTGTCCAATAGAAAATGAATTATTTTAAACCGTTTCATATGAGTAATTATTGATTTTTATAAAAATAGTTTAAAAAAGAAAAGTTGTAATGTATATTGATAATTTTTTTCCAATCGGGGCCATGAATTTCATATTTTGGAGGTATGAGCGAAGCTTCCCAGTCTCCCACTTCTCTTAAAAAACATAGATTTCTTTTAATATAAATGGTTCTAACAAGGTGTGTTCATTTGTGCAGATGACCTCTCTTTTCACCTCATGGATTCATTGATATATTGGATCTGTTTCCCTATTGAAATCTATACTCCTCCTATATCACAACTGCTCCTTTTGTTAGATGAGTCTAATGAATGGAACCCAGCCTTACTTTATCCCTAAGCACTGCATCAATGATCTAATTTTCAACTTCATGGGATTTTATCGTCAGTGTATAAGATGTAAGTGTCCCATCACACATCGTAAAATCATCCCACCCCACCCCGAATAGGATATTTCACACCATCTATGTCCATTGGAGAGATTACCTTAGCTGATCTCGTCAACCTGGTGATTAGAAAATCATTATGGGCATTCCATGTTTTGGTTGACCCCTCTTTCCCTTCATCCATGTCACAACAAGTGCATGCTCCCTCATTCCTACCATTCATTGAGATTTTTCTAATCTTCCGAGCCTCACTCAACCTCCCCAAGAATTATATATCAAATTATTATCCACCCACCATGAGAAATTAAAACACAAGGTGTAGGAGTTCGTGTGTACCACTCACAATGACTCCCCAAGACTAGGGAATATCTTGAGGCATCTCATTTCTCGATTGAAACTAGTATATACTATTATTGGATGTTCATGAAATAACACCTTGCACATCCCCCTCCCCACCTGATAGTGAACTGAATGCTTCTCAGCCTTGGGTTGAAATGGTACTAATCCCACATTCTCAAATTCCACCCCTAAAAGGATTTTTCTCTCGCTCACGCTTGATGCTGTTGATGTTGAATTCTAAATCCAAAATGATTTCTATTCATGGGGCCCACACTAAGCATAATAATTTTTGATGAAATCCATGATAATATAAATATCCCATGAGCAAGGCTATTAGGTTAAAATGGACTTCCTCTAATGAAGTGTCAATGAATAATTTATCTTCTATTTTAGTTCATGAATAAAATTAATAGACTTTAAAAAGAGGATGTGTTGTTGAATGGATTGGAATACATAATTCCATGTGTGGGGAAAATATTAATTACCAATTATACATCTCCTATATGCTAGATATATCATTGGAGAGGTATTTGGTATCTAATTAACATGAGACTAATAAAATTTTCTATGATATAATGATTTTTAATTATAATTATTTTACACTATGTTCAATGCTAGGTTGTGGGTTGAAATCTAAAAACATATATAATTTTCCAATCAATGTGAACAACCTTGGTTAGGGGAATGTGTCTTCAACACTATATTAGATGTTTTAGAGAGAAAGGTTTTGGGAATCTTTCCTTAAAGGTATAATATTTCTTTCTCATTATTTGTGTCCCATAATGCGATTCTTTCCCTGGAATTACCGGAGGAAACATATACCTGGTGAAACAAAACGAAATGGATTCTCTAAATGTGGGGTATACTAGACACCTAACTTTACAACTTTCAATCCATCTGTTTTATTCCAAACACTGATGTTATCCATATGTTCCATGTGGTGTCAGACCACTCACCACATCTTATCAATGTGAAATCCAGTAACAATAGGGAGGTTTTATTTTTTTCCACATTGTGGCCTCATTAGCGATATTATCAAACAATGGAGAAAGAATCATTATATTGGATCTCATGCTAATCTCTATATAGGTTTCCAAAACAACCTCTGATAGCACCAAATTGATCTCACATCCTAAACCTCTTATGTTTCCTCAGTTCAACTCAACCTATATGATCTTAAATTTGATATTGATAACCAATAGGTTATCCTATAAGATAATTGGAATTAAGACACCATTTATTCTTATTATATAAAAAATATTTAGTACCATGAGGTGTTTTATGATCATGATTTAAGCCTATGTGTGAGTTCTAGAGCCATTTTGCTCAAGGAAGGGCACTAAAACATTTCCTATTTCAATGGTTTTAAATATAAATTATTTGTTATTGATCCTATTATTATTCTAGATGGTGGAACCATGTCCTGTGATCTATAATGGATTGGGGTTGTGTTTTTGATGAATTTAAATTCCCTTATTTTTCCTCCTAACCTGTGACTGAAAGATAGTTATCCTGGAGGTGAGTCTGATATCGTCAGTTCAATTCCAGATGTGGTGGATTCACATATCAATGCGTTCATGGAGAGAATTCCAAATGAGGCGGAGCTTTGAAAGACCATTTAAAATTTCTACAAGTACAATTCTCCCAAACATGATTCATTTTTGGGGTCTTTTTATGTAAACTCCTATAATTTCCTCAGGAAATACCGTGTTGATACACTCCACAATTTCATTCATTGATGCCCAATTCAAAAGGTTTCTAGAGAAACTACAATGGATTTAATTAAAAATGTATAGGACACCTATATCATGTATTTTAGACGTATCAGAATGTGTAAATTCATGTGCAAATTTCTATCCTCAATTATCAATACAAGGATGTTACATCAACTCTAAAATTCGGTCTTTGATGAGAAACATATAGTCATAAAAGGTAGTTATACTAAAGGATCCCTCTATATATCACATTATATGATAATAGATATTACTAAAAAGGTTTCGGGATCAATGATTATTATTAATGTGGATATGAATAAAGAATATGATAGTCTCACGTAGAATTTTATCCCCCATGTGATGAGGTGCATGGGATTCTCCGAACAATTTATTGAATTTCACATTCACTAATATAGCTCTATGTGGTTTTCTATTGTCTTCATGGATATGCAATGTGGTTTTATTAAATCTATAAGTGGTATGAAACTAGGTTATCACCTGTCCCCTAGTATTTTCATTAGGATTCAAGATTCCCTCAGTAATGTAAATCCTCATGGTTGAAACTAGGTTCCATTCATCTTTACCTCTTCCATTAATTTTTTTTGGTGTTATCCTTATTAACATTATTGGTGAAAAGTTATTATTTAATAATAGATTCATCACCTTATTTTGATGTTATAAAAACACAATTGATGAGTACACAAGATAGAGTGGTGAAATCAAAAAATAAGACAAAAGTTTTGTACCCCCCTCCACTTCTTGATTGGTGAAGACATTGAATTAAGAAATTTCTATAAACACATAGTAAGAATTTTCCAAGGTCAATTTGGGAGCACCTCTGGCCCTGTTTATGGTACGTATTAGTTAACATGGGGGCATGGTGGAAAAAAATTCACCAAAAATATAAAAAATTTGAAAAATTGTTTTATGTGCTTTGTGGGAGGATTGCACTGATTAATAGAATTTTGTCTTTAATTCCAATGAACATTAACTTGGTACTCATGTCCCCCATGTCTATACACAAAGTGACACAACCCACGTTCACTAGGATGAGGTAAGGGACCACTGATTTCCATACCCTTCATTCATCATGTTAAAGGAGTGATAATGACCCCCATTACCCGCAGTTAATTTGTCCTAAAGTGTTGACTAGAACCCAGAGTATAGAGTCCCACATAATATTGAAAGAATTACCATTTTTATTTAGTATGATTTGGAGATAAGTTATTAAATACCAAAACAAAACCAAAATTGTAACAAAAAGTAAAGCCAAACAATCCATTCCCATATGCATGTTTCAATATAAAGTGCAATAGTGTACAAGAAAACACACAAGGGAAGTACAAAATGAATAGAAAAACAACAACTACTACTATCCCAACGTCTGAATTATCATAACCCCAAATTTTCTATGAAGTCCTATTGGAAACCTAAAAGTAGTTTTATATATATTGGGTGAGTATATAGGTATACTCAGTAGGGAAAACCAAAAGCTCTCGTGCACAAGTGCAGAGGCATTCTAAAGCCCGACGAGAAAAGGAGATAACCAAAGTACCTAGCAAAAAAATATCCACCCAAACCTCCCTAAGGCACAATCCCAAAATAATTCAAGTCAAATAATGTAATAGTAATAACAAATAGATGTTTGGTTCCCCCAAATCACTTTCCCGCAAGTTATTGACAACATCCTTTACGTCAGAACTCCCCAACCATTCTCACTGCAGTCCCCCTGCCATACCCTGCCCACACACACCTGGGCAACCACAACTATATGTACCACTCGAACACACATGGGCCTCAATGACCATATGTAACAACACCCACAGACACTTGGGAAAAATCAACTACAGCCACACCTGAATACACCTGGGTGAAAAAAATACTACTAGACCCGAAGACACATGAGCCTCTTCCTGATCACACTTTGGAAACAACCTACCCGCACACAATTGGGAAAACTACCACATCTACCCTGACCAAAGATTCTTGGGAAATAATACTCCTCAGGTAGTCAAAGCCTGCCCAAAGAGTCTTGGGATACTCATAAATGGGATTAGAAAAGGTGAAAATAACCATCCACTCATATAAGTGCAGCAAAAAACACCATCCGCCATGAAATGAGGGAGATCTGTATGAGGTGATCAACTTGGGAGTGTAACTAATAATAAACACTAGAAATAAATTATAAATATAGGTAAACAAGTACTCATCACAACCTTGGGGTTCTTATACAATCCCATACCCAAAACCCTCGTTACAATTCATTCATAAAAACCACCACAACCACAACCAAGTCACAACTCATCCCCAGAAAACAATTCCCCATTAAACCCATTCTTGTAATCACATTCAAGTATTTATATTTAAATAATAGTTCCCTGAAGAGATACTAATAGGCATCACCACTTTCCATTGAAAGAAAAACAATAAAGCAACAATTTCGTCTTTCACAACCCTGTTCTCTTGTAATGTCACAAAAACAAAATAGATCGATGAGATCTCTCAAGGTACTAGAACCAAAAAACGCCTCACCCTATGTCCCAACACAGACATAGATCCAAAATCCCACAACTACACCAAAATAGGGGATCATATCCCCATCCATGCCACACCACAAGAATCAAGCAGAACAACCACACATATTACCAACATAGAGAAACCATGTGTTTAGATTTAAACACACAATTCATTGAGTTCCTTCAATTCTGTTGGGATTATCGAGGTGATCATACAAGGATTATTGTTCACTGGACACCCATTTAATCAAACAATATTAAATGATTAACCAATTCCAATTTTACATCAATTCAATCATCGCAAAAGACATGGGTTCATTAGTGCGCATGAAAAGACCACCAACGACCAGGATTTTCAGTATACAGAAACCCATAAAATTCAAAACACATAAGAAAGGGTAAAAGAGTACAATAACATCATCAAACAAACACCTTCATTCTTTAAAAGTCCATTTATTTTCATCATTATCTATTGGATTCATCCATTCATGTAGAAACATTAGCATACCCACCCCGCAAGATACCCAGTAAAGAGAAATGATAGAAAACCCCTACTTGGATGATCAACAATCGATGTTTCTCTCATCGCGCCAGGAATTGGGGACGTGTGACTTGCAAGGGAGTAACTACGAGGACTCCAAGAATGAGAAGAAAATCCCCAGGATAGGCGCACCACTTGCCTCAGGAATGGAGATTCCAAATGCACCAATGAATAGAATAGAGGCATGCCAAGAAGAAGAATAAATATCTCCGTGATAAAATTGTGAGATCCTTGAGATATGGGATATCAATTTTGAATGGCGTAATATGTGGATCGTTGTTTTACCACACAGTTGGATGGTTAGACACAATGACATTAATTTTTATTTAATAACTCTCATTAGAGAGGTTTCCATTACAGTTGGTTGTCAACGAATATCCATTAATTATATGAACATGTGTGTCATGGGTTGAACTAGAAATTACAGGAAAAGGGTGTGACATTGAAGAAAAGGCCACACGTTTTGGTAATTCAATGGAATCCCTGCTCTTGTGGGATTTTTGAAATCATTTAAGGGATTTAATGGATTTGAGAAGGGTATTAAAATACTTTTACCTCAATAGATACGTTGCAGAAATAAAACAGGAAAAAGAAACAAGGGTGGGACACCGTTTGGTGAGACACCGTAAGTGGTGCCACAGTCAGAGTTCCACCATCACAGTGCCACCCTCACAGTGCTATTGTAAGTGATGCCACCATTTCAGTATGGGACTGTGATGGTGCGACCATTACAATTCCATTGTCACATTTCCACCATCTGTGGTTCCTCCGTTTCAATGCGAGACCATGACTAGTGGCATCATTTTGGTGGAACCGTTTGATAGAACAAAGTTTATGGAAAACTCCTTAATGGGTCATTTTCCTGGGCTCTATATAAAATACCTCTCAAACTATTCTCTCCCATGAGAATTAAAACTAGACACTAAGAAAAGATAGGGGTATGAAGAACCACCCAGATAGATACCTATTAGGTGAAAAACTCATAGACATCTAGGAACACCTTTCACTCATGAAACCAATCTACATATAAAGGTGTCACTATACAAAAAATTGGGATAAGGGAGTCCATTCCCCCATGTCATGATATTATCTTCTTTGGGCAGCACAAACACACCCCCATGGGTTTAATTGCATCAACTACAATGTGTCTTGATTAGTGATTCGGTCCTCCCTTTCCCACAATTATGACTCTTCACACACATTTAGAGAACAAGGAATACACCATATTTCATTGTTATCATGGTTAAGAACTACATCACAATCATTTAAAAAAATAACAAAACTGAAAAAATCTCTGGGTACTGGTCATGCATCTGTGCCCCCCATTCATAGGTACACTCTTCGAGGCCACCGTGCCTCCATAAGACCCAAACCAAGTGAATGGTTCATCCACGAATAACCATATCCTCAAAAACATCGATAATCACTTCCCTCTCTACAAATTTCATGTAATCCTTGATATCCAGATTTCCACAGTCGAGGAAATGTGAATCATCATGTAGATAATGATGGTATTGAGGCACATGGATGACACCATGCACTCATAATAGCGGCAGGGGTAGTGCTAGCTGCTAATACACTTCTTAGACCCACCACAACACATCAAAGGGTCCGAGAAAACTAGGAGAAGGCTTACTCCCCCTGAAAAACATATGTTGTCCACGCTAAGTAGAGGCCTTCAAAAACACATGGTCCCTGACCACGAACACCATGGGTCTCCTCCTATTATCAGTATATGACTTTTTTTGGTCCTTTTCAACCTTCATCCACTCCCATATAAGATGAACGTTCTCCATTGTGGTTTGCACCACATACAGGCAAAAAACACAAACATCCCAAACCTCTGTCCACTATTCGGGTGAGAGAAATGGCCTCTCATACAATTCTTCCAATGGATCCATGATAATGGAATAGGGATAACAATATTTGTAGGAAAACTCTACCATTGTCATGTTTCGTGCACACAATCCCCCAAAATCCAAAACACATGCTTGTAGCATATCCTCCATCTTCTTGATGGTGTGCTATGTCTTCCCATATGTCTAGGGGTGGAAAGTAGGGCTAAGGCATATCTAGGAGCCAAAAGAAAGGTGAAAATATTTCCAGAGTTGAGAGGTAAACCAGGTATCCTGATCAGAGACTATGGTCGTCATAACACCATTAAACTGCACCACTTTTTCCACATACCAATATGATAGGGCGTACACCACACTCGACTCCTTGATTTCTAGGAAGTGATATGATTTCGTCTGCTGGTCCACCACTACCCGGATAAAATTGCACCCCCTTGAACTCTGGGTAGTCCTGTGATGAACTCCATAGAGATGGAGTCCCACTTCTACTCGGGACATTTAAAGGGTGTAACTTCCCCCCAGGGACTGGGTGTTAAGACGTCACCTACTAAGACATGAGGCAATTCTCCACAAACGCATCCCCTCCCACTTTACCCTAGGCCACCAAAACTGACCCCTCAAGCCCTGGTACATCTTGGAAACTTTTGGGTGAACCTCCAGGGGTGTGTTTTAGAACTCACTAATAACTCCCTTGCGCATTTCCATCGGGACGAACAACTTCCATTGAAACATAATATTATTCTTCCCATCTTCCGACCATCCTCCTAGAGAATCTCCAAGGATTACACGATCACGCATCAAATCATCTTATAATCCCCCCCACTAAGTCTCCACCACCAACTATAATAGAGAGGACTACACTGTCATCTGGATCAGACTTCCTCTTCCATCCCCCACACTTACATCCAGGTGTTGGGAAGCCAACTCCTCCATCAACTTCCAAGAAAAAACTGACTCATGAACCTCAAAATTCTGTGACTTCCTACTCAAGGTATCATCCACCACATTATCCATACCATCTAGTGTAAGATATTTCAATGTTGTATTCTTGAAGAAACTCTATCCACATCTTCTGCCAGAAGTTCAGGTCCCACTGGGAAAAGATTTACCACAATCCCTTGGGATCCGTGATGACCATGATACATTACCTAATGAGGTAATGTCTCCACAACATTATTGTGAACACAAACACTGCAAGATCTAGATAATGGGTGGAATATTTATGCTTATGGGGACAAAACGACCAAGACCATTAGAGATCACCCACTGCAGTTGCATCAGCACGCATCCCAAGCATTGGCCTAAAGCATCACAAAATACCTCAATTGTAAGTCTTTCTTCTAGAAACATCATAACTGGGGAACTAACTAACATCCCCTTCAGATAACTAATGGATGCCTTGAACATCCCATTCCACACAAAAGCCTAGTCTTTCTTAGTCAATGATGGAAAATGTGCATCAAATTGCGAGATGTTGGGCATGATCCTCTGGTAGTAACTGTCAAGGACCAGGAAACTACAAAACTCTATCACATTCCTGGGTGCTGCCCAAGAGACAATTTATTCATCATTTTATGTATCATCCAATATTTTCTTCTCGAACACCACGTGTCCAAGGAAGTTTACTCATCACATCGAGAACTTTCACATAGATAATTTCCAATAGAGATGCTTCTATCGGGGGACCTCTAAATCATTCCCAGATTCTCAAAAAGATACTCAAATGAACTTTAGTAGATCAAGATATCAAAAATAAACACAACTACAAACCGTCCATGATATTCCCAGAAGAATAGGTTCATGAGACCCATGAACACGGCTGGTGCATTCATAACACAAAACGAAATGACCACAAACTCAAAAAATCCATAACTTCACCTGAAGGTGGTCTTTGAAATGTAACCGTATTTCACCCTCAACTGGTGATATCCTGACCGAGGGTCAAATTTGGAGAACTATCATGTGCCCTCCAACTAATCAAAAATATTATCCATCCTTGGGAGAGTGTAATAGTTCTTAAATGTTACCTGATTCAGTCTCCCATAGTCTAAGCATAGACTGATACCACCATCATATTTCTTCACGGAAAAGATCAAAGAACCCCATAGTGACACTCTTGGTCAGACAAAACCCTTCTTCATCAGAACACCAATATTAATTTTTAACACTCACAACACATAAGGTGTCATCCGATAGGGAGCCATCAAAATCGAATGGGCATCGTGTTGTAATTATATCCTGAAATCTACATCACTTTTAGGGGGTTAGAGTCTCTAATTATTTAGGAAAGAAATCCATGAATTCACTAAAAATCCCCAGTACTTCAAAAAATTATATATCTTCAGACTCCATTGACATCTCAGTAAATAATGAAATAAGGGGCTCCACTCGCCAGCTTCCTCCAGGGAAACCCCAATCACCGATGAAAGTCAAACTTTGGCCATCCATATCTGAAAACCTAACTTGTCTTCAGAAGAAGTAGATAACAGCACATTAAATGAATATCCAGTTGATGACTAAAATGAAATCATATGTCTGCATCTACAACAGAAGAATATCCTCACTGGGATGATGGGTTCTTAACATCAGTCTATATCCCTGACAACCATGTGACAAGTTTGCCTGAACTCCGACTGGCGTACTCAAAACCAGGGGTATATAAAATGTATATGTGTCTAGACCCATGTAATGTGATTGAATGGGTGCAAAAAATGAGTGTGAATCTAACGAATCAATCAAGGTGCATGCAAGAGTACTAAACAATCTTATCGTACATCGGACGACTTCTGGACCTCCTAGAACAACTGCCTCTGCGGTGTGAAACTGCCCACACCCAGCTCCCCTACCTTTAGGATTTCGGTCACCTCCCCAACCATGACATGTTTTAGGTCCTTAAAGAGCCCCCAGAGGTCGACCTCATCTTTCATCGTCTGCTCTCAGAGGAGTGGGTGCTTAAAGTCCTTGTTGTTACTGATGAAAGGACCTGGCTTAAAACTGCTGTTGCTAAGGTGGGCGTAGAACCGGCCCACCACCACTGTATTGCACTCTATCTGGGAAATGATCTCTGAAGATGACCATGGGATCCACATATGATGCATATTGTCCACAGTCCCAAAATTAATGGTTGATGACCGGGGGATAAAAAATGTAACTGTTGGGGCCGGCTCCATACTAGCTAAACTCTAGAAGGCCCTGATGCAGGAGGCCTGCTGTTGATGGACTTACCCTTTGATGATCCCTACTAATTCCCATATCAGGGAACAAATCTTATCATGTGCATCCCCTATACCACTATTTCATGCTTTTGGACAACCATGTCTATCTATAGAGTGAAGGGAGTAACAAAATATTGGAGAAAAGGTCAGAGTGCCTCCTCTAAACGTCTCTCCAGAGACTCCTCATCTGGAAGGAGGTCTAGAGAAAAGAGAATTAGTATCTTGAACTTGATCACCAACTACCTCACTAACATGCTCCTCTGTTGAAGGGAGAGTAGCTCCTGCTTCTTCTATGCCTATGTCAGGGAAGATTTGAATTCCTCCCATAACTCCCTCTCGTAGTTAGTCCACGAAACCTCAGCTTCCCTCTTATCCCCAAGATAGTTCATCAACTACTAACGCATCACTCCCTACATCTTGCATACAGGTAGAGGAACATAGTACTATTTTGGAGCTCAAATAAAGTTGAAATCTATCACTGGATCATCGAGCCAGCTCTCTTTCTCAAATTCTGAGACACTGCCCTCGTACATACCGAGGTCCAGCTACTAAAAGGAATGAAGTGTCCTCTTCCCCTGGTCGTCCACCTCCTCTCGATCACCCTTCTACAGATTAGTCAAATCAACCTTCTACAGATAATCCAAATCAGCCTCTTGGGCCACGATCACTTACACTATCCATGGTCATCATCTATGTGCCATACCTACAGGGTAATCAAGGAATGCCTAAGACCGATTAGTTTAGTAGATTGCAATAAATTTTTTATTAAACATTTAATTTATTTTATATCTCCAATTTACCCAAGAAAAAAAAGATCACAAGTCATTTTGATTCATGAACCTTTCCCAGGGTCTCTACAATACAATAATTATAGCCTCATATGGTAATTAGGCAGGTCCAATGTATTATTATTCCTTTATGTGATGTGGGTTTCATCAAATGATTTTTCAAATGATAACCCTTTGTTGATATTGATGAATATAAATGGAATAATTAATTTTATGGGTGGTAGGATGTGACATCTCAAGTTACTGTAAACTATTTTTTATTAAGTTAATATTATTTATTTGATAAATTTTATTGTATACAACACCATCCATACCCAATGTTACACTCAAAACTCAGTTTTACCAAATAACAATATACTATTTACTTGATTATTTAATATTATTTAAATTTCATGGCCATTATAATCGAGGGTACTCTTAATATTAAATACATTATACAATGTAATGGTTTAAAAAGTACTAAAATTAAATCTTTGTTTCTCATATAATGATAAATTAACATAAAACGAATTCATTATAAAGAAAAATGTTTTAAGAAAAAATATTTTACTCTAAAGATATGTGTTCTAAAAAAATAAATTAATTTAATATCTATTTTTTGACTATGTAATGAAACTTATATATTATATATTCTTTAAATGTTTCTAAATTCATCCAATAAGTTTTATAGGAATACGATATGAAATAAAATTACAATTTTAAATATCAGAATAGGATTTTTCACTTAACAGATGTTTTGACACATTATGTAAAATTATAATACAATATAATTATTATGTTTTTTGTCAAATTATATAAAAAAATTAAAAATAAATACACAATCTTGATAAAATTATATTACATTCAAATTTATAAAAATTTCAGGGAAGATAAATTTATTTATTAATAGTACAAAATCATGGAATTTATTATGAAATGACATATCAATTACTGAATTTTAAAACAATAAATTAGTATTAAAATGGTTTCAAAATTAAAAATAATTAGATTAAACATTTATAAATTTGTTAATTTTTACTATAATAAATCTAATTTTTATTTTTTATGTTAAAACTATTTAAACATATGATTAATTTATCTTTCTAAACCCCCTTTTCATCATGTCAACAATTTTAATATTAAATTAAATTTTTTGATTGATTGATATTAATTTAGAAATGGAAATTAAATATTTGGAATCATAAATATTAATATTATTTTATATGGTCATATTACTTTTTTAACATAATTAATAGTGAAAAATGGAAAGATTCTTTACTACCGAGAAGGTGAAAATTAGTTTACAGAGGGGTTATAGGTTAAATGGCTTGGGTAACATACCTGAAACCTATATAATTGTTATTGGGTGTTTATATTTAGACCATATAACATATATAATTTTATAATGGTCTATTTTTTAATAATTTAATGAAATTTGTTTTTTAAATTCTTTCATTTAATATATTACAAGTGTTCCACTCACCTCACATATAAAATTACACCACACTTCAATCCTACTAAACCAATAAAAACCCATTGAATAAAAATATATATTAATATGTCACATAATTACATACATAGTCTCATCATATAAGTATTATTTTGATTATAAATTCTACCTAGTAAGGAATTTCATGTGAACAAATTGAGGCTACCTGAGGAAGATATAACATTCTTCAATGAACCTTTTTATTTAAAATCTTCCTCCACCTTTTGTAATTAATTTAATTTTTTTGATATAATAAATTAAGTATCTATAAAATAATTATTTTATTATGTTATATTAATTTCATATATATATATATCTATTTATCCCTAAAATTGGAAATGATATCATTTCTCGTCTGTATAGAGGACTACTATGTTGCTATTCCTAGGTGATTCATTTGACATCCATACCTTTCATTGTTGGATACGAGGATGTATCTAATATATATATAAATATATAAATATATATATATATATGATATTTTTAACATAATTATATTACAAATAATATAAAACAAAATAATTATATTTATTTTCCCTTCCATTGAAGATACGACAATGTCGATCATGTGTTTTGTGGACTACCACATCATGATGTGACATGATTTATTTTCCTCAAATCATTTACCTGGAAGGTATGTGAGAGAATTATAAAGAACACATTAGATATTTATTTGGTAAAAATAATTAAGTAAATCAAATATTACATCTATATTTTTATATTACAACACTTCAAAAAAATAACAACAGTCATGTGTAAGGCGAACTTCCACCTCCTAAACCCATGTCATGTGTTTTTCATTACAATTTTAATTGGATTGTAATGAGAATATATTAAATTAATATACATTATATAATAATGATATATATATATATATGTATTATATACATTAAAATATATATATTCTAAATTTTTAAATTATTGTTAACCATTCTTATATTCCTACCATCGTGAAAATTGAATCAAATTTCATGCATATGTATAACCTACAGTCACCATGAATGATGTAATAAATGATATATTTTATATTATTATAATGAGATTAATAATTTATATGATGAATAAAATTGAAATTTATAAAATTATTAATATTTAATATATGATGGAATGATGATCAAATAAAAGGAACAGACATACTGAATCAAAACAGTCATGAAAATAGAAACATTTAACACTTTTAAATGGCAATTTTAATAATGAATTATTAAACAACATTGATGAAAAGCTATAATGGGATACAATATTATATTTTATTTTTTTTAATAATTTTTTAATATATTTATAATGAAAATAAAGTTACTATACATGTGTTTTTAAAATGTTTTATGAATGGAAATATATAAGATAATGGATTTCTTTCTCACATTTATTATTTTGTGGGAAATTTTCATCAACAACAATCTATTATATTATGTTAATTATATAAAAAAAACTAATGCTTATTGTGATTATTAAAATTTAAATAATAGGGATTTAAATATCCATTATAGGATCAGTCTCTCATAGACATTACAATTCAAAATATACCAAAGTAGTAAGGGATTTCCATCTCATTTTTTTTGGAGAATTAAGATATGTTATATAACGACCATAATTTCTTATCTTTGTATATTGATCATTTTACATGAAATATCATGAATATAATTCCAATTATTATTATATATATATGTATTATTTTACGTTATTATTTCATGGGGCTTATGATTCCATAATTACATAATCAGTAAAGAATATATGAAACAATTTCATTAATTATCATAATTTTTTATTATTATAATTCCAATATTGAAATATTAAGAGGAATAACTAAAAAATTATCTTATATATTGTTATATTATTTTTATTTAATTATTTTATTTGATTTTCATTCATTTTCATCTTTTTTATATATTCAATATAAACAAAACATAATTTTACGGAACAATAGAATTTCATCCATTCATCGATTATTATTTTATAATCCATATCCATGACTTCTAATAATATATTAAATATTTTTTTCAATATAATATTATGATTTTTAAATCCATTTCAACCCATGTTTTAAATTTTACTATGTTTATTAAAATAATTCTATTTTCTTTTTCACTAAAAAGTATCTTTTTACTCTCACCAACAATGTGAGAGGAAACATTGTTTTACATATAGAAAATGAATGAAATTATTCACCATAATGAACACTATATTCCATGATTAGTATATAAAATATATAAATATAATTATCCATGAAAATTAATTTACTTCAAAATTGTTATATTATTTATAGAAGATTAATTTCATAATTATTTTTATTTTATAATGTTTTTTACAAAGTTGAAAGGACATTTTTTGAAATTAATATTTGAATTTAATTTCAAATCATCATTTATATGCTTTAATGGTAATTTTAAATGAATATAACTTCAAAAATGTTTTGTGAATTACTTATTTTAATGACATGATTAAATAAATGGTTATTTTCCAAATGAATTTATAAATGTTTTTTTTCATTCATCTATGATGACAAAATTTCATGTATCATATTCATTTTAAAGGATATGACAAAATAATATCAACCATATTATATATATTTAGGGATTATTATTTGTTTTATGATGATTAGAAGATTTTGAAACACACACATCCTCTATAGGTAATATGATTATGAAATTCCTATGAAACACATTCCATATCCATGGATTATGTTATGATTAATTGATTAAATTGTTATGAAACCAATCTATTTTCAATAGGTCAAGATATAATGGAATTGTTATGAACCCCATGATTTTTATTTATTCTAATATTTTGAATATATTAGTGTATTATTCCACACAAATGTATGATTTTTATTATGTGGGAGTTTCGGTCTAAAATTCCCTCCAATGCATTGGGTAATGAATAATGTTCTATGATCATAGAGGGTACCTATGTGGTTTAACCAATCCATTAAAAGAGGGTATATATTAGGTTATTCCATGGATAATGTAGGTATAGAAGTGTATTTATGAATCCTAACAAGGTAAAAATATCTTGGTGTGTGGCCTTTACATAAGGGTTTATATCAATATGTGTTCTCTCCAATTTTATGTATTATTCCAAAGACACATTTTCATGGATCATGTTCTTTGATTCCATTGTGATTCATGTAATATGAACATCTGGGATTAATATTGTGACATAGATTATTGATCTATTATACAATGTTTGTGGTATTCAAATATTATTCTCATTTTATCATACCCCTAATATAACATTGTGTAGAAATCTCCCCTAATTACCCTTACTATGAATTTGAGAACATAAATTATTATGTTTATTTTCCCCAGATTATGATGAATCATAATAGTTATGATATGTATGGGAAAGGTGAATATAGAAAAAAACTATGTGTGAGACTATATAGTTCACATACGTGTCAGATCTTATGTATCCATGTTTCCAAAGGCACTAAACCAATTTTTATAGAGAAAGTATAATTATGATAGGTACTGAATAATCATCAAATTTTTATTTATATTTAGGCATGTGGATCGAGGTTATTTCAATATAAAAAACAAATAGTTCTTCATTTCATACATGGTCGTAGTATTCCCAAATTTATTATTTATATTCTTATTATGTTGTTATTGTCTGGTTAACTCTGTATTATCTTTGTTAAATAGTCATGTATTTCATATATTATTGGAAATTAAGAGGATGGATAATTTTGATATGATACAAAAGGATGTTTTATAAATAACATTTGATGAAATGATTTATATATAGTATTGTTTTAAATCTTGAGATATATGTTTCAAGATATTGTACTTTATTTAGATTTATTAGTGTTGTCCTACATGGTGTTTTTCTGACACCCTACCTTTTTATGTAGATATAATAATTTTTTGGGGAAATGCACAATGGGTGGAGAATTATAGATCATTTCAGATTCTTTTGAAAGTTATCACACTATTGAATGATTATAAAGTGTTGATGGTTGCTCACATAAAGATAGTTCTTTCCACCTGTTTAGGTTTATAACATGATATAGAAATATTTGGCATGTATTTATATATATCTTGGATTTTAACATTCTTACACATGCACTATTATTTATTTCACATTTATTTGTTCTAGACATTTTTGTTCTATTATTCTTTATCTCTACCTTATATAGGGTCATCATGGGAAACATGATAGGTTTTCTAGGGATGGTTTGTTACATCTTAAACTATTAACCTTCTATCTAGATCCTCTAATTATCCTCTATATAAAATGTTTATTTATCCATATACCGTTATGTATTTGACTTCACTCATTATGGATTTATGTTTTTGTTATAACTTACACAATGGAAAATAAAAATTAACAATATTATTTGGTTACGTATTTTCATCCATTTTCATCCTTGTACTCATGTGATATAAAAATTACATCATCATATTAACAAGTAATATCCACTACATAGTTATATTTTTATATATAAAAGGAATATATGTTTTAATCTTCCTTGGGAACACATAATTTATTTTATTACTTTTTTTTTATAATTTAACATGGTTCATTACATTGGATATTATTTTTAAATAAAATTAATGGCCATAAATTCAACTAATTTATGTAAATCATTAAAATAAACATGGTTCACTTCATTAAACATTGATTCTTTAGTGAAAAACTATTCTAATTATAACCACATATCTAGTGATTTATTGATTTGGGAAATCATCAAGATTAATCCTTCACCAAAAGTGTTCTTTAAGGAATCATTCAATATTGAATAATTCAACACATTTCATTAATCCACATAATATCCAATTCAATGCTATCATAGAAAGTAAAATCAAATCAATAAGTAATATTATGTTATTAACACATATACATGCATATATTATATAAAATTGTTATTTTAGTTAGAAAAAATGATTTCAATCAATTAGTGGAAAATTATATATAGGATCGATAAAATGAATAAAGATTATGTTCTTTTATTGAAAAATAAACTTTAAGGTAATTTGGGACACCATTCCAGTTCTATGTAGTGCACAGTTAATCTCTGTAATAAATAAAAAAACATTAAAAATTAGACCAAAATTATTTAAATCACTTACCTAGTATAACTCCCAAGGAAGGGAATATACCTTCATTTAAGGGCCATTTATGCATAGGAATAAAAAATTGTTTTTTATCTTGTCCCATGTTTAGATGTATTAATCCACAATCATCTTACTTAAATTTAAAATGTGTTATATAATTATTTCTTTTTTTTTGATCAAATCATTTTTATCCTTGTCGACATCATCATGTATTTCTCCATTTTGTAGGGGTGAACACTTTTTTCTTTCGTGATCATATTTCATTGTTCCACCCTATATAAACTTGTATTTTCTTGGATGTCCATGTTTCCATTTTCTATAGTGGTTGAAACCAAGCATTTTATCATTTAGTTTCTATTAACTAAATCATAATTCATCCACCTATATCATGATTCACCTTCCAACCCTTTTTCATTCTTGAGGAATGAAGTCCACTAACACTAGTACATTCCAAAATGTCATATAGTAATATGCTATATGTCACTTCATCACCTTCAGCATCATAATGAATGTCAATGGGGTTTTCTACTATTACTGGTGTACGAAAAATGAATTCATCCTGAGACTCTTATTCCTAAACAGGGGTTGAAGTCTTTTCTTTATCAAAGCTTATGTAATCCTACCCTAGACATTCCCCATCTAGCCCTTCAAATCAGTTTCTCATAATTATATGAAAATATCTCTATAATGAGATTTACATCCCACTTGCCTCCTGTTTCCACCTTTTAGAGCTATGGTACCTGGAAGGATTTATTCATTACCTTACACATTGATGAGTTTATTATGATTCCCCCATAGATTAACTCATAGTGAGTTGGTTTGATATCATTACCAACATCCTAAAAATGAAGTAAGGACAACGATATGTGATAACCTTATTCCACAGAGAAATTTTTAAGAACCTCATTATTGAGACATGCCCGGAATAGTTAGCATACAACCAACCTAATCATGCTCCAATAGATATAATATATCCACCCAGTTTGATAAGAGATCATTGTTATTGCCTCACTTTTATTAGGTACATATTTTTGTCTCCTCATATTGATTAATGTAGGGGTCTCATTAAAGTTTACCCCAATCTATATTATTAGGATAAAAACCTTCCATTTCTGACCATACGAAATCAACAACATATCGATTCAAGATTCCCCAACCATTTACAAGATGATGAGTGATTGGTCCAGGATAAAAAAACCACAACATGATTCAATAAATATTCATCTCCATCCATGATCTAAATACATTCTACATGAGGCCATGAATCATGAACCTATATATAGATTCATTTGAAATTAATTTTTTTAAAAATATTTTACTATGAGCACATAGATATTGGCCCACCTATTTCCAAGCATACAAATAATAGATGAATATAAGGATTCCAAATGGTCACTCATTACAAAATATCAATTATTGAAATAGATTTTAGGATATTATCACTTCATAAAATGGGATAATCTATATTTTTCATGTCCACACAGTAATTTTTTGATGATATAATTTTATGTAAAATAAGGTTTTTATTACTATGTTTAATGAAAAATCAATTATTCCATTACAATATGTTTTTTTTAAATATAATTTTTTCACAAGTTCATATTTATACTATCAAAAAATATTATATTGTGTGGCACATATTTTCAAAGCTAAATAATATCACGTCTTATTTGGGGAATCATAATCACTATTAAATAGATTAGCTTCACATAATAGCAGTTTAGATTATCATTATATAATAATTCATGTATACAAAATATCATTAACTACATTTTATCAACCAAATGTCAATTTTTGGAAAATATATATATATATATATATATATATATAATATTACATTACTCCAGTCTTCCTATATATCAATAATATATTCTTCTTCTTCAATGATTGATAATAAATAATATTCATATTTGAAAACTATAATTTAATCAAAAAATCATATATGTAATGATTCCCTTCTCATCATCCTCTTATATATCTTCTGAAAACAGATAATATTTCATCCACTGTAGTTTATTCTCATTTTCTATTTTCCTATTATTTTACATATTTGAACCTAATATAACCATATAATATTGAATTTAAAAATAATTATAAAAATAAAATCATCATTCATCTTCAT
Organism: Viscum album; assembly: GCA_963277665.1. Classification (NCBI taxonomy): domain Eukaryota; kingdom Viridiplantae; phylum Streptophyta; class Magnoliopsida; order Santalales; family Viscaceae; genus Viscum; species Viscum album. Next base: position 591,491,376 of record OY728162.1, on the reverse strand, counting down.
CCCCTTAATATATGACCATTTGATCAAAATATATAAAAGAGTCATAACTAAAATCAAGTTGGTCAATGAATTTAGATCTATTACTCCTAATTGTTATTATAGGTTAAAATATTGAAAAAATATCAAAAATAATAGAGTTGTAACTCCATGACATAGTAAATTCTAAAAAATCACATGTTGTGCCCGACCACAGACCAATCTGAATGTATTGTAGAAAATAACATGTCATTATGGTTATTAATACCAAAAAACCACTTAAAATGATTATCTTCATTTTTATATTCACATTTGTTATCAAATAAAAAAAATGAAATTTGAAATTCATACAATATTTAATAATTTAACTTTCATGCATGTATTTTAATGTTATTTTGAAATATAGAAATACAATTTATATACCCATTTTGTTCCAGCATGGGTTCTATAAGTATTTTTTAAACTAGAAACACCACGTATTATTTTATGTTATAAATCATTTACACATTATAAATTATTTATGTTTTATTTTATTTTTTTTGATTATTATTTAATAATATGAAAAATACTCTAATATATACTATATTTACTGATTTTCATAGGTAAATATTTTAATAGTAACAACATCTTCCATAGTATGGTTCTGCTCAAACATTTTCATTAAAAGCATATATTTTGACTATCATTTGCACCATATCCATTATCTCGATCCATTCATTCCTTTTCAAAATTTTCCATAACAAAACAAGAAATTACCATATCTTATCCAAATTTACCATAGTGTAGTGATTGCCTAATTTTATTAGATTTAACAATTTTAAGTATCGTTATTTAACATCAAATATTATTCAAACCATTACAAAATTCAATGATATTCGTCAAACTATTTTAAAATGATCATACAAACACAAACAAGTCCTATCAATGTCAATCCTTTAGTCAATGTCAATAAATTATAAATAATGATTTACTACTTCAAATGGAACTCATTTATCTCACAACTTCAGGGAAATATTCAATCTATAAAAATCCTTCATTAACCTCTATTATCACCACCAATTTAATATTTTCAATATGATTTTCATTAAATATTATCAAATAATACTTTTTTATTGTGATTTTATTTTCATAATTATTATCAACAAATATAAAATAACACCTATTAAATTTAGAAATAGTATATTGAAATATGATAATATAAGAATGATTCAAATTTTTCATAAGAGGATCCCTTATATCAAAATCCAATTTTTATTATGATTGTTTCTCTCATTAATGAAATTTAATTGTTGGTTATTCTATAGTAATTAGATGGGTTTTTTATAGGATAAAACTATTAAGGATCAATTAGTTATTAGAGATTTAAATTAATGTCTAGATTGTCTATTAATAATACTACTAAAAACAATTATGCTAAAATATATTTTTAAACCACCTATCTTTGTAATATTATCAGATAAATATATTGGGTTACCCAATGATAAATGAAGATTATTTTGTGGAATCACAATGGAGTATATCTATATTACGCAACCCTAATGGTTGCTATCAACAATTAAATAAAATAAAATATTAAAATTTCATGAGACTATTCATGGATAAAAATGAGTATTGATTAAAGAATATATTTTTTTAGAACAGATTATTTACCATTATTTATAATAGGTATGTGGGTGAATTATAGTTTTCCATGATATATTTTATAATAGAATATGTAAAATATATTCTTAGGATTACATGTTTGAAAAAAATAGGAAATAATTTTCTAATCGGATTACATAAATTTGTCACCATGTTATAGTTAACAATATCTAAATCAAAGATGTACGGTGATACCAAATATAGTCATACTATAAATGAGGAATATTATTTACTAATACAACATTTATAAAGACAATAATTTTTTTTTCAAATGTATCATGTCAAGAAATTTTTATAGTTGTTGTTTGGAAGTATGCAAGAATGTTGTTTTGATTAATAGAATTCCTTATCCATATAAGTAATTTAGAATCTATATCTTGTAACATGATTTGTACTCGGTTTGATATTGCATAAGTGTAAAACCTAGATTATAAATATCATATAACATTTTTAGAATATCATAGGATTTATTTTATAACTATCTCATGTTAATTGATGTTAATGGTAAATAGTCTTCATGGTAAATAGTCTTCATTCTTTGATTGACACATGTGATAATATACCGTCACCATAAAAAGAAAATAATAATATGATAATTATATATAAACATTAATAATAATCAAATTAGTGAATTATTTTATTAAATAAATAAATATGTTTCTTAGAAAGAAAAAATTCTTTTATGTAGGAATCATAAACTGTAATTCATATATCCTATTTAAATTCTAAATCAACGATAATTGCAACCAATTAAATATTAATATCATTACCATGTTTTTTATCATAAAATAAGAAACAATAGTATAATTTACATTTTTTATAATGGTATGTTTAATGTTTCCAAAATAACCAAAAACATGTAAGGATTTAATCTTAGTACACTATGGGGATTAATTCCATTCATAATAAAAAGAAGATAATACATTCTGACGTGTTCCCAAATTTTGGATAATATTTTTTAATTTTTTTCACTAAGTAGTATATGTTGTACATAGAAGTCTACAATCCAATATTCATGTATCTAAATTAAATTTACCTGATTTTTTATTCCCCAAATATATATAAAACAATTAAAATCTAGGTTAGACTTAAAACTACAATCCAACATCTAATATAATTATTTTCTTTTTATGATACCATGATGTATCAACCTTCTAAAAATTTTTATACTTATTTATACTCCTTTAGAAATAATATGATGTCACTAAGGGAAGATTTATTATTTTAATACAACACACCCATTAAACACAACATTAATTATTATTATTATTTTTAAAAAAGAGGATTATTTTTATTTTGAAGCATATTATTCATTAGTGAAAGAAGAATGGGTAAACTAGATCCTTACCATTAATTTTTTAATATACAATTCTATAGTTATAGTACTAATAATAGTTTTTTACAATGCATAAAAACTTTAAAATGGATTCTATACATATCTATTCTATGCTTATAATATGTTTGGACAATATCTAGTTTATATATTATTACAATTATCATCCCCTCATTGAGATCAATGTAATCAGGTACAATTGTACAAATATTTGATGAAATTTAATATGTATTATTATTCTACATTATCGATATATTTACTTCTACATTATACTTGTGCAATATTTTTAACATTCATACATAATGTAAAAGATCTAACATTCTTCTAACATAGCTATACAAACATTCTTTCACTGCGAACAATGTAGTCAAAAGTACATGATTAAAGAATGGACATTCACATTTCTTATTAAATTTTTTGTTTAATTATTTGAAATACTACTCAGAATATATTGTTTTATAAATAGAATCGATTAAATTTTTATTCATATTTTTCATTTTATAGTAGAAAATACATAAATTTAAAAATATAAATGTCATATATTTCTAAATATAACAATACATAATGACCCACACAAACAGTCACAAAAAAATAAAAATCAACCTAATATATTATATAAATAATACAAATTTATTAGCATTAAAAAATAATTTTATTTATATTTAAAATATATAAAACATTTTTATTCTTGAAATGCAGACATATGTACATAAATAAATATATAATGTGTAATGTCTCATATTTTTTTGTTTTAGTTTTTAAAAAGTATATGGAATTATTAAGATACCAGGTGCAGAGACAGAACATCATTCTGAGTCCTGGTGATCCAAGAATAGTGGTTTGAACATTTTTTTAAGTTAAGTGAGTCGGCATATGAATGCGGGTGTGATAGTTTCCAAATAGATGCCAGGAATAAAAATTTGATGTCACCATTGCATCCGAGATGCCAACATTACCTATGAACGAGTCTAATCTCGACCACCACGGGTTGGGGGACAAATTTTAGTTTCAGACATTTTTATTGAATTGAAATAAAATAAATTTGCAATGATTAATTTATTTTATTTTCAAACATCCACTGTAGCGCAATGACATGGAATATATTTCAATAATTAATGACATGCCATAATCACTCTAAAATAGAAACACCAACTCATTAATACCACAACATGGTGGAATTCAAAAATTTGTTTCCTTTTTTAAATTGGATAATCGTATGTTAATCATTGGAAAAAGTTAACAAAAAACTCTATTGGAATCCTGGAGCCTTGGAGAGAACTATCAGTGAAAATAGACGATGAATCAATGTCATGAATATTTGCCCAAAATATGTTGAAGGATTTCAATGATGATGGCATCATGACCCCTTCGTCAGCAATTGATCCACCCTTGAGGTTTGGGTGGTTATTTCGATTCTCCTTTCCACGTTTCTGATATTAAATAAGAAACATGGATCAACCACGAACAAGATGATCCGTGGAATAGTGCATCCTTGTGGGAGGGTTTCATCAGGTTGATCTTAGGGAATTAATCCATGTTAAATTATTGTTAGGTTATGCTCCATTTGATCCTATTAATGGGTACGAATCAACACCGTGACGAGCAATGTCAAATGTTCGTTCCTCTATTTTCTATTGGGTTTCTTTTCCCTATCTTTCATTGCGCTTTCTTCAAGTTCTACATGGGGCGACAAACAACAGATCGTTTCTCACCCATCATGCATCACACTGATCCCAAAATAATGATCTAACATCGTAATGACCCTATGGAGGTGTGATGGCCATGGAAGATGACAAATCAGCCCAGATTGGAAGAGACCGTTCATCGAGCGTTCTTCGCTCAGTAGGATCGAAACTTGTTTTTAGGGTCGATCGGAGGACCAAATAAAATTTATAAGACTTTGGGACGTTAGGGAGACCTAGAATCTAGAGTTTTGTGGTGATTAGACCGTTAGAATGAAGATCGATGCGTCATGGTATGTGTGCCGGTTAGAAATTTTGATTCTAGACAATTCTTGAATACACCACATGTACTTCCGAAGAACACGCCATGTAGTAACTGTAGAATCAGATATGGTTTCAGGGGTCAGATAGGTTTCACACAACATATGAGCCCATTCAAACAGTGTGTTGGACCTTCCCCGAAGCTCAACTTGTATCTTGGGCGATACATGGACACAGGGAGAATGACACAGCTTCGCAACATGTCGTGTACTCTCTATGCAGCATGGAAGAGGAGGCTATGTGGGACTCGGCAGGTATCTCGATAAATACATAGACACATGATAGGGTACACAGCCATGTACTCCACCACATGTCCAGGCATGGTGAGTGGTGCGAGTCACCCTGTGTACTAGTTACACAGGTTGGCGTACATGGGTTTTAGACCGTGTAGGGGAACATGGCCAATGTTGAAGGGGTAGACCACATATACCTAGACATGGCGTGTTATTTTTTACATGCCATGTAGTTTTGTTTTTGACGAGAAGCCTTGCGACACAGGTCATTGTACACGGGCAGTACCCAGGTCAGAGGTCACAGTGTGTGACCTTTCTACACGTCATTTAATTTTCTGTACATGGATTGATCTTTTTATCCACCGTATCTTTGACATGTTTGGTTTTTGTTAGTTCCCCTTTTTCTTGTTCCCCTATAGGTCAGGTATCGTTTTCTTCTATAGGAGTATGACCCCTTCAGCTGGAATTTCTGTGATATTGTCAGGAATCCCACTAAGAGGCCTGGAGCGAGATCTTCTATCCATTGTTGACCTTATGTAGTGTCAGGTATTGACATGAAAAACACCACCGGGCGTTGATACTCTATCTAGTAGGTGAATCTGGATGAATTTCAGAATCCGCAAAGGCCCTAGAAGTAATGCTCTCTTGTGTATCATGATCTTTCCACTCATGAGCGTGTTCTCCAATAATGAGTGTATCTATCACTCATGACTTTTCCTAATGAACAGTACATCATGGATGAACGACATCAGAGCTACCAAACTCATGTAGTGTGTTCTCCTAGAATGAGTGCTTCGTTGGATATGTGTACTGAATTCCAAGAGGGGGTATGCGGTTTTGTGACTTGTTTTTAGACTACGGGTCTGGGTTTTGAGAATATCTAGACTGTGTTCTCCTATTATATGTTCAGTTGACATAAACTGTGTAGAGATGATATTTCATTTCTTTTGTGTATTTTCTTTTTGACGTTTTCTGGGTCCTATACTGAGTTTTTTTATACTCACCCCTTCAGAGGATTTGTGCTCACGTGTCATGTATTGTGGAGGCGATCACCCATTTGACCGAGTCCAAGGTAGACCAGGACAAGATCAAGCTTTCTGAGTTCCTCACAGGTCGAGGTGTTCCTACGACTACAAGTAGCAGTCCCAGTACTTCTTTCTGTAACAAGTTGGACAATGTAGTTTTCAGAATAATATTTTGGTGGGCTTGTATTCTGGCCTTGTTTATATTCAGCACTTTACTTTTAGTCTTACTAAGATGGTTTTGTTTAGTTGTAATCATGAATTTTTTTCCTTATTAGTTTTTTCATTTCAGTATTGTGGGCTTGGATATTTTTGTGTGTGTACAGTTTCCTAGGAAATGACTATCATTTTAGTAATATCCCTACTTGATGCTAGTCACCGGCCCCTGGCCTATTGGAGGCGGGCATTGGGAGTCGCGGCATGGGCCCTATTGGGATGGGTCGTGACAGAGTGGTATCAGAGATGGTTGGTTCTACCATAGGACCATGTTTCTTTGTGATTGGTTTGGGGAAATAGTGTTATGTGTTTTGAGCTTATCTTTTAGGATAGAGACTCTGGTGTTGGTGCAGGCGGCTGACATATCCATAAACCAGGACTCTAATAACCAGATTTTCGACTAGGTATATGAAACACTAGTTGCGGGGAAATAAATGAATTATGCATGAATCATATTGGAATGAGTAGTGTTTTCCATATCGTTTGTGTCAGCTATCCAGATAATCTCATTATACAAGGTACATCGTGTTTTATACACATGATGTCTCGGTGATTCATACACTCAATGATTCACCAGTACAATCACAAGGATGACCCCATCAGTGATGAGACTTCGATAGAGGTACTAGTTCCCTAGGTTGTATATATAGGTGGTTCACCTGCTATACCACCACTAGTGGAGTATCCCATGGTACCTGTAAAACCATCCAATGAGGGGCATAGGCTGAGCACGCTCCATGTGTTCTGCAGACAGATACCCCTCAGGTTCTGAGGCGAGCCCATCCCTCAGACGACTGAGGACTGGATTGAGGCAGTTACTGTTTTTTCCATCATGTGAGGACATAAGCAGATTAGATGGAAATCCAAGGAGCAAGCCTTCTTCAGGGTTCGACGGGATGAAGGTGCAGTATGACCACACAGACTCACAACGAGGATACTATTTTGTGGACGGAGTTTAAGAAACTCTTCATGGAGGAGTTCTCTCCATTTAATCTAATAGTCGTACACATCCTGTAGCTTCTTCAGCTTTAGAAGGACATAATGATGGTAGCTAACTATTCATCTTGGTTCACCAACCTCTCCAGGTACTCGATGGATATGGTCAGGGTTAAGAACTTCACATCCCGGACCTTCGAGAAAGGTCTATGACGGGACATCTGAGCTAGTGTTGTGCCTCAATTTTTTTCTTATGTTGGAGTGCTTGAGCTGGCCTTGGTGATCGAGAGCTCCTTGGAAGAGCAGAGACAACCGACGACATTTAACAGTAGGAAGACAGGTCAGGAGTCCTTGGCAGTGGGGAGCTGATGTTGGACATAGGGAACATGATGTGGGAGATGTCAGATGAGGACCAGGGATATGGAGTCGAAAATCTAGGGCTCTCATGATGGACCCAGTCATCATAGGTAGAAGCGATGCTACTCGGGTGACTGAAGGGTACATCTTTCTAGGGCTTGTCCGACCCATCGACCTGCTGATAGGGAAGCGGTGGATGAAAAAATGAGGTAGAGGTTGAGAGTGGATCAGGAAGACCCTATAGGCAGCAAACCTAGCAGAGGAGCAGGGAAAGCTACATGTTGTGGTAGACACTTCGACTTACTTCCACCACCACTCCTAGGAGGTCTGCACCAGGTTCAGGGAGCTGGGGGACTTGGGCAAGGACATCTTCATGTGATCGAGGTGTATGGCCTAGGGGCTCCAAGGATGATTCGAGGTATGATCTATGTCTTCTCTACCTTAGCATCTTTACTTATTGACACATGTTCTAGTCATTCTTTCATCTCCATTTTTCTTGTTTGAAACCTTGAAATTCTGGTTGAGCTGTTAACTCGATCCATACACATGGATACTCCTACGGGAGGACACTCGATGATCACACACCTTTGTAGGCAATGTGTTCATACAATTGGAGGTGAGAGTTTCGGTTGGAACCACTTGGTGTTAGCATCGAGGCCTTTTGACGTAATTCTCGATACGAATTTTTTATCTTTGGTCCATGCCCAGATTGACTGTTTTAGGCGAAGAGTGTGGTGTGTCTGCAGTGATGGGACATGGTTTTCTTTTGTTAGTGAAAAGGTGATCCATGCAACACAGAATGAGCTCATGCATAGGAGGGTACAGTCGGTCACTCATAAGTTGGCTAGCCTTTCCCTCAGAGTAGTTGATGTGATGAGCTACCAGTTTACAGTAGTAGTGGCAGAGTACAAGGACGTCTTTCCCAAATAAGTTTTGGGACTACCTCCCCACCAGGAAATCAACTTCTGCATCGACTTACACACAGGGAAGACACCGATTTATTCATCATCATATCAGATGGCTCGTGTAGAGCTTCGCGATCTGAGGGTGCAGTTGGAAGATTTTCCGAGAAATGGTTTCGTGAGACCTAGTGTGTCACACTAGGCAGCCCTAGTCTTGATTGCCATGAAGGATGATGAGAGTTTGAGGTTCTGTAAGGATTACCAGTGCCTGAATAAGGTAACAATGAAGAATAAGTATCAACTGCCAAGAATCTATGACATCTTTGATCATCTAAGAGGGTCATAGTGGTTCTCGATGGTTGACCTTCGATCAAGTTATTACCAGTAATGAGTATGGAGTGAGGATAAAGATATGACGACTTTCAAATGTCGCTACTGTCATTATGAGTACTTGGTGATGCCATTTGGTGTGACGAATGCTCTATAATTGTTCATGGGACTGATGAAACAGATCTTCCAACTGTAAGTGGACCGGTTCATAGTGGTATTCATCGATGAAATCCTTGTGTACTCGGCGTCAGAGGAGGAGCACGTGAGACACTTGCAGATGGTTCTAGATGTAGTCTGAGAGCACCAGGTATATGGGATGCTCTTGAAGTTCCCACTCTAAGATCAGGAGGTCCACTTTCTGGGACATGTCATATTAGTGGATAGAGTAGATGTGGACCTAGCCAAGCTGGAGGTAGTGTTAGCATGGTATCCACCTCGGTGCATGATGGAGGTGTCAAGCATCCTTGGGTTGGTAGGATATTACTGGAGATTCAATCGCGATTTCTCCCGAATATCAGCACCAATGACAGCCTTAACCAAGAAGGGGAAAGCCTTCATATGTACAGTAAAGTTCCTGCCGGATTTTTTACAGTTGAGATAGAGTTTGACGAGGGCCTCAATCTGAAGATTTTTAGAGGAGGGTGTCGAGTACGTAGTTTTCTACAACGCATTTAGGACTAGGTATGGATGTGTCCGGATGCAGAGTCCGAAATTGATTACTTATGGTTCACACTATCTTAGGCAACATGAGCATAACTATGCGACCCATGATCTCACATTGGAAGTGGTAGTCTTGAAATCGAAAATGTGGCGACACTACCTTATGGGGGAGCGGTTCATCATCTACTCTAACCACAAAATCCTCTAGTATATATTCTCACAAAAGGATCTAAATTTGAGACGTAGAATATGGCTAGAGATCCTCCAGGATTATGATTTCGAGATCATCTATACATTGGGGAAGGGGAAAAAGGTGGCATATTCTCTTAGTTAAAGGTCGATCTCAAAGCTTTTGAGTGAGGCGACAGAGTAGTTAGCCACGCTAGAGTTATCCATCATTGAAGTAGAGGATACAACTGACATGTAGTTGATGGTTTTCACCCCTCCAATCTTACAACGTGTTAGGGAGTTGATTCTTAGGGATGTCGACTATGAGTCTTTACGTGCTCAATTATCCCCAGGACAAACTCCCGATGGATATTCGAAAGTTTGGGAGCACATACGTCTTTTTAGAGGACTTATTGTTGTAAAAGTGTCTTTGAGAGAAGAGGTCCTGAGGGAGAATCTTACATCCCCCATGGAGATACATCATGGAGTGGAAAAGATCTAGCAGGACCTCCAAGGATAGTTTAGGTGTTCATGCATGATGAAGGCAGTAACTGTGTACGTTTCTCGATGCCTTACATGCGAGCAGGTGAAGGCTGAGCACGAAGATCTAGTGGGATTATCTCACCCCTATAGGTTCTTGAGTGGAAGTGGGATGTAATATCGATGGAATTCATGATAGTAATACCACGAACGTCCAAGGGGAATGATTCTATCTAGGTGATCGTTGACCAACCCACCAAGTCGGCCCAATTCCTAGCTATCACAGAGTAGAGTCCCGTAGAGAGCCTGGAATGCCTCTACGTGAATGATATAATTTGGATTCATGGCGTCCCTTGGAAAATTGTCTTGGATCGGGACACTCGCATCACATCTTGATTCTGAAAGGAATTGTAAGAGGTTTTTGGGACTCAGCTTTATTTGAGCACAACGTTCCATCAACAGATCGATGATCAGATAGAGAGGACCATTCAAGTTCTAGAGGATATGTTGGGTGCCTATAACATGGACTCAGGTCGTAGCTTGGAGGGCCACCTACAACAGGTATAGTTTAAATATAATAATAGCTACCACTCCACCATTGGTATGGATCCGTTTGAGGCCTTGTATGAGAGACCCTTATGGTCACCACATTCTTGGACTGACTCCAGAGAGTCAACGATCATGGGTCCAGAGTTGGTGTGAGCTACCACTGAGAAGGTTCAGGTAATCCAGGAGCAGATGAAGACTACAAAGATCTAGAAGAAGTCTAATGCTGAAAGACGACATAGACCCCAAGAGTTTGAGGAGGGAGACCATGTCTTTAACGGGTCTCACCTCGACGAGGGTTACAAAGGTTTGGCCATGGAGTAAAGCTATATCCAACTATCATAAAAAAATTTCATATATTGTGCAGAGTTGGCAAGGTAGTGTACCACCTAGCTCTACCACCATAGTTGCACTGGGAACCCGATGTCTTCCACGTGTCGCAGATGAGAATTTACATGCATGACCCACCACACATCATCGACTGGGGTGAGCTGGACATCGAGGATGGGGTAACCATTGCTGAGAACCCAGTTGATATCGAGGATCAGTAGGAGGAGATCCTTCATGGGAGGTCAATTCCATGCAGCGCATTCGGTGGAAAAATCAGAATCTTTAGGAGAGCACATGGGAGCGGGAGGCTTAGATCCGTTCCCAATACCAACATCTTTTTGAGTAGTCTTTGTTTTGTCTTTTCGAGGATGCAATGCTCCAAAGTGGGGAGAATGTAATGTAACAAATTTACAGTGTTTTATTTTTAAATAATATATGGAACTATTAAGAGACTAGGTGCAGAGACGAAACATCATTTTGAGGCTTGGTGGTCACTGAATGGTGGTTTGAACTTTTTATTATGTTACGTGAGTCCTCATTTGTGCACGGTTGTGATAGTTTTCAAATTAATGCCCAGATTAAAAATATGATGGCATCGTTACATCTGGGACAACATATTTACCTTTAAATGAGACTATCCTCGACTGGCGTTGGTCAATGGAAAATTTTATTTTCAAACTTTTTAGTAAAATAAAATAAAATAAAATTGCAATGTTTATTTTATTTTATTTGGAAACATCCACTGTAATGCTGTGGCGGGGAAGCTATTTCATTAATTAATTCCATGGCATTGTCACACTGAAATTGAAACACTGACTCATTAATACCACAATGTGATGGAATTTTGAAACATGTTTCCTCTTTTTAATGGGTTAATCGTATGTTTCTCATTAGAAAATGATGAGAGAAAACTCTGATGGAATCTTGGATCATTAGAGAGAACTCTCTGAAATGATTGATGACGAATTAAATCTGTGGATCATTGCACCAATAATGTTGAAGGATCATGACGACGACTGCAACATGACCCCTTTTCCAGCAATCGATCCTTCCTTGAGGTAGGGGTTTTAATTTTGATTATCTTTTCCCCATTTATGAATTTAAACGATGAAAATGGATCAACACCGAACATGTTTATCTGTGGATTCGTTCCTTCTTGCGGGTGGATTTCATCAGGTTGATTGTGGTGAATTAATCGATGTTAAATTGTTGTTTGATTCTGATCTGTTTGATACTACCAACAAGAGTAGATCAATGTCTTGACGAATGATGGTAGAGGTTCGTTCCTCTATTTCCTATTGGGTTTCATTCCCCTTTATTTTCTCACGCTTTCTTCGCATTCTTCATGGGGTGACAAACAATGGATTGTTGCACACCCATCTTGCAATGAAACAATCCCAAACTACAGATCTGAAAATAAAATGACCCTATGGAGATGTGATGACCATGGTGGATGATGAATTGGCTCGGATAGGATGAGACCATTCATAGAGCGTTCATCGCATAGGAGGATCGAAAGGCATTTTCAGGGCCTATAAGAACCCTGAAAACAATGGAGACTACATATGAATTTTGGAAAAACCTAGAATCTAGTGTTTCATGGAGATTGGAAAGTCAGAATGAAGATCGAAGCCTCACGAGAGGCACATTGGTGAGAAGCGTCGATTCTGGAAAATTTAGGAATACAGGTCGTATACTTCCAAAGAACACAACGTGTAGTACCTATGACAATGGCTAGGGTTTCAGGGGTCAGATAGGTATCACACAACATGTGACCGAAGTCACATGCCTTGTTGGACCATCCCCAAAGCTCTATGTGTATCTCCGGCGATACACGGACACGGGGAGAACGACACGACATCAGGACATGAAGTGTACTCCTTATACAACATGGTAGAGGTGGCTACATGGGTCTCAGCGTGTATATTAGTTGATACCTGGACACGGGATATGGTACACAGCTGTGTAATCCACTACATGGCCAGGAAATTCCAGTGGCATGAGTCACCCCGTGTACCAAATACACGGGTTGGCGTACATGGGTTGAGACCGTCTAAGGGCACATGGACAGCGTACACGGGGAAGACACCAGATACTTAGACATGGAGTGTTATCATTTACATGCCGTGTAATTTCATTAATCATGACCAGCCTTGAGACACAGGTCATTGTACATGGGCAGTAACAGGGTTCAAAGGACATGGCATGTGACCTTTCTACATGCCATGTACTTTTCTGTACAAGGCTTGATATTTTTTCCACCGTATCTTTGACATGTTTCATTTGGGTTAGTACCCCTTTTTCTTCTTCCCCTGAAGGGTAGGAATCGTTACCATATACAAGAGTATGATTTCTTTAGTAGGAAATTCTATGATAGATTTAGGTATCCCTTTGAGAGGCCCCGAGAGGGATCCTATATTCATTCTTCTCTCTAGGTAGAGTCAGGAAACGACGTGAAAAACTGCACTGAGCAACGATCATCAACCTAGAAGGTGAATCTAGATGAGTTGTGGTATACACCAAGGCCCTATCAGTGATCATCATCTGTGTATCGTGATCATTTCAATTAGTAGTGTGTTATACTATAACAAGTGTATCTAACTCTTGTGAATTTTTCCGACGAACAATAATTCTCGGACGAACATCATCATACCTACCAGAATCATGGAGTTAGTTCTCCGAGAACGAGTGCTTCGTGGGACCATGGGAATTAATTCCAAGTGGCAGTATGTGGTTCTGTGTCTTTGTAGATGCCGGAAAAGTCCGTTGCTCCTCAAAGAAGTTCCGGATGAGGAAAGCGAGGTCATATTCAGAGTCAGAAGCATGATTCGGAAGGCCCGAAGGCCTTGCGCGAAATATCGGAGGCCCACGCGCAATATTGGCGAGGCACGCGCAATCCTTCCAGGATTCACGCAATGGGCCGAGTCGGCGTGGAATGTTCCGCGCCTGACGCCCGAGCGCGGCCCTATTGCGCGCCAGGCCCCTATTTCTCTCCCGCGCTGCGTTGCGCGCTCGCGAGCCGAATAGCACGCACCGCGAGCCGAATTGCGCACCCGGGGTTGCCTATAAATACAAGGCGACCCCCGACGTTTTGAAGGTTGCCAGAATTCGAAGGGTGGCTCGTGCGCACAATCCCGCCCCCTCCGCGCGCAATGCCCAGCTTCAGGTAACCTCCTCCATATCGCGCAAGCAAGCCCCGGGGTTCGCCTTCGCGCGCAACCCCTTTGGCTTCTTTCCTTTGACTAACTCCTCACCCAAAGGCCTTCGCGCGCAAAAGAACCCTCTTGCGCGCAATTGCCCCCGGGTGCGCGCAATCCAGCCCGATTGCGCGCACCCCCCCTTAATAAGTGGCCATTCGTTAAAGAATGGGCCATTTCCCCCGCGCGCTATCAGAGGCCCGGTGCGCGCAATCTCCATCTTCCGCGCGCAAAGCGCTGGCCCAATTGCGCGCCGACCCGCGGTATTGCGCGCCAAGCTCCTCTTTTGCGCGCAAACCGCTAAGGGTCGCCCCCTTTGACCCCCTGAGGGTACCCGCCTGCGTGGCGCCCGATGATCTTCATCCCGGGTGCCCGCACTGTACGTTGTCTTCCCGTGCGGCCCTCCAGGCTCTCGCGAAGTGACACGGACCAATTGGCGGCACCACTTCATCTGTGCTGCAGGACGTTAAACTGCCAAGCATCCATCGTCCTGCAGGACGCTAAACAGCACGTCGTCCAAGCTGCACAACGTTAAACTGCCTAGCATATGGGCCTCCTCAAGGTGTAAGCCCCAAATCCCATCGTCTAACATGACGTTAAACTGTGCTTCGTCCGGAAAGACGTTAAACCGACCGCTTTTTCCTCAACACACGACGTTAAACTGTACTTCGTACGGCAAGACGTTAAACCGTCCGCATCACCCGATCCCATGCCTCGCACGCAGGGTCCCCCCCGGTTTAGATGTGGCCCCCACCTGCTCGTCTCTACAGGGATGTCGGGATTGCCCCTCTTTAGGGATGATTTATTGGAAGGGCCTTCG
Source organism: Viscum album (assembly GCA_963277665.1). Lineage (NCBI taxonomy): Eukaryota > Viridiplantae > Streptophyta > Magnoliopsida > Santalales > Viscaceae > Viscum > Viscum album. The sequence continues at coordinate 591,476,226 of OY728162.1, read as the reverse complement.
CCCACGGGGGTAGGGTGTTACAAACCCCTAGTTTCTTGTGGGGGACTGCACATGTGTATCTCCGTTGTGCTTCCCCACGGCCGAAGCCAGTAGGGGGCGTGATAGGGATCGAGGTGTCTTTCACCTTCGGCCCAAGTCCCTCTTCAACTGGGCTTTGTCACATATGGGCCTCCTTAGAGTGTAAGCCCCAAACACCGTCGTCCAGCAAGACGTTAAACTGTGATCTACCCACTTCGTGCGTGCCCGCAGCCTAGACCTCCTCGTGAGTCGGCTTCCCTTCGTCCAGCATGACGTTAAACTGTATATCCGAACTACGCTGACTTTGATCCGCGCTAACGCGCGGTACGTAGGAAGCCTCTACGGGGTCCAAGCTCTTCACTCCATCATCCATCCTGATCCTTACCCGGGCCGCCACATACCGGTGGGGTCATGCCATTTCATTCTACCCCACTTCACTTGGGAAGCCGCCCATGTGCTGGCCCCAGCGTCGGAGGTTCCCCGCAAGGGGTTCTGTCATCTGATCCACTCCTCGTGTTGATCAGTCCGATGCCGTCCCCGCTGGATGTCAAACTCGTGGAATACCCCATGTTAAACATGGGAAGCTGAGGAAAACCTCAGGTAACGCAGTTCCCCGCACCCAGCGCGGGATGCCTCAGGCCATCATGCCTTTGAGAAGCCCTATTATGGACGGAAGGTAGACATGCAGAGCCGCAGTGTTAAGACACGCCCCCAACACCCAGAGCTACCCGGTCTCCTCACCGCGGGTTGCTGCCCCGACCAGAATCCTTGGAGCGTCTGGGCGGAAGCAGCGTAATTAACAGGTGTCCATGAAGATATGGCGCTAGGAACGAGATTCAAGAACATTCTTAAATCTATGAGGGAGACCCGGATTAGGCGACGAGTTCCGAGGAGACGTCCACGGAAGGAGAAGCCGACATCCCATCATCCCGGTTTCGATCAAGGACCAGACGTCCCTGAATAACAGACGGATGCCACCTGCCTTTGGAAAGCAGGATTGCGGGGCCACAAGCCGCGCTCCCATCCCCTCGGGTCGACGGGCGCACGCGCGAACGCGTCCTGGCGGAACAGCGTCGGAACAGAAGCCCGACGCACATCCGCACCGAAACAGAAAATGGTGAACCCGACGTGAATCTCTGCTCCTCAATACGAAGACCGATAGCTTTCATAGGTGTTGGAAGACTAGCATGTTGCCCGGCCGAGCATTCAGCGCCGGGAGACGGAACCCACCAGGGGCTGGGGAAGGGAAATCGGGCACTCCGTCTCACGACGTCGATGGCCTGGGTTCCCCCCACGGAAGGCGTCGTGGCACTAATGATTGGTTGTCGATTCCTTTTCCTGTCAGTATTAATGGGTTCTTCTCCCTGCTTTCAGGAATCTGGTCGCCCAAGCCAGTGCCCGATCGCCGCCCGCCCACTGGCACAGGGGTAGGGGAAACACCGACGCGACTACTCCGCGAGGTCCCGCCCGTTCCACAGCCGTCCCAGCAGCCGCAACTGCGGGACAACCACGCCCTCTCTCCCCCTTGGAGGTCATCCAGAGAAGGGTGATCAACAACTTGGTGTGGAGATATGAGGAAGAGGGAGTCATCCCCACCAGGGACATGGCTCGTCTAGACCTCGAGGAAGCTGCACCTCGCCACCAACGCCGCCCCCGAGGGCCACGCAGGGAGGCACCGCTGCCTACCTCGACGTCCAACCGCTTCGGGAGTTTATCCCCGGAACGCTCCGACAGCTCCCTCCCCTAAGCGAATGAGGTGGAGGATGTCTGGGACCACCCTATCCGAGATTCTCTCCAGGGATCCGCGATAAGGGCTCCTTCCAGGCCACGGCGACACCGCCGCCAGGCTTCTCAAGTCGAAGAACGGGCTCTCCACCTGCCTGCGCTGCTAATCCCAACTCGTCTGCCCCGACACCAACGTCGGGCACGAGCGGAAGAGGATGAACACCTTGGGGCCCTAGCAGCAGCGGCCGCGTTGGCCCAAGCCACTGCTGGCTCCAGTCACCAGGCCCCTGCGCATCCTGAGCAGGGGAACTTCTATGCCCGACCTGGATTGAGGCCCCGACCGCCCCAAAGGCAGGTTGGGTTGACTCTCCCAGTTGCTAGTACATGCAATATCCACCGCATACCACCTTTCGGTAGCGCTATTCACCAAAATGGTCTACTCCGTGTGGCCGATCCAAGAGGCATGGGTTATCCCACCTTCCGATCCCGGCCTGGAGGCCTGCCCGGAATCATCTCTCCCCGCGTCCCCTTTGATATCTGTCCCGGTGCTCTTCGCACCTTGGCTTCCAGTCCTCTTGGCCCCAGCACCGGTGTGGCCAGAGGACGCCAGGACAAAGATCATCCATGCCTCGAAGAACCACCTAGGGGCAGGAAGGCGAGGCGTCGACGTCGAGGGAGGAATGTTAGGGAATTTCGGATAGAGATCCGACCGGTTCGTTTCTCTGATACAGAGGCGGAGTATGATTCGGCGACGGAGCCCTCCCCCCGATCCTTCCAGTCAGGGGTAGGGGTAGGAATGCGGCACGTCAGCCTCGTACTCCCCGAGAGCGAGATCGATGTGATCCCCGCTTCTCTCCGAAGGTATATCTGGAGTAGCGAGGGCCTGGTAGACCCCCAAGGATCAAGCTTGCGGTTGGTACCGGCCCCTCCGGAAGCGCCTTCTGCCTCAATCGGAGAAGCCGGAGACCTTTTCTGGGGACCGAAGGTCGAGCCACGATCTAGTGCACCCTCGGTGAGCACCGACGCTACGGCAGGATGTTCGATCGCCGACCCGTCCTATCGTGATGTGGTAGGTGGGCCACCGCAACCCTCAGAGGGTGCCCCAGGATATGGAGGCCAATCGGCCTGCTCGCCGTATTCACCGCCGTCCAGCCCACCGGCCCAGCGGCCCGCCTCGGCACCACTGCCGGTTCCTCGTCCATTCCCAGTCGCTGAAGGGGACCAAGAAGACCTGGGTCCCTAGTTTGAGTCGTGGAGCTTCTGGACCGTCCTTGCAGAGGTCCACTTCCCTGAGAAGTTTTGGCCAATCGCAGGACCGAACATTGATGCACCAGAATCTCTCACCCCGGATGAGTTCGAATGCTTCCGCCGAACTCTCCGGGAGACACACTCCCGTCTTCACCGCCTACAAATGCCATATCCCGGGAGTCAAGCACACTTGGAGGATATTGGTGAGCAGTGTCGTCAGATTGACCTGGCCACGCTCCCCGCGGTTCGGCACCCCGGGTCATTTGGGCACCACGAGACCCTCCAACAACGATGAGTTGAGTGTTTTCAAGTACTCTGCAAGGTTATCGAGGAAGCCACCCCCCATGTGTATATCCGTGGATGGGGGCAGTACGCTGCCCTACGCTTCAGTGCGATTCGCCGACAGCCCGACTCGCTGGGTGGGCCTGAGGGTACGTCCCCAGGGACGGAAACGGTCAATATGGCTAACCTGTCGGGAGAGGGGAACAGCTTGGAACTTCTCGACGGGGGCTCTCCCCCCGAAGACAAGCCGTCGTTGGATCCATTGGTGAGAGTTACTCGTCACCAGAGGAACCTCCTGGGTCTCCCCACACCCACTGAAGCACTGACGTTGAGGGAAAACGTCAGCAAAGGTAAAGAGCACGGCGGGGCTATAAAGCCCGCCGACCCATCTGCCTCCATACAGAGGGCAGATGAGGATCCCGAGAAGGCCACACTACATCAACAGCTCGCCGAGCAGAAGAAGCTAGTTGACCAGCTCCTCGCCGAGAGTGCTGCAGAGCGGCGGCCTTACTAGGGTGATCCTAGGCCAGGACAGCAGGGACAAGAACAGCCACTCCTCGACGAGACTCTCCCGGGTAACCGTGATTATGCCATGTTTGCCGACAGGGGAGAGGCCATTGCCTATGGAAAGAGGGCGAGTTATGTTTCACCACACCCTCCCGAACGGCGTGATAACCTGAGAGAGCCCGCTCGGATTCCTCCCGCTATCCCGAGGGCCGCTCCGCCCGCCATCCCACGAGCTGCCGAGTTCGACGACCCGGTCGACGACCCGATTGAAGAGCCATGCAATGTGCTCGTGGTTAGAGATCCTCGCCAGGACTGGAACCCATGTCCGGACGATCCGATGGCGGCACTCATCGCCCGCTTGGAAGCCTTGGAGACTCGACAAGTGGCGATCCCACCGGATGGCAAGCCATAGCCAGCATGGGTGGATGACATGCCGGTACCTATGGGAATCGGGAACCCCACTTTCGCCCCCTTAAACGGGACTGGAGATCCGCCACAGCATTTGGCCCATTTCAACTCGAGGTGCGGGCCTATGTTGGGAACTCCGGTGCAGCAGGAGGCCGCTAAGCTTTGCTGCTTTGTCCAGACACTGGAAGGGCCAGCATTTGTCTGGTACATCCAGCTCCCCGTCGGGTCGATAACTAGCTGGGAGGACCTTCGTCGAAAGTTCCTCTACCAGTTCAGTTCCACGACCCAGAAGACGAGTATCGCAGACCTCTTCAAGTGCAAGCAAAGGCCTGATGAGCGAGTCGCGGATTTCGTCGCACGATGGAAGGGTCTCACGTATTCCCTTGACATGCCATTGACTCAGGAGAAGTTGCTGACAATGTGCATCGGGAACGTCAAGACCGAGATGGTCCCTTCCTTGATCACTCAGAATTACCCCGGAGGGTTCAAGGACTTCTCAGACAAAGCTCAACATCTTGAGGAAGCCCTGCAACAGGCCAGTCAGGCACACCCACTGCCTCCTATGATCCCTGCAAGGAGAGTCAGCAGGGCTGAGCCTGCTGCTGTTGCCTAGATAGAGGCCCCCAGGCAGTTGGAGCTATTGCCGGTGAGGCCAGCTCCACAGCCTCACAGGGATCCGCCTCCACGGGCTCAGTTCCCGGCCCAACAAAGGCATCCCCAGAACCGGCCGGCCCCTCCGCGTAATGTACCGCCACAACCCAGGCGAGATAATCGGGGTCCACCTCCTCGGCAGGCCCCTCCAGCCCCTCGTCAAGACCACGCTCCCAGGGCCCCGCGATACCTGACTTACTCATTTCACGAGGATCAGGTCCCCGGTTATTTCCGGAGCACCCTGGAGCAGAGGATTGTGCGACTGCCTGAGTGTTGGAGGCTAGGGGAGGCACATCTCACGGATAACCCCCGCTACTGCCCATACCATCGGGCCCTGGGGCACACCATCCGGCGGTGCTACGTATTTAAGGACTGGCTCCAAGACCAGATTAACAACAATGTAATCAGGTTGGGCCCAGCTCCAGCACAAGTGGCGACTATGTTCGTGAGATCAGATGACGATAGTGGCGACGAGGACGAATGGCAGCTGGTCTCCGACCGCGGATCCCAGAAGTATAATGACTGGATGGCCCGCAAGACGATCATTCACGCCCATGGAATCATCCGTGAACGCTTGAATCAGCCTGAGCCCCCAGAATCTGTGGGTGATGCTTCGGCATCATCGTCCCCTCCTGCCTCTTCCGAGAAGAGAAAACGGCGGCGACACAAGAAGGAAGAGCGCGCCCCGCCAGTTCCGCCGCTATCCCGCACTCTCGGCGATTTCATGCCCCCGGAGATGGGGGTCCCTCCCCGGATCCACCCGGTGATGAATGATTCGTCCGATGACAGTGTTGGGTACGCTTCAGTTAATACCGTCGAGCTGGTAAATCCCTTTTCGGTTCCCGACGTTGAAGAACAGCAGGTGGACCTCCCTAGTGTCCCTGGTCGTCGCCACCGTCGGAGGAACCGCAACAACAGGAGTCGCTGGGGCACGGCAGTTGGTACCTCCAGCCAGGCCGTGCACGCCACTGAGACTAGGAAGCTGGCTCAAAACCGGGCTCAGCGCGCGCAGCCCCCCCATCCGGGGATGACGGATTCGCCTCCGCCACCGTTTGTGGTGTGGGACCAGGCAGAACCGCCTCAGCCGCGCCGCGACCAGCTCCGTCCTGCCACGAGTCCATCCCGGCCTCCTGGCCCCAGTACGGTGACCACTTCCCGGGCTTCAACCAGTGAACAGCGAGATGCACCAAGCACTAGTCGGCCACCGGTCCAACCGGCAAGGCCCGTCATGCCTCCAACCGCAGAGCAACCTCCTGCAACCAGGGGCTCGCGTTTGGCAAAAAAGTATGATGTCCTAAAGCACTTGGCCGACATCCCAGCAAGGCTATCCATCCTTGAGGCTCTATGCATGTCACCTGAGATGCGCGAGGCGCTCGCTGAAGCCCTGAAGAGCCCCCTCCAGTTTGAGACGGAGGTTGCAGCTGCAGAGGCCTTTCACGCCGAAGCGATTGAGAATGAAGAATGTCAGGAAGTTATCTCGTTCTCTGGTAAGGATGAAGACCCTCCTATACAGGGGCACATTCGTCCGCTGTATGTTACTGGCCAGTTCAATGGCCTTGAAGTCCGGTGCTGTCTTGTCGACACGGGGTCCGGGATTAACCTGATTCCAACTCGGATCCTCCGGAGATTGGGGTTGTCTGAGGATGACTTGATTCCCTCTGACCTCAGGATCCAGGGGTACGACCGCACCGAGCAAACTCCGGTTAGCAAGATACGTTTGAAGACCCAGTTCGGTGACCTGGTTGCCAACACCGAATTCATGGTAGTCTCTCAGGACACTGCGTATAACGCATTGATGGGCAGTCCATGGCTCCACCTTCATGCGGCGGTTCCCTCATCATATCACCAATGCCTTAAATACTCCCTTAATGGTCGTGTAGGCGTGCTTCAGGGAGATGCCTCTCCTTTTTCCTCATGTGAAGCCCGCTATCTGGACGCAGACTATTACAAGAGCAAGGATAAGAAGATCCTAGCTGGTGAGGTTGAGCATGTCTCTGTTGCAAGTGATCCCTGGGCAAGTTTGGATGACGCTTACGTCCTCCTGATCCATCGGTTGGACGTAGCCATGGTCTCGACGACCTGTGAGTCTCCTGATGATATGACCGCGACCGCCCATGCCAGCACCAGCGGCCCAGCAGGATCTGGTAGCCCCAATGCAGTTTCCAATGCAGTCTCTCCCGTGGACGATCCCTCCCCGAGTGGAGAGGACATGGAAGATGCACCCCCAGCCTTTGAGGAGGGCGTCTCCGCCACGGTCGATGAGTTAGTACTGGTGAACCTTGGAACCGAGGCAGATCCAAGACCCACATTGGTCAGTGCCTCCATGCCCTCTGAGGAGCGGCAGCAGTACGTGGACTTTCTCAGACAGCACCGTGATGTGTTCGCTTGGGGCTATGACGAGATGCCGGGGCTAGATCCTCAGGTAGCCGTCCACCGCCTTGGCCTCCCGGCGAACCATCGCGGGTTCAAGTAGCCTCCTAGGAAGATGCACACATTCCACGGTGCCATGGTTGAGGCCGAAGTTGACAAGCTTATCAAAGCCAACTTCGTGAGGGAAGATCAGTACCCCAGATGGCTGGCCAACATTGTGCCGGTCAGGAAGAAGAACATGCAGATCAGAGTCTGTATCGACATCCATGATCTCAACCGCCACTGTCCGAAGGATGATTTTCCCCTTCCGGTGACAGAGCTGTTGATTGACGCCACGACAGGGTTCCAAGCTCTCTCCTTCATGGATGGATACTCCGGATACAACCAAATCCAGATGGCCCCTGAGGATGAGGAGTTCACTGCCTTCAGGCCCCCCAAGGTATCTTTTGTTACCAGGTCATTCCCTTCGGCCTGAAGAATGCAGGTGCCACCTATCAATGGGAGATGCACCGCATATTGAAGCCAATCCTCGGCACACTGGTGGAATGCTACGTCGACGACTTGGTGGTCAAATCGCGCCAGCGTCAGGACCATCTCAAAGATCTTGAGAAAGTGTTCGGCTTCCTCCGGTCTCGCCGCCTGAAGATGAACCCGTTGAAGTGTGCCTTCGGGGTCACCTCCGGGAAGTTTCTTGGCTTTGTGGTAAGATACCGGGGTATTGAGATCGACCCAGAGAAGATCAGGGCGATTAGCCAGATGCCTCCCCCAGGTAACATTCGGGAACTACAAGGGTTCCAAGGCCACTTAGCCTATATACGCCGATTCATCGTGAATCTGGCCGGCAAGTGTAAGCCCTTTTCTCGGCTCATGAAGAAAGGTTCCACCTATGTATGGGATAAGGAGTGTCAGACCGCTTTCGGGGAAATCAAGCAGTACCTGCTTCAACCTCCGGTTCTGATGCCGCCCGTATCCAGGAAGCCGCTGGTCCTTTATGTGACTGCCCTGGAACGGTCCCTTGGTGCCCTTCTCGCCAAGAAGAACAACGAGGGAACAGAGAATAGCCTCTATTACCTCAGTCGCATGCTCCTCGATGCAGAAGTTAGGTATTCCCCCATCGAGAAGAGGTGCCTGGCGCTCGTATTTGCCATACAGAAATTATGGCACTACTTGCAGCACCACGAGGTACAGTTGGTTTCTCGGGTAGACCCGTTGAAATATATCCTGAGCCGGCCTATGTTGACTGGCCTTCTAGCGCGGTGGTCTATGATTCTCCAGCAGTTCGACATCAGGTATGTGTCTTAGAAGGCCATCAAAGGGCAAGCATTGGCAGACTTTCTGGCTGCTCACCCGACCTCCGCGGATCAGCCGCTGGATCTAGGATTTCCTGATGAGGCCGTTCTCTCGGTCGATCTTGCCTGTCCATGCTGGCAGATTCACTTTGACGGTGCCTCCCGGAGCCCCACCGGTAGAAGACTCGATAATCCTAAGCTCAATAGAGTGGTCTTGGGTATCGTCTTCATTACCCCGGAGCAAGCCGTGCTGCCATACTCTTTCCTGTTGTCAGAGGGCTATACCAACAATGAGGCGGAATAGCATGCCCTCATCACTGGCCTCGAGTTAGCTCTCGAGATCGACGTGCCCCATCTGTGTGTGAAAGGGGACTCCGAGCTGGTCGTTAAGCAGATCAATGGCGACTTTGTTGTCAGGAAGCAAGAACTTGTGCCATTGCTGGAGTGCACCCTCCTCCTGAGGGCCCAGTTCCCTTCTCGGCCAGAAATTGTCCATATTCCCCAGTCATAGAACGGTCGAGCAGATTCTTTGGCCAGCCTTGCTGCGTCACTCGCAGAGCCTGAACAAGACAACCTAATCATCCGCATGACGCACTGCAGGCTCATCGCTCCCGTTATCCCGGAGGGAGATCGCGGCCCATCGGTAAGTAATCTCACCGCGGTTGCCCCTGTGCCTGGAGCCCCGAGTACCACAGATATGGCAGTCGAACCAGCCCCTGATTGGAGGACGCCTTTGGTTCAGTACCTCCAATATGGCATTCTCCCGTCGGATCGGGCCGAGCGCGAGCGAGTTCGACGCCGTGCATCGTAGTTTGTCCTCCAGAGTAGTCCCGGCCTGGAGCAGATCCTCTATAGACGCAGATTTGATGGTGTTCTCCTCCGTTGCCTTCAGGGAGTTGAGATCCCATGAGTCATGCAAGAGGTTCATGCTAGTTCATGTGGTGCCCACCAGACTGGGCCGAAGCTGTCCCACCAGATTCGGAGGTTGGGATACTTCTGGCCCTCCATGATCCATGACTGCATCGAGTATGCCAGGAAGTGCCATGCGTGCCAGGTTCATGCGAACTTTGTGCATCGGCCGCCGGAGCCTCTCCATACCACCAGGTATTCCTGGCCCTTTGCAGTCTGGGGGCTGGACGTTGTGGGACCTTACCTGCCGGCGACGACTCGCCAGTGCCGGTTCATTCTGACCGCCACGGACTTCTTCTCCAAATGGGCAGAGGTGATTCCGCTCAGAGAGGTCAAATCCTGTTCTATCGCTGACTTCGTGACCTCCAACATCATTTATCGATTTGGAGTGCCTCACGCTATCCTCACGAATAACGGAGCCAATTTCCGAGCAGCCGAATTGAAGAAGTTGTACGCCAAGTACAACATTCGCTCGAACCATACATCTCTCTATCATGCACAGGCGAATGGATAGATTGAGGCATTTAACAAAACCCTCTCTAACATTCTGCAAAAGATGGTTGGTCAGAACAAGAAGAGTTGGCCGGACAAGCTCCCCAATGCCCTCTGGGCTTATCGGACGACGAATCGCAATTCCACCAAGATGACCCCTTATTCCCTGGTGTATGGAGCTGAGGTCGTCCTGCCCATCGAGATCTAGTTACCGTCCTTGTGCACTGCGGTCTATTACCAGCAAGCGCCGGACAGAGCTGCTGAAGGCCGTCTAGTCGAGTTGGAAGCACTGGATGAGAATAGGCTTCGCGCTTTGCACAACTTGGAGAGGCATCAAAGCAGAATGGATCGAGCTTTCAATAAAAAGGTTCGCCTCCGCTCCTTCCTGTAGGGTGACCTAGTACTGGCCCTAAGAGCACCAATGATCCCCGGAAGGAAGCCGCCCAAGTTGGAGCCCAAGTGGGAGGGACCTATTGTCGTCCACAAGGTCTATCCCAATGGCGCGTACTCCCTAGCGACTATGGATGGTGAGCGTGTTACTCCTCCCACCAACGCTAGGTTCCTCAAGCAGTACTTTGCCTGAGTTCACTTCGTCCCGCATGACGTTAAACTACACTTCGTCCCGCATGACGTTAAACTGCACTTCATCCCGCATGACATTAAACTGCACTTCATCCCGCATGACGTTAAACTGCACTTCGTCCCGCATGATGTTAAACTGCACTTCGTCCCGCATGACGTTAAACTGCACTTCGTCCCGTATGACACTAAACTGCACCACGTCCGAGCTACAAGACGTTAAACTATTCAGCATTCGTCTCACATGACGCTAAACTACACCACGTCCGAGCTACAAGACGTTAAACTGTTCAGCATTCGTCCTGCATGACGCTAAACTGCACCTCAAGAACTACGTGCGGCTTGATTCTCATCCTTATGGGATACGTAGGACCACCTGAACATTCATGTTTTAGGCCCAGCCCCATACTCTGGGAATTTCCATCCCATCTCGGGCCCTTGGCCCAAGTTCCTCTGGGTATGCGGCGTATGGTGTGAACGCGGGGCTATGCCCTCATTCACGTCGGTTTGCTCGCCACGCTGTACGCCCCCCACGTTTGGGGATGCCTTCCGCTCCCCCTTTTTTTTGTCCTTCATGATGTTAAACTGCACTTCAAGAACTACATGCAGCTTGATTCCCATCCTTATGGGATACGTAGGACCGCCTGGACGTCCATGTTTCAGGCCCATCCCCATTTCTAGGGGATCTCTATCCCGCGTTGGGCCCCTGGCCCAAGGTCCCCTCCTTTTTTTGCGAGGCGTATGGTGTGAGCGGGGGATTATGTCCTCATTCACGTCGGTCTACTGGCCGCGCCGTACGCCTCCCCCATGTGTGGGACTACCTCACACCCCTCATCGTCCTGCATGACGTTAAACTGCCTCTCAAGAACTACGTACGGCTTGATTCCCATCCTTATGGGATACGTAGGACCGCCTGGACGTTTGTGTTTCAGGTCCAGCCCCGTCTTTTGGTTTCTCTCAGGGTGAGTCCTCCGACCCTTTCTGGTGATCTGTTAACATGTTTTGGGTACTCCGGTCTATGACCTGTAGTGTCGGATTCAATCCGGACAAGTCCTATGTTACTTGTCAGGCCTCGCGCTTCCTCTTGTTCGAGCCTTCACTCAAAGGGATCCTCGTTAGCGGTTTGGATACGATGCTTCAGTGCTCTCCTACTGCTCCTGGTCGATATACCGGCGGGTCCTGGGCCGCAAATCGATATGAATCCTGCGCTTGAGCGGTTGATGCTCGTTTGGTTGCCTCATCCTAGGCTGACGCGATCGGATGTTGTGTTGCGAATATGGTCAGCAACATCCTTGATCGCCATGTCATCTCTTTCAGGCTCTGAACATTGGTTGCACAGTCCTTATTACACTCCGCCTCGGTGCGTTGTAGTGGAATCTCGGCACCCTCTCTCTTCATACTGACCCTCAGTACACCTCTACACGTTAGGCAGGCCAACCAGGGTAATGCTGTCTTTCGAGGCTCCCACGATCTGAGCACCAAGGATATGTGCTAATGTCCTCTCTAAGGGTCATTTGCAGCTTGACCCTCGTCCCCATGAGGAGGAAGGAGTCGCCCGAACAATCGCGTTCTGGGCCCAGCATAGCTGGAGGCTAGCATCTCTGCCCCTCGGTTGATAGACATATGCAGGCCCCTATCCCAGGATCCTTCTCCTGGAATTGTGCGTGACCGCAGGGCTGGGATGTGTCCCCACCTCCGCTGGGTCCGCCGTATCGCAATAAGCAGACTCCTCCATGGTTCGAGCCACACGACCTTAAACTGTGTTGCCTGGTCTTACCACATGACCGTAAACTGTGATCGTCTTGGCCGCCCAACGAGAAACGGCACTGCATCGTGATGTTCTTCTCAGGGGACACTCACGTTGGGCGCTGGTTAATAACCACGCGATTTATCAATGCCTCTCATGGCTTGATTATTGTGGCGACGCCAGGGATTTCTTAATCACAGGTAGGTCGCTTCACAAAGAAAAACCATCCACCTTCAAGGACAAACAAGAAATATCAAATACCGCTTCTTCTGGGTGCGAGGGCCAGACCCGCACCCCTCCCCACGCTGGTGCCCGATTTTGTTGCGCCGCGCTTCATGAACTACATGTGGATTGATTCCCATCCTTATGGGATAAGTAGGAACGCCCGGATGTTTGAAACTTCGGGTCCAGCCCCCCACCTCTTAAATATTCCCCCTTATCTTGGGAATCCGCCGCCTTCGGGTCACCCTCAAGGCGTGTCCCTCGACCCCTTGCAGTGGTCCACCAGTGTCAAGAGTACTCTGGTCTATTGCCAGGAGAGTCAGGTTCAGCTTGGTCAGGTTCCTTCCACTTTTCAGGCTTCATGCTCCCCTTCATTCAGACCCATCACCTACGCCCTGGGTGGAACCCCCCGTGAGCGGTCTGGATACAATGCCTTAGTGCTCTCCCACCGATCCGGGCTGGTGCCCCCAAGGGCCTTGGGCAGCAAATCGATATGAATCCTGCGCTTAAGCGGTTGATGCTCGTTTGCTGCCTCATTCCATCAACGGTCAGTGCGATATTGATGCTGATTTTCCGCCACGGTCGGCAGTACTCCCATATCGTTACGCCGGTGCCCCCAGTCCTTGAGTGAATGGCTGCATGATTCACATTACGTTTTCCACCCCCCATTCTGACTAGGCAAAATCTCGGCACTCTTGACACTATCCCTCAGTGCATCTTCGCATATCCAGGGGATAGGACCACGATGTGGCATACTTTGAGGTTCCTATGGTCCGAGCTCTAAGACCTTAAACTAAGATCTGCCCCTATGGTCCGAGCTCTACGACCTTAAACTAAGATCTACCTAATCGGGGTTCTACGTCCCGCATGACGTTAAAACTGCACTCTCAGAACTACGTGTGGCTTGATCTCCAGCCTGATGGAGTACGTAGGAACGCCCGGGCATCTCGACTCGGGTCCAGCCTCATGGGTCGCTAAGTTCTGCACCTCCTCGTCGCCGGCCGTCTGGCCTGGCTTCTGGTAGAGTGGTGCGGTTGTGATATTCTCCCTGATTCAGCCTGGGATTCCCCATTGCAATGATGGGAAGCGACAGTTTCCTCGTCAAAGAGGTTCTGTCTGAGAATTGGGGTGATTCACGGCCAGACTGGTGCATCCGCCTAATACGCTTTCCCCACGGTGGCACAGTTTTGGGAGTGCTAGATTCTGTTCGAACAAATCATCACTTCGCCCCACGCTTCGCATGCTCTTTTGATCCGGATTTCCACCCTTGTGTCTGAAGGAACCCCCAAAGCGGTATTGATGATGACATGTGATCCTCCTCCTGCAATATGAATGATGGCCTTCGGTCCGTCTATTGCAGTAGTATGGTCGATTGATCCACTGTCCGCTTGTCGTCTTGGGCATTTCCTGGAAGACTGAACATCGTGGATTTCTGAATTCGGGACACGCGATTCACCCTTTTTCATCTCCCTATGTTCGGATAAAATCTCAACGCCCCTAGCGTTGTCCCACTCGTGTGTCAGAACAATTTGGGGGGATGGTACATCAATTATGTCTGAGGTCTCCTTTCCTAGGAATGACCTCCCTCTTTTCCTTAGAAATCCAGGCCCAATTGTGGATGCCTGAAGATTGGTTAACGCTCCCACAAGAAAATGAATTGTGGTTGAGCACGTTAAGCCAAAAGATGAAGATAAATATGTTGATTCATACAAATGGATCGAAGTATTGAGTAGCAGACGTAAAAGGTTCTGGGAATGGAAAAAACAAAGCCCCTAGGTATTAGTGTGCTGAATGGATCTTTCCAACGCCGCTACCCTTTGGCTGGCGGCCTCTAGAGCTGCTTCTCGCTCTCTGCATGCCCTCTCTTCGTCGGCGGTCGCAGCGCGCAGCTCGCCGATCCTGGCATGTGCACGCTCCCGCTCGACTTGAAGTGTGACCATCTGGTGGCCCGCCTCCGTCAGCTATACCTGGGCGTCATCCAACTGGGCCGTCAATTGCTCCACAAGCATAGTGCACGCTGCGACGAAGGCCTCCTTCTCTGCCGCCTGCCCTTCGAGGCACCAGACTTCCTGCTCCGCCACGAGGAGCGCCCGCGTGTTCTCCGACATGTCCCGACATTGTGCGACGTCGGCACGCCGGCGGCTCTCGCGCATCTTTTCGGCCATGAAATCACGGACCGTCAGATGGAGGCGTCGAGCATCAGCTCCCCCGGCACACAGGAAGCGCAGCCAGGTTTGAAGCGACCCCATGCGCCCCAACCACTCCGATGGGGGTCGCTTGAGGAAGTGCTGGATGCACTTCCACCCCTGCGGCGCGTTATCCGGATCTCCTCGACCGCCTCCGAGTCCGAGTCGTCCATCTCCTCGGGGTCGGCAGGCCGGTAGGCAGGGAAGGCAGCCAACAGGTCTGCTGCAGGGTTCGCCCCTGGGATGTCCTCATAGGGGATAGGTTCCCCAACATCTGGGCGACCTTCTTCTCTCGCCCCAGCGGCGTTGACACCCTCGTCAACCCCCGACCTCTCTCCGATGGAAGCACAGTCGGCGTCCGTTGCCCCCTGATCAGCAGTTGTTGGGGCCAGCTTGGTGTGAGAAGTCTGTTCCGGAGAAGGCGGCATGTCTGCCACTGGTCCACTCATGGATGGCCCGGGTTCGACAGCCTGACGAGCCTCCAGTATTGAGATCACTGCGCAAGGCAGGCCGCGGTTAATCACGGATCGTCAACGGAAAGCACCAGCAGTAAAGTAAGGAGACTTACGGGAGTCCAGAGCGTCATCTTCCATTTTCCAGGCCGCCGCAGGAGCAATTGAAGCAGGGGACCCCTCAGCGCTTGTCAATTCAATGATAGGTGTCTGGCCCCCGCCTTGTCCTGCTGGCGCCTCTCCTACTCCTGCTGAGGATGCCTGACCAACATCCGTGCACCCCTGAGGAAGATGAAGAAATGGGTTAGAAGCTGCATAAGAGAATGGATGAAGCAGGTTGAGTAGGGATAGAAGCGGACCTCGAGGGGCTCAGTGATATCGACATTGTCAGAGCCGACCACCTCCCCGCTCTCCCACGGGCTCCCCGGATGGGACCTTCCCTCAGAGCCTTCATCCTCCCCCGTCTCCTCCTCTTCCTCGGAGTCATCGTTACTATCACCTTCCTCTGGCGGCATCTGTTCTGGAGCAGGCTCTAGATCGAGCATCACCTTCACCAGAAGGGACGGCTCCGCACGCTGACCACGTTGGCGTGCGTACTCGTCCATGGCCGTCAGATACGCATACCGCCGGTGGAAGTTCACCCTGTCGGCGACCTGAAGGCGCCTGACCTTTGGAAGATGGATTCCTTATCTGATTATCTTCTGCCAGATGGTTTCGGTCCCCAGTGACTGCCGCAGGGTCATCCAGGCCGACCACAGCGCTCGGAAGACTGCATCGTGGGCGGGTTCGAGCAGACACCTTATCTGCTTCCCGGGCCGCTCCCCGACCACCGCACGCCCCCCCTCTATGGGCGCTGAGGCCGTGGCGGCAGTCTGCGATGTGCCCGCCGCCGATGTCCCTGCCCGCGCTGGCTCCGCTGCTTGGCGTGTCTCCATTGTCCCCTGCATAACGGCGCCTCGCCTCCTTCCTTGACGCCCGGTCTCCGCACGGGTGACCTCAAGCCACCGAACTGGTTTCCGTAGAATCCCCTCGGGGTACGCGATGGCCCAGTGATCGGCGTACTCGGTTGCCAAGCCTGCGTCGAGCCCGGTAGGAGGGAGAGTGATGATATCGCCAGAGCCGAAAGCGGCGAACATTAACCACATCTGGCGAAGGACGCAAGGGTTCGTCTCCTCCCAGACAGCAGCGAATACCCTCTTCGGCATCCGTTGAAGGCACCCGAACTGCCTGGTGAACCTGGTTGGCACATAGGGCTCGCAGATCACCTTCCCGTCGATCCGAGCCACGAGCACCCCGCCCCGCATGCTCAGGAAGTATTCGTGCTGCTCTAGCAGACCCTGCCCATTGTCGATCATCTGGCCAACGAGAGTGGGGAATGGGCTAAAGTTGAAATTGGCGTGATTTCCAGTCCGAATCCTCACGCCCTCCTCATTTAGGGTCATCGGAGCGACCCCCGCGATGTTCAGCAGGGAGGGTCGCAGGCCGTTGCCCGGTGGAATGACGGCATTTGGAAACGTGTACCCACCGAGGTGAGTAGCAACCCAGCAATGGAAGAATTGAAAGGGCCCACAGACCCTTCGTGGCGACCCCCCTCGCGAGATGCGTCCCAGGAGGGCGTACAGCTTAGCCAGCACTGGGACCCCGAGGTTGAATCTTTTGTTGGCGTCCATGGCGCCCGCCATCACCAGTGTCACCGGGCGGACGCACATCCTCGTGTCCCGCACTGGAAGGAGCCACCCACTCAGAAAGGTGGCCAGGAACGCCGCGTACTGGACATTTGGGTCCCGGGCCTTGATGACGCGGTACCCCCATGAGCAGTAGTCTCCCGTCTCCAGGACCCTCCAGTACGACCCGTTCCGGCTTCTATGAGCCGCGGTCAGGCACCGCTTCCCCCTGCCTGGCATCTTGACCGCTGGGTCATGCTCCAGGAACTGGCCGAACCACTCTTTGTAGGCTATGTCCTTGCGGAAGTCCTTGACCCCGAGCCGCTCCGTAGCTAGGTCCAGTAGATGCCATGTCAGGATGGGAGTCCGTGACCTGTCGCCCCAGGTGTTCCTCAGAGGCAGGAACTCATCGTATTGGTAACCCTCCAGCGGGATACCTCTAATGCAGTGGATGTCCCAGAGACCGATGCTGACCTCCCCATGATGAAGATGGAAGGTGTTGGTATCTGGGGACCAGTGGGTGAACAGCTCCGGCCCAAGCTCGGGCTGCTGGTAGAAGTGGAACTGCGACGTCCACACCACCTCAAACAGGCCGATGTACCGCAGTTCCTCTGCGAAGTGATCACAGGTGTGGCGTACCCAGAACGCCCAGGCCCACTCACTGGTGAAATTTCCCCCAGACCGCAAGTCCCAGTCCTTCAGCCAGCCCCTGGTGTCGTCGGTGACACTCTGGCGATACGTGCTCGAGTAGAGGGCTGGAGAGTTCTCCGCAGTAGGCTGACTCCCGGTAATGGTTCGCGTCCTCGGGTTCAGGACATAGACATCTAAGTGCCTGGTCTCCCTGGAAGGATTCCTATTGTTGGTGATGTTGTAGCGGGGAAGCTCGTCCTCCCGAGTCACCCAGGTCCGTGGCGCATTAACCTCGAACCCCGGCACCGAGACCTCATCCAGGATGCCGTAGTTCCAGAGTGGCAGGTTGTCCAATAGCAGATACGTCTTCTGGGCCGACGTCAGCAAATCGAACAAGGATTGATTGTTGGAAACAATCTCCTTGGCTCCGTAGACCTCCTCGTTCGCCGCCATCTCAGCTCTGCGAATGGTGGCATCCCCCTCATTCACTTGATTCGCGGCCATTTCAGAAGCTCCGGGAGTCGTGTGGGTTAAGGGATGAGGCGTGCGGAATCGGAGGAGGCTGGTAGAGAAATTTGGGAGTTGGCGCGCAATCCTAGTGGACGGCGCGCAATTGGGAAGTCCGTCGCGTAAAACCCCGAGTGTTCGCGTAAGACAAGACGAAATCCGGATGGGTTTGCGCGCCGAACGGGCGAATTTCGCGCCGGCAATGGCAATTTCACGCACGAGAGCTTGGAATCTTATCACGCGGAAAGCCTGTGTACGGCACGCAGGATCCACGACCCCTATTTATAGGCGAGGCCGGGTGTCCGCGCCGCGCGGAAAGCGCTTTGCGCGACCACGGCAGCGAATTTTGCACCCGACGCCCTATTTGCGCGCCAAAGTCCCGCGCCGCCCAGGACTTCGGCATTCCGGCGTCTCCCTCAGAACCCGATCATTGCAACCTCTCGCCGATCAGATTCCGAGGGGGGGCTTTTGTAGATGCCGGAAAAGTCTGTTGCTCCTCAAAGAAGTTCCGGATGAGGAAAGTGAGGTCAAATTCGGAGTCAAGAGCATGTTTCGGAAGGCCCGAAGGCCTTGCGCGAAATATCTGAGGCCCGCACGCAATATTGGCGAGGCGCGCGCAATCCTTCTGGGATTCGCGCAATGGGCCGAGTCGGCGCGGAATGTTCCGCGCCCGACGCCCGAGCGTGGCCGTATTGCGCGCCGGGCCCTTATTTCGCGCCCGCGCCGCGTTGCGCCCTCGCGAGCAGAATAGCGTGCACCGCGAGCCGAATTGCGCGCCCGGGGTTGCCTATAAATACAAGGCGACCCCCGACGTTTTGAAGGTTTACAGAATTCGAAGGGTCGCTCGTGCGCGCAATCCTGCCCCCTCCGCGCGCAATGCTCAGCTTCAGGTAACCTCCTCCATTTCGCGCAAGAAAGCCCCGGGGTTCGCCTTCGCGCGCAACCCCATTGGCTTCTTTCCTTCGACTAACTCCTCACCCAAAGGCCTTCGCGCGCAAAAGAACCCTCTTGCGCGCCATTGCCCCCGGGTGCGCACAATCTAGCCCGATTGCGCACACCCCCCTTACTAAGTGGCCATTCGTTAAAGAATGGGCCGTTGCCCCCGCGTGCTATCAGAGGCCCGGTGCGTGCAATCTCCATCTTCCGCGCACAAAGCGCTGGCCCAATTGCGCGCCAGCCCGCCCAATTGCGCGCCGACCCGCGGTATTGCACGCCAAGCTCTTCTTTTGCACGCAAATCACCAAGGGTCGCCCCCTTTGACCCCCTGAGGGTACCCGCCTGCGTGGCGCCCGATGATCTTCATCCCGGGTGCCCGCACCGTACGTTATCTTCCCGTGCGGCAATCCAGGCTCTCGCGAAGTGACACATACCCATTGGTGGCACCACTTCGTCCGCGCTGCAGGACGTTAAACTGCCAAGAATCCATCGTCCTGCAGGACGCTAAACTGCACTTCGTCCAAGCTGCACGACGTTAAACTGCCTAGCATATGGGCCTCCTCAAGGTGTAAGCCCCAAATCCCATCGTCCAACATGACGTTAAATTGTGCTTCGTCCGGCAAGACGTTAAACCGTCCGCTTCGTCCTCAACACACGATGTTAAACTGTACTTCGTCCGACAAGACGTTAAACCGTCCGCATCACCCGATCCCGTGCCTCGCACGCAGGGTCCCCCCCGGTTTCGATGTGGCCCCCACCTGCTCGTCTCTGCAGGGATGTCGGGATTTCCCCTCTTTAGGGACGATTTATTGGAAGGGCCTTCGCCCACAGGGGTGGGGTATTACAAACCCCTAGTTTCTTGTGGGGGACTGCACATGTGTATCTCCGTTGTGCTTCCCCACGACCGAAGCCAGTAGGGGGCGTGACAGGGATCGAGGTGTCTTTCACCTTCGGCCCAAGTCCTTCTTCAACTGGGCTTTGTCGCATATGGGCCTCCTTAGAGTGTAAGCCCCAAACACCGTCGTCCAGCAAGACGTTAAACTGTGATCTACCCACATCGTGCGTGCCCGCAACCTAGACCTCCTCGTGAGTCGTCTTGCCTTCGTCCAGCATGACGTTAAACTGTATATCCGAACTACGTTGACTTTGATCCGCGCTAACGCGCGGTATGTAGGAAGCCTCTACGGGGTCCAAGCTCTTCACTCCATCATCCATCCTGATCCTTACCCATTCCGCCACATCCCGGTGGGGTCATGCCATTTCATTCCACCCCACTTCACTCGGGAAGCCGCCCATGTGCTGGACCCAGCGTCGGAGGTTCCCCGCAAGGGGTTCTGTCATCTGATCCACTCCTCGCGTTGATCAGTCTGATGCCATCCCCACTGCACGTTAAACTCGCGGCATACCCCATGTTAAACATGGGAAGCTGAGGAAAACCTCAGGTAACGCAGTTCCCCGCACCCAGCGCGGGATGCCTCAGGCCATCACGCCTTTGAGAAGCCCTATTAGGGATGGAAGGCAGACATGCAGAGCCGCAGTGTTAAGACACGCCCCCAACACCCAGAGCTACCTGGTCTCCTCACCGCGGGTTGCTGCCCCGACCAGACTCCTTGGAGCGTCCGGGCGGAAGCAGCGTAATTAACCGGTGTCCATGAAGATATGGCGCTGGGAACGAGATTCACGAACATTCTTAAATCTATGAGGGAGACCCGGATTAGGCGACGAGTTCTGAGGAGACGTCAACGGAAGGAGGAGCCGACATCCCATCATCCCGGTTTAGATTAAGGAGAAGACGTCCCTGAAGAAGGGACGGATGCCGCCCGCCTTTGGAAAACGGGACTGTGGGGCCACAAGCCGCGCTCCCATCCCCTCGGGTCGACGGGCGCATGCGCGAACGCGTCCTGGCGGAACAGCATCGGAACAGAAGCCCGACGCACATCCGCACCGAAACAGTCTTGTCTCTAGACTAATGGACTGGGTTTTGAGTATATCTAGATTGTGTTCTCCTATTATATGTTTATTAGACATATATTGGGTAGAGATGTCTATTCTTTTCTTTTGTGTATTTTCATTTTGGTTTTTGGGTTCCTCTACTTAGTATTGTAATACAAACCCATGCATGGGCATTGCCCACACATGTCATGTCTTGTGCAGACGAGCACCATTTTGACAAAGTCCAGGGAAGGCCAGGACATGACTGAGCTTTCTGAGTTCCTCACAGGACGATGTGTTCCTAAGCCTATGAGCATCAGTCCCAGTAACTCGTTGCATTATAGGTTGGACTTTGTAGTTTTCAGACTCTTGTTTTGGTGGGCTTGTATTATGGAACAGTTTTCTTTCTGCACTTTTCATTCTGTCATACTGTGTTGGATTGGTTTAGTAGTATGCATGAATTCGGTTCCTTAGTGGTTTTTTACATTTCATCTTTTGTGGGTTTGGAGATGTGTGTGTGTATAGGTTCTTACAAAATTCCTCTCATGTTAGTAATATTCCTACTTGGTGCTAGTCACCAGTGCCTGGCCTATTGGAGGCAGGGTTGGGGATTTTCGGCGGAGGCCCCACTGGGACAGGTCAGGACAGAATGCATATATAAATATAAATAATAAAAATTAAAACTAAAATCATATATACATATATATATTTATAATATATAAAAAGATGTTATCTATATAATATATTTATATAAACA
The DNA here is from genome assembly GCA_963277665.1 of Viscum album. NCBI lineage: Eukaryota > Viridiplantae > Streptophyta > Magnoliopsida > Santalales > Viscaceae > Viscum > Viscum album. The sequence goes on along the minus strand of OY728162.1, from coordinate 591,454,715 downwards.
CTATGAACAAATAGACACATACATAATAACATATTTTTGTATAGTGAGTAAAATACACCTATATATATAAACAATGCAATACAAATATATCAATACATGTTTATATGTGTTATAGATGGAGATAAATACCCAATACATATATATATATATTATAACCAAATATAAAATTATATATAAAAATTATATATGAATAAAAAAAATTAACATATAGATATCAAGAAATATGATATTGTTTGTAAAATGAATAAATATATATTACAATATAGATAGTTAGATTAAAATAAAATGAAGGATGAAAATTTGTGAAGAATTTATAATGTTTCAGAAATACAATTATTGGATGAAAAAAGAAATGGAAAAAAACCATTTATATGATATTGATTGATAGAGGGAAATAAAATGATGGGTTTTGATTTGGTAGGTGTGATTGAGTAGAAAATCATAAAGAATAAAGATATGAAATGGGCTAGCAAGTGTTTTTAAGAAGTATTACACTTTCCCAACATTAGATGTAAATAATTAAGAAATGGGGACTTTACCACTCGGTATTTATAACTAATAAATTGTAATTCATATTCATCTCAATTCTATAATAGAGTTGATTCATTTGTTTTTCATAAATAATAGAGAAATTATAAAAAAATTTGTTTCATGTAAAAAATATTTATTTTATTCATTTGTTAAAATTAATATATTTCTTTATCGATCATGTATTGAATTTTCATTTTCACCATGAATAATTTATGGTATATAAGATTAATTAATATATCATTTTTTTCTTAGATCCATTTTGTGATATTTTCATTTAATAATATAGATTATAAATATTATTAAAAATAATGAAACTTGATTTCTTATTTTTGAGATGTGTATATTCTATAATATGTAATGAGGTGGACATTTTGAGTTTCTTAAAATTAAAATGATTTTATATGACAATCTATATGTTATTTTTTTTATATCTAAAAATAGAAAAATAAAAAAAATTGTCATATAGTTAAACTAATTCAATATAAATCCTATTTTAAGAATCACTTAAAAGATAATGATTTCATAAATTAATAATATTATCATGGTATATTTCATTATAAAAAAACATTACATACAAGGTTATATCTTGTTGGTGACAAAAATAAAATTGTGTTTTATTCAAGTCAAATAATAAGAAAAATAGAATTTTAATAAATAAATATCAAATAGTATTATATGAAATTTGATGTTGATAGAAGATTTTGATATATTCATACTTATATTAATGTTATAGGTAAACATTACCATTTTAGGTATTTAAAATGAAATTTAAATAAAAATTTTATCATTATTTTTTCATTCAACGTAAATTTCTCATGTTTTATTTATAAATAATTCATTAAATTTTCATTAAATATTTGAAATTTAAATTACACGTTTCTAAATATTTTTAAAACATTAAATTTAAATAATATAAATATTTGATATTTTCAAAATTTCATGAAATCCATTATCATAGAAGATCTTCATGAAAAAAAAACGATGAATTTAATTTTTGAGATATGAAATAAAAAATTTATATTTCATATGTATTGATAATTTTAATTTCTGATTAAATAATTAATATTAATATTTTCAATCCATACATATCCCAGAAATATTTTCATTCCCCACCAACATATCCCCCATTTCTATGTGAATACAATGCATATTGAGATGCATATGCCAAATTAAAAATTATCGGTGGTCAAATTTTTCCAAGAAGAAGAAAGGTGTCTAAACTAGGACCATATTATTAATTTAATCATATTACAGAATTCATTCCATGCAACATAGCCAATTACCTTGGAAAAAAGGGGAACACTAAATCTAGGGAAATTAAATAGATAATCTATAAAATTATATCATCATTTCATCAATTCACATGGAACATCATATTTATCATGAAAAATGTGAGTTTCCAATATAATAATTTCATAAATAGAGGTACACTAAAATTTTATACCTCCAAAATTTTGTAAGGAATAGAATGACACAAAAATTTTGGGATTGAATATCCTTAATAATTCTTATATATCCATGTTGAGATAAACAAAACCCATGATGTTTGTGGTCATAATTCACAATCATTTGATCTTGAGAGAAAAATTTATACTTTAATGAACATGCTTGTTAAATTAGGTTGTGTAATATGACATAAAATATAGTTTATTTAAATGAAACAATTCATGAAACACATAATTGATAATTTTTTATATTTTAAATCCATGTGAGTTGGAATTCCATGCAATTTATTTCAATATGGGAAGGAAGATATCTTACATAGTTTATAATTATCTAATAAGGACCACTATAGGTATTTTAAAGACAAACACAATGGATTTTTTTTATTTTAATATTTTTTAGAAGGACCAATGGTATTTTAATTTATGTACACGTTACTAATATCATTTGATTAAAAAAAATGTATGGGCCCTAAATGAACCACCACTCATAGAGGATAAGAAAAAATAGAGATGTTTCTTTGGTCTTATGCAAGAGCATACCATTAAAATGATTTTTTCAATTGATTTCCCAAATGAGAGGGAGATCTATAATTAATACATCCCTTGATATCTCTATAAATATTATTGGGGATATATATATTTTTCTATTTTTAATGTTGTTTTTAAAAATAATAATTATATATTAAATGAAATTTCATTTAGAGATATTTTTTTATATGTGGATCCTTAGTGTTAGTTATACTATTTATTGGAATATTAAACCCATGGAAATGATATATGTAATTTATTGAAAATAAAAATTTAGATAAATATATTTTTATATATAATCAATAAAAATTAAAAATAAAAATTAATAATTAATAATCTATATATGAGGAATCAAAAGAATAATTTTCATATTTAAAAGTAATTAGTAATTGTTAATTATTATATATATAGTTATATATTTAATTATCATGAAATAAATAACCAATTAATTAATGTTAATTGTATGTGTGCTTGTGTGTCTATGAATTTTATTATTATTATATATATATGATACTAATAGTGGATTGTGTCGACATACCAAATAGTAGAATGCATTTGTAGGTTTTAGCATTTACTAAATTATATTTATACTTATTATCCATAACAAGAATTTGTATTTAATCAATTATTTCCAATTCTGACACGTGTATATATTTAATGATATACCCAACCAAAATATTCATGAAATCTATCTACATTAATATTTTATCAACCATATCATTTCTATCTCTTGGATATAATGAGTTTTTATTCATTATAATTTTTTTATGAACATAAAAAGAAATAGTGTATGTATTTGACATGAGGTTTAGGTAACCAATCATTTGAGTTTAAAGATTATCTTATGTAGGAAGATTCAATGAACATTACAAATAAACGTTTAATCAGTAACCTCTACTTCTTCAATATGACAATGCATATACCCTAAATCCATTTCAGATAGAGATAAGACAATATTTATATTAAATAAATCATCTCTCCAATATATCGTTTTGGTATCATTTATCCCTCCATATGGATTAATTATCATTTAAAAATTAATGGATTATATAAAAATAATTATTATTCCCCTTATTAAAATTTAGAATAATGGTAATTTTTCATGGGACGATCATATCATCCCTTTATATTTTATGATTTTGAAAATTCACATTCAATGCATTGTTAACCATCAATAACTATTCCACCACTAATTGATTGAGTTGGACAATTTCCTATTTGGGAATGGTGGAACCTATTTTTTCATAGAGATTTCCAATTATTTAGTCAATAGTAAATCTATATGGGCTACCCTATAAAATAATATTTTATTTTCCAATATGAAAAATAAATCAATATATATATATATATTTTAATGTTATACCAACTACTATTTCTTAATTTTTTGACATGTAAACATATTATCAACAAAATATAGTTCCAAGATTGATATTGAAGATGAAAATAAAAAAACATCAACTACAATTATGTTTCCCACTTCTTCTCATTTATTATTTACCACCCTTTTAAAATTAGTTATTGAATGGACCAACATAAAATGGAAGGTGATCATAATTCATAAAAATCATTTTTATATGAATATTTTTGGTAAATGTATATTAATGGAAGATTAATAATTTTTTTTTATATTATTCTATTTTAACACTTTCTCAATCAATTCACTATAATTGACTACATGATGGAAAATTTTCATTAATATTTGATTCCATGGTTATATAATACATGTTTAATACATGATGGATAAATAACCTTTCTATATATTCATAAAATAATTCATATATTTAACTTTTTCATTATTTATCATAAATAATAAATACTATGAAATATTGAAAAAATAATATTGTAATATGTTGAGTTTTCATAATTTATTTTGTGATATATACATGGGTGATAATTGGATATAAATCTACACACTCCTATATTTGTAACCCCATATGTTTATGAACTAATTTATCATTCTTCTCAAATAAAATTCAAAATATAATTTTCCTTTGGAATAATAGATTTATTCATCTTATTAACATTTATCATAGCTAGAACAAGACTTATGGATTTATTAATAAAATTATATTCATTATATTCAAAATGATATAATTTTCTAGTCAATTATTAATGTTCCAATAATATAGTAATTAACCATATTGGAACATGTATTGCATTTTTCATATATGTTGAATTTTATTTCATATTATCACTTTAAACAAATGTTGTCATTGATTCATTACATTATTTCGTCAATATATTCTCTTTTGTAGGATTCTATTTTATACATTTGAATATTTTATAACCAAATATATTAGATATTCCTCACACATTGTTGTATTCTTTGATCTTGTATTATTTTTAATCAACTCAAGATCTTCTTCAATAATATCCTCCTCTACGTAAAACCAAATATTTATTCCTTTTAATGAATAGTTACATGATTCTATATTATCAATTCTAATTTTCTATTTTTGGACATCATGAAATGATACATGTTAAAGATTTTACAACCATATATGAATCATTCACACTTTAAAGAAGTTATATCAAATTTTGTTTCTTTACTAAATTCATGAGAGTCATTTTTTCTTTAGACTTTATATTTTGGTAACATATTTTTGATGATCTACCTCCATTATTTTTTTATAATATTTTAATTTTTCCTTCATTCCGTAGTATCATAAATGTTTAATTGTTTCAACAAACCAACAAAAATTCTATTAGTGACCACCATTATTTCAAAAAATTAATGAAATTTACAATATAATTAAATCTTGTCATACATGAAAATTTTCACTTTATCTGTAAAAACTATATATGTCTATCATATTTCTTAATTCCATAATCTTTAATCCCACTTACCTTATATAATATAAATATATTGAAACATTTTTCCAACATTAAATGACCTCATTTATAAAAATGTTGTATCACCTATATTATACAGTAAATATCATTTGTGTTTTTACTCTATTACTAATTTGGCCATGTTTATAAATTTATCAATAATTGAAAACATATATATTATTGTATAATTATTCATGGGAGGAAATTCTCATGAAATTTAAAACATTCACACTTTAATAAGTAATATTGTTGTTAACATTAAATTCAAAATATATTAAATTATTTATTATAATAGTAACTGAATTAGACATTGTTAAAAAATTTCAAAGAAATATATTAGATTTATATGAGTATTTAGTTGGTTTGTTAAGGGTTGACCTCACATCATATTTCCTCTCATCTATTTATTTTTTAAATTATGAAACATATAAATAAAACTTTCGGTAAAACACCATCTTTTAACATCTTGTAATTATTTTTCTCGCGTGATTTAGAGATTTATCAATTAAAACTCTAACAAAAGACATCATTGATACAATTAGTTATTATAGTCTTCGTATGTATACACAATTTCTTTACATACACACATATTATTGTGAATATTATCAGCAAGAATCCTGATTTACATTATTATGGAGTTAGTAATCACCTAGCCCATTATTTTTACATCCTATTCATCATAAATGATATGTATTTTTTGTAGTTTCTATAATATATGATGCAATTATATAATAAAAACCTTATTATTATTAGTCATTTAGAAATATATTTCAATTATAGAATATCATTAATAGTAATAAAAACATCTTTTTTCCATTCCCAAAGATATTATTTTTAGTGTTTTTCATATTCATTCATTCTCATATAATGCGACTCCCATTTCACCAAATATTTATTGAAAATAAATTTTTTCACACTACATTCTCTTCATAAATTTTAATATTTTATTGAATATATAAATGGGAACATGGTCTAATAAATTCATCACATCTATGTAGAATTCATCAAATGTATTAGTTGGTTTTGTACTTGATAGAGTTGGAATAGTTTTTATCTAATGGATACAAAATAGTGGTTTCAGATGAACTAGTTCCACCATAATTACCATTAGTTGTTGGTTGATCCTCTTTCACAATACAATTAGTTCCCACATTCATGGATTCAATTTTCATAAAAAATTTATATTATCATATTAAACCATTAAATACACATAGAAATTAATGGAATCATTTTTTAATATCCCATAACTTATTAATGGTTTAGAATTATTATTATTATTATTCCTTTTTATAGAACTTATATGACTGCCTAATAAATTTATTGGGTTATTTGGTGTTTCTAAACTCATTTTCTTCATGAAGAAGTTATTTTTTATGAGGTGGAATAGGTCAAATGGGTTATCAAAACAATGTATATAATCCAAAACTATTTCCCAAAATCATGAAATAATTGATCATGAGGTGTTCAGGGGATGTAGAGTTTGACTACAACCATTCGACCACATGTGGACACTCATGTGGGCGACACATAATTTTTTGCAATGAAATTTCTCATGGGATAATCATGGTAAACTATAACATGCTCACATCCAATGTGTTGGGTCACTTGATGAAAAACCTAGCGTATAGTTGGCACATGGTTTGGACACTCATATGGAAGAAATGTGTTTTCCATCAAGTGTGGTTGAATTTATGGTTTTTACCATAATGAATTTTTTATTCAACCCCCTCTTTTATCCCTATCAATTCCAGCAGACTCATCGTCCTCCCTCATGTGAACCTCAATCTAACCCCTTAACAGTGATGGTGATATATCCTTTGTTCATCAAAAAAAAATCACTCATAGTTGGATGAACCAGATAGTTAGGGGTAGGCTCTATGATAGTCTCCCTTTTATATTATGATTCATCCAACTTCTGTTGCACTATTTTTGTGCAATCTCTTATTCCCTATTAGAATGCAATTATTCAATTTAGTAATTTTCTCTCATTTTAGCTTCATTCAAGAATTAATGAAACTCTTGTGGACTTCTAATAATTTATGTTAGGTAGCCAAGGTCATTACCCCTATTTTCTTTTCTTTTTAAATGATTTTTTGGGGTGTTGCACATCAGACCCTTCTGGTGATTTCTCAAAAATGTTTAGCAATTTAACATAATTGTCTCCACATGTCATTGGTGAAATTAAATTTTGACAAAAACAATTCAAGGTATATTATCCTTTTAATTGTTAAATCCTCTGGGTTTTCCCACCTTAATAGCCTATTATACCATGATTGAGTATTTGTAAACTATAGGTGTGTGTGATTCCCATTGATAAAATTCCTTGATTTTATAAATTATAGTAATATAAATTATGAGATATGAATTATTCCCTTTATAAATTCTTGATACTTAATTATTATTGATTGGACGCATGGATTAAACCTTATTTCATATCTTTAAATTTATTTCATGCTCTATGGATTATATTTTTTGAATTTCCTTAGTCCCTTTTGGTTATGTATACTGTCTTATTTCCTCTTGAAACATCTTATTCTATATCCCTTATTCCTTAGGCCACATTTTATGGATATTTCTTATTTCCATAATTTATTAACTCAAATATTAAAACATTAATTTTTTTAGTGTATGAAATTTACATTGTTATAGAAGAAATTTGAATATAAATTCTAATTTTTGACCTCATAAATAGTTTAAATTTCCATAAATGCTAGTGGGATTAGAGAGAAAAAAGTTCCCAAATAAAGGATATCATTCATGGAATTTCCTCTCATTGACATGGATCTATATGATTAGTTGAATGTGATACATTGGATTTACATTTACGTGCTCTCCAAGGGGATTATTATACAAATTAGTGACATTGATTCCCATGGGGATAAACTGTGGATGGACATATTTTCAAGATGGCTATTCCATTCCTCATGTGATACCTAGACCACTATGTGATATTCCTCATATATAAATAGACTTCCCCATTCCATAGGTGATAAAATGGACACCTTTATTGGTTTTATTGGATGGAATTTTCAGAATTGTGTATATCAGAGTCTAGTGTAGTGGACATATGGATTCTATATAGATATCCTTGGATGATCTTACAACTACACGAATGAATTTGATGGATCCATTTCTAGTTTCATATGAAATTCATATTAATTTAAATTAAAAAATTCATGTATTAAATTCAATGCCTTTGACTAACATGTCAAATAAAATTTTTGCGGTATGTTTTTTGTTGTTATGTAAATTATATTGACCCATATTAATACCCTCTCATTGTAAATGATCCCATTTTTATGATATCTAGAAATTGGGGAAGTAGGTTGTTTCATTTAACTTTCTATTTAGGATCCCTGAGAGAAATTTTTACATAAATATTAGTTTATTTGTTTATTTCCGTGCATATATAATAAATTTTATAAAATTAAGTTATCAAATACATTAAAATGAATGATATACACAACATTAGATGCTACCTTATTTTATTGTATCTCACTCCACGTTTTTCAAACTATGGTACCCATGTAGACTCCATTATTGTGGTTGTTGATAAAGATATGTTACATACTTCCAATGATTGATTTATTATTCTAGGATGGTGAATGTGGAAGAGGATCAACCCTATGATTGGGATGAAAAATTTATAATGTTTTATTATTTTGTGTTTCTTTTATTGGATGTGTAATATTCATGTATCTCTTTCTCTCCATGTACATTTGATTCATAGATCCATGACACACCATAATAATATTTTATATTTAATATTGTTTCTTTAGATTTATTAAATTATTTATTTCTCTTGCATGTTGTCCTATTATTATTATTCTTCTAATTATATTATTTAGTGTTTCTGACATATTGTTTCACTACAGTCTGATTTTTGAGGACATAGTCTCTATTGGGGGAAACACAAGGACCTCACTACTAATCTTTATCTTATAAAATTCATGGATGCACATGTAATGTCATGTGAACACCGTCTCGGGGAACTACAAAGTGGAATTTAGTGACAAACACTACAAATTTTTATATTATATATTTATCATTTTTCCTACTATTTGGATAAGACAAAAGTCTTGGGATATTGGAATTTTGTAACGTTCATGTGCCTAAGAGTATCTAACCTACATACTAGTAAAATTCAAATTTCTTGGCCTTGACAAATGGTATTATTTCTTTCACTATTTTGTATTCATGGATTTCATTGTTGGGTGAGACACTTTATTTCTTTAGATAATATTATCGAAAAATTATTAAGATTAATTGATTTCTTTAGCCATATCATTATGTTTAGAGGTAGTATAAGATCATCTATCATATTTGGAGCCATATAATTAAAATTTAATTATTTATTCCATGCCATATCTAATTTATTCTTTAATTCCATGTGATGGATGTGTTATCCATAGTGGCATGATTATAATTATTTATGTATGGAATTGTGTTAACACACCTTGAATGACTATGAAAAAAGATCTGAAACATAAAATGACCTCTTTAACATAATAGAGTTTTCCTACATAAGTTACAGTACTCAAAATATGGATTATTTTATGGAATGTTAATCAATAGACCATTGGTAACATTGTATAGAACATGTTTTTGTTAGGGTTAAGAAGATTCCATATTTCAATTAATGATTTGTATGGGATCCCAAGAATTTAAAATGGTGATATATATAACTCAACTATTTAAATGGGTATGAATGCCTAATTTAATAAAATACTAATATAATATTGAATCATAATGGGGAATCAAATAGGTGGATGTAATATATTAGATATACACATTCAATTAATTTGTCAAAATCAACTGTTTTGGGTGTTTGAGAAGGAAATAGATCCAAATTTCAAGAGTTTCCCAAAATTACAGTTTTTCCATTACTGACATAGGGAATCAGTATGTCACCGCATCGAGGTCAGTGTAGGGGTGACTCAGGATGCCAATAGGTCTTGGTGTCGGTGATTCTGGGCATTGGTGGGAAATGGAATCATTGAATCAAGGCATTAGTATGTCAGGGCATCTGTGAATCAGGGCGCTGGGGACTCAGTGCATCAGTGACTCATGGGGGCACGTGACTCATGTCATTTTTAGGTGATGTAACAGTGAGTGGTTTCGGAGGGTCACATGGGTGTATCATGTTTGTGATTCAGGCATTGGTTACTCACTCATTGTGACTTAGGTCAGTGAATCACAAATTTTTGAATCATTCCATTCTTTTTCTAGTTTTTTTAGTTTCTCCCCACTTAAATTTTAGTTAATGTATATAGAGTTTAATAAAATGTTTTAGTAATTATAAAAGCATTACAATTTATATTAATTATATATTTAATATCATAATACTACAAGGGTTTTGAAATAGTCAAACTGTATGGTCTTGACCACGATCTCAGTTTACATGCCTTTGAATCTATATCTCTTCCATTGATATACGATCTAGATCGTCCTAAGCTGAGATTATATCCTCCTTGAAACCATCCATTTTCTATTAGTGCATGTAGATCCTTTCTTCTCTATGATGATGTGTGCATATGTGGTTGCATTATGTTCTGTTTTTCCCTAGAGTCATTCCCGCTGCTTTCACAACCCCCTATTTTGGGGAGAGAATGAATCATATCTCACATATTTTCTCATGTTTGGATTTGTTCATCTCCCTTTAATTTGTGTATAATTATGGGTGTCTGTACTAATTTCCCCTTATGAATAAATTTTTCCCCAAATTTATTGAAGATAATAATATCTAATTAATGATGTTTTGGGATTATGGCTATGATGATTAATTTTCTTTTTATGCAATCATTGATCCATGTCGTGAATTGTATGGGGTGTATTTCTTCAAAAAATCATTGTCGTTGGTGGTCTCTATGTGCGCACCTCTATAATTTTTGAATCACAACTATTAAACATGAAATTTAGTTAATCACATATAACCGGTTGATCAAATGGAAGATATATAATTGAACGTGTTCTGCTATCACCCCAAAATAATGAAAGTATAATAAAATAACTATTGTTGTTAAATATGAATAAACTTTGATTGTTTGATGTGTTTGGGTGATTTTTGTTGTTATGTTCATCCTTGTTTCTTGTACTATTCATGTGGGGTATTCGTTGGGGGTGCTGATATATATATGGGGTGGTATGGGTGGGGTTATGGTTTCTTAGGTTGAGATATTGATTGGTTTTTGAATAGATAAACTTGTTATGCAGTGGGACTACATAAGGGAAGTGGCTGGGAAGAGGGGTTGTAGTTTTGGTTTGTTCTATGTTTATGTTTCTTGGTGTTGTTTTGTTATGCAGTGGGGATGTCGAGTTTTGTTTTGATGATTTATATTTTGGAATTTGGTATTATGTTAGGGTCTTTCATTAGAGGGGATGGGTTGGGAGGGTTAATTTTGAATAAGGATGGTGTTACCTTGTCTGGGCCTTTCAAAAATAGTTTTTGGATACTTTAGTGAAGTATGTGTGGGTTCTAAGGTAACATATAGTGTGTTGTGTTTGGCAGTTTTCTAGTGGGGATGGAATAACTGGTAAATTATTCATAGTATCAAAGGGATAGAATTTTAATTGGATTTATATTATAATTTTTTAAGAGGAGTTCATTTACAGTGATATGTGCCTTTAGAGGTACCACCAAAGGTTGTATTGTGTGGGCATGTTGTTGTTTTGAAACTCCGTAGGTTGGGTTTTATGTTTGGTACCTATATATATACATGTACTGTTTATGGATTCTATACACTCAACACCGATGTTAAGAACAACGTGCTGAACACACCCATTTTTATGGGGATGGTCTCCTTTCTCAACATCCTTGACGGAGGATGGATGTATTGTTATTGGATATTCAATGCTCCCACTTCATGACATTGTTATCCCTAGACTCCTAAATCATGTTTTGGAGTAGTTGTGAGGCCTAGGTGTCTATGGGAAGGTGTACTTCCCATTGGTCCGTGGTATGAGTTACTTTTTTGCTTCCCTGGTGTCTTAAAAATGTGGCCCATGTGTTTTCGAGCATGGTTTGTTATATTGGAGTACTAGGATGTGTCCCCAAGATGTGGTAAAGACGTGATGTGTTTTGCCACCCATATGTGTGTGGGAAAGTTGGGATAATGGGGTTGGTAGAAGATTGTGGCAGAATCAAGACATTCTCTATTAGGGATGATCAGTTAACTAATTGGATGTAGTGTGGATACCCAAATATTGATGTTATTATTATATTACATTAGATGATTTTCTTTATTTGGTGAATGTGCCTTGGTGAGGCTGGGTTGTTAGTATTCCCCGATATGTGCTGTTATTTTCAGTTGTTTTCTCTCATGGGAATAATTATTCTTCTCCCACATGGGCATGAGTGACTTGGGTTTTTTTACAACTGAGTGTACTTGTTTCTCAACTTACCTAAATAAAATTGATTTCATGATTCCATGCAGACTACAGTGGCCATGTTGGGCATTAGTAGCTCAGATATTGGTGACAATTGATGTGTCAAATATTATCTTATCTTTTTATATTTACTTTGGGGACTCCTGAATTTTATCAATTACATTTTAATCATGAATATTGGTTGGATTTGGTTTTTCATTTGATTATATATATCATAATTTGAGTTTTTGGAGGATGATGCATCTTATCTATTGATCTTAGTTACTATTAAATGGGTAATGCCTCTTTTTTTGTGATATTTTTATACCCTTGGTGTTGGTCTCCACCTTGGGGCCTACTGGGTGTATGAATCTGGGGAAGGTATCTCCTATTCATCTTTAAGAAGGACAATCATGGCACTTTTCCATCACTACCCTCATTGTGAAGAAGGATGGCCATGAAGGAATGGTGTCAGAGGTGATGGTTGAGAAATAGGATTGATTTTGGAGTTAGGAATAATTGGGATTTCATTTCTTGGTATGGAAAGTTGTGTAAGGAAATTATGGTTAATGATATAGGAAAAGGAATACCAGATAAAAAATGGGATTTTAGGGCCCATCATGATATGATGTATGGATTATATCGTATTGAATGACCACTGTAGGTTTTACTATTTGCGAGATAGAGTATCTAGAAAATGTACATGCATCATGATGACTTGTATACAATGTTTTGGTGGGTTTATGGAGGTTTGGGTTTTCCATGGGATTATTATTGGAATATGTTGTTGAGTGGTTTCCAACATTAGCCTATGGGAATTTATGAATTCTTAGATTCAGATATAGAGACAAATAATTATTTTCTAGAGTTGGTTATCACTTTTATCATGATCCAGGATCCAATAGAGTAATGGATTCTTTTGGTGGTTAGTCATATGAGGGGAGATATTCTTCAGCGGTATACATAGTTCCTTAGGGAGAGGAAAGATGCAGATGTTTTATGGACAAATTTTGAGATGGAATTGTGGGAGGAATTCCTTCCCTCAACCATGAAGGCAGATAAAAAACATGATATACTCTCCCTTTAGTGGGGGAGTATTTCAGTATGGGCGTTGGTGATCATGTTTGAGGATATCTTTCTTTTTTCATCGAATCTATTTCCGAATGAGGAGTCTCAGGATAGATGCTTAGAGGAGGCACTTTATCTTTCCCTCTAGAATTCAATTAATATTATCAAACTACTAGCATACCTGTAGGTTCATAATAAGGTGGAAGGGGTTTAGGGGATGCACACGTGGGGAGGTCTAACATGAGAGGGGAGTCACCGAATCTATTAGAAGAGCATGTCATATAATAGTAGGTTTCATGCACTACGAACTTCTAGGATTTGGCTAGTGTGGATCTGACCACAACAGTTCTAGTTTCAACCTTCTGGAATTCGTACTTTTCCTATTGACATTGATATATTGTGTTTTTCTTATGAATAATGTGGGAACAATAATACTCATTTCCTATTTAAGTCTCAATATGATGTAGTTTTATAGGTTTATTGACTGGCTCAAAAATAGTTTTCATCCAGGTAGTTTCAGCAGCAGGGAAAATAGGCTCTTCCTCTACTAAGGGGACATGAAGCATATAGAGCCCATACTGAGTGAATTCCAAAGGGTCCTCATCTTAGGATTGGTCAAGGTTTTGGTTAATAGTGTAGGGGTAGAGGAGCTAGGCATGGTCAGTTCCATGTTGTGGAGGTATTAGTTCCCGCAAGGCATGAAATTTTTTGGGTTATAATCATTTTGTTCATTACCCTGGTTTATGTCATGGTTGATTCCTGATCTTCACACTCCAATGGTGCACCCAGTCTAGAACATTATATGGGATAAAAAATATAGGGACTCTATGGGCCACTGATGTTGATTACACCTATTAAAGGTCAGACCAACTTTCTTGATGTTCAATAGGGATGTCGATTAATGTTGGGACCACATATGTCTAGTGGTTTTATAATTCTACTATAGATGAATCCATATGGGGTTATTCATTACATCGACCACTTATACTATGTGCATTATATTTTTAACATATTTCAATGAAGATTTATGTTTACACCGATGTATGGATGATGTGTGGATTTCAACTCTTGAGAGAGTAGTCATATAGGTAGTCACCATGTCGAGCTTCTACATTTAGAAGTTTGTATGGGCACTTTGAGTTCATTGTTACTTCATTCGGTTTTCAGAACACACTATCTGTGTTCATGGTACATATGATCATTGTCTTTTCTGAGTTCCTAGAATGGTTCATCATCATATTCATCGATGAAAGCATGATCTACTCAAAGAAAGATGAGTAGCATACCAAGAATATCAAGACTTTCTTAGAGGTCCTTCGATGACACCACTCTACAAAAAAATGTCCCAGATTATGTTTTTCAAATGGGAGGTCCACTTTAGTAGTAATTTGGTGTCTCTTCTATGTGTAAAAGTGGACCCATCAATTATGACGAGAGTTTTTCATTGATATCACCCATGAAAGTAACAATGATTCATAGTTTTCTCAATCTAGCTGGCTATTACTGGATACTTTTTACCAATTTCTCTTTATTTGACACAATATCCATAGAACTGACGAGAAAGTCCAGGCCTTCATGTAGAGTGAGAATTTTCAAGAGCCTTTCATCTTGAATAAAGAGATGTTAATCGGAGCTATAGTGATCTGATTTCCAGAGGAAATGGTATTGTTTTATGTGTTCTCTGATTCTTCGCACGTAGGCTTGGGTTGTGTGCTAATACAAGAACGAGGAGAGATCTCTTATTGGTCTAGTAAGTTATGTGCCCATTAATTTAACTTTTCAACCCCTGATTGGGTTCTTCAATTGGACATGTTTTCTCTAAAGTTGTGGTGGCATTACCTCAATGGAGAGTTCTTTGTGGTCTTCACGTATTATAGGAGCTTGAGGTATAAATTTTCCTTGCGAGATCTAAACATCTATAAGAAATAGTGGATGGATTTTCTTCATGATTTCTATTTCTATAAATCTTACATTTTAGGGAAGGGATATTTGGTGGTTCATGGTTTGAGAAGGATGTCACGAAAGGATGTAGTTCGGGAATTACCGACACATGGATAGCGATGGAGGAGTTTGCAGTAATACACATTGATAAAGTGATGAATGGTGGTAGTGGGTTTTTTAGGTGATAGTTGATCCATATCTGAGGAAAATAGTGGAAGAGTCGCAGTGGGAATATTCACAGATAGTTGTGAGTTGTCCCCGTGCTGACCGGGTGATGCTCCAGAGAGATGGTCAGAGGATGGTTAGAATCTGATGATGTTGAATGGAAAGTTGTTATATCCAGTGTTGATTCATAAGGGATACATATATAAGTTTCATAGATCACCATTAGTGGTACACCTGGTAGTTTACTAGATGTACCATGGTTTGGTAGAATGGTTTTAGTGGTCTAGGATGAAGCAACCATTGGTAGTGTTTTTGGAAAAGCGCCTAGTCTTCCAATAGGTTAAGGTTACACACTGTGTTCCTAGTGTTCTGTTGCAGCACATAGATATCCCCAAGTGGATGTGTGATGGAATCTCAATATATTTCATCATAGTTTTACATAGGTATTAGGGAGACTATGATGATATATGGGTAATGGTGGATCAACTGAATAAATCGACTCACTTTATTATAATTAAAGAGTCAGGCACAATGGATGCCTTAGTGAAAAAGTATGTGGATGAGGTGGTGTGGCTTCATGGGGTTATAATATCCATTATCTCATGTAGGGATTAATTATTAAAATTTTGGGTATGGAGGGGATTGTAGTATGCATTTGGCACACTGTTATTCCTCATAACTTATTTTCACTCAAATGCAGATGGCCTGATTGAGAGGACAATTCCGACATTGGAGGATAGGATACAAGAATACCTCTTGGGTATTATTGGGTCTGGGTCATGACATTATCCCTTGGTAGAGTTTTCTTACAACAATATCTTTCCCTCTAGCATTTTCATGTATCCGTTTGAAGCCTCGTATGACAGATCATTTCATTCACCTTTGTGTTGGAAAGTGCAGCCAATAACAATCTAGGCTCGTTAGGAGAAGGTGTTTTACATGGTGAAGCCGAAAATTTAAAATAATAATTGTGTGATCCTGAATGATAAGTAGTGAAAAATAAATGAAATAATTAATCATAAAATGATCTTAATTATTCAACAATATGATCATACCATTGGAAGATCATACCCATCATATTAATGATCATAAATAAGAATCTTTCATAAATATTAGTAGTTCATAAGAAATGGATTAAAATATAATCTAGATCAAAATCAATTAAATAAAAATATATGAATAAGACATGGAGTTATGGAGTACACATAAACATATGACATCGTGAACTTGTATAAGTAGAAACAGTTACACACATTTTGGTAAGGATGATAAATCATGCCCTCTCATAGACTTACCAACATGAAACCAGGTCTAGGCATAACATTATGAGAACCTGATAAGGATCACTAAGAATAATTTGAACATGTAATTAGGTTCACACATAAACTTATAGATATGAAACTAGATCCATCCAAAACATTTTGAACATGTATTTTGGATCATGCATGGAAATATGATCACAAAATAAAGTTCTCTCATAACATTATGAACATGTAATCATGTTTATTCCTAAACATAATGTAATGAACGAGTTCCAATAAAAACATTGTGAACATGTAATTATGTTCATTAAAAGTAGTCATACTCATGAGTCATCCATCATTACCCAGTGCATTGGATGGAGTTATAGGTCACATAAATAATATAACAACACCCTCATACATGTGCCATAAATAATAAATATTTAATCATATCATGAACTATAAAAGGTTATTAAATCATAACCCATGAAATGAAATGGTTACCATAAACTTTGAATTAAATCATAAAATAGAAAAAAATATATTTTTTGTAATTATTTCATCCATGATTAACTCATGAATGAAGAATGTTTAAAAATAATTTATCATGGTATAATACATTTGTGAGAAATGGGTTTTAAAATAATGATTACAAAAATAAATAATCCATTAATGAAAAAATATGAATTGAAACATTATATAATTTCACAGATGTACTCTAGTAACATAAAATGATGACATTTTAAATGGAAAATAACTTCAAAAGGCATTTTTGAAACATTTCGTTAGTAAAAAATATTTTATTTATTGAAAAAGTATTTTTAGAACATAAAACCCTTTGGAAAACTATTATCATTAAAAATACATTTAAAACATTAAATGAAGGCTTGAAATCATTTTTCATGAAAGCATATAAATAAAAAGTGAAAATTATTTGAAAATTATTTCATTTCAACAAAACATAAAAAAAATGAATTTCTAAAACATTAAGAATGAAAATTTATTTAAAATTATTCTTTCCAATGTGAAATAGAGGATTTAAGGAAATAACAAACATGGAAGAGGGTAAATACGTACATGCTGTACATTAAATTTTTATATTGATAGTATAATAATGAGAGTTAATTCTAAATTGAGAATAATATTCCTTCTATAACAATTTTTAGAAAAGAAAAATATTGGATGATGTTTCCTCTAACATCATAGGTGAAATGTAAAAAAATTTTTCAATATTTTTTTTGAAGTCACAGTTTTAAATGAACACATACTTCTAACAAAAAATAGAAATTGAAAATTTATAATTTCAAAAAAATATTCATCGTGATAATAATTACCAATTAGTGATAAAAATGAAAAAATACAAAAATATATAAAGGAAAAACAATGTTAAAAATAATTCATAAGTTTTTTGATAGGTATATCATAATATTTCATCAATTGTAGAATAAGAATAAATAGTCTCACTAAATGAAAATATTGAATCAATAAAATCTCACTACATGGAAAAATTGATTTATACTCACCATGTAAAAATATGTAATTATATGAAGCATAAAATATCATTTCAATAAGGATTTTTATGATATAGCTTATAAAATATTAGTATATACAACACACAATAAAATTAAGCTATGTAACATGGAATGTTTCTCAATGAATGAAAATTGAAAAAAAAAATAGTTTATCTACTTGGTAACTTTTGAAGCATCCGACATACAATTGAAAGATCATAAAAAGGTTATTTTTATGACCATAAATTTAAGAAAAATAATCATATGATACATCCATGAGTAGGAAAAAAACATATATAAGAAATACTTGGTGAACATGTCTTGTTTCTAAAAGAAAATAAATGTGATATGAAAATACCCTTAGTACATGAGTCACATTATAATTGAGATCCCCATGAAAGAAAATCATTAATTAATTAATTTAATATCATTTAATAATAGAAATAAATTCTTTTACTTGTCAAAATGTAGAATATATACCTCCCATAATATGCTACTAAGGAATATGGAATGTATCTCCCAAAAATGAAAAAGTGATATGAAATTTCATTAACTTATATCTTGAATCTTGGAGTACTCATACAAACCTCTTATATATTAATTATAAATTTAATATAATTCTATAAAATAAACTTATTATTATTTCTAATACAATATATGGTTTGATTATGAATTTATATTACATTCTTATTAACAATTCTTTGTTTATAATTCACATCAGCTAATATCTCTATTGTTCTCCATATATATTTTGACTTAATATTCAACATCGTATTACATAGATCATGATTTAATTACTTCTTGAATGTAAAAAAATATATAAAAATCATATATATTCAATATATATGTATTTATAATGTTTTAATACATATTTAATGATTAAATGTAATACGCTGTTCATGGATATGTTAGGTCGTACCTATGCATGATTGTAGTGTCCATTTTGTTGTCGGGTACAATAAAGTTAGTAAATGACACACCCACACACACACAAAAACACACACACACACATATATATATATTTGTATGTATAAAATATCATTATATTGGACTTATTATGTTTTATAATCCATATATTTCCTCAAAAATAATCCTTAACATATACAATGTATTGTGTGAACGGATCACATCACTTTGAAGAGGTGGTAGTCCACATGAGCACAAACAATGTTTTTGTATTTACAAAATATTGAAATTATAAAGGTATGTGTAATAAAATAATTACATAAGAATAAATAAATAATATATATTATATATTTCATTATAAATACTTTACACATTATAAATCCCTACCATTAAATGTGGTAAAGTAAAAATGAACAATCACCATTTCGAGAGGCGAATGTTCACAAGTATGTTTGTAACCCATTATATAGAAGTGTGTGTAATTGTAGATCTAAAACAAATCATATAAAAAAATAATATTTATTACATCTTTTTTTTGTATAATCTTGGAATAAGTATAATTGATTGAGTGAAGATTGAAATATAACTAATGTGTTTGTGAAAAATATTACCTCTTATTTGGTTAATTCATTTTGTAATGAACCAATTGGATTCCATGAATATCTTTCCACATAAAAGTAGGATTATTGAATGAGGGGATTGATTTTGATTTTATATTTGGTTAGATCATGTACGAGCCAATGTGGCCTGAGAGGTGTGAGGATATGGGAGGAGAGGCAGCCTTTTCAGGTAGGGGAGTG
Organism: Viscum album; assembly: GCA_963277665.1. NCBI lineage: Eukaryota > Viridiplantae > Streptophyta > Magnoliopsida > Santalales > Viscaceae > Viscum > Viscum album. The sequence continues at coordinate 591,434,382 of OY728162.1, read as the reverse complement.
TTACTCTTGTAAATTATTTCAAATTTAATTCCACCCACATTTTCCAATATCAAGTGATACCAATATTGGAACAAATTCTATATTATAGATTATAGGATCCAAATATGATTATCAAAATGATTTTGGCCGATTTTCCATGTCATGACCCGACCCAAAGGGGCTCAAGCCGCGACTCCCCATACCCGCCTCCAATAGGCCAGGGGCTAGCGTGTAGCGCCGAGTAGGCTATCACACACAAGGGATGCATTATCTTGAGGTGCATGTATACACGCATCAACATATACCTCCATAAAACATTGAAGAGATATATAAAATTGAAAAGAAAAAAAATGTGTTTAAAAATCTATCCCAACCTAGAGAGAAACAACAGTATAAAAAGATCCAAATAGGGCCCACCAAAGGACAAAAAAAGCCACCAACCTACTCAGAAGAAGGGGTACACTGCCAAAAGCACCAATGGAAATCTCATCACCACATCTCCAGTAAGACTCCATGGTCAAACCCGCTCACTACACTCCACCTGCTCCAGGTCCTCCTGGAAGTCCGTCAAAAGGATTGTGGTCTACACAAGACACAAATATGTGCGAACAAAGCCCATGTAGGGGTGAGTATAACAATAATCAGTTGGCACCCCAAAAACCCTAAACAATAGAGAGCAACTGAAAGGCAACAGTCCACTCATCCCACCCAGAGGGAACCCAGATGAGAGAGAGACTCCATATTATGAAAATCATCGTCTAAACTATAATATTCAGCCCATATTAGGTTTATGCCCATACATACACCATGAATAATCCAGATATACTCAGCTCACAGACCAAGCCACATGAGGTACCGACCTCATCACCCGCAATGGTTCACAACCCAGAGAGCACACTCCACGATCACTATCATACCTGACAACACTTTTCCGAGAGATACACTCCATCTGGTGTCACACAAACAACTCACATTCTCACCCAAGAGATCATGCTCATCGAATACCGTCACGGAGGAATCCCTGCTGAAACCACATAAACACCAAACTTCTCAGATAGAGGATCACTCCTAGGGACCGCTAGGGGATACCAAAACACACACTAGTATACGAAGATCTCACAGGTAGGGGATCATTCCTAGGGTCCACTAGGGGATACCGCAACCTGATCTGGCATTTGTAGCTCTCACAGATAAGGGATCACTCCCAGGATCCACAAGGGGATACCAAAACCCGATCTGGAATTCGAAAGAAACACATCACTTAAATAGTGGATCATCACCCGTGTCACGACGTTCACAGTGATACAAAAACCCTCTCGGGTACATCTCACGCTGTAGGGGATCGAACTGACGATGATGCAACCCTACAGAAACCATGCGCTGAGTAGGGGATCATATAACCAATGATACCACAACCCTACTAAAATCTTCCTGTGTAGTAGGGGATCATATACCCGAGGATGACACAACCCTAATAAGAAAAAACCACAATGTAGGGTATCATATTCCCAATGATTCCATAAACCCTACAGGGTTAACTTCCTAGATAGGGGATCACCACCCGTTGATAAGAGGTCACAACGATAACAAGAACAAGATATAGGGAAACGATGTTAGAGGATCCTGCACCGAGCCCACTAGAGAGATGCCACAACTCAAACTGATTAGTTATCAAATCGATAGGATCACAAACCAATACTTGTGTGGTGATGACGCACAAACCCTCATTGGAAACGAACCAATGGAGTACACTCAACCTCTGCAGGTCCAAACTTCGCTAACCTAAGAAACCCACCACAACTCCACACCCTGCACCTCCAAGGCTGATAAAAAGTACAACATCACTATCCACATGGAAAAACATGCAGGATATGTAGTTTATTCACCTGAAACGGAAAACCGGTGAAAAAAGGCAGTATTCACCGTAGCTAGCCCATGAGGGGCCCACACTATGATCCTGAAACTGATCAAGTGGATCATACCACTATGATCCCCTCGGAAAACCACAATGGATCGACTACTCAATCATCCCAAATGGAAACCCAGTGAAAAGGGTACTATTCACCATTGTGATCCTCTCGAAAAAACACATAGGATTGACTATTCATCTGCCCAAAATAGAATCCTATTGGGAAATTTGTGTTCCTACGTAAACGGCCCAAATCAGGCATCGTGGGGCCCACAACCCAAACTCGGCACCAACACCCGAAAACCAAAATGAAAAGTCCTCCGTACCATCGGGGCTTCAACGCCTCTGACAACACCTCAATCGGACACTACGTATAGAAGATACAACGACCCAAAGTCAAATAATAATAAAATAATATTATTTTATTCAACATTTCAAGATCCCAGGCCATGATAACGAAACATAAAACTCCTGAAACCACACCGAAGGGTTCGCCTCATTTCCTGGGTCACGTCTCCGTCGACGGAACGCGATTCTGACCTCCAGGGATCAAGATACAAGGATTTTAAAACCCCTGTATACAAAAGAGGGTCGGAGCGGCCGCCGCCTCCACAGGCCACTCCGGCCGGCGGGTCTTCTGAGGGCCGCCAGGGGCACTCTGGGGGGTCCAACTGCGCACTTAAAGGCTTTTGTGCACCCCTCTTGACCGGATATATGCATCTGCAGGCTCAAAATGGAGAAAAACCAAACCAAATAGGATATAATATTTCAAAACTCAAAATGCCTACCTGTTGGCGGATTGCCAATGCTTTGGGTGAAGAACGACGCCCGCGACACGCAAGAGCTCGATCCACTGACTATCAGTGCTGAAAAATGATTCCCTGGGATCAATTAAGTGATGAATGGATGAGTGAGGATGGAGGAGACGTCACCTGTGGGAGAGGAATTGGGGGAGGGGGTGGTGATTGTTTTTCCTTTTAATTTTTTTAAATAAAAAACCATCATTTTATCTTTCTATCTGACTCGCCTCCGACCCGGAACCCAGCGCCAACTAAAAATTATGTCCTGCCTAGGGTAAACATGGAATTCTGAATGCAACAACGGGATAATAATTGTGATCCGAGACTCCATTCAGGAGTTATTTGAGTCGATTCTCTTAAATAAACTTTTCCATTCTTTACAAAAACGACTCTGGGGGATTTTCTCCACATCAGGCCCACGCTTGCAATATTTAAACCCCACCTAGGGTAAACGACATGCTCCAGATGCAACCATTCCCTCAAAGTTCTAATCTGATCATCTTTTTAGGAGATAACACACCCCCTCCATGTGTAAAATTTATTCCGGGAACACCGGGCCTCAGAATCGCACGTCGCCTTCGTGCCTAGCTCTAGAAATATTGATAGGAATATTTAAAAGTATCACATAGCCAAAAACCCAAGTTTCTACATCCTCCCCACCTTAGAACTTTTCATTCCAAAAAATATATAAGAACAAGGAAAAATAATGGACTCTCAACTGGGTCTCCCACGCCATCAATTTCACCAACAAACACCCATGCACGAACACATAAGTCAGAGGAAATCTTCCACACACCTCAACACTACCCACTTTAGGTGACACTGACTCGCCCAAATGGTTTTGATCGCATCACAAAAACACATCTTGGTGGGGGTTGGATCCCTCTTCTGCACACATTCGAAGCACACCAAACAATACCCACAAAATGTATTGGCAACACTCTGATGAATACTCTTGAAAGAAAATAAAATGAATGATTATCGCTAAACAGTGTCTATCAAACTACTGCAGAAAGTATAAAGGACACTAGGCGTACCTCTATCCATCCACGGAGCCTCTGGCCCAGAAGCCTCTAGGGAATGCATCTATCCTCACCCTCGGCCACCAGCTTTGTTGCCACGTCCGCCGCCCTGTAGACTTTCTTGCTCGTGACGCTGCCTCTGCTAAGGTGGTCTCTCAGCCATCTATCTCTCACCAGCACGACGGGTCAGACAATCTCTAGCAATATGTCCCCGCCCGTCACAAGAATAACACCACCTCTCTTACGGCTAATCAAAACTGGCCTGCAAGCCCTGTGATCTCTGAACCTCAGATCCTCCATCCTAGTGTCCCCTCCTAAAAGGTCTCCCATGTCCAGGCCCTTGAGTCATTTTTCGGCTTCTAGATGTCGATATGACCGATTATATCTCAGTTCTCACGTTCCCAACACTAACTGGTGGGGTCTTCTTTGCTATAAATCTCTCCACCACTAGGGCCCGCTCCAACACTCCAGCATTAGTGGGTAGACACAAGAAAATATCAGCTGCCCAGATGTCCCTATATAAGCCCTACTCGAAGGTTTGATCCCTAAAGAATGGGTCTCGAACCATATCCTGGGAGTATCGCGACAGGGTTGTAAACCTCATTGAGTACTCCAACACGGTCAAACTCTACCCATATGGGCATCTCTTCGTCATGGTACTTCGTCACCAAACTCCACCACAGTCCGGCCGAACCTTGCAGATGGCTTACCGCTAGGACCACCATCTGATCTGGGGGAGTCCTCAACAGGAAAAAAAGTAGGGTGACTGATTTGAGCTAGTCATCAGCTACATGAGGTTATGGATCACCCCGGAACCACAGAGGTCACTGTCTCTAGATCTTATGCAATGCACTTAGTCGGCGCGCAACCTCATCCTGCACTCCCGGCACAACCTGCTGCTCGACAGGTGGTGGCTCAACTGGCAGACCAATTGGAGGACCATACTTAGAACCTACGCCCTAGTCCAAAACCTCTACACAGGGTGGATCATCACTACATTCCTGATTTGAAACCCTCAATGGCTGTCATAGTGGAGGCATCCTGAAATACAATCAAGTCGCATGATGGTCGAAGAGTATATCTAGAGAGATGACTCAAGAAGGACAAGGAAAACCCAAAAAATCAGTCATATATGATTCATGTACCGTTAAGTCCCTATGACTAGTATCCAAACATCCCGATTTGAAAGAGAGGTTATCAGAGTCCTAGTGAATGGATACGTCATCTTCCACACCAATATTGGAGTCCCTGTCCGGAAAGCCGAACTCGAAACATCCTAACACTGCCGCTATGCAACCCAAACCAAACTCAGAGCTAGACTATCTACACTCTAAGATTACAAAGCTGGAACCTCCTCCCACATTGTATACATGCACTCACATACACCACCATGAAACTATGCAGTGATATATAATAATGACAAGTAAAAAAATTTATGCACCCATCTATCCCAAACCATAGTGCAACAACATTACAAAAGGGAAAAACAAGGCCCACCAAAGGAAAACTACAAAAGCATCCAACCTGCTTGGAAGAAGGGGTACACTTCCAAAATCACCACATGAATGCTCCTCAGCACAGCTTCGATTAGACTCCGTGGTCAAACCCGCTAACGACAGTCTTCTTGCTCCAGGTCCTCCTGGAACAATGTCGAAATGCATGTAGTCTCCCCAATACACAAACATGTGTGGGAAAATCCCGTGCAGGGGTGAGTATAACAATACTCAGTAGGCACCCCAAAAACCCAAAACCAAAGAGAGAAACTGAAAGGCAAAAATCCCCTTATCCTAGATAGAGGGATCCCAAACGATAGATAAACTTCATCACATGATCAACATTGGCTCAACACAACTAGACAGCTCAGCTCAGGTGTATGCCCATACATACATGTTGAAAAATCCAGATATACTCAGCTCACGCACCAAGCCACATGAGGTTCCGACCTCATCACCAGCAATGATTCACAACCAGGAGAGCACACTCCACGATCACTGTCATCCATGATGACACTCATCTGAGTGATACACTCAATCAAGTCCCACACAAACATATCAGACACTCACCTGATAGATTATGATGGCCAGATACCGTCCCTGATGAAACCCCGCTCAAACAATATAAACAACAAACTCCTCGGATAGGGGATCACTCTTAGTGACTTCTAGGGGATACCAAAACCCACACCGATATACGAAGATCTCACTGATAAGGGATCACTCCCTAGGTCCGCTGAGGGATACTAGAACCAAATCCTTCATTCTTAGTTCTTACAGATAGGGGATAACTATCATGTTCTGCTGGGGGATACCACATCCTAATCTGGCATACGACAGAAACACGTCACTCAGATAGAGGATAGTCACCTATGTCATGATGGTCACAATGATTCCAAAGCCTTATCTGAAACATCAAGCGCTGTAGGGGATCAAATTGACGTTGCCGCAACCCTACATAAACCATGTGCTGAGTAGGGGATCATATAACCTATGTTATCACAACCCAACTAAAATCATCAAGATGAGTAGAGGATCATATACCCAATGATTCCACAACCCTTCTAAACATGGACCAATGTATAGGGGATCATATTCCCAATGATGACATAAACCCTACGGGGTTAAACTACTAGATTGGGGATCACCGCCCTTGGATAAGCGTTCACAGCGATACCAAGAACCCGATCTTGGGAAACGATGCTAGAGGATCCCACACCGGGCCCACTGGAGGGATTACACAACTCTAATAGATTAAGAATCCCATCGAGATGATCACAAACATGGACTACAGTTGTGATGTCGTGCGAAACCACATAGGAAACAAACCAAGGGAGCTTCCTCAACCACTGTTGGTCCATACGTCACTAACCCAAGTGACCCGCCCAATACCACACTACGCACCTCTAAGGATGATACCGAGGACACCATCACAATCCATGAAAAAAACACACAGGATTGGTTGTTTACTCACACGAAATGGTCAAATGGTGAAAAAGGCACTATTGAATGTAGCTAGCCAATACAGGGCCTACAATACGATCCTGAAACTCAACAAGAAAATCATACCACTGTGATCCCCTCAAAAAACCACCCGAGATCAACTACTCGATCGTCCCAAAAAGACACCTGGTGAAAAAGGTACTATTCACCAAAGCCATCCTGGGTGGGTCCCACAACACGATCTGGAAAGATGACAAGAGTATCACACCATTGCAACCCTCTTGGAAAAAACATAGAATTGACTATCCATCTGCCAAAAACGGACTCCTTGTGAGAAAGTTTTGTTTCTCCGTAAACACCCCAAATCCAGGCCTCGTGGGGCCCGCACCCCAAACTATGCCCCAAAACCGAAAAACCAACAAGAAAAATCGGCAGTACCTTTAGGGCCACAACGCCCTGGATGTCACATCCATCGGATGCTCTAGGTAGAAGATACAATGACCCGAACTTGAATAATAATAAAATATTATTATTTTATTCGACGTTTCAAGATCTCGGGACACGATCCTGAAACATAAAACTCTCAAAACCACACGGAAATGTTCTAATAATTTCTAGGGTCATGTCACCACATACTGCACAAGATTCGTCCGTTCAGGGAGCATGATACGAGGTTTTTAAATCCCCAGTGTCCAAAAGATGGCCGGACCGTACTGGCCGACCCGACCGCCATCACCGCGGGCCACTATAGTCGACAGACCACACCGCCGAAGCACCACGTAGCACGCGCGTGTGGAAAACCCCCACCATGGGTCTCCGCGGATTGGCATCGGACCGCCGCCCGTGCGGCGATCCCGATCATAACCAGCGGCCCACCGCCGACCGCCGCCAGTTTCATGCCGACGACCCTTATGAGGGCCACCGGGGGAACTCCGGGGGTCCATACGCACATCCAAAATCATATGTACACCCCAAGGTAATGGATCTATGTAACTATAGGCTCAAAATGGAGAAAACAAAATCCAAATGGGATCCAGGATTTCAAAACTCAAAACGTCAACCGGATGGCAGATCACCGATGCATCATGTGAAGAACGACGTCCGCGAAGTGCTAGAGCTCAATCTGCTGATGATCGACACTGAAAATGGATGCCCCGTGGCTCTATTCAGTGAAGAAAGGATGCAGGTGGAGGGAGGAGATGTCGCCCGTGGGAGAGGAATTGTGGGGGGGGGGGCTGATTGTTTTTCCTTTTATATTTTTAATTAATAAAAAAATCATTTTAACTCTCCCGCCAACTCGCCTCCGACCCGACACCTAGCGCTGACTAAAAATTATGTCACGCCTAGGGAAAAAACGGTGTTCTAAAAGCAAAGGCAGGCTCATAATTGCTATCCGAGACTCCGTTCAGGTGTTATTCGAGCCGGCGCTCGTAAATTTACTTTTACAGTTATTTACGAAAACTCCCCCGGTGGATTTTCTCCATAGCAGGCCCGTGCCCGCAATGTTTACACCCCTCCTAGGTTATACAGAATTCTTAGGACGCAACCGTGCCCTCAGAATCATGATCTGAGCTACCGTTTAGGAGATAATACACCCCCGATAGGTGTAAAATTTATTCCGGGCACACCGGGACTCGGAATCGCACTCCATATTCGCGCCAAACTCTGAAATTATTTGTAGGAATATACCAAAGTATTACAGGGATAAAACCCAAGTCGATACATTCAAGGTCATTTTTTCCTTTAATTTTAAGGTTTAGTTCCTTATAATGATTAATTTCTACGTAGTCAATTTAATTAATATTAATTACATTGTCTAATATTGTTGGTAAAAAAATTTTCAACTTATTTAAAATTAAAATTTATCATGATTGACAATGTTGAATCCATTTGGATAAATTCAAATAACATATATAGTAGAATTTAATTTAAAATTTATTCAGTAGACAGGGCGACTATGTGTGTTTTCAACATTAAATAGTCCCAAATATTGATATGTTTTAATTTTCAAATTCTATTTTATATAGCATACAATGGACTAAATTAGATTAATGGATAAAAATATTTTAATATATGAAAATAAAAAAAGTAATGTACATTCTATCCTTACAAATAAATTGGAAAAAAAATTGAATTAAAATTCAATACTTTCACTAGTCATCAAAAAATGAATCATCATGAAAAAATACCATAAATTCACCCTAAAATAATCATTATGATTCTCATTGAATTTAAATTTTATTTTGACAAATATAATTTTTAAAATTTAAAAAATTTAGATTTTAAATTGGTTCCCCATTAGAATGCCATAAAAATACTTTTTATAAAATATAGGTTTTCATGTGTTAGATCAGGCCTATTTTCATCATATTCCAACTAAATAAACTAGATCAATAAAAACATAATTGAATATATAAAATATAAATTTAATTAATATAATTTAAAAATAGAAATAATCTTACATTTTTATTATAAATTACCCTTTTAACATAAAAATATTCTATTATAAAATCATTCATGTTATATTAAGTTGTTTTCTATATTCATTAAAAATTAATAAATAAATAATAAATTAAAATATTTATATTTATAACATATTTAATAAAATAATCTGAAATTTATTTTCTATATAATATCTGATTATATTATATAATAATATTTTTAATAATATATTATTGTCTAGTAAAACTCATCCTTATGTGTTATGCCATCCATCGAGGAATGTTAGTAAATCTTGTAGCTTATGAAAGCATGGTGTTCCATGTCGAGAAAGATAAAATTTAGGTTCTTTGTAATGAATGATTAACATGGTGTTGTTTATAATTCAAACTAGACAACGTGCTTTAATATAAAATTATTTATGTTTACTATTGTGTGAAAATAATAATATCAAAAAGATTAAAATAATTCAAAAAATAATAATTCCCCAAATATCTGGTTGATACATATTACCCCACAGAAAATTATTTTTTCAATTTTAATTAAACTTTTTATCAATGGATTGATATTTGTATGTTCCTTTCATGGAAACCAACATTTTAAATATCAACATTAGAACTCTGTTATAAATTAAAGCTAGAATCATAACTGTTACCCAATATAACTCATAACAAGATTCCCACATAGGAGAGGATACGTGGGAAGTAAAAACATTTACATGGAAGAGAAACTTTTCTATCCTGTTATTAATCATAACGATATAGGAAAATGTTAGGATAATGTTAACAGTCAAAAAGACATAAATCTGTGATGATATAAGGGACCAATTCATTCATCGGATAATATGGAACTATGATAACATTTTTATTTTCCTGATCATTTTTTTCTTAATGTTAAATAACATTCACATGAAGATATAATTAATTGATTTTATCCCAAAGTTATCCTTTTTAATCTCTAAGAAATTTTAACTTCATCATTTATTCCATTAAATGAAGGTGAATTAATTGTTATAGAATAACTAACGAATCATGTGATCCATAAATAGAATGATATGTTATTACATATATCTTTATAAGAAAAAGGTTTTCAAATGTTTTAAAATTTTAAAAAAATCCTAAAATATAAATATAATATATTTAATCAATAAAACATAGTCTAATTTAATCATATACAATTCCATAAAAGGTTAACCTTATTACCCTTCCAAAATATTGTCCGCAGTTTCTCCGATTATTATAATTTTATGTTAATCAAAAAATATTTTTTTTGATATGGGGGTTAATGATTTCTCTAATAGAAAAATAAATGTGATTTTACTATTCCATTATTCATGTAGGGGATAATTCAACATGAAACATCAAAAAAGGATAGAAAATAATATTTTCATATGGATAATTCATACACAATCTAACATAAAATTCACAACATAGAAGTAGAGGATATGTGTGCCGTAATTATTGTGATTAACACCATCCATTGTGATTGAATAATAATTATATTTATTAATATCCTTAAATGACTGTTGATTTCAATTATTATAATTATTAATTTCATTCATGTACATTATAGAATAATGAAAATACTCATTATATTTGAAACACTGAATAGTTGGAGGTGCATGCTATAACGAATTCTCTTAGATTTCCTTTTAATTCATCTTCTTAAGGACCTTTGTACCCTCACATAAATCCTTTACCGGTCCCACTAAAACAATTTAATCCATATTTCCTTAAACATCTTATCATTATGTAATCATAATATTCTTTCCACAATGGTATTTAGAGTCTCCTTCGAATCCAATCCTTCAATTACATTCATTTCCATTAGATTAATGGAAATCATCAATATTCCATTTTTAATAGAAATATGATGAATTAACTAATAGAAAACATATGTTCTTGAACTCGTCCCAATCCATGGATTCAACTTTTTCTTATTTACTCATATTATTGAGGAAGTTCTATCATTTTTTCCACACCTTCAAAGATAAAATTTCGCAATTTATATTTTTCACGTTCTAAACAATGGAGAATGGAAAGTATATTTGTAGTGCAATAGATCTGTTTTTCAACAACTAGTGGATTGGTCATTCCACAAAAAGACATCGTGTATATTTCCTCAAGTATGATTATTGAAATATTTTCCTTAACATTTGGTCATTTCCAAATTTATTATGACCCATGAATTGATAAAGTTGTATAAAAATTATGTTTTCCAATACATCATCCAAAAAATAGTTTATCAATGGGGGGAAATATTTAATTTTTCATTGCATTCCTCATTAACGTGGTTCCTCATTTTATAAAACCTAAATTCATAGGGTAATAATTAATTCTCAATGAGAGGATCCACATAATCATGAAAAACCACAAATCGGATGTAAATATTATAGAATCTTCCATAATATTTGAAAATTTAGATTTATCCCAGGTTTTTCACAATCATATTTTATTTAAATACTTTATTATTGTTTATAAATAGTATGTTAATTCTCAAAGAATTTATCCTAGGATTGTCAAACAATGTGTGTAGTAAGGTTAGTTGTTGTGGACCAGGTTATACTGAGTCAATCCCAAAACACCATGTCATATTTGTGGTGCCTAGGAACATTTGTGCCAAATCCACATCCACATGTATTATTCAGCTAGGGATATATTTTTGGTAATGACTTGATCTATCCTTTAACTTAATTTCAGGGCATTTTCCTATAAATTTATTCATCCAAAAACTAATCTTTAGAGACCTCACTACACATGTCCTTAGAATTAATATTATGGATGTCATTAATGATTTCTTATCCATGCTTCCAAGGGATTAATAAACCTTTTCTAATATACCAACTATATTGACCCTATCAATTCATAAATTAAAATTACATAACATTTTTAGAATTATTAAAATAATATACAAATAGATTCCCAAAGACTATATTGGTTTAGTGAGTTTGTTAAATTTAATCAAAATTAATTAAACTCAGTGAATGACCTTCAATGGTTTCAATGAAATTATCCTTCCCATAGTAATTATACACCAAAAAAACCTTTATCAATAACCTATGGAAAGGAATCAAAAGAAATAGGTGAGATAAAATTCTTATTAATGGTAAATAAAATAAATATATTATCATAACATTAACATAAGTGTTAGAGAACATGATTGGATCATTAGAATAAAATTCCATACATATCTATGATCATAAACATGAATCATGGACAAATATTAGCATTTAATAAGACATGAGTCATATTATAATTGGGAACAACATCTAATTGATAATAACATTCGAATATGACATGCAATTGTGGAATACAAATAAATTTATAATATAACAAACATGTATAAGAAGAAAAAGGTTCAAATATTTAGTTAATGGAATGAAAATATTACTTCACATTGACTTATGGAAATGAAAATGGTTCCATGTATAACATTATTCACACCTAGTAAGGATTACAGAAAAAATTCTGAACATGTATTTAGGTTCACACATAAAATTATGGACATGAAACCATGTACATGCATTAAATTTTGAATAAGCAATAATGTTCACACATGACATTATGAACACATAAAAATGATCAATCATATCATTTTGAACATGTATTCAGGTTCACATATAAACTTATTGACATGAATCCATGTCCATGCATAATGTTGTTAACATGTAATCAGGTTCACACATAACATTAATAATCATGAGTCATCCATCATTACCCAATACATTGGATGGAGGTATATGTCTCATCCATCACATAATAATTCAAACATACTTTTTCCACAGGATAATAATCCTTTCACCATATCAATACACATAAAACTAGATCATATCAGGACTCATAAAATTAAATGTGTACCATAAAAATTTAATCCATTCATATCATATTGAAAATATATAGGTTTCATAATCATTTCATCCTATAATAGCCTGTGAAATGAAGAGGGTTTCTTAAGAATTTATCATGGTATAAAAGGTCGAACTAAAATGAGGTTCATTCTTATCATTCTATAAAAACATACACCATACATGAAATAATACAAATGGAACCATTGTATCATTATCTAGGAGGACATGAATAACATTAATGTATGACATCATTGATGTATAATAACACAAAGATTTATATTAATGGAAATTTTATGAGGAAAATATATTTTCATCATTTAGAAAGTCTTTTCAGAACATAAGAACATTTTGAAAACCATTTTATATGTAAATTCATTGAAGACATGGAAATAAGGCTTGAATTAATATTGAAAACCTTTTTTCCTAAAAACTTATAAAGATATCCTGAATTTTTTTTGATTATATTTCATTTAAAACCACATTAATGAAAATGAATGTAATAAATAATAGAATGTTACTTATTTGAAAATAAACTTATAAACATACAATAAAATTTTCATTGAAATTATATCCATGATAGAGAATATGTTCTTTCATGCCGATCATTCCTTTTTTTAGCTTAAATTTTTTGAAAAGTGTATTAATCAGAAGATGAAAAGTATATCCAATATAAACCAATTTTATAAAAGATAAAAAGGGTAAAATTCTCTTTAACATCATAGATTAAAAGGAAAACATTTTTCAAAAAATAATTAGAAATAACAGTTTGGAATAAACATAGATTTTCGAATGTAGGGGGATATAAATTTAGAATTTAATATCAACATTTTCATAGATTTAATAGGTACCAAATAGTGGTAAAATGGTACTAGTACCTGAATATATTATGGAGAACTAGTTTAGAAGAAATGTTTTGAGTGTTATTGAATGATGTATCTTTTTATTTCATCAATGGGAAAATAATCATAAAAAATATCAATAAATGAAGAGATTGTTTCAATAAACTATTTCCACTAGGTAACATTGAATTAGACTCCCCATTTACAAAAATAAAATTACATGAGGCATAAAATATTATCAAGAGTAGTAGGTTCTTGATATAATTTTTTTGACCATATTATATACACTTCATAAAAGAATATAGGTTCATAACATGGAATGTGACTCAAAGAAAGAACAATTGAGACCAAACTACTTCACCCATTTGGTATATATTAGAATCATAATCCCAGGGAAAAATAATTATAATAACTATATTTAAACACAAAAAAAATCATATTTTCCATAGGATATATCCATTCTTAGTAAAAAACACATAATTGAAATTAGAGGTTTAGACGACTAGTGTATAACAGAAAATAAAAATTAGAAGAGAAAACTCTTTTAGCATGAGTAATATTAGAATCATGATCCCCATGAAATAATAGCATTAATTAAATATTTTAATATCATTATACAAAGGAAATGAGATATATAAAAGGTAATATGGATGTACATAAATGACACATAATAAGTGAGGGGTGAATATGGATGGTATCTCACCAAAATAAAAAGGGACATGAAACACCCTTACCCAATTTCTCAACTCTAATCATACTCATACAAACCTCATGTATAATAAATATATGTTTATTATACATATTTCACATAAAAATATTTTTATTTTTAATTGAATATAATTGGTTATATTATTTCCTTATATTATCCACTTATTAATAAATATATGTTAATATATCACATCAGGTATTATATGAATTGTTCTATGTTCGTATTTGGACTTATTATTCATGATTGTATTACATAGATCAAGATTTACATACATCCAAAATGTAAAATTGTATATAAATATTATATATAGTCAGTATATATGTATTTATAATAATTTAAAAAATATATAACAATGAAATAGAATACATCATTCATAGAGAAGGTAGGCTGTAGGTACGCAAGAATATTGTTTTCGGTTTATTGTCACATTGAGAAATATATGTAAATGAAATATATATATATATAGTTGAGTTTCTGTGTGTGTGTATACTATAATTAAAGTATCATTATTATGTTATATATGAAATATTTTTCTACTAAAACCATATTTAATGCATTTCAGGAATGGTTTAAATTAATTATATTACTTTGAGGAGGTGTGAGTCCACACAACAACATATAATGTAATCGAATTTACAATAGTTGGAATGTATAAATGTATTTTTTTACAAAACAATTATATATTCATAAATAAAAAATAAATATTATATATATGTTATATAAATATAATTTTCATAATAATGTTAAACCAGTAAAGGTGGTCAATAAAAAAATAAACAATCATCGTTTAGTGAGGTGGTAGTTCATCGTAGAGATCAACAATATGTTTGTTTCCCATTATATGGTAGTGTGAGTAATTAAAGTCTAAAAATTATCATAAAAACATTACCAAAATATAGAGGATACAATTTTTTTGTATAATCATGCAATGTGGTGAAATAAAAGAGTGGACAAGAAAATAAATATAATGAGTTAGAGGGAAAATGTAACATATTTTTCATATAACTCCTTTCGATTGAAAATAATGGGATTCATGGATGTACCTTTTTTGAATGACCTAATTATAGGATGAAGGGATGTATGTTTAGGATATATTTTGTAAGTGTTTTCTCAAGACAATGATTCTTGAGAGTTGGGAGGATGTAGGAGGATAGGAGGACTTCTCATAGGGGAGGACGAGGGGCATGCTAGTGAATTTTTTGAAAAGGATATAAACATATGATTTCACATTGAAAAATAGATCGTATAATGGAAACTATTATATCCAAATTATTATAGGTTCTAAATATTTTTATCTAATTTATATTTTCATGGTTTCTAGGTCAGTTCTTCCCTTATGATGAAGGATTACTCCCATGTAATGCTTAATTTCACATTAATCGTTGTAATTAATTTTAATTAAATTTACTTATATTTTGGGTAGAAATATAATTTTATAGCATTATACATTATAAATTATTATAATATCAAATATGGATTCCATTTTTAAAAATTCCAATCATACTAGTAGATGAAATTAATTTAAATTTGTTCTTGTGTGTGGGAAGACATGCAGGTTTTTAGAGTAAAAACATTAAAAAATATGTATGTTTTTACAGTAATATTTAAATTCATATTGATTAAAATAACCTTATTTTTATTAATTTATTAAAAAATTATTTAAACAAAAATTAAAACTAATGTAAAATATAATTTATTTTTATAATTAAATGAATCAAAAAATAAGTTAAAAACTACAGTTCTTAATTTATCACTATTCATAAAAAATAAATCATCAGATGAAAATAAAATAAAATAAAATAAACTTTATTTTTAAATTGCACATTTAAAGATGGTGTTTATTTTTAAATATTAAATTTATAAAATTTATTAAATTTCAATTTAAAATATGTTCTCCATTAAAACTTGGTAAATTGCTTTTATAAAAATGCATGTTTATTTGTGCCATATTGGGTTTGTTCTCATCTTATGCCTATAAAATCAATTGGATGAATATAAAAAATATTTTATTTAAAATAATATATATATATATGTAATGTAATTCAGTATTACTAGTTTATTTAACTTTTTTAGATAAATCAACTTTTTCACCTAAAAATTGTCTTTTGGGAAATCATTCCCATTATATTGATATTTTTATATATCTATTATAATTAACAAATAACCAATTAATTAAAATATATAGATTTATATGTTATTTTATCCTATAATTTTAATTTAATGGCACAGTTATATCAATTAATATAGAATAATAATATTTTTAAATATATATTATTATTTGGTAATTATCAGTTTTTTGTGCCACACAAGCCATCGAGGAAAGTTAGTATTTCGTGTAAGGTAAGATGGAATCAGTGTTACATGTAGAGAAAGATAAAATTTATGTTGACTATGATTAATGAATAACTAGGGGGTTCATATAACAAAAGATAAACATAGTCTATTAATATTAAATGAACTATTTTTAGTGTTGTGTGGAATGCTAAATAAAAAAAGAATAACCGAATTCAAACAAATTAATTCAAAAAATATCAAGGTTTTATATAGAAATCCAGATGTCCAGTCTCTTTATGAATAATTAGGGAATTCATTTCATTGAATTCCCTCCTATTGGGGTTAATTTTTTGTGATGTATTCCACGATGATTTCTGTTGCTCTCGATTAATGAAATAGGTTGAGTTCAATGTTGAGAAAGGCTTAGGTGTGACACATACATCCATTCCTACCAATTAGAGGAAACCTAAGGTTCCCTATGAACTCAAGAATAATTTTGAAGATCTAGAGTATAAGGGTTTTATATGTCAGATCATAACAATATGGGTTTCACCTATCCTTTACACTATGGATTTTGAAGGACCCTTTGATATTTTTTAGATCACCACTGATAGAACTAACTTACTGGGATGAATTGATATCCATTGGCTCATAAAAACGGCATCTTCGAGCTAATCCACTGTGAAATAGTTTTCTCTAAGAATTATTTGAGGTTGGTCTACTGTTAGGTGTGTGAGAGGTAATCAAACATACCACATAAAAAGATTCAGAATATGTAGGAACTGTATGAGTATCTAGTAATGTGGTTTGGCTTCTTGAATGCACTGGTAGTCTTTATGGATATACTAAATCATGTTTCCCCCCATTTTATGAATCCATTGTGGCAATCTCTATTGACGAAATATTTGTGTTCTCCCTCTTGGCACGACCATGATACCAATCTAGTGATTGTTTTGAGTACACTAAGGGTGCATCATCTATACATGAATCTTAGTAAATGCTAGTTTTGGATTAGAATGGTTCACTTCATGGGACATATCATTTTTAAGGCGTGAATATTGATTTTCCCAGTAAAGGTGAGCACCATGGTTTCATAAAAGATTCTGAATAACATATTTGTCAAAATCATATTTGTTTTGATTGTAGTCTATTACAGGTGATTCGTCCTAGAAATATTAATCTTTGAATTATCACATAAGATCTATATAAATAATGGCGTGTTGTTTATAGAGAATACCTATTTTGAGAATGATTTATATGAGCTAAATGGGAGGCCCACACGAACACCAATAATTATTCTATAGTATCCAAGATGATTTCATATAGTCTACTGTGATTCTTCAAGAGTCATTATGGGTGATGTTCTGATACATGTTGAATGGGTTATATAATAACTATTACATTAGTTAATTCCCAATGAGAGGATTTATCATAAATAAGACATTAAATTATATATACTGTTTAATGTATAATGATTTCAAGGAAATATATTCTATGTGATTAGTTCGTTGTTTACGTAGATCATTAAATTTTCAGATTTGTATCTACACAATGAAACATGAATATGAGGAATTATAGGATGGTGGAAAAACTAAAATATTTTTGCATTGAGATAGCTTAAACATCCTTGAAGGAAAATTCAGTAGAATATTCCTTCATTTAGAAGATTCATCAACATGATTCCATGGAGGCCGGTAGTGGTTGGTAGTTAATGGCACTATTTTAGGTGATTCACCTAGTACACGTATAAAAACATAGAGATCCCATTATAACAGCCTTACTAGTGACTTCATGTCATTTGGAGTTGTTCTTGATAAGGCTGCTATCAGATTATGATGACCTCATTTAGAGAAAGAGTTCCGTAGGTGAGAACCCGCCTACTGGTTGGATTTTTACAGAATGTTAGACTCTAATATTATATGGTTATGTATTGTTGTGTTCACATATATTAGAATGAGTAAATGAGTTAGAAACATGCCTCAACATGGCCATTTCATATTGGAATTAACTATATGTACCAAGGAATATGACATTAGTATCTATGGCAAGGTATGAAGAGGCGGGTAAAAATTATGTTGATGAGGTGTTCCAACTGTCATTAGACGAAGAAAGGGAACCAGGGACCTGGAAGAATTTTACACCCTCTATCCATTCTTATGTGGATGTGGAATGAATTCACCATATATTTTGTGACAGAATTTACCAGAACTACTTGATCAAAAATAAAGTATGGATGATTGTCTATCGATTAAATAAATATTAAAACATCCTATTGATCTAAGAGACATTTTTATTTGTTGAGATTGGGAGGCATTATATTCTATAATTTTTTTAATTTTCATGTCATTCTATGATCTATCATGTCAAACTAAGACACCTGGTTTACATAATGGTTCTAGAAACAGTTGAAAAGGAATTGGACTCACAATTTCTCTTTAGTAAAACATATCACAGTTGGATTGATCAGCAGTCTAAGTGGATAAAACAAGTATAGAGTATATGATTCATTCTATTATTCATGATTTCATATGATCATGGGAAAATCAGATTTCGTTAGCTGTGTATTTCTACAATAAAATCGTCAATAGAAAGAATCATATGGATCAGTATAAGGACCTTTAAATTAGGTCATTTTATTTATCATGGTTCAAGTAATGGTAGGTGAGGTGGATCTACTAGGTCCTCATCACCTTTACGAAACATTATAGAATGAATGGTTGATTAAGAAGCATGTGGATATTGGTAATTATAAGTATATATATTATATCTATCTTTGCTATAGACCACTAGAGTGTGTATTGGGACATCAGGCCAATATATGTTTATCTCGAAGAATTGGTTATAGATGTGTCTGTATATAGGGAATGTTTTCACCTCGATATATCATTCCATTTTAAATTGTGAAGAGAGAAAATTTGGTAGTGTATCTGTTGTTATTAAATTAGAGTTATAGTTCCTTGAATGATGTCTTCCACCTATCCCATATTTTATGTTATCATCATTACCCATCTCAATCATCTGACCCTAGGATATGGAGTTGGAGGCAGATGGATCTTATAAAGAGCATCTTAAATTTGTCGTTAATCTATGAAATAAGGTTCACAAAGGCTGTTAAATTCTTCTAGAATAGGTGAAATGGTACCACAAATGTGTATTGGTTATGACATTGTAGTAGAAGAATGATGTATATACATAGTGGCAGGAATAGGTTTCAAATTAAATCATACCTCCTACTAGTGGGAAACATGTGGATGTGTTGTCTGAAATATGGTACGTTGTAACATCACATATTTTATCAACAATACAATCCATTTTTTGTTCATCAAATGCAACCAATTTTTTGGCCCTCCTAATTTTTCAGAAGGGAGTCAATGAGGTTATGGGAGTTTATGTGGCTAGTTTGGAGACTAAATCCCAAACATGTTAGAGGATGATTGGTCTACCCAGTTAAAAAAATATTTCCTCCAAACCTACACTGTTTTCCTATACAACGAGGATGAAAATAGTGGTTTACTGGGAGGGCCAAATTGATTATCTGTTACCGTGTGATTCTTGGCGTGTGACCATATGAGCCATATGCAATTTTTTCTCAAATTCATTTTTCTTGGATTAAACACTTTTAACTAATCCATGCTCATAGCAAGTGTGGGTTCCACTTAAAGTAAAACATGTTGAATGGTTGGTGTGTGGCTCGGCCAACTATGAGGACAAACCATGTTCCCCTACCTGTGTGGGTAAAATTATGACTTTTCCCTTCATGGTTGTCTTAATTAACCTCACCTTTCCCCCCCTCATTTCATGCAGACTCCACCACCCTCAAACGAGGCTCTGCTATTTTCCATGCTAGGTATAATGATATCTCTTACATTCATCATGAAAATCACTCTTCATCTGAAGCAATTGAATGATAGTTCTATGTTATACGATCCTCTTACTTCTATTTCAATATTATTCAATCATATTTATGACTATATAGACTCAATATCATTTGTATTATTTTAAAATAATTTTATTATTTCTTCACAGCCTCCCATATTTACATTATTCATGCTTTAAAAACTAATGAGTGGAGTGTTACAACATCAATGTAGGTGTTCTAGGTATTCCAAGGACATTTTTTCAACATTTAAATGATGTGTGGTTGTTCCACATTAAGGACCATTCTGGTGACACCACTTATATGTTTAATAATTTAATATAATTGGATTCTCATGTAATTTTTAGCCTTAAATTATAGATAAAACCATATTTGAGTTGTTCGACTTGACACTGGCCTCCCCATTGGATGTTCCGATATTGATGTCCTAATTTTCTATTCCTTGAGTTCTTTTACCATAATTGGTGAGTGTGTTTTTACATTGTTAAATTACTTAATTTTATAAGTTAAATTAATATGAATTTTGATCCATGTGATATGCCATTTTCAATGCTCGATGGCTCATGATTATTGAATGATCATATGATTTATAAATTACATTCTTTTGAAACATTTATACCATGTTTTATTCCCAATATTTGATCTTGTTTCATATTCCCTTATGGGTGTGCATTATGCATCATGTATCATTGCCGCTTGCTATAGCTTATTCCATGTGACATGTGCCACATTTTATGAAATTTTGTTGTTTTCATTGTTGATTGAATTAGATTTTATATGTTGGCTAGCTTGTTTAGGATGTGATATCAAAATTAATATTTAGTGTATGTTATTTTTTTATGTTATTTAATGACATGTTCCATAGTTGTTATTCTTAATAGATTGTGGGTCGAGAAGGAACACCGGTCCTGAATTATGGATACAGTGGATGTACTCGGCACCCTTTGAATTCAATATACATTATGTTCCTAAATTAATAATTTTTCCCCTTGATTTAATATTTTTTATTGGTTTATTTATACATATGAATGAAACTGGTTCCCTAGTTATGAAACGGTAGAAATAACACATTGGAATGATCGAGATGACATTCATTTAGTGAGATTTGGCCCCTTTTGTGAGATATGTTGTAAGGCCTAAATGTTTAGCATGCCATGAATGATATTAAGAAATAATTTATGGTCTAATTGGATAGACTAAGTGGTATTTGATATATCCAAAAATAATGTAGTTATCATTTGCATTATTTATAGATCACATTAGATGAGCTTGTGACTCTTACATTTGATTTGACATATCACATAATTATTTTCCAAGTGATGTCTCTTATTTTAATCATGAGAATTCTTGAATGACATTCATGATATATAACCACCATGATAAATAACATGCTTCGGGCCAGTCTACACCTATTATGATAATCATGTTGACCCATTTACATACCTTCTTACTATAAAAAATCACTTTATTATGATATTCATATTACATTGAAGCAGGTGGTATCAGTCAGCTATTCATTTTGGAACCCATACCTAAATGTTTATATAATTATTGGCTTATTTTTTTATTTACCAAAATTTACTATATATGGAACAATGAATATTTATCTACTACATGAAATGTATTGATCTACATAATGTTGTCAGTGACACACTATGATTGTTTCTGTCACCCTTATTGTTCCTCCTATGGTACCCATGAAGACCTCAATATTGTAGGTATTGATATACCAATGTTTTATTTATAGTTATAGGATGGTGTATAAGGAAGAGGACTGAGGATATGCTTGAGATACCTATTGTAATAATTTTTGTTCTTTTGGAATTTGTATATCATGTGGTATATACCAATATCATGGGTTCCCTGTGTACACAATTTTTACGTGTCCATGACAAACCATGATATTGATTTTTCAATACAAAATGTCTTATTCAGATTCTTTTAGTTATATATATCTCTTTTGTATTCTGTTATAATCATTATTATGTTGCTTCTATTGTTTTCCTATATTTTATATATTACACCACTACTATCTAATCGATGAAGTAATTTTCTCCCCATAGATACAACCTATTCCCTACATACTAGTAAACATCTTATGGTTTTTTTGGGAGGGAAAATTATTGTCTTATATCCAATATATTAGGGCATAACTATGTGGAATCTATTGAGGGAAACTACACATTATTATATTTTAATATCTTATAATGTATCATTAAATTCACACATCACATATTGCAGATAACAACCCAATGAAAATAAATATTTAGATCAAACTACTAGAAAACATTCCATTGACACCAATTTTGATTCCTAGTGGATAATGTCAATATAAATGAGATTTGTTGGGAGTGAATAAATTTTTTTTTAAAATAAATTAATACTAAAATAATTAATTCCAGTTATTATCTAACATCTGTTATCGTTTATTTAATGTTGATATTTTTAATTATTTACTCGATCCACATATACCAAAACATTATATATATTCATCATTTATAAACCATATATTTCTTATATTTTCAACTACCATATTTTCTTACTTTATAATCAATCATATATAGTAGAGAAACAACCATAACAGTTCCTAATGAGATTAATATTATATCAATAATAATATGATGTAGTAGAGACTCTAAAATATAAAAAATCACATTCATTAGTACCCATCAATGTAAGTGAAGCAACTCCAACAATTTCTTATTGCTCTACCATAAAGCATGATCTAGAATACATTTACATACAACCATATTGAAAAAATATTGATAAAAACATATTCATCAGATCCATGAATCCATTTGTGATCTTTAATATGCTAATGTCTGTGTATTAATAATAAAACATTAATACACACACGAAAATAATTTTTTACAATTATTTATTAAATATAAATTATTAATATATTTATTTATACTATGTTATTATGATTACAATAAAATATATACACAAAAATCAATTTAAATCTAGTTGGAAGAGACTTATTTCTACACACTAGTTTTAAAAAACACAAAGTAACCATATTTTATATTATATGAATTATTCATTGAATGAACCATGATTATATAGATTACTAGAGGATATTGATAGAGTTAGTATTATGTTTATTAACAAGTATAAAATCCCTTTATTAACCCCATGCATTGGGACCCAAGAAAAATATACATAAATATAACATCACATTAGAAGGACATTTATTATAAATCAATAAAATAAGTTACTAAAAAATTTAATGGATTAGTGAGATTTTAGAATACATATATATTCATCAAATTTATGAAAAATCATCAACATGAACATTCCATCCTTCTCACATAGAACCCTTTTTAGTCATATCATACATAATACATTTCATCATAAAATTTTAAAATGGAGACATGAGAAAGGGTGAGTTTAGATGACTACTAAGGGTAAAAAAGTAAAAATAAATCAATAAAAAGTGAGAATAATATAATAATCTGGATATTAGGGAACAATACCAGTATATAAGATTAAAATTTCAAAATCACACACAATAAATTATATATCATAATTCACAATTCATGGAATAAGAATCTGTTGTATCATTAGACATTAACCATAAGAGAATAATATCTCATAATCTATGAGATCATATTATATGTATAATGACATGTCATGTAAATTGTTACGTAAGTGTCTTTCAAAACCATTAGAATATAAATCATTTTATTAGTAAGGAATAGTTTCCATGACCATCATCACACTATGGAAGAAGTCTCATAATTGATTGGGGAAAATTTCCAACCTTTTTTCATTCCTATAATGCATTCACTTGACATCCTCTTTCATTCATTGAGAGGATTCACTCCCCATCCTCTATTATAGTATCTCATGTTATGTAAATCATTTCATAACATAGTAGAGAGATATAACATAACACCCCATGAAAAAATCAAATATATTACAAAAAGTGTAGAGTACATTAGAATCTAAAAAAAAAAGTATATTATAAGTCATAATTGTTTTCAAGATATATATCTTAAAATTTCACTATTTTAAATTTATTACTAAATAATCTCTGATGAAAAGTTACATTTTTACAAATAAACCTCACCAAAAGTCTAGACTAACTTGTTACATTCTCTATCATCATGTATGATAATTTTAAATATAAATAAAATCAATAAAAAATTTATATGTTTCCCAATTATAGATATTTTTCATTTATTATTTTTTAATTACCCATAAAAAATAGTTACTCTAAAAAATAATCATTTTGAGTGTTAACTACTATGTTGTTAATCAATATATAGGATTTTTTGTTCCAGTCGCTTCACTTTCATTATGCATACCTATTCTAGAGATTTATAATAATTATTAAATATACATAATATTATATAACATCAATATAATATAACATTAGTTATTCATTCATTTCATAAACATTATAACATCATTCAAGTAGGTTGAAAAACCTATAAAAAATATAGTGTTATAAAGACTAAATGTGTATGAACATGACATTGAATAGTTATAAAAATAAATAAAAAATTTATTCTTAGAATATTTATCATATAAAGTAATTATATAAAATTTTAAAAACATAAAATAATTTAGGATATGGAAAAACGAAACATATTACTCATGGTTTTAGTAGAATGTACTTAAGCATGATGGATGCATTTTTTCAAATGAGAAAAGGGGAAAATTTGGATAGTATTTTATCATTCTGGATTAATTATTATATCATAAATATAATTTTTCATCCAAAAATACATCTCTATAAATTTTCATGAGTGGAAATTGTGTAAGATTAAATACATTTCTTTTTCGATTCGTTGGTCTAAATGTACTCATGTTAAACACCTTAAATTCTATTAGATGGAATTGAGTACGAAAATGGTTATTTTATCATCATAAAGACATTATATAATATTTAGTATTCTAATTTCATTATATAATTTTAGATAAAAAATGATTTAACAATAAATAAGAAGGGATGAATTTGATATGTTTGGGTGACGAAAATTATATCATATTTGATAATCCCCCTTTTTCATAAAATTTAAGAATTAAAAAGATGTCCTTTTAGGATGACCAAAAGCCCTATGACATTAGGATGAGAGTTAATAACATATCTATGTAGGTAATTTATATAATTTATTTCTCATAATATGTGAATTAGTGAGGGGAGGATGCTTCAAATAATAATAGTGGGGAGTGATAGTCATGTAAATTATAAGAAATTAAATATAGTAGTGACATTTCAAGAAAATCATGTCCATATATAATTATTTTAACCCTAATATAATATAAGGTTGATATATCTTCCACCATTAAAATTTAGAAAATTTTGTTTAATATTTTATCTAATTTTATACCCCTATGATACATCCATTATACTTACCACAACTATAAATTTTTACAATTTATACTATTCATAATAACCTAAATGAAATTCCTAGACGATAAATTAAAAAATTTTAAATAAAATTATGAAATATATTTTATATGATTGAATTTATTTAACATATTAATATTAAATTGATAATTGTAATGTGAATCATAATAAAAAATTATTTTATGAAAATTTTATTCAAATCCTAAAACTCATTTTACATAAAAGTAATTTGTAATTTTCAGTAACATTGAATTAATTAATTTATTTTTAAAAGGGGAGTTATTTAAATTTTAACTTTATTTGAACATAAAATGTTCTTTTGGAATACATTATCAATAGAGATGAACAAAAAAAAGTTTTTATTTAAAAAAAATTCATGGACATTCAAAATAAATATCATATGTTTAAAATTTTAACAATATATTTTAAAATAAAATATATTAATTCCTGAAAATCGTAATATATATATTCTATAAAAATTTTCTTATAAACATTAATGCCATTATTACAACTTGAATGTGTTTTAATATTTAAATTATTTGAAAAATTAACGTTGTTCTCCATTCTCTCAGGAAATTTAAATCATACGATAAAATATAAAACTCAAATAATGAAAATTTTGATAGTATAAATTTTAAAAAAAATATTATTTGTCCAAATTAAAGGTATTTATTTATAATAAATTGTTCATAATAATAGATTAATAACATTAAATAAATATATTTTTTTTTAAAAAAATGATAATTTCATATATGTATAATTAAAATTGAACATCATATAATTACAAAATATATTTTAAAAATTTTGTTTAAATAAAATTATATCATAATAAAATTAATTTATATTATAATAAATCATTAATAAAAAATATATTATTAATCAGAAAACATCAAAACAATAATCTATTACTGTGGAAAACATTCTAAAATCTACATGGTTTTCCTTCTACGCCCTTAAATGAATTTTCAACTCAATGTTCCACTGTATTGGTAAAAACAAATTTTGATACATCTATTACATCACATACTTGGGTTAACATATAGAATACATAAATTTATCATCTCTCTAGATAACCATAATAGGGGGAGTAGCCTTATTCTATATCACCTAAAAATTACGATCCATTATTTCTAATTGTTTTTTCTATTAATAATTTTCTTGAACTAATGGTATGAACTTATATTTTACTGAACGATAAGGTTAATTTATTAAATTATTCAATATTGAATAATGTAACATGTCGTGGACATGATATTGGTTTAGTGGGAGGGCCACGAAATAATCAACCATCGTAATATGATCAATAATATCATAGAGATCGATAATCTAATTATTTGAATTCCACTTCTTTCAAAATGTCATAAATTTATTCATAATATATATTCAAATGAATACCTTATAGAAACCATTCAATTTCAAATCCCATCAATGGTTATCATCATAACAGTTATGGAATCTCTAATTTTTTATGTTGTGATACTAAAAGGATCTATCCTTTTCTATAATTTCCATTATTATCAGACTTCCTAATAGATTTTTTTTAAAATTATTCCTAATATCATTTATTCACAACTAAAAATAGGGGATTCAACATCACATATATGATGCCAGGTTCTTATAAACTGATAAAATGAATGTTTTTCTTTTTTAGGGAATTAAATGTTTTACAAACATGAAGATGTAATATAAGAAAAAACATTTGGCATCAATTTCATAAAGGAACCTATTCCAAAATAAATGATAACAATAA
Source organism: Viscum album (assembly GCA_963277665.1). NCBI lineage: Eukaryota > Viridiplantae > Streptophyta > Magnoliopsida > Santalales > Viscaceae > Viscum > Viscum album. Next base: position 591,406,642 of record OY728162.1, on the reverse strand, counting down.
AAAAGGTTTTTTAATAATATTTTATAAAAACTGGTGTGAAAAAACATAAAAATGATATTTTGATGTCAGTTTTTATAGAAAAATATGATATAAGTATAAACAAATTTGATTATTAGGGTTGATTTATGTGAAAACTGATGCAAAAAAGGTGATACAAACTATCGTGCATCATTTTGTACAAAACAAATACCAGAACTATTTAAAAAAACAACCCTATCCAAAAAACCTCATTTTTTTCTAAAAACCATTCACCCTCAACTCTAGAAAATTCCAACAACCACTCAATGGTAATTAATGACCAGATTTGTTTTGGTTTGTTCCATTTTAATCTTTATTTCGGAAACATTGGTCCTCAATATTTCCTCCATTATCATTGTTTCTTCATTTATGGTGGTATTTAATTTTTAAAAACTACTCACTTGTGAAAATCAACCAGGTTCGACGTTTTTTTATTTATTATATTTAGAACCATTTTAAATAGAAATAGGTTTATTAATTCCACTGATTAATTCTAAGAATCAAATTGACATTTTGGATCAATTTATCATATTCAAATTTGAATTTTTTATAGTTTTTTTTAATTTCAAAGACAAATTATTTATTATTTGGTTGTAATATTTAATTATTGCATCATTTGATTATATAAAATTTATTTTTAGTTATTAATATTTTTAATATGTGTTTTTATTTAATGTAGTATTTATTCTCCTAATGAATCAAATGGAAAATATTTAGATTTTGACACAAATTATCATATTGAAATTCGAATATCAGAAGTTATATATTTTAAAATCAATGATAAATTATTTATTATTTATTTAAAATTTTTATTTATATCATTATTTGTTTATATGATATTTACTGTTAATTTTTAATCTTATTAAGAAAATTATTTTCTTTACTATTTTTATTTGATAAAATTATCTAATGATTTTTGAAAATAAATGAATAAAGACATTTATTTGTGCATAGATATGGGAATTTATATGTACATATATTCAATTAATTAAATAAATAAATATATATATATTATCATATACATATTCTTGTATATATGTATATTTATATATATTAGTTGAAATTCATTTTTTATACCATTTAATTTTATTCTAATCAAATTATATAATTTTGGATCAGAATTATGAATCATGCAAAATTAATTCCAAGTGTAGATTAATTTTTATTTTATTCATTATAATCTTCAAAATATCAAATATGGTTACCAATCATTTTTAATATATTTTATTATGTTTTAATTTATCTTGATATATATATGTGTGTATTAATATATTTACTAATTATATTACAAACTCTTGTATATAATGGGTCATAATTAGATCAATTTAAAATGATCCACGAGTGAATATGAATAACTTTTTTATTAATTATTCAAATTTTCTGAATGAAATATTCAAAACATAATTATTATATTCCATCCTTGTGTGAAGAGATTAAATATAAAAAAAATTAAATTCTTGAGATATCAAGGATCATATCATTTTCCATGATTTTAGATATAATTATACATGTTAGATCATTCATGGTTAATGAAATGAAAATTCAACATCAAATTTTGATGACAGTATTCATAATAAGAGTAAGGATTATATTGAAGAATTAATTCATGATTTTGGTGTTCAGGCCATAAAACACAGAAAATTTTGAATAATTTTATAGAGATTCTGAGAAACCATTATTCTGAGGATGACGTAAATATAAAGTGTTTTGAGCAGTTTTGAGACTAGTTAACTCGAAAGAAATAATTGGATGGAGTGATAAATGATTCTATAATATACTTTACATTTTAAAGGAGAAACTTCTAGAAGGAAGCGGGCATCTAGATTTAATTTATGCCGCAAAGAAAATATTATCACTAATCGGATTGTGGTATAAAAGAATAATTTTTCCCCAATTATTGTTTTGTTTTTTAATAAAGAATATAAATATTTAACAAAATTCCAAACTTGTAGAACGTCACTCTATAATATGGATGAAAATATCAACTCAAATTCACTCTAAAGTATATAAATGTAACCTCATTCTAAATCAAATAATTCCATTCAATGATTTATTCATTTAATTACAATAAATTAATTAAAATTTATTCTCAGGTATCAAAATCAATCCTCCAACATAATCAATTTGGTACCTTACAGTATTTTCTCTTTGGAAGTGTCTGCTTTCGAAGTCACATAATGAAAAGTGGTTATGATGAAATTCATATGAACACATATATGATGGAAAATTACATCACCCGAAAAAATTTTCACTATTGAAGAAATATTTTTATCAATTTTCTAATTTTGGAGAAGACGTAATTTATATCATAATAGGATTTTTTACAGATATAATGATTACATATAAGAACCCAAGTATCCGACAATGTTTTTATCAATTTTTTGGTAGTATAAAACTTATCTCTATAGATATATATGATGAAAAAATATGTTATGATTATCTTAGGGATTTATATACTAAAATATACACAAAATGATATTTATCTGTATCTTTCACCAATGATTAATAATTTGATACATCTATGGGAGGTATGTGTTAAATTATTTGATTCATACCAAAATGAGTATTTTTTGCGTTCTATAATAATGTACAATATAAATGAATTTTCTACATGTGGAAATGTATCTGAATCCAATGGTAAGGGCCATTAAGTAATTCTAATTTCTGAAGAAGATACTTCATATTATCAATTAACGAGTAGAATAAAGACAATGTACATGAAACATTGAATATTTTAGAAAATTGATCTTCCTTATATTATAGTCAAAAGGTTATTTATGGGTTACAAAAATAAAAAATTCCCCTATATCCACTGTCATTTGATGATTATTATGTCATGGTAAAAAATATTGATTCGACATTTGGAAGGAATAGAATTTGTGGTCATAAAAAACATATATGGAAGAAACAATCTATATTTCTAAACTACCCTATTTTATATTTTTAGAGATAAAACATATCATTGATCATATGCATGTTGAGAAAAATATATCAGACAATATTACTGGAAAATAGAAAGACATAATATAAAATAGAATAAAATGTATTAAATGCTAAATATGACTAGATATTTATGAGAATAAGTTTGGAATTATCCTCCAATAAGAATGGAAACATAACCTATTTACCTCCATCTAGTCAAACATTAAAAAATATTGAGAAGTTGAATTTTGATTAGGGTTTGATATTTATAAAAGTACCATATGGATATTCTTCAAATGAGAATACTTTTGGTTTAGGAAATGATTATAATTGAAATGGTATGAAATCCCATTGTTTTCATGTAATATTGCAACAATATCTATATGTAGGAATGCTTGGTATATTACCTTCATCTTTCAAAAAACTTTTATCTGGTTTTTTAGTTTTTTCAAATCCAATTTAAAATATTGATTGATCCAACAATTGTTAGATGAGTAGGATATTGAAGTTCCCCATATCATTTTTCAACTAGAAATCTATTTTCCACATACTTTTTTGATATCATGGATCCTTTGTTTATTAAATTTGTGTGAGAGATAAGAATATTTGGGATTATTTATTTACATTGTATTTATCATTTTGAAAGTTATATGAAAATTTTAAAGGGATTTTTTAAAAATTATTATCGACTGGAGGCATCTATTGTTTAAAAATATGTACCGAATCAGATGACGTGTTAATATTATGAATAGGATCATATTGGTCTCCTTATTTCTCAACATTTTATAGTTGATAGTGATGGTAGAGAGATTCAATGCCTAATGTTAAAGTTCATTCCAGGTGATGTAGTGATACAAGAACATCTACACATTTTGAACAACACAGATGATGTTGTATCTTATATACCATCAGATATTTGTGAATCAAAGATACAATATCCAAATGAAATGAAAAGTATTTGATGATTTAGCATGAACATAAATTTGATCCAGGGTTTAAAGAAAAAGTGATCATAGATATATATAAGGACCCGACCTTAAAACATTACATAATCTGGAGTTAAATTAATAATTCACATTTAGGATCTTATCAGTTTTAGTATTTTAAGGAATTATGTCATAACTATTACATTACATCTCTAAACTTACAAAGTAGACACTTCTACTTAGTTCCCTTTAAAAAAAAATAAAAACTCTTAAAAAAGAGTCATGTCTTGTTCCATGTTTTTGACAACACGACTTTTCCTTGATCCCATCCTTAACCCTATTCATCTTTATGTCTTTTGATAAAAATTTAAAATCATGGGATGAGAATAAAAAGCTCAGTAAGGGATATAAAGTAAGGAATTAAAACCATATCCCATCAATAAATAAAAAACAATGAAACAGTACTTTTCAATCATAACATACCTTATGAAATCCTATGATTAATGAATAACACATTGAAATCAAAAATCATAAAGGTAACGGATGGAATACAAAAACCACTTACATTTTTGCATTTATAGCTATGTATGGAATTATTTTCGAGTACCCATCACAGTATATTCTCTCAATCTCTTTGGAGAAACATTAACGTTTACCTCCTTCACATTACCCAATTCACTGTAGAGGTATCTCATACTCACCCGCCATAGATTTATCACAGAACCACCAGTATATGTAAAAAATGCCCAAGTACCATAACTTATTAATAACACTTAAAACAAGAATAAAACAAATATAACATTTCCACACTGCAATCAAAAAATATCATTTCAAGATAAATATGTAATCAATTCTTTGAAAAACCATTATCAAAACTATTTAAAACATTTATTAAATATGTTTTTGAATCAATGTGCCCCATGCCAATTTGAAACATTTAAATAAATTATCATTTGAAAACATTAATTTACATTTAAATTGTTGTGCCCAAGTGAAGTAATTGCATTTTTTGTCAATAACTTTTCATGGTGTGCCATCTGATGAAGTACATCTTGAAGATTGATGATTACAGAAGCATTACATCTGACGATTGTTGAGCTGATCTTTAAGTTCATAGAACTTGTATCAACTGGATACAAAGTCACAACATTGATTGAAGACCCTGCATTGTCCTCACAATGCATGAGGAGATGAAGAGAGCCATCCACAACTTCTAAGTGGATGAAGTGAGCTGAAGAAGACCATGTACTAATTCTTAGTGCATGACAATGTGAGTGTGATCCAACTTGACCTCTAATTGGATCATTGAAGTTTATTGAAGAATTTATGTGATTAAGGAGCTCGTTTGAAGGAAGAACCTTCTACATTTCCCTCCTAAGTGAAGATTATTTGTTGAGTAGGAGTGAGGAATTCAAATGAAGAAGAAAATGAGGAAGAAGGCTTGGAGTGGCATTTGGCTTGGAAGAACTTGGGTTGGCATTTTTCATATGGGATACTTTGTTTTTTAAAAAAGTGCTTATTCTTTGCCTTAGCCAAAAAAAAAATAGCCATCTCAAGCCAGCCCACGGGTTCAACCCCACGGCTCATATGGGCACTAGGCGCCACGCCCATGGGGGATCCCATGGTGCAAGCTCGAGAGGCAGGGGGGCCGTGTATAAGCCCCCGAGGGCACGCAGTGGTGAATCCCGCGCGCCCGGAGGATGCATAGTGGGCGCTAGGAGCGCGCCCGCAGGGAGCAGAGTGGGCGCAGAGCGCGCCCGCAGGGAGAACACGGTGCGGGGCGGCACCGTGGAGGAGGAAGTTCAATTGCGGGGTTGAGGGAGCGGCATGGTAATAAGCCGCGGATAAACCGGGCCTCGTTTCGATGTGGGACGCGGATTTTTCCCGCGGAAGCGATCCTGGCCGTCCGAGCGATCTCGCGGCAGATCATGGCCGCCCGATGCATCGCGCCGCTCGCGATCTAATCCTGGCCGTCGCGCATCACGATCCGACGGCCGAGAGCTCGTCCTCTACCTCGAGCTCGTCCGAAGCCTCCCGCGAGCCTCCGCTGAACCAGAGCCACCCCGATGACAGAATTTGAGTTCCCGGCCACCGCTGATCGAGCCGAAGCCTCCATTGTGATCGTCTGGCCGCTACGAACAAAATCATGAAATAAAATATGCATGCACACGATGGTTAAGAGATTTTGGAGCTCGGCCGAAGGCAAACGAAGTGCCGAGGCCACACGGTGTTCATGTTTTGCATGGGATGGATTAAACAGAAGCTTGCATGCGTTTTAAAATGCATGCACGTGGATAAAGGAGAAGGAGAAGAAGTCCGCGTTGTGTAGAGAGAAAGAACGAGATTCTCGGCCCGCGTTTGAAGTTTTCAAAGAACCGAAAATCTCGGTGGATCAAAATTTATATCCCGCGGATGTTTTGAGGATTCCTCTGCCTATATAAAGAGAGGCCGAGACCTCTGGATTCGCTGCTGATCCTTTGAATATTTGAAGTCTCGTGAGAGTCCTTCTCTGCCTCGCGAAGATTTGAAGCCCTGAGCAAGTATCTTGCGCGGCTGAAGATCCTTGCGCGCAACCTCGTTGCGCGACAAGAAGAGAGGGTTGGGCAGCACGAACTTGTGCGCCACCTCTGTGCACCACGACCCCCTGCGCGGTAAGCACTTGCGCAGCAGTGGCCACCCGAGGCCTTGCGCGCCTTGAACTGCTTGCACCCGTGGCTTGCGCGGCCCTTGTGGCTTGAGCCTTGCGCGGCAGTGTTGAGGAGGAGGCCGCACCTTGCACCTTGCATTTGATTGGTGTTCGGGTGTGTGCAATTGAAGGCCGCAACCAAGTGTGTGTGCAAGACAAGTGAACAAGAAGCCGAGGCCTTTGTGTTTGTGTGCCAAGTGAAGAGGAGTATACGGGTAGAGTGTGTGCTCAAAGAGGAGAAGGCCGAGGACCTTTGTGCTTTGGGTGCAAAAGGAAGACCACACTTTGTGTGTTTATAAATTGAAGAAGAAGGACAAGTCAAGTGGGTGCACTAAAAGAATGAGTAGTGTATGTGTGCACATGTGAAGAAGATCAACTTTGAGGAGTACACACTTATGTGTGTGAATACAAAAGAACTGATCATTCTAAGTGATTGGGTTTTTGTGAGCAAGACCAACGAGATCTTTTGAAGACTGTTGAAGCTACTTGAAGTTTTGAACAACACCTTTGAAGAAGTGAAGTGAAGCCATGATGAAGATGATGCTGTGGAGTTGGGGGGTTTAACCAACTTGTAATTGGGGGGTAACCAATTACTGTGTAATCATCTTTTGGCATAGTGAAGAATCCGTGTTGGGGGGTGTAACCAACACGGCAAGGAGTAGGTCTTTGTACCGAACCTTGTAAATCTCTGTGTTCTGTGCTCTCATAATTACTGCACCACTAAAAGAGTAGATCTAGGCTTTAACCAGCTGCAGAGGTTGAATTGATAATCCAAGAGGAACAATTCATAAAAAGAAAAAGTTATCACTGATTCACCCCTCCCCTCTCAGTGATCACAACCGATCCAGGCATTTCAAGTGGTATCAAAGGGAGGTTCCCTCTGTAAGGATCTACTTCTGAGAAGATGGACAATCTGAATTCTGTTAATAGTAGGGGCGTTCCTACATTCGATGGAAAGAATTACCACAGCTGGAAGAATCGGATGTTACCCTACCTTCTATCTCTCGGCCTTGAAGTTAGAAATGCAGCCTTATTTGGATTCCCTCCTCTTGCTAATGAAGCTGCTATGACACTCGATGAGAAAAGAAATATGGAAGTTGATGGTAAAGCTCAAAATGCCATTCTTATGTCACTCTCAGAAAAGGTATACACAAAAGTCATGGGACTCAAGAATGCTAAAGAAATTTGGGACAAATTGGAAAGTAGTTATGAAGGCAACATGAAAGTCAAGGAAGCCAAATTACAGATTTGGAGAAGCAAGTTTGAAGATGTCAAGATGGGAGAAGAAGAAAATATTGATGATTATTTCACAAGAGTCAATGAAATTGTCAGTAACATTCGGGGCTTTGGAGAAAAGTTGGAGGACTCCACTATTGTTAAAAAGCTAATGAGAAATTTTCCTGACAGGTTTGACCCCAAAGTCTCAGCATTAGAAGACAGAGATGATCTCTCTCTTGATGAACTACACAACATTCTCATTGCATATGAAATGAGGAAGATCCCAGTATTCAAGAAGAAGATCAAGGATGAGATGGCTTTTGAGGCCATGAGACAACTCAAGATAAAAGATGACGAAGTCCTAGAATCAAGTGATACTGACAATGAAGAAAAGGATGAAGATCTCAACACGATTATTTCTCTTTTTTCTAAAAGGTTTGGAAAAACTAAATTCAGGGGAAAAGGGAAATCACCATCAAGATGTTTCAATTGCAATAACATCGGACACTTTGCTGTAAACTGCCCCAAGAAGAGATATAGTGCTCCAGAAGTTGAAGATGAGAAGTCACAAAAGAAGAAATGGAGTAGATACCCAAGAGAAGGAAACAAATCAGGTGTAAGAAAGAAAAGGTTCGTTCCAGGTGAAAGAAGAAGCTATGTAAGCAAAGAGGAAGAATCCGACTCTACTTCAGCCAGTCAATCAGAAGAAGAAACGAATTTTATGGCTCATGTGGAAAAAGGGTTTGATACCTGCAGCAGTGAAGATGATGAAAGTGAACGAACAGAGCTTGAATACATATTGAAAGATGAATTAGAGGCTTGCCTTGAGCAAAACATTAAACTCAAGAAAGAGAAGAAATTGTTACAAAAGGAAACTAAAAGAATGACCGAGGAGTTGGAAGAATGTATGAAGAAAGAGACAATGTACATTGAAGAAATCAAGAGACATAAACTGAAGGTAGCTGAGCAGGACAAGATAGCAAAAGATCTTGAGGAGAAACTTCACCTCAAAGAAGAAGAGCAATCAGTGACACATTCCAAGTGGATTGAAGCACAGAATAGCTTGACAAAGATGAGAGAAGACTTCAACAAGGCTGTTGAGGTCAAGGCAGAATCATCTTATGCTGGTGCTCAGAGGCAGGTCAATTTACCACTAAGTAAATCTCTAAATACATCTGTTATTCCTAACAATGCAGGTTCAAAGATAAAATTGAGACAAACATGGCATGAACCAACCTGTTTAAAATCATCTTCAATGGAAGAAAGGAAATCCTTAGGAAGGACTACTCAAATCCTGGACAGAAAATTACAACATGACTCTTATCAACAAAGAAGGTCAAGGTTCAGAGGCTACTACTGGTGTTGTGGTGTGTTTGGACATAAGGCCTATGCATGCTGGTATAACATGTCTCGTCCAAACATGAGGCATGAGTCAAGGGGGAGACATCCTGAAACCCAGAGTGTTTTGCAGAAAGCATCAAAACCACCAAATCAGAACACATTTGACTGCCTGAGTGAAGCTTGTGGAAGATGTGACCAACAAGGTCATAGAGCTGATAAATGTATGACAACTCTTCCTGAACAAAAAGTCAAAGACATGAAAGGGAAAGGCATTCAAGAAACCAATGATGAAATCACATGCTTTGCTGAAGTGGCTCTAAAAGCCAGCAGTAAAACCAAGTCATGGATTCATGATAGTGGATGCTCATCCCACATGACTGGTGATACAAAAATTCTAAGCAACATTGAAAGTCATGAGGGAGGAACCGTGGTGTTTGGAAATGATCGTTCTCTGAAAATCAAGGGAGTTGGAAAGGCTATGATTGCAACAACAAATCTTAAATCCAATGATGTGTTGTTTGTTGAAGGATTAAAGCACAACGTACTCAGTGTAAGTCAATTATGTGATGATGGACATGAGGTGTTGTTCCAGAAGGACTCATGCATCATCAAGAGCTCAAAGGATGGAAAAATCATCACTCAAGGAAGAAGAACCACTGGAAATCTATTTCAAATTGGTGATCCCATCAATTCTTGTTTTCTTAGCTCTAAAGATGAAAACAACCTCTGGCATAGAAGACTTGGCCATCTTGGCCAAAGGAGTATGAGTAAACTTCTGAAGTACAATGTTGTACGAGATCTACCCAATTTAAAGAGAGAAAGAGATGAAGTCTGCGACACATGTCAGATGGGAAAACTGACCCATAGGTCACACAAAGGAGTTGATATCATGACTACTAGGCCTCTTGAACTCATCCATACAGACATATGTGGACCGATGAGACAGAAGTCTACAAGAGGATATTTCTATTTTATAACCTTCATTGATGATTACACTCGGATGACCAATGTCATGTTCATGAAACACAAGTCAGAGGCAATCACGATGTTCAAGACTTTCAGAAGGCAGGCTGAGAAGGAACTAGAGCTCTGCATCAAGAAAGTAAGATCAGACAACGGAAAAGAATATACCGGTGATGTCTTTGAAAGCTATCTGGTCAAGCATGGAATCAAACATCAATATAGTACACCATATACTCCACAACAGAATGGAGTGGCTGAACGAAAGAATCGAAGCATAGTTGAAATGGGGAGGACTATGTTAGCTGAGCATGATATCTCTAACTTTTTCTGGAGAGAAGCAGTATGCACTGCTATACACATACAGAACAGATGTCTCCTAAGACCAGAAACACAAACGACAGCCTATGAAATGTGGTTTAACAGAAAACCAACTGTTAAATATTTCAAAGTCTTTGGCAGTCCCTGCATCATCAAGATTAAAAACATCAATCTGGGAAAGTTTGACGAAAAAGCTGAAGAAGGAATCTTTATGGGTTACCTACCTAATGGAAAAGGCTACAGATGCTGGAATAAGAGGTTGAATAAAATGATTGACTGCAGTGATGTCATAATAATTGAAAACAACACCAAACCATACACTGTGGATGATGATGACTCAAAGAATGACACAACCTTGGAATAGAAGAATGCAGAATTACCTGAGCCAACACCAACTGCTGGTGAAATCAACTCTGAATATACCAGTGATGAAGATGAAGGTAATGAAAATGGAAGAAGAAGATACAACAAATTGAAGAAGCATGTTGACACAGAAAATGTCCTTGGAGACCTACAGTCCTCAGTAAGAACTAGAAGAAGATTGAGATTGGAAGATCAGACTGCACTGGTTTCTCAAGTTGAACCTCAAACAGTGGCTGAAGCAGTTGTACATGAGGAATGGATACAAGCTATGCATGAGGAACTCAATCAAATTGAAAAGAACTCCACCTGGGATCTTGTGCCAAGGCCCAAAAATAAAAATGTTATTGGGACAAAGTGGGTGTTTAGAAACAAACTCAATGAAAAGGGAGAAGTTTCCAGAAACAAGGCCAGACTTGTATGCAAAGGATATTCACAAATGGAAGGAATCGACTTTGAGGAAACCTTTGCACCAGTTGCAAGACTGGAAACTATCAGAATGTTCTTAGCAGTTGCAGCACACAAGCAGTACAAGGTCTATCAGATGGATGTGAAATCTGCATTTCTGAATGGAGATCTTGAAGAAGAGGTGTATATTGAACAACCAGAGGGATTTTTGCTAGACAAAGATGGCAGTATGGTGTGCAGATTGAGAAAAGCCTTGTATGGATTGAAGCAGGCCCCTAGAGCCTGGTACTCAAAATTGGATGGTTGTCTTAAAGACATGAAATTTGTCAAAGGAACAGTTGACAGTAACCTCTATGTCAGAGAAATGGCCAATGGTACCCTCATAGTCATTATCTATGTGGATGATATCATTTTTGCTGGTAACAAGGAAGGACTATGTGAAGAATTTGCTGAGCAGATGAAAAGAACTTTTGAAATGTCGATCCTTGGTCAAATGACATATTTTCTAGGATTTCAGGTGGAACAAAGACAAAACTCCATATTTCTTTCACAAGAAAAGTACGCAAGGGACTTAGTGAAAAGGTTTGGAATGGAAAGTTCAAAGGAAGTCTCCACACCCATTTCTGTCGGAACCAAGCTATGCAAGGATGAAGAAGGCAACAATGTTGATCAGAAAGAGTTCAGAAGAATTATTGGCAGTCTACTTTATCTCACAGCTTCAAGGCCAGATATAGCATATGCAGTGACTTTGTGTGCCAGATTCCAGAGTGACACAAAAGAATCTCATTTAACTGCAGCCAAAAGAATCCTGAGATATGTTAAAGGAACCCTCAACTATGGACTCTTATACAAACACAGTGCAAACATACAGTTGTTGGGATTCACAGATGCTGATTGGGCTGGTGATTGCACTGATAGAAGATCCACATCTGGTGGAACCTTCTTTCTGGGAGAAGGATGTGTTAGCTGGTACAGCAAGAAACAAAATTCTGTAACATTGAGCACAGCTGAAGCAGAGTATGTGGCCGCTACACATGCATGTACTCAAATGATTTGGATGCAGGTGCAGCTATCAGATTTGAGGATTAAAGCTGAAAAACCATTGAGGATCTTATGTGATAATCAAAGTGCAATTGGGTTGTCTAAGAATCCTATCCAACACTCCAGATCCAAGCACATTGATATAAAATATCATTTCATCAAAGAAAGGGTCGCCAATGGAGACATCAAGCTAGACTACATTCCTACTCAAGATCAGGTGGCAGACATTTTCACCAAAGCTATGCCTACGGAAAGATTTGTTGAATTGAGGCTGAAACTTCATGTTCAGCCTTCTACTCTCACTTGAGGAAGAAGAAGGTCCCTCCTTATTCCCTAAATTTTTTGTATTCTTGTACTTACATGCAGGGAATTGAAGGAGATGAGTGCATCCCCTGAGGGGGAGCATTGGTAGTTGAAGATGTGCAGGTTCCAGAAGCTCTATACTATGAGTATGGCTTTCATTCATCCATTTGCATTTGTTGGCCAATAAGGGGGAGAAATCATCAGGCACAAGGCACACGATAATCAGGCACAAGGCACACGACATTCTATCAGTGTGCTTCGGAGTATTGACAACCAAATACAAAGGGGGAGATTGTTGTGCCCAAGTGAAGTAATTGCATTTGTTGTAAATAACTTGTCATGGTGTGCCATCTGATGAAGTACATCTTGAAGATTGATGATTACAGAAGCATTACATCTGACGATTGTTGAGCTGATCTTTAAGTTCATAGAACTTGTATCAACTGGATACAAAGTCACAACATTGATTGAAGACCATGCATTGTCCTCACAATGCATGAGGAGATGAAGAGAGCCATCCACAACTTCTAAGTGGATGAAGTGAGCTGAAGAAGACCATGTACTAATTCTTAGTGCATGACAATGTGAGTGTGATCCAACTTGACCTCTAATTGGATCATTGAATTTTATTGAAGAATTTATGTGATTAAGGAGCTCGTTTGAAGGAAGAACCTTCTACATTTCCCTCCTAAGTGAAGATTATTTGTTGAGTAGGAGTGAGGAATTCAAATGAAGAAGAAAATGAGGAAGAAGGCTTGGAGTGGCATTTGGCTTGGAAGAACTTGGGTTGGAATTTTTCATATGGGATACTTTGTTTTTTAACAAAGTGCTTATTCTTTGCCTTAGCCAAAAAAAAAAATTAGCCATCTCAAGCCAGCCCACGGGTTCAACCCCACGGCTCATATGGGCACTAGGCGCCACGCCCATGGGGGATCCCATGGTGCAAGCTCGAGAGGCAGGGGGGCCGTGTATAAGCCCCCGAGGGCACGCAGTGGTGAAGCCCGCGCGCCCGGAGGATGCATAGTGGGCGCTAGGAGCGCGCCCGTAGGGAGCAGAGTGGGCGCAGAGCGCGCCCGCTGGGAGAACACGGTGCGGGGCGGCACCGTGGAGGAGGAAGTTCAATTGCGGGGTTGAGGGAGCGGCATGGTAATAAGCCGCGGATAAACCGGGCCTCGTTTCGATGTGGGACGCGGATTTTTCCCGCGGAAGCGATCCTGGCCGTCCGAGCGATCTCGCGGCAGATCACGGCCGCCCGATGCATCGCGCCGCTCGCGATCTAATCCTGGCCGTCGCGCATCACGATCCGACGGCCGAGAGCTCTTCCTCTACCTCGAGCTCGTCCGAAGCCTCCCGCGAGCCTCCACTGAACCAGAGCCACCCCGATGACAGAATTTGAGTTCCCGACCACCGCTGATCGAGCCGAAGCCTCCATTGTGATCGTCTGGCCGCTACGAACACAATCATGAAATAAAATATGCATGCACACGATGGTTAAGAGATTTTGGAGCTCGGCCGAAGGCAAACGAAGTGCCGAGGCCACACGGTGTTCATGTTTTTCATGGGATGGATTAAACAGAGGCTTGCATGCGTTTTAAAATGCATGCACGTGGATAAAGGAGAAGGAGAAGAAGTCCGCGTTGTGCAGAGAGAAAGAACGAGATTCTCGGCCCGCGTTTGAAGTTTTCAAAGAACCGAAAATCTCGGTGGATCAAAATTTATATCCCGCAGATGTTTTGAGGATTCCTCTGCCTATATAAAGAGAGGCCGAGACCTCTGGATTCGCTGCTGATCCTTTGAATATTTGAAGTCTCGTGAGAGTCCTTCTCTGCCTCGCGAAGATTTGAAGCCCCGAGCAAGTATCTTGCGCGGCTGAAGATCCTTGCGCGCAACCTCGTTGCGCGACAAGAAGAGAGGGTTGGGCAGCACGAACTTGTGCGCCACCTCTGTGCACCGCGGCCCCCTGCGCGGTAAGCACTTGCGCAGCAGTGGCCACCCGAGGCCTTGCGCGCCTTGAACTGCTTGCACCCGTGGCTTGCGCGGCCCTTGTGGCTTGAGCCTTGCGCGACAGTGTTGAGGAGGAGGCCGCACCTTGCACCTTGCATTTGATTTGTGTTCGGGTGTGTGCAATTGAAGGCCGCAACCAAGTGTGTGTGCAAGACAAGTGAACAAGAAGCCGAGGCCTTTGTGTTTGTGTGCCAAGTGAAGAGGAGTATACGGGTAGAGTGTGTGCTCAAAGAGGAGAAGGCTGAGGACCTTTGTGCTTTGGGTGCAAAAGGAAGACCACACTTTGTGTGTTTATAAATTGATGAAGAAGGACAAGTCAAGTGGGTGCACTAAAAGAATGAGTAGTGTATGTGTGCACATGTGAAGAAGATCAACTTTGAGGAGTACACACTTATGTGTGTGAATACAAAAGAACTGACCATTCTAAGTGATTGGGTTTTTGTGAGCAAGACCAACGAGATCTTTTGAAGACTGTTGAAGCTACTTGATGTTTTGAACAACACCTTTGAAGAAGAGAAGTGAAGCCATGATGAAGATGATGCTGTGGAGTTGGGGGGTTTAACCAACTTGTAATTGGGGGGGTAACCAATTACTGTGTAATCATCTTTTGGCATAGTGAAGAATCCGTGTTGGGGGGTGTAACCAACACGGCAAGGAGTAGGTCTTTGTACCGAACCTTGTAAATCTCTGTGTTCTGTGCTCTCATAATTACTGCACCACTAAAAGAGTAGATCTAGGCTTTAACCAGCTGCAGAGGTTGAATTGATAATCCAAGAGGAACAATTCATAAAAAGAAAAAGTTATCACTGATTCACCCCTCCCCTCTCAGTGATCACAACCGATCCATGCATTTCATAAATAAATCATTAAAACCCTTTTTAAAAAATGTCATTAATGATAATGATTTAGAATAATAACTCATTAAATCATGTAAAATGATATTTTAGTTAAAGAGTTTTTAACAAAATGAGAGACTATTGAATACAAATAATTTTGGAATAACATTGAATCAGAATATTAAAATATCATGAGAATAAAATGATTTCGGATATAATATGTCAATGGACAGTATATACCACATATAAGTAGGAATTAGATCATAACAACAATGAAGTATTAATTGAATTTAAATAGAGACTAAATCCCTTTTAAAAATAGTATCCTTAGATTTAGGGTAAATAAATTAAATAATAATGTATGAAAATTATAAATACAATCAATATTATTGGATATTCAATGTAAATAAATTAACGAACAATCACACATATTTTTGTAAAAACAACACCAATGACTTTGGTGTTTACCTCAATGAATGGAAATTTAGTTAATATTACACTTATCATATTCATATCGATGACATGAGAATTTATTAATGGATTGATTATGTGTATAAAAAGAATATCCACAAAAGGGAAGTTTAAATTACTACATAATTAAATAAATTGTTATTTCACTCATAATCCTGGTGTAAAATAATTAATGAACTATGTTTAAAGCCAAGTGAGTGGAGGTAGAAATTTGAAATTCTCTTATTTATTTGGTTACATATGAAACATACACTTCAGGATAGACGGATCAATTAATGAATATGTACATACCAATAAATTAATGTATATTTAACAATGAATAAAATAATGATCAATAAACACACCTCCAAATATGAAATAGTGGCGAATATAACATGAATCTCACGGGAATAAAAAGTGAGATTAAAAACCCTTACCATGTTATATTCAATTGAGCTATATGATAAAATGTTTATAACCAAAAAATGAATCAAAATATAAAATTAATATAAAGAGAATAATTATAATATATTTCTAATGGCAATACACAATACACCACATTCAATAATTAAATGCTGAACAATGGGAATCTCACAGTAATTAATATAAGATAAGAATCCCCTTACCTCATGTCCGACATGACTTGTTTGATCCCTAATCATCACGAATAATATAAATAAGTTAAGTTATACTTGATTAATATCCTTTTTAAATTTTATTATTCATTCTATAACAATTATTACAATGATAAAGACATTATGTAATCATTTATGTTAATAATGGTCATTTTGTCGATATTTGGTACTTGAGTCAAAAAATGAACACCTTACAAATAAACATTGTCAATGTTTTCAAGGGTAAATTTTCTATAAAATTATATTCATGATTTATATATCATATATATCATATATATTAAGTATATATTTGTATTTATAATATAACATACCATTTATTGGTAAGAAATGAAATGAACTGTTCATGGAGTCGTTATGTCGTACGTACGCAAGAACACTAATTTCATTTATATTTCATATTTAATGGAATAAAAACATAATGATACATCGATATATTATATTTCCATTGTATTATAATATATAATTTCATTAACTCAATCCTTTATACGTCCCACGTATGCCATGAACGAGTCAAATCACTTTGAGGGGGGCGGTAGTCCACACTTCTCAAATAAAATTATCGCGTTTAACCATTATGGAAACCATAAACGGATGTAATAAATGAAAGATAAAAAAGCATAAAAAAATATAAAAATATTATATATCATATTTAAATACATTTCCATTACAATGTCATCCATAAAAGTTGGTAGGAGAATATTGAACAATCATCATTTTGTGAGGTGTTAGTTTATCATCCACAAAAATAGTATGTTCTTTAACAATTAGATGGATGTGTGTGTAAGTGTAGTTAGATTCCATATCTTAAATACAACCTTATTTAATGAGGATAATGTCGTAGTTATAAACTAAATTAAGAAAAAGATTTTATTGTCTTGGAGAAGGAAAAAAAAATTTAAGAGAAGACGTTACCTTTAAATCGGGAATCTCCCTTTGATATGAACCAAAATGTCTTATTGACGTACATTGTGAAAATGTTAAGGTTTATAGGTGTAAAGGATGGATCATGGTATATTATTTAGGTAGGGATTGGATGATCCAAGGGGCCTGAGAGGTGTGAGGAATGGGTTAGAAGCAGTGTCCTTTAATAAGGGGGAGTAGGGGCTCTTTTGGAAAGTGTGAAAATATTATTTTATTATGTAATTATTTTTGGTTTCAAAAGGTCCAAATATAATTAATGTAGAAGATAATATGACTCACCGTCGAAATAAAATTATTCAATATGAATATGGCAGGTTTTGGATATTATTTTAATCATTATAATCTTATTTATTTAAATCATTTATTAATGACGCAAATAATGAATCATTATTGTGTCATAAATAATTTAATTTATTTGTTGTCTAAAAATTATAAAAAATTACCATGATATAGTAAATAATTTTATCTTTCCAAGTAATTTTTATAGTCGAAGTTATATCTTATATATCCCCATGTAAAAATTTATTTACTAAAATATATTTCTTTTTGTCATTTTTGTATTTACATTTAATTAATTAACATAAAGTGTCAATATCACTTTTAACTAGATACATGGGGTCCAAATATATACCCATGGAAACCCATGGTATTAAAAGACTCATACAATAAGTTTTTGAATGTTTTAAGTTAAATTTGTATAATTATGATATTCTTTTTTTACCATTAATTACCATATTGAGCTTTAATCGCAGTAAATAAAACTCAAAAGTTACTATTCAAAAATAATTATTTTCATCTTATTGAAGCACATATTACATACCTATAACATCCTTGTTTTTTTTGGATTTTTAAAATACAATTAAAAGAATTGGTAAATATCAGTTAAATGAAAAATTCAGATTTTTAACTACAACTTAGTGGTTTCACTATTCATAAAAAAATTGATGATTTTTAGAAAAATACAAAAAATTCAGCCAAATCTATATTTGATATTATGAATTAAAAAATGATGTATATTTTACCAAATACAACATATAGAAGTGGGATTAATTAATTTAATATTAATTCCCAAGGTCAAAACAAAAACTATGTTTTTAAGAAATAATAAATATCAAAAGATTGACACTTGTTTATGCCCAATTTCAAAGTGAAATTTCTTCCAATGAAAAAAAATGGATTAAATGGTAAAAATATAATATAATTACACATTAAAACCAATTAAAAATATAATAAAAAAATATAAATAAATTTTATTCAATGTCAATTTTGAATTAAAATATTTTATTTTTAACTATTCATCAAAAATAAAATTTTCTCTGAAAAATTGAAGAATATTACCCAAAGTGATTTTTGATGTCCCGATTCTAGTGAAAAATTTCATTTGGTAAAATAGAACCTATAGAATTGACCAAAACTATATTTAATGAGGGTTCACCATTAAAAGGTGGTAAATCAACATTTTAATTTAATTATGCTTAAAATTAGATTCATTCACAATTTAAGCCTATAAATATTATTGGATAAAATTTAAAACCTTTAACAAACATGTATAATCATATTTTATTTAGTTCTGTTGATTCACACCAATATAATGACTAGGTGCTAACTACAATATAAAATAATAGTATTATATTAATATTGTGCAATGTAAGATTTCAATGAAACACGTTGTTGTGTATCGGGTATGCCATTGAACATAGAATCCCATTTAATGTTAAATTAAAAATAAATTTAAAAATATTAATAAATATGAAAATTTAATATTTTTTTACCTGGTATGTTACATCCTTCTTCCCTTTATGGAACTACGTCCTCAGAATTTTAAATTTAGGCTTAGAAACTTCATTGAATGTCCAACATTGGAAAAAGAGTCAATAAATCTATCACTTTAAAATAAAGTAAGAGAAGTAAAAAAAGTCACCCAAACAAATTTACAAGGATTCCATGATAAAATGGATGTGTAGGAGAAACAAAACTATCATGTTCTGATGGAGAGTGATTGAAACCATGACAATGAGAAAGGTAATCCCCATAAAATCCCAAACTTGTGATGGGTTAAACTGTCTTTGATTCCCCAGAAGGAATAGTTAACAGACAACTTTTTTCATTTAAGTAACATTTCATAAATTTGAGGAATTTATTTATGATATTTACTAAAAACATAAGGAAACATACTTACTTGTAATGAAGAAATTCATCCATTAATAAAATCATACCACAAACTCATTTTCTTCATCAAGTGATGAGTATTCCGGATGACTTGTTCACATTGAATGTGCGATAATCAACTTCTAGAGAATCAAATAATCCACAAAATATGAACTAAATTTTCCCATGACTTTAGACATTAATCAAAACCAAAATATTTAGTTTATGAACAGATAATCCCAAAAATGATAATCTTTTAAAAAAATAAAAACTGCTCTTAATTTCAAAACTTTGACAAACAATACCCAATGTTCAATGACGACTATTAAATAAAAAATTGTCCATAAAATTCTTCAATTTAATCAAAACTATGATTGAAACCCAAATATTAGTTGTATTTAATCACATAGTCTTCCATGATAAATCTTAACATTTATCTCTAAATAACATCAGTTACTCCTAAAGACTCATATTGATATGTAATTAACCTAATAACATATTCAACATGATAGTATAATAATTTTACTTGAGAACCCAAAATCATCTTATTAGGGTTTCATAAAATCATCTATCAAAAACAATTAGTCATACTAACCAAGGACTTCATGTAGACTAGTGGTAGGTGATAAATCCCAGTCACACTTTGGTGGCAGGTTCGATTCCCACAACTTTGTTCGACGTGACAGGTGTCACATTGTCTGTGTGTTGTCATTTTTAAAAACTATATAATTTTATGACATTATCAATAAAGTGATAAATTCATTACAAATAATCATATCATATTTTAACCACAATGGTTATCTAATATGTTCCATTTTGCATTCCAAAATGTATAAACCTATAATTTCCTCAAATTCTAGGATCATATAAATGCAAATGGTTATTTATAACAATATATAGAAAATACAAGATAATTATTCATTTAATAGAATTTTCATATATCAAAATTTACGGTTAAAAAACTATAAAAAGTCTAATAATGTAATCCCATCATCAAAAAATCCTTAATAATTTTCAGCATTTCACCATCCTAGAATCTACCATATCACATCAATCCCTTATATGTTTAATTTTTACTCATTAAAATTTCTTCATGATACATTAACCATTACATTACAACTAATTCTAAAATACATATTTCCTACAAATAAAATCTTGAATAATATCCAATTATTCAATAATGTCTGAAAATCATTTAAGAAATAATACATATCTTTCATTGGTTATTGCCAGTTTGATCATAATTAATTGCAATGGCATTAGGTATTGGTAAATGTATATTTGTATGATCATAGTGTTCCTATTCCCAAAACTTCTTCGCAGGAAATTTGTTTTTATAATGACCATGCACACAACTTTTAAAACGTTCAATTGATTCATCAGAAAGAACATCATTCCAATTCCTAGAGTCAACTAGATGCATACTTTTTCCCATGGAAGGTTCTTACATTATGACCTTCAATTCCACATCAATAGAATAATTTCACCCTTTTTAATCATTTACCTATGTGTTTCTTTCCACATCTTTGACACATAGGTCTTAGAAGATACTTACCTTGAGGATTATTAACTGAACTTCTTTGGGGATTTGTTTCTTGCATATATGAATCCCTATAAAAATCACCAATGTTTAGGTGGTCAATCATGAATCCAGATTGTTGGTTGACAATAACCATAAGAGTTCTCATTGAAGATCCCATTTCATTCAGTTTCTTATTCAGAAAACGATCATAGTTTTCTTCACATCAACTGTTACTTTGGTGCCTGCTAGATCCATCCATTTACTAAAACCAAAATGTTATGTGTGAGTATATAATTAATATCATCATATAAAATCATACGATGAGGGTAAATACAATGATATACTTATTCATATTATCATAAACTCGTTCACTTTATCTAAAATAACTATGACTCATTCAAACATCCTATCCATTATGGTAATGTCTTTTATGATTAAATAACACCATATACTCTTAGGTTTTCAATATCGACCTCTGATACAAAATATAATGAACCTACCTTTAAACATTACATAATATTGAATTAAATGAATAATTCACATTGAGAATATTTTCAGGTTAATAGTTTTAGAGAATTAGGACCTAACTATTACATTTCATCTCAAAAGATATAAAATAGACACTTCTACTTAGTTCTAAATTTTTATACAAAATAGAAACTCCTAAAAAGAGTCATGTATATTTCCAATTATAAGGAAACATTACTTATCCTTGATCCCTTCATTGACCCTATAAATCTTTGTGTCCTATGAAAAAAATTTCAAAACATGGGATGAGAATAAAAATTTCATCTTCGGATATAAAATAAGTAATGAAAACATTAACCCATAAATAAATACAAAACAATAAAAAATTACTTTTCAATTTTAATAGACCTTATGAAATAATTAGATTTATAAATAACACAACAAATTAAAAAAATAATAAAGGTAACTTATGGAATAAAAGAACACATATATGATATTTATCGCAGCTACATAGGGAATTATGTTGGAATACCCCTCACAGTATATTCCCTAAATCTTTTAGGAGAAACATTAGTGTTTACCTTATTCTTGTTACCCAATGCATTGGAGATCTATCTCAGGCTCACCGTCACTAAGATTATCAAGGGACCGCCCGTATATGTAAAAAATGACCAGGAACCATTTCATATTCATAAAACATAAAACAAGAATAAAGGAAATATAAAATTTCCAAATTTAACTCACAATAGATCATTTCAAGATATTGACATCATCTATGCTTTATCAAACAATTTTAAAAACCATTTAGAACATTTTATAAAGAAATTTTTTAATCAAAGTGTCCCATACCAAATTGAATATTTTTAATAAATTATCATTTAAAAACATTAATTCCTATATAAATAAATCCTTAATATAATTTTTAAAACATGTACAGTAATGTTAATTATTTTGAATAATAAATTTGTAAAACATTTAAAATGTTATTTTAGTTGAAAAGTTCTTAATAAAATGAGAGACTATTGAATAAAAATAATTGAGGAATAAAATTGAATCCTAACATTATAATATCATTTGAATAAATGGATTCATGATATAATATTCCAAAGGAGTATATACACCAAATAAAAGTGAATTGGTGCATAACAACAATGAAGTCTCAATGAAATGTAAATTGAGACGAAATCCCTTATAAAAGCTATATCCATAGATTAAGGATAAATCAATTACGTAATAATGTGTGAAAAATATAAATATAACAAATATGATTAGATATTCAGTGCAAATTAATCATAGAACATTCACACATAGTTTTGTATAAACAACACCAATGTCATTGATGTTTAACTCAATTAATAGAAATTGAGTTAAAATTAAAATTATCAAGTTCGTATCGATGACATGGGAATTTATAAATAGATTGGTTATGTTTATAAAAAGTTTATCCACACAAAGGGGAGTTTAAATTACAACATAATTAAATGAATAGTTATTTTACACATAATCTTGGAGTAGAATAATCAATGATGTATGTGTGAATCCCAATGAGTATAAATTGAAATTTGAAATTCACTTACCGATTTGGAAACATACGAAACATACACCACATGAAAAAAGAATCAAACAATGAATATGTAAATACCAGTAAATTTAAGAATATTACACCAATAATACAATAATGGGTAATACATACACTACAGAAAAGTAAATAGTGGCTAATATAGCATCAATCTCATGAGAATATGAATTGTGATTAAAAACCCTTACCATGTTGTAATCAATTAATTCGTATGAAAAAAAGATAATGACAACCAAATGAATCACATAATACCATTAATATAAATAGAATATAGATAATATATATCAAATGTCAGTACACAATACACCACATGCAATAAATAAGTTGTGAACAATGGAAATCTCAAATAATTAAAAGTGACATAAGAAACCAATTACCTCGTGTCCGACATGACTAGTTTGTTCTTTGTTCTTATGAATAATAAAATTAAGTTAATTTATGCTTGATTAATAAAATTTTTCAATATTATTATTCCTTTTATATCACATATTACCATGTTAAAAATATTATGTAATCATTTATGTTAATAGTGGTCGTTTTGTAAATATTTGGCACCTGAGTAAAAAATGAAAAACTTATAATTACAAGTTTTCCATGTTTTCAAGAGTCCATTAACTCCCTAATGATACTAATAATTTAAAAATCATATATATAATATATATCAAATATATATATATATATGTATTTATAATATTACATAACATTTAAACTTAAGAAATGAAATGCACCATTCAAGAAGATGATAAGTTATACATACGCATGAACGCTACATTCATTTATATTTCGTTTATAATGGAATGAAAAAATAATTATACATAGTTATTTAATAATTCCAGTATGATATAAGATATAATTTCATTAAAAAATCATTTATACGTCCCACGTACAGAATTAATGAATCATATAACTTTGAGGGGGCAGTAGTCTGCACTTCCTCAAATGAAATTATAGCGTTTACCCATAATTGAAACCATTATGGTATGATATAAATGAAAAATATAGATGCATAGTGAAAAAATAAATATAATATATATCATATATTAATATAGTTCCATCATAATGTCCACCAAATGAGGTATTATGAGAAGATTGAACAATCATCGTTTCGTGCGGTGATAGATTGTCGACCATAGAAACATTATGTTCTTTACCCATTAGATGGATATGCGTGTAAGTGTAGTTAGAATAATTGTCATTAAAAACAAACTACTATATTTAGGACACTGATATTGTTATAAAATAATGGAATAAAAAGTGTTTAGGGGGTTGGTGAAGGAAAAAAATAAATTTACTTAAGAGAAGGCGTCACTTTTAAATCGGGTTACTCCCTTCCGTTTGAACCAAAATGACTTATTGAAGTGACTTATACCAATGTTAAGGCTTATATGTGGAATAGATGGATCATTAGAGCTTATTTTTGTTGGGTTTGGATGAGATAAGGTGCTTGAGAGGTGTGAGGAATGGGTTAGAAGTGGTGTCTTTTTATAAGGGGGAGGAGGGGATCTTTAGGAAAGTGTGAAACTATTTTTTTTATTATATAATGATTTTAGGTTTCAAAATGTCCAAAAAAAATTAAAGTCAATGATAATATTACTAATAGTCTAAATAAAATCATATAATAAGAATTTATTGGTTTTGGATATTATTTTTATCTTTATAATCTTATTTATTTAAATCATTTATTAATGATGTAAACACTATATCATCATTATGTCATAAACAATGTTATTGATATGATTTATTTAAATTATAAAAAAATACCATGATTTAATAAACCATTTTATATTTCCAAAAATTTCTTAGAGATGAATTTATAACTTATATAACTCCATGTAAAAATTTATTTACTAAAAGTTATTTGTTTATATCATTTTGCCTTTACATTAAATTAATTTATATAAAGTGTCATTATCACAATTAAGTGGCTCCATGGGGTCCCAAAATAGACCCATGGATTCCCATGGTCAACCATTACTCATATAATAATGTTACGACAATTTTTATGGTAATTGTGTAATATTATGATATTCTTTTTACCTTGAATTTCCTTATTTACCATTAATAACTATAAATAAAAGTCAATAGTTACTATTCACCAAAAATTATTTTCATCTTATAGAAGAACACTATACTTACAAATAACAACCATGTATTTTAGATTTTTTAAATTCCATTCACATAAGAGAAAAATTTCATTTAAATGGAAGAGTCACATTTTTAACTACTACTTATTGGTTTCACTATTAATCAGAAATTGACGTTTTTCATAAAAATAACAAAATTTAAGATTAATATATATTTGATATTAAAAATACAAAAATGGTGTCTATTTTACCAAATTTAAAACATATAATTTGAATTCATTAATTTAAATTTAATACCTTTTGAAAAAACAAAATGCGTGTTTTTATGAAATAATAACTATCAGAAGAATGACACTCGTTTATGCCCAATTTTGAAGTGAAATTTGTTTCCAAGAACCAAAATTGGAATAAATGTTAAAAAAAATCTAATTATTCTTTAAAACCAATTAAAAATATAATCAATCAATATAAATAATTTTTAATAATAGGAAATTTTTAATTAAAAAACTGTATTTTCCATTATTCATGAAAATAAGAATATAATCTGAAAAAATACTAAAATTTTACCTAAAGAGATATTTTATGTCTATACACTAAAGATTAATTTCATTTAGTCATATTGAACATATAAAAGTGACCAAAGATAAATTTAATGTGGGTTCTCCATTAAATGACAGTAAATCTACCTTTAAAAGAAAATTATGCTTATAAGTAGATTCATTCACATTTTATGCCTCTAACATCTCTTGGATAAATGTAAAAACATTTTACAAACATTTATTGTAATATTTTAGTGAGTTCATTTCATTCTCACCAATACAATGGCTAGGCATCAACTATCATTTAAAATAAGAACATTATATTATTATTATGAAATGTAAGATTTTAAAGAAACTCATTGTTGTGTATCATGTATGCCATAGAACATTGCATCCCCGAAAAAGTAAAATTATTTATTAATTTTAAAATAGTAATAAATATGAAAATGTCATATTCATTATTTACCTGGGATGATACAATATATTTCTATCAGAAATGTTTAAATTATTAGTGGGAATACATTCTCTTAATGTGATTAAAAGATCATGTTTTGATGCTAATAGGAACACATTTTTCTCAAAAATGTTGGATAATAAGATTCCCGTTAAAAATAGTGATGTGATAGTCTTCTCTAATGATATGAATTTATTGAGTCCAAAATATTAAAACCTAACCTCTTATTCATCGACATATTTTAGAGTTCATTATGATTTGTGGTAAAATGATTATACAAAATTTCTAGTCACAATGTTTATCTGTAATTCCGTTGATTGTAATAGTGGGGTTAAATATGATGATTGAGGGGTTATACATTTTGAATTGAATAAATTTAGTTACAATTAATATTTTTTCATGGTGACACATTAAAATAAGATATTATATGCCATTAATCCATCAAATGATCTGTATTCTATCATTTCCCATAAAAAAAGATATAATTTGGGTTCTGGGGATGATATCGATGATGGTATTTAATTATATGCGTCTTAATCATCAAATAATGGATATATTAATTATTACACTACCTATAAAAATGAATTAGTTATGTAGTACGTAATATTCATGATGAGGGGATAATGGAAAACACTATATTACTATATTAATTATTATGGATATAATTTATATTTTCTTTCCTTTATTAAATTTACATTGATAAAGGCTCTATTTTTAATATGCTATCATGCATATATTTTGGTTATATCAATCATAAATCCAATTTTTTTTGGAACTTACAAATATGAACCTCTTTTTTTTATTTACCAATTTTTTGTCTTCCATGTTTACAAAAATATTCAATTTTATAATGATATGATGGTACATAAAATTTTATTAAACTTGTTGTAATGCTTGAAATAGATAAGATAGAGTAGTTACTGGGGTATATCTCTTTTTTTTATATTTTTAAATATTTAGTAATATACATATTTAACGAATGAAAATGTTTAATTTATAAAAAATATTTGGATGAACACTGATGTGTATTTATTTTAGGAGACTTATCATATTACTATAGTGAAATAATGTTATCGAGTTGGTAAATGTGGTATTACACATTTACCAAGAATGTCACCTTCTTGTGGAATTGATATATTATATATTCTTTTTTAAATATAATAATAATGAATATTTCCAAAATGAAATTTAGTTTAACAATTATATATCAATGTCAATCTGTTGTAGGATTATCATTTTATATCATGATTGGAATACCTTAAATAGGATTGAGATGAAATATTATTACGAGTCTGTGATGATAAAATATCACAATTGATTTGTTTTATCTCGTATTTTAAATATTAAATATTTTAAAAGAATAATGTTTAATTTATTCAGTTAGAGATGGAAATAATTTTTTTAAAATGAATGTAATATGGAAAAATATTTCTCACATTAGTACCAGCTTGATGTAAGATTTAAAAAAATTGTCCACAAATTATTTATTTTTGTAATGGAAATGGATGAAAACATATGTCTAATGTATGATTTTTACGATGTAGATACATGGAAAAAATTTATGATAGCCAACATGAAAGAAAAATTTCAGGGGTGATAATTATTTTATATTGTAAAATTTATTATTTTTAATTCTAATTACATAGCAGTTTAATATTTATGTTATAGTCTTCCAATAGATCTCATTAAGAGATAATTTTGTGAAATGTGTACCCTTATACGTTATCATGTGGAGGGTATCAATAATTGGAGTATAAATTTATTTAATAAAAAATTAAATATTTAAGATCTCGATCTAGTTGTGGTTTAGATGAGGTATAGCTTCGACATCCATCTAATATCACTCGACATGGAAAATGAAACTTGTGAAAATAAGGAAAAAAGAAATTTATCATATAGAGCAATCTATGTCACATACTGATTGAATTGTAAGTAAATATTTGTTTCATCTCTTAATGATTTTTATATTTTTAAAATTAAAAACATTGATAAAAAAATTAATTTTTAATTTAATATGATCATAAGGAGTCAGAGATAAAAGGATCTTTTATCCCTAAGGGAATGATTGATATCATAGATACTTTTTCAGAAAAGATAGAACACCTAGGCTGTTTAAGAGTTTATTAGGTGTTTGTTAGAATAAGGAATATTTTTTTAATCATTGTATGAGGTCAATATATCCAAAAAAGAATTCCTTAAATGTTGAGATGATACAAAAAAAATTCTATGGGTGATAAAATATAATCAATTTTACATGATATGTTTGAACAATTGATGAGTAATTCACAGCCTGGTCAGCCCGCTGATCCAGCCCAACCTGCCCTATCGGTCCACTCTTCAATGACTTCCCAACAACATTAACATCTTGAAAATAATACCCTACAAGCATATCCCATCCATCATGGCTACTCAAATCCACTACCTCTGAATTCAGACACAATAATATATTGTGAGTTGTATGCTGGAGATACTCTTTTAGGTATTATAGCATATGGAGTCATACATTCTTTTGGTAATTCAATAAATCACTATCCTATGATGTTGGTTTATGTTAGTGTATTATTATGTGATAATATTGATCATCATAGTCTCTTACCATTTCTTATTGAAGTGTATACTATAGTTTGAGATTATATGGGTCAATTTTTACTTTGTTCAGTTAACCATTTTTCATCTATCAAACGAGGTATGCATTATTAATCAATATTAATTACATTTTATTTATAACTATATATAATGTTTTTTTAAATTTAATTTTTATAAAATTTTATACAATTAATGAAAATGATACAATGGAATCAAAAGATAAAGGAATAAACACTTAATGATTCTTCTATTTCTTATTGGATAAATAGTTTATCCCAGAATTATTCTTTAATGGATAATTTTTTATATTTTCAGATGATGGATGAAATATGTGTAACAAACTATATGTTGATAATATTCAATAAAAATAAATCATGAATTTAATTCAATTTAATGTGCTCAATGTGCCTGTGTAGTAGTTGTTTTCCATGTATGCAAATTTATTTTTATGTTTACATTTTTATGTAAATGAATATTATTTTAGGTGAGTTACTATATTAATTGTTAAATAGGGTATCTATTAATATGTCTTATAAAAAATGATACCATTTGTTTTTAGGGTCTTGTGGAGTTAGAATTCATTTCAACAATTGTGAAATATTTTAAGACTCCTGAGAGAGTTACAAATATATATATATATATATGAGAGAGAGAGAGAATATCAAACATATGGATTGGGTCGTAGTTTTTAACATTATATAATGTGTAAGAACACTAATATATTTATGATCTAATTTTAATTATAATTTTGTTAATTGTGAACATTTTGTATTGTAGATGGAATTTTATTTTAGGCATATTCTGTCAATATGAATGCTTTTAAGACTGGGTTTTCCTTTTGTTAGGACATGTTTATAAAAATTTATCTCAATGATAGACATGTATGTTTTTGTCTTCTTTTTTATGTCCATTAGTCTTAATTTTATTGCTCATAAATGATTAATTAGTTGATATATATGAAAATTATGGTTATAAAAAATATTTAACAAATATCACTTGCCGATAAATAATAAAAATCTAATCCAATACTTGTAATTGAATTTAAATATATTTATCTTACATAATACTTTTATTTGGATATATATATATATAGGTTTTTAATATCATATTAATGTTTTATAAACTCAATGTCATTATCAATAATTAATCATGGGATGTGGTTTTTTTATGATTCATGTGAATGATAATCACAACTACATTAATGACTGATTTTCATTAATTTTATTAATTATATTAAATATTTTATGTTTTGTGTTGTAATATTCTATTTATAATAATATATCATTTATTTTTATTATATATGTAAAATTAAACCTAGTCTTATACAAATAATGAAATTTCCATATTTGATCCTTTTATGTGAACTAATTGTTTAGTATGGTTTTGATTTAAATTACCAAGTATGATTATTTTATATTTTTATTTATAATATTTAGGTTATATTAAAAATTTCTCAAACAATAAAAATATTTTTAAATTTTTTGTTTCATGAAAATATTCTCAAATGGAATACTTAATCAATAACTATGGACGATTATGTAATAATTTATCAAGTATGTTTTTTTAATTCTATGTAAAATTATAAATTCTTAATTTATTTTTTAATTATGTTTCCAAAATTTATTTACATATTTTTACTCCTACTAAATATGATTTTATTTATATGTTTTTTTGTAGTATAGGTACATTGTTTTTTTGTGGTAATATTTATAATTTTCTAACCATTTTTATTTCATTGTCATCTTCCTTAAAAAATGATGATAAATTTATTAAATAAAAATAATTTTGTTGGTCACTTTCACTTTTTTACAGAAACCCACAACGAATACCAATTTCCCATATGACATCTCAACCAGTTTCTACAAATACTAATTCCCAAGAACTCTTCTGAAATATGTAAAATTAATCATTGGCATCGACCTCTATGAAAACCGAAGATGCAAAGTTCATCCAAAAATGAAAAAAATATTTTTGGCTATGGTTTTTTTAAACTGATGTTAAAATGTTTTTTATAATGTCAAATTTATGGCCACCGGTTAAAACCAATGTTAAAATTCAATAAAAACAGATGCCAAAAAATGTTTTTCATTAGTGATTTTTAGGCTTCCTTACAGAGAGTTCATGGTTTCGATCATCAAGTAATTGATATTTTTGAAATGAAATTTTATAGTATGATATATAGATCGTAATCACCATTGAGTTCCTTGAATAAATTTCTCAATGAATCTTTTATAGATGGAATATTCCTCTTATAATTTCTATTTATCTAAGAATGATAGAAAATCTTAATACACAACTATGTTTCCAATGTTTTCTGAAAACATATCTAGAACATCGAGGTAAACCTTATATCTCAATATGATAATATTCTGAGTGGTACATCATAAAAACTAAAAATATTATTCAAGTATATTATGTAAAAATCAACAATAATGAAATAGTATATGATATAGATAAAATTTATTGAGATTATAAAATAATAAACTACAATTAAAATATAAATATTCAATTTATATATAATTGGGTGTCTTATAAATAATTTCATGGTGATGTATTATGATTTCAATTATGTTGTAGGAAACGGTTACAACATCCCCTTATAATTGTTTCCATCTATCATAACTTATTTGAATTCTATGCACTATGATATACATTCCAAAATATCACACATTTGGTAGTCCATTCAAAATTTATCATTATGATATTTATATATATTCATTCGTTCCAGATTATGATATAACGATGAACTATTTTATTCATCTAATAAATCCAAAAATATTACTATCGATGGAACACATACCCTATTTTGTGATTTGGTCCTTGCTTCATAATCATAACTGAGATCATGAACAATTTTCACCTTCTCTTATTACTCTACATCACTAATCAGTGTCACATTAATATTAACCATAATTGATGGTTGAATATGAATTTGAGTATGATTGTGTTTCTACCCTCAAATTATAATTTTAATGTCCATTCTATTGAAATACATAAGTATTTGATCTCATTCCATAATTATCATAGTAATTTATTCTGGGACTTTTTGACTCATTTCATATACCACCATGTTCGTTTTCATTAGGTGGTAATGTGTAGGTGATGAAAATATATAATCATGTCAAATATTAAATTTATATATATATTAAATTAATTATTGGGGATTATATACTATATTATTTTATGAGAATTATATATTTCACACAAATCCCCATAAAGGTAATCTCATAATAACATCAATGAAAATATTACCCCTAATACCTCTAAATCAGCTAACATGTAATTTTCCTCATGAAATATTAGCTAGTGTGGGTCATAAGATACCACTATTTCATTCATTAATAAACATTGAAGTCCCTTCTTCAATACATAACAATATATCTCCAACCATTCTATACTATATGGTAATGTGAGAACATGTTTACTTGTGATACATAATTTTAGTTCATTGAAATTTTTATCACATTCATGTGTTCAATTGAACAAAAATCTCTTTAGATTAATCTTGATAAGTATATTTTATATCCATGACAAATTTCTCAAAAAGTAAATATAATTTCTCGATTATCCAATAACACTAACTAACTTTTATATAGAATAACTGTTGGTTTAATGTTTGTAAACATTTTTCTATGTTGGATCCAATAATATTTCCTCTCTTGTGATTACATGGCCTGTTATTTTTTTTAAAGCATACCATTTAAAAAAATTATAATAAAATTTATATTTTCATGTGGACCTAAACACATTCATCACATGATCTTCATTCTTATCATTTATCATTTAATTTATAAATATTGATTCCATAAATTCTACAAAAAATAGTTCATATTAATATATTAAGAATCTATTCCTAATATCAATAATTATATTGGGGGATTTGTATGTCTGAATTGAATCACTATAAATTCTAGGTGTTCATGCCTCTAGTGAAAGGATTTATCTAGAATTTACACTTATTCACCTTCGATTGATTATATCCAAAGATGGCCTATCTTTGATAGATGTATTGAGATCTATTATATAGATTAAATATATCAATAATATGGGGTAGTGGAAACTAATCCTTGACTACGACTGTGTTAGTTTCCCATTAATCAACATATTGACTAATTGTTCATTATATATTCTTAAAAAAGAATTACTTCACCCTATTTAGATATACTATGGAATCTGACTACCTAATCTACATTATCCTTGAGTTTTGTAACTCAATCTATACAACTCAATAATGACTATTTGAGATATAAATATCACTCAGTATGCATTCTATCGAAAAATCTTCTTCTCAATTTAGGGGAAGACTAGACTATCATAGTGATGAATAGTAGAATACTTCTACAAAATATTCACATATTCAAAGATGATTTTTTCCATATAAATATGAGATAGATAGACCACATGCATATGTAATAATGAACATATAATAGAAGTAGTTTCCAGTAGAAGATCATATTGATCCTTTCCACATATATGATCATATTTTACTCTAGAATTAGAATGGTAACTTACAATCCTCATCAACTGATATACGATCTATATAGAGAGATCCAATTCATGCCCAAATTCGCTTGAAATTTAACTAGGGTGACAATTAAAATAATTATATGAAGAGAAGTCATATAAATTTATACATGAGAGTAGATATAGTCTTAACATTAAACTATAAAACATTTAGGTGTTTTTACTACATTCAATCCTTCTTGTTTTCATGGAAGTGAAGTGATAAACATATAAAATTCAACATATACAATAGATTGGATAGATACAGACTCAAAAAATTTCACCAATTTTTTTTTATTTTTTCTATTTAAACCATTCACAACTTCATTATCTTGAACCAAATTAGTGGTCGTAATAACATAGTGTTCCCTTTACCTAGCTTAATAAGAGTTGTTTTCGTGTCATTTATCAACATTAACCCATATTTTCAATAACTAGTTTGAATATTCTTCAAAATACAATATAATGTAGCATTGTAGACTCAGTTGAGTATTTATTTTATCTGTCTCCAATTTTTTTTAAATTATTACCTCTATTCATATATTCAGTATTCACTTATGTGTTGTACATGCATTACTATATATAAAAATATTACATTCCAATGGATTAAATTCCCCCATGCATTTTCACACATTTCTGGTTAGGCTTATTATTAATTTCATTCCACCATGTGACTTATTATTTTAACTTCTTTTAGTTTCATCCACTATCTTTATACCTAAACCATGTGTCCGACAAGATTCCCTAGTATATACTACAACCTATGTTGTACATAAAAATTTTTCAATATAGTAATTAACATCTATTATGGCCAACACCATTCAGTAATTTGGTAGTAATACACAAAAAAAATTAATTTTTGATTTCAGATAACATCATAAAACAAAAAGAGTACCTCAATGATCAAGTCAATATTTTCTCTTATTTAACAATGATTTTATCTTATATCTAAAAAAAGAATTGAATCTCTATTTTGGTGTGATGTGTTTGGGGAAAATTATTTATTAAAAAATACGATGATAAAATCACCTCATTCAATTGATTGAATTACATTTTTTACTCATATTCAATATAACAGTCAACCATTGTTAATATTCACCATAAAAATGATACATTTTCAATAAACCTTTCATGATTTTAAAATGGAGTATATACAATAATGATTAATTGCACCAGATCTATTTCTCAACAACTTGTTGACCTGAGGACCTACTAAAGGAAGGAGTATGATTCTTCACGATGAACACCATAATTCATTATCCATTCATGTTGTAATAATGAATCTCAAAATGATCCATTTCTTTTGATTATTATGTGATCCTAGCATAAATATGAGTCACTACATCTCCTATAATTTTGGGTTTCTCGCATGGAAATACATTACATTTTCCATCACATACATTTTCAACATGATTACTCATAGTTATGGAAATAAAAAAAATATCCATTATGGGAATCATAAAATAACATGATTAAGATATAATATTATAAGGAAAATAGTTAATAATATTCCATAAATCATTACAACATCATACCATCCTATTAATTCTAAGTTGGATTTGGTTTCTGCTCAAGATTAGGAAATTATGTCCAAATAACTAGTTGATATTACATGTCTAATTCAAATTTCTGAGTTACCTAAGATGAAAGCAGGGAGACCAACTAAATATATTAATTTTAATGAGGTGGATGTGAATAAGAGGGGGGTTCACCCTAAATCAATCTTTAAATGAGGATTCTTTTTTGGAATTGTCATGGCTTGCCCAATATGGCCACAATTAGGTCTCTTATGCCTTATATCATGCAGTACAGACCTGTTTTAATTCGGATTGCTGATCCCAAAACTGTTTATTTTAATCATTATTCCAGACTAGATAATATGGGTTTTAATTTACCAAGTTTGAAAAATACTTTTTATGAGGTTAATAATCTGTGGGTCTTGGCTCATTCTTCTTTATCTGATCCTCTTCTGGTTGGTTCATGCAATAGACATGTTACTTATTTCTTGTCTGTTTAGGGAATTAAGTAGTTTTGTTCTTTCATTTATGCTAGTAAAACTTATCAGGATCGTAGATCTATTTGGGATGAAATTGGTTCTATAAAAAGCTTAATTAATGATCCATGGATCATTATTGAGTATTTTAACACGATTATTAATTCTGATGAAAAATGGGTCCTAGGACTTGTTCTATTTCTTCTAGATAATTTAAGGGATGTATTGATCAAAATGATTTGTTTGAAGTAAATCGTGTTGGGGCTATTTTTACTTGGTATAGATGACACCTTAATGGTATGATGGATGGTAAAATTGATAGGGAATTTGTTAATGACTTCTCATTACAATCTTTGGATTTTATTTTTTTTATGTCTTTATCTTGGTTTAACTCTGATCATTATCCTATTATGATTGACCTCTCAGTTAAAGGTGTTTCACCCCCATTCCCATTTAGATTTAATAAATCTTGGGTTCTTCATCCTGAAAGTGAAAAGCTTGTTCTGGATGTTTGGTGTTCATTTTGGATCTTGAGGAATGTTTTTTCTTGTATTCTTAAATTTAAGATTCTCAAGGGCTATCTTAAATTTTTGAGCAGGGATAGGTTCAGTCATATTGGCTCGGACATCTCTAATCATGAAGCCTCTCTTCGGACATTCCAAGAGAAATGTATTAATGATTATTTCACTCATGGTATTTATTTGGAATCTTAGATGACTATTAATCATAATAATTTTCACAATATTAAAGATGCTATGCAAAAGGATCCTTTCAAAAAGATTTGTCTCAAGGATTTGGTTAGAAATAAAAAATTCTCTAATAATATTCAATGAGTTTAGAAAATTTCCTGGCCTCTTGATTTATTAAAAAAAATGTGATCAAATTTTTTTATAATAGATAGGATCTTTCAAAGCACATTATTTCTTATTATCAATTCCTATTTAATGGATCCTCAGCCATTTCACTCTCTACAGAGGGTATAATTCCTAAATTGGTTAACCACCAGGATAATTCTATACATGTTTTCATTCCTTTTGAACCTGAAAGCAAGGATATGGTTTTCAGTCTTAAGCTAGATAGCTCTCTAGGTCTTGATGGTTTTAGAAAATATTTTTTCAGAATTATGGGGAGATCATTGGGGATGATGTTTTCAACCTTGATCTGCGTTTTTTCAAAGGGGGAAATCTCCCTCCAAGTTTAAATTCCAAATTTCTTACTCTTATTCCAATGGTGGAAAATTATAATGAGAAAAATTTATTCATGCCTGTTGCTCTTATCAATACATTATACAATGTTATAACTAAGATTCTAGCCAATATACTTGAACCCATTTCCAATAAAATTGTTTCTTCAAATCAATTTGGTTTCATCAAAGGTTGGTCCATTCATTATTTTCTTGTCATAACTTCTTTCTGGCCAATATACTTGCGCCCATTTCCAACCATGTTACATATGACACCCCTATAGAGGGGGAGGTGGTAGGCGATGTAATGGTATCACCTATTACTATTACATAATAAATTTTCATTTTGTAAGGGAAAACCCTATTTCTTTGACAAATCCAGCCTCCCTCACTCCATTTCCTCACTCTCCATCCTCAACATTACTTATATAACATGCGCAACACAAACAAAAAAATGTGAACATTTATAAAAAGCATAATTATAAACTAAACTCCATGAATATACATTATACTACCCATTAAAATAAGTGGGATAAAACCAACATTAAACGAAAATCATGATAATATTATAAAATACTTATAAAGTGTTGAAAATATAAAAATAGTAATATATATCATGTCTCATGGTAAATCACCATTGATTTGAGATTTAATCCATGTTTTGTTGTTGACCCTTCCTTAATTGAGCTACATTGTTTAAATTATTCCATTCCTCTCATATATATCCTATTGAGATAGTGTTGTATGAATATGAGAGAACCACTCCCCATTTATATAAGTGGGAAAGAAAATGTGGGTGGATAAAATATATTTCCTTTATGTATTTTATTATAAATTATTATAATTTAAATTCCCATTTAAAATCTCATCCCATTACCCGGACTCCAAGAAAATATTATGCCTTTCATAGTAAAAATGTTCTATTACCAACTCATCATGGATGTTGAAGTTACATTGCATGAATTTATTTAAAATATATCAATTTGTTACACATGAATATAAGTATTTATTTAATAAATATTAATATATTATTCAAAAATAAACAATATTTCAATTACACAAAACATCAGTACAAGTGTAAACCCCAAATTAAAAGATGTGTAGAATTAAAAGATATTTTTAAAAACATTTACATGAAAATAGAATCATATCAGTGCTAATAAGAACAGAGAATAATACAACTAAAAATTTAAACATTTTATTTACCCAAAAATCACATTTCATTGAAACCACAACACCATAGAACTTATAATCCTAAAAAATTCACAATAGTCCTTATAAAAAAGTATCAACCAACAGGTAACCAATGAAAACATAACTAATCATGATCTAACACAATAAAAAACAATATCCCATTGTAAAACTCCAAATATCATGAATTTCATTCATTGGAATTCCTAAAATTTCACACATATAGCCAGCTATTAGAAGACATAAATTATGTCATCAACCGAACCATTATAATAATTAGGTGATCATTATGAATATAAATTAAAAAAAATGAATATAAGAAGTCCAACAATCCCTAGGGAATGTATTACTCAATTCAATACCCATATCATATGGAATGAACTTGAAAAAAACTGAAACCACACTTCATCTCTAATTTTAATTTTAATTAGATGAGTCTGCACCATACATGCACAATACCATATATAAAAACTATTCCTTGAAAATAAATTTCCAATTCATATAAAATTCTTATTATAACCTTATAGAAGACAATATCTCCCCCCCAACTACATCAAATGATAGGAATGAAAGACACTTGTACCTCCATTTCACAACCAATATGAAAATACCCAACAATATCCCCCAATGCATGATCACATCAAATGATACTTATATTATAACTCATAATAGGAATCCATATATCATTTAAATACAAATAAATAAAAATAAACCAAAAATATTTTTTAATTTCAAGGATGGGTCAGTAATGACTCCCATTAGTTGTAATTCCCTCACCACTAGAGAAGGAACATCTTTGACTCGAATCACCATAGATCTCATCACATCTATCCCAAACCATATTCCAATTACAAAACACCATCTTATAATAAAATTTAGAACAATTAAGCATATATTCACAAATATATTAATAGAATCAAATCCACTTTTCTATTCACATCACAATGCTATAACGCTTATTTACTAATATGTATCACACATCCATGACACTTCCAACACGAGGATGATACATCCATGACTAATAAAACCCTTCCTACCATAGGGATATTTTATTAGTCAATATGATGAAAAAAAATTAAAAAATACATGGAATAAACTTCATCCATTACATCCCAAAATTATTGGATATGGTCATCATCCAAACACAAAATACCATGAAAGCATCAGTAGTCATTAATTCCTAGATTTCTAGGAACAAACCCCTCGATATCCATTGATATTTCATTCATTATTATGGTCTCAAAATAAAATAACCAATGATGAACTCGTTTACCTAAGGATAACCTGATACATATCCTTATGAGTAACCACATCATGTTTAGTAATTATATTTACATTGATCCTCTCGATCTACGCCCATCCATTATGATATCCTTTGTCAAGGAAGAACATTAGGACATGAATACCACACTCTACAATATATTGAAAATATAAAAATTCACCATCGTTGTGAAACATACCATTATAATTAAATCCATAGAAATTCATTCCCATATAAATTTCTAAAAAATCACTAGTCTTATTATGTAACCTTGTCACCAAAATATGAAAAACAAAATAGCCACAATGAATATCTAGAATGTACCAACACATTATTATTCAAATGTAATGGGAATTCATTATCTTACCTACTAATCATAAAAATAGACTCACAGTCACTTGGTTTACATGTTATTGAACTTTTTTTACAAGCATAATAATGTAAGTAAAAATTCCTCATGACATTTCGACTAATTTGTATTGAAGAATCCATTTTTGTCTCGAAATTATCATACTATTTCATGCCTTCAATGTATAAATTCATGGTCATTATCGAAATAAGAAAAGTTATAAAAAAATAGTTCACAAACAATGCTCTATCTACACCACAAATAAATTTTTAAAATATAATGGGATTTCAATCCCACAAATCCCAACCTCTTAAAATAATTCCTTTAAAAAAACAAAAATTCTGAGAGTAAATTTCTCAAAATCTCATTATATCTCAAATGGATACCCTTCACTGATTGAACATACCATTCATTGATCTCAGTATCCCAAAGATATACCTATTATTCCCACTAATAGGATAACTCATAGGTTTGGAAAAAACACACTCTCTCAGGACACCCTCATACATATTATTATATCTCATTATTAGTAGAAAAATTATGGATAAAATATCATATCTCTCAGCTCAAAAATATCATCAACTGTGCTGCTATGCTATAACGATATCCCTCGTAGACCAAAAATTGGGTCATGTATATAAACCATAACTCACTTAAATTATACTTATTCCCATTTCTGTATCACATTTGTAACTTACATGTCAAATCTGTTGTTCTTAGTTCTCACATATACATATTAGGTATCAGGTATCATTTCATCATCATGCACATGGGCACAAATCCTCACCATACATCCACCTATGGAACAACTCCCATAAGGACCATAATTCCATCCTAGATAACCAATATCCTATTACAAAAATAATATTGATTGGTTATGTATAATTACAGAAAAATACTACATAAGTAACACCATATATGTTTTTATTGCGAGATTAGGTTATTGATCCAATTTCAAAACCACCCACTCTGGGTTTATTATAATTATACCATGTTCCTATAGAAACCCACTAGGTTCAGTATACATACCTTACAAAAGGGCCATGTAGTTTCATTTTCCAGTGAATATCTCCCCCTACGAACCACATAACGTATCATAATAAAATAATAAATCATGGTTATATTATGTAGAATTCCACTAAGATATTTTATTCGATTAACCATATCGGGTTTTTTGATCATTAAATAGATAAACCATATTAATTATTGATATATATATAACATAAGAACACACATGTCATGTTAACCAAATAAGTTAAATATTCTATGTGCAATCACATACTCCAAAAAAATGTTAAAATCTAAAAATATTATTAATAAAATTTTCCAAACAACCCATTTGCGATGAGTGAGGTGTTATCACCCAACCATTAATGAGAGACAATGAACAAAACTCCATTACACCGAGAAACCTAAAAATTGTATTAAACAATGTGTGAGAAAAAATTATATATGAGGGCCACCTTAAGATCGAAAACATTATTATATCACATATCTACCTTCTATAATATAATAAATAAAAATAGAAAACACTGAAATACCACTAGGTTATAATTATTTTATTTATTTGATGTAACTTTGTAATAAACCCACCTCATTTTACAATGATCGGTAATTTGAATAGGTAACCAAAATACCCAAAGAATGCATCCTATTATTCTAGAGGATTCTAAACAATAGTGAGGATTTAAGGTTGTGATATTTGGAGATAATACAAATATATTAGTGAAAAAATAGAAAAAATTAATAATAACATGCCTTAAAATATTTATATATTTTTTGATATAATTAAAAAACATTTAGTGAATGATGAAGCATATAAAAACCCAATATTGATATCACACATCCTTAAATCAAACACTAGGTTTTTCAAATATATAATAAATAATTATCATAATAAAATGAGGCTATGCAATATCCTCATGAATCACCTCATCATGATCTGAAATCCTTTCTCGATCTATCCCACTGGATCGTGTACCAAAATGGATTTTATATGAATAAACATAAATTTCTATGATGCATAATCAGGTACCAAATGGGAATTTTTAATAATCTTTATATTATATTAAATTATTCATAGTTTTTTATGTAATATTTCTAGAGTACAGAATAATGGTTATGTGGAATTCCAAGGCATGTAGATCCAATGTGTTGATATTGGGGAAATATTAAATATAGTATATCAAGAGAGCATATTTTTCATTAAATGACCAATTTTCTCTTGAACTAAGACTTAGATTGGAAGAACAAGACTACACATAAATCTGAAAAATAATTGTTACCCTAGGCATGACGTAAATTTTTTTGATGTCATCCATTTTTATGATTGATGTAGCATCAGATAATAGATAAAATAAATAAATATGATTAATTATTTATTTATATAATTATATATTATATAATTTAATGCTTAACTTATAAATAACTCTATTATAACACCGTTATTAAAAATATATTGTACATCTAGAATATATTTGGTTGAATGAGATAAGGGTTCATCTCCATGAGGAATAATAATTTCGATTGGACAATGGTGGATTGTAGATTGATAGAAGTGAAACTCAGGGACTTATTTTCAACGTCAATGGTTTTTATATCACTAGTGATCTATATACAAAATCATTATAAATGAGTTAATAACCCAACCATAAAGAGAGATTTTTCAATTTATTTTCCAATCTTTTCTTCATTATCACAAAGAAGGTGAGTAAATTTTTTGTTCACATTTTTTGGGCAGGTGTGATTAATCATTATAAGACCCTTCATTACAAATCATGTGGAATTTTAATTTTAATTATATCTACATGAAAATAATTTATATCTAGGTTCATGATGAAATACTATTATCTCACATTGATTTTGTAAATTTCTCTTTTCGTACTTAGTGAATTTGTTACAAGAAAATAGTTGTCATACAGTTTGATGGTTTATTCAGAGCGTTACATAATCATTCCATGATTACTTATTATTTATTAAATGGATAATTGAATCAATCATTAGTTAATATGATGAGGATTTATACTGGATATTTGAATAATGAATTTATGTTTTGATCCTACAAGTCATGGCAGATGAATGGAAAATATTTGTGAAGGTCAAAAAAATCATGATTTCCAATCACCAGAGGATGTAAATAAATGATTGAAGGTGTTTCCTTCAATTTTATAGTATAATATAGTGTTTTTTTGAATAGTGGTAGATTTGTGATTTTAATTAATAATATTTTAGATGTATTAATCATGGATGGGTGAAAATGACTACATCTTATGTATTTTGGAGTAATAAACCATAGCTCATATTCTACATAGATTTCACAAGTATTATCCCATTAATAATACAAGGGATGAGAATCATACCCATGTACATAGTAATATCTCTAAAAACCGTATAAGGTAATAACATGTTTTGTATACTATGAAGAACATGTTGTGTGAGTTGATAGAACCTATGCGAAATAGAGATTAGTGTGAGAGGTCATGTACCCGATTAAAAATTTATTATACATCCAGAGGACGTGGTAATGAACTACTAGGAATATATTATCCCCATCATAAACCCCAAGTCGAGTATAGTATTTCACCTGATGGGATAATGATCATGTAGAGGACTATAATTTTTACCGTTTAGGTATGATTGTCGACAATATCATCTACTTGTATAATTCTAATATAGTAATGTATTTCGACCACAACAACATGGCATAGATCCTCTATCTATTTATTGGATTTATTTATTATATATATTGCTCAGATTAGGGGGTCTCCACTACTATATTCAAGTATTTTACCTTATTTTATCGTTCTAGTATCCTAAAATTTTATCAGATGGAGGGTAGCCGAAAGAATACTTGGGCCTTTATAATGATGTATTTTTGATGTAAATATATTTCTGGTGTGTTGTGTTAGACTATAATATTATTACTTACTACATATAAATATAATATCCATTTTATCATCATTATTATCATTTCACGTGAACATTATGTTTTTTGATATGGGATGACTCACTCTAAGTTGTTGTTAATGCCAAAAGATTTGCAGATATTCTACTGGGTATGTATGCACTCACGCCTGCATGTGATAAACATTCTTGCGTAATTCCTTATGTATATGACCAGCCTTTTGACATAGACCAAGGTGAATCATGTGAATATATAGCATAATTTTTTGTTTAGTAGGCATAAATAGCGAATAATATTTTATTTATACACTGATACCCTTATTTATTTTTTGTACTCTATATTTTGTTTTTGGTCCTATATTTGATCTTTTAACAATGATTTTTATCTTTCATACTCTGATAAAGGATATTTTTTATGAATAACTATTTTCCATTTATTATTTTACTTTTCCTCATTACATGGGAAATGTGGAGTCACATTTTTCATTA
Organism: Viscum album; assembly: GCA_963277665.1. Taxonomy (NCBI): domain Eukaryota; kingdom Viridiplantae; phylum Streptophyta; class Magnoliopsida; order Santalales; family Viscaceae; genus Viscum; species Viscum album. Next base: position 591,363,040 of record OY728162.1, on the reverse strand, counting down.
AATGTAGTATAGATTTACGTCCTTCAATGTGTGAGATTTTATTACATGGTGATATTCACCCTCCATGAACTTGTCATATGTTGACATTGTCTTTCATACACATATAATTTGTGGGAATATGGGCCCCTATGGGTTTTTTCTATATAGATTAGTATCAAATCAAATATTATATTTATACAATAGTTTGGATATAGTCTACTCATCGAGATTGTTATAGAACAACCAAAATAGTGTTGAGGTGTAATTGGATTGAATATTAGTCTAGGGTTCTTAATGACCATGAAAGGAATGATATTTCAAAAAAACTACATTAAGAACATTATTTTGAATTCAGTACATGAGGACACTGGTTATCAGAAAAAAATAGATCATGCATCATATGCGAATATGTTTTGTTTGTGACGTAATTATTTAGACATCTTCCATGATCTAAATCATAATAATTATGGATTCTTTCACGATGAATGATATAATGTATACTTTAGAGAGATCATGAAAATTACAAATATAGTGACGAGGCCTTAGTGATGAGATCAAGTAAAGAGATGATCCCTTTAGGTGGAAAATGTGTAATTCCTCTAAATATTGTGAAGTATGTTGACCCACCTATGATGGTTAAAGAGTACTCTCATTGTCATGTTGATATTCTCTTTGACTGGATAGTATTAGAAGATAATGTATGAAGGATGAGTTTAATTCATGGGTTTCAGTAGAGAAACCCACTCAATCATCTAGGAAAGATAGACTCTTATATATACGAGAATAATATGGAGTATTTGAGGGAGTAGGGCTCCTGGTTATGAAGCATTATGGTCATATAGTGGTTTCAATAGAAAACCATCCCCATGGATCATGCTGGATATGGTGGAGTCTTGTGATATAGATAAAATATGAGGTCATACTCTCGTATATTATGTTTTAAAATCAATTTACATTTTAGTACATTCCTATTAAATTTTAGTGAATATGAATTTTATATTATATGGATCTTTAATAGTGATTTATGAATGTCATATTGAATGAAAAAAGGTTTATTGAAATATTGGCATACATCATGGATATATTTTGTGATAGATACGTCTGAGATCTTATGTATGTTCCAGAAATTCAATGAGATACTAATTTTAGAGTGGAATCCTAATGAATTCCTTTATAAAATGGGGTAATAGTGTGAATCCTTATGTCATAGAGTATATTTCATGTGGGTCGACATGTTGTAGGAAGAACTTCTTTTGACCATGAGTAAGATTCCCTAGTTGTATGGTGATCGTGATGCTCTTCAGGGACATAAAGGTCAATTTTCTAAAAAATTCACACTAATGAATATGGATTAGATGATATTGGTTCCTATATAAGTTCAATCTAACCCATGTAAATGGGATATTATATTATTGATGGTAAATGACATCTTTCATGGGACTATCTGACTAGGAAGGTTCTAAAATAGTGGTAGGTAGAGGAAGAGACACCGAGGGAAAGGTTGCGACAAGGACAAGGTGATCTGTTGGGAGGTAAATGGGGTAGATGAGATATGAGATGTTTTGGTGGAGGACAAAATGATGATCTTATACCACTTCCCAAACCACCTCATGGTCGATGATATATAGTGGGAGTTGGGGGATAGTGAACATGATTGATATAAATGATCTAGGATTATGATCATTAGGATTCCAAAATAAATTGTGGAATGATCTAAATCTTAATTACATTTTACCATGTTTTGATAATAACATACATGATCTATTTTTTCTTATGGAAAATTTTATTGGATAAAAAGATATTTCAACAGATCATATAGCTCAACACTTGGTCCTAGAGATTATTACAATGATATATTCAAGAAACCCAAATTTTTACCATCATTAAAACAATACAATAAGTGGAAAAAAATTTAATAGGAACTCTTTTTTATTGCAATGAGACACTATGATATAATTCTGAGTATGTGCATGATATCCAAAGTATACACATATATTTAATTTTATTCGATGATTTTATTTTGTGTGTCATGTTTTTTGGATGATATTTTCCTTCCTTGTAGATGTGGATTTTAATGGGGACCTGGTTGGGCTCGTATATATGATGATTATATGAAAATAAATCACCTTATTTCACATTAATTCATGATATATTACATAATACTACTCATAATAACACATGGAAGACCAAGAATTAATTTTCCAATGACAATCAGTTACATAACATAAAAATTCTAAAAATGTAATACATCGCAATTCATGAAATCTTCATTAACATATTCATAATATTACTTCATAATTATAACTACATGGGATTAACTGAGGATATACTAAAAAATGGGTTGATCAATAAATCTAAAAAAGAGAATAAACATGGAATATTATCAAAAAAATATTACAAGTTTTTGAATCATTATTTAAATAAAAAATGAAATTGGTTAGATACATGAAAAATTACACATGGTAAAGCATGATAACAGAATGGAAACAAGGAAATGGAGCAACAATATTAATCATGGCATCATAAAAATAGGTCATGGATATCCACCAAAACATCATAATTGATATTTTTTTTATGGATAAGGGTAACTCCTTAATCTCATTCATGATGACTCCTGTAGATAAAACAAGACACAATGAATTTGTGCACTATACAATTTTGGGTTCACCTTTAACATTAATTTCATTAGAAAAAATAATAGTCCCACAGAGATCATTCAACTAGGAAAATTTATTTATCCAATATTATTGCATGATAATGTAATATGGAATTCATACAATTATTTACCACATTAAAAATAATATGTGCTTAATTGAGAACACACTAGATAAGAAATGTGAATGTTTATTCACTATACAATTATGTGGGAAGAAAAATCATGGTGAAAATTTGGCATCCTAACAGGGGAACATAAAAATTCATGGGAGGTATTTATGATTGAGAAAGTTCTCTCTAATAGATTATACATCGTAATGGAGGTAAGGGAGATATTTTAAAATATATCCCAACATTAGTAATTTGAGATAAAATCCATAAGATAATGATGATGCTTAATTAAAATGGACAAGGAGTGGATGCCTTACTATATTTCATTATGGTAATGAGTGAACAAAAGGTTTTATGTGAGGAATTAATAGGATATAATTGGGTATATAATCTCATTTATGTAAATATGGATGTATTGGGGTTGTATAAAAATAGACCCCAAACACGAACAAATCGAATTTAAGAGGCATTACATAAATTAGGTTCTGGATTAAAAAATACAGCGGGTGATACATTACTAGGAAAGTGTGATACCAAAAACATGGGAGGAGAATCTTGAGGTATTCGGGGAATCTTGGATGTAAGATATTGTGGGGAGGTAATATTAATGATATTCAATGTATATTTTGAGTGAATATAATGGGGAATGTAGTGGGTTTCTTTGTTTCAAAATAGGGGATTTCTGTATATATATTTTGATGCTTAGGTTATGGATTCTATACAATAATGTAACCAAAATCACAAACCACAAAATGGTTGTTTCCCATGGTTTATACCAAATAGGGTTTGATTTCATTATTTAATAATTATAAGAGATGACTTATTAATATATTACCCCTGGTGACGTGGAAGCGAGTCATGTACTTAGGGAAATGATTTTAAAACAAAAACAATATGTTATATGTTTTGGGGGATTGATAAAGGCTTTATCAAAATAGAAAAATAAATTAAAAATCAAATTATATTAAAAATAAAACCTATATTTGACCATTTAAACCCATAATATTATTTATTACATTATTATTGTGGTATTATGTTGTTATAATACAAATGGTATATTTATAATTTATTAAATTTTTCCATAAAAATTAGACTAGGTCAAACCAAATTAATAAAATTTAACCATTTTATAATTTTCAAATTATGAATAAAAATATATTTAATATTTTATATAAATAATTTCTTAAGTATTATTAATTCTCACTTTTATGATGAGAATCATCATTTATTAAGAAATGCTGGTTTTTTTTGAAAATAACTGTTTTCAAAACCTAAAAAATATTATATTTTCCATTATAAAAATTATATGAGATAATATATATTTAAAAATAATTAATATTAATATTTAATAATTTATTATTAATTTCATAAATAAATTTATTAATTAAAATAAATTCCTTAACTGATTTTGAAAATTACCCAAAAATACATTATTTGTTTTGTAGTATCATATTTAAAATCATTTATAAATTAAAATTAAAAATAATAATATATATTCTATATTACATATATATTCATATTTGTTTGTGTATGGATCAATATACCATCATTACATTGGAATTATCCCTTTGTATGAGGTTTGTGATGGGGAGACATTCATGTGGTGCTTAGGCTTGTAAGGTTTGCGTTATAATTATGATGATCATGAACATCTCCTTCAAACAGTTGCCCTCAAGCTTAATTTGATGGATATAATCTTGGAAATAGTCAATGTAAAATAATTGTGATGATAAATCCCTCAAAATATCTAATAAATGGGGTTTATAATGAATTATCTGGCTGTTTGAGGCCACCACTTCCTTAATTTTTATCAATTAGATTTGTTAAAACATTATATTTATACTAATTGATAGAATCACTATTCAAATTCAATATTAAAAATAGTTATGTTTCTTAATTTCTTCTTAAAAATGATTTTATATAATAAATCTAAATAAGTTAATGTTTTTTATAAACCATTATACATTATAAGTTGTTTAATTCAAACAAAAATTGTGTTTTATTTATAAAAGATCTTGTGGTAACCATGATCCCCCATTCAGAAATTTTACAATCGAAATTTTCTTTTCAATAATATTATATATGACTTAACTCTGTTTCAAAACTCCCACTTCTTACCATGTCATATCACCTAGCATTTGGATCTTTTACTCACATTTATGTGGTTCATTATCTTGTTTTTTAGAAATATATTTCTACGATCAGTGAACTTTTCAAGATGCTCCTCATATGAAAGATCACTGTCCCATGAAACCACCTATGGATTTAGTACATGTGATGTGTAAAGTAAGTAATTCCTCAACATTGATATTTGGAAAAAATAATATACTTTTGATAGCTTCGGTGTGAGTTATAGTCGATATTTCATTGTTTCAATACCTTCATATATTTCAAAGGGTTTAATGCATATTTGACTAATATTTCCCCTATTCAAAAACATCATGACATTATTACATGAAGATATGAAGAGGAAACCCTTTGTCTCTATCTTAAAAACATTTTTATTGTCGATGATTTTCAACAGAATTTTTTTTGACTTTGAGAATCATTGATATTATGTTGAATAGTCCTGACCTCTTCCACCATTTCCCCAACCATTACATGATCAGACAGTTTTTGTTCCCCAAAAATGTCCCAGAATGATATTTTTCTTCACCACTTCTCATAATTGAAATAATAGTGATCTGTTTGGAATCATTATCTGAAACTATTATTTTATGATTACTTGATCAGAGGGAGAAATTTATCCCATACTCTAGTGATGTTAATTAAGAATATGTTCAACAATTCATTGAGTTTATGGATAGTCTACTAAACTGGACATCAGTTTAAGGGTGATAGACCTGATGAAGTCCAAACCAATAATTAGAAAATATTAGATACAATTCAATAACATGGATGCAAATATTATATCATTGATAGATACCATTGATTATTGTGTTCCATTCATCCTCAATGTTACTCTAATGTATATATCGAAATTTTTATCACATGAAAAGGCATCTAGGATTACGATGTAGTGAGAAATATTTAATATATGACCACCACAACCCCTGTTTCATTTTTTCCCATTGATTACTTTTGAAGACCAGTGACATGGTCCATGGTAATGTTTTCAAATTTCCATGTAGGTATGGATAATGGATGCATCATCACCTTTGATTTTCTACTCTGACCCCTTAAAAATTGATATAAAGGACACCTTGATGTATATTATGTGATCTGTTTCATCATGTTTCCCACCAATAATTTATTCGATAATCATGATACATCTATGTGTTCCATTGATGGAAAGAGAAGGTAAATATATTTGAATCATCTAGTTGTTTCTTCAGTAAACCCTATATTTTATGGTACATATTTTTATGAGTAAAATCTTACAACCCCTTCATAATTAACATTGAACATCATGGATTTACCTTTATTATATATCCCAACTTCTTTTGAATTTCAAAATCATCTCTTTGAGAATACTTTATTCCATCCATAAGAGATAATTGTGAAAAAGAATTTAATGGATTATTTATGTTCCTTCCATTATGTTTCACATTCCCATCCATTTCAATTATAAGTATACAATATCCTTACCAATTATCATGAATGAGGAAATTTCATTTCCATTTCTACCTAGTGTTTCTTCCACTTTATTTGATTTTACAAGATGGTATATGATTCAGTAGTCATCATCCCATATTAGATATAACTGCCATTGTTGTCAAGTATTCATCACTTTATATTTAAATATATTCTTTATTCTCTTGGAATTTTTATATATTTCACACATCTCCCAAAAGATATAATACAAATTTATTTTCAATGTGAATATCAGTATTACCAAAGACAGATCATGAATTATCTTGTTATATTCATGAACCTTCAATTTCCATGAATAATAGTTTATCAGTTTTTCATTATTTATTAACTCAAAATCAAATATATTTATCTAATAATCATTTTACTCCAAAAAAACCTACTTAGTGGTAGCATAAGTAAGGATTTAGGGATAATCCAATTTATCAAATCCATGAATATGTAACCATATTTATTATTATAATATAATACAAATCCCTTCGATCTCATTGAGGTTATGTGGATTAAAAATAATGAGAAATTTGTGAAAAATCAAACATATTACATGATTAATCACAAGGAACTATATATTTAGGACACATATAGTGGCCTTGACTATCCTTCAACATCTTCGTTCATTGACGGGTCCATTGTAATCCAATTACACATGATAATATAAACTTTGAATTAGACATCTCTCAACTAGAAGTCATATTTTTAGTACATTTAACAAATTGTCTCCTTTAATAATGTTTTTAGAACCATTATTAGAATCTCCTTATGAAAATTTTATCTTTTCGAGTATATTTTCACATTTCTACAAAGGAAAACAAATATTTCTTTATGTTGTATTTGATGGCTATATTTATAAATTCCATCATTATTTATAAATAATTAGTGAATTTTCATGGCATTACATTGAGGACATAGTCAAAATAACATGCACGGATAGTGGTCATGGGGATATCCTCCATCTTATGAATTACATGAAAATACCCCAAACAAGGATCCAGCGTAGAGAAGTATTCCGCTCAATACGGCTGATCAAGAAAGTCATCAAATAGTGTAAAGGTACAATTATTCATTTTCATGATCTTGTTGAGAACATGATAATTAATGAAAAGGTGAATTGGCCCATCCTTAATAAATAAACAATATTATTTTCATTGGGGTATAGCTAAAAAAATCCACATATTTATGAAATATCTTAAACATATACCATAATTACTATCAAAAATCAAACCATTAAATGAAAAATCATATAGAATACATATATTACACACCTAGTGAAATTGGAAAATAAGAATTGGTGATATAAAATGTTCATTAATAGAAAATATTAACGAAATCAAAGGATATAATTTCATTATAATATAATAATTTTTATGAGATCATGATCCGAAAATATAAACATGTCATTCGTAATTAATACCTAATAACTCATTTATCATAAAACAACAATATTGACATAATTATTTCAAATATATTAATATAGAACCATAATACAATCATATTTCATAATCCAAATCAGTATATTAATTTCATAATTACATGTAATATGAATTGTTCTATATGTGTATGGAACAATCATATTCCTAAAAAAATATCATTACATATGGATCACTACCTTGTCCATCATTACATAGTTTAAAAAGTCTGGTAATATATTTGGTTCAGTCGCAAATATCATATCCAACTAGGAATTGCTTCACTTCCAACCACATTCATTAATATAATTGGTTACCCATCCTCACTCATATTATATTATTAGACATAAATCCATAACAAATACAATGAGGTCTGTAATAGAATCTCTCTTCACACCATAATTATGACATATTATTGTATGAAAATGTCATTAATATAATTTTCATTCATTTCATGATGAAAAAACTATACTGACATGGTTCCTTCCATAAATATTTTAACTATATGGAATATGACCTATCATAAAACAACATTAAAGTAAATAGATTCATCTTTTTGAAAACTACTTTATCGCCATAAAAGAATGAATTATCCATGAATGAGTTATTTATGTAATATTCTCTATTCATGATTGTATATCAATAAATATAAATTTCTGATACCACCATTTATTTAGTATTTTTCATGTTCCCGATCCAGATTAATTATGTGACTCATTTAAGAACTATATATTTCATGATTTTGATATTAAAGGGTTTGTAGTAATTTTTAAATATCCAATTTAATATATATCCATAAATTCTAATCCTCTCACATCCCAGTTCTCAGGAGTTCCCACCTTCTTTGGGTTACACTAACAACCACGTACAAGAATAACTCCCCATGTCATTGTCATATAAGCTTAATCTATGTGATAAATGATATATCTGACATGACCTAAAACTAATTTTAGCTACTAATTAGTTATATAATTATATTTCCAAAATAAACGGAGAAATTTAAAAGTATAGCGGAATCACCAAAGACAAATTAGGATGATTACATGCAATGAGTGTCTATGGTGGAATGTGGATAGAGTATACCATCATATTAGATAAAATAATAATATAATAAAACAACATAATATGTATAAAAATAATTTATCTATGACTGAAAAAAATAAATAAAAACATCAATTACATGGGAATACATAATCAATAAAAGCATATGGTATTTCTTGAAGAAATCAATTGATCAACTACTGGTTCAATAACATTTACACTAAATATAATTATTTAATTTCATGATATATTTAATACTTCCCTAATCCTCAATTAAAAACATCCTCCAATCACTACAAAAGATATATTTATTGAATATTAAAAAGTAGTCCAATTTCTTCACTAAACCAATTAATAATTATTGACTTCTTTAGTAACTGAGTTCCATAGATTTTGGATAAGAGTGAGAGCATTAATCTGTAGGGCACCACCTATGATGACACTATCATGATAAAAATTTAGTGTATGTACATGTGACATGATCAGATAAAGATATAAATAATTAAAGAAGAAAAAATAAATAACCCCTATTGATTCATAGGATATAATGGGACACACTAGATTGGATATAGCTGCTTCATCCAACTTCAGGCTATCTTATAGTATTTCACCAATCATTATTCAGAGATACATGTCCTAAGAAGGATCTTTATGAACATGTATACTTCATGTGGGAATACTTGATCCTATGAAGTATTAAGCTTCTAATATAGTATCATATAATGTCATACGAACATTTAAAACATCTAGGAATCCAAATTCATTAGGAATAACATCTAGATAATGGGAACCCATGGAATTACATATTAATTTATGTAATATAAGAAATCATAGATTCAAATAAATATATCTTATATCAAAAAGAATCCAATTTTATTCTTGGTGTTCTAGACATCTCACAATCATCAATATGCACACTTATAGGACCTTGAAATCAATAGAAATGTAATATAATATTTATAATTAATAGACCCAACTTGTCATTAAGTATCCCAAGAGAGATTACTATCATCCTTAGCTATCCCACCATATCAAAGGATCCACTAGACAAATCTCCAAATATATTGAGGTACAAGGAAAATATCCTAGGAGTCACTATGAATATATAGCAATATCACCATGTATGACTAATATATCATAGTAATCCTAGTCATACCACATATTCATTATGCTCCACTAATAGATCCCCTGAATAATTATGCATTTTTTGAGTATCATTCAATTTTAGGGCCAATGTTTATAATGTATAGATATTATAAAAATATTCAGGGGCCATTATACATATAGTTACTCCATTGAGTAGTTATTACATCATTTTTTGGGCACCTACCATTCCTATATTACATAAAAAAGTATATCCTCTCATGTACATGAGATATGAATATTTTAGTAACCCTACTAGTTTGACATCATTGATATGGGTATCTTAGATGATTCCTTTAATAATCACTACCCATATCCATGATAATCGTCTCAAGGGGTACATTATATGGGGAAACATGAAATGTTCCAAGTACCACTCATAAAACCTAAAAACTATAAGTTATGATTAATTTAATTCTTGTCCTACTGTCTAATCCCATTACTTGGTTGGAATGTAATCCCTTAGTTTCATCAACATAACCATGAGATATCACTACCATTATAAATAACCGTCTCTGAAATCATATTTATGATATGGTATAGATCCGTTATTATATCCCTATTATAGCATATATAGTCTTTTCACAAAACTGATCATTAACATCATTGTTATTAGCCACCCTACATCTCACATACCATCATAGTGAAACACTCACAACATTTCCAATCAACAAGACCAAATAATATTTATGTTTTCAAAATTTATCAATGGAGAACTACGTACGACAACTAATCAATTGACACTTAAGTTAATATATATGTCTATGTTATCTTATACAGGATCAACTCTTCAAAGATATGTTTCTAAATTTCCCCCTCTATGGGGTCCATGTGTCTCTTGGATCATGTATATAATCAAGGAATGAGACTTCAGTGGGTGAAGAATAAAGATAGTTATAAAGGGCCCATAACATCCCTTAACACCTTTTCATTTAATTGGAATTGATAAAAATTATTCATTTCATATATAAATAATACATTTAAATGAATGACATTAATCTCTTAGAGTGGTGGGATAATATGTAACATGAAATAAGAAAATAATAGTAATTACTGAAGAGGGTATTTTAGGGAACACAAACCCTATTCATGAATTGGCTCCAATATTGAAATATGATTGAAAAATATGTTTAGGGATCGTACATGTCTAAACAATCATTTTTTATTATTGAAAGACATTAATTACATATTTTACATAAGAAATTAATTATAAATGTGTTATAATGTTTTTCATTTAAATTAATTATAAATAAATTTTACATTTTATTTTATAGAATTACTCTAAAATTAATTTATATGAAAAAATTTAGTGATTAATCTACAATTAAATCCCATTTTATACCTTTGATTAATACCTCATGAAAGATCAATTTTTTACTATAATATAAATATATAATATCCATTATGCAAAGGATCCACTATGTAGGGGTAACTCTTGACACCATTACAAAGATTTAGGTTGTACCCTATGAAAGGAAAAATATGTTATAGAAGTATCCGGCTCAATACTACTGATTGAGAAAGTCATCAAATAGTGTAATGGTACCATTATTCATTTCATGATCTTGTTGAGAACATTATAATAAATGAAATGGTGCATTGGCCCATCCTTCATAAATTTAAAAGATCATTATCATTGGGGTATAGATAAAAAATCAACATATTTATGAAATATCATAAACAAATACCATAATGACTATCAAATATCAAACCATTCAATGAAACATAATATATAATATAAATATTACTCATCTAGTGAAATTGAAAAATAAGAATGGGTGATATCAAATGTTCATTAAGAGTAAATATTAAAGAAATCAAATGATATAATTTCATTATTATATAAATTTTTATATGATATCATGATATGAAAATATAAACATATCATTTGTAATTGATACCCAATAACTTATTTTTCATAAAACAATAGTATTTACATAATTATTTCAAATATCTTAATATAGAACCATAATACAATCATTTTTTATAATCCATATCAGTATATTAATTTTATAATTACTTGTCATAGGAATTTTTCTATATGTGCATGGAAAAGTCATATTCCTCAAAATTAATATCATTACATGAGGATCACTACATATTACATCATTACATTGTTTAAAAACGTCGCGTAATATATTTGGTTTAGTCGCCAATATCATTTCCAACTAGGAATTGCTTCACATCCAACCACATTCATTCATAGAATTGTTTTCCCATCCCCACTCATATTATATTATTAGACATATAACCATAACCAATAAAATCAGGTCTGTAATAGAATCTCACATCACATCATAAATATGACATATTTTTTAATGAAAATGTCATTAAAATAATATTCATTCATATCGTGATGAAAAAACTATACTGACTTGGATATTTCTGTATATATTTAAACGATATGGAACATGACCTATCATAAAATAACATTAAAGTGCATAGATTCATAATTTTTAAAACACCTTTATCACCTTAAAATAATGAATTATCCACGAATGAATTATATTTGTAAGATTCTCTATTTATGATTGTATATCAATAAATATAAATTTTAGATACCATCCTTTATTATATCTTTTTCATGTTCCTGATCTAGATTAATTATATGACTCATTTAGGAATAATATATTTCATGATTTTGATATTAAAGGTTTTGTAGTTATTTTTAAATATCCAACTTAATTTATATCAATAAATTCTACTAATCCCACATCCCAGTTGTGAGGAGTTCTCACATTCTTTGGTTTTCACTAACAACCATGTACTAGAATAACTCCCAATGTCATTGTCATATAAGGTTAATCTATGTGATAAATGATATTTATAACATGACCTAAAACTAATTTTATCTACTCATTATTTATATAATTATCTTTCCACAATAAACAGTGAAAAGTAAAAGTATAGGGGCATCACCAAATATGAATGAGATTGATGCCTTGGAATGAGGGTCTAGGGTGGAATGTGGATAGATTATACCATCATATTAGATAAAATAATAATAGAATACAACCACATAATATGTATAATAATAATTTATCTATGATTGAAAAAATTAATAGAAATATCAATTACATGGGAATAAATAATCAATAGAAGCATATGGTATTTCTCGAAATAATCAATTGATCAACACTGGTTCAATAAAATTTACACTTAATAAAATAATTTTATTTCATGGAATATTTACTACATCCCAAGGCCTCAAATAAAAATACCCTCCAATCACAATCAATGATATATTTATTCAATATTAAATAGTAGTCCAATTTCCCGACAAATACCATTATAAAGTAAGGACATCTTTAGTAACTAAGTTCCATAGATTTTGGATAAGAGTGAGAGAATTAATCGGTAGGGAACTACCTATGATGAACCTATAATGATAAAAATGTTATGTACATACATGTGACATGATTAGAGAAAGATTTAAATAATTGATGAAGAAAATATACATAATCCCTATTGATTTATAGGATCTAATGGGACAACTTAGATTGGATATACCTGCTTTATCCAACTTTAGGCTATCTTAGATTATTTCACCAAACTTTATTCAAAGATACATGTCCTAACGTAGATCTTTATGAAAATGTTTACTCCATGTGGGAATACTTGATCCTATGAAATATTAGTCTTCCAATATAGTATCATATAATGTCATAGGACCATTGGTAACTTCTAGGAATCGAGATACATTAGGAATAATATCTAGATAATTGGACACATGGCATTACATATTAATATATGTAACATAAAAAATCATAGATTTTAAAAAATATATCTTATATCAATTATAGTCCAATTATATCCTTGTTGTTCTAGAAATCTCACAATCATCCATAGGCTCACTTATATGACCTTGAAATCAATAGAAATCTAATATAATATTTTTAATTAATAGATCCAAGATGTCATTAAGCATCCCAAGTGAGATTAATATCATCCTAAGGTATCCCACCACATCAAAGGATCCAATAGGAAAATCTCCCAATATCTTGAGGTACCTTGACAATATCCAAGGAGTCTCTATGAATATATCCCTATGTCACCATGTATGACTACTATATCATAGTTCTCCTACTCATCCCATGTATTCATTATGCTCCACTAATAGGTCCCCTGATTAATTATGCTATTTTTGGATTATCATTCAATTTAGGGCCAATGTTTACAATGTTCAAATATTATAAAAATATTCAAGGGCCTATATACATCTAGATACTCCTTTGAGTAGTTATTACTGCATTTTTTGGTCACCTCCCCTTCCCATATCACATAAAGAAGTCTATCCTCTGATGTACATGATATTTGGAGTTTTACAATTGGTAGCCAATGAATACACAACTAATCATGATCAAACTCAAAACAAAAAACAATATCCCATTGTAATACTCCAAATATCTTGTATTCCATTCATCGGAATACCAAAAATTTCACACCTATGTCCATCTATCAGATGACATAATTTATATCACCAACCGAAACATTCCAATCATTATGGTGATTTTTAGGAATACAAATTCTTAATAAAATGAATATAAGAAGTCCAACTATACCTAGGGAATTTATTCCACACTACTACACCCATAACATATCGAGAAAAACTGGTACAAAATTTATACCACACCCCACCTCTAATTTTAATTTTAATAAGATGACTCTCCACCATACATACAGAATACCATATATACAAACTATTCCTTGAAAATCCATTTCAAATTCATATAAAATTCATATCTTGAACTTTATAGAATAATATATCTTTTTTCCTCCCCACTGCATCAAATGATCTGAATGAACAACACTTGTACCTCCATTTCACAACCATTATTAATAACCCCAACAATATCCCCCAATGCATGATCACATCAAATGATCAAAATATTATAACTCATCAAAGGAATCCTTAGATCATTTAAATACCCATGAATATAATTAAACCAAACACATTGTCTATTTGAGTAGATTGATCACCAATGACTTCCATTAGTTGTAATTCTCTCACCACTAGAGAAGGAACATCTCTCACTCCACTCACCATGGATCACATCACATCTATATCAAGACTTATTAAAATTCAAGAACACCATCATATAATAAAATTTATAACTATGAATAAAATATTCAAAAATATATTAATAGAATCAAATTCACATTTCTATTCACATCACAATTCTTTAATGACTATTTAATAATAGGTAACATGCATCCATTATAATTAAAACATGAGGGTCATACATCAATGACTAAAAAACCCTTCCTACCATAATGATATTTTAATATTCACCATGATGAATAAAAATTTAAATATACATTGAATAAAATTCATCCATTATGTTTCAAAATTATTGGATATGGTCATCATCCATACACAGAATTCTGTGAAATCATCAGTCATCATACATTCATTGATTTATAGGAATGTCCACCTCAATATCAATTGATATTTCACTCAATATTATAGTCTCAAAATCCAATAACCAATTTTGTTCTCTGTTATCTAAGGATATCCTAATAAATATCCTTATGAGTAACCACATCATGTTTAATAATTATATGTATTTTGATCCGTTCGATCTATGCACATCCATTTTGATATCCATTTTCAAGGAAGAACATCGGGACATAAATACCAATCTACAACAACATATTGAAAATATCAAAAATCACCATTATTTTGAAACTTACCATTCTCGTTAAATCCATAGGAATACATTCCCATATAAATTTCCGTAAATTCACTAGTCCTAATCTATATCATTTTCACCCAAATATGAAAAAAACAATACCAATTATGTACTTCAAGAATATAACAACACATTATTATTAAA
Organism: Viscum album; assembly: GCA_963277665.1. Taxonomy (NCBI): domain Eukaryota; kingdom Viridiplantae; phylum Streptophyta; class Magnoliopsida; order Santalales; family Viscaceae; genus Viscum; species Viscum album. Next base: position 591,347,277 of record OY728162.1, on the reverse strand, counting down.
ATGTAATAGGAATTCCCTGTCTTACTAACTAATCATAAAACCAGACTCACAATCACTTGGTTTACATATTATTGAACTTAGGTTATATTCATAATAACATAACTAAAAAGTCTTCATGACATTCGGACACATATGAATAGAGGAATTCGGTTTTTGTCTCAATATTATCATATATTTTCATGCCTTATATGTATAAATTCATGGTCATTCTGCATTCAAGAATTATTATAAAAACATAGTCCACTAACCATGATATATCTACACCACAAAAAAATTTCTAGAATATATAGGGATTTGAATCCCACTAATAAGAACCTCTGAAAAGAATTCACTTTTACAAAAATCAAAAACATTGAGAGTGATTTTCTCAAAATCATAGTAAATCTCACATTGATACCCCTCACTTATAGAACCTACCATTCACTGATCTCAACATCCAAAACATGTAAACATTTTTCCCACCAATGAGATAACTCATAGGTCTGGGAAAAACACTCTCTCAGGTCACCCTCATACATATTTTCATATATCAATATTAGTATGAAAAATTTTGGATACTAAATCATATCTCTCAGCTAAAATATAACGCGAATTGTGCTAGTATGCAACTAGGATATCCCTCATAGTCCAAAAATTTGGTCTTGTATATAAACCATATCTCACTTGAAATATACTTATTCCAATTTTTGTAACACATTGGTAAACTAAAAGTCAAATCCCTTATTCTTAGTCCTCACATATACATATTAATTATCAGGTACCATTTAATCATCATACACATGGGAACTAATCATCACTATACATCCACATATGGAATCACTCCCGTGAGGATCAGAATTTCATCCTAGATAACCAATCTCTTGTTCCAAAAATAATAAAAGGTTATGTATAATTACACCAAAACACTAAATAAGGAACACCATATTGGGATTTATTGTGATATTAGTTTATTAATCGAATTTCAGAACCACCCACTCTTGGTTTATTATAATTATACCATGTTCATATACAAACCCACTAGGTTCACTGAACACCCCTTACAAATGAGGGTGTGTAGTTTCTTTCACCAGTAAATATCTATTCATATGATCCAAATGACCTATCATAAAAAAAGTATTCATCATGGTTCTATTATGTATAATTACAGTAAGATATTATATGGGACTAACCATATAGTTTTTTGTTGAATATTAAATAGATAAATTGTATTTATTAGTGATATATATAACATATGAACACACATGTCAAGTAAATCATATATGTTAAATATTCTATGTGAAAAAATATATTTCCATTAAATGTTGTAATCTAAAACAATTATAAATAAAATGTCCCAAACAACCCATTTGTGAGGAATGAGGTGTTTTCACCCAACCATTAATGAGAGAAAATGAACAAAAATCCCTTACACCGAGGGACCTAAAAATTGTTCAATAAATGTGTTTGAAACAATCATGTATGAGGACTATCATAAGATCCAAAACATTATTATATCACATATATACCATCTCCAAAACAATAAAGAAAAATAAAAAACACTCAAATACCACTAGGTTATAATTATTTTATTTATTTGATGTATCTTTGTTACGAACCCACCTCATTTTACATTGATCAAAAATTTGACTAGGTCAACTCATGACCAAAGGCATACATTCTCATATTTTAGAGGATTAGAAATAATAGTTAGGATTTATTGTTGTACTATGGGGAGATAATACCCTTATATTAGTGAAAAAATATAAAAAAAATGACAAAATAACATGCATAAAAATAAATATATTATGTTTAAATAATTTAAAAAACATAAGTAATTAGTGAATGAGGAATCATATAAACACCAAATATTGATATCACATATCAATAAATCACAAAATAGCTTTATCAAATATAAAATAAATAATTATCATAATAAAATGAGGCTATGAAATATCCTCATGAATCACCTCATCATGATAAGAAAGCCTTTCCCAATATATCCCATTGGATCATGTACCATAGGGGATTTGTTCTGAAAAACATATATTCTTGTGAAGCCTAATGAGTTACCGAATGGGAATTGTAAATAATAATTATATTATATTAAACTATTCATAGTATTTTAAATAATATTTTTAGAGTATGGAATAATAGTAATGTGGAATTCAAAGGCATCTAGATCCATAATATTGAAATTTTGACAATATTAAACATATTATATCATGAGAGAATATTTTAAAGAAATAACTAATTATATATTGAACTATGACTTAAATTTGAAGAACAAGAATACAAATAAATCAGAAAAATAATTGTTACCCAAGGCATGACGTAATGTTTTTCGATGTCAGACATTTTTGAAGATTGAATTAGCATCAGAAAATAGATAATATAAATAAATATGATTAATAATATATTTATATATTTATATATTATCTAATTTAATGTTTAACTTATAAATAACTCTATTATAACACCGTTATTAAATATATATTGTACATGTATCATATCTCAGGGTGAATGTGATAAGGGTTCATCTCCATGGGGAATAATAAACACGATCGGACAATGGCGAATTGTAGATTTATAGAAGATAAACCGAGGGACTTATTGTCAACATAAATGTTTTTCATATAACTAGTGATATATATACCAAATAATTATAAATCAGTAACTAATCCAACCATAAGAAGATATTTTTTAAATTTATTTTCACAACTACTCTTCATTATCACAAAGAAGTTGAGTAAATTTTGTGTTCACATTTATTTTCATGGTTGATTAAACATTATAAGAACCTTGATTACTCATCATGTGGAATATTAATTTTAAATACATCTACACGAAAATAATTTATATCTAAGTTCATGTTGAACTACAATGTTCTCACATTGATATTGAATATTTCTCCTTCCATTCTTAGAAAATTAGTTAGTAGAAAATAGTAGTCATATAATTCGACGGTTTATTTGGATCATTACACAATCATTCCAAGTATACTTATTATTTATTAAATGGATCATTGAATCAATTATTAGTGAAGATTATGAAAATTTATAATGGATATTCGAATACTAAATTGATGTTTTGGACCTACAAGTGGTGATAGAGGAAGGAATAATCTTTGTGTAGATCAACAAAATCATGATTTCCAATCGCCAGAGGCTATGAATAAATGATTGAAGGTGTTGCCTTAAATTTAATAGTAGAACATTGTGTTTAAATTTTGAATGGTGGTAGATTAGTGATGTGAATTAATAATATTGTCGATGCATCGATAATTTATTGGTGAAAATGACTACATCATATGTATTTTAAAATAATAGACCATAACTCATATACTACATAGATTGCACAAGAATTAGCCTAGTAGTAATACATGGGATGAGACTCATACTCTTGTACCTAGCCATATCCCCACATACTGTATAAGTTAATAACATGTTCTTCATACGAGTATGAACATGTTGCGTGAGTTGATAGTACACATGCGGAATATTGATTAGTGTGAGAAGTCATGTGCCCCATTAAAAATTTATTGTACATCCAGAGGACATGGTAAAGCTCTACAAGGATTATATTATCCCCCTCATAATCCCTTAGTCGATTCTAGTATTTCAATCGATGGTATAATGATCCTGTAGAGGACTACAATTTTAACTGTCTAGGTATGAGTGTCGAATAGATCATCTATTTGTATAATTCTGATAGCATTATGTATTTCGACCACAACAGTAGGTCATGGATCCTCTATCAATTTTTTGTATTTTTTACTCATATTTATTGCTCATATGAGGGTGTCTCCAATACTAGATTCATGTATTTTAACCCATTTTATGGTTCTTGGATCCTCTAATTTTATCAGATGTAGGGGAGCATAAAGAATACTTGAGACTTTATAATGAGGTATTTTGGATGTAAACATATTTCTGGTGTGTTGAGTTTGACTATAATATTATTACTGACTACATATAAATATAATATCTATTTTATCATCATTATGATCATTTTGTGTGAACCATATGTTTTTTGATATGGGATGACTCACCCTACGTTGTTGTTAATGCATAAAGATTTCAAGGAATCCTATTGGTTATGTATGTACTCACACATACATGGGATCTACATTCATGAGAAATTCTTTATGTATATGCCCATCCATATCCATTAAATGTACTATAGTCTTATGTCCATCCATGTGTGTGATTTTATTAAATGGTGAAATTCACCATCCCTAAAACTATCATTTTTTGACATTGTCTTTCGTACACATCTAACTGTTGGGAAGATGTACCCCTATGGGGTTTTTCATGATATATTAGTATCCAAACATATATTTTCTTTATACTATAGTTTGGATATATTCGACTAATCAAGATTTTTATAGAACTACCGAAATATTGTAGAGTTTTAATAGGAGTGAATGCTAGTATAGGGATTTTAATGACCACGAAATGAATGATATTACAAAACATGAGAATAAGAATATTAATTTAAATTCAGCACATGAGGACACTGGTTGACGGAAAAAAATAGATCATGCATCATATGAGAAATTTTTTTTATGATGTAATTATTTAGTCATCATCCATGATATGAATCATAAAAATTATAGATACTTTCATGATGAATGATATAATGGATACTTTAGATAGATCATAAAAATTACCAGAATAGTGATGAGGCCTTAGTGATGAGATGTAAAAAAACAGATGATCCCTTTAGGTGTACAATGTGTTATTCCTATACATATTGTTATGTATGTTGACCCACCTATGATGGATGAAGAGTAATCACCTTTTCCTATTGAGATTATCTTGGTCTTGATAGTACTAGAAGATAATGTATGAAGGATGAGTTCGATTCAGGGGTTTCAATAGAGAAAACCACTCAATCATCTTTGGAAATGTAGACCCTTATATATGCGAGTATAATCTGGAGTTTTTGAGGGAGTATGACCCCAGGTTATGAAGCCTTATGGTCATATAGGGGTTCTATTAACAATCCTTCCCCATGGAACATGATGGATATGGTGAAGTCTTGTGACCAAGATAAAATAAGAGGTGATACTCTAATATATTATGTTTCAAAAACTATTTACATTGTAGTACATTCATATAACATTTCAGAGAATTTTTATTTTAGATTACATGAATCTTTAGTGGTTATTCATGATAATCATATTGTATTGAAATAGGTTTCTCGAATTTTTGTCATACATCATGAAAAAGGTTTGTGATAGATACTTATGAGCTCTTACATATGTGCCTGAAATTCAATGAGATACAGATTTTATAGTGGAATCCTAATGAATTCCTTTACATATTGGGGTAATATTGTCAATCCTTATGTTAGAGAGTATATTGAATGAGGGTCAACATGTGGTAGGAGGAACTAGTTGTGACCATGAGTAAGAGTCCCTAGTTGTAAGGGGATCATGATGCTCTTTGGGGACATAAAGCTCAATTTTCTGACAAATTCACAATAATGCATATGGATCAGTTGATATTGGTTCCTATAGAAGTCCTATCTATCCCATGTAAATGGTATATTACATTATTTATGGAAAAGGGCATATAGAATGGGACTATCAGACTATAAAGGCATTAAAATAGTGGTAGGTAGTGAAAGAGAAATTTAGGGAAAGGTTGCGACAAGGACAAGGTGATCAGTTGGGAGGTAAATGTGGTATATGAGAGAGGATATGTTTTGGTGGAGGCAAAAGGATGATCTTATACCAATTAAAAAACCTCCTGGTGGTCAATGATATATATAGGGAGTTGGGGGTAGTGAAGAGGATTGATATAAATGTAGTAGGATTATGATCATTAGTATTCCAATATAAATTATGGAATTATCTTAATCCTATTTACATTTGACCATGTTTTGATAATAACAGTAATGGTCTATTTTATATTATGGAAAAAGTTTATTGGGTAAATGGACATTTGAATCGATCCTATAGCTCAACCCTTATTTCAAGAGAGTCCTACTATGGTAGATTCAAGAACCACACATTTTTACATACATTGAAACCATACTAAATGTGGAAAATAAATTTAATGGGAAGTCTTTTTTTGGCAATGAGACACTATGATGTCATTATAAGTACGTTCATGATATCCAAAGTGTACACATATATTTAATTTTTTCGATGAATTAATATGTTATTTCATGTTTTTTTGGATGATATTTTCCTTCCTTCGAGATGTGGATTTTTTGGAGGACCAACTTAGGCTCATATATATGATAATTATATGACAATAAATCTTGTAATTACACATTAATTCAATATATATTACATAATACTACACATAATAACACTTGGATGACCATGAATTATTTTTCCAATGAGAATTATTTCTATAATATAACAATTTAAAAAATGTAATACATCGCAATTCATGAAATCATCATTAACATATTCAAAATATTACTTATTAATTATAACTACTTGGGATAAACTAAGGATATACTAAATAAAGGGGTTTTCAATAAATCTAAAAAAGAGAATAAACATGGAATAATATCAAGATAATATTACAGGTTTTTGAATATTTATTTAAATGAAAAATGAAATTGGTTAGATACATAAAAAACGAGACATAGTAAATCATGATAATAGAAAGGCAGTAAGGAAATGCATCAAGAATATAAATCATGACATCATAAACATAGGTCAAGGATAACCACCTAAACATAGTAGTTGAAAAGTTATTTTTATGGATAAGGGTATCTCCTTAATCCCGTTCATGATGTATCATATAGATAAAACAATACAAAATGCATTTGAGAACTATATAATATAGGGTGTACCTTTAACTTTCATTTCATTAGCACACATAAGAGTTCCACTGAGATCATGCAACTAATAATTATTTATTATAAAATTTTATTCCAAGATAAAGGAATATGGAATACATACATTTATTTAACGCATTAAAATAGTATATGTTCCTAATTGGGAACACCATGGATAGGAATTGTGAATGTTTATTCTCTATAAAATTGTTTGGCAAGAAAAATCATGGTGAAAATTTGGCATCATAATGAGGGAAAATAATAACTCATGGGAGGAATTTATGAGTGTGAAAGGGATCTCTATTAGTTTATACATCATAAGGGATTTAAGGGAGATATGTAATAAAATATCCCTACATTTGGAATTTGAGATAAAATCCATAAGATAATGATGATGCTTCATTATAATTGACTAGGAGTGGATCCATTACTATTTTTGAGCATGGTAATGAGTTTACAAAAGATTTTATGCAATGAATTAATTGGGGATAAATGGGTATATAATCAAATTTATGTAAATATGGATATAATGGGGCTGTATAAAAACATACCCCAAACATGAACAAATGGAACTTAATAGGCATAACATAAATTTTGTTCTTGAATAAAAAAATTGGTGGAAGATATCTTACCAAGAGAGTGAGATACCAAAGACATGGTAGGAGACTCTTGAGGGATTGTGGGAATCATGGAGTTTATATAGAGTGGGGAGGTAACAATAATGAATTTAAATGGGAATTATTAGTGAATAAAATGGGTAACCTAGTGGGTTTCTATTGGAAAAAATATGGGATTTATACATTATTTTTTGATGCTTAGTTATTGGATTCTATACAATAATGTAACCAAAATCACAAACCATACAATGGTTGTTTTCCTTGGTTTATACAAAATATGGGTGGTTTTCATTATTTAATAATTTGAAGGATTGAATTATTAAAATATTACCCTTGGTGATGTGGAAGCATGTCATGTACTTAGGGAAATGATTTTAAAACAAAAACAATATGTTATATGTTTTGGAGTATTGATGAATACATTATCAAAATAAAAAAATAAATGAAAAATAAAATAATATTATAATATAAACATATATTTGGTCATTTATACCCATTATAGTATTTATCACATTATTATTGTGGTATTGTGATGTCATAATAAAAACTCTATATTTATAATTTATTTAATTTTTTCATAAAAATTTGACTAGGTAAAAAAAATTATTAAAATATCACCATTGTATAATATCCAAATTATTATTACAAATATATTTAATATTTGAGATAAATAATTTCGTAAATATTTTTAATTCTCACTTTTATGATAATAACCATCATTTATTAAGAAATATTGGGTTTTTTTGACACTAATAGGTTTTGAATCATTATGAAAATTATATTTTCCTTCATAAAAATTATATGATACTTTTTATTTAATTAAAATAATTTCATATAAATAATTTATTAAAATATTATTAATTTCATAAATAAATTAAAATATATTACTTAACTAATTTTTAAAGTTACCGAGAAGTACATTATTTGTTTTGTAACATCATATTTAAAATCCTTTATGATGTAAAAATAATAAAAAATATAAAAAACATTCTATATTATATACATATTCATATTTTTTGTATCGATCAATATCCCACCATTACATTGGAATTACCCTTTGGTTGAGGTTTGCGCTGGGGAGACATTCATGTGGCGGTTCGAGTTTTGTTGATTTGGTCAAAATCACGATGAGTTTGAATATCTCCTTTAAACTGTTTACCACAAGATTATGTTTATGTATATAATCTTGGAAATAGTCAATGTAAAATAATAGTGATGATAACTCGCTCAAAATCTCATATAAATGGGATTTATAGTGAATGATCTGGCTGTTTGAGGCCATCACTTCCATTGTTTTTTGTCAATTAGATTTGTTAAAACAATATATTTATACTAATTATATGATCAATGTTCAAATCCAATATTATAAATGGTTATTTTTCTTTATTTCCTCTTAAATATGATTTTCAATAATAAATCAAAATAAGTTAATGTTTTTTATACAACAATTTAACATAATAAGATGTTTACGTTAACCAAAAATGTAATTTTATTTATAAAAGATCTGGTGGTAACCATGTTCCCCCATTAAGAAATTTTACAATCCAAAATTTCTTACCATGAATATTATAAATGAGTTAATTCCATTTCATCACTCCGACTTCTTACCATGTCACTTCAATAAACATTTGTATCTCTTATTTACATTTATGTGGTTCATTGTCTTATTTTGTATAACTCTATTTCTACGATCAATGATCTTCACCAGGTGCTCCTCATTTGAAATACCACTCTCCAATGAGACCACCCATTGATTGAGTACATGTGGGGGGTAAAGTATTTAATTCATCCACATTGATATGTGGAACAAATCATATACTTCTGATAGCATCAGTGTGAGTTCTAGTTGATATTTCATTGTTTCAATACATTCAAAAATTTCGGGTCCAGTGTATCTTGAACTAAGTTTTCCTATCTTCAAAAATATCATGACATTATTACATTAATATATGAAGAGGAAACCCTTGTCCCCATCTTCAAAATATTATTATTGTCTATGATTTTCGTCATCACACTTTTTTTGAGATTGAGCATCCTTGATATTAGGTTGAATAGTATTGAACTTTTCCACCATTTCCTCAACCATTACAGGATCTTGCAGTTTTTGTTCCCCAACATAGTCCCTGAATAAAATTTTTCTTCACCTCTTCCCATAATTGGAAGAATAGTGATCTATTAGGTAATAATATTTGAAACTATTATTTAATGATAACATTACCAGAGGAAGACATTTATCTCATCCTCTAGTGATGTAAATTATGTATACTTTCATCATGAAATCATGTTTATGAATAATATATGAAACTGGACATCAATTTATGGGTGATAGACATGATTAATTCCAAATATTTATTTATAAAATATTAGATACAATTCTAGAACATGTAGGTTAATCTAGGATCTTTGTTAGATACAATTGAAAGTTGTGTTCCATACATATTTAATGTCACTCTAATGTATATCCTTGAAAGTTGATCAAGTGAAAATCCCTCTAGGATTGCGATGTAGTGTGATGTATTTATAAGATGACCCCCACAACCCATGAAGAATTATTACCCATTTATTAATTTTTATTACTAGTGAAATGGTCCATGATAATGTTTTCTAAATTCTATGTAGGTATTTGTAATGGATGCATCATCACCTTGTATTTTCTCCACTGAACCCTTAAAAATTGATATACAAGACAACTTGATCTATATTATGTGATCTGTTTCATCATGTTGTTTTCCAATAATTCACTCCATAATCTTGAAAACTCTACGTGCTCCCTTGATGGAAGTAAAAGGTAAAACTATTTGAATCATCTAGTTGTTCCTTCTTTAATCCCTGTATTTTATGGTACATATTTTTGTGAGTAAAATCTTATAACCCATTCATCATTAACAACGAACTTCAAGGACCTACCTTTTTTATAGCTTCCAACTTCTTCTAAATTTCCAAATAATCTCTTTGAGAATACTTTATTCAATCCATAAGTGATAATTGAGAAAACAGTTTTAATGGATCATTGATGTTCCTTCCATCATGATTCACATGCCCATCTATTTCAATTATAAGTATAATATATCCTTACAAATTTTCATAGATGATTAAATTGCATGGTCATTTTCTTTTAGTGTTTCTCCTACTTTATTTGATTTTAAAAGATGGTATTTGATTCACTAGTCATCATACTATATTTGATATAACCGCAATTATTTTCAAATATTGATCACTTTCTATGTGAATACATACTTTATTCTGTTGTGATTTTTATATATTTCACACATTTCCAAAAATAAATAATACCACCATATATTCAATGTGAATATCACTTTTACAAACTATAGATCATGAATTATCTGGTTATATTCATGAACTATAAATTTCCATGAATACTAAGGTATCACTTGTTCATTTTTTATTAACTCAAAACCCAATATCTTTTTCTAATAATCATTTTACACCACATAAAATTACCTACATAGGGGTAGTGTGAGTAATGATTCAAGGATTAACCAATTTATTAAATCCATGAATATGTATCCATATTTATTATTATATTAAAACATTAGTCCCTTCCATTTTATCTAGGTTATGTTGATTATAAATCCTGAAACTTTTGCCAAAAGTCAACCATATTACATGATCAATCAACATGAACTACATATTTTGGTCACATATGGTGTCCTTGACTAACCGTCTACATCTTCTTTCATTGAAGGGTCCATTGATATCCAATTTATCTTGATAATATAACATTTGAATGAGACATCCCTAAACAAGAAGTCCTATTTTTTTTACGTTTTATAAATGTTCTATTTTCTTAATGTTTTTAGAACATTTATGATATTCTCCTTATAAACATCTTTTCTTTTTGATAATATTGTAACATCATCTATAAAGGCAAATAGAAATTTTTTTATGTTGTATTTGATGGATATCTTCATAAATTCCATCATAAATTCTCGATTATTAGTTAATTTTATTGGAATTACAATGAACACATAGTCCCAATACCTCGTACGGATAGCAGTTGTGGGGATATCCTCTATCATCTGAAATTCATGATAATACCTCAACCAAGGATCCATCATGGAGATGTATTAGGCTTAATACAGCTGATCGAGGAAGTCATAAAATAGTGTAAAGGTAAAATTATTCCTTTTCATGATGTTCTTGAGAGAATGATAATTAATGTAATGGAGCATTGTCCCATCCTTCTTCTTAACGAAGGGGACTAATAAACCCCATATTTGGGTAAATTTTCATATAAACCCATTATCTAGATTGTACAATAGCTGTTTCGTCATCTACTTATGTTATAAAATACTTATTATATACATATTTAAGGATAATGTAATTTATTGATGTATATTATTGACTGAAAATTATCATCTCTGAAAGGAGGAAGACCAGTCAATTCTTTTGGGGACTCATCAGTGTATTCCAGAACCATGGGCATATCTCACAAGATTATATTTTTCTAAAAATAATTCATTTAAGCCATAAATTCTTGATCATAGTGATGTAATATCCACCATTGAGATGTTGGTTGTAAATAAAATTCATCCAATGACTTTAACATGTATAGAATCAGGGAATGATTAATGATACAAATAGTGATTTCCTTCTTCTGATAATTTTTTTGGGATCTATATAATGAAATTTAATAAATGATATGATATTCAACAAATTACACTAAATAGAGTGTCATATGTTTCCCTGGGAATTTAATCCCACACATTTTCATAGTAGATTTGTTATTTTTTATGTGATAATTCCCCCTTTTTTGTTTTCAGTGACAAATCTACTTCTTATTCATTATTGTGGGTTTTCAAATAGATCAACTAAACTCATGTGATGCGAAAAAATTCATAGAACTAGAGAAAAACTTATATTATCCATAATTGAAAATAACTACAATACCCATCCATATATAGTTATTATGATCTAACTATTTTTTTGGGAATGTAGAATGTCCAACTTACTTCCATGAAGGTGTAAGTTTGTCTTTGAAAACCCTAGGCATAGAGCATCAGTTTGTGAAGTACCCTTATTCTTTATAGTATAAATAATAAAAAAATTAGAGGGTTTATGGGGGAATTGTATTCCACATTTCATTATACGGTTTCTCATGTTTTGAATTGCTAGCTAAGTGACTTTTCTCTCCTATCACAGTGCATTTTTTATCCCCCTTAGTCTATTTTAAGGATATTATATTCTGCACTTTTTATAGTTGGCATGATTAAATTTGTAGGCTCAATTAAAAATATTCATATCAGCTCCATAATAAAACAATACATTCCACATATTATCCCTATGATATCCATGAGATTAATTGATCTATATTTTGACTTCGGGGGAACAACAAACAATTTCCTAAGAGCAATCAAAGTCACAGATATCTTGTGATTTTCAAAGAGTAGATTATAGACCATCGAAGAAGCGATCAACATTACATTGTTGGATAATGAAAAATATGTAATTATATCAATCCTGGCTTGTTAATTATCCCTTCTACACCATATTGGATTTTTCGAACTTTTTATTACGGGAAATGAAATACATTTCAACATTATTTCTGAGAGGGTGAGGAAAATAATTTTAACATATCATTTTCTTGAATTCCAAACACCCCATCACTTAGATAACTTCATTTGGCTTCATATTGTTGATAAATTTAAGCCATATATCCCAAAATATATCTATATGACATGCATAATCTATAACAAAATTTTATTGAGAATATTGAATGATGGAGAAGATCTTCCCAATAGAGTAGATACACTATTCCACGATTAAGGGCTAAGATGGACCATTGATATTTGCAGTCTATTGTATCAAAATTATCTCAATTACACATTTTTAATTCATTGGAGTATTTTGATTCCCCTCCATATCCATGTTTCTATATGTACCTGAGTCATTTAGTAGAATATAGTCACAATCATCCAGATTCCAACTCCCATCGAATTGGGCATCTCATTTGAAAAATCATCACATTTCTAATCACATTGGTTGTTTAATTGATTCCTATTATTATTTTCAACTTTTCAGATTAAATTAAAACTTATTGATAATTATTATTAAAAAATTTAACTTATATAAGGGAATGAAATTGTATTAAAAGTATAACATATAAATGGTATTTATTCCTAAACTTTTGATTTTCATAGAATCAATCTATTTTATCCATGATCTGCTTTATAACATAGACACATTTGGAAATTTTCCCTAATAATTTCACATAATGAGCTTGTGAATTTAAATATTAATATCCCCCAAGAGATTCAAACTAGGTGTGTACTAAGGCTGGTTTTCATGTACCAATTCCCAGTTGAGTCTAGACCAATGCAGTGATTTCGGATTTTACCACTCTGTATATCTATGCAAGAGACAAATCCACTTAAACCATCCATATAGGATGGTTTTTGATTTGTAACTACTATATATATACTTTAGTAAAATTTAAGGACTTCGTATTATTTCTATAATTATGAATAAATATTTCTCTTGTGTTTTCTAATCTAAATAACAAGAATAACTAAATTTTTCTGTTGATACTAACTATGAAAACACTACTCATTATTAAAAATTAAATTATGTCTCATTACATAAGATTACACATAATAAAACCTTGAAGATCGATACGTATAGTGTCTTTTTAAATTTATTATATTACATAAATACACAAAATATGGAATCCATCAATATTAATTAAAACATCCTGAACACGATAATAATGTTCCCTATATTTAAAAAATCGTTGAATATGTTAGGGACATACATAACAATGGTATGAGATATAATGAACAAATAGATAATAAAAATGTCATATAATTATGAAATTATTACATATTTGTGAATAGGATTTTCAATGGAACTGAAAATGGATGAGATACATGAACCTAAAGAACGAGATATTGTAAATCTTGAAAACATTATGGTATCATGGAAATGTATAAAAACATTAAACATTAAATCAAAAAACATATTACAAAGATATCTGCTAATTAATCATATTGGAAAACATCCTTGAAAGATTACATTTACTCTATAATAAATTTCATTACAAATCATGAGATTAAAAAATTACCCAACAAATTGGGGTGATATATAATTCGTGGTTCACTTATCACTTTTATTTAATTAAAATTAATTAGTTTGTAATATATATAAGACAAAATAGAATAATTTATAATAATAATTTATTCAAAAACAATGGAGTGTAAAATATCTACATGTAAGTACCCAATCCATGTAATAATAGATAATACAATTGAAAACCAATGATTGTAAATGTGTATGAGTATTGAGAACATAGTTTATTTGAATGGAATATCATGGAGTAGTTTCAGAAGAATAACTGGGGAAATATATATTCATGGAAGGGATTGATGAGGGTGAAATGGGTATCTCATAAATTCAGAATAATATTTTTTGTAAGGGGGATATGGATGAACATATTCAAACATTAGTAATTGGAGATATAAGGCATAAGATAATGAATAATCATGAATAATGAGAAGAATAAGAGGATACCTTACTAAATATTGGCATTGTAACAGGTATGCATAGGTGTTCAGGGGAGTGATTAATGTGTATTAATAGGATATCTCCTTAAACTGAAAGAAAAAGGGTTGTAATAGTTATATAAAACAATATACCACAAACAAGAACAAATGAAATTAACGATAAAAAAATAAAATACGTTCTTCATTAAAAATGAGTGTGGAATAACCCATACATT
This sequence comes from Viscum album, assembly GCA_963277665.1. Taxonomy (NCBI): domain Eukaryota; kingdom Viridiplantae; phylum Streptophyta; class Magnoliopsida; order Santalales; family Viscaceae; genus Viscum; species Viscum album. The sequence goes on along the minus strand of OY728162.1, from coordinate 591,332,145 downwards.
TATATTGTGACTAAAAATCCATAGGAGGGTCTTATCAATAGATTTTGATAAAATTTGGAGGACTATTTTTAGGGTAGGGTAGATAACGGACGTTTTAGGTGGATTTATTATGAAGATAATGGGGATATTTGGTGGGTTTAAAGTAAAATACAAGTTATATAAAGAATAATATATTTTTATATTTATTTTCATATATGTGAATTAAATATTAATTTTAATTTAATAGGGATGATAGATTTGATGGATCACCTAACACACACAACAGTGCGTTTCTCCAAAGTATAATGTTGCACACAATGACGAGTCATAGTGAAAAATAATAATGTAATATTATTCTAAATGGTGGTTAATGCCTAGTCATTGTATTGGCGTGAATGAATAGAAATAACTAAAATATGATTATAAATGTTAATTAAATGTTTTCACATTTATCAAATAAACATTAGAGGCTTAAAATGTTTTTGAATCTAATTTTAGGTATAAATAATATAATATTCATTAAATGGTTGATTTTCCATCTTTTGATGGTGACCCCTCATTAAATCAAGGTTTTGATACATTTATATGTTCTATTTGACCAAATAAAATTCTTCTTTAGAATCAAGATATTAAAATTTACTTTGGATAAATTATTGATATTTTTATGATAAAAATAATTTTTTATGGAATAGTGAAAAAACAGTATTTTAATTCAAAGATACCATTTAACATAATTTATTTATATAGTTAGATTATTTTTTGAATTGGTTTTAAATTGTAATTAGATTATATTTTTACCATTTATCCAATGTTTTTCATTGAATATAATTTCACTTCAAAATAGGACATACAAACTGTCAATCTTTTAATTGTTATTATTTCATAAAAACATGCATTTATGTTATATAAATCATCAAAGGAATATTTTTCTACACAATACTTTCTTTGCTTGCTTTACACGAAATCATGAGCTTCCTCGATAGCTTGCATCGTACGCAATATCGAGTTTGACTAAACAACGATATGCTATTAAAATATTATTAAAACTAGCTGTTATGAATAGTAATAACCACCTTTTGAAAGTTTATAAATTTTATTTTTCAAAATGGACTTCATTTTTGGATTCAGAATATCGAAATTAGCCTAGGGTGAAATTTTGGTATTTTTCTGAAAACTTTCAATTTTTGATGAATAGTGAAACCACTAAGTGGTAGTTAAAAAAAGCTGAATTTTTCATAAAACTTAATTTTACCGCTTCTGTGAATGGAATTTCGAAAATCCAAGAGACACGGTTAATATCATGGACTAAAATGTGGTTCAATGAGATGAAAATAATTTTTGGTGAATAGTAACTTTTTACTTTTTTTTACCGCGGTTAATAGTAAATAGGGTAACTAAGGGTAAATGTGATATTACTATTACCCTAACACATGTCCCAATTCTATTGGATAAGTGTAATTCGACCAAAAACAACCTTATGAATATAATATGACCATTTAGGTCTACTTGGATTAGATTATGACGTCTAATATTATTTTATTTAATGAATAGTTAAAATAGTTAAAATCAATGTTTAATAATTAAAACATTTTTAATATGGGGTTATACATAAGATAAATTCGACTATAAATATTAATTAGAAAGCTAAAAATATTTCCTACATAATGGTATTTTATTTGTAATTTTTAGACGTTAAATAATTTAATTTATTTATGACACAATGATGATGCAGTAATTATTTTATTAATGAAATATTGACATAATTGATGTTATGAACACCAAAATAATTGTAATTTGAGACTTTTTATGAATTACACTAATTTTCTAGGTTAATATGACATTTTATTATTGATTTAATTAACTTCTTTTGAACTAATCATTCTGTTATGATTTTCACAAAAATAAATTACTAAATAGTGTCAAAATTGACATAAAATAGTTTTTAAAACAAATATTATATTAGTAATTGTTATTTTATTTCTAAAAATATAAGGTTCAGAAAAATGACTTAGATAAGTATATATATATTAATAATAAACAAATTGGGGTTCGTTTGACAGCTTATAGTAAGTTTATTAACCTTATAGTATAAGAACACAAGAAGACATGGTAAAAGTAAAATTATTTAACTTAATGTTAAATCTAAATGATAAGGTTAAAATAGGAACCTAAACTTGTCTAAATTCTATAGGATGAGCGGATTTCGACCCATCCCCACCTTAGCTTCGAAATATATCAATTTGGAGCTATTTAAAACTGAACATGACTTTATAATAAAATAATATTTTTAGTTATTCCAAAGGTGCCCCTCTCCTCCCTTATAAAAAGGAACCTCCTCCCCCTCTTCGTCACACCACATTGAGCCTTCAAGCTCGGCCAACCCCTGCCACTTTCTCCTCTCCACTTTCCTAGAGGCATCCTAGAGGTTTTGGTCTTCTTCAAAGACCCATTTTAGTGCCCTAAAAGGAGGTCTCAAAGAAGCACTTCAAAGAAGAGGTAAAGCCCATTACCGATTCTTTCACCTTTATTTCATCTTCCACTTCTTCTTATTAGGTTGTTTCATTATGAAGTAATAAAGTCATTATCACTCATATACTGATATGTTATTATAAGTATGAAACAACCCTATTTCACCATCTATCCATCCTACGGAAAAAGAAATCACCGCGCGTGCGTACGTACGGAATACCGTCTCCACGCCGTGGTGTAATCTATTTTCCACCACCACCTTACTTGGATGGGTATAATGGTGTATATAATGACTATATATGACTATTATAAAGTGATACTGATTCTTAAATAGTATACATACACTCCAATACAATTCCACGATCATAAGAACGATATCATCACTCGTGCGTACGTACAGAATACCGTCTCCACGATGTGATGCAACTAGTTCTACATGATCTTCATTTTATAATGATTATATAAATGAATTGAATGAATGAATATGATATATATTACACTAATAACATTCTGGAAATTAGGTATCTATAACCTAAAGAAAAATAATAAGAATTTATTCGACAAAACACGCATAAGAACAAAAAGTTATAAACACCCGAATAACAAGTATCAATGAAATATTACTACTAAGAAGCTAAGAATATGACCATATATGATATAATAAAAATATGTATGATTCTGGAATAAGTCAATAACATTATTTAAATCATTATATAGGAGGTTCGGACACTTACAAAGCAAGTCGGACCAAAGGTAAGGGAAATATCACAATCTCATTTTTTTCCGAGATTGTTTGTACTTTGGTATTTAATGGGGTGTATTTTATCATCCAAATCCATGTTTCATCAATATGTAATATTATTTCAATCCACCTACAATTTTTTAAATCCATTTTTACCCTTTGGTGAGTTTATAGTAAAAGATATGAAAGGAATCTTTTGTCGTTTTTCGTACGAGGTACTTTTTGACTTTTCCGACAAAAGTACGAAGAATATTTTTTTAACTTATACGGCATGAATGGATTTTTAAAACATTATTTCCAAGAAGATTCCTTTAAAAGTTTTAAAGTTTATATTTAATCAACTTCTTTTTGTTTAGAATTTTATGACATGTTAAGAAAGGAAAAGTGTTTTTGAAATTGAAAGGATATTTTCCTCAAGAATGGAGTTCAAGTGTTTTTTCAAAATTATTTTCCATCTAAGATAATAAAGGGTTCTGTTCCTATCCCAATTAATACATTGATTTGATTATGTTATGATGGAATTATATTTATGAATTCCTTTATCTTATATGAATTGTTTTGTGATGTCACGATGTTTAAGATTCCCATTTTTATTACATGGGTTATGCTATGATGTATGGTTTATGATTTTGTGGAACACATAAGAATGGTATCATTATGAGATGGGTGGGACCTATATCTCCCTCCAATGAATTGGGTAACGATTTTATATCTCATGAGATAGACATGGCTGGAACGGTAGGTTATACCAGTTCAGTGAAACAGGACTGAAACGAGGGTGACTCGGTTCAGAAAGGGACTTTGTCCACTAAGATAGTCTTGGAAATGAGTCTTGACTAACAAGAAATGATTCTCTATGATTATGTGTGTATGCCACAAAGTTTCATGTTTTAAGTTATGATTATTGTGATTACATTTCACTGCCATGAATTATCCCATGTTATGAAATTATGATCTCTTTTGCAGGGTAAGATTTCCAATAGTTATGTGCTTATGTATACAATGTGATTGATCTTTCTTTTGTTTACCCTTACTGAGCATTTGAGCTCACCCTTTTGTATGTTTTGTTTCCACAGGTCAGGAAGAAGGTTATTAAGTAGGATATGCCAAAAAGGGACTCTAGATATGATGAAATAAGTGGGAGGCAAAGTTGATGCTTTATGAACCAGTTGTTTATGTCTCCCAGTTTCTAAAGACACTATACCTATATGGTCCTTTGGTGGTTTTGTTATATGTTGTAATAAGTATGCTTCAATTTTGAAGTATTAACAATGTATGTAAATTATGGGTCGTTATAGTTGGTATCAGAGGAAAGGTATAGTCAACCTTTGGAAACATGGATGTGAAAGCCTTAGTAAGAACCCTAAGGATAAGACTAAACATAGAACAAAATCTTAGTGTTTTAGAAATGGCCATGAATAACCTAGGATAAGACCTTAAGTGTGAAATTTTATTCTTTATTATGTGGTTTTCCTATTATAATTAGTGTTTCTCACACTATTCTTCTTGGTTTTAGTCAATGGATGGAACCAGAAGGAATCGTGTTAATGCGGAATGTGACGGGCAATGAAATGATTATCCCCCTGAGCAACCAAACGTTTTGGGAGCTAGAATGAAAAATCTTGTATCCATGCTCACACAACTTTCTCAAGCTATGAATCATGCAGGACTTCCAAATGAGCAAAGGAAGGAGCAACATTCTGTTGAATCCTTCATGAGGCAGCGTCCACCTTCTTTCAGCGGGTCTACTGATCCATTAGTTGCTGAACAATGGATTAGTACTACTGAAAAGATATTTTCAGTTCTTCAACGTTCTGAACATGATAAAGTCATCCTAGTAGCGTATCCTTTGGAAGAAGATGCTGATCAATGGTGGAATCTTATTAAGAATACGAGGCAAAGAGATGAAATTGAGTCCATGGAATTGGACGAGTTCAAGAACTTATTTTTCAATAAGTACTTCCCTCGTATTCTCCGAACAAAGATGGAGAAAGAGTTTCTTGAACTAAAGCAAAAGGATGATGAATTTGTTGGTACCTATGAAGAAAATTTTACAAGACTTGCAAGGTATGCTTCTGGTATTATTATCCAACCTGAGAGTAAGATCGATCGGTTCTTTAGTGGCTTAAAACCAAGTCTTCGAAGGGCGTTAGACATAAGGGACTTCAATAGCTACGAGGCAATCGTCCGATGTGCTCTCAAAGTCGAGATGGAGATTGGAGTAACGCATTAGTCATATGGGTTTGATAAGAAGAGGAAAATGGAATTCAAAGGAAAATCTAAAGAGCACACTGAAAAGAAGATGAGCTTTCCCTTATGCTCAAAGTGTGGAAAGAAACATGGAGGGAGTTGTCTTAAAGGGACACGTAAATGTTTCAAATGTGGAAAGGAAGGTCATCGGGCATTTGAATGCCACGATGATGGGAAGAAGATGTCTAATGATGCAAAAAAAGGAAGGGATACACAGAATGAACCTACTACACTTCAATGTTTCAAGTGCAAGGAGATGGGTCATTATTCCAATAAATTCCCTAATCCAAGGGTTGATGATGATGGTCGACGTCAACAAACTCTTCATTCTAAAGACAAAGGAAAGTCACATGCAATTTCTATCAGCGATGTGGAGTATGATAACGATGTGGTGAAAGGTACACTTACTATCCACTCTAAAGTAGCAAATGTTTTATTTGATTCTGGATCCACCCATTCTTTTATTTCTGAAGAATTTTCTATGGTTATCACCGTATTACCTCAACAATTAGATGTTGAGTTAGCTGTGACAACACCTAATGGCACAACAGTTGCATCAAAAGTTTATAATTCTTCTCCGATCTAAGTTTGTGGGAACGTGCTTCCTGCAAATCTTGTGATCCTGCCTATAGTGGAATTTGATGTGATTCTTGGCATGGATTGTCTTTCTTTATATGGAGATCATATCAATTTCCAAAGTAGGGAAGTCACATTTCATATTCCAGATCAATCTATGATCGTCTATCAATGCAAGGATGAACATAACCTTCCAGTGGAAATTTCTTCCATCTTATGGGTCTTGATTCCACTAAATGAAGGTTATTTATCTCAAATGGTTGGTGAGAAACTCATGATTAAGAATATTCCCATTGTACGGGAGTATGATGATGTCTTCTCGGAGGAATTACCGGGACTTCCACCAAATCGTGAAGTTGAGTTCTCAATAGAACTCATACCAGGTACTTTGCCTATTTCAAAGACACCTTATAGAATGGCCCCAATTGAGTTGCAGGAATTGAAGAAGCAACTCCAAAAGAATCTTGATAAGGGATTCATAAGCCCTAGTGCATCACCTTGGGGATCACCTGTTCTATTTGTTAAGAAGAAAGATGGATCAATGAGACTCTACATTGATTATCGAGAACTTAACAAGATCACTATCAAGAACAAATATCCTCTCCCACACATTGATGACTTATTTGACCAACTACGTGGAGCTCAATACTTTTCCAAGATTGATCTTCGTTCAGGGTATCATCTATTAAGGGTCCAAAGGGAGGATATACCAAATACGGCTTTCCGTACAAGGTATGGACACTATGAATTTATAGTGATTCCATTTGGTCTTACAAATGCCCCTGCTATCTTCATGGATCTAATGAATAGAGTCTATAGAGACTATCTTGATCAATTTGTGGTAGTCTTTATAGACGATATTCTTGTCTATTCAAAGAGCAAGGAAGAACATGAAGATCACTTGAGAATTATATTGAAGACCCTGAGAAAGGAGAAGCTTTATGACAAATTTACCAAGTGTGAATTTTGGATTCAAAAAGTTGCATTTTTGGGTCACATAATCTCAAAAGAGGGGATATTTGTGGATCCAGCAAAAACAGAGGTTATCGAAAGATGGTCGAGGCCAATAACAGTAACTGAGATCCGAAGTTTTCTTGGTTTGGCTGGATATTATCGACGTTTTGTGAAATATTTTTCACGATTATCTAATCCACTCACCAAGTTGACTCGAAAAGGAGTTAAGATTGTTTGGACGGAGGAATGTGAAGAGAATTTCAAGGAGTTGAAAAGAAGGTTATCCAGTGCACCTGTGCTCACACTGCCCTGTAGTGGAGAAAGGTTTGTGATCTATAGTGATGTATCCAAGAAGGGGTTGGGGTGTGTTCTTATGCAAAATGATATGGTGATAGCTTATGCCTCACAACAATTGAGAATCAATGTGAAAAATTACCCAACACATGATTTGGAGTTAGCTGCAGTAATCTTTGCATTACAGATTTGGAGGCATTACCTTTATGGTGAAAGGTGTGATATTTATACTGATCATAAAAGTTTAAAGTATATTTTCACACAAAAGGAGCTGAATATGCATCAAAGAAGATGGTTGGAGCTGATTAAGGATTATGACTTTTCAATCCATTACCACCCTCGGAAAGAAAACAAGGTGGAAGATGCATTAAGTCGACAAGACCATGCTAGTTTATCCATGATGAGGATCACAAAAGATCCAATATTTATGGATTTACAAAGGATGGATCTTGGAATTATAATGAAAGGGGAAAAATATTATCTTTCTCAAATGAATGTTCAACCATCTATACATGTGAAGATTAAAGAGGCACAGAAAGAAGATGTCGAGTTACAAAAGAAGGTGAGAAATGTTCCTGAATTCAACCTTGATTGTGATGGGATAATAAAGTTCCGGAATCGGGTTTGTGTTCCTCCCATCCCTGAATTAAAGAAGGAGCTGCTGGATGAGGCTCATAGTTCTTCATTCTCTATTCATCCTGGAAGCGCGAAGATGTATAGGGACCTGAAAGAGTACTTCTGGTGGAATGGCATGAAAAAAGATATTGCTGAATATGTCTCTCGATGCTTGGTTTGTCAACAAGTTAAATCTGAGAGACAGAAGTCTAAGGGGATGTTACAACCATTACCCATACCCGAATGGAAATGAGAAAACATCACTATGGACTTTGTCACACGACTTCCTAAAACATCCAAAGGCAATAATGCTATCTGGGTCATAGTTGATCGTCTTACAAAGTCTGCACACTTCATTGCTATTAGAGAGGATTTCTCTCTGGATCAGCTTGCCAGGATATATGTAAAGGAAGTGGTAAGATTGCATAGAATACCACTTTCTATTATATCTGATCGGGATCCGAGATATACCTCGAAGTTCTGGCGCAGTCTTCAGCATAATCTGGATACAGAGTTGAGTTTCAGCACTGCTTATCATCCTCAGACAGACGGTCAGTCTGAGAGAACAATTCAAACCCTAGAAGATATGTTGAGAGCTTTCTCTATGGATTTCAAAGGTGGTTGGGATCAACACCTACCTTTGGTGGAATTTTCTTATAATAATAGCTTTCACTCCAGTATTCAGATGGCTCCTTATGAAGCTCTCTATGGAAGGAAATGCAGGACTCCAACTTGCTGGGATGAAGTTGGGGAAAGAAAGCTATTAGGACCTGATCTCGTTGATGAAATGGCAGAAAAGGTCAGATCTATTCAACAACACATAAGAGCAGCTCAGAGTCGACCGGAAAGTTATGCCGACAACCGAAGAAAAGACATAGAGTTTGAAGTGGGTGATAAAGTGTTCTTACGAATATCTCCCTGGAAGAGGGTTATGAGATTTGGAATGAAGGGGCAGTTGAGCCCAAGATATATCGGTCCATTCAAAATACTGGATCGTGTTGGGAAGGTAGCTTACCGATTGGCGCTTCCACCGAATCTCTCTCAAGTTCACGATGTGTTCCATGTATCTCTCCTGAGAAAGTACATACCTGATCCTTCACATGTACTCAGCTAAGAAGTTGTACCGCTGGAGCAAGATCTTTCTTATGAAGAACAACCGATAGAGATTCTGGATCATAGCGAAAAAGTCCTACGAAACAAGACCACTCGATTGGTGAAAGTTTTATGGAGGAACCACAAATTAGAAGAAGCTACATGGGAGCTTGAGGATATGATGAGGGAGAGGTATCCTCATCTGTTTGTTACAAAGTGATGAATTTCGAGGGCGAAATTAATTTTAATGGGGATAGAATGTAACACCTGAGACATTTATGTTATATAAATCATAAAAGGAATATCTTTCTACACAACACTTTCTTGGCTTTCTTTACACGAAATCACAACCTTTCTCGATAGCTTGCGTCGTACGCAATACCGAGTTTCACTAAACAATGATATGGTATTAAAATATTATTAAAACTAGCCGTTATGAATAGTAATAACCACTTTTTGAAATTTTATAAATTTTATTTTTCAAAATGGAATTCATTTTTGGATTCAGAATATCGAAATTAGCCTAGGGTGAAATTTTGGTATTTTTCTGAAAACTTTCAATTTTTGATGAATAGTGAAACCACTAAGTGGTAGTTAAAAAAACTGAATTTTTCATAAAACATAATTTTACCGCTTCTGTGAATGGAATTTTGAAAATCTGAGAGACACGGTTAATATCAAGGACTAAAATGTGGTTCAATGAGATGAAAATAATTTTTGGTGAATAGTGACTTTTTACTTTTTTTTACCGCGGTTAATAGTAAATAGGGTAACTAAGGGTATATATGATATTACTATTACCCTAACACATGTACTAATTCTATTAGATAAGTGTAATTCGACCAAAAACAACCTTATGAATATAATATGACCATTTAGGTCTACTTGGATTAGATTATGACATTTAATATTATTTTATTTAATGAATAGTTGAAATAGTTAAAATCAAAGTTTAATAACTAAAACATTTTTAATATGGGGTTATACATAAGATAAATTCAAATATAAAAGTTCATTAGAAAGATAAAAAGATTTCCTACATAATGGTATTTTATTTGTAATTTTTAGACATTAAATAATTTAATTTATTTATGACACAATGATGATGCAATAATTATTTTATTAATGAAATATTTACATAATTGATGTTATGAACACCAAAATAAATGTAATCTGAGACTTTTTATGAATTCAACTAATTTTATAGCTTGATATGACATGTTATTATTGATTTAATTAACTTCTTTTGAACTAATCATTTTGTTATGATTTTCACAAAAATAAATTACTAAATAGTGTCAAAATTGACATAAAATAGTTTTTAAAACAAATATTATATTAGTAATTGTTATTTTATTTCTAAAGATCTAAGGTTCAGCCAAATGACTTAGATAAGGTTATATATATTAATAATAAACAAATTGGGGTTCGTTTGGCTGCTTATAGTAAGTTTATTAACCATATAGTATAAGAACACAAGAAGACATGGTAAAAGTAAAATTATTTAACTTAATGTTAAATCTAAATGATAAGGTTAAAATAGGAACCTAAACTTGTCTAATTTCTATTGGATGAGATTATTTCGACCCATACCCACCTTAGCTTCGAAATATATCAATTTGGAGCTATTTGAAACCAAACTTGACTTTATAATAAAATAATATTTTTACTTATTCCAAAGGTGCCTCTCTCCTCCCTTATAAAAGGGAACCTCCTCCCCCTCTTCCACACAGCACATTGAGCCTTCAAGCTCGGCCAAACCCTGACACTTTCTCCTATCCACTTCCCTAGATAAATCCTAGAGGTTCTGGTCTTCTTCAAAGACCCATTTTAGTGCCCTAAAAGGAGGTCTCAAAGAAGCACTTCAAAGAAGAGGTAAAGCCCATTACCGATTCTTTCATCTTTATTTCTTCTTCCACTTCTTCTTCTTAGGTTGTTTCATTATGAAGTAATAATGTCAGTATCACTCATATACTGATACGTTATTATAAGTATGAAACAACCCTATTTCACCATCTATCCATCCTACGGAAAAAGAAATCACCGCACGTGCGTACATACGGAATACCGTCTCCACGCCGTGGTGTAATCTATTTTCCACCACCACCTTATTTGGATGGGTATAATGGTGTATATGAGGACTATATATGACTATTATAAAGTGATACTGATTCTGAAATAGTATACATACACTCCAATACAATTCCACGATCATAGGAATGATATCATCACTCGTGCGTACGTACGGAATACCGTCTCCATGATGTGATGTGACTCGTTCTACATGATCTTAATTTCATAATGATTATATAAATGAATTGAATGAATGAATATGATATATATTACACTAATACCATTCTGTAAATGAGGTATCTATAACCTAAATAAAATGAATAAGAATTTATTCGACAAAACACGCATAAGAACAAAAAGTTATAAACACCCGAATAACAAGTAGCAATGAAATATTACTACTAAGAAGATAAGAATATGACCATATATGATATCATAAAAATAAGTATGATTCTGAAATAAGTCAATAACATTATTTAAATCATTATACAAGAGTTTTGGACACTTACAAAGCAAGTCGGACCTAAGGTAAGGGAAATATTACAATCTCATTTTTATCCGAGATTGTTTGTACTTTGGTATTTACTGGGGTGTATTTTATCATCCAAATACATGTTTCCTCAATATCTAATATTATTTCAATCCACCTACAATTGTTTAAATCCATTTTTACCCTTTGGTGAGTTTATAGTAAAAGATATGAAAGGAATCTTTTGTCGTTTTTCGTACGAGGTACTTTTTGACATTTCCGACAAAAGTACGAAGAATGTTTTTTAACTTATACGGCGTGAATGGATTTTTAAAACATTATTTCCAAGAAGATTCCTTTACAAGTTTTCATGTTTATTTTTAATCAACTTCTTTTAGTTTAGAATTTGATGACATGTTAAGAAAGGAAAAGTGTTTTTGAAATTGAACGGATATTTTCCTCAAGAATGGAGTTCAAGTGTTTTTTCAAAATTATTTTCCATCTAAGATAATAATGGGTTCTGTTCCTATCCCTATTATTACATTGATTTGATTATGTTGTGATGAAATTATATTTATGAATTCCTTTATCTTATATGAATTGTTTTATGATGTCACGATGTTTAAGATTCCCATTTTTATTACATGGGTTATGCTATGATGTATGTTTTATGATTTTGTGGCACACATAAGAATGGTATCATTATGAGATGAGTGGGACCTATATCTCCCTCTAATGCATTGGGTAAATATTTTATATCTCATGAGATATACATGGCTGGAACGGTAGGTTATACCGGTTCAGTGAAATAGGACTGAAACGATGGTGACTCGGTTCAGAAAGGGACTTTGTCCACTAAGATAGTCTTGGAAATGAGTCTTGACTAACAAGAAATAATTCTCTATGATTATGTGTGTATTCCACAAAGTTTCATGTTTTATGTTATGATTATTGTGATTACATTTCACTGCCATGATTTATCCCATGTTATGAAATTATGATCTCTTTTGCAGGGTAAGATTTCCAAAAGTTATGTGCTTATGTATACAATGTGATTGATATTTCTTTTGTTTACCCTTACTGAGCATTTGAGCTCACCCTTTTGTATGTTTTATTTCCCCAGGTCAGGAAGAAGGTTATTAAGTAGGATATGCCAAAAAGGGACTCTAGATATGATGAAATAAGTGGGAGGCAAAGTTTATGCTTTATGAACCAATTGTTTATGTTTCCCAGTTTCTAAAGACACTATACCTATACAGTCCTTTCATGGTTTTGTTATATGTTGTAATAAGTATGCTTCAATTTTGAAGTATTAACAATGTATGTAAAGTATGGGTTGTTATAGAACTAGACCCAATATTACAAGAAAAAATTAATAAAAATATTTCTCATGTTTGGTCATGTACTAAATTAATGTGCATTCCATGTCTATTTACATCAATTATATTTTTTCTATACAGTAGTGTTACCTTATGGTTTTCTGAACCCTTCATGTGTATACATCAATTTATAAAACTACTTTGCATCTCTGGAATCTATATAGTCAAAAATTTTATTTTTATGATATAAACATTTCCTCAGGGGTTTGCACTAAATTTAACACATATTATTTTTATATATCCTTCTCATATATAGAAATGAGTAGAGTCATTGCAAATAGATACTTCTTGGTAATTATGTGCATTCGAAAATATAATTTTTTTCTCAATCCCTCAATACATACTAACAAAAATTGGAATCCTCATCCTAAGGTGATGGCCCTTTATCCCAATTAACTATTCCTTAATGGAGTGATTTTATTTCCTCCTAGATTAATTTTTATTCCACTCCCATATCTCTCGATTTCAATGTGATTCATATATTCTCATGGAAATATTTTCATAAAAAAATCCAATATGGATATTTACTCAACCTGCAAAGATGGCCTACCAACCAGAGGTACCATCACCCATAATGGAAGGTACACATAAATTGTTTTCCCTATATAATATCATGGAGGAACCATTAATTTGTAAGTTGTCTATTTTAATCCACAATATGATCATTCTGATTCATTATTTACCAATCCAAATATTTTCAGTTATAATTTACATTATTCTAATACATTATCCCATGCTGTTAGAGAATTATTATCCCCAATGCCCTAGTGGGGTTATTTTTATATTCTTGTCATGTTTTATATGGAAACGATAACCCTAAACTACATGAACCATCATTTCAGTTTATAGATATTATTAATTTTGCATATTGATTTGTGTTATGATTTTTACATATTATTAGTACAGATAACCACAACATTTGATCTTAGTTGTTTTACAAAAAACCCTAAAAGAATTTTCTCAAATATATTTTACATTAAAACAATCCTCAATTATTAAAATTCTCATGAACCTAACATACATAATGGAATGAGAAATTTCCTCACAATTATAAAAACATGCAATGAAGACAATAAAAAATTCATAGTATCAGCTCATTAATCATGCTCCCTATGTACCCTAGGTATGAATTTAGGCATTTAAAAATTTAATATGAACATGAAATATGATATTGGAACCCCATAAATGGAATCATAATAAATATAAATGTTACTATCAATTAGGAATGATCTATTTAACGCCTAAAAAAATCATGTAAAAATGAATAAAATAAATATCATGTGGTCCCATGAGTTGTAAATTATGGGTTCCACAAGAAAAATTATTTTAAACAAGATTACATGAAGTACTAGCAGGACATGATCGTATCTAAAGGGGGAAGTGTTATTGTGCATTACTCTTTTGAATTAACGGATTTTATTGTTGTTAATAACCATATTAGAGTTTTATGGAGTTTAAATAATTTTTAAATAAAGTTTCCTAACCTTATTTATCCAATTTTCTACATTCTAAATATTTATATAATTGACTCTACAATTCACTCTAAGATGGGAAGATATATCACTGAATACCCGATGCTAATCGATTCTACATAATAAGAGGAACATAACAATAATTACAATAACTGGATTAACATGTCCAGAAAATACGATATCTCAAATTTCTTTTAATTCATTTCACTAATAGCCATCATAGTTAATTAGAATTTCTAGGAATCCTGTGTTTGAAAACAAGTGATGAAGGGATGTAGAATTTGAGATGTATAAGTCATAAAAAACATCATAATCCATAAAAAATTATAATATGTCTTGTTATACTATCAAAATAAATTATCAACTAGAATAATGAATTCATTAACAGTTTATAGGTAATCTCATTAGATATTCCACTAATGTAATATTTCTCCATCATTCGATATATCAATTACAATAGAAATGGAAATTGATAAAATATTGAAGCATCTTGATCAATCACCCACATCCTATACTGTATAGTGTCCCAACATATCGAAACATGATCTAGGGAGTTTTCATAACTTCTAACCTTGTGTGAGAAGAATGGACTACATTATTATATTATAATGATTTTGTCCACTGATTAATTACTAAAATTCAATTTCAGGATCATTATTTTCTGATTAAATATATATGAATTGTTTTTGGGTCATTATGGATTCAATATAATTTATATTTAATCTTACAGTAATAAAAACCCTACATAAATATCCTTAAATGTGTCAGACCACTAAAATAAAGTGATTATGATTGGATGGTGGTCCCATTTTGGTGGATTTAGTCCTAGGTATAATAATTTTTGGTTGTTTGGCCTGGTAATTCATTGATAATATGGTGGATAGATTCTTGTTGGATTTCTTATGTCTAATCATAGATTCTGATCACTAATCATAAGATTTTTTGGATAGAAATCATGGTTGACAAGTAGGGATTGTTTGGGCCTTCAGTTTGAATGGGATCAGTATTAGTATAGGACTGGATTTTTAAATTTAGTAATGTATTTTTGGATCAATATATCATAATTCCACCATAATCATTAGAATTTTAGCATTACTATGGAATAATGAATACTACTATCATAAAGAAAAATCTATATACCAAACAAAAATCCAAAGATACCATTTCATTGTCTCAAATTTATTATCAATTTAACATTGTGTTTCTTCATCTCATCATTAATTTGATATTCCATGTCCTCCTCCTATCACTTGTTTTTCATTGAAATAGTTGTTCAATGAACCCTTACATGACTTTTTGATCATTCATGTGGTGCAGAATCAAATAGAAAACTATATATCCTGTGACATGTTATCCTTTCTTGATAGTGGATTGAATATTTTGGTATATTTTGGTCACTATCGGTGTAGTATAAAAATGATGTAGTGGTGAGGTGAAGTATATGCTTGACCTCATTGATTGTATCAGGGTGTGTAGTGAAATGAATTTTTTCAATGATTTATAATTATTCATCATAAGATTTAAAAAAATTTCTCTAGATATCTGATACCATGTATAGGTTTACAGATGGATCCCTAATTTAATAATCACAAAAATAAAATAAATGAGTACCAAATTCAATTTGGTTTTGTGTTCGACTATATCTAGTTTTGGGAGTTCATTTCTCAATGGATTTAAATATGAAAATCACTAGACCATTCAAATGAACTTCAATAATATCTTTAGTCAACATTCATCAAATTCTATGTAGCTGCATAGATATCCGATGAATCATTCAGTGTCGGGAAGATCACCATGATCTCATGTCATAGATATCTCGAAGGAGTTCATGGATTAGCCATACTGAGATAGAATTTATCTATCTATAATGTAGTAATATATATAGGGGTTCTCATTTTATTAGAATTAATAAATCATACATTGATTACCTACCTCTTATTTATATAGTGGATGTGAAAAATTCTCGTAATGGGTTACTCGTCCCCCGAAAATAAAATTACTTCAAAATATAAAATAAATAAATAATTATGCTGACATAATCTTCATCATATATAATATTTAAATTTTTAAAAATACTTGTAATGTATATTAAATATATTAGTTGATAAAATAGCTTTAATTAACTAGACTCATAAATCCCATTAATATTAAACGAACAATGAAAATTAAAATATTATTCATTGGTATAATATTTTGATTTTATTCACAGAATCCATCACGAAAAAATTTAATAAATTATATAAACCAATTTGTTATAAATTTTAATAATAATGAATTTATTTATTATTTGGTGATTTATGACATAAAAAACACTCAGACCCTATGGTTGGGACAACCACACCACTTATACATATTCACAGGAATTGAGAATTTTAATTAATGCACTATTCTAAATGACCAATTGGGACCTTATCTCAATAGTAAAAAATAGTATTCATGTACCAAGAGAACATTCAAACAACCAATCAAGCCCATAAATAGTTTAGGATAATTCATAGAATGGAAAACTAACCAATGAACATGCCCTTTTAATATTATCTCTTCTTCATATGATATGTTATAAAATGGGACATGAACCTTTTATCATCACCAATTCATGAATTATTAGTTACTAATATATCAATATTGAGTTTTCTTTGACTACCATGGCCATGTATGTTTTTATGGTACTACCATGTAGATCAACCAGGGCTGAGACTTTACTTACTCAAATCAAATGAAATAAATTATATCTTGAAAATTTATCTAATTTTATACCTCTAATTATGAAACAAACTGAATCTTCTTCTCCATAATTTATTTATCTTGGTTTTTCCTTGCATTAATGTACAAGATCAAATAGAATAAGTTGTTAGTGATCTCTGGTCAGGGGAACATTAAAAATGTTAAAAGATAGGAAATGTCAATGAAATAAGTAATATTCAATTATATTAATAGAAGTTTAGTCCTCATGATCTCACCTTTCAGAGTTTACCATGTGAGAACTTCATGAGATTAAGTCTCAAGGATTATTATCCCCCAAATCCTCATTGTCCAAAATCTACTCTTTCCATTACATATGATGTATCTAGACTATAGAACTTTTATTCATGATTATTTTCTTAGTTTTATGAGGTTATTAATCAATCCTATGTTCAAGTATAACATTCTTATATGTTAATTAATCTATGGGAATTACAGAATATTAATGGAAGAAGATATATATAAATAATAATGGTAAGGATACATCAATGATACATCACTATATACATGAAATGGTAATTGTAATGTATTATTATGGTGGGTATAGGTCACCCACTATTAAAAAACTCCTATATTAACTAGAGACAACATTCTAACTATTTTGTTAGATCCCACATGATTATGAACATGTTTTAGCTGAGTCATCTCTTTAGTTGCAGAGTCTTCCACATCACCATTGTGTATCTATTCATCTACATGTGACCTTATCTTCATGGTTAATCCTACTGAATAGATGTAATACATATTTGTGTACCTTTTTATCCACCATTAAAACAAGAAATCGTGACTTGTAAGTGTAATAAAATTTATATTTTGTTAATACATTTACTACTATGTGTGATACCATGAACTAGAATTAATCATTTTGTACTTTACACTACATCATAACTACCTCAAAAGATAAAACACACTCAATATTTGTATAGATGGATACTATTTTCTTGAATGAATCTTTCTTATTCATTACCTTCTCTTAACTGTTTACTTATATATAATTGATCCATGGAATACATGTTTGTGTCCCTAAAGAATAGTTTTCATTCTTCTCCACTTACAGTAGAATGTCCTTTGTACTTTTCATGAGAAATTGGAAACTTTTTTCTAAATCCCTTATAGTTATATTGGATATAGCATACATTTTCTAACAACAATTTATATGTGGGAAACAACACTTTTAGTATATAACATGTAATATGTAGTTTATACATCGATGAAGTGAATGGAATTTCAACTCACCTATTTATTCTCATCACATTCGATGCCTTTTTTCATGGAGATATATATCCCATGTGGCACTGGAAAAAATTATTTGACGAATTGTTCAATCTTTTATTTTTTTATTACATGTTAGTATATGTACAGTTGAGTATGTATATGACATAATTAAATCTATCAAAAAACATCGTGTTACATACATCATCAGTTTTAATTAATGTCAAATATTGTATGAGTTATTTTATTTTATTATTACTTAACTATAATAAAATAATTGTATTACATAGGTTACAAAACAGATTTTACTGGAAAATCGGTACCTCTCCCACAAACCATTGGTAGAAAAATGGAGAAAATTAATTCCAAGTGAATTTTTGGTGATGTTATTTATAGTGTTAATACTGAATTAGGATTGATTAACATGAAATACTTATTGTTATTGTGTTGTTTCACCATCTCTTTATGGATGATTCCTATAGAAACCTTCCACAATTAGTGGTCTAGGAATCCAACACTCAATATAATTTATCATAGAATGTATATATGACTAGTTTATGTTTATTGGATTTAAAAATAAGAACATGTTATTATCGATCCGTCCTAATTGGTACTCCATTTGTACCATAAATTTATAATATCTCATGAATTACAACAATTTAATTCAAAATAATTACCCCCATGTATGTAGATACATGGTATACATTTCTAAATTTTAATTAATAAGAAATATTTAGCTAATTTCAACATACATTTTACTTGTATGAATTATAATTAACAATGAATAATGTATCACCATACATGGATAATATAAAACCATCACCATGGTTTTTCCTATCCTAAGTAGTATGTGTCTATAGAAAAATATTTTACAAACATCTTATTGATCTCATTCCCAATTCAATTACATTTTTTCTCTAGGATTAACTACAGAGAATAAAGTCATATTCCTAATATCTCATGTAGAGATGTAAAGCATTTTATAAAAATATTTTCTATAAATTGACTATAATCATTATATCAGAGGGATGTATGTAATATCCTATTATATTTTAGGATAATTTATTAGACTAACATTGTGATATACAAGATGAATTTTTTTTATATCCTTCTTATGAAATTTGTATCTAAACACCCATACTTATGATAGAATAGATTTTCATAAAAATAAAACTCATAAGATTTCTATTTTTAATGATCGTTTTTAAATGGTTATTGGATATTTCAATTATTTACGATCCATGATTGAATTTTTATAATGAATAGGATTTTAAACCGTGATACTCCATTCAGGTATATCATGAATATGATGTATATAAGGAAATTTGAACTTCTAAATTAATCCATGATAGATTTAGTTGATCAATGTTACATGTATTAAAATCACATATCCTTCACATTATAATCATATCTTTGATGTGGACATGATAATGTGTCTAAAATACTATATGCTACATTATGATGATCAATAAATCATTTGGTTGAGATATTATTCGACAAAACAACCTGAAGTAACATATATCATCTTTCCATGAATATATGATACTTTACAGTCAAGTTCATTGATAAGGTTTTAAAATAAAACTAATCAATTATATTTACTATTTTCATTCCATTGGAATATTTCACACAATCAAATTGAACTAATTCTGAAATCATTGTGTTTAAATTTATTTTTAAGGGTTTTATTTTCCAAAAATATTTACATAAGTTTGTATGTAATATCAACTATATTAAATACAACGAGTATAGAACCATTCATGTCATATCCTTGATAGATAATTAGTTTTTCTTAACAAAGTATTATCATTTCAAAACATGGTATATATGTCTTATATTTACATTCATCTGTTATTTTTTATGATTCATGTGTCACTAAAATATTGGTTTTGTAGGAGACACAATTATAAAAATCCATGCATAATCATGATTTATGTATCCTACTGTCCAATGAAAACTTGAGATAAATGTTTCTATGATACTCTAAATGTTCTACTAAAATCAATAAGCAACTAAATACAATGTTTCATTGATTCATACAACAGAATTATGAACCCACATTTCTCATCGTCATAGAAATTACACCTTAATATAAGCAATGTTTATATACATAATTTGTTTCTGCATTTAAAAACACATATGATAAATGATTTATATTTATTACCCAATATGTATGATAGAAAAATTAAATAAAATTTATTAATATACATGAATTGGTAGAGAATAATTTATTTTATTATTATGTTCAATGTTTTAAAACATCAATATATTATCTCATGATATAAAATGAAAATAACCTCTTATTTAATATCACTTTATTTGAAGGATATTGTGAAGGTTCCTTTGATGTTACTATTTTTATGGTCCTTTCACCTAGTCATTCAACTATTACACCATATGAATTAAATATAATACTTCCATAAATTTAGAATTTATTTTTTAATCATTACCCTTATTTAATTAAGAATTTTGTATATATATATCATTTTTAATCATAAACTAAATTAGAGTATATGGGTAAAAATGTTATAAGAACAGTATCTTATAAAAAATCATGACCCGAAATATATTTTACACATCACCAGTGTAATCATTATTCATTCTTATATCTCTTCTCATTCTCCAAAAATGCTTCTTAAAGGTGATACTACATGTAATGTCATCCATTTCATTGTGTAGTATATCCAATATACATAAGATGTTTATGATATCATTATGAAGAAAATACAGTTTGTGTTGTACATTAGTATCCTGTAATCATTTTTACACCCTCACTTCTTGAAGTGTCTCAACATTTTTTTGGGACACCAGTACATTGAATTTTTGACGTCATAGTAAATTTCATAAGTACTTGTAATTCTCTTTAGAAAATCATTCTAGTTTGGGAATTTTAATTCATTCAATATACTTATAGTGTTTTAAATTTTTTACATTCATTTTTATAGAAAAAAATAGTCTATTATGCCAGTATATTTATCATTATTATGGATTCATATATTATATATAAATCAATCATTTAATTTATCTAACAATTTTACTAAACTATTGAAACCTTATGTTCTCGAATCATAATAATCTATCAATTGATTATTCTAGAGTCAAAGATATTTAATCCTTGCCTCATAGTACTAATGTTTTGGCTACCCCACTATTTGGAGAGTTGATGGTTGAAATTCGACTGGCCAACCACATTAACTCATGGTTCCTTCATCTATTCAGTAATGTACCAACTTCTAAAATCAGAAAAATGATGCACCCAATGGTTGCCTTTAATGATGCTTAATTTTTTATTTAGTTAATTCGTTACAACGATCATCATTTATGTCAACCCATCACAATCATGGAAACTCCCCGACACTAATCGACACCCCCATCACTGGATAATGAAACCTTGAACACCCATTTTTCATATTCTAACACTGAAAGGATTTTTATACATAATATTACTCTTGGTGATTTAAATATTTATTTTTTAATATAATCCATTTATACTAATCTATTCATTTTAATATGTCACACTCACAATTAAATAATAATGGGGAAACATTCATCGTACGATTATGAATTTTACTATTTATTATTTAATGTGTTTCCATCTATCATGACAATTCATCACATAAAAAATCATACAGAATATCAATTAAATTACTGGCATAGATAATATAATGTTTTTTTCCATTTAAAATGAATGGATCACTAGTGAAATACGATAAACATATATAATTTATATTTTGAAACATGATGCAGCTTTTCCAATTTCCACTATTTCAAAATCTCATCTAGATTCCACATTGAATTGGCATGGTTTGCTACATAAAACATTATCATCATAGTTTAAAATAATAGAACACATGTATGGGGTCTAAAAAATGAAAAATTAAAAAAGTGATAAATAGTATGTGAAGACCCTTAAAAATATTAAATGAAATAAATGATGATGCACAAAACATTTAATTTAATCGCATTCATCACATGAAATTGAATATGTAAATGAATAAATAAGGACATACATGCATAGTTGGACAATTATAATGACTAGTCCAGTACAGGGTGGGAAAGCAGGGTGTTACCTGCTGCTTGAGATATTGGGAAAATAATCCGACAAGAAAGCCAAAATCTGCTAGAACCACTGCAGTCACATCTGGTGTGGCATGGAAGGCCCATTTGGAGTGTGAAAATGGGGAGGAGCATTTCTCGTAGAGAAATAATTGTTATCAAGAGAAGTTTTATGGTATTACTATCCTGATTGGGCATTGAGGGCTACAACAAGAGGCCGATGACAGTAACCGCGTAAGAGTGGGTGACAATTCGAGAAGGAGGATTTGAATGACCATTTTGTATCTGGGATATAGGGATATGGTCTGCTCAGTTGGTGTCAGGTGCGGGTAACCAGGGGAATGATAGGGTTGACATCATCCAGGTGATGGTGTGCTTGGCAGGTTGGTCCTTGGTAGCGTCAATGGTGGCAGCATGTTTTGGGTCCAATTGGGGGGGGGGGGGGTGGTGTGTGTGTATATGGGGGGGGGGGGGTCTAGCCACAAATTGCAGTGGTGGATGGATTCTACAATTTCACAGATGAAGAGGGATACTTCCGATGTTGGAAGTACATCTTGGGAGTGGGGTGACACTAATGGTTGGTTAGGTTTTCAGGAATAGGATGATGACTTCGGGGAGGCTTCGGTGTCAACAACTGACTAGACAGCTTCTGCTGGTTCCCACGGGCAAGGGGATGGAAATAAAATGATCACCCCTCCTAATTTATTTATTTATTTATTTATATTTTATTTCAATCCTCACAGGACATGGTTTTTTTATACTCATTTTTTCCCAACGTTATACTTCTAGAACAGTGTCCCTTTATTATTATTATGGATTTTTTAAAGTATAAAATTTATAAAATTTAATTTATATTTATTTTATAGACATCCACATTTTGAAAAAGGGTTGAATTATTGTCATAATAATTTTAACTTGACCCCTCAAATGGTACCATTCCTGGAGAAGCTATATTTTTTCAACATATCCAGATAAATCAGGTTAACAGGAATCACCAATGAAATTTCATATTTATATATATATATGTGTGTGTGTGTTTGTTCTTTGTTTTAATTTCCATTAAAACTCATGGTGAGTCTAACTCAACTCTATGAATTTTCATAACATGGCCATTGAAGATCAAATAGATATCTCGTCAAACGCATTGGGTCAAAAATAATTCCCACAAAAAACATTAATGTGTATTAATATTTTTTCACCACAAAAAATTCATGTGATCAATCTAATACCAATTGATCTTACAAGAGAGTGCATCGGAAGCTGATGCACTGAGGAATTATTACTTATCACCATTAGAGATACAAAATATGCTTCATCAGTGATCAATTCCCCAATATAATTATGTGGACCTCGTGTAAATTCCACAACTGCAGAAATGAAATAGACATGCACTAAGTTCAATTTAGATGCATGATTGACTACATCAAGTCACATAAAATTGTGTCTGTAATGTTAAACATCTAAAAAACTATATATTTTCTATACACATTCCATGAATCAATGTGATCTCTAATGGTCAAGTTATGGTGCTAGCATGGGGTCTCTAATTAGTCCTTCCATGTCAAGATGATAGCTATGATCCCTTTTCATCGACCTGTCGTAGGAATTATAGAATCTGTATCACAAAGAGAGAAATTAATTTTATATAAAGAGAAGAGAGATTGAGGATCTTGTTCAATTGGAATGTACAATTCATGTATTGAGTGACTCTCTCATACATATATATTTGGTGAGTGAAATAGCTGTAATGGTTTCCCATCCCCCAAAAATAAAATACCAAATAAATAATAAACCAATAAATAATTATGATTAACTAAACTGCATCATAAATATAATATGTATTTTTTCACATACATTTAATATGTATTAAATAAATAATTTAATACTCCATAGTAATTTTACTGGACTCGTAATATATTTTAATATCAAATGAACCTCAAATTTTAAAATAATTTTCATTCCTATAATATTTTTCTTATATTCACTAAATAACACAATAATACATTTTATACATAAAATCGAAGAATTTATCCTATACATGAATAATAATTTGTATTTTTATTCATCGGTGATAGATAACCTAGATAACTAATAGAAAATATGGTGGGGCCTACCATGTCATACTAACATATTCACTCTAATAGGAACGATTCATTAATTTTCTATTGTGTGTGAAACTCTTGGCCAAGATCTTGATACTATTGGATATTATTCACACACCAAGTGAGGTGTCTACATTCCCGTTAGGGCACCTAAATATATATATGGAATATTCATTGAAATGAAAACAAAACTACGAAAATTTACCATGTCATAATAATTATTTATCATTTGATACCTCATAAAGCAGGACACACACATCATTCATTGTCTATTCATGATTTATAATTTATTGATCTATCTGTTGGGATTTACCTTCAAAAACCATGAACATGGATTTATGTCGGCACAAATATACTTATCAACCGTGATAGATATATTACCTACTCAACTAGAAATAAAAAAATTCTATCTTGACCATCTATCCAATTCCATCTAACCAATAACATAACCAACACAAGACACTTATTCACTGTTTAATTATCATGATTTTTCCCTTACACCAATCAATTCAAATAAGTGGAAAACATTCATAGTGATCGCAATTCATGGGAATAATACAAATGTTTGTAGATAGAAAATACCAATAACACCTGAAAAATGTGGGTTTCATATTGGCATGTCTATCCTCGAGATCAAACCTATAATAGATCAACATGTGAAAAATTTAGGAGATGAAGTGTCAATGGTTATGAGCACCCATCACCTTACTGTCAATCATCTATAGTTTCATGCAAGAAGATATATGTGGAGTATATGATATTTATTTAAGATTAATGATATAGTATCTCAAGGTTCTCATTATAGGCCAAGATATTTTATAAGCTTTTGATAGGGAAAAAATTATGTGTACATTATAATTAAATAGTGGATGCAGAAACATATATACTATAATGGATATTTTCCATAATTTATTTATCTCACTATAAATAATATTAGAACATAAATATTCATTTTAGTTAGGTATAGGGAACCCACTTTTCCAAAAATCCTAAATCCATCAGTATTGTGTGAGGCATCATATTATGTTGATGGTATTGGTTGGCGAATATTACACTATGATCAGTCGGTGGCCACGTCAAATATCATCATACCATGCCAATTAGATGTGTAAACTCTATAATCACAAATCTTTTGTGAAGGATTGGAGATGGAGGTGATGTGTTTTATTAGAAATTCCTTACTGAGATTAATGATGATTGTATTTTTATAAGAATGATTTAGTCATGGTTTTATAAAGTCTTACCCTTAAAAAAACATTCTACAATGGGATGATGTTTTTATATTTGATTTTCATGGTATGATATTTACAAATCAAGAGATATTACCCTAGATAAGGGCATGGATCATACAATTTTACCATTACATTGGATTCAGATCAATTGTGATACTCTTATAATCTTTTATTTTCTACTCGTAAGTCATGGAATATTGTAATGATTTATTGAAGCAGGTAATTGAGTCCAAGTGAGACATGGAGTCTTGGAGAGGCTCAGAATTGATAAATTAAAATATTATTTATATTATATCACTTACCAAAATAGTTTTGGTTTTTAATTGTTTCCCAATATTTGGGAATCTATTTAGGAAATATGAAACCACTTTTTATTCATGAATGTTGGGTTTACCCAAGGATTGACATAAGGTTTTATAGAATTATACATTTTATGGATGTGAACATTGGAAGGTTCATTTAATAAAATAAATATAATATTAATTTATTTTATTAAATGGAATTAATCTAGTTGATTATCATTAAATACTATATTACTGAAAATATCCAGGGAAAAGTTCTTAACAATGTGATATTATACAGGATGATAGAATAATTATTCATTGGTGGGTCATGAAAGAGAACCTCATATATCAGATCTATTTGAATCGAGTGGTAAAAAAATGGTCTTCTTCATCAGCGGTCTTCATGTTTTTCACAAATTATTGATCACCTGTAAACATAGTGATTGCTATTTTGTGATTTCTTCACATATATAAATTTTTTAATCAAAACTATTTGTATCATATTTATTTGATATGTGATTACTATTTATTCGTATTCACCTATAAATTAGTTGTGTTTTAATCCCGTTTACATTTTTAATCCATGATTCAATGATAGATCTGAATACTTAACTCCATTGTCTGATATTCTCATATCAGTAGTGTTAAAACCATTTTTATGTATATTTCCCAGCAATGTTCTTCACATTCTTCATTATTGGTCAATGAGGTTGATTACATGGCATTTTCAGTGAATGTTTGAGAAATATCAAAACCTTTTATTCATAGTGGATTCATGAAAAAGTTGTATATGGGTTAATGTGACCAGATCATGATGGATTCTTGGGTTATGGATGACGAATATTCTTATTGTGTCTTTGAAAAGGGGAGTTTCTTAGATGGTTTTACTTGTTAGAAGTTGGGTTCCGATTAATGTCTATAAGGGGTTAGTTGTCAATGGATGGAGGTGTTTTACTATGATATATATTGATTTTGGTTGATAATTAGATATATTTGTGTTAGTGGAAACAAATCTAAATCTACGTAGAAGACCATCATTTCTACAAAAAAATACATCTACACAACCTATAGTGTATAAAAACCCATTATTAGTGTTTTCATGTTCCACTAAGGCTATGATTTAGATTGAGTTAAAGATGACACACCATTTGATTAAACCATCATGATATATTCCCTTACTCGAGTATTTGTGCCATGTTATAACTTTACACAACTATAATAATATAAAGTTATATATACCATTTATCCTTTTGGGGACACAGTATACCATTACATGGGATCCAATCCATGTCACATGGGGAACATTAAGATGAATAAAGGTGAGGTCACATGTTGTGTGACTCCTTGTACACATTTTTTTTTACTTCCCTATATTTGTTCAATCTTTGATATCTTCTTCCTTTGGAATCCAATTTGGGTCCATGTGTTGCCTGTTGATAGTGGTAGTCCTCAAAGATAGTGATGGTCATATTCATAGTGGAATATGTGATATGAAATGAGGTTTTACAATAATTTTTCATCATAAGAAAATTCATGTCCCATGTTATTGATTGGTATGAATAAATAGTGAGATGACTAGGTTAGAAACCCTATATCATAGTTGGGAGTAGGTCCCAAATACACATTTCACAAGTTGAGTGGAATCCCTTCAAGAAATTTGGTGCAGGTCCCCATTCTACCAATTGGCCCCCCTGATGCACTAGGGTGCAGTTTATCTACCTACACATTGGGACCCCCATGTGGTACATCTAACTACATAGTGGTACCCCAATGTCATACAATAATGTGGGTTCTTCACCAACTAAGTTTCATCCTCATGATACTCCATCTATTGGGTAATCTATGGGGATATGTTGCATCCCCAATGGCATTGAGGAATGGTCCTCTAATTTTAAAGTTCCCCAATTGTTTTAGGGTATAATGGGGAGGTGTGGTTCCTCCCCAAATATTACTACTGAGGATTCACGTGTTTTATGGCATCATAAATAGACAGCTTCAGTTGTATAAAAACAAAAAGTTTCTCATATGGATTGTAGAGCTAGAGATTCCAATTCTCCATCATTTTTTGAGAATATATATATATATATATATATATATATATTGGTGTGTTTGTGTGTTTTATTTGACCTTACTAATTGATCATTTCTATCTCACTATTTCTCACTCCATTTTTATCTAGGTTTCAAACTCGGTATGTTTCTACTAGCCACAATATGGTATTTTCTTTCCCACATAATTTCTTATGCATATGACATAAATGCCAACATTTCTTATAGTCAGGAATATTTATTATTGAATGTGTAATTAATTTATGGTTGTCACACATAGAGATTCAGGAGTTGGGATATCCTTAAGGTTCATCACATTTATGATTTTTTTGTTCTGTTTATCTTTCAAATTTAGTGTGTGTTTTTCCTATTATCTTAATGATAGAATATTGTTCTCATATGTATATCGTATATATTTCTCAATCATGGTTTCCCTATATAGAAATTTCATTTATTATTCTCAATATCATATATGGAAATTGGTGTCTTCATATATACATATATATTAATGTAAAGCCTATTAATATATATTATTTTTTATTGCCACTTGCTAGTAGCACCTGTCATATTAGAGGTGGGCTTGGGGTTAAAATGGATCAATACACTGTGGGTCATGTCATGATAGATTGTTTTCATAGTAGTTCTTCTCTAGGATTCTTTTTATTGGTTTATCCATAGTGAGTAATAGTTGGGATATAGGGAAATTATGATCGATTATATTGGGTGTGGATTTATGGAGAGGGATCCCACTATTTGCGCAGTGGATGATGTATCCATGAACATGGACTTTGAGTACCTACTTTTCAACATGGAACATTGATACATTGGTCATAGAAAAAAATGGTACATGCATTATATAAGATGGATACTTTTTATTATCCTTCTTGACACGTCTACAAACACACACACACACACAAACACACACACACACAGACAGTTATATATATATATATATATTCCCAAAATGGAATGGTACATCATAAGAAATTTTTTGATTCCTCCACAGAATTATACAGCTAAATCATTGAGACATGATCATGAGGATGAACCATTGATTGATAAGTCATTAGTTTAGGGATCCATTCCAGTGGTGGTACCTCTTGGAGGAAATAGAGTACTATTGTCCCCTATCAATAAGTGCATGGATTCATCCCTACCGATTTTGATAGATTATAAGATATTGGTTGATAAGAAGATAATCCTTAAAGGGTAGGATTATGATGAATGTAAGATGAGCATTCAATTAATGTTATAGCATCTATGACCACAGAAGTTGTATGGTCAATAGGATTATTATCCTGTATATGATTGGATTCAGGTGACGTTTTGATTATTCAATCCTATGACAATAATGGCTGGTAAAATTCTAACAAGATTATCCAACATTCATCTCAGTGTTGACTTACATAGGTTGATTTTGGTGATGTATTCTAACAATGAGTTTACATTGTCATCGTTCAGAAACTATCCGTTGTTTTGTGGTTTGTATCAACCTTAATTATTTTACATTATAAAGATTATAGAGATCCTCAAGATGCAAACGTGTTATATGATGGTAACAATGTAAATTTAAATGTTCATATACATCATTCACCACTCCATCTTTATGGTTCCAGATGTTTTCTTTTGGCTGTAGTTTTTTGAGTATGACCTATGTAGAGTCATCCGTATTAGAGTAGTCTCTTTATACATTTCCTACCATGATGGAATGTCTAATAGGGCCTTGGTGAAAGATAAATTACCTACTAAAATACACAATGTTGTTAGAGCTAGTTGTTGACCATGTGGTGTTGATTCATCAATATAGACTGGTAGCCGAAGAACATTTGGGTCTAAACACTGAATATTTACTTATTATAGGGATCATACATATTAACGTAGAACATATGAATCATGAAGATGATGTGATCAGTCATGAGAGAGAAAATTTTATTCATGTGATGGTTGTTCTCATATAGATGATGAATTACTAACTTCTTTTTATTTGGATGGAAGTTAGGCCTGGGAGGGACCATCATGGATGTGGTAGAACCATGATTGATGATCCCCATAGAGTCCCTCTATGGAGGTTCTTTTGGAAGGGGAGTTGGTGGACCTAGAAAGAGAAGAGCTTCAGGTGGTGGAAAACATTTCAATCTTATTTTTCCACCACCACCAGGTGGATCATGACAAAATTAGGGAATCTGCATTCAGTGATGCAGGAACATTCAGACAATTGAGGAATGTGATCAAAAGGCACAGTAAATGATTCAAATTATATCATTTTATTACCCTACCACAACTAAGGTACATGATAACAATATTTTTGAGTCATTCTTTCATATTCATATCTCTCATGTGAGAGATGGAGTTACCATTAGAGGTTTTAACCAAACAGGCATAGAGAGTGGATTATTCTATGGGGTGATTATCCTTTACTACAGCACTGCATGAGGAGAGAGTCGTCACTAGGAAAAAATAGTCCTATTAGATTTAATATTTCATAGGAACTCAATAAATGTCGTATTACTTTGTTGGTTACATGCTACATGAAATAAATAATGCACTAAAACCTTACAACATTGTATTGGGAATGTATTGTATTTCAATAGTTCACAACTAGATATACCATCACAATAAGAGAGTTACATGTCTATATGGTTATGATATGATGTTTCCCTTTAAGAGTGATTGAGTCCATATGGATGAGAATGTGGGAAACAAAATTAGGAGGCTACAAACAATCACCAGCCAGTTGGAATGATTATACCTCAGTGAAGAGGGCACATTAAAAATATGACAACATGTTTTCACATAAGACTATATTTAATGATGTTACCAGATATCATATGATGTGATAGATAGACTTGTATATTTATTTTCAACATTTAAATCAACTTAAATCTTGAGTAGCATTATAGATCAACCCCATTAAGACATGAATGATTTGTGAGTAGTCATTGTACATTAAAAAAATTGTGTTATTATACCCAATGTATCCACCTAGTCAGTAGTAGTCTCAATCATGAAAATGATGGATATGATCTTGAGTCAGGTTTTACTATCATCCCCTAAAAAGGTGATGGTAATGAAAAAGTACCAAATATTCGTTATTTAAGAGTATATATATTACATGTAATGTGTGAGTTATATATCATTGGTTGATCTAATGAATGATTACCAAGATTTGAGTGTTTTTTAGGATGATATCTTATAGGATACATTGACATTTATATTTGTTCTTTATATGTACCCTGAGAAGAATATTTTTGTGAAAAAATCCCTTGTTGTGTTCCTGGATCTTATTATCAAGATCTTATAAAATATATTTGATTATATTTTTATATTCATTGATTAAATTATTGTTTAATTTACATTAGATGAGGAGTATGTTGAGATTTTTTAGACGGTATTATATATACTTTCAATGAATTTTTTTATGTTTTTTAGGTGTTAATTTTGGTTCTGATGGTTTCACTCTCTATTGAATATAATCTAATAGCATTTAGTATATATGGATTCAAAAATAATTAATAAAGTGATTTAGTAGGATACTATCATGTACATGTAAAAGGAGAAGAGTGCCGACATGATGGCATTGTACTACATGAGATTCAAGGAAGAATTTTCTAGGAATATATCCCCACGGATCACCCTGACATTGAAAGGGAAATTTTTTTACTACACATAGTTATTCCATGGAGAAAATTATTATTTGAGGTCGATTTTAACCAACCCTCCTATATCAAGACATCTAGAGGAGGGTGTGGAGTACATAGTGTTGTGTGATGCATTTAGAGCGTGGATTAGGTTTGTATTGAGGAAAAGTAAGGTAGTGATTGGCTATGGGTCGAGGAAGTTGATAATCACTGAGTATATCTACATGAAAAACATCTTTGAGTATTTAGTGGTAGTATTATCCTTAAAATTATGGTCGATCTATATTATATGGGATTGTTTGAATTATTACTTTGACCACTATTGTATAATATAATTCGTAAATCAGATAGGTCATAACTTATGGTAGTGTAATTGGGTTGATTTATTATATGACTATGACAGCAAGATAGTCTATAACCCAAGGAAGGAATATCTAGTTTCATATTCTCTTCGTGGGAAGTCACACTCTCATTTGGGGGTAGAGGTGTTAGAGTTGGTGGATTGTTTTCTATCAACCCTAGTGGAGGAGAGGGGTGCATTTTTTCTCATACCGTTGGTTGTTAAACCTATTCTTAATTATCAATATTGTGGGGGGGGGGGTATGGGGTTAGTTGGGAGACATCGATTGAGATCTTCTCCATGACTATATATCCTGATGTTATTCTCAGTATTGATTTACTAAAGTTGGCGATAATTTAACAATTTTATACGATGGGCATGTTTTTTTGGCTAGTATTCTTGAATAAGTGTGGAATAATTTGCACACATCCCTAATGGATGTATATGCTTGTGTGAAAATGTTATACATGAACTTCAGATGATGTTTTAGTTGGATGGATTATGAAAGAATATTTTTGAGTTCATTTCTGGATTACTCATTTGTTAGTAGGTAAAGGATGAACACTAGGTCTAAAATGGATTTACATAGACTCTTGATGTTTCTAATTCAGATAGGCATTTAATATTTATGGAAATTTTGATAGGGAACTAGTTTATAGTGAGAGTCCACAAAAATGTCTATGTTATTGTTTAATGACTCAAAAAATGTACACACACTCTTACCATCTAAGTTAAGGGATTGGTTGAGTGTTCAAGGAAGTTGTATATTTGGGAGAGAATTATACTTCATAGGGTAACCATGATAATAATCACCATCCATGATACACATTTCACAGCATGTTATAGAGGGGATTTATGGCATATTTTGGAACCCATTAATCAATCATAAAAAAATTTCTCCCCATTAATGATTTCCATAATAGGAAAACATTATGGGGGATTGATTACATATTGTTGGAATTTGTGTTGTACATCACCCAAAATATTGAGGATCAATCACCATTTTTGGATTCTTCCAATAACAACACTTTTAATCCACTATATACATGACACCTTTTGATCTATTGTACTATAGACCCTAATGTTTAAGTTTTTCTAGTGTGAGGTTAGAAAGTCTTATACTATTGGGATTAAGATAGTGGAGGAAAATATAGATAAATACCAGGAGATCTACAAGTGGATGAAGGAATCTCAGATCTGATATAAATCATATGAAAATCAACAATGTAGGCCTTTGTAATTTATTAAGGGAGACATTGTTTTTCTGATACTGTCCCAATTGATTGGATTGTGGATGGTTTTTTAGGGAAGAAATCTATCCCCCATGATTATTGGATTGTTTAATATTCTATTAGTGGTATACCTGTTTTCCTACCACATGTCCTTACATTGATTTTTTTTACCAATAACAGGACATATTCAATGGCTCACAGCAGAGGTGGTCTGACAAAAACTATCACATGTCACTAAATAGGGGAAGTTGTAAATGAAGGATGAATCCACCATTTCTGAATACCTAGGGATAATGAATGATTTTAAAAAGAGAATATTTCTTGTATGGTCCATTCCTTTTGTTCATGTGTTGTGGAATCACAAGATTATTCATCATTACAACTATTATCATAAATTCACTAGTATGTTTAGTATCCCACCTTCAGAATATATTATAATTTTCAGGGAGAAAACACATGACTAAATGTATATTTTAATGGATCTAGTTTTTTATTATAAAACATTGATATTAAATAAAAACATTTTTAGATCCAAGAATAGTGTCGACATGAGATTCTGATGACTGAAGGGGCTTGGTGTTAATATATTAAAAATATTATCACCTATGAACACATTGATTTGGATTAGAAAGGTTTTCCCATCATTTATTCCTAATATGGGAAGCATGAGACAAAATTCTATACTAGAACATGGGTTTTACCCAAGTTGGGACATAAGAGTTTTTAGTGTTGGACGTCTTTAGGGTGGTGAGAATTGGGATGTGCATTTATGAAAATAAATATTCTTTTTATTTATTTTATTTAAAGAATATATACTATTTATTTCTCTTTAAATGAAATATTAATGAAAATATAAATGGTTTTCCATGTAATATATGAATATTCGGAAGGTGGATATAATCATTATTTATTGGATGATCGACTTATGAGAACAAAATCAATCAAATAAAGTTTAATCGATAGGAATAAAGAGAACAAAATCAGTCTTCGTCATTGATTCCAATCATGTTATTTGATATTTATTAATCCAGTATTTACATAGGCCATATTATTCATGGAATTCCTCCCAATGATTTTATCATTAATCAATTATATTTTTATAGGAATTAATTGATATTGGATTTACCATTATTTGGACAAGACAAGTCATGAATTCATTCATTAAACCATTTTATTATTTTTAATCCATAATTCACCCATGGTTCAATAAACATGTATATTTTTGTCAAGGTCACTTTTATAAATGATGATATTACTTTATTATATTCATTTATTCCCACTGTTATATACATTTGTTGTTATTAGACTACATGGTCGATGAACTGACATTTTGGGGTAGGGTTCGAGCATGATATTCCCCTGGATTCATTGACATAACATGAATGAGTTAGAGATTGGAATTTATGACAATATCTAAAAGTATATGAGTTTTTTTGTTTAATAATACATGATTCAGGACATTTAATGTCTAAAGGTGTGTGATGGTTTTCCATGCAAGTAATCATGTTCTGATTTTCAGCCATTGGGGGACTAAGATTATTTTTTGGTGGTGTTTCTCTATGAAATCAATATATTTAATGTAGTATAATAATGATATTTTTAGTTGGGGACATGGATGTAAATCAACAATAAAAAAATCATGTTTTATGAAAAGTTTAACTACACACCATGTAGTGAAAATTAAAAAACATTGTCAGTTATAGAATTTGGCTCTCACTAGGGTTTTGAAAACATAAGAGAGACACACTATATAGTCGACCCCCAATGCCATGATCCATTACCTGGGAAGATTATTTGTGTGACATTGATACATACATAGAAGCCTTAGTACATATACACTTTGTTTCCCTATATCGAAAACTATGTACCATTACATGGACTCTATGACTTGCCCATTAGAAAAAATTACTATATGTCAAGGTAAGGTTACACAACAAGTGATCCATCATACATAATGTGTAGTTATTATAGATTATTTAACCATGTGTATCATTTTAATCAGGAATCATATTTGGGATCAATAGTAAAATACATTGATATGTTTTCATTTTTGGATGTGATTTTAGACTCTTCTATGGTGTACAAGATATGTTATGAAGTTTTACAAGTATGATTATTGATAAAAAATATAATAACCATTGGAGTTTAACTAGAAGAAAAATTAGAGAGACATTGGGGATGGGGAACATGATATCCCACTAGGGAATGAGTCCCCAAACTCTATAAACAAGCCTAGTGGAACCCCTATGATTCAAAATGGTGGGGATCCTCCATCAACCAAGTGGAACACCCATGTTGCACAATTGATCGGGTCTTCTAATTACATAGTTATATTCCAATTTAATACCATGGAATTTGTCTTCCACATACTCTATCATAGACCCATGTCATAACATGGAATGATTCGTCAACCATTAGAGTTGAATCTTTTTATCATACCATGGCATGGGTCATCCACTTACTATATAGAATACCCTTGTTTTATAAAGGCTCATGTAATCTATATACCATAGTATCAACCCCCTATATAAGTATGAAATGGTTTATCATTTTTGTATACTTCACATATAGATTCAGAGTATAACGGTGGAATGCAATTCCTCTACATATATATCATGTGATGTTGTTGATGATGTTGGGAATAAAAATTGGACTCATTATACTAAAAAAGACTTATTTCATATCTTAATTCATATGGAGATGGTTATATCCATACTTTATCATTTTAGTTTCATTGATAATTCATATATATATCGGTATATGGGTTGATCAAAATAATTGACCATTTGAATTTCCTTATTTCCCTCACTTTTGTCTTCAAGGAATCTGATGTGGTATGAATATATTTAGTCCTATATGACTAATGTCAGCACACATTATGTAATATGCTATAAATTAATAGATTAATGGTGATTATAGAATAAAATATATTTTCATGGTTTAACTTACCATATAATATGGTTTCAAATTCATTTAGTCTTTAGTTCCTCTTTAGTGTTATTCTCATTTCTAGTTTTGTCATGTTGCGAAATCTATCATTTAATGATTTTATTTTCGCATTTATGATTTAGATATATAGACTTACGTAGATGAATTCCTATTAGGTAACTCATTCATGGTTACACTATACGATATTATCTTTGGTTATTTCTTATCACATTTCATAGATATTGTTTTGTGTATGCGTATTGGTTAATTAGGCTATGGAATCCCATTAACTTATATTCCTTCTCATTTCATATCTCCAATCCCTTTTCTAATAGAGGCGGTCATTGGGTAGTCATGACTCGAGCCCCATTGTGCCATTTATTGAGAACTAATATGAATTGTGTCTTCCGTTAACTCATTTCTTACATAGTCTTTTAAAGACCATTATAAATTCTTGTTAGATCTGAAGGTAACTTCATGTAATCTTACCTAAACTGATGAAATATTATATCATGTTTTTATAGCTATTACCCGTAAAAATATTAGAGAACACCTATGTAACTTTATGATCTAATTTTTAATGACCTCTATGCCACATCCTTTTCTTTAAAGCCAAAAAATAAATATATTTTGTGCCTTTGTAATTTAGGATAGATTAAAATAATTTGAAAATATAATTTTAATTCCTTTTAAACATTGTTATTCAAAATAAATGAAAAACTTATTGATTGTATAATAAATAAAAGATGAATAAAATAATTAAACTTCTTAATTTGAATCAATTTTTCATTTGTAGTAATGTATTTATTATATTCTAAAAATATATTTGTCACATGGGGTTTTACTAATCATATAGACCATCGATAATGAAATGTTGTAAAAAATTTGGGAAATATTGTCTCTGAACACTCTCCCCAACATACACTATCACAATTATTTTTTATATAACAGACTCAATATAACAAATATTATTTACTATATGAGGCTCATAAAAAGAAAGAAAATAATTCAAAAACAAGTTCTTTGTTTGAATTATATTGCATCCTCTTTAAATTTTTCACACTACATCTCGTCTATGAAACTCAAAACTCTAGTGATGAGATTTGAGCCTTAATATTTTAGTGGAGTTAGATTTTTAAGAAGGTAAACATATATTTACTAGAAATGATTTGTGAAATGAAATTATAGAATCCTATAAAATGGAAATTATTTACTCACTCAACCATTGCCATCTTTTTTCATATATTTATTATGGGATCCAAATTTCCTATTTTTCTCATGTTTCAAGGACTTAATTCAATTTCTAATTAAATTTCACTATAATTTTTTTATTTCATATATCATAAATTACATAGGTTTGAGTAGGAAATACTAAATTAATCAAGATATAATATAATTTAAAAAATTATCATATCACTCCAACTCTAGTTTGTATTTCTAAATTATAATTTCCGAGAAAAATTAATCCAAATTTAACAACAATTGTATAACTCAAAAAATCAATTTAGTCATGTGAACCACAATGAATTTTTATATAAGAATGAATTAATTAAGGATCAAATTCATTTATCTAAAAAAATAGTAAAAATATTAAATAATTGAATAAGTAATTTTGGTTTTATTTATGTTTTCTAGAAAACTTATTTGTAACCACTTTGAGTGAATTTATTTTTGGTTAAATAAATATATGAAACAAAAGATGTTTTTACTTTAAAATATACTTTTACTATTCACTTACATGTATCATAGACCCCCCATTAATTAATCCTATCATATAGACATAAATGAAAAATGTATTGAAAAAAATATATTTTCCATACTCAGGTAAAGGGGAGAGGCAACCTGGGGTTCCTTATTCATTGGAATTATGACTAAATTTTGACTTCTCTATGGATTCCCTAAACATCCATCATTATATTATTTAAAATAATATCAATTAACATTAAATAAATTATGTGACTCATCTACTATTATTTCATATAACCATATTGGAAATGTATTAAATAATATATTAAGAATAGTTCACTTTGAATGAAATTTACCTGGCATGAGATTCATCATCGAAGATAAAAAACACTTTAAAAAAGGTTTTCTTGAATTGTGAGAAATTACTAATATTTGTTGTTATCATTTCATAATTTTTTTTCAATATATACACAATATGAATTGTCAAACAGAATCTCAAATTTCATTTTTATTAGGATATTCCATAGAAATAAAATTGTACTATAAATTTTTTTAGTATTCCATAAAATACCCCATATCCCAAAATATATATAATTTGTCCCAATACAAATTGATACTATGGTGTCATGATAATATAAACCATGGAATTATTTAGTTCAATCCAATATTTTGAAACTATATATCCCAAACCATTATCTCTGTCTATAATGAAGAATAAAATTTCAATGAAAAAATGGAAATATTCATAATATATCTGTGAAACAAATTAGATATTCTTTTTTATTCATAAATCCATTTCCCTTTAAAAATTAAATTATTATGATATATTTAAAAAAAACTCTCATTCATATCTTTAATGATAATTACATGAAATATTGAAAAGTAGATATGATATATCACTATATGAATGGAATCCATATAAAAGTGAACATACAAAATAGACATTTTTATATTTTATTTTATTTGAATTATTGAGTTATGGTGACATGAAATTTTAAATGTAATCCCACCAAAAAGAAATTAATGATCCTTCCTAGTGAGCCAATGTATTATATGGACTATAAAGAGAATGTTGAATTGGTCTTTAATGGGAATCATGGTTTACCTTATTAATTTAAATACAAACCCTTCAACTATTTTGATTCCCAATAGGAAATGATTCATTATTGTAATTTCCAAAAAAATCAATATGGATTTATTACCAATTATTTTAATTGGAGTAACCTGTTAGGTGTATAATATGGGTAAAATATGTCCACCACTTGGAATTATATTAATATTTATATCTAGAACTATTATTGTAGGGGTGATCCTTTTATGGGATTGTATAATTGTTCAACACTCATGTCGTATCAAAATATGAGTCACACAATATTTAGGCAAAATACATTGGATGAATCCTAATAACCATCCTATTTTTATATAATTTTGTTTTAATATTTCATGATGTTATTTCTCTTGATTTTAAATTACATAATTTTAAATAATTACATGTATTTTTTCATTTATCTCAAGAAAAGAATATTTCATTTCTGATGATTGAAATTGTAGTTCCAATTTAAGGGGTGTTCTAATGATTTATTCATCTCAACATATTCCTTTTTTGAAACATATACATTTATGATTAAATTTTTAGTTAATGTTTCACGTAAATTAAAAAATATATTATTTTTTGGCTTCTTTAAACAATTCAAAACATAAAATATATTATATTAATTTCAATTTAAAAAAAAAGAATAACCATATAAACCAAGAGATTCCAAGGACATTCCAAATCTAATTATCTTATAAATAATTTCAATATATTATTTAGAAGAATAATTAGTTCAAAAGGTGTTTAATGAAAAAATAATTTACACATCATGGGAATATTTTTTGATTCTAAAAAGATAAAATTTAGATTTTTCAATCTAAAATATATAGAAATTTATCTTTAATTAATAAGTAATATATATTTAGATTTATTAAAGATGAGAATACTTTGAATAATGAGGGAATTATATTTACCTCTTAATTATTAAATATTAAATAAATAAATTTCATGAGGACATAATAAAATGTTCACTCTTACCCAAACATCCCTTATATATCAAAAAGGGTAAATAATGGTTTAGTTGGAATATTTTACAATAACTTTAGTTGGTTTGAGAGAAATGATCTATGATGGTGAAATGGTTGAAAAAGGTGTACCATTTAGTTATTCTATAAAATTACTTAATGCAATTTATGTAGTGATAAATCTTATTGTGTGAGATATTGTAAATATACCTAGATACTATCATTTTGGAGAACATCTCTTTGAGAGATCATTCATACCATTGATTTTGGTGGACGATCTATAGAAAACGTGTATTTACCAACATACTATTGAATGTCTCTAACAAATATAGTTTTTTTATTCTTAATTGGTATGTATTATGGTTACATTTATTTTGGGAAATTATTTGGGGGTACCATTATTCATCTATCAATGAATTTTCATTATCGCTCTTCACAGGAGTTGTCTAGACAAGGACTTAATATTTTTTTCATTATGATATAAGCATCTTTCTTTATCTAGAAAAGATTTCTATTCACTGCTTTATATCTTCATCAATTCTTGATGAAATAAAACATTCATTTCTATTGGTATTAGGAATATAAATAATATGTAGAAAACTTGAGATTGGTCATTCAAATCATTTATAGACGATGAAATTTGGTAGAATTTCCCATTTAGTTCCATCAACACATAACCATGAGAAATAATTGATGTTTACTATTTATTTTTACTAACAGAATCTATTTAAGGATGTACTTCATGAAATTTTATTATGATTTATTTCATTGGTAGCTTTATAGATGTCTCAAAAATAGTACCATGAATTAGTGGACACTATAAAGATAGTGGATAGCTCA
This sequence comes from Viscum album, assembly GCA_963277665.1. Taxonomy (NCBI): domain Eukaryota; kingdom Viridiplantae; phylum Streptophyta; class Magnoliopsida; order Santalales; family Viscaceae; genus Viscum; species Viscum album. Next base: position 591,291,383 of record OY728162.1, on the reverse strand, counting down.
TTTTGTGTAATGGAAATTGTGACTAGTGATATCCCAAAATAAACTGATTTTTACCACACTGTTCATAGACATATATGTTTATTGGATATGATTTGTTCTTTTATTTTTATAAAACATCATAATTATTAGTTATTCGAACATTGTGTAGTCATATGTGTATTATTCAAGGTAATTTCAAAGATGAAACACACCAGGAGGTCTCGATAGTGTGGTATCTAAATCATTATTCAATGATAACTATTAGACATTTGGAATTAGTTTTTTATATTTATTTTCTGTGAAATGTTACATAAAAAATTTACCCCATGAAAAAATATTGTTTAAGATCTTATACCATATTATTGAGAAATATAATATATCATTTCTATCAACTCTCTAACATTTTAATGCTGAATTTCAATCAGTTTACATCTATAAGATTTATATAGAATTATTTGATCATGTTAATTTAATATTTTATTTAAAATACCCTGAAAAAACTGTATTATATGTTTGGATGTTTGATGTATATGGTCAATCCTTTGAATCATTCCTAAAACTCGTAATGGGATTCCGAACATTTTCGTTTGATTCTATTAATCTATTTTATCATATTGGGAATTCTATGTTAATGTAAAAAGAACTATAAGGATATCATTCTAATTTAATTCTTATTTGGTGAATTCCCTAGATAGTGGGTTGTAGAATCAATACTTGTCTAATCACTCAATGGAAAATGGAAATTCCTTCATTTTTATAGCATTATTCAAAAAATCCTCTTTGTTTGAAATTACTACAAATATTAATAAAAATTCACATTCTTTGGTAAGGATCCTCTATCACTTGGTTGTGAAATATTAATATAAATAGGTTCATTTTTATTTTTCCCCAAAATATAGTTCATTGATGGGTAGATAAAGTAGAATATTATTGTTCATATAGTGAGCATAGAGATCTCAATGTCATGTTATGTTGATCTAGGTTTCCATCTATATTTTAACTACGAGATATAAAATTAAATTATTAATATATAAATAATGGTGTGTCATTCCACAAGTTTAGGTGAAAATACATTTCATATTGTTAAATTATATTTATTGTTCTAATTACTAAAAAAATAGTTATTCTATCTTATGTATCAAAACTATGAGGAAAATTTAAATACACATGTTCATGCTTGAATATCATTTTAAACAAGAAATAGAAAAATAAATATACAAAAAAATAATTTAATTTAAATAAATTATAAGATAATGAGAAGATATTAATAGGTCCCTAAATATAATTTATTTTAATTCCAAATTAATGCATTACTTGTTCTGCTATCATGTTTCTAGAGAGTGATGTTTTTTGGAATTTTATAATTAAATTTTTTGGATAATTATTTCAGATACTAATCAATAAGTTTTAATAATTTGAAATCAATATTATAGAATATGTCAAAACCTTGGGTATCACCATTCCTAAATTTTAAGACATTATTCAATTAACTCTCTTATTTCCTCCCAAAGTAGTTGAAACCACACTAATTTCCATTCACTTGTTATTTCAATATATTTAATGGAATATAATAATCATTAAATCATATTCTATCATCATTAAATTTTATTAGATATCTCTAAATATTACAGGGTTATACCACTACTAACCATCACATGTATTAATAATTATAAATCAACCAATGCGTAAAAACCATTGATGTACGGGGAATATTCCTAATCAGAATATTTAATTGAAATATTATTATTAAAAAACTTTCAAATAAATCATGAATGATTAATAGATGATATTATAAATAAAAATACTAGGTCAAGTATCATTTTAATTAGAGTATTTGTAGATTGGAAAATAATTTCCTAGTGTGATGTCAATTAATAATTATAGATAAATAGAAATTTTAAGATAAAAAATGAAATAACAACATGATCTGCCTCTCGCTACCTTGAGGGTATAGTAACCCTGGTTTATAGTGGAATTATCATGGATTTTTTCTTGAACATAGAGCCTCATATATGTTGTACATGATTATGATTTATCATCCAATGATTTATGTACCTCTTAAGAATTCATCACATTATTTGTTTGGATCATTATTTTTAAAATTTTGACAACATGAAAAGTTAATATAGAAAAAAATATTCATTTTAGATTCTATCAAATATTCCAATCATCTCTATTCCTTATTGGGATATAAAAATGTGTGGGCTCACTAAATTGAATTGGAAATTCATAGATCATGGAAATAATTCACATGATTTTAGCCTATAATAAATAATTATTTGTTCAGTGGAATGGTATATCATTTAACATTTTGGGGAGATTTTCTAGCTGGACACTCAATAGTTAAAAAGATTTTTGTCTTCTAGAATTTTTGTACATATTTCAATCAACATGGTTGTTTACTGTGGTTTTTTGATGATATTTTTTTGAGATCGATCTATACTATTTTATGATGGGTGAAGAAATTAATTGAGGAATTTTTCAAGAATCAATCAGGAAATGACCTTTATTTTGACAATTAAAGCATTGAGAAGGAATTGAGGTCACCTCAATCTCAGAGAGTGGACTTTGAAAGGGTGAAAATAACATTCAATCATAATCACTATAGTTTGATTCTGATATGAATTAACACCCATGATCATCGACACATTTCTAATTCTATGAGGTAGAGTGTGATTCCAGCAACACATATATAAATGATACATGAGTTTAATGAATCCTTATATAAGGGATTATTAAATTGTGTGACATATGTTCATATGAGAAATCATTTAGTGTGTATAATTTTTTCCTTCCATGCTCGGGGATTAATAATTTGGGATAACACCAGGATTTATTTTTTAGTGTGAAGATGATATCATGTTCAGGTGGTACTTGTACCATAGATCAATAGTACACATGTATTGATTAATATTGAGCTAGATTCACGAATAGATTTTGGAAATTGGTATGAAAACAAAAAAAATCAACCATCAGACATGTTGAAGATCATTCTACCATTAATGTGATATGAACAAGATTTAGATTTTCACAAGTAGTTGAAGGCCTGGTGAGAAAAGGAAGGTATTTGTTTAGTGAAGTCCTTATAAGATTTTGGTATATAGAATTTTAGGGATTTGAAGTCCAAATTACATTCATAAGGGTTGATCTTAACACATCACATTATCTATGGTGATGAATTTTATGCAACAACATTATTTGGTATTACATTTACATTGGTGGAAACCTCACATTGTTAAAACACCATGATAATTCATTGCTACAATTTTTGGGGATTTGAATTAGTGGGGTTAGTTGTACACATTATATATGGAGTAACCATAACCATTACATAGATTTTTTGGGAGACCCTTACACCGACCTATGAAATGTGTACTATCCTTATATAATTATTCATAAATAAATGGACATTAAATGGTTCCTTTTTCATAACTATTACACTTTCACAGCTTCTAGATCACATTAGTACCTTGTAAATACCCCAATGGCATATTATTCATGAATTCAATACATCATGAAAAAATATTCTATGTCATTTGATTTCAATATATTAAATAAAATTTTAAAATTTAAAAAAATTTAAAATCATAAAATATGATTCTAAATTAAATAATCAATATGGATTCATTATTTCAAAATAATAATAATAAATATCTAAAATAAAAATTTTAAAAAAATAATCATTTACTAACATTTTTTAAGAATTTCATAAAAAAGAAATAATTGGTTGAATAATATCATAGTTTCACGGTTAAATTCACTTAAATGATATCATAAAAAATGTAGAAACTTACTCTCAATATTGTCAAACATATAAACCTAGATGAATTAAAACATATCATTCATTGTCTTTGAACTTGGATAATGTAATATAAACGTTCATATTTCCCTATATAATATCTTAATGGAGATATGTGTTTCAAAATTTATCCTTCATGAAACCTTATAAACAAAACCAAAATACACAATCACATCTAAAATGAAAATATATGGTTTTTAATGATGGTACATGTGTATGTAAATCCATATTTAATAAAGCTTTAATGAATAAATTGTTTTTGAGAAAACTATTTGTCCCTTCATATTTGACCTTCGTTTGTGTAAAATGATGGTACATAGGACACTATGCATAACAAGCCTAAATATGTCTGAACAAATAAGTCATGGTATAATGCAAATGATTCTATTTCCCAATATAGTCATTTTGGGTCTTGGTTGACATAATACATCATTTTGAATGTTATGTGGGATTACTTGTTTAGTAACAACCCTTTTGGAGTCTTTTTGATGACTAGAAAATTAATAATAATTCAATGAAAAGTAGTATATTTCATTAATTAGTATGAAACAAAACTGGAGAGGATTATCCACATATTGGAGTAATTCCATATAATTTAGTGTGAGATGATTGAAATGAACCACTATTATATTTAATGCTTAATTTTCTCCATAGATAAGTTAAATCAAGATCATATCCATTGATAACATGAAAAAATTCATATAGACATACATCCAAAATCTATTCATGAGGTTATAATGCTTCATCCCTCTGAAAAATATAATTTCTAACATATTCAACCTCTTTAACAAGATTTTGAGGAAGCATGATATAAATCTTGGTGGTTGGTAGATCTTGATAAATATAGTCTAGGTATTTGTGATTTTTATCCACCAATTCCTATCATTCCATGATGTGGTGTTTCTACCATTCATTAACTTATTCATTATAAGAGGCCACATTATTTATTGAAATATTTTGACTGCTGTAATGAGTAATATAATGTACTCTATTGAGGCTTAGTATTGATAACTCTTATTGTTACTGTTCTTGAAGGTTATATAATAAATGAGTTAGTATGGTGTGGTATTAGGTCTCAACATATCTAAAAATTTATGATATTCCACCATTATTGTTTTTATCATTACTCATAGATAATCTTGGTTGGTTATGGAAATTCTATTTCCAATGTCCATCCATAAATACATTTGGGAACTGTGATAGAAATTAGCAGTCACCAGATTGGGAATTGATTTTCTGTTATATTGAGAATGTATCCACGAAACTATTTATTGAAAGGGGTCCATTGTACATTTCGATTCAAGATTCTGTGTCTCGAAATATCATTAATATGTAGTCACTCTAAATGATGGGGTGTAGGGATGATAACCTCTAACTCTACAGGAAACAATTTTGTTGATGATTTCATATAGATAACATATGAATGCCAATTTGTACCAATGTTAGTGAATGAAATTAATTGTACTCACCATTTTAAAACAAATAATTTCAATATTTTGTTGGCCTCACACCTTCTATGAAAGTCATTAGAGAATATATTTTGATGGGTTCTTTCATGTTTAATATGTTAGGAACTTAAAAATATACTAATATCATATTTTCTATATTAATTATAGAATTATTATCTTATAGTAGAGTTAGTCCAACAATGGGGTCCTTACCCCCTAACATATAGATATTCTATAAGTTTATTTAATAAAAATTTATGAATTTTTTTCCCATTGGAGAGAAGATTGTAGGACACTTCTAAAAAATCGAAAGGGAAAAACCTTATTAGTTTATGAGATAGTGATGGTCCAATATAGAAAATACATGTGTCTGTGAATCTATGTTGTTTGGTCACCAATACAATATTTTCGATTGAAATAATTTTATATGTTAATTTTTAAATTAATTTTATTAAAGGGATTATATATGAAAATGATAAAAGATTACCTCCATTTTTTTACATTTTTATTTTTTTTGATCATGACCATTATATGGATGACATATATCACTAGGAATATATAATCCATTATAATGAAGCATTATTAAGATAAATCATCCCTCCCAGAATATTTGAATTAAATATGATCAACCTAATGAAAAATTTCACTCTAAAAATAATTACACAGGCCTCTAACCAGTAGATTAATTAGGATATTCAGAGAAAATATTTTTTCAATCCCAATTACTTAGTTACAACTACTCTTATGATGGAATGTCACAATTAAACTAAACAATCCTTTTTTCTATCCAATATATTTTCATTGAATACCATCCTCTTCAATAATAATTATTGTATATTAGGAATAATAGTATTATTATTTGGGAATGTGTATAAAATGTGGATAATAAGAGGAATAATTAATGATGAAACCACTTTTGATAGTATATATGTTATTATCATGTGTATCATCCATTTACTAGTGTCATAGATCATGTTTAGGATTATTTATAACCATTGTTAGTGGATAATGTATGGGTTTCAGTAATAAGATATCAATATTTAGTCACTCAATCTCTCATATATCCATTCTTATTAGACAATATTCCCCTTAATTATATGTGGATAATATCATAAAAACTATCTTAGTAAAATATTCACTTTACTTTTTCAATTTTATAAGTACAAATACTAAATTAGCCCCATGTAAATGAAAATTGAGTTCATTTATTAAATAAATAGGATATAGTGGATGAAAAATTTTTGACCTAATTTACTATATAACCTAATGGATTGAAAATTAGTGAAATGTATCATCACAATATCATATGAGGAATCCATTATAGTATCTATATTCTACTATATATTTCAAACAAATCATTGATGGGACCCCACTATTTATAGAAACCGTTAGTTTATTTAACTCCATGATATGATAGCTATAATTAATAGGAGGGTTTCATGTAATAATAAATTAGTAACATTAAGATTACCAATCTGGGAAATTATTTTTACTTGTTGATGTGTTTTCAATTTACTCATGGGACAATAGACCCATGAAATTATCCAAAAAATTAGTGTAATTTTCATAGTTATAGTATAAAGAGGTATGGAATAAACATCCATTGAGATTTTATGCTGACTAGGACTCCAATAAAAGATATTTTCTTATACTAATCCTCTATTCGGGTCATGAACCATTTTTTATATCCTAATTATCAAGGATTTACCACAATGTGTCTTGAATCACTCATTATTATATACTGAGAATCCTAGGGAAATATTGACTCATTTGGTTAGGAACAAATCGTTTTATACATATCTATGGGTCATTATTCTATCACATGTCCTCCATGTAGTGGTATATTCAATGGTGGTTCTAGAGATGTTACCCATAAACACTCTCGAATGATATAAATAAATTTGATTTGTAGTTTACCATGTAACTACCCCCATGTGGAAACATAGGTGATGAACATTGTTCACACTTTTAATGATTTTATGGGATAAAATTACCCAAATATTCTACACCAATATATGGTTTATCTTATTTTTTATAGACTTCAGTGGAACCGCCATTATCATTATTCGAAACATGAATGAGAATGAAAACAGATAAATAAAATTGACCTCATAGATGGTATAAAATCAGTCCAAGGATATTAGGATGTATTCTCTTAATCCATAACGATAAACAATGTTAAATAATCTCCATTGGTATTGTGAATTTTCATCGTAATGGGAGGCTCACGAAAGGAAAAATTTTAAACTCTAATTACAAATCAGATAATTTTTCAAAAGAAACAATCATAAATGATAGTTATCTAATACCATCAAATTGTTGTATTAAGGGATTCAATTTTTATTTTGGATTTTTACATCAATTTTTAGCATGTATGAATTTAATTGTTAATACATACACTACAATTTACATGGAATGACATTGAGATATGGATTAAAGCCTCTCCATTATAAAAATATAATAGGTTATAATGAATAATTTTTAGTACTGAACTTTCAAGACATATGGAATCTATATCTATTGGTTTTCATACATGAATTAAGGGAAAAATAATGACACCAAAATGGATTTCATTGATCAGGAGTATGTATCCTCTTATACGAATCACAATAATCCATGATCAGTGAATTTGGGGATGGATGTGAGGAATAATGTTATAACCCCATTACGTGATCCAAACATGACCCGACATCAAATTATACATTATCCCCTGACACATTTATTCATTTTAGGAATCCATTTTACATTTTAAATGTATATGAAATTTCCACTAACCATTAAAATGATTTTTATCTATGTCTCAAATTTGCATGGAATTAATGGCCGAGTCTCCTTCACCATGACTTATAGAAATTTCCATTGTAAATATTAGGATAGTCAAGGGATTATTATAATATCTTACAATATATCATTTCTGTGGTAGATATTAATCATATATAACCTCGAGGATTGGATCTAAAAGGAATTTCCAGTTATTAGATAATTAAATCACAATCCTTCCATGAAAAAAAATGTTTTAATTTTTGGACACCATTTTCTTAATAGATATAGAATTTGGTATAATTTATTATAAAAACAAGATTATTTTAAATAATATTTAAAATAAATTGAGATATCCATTCGTCAAAACATAAATATAGAGCATGTCAACTAATCCTAGTATACCGATATACCTACAAGATTGACGCCACCTCTTGGGAGAACATCCCAATAATTGTTCCAACATTATAGCTGATATATATAAGTTAAATTCAAAAATTGACTACCAAAAAATGTAAAAAGGGATTTTTTATGTGTATATTGCTATATTGTAATATAGAAAAGTGTATTGTCTTTTATAATAGGTGGGTTTTCCATGATGGATAAATATACCCATTGAGGATATGTTGGCTCCACCTGATATCGTATACATAGAGAGCCTTGAATTCGATAGGTTTTTATCTATACATTTTCTGATGAAATGTATTATGATTCTACGCATATACTGCTGATAATGTCATAGGATTGGTTTTCATTATGGATATTTTGGGGATTTTTTTCATGTGATATTTGGAAGTATGTGGATCATTTTTGGTAGCTACTACATAAACCCTTAATTGCCTCCTTTATCTGATGATTATCTTGGAATTTTGAGACTGTGATTTGATTATAAGCTATCACATCCCAATAATTTTATTTGATTATATATTATTCAGATAAATTGAAAATTTTTATAATTCTATTAGACAATATATATATTTAATTTCTAAAAATAATTGTGTATACATTTGATAGAGTATGATATTTCTCCTTTGTTCCTCTCCTAGTTTTTTCAATAATGTTCTTATATAATGGTATCTCATATTAAAACATCATCTCCCAGAAACCCACGAAGTTCATTTTTCCCATGTCTATGAGATGGATTAATCTCAAACTCTTAATAACACCGTTCATAAAAATAACAATGAAATAAGTATCTTTTCTTTATTTATGATTCATAAAAGTATTGAGTGAGTAAAGAGTGTGAGTCCTACATTTGTTTCTCCAGATAGTCTAGTAAAATAATGTATAGTGGGGTATACATTTTTTATATGATGTTTTTTAAAGTGTATACGTGAAAATATATATCATTATCTTATCAATTTCTGTGATTCACTACTGAAAATCACCTGGGTACAAACATGCATATTGCATAGGAGAGATTGAGTTTAGACATATCACACACCAATCAAACGTGGGAAAAAAATTCAAATTTTTATGATGTAATTTTCATTATTTAATAATATATAACACATGACTAGTTACTATTTGTTATAATTAATTACATGTTTTATTGGGTGGAATATATTTGACGTATATTCTAGTTAATGATTAAACAATTATATGGTAAAATAAATATTACAGTAAGAGAATTAAAATTTCACCCCTGACCATGCATGTACAACTATGAATTTTTGAAAATACTCATAGGAACATACCTAGGAAAATGCATCCTGGTATCATGATGTATGATTGACGTCTCTTACACATATATTGTAGTGTATCCCTGATGAGTACTCAATTACAGTTTCACATACCACATATCATTCATGGCCTATATGTTTCTATCTCTATGAATTTTAAATAAATAAGTCCCATGGGTCCTCATTTAAAAACAAATTGAAAATATTAAAAAACTATAGTTAATCTACACATTCTATAGTCTTTACACATATACTGGTAGATTAATTAGGCATAACAATATGGTAATCGACAAGAAAATGATTTTGATATCATTAAAAAATGTTTAATACATTATAAAACATTATAGGGGACCATTATATACATATTTATGAAACCCTACAATGAATGAGATAATACCATTATGTTTGAAATAATTCCAATCATGAATGTCATTTTGGGAATCTGATAAATTTTTGAAATAATTTTTCCATGATTTCTGATCAGGGAAATAACGTTTCCCTACACTATATCATATTCACCTAACCATATCATTATGTTAAACCTTCAAAAAATCCTTTTAAATAGGGAAAAAAATTAACCAAATTTCATTAGGTCACCATCTCAATTTAGCTTTATCTGCGTAATCTCTTATCGCTATGAAAACTAGGGAATCCACTTTTACCAAGCCTCACAAGAGTGAGAACATATCCTTAGCTTCATTATGGTGACCCATAGCAATTATTATTGAATTGGAATCCATATTCAATCATGTTATATATCTAGTTTTGATCATTTTTTGGGACTCCTAAAATACTTGAATGTTTCATTCAAGATCGAGTACTCCCTTTCAATCATATAATCCCATGTATACATGAATCCCCTAGTAAATAATCATAAAAATATATAACTTATTGGGTTATTTAAATACTACACCCCATTTATAATGTGGAATCCAGTCAAGGATATTCATGTGTGATTATTCATAGTCAATCTACTATGTTAGCAAGCATGAGTCCACTCAATGTTCGATGCATTTTTTACAATGTCTTTTTATAAAAGTCGGCATCATGTTCCCATTGTAGATTTCATCAAAATATTCATTAATTGGATATACATGTTTATCAATTCTGATATATTATTAACACATAAGATCTCTATCATTTGTGTATTTATCTCATGTGTGTTGCAATACTTTATAATACCCCGGTATAAATAAAATAATTTTGTTAAAGTACCTCTTAATAGGTATAAACCCGCAGTACTACTTTTTTATTTGTCACTTAACTTATTGAATATCCTATTAAACATTATAAGTTATTCTAAATTATAAGGATAACATCTTTTCTAAAATACATTGAACCACATTGTGATGTTTTTGGAAAAAGACCTTAAAATGTGAATTTGAACAACATATGTATTGATTCATGTTATAACAAGATACATTGGATTCTTCTTAAATTTTTATTACTTGTGAAATTATTATTTCATTACAACCTTTATAGGAAATATCATTTAAGGGACTAATCTATTCAATAATTAGTAATTTTTTTCTCATTGGGTAATATTTTGTAGGAGTTCATGTAACCCACTATCTTTCCCATATCTCATATTATACAACACCATTTTGAATATGAAATAATCCCAATTTATCCCAATTTATCTTTACTGAATCTATATTATTTGTAGACCATTTTTCTTCATCAATGGTCCATAATCCTTAATCACTTGTAATTCATCCACATAATTCCACACTCCATTTGAGGATGAATGTAAAATGATTTGTCATGTGTGATTACCACACCATCCCTTTTTAGGAACCTTTCTCCATGTATACATTATATTAAGACCTGATATTTCCGAACATCTACAAGTTCATTATGAATAATATTAAATGAAACATCCATTATTCAACCAAGTATGACCTTAAAAGAAACAACATTTGTTCATGGGCCCTATATCAATATTAGATCAAAATTTCCCCCTCAGATGGATTTAATCTATTTATAATGAATATAATGTAATTTTAAATTTATAATAATTATTAATAATATATTTACTTATTTAGAATTAAAATTATCTAAAAAAATTAAATATATATATAATGTTATAATTAAAAATTAAAATTTCTAATATTAATAAATTTAATTAGATTAAATGGTTCCCATATATGGAATCATTATTCAGTTTTTTAGAATGTCCCTTATATTTAATTTCTAGAAAAATATTTACCATGGAATATAATAATACAAGTTAATAAGCAGTAAAAAATGGTAATTCACCTTTTCATGAATATTTTTTTATGCTACATGAAAAAACATTTTGAAGAGCAATTTTATGATGTAATTTCATACCCACATGTATCATTATATTTTTAACCTGGAAATCCATACACTAATTTGATTCAATATTTACCCCACACACAATATTGGTTTCCAAATATACATACAATAATTTCACTTATAAAATGATTACATATATACACATATAGAATCATTATATTATTGGGAATTACTATTTAATTAAATACTATTTGAATTCTCATATAAAAAATATAAATTTAGGATTCCTTTGGTTATAAAAATCTAACCAATATCCTTTATTTCGAAAGAAACTATATTGAGATGTAGTGATTTCACCAAACTATTTAATATGTCCTTATTTTTTAGTAAAATTTCTTTCACATATAAACTATTAAAAAATAATTATTTACTCTAATAATTTTACACAAATATAGTATTAAAATAATAATTGATTATACTATTATATTACTTTTCACTCTTTCTCATTCATTACTACAACACATTCTTATATGGGTCATTTTAACCACCAACATGAAAAAAGTTATATTCACCATGTCAATCCTAAATTTGAATAGATAAAAAATAACTAGTAAAAATTTATATTAATTGGTAATTAATAATATTAAAATTGTCATTTAATGACATCAACTAAAAAATTATTTCCAGTAAAATGTAATGCGATTTTTCGAAAAATTTCCCAAAACACATTCAACCTAAATTCCACTCTCCCAAACCATACCAATTCCTTACATTAAATAATAATTTATCTTCAAAAGAAATTAAATAGAAAATATTATAATATTTGGAAAAATATTATAATGATGAACTATGTATCAAAAAAGATGAATAAATATCTCAATTATAGTAATTCTATAAAGTAAATAAATATTTTAACATTTTATTATAAAAAATTAACTATAAAAAACTAATATAAGATTACAAAATAATTAAAACTTATTAGTATAAACGATAATATATATGAATAATATTATAGAATAACTTATTAATATAGTTTTTACCATATTTTTATCTTTATAGATACAGAATGTATCCATGTTAATGATTTACTCATTTTAATGATTTTCCCTTGAGATAAATTAAAATGTCATAAATTGATTCTTTTTGGGGTTTATATTCTTAATATGAATTCCATTTAAAATAATATATATAAAATATTAGTGTTTTAAAAATGAATTTTGATATCTCTCCTTTAATATCCTTTGAATTCAAATAAAATTAATATCATAAATGCTCTATCCTTTGAATACACAATTCATCCAATCATTGTTTTTTCTAATAGACTATGATCATATATGGTTACATTTTTATTTATTTTCCTAGAATAATTTTATTTTCTCAATGGTAATTTTCTTTTCAGATATCCCCATTAATTAGGATTATTTATTTTTATAGAAATATCTCATCAAGTAAAATTATCAACATCTATAATAGCACTTTTTACTCTATTTCTATATTCCATTATTCGTTCACTGTTATCCTATCAAATTTGGAATACATAGTTTCTTATTTTTCAAATATATACATAAAAATTATTAAAAATTTTCATCATAAATCTTCTTTACATTTTTAATATTGAGAGATTCAATAATATTAATATAATTTGTAAAACAATTATATAATATCAGGTTCGTTTCATTTCTTCCCCTCTACATTTATTAATTGAAAAATTATCTCATTTCAAGGTTCATTTATTTGAATTTAACATCATGAAATTAATTAAAATGTACTTCATGTTAATTTATTAAATATTAATTTTGAATATAACAAAAACATAACTATTTTATTAAAATTTTAAAAATATAATATAAAAACTCTATTATGATTTCGATTTCATTTAACTCTAAATGTTAGAAGGATTTATCTCATTATGGATTGTAATTAAATAAATAAGCAGTGAATTATCTATGTATTATTTTTATTTTGGTAAATTAGACTCATGAAATTAAATTATTTATTTCTTGTTCCCCTCTTATGTGGTATAATTTGATGATTTTAAATATATATAAGAGTTCTCAATAAATATAAAAATTCAACAATGAACTTAGGTTATAGGAAATATGATCTAATTATATCATCATCCTCCCCTACCTCGATGGATTATGGTAATGCAATACCATTTTTACATGGGAATGCATTAAAATTACCTATGTTTTTAATTCCCAAATTTATTTGTTCTAATTAATAATTGATGTTGATTATGTATTATATTATTATTCAATTGCATAATATGATGAGTGAAAAGGTAAAGAGATGATCATGATGGAGACACAAGGGAGGAGTAGTTTCAAGTACCAATGTTCAGGATGATTTCCTCTAATAAATTGAGGTCCTGTACTTTCATGAATCCTATGAGCCATGTAATGGTTCCACTTCAACAATTAAAATGGGAAATTATAAAAAAAGTGAATCCATTGAGTCCATTCATGTAGAGGCAGTTTATTTATTATGTTTTGGGTGTGGAAAAATCATAAACCCTCAAGATAATTATATATGTATCATGATACAATCTTTATTGGATTATTTGGTGCATTAAACTATCCTTCATGTCTTATGTCCTGGAATAAGTCCTTGATTGTTATCATAATATGTGTAATATAATGAATTCTATAATAATGAAATTAGTTTGGTCCATGTGTTTTTTATAATATTAAAATATCCATTTATTTATTTTAATATCATATTATCAATTATATGGTATAATATTATTTTCTATTATACATAATATAATAATAATTATTTTTTTATTATATTATATATTCTTATAAAAGTTACAACATAATGTGAATTTTAATTCACTCATTCTTTTGATTCCCATTCCCTAAGAAAAAATATGTCATATTACCATCTGAAGGATGAATAGTTTTTAAATTTTTTGGGAGATATTGAAGTTATAATGTGAATTAATGCATTAAAGAATATTATCTCCAAATTTACTAAAAATTAAAACCAAAATAGTTTTAGAACATTTTTAGTGTAATTATTAGATATTTAAGATGACATGTAATATTATGTATTTATTTCTATTTCATATTAATAGTTATCAATGCCTGTTTTTTTATAGGAAGTGGATTCATTATCATTGTTAGGATTATGTTTCTCAAGAACCATTGTTCAAATGAGAGTAGGGATTAGTTAGTTATCTAGAGTAGGGCTAGATATAATTCCAGGAAAACATGATAAATATTAAAAATTATCATTGAAATGTATCTAATATACAGACAGTTTGACTTCCTAGAAATGAAATATCACTTTGGATATAAAATAGTGGATATAGGCTATGAAAAAATGCATCATGGGGAAATAAAAATGAAGAAATATTTTTCTATTTTTATATAATATTTACACGGTATATAAAAAGGGGGCCAAATTGTAGGCCATGTTTGAAAACTTGATGGGATGCACATTAGATGATTAATATTCTCATCATGAGAAAATATGGCTGGTTCAAATACAATTTTATTGTTTGTAAAACCTCATAAGAAATTAACCATAATGTTTCATAGAATGAAGTTAATATGTCTTATGATAAGGGATCTTATAATATATAATTCATATTTGTATAATGATTTAATCTTATTGAAGAGACAACTATTTTAGTTTTATAACTTATTCAAAAACATCTTCTTGAAAATGAAGATGAAAAAGTTATGTATCTAGATTCATGAATGTTTAAATTCCATCATTATAATAGGATTAACAAGAGATTATTACTAAAAATGAAAATCAATTTAGTTTTTTATTAATAGGAAGTTGATTAGTTTTAATATCTTATAATAGATAATAACATCAGACATTTTTAGAAACATTATCATGAGTGGTTACTATCTTAAATAAACCATTATCTAATTATATTAGATAATGATATCTAAAACTATGAGAACATGATTTATTTAAGAGGGATGAAATCTACATAATATATTTATTTACAATATTTTCTCAAAGAATGATGTTATATTATTTTTAATGAATTTAATAATTTATTAAAATTAATCGAAATGGATTTTAATAAAATAATAAAAAATTCCTTATTGAAAATGGAACATTAAAATAATGGTATACGATAAATTTTTTTTTATACTATGGTTAAATATATACATTAATAATGAAATAAAATTAAATTATGAAGTCAAATACGAAATAATAATACCACATATTCTATAAAATATCATGCTTCATCATGACTATTGACAGTAACCTAAGTGAATCACTCTATAATATGAGAATAATAAACATTAGAGGTGAGAGAATAATAAAAAATCATTGATAAAAAATGTAAACTTTTATTTGTTACGTTAGATGAAAATGACAGAATAGTATTTCTAAGGATATATAAATGACTAAAATCTGGCTATTATAAAGGTTGATTTTGTTAATATTTCCATTACAAGTATGGTGTTTTGAGATACAGTCATTATATATAGATTTATAAAATAGATGTAGTAATGTAATGTATTATTATAAAAAATTTCAATTAATTTAATCGAAAATAATAACTAATAAAATAAGAACATAAAAGTAGGTAATTTTTTTTATATAAATATATTTTTATTCCATTGATATTAAAGATTTATGTGATTAAATTTAAACAAAAAATTAAATTAAATCTGTTTTTAAAATTATAATTTTATTGTCAATATAATTAATTTTTATTATCTCAGTTAAAATAATTTATTAATAAAGTGAATTTTTCTATAAGATACCTATTTTATAAAAATGTTTTAAATTTTCATATTTACGTTATTAATATAATGTAGATATATATTTCAATAAATTTCATTATAAATATATACATCTAAATAATTTAACAATCAACCAACATTAATTAATGGTTATATACAATGAATAAATAAATTTTTTTAATAAAAAAATATTTTTTCTAATATTTCGTTTGTTTACATCATGAATGAATATATTAAAATTAATTTTTCTCAAATATATAAATTGAATATAATTGAATATATATAATATTTGGAATCAAAATATTCAAATTATTTAATAATAAATATTTTATATTTTGGAATGATAATATATTACCGATGTTATTGTTAATTATAGTAGTAAATGTAAATTATTTACTTTCAGTGAATTTAATTTACCAGGTTATTTTAATATTTATATAAATAAATAATATGAATACTATTTAAATAATAATACTTATTTAATGTATAAAAATTAAAAAAATATATATTTAATTTCATCTATTTTAAATCAATGGGAAGTAAATCTATGAATGGTTAATATATTCAAAGAATTTTTTTAACAAAAAAAATTATTTATAAAAATATGATTTTCTAACATATAATGTATATTTCCAAAGATAATAAATTTATATATAATAAATTAATTTTAAATTAAAATAATATTATTCAGGTTTTTTAGGAGTGTTCATATTATATTTTTAGTAACAAAATTATTTTCATGGTAAATAATTAAAAAATATAATTATAGGAAAAATATTAGTAATATACCATAGATAAAATTTAGGTAATATTACATCATAAAAAACATATATAATACCATTTTTTGTTTTAATTTTATTCCAACATGCTGAGGTAACATTTGATTACATAACTCTCCCAACACCCATGTGATGGCTTGCTTAATCATCAAATAACATGTGTTCTAAAGTCAATGTCCGCCATTTTCTCATATATATAGACATCAAATCCAACCACATCAAACAAATAATTTTTTATTATAATTAGATCACAAAAAAATACATCTCAAATATTTACTCCCCATGTTTGTATGTCCCTTAACACATGAATAATGTCCAAATCATTTCTTTTGTGGGAAGATATAATGAGAAGGATAAATTTGGAAAATGAAACAAATGAATCCATCCTTATATTTTCATTTACATTATCTTATAAAATCTGCATTATCCATGTTATATACAATAATGTGGAAATATTTTAATCCTTTTAATTATAATAAAATGTTACTAAACATGTATATCTTCATACTCATTACCATTTTTTAGTATAAAAAAGTCATGTATTGGTTCTTTAAACTACCTATATGAATGACGCTACACTATCGTCATCATCTCTATCACAAAGGAAATTAATTAAGTTAATAATAGTAATATATTATCTTATATGGTAATTTATGTTATTGAATATATTTCTAATATTTTGAAATATAATATTAAACAACCAATATAATATTTTATTTTATTATAAAAAATTTCTCACATTCATCATTATTTTTATTCATCTTTCGATTCACATGAATTCCCAAAAAATAAATTGGGTACTATAAAAAGATAAATGCACGTTGTATGTTGAATTGATATATTATTCCCACAACATGGTTGTTTTAGATTTGATTCAAAATAATGAAATTACATCTCCATTATTATCAATGATTATAAAATCTAGGTGAATATTAATTATGTATAACATTCCCCATTTTGTAATCAATGTATCATTTTATAGTAAATAATTATCAATTTATTAGTCATCTTTAGAGATAAAAATACCCCTGCTGTATAAGAGGAAAAACACTAGAATGATGTTGGGAAAACCATAGACACAATGGGATTACCAATCCGAATTGTGATCCCTCTAATATAGGAAGTAATGAAATAGATGATGATGCATTATCTTATAATTTTAGGATCCAATTAATTATATATGAAGAGAAATATGATAGAGATAAATAGATTAAAGATGAAAAAGACTCAAAAGTATATACTGATTTAAATATTGGTGAACAGGTGGTCATACCTGTGGTTCATGTGACCTATATAAATTTTTTTAATTATATGAATGTCCAAATCACATATTTAAGTAATTAGGGAGAGGTTCTGGACATTGTTTGTGGTGGATGATGTAAATAGGAATCCTCTCACATTTCCCTGGATAGTGAGGTGAACACTATAATAGATTAAACCATTACTATTGATGAACATATTCATCAATTGGATTTAGTTTTTTTAAAAAATTTGATACTATTTCCCAATATGAAAATATATGACACTCCCATGAAATTGGTGGTTTTTGTAATTCCCCAACCATATTTTCCCATAGTCAGTGCATTATTACATAACATTGGAATGATACAAAGAGTTATGTCCTGCATGACCGATTAGTTTAGTTGGATTCGAAGTACTAGATACAAATATATGTTTTACATTACATTATGAGATAAAAACAACAACAACATTTTTCCACTTTGAACACAGTTTTATCCCTTAGATTATCCTTGTTGGTCAACCATTAAAAATCATCTTAACATCTTTGGAAAAATAAATAATAGAATGGGGTGGGCTCAGATGCTCACTAAGGAAAAGAATATTGTAGATACATTCAAAACTAAGCATAATCGTTTAATGTAATGTATAAGACAAAAACACAAATCTCTTAAAAATAAAATTCAATATAATATAGAAAATATAAATAAAATAATTCTCTTTACTTAATCACATGGATATCAATCGCCAATTTTATAATGATTGAATTCATAATGGAAGACTTCATAACCACATATTCGAGGACTTGTGCCAGGACTACAATTATGATTTTATCAAAGCCTTGTTCCAGGACACTAGTTTGTCGCATGAGACATACTGATGCGTCGTTGAGAAATAGTAGGCTCCACCCATCTATTACTAAGTCCAATGCATTCCTCATATGAAAAGGTTTAAACATATCATAAACATTTATATTACAACATTCATATGAAGTGTCAATACATCATCCATAATCAATGAATGGTATTAAAGTTACACATCCAAAGTAAATCATATCACAAAACCTTCAATACAATATGTTAGATTTGTTTCATAAAAAATCAAGTAAAAAAAGTTTAAAATCAATCAAAGATTTTGACATAGATGAAATGAAAACTATTTGAAATAAATAAATATTTCTATTTTGAAATCATTTAAATGTTCTATAATTATAAAATAATACATTTATTTTGAACATATTTCTATACACTGGTATGGTAATCTTCAACAATGATATAACATCGAAAAACAGCCTCACCCACCGTATAAGTTAAGAAAAGACATTCATTGTCGAAAAGGTCATAAATGTTATTTTGTTTTTGGAAAACTATGGATTGATTCCATTCAAACCATTTTATAAAATTTCAAACAAGGGTATAAATGTATTTAACTAATATTCTAGTAAATAGTGAAAATGTTTGAAATAAAATTTTGTAATCCTTACATATGCTGGAGTGACAATATCATTATATTGATTATGAAATCCTATGTATTTGGATGTTATATCATATTTAAAGAATCATTAACATGTTATATTTATTATTTACATCAGTTATACTAATTATTATACAAATAAATATATGTGAAACTTAATACATTTATGGAGAGTTTTATCACACAGAAGGAATGAAGTCAATGGAAAATGAAATAACAAGAATTATTTCTCTTAATTGATTAGAAAATATTCATGAAAATACATTTATAAATTTTCATACATATTATGTGTTACCTATTAATCTAATTGAAAAGATAAAACCAAATCCTAGAACTCGTCTAATAACTTCCTAAATGTCAATTACGGCAATTGATCCTGACAACATGAAAGAATATTTTGATCCACCAAGAAATGATGAAAGCATAATTGGAGATGTTTTCATTTAATCCACTGAAATAGAACTAGCCTCTACTTCATCAACCAGAGTAGAAGAGATTGTAGTAATTATAGATAATGACAAAGATATTGATTCTCAATCCATAATTTACTCTTTATTACCACAGGCAAACCCTTCGTCATCAATAGGGTTAGCTATGGTGGCCTCATCTACAGGATGCCCAAATACCGACTCCTCCCCTAACTCTGGATGGTTTTCATCGACATCTACTATGCATGTGGAAATATAATAGGTAACACGTAATGAAATAGAAGAATAAGATCTTAGGGATTCTCCTTCGGTATGTATGGAAGGTGTCTCTACCACTGTGGATTTTCTCAGAGATAGAAATATGGGTACATAAGAAGATCTACGTCCCACTCTAATTACTTTGGCCATGACCTCATAAGAGGAAGATGTGTACAGTTCATTTTAAATGAAACATTGAGACATATTTTCTTGGAATTATAAAAAACTTCAAGGGTTTAATTGTGATATAGCCACCCATATTTTTGGTTTTCCAGAAGAACATCGGGGATTCAAGCATGAATCAAGAAGATCACACCCAACTCATTCCTAAAAAATTGAAGCTGATTGTGATCAGCTTATAAAGGATTACTTGGTCAGGGAAGTTAAGTATTCATAACAGATATCCAACATTGTCCCAGTGAAAAAGAATAATAAAAAATTTATATTTGTCATTTATTTCATAGATCTTAACTAGCATTGTCCTAAAAATGATTTTCCAGTTCCGATTACAGAGATTTTAATTGATGAAAAGACTGGTTATGAAGTTATTTCCTTCATGGATGTATACTCGATGTATAATAAAATTTTATAGTCCTAGAGGATAAAAAATACACATCTTTCAGAGCCCCTCAAGGTGTGTTTTTTATCGGGTAACACACTTTTGGTTAAAGCATTCAGGTTCCACATACTAATGCTCCATACACCATATCATTAAAACCTTCTTATGGAAATATGTTTTTTGTTATTTGAATGATTTGGTTTTCAAATCCAGACTACATTCCAATTACAAGGCTGATTTGGGGTCTAGATTCCATAAACATCAGCAATAATGTTCAAATATGAACCCCCTAAAATGGGAATTTGGGGTATCCTAAGGAATGTTTCTTGGATTTTTTGGATTCCCTAATGGTATTGAAGTTTATCCTGAGAAAAAAAAATCAAACCATGGTATGTATCATCCTCAAAATTTGAATGAATTAAGAGGACTCCAAGGACACTTGGCCTACATTCAGCACTTTATCACCAATTTACCAGGCAAGTGTTTACCCTTACACACCTAAATGTAGATTGGAATCACCTACCAATAGACTGAATACGTCCAAGATGCATTTGATACCATCAAAAAAATATATCTTGTGTACACCAGTATTAATTCCAAATGTAGAAGGAAGACCACTTATTCACTATGTGATAGATTTAGAGTGATCACTATGTTCCTTCCTCACCCAAACAAATGATGCAGCGAATGAAAATAGACTTTACAACCGTAGTCAAACTATGTTTTATACATAAAATCAATATTAAATTGTTGAAAAGTGCTTCGTATAATTTTTTTGGTTCTGATTTTGAGGCACAACCTACAATATCATGAAGTCCAATTGATGTCTCGCAATAATCCTCTCAAATTTATCCTCATTAAACTTATTCTAATAGGGCGTCTGGCTCAATGGGTGGTTATTTTGAAACATTTTGATATCTAGTTAGTACCTCCAAAGAAAATAAGAGGTCATACTCTGGTTGAAATTCTTGATCGGAATCCATCTGTGGTAGATAGATCATTTAATACTGAACTTCCTGATGACGAGTTCTTATCTATTCGGGATAATTCTCATAAATGGAATGTATTTTGATGGTTCTTTCTGATGTCCAAAAGGGAAGAGTATGAAAAACCCTAAAATCCACAATGCTGGGTTATGAATTATCCTTATTTCCCAAAAAGGAAGTATTGATTTATTCCTTCCTATTTTCAGAATGTGGTACCAAAAATGAGGCAGAATATCTAGCACACATCACATGTTTGGAATTGGAACTTTAGGAGAAAATGGATCACTTAAAGGTGAAAGGTGATTTATAATTGGTAATCAAACAAATAAATTGTGAATATTCTATAAAAAAATTAGAGTTAATCCCTTTATGTGATATCATCAGTGGGTTAATGACTGAATTTCCCTCTGAGCTGACATTGTATTATGTCATGCAATCACAAAATGATCAAGCATATGCACTAGCTAATACAGCTACAACCATGGATGATCAATAATGGGATGAGACACTCATCAGCATTTCCCATCGTCAGGTGGTCTCACCATTTGTTCAAACCATAATGGAAGAAATTAATAAAATTAGCCATATTCTTGAACCATATGGTCATACCATGTTATGGAGAACATCCACAATGAAATATCATTAAATTGGGATACACGTAACAAATTGGGATGAAAATAACAAATTTGATGATGAAAAGCCAATTTCACACTTTATTATAGTTCCAACCACCAAAAGATTTTCTACTAGAGAGGTTTTGATGGAATCCACTTCATATGTATAGATAGAGAATAGACTACAGCTGTCGTGAAAGAATTAAATTTGATTGTTTATGATGACCACTATTTTAGTCACAGAATCTCTCATCAGATCCTTATTCTTGAATTATTTTGGCCATCAATGATGCAGGATTGTACATATTACACATAAAAATGGAATCCCTGAAAAGTGCGTGCCATATTCATTCAACAACTCCCAGAGTTGCTATATAAATCTAAATACTCCTAGCCATTTTCCACATGGGGAATGGATATACTAAGGCGTTATCCTCCAACCAAAACTAATATGTTCAAGTATATTCTCACTGTTACTGACTTCCTCTCTTAATGGGTTAATGAAATACAACTCTAGGATGACGGAGCCAAAATCATTTTTTGACTTTTCAAAACTAATATCATCAATAGATTTAGTGTACCTCATACTATTTTGATAGTCAATATTACCATTTTTTGTTCCTTAGATATATAAAATTTATATTAGGAACATAATACCAAATCCAACCATTCATCTTGATGTCATGCAGCGACCAATGGATAGAAACAGGACTACAATAAGACCCTATAAAATATCATCTAGATGATATTAGATAAAGATATGAAATCATGTCCTGATGATCATTTGAATGCTTTATTGATATTTTGGACAACTACTGGTAATGATACCCATGGAACTCGTTATTCATTAATATATGGAACCGAAGCAGTTTTTCCAATTAAAATGAAATTTCCATGACTGAAAGTTGCAATATATGATCAAATT
The DNA here is from genome assembly GCA_963277665.1 of Viscum album. Classification (NCBI taxonomy): domain Eukaryota; kingdom Viridiplantae; phylum Streptophyta; class Magnoliopsida; order Santalales; family Viscaceae; genus Viscum; species Viscum album. The sequence continues at coordinate 591,267,474 of OY728162.1, read as the reverse complement.
TCTATAGATGAGAGATCACAGAAATGGTTTAATGAGATTTAATGATTAGACATGTAATGATTACATACATTTCATCATCTATAAGTCTATCAAAATATATTAGCATGTTCATTTAACAAGAAAGTTCACCTCTATTCATTTCTTCAAGGAGAATTGGTATTGGACCTTCGGACTCAAATGATACAAGGAAAGAAACCTCCAAAAAAAGATCCAATGTGGGGAGGACCTTATTCCATACATAAGGTCTATTCAAATGGATCTTATACCTTAATCTCAATTGATGGAGATATTATTACAACTAAAACTATTGCGAGATTCTTGAATAAATACTTTGTGATGTTGTGCACATTCATCCCCACTACAAGACATTAACCTGCACAATACCATGTCTGTGATGCAAGACATAAAACAGCATATCCACCAGGTCCTAGTTGCATGACATTAAACTACATAATAACCATAAGCATCCATTCAGCATGATGTTAAAATTCATAGCATCTTCGTCCTTGTCGCATGATGATAAACTACATCACATAATTTGTAAAAATAATGTTTTCTTTATTTTAGATAAGAAGATTCTATAATAAAACATCATTGAAATCATCACTACTTCATAGTATCACACAAGTCCCTCTATTTCGTATGTCTGAGTCAGATCTTCATAGTGTCCTTATTTCAAGAACTATGTAGGGAATGATTCTCATTTTCCAATAAGATACATATAGACGTGCAAATCTCCAATATTTGGCCAAGACACTATAAAAAAAATCTTCATATATTCTTTTATTCTCCTGTATATGAATCAGATCTATATAGATTGTTTCCTTAGTATATATGATATTTTCCTTATACCATTTTTTGTCTTAAGATTTATTGTTCTTTCATTATGTGTCAAAATCCCCCATTCTTCATGACAAACTCAATTAGCATGCAGAATTATTATCTAATGAAGTACATATGTAATGATTCTCATATATTTGAGATATGTATAGATGCCTATATCTCAAAACATGGGAATATACGTGATAAAAAATACTTTAAAATCTTTTATAAGAATCAAATCTGCATAGGTAATGTTTTTAGAACATTGTATAAATTGATTATTTCCCCAGCAAGACACATAGTGACACTTGTATTTTATCCCTTAATCTAGTTACAAAATGTCTATTTTTTCTCATTGTTTGATCTATGTCCGTACTTCATGATGTTAAACTGCATGGAAATCTCTCACCCATTTTTCTCCCTTATGTCACTGTTGAACATTAATAGAAACCCTTAATTTTTTTTCTCACAACGAGCATAGATCACGTGTTCATAAAAATTATCGATGTGTCTTATTTAAATAAATAAGGTGTTTCAATTTCTTATGGGTCAATCAATGTCATCACTACATGACTTAGAAATTCATAGTATAATGTCCTCACAACATGACTTAAAACCGCATAATATAATGTCTCCAATGCAAGACTTAAAAAGGAATAGTATAATGTCCTCACTGCATGACATAAAACTGCATAGTATAATGTCCTAATTTCATGACATAAAAATTGACCATACAATATTAACTTAGTGGAAAAAAAAGAAAATGTCTATTTTACATACGACTAAGATCTATGTAAATAACTTTTAACATGTGGCCAATATTTGTTCAAATATTTCTCATATGAATTGAGAATAACCCCCTTCTATAATTTACACTCTTAATATTGAATATTTCAAGAACCTCATAATCTATTTTAAAGTTTTTGGTGAGATTTTTTCTAATAATTGAGAGATCTGTTTCATGACTTTCGAGCATGTTCCCTTACAAGGCCTTTCATAAGTTTCAAAAATAACAGTCTTTTCAGACAAGAGATGCAACTATTTGGCTATGTAGAATATTCCTCATTTTGTGCTACATAATAAATCCCCCGTAATAGGTTTTTCAAATAACGGTAACATAATTATTGGTTATATTATCTTTTTACCCTTTAATATTGGTTAATAATTCACAAAAATCTGTATTTTAAAAAATTCATTCTGTTATACATGTCCCATTATCTTTTTCACAATCGTAGTGTCTTCAAGACCATGGTTTACACATTTTCCTCACCACTTGATCATCACAATATAAAATAACCTTGAAATCACTTGGCCACATATTATATATTGTTTCAATTTCTAGTCCTAGTTGTATGACCTAAACTACAGACACCATAAATCTTATGCTTGGGTTGGACCTTTGAAAAAGTCATATTCCTCCAATTATTTGGACATCTTGGGTAGAAATAAACTTTACTTATTCATATACCTTTCTTAATACAGTAAAATATGTGATTTTGAAAATCTAAATCTTTGTAATTATTCTTCATCTTTTACAAATAAAACGTCAAATTTCTGAGATTGCTTTTTTCTGACAATGCAGAATTTTCCCTTAGGTGTCCTTGCATATGTTGCCTACATAACAAGACTATCAGAAAAAATATTACACTATTTGGCTATATATATTATTCCCTAGTTGGCCCTTCCTAATACAATCCCCATAATGAGTTTGTCATATAATGGTATCTTTATTCTTGGAAAAACTTATTCTATTTCTTTTATCCATATTCCCATACCATTCATTTGTTCTAGAAATTCCCAAATCACGTTTTACAATTTTCCCATCCATACATGAATATGATAGTATGTTTCCAAAAAAATTATCAAGAATTTTGGATAGTTCCATACCATTGGTCATAGATAAAGACCTTAAATTAAATCCACACAATGTCCTAAATGTATGACATAAAACTACACAGAACAACATCCCCACTGCATGACATAAAACAGCATTGTACAACATCCTGAATACATGACTTAAAACATCACAGTACCAACTTTCACACTACATGGCATAAAACTGGATAATATCAAAATCATAAATTCATCGTTCTAATAAATTTTAACAATTACTCATACACCACATTTGAATAGAATTGTTTTCCAATTCATGACTTATGTCGATAATAATATCCCTTTTTCATTCTTAAAATTCATTTCCTTCGAAAACCCGCCTAATGTGGTCTTGAGCCACCGAAATCATATTTTCCCCTATACATCCACAACAAAATGTAAAACATCAAAGACATCATTGTCTTGACTATACAACACATGCCATTAGGTTGCCTAGCATAAGTTTCCTACATTACAGGCCTATCAGTCATAAGATGATAATATTTGGCTATGCAACATATTCCCCAATTGGACCTACATAACACAACCCCCATAATGGGTTTTTCAAATAATGGTAACTTCATTCCTGGAAATGACACCCCTTATATTGGTACATGTATTAAATATGGTAACCATAAAAATCATGGCTCATGATTCCCCATGGAAATATTGAATGAATAATAATGTAATTCATAGCCACATAGTCTGGTTTGAAATATAATTCATTGTTTTGGGTCAATGTGATTAGACCCTTAATATTAACCCATTATAGTCCAACATGCATGAATATAAACAACCTAAAAACAAATGACTAGGTACTCATTAGATTGAGAACCCACAAAGGGATATCTAAACGAATTTTGAGTCACATATCAATAAACATGATTTTTTTACAGTTTATTTAATATTGAGCAATAAAAAAAACTGATACAAAGTTTGTGGTGTTATCTATATAACCCAAGAAAAAAAATTAAAACTGTCTTTACTAGGACCAATGGCCTTGGTAAAAACAGAATCAGTTTGCAAAAGTGAAAACACAAATGATTAAAGGAAAAATTCTTTTCATATATGACAAATTTTCATAGAGGAGCATCAAAAAATTGGAGTCTCTCTCTCAAAAAAGAAAATGTATTTCTACTTAATTCCTCATTTGTTTGATAGCCTCATGATCCCCATCAATGTCATGTTAATGTTTGTTTATATGACCAGACTCACATTTAAAATCATGATGAAGCGCTTCTCTAGAATTTGAAATGCCCTTTAAACAATCCTTTGAGAATTCTCATAATGAGATATAAAGGGGATCAAGCATCCCATTAATGATATCTTACTCCCGTTGAAGGAACATTTTCTAAACAATATTTTCTTTAATTTTCTACTTTAGTCCCTTATACTATGCATTATGATTAGACTCATGATGGTATAGTGAATCTTGGAACTTCTCAAAATTGATTTAAATTTTGTATTTTTTGAATTCTGGTCGATGATTTTTCTCATGCTCCCTCGTCAGGATAATCTCATTCACCGCAATATAAATTTCACAGTATTCAAAACCGCCAAATCCAATCATGATAAATAGATATAAAACTTGTGGACTTCCTAAAGGAATTTCCTCAAGGGGAATCTCAGATATTATCTTCCAGATGTTTTCCAAGCTTTGTGAAAATCTTGGAGAATATCCTTATGTAGTTCTGGGGCCAATTTAGAATCATAGTCATTCAGAGGGGTATATTCTAGGACTAATGAAATTAAATAAGTGCCTTGTTCTGTTTGTTCAGGAATAATGGTTTCTCCACCTTCAAATGTTGCTTGTGCTGATGAAGAGGATTCACCTCAAGACGTATCCATTGATGTTGATAGCACTACAATGTAAATCAAATATTATAGTTATGATTTGATTTTTTAGGTAAAAAAAGTGAATGAAATCAAAATATCAGTATCACTTACCAAATAGTGGGTCAGTAGCATGAGAAGAATCCTCCCCAATGCTCTCAGTTTTATAAATTTTGTTTGATGTCTCTGGATGAGGAGTGATATATATAATATGCCCAAGAGTTTTAGAGTGAATCTCTGGAAGACTATCTATCTCAAGATCCAGCTAAGCCAATGTTTCTGCAATGGTGGAGTGGACATTAATATCAACACTTCCATCAAGTACAATTGTGACAGTAGTTTCATTAGATGGAACAACATATTTCAATAAACCCTGGTTAAAAGGATTATCATAGGAATATTAATATGATAAATAATGATAACTCATGTCCATTTTATTGTATATAACGAACTCCAAAATCATTTAATGCATTTGATATATTAAGAAGTTCTAATAGTTCTTCAAAAACTTGCAATGATTCATCATTTCATTCAATGATATCCCATATCCCATGTTAGTCACACCCATGGGAGCACTTGGTGTGTTTCCATCACAACCTCTCAATGAAAACCATTTACACCGAGTAGATTCTTCAGTAATAATTGCGTGGTCAATGTCAACTGTTTTATGATTTTTGAATGAATGTGATGAACATAAATTTATCACAAAATAGAAGTTAGATATTTTTGAATATGGTTACTTATGAGTTAATATTTATTTAACAGAATCTTCCTCTCCTATGATAGAAGTAATTGGATTAGTGCTGGGATAATATGTTGTTTTATTCGACTTCAAGGCCTATATTGATTCTATTGTATTTTTAGGAATTCGTGTCTGCTCAGCAGCACCTTCTACAACTCCTTGAATCTAATCTATAGTTTCATTTCAATGAATAAATAGAAGAATCCCTTGTAATCTTAAAATTTTTAGACACATTTTCATCAATAAATTTTAAAATTCATGATTATTAGGGAGATTAAACATTGGTATGGAAGTTTTTAATCCTGGCCTTCATTCTTCAGTGCTTTTGCTTCAACAATTTTAGGGGAGGTCTTGCATCATCATCTATAAGTATAGGTATCTAAGATTTTTGTACCCTATCTATTTCCTCCTTCATGGAATGTTAGACCAGAGATATTTCTCTTGATTCATAGGGTGGCCTAATAGCTCCATGAGCAGTTCCTCTAGGGTCGTACTATGGTGAAGAAATATCAGTTATTTTCCCATTACCCAAATGTAATTTAAGAAGAAATTTCTCCTAAGTAACAATGTTTTTACTAAATTTCATGTTTGAAAAATGGAAAATAATGTGATAGATAAGAAAAATACATCCTCAGGATATACAAAGTCATGCCATTCATCTTCTACTGAAGGATTGATCACTTCTTTGGTACCACGATCTATCTTTTCCTTTACCCACTTTATGGTGAGAATTTATTCTTCAGTGGTATATATAATCATTTCAGTCTCTTGAATGTAGTTACTTTATTCATTGGAATTATCATTTAAAATAATTTCCTAAGAATCCTTCAAATACTCTAATCCAGGAATATGCATTACTTCGCATAGATCTATCCACATGGTATCACCATTATAGTATATAATCTTCCTTGTTTGATCAACTTGTAGTCATATATATTCATGAATGTATTTTTGAGGTTTGTTTTGAGGATACTACAACATTGATCTTCCGTTTCTTACCTGCACCCACAATCACAGATGAAGGATTAGAAAATGGATATTGACTCCCTTCATAATGATGGTGAACATATCGCCTTGATATGACTTCAGTAGGGATTGACAGAGCGGAACTCTTAACTCTGATAGGTGGTGTATACCTGCCACAAGGTCTCTTCGTTGAATTTGGAGCATCGCCACCTCCACCCCTTGATTCTTTCAAGTTACCCCATGATGATGAATAATTATCTTCTAAATGATGGGGTTCCTTCCAGGTACTTCTATTTAACCCCACTCGAGGGACTACATGATTTAATACCCCTTCTGGGTAAGAAGAAACACTATTTTCATCATACCAGATGGTCAATATGCTTACTGTGTCAACAATAGATAAATTAAATTCCGCCCCAGTCTTCTCTGCAAGATGTCAACAACCATTTTTTTCGAGAAAGAATTTATTGTTTCTCTAATATGACTTGCACTAGAGGGGATACAATATTCTATTTTAGAAATTTCAATAGACGTGAAAATCTATAAGGACCATAGGCCTCACATATGGATTCTTTATCGATTCTGGTGGCCAACACTCCATATATGAAAGCTTTCTTATATGTCCCCTATTCGAAACTGGTAGTACCATCATCAAAAAATATCCATGTAGGCAGATTCCCATATGGAACGAAATAGAACTCTTTATGAATGATCAATCTAGCCTTCATGTCATAATAATTAAAAGACAATGTTGAAATACTATAAAAGGCATGAACAAACAGTCATAATGAACATCCAGAAACCTATACATCACTTTGTATAGAAAAAGTTCTTTAGTGAGTAGAAATCCATGTATAGGACATATGATTGGACCCACTATTCTAAAATAAGACTTCACATTGTAAACATGCACCAATATCCTATAAATCATGGCAAAAAAAAAGTAGCCAACCCTACCATCCTTTTCTTCACTACATTTCCTGCAGTAACAAAGCTTCCCAGCCTCATGCCTCCTTTGGTGTCTCAGACGGGTAAGAAATACCCATAGAGACAAATGGCTAACAAACCTGCCAGGTGTGTCTTTGTAGGAATTTTTCTTTGGATATCATATCCTCATTTATCAAATTCCCCTTTCACCAATGTTAGACAAAAGGTGTCAGGAGTTCCTTTCATCTATTCCCTTAGACTGCTAGTCGGACAGGTGTATGTGGTACCCTTTTCCTTCTTCTTTATTAAAAATATTTCCATCCATTCTTCTGGATGAATATCCCTACTTGTGTGAGTTTTCATGGTGATTAAAATCTTTATTTTGAAAAATATCTTAATCAACTCACAAACCAAATATGGTGTCTTATCTGAGTCATTCCATGTCACCGTTTGAGGAATAAACTCATCAAATACATTTCCACATATTGGACCTCCAGAAATCATTTAACCGTCTTACAAGAAGATACCTACCTCTCGATGTGTTAAATGGAAGGAATTGGTATCTCTTATACATAGATTTAATAATTTTGTTACGGAATCATCATTATTAAACATGTAGGGTTCCCAACCTAGACAAACTCATAAATCATGACGGCTCTCAAATCATTTCAAAATTCTACACTTGCCTTTTTAACCTAGTATGACCACATCCATGGGTGTTTTACACCTCATTCTAGGAAAAAGCCCCATCCGTTATTCCAACACGTGGAATGGCCTTTCTATAAATCTCAAATGATGGATTAATAACATTGTAGTTGCAGCTCATGTTTGTGTGCCTTCAAATATGGAGAACACGGGCTATGATTTGTAATATGAACATTCCCTACAATCCCATCATTATCAAATGATCCCCCAATAGAAACATCATCCAACGAGTAGTTGGTATATTCCTGAAATAATGAATGTGGGATATAGTTCTTTGGATCTGGAATGTTAAAATCATACAAATTACCAAAGCTATAGAAAGGTGGATAAGTGTTTTGAGGAAAGTTGAAATGATAATTCTTCAAAAAAAAATTCTATGTCTAGATGGGAGGTTTTGATAATGACAAAGTAATCATGACAAAGAACATTCATTATGTAATCAATCCTATTTTTGGTTAGCACATTAGTAGTTCCAATTCATTTGTGATCCATTGAACCAACAAAAAGATATATAAAATATTTTTAAAGTAAGTTCATTTTTGTTGTTTCACAAAAAATAAGAAACGGAATTAAGGAACAGAAGTTTAAAACATAGTGTGTAAGTATAAGTGGGTGTGAAAATATGGATCCCCACTTATACCATGCAGGTAAAAAAAATTCAGAAGAAACATGACAAAATAGAAGCACATGAGAAGAAGAAGACTTGTGCGCCGAGAGAATAAATTTCATTAGTTGTGATACATTTTGCAAAAGTGAAGACCTTATATATAAGTGGTTCATGTATCCCTGTGTGCCCTTAATCTTATGAATTGAAAACCTTCATGCCCATGTCCAACTGAGCACCAATACCTATGCAACCCAGTGCTCTTTTCTTCTCCTTCATTACTTTACAAATGTATATGATCCTATTTTAATTTTTCGGATCCAGTTTTACGGGGGGGGGGGGGGGTTTGAAATCCATTTTTGTCAAAAAGCCTAAAAATATGACAAAGGGAATCCATTATAATTAGAAAAATGCAAAATAACAAATGAAAAGTCATGGTTTTCAAGGGTATTAGTTTTTTGATTACTTAGTCTACCCAAAACACTGTCGGTGCACAACCTACTTGCACGCCACATTTTTTGTGCGTAGCCCACTTGAGTGCCCCCATATGTCGCACAACCTACTTGAACCCCTAAATCAATTCTCCTAGGGTCCTATTTTTTCCTATAAATAGATCATTGGGGCCAATATTTGGGTAGATGAATTACATTAAAGACCAATTGTAGCTATGGTCAACCTAGTGCATCACACCAATCTTCTGAAAATTTCTGGGTAGTTTATCGACAGCTTGAGCAGATGATTTAAGGGATGATCATTGTACTTAAAACATTTTAGTGTTTAAAAACCAAATTACTAGCATTCCTAAAGAACCCAACATCCCCAATTAAACAAATACATGAACGCCACCCATTATTATCAAAGGAACTTGAGAACCCCACATTCTGGATCACCTATGAATACTTTTGAACGCTTGAACAAGGTCTCACCAAAGTAGTAACATACATGTTGTTCATCACTTATGTGAAAATATGGTCTCCCAAGTATACTTTTACACCCATACTTATGTGCCCTTAGCTACTTGTGCACCACTCATTGATTCACTCTCTTTCATCACTCTCTTAATTATACACGCCATCAAGCCTTCCTCAAATCCATTCATGGAAAGGCTTCTTCTTTATTGCCTCCATTATCTGAAAGGGATTCTATTGAAAACTCAATCCAAACATGCTGAATTATCAAGCCTTTGGGAAACACACATCAGTGTGTCTCCTATTTTGGTTATTATATCAACAGTCATAGGATTCCCACATTCGCTTCACAATGGGGTTAGGATTCATGGAGTGTCTGGGGGTTTTTATATCCACTTTCACATGAACATTTCTCCCATAAAAAGTGATGGGATTTTACCGGTTTGGAGGAGGGTTGGGTCGTAGCCTCTCCCTTCATGGAGATAAGACCATGATCCTCATATCTCAGGTAGGGGAAGATAAGGTTCATACCTTCTTTTTCCTTGAAAAATAAAGGAGAAGTATCCCTACCCTAACAAGATCATTTTTAGGGAAAAAAATTTTGTAGAAGCCCCAGGATTTTCCTGGAGGAGGTAGCATCATTTCTCCTCTTAATTTCTTCAGTGCCAAAGACCAAAGGGGAGATGGGCACATGGACTTTTATTGCCCTTTCCCTCTCCCGTTGGGCTTTGTCACCATGGGTATCCAACCTGGTGTAATTCATTAATATTCATCCCTACCTCCTTACATTGGACCCTTGTCTAATGTAAATATAATAGAGAGAAGTCTCATCACCTCACCCTCTTCCATGGTCACCTCGACCCCGTTCACCTTTGACACCACAGGTTTACCCACTTCCAACAATGGAGGAGGAAAAATTTAAATTTGTGAATGCCTTTGTGGAATCGTAGACATCCTCTTGATTCCCACATCATGCATGTCTCATGTGGGGGTAAATATTTTTCAGGGTCAAAAGATTTTACCAATCAAATGAAATATGAGAACTAGGATTCATGTTCCAACTAAGATACGTAGGAAGCCTTTTCAGGGCTTGAGCTCACTGGACATCCTCTTCGGGAATCCAAACCAAATTTCATTAATCTGTGCATCCTCTATAAGAATAATCCTAAAATTTAACCACAAATAATCATGGAATCCTTTTCAGGATGCAAGTCCAAAATCAAATCTATCAAATAACCTTATTATATTATGAGACATATCGAACTATGTGGGATTTGATCCCATTTCTATGGGATATATAGGATTCCTCCTTGACGTTCAAACCCAACACATCCAATCAACCAAATTATCCATGGGCCATAATCCCAACATGGTAAGATCTTACTTGGAATCCCATACTCATTCCAATGTACATTGGGATACAAATTTATAAGTCACACACTATGTTTTGACAAAGCACCTACCACTTAGATATCCATACCACATGACATTAAACTATACAACTAGGTCCTTATCACATGACCTTAAAAGGTTTGATGTTCCCCATTCAGTGGCACTGAACTACGGGGGTTCTGATTCCTTTTACAAGGATATTTAGGTTTCCCATTTTATGGGAATGCTCCCAAAATCAAATAAAACCTTTATATATATTGATAATAATAAATTTTGGAGTACCCCACTGAGTGGCTTAAAAAATAGTATCATCACAACGATGTTTAAATAAATCTCTAAGCAGAATATTATGGGATACCATTAATGGAAAACCCAGAATACATATAGATATTTCCATTAATGATATACCTTGAATTCATACTGATGATTTTAAATTTTAAACTTGTTAATAAGTTATTATATATTCCATGGGATACATATGATATACATGGTGAATTAACAAGGATTCATGAAAATATCTTAAATTACAAATAGTGTTCGGGAGTAGACAATAATTCCCCCCAAAAGGGTTTGATGAGTTTGACCTATCATCCTCTCGAATAATTCAGATTATTAAGTATCATAATGTTAAAAAATAATGAACTCTTGAATTTGGAATGTAGGTCACCTTTGGATAATGAACTATTGTATTTTTCTGGTTCCATAAATAACTCAAATGGTAAATGCCTACAAATAGTGATTTATAAAACTAGAACACAAGTTTCAAGGGACTATGAATCAATGACTTATTCGATTTATTGAGAAATTTTTATCCATGTATTAGGTAACTAATAATATGTAATTTAGTTCATGATATATTTAATTAAAACAATTTAATATAATGATACATCACGCCTGGAGAACAATTTATAGTGATATTGATCAAATTCATTTGTAGAGATTTTAAATTTGATTATAGTTTCATCAATGTGAATTTTAAATTATTGTGATGTCTGATTAATTCCAAAAAAGGATCATTTAAACATTTATATCTTTTTGGAATAAATAGGTCTCAAAATAACCACTTGTTTATTTATATAGGCGTGCTTCTAATTTTTTACATTAAGGAAGGACAGTTGGTCACAAATCATACAAATTTCATTATAACAATAAAATCCTACAGAATGTAAGATTCAATATTATATTGGAATAGTGACTATAGAATTGTATTTTTTATATTAAAAAAATTGATATTCATTAATACATTGGAGAAAAAATCATGCATTATAGGTATTTTCAAGACTATCCATTTAAATGTTTCACTTGAATACACATTTTCAATGAATTTGATTAGTAATCATTGGAGGGTAACAAATATTTATACATGATTTTGGTACATGGAATCCATTTCAGTATTCATATAATAATTCATTATATTAGATTCATAAATATGTAATATAATATTAAATGATAATGACCAATTAAAATCTAGTAATAATGGGACACAATCCTCAATAACAAGAAACTATATCTTTTTGGTTAAGCACCCACATTCTTCTCTTATATGCAAAATTTTCAAATATAATTTCTACATTAATGGGAAATTATAAAATAATTTAATAATCTAGAAATTTTTTATCATGATCCTTGAATTATTCGAATTTAACCTCACTCCCACTATATATTTTAGAGATATTAACCATTTCATTGAACATAAACTCTAATTAAAAAAAATAATTTTATAATATTTTTCATATAAGTAATATAAACAAATTTCAATCGAATATCCTACAATGATAATATATGGGATTTATGGGGAAAAATTATTTATATAATTGGAATTTGAAAATTCTTCTAGTCCATAAAAAAATACATTTTAATTATGGATATCATCACACAACACAATGTATATAAGATTATATTTTCTATATTTGATTTAAAATTATTCAGTATGTGCACCACTATCAATAATTAATATATCAAAAATGATATTTAATTACATAAATAAATTTTCATTTATCTCACTATGTAAAAAAATTGGTTACCCAATTTTATTACACTATTATAGTGTGGTGTTTCTAGTTGGGAAACATGAGATAATATCCCAAATATCTATAAATAATAAGTGAATTCATAGATATGATATTATAAAACATGGATTTATATTAGTTTAATTATCATTTTTCCTCAATTGATCTCAAATTAATTTTTGTATTCCATGATTTTATCATAATAATTACTCATACACTCCTCATTTACATATATCTATTTATACTTATGTTATGAGAAAAATTAATATTATTTGAGTACCCAAAACATGCCTCAACTAGGAATGGTCCACACAAACTAGTCTATATCAACTGAACATTCTCTTTGGATCATTCACCATTACAAATAAATAGGGCCCAATCATTATTTCTTGTAAATAAACACTAAAAATACTAAGTGAATTTAGATATAATTAATGATACTATCCATCTCAAAAAAAATCATGAGCATTTAACATACATGTCCTATGTGGTGATTCCACCACTAAGTGTGGTATGAGTCTGATGAAATCAATTAGTTATCAATTTTGAAAACCTTATTATCTTTTTGATGAACATAATGTTCATTATTTTGATGGTCCATGCCAAGAAATATATTTTTTTTATAAAATTATAAGTTTAACGTATAAATTTGAAAGAATAACCTTCAATGTACATTTTGAATATAGATACGGTGTTTTTGGTTAAATTTGGAAGATAATAACTAACCCTGTGAGATATAATAATATATAATATAATTTTATATGGAAGTAACCTATATGGATCACAATACATCTTAATTTATTTTTGTCAAGATGAGCCACCACACCTTAGTAAATTCATGGGAATGATCATGGTTTCAATTTTTGTATAAATAAATTAGCACCACATATGGTAATAATACAAAATTTATTGAAATATATTGATTTCACATGTTAATGATTGTAAATTATCATTTACGATTAATATTTTCTGAGTCTTTGTTCTTATATTGTAGAAATTTATTGCCACAAGAATATAAAGACAACCTCAATCTCACTATCCTCCCCTATATTTTTTATTTTCATGGAAAGGAGGTTTTTATTAGATTTTATCATGCTGTTAGTCAATATTCCCATTGTAATTTATTTCAATTTATTCACATTATGGATATAATTCCTTTTTTGATACATGTACTTATCTGATCGGCAAATCAATTTGGGGTGATTTGGAAGAGTCTTCCTAATATCTATCATATTAGAATTTATAATATTATTCATGACAAACTATTATTAAAAGGAGAGTATAAAATTCATGATCTTCTATATATGTATCATGAAATGAAAAATATATATGTAGTTAATGTATAGAATGACTTTCCCTAAATTATCCTTCATTTATTCAACCTTTTTATGTTTACACTATAATCTTCATTTGGGGATATCATATCTCACCTTTTCAGATGAATCATAAAAAAATAATATAAATATTATAACTTGTAAAATGAAATCATTTTGTAATTATCCTCTTGGATCTCACCTAACAAGTATAATAACATCATGTAATTTATAAATAATATATTAACCTCATGCTTCCAAAAGATGTTGAGGTCAACCTCACTTGCTTATATAGTAGGCTCAATAAGAATGGGACACTCCAGTATATACAACATTCACCAATTGGGTAATAATTTTGACAGAAACCTATACAACACATACAATATCACACTAATTATCATATTTTATTCCTCTAATATTGATTATATGGTTGTTTTTGTTTTTTTATTTCTATTATAATTATATGAAAAATGAAATAATATTTTAAAATTACTCGACAGTGATTTCTAATCTATATGAAACACAATAAAATTAATTATATAATTAGTCCCTAAATATTTTATAATTTCTTAATAACAATCATCGTTGAAAATAAAATGACAAGTCAAAATTGAATTCATGTGTAATCATTCCTTATTTTACATTTTATAACCCAAAAATGTTTTGGGTCAACTATGTAATGTTATTTTGTAGAGTGGTTAATCAGACTACATTACCTCATTAAGCCTTGATTATTGGAGTGGACTAACCAATCCTGAAATCATTTGTAACATTTCATCATAAATGTATTGATAGATATATCTTCTCTATAAAGGGAAACCCATCAAGATGAAAACAAGGTTAAATTACCCAAAATAGTCGACATTAACCCCTGGAAATACATAATTGTCTTCACAAGGGTCAAATGAACTTTTGTTTTTTATTTTCGTTCATAATCTGGAAAATAAATGATTTTGAGAAAAACATTTCGAAGACTATTTTGTTAATATATATAAGTTATGTTATTTATCAACTGTGTCTTTGTAAAATATTTAAAATAGAAAATATAATGGGTTTTCATATTCTATATTTTGTTTTTTAATTTTTTTTATGTGATTAAATCCAATAATTCAATAAAATATATAAAAAGAAATTTAGAATAAAATAAATATATTAATATGATCATGATAATTCTAATGAATTATTTATTGAGAAATGTGTAATTTATTTATTATTATCATAGGGAATAAAATTCTCTGATCCTATCATGGAACAATTTATATTTACACTCCATAAACTACTGTATCCTCCTGGTTAGTTTCTCCTTGGATTCATCTTGAAATACCTCTACTAGACTCAGTGCTCCATCATATACATTTTTTAAGAAATTTTCTAGTGACAGGAACTGATGTATTGTTTTATGGGGTTAAATAAATTAACCATATAGACAACGACCCTACGTATTAATGGATGTGTGATTAAACACATTGAAATGTATTTATTTTAAAACATTTTATTACAAACACCGGTAATAATATTGAATTAACTGTAACCATCACATATATTTTTCACGAAAATATATTTATCGATCATATACATTAAAAGACATCACATTCATACATTCAAATGTTCATTTCTAATAGTTCTCTTAATTATGATATTTTTCTATGAAATTAATAATTAATGGTATTTTTGATTAATAAATTCATATTATAAATTTAATATAAGAAGTATAGTTAATATATAATATTATCATCTACTGAAGATACATATTAATTAGTTTCAATAAAATTATAGAAGTACAATGATTATATTTGTAAGGGACCCGTGTGTGACCATTTTGTTATTTTAAACAATGACATGATTTGATTATGTATAATGTATTATTGGAAACTATACATTTTCAAATTAATCCTTAATTAAAAAACTATAATGTTAAAATAAATAATATTTTATTTATTCGATGAATATTATTGGACACTTGTTTTGTAATAACATGGCATGCCATAATACTCAAATTCTATCATAGTTATATGTTGTGTAGTTCAACAGGTAAATCGGAATAAATACTATTATGATGTTTTGCACATGACTCTACATTGTTTTATGTGGTATGTAATTTTCTCATTTATGTACAAAACTTGTAAAAAAAATATACCAGATGTTTATATATCATAATAAATGAAAATAATTACATTTTTTAATTGTTCTATACTGTCACCCTAAAATGAATCTGTTTATTGGAAACCATATAACTCTACATGGAGACATGATACACCCCATATAGTTTAGTTTTTATGAATATAATTATATATTTCCAAATGTACTAACTCACACATCATGTTCAAATCAATGTTTCTTGAGTGATATGGGACATATGAAAAAATGATTACACTAGAGAGACATCATGCAATTCTTTTCGTATAATCTTCATTACATACATATGTTTTTTTTGTGTAATCTACATAGGTAAATAATATGTTAAAAGGAGTGTATGTTTGATACATGGGAAATCAAACATTGACTTATTATATATTGCAGCATTGAATTATTTAGAAGGATTATTAAATACATGAAAAACATGTGGAGTATATATCAATATTTTCATTATGCGGTTACATGGAATGTAAAAATGTTACACACCATGAAATAATTGTATCCATGTGTCAACCTAGATTCTAATACATAGTGACTTAATCACTCCATTTTTATTAGTCCCTCAATACTACACATGATTTTAACAACTAGGTATAGGATTGGCTATCTATGAGTAAAAAATTTGTAATTAAATTATAATCTATGTAATCCTATAATGAAAAATTGTCTTCTAATAGATTTAAATATAATATTTACAGTATCATACATATTTTTGACTTTTTATTTAATATATGTTAGTGAATGATCATATTATCTTCAATTTTTAATTAAATATTTAAATTGAAATGAAAAAATAACATAAAATGGGAGATAATAGATCGACAAAATTAAATAAGTATAAATATGAATGTATTATATCTCATAATTAATATATCTTATAGGTTTAGTGGAATCATTGTACAAGCCATGGCCAGAGATGCCCTTTCTAGAAAAATTTATTAATCTAGTAGAACATGATAAAGAACCATCATACAAAACAAATATTTCTGATGTAAGTAAAAATTAATTCAAAGACAAAGAGAGATGATATTTTAAAATTAAAATTTTAATTAATATAATCAATGAGAAATTACCTTGGACCTAAAGTATTTGAAATATGTAGTTTTTAAACACATAAACCACATTCGTGTTTGGATCATTATTTTATGATGAGGACACAGAGATTATCTGCATTAGTGGTAATTCAAAAAATTCTCATTGATTATAGTTTTTTTCTAATAGATCTTCAGGTCCTAGAGTAGTGGTATTGGTTAACTTATTTCATTTATTTTAAATCATGAATTGCGATCCATCATGATTGAATACGAAACCTATTATAATTATGGTTTGAGAGAGAATGTGGTGTAATTTCATGTCTATCTTTCTTGAAAGAACCCGTAGAAAAGTTTTAGGTGGACATAAACCAATTTTGGGAAAACGATGTGAAAAATAATCATCTCTCACAAATGTGTGTCTGAATATCTCTCTAATATATATATATGTATATGTATATATATATATTTTTAATGATTAATTCCGATAATTTCAAAAAGGAATATATTTAATTGTTAACTGAAATATATACCTCATTAATTTAATAATAATTTCATTTCATAATAAATCTTAGAGATTATGCTATCTCATTCAATGATTAATATCATTTATTCATAGTAATATATATAAAGATATTTTTCAAATGAAGTAGAAATAATCCCATCTCTCAAAATAAATATTAATATAACCATGAATAAATATTTATATAATTATTATTCATTTAATAAATGAATAAATATTTTATCCATGTTCTAGAGAATAAATATATATTTAACATTCAATGTAGATATAGAAAATAAATATTTTTATTGATATATATTATATAAATAATAATCTTTGGTGTATAGACCATTAAATAATTAAATTATTATATTCTTAATTATTTTACAATGATCATGAATACACATTGTGTGTGACCAACATAGACACTTTCTCCATGAAATTAGGTAGTATTTATTATTTTTTAAAATCACTATTTAATAATGAATCAAGAAACCCATATTGAAGGAATATATATATCAATATAGGAATCAACATACGAACAATCACAATGTAATATAATATTATTATTCAATAAATCCAATAAACTAGATTACATACTTCATGGCACAAATCAATGTGTTTATTAAGAATTCATAGATTATATAAAATTATTTTAATGTTCACCATGACATAAAAATTTATTATAAAATTATATTTCACTGAAATATATTAGGATATAAACATTTATTAATGAAAAAAAGTTGAAATTTTTATATGACTTATTCATTAGTACATATCCCAAAAGTCTTAACATTCTTTACATGAAATAATAACATCATGGTTTTTGTTAGTAAAAAATAAGTATATGAGTCATGATGCACAATTATAATAATCCAAATGTTTATCATTCATTACACATTCTCATAGGTAATAATTCAAATGGAAGTAAATCATGATTAATTATTATTGGTGGGTATGTCACGACCCATCCTCGGGGCTCGTGCCGTGACTACCCCTTGCCCGCCTTCCATAGGCCAGGGGCTGGAGACTAGCACCAAAGGCTTAAATCTCGATAACTGGGAAGACATTGCCTTTATAAAAGTAAACAACACCACAGAGTACAAGAGAATGTAATACACTACGTACAAAAGAATGTGCTGAAAAGTAAGTGGGCCAGAATACAAACCCAACTGAATGTACATCTATAACTGAACGAAAGTACAACAAGAAAGACAAACAACTGAAAGAAAAATAGAAGAAGCTCCTAGTTCGTCCACCTTGGATCCTACCTGAAGGGTAGGTACAGATAGCCTCCACAAATCTCTTTCCTGTTAACCTCCTCCGAGTATCATCTCGTCGTGAAGTCCACCTCCGGAAATTGACTCGTCGTGAGGTCCACCTCTGGGTACCATCTAGTCCTCAAACACCCGGCCTTTGTCAGTACTGCCCGTCTTCTGTAACCAACACAATTAGGTTTGGGCATAGCCTGTGAAGTGGTGAGTACAAGATACTCAGTAGAGACCCTGTGACCCTCAAGGTCTCACTAAATCCAACAAGGATAACCCCAAAGAAGGATCTCAACGGATAACCCTTACTTAGGTATAAGCACATACTTATACCTAAGTTATCAAGTAACCCATCTCAATCATGAGGAAACACAAAGGTTTTGATATCAATAGATAACCACTACCTAGTTATATGACCATACATATACCTATGTTATCATGTGACTCATCTCAATCATGAGGTAAACACAAAGGTCATAGAATCTGCTCAAACTAGGATTTTCATTATAGAAACCGTAACTGCAGAAGAGCCCCATCTTTGACAAGTACAGTGATCCTGTCATGACTCCGAGGTACTGCTCACTAACCTTATACTACTGAGGTACTCCTCCTGTCGAGTACAGTGGGTCTTCCACCTCACAAAGTAGTGCTCCTCCGCCATGGGTTTGCCACCTCACACAGTAGTGCTCCCCCTCATAGCCTACAGAGGTGATCCTCCTGTCGAGTACCGTGGGTCTGATTCCGGCTACCAGGCGCTCCGTCCACTGTGGGTCTACACCCAAACACAGTAGTGCTCCGTCCAATGGGCTGGTCGACTCACTCCATGTTGAGTCGGTCAAGAAGTCGTCAGGTCTCAGACGGTTACATGGTCTCCGTACTCCGTACGCTCATCTCCGAGAGGGTCCACTCCAAGAGCTATAGGTCGATACTACAATTATCACAAAGTCCCATGACGAAGTATCTCAAAGGACTGCCTTATTATAGGGGTCTCAACACAACAGACAACACGTCAATCGAATGCCCGGTCTGGGAGTTATTAGGCTTTTCGTCCAAGGGGCTCGGTTGGTTTCATGTACGAACCAACCTGACCGTATCTCAACTGTACCCCAAAATCACATAGTGTATACTCATAGGGACCATTTTTCAACGTGATCAACAAAGCTGCTGACGGTTCATCAAACGTACATCCGTTATAAATGTTATCGGTTTTTCCGTTCCAGGGGCCCGGTTGGATTTCAGGTACTATCCAACCCGTCCATTCTCCAACTGCATCCAAAACTCGAGAAGAGTAAGCTAACAGGTCCGTCTCAGTAAGAATAATCCAACAATGTCGATGGCACATCAATCAGACGTCCAAAGCTCAAGTTATATGTGTTTCCGCTCTGAGGTCCCGGTTGATTTCTGGATCGAACCAAGCCGGCCCTACACAAAGTTCTCTGAAACCTTGAGTGTAATATACTGAAACGGCCGTCTCAATCCGAGGATTTCATATCAACTGATGGTGCATCGATCAGAGGTCCGTAGAACAAGATATGGGAAAAAGAACGTACCTGTCCGTTTTTAGGGGGTTTTGGGCCCAAACCGACCCGGCCCGAGACCCCCCTAGGTCGGATGAACTGGGTTGACCCAAACCGGGTCAGAGTATGGCCCATTAGGGTGTGGCCCGAACCAGTGGAAATGGACCAGCCCAGCCGGTGTGGCCCAACCCAGCCTAGGCGCGGCCCGGCCTGACCTGGTACGCGTGTGCAGCCCGCCTGGCCAGCTCGGCCACGCCGAGCTGAGTGGAGGGGGGGGGGGGGCTGCCCCTCTGTTTGAGTAACCACAGCCCCCACGTGGGGTGGCCACTCCTTTGGACAGACGTGGGTTACAACCCCCGGTCTCCCCCTGAAATGGTCGGCCCGGTCTGGCCAACTGATGATGGCACCGCGGGGCCCACCGTAGTCCCGCTCTCCGAGGTGCCGGCAGCCGGCGGTTTGGACAACCCCGCCTTGCACCGTCGCGGCTTTGAGCTGCAACGTTGTCCGACAAGCATGACTCGACAGCGCCGCGCCCCTCCGCCATGACCCCGCTCCGACCGTAGTGTCTTTGTGGTTCTCTGGAGCGGTGCGACGACGCCGCACCCCTTCGCTGTGGCCCGACTCCGGCCGCGGGTTCGTTCGGCATCAACGACGTGGTGCAATTGCGCCGCGCATCTTTGACGCATTTCTACATGATTCCGCACGGTGTCGTTGCTTCGCGCCACCTTCTTTCGAACCGCAACAACACAACAAAAAAAGGGGAGGAGAGTCAGCTGTGTTCGTGCGGTCCGACCTCCTCCCGATAAGTTGATATCAAGCGGCCCAAAAATAAAGACGAAGAATGGAAAAGGATATATCACGAACAAAATTAATTAACGCCAACATTGATAACGAGTTGATGTTCGAAGAGCGTCGCGGAAAGCGGCGTCGCGAGGCGTGGTTCTGTAGACGTCGATGGAGAGCGTCTGAGGAGACGTCATCTCCTCTTTATCATAGAGAGAAGAGGATGATTACGTGTCTTTAGAGAACTCCCGCATCGATGTCTCTTCCCTTGTCGCGGAGGAGAAAGGGAATGGAGATACCGGAGTCGCTGTGTCGTTCTTCGTTGAAGAGATGACGTTCTTCGTGGAAGGATTGACGCTCTTCGCAGGAGGATGTAGTTCATCCCGAGAGAAAAGAGTTCTATCTCCCCAATCTCCTCACACAACAACCAACCCTCTCAAATAAAATAAGACTTATCTTATTTTATTACATCCAACCAAGTATTTCAATTTTTAAAAATCAAACACATAACTGACATAATTAATTAAGTGAGTTGGCATGATTAAGGAAGAGAGAGGGGGAGGTGAGTTTCCTCACATTAAAGGGGGGTTATGGAGGTAAGGAATATGAGGGGTTGGAATCATGTGGGCCCCACCCCACATTTATCCTCTCATGGTTGGTTAACATCATGTGGGTCCCAACCACAACTCCCTTACTTAGGTTATAGCTACCTAGAGGAAAATAAATAAAATTGTAATATAATTTTATTTATTCCTCACCAAAACCACAAAATTAACAACTCCTCCTCAGAAAATGCAACTTCGGAAAAGGTGCTCGTAAGCAATTACTGAGGCTGTTGTTTCATTTGTGCCCTCAGATTTCAATTCTGAGCACCTGTTCAAAAGTTAGGAAAACCCGATCGTACGTTCACTGAACGTACCCGAGCTAAACTTCGAAAATCGATTCCAGGCACACCGGGCCTCAGAATTAGTTTCCTTCAGAATCCGCAGTCTTGTAAAATTCCAATAAAATTATGAAAAAAATTTTTATGAAATTTCCGAGTCTTTACATTACTCCAACCTTAGGGATTTACATCCCCGTACAACTATAACACAAACTAGGGGAAAAGTGGTACTGATCACGCAACTGAGCCTCCCGCTCCCATGTGCTCTCTTGCAGGTTCCCGAGCTGCTAGTGAAAGCGCACCAGAGGAATCGACTGTCTACGTAGGACATGATCCTATTGATCCTCGTTCTCCACTAGAACCTATGTGAATGTCCCCCGTCATCGATGTCTAACTCCCTACGGTCGACAATGTGTGAAGGGTCATGCACGTATCTCCTTAGCTGAGATACGAGGATGACATTATGCACCTGGTGCAATTGAGGTGGAAATTTCAAGTAGTAAACCACCTCGCCTACCCTGCTGAGGACCTAGAAAGGTCAGTTGAACGTCGGAGATATCTTGCCTCCTAGGCTACATCTCTGTAAACGTCATCGAGGTGAGACCCATATAAGGACGTGGTCGTCATCCTTGAACACTAGAGGCCTCTTGTCAGCTCTGCTGGAAGTGGTGCTGCAACTCTGGCGAATCCTAGCACAAAGGTAAGTTTGGCCATCTCCTAAGTGATTGAATTCACCCTTTTATGCATGATTCCATCCAGTGCTGCCTGTGTTTTCCTTTTCGCCGACCAAGGAAAACCCCATCCCAACGTTGTAGATAAACCACAACCTTTTTTCCTAATACAGTCAATCTGTGTATGAACTGTGGAACAAATCCATACTCAGACCAACATCTTAAGGCCTCGACCCTGCCACCAAGAGATTCCAATCGAAATTCTCACCTCGTGGGTCAGATCACACGGTCGGCATAACTGTAATTATCGAGTCTCCTCCCAAAGGTATCCCCAGACGTGAGGGTCAAGTCTAAGACTTACAGAAAACTACAGGCCTGGGACATGATTCGTGGAAGGAAGGAATGATTCGTATCAATGTCTTGTTGTTACGACAGCTAGTAGAAGACACAGTCCGCACATCGAATCATCCTTAGAGCATTGCGGTCGCACTCCTTGACCGCATGTAGCTACTCATTCCCCCACCCCCAGCTCCCTGAGCCTAGTGGGAATTACAAGGGCGGGTGGTTGCAACACGTCAAAATTTTCACCACCACATGCTGCTCTCATAGCTCTGCTTCCATTTCTGCCACCTTGCAGAATCATCTGTCCTTTTTTACTTCTTCTACTTGAAACATTTTACACGCCCAAGTCTCTGAGACTGGCGCCAGTTTCCATCATTCCCACTACTAGCCTTCAGTGACTGCATGCATTCAGCAAAGTAATTATCAAACAGAAAGGTTATTTTTAGCACCCTAGCCTAAGTAGGAATGCATAGAGAAAAGGTGTTGGCTTGGATGTTCGAGCCCTGAAGCACCTATCGCATCGCATTTATTGAGTACTAGGAATGGTTTGGTACGCCCCGATGAATTATCAACTACCGACATGTCGTCCTGCCGAAGCTGTATAAGCTCTAGAAAACTCTCAACCACCTCCTCAAGCCAGTACCCAAGTACCTGTGAGTTGGGATCGCCTCAGATCTTGAGGGTATCTGATGTTGGAACACATGTAAGGCAGTAAGTCTACATGTGTCACATACCAGTACTGCCAGTTGTAACTACTAACCAACGGGTAGTGATGTATAGCTGGCACACTACCCGAAGGCACTATCTCAGGAATCGGTCCACAAACCAATGCCTCATCACTATGTGTACCATCATCATGGTCATTCACTAGAAAAAAATAGTAGACAAGTCCACCATTCACTCTACTGATGTCTCATCTAGGCGGAAAAACTCTAGCAATCGCCTCCATCCAGTGCTCTACTGTCTGGGAATCTGCCTCGCCTCGTAACCTCAGAGGCCGCTGCTACTAGAACTCGTGCAACACGCTCTGCTAGCGTGCACAGTTTGCTAGTATGGTTGGTGGAATCTGCTGCCCAACAGGTGGTGGTGCTACTGGTACACCGCCCGAGGGTTCCGACATAGTAAAAAGGGCCATGCACCAGAGCCTCGACGCTTAGTGGACCGTCGTCGAGTACTCTCTCAGAAACTCCAACTGACTGAATGCGTGGAGACATCCTGAACAGATGCGACACTGTCAAACGATTTAAACCTGGTGAGCTGACCTGGCTTGAGCTGACTTAAAAAAAACTTTTGAAACACGCACACAATCAGTGTTTTCGTGCACTATGTCAGAAATCAGTAGTCAGGGTCCTGGTGTACGGATACGTCGGCCACCGCACCATCACTGGACTCCCTGAACTGAAATACACACTTAGTACCCTTAACTCTCTTTCTTTACAGAAAGAAAATATCAGAGTCCTAAGTTCTGTGGTAGAACCGACTCCTCAGATACCAATTTTTCACGACCCATCCTCGGGGCCCATGTCGTGACTACCCCAAGCCCTCCTTCCATAGTCCAGGGGCTAGCGACTAGAACCAAAGGCGTAAATCTTGATAACTAGGAAGTAATTTCCTTAATAAATTAAAAAAACACACAGAGTACAAGAGGAACTAATAAACTAAGTAAAAAATAAAGTGCTAAAAAGTAAGTGGGAAAGAATACAAACCCAACTGAAAGTACAACTACAACTGAACGAAAGTACAACAAGAAAGAAAAACATCTGGAAGAAAAATAGAAGCATCTTCTAGGTTGTCCACCTCGAATCCTACCTGAAGGGTAGGTATAGATAGCCTCCACAACGCTCTTTCCTGTCAACCTCCTCTGAGTATCGTCTCATCGTGAAGTCCACCTCCAGATACTGAATCGTCACGAGGACCACCTCCAGGTATCGTCCAGTCCTTGACCACTCGGCCTCTGTCAGCACTGCCATTCATCTGCAACCAACACAATGAGGTGTGATCATAGCCCGTGCAGGGGTGATTATACGATACTCAGTAGGGACCATGAGACCCTCAAGGACTCACTAAATCCCACAAGGATAACCACAAATAAGGATATCAACAGATAACCTTTACTTAGGTATAAGCCCATACTTATACCTAAGTTATCAAGTAACCCATCTCAATCATGGGGTAACACAAAGGTTATGATATCAATGGATAACCACTAACTAGATATATTCCCATACATATAACTAAGTTATCAAATGACCAATCTCAATCATGATGTTAACACAAAGGTCATAGACTCAGCTCAAACCAAGATTTTCATTATCGAAATCGTAACTGCTGAAGAGGCCCGTCTCTGATGAGTACAGTGATCCTATCAAGACTCCAAGGTACTGCTCACTAACCTTAGACTACTGAGGTACTCCTCCTGCTGAGTACCGCGGGTCTGCCACCTCACAAAGTAGTGCTCCTCTGCTATAGGTCTGCCACCTCACACAGTAGTGCTCCCCCTCATAACCTACAGAGGTAATTCTCCTGTCGAGTACCGTGGATCTGATGCCTGCTACTAGGCGCTCTATCCGGTGTGGGTCTGCACCCAAACACAGTAGTGCTCTGTCCACTGGGCTGGTCGACTCACTCCTAGTCGAGTCGGTCAACCAGTCGTCAGGTCTCAGTCGGTTACACGATCTCCGTACTCCGTACGCTCTTCTTCAGGAGGGTCTGCTCCATGAGCTACTGGTTGATACTCCAAGTATCACAATGTCCCATGAAGAATTATCTCAAAGGACCGCCTCGTCATATGGGTCTCAATGCAACAGAAGGCGCGTCAATCGGACGCACGTTGTGTGAGTTATTAGCCTTTTCGTCCCAGGGGCCCGGATGGTTTCGTGTACAAACCAACTAGACCATATCTCAAATATACCCCAAACTCACATAGGGTATACTCATAAGGACCGTTTCTCAACGTGATCACCAACGCCGCTGACGGTTCGTCAAACGGACGTCCGGTCTGAAAGTTTTCGGCTTTTCCGTTCCAGGGGCCCTATTGGATTTTGGGTACAATCCAACCCGGCCATACTCCAACTGCATCAAAACCTAAAACGGAGTAAGACAAAAGGTCCGTCTCAGTAATATAAATCCAACAAAGTTTACGGCATGTTAATCGGATGTCTGGAGCTCATGTTATAGGCATCCCCGCTCTGAGGGCCCGGTTTGTTTTGGGTTCGAACCAACCCGGCCGTACACAAAGTTCTTGGAAACCTTGAGTGTAATATACCGAAATGACCATCCCGATCCAAGTACCGCATTTCAACTGACGGTGCGTCAATCGTAGGTCCGCATCCCAAGATATGGGAAAGAGAATGTACCTGTCCGTTTTTAGGGGGTTTAGGGCTTGGACCAACCCGGCCCGAGACACCCCTGGGTCTGCCAGAACCGGGTCAAGGTCTAGACCACTAGGGCGTGGCGAGGCCTGGGCGTTTCCCGGCCCGGATTGGGCGGAATGGCGTGGCGCGCGCGCACGACCCGCATGGCCAGCTCGGCCACGCTGAGGTGAGCGGAAGGGGGGGGGGCACTGCCCCCCTGTTTGAGTAACTGCGTCCCCCACGTGGGGGGGCCGCTCCTTTGGCCAGCCGGGGGTTACGACCCCCGGTCTCCCCCTGAAACGGACGGCCCGGTCTGGCCTGCCGGTGATGCCTCCGCGGGACCCACCGCGGTCCCGCCCTCCAAGGAGACTGCGTCCAGAGGTTCCGGCCGCCACGCCTTTCCCCTCAGCGGCTTTGAGCCGCGGCCTTGTCCGGCCGGCATGGCACGACGGCGCCACGCCCCTCCGCCGTGGCCCTGCTCCAGCCCCGGTGTCTTCGTGGTTCTCCGGCGCTGCGTGACAGCGCCGCACCCCTTCGCTGCGGCCCGACCCTGGCCGCGGGTTCGTTCGGCCTCAATGGCACGACGCGACGACGCCACACATATTTTCCTCATTTCTCCATGATTCAGCACAAGGACATTGCACCACGCTACCTTCATTCGAACTGCAACAACACAACAACAAAAGGGGGAGGAGAGTCGGTCGTGTTCGTGCGGTTCAACATCCTCACAATATATTGATATCAAGCTGCCCAAAAATAAAGGCGAATAACGACAAAGGATATTTCACGGTAAAAAAGTAATTAACCCCTACCTTGATAACGAGTTGATGTTCGAAGAGCATCGCGGAAAGCGGCGTCACGGGGCGTGGTTCCGTAGACGTCGACGGAGAGCATCTCAGGAGACGTCGTCTTCTCTTTATCAAGGAGTGAAGAGGATGATTACATGTCATTGGAGAACTCCCGCGTCGGTGTCTCTTCCCTTGTCACGAAGGAGAAAGGGAATGGAGATAACAGAGTCGCTGAGTCGTTCTTCGTTGAAGAGATGACGTTCTTCGCGGAAGGATTTAAGCTCTTCGCGGGAGGATGAAGTTCTTCCCCAGAGAAAAGAGTTCTATCTCACCAATCTCCTCACACAAAAACCAACCCTCTCAAAAAAATATAACTTATATTCTTTTATTACATCCATCCAAGCATTTGAATTTTTAAAAATCAAACACATAAATCACTTAATTAATTAAGTGAGTTGGCATGATTAAAGAAGAGAGTGGGGGAGGTGAGTGGTCTCACATTAAAGGGGGTTATGGAGTTAAATAATATGAGGGGTTGGGATCGTGTGCGCCCCACCCCACCTTTATCCTCTCATGGTTGGTTAACAACATGTGGGTCCCACCCCCAACTCCCTTACTTAGGATATAACTACATAGAGGAAAATAAATATAATTTTAATATAATTTTATTTATTCCTCACTAAAACCACAAAATTAACAACTCCTCCTGAGCAAACACACCTTCAGAAAAGGTACTCCAAAGCCATTACTGACACTGTGATTTCATCGGTGCCCTGATATTTCAATTCCGAGCACCGGTTCAAATGTTAGGAAAAACCGCTCGTTCGTTCATTGAACGTACCCAAGATAAATTTCGGAAATCAATTCCGGGCACATCGGGCCTCGGAATCAGGTACCGTCAGAAGCTGCAGTGTCGTAAAATTCCCAATAAATTAAGAAAAAAATTTACTTGAAATTTCCAGGTCTTTAAAATGTATATCAACACAATATTCCTTTATATAGATTAAGTTGATATAACTGTATGAAAAATATTATCATTAACATCACTGTCCTAGAACTGTCTAATAAAAAGAAAATGTTCCTAATCATATATTGTTATCATGACCATGTGGATAATATTTTTGAAATAACTCATAGAACGTAAAAGATCTCATCATATTTTTCAACTAATATGTCCTTTCTATGAGACCAATAGTCAATTTAAATTATCAAAGTAATGTATAATTGAATAATTTATCATTATATAATTGGAAATATAGTTAATATTCATAGATGTAAACATATATAGCTAATTTGATGTTTAATAATAGTTTATTATTTGGAACTAACTCCATCCCTTGTTGTCTAGGATCGCAAAATTATATTTTTCTACCCATTGGTTCATTTTACATAATAGAGGACCAAACTTATTGATATAAATAAGTATTAATACTTATGGTAGTGATGTTCATGTAATTTTGTTTAATAAACTAATAATTTTTTCATTGAGTGATGAGGTATCATTTTGAGAACTGATTGAGATTTTTAATTTATCTTTGAGGAGTTACTGGAACATTTTACCAGTTATACATAGTTAATAATATTATTTTCTTGGGTTGATCATTCTAGGGGATCCAATTGTAGCTTCTGGTACAGTAGGATCGATATGATACTAATAAGATTCTAAAATACAAGAGGCATGGTGAATTGTATACTTAAAAAATATTTAAGGAAATATTCTATAAACAAAATTCCCAACACCTATAAGTT
The DNA here is from genome assembly GCA_963277665.1 of Viscum album. Taxonomy (NCBI): domain Eukaryota; kingdom Viridiplantae; phylum Streptophyta; class Magnoliopsida; order Santalales; family Viscaceae; genus Viscum; species Viscum album. Next base: position 591,238,358 of record OY728162.1, on the reverse strand, counting down.
CTAATAACTTGCTTGATTTCAGAAAAGTGATTCAGGAAATGAAACATAAAACAAGTTTACACCAACTATGATTCTACCATAATGGGTATAGAATCCTATATAATCAGTGTACAAATCTAATGAATCATAATAAAGTTATACTTTGCTTAACTAAAATACGCATCAGAAAATAAAGCACTACATGTAACAAGAAGTAACACTTTTCACCCAAAGAGGAGGGTATCCAACAACCCTGGATAAGACGTCCCTCTATTTATACTTTCAAGAAATTATTTCTTACCCAAACCATGGTAAGACCTCAATCAGAAGATCGGTATCTGTCTTGATATCCCCGCAAGCCCTCGATATTTAAGGAAATCGGCACATCTGACTTCGAAACCTGATGTCTCTAATTTCAAGGAAATCGAACATCTGCATTATGAAAATCTGTATGAAGGATTGTTTGAACAAGTAGTTCAAAACATTCTGCATGTTTCCTGAGAGTTTATAAGAGCATCCCTCCTAAGAAATCACTTCTGAAATTTTTAAGCTTAATGAACCCCAAAAATTCATGTTATGAGCTCATTCAAATGAGATCCAATTTATAGGCACACCTCCAACAGTCGTCTCCCTCCTCCTACAGTCATATTCTTCCTTGAATTTTGGAGGGACCTGTACACATGTAACTCAACCAATAGTTAATGAGAAATTGAAGGCACGACATTGTATTATACTTTTATAAGCAAAAATATGGTTACATAAGCATAATACAATATTCGGAATGAATGTTTGGAGTCTAACAAAAACTGATTTCAGAGTCTATAGTACAAGGATATTCAGATTCTATTTTCTAGGAATTAAGAACCTTAATTCTATAGAATTCCAGAGTCTGAATTTCATGGAAATTCAAAATCAGGATTCACAACAATTCAGAACCAGAACACACAATGTTCGGATTCTGAGTTCATATGAATTTGGAGTCAGAACTCTAAATGTTAAGAGTCATAATTATGAGAACTCGGAGTCAAGATTGTGAATTGTTCGGAGTCAGAATTATGTGAACTCAGAGTCAGAACATAGAGGATTTCATAACCAGAATTCGTAATCAAAATTCAGAGTTAGAATATAGAAATGTTCGTAACTAGAATTCATAATCATAATTTGGAGTCATAACTCAGAAGTGTTCATAACCAGAATTCTTATCAGAATTCAGATTCATATCTCAGAAGAGTTCATAATCATAATTTGGATCCTAAAATATAATGCTACATATCAAGGTATTTATATGATTCCGAGGTTTTGGTTACAAATGAAATTTTACAGTTTGGGAAAATATGATATGAAAAATGAAAACAAGGTAAGGAAAATGTAACACCCCAAGCTTCCACGGTACGTTTCCCTTCGAATAATGCGATAGCGTGTGTTGTACGCAACCTCGAGTTCTAACACACACCACAACTAATTAAAATAGCCGTTGTGAATAGTAATACCTAATTTTTGAAATCATATATATTTTATATTTCAAAATGGACTTCATTTTTGGATTCGGAATATTGAAATTAGCCTAGGGTGAAATTTTGGTACTTTTCGGATAACTTTAATATTTTGATGAATAGTGAAAATTACTAAATTTTAATTAAAAACAACTTTTTTAATCAAAATAATTAATAGTGATAAATTGTGAATTTGAGTGGTTTTAAAGTATATTTAGAATATATTTTTACCATTTAATATAATGTTGGTCATTGGACATAATTTTACAATTAAACCGAACATAAACAAGTGTCAATCTTTTGATAGTTATTACCTCTAAAAAACACGCTTTTTGTTTTGAGAGCGGGAATTAATTTTAAATTAATTTCTGCCACTTCTGTGTTTTGAATTTAGAAAAATGGATTCCATATTTGGAATCAGGATTTCCAAATTGTGTAAATAGGTAACTTTTATTTTTAGACATTTTGAATAATTACTGTGGTAAATATTTTATTTACCATGGTTAAGGGTAAATCCGGTAAATAAGGGTTAAAAAAATAATATTATAATAATACAAAATTACCCTAAAACGTGTCCTAACCTTATTGGTGGACACATACCCGACCATGAGCATCCTTGGGTCAATTTGGGGACCCCTTGGAGCCACTTGTATGTGGTAGGGACACTTTATATTAATAAAGTTAAAATAAAAATAAAAATGGCATAAGCTTACATCTTTTTGAAGAACAATTTTTACATAGGGTTATACATGTTGGATTTTCGATTATAAATATTCATTGGAAAGATAAAAAAATTTCCTACATAATGATATTTTATTTATAATTTTTAGACATCAAATAATTTAAATTATTAATGACACAATAATGATGCAATGTTTACCTCATTAATAAATCATTTAAATAAATAAGATTATAATGATTAAAATATTATCTAAAACCTGTCCAATTCTTATTGGTTGATGTTATTTAGAATATCAGTCATCTTATCTTAGACCTCAATGATTTTTGGACCATTATAAACCGAATATAATTATATTATAAAGTAATACTTTCACTCTTTCCTAAAGAGCCCCTCTTCTCCCTTATAAAAGGAGACCACTTCTACTCATTCCTCACACCTCTCAAGCCACTTGGCTCGTCCAAACTCTTCCCAACTAAGCTCCCCACATCCCTCTCCTCCTCCTTGAAGCTTACCCTTAGGAAGAAATCATTTCAAGAAGTCCTTTGGTTCCAACCAAAGTGAGTTACCTAAATTAAAGGTAACAATTTCTCTTAAATTATTTTCCTTTATTTTGCTTCTCCAACCCCCAAACTCTTTTTATTTCCTTTATTTTGTAACAAAACCAGTATCCTCAATATACTAGGATGTTGTTATAAGAAGGATTCAAACTACACATACACACAACTCCATATAATGGATGATGAACATAATGTTTCTGTGGATGGCAAACTAACGCCTCACGAAACGATGATTGTTCAAATACATCTTACCGCCTCTCATGGTGGCCATTATGATGGCACTGTAATTAAATATGATATTAATGATATATATTTTATATATAAGCTTATGTAATTCCATTTTATTTCATACCATTATTCGTTTCATGTTGTATATACATACGATAATTTCATTTGAGGAAGTGCGGACTACCGCCCCCTTAAAATGATATGACTCGTTCATACCACACATGGAACGTATAAAGGATGGTGTTAATGAACATAAGTAACATATATAAAATATTATATTATACTGGAATAGTAATATACCTATATATCATTTGGATTAAATTCTTTTAAAATAAAAATTAAATGGAAGTAGCGTTCGTGCGTACGTACGGACTACCGTCTCCACGAACGCGGTGAGATCCATCCTCCATCGTATCCATTCAAGTCTTATTCTCATTTTAGGGTTAAAAATAATGTTAATATCATTCTGATTATGAATAATATTTAATCTATCCATTACAAACATGTCTTACGTAACCAAACATTTAAGAAGAACGAATCGATTATCACCTGAAACGACGATAATACTAAGATATTATTAATAAAGCAATGTTAAAAGATCATATATGATATCATATTAATGTATATGATTCTTGTATAATTTAATAACAATTATTTCACCATTATACAGGAGGTTAACCGACCCCAATAAAGGAAAAGTACAAGGTAAGGGTTATTTCACAATCTCTTCATTATCCGAGGTTGTCTATACGTAATAATCTACTGGGATATCTTTATCATCCACATCCATGTTTCTTAAAAATGTATTTCAAAACATTTTTACTATTTACAAGAATATGGGTTAAAGTCATTTATACCCTTGTTTGACTTTTTATAAGAGGTTTATAAAGGAATCTTTCCGTCGTTTTCAAAACAAGGTCCTTTTTAACCTTTTCGACGGAATTGAGGTAAGAATGTTTTTTTTAACTTATACGGTGGGTGCGGTTATTTTACGCCGTTATAAAATCATCAAATATTTCCTTACAAGCTTATAAGAATATTTTCAAAGAAAATTTTTTATTTTATATGGATCTTAAATGATTTCAAAATAAAAGGAGATGTTTCTTTAAAAAGAATTTTGATTTCATCTACGTCAACATCCTTTGATGGATTTTAAGATTATTTGAAGTTGATTTATTATGATACAAAACTTCTATATTGTATTGAAGGTTTTGTGATATGTTTGACTATGGATGTGCTATTTTTATACCATTCATAGATTATGGTGAAATTATTGACATTTCGTATGCTAGTTTTAATACGAATGTTTATGTTATGTTTAAACCTTTTCATATGGGAATGCATTGGACTTAATAAGTGACAGGTGGAGCCCGCTATAGCTCCTCGATGCATCGGTAGGTCTCATGAGACAAACTAGTGTCTTGGCACAAGGCCTTGAAAAAATCTTATTTGTAGTCTTGGCACGAGGCCTTGGCTATGTGGTTATGATAGTCTGGCATTATGCATTCCAACATTATGAAAGTGGTTATTGATTTTTCCATGTGATTATTCGATTAGTAGAATATCCATGTGAATAAGTAAATGGAATTATTTCATTTTATTTATGCCATACCATGTTGAAAGTTCATGTTTGAAAGGCTTTTGTTTTAGTTATACATTGCCTTAAAAGTTTATTCTTATTTATGAAAGTTTCTGCTATTTTGTTATCCTTACTGGGCATTTGAGCTCACCCCTTTTATATGTTTTATTTTTCCCAGGAAGTGAAGAAGTAAATTATGAATGACCTGCAGGGATATTATGTGGGGATATGAGTGTGGATTATGGAGACTTTATGTTGTTGTAGTAGTTTTTCATTTTATGATGTAACGTAAAACCTATGAATATATCTAGTGTTTCCAAGGCTACTAAACCAATCGGTCTTTTGAGATTTGATCTTTCTTGTGATCATGCCAATGTTATGTAATAATGCACCGACTCTGGGTAGCTAGGGTCGGGGCGTTATAGTTGGTATCAGAGGAAGTTTAGTACAAACCTTGGAAGCTAGATTTACATAAACTCTGATTAGAGCACGTAGACCTAAGATGAACTTTGAGGATTAGTATAGAAGAACTTCCTAGAATTTTGGTATTGTAGAGATTTTGTGAGTTTTCCGAGCAATACATCCTTGTCTGGATACGAGCAGGTAGAGGCAGCTCTGGCACAGATGTACCTAGGGGTAAAACCCGAAAACACCGCTTTGAGCTAGACTCGAACAGGAACTGGTGCACGACAACGGGCCTTGCTGCACTCTTGGTTACGACACTCCCGGGGGATATGCTTAGGATAACTCTCATTTTCTTTACAAATCATTATGAAGGGTTTATGAGTATATACTTCGTCAAAGAAAACATTTTTATGATTATGGATTATATCCATAAATAGTTCAATTTATGTTAAGTGTTTTATAAGTATGGGATTATGTATTTTGATTCATAAACTGATCTAGTTTATGCCATTGTTTAGAAATGGCTCCTAGTGGAAGAAATGGAAACTGTATCAATGCACGCACTCCATGTAGGGATTTCCCTCCTGATCAAGATAATTATAGTGGGGCTAGTGATGTAACTGGTGCTGATCAGCTAATCACCATACTGGGACAACTTACTCAGGTTATGAATAATAACCTTACCCGTATGGAGCACCCTGATCCGCAGCGTGGAGGATCAATGTTAGATCGATTCATGAGGCAACAACCACCAACGTTCAATGGGAATACAAATCCCTTATTAGCTGAGCAATGGATATTTTCCCTAGAGAAAATATTTCAGGCTTTGGGGAGCAGTGAAAGGGAAAAAGTTATCATGGCAGTTTACCGCCTCACTGGAGATGCTGATCAATGGTGGTCATTGATTCAGAACATGAAGGAAGATGATGAAGTATCAAATATGGAATGGAGGGAGTTCAAAGATCTGTTTTTAGAAAAATACTTTCCTCGCGACCATCGAGTAGATATGGAAAGACAATTTCTGAGTCTGAGACAAAAGGAGGATGAGAATGTCACAAATATGAGGCTAACTTTACAAGGTTAGCGAGGTATGCTGGAGATTATATTCACAACCCAAGAAGTAAGATTGATCGTTTCTTTGATGGGTTAAAACCATTTCTCCGTCGAGCATTAGTCTCACAATCCTTTTCATCGTACGAAGACATTGTCTCATGTGCTATCAATACCGAAAAGGAATTCTCTAAGTCTTATGACTTTAAAGCAATGCAAGAGAAGAAGAGACCTGCTGATCAATCTGGGAATGGAAATAATGGGAAGAAGGGAAAGGTTGAATATCCATCTTGTGGTAAATGCGGGAAGAAACATCCTGGTACTTGCTTGAAGGGAATGGGAGTCTGTTACAAGTGTGGTGAAAAAGGCCACCAAGCTCATGATTGCAAGGGGAAGAAGGAAGCTACCAACGTTCAGTGCTATAATTGCTGGGAGATGGGGCATTATGCAAATTCATGTCCTAAGCGTCAGGAGAACTTACCTCAGAAAAGGCCAAGGGATCAAGGCCAGGCTTATGTTATCACTACTGCTGAGGTAGAAGCTCCAAAAGACGTGGTGGCAGGTAATTTAATGGTTTCCTCAAGTTTAGAAAATGCATTATTTGATTCTGGATCATCGCATTGTTTCATATCTTCCCAGTTTGCTAAGAAAATTAGATATTTCCAATTTTATTTAATAAGGGAGTTGTCTGTTAAAACTCCTAAGGGAAGTATCGTTGCAACAAAGTTTTGTGAATCAGTCCCCATTAGAGCACATAAATTTTCTTTAGCTGCTGATCTCATCGTCATACCTATGATTGAGTTTGATATAATCCTCGGTATGGAATGGCTTTCGGACTATGATGCGAAGATTTATTGTAAGAAGAAAGATGTTACGATTCCTGATGATAATGATAAGGAACACCTTATTTTTAGAGAAGAATCGTCACCACCTAATTCTTATTTAGATCCACCCTCAATAGCTCAACTAAATTCAATTATTGGGGAGGAAGAGAATGAAATAACTGCGGGTGAGGAAAGGAATGTTCAAATAGAGGATGTACCTGTTGTGAAAGAATTTGTAGATGTATTTCCAGAAGATTTACCTGGACATCCTCCAGAACGAGAAGTTGAGTTTTCCATTGATTTGATTCCTAGATCAAGGCCTATATCGAAGACCCCTTATAGAATGGCCACTGTAGATTTAGTTGAACTAAAGAAACAACTAGAGGAATTGAGTAATAAGGGATTTATTCGCCCTAGTGTTTCTCCATGGGGAGCCCCTGTTATTTTTGTTAAAAAGAAAGATGGATCTATGAGGTTATGTATCGACTACAGGGAGATCAATGCTATAACGATAAAGAACAAGTATCCCCTACCTCGTATTGATGATTTATTTGACCAACTGCATGGAGCTCAATACTTTTCAAAGATTGACCTTCGATCTGGATTCCATCAGTTGTGTGTGAAGAAGGAAGACATTCCGAAAATAGCATTTCGAACCAGGTACAGGCATTACGAGTTTACTGTAATGCCGTTTGGATTGACTAATGCACCCTCTGTATTCATGGATCTAATGAATAGTGTTTTCAAGGAGTATCTTGATGAATTTGTGGTGGTATTTATTGATGATATCTTGGTATACTCCAAAACCTACGAAGATCATGAAAATCACTTGCGCATTATCTTGAAGACTCTGAGGAGGCATGAATTATATGGGAAGTTTAGCAAGTGTGAATTCTGGCTTCAGGAGATTTCTTTTCTTGGCCATATTGTCTCTAAAGATGGAATCTCTGTTGATCCTTCTAAGACCAAGGCAATCCAAGAATGGCCAGCACCTACGAGTATAACTGAGGTACGTAGTTTTATTGGCTTGGCAGGTTATTATCGACGTTTCGTCCAGAATTTTTCCCGATTGGCTAACCCATTAACGAAGCTCACACGTAAAGGGGTTAAATTTGTTTGGACAAAAGAGTATGGAGAATGTTTCGAAGAACTGAAGAGAAGATTAGTCAATGCTCCTATATTGACTCTACCATCGGGGAATGATGGGTTCGTTATTTATAGTGATGCATCGAAGAAAGGACTTGGCTGTGTCCTTATGCAGAATGATAGAGTTATTGCCTATGCATCACGACAGTTGAAAATTCATGAACAAAACTATCCTACTCATGATCTCGAGTTATCAGTAGTGATCTTTTCTATGAAGATATGGAGGCACTACCTCTATGGTGAAAAATGTGAGATTTATACTGATCACAAGAGTTTGAAGTATATTTTCTCACAAAAAGAACTCAACATGAGGAAAAGGAGATGGCTTGAATTACTCAAGGATTATGATTGTACAATACACTACCACCCAGGGAAGGCAAACAAGGTGGAATATGCTTTGAGTAGAAAAGACCATGGAGTTTTGAACAATATGAGAATTGAAAGGGATCCAATTTTTATGGATCTAGTGAAGATGGACATGGGAATAACCAGGGAAGGTGAAACATCAATGCTTTTTCAAATGGTTGCCAAACCATCTTTACTAGAAAGGATTAAGAGTTCTCAGACCGATGATGACGAATTCCAAAAGAAGATTAAAGCTGTGAATGATGGGAGATTGAGAGAATTTGTGTATGAAGATGGAATTTTGAAATTCGGGAAGAGACTTTGTGTTCCCAATATACCTGATCTAAAAAGGGAATTGCTGGATGATGCTCATAGTTCCAATTTCTCTATACACCCTGGGAGCACCAAAATGTATAGAGATTTGAAGGAACATTTTTGGTGGGACAACATGAAGAGGGAGATTGCTGATTTTGTGTCAAGATGTATGGTTTGTCAACAAGTGAAAGCTGGAAGGCAACAGCCTGGAGGAGTCATGCAACCTCTTCCCATACCGTAGTGGAAATGGGACAATACTACGATGGACTTTGTCATGGGGCTACCAAAGACTCCTAGAAGGAATGATGCAATATGGGTGATTGTTGATCGTCTTACCAAGTCAGCACATTTTCTTGCTATAAGAGAAGATCTACCCCTGGAACGTCTAGCAAGACTATATATTAATGAAGTTGTGAGACTTCATGGAGTACCCTTATCAATTTTTTCTGATCGTGATCCCCGTTTTACTTCAAGATTATGGAAAAGTCTTCAGAAATCCCTGGATACATAACTTCATTTGAGCATTGCTTACCACCCTCAGACAGACGGAAAATCAGAACGAACTATCTGTAATGGATATGGGATTCTACCCTCATGTCACTGAGTTATGGATTCATCCTAATAATTTTAGTTATATATTTTTATTCTACAACATAAAAAAATGTGACTGATTTTTTGGTCTTGTATTGAATGAAAATATATCTTATTGTTATAATGAATCAAATATCATGTGTTCTCTTATTATCAAGTAAAGAACATTACATATCAACATTATAAGACATATAAATACATAATATGGTTTGTCTTCCATTAATCAATCATTCAACTATATATATGTTATCATAGGTAAATAAATACATCATTTTAATAATATGAAACTTTTTTTTTATTTCTATAGAAAAAGATGAATGTGACGGCCCAAACCCTCATGGTCCACCCCTTTTCCAAAATCAGAATCCTAAGGGTGGAGTCTCGGTTGGTGTGACCAATCGGTGAGCGACCATTCGGCGTGCGACCGATCGGTGTACGGCCGATCGGCGTGAGACTGATCGGTGTTCGACCGATCGTTGTGCGACCTATCGGTGTGTGACTTATCAGCGTGTGACCGATCAGTGTGTGACTGATCGGTGTGTGACCGATTGGTGTGCACCCGATCAGTGTGACATGATCGGTGCCCCACCGACCGGTGTGATACGATCGGTGGGACTGATCTGTGCAACCGACCGGTGTGACACGATCAGTGTGTCACCGATCTGTGCCTCACCAATCAGAGCGATCGATCGGTGCGACCGATCGCTATGTGGCACGATCGGTGCCACCCGACCTTGTCGGGTTTTTTCTTCTGCAGTTTATCCCGTAAAACCAAATTTTGGCCTTTTTAACCATTTGGAAGTGGTTCAATGCCGTTTTAAGACCTTAATAAATGTTTAAAATTATTAAGGATGGGGAGACCCTCAACAGACTTAGCTGTGTGTTCGCGTTTTGTGCCCCTCCATTTATTTAAAATCCATTAAAATCATAGCTATGTCCACCTTTTCTGATAGGAATCATTAAATTACAATTAATCTCATCTTGTGTAACCACCCAACCATGTGGGAAACCACTATCCGACTTTAAAGCCGCTCAAATCCCCATATCCCATAACAACGAGATCTCATATATATATCGCGCGAGAAATTCTTCTTCTTGTTATTCCTTTTGGCCGGACTCATTTTCTTTCCAGTGAATTTGGAGTCTCCCTTGTCTTTTGTGTTGACTAAATAAAAGTAACATGGAATTGGTTAGTCACCTAATCTCAGTTTGGTATAAATGGATGTTCAGTAAAACCAGAATCCATGTGTGATCACCCCAATTAACAAACAGAAAGAAGAACCTAATGAATGATGTGATTGAACATGGATGTTTCCCACTATGTTTTGGTAGTAGGTGTGTTGTTTTGTTTGATGCTAGTGGGATGATGTGGGTGAGGATGGGATCCTCTACTGTGGCACGGTTGTTGGTTATGAATCTGAAATGGCGTGCGGCTGTATCTGGAGGCATGTTTTGGTTCCAGTACTTTGAGGGATCTCACTTAACCTTTTGTTGTTGTGACATCACAATAGAACCGGGTGTGAATGCTTAAATTTTTGTTTGGATGTTTCTATTTTCTTGGCTTGAGGTTAGGCTAGTTGTTTTCCCATTAGTGCAGAATTTACTTTAAAGGGACCACGTGAACATGAAACTAAGAATGGGCTAAACGGGGAATTGGATTTGGGAATGAGTTGTGTCTTGGTCGTGAGTGTTGTGGATTATTTTATGAATGAATAGTAACAAAGGTATTATACTTAGGCCGGCTTTGGAAATCGTAGGTTGGGATGAGTGCTTGTTAACTATACATATATCTGTAGTTTTTATGTTTCTTACTCGCACCCCACCCAAGTTGAGCACTAAGTACCGAACACCCCCATTTTATGGGGAGGGTGTTTTTCCCAACACTTCTATGAGTGGATGGTTATTAGCTACTTTTCTGCTCCCATTCCCGAATAGCCTACGACTCTTCGTGCAGGATGTGATGGCCTGAGGTCCATTATAGCCCAATATTCTTTGGGTAGGGTAGTTGTGGTGGTTGGCCAAGGTGTGTGCGGGCAGGTTGTTCCCATGAATCATTGGGATGAGGCCCAGGTGTCTTCGGGCGTGGTAGTAGTTGTTCTCGCCCAGGTGTTTGTGGGCATGGTTATCCCTGGTGGTTGTTTCCCAGGGGTTTGGGGGAGGTATGGTGGTTATGGCCTTGATGTTCGCGTGAGGGATGTGTGGTTGTGTCCCAGGTGTGTGCGGGCGGGATGTGTGGTAGTTGCCCAGGTGTGTGCGGGCGAGTGTGGCAGTGGGACTGCGGTGAGAATGGAGGGATTGGTACGATGTGTAGGCTGTCTTCAATAACCTATTTGAAAGTGGCGCAGGGTACCCAAATATCGATGTTCTATTACTATACATTACAGGACTTGCGTTATTTGGGGAGTGTTCCTTAGTGAGACTTGGGTGTATAGTTTACCATGCTAGATTTTTTGGTTATCTCTTTTTCTCACAGGGTATTAGAATGCCTCTCCACTTTTGCACAAGGGCCTTTGGTTTTCCCTACTGAGTATACTTATATGCTCACCATACGTATATAAACTACTTTCTGGTTTCCAGGAGGACTTCAGGGATCGTGTGGGACCGTACTAGCTCGGACCTTGGGGTTCTTGTGGCTTGTATATTTTACTTTTGAACATGAATATGGGAATGGTTTACTTTCTCCTTTACCTTTACTTTCAGTTTTGGAGTTGTTGGGGTCGTTGTCTTATCTCCCAGTCCAATAAAAATAAAAATGGTAATGCCTTCCATATTGTGTGTGATTCTATACCCTTGGTGCTGGTCGCAACTCTAGGACCTATCAAAGGTGGGTCTCGGGGTTCATTATCTATCCTTCAACTTAAATAAGGAAGGGTCTGGCAATATGTTGTCCCTTCTATCCATTTTGGTAAAGGTGGGTCGTGACAGAATGGTATCAAAGGTGGAGGTTGAGAGATATGATGGAGTCTGGGGTTAGGCATAGTGAGGATTTTATGTAATCGTATGGAAATAGTGTAGGTTGATCATGGTGCATGAAATTACACAGGGAAGAACCGCTATGACAAGGGATTTTAGGCCCCCCATGATCTGATGCAAGTAAACTAGACCTACTGAACAACCAAGTAAGGATGCACGGAATGCAGGGTAGAGACTCTAGGGGAGGTACATGCATCATAGTAACTTGTGTTCTTTGGTTTCATCGGCATTTTGGGGGATTAAAATGAATAAAAATACTAAGAAAATTTAAGAACAATATTATACACTACTCGATCTTAGGAGAAACTTGTTTACCTTGTAGCTATGGCATCAGGTAGATGACCACAAGTAGTGCGGACGATTGAGGCCCCGGAGGTTGCCTTGGCTGATCGAAAGAGGGCTGACCGGGAGGAGGACGATCAGTGGTAGAGGACGCTTCATGCCTTTCAGTGGAAGACCCTTGGGAAGTGCGAGGTTACCATCTCCGATGTGAAGATAGAGAGCTAACTCGAGGAGCTAGTGATAGCTTTTGACTAGATTTGGGCTCCGAAAGATTTCTGGGTTCCTCTGGTCGTCAGCTAGATGTGGGGCGCAACGCTTCAATGGTGGATACATTATCTCGAGGAAAAAAATGAGGCTGAGGTTGTGTGTGCTGACTTCAAGAGGGAGTTCCGAGCAGAATCACTCTCATCCACGATTAAGGTTAAAAAGAGGTAGGAGCTACTATCCCTCTAGTAGGGGAGCATGTCAGTAAGATTGTTGGGGATCAAGTTCTTGGATCTCATTCTCTTTGTTCCAGACTGCTTTTCAGATGACAAGTATCAGGCGAGACATTTGGAGGAGGCACTTCGACCTTCTCTTTAGTATAGTGTTACTCACTTCACCTTACGAACCTACTTAGAGGTCCAGAAGAAATATGAAGTGGTGTAAAGGATGCACATGCTAGGAGGTGTATCATGAGAGGGAATCTAGTTGGGATCATCTAAGGGGATGTCCGTCAGCAGCAGGTCTCCAGCATCAGGACCCTCTAGGTTATGACCAGCAGGAAGCATGCCTCAGTAGTTCCAGTTCGATCCTCTGGTCCTCACCCTTTTTATTCGGGCCCATGACCAAGGTGATTCATCATTCGGAGCCATGGGAACCTTCAGAATTAGTTCCTGGACACAGTAATGTACAACGGGGGTGGGAAGGTTCAGCACCCACCTCAGCAGCATCAGTTTCTAGCTAGGCCCTTTCAGCAGCAGCAGTAGGGACAGCTGGCTCTCGCCCCTTCCAGACTAGACATGGATGGAGGATGCCAACCTCATGGCACTCCTTAGGGACCTCGACCAGGGCATGGTCGGGGAGGCGGCCGACAACTGAGGGGTAGAGGAGCTGGGCATGGGTAGTTGCCTACCACGAAGGCAGCAGTTCCAGTAGGGACATAGGTCGCTCGAGTTACGATCAGCTTGTTTAGTACTCTTGCCTATGCCCTGTTCGATATAGGTACTTCACACTCATATGATACACCCATTCTGGACCATGCCCTGGGTTTAGATGTTAAGAGACTTTCATCGCCCCTGGTGATGAGTATTCCAATCGGAGGTCAGACCTACTTGTTTTATGTTTACCGAGTGTGTAGTCTGATGATAGGGCCACACCGGTCTATCAAGGATCTTCTATTATTGCAGATACAACCATATGATGTCATCCTAGGCATTTACTAGATTTTATATTTATGTTCTGTCATTGACTTCTTCCATATCTGCACCTGAAGCCAGTCGTGGAGATATCTCCCTCCTTCACCATCACATGGTGATATCCAGACCGCAGATCGATCTTCGAGAACCAACCTACTCCCCTCAGCTGGTCAAAGAGTTTTTCTATCCTCAGGAGAGGGTAGCGATTCTTGATCGTCACATGATTCAGCCTCCTGTAATCTATGCACAGTCTTAGACCACCATCCACCTTCTACAAAAACAATATAGGAGCACCCCACAGTGACAAACATGGGTGTACAAAACCCTTCCCCATCATATCATCAATCTTGATCTATAACTCCAGCAATTCAGAAGGTTTCATCAGGTAGGGAGCCATCGAAATCGAACATGCACCAAGTTGCAAGTCTATCCCAAAATCAACATCACGTCGAGGGGGTAGAGTCACCACCTTTTCAGGGAATATGTCCATAAAGACACTGATGATCCATGGGACTTCCACCATCTCTGCATCCACCGACTCCACGGATAGTTCATCCAACAGGGAAAGGAGGGGATCCTCTCGTCTGTTGCTTTTCTTACAACCCCACTCGCCGATGAAATTTACATGTTGACCAATCAAATATGAAAACAAAAACCATCTTTGTTCATGGGAATCATGAACTCCGTCTTCCATGAATACCCAGATCATTTTGTAGTCGTGTTTATTAATGACATCCTGATCTACTCAAGATCAAAGGAGGATCACACAGAGCACCTGAGAACTGTTTTAAAATTCCTCCGACGACACTATCTCTATGGGAAATTGTCGAAGAGAATTTTATAGATGCAAGAAGTAAATTTCCATGGGCACGTAGTGTCCGAGAAGGGGATAACAGTTGACCCATCGATGGTCAAGGAGGTTGTTTCTTGGGCAGCACCCAAAAGCCTGTTAGAAGTTCGTAGCTTCCTCGGTCTGGCAGGTTACTATCAGAGGTTTGTGCCCAACTTCTCCTGAGTTGCGACACCTTTTACAGGATTGAACAAGAAGGAATAGGATTTCATGGGGAATGGAAAGTGTGAGGCATCCATTAGTTATCTGAAGGAGAAGTTGGTAAGTGCCCCATTGGTGGGGATACCAGAAGAAGGGGCAGTATATGAGGTGTTCTGTGATGCTTCAGGAAAAGGACTCAGATGTGTGTTGATGTAGCCGCAAGGGGTGATCTCATATCGGTCTATCCAGTTACGTCCCCATGAGCATAACTATGCCTCCCATGATCTGGATCTTGTGGTGGTCATGTCCGCACTAAAGATGTGGCAGAATTACCTCGTCAGAGAGCGCTTCATGGCCTTCACCGATCACAAAATATTGATGTATATCATCTCCCAGCGGGACCTGAACTTACGAAAGTTAAGGTGGATGGAGTTTTTTCAGGACTACGACTTCAAGATTTCTTACACCTCAGGAAATGGGAATTTGGTGGCTGATTCCTTGAGCAAGATGTCGTAGAAGGATGCGATTCGAGAGTCGGAAGATGCTTGGAAGGTGGTAGAGGAGTTGACTACCCTGCACCTAGATGCAAGGATGGAAGGTGCTAGAGGTTTCATGTATCAGATGACAGTTTGGTCTTCTCTATTGCGGAAGGAAGTGGAGTCCCAAGGGGGAGACTCAGAAACCGAAGTGATGAGTGACTAGATTAACCAAGGTGATGCTCTGGAAGGGTGGACGGAGGATGGTCAGAATCAGGTTATTTTCTGAATAAAGTTGTTTGTTCCTGAGGCGGTGCACGAGAGAGTTCTTAGTGAGTTCCAGAACTCACCCCTAGCAGAGCACCCGGGAGTTTCCATGATGTACCGGGGCTTGAGAGTTCATTTCTGGTGGCCCAGGGTGAAGCAGGCAGTAGCAATGTTCATGGACAGATGCCTAGTGTGTCAGAAGGTGAAAGCTGAATACTGTGTTCCAGGCTATTTGCTGTAGCATTTGGAAGTCTCCAAGTTGAAGTGGGATGACATCTCGATGGATTTCCTCATGTAACTACCCAAAGTTCAAGGAGGCTGCGACGCTATCTGGGTTGTGGTTGACCGATTGACGAAATAAGCTAACTTCCTGGAAATCATGTAGTCGGGTGTAGTGGATGCCTTAACAAGAAGGTATGTGGACAAGGTGGTGCAGTTTCATGGAGTTCTGAGGTCCATAGTCTCGTATAGGGATGTACGGTTTACCTCATGAGTCTGGAGAGGATTACAACATGCTTTTGACACCCATCTACATCTTAGCACTACTTTCAATCCTCAGATAGATGGATAGACAGAGCACACCACCCCGACCTTAGAGGATATGCTGTGGGAATGTATACTAGATTTTGGGGGATCGTGGGTGAGACAGATTTCTCTAGTAGAGTCTGCCTTCAATAATTGCTATCACTTTACCATTGGCATGGCTCCATTCGAAACATTGTACTGAAGGTCATGTCGCTCAACTGGGTGCTAGACTGAGGTTGGGGAAATAAGTTTTATTAGCACGAAAGTGGTGCAGAGCACGACAGAGAAGGTTCAGCTTATAAAGGAGAGGATGAAAATGGTACCGGACTGATAGAAGTCATAAGATGATAATAGGAAGAGACCCTTGATGTTCGGGGTGGGGGACCACGTGTGATTGAAGGTCTCCCCTCTGTATGGACAACAGAGGTTCGGCATGGGGAGTAAGCTTTCTCCCAGATTTATCAGACCCTTCAAAGTGTTAAGGCGGGTCGTAAGAAGTGGCTTATCAGCTACCGCTACCACCGATGCTACTGAGGATACATGACATCTTCCATGTTTCACAACTCCGACGATATCTGCATGACGATTCACACATCCTTGATTTGGGAAATCTGGATATCGAGGATGACATGAACTTTGTTGATAGACTAGTGAGGATTGAGGACCGTGAGGAAAAGGTGCTCCGCAGACAAACCATTCCTTTAGTTCGTGTGTTGTGGAGGTATGGCGGGCTCGAGGAGAGTACCTGGAAATGAGATACGTAGATGCGCGCCCAATACCCAGAGCTATTTTAAGTTTTTTTATGTTTTTTTCTATGCTTTTTGTGATGTAGTTATGACCTTGTTAGTTTATGAGATGTTTTTCCCAACCTGGGGAGTGTTTTGAAATGTCATGACTATGGAGAAGGGAAGACTTGATCCCTAATCAAGACACATTATTGTGGATGCGGTTAAACCCGTGCAGGCAAGTCAGTGTCACCCAAAGAGGATAGTATCTTGACACTGAGAAAGGAACTCCTTGATCTATATGACTGGACAGTTGACCCTCTGGTGTTTCCTGGTTACTTAAGTGAGAGGTTTTCCTAGATGTCGATGAGGTTCACTCTTGAGAGGTATCTTTAGAGGTAGTTGTTCCGACCCCCCTCTTCTTCTGGTTTGGTTTTTATTCTCGAAGGAAAGAATAGTTTGAGAGGTATCTAATGTGATGGCCTAGACCATAATGGTCCGCCCTTTTCCAAAATTTGGATCTTAAGGGTGGCATCTCGATGGGTGTGACCACTCGGCCTGCGACCGATCGATGTTTGACTGGTTGGCGTGTGACCGATCGGTGTGAGACCGTTCAGTGTGTGACCGATCGGTACCTCAACGATCGGGGTGACTAATCGGTGCGATCGATCAGAGTGACCCACCAGTGTAAAATGATCGTTGTGTCAATGATCGGTGTATCACCAATCGGTGCGGCCGATTAGTTTGTGGCCCGATCTGTTCCACCCAGCCTTGTCGGGTTTTTTCTTCTGCAGTTTCTCCCGTAACAGCACTTTAAGGCCTTTCTAACCTTTTGGAAGTTGTCCAAGATTGTTTTAAGCCCTTAATCAATGTTTAAAATTTTGAAGGGTGGGACGACCCTCAACGGACCCAGCTATGTGTCTGCGTATCATGACACTCCATTTATATAATATCATTTAAAATCACAACTGTTACCACCTTTTTCGATACGTATCATTAAATAACAATTAATTCAGTCTTCTGTAACCACTGATCTGCATGGGAAACCACGATCCGACTTTAAATCCATTAAAATCCCCATTTTCCATAACAACATGATCTCTTATATATATCACACAGGAATTTCTACTTCTTCTTCTCCCTTTCGGCTGGCCTCCTTTTCATCCCAGTTTGTTTGGAGTCTCCCTTCCCGATACAAGAGGTGCACCTATGCCTGAACTTTTCTGCTCACCCATGGAGTCCCCGACATTCTTGGAATGTGGAAAACATCGATCCTTGATCAACCAGGTGGGGTGTCCCCTTTGTCTCTCCTTACTTTGTATCATGCGGGGTTGGTATTCTATTGTTTCTGTGAGGATTGACGAAACCAAACGTAATAAAGATAATGAACATACCTTTATAGAATGAAGGGGGTGTGATTGATGTTCTGATGTACTCTTTTATATTGATATGTGTTTTTAACTCTATGGGTTTTTTCTCACTGGAAATCATGGCTATTGGTGGTATTTCCTTATATCCTAATGAACCCTTTTCTATTATGTTGACTAAATAACTATAACATGGAATTTGTGAGTCACCTAAACTCAGTTTGGTTTAAATGGATGTTCAGTAAAACAAGAATCCCCGTGTGATCACCCTGGTTAACAAACAGAAAGAAGAACCCAATGAATGATGTGCTTGAACCTGGATGTATTACACTCTGTTTTGGTAGTAGGTTTGTTGTTCTGTTTGATGCTGGTAGGATGATGTGGGTGTGGATGGGATCCTCTATTGTGGCACGGTTATTGGTTATACATCTGAAATGGTGTGGGGAAGTATCTTGAGGCTTGTTTTTGTTCCAGTACTTTGAGGGATCTCACTTATCCCTTTATGGTTGTGACTTCACTAGAAAACCATGTGTGAATTCCTAAATTGATGTTTGGCTATTTTTCTTTTCATGGATTTTGGTTATGCTTGTTGGTTGCCCAGTAGTGAAGAATTTAATTAAGTGGGATCACCTGATCATGAAACTAAGAATGGGTTAAATAGGTAATTGGTTTTCGGAATGAGTTGTGTCTTGGCCTTGAGAGTTGTGGCTTCTTTTATGAATGAATAGTAACAAAGGTGTTATGATTATGTTGGATTTTGGAAACATAGGTTGGGATGAGTGCTTGTTAACTATACATATATCTGCAGTTTTTATGTTTCTTATTCGCGCCCCTCCCAAGTTGATCACATAGTTCCGAACTACCCCTTTTCATGGGGGAGGGTGTTTTTCCCAACACTCCTATGAGTGGCTGGTTATTAACTCTTTTTCTGCTTCCTTTCTTGAATATCCCAAGACTCATCGGGAAGGCTGTGATTGCCGGAGGTCCATTATATCCCATGATTCTTCAGGAAAAGTAGTTGTGGTGGTTGGCCTAGGTGTGTGCAGTCAGGATGTTCCCACGAATCTTAGGGATGAGGCCCAAGTGTCTTTGGGCGTGGCAGTAGTTGTTCAGGCCCATGTGTTCACAGGTGTGGTTATGCGTGTTGGTTGTGGCCGAGGTGTTTGTAGGCGGGATGGTGTTTTTGGCCCAGGTGTTTGTGGGTGGGATGTGAGGTTGTGGCCCAGGGGTGTACGAGCAGGATGTGTGGTTGTGGCCTAGGTGTGTGCGGGCGGGTGTGGCAGTGGGACTGTTGTGAGAATGGAAGGATTGGTACGATGTGTAGGATGTCTTCAATAACCAGTGGGAAAGTGGCACGAGGTACCCAAAAATTGATGTGCTATTACTATACATTACTTGACTTGCATCATTTGGGGAGTGTGCCATGGTGATATTTGGGTGGATAGTTTACCTTGCTAGATGTTTTAATTATCTCTTTTTCTCATAGGGCATTAGAATGTCTCTCCACTTTACACGAGGGCCTTTGGTTTTCCCTACTGAGTATACTTATTTTCTCACCCTATGTATATAAACTACTTTAAGAGTTCAAGTAGGACTTCAATGATAGTTCGGGACCATACAAGCTCGGACCATGGGGCATTTTCTGTTGTAGTTTTACTTTTCTTGGTAAATTACCTTTGGAGTTCTTGTGTCTTGTATCATTTACTTTTGAACATGCATTTGTGAATGATTTACTTTCAGCTTTACCTTTACTTTCATCTTTGGTGTTGTTGGGGTTGCTATCTTATCTCCCGATCCAATGAAAATAAAAAATGTAATGCCTTCCATCTTGTGTGTGATTCTCTACCCTTGGTGATGGTCGCCACTCCGGGGCATATCAAAGGTGGGTCTTGGGGGTCATTATGTCTCCTTCATCTTCTAGAAGGAAGGGTCTGGAAATCTACTGTCCCTTTTCTCATTTTTGGTGAAGGCGAGTCGTGAAAATGAAGATTATTAATATTAAATACTGTGTCCATTCTATTAATATTCATGAAAAAATTATTATAATTAATCATTAAAACCCAATTTTAACTACACATCTTCCATCTATTTCAAATGAAAAAATTTCCCTAAGTGATTTTGGAATTTTTATATTTGATTCATTATTCCAAAACAGTATAAATATTTTTCCGCATGATATTTCTATAATTGAGAAATATAATTTTTTTTATATTTGTTACTAGAAATAATATTAAAATATTAATGATAATTATAAATTCAATAAACATTTATATTTTGGTATCAATTTCATGAAATGACTTTACATTATTCAAAATAAATATAATTTCCTCGATACATAATATCATAATTTGTAAATTGGTTTTGTATCATTACACATAATGTATTTCATCCAATATTTTTTAATTAAAATCCCTGATATTATAGAAAACATACTATACCAAATTCCATGTTTAAAGAATATGTTCATTCCATTTAAATAAATTATTTATCTAGAATACTATAGATCCATTACTAATAAGATAAAATAATTTGACTCATTTAATTTAAAAGGTTTAATTGAGTTCTATATTCACGAACATCAAAACCACATATTATTAAGATAACATTTAATTTATGTAAATTTGTTTTAGAAGAAAACAAATACTAATGTTGAGGATATTTAATAGATTTAAATACATGTTAATTTCCAAACATTTATTTCCAGTGTATCATTTAGAAATTATAATATAATTATTAATATATAAATATATATTATGATACATATTATTTTTATAAAACAAAATTATTTATAAACTCATTATTTTCATCTTAATGTGTTACATATTCCCATTTATAATTATTTATAGTCTAATTTCTCACATAATCCATAGTTTTACTACAATACATCTATTTTAGTGTTTAAATAATACACTTTTTTCGTAATAAGAAAAATAAAATTTTTATGGTAGTTATTACTAAATCTATTTTAAATTTGAATTAATATTTAATAATTTTTTAAATTAACATATGTTCTATAATCCTTGAAAACATATATCTATTTTAATATGATTCTTCCTTCTCCCTATTTAAAATAAAATAATTATAGGAATTCTATAAACCATCAACTATACTCAAATCGATCTTTTATTTTCAATGAACCTATCCAAAATATTCATGAATAACATGAACAATATAAAAATGTCTATTTATTATATACCTAGGTCCATAACGAATAAAATATAAAATCTATTATTTATTATCTTCGTAATATTATTATAAAACATGTAATTACATTTACCATTAAAATATCAAATATATATTCCATTATTATCATGGTAATCTAAATTTCAAATGTGTCATCCTATAATATAGTTGTAAAAAGTGATTTAAAATTTTTTCTAAATCATTAAAATTTTCATCTTATTAAACAAAAATCATATTGTATGTTTATGAAATTATGTTAATGTATAAAAAAATTCAAAATAATGATTAAATTTTTTATATCATGTCACAATTTGAAATTCATCATAACATTCTTTGATATAACTGATCTTCTTATGTATAAAAAACTGTTAAACCTATATTAGGATGGTTAATATTTTTGATGAATTTATGTAGTGTTATATTAATGGAATACTTTATTAATATAAATGTATTCCAAAAAGATACTATTATTTTATTCAAATCCTTTTTAAAACTGAATCATATTGAATTCATATCCTATTTATATTTATCAACATAGATTTAAATCCTTAAACATATCAATATAAAAAGATTTTATTGAATTAAATACAATTAATATAAAAAAATACTGATAGTGTCTAATTATTTCCTACACCAAGGTCTCCTTGAATATCCCTGGGGCTTAAGACCAATGCTATGTAGATATATCACACACACATGTGGCAATTTCCTAACGTGCATATACACATGACCACATCTCTATGCCCATATAATTATTAAATTTAATGCAACTAATAAACAAGGATGTATATTCTATAATAACATTAAATTTTTTTATAAATTGGCACTATATAAAAAATGGAATATAGAATCACACCTAATGAAATTGAAATGAATTACAACATTCCATGTAGGTGAGGATTATTTCCAATTGAATCCATCTGGACACACTATTGACTTCTTGGATCACTAAAAACAACCTGATCATATTCCCACTAGGACTCCATCAAATTTTTTACCATCTGCATAATATATGACAAGTGAGAGAATATCACAAGCACATGTGTGTATAATAATACCCAGTAGAACACTCCCAAATCATTGAACCTAAAAAATCATGTTTAGTCATCTCATGAATATTTTACACAAAAGAAATTATATTAAATTATTTGATATACAAGGGAATGGATCTACACAACCAAGAGGTGTCAAAAAAACATCAATGATTGGATTTTCTCTATGACTCTAGGAAAGGATCATTCTAGAAGAACACACTATACAATCCATGATATCACTGATTAAACTCAACTAAGAGTTCATGATCATTAGTCCACAAAATATATTACTCATGAGTTTCTGATTATCTTGATACATAGATATGGGTCTCCCCCATAACTAATGGCGGATACAAAAAACCCAATCTAGTTAAACACTCTATGTATGGATCATCTACCGAGGATATTGTGAACCTATGGAAAGAACCTTCATAATGATAAAAGTACAACTTGTGTAATTACTTCCCTTTGATTCTAAGAACCACATCTATGGTTTAAGAATGAATGATATAGGATAATAACCAAATGTCACAGAAGGACACAAAATCACAATCAAAGACTCATCCCCATGTGGTTAACACAATCTAGAGTTGTGGAAAAAATCCCACACTATTAACTCAAAAATATGGGCCTAGGTAATGAAATCAACCCAGACTATCCCAATCCTATTATAAAAAGGGATCAGAATCCCCTCAAAGGGGGGTGGGGGTACACAATGTGAAGTAAGGGAACCAAACATGTCTTTCCAACACATGGTCCTTCAATGTGTCATAGCTTCACATGGAAGATAAGCCTAAAAATTCACTTCATGTCCTCTAAGAGTACATGGCCTCTAGAGTTAATGGCGGGACAATAAAAATTATACCTACCCATTCCCATGTACATTAGGTCAACCCCATCTACTTGGTCATGTCTGATTACTATGCTATAATTATGTACATTTGGTCATGTACTACTACATGAGCCCACACATTTAATAGAGCGTGCTTATGTTCCACAACAAGGCCATGACTGTGTATCCTCTATGATAAATGTTGATCCTCTGGTATAGCTCACACATCATTTGATAGGTGTCACAAGGCGTGTGAGGTTTTTCCTCTCCACATTATCCCCATATCATTAATGAAGTTAATACACCATATGTTTTCATCAGAATAATTTTTTTGTGATTTTATTCATATAAATCATGGGATTCATCACATGTTGTCTAATTTTACTCCCACTATGATTTTTTTTTTGCAAATATAACTCATATTTGGTCCAAATGAGTCACCATTCATGTACTCAATAGGTTTTTTCCACCAAATCCGATTGGAATACCACTTATGTCACAAGATTCATCATCATGATCAATATTTAGGAATGAAGAACCTCCAATAAAGGATGAATATTTCTTTAATACTCTAGAACAATTTCATTGATGAATTTAATAAGAATATTTGTTTTGGAAATAAAATACACAAAAAGTGGAAGGAATCTATTCCATTATTTAGGCTACCAAAATTTGTTTTAATTTTAGTAACTAATATAGAGATATAAACAATCATGAAAAAATAAATAAATATAAATTAATCAAATGTTAATGAATGAATCAAATATTTTTATTGAGTTGATAAGCATAATAATGGTATAATGTAACATGATGGAATCACATAAATCCAACATCCCACTAGGTGGTTGGATTGATCGATGATGATGAATGAATCTATATCACTGCCTATAGGGAGATTTGATCACTGTTAGCACAATAATTCTTGACCAAATCTTAATATGTTGTCATAATCAATGAATAAACTCGAAAAAACTTCTAATGATCATTACGGTTATACATCTTAACCATAGGATCTCATAATATTCACATATTTATCGATGGAAACTAGTCTCTATATCAACATAATAAAATAAATAAATACAATTATTTTCTTATCCTAGAAAAATTTTAAAAAACATCCCTTCAACAATAATGATTTTTTCTTTCCTAGGGTTAATACATGATTATGAAATGAATAGAGGAATTATAATTGAAATATGAGACTACATTTAATATTTATAAAAATATATTTGGAATATTGTATGCCTATGATAATAATATTTTTAATAATTATCATCCATCAATTTTTGGATTACCATGATATTGAATCCCACGCCATCTCAACATTATAATTGAAAATAATACATATAATATTCTAGATTATTACAAAGAAAAAGCCACTAAATTTTCACAACCATAGGGATTTTCACGAAGAAAAAAATAAATCATACAAAATGATATGAGGGTACTATGATCACATATTGGTATCCCACTACATTTTCACTCATTACAATTCTTGTGTTTCCCCTAGAAACACACTAGAAGACTCACTATCTAATGATGGATCTACTCCTACTAATCCCTGACCTCCACTGTGTACTCTTCACAGTCTTTGATAACCTCGACATATAATTGTCGCCATTCTATAAATAGTGACATTTTATGTATGTGCATCCTCAGGGATGACACATGAATGGGATCATGCATAGAATAATACTACTATAGTAGTAATAGTTGTAATTAAACCTCACAATCTCTATGCATAATCAAGAAAGAGAAGAAATATTTTTGAGATATATCTATGCACGAGTTAATCCTCTCTAATCCACATTGATATGAGACCTTTCGGATAACATGCTATCCCTCCTAATTCTCTAATAGTAACTATATTTGGTAACGAATCGACTTTTATATATTTGTGTAGTCTGTATCGACTCCTAGTGGTTTTGAACCTTCGATATCATATCTCAAACAAACATTGCACCCATGAGTGTTAACTCATATGGATCATTCCATCAATGTGCTTTCATATATGTTCAACCATAAATGGCCTCAACTTTTTTCCTGATGGTGGTGGAATGGTAGTTATTTATATATGAAAACATTAACAAGTAAATAATATTCCCTTAACAATAATCAATGTCCACCATGAATTCCAATATCATATTCTCTAAGAAAAAAATTTTCTACTATGTCTGACCATCTGTATTGGGGTGAACCAACGTGAACAAACACAATTGAGCTCCAAATGGCATTGAATATATTCTCCATGATCATGATGAAAATTGAGAATCATTGTATGAATAAATTTCATAGAGAACTCTATAGAGTTTGACCATCTCCTGAATTTTCACAATTCCAAAACTAAAAATAAACACAACTCTTAATTATCTATGATGTTGGATAACATGGTGAGATATTATATGGACACCCAAATGGAGTCAGATAATCTATATTGATATGGTAAACCCTTCATGACGTCAATTTATATCACATCCAATATCCATTATTTTACCATTTGGGGTTTTTCTAAACTAGCTGGAGCTAGTTCTTAGCCTTCATGTGCTGATATGTAATGAAACAATAGATGAATTCTTCAAAAAAAAACTCATAATTTTAGGCAAATAAAACCAACTAAATCGATATTAGTAAAATTTTACATAAAAGGTTGTACTAAAAAATGCGATGAATGAATTTTGTTTTTTTGAATTCTGCGGATAATGTCACTCTTACCAACTTGAATCCCCTAAAAAGATAACAGCCTGCAATACTATAAATAGTCTATTTTGATCATGAATAGTTGTTATATTAATACATATGGTCCCATAGTCATAATCTCAATAACGAGATTCCATGAAACACTATAAATATGTTGGTTAAAAAATATTGAATGACATTATGAATCACCATCCTTTTCCACTAAAAACAACTACAATGATTCTAACTACTCTGACACCTCGTCCAACATCTATGAATACACCTATTGGATAGATGGCCAATACATGACCCCAAGGCCCAGTGGAATATTATGCCCAATATATGATATGTAGGCCCACCCATTAGAGCTGCCCCTCCCCATCATCTACATCATTGATCACCTATCTCTCCACCTTGCATTGCTGATTGACTAGCATTGCCCCATACAAATATGCACGGTGCCAGGTCCCGATGGCAGTTGACATACCCTCTCATTCAACCAAT
The DNA here is from genome assembly GCA_963277665.1 of Viscum album. Classification (NCBI taxonomy): domain Eukaryota; kingdom Viridiplantae; phylum Streptophyta; class Magnoliopsida; order Santalales; family Viscaceae; genus Viscum; species Viscum album. The sequence continues at coordinate 591,211,932 of OY728162.1, read as the reverse complement.
CTAGTTAGCAATGCATCTAGTGACTACTACTATTGGCTCTGATCCTCATTTGGGTCCTTCATTATGTGAACTTGGATACTCCATGGTCGTTGTGGCACAATTTATCAAAGGCACAAAGGCTGATGAAGACCCAAATTCCTCGAGACCCGTAGGAACAAAGCGGGGGACCAAAGGCCCAAATTTGTTGAATAGTTCTTGTAGGTATAGTACCGATCAATACCAGACACAGTACTACTAAAGTATCGTAGAAATTAGCCTGCTCCTAGTTTTGAAACTAGGTTACTTGGATGCCATATAGGATCCTTTACCACTCAAGTACGGGATCATTGGCCAAAAATATATGAATATGAACTATAACTAAGAGTGTATTAAACCACAATCCCCTTATATGGTGTTTAAAATATCATGATGTCATATTATTTGAGGAAATATAGCCATATTATATTTATATTGTAAAAAACATTAGGGAAAATATATACATATGAATTTTGTGATCATAGAAAATGTTAAACAATTCACTAAGAAGGTACTGGCACTCTAGATTCAGGATGATGGATACTGCAACTACATCTTGTTATGGGTCTTGTATTCTACCATCAAGGAATAAACCATGTACTCCATTACGAATCAAGTACATTACAATACATCAAAACACATTCACGTCCAATTCACGAGGCATCATATAAACATTATATAATCGACACCCTCATTTGGAAATCAAATGATGGGGGCACATTCCATCCTATTCATTAATTCCTAAAAAATTCATGCATTTCATTATCGGCACACAAGGATTATAATTTAGGATAAATGATTTCAAAGGTGTTATAACTATGGAGGAGTCATGTATGATCTTTTGATATTACGCTTCCATCCCATGGAATTATTGGATGTCAGTAACACTCATGGGTAGCCCCATATCTTGCACTACCTCAACCATCACTGGATCCACTACCACATCTCCATATTAGGTGAAATGTCCTGTTATGTGGAAGTATTGAATCCAATAATTACACTAGATTTTCTTTCATAAATTATGGTTCCCTTGAATCATGTACAAAATAATCCCCAAGTTTCTTGTGTTATCCTCCTCAGTCATTGAGTACACTAGGAGGTCGTTAACAAAACATACAAAATATCAGGTATAATAATGGATGAGTGAATAGGATCATGAGTACCAGGGACACATTTAGGTTGTAAAACCACATTTAGAGTCAAATACATGTAATCATAATGGTTATCGAGACATATAAATGTCATATTTGGAGTTACCTTATCCAGTACTCACAACTGGTGATAACATAATCTGAGGTCAATATTTGAGAATCATTGATCCCACTCTAAAATTATAGAGGACGTTATCAAACATTGATAGTGTATGAATATTATTATTTTAAACATGTTTCATGTGCCAATAATCCAAAAATAATATTATTCTCAAAGTCACCTTCTTGGACAACAACACTGGTTCTATCTATTCGGAAACACTATGTCTCATAAATTCGTTCATCTACAAGACCTCCAATAGCACCCATATCTCATGAGTCTCTATAAGATAAATCTAGTATTATAGAATATATATATATATAAGGTAATTACTAGGGTCTATGTTATTAATGGATTCAATATCTTAGTGGGATGGTAATTCTAACATTACATTTTGAAAGACGACCACATAATCACCCCCACCTAAACAAACCAGTATCCCACCAAATTTAGTGTACTCAGAGCAATGATATTCAAACGGAGGATAATAAATTGTACTTACTAACATATTATCTCCTCATTATATTCCTATATCTACTTGTCACACAAAAAGTAAAACCCTATTTTATCACCATGGACACAAAACATTCTCTTCCTTGAAGAGTCAAATTTTTCATGAACTCTAAAGAGCTTTTCTACACATTAGATGATGTCATAAGTCTTTATAAACTCTAAAAAGCTATACCAAATGAATCACTCTCCTTCAAGAATTATATCTCACTTTTGGTGGAAACAGGTAATTAATGAATCATATCTTATAAAAGTCTCTATGTGGACGGGTCGAGCCAAGTGTGTAACTAACTTATCTTGGACAAGAACTAGTGAAGTGGAGAGAAGGGAATGAATCTTGAATATGTGATTTTTTTTCTAAATATGAGGAATAAAAGTCATTAATCATACATTAAATCATACCTAAACCTCTCAGTAATAGGTATCATTATTAATAAGTTGTCTTCATATCTATATATCCACTCAGTAATCATTGAATTGACCATATGGGTGTGATGGAGGCAATTGGTCCCACCTCGTACCACATTCTAATACTCAACCTACAATACTTCCATGTCATGATCAATTCAAACCCCCACTATACTGGAACTATCTCTAATCATGTTTTACATCGATAATATCTAGATTAGTTTCTTTAAAAGTCCCAAAAATCAAATGAAGGATCTTGATGATTATCCAAATAGAAACACCACCTCTCCATCAACAGACTTAATCCATCACAAGATCCATGAACCACTAATCCTCTATCCTATGATCATCTCCTGAATAATATAAAATTCTATATATTTACGAATGTTAGAATCTACTCTATGATGAAAACACAAATTCTATGTTCCCACTACCTGTAACTATAATTGATGTTTGGTCTTCCAGGATACTATCATGTATTAATTACTACCATTGTAATATAATATATGTATGAATTTAATTTTGATATAACTGAATCCCTAAAATCATAGTGAAATACCTTATAAAATTTATTTCATCTAAAAACACATCAATGATCATATCCATTGTGTTCTATTACAGAACAGTAAACCATTACAAATATGTTTTCATTGTAATATCTTCATACTATTGAGAAAAATTCACCAAGATGATCATTGAACAACTCATTTCCATGAAAAATCTTCCCTAAATAGGATATCATACTATATCCATTTTAGATATACCTAATTTTGAAATTTAGTCATAAAAATCAACCATTACCTAGAATATCTATAATGTAGACCCACTACAAGGACTTCAATGTGATCTATAGTAATTCTCATATGGTTAGTTACTCAAGTGATTTCCTTTATCAAATCCTCATCTACCTTGTGGTCTGGCTCAACCTACAATCTGGTTGATCACCACATTGATAACTCATGCATTATAGTCATCCTATTCGAATTCATATCCAGCACATAAACTTTTAATTTATTCACAATGGGTTGTGGTTTTGATGGTAAACAAATGAAAGTCAATATCACCATAACTGGCTACAATATTGAATCCTCAACACTAGTATATCATTCTTATTATCAAACATCATAATATTTAATGGTTTTGTTCACTGAGGAATCCTAAAATAAACAAGATGCACTAATGGTAAGGACTATATATAGGGAGATGACTCTATAATGTCATTAAAACCACAACCCATTCTTACAAAATCCATGTATAAATATTTTACATGCGACCTATGTCTACTTGTACGATGTTGAAAAGATTATTTTCAAAGTCCTAGTGGATGGATACATTGGTCATTGTACAAATACTAGTTTCACTTCCTTGAAAGACAATCTAATAATAATTTAAAAGTGATTCATAACGTCCTTAACCAAATGTCACAATATATAGTTCTTCGGTAGAACCAAAAGCACTAATACAAATCTACCATGACTTAGACCAATATATTCGAAGTAACTAGTATCCCATACAACATCCAACAGTCATGGGTCTGATTACAGTAATCTAATATGAATCTCAAAAACATTAATTGGGGGTGGATTTTCCTAATGTACCCATACCCAAGCACACATCTATATGACCATAAAATTATGAAATGTAAAAACACTAATAAACATTCATTTATATTTTTATAATCTCAATATTATTGTACAACGTCATGATACTTGAATGGAATGAAAAAATATAATCCCCAAAAAAGAAAATGAAAAAATGTACAATGATCTATGTATGTGGGGACTAATGTCAAATTGAACAACCAGTAAACACCTCCCTTTATCTTGTTTACTAAGATCCACATATTCCTAGTCCCTCATGGATTCTATGAAAAGTTATCTAATATATATAAGACAATAATATTGTGGGTCATGTCCTTGCATGGCTGAATATAACAATACACAGAAGAAATGAAAAAATCAATAAACATATAGAATCAAGTGTATTAAACTAATTAAAATAATAAAGAAATGAATATAAATGGAAAACATAGATATAATCAGTATGAACACCCCAACTCCATGTAGTCTAATCCAAACTTCCCGCCACATGATTCTGTTCAATTACTATAGTAAATTTTAATTTATGGAGAATCAACTACATGATATATGATATCACAACTCACACTCATTAAGTATATAATCTTCATTAGTCCCTCCAATTGTAAAGACAAGAGTCATAGAAGATCTCAATACACAGGTATGGTATCAAACTCATGTCCTCTACGGGACATTAAAAACCCAATCAGGCGAAAATATCTATATAGGTGTTTGTATGTCAATGATACTGGTAACCCTACATATATGAATTTCACTATTGGGGATCAAAATAGATGAAATGATGTTGTAATGATTAGATGAATCTCTCCTATAATATATTAATGAATTATAGAGGACAACCCACTATCATATGATTTAAAACAAGAGAATATATCCTAGGAAAATCCCCAAGGTGAGATCATAATTCAGATATGTGGTATTAATTCCCAATGTACCCTCAAGGGGATGAACCAACGAGATGTAGTAAAAAAACTAGTCCAAATTGAAGAAACTAAGGGAACTAAAAAACTAAAAAGGGATACACATCGTGTACTAGGGGTACATGGAATGTCAGGCCAACCCCTGGTATACCAGTGTGCTGCTACCGCACATGAAACATCAATAGTACAATACAAATAGTGTCTAATCTGGGTACATCGAATTTAGAGGTTGAGACAGAACTCTCCACATTCTATTATCCCATTCCCATTTACACAGGGTCATACTAGTAAACCTGGCCATGTACGAGTACATTTTTTCCCCATGTATATCTACCAGTGTGTGAGAACATGTCCTCGTCTATGTACTCTATCTTTCCAATGAAACATACAAGTCCATTCCCTGAATAATTTGAGATTCACGTTTTTACTGCCATCAAGGGTCCCGTTACATGTGATATTTTTATTCTATATGAAAAAATTATATCAAAATAGAGGGGACTATAATGTTTGTGTTCAAAAGATTTTATTCAAAATACCCTTTCAATTCATCATGTGTTTTCAAATTTTTTATATTTTTCAATCTAATTCACCTATTAGACTTGGATCACATCCAAGACTGTCCCATTTCAACACTCGCATTGGATACCAACAACTAAATTAGATCAAGATACCAACTTGATCAAAAACATTTCATAAGGTCCAACCCTATGGATAAATGAACCTCTATTCTAGTCTCATTAATCTGAGATTTTTCTATCTATATAATCATTCGTCATATCATAGATTAAATTACATGTTTTACCCTCAATAATGATTTTTTTGTGCCGAATAAAATTCTCACAATGATCTAGTATCACATATTTCATTAAACTACACAAAAATACTAATAATGAGTGTTATGTGTATTATTTATTAATATATATATAAAAAGGAAGGGGAATGAACCTAGAAAATTTCAATATTTTTTATTAATTCATTTCCATTAGAATGATGACCGAAGAGTTATAAACCACACAAAAAAAATCAAAAAAAAAAAAAATAAACCCAAAATATTAGAATCATTTATAATTCATAGAATTTATTCATGTTCAGTATTGAATAAGAATCCTAATAGAATAATAGTAAAAAATAACCCTACATATATTTTTGATTAGTTGTTTATGGAGAACTGATATATGTTATTGTCATTGGTGATATCGTGAAATATTTTTGTAAAATTATTCTCAATATGATATTGATATGATGTTTTCCTCTAAGAATTATCTCAACTAATGGTCCACTAGAATTCAATTTTTATACGAATAACTCATGGATCTATTCATAACCATATATTTAGTCATGAAAATATGTTGTTTCATCAACATAATAATATAAAATAATCTAATTTATTTATTTTCTAGTTTTCTCCCTCGATGAATTTTAACCAAATGGACAGAGATGACATAGATTATGTCATATGTATAGTGAAGCACACATTCCATACAAAATAATAGAATCAATTTTAAAATCTAATACCCATTTTTTATTTATTAATCATTTCATGAAAAATTCATCTGTGTGATAATAATATATTGAATATTTATTATCCTACATTATTTAATAACCAAAGCTTATAATATCATGTGTTCTTATTTCTTGTTCCTATATTAATCAATATAATCTTCTAAATTAATACATTAATAAATATGTTTTGTTACATATTTTTATTATTATTCAATTGTAAAAATAAATTAATAAGTGTTTATCATAGTATTTTATCTTTAACCTCATCAATATGATCTTTTGTGGAGGAAAAAATTCTGGTTGACTCTAGGATTCAATTTCATCAATCTTAGGACTATAGTTCACAATATTTACATTTTTACATATATCACATGTACAACTTATTTCATGATATAGTATTTTTATATTTCATTTAATTTCCTATTTAACAAGTTCTAAAATATTTATTTACCTTAAATGATCGTGTTCTATATTAAAATATCATTTTATTTTTTTATTATATGAATTTATTTTGCATAAAAACTAACCTATAATGGTTTCAACCATTCCAATATCCCATGAATATTATAATTTCATACACCCTCTACATAATGAAAAATATACAATATTTATAATTTTTACCAATTCCATTTTTAAAAAGTTGTTATTTTCATAGAATATTATGCCTTATTCAATTAGTAAAGGGGTTAGAATTAGATTAAATGTTTTCTTATCAAAATATAGATCCTATAAAACTCTTCACATTAAAAAACCATAACTAAGGGAATTGAATGATCTTTTATCATATATATGTATTTCCATATAGTTTTTTTCATGAGTGATGGAAAACTGATATATGGGATACATGTTTTTATTCTTTTATCAATGACATATAATATATGTTATCCACCATAGATTGATCTTTATCACATCATGGTTGTATTGAATTAATGTTTATTATCATTATCATGTGTATTTAAACTAATATGAGAGGCCTTTTGATGATCATTTTGGGTTTATCACACCCACCTAAAATTCAATCAATTAAAAAAATTATAAATTAACCTTATTTTAAGGATGTTGTTATAGATTTCATCTATTATAATCCTCATGTACACCCTTAAGTCACAACCTCACATTCATTGAAGTAAATATTTAACTAACAATCATATTTATATTGTTAATAAAATTCACTATACTAATATCATCTATCACATTATAAATCAACCATTTGATAGAAATATTTTACCAAAAAAATTATTTACTAATTCTTTATTATATTTTTATACCTATCGTTTTCAAAAACTATAATGCATATTGATACATAATATACATTAAATCATCCAGTAGTCATATCCTAAATCACGTTATTATTTAACTATTCCACAATTTGTTTTTTAAAATATGTACAATATATATTAGTCGGTTTACCACAAGTATATTGTAATATAATCTCCTCCATTTCATTATTTATGTTTCTTCTATGGTTTTTATTATACTTAGTAGGATTATTATTAGATTTATCACAAATAATTTATATAACGATGATTATTATTTATATTAGAAATAAAATTTTCCAATTATTTAAAATATTTTATAATCTCATTGACTAGATATTTAAACTAATATTTATTTTTTAGAATAATTGATGCTATAAAATAAGTTCCCTTAAAAGGAAAATAATTCATTATTAAAATTGACCAAATTCAAAATAGTAGACTTATATATTGTTTCTCTTATTTTATGAAAATCATTGAGATCTCCATTTCACCCCACAAATATTGATATCTTCAAAAAAACCTTACATTTTATATATCAATAAACAAATTAAATGAAACATTATAATTCATCTAGGATATTTGTACCATTTTAAAAATCGTTTTATCTTAATTATTTACATTCATTATAATTAATTTCAAAACATCTAGTCATTATTCTTATACCAATAATACTTTCTACTCTATTATTCTTCACTATATAAATTATTAGAGTTCATTTAATGAGTCTTAAATTGTTTAATAACCTTAAAAAATTGATTCATCCAATTATTTTATAAGATAAACATTCATTTTTTGTATATCAATATCAATTACGGAATTTTCCACCAAATCATTAACATTCCACATTTACTAAAGTATATTATATTTTCTGTTAATTATCATATTTTACTACTTTATTCATTAATATGGAACAATATGATACACTTATTGTTCTTTTAATTTTTTTAAAAATATATTGAACATATTCCTTGAAACATACATTTTATTATATTCCCATACATAATTAAAAATAGTAAAAAACAATTGAATTTAATGGATTCTAAATTAGAATATGTGTAATTATTATGATAGAATATATATTCAATTATATTAATTCTGTTTGGGGACTTGAATAAAATATCATTTTCAAATTTATTTTTTTCTTCATGTATTTACCCATTTCATAAAACATGATATTAAAATGTTTTTGATGTAATTAGTTATAAAATCCTTTATGTTTTGTTCCACTATTGTGTATTTTTTGAAATTTTACATTTTTTGGTAGAGTTGTCATTCATTTCATTAAAACAATAGAATATTTGAAATCATACATTAATCCAAACAACTACTAATATATTATTTGAATTAAATAAATAAACCATCTAGGAATTTAATGTCACCACCCAAATATCCTCAAATTGATGACAATAAGTTTGAATTCATGACACCTTGATCATATTTTCAACATCATTATGAATTATTTATATGGAATTAACTATTTTAAAGCCCATAAATTTATTCATATCAATAATAGTGAGGTATGAGAGTACTAAAATATACAATCTCCTATCATTGATATATTGACTTCACTATTTCCATTACTATTCTTATCATTCTTCATATTTCCTATTTTAACATATAAAATATTATCACAATTCTTATTTATATGAATAATGGCTAAAATGAGTTATAGATGATATATATATATATATATACATCCTCTAGTCCATAAAAATAATTTTTAATCTACATGGGAATTACTTATTTATTAACATAGCTAATTATTTAAAGAAAAATTTAATCACCAAAATATTTAATCATGAATTAACAAAATCAAGATCCACGTAAAAATCTAGTAACACTACTCCAAAATTAGTTTGATGAATAATCTGATATAGAATCTATTAATGTGACACTAATTGATAGGTATCATATAACTAATGATGAATATCACCTATAACATATCACTATAATACTGAATTTATATATATATATATATATGACCACAAATTAAGGAAGTCAATTAATGTTAAAAAAATGAATTCAGAAATCAATTCTTCACATTTTCGTTAAAGGAAATGATAATATAATAAATCAGATAAATTAATTATTAAACGAGTTATAGAGATAATGAAACAACACATGAAAAAATATATTTTTTACATGGTTAAATAAATATTTATATTGAGTTCCTATATTTAGTGTGTTAAGTCATTCTGATCTATCTTTACATATAATAATATTAGTATTAATAAGGAATAGAATAATGGAACAATTAAAATTTCCTTATCCTTATAACATAATTATTAAAATGACATCCTAATGTTTCAGCGGGTAATCTAAAATCATCATTTATTACCTCCAATTGATGATAAAATATGAAATCTCAATATACACCTTAAACATCAATAATATGACATGAATGTTCCTCTTGGATGTTTTTCGTTGATAACTAAATGTATCTTAAAAATTTACTAATTGCATCACCACTTTTTAAATTACTCCAGAAAAATTATTCTATAATAAAATCATCATTAACTAATGTGTTGGTTAGTATCAAATAAAATAATAATAGGTCATACCTCATTTCTAATTAATAAAACTATAGAATAAAACCTTAAAAATCAGTATAGGTAATATAATCCTTAGGGAATGATGCTATATGTTCTGTAATACATTTTTTATAGTCTTTTACCAAGATAAATCATCTACTATATAATAGAATTAATATTGAAACAATGAATTTGAATTTCAAAATTGAGATCTAGTTGTGACCCCAATATTATTTTGTATTATGATTTGAATAAAAAACTCCTTTGTTTTGACACAATATATGAAATTATGGAATGAAATATACATTGTAAAATTAATGAATGCGTTCTTACTTGGTTTTATGACTCTAGAAATTCCATAACCCCATTTTGCAACATCATACCTTTATATGAATGAATCTTTAAAAACATGATAATCAATCAAGACAAAATTAATTGTGGTGTGATTTTATGATAAAAAAAAATCATTTTCATTCATATTAGATATTTATTACAACCATCATTCAAATAATTTTTTGGAAATAAATACATCATCGATATAACGCCATTGATAATAAATAAATCCCCTCATGAAATGAGTGATATAAATATCTCAATGTGGTAGTCATTAAGACAAACCCATTTGATATAGTCATGTTTTTAATTTTTTTGAAATACATAATTTAATGATTAATAAAATAATAAACAACTCCCAATTGAGTCCTTCCGAACTCACCATTTATGTCATTTCATCCTTTGGGAATATAAATGATTCACCGCCTCCAATGTGAATTTTATCCCATTACTATCATCTTATTCAATTTCTCTATTTTTATCTTTCACAAGACACTCATGAAATTCTATCATAGACATTAATTCCATGTTTATTAATTCCCCCTATCCTTCACAACATAATTTGAATATTCGTAGAATATTAATAAAATATTTCTCACTATATTAACTAGATGATGATTTATCTTTACACTATTTTAATCATATTTTTATTCATGATTTTTTCATTTGTTTAAAAATTTGGACATAAAATTATATTTTTCCTTATAATGGGGCATCTTTTGGAAACATTTCATAGTCCTCTTCCTAGAGATATTTTATTATATACCATTTACTAATACCCTCTCCAATTCTATTAAAATATTTATATTTTATATGAATTTGTAATTACTTAATAACTATAAAATTTATATAGATTATTTCTACAATATCTATCCTTTTCATTTTAATGAATTTTTAATGAGAAAACACTACCTTGATAAAAATTAAAGCGACATATTTAAATAAATTTTATTTTTCATCTTCCCCCATTTTCTATCATTATGTATACTCATAAATTATGTATTTTTAAAAATTATTTTTCATTCATGTGATTATTATCTCAAACAAATAAAAAAATACTAAAACCGTTTGTAAACAATTACAGTGTAAGACATCAACTAGAAATAAAATGAAAACATTCTTCATTTGCGATGGAAACATTTCCACAAACCAAATAATATTGACATTATAAATATTTATGATTATTATAGAATTTTAGAGGGTTTCTCATAAATAAATTATAGGGGTAAAAATCTCATTCACTCCATTAAAAAATCAAATTCTTTATAAATTAGAATTAAAAATGCCTTAAAATTTTGAATATCAGTTTTGATGTTTTTATTTATTCAAAATATCATTCAGTTTCAGTAATATTACATGAAATCAAAAAAAACTCAATTTAAAATAGTAACCATTAATACCAATAATAATTCCCTCTCTAAAACAAAAGTGGTAACGAAATTGTCTATTTGAATTTTAAAATTAATTTCTTTTATAAAACCATGTCATTTTTTGTGACTTCATTAATTCTAGTAAAACAATAAATTATAATTTCTATAGATACCAAACATATTTCTAAAATATATAGTTGGATACCTACAATTGAAAAATAGTTTGTTTCAATGATATTTTTGAATATATTTTCTATTACATAAAATAATATGATCTAAAATTTTTATACAAATACATATCATAAATTTATCTTCAAATTATTTAATACAAGATAACTTCAACTTTATGTATTTAAAATTTATTTTGACTCAAACCAAGAAATTGTTCTAATAGAAATTTAATAGAGTTCCCTCTCAAGTTTTTCTTGTGGGGTATATGTTAATATATTTATTATATACATCAATATAATCATCAGTTTCCACTGTTAAGAAGAATAAAAAATAAATTTTCCTTTCAATTTTCTTATTCAATATATAATTTTATAAAATTAATAATTTAAAATCCATGTTGTAATTTTAATGTTTGCATATGAATAATAAAAAAATGATATACATGTATCATTGTTTATGATGAATCAGTATATCTTAGTAATCTAATGGAATCATCTAATGATTTTTAAATGATTTTTTTTCACTTCCAATAATGTGAGAATAATTTTCTATAAATAATATATTAATTATCTCATAAAAAACGGAATTACTTCAAATGATGGAGAAAATGTAGTCTTCACATCAACAACGAATCTCCATAATTTTTTCAATAGAGAACTACATCTAATTATCTTCCTTGAAAATTTAAATTCAAATTTTTATGAATAGACACCTCTCCAAATTAACTAATCATCATATATCCTCTTTTATTGAGATATCATGATGTGTAGATTATTGTTGAATCAATAACTAATAATTAAAACCTCATAAAAGGATTATAAAACCAAATAAATATATATGTTCATCAACATAAGCTACCAATCATCATATTATAATGATTTCCCCTTTAAAATAATTTCTATGAAAGAAATAGTTTTTCTCAACATAATTGATTTTCATATCAATTCTCCCATATGTCTTATTCTGCAAACACATCATCAATTTTATCTTATACATCAATGAAGATCTAAATCCACTTTACAATATTGAATTTTAAATTCCAAATCATATATTTAACCTATCTCAAATCCCATAAAGTATTTTTTTTAATTTAATTTATTTGATTATTTATAACATTAAAATCATTGTTGGAAATATTAATGGTTTTTTGGGTCATTCTGAATTAAAATAACTTGTCACTCAATACACATCATACAAACTATAAAACATGCAAACATATATAAGTCACCGTGAAAAGGTTTTAGTTTCTAAATGATTATATTCAACAAACATTGAAACTAATCCATTATTTACATTCCAAACAGTAATATTTCAAATTATATTGTGATTTATTTTTTTCACCCTCAATGCCTTTTAATAATAATTTTCCTCCTCTTATTGGTATTGGTTGGAAAGACATTTAGTAACACATTAACATAAATATACAATTTATAACACTAATTCATAGAAATAATATCTTGAAATAATTAGGAGATGGATTTTTTTCTGTGATTCTATCCTTCATAGTGCATCCACCTTGTATAATGAATATTTAATACTAGACAAAAGCTACTGTGATCAAACATAAATCACAGATTCCTGATTAGGTTGTGACACATATTTCATCAAGACCAGTTCAAGAATATTTTTTTTAGTAGAAAAGAAAAATATAATATTTATTATTATTATTGGAATAACATCTATTTCGGATAATTCTTGATGATGTATTTTCATAAAATCTAATAGGTAAACATTAATAACATGATGAGTAATCATTATGTAAAATGACTATACCTAATAAAAACATGATGCATGAAACTCTGAACCATGTTGGGAATCATTTCACATATAGTTTTCAATTAATTTAATATAAACCTTTATCTTACAGATGATTATTTCTCCTTTAATATATATGTTTTGTCACGAACCATCCTTAGGGCCCGTGACGTGACTACCCCAAGCCCTTCTTTCATAGGCCAGGGGCTGGCGACTAGCATCAAAGGCGTAATTCCTGATAACTGGGAAGGCATTGCCTTTCTAAAAGAAAACAAACACTACAGAGTACAAGCGGAAGTAATACACTAAGTACAAAAGGAAGTGCTGAAAAATAAATGGGCCAGAATACAAACCCAATCGAAAGTACAGCTACAACTGAACAAATGTAGAATAGAAAAAGGCAACAGCTGGAAGAAAGGAAGCAGCTCATGGGTCATCCTCCTCGAATCCTACCTGAAGTGTAGGTACAGATAGCACAGCTCCTGGATCGTCCACCACGGATCCTACCTGAAGGGTAGGTACAGATAGCGCAGCTCCTAGATCATCCACCATGGATCCTACTAGAATGGTAGGTACAGATAGCCTCCGCAACTCCCTTTCCCATCAACCTCCTCTGAGTATCGTCTCGCCATGAAGTCCACCTCCGGATACTGACTTGTCGTGAGGTCCACCTCCGGGTACCGTCCAGTCTTCAAACACTCGGCTTCCGTCAGCACTGCCCGCCGTCTGCAACCAACAAAACGAAGTGCGGGCATAGCCCATGCAGGGGTGGGTATAACGATACTCAATAGGAACCTCAAGACCCTCATGGTCTCTCTAAATCCAACAAGGACAACCAAAAAGCAGAATCACAATAGATAACCCTTCTTAGGTATAAGCCCATACTTATACCTATGTTATCAAGTAACCCATCTCAATCATGAGGAAACACAAAGATTATGAAATCTATGGATAACCACTACCCAGGTATATGCCCATACATATACCTAATTTATCAAGTGACCCATCTCAATCACGAGGTAACACAAAGGTCATAGTCATAGCTCAAAGCAGGATTTTCCTTATCAAAACCGTAAATACTGAAGAGCCCCATCTCTGGAGTGTACAGTGGTCCCATCATGACTCTGAGGTGCTTCTCACTAACCTAAGACTGCTAAGGTACTCCTCCTGTCAAGTACCTCGATTCAGCCACCCAAACACAGAAGTGCTTCCCACCGGGGTATGCTACCCAAACTAAGTAGTGCACTCCATCTAATAGAGTGCAGAGGTACTCTCCGGACGAGTACCGCGGGTTTGCACTGTCACACAGTAGTGCTCCATCCTCCATGGGTCTGCACCCAAACAAAGTAGTGATCCTTCCACTGGACTAGTCGACTCACTCCAAGTTGAGTCGGTGAAGCAGTCGTCTGGTCTCAGCCGGCTACATGGTCTCCGTACTCCGTACGCTCATCTCCGGTAGGGTCCGCTCCATGAGCTATTGGTCGATACTCCAAGTATCTCAAAGTCCCTTTAAGAAGTATCTCAAAGGACCGCCTCGTCATAGGGGTCTCAATGCAACAGACGACGGGTCAATCGGACACCCGGTCATTGAGTTATTAGACTTTTTGTCCTAGGGGCCTGGTTGGTTTCGTGTGCGATCCAACCTGTCCATATATCAACTGTACCCCAAAATCTCATAGGGTATACTCATAGGGACCATTTCTCAACGTGATCACCAATGCCGCTGACGGTTCGTCAAACAGACGTCCAGTCTAAAAGTTATCAGCTTTTCCGTTCCAGGGGCCCTATTGGATTTCAGGTACAAACAAACCCAGCCACTATCCAACTACATCAAAAACTCAGGAGAAGTATTCCAAAAGTTCCATCTCATCAAGAGGAATCCAACAATGTCAACAGCATGTCAATCGGACATCCGGAGCTCAAGATATAAGCGTTTCCGCTCTGAGGGCCCAGTAGGTTTCGTGTTCGAACCAACCCTGTTGTACCCAAAGTTCTCCGAAATCCTGTGTGTAATATACTGAAACGACCGCCTCGATCCAAGGATCACTACGCAATAGACGGTACATCGATCAGATGTCCTTCACCCACGATATGGGTGTTCGAACAGAAACAGTCCGAAATGGGGGGTCTGGGCCCGGCCCGGCCCGACCCAACCCCCCCTAGGTCGGCCCGAACCGGTTCGACCTGACCCGGGTCTGGGTTCGGCCCGGCTGCGCGGCCCGGACCGACCCCACTTGGGCGGCCGGTTGGCCCTGCGTGATCACACCCGCACGGCCATGCTGGTCGTGCCATTGCAGAATAGGGGGGGGGGGTGTTTCCCCCCTTGATTGAAGCCCCCCCCACGTGGGGGCCACTCCATTGACCACGAAGGGTTACGACCCCCAGTCTCCCTCGTTCCCGCGCGGCCACGGGACCAGACGGCAGCCTCCGCGGCTTGAGCCGCGACGGCCCTTCCCGGCGGCGCGCCGGGCGCAGCCGGCACCGCCGTGCCGGTGTGGCACGCCGATAGACCCTTCCGCGGACCACCAGAGCTGCTTCGGTGGTTCGTTCGCAACTCCGTATTCACCTGCGGTCCTCCCGGGACCTGCCCTTCGCTGCAAAGCCTTCAAATCGCCCCTGCGGCCCGTTCTTCCATGGCCCGTCGATCCATATACCAAATAAACAAACCACGTCACTTCGTGGTTTTCCCGACGCGGCGCGGCGGCTCCGTGGGTTTTTTCGGCTTCAATGGTATGGCGTGACGTCACCACGCATCCTTGCCGCATGATCCCACGCGGTGCGACGACACCGCTCCATCCCCATTCCAAACCACAACAAGGTCAACAAAAAAATTAATGGATGAGGGTCGGCCATGTTTGTGCGGTCCGGCCCCCTCCCGTTAATCGATAGGAAGTGGTCCAATTTGAAACGAGGAAAGACGACGGAAGAAATCACGAACAACAACAAAAAAGTCCCCTACCTCATAATTTAAGTCGCACGTCATCCAAGTCGCGGAAGTTGAACGTCACGGAGTGAAACTCCGTATACGTCGATGGAGAACGCCCGAGGAGGAAGCGGTGTCTCCCTTCCTTTGTCGTGGAGAGAAGACTGTATAGCGACGTCGATGGAGAGCTTCCGCGTCTGTGCCTCCTCTTTGGTCGTGGAGGAAGAAGATGACAGAAGAATCTGAGTCGCCGAGTTGATGCTCTCCCTTGGAGAGATAGTGTTCTTCGTTGAAGTGGGGATGTTCTTCACCGAAGAAGATGAAGTTCTCTCAAGGATCTAGAGCTCTCCCTCACCCAATACCCTCACACAAGTATCCAACCTAATAAAATAAGGACTCCCCCTTATTTTATTATGTTTTCCATGCCTTTTCAAAAACTGAAAAATCAAACTCCTTAGTTAAATTAATTGATTAGGTTTAATCAATTAACTTAAAGTGAGTTGGCATGAAATAAAGAGGAAGAGAGAGTGAGTTATACATTAATTACAACGGGAATTAACAAACATAAGAGGGGGTTTATGAGAGTTATAGAAATGTGAAGGGTTGGGGATCGTGTGGGCCCCACCCCACATTTATCCTCACATGGGTAGTTAGGTTTTTAGTGGGTCCCACCCTAACTTCCCCATGTAGAGGTTATAACCACTTAAGATAAAATAATAAAATTTTCCCACAATTTTATTCACCTCTTAATCAATCCACAAAATTAATATCCTTCCCTCGTGCAAACGCATCTAAAGTAAAAGTCCTCTTAAGCAATTACTGGAATTTCTGTTCCACCAGTGCCCTCAAATTTCGATTCCGAGCACTGGTTAAAAAGTTAGAAAAACCCGCTTGTTCGTTCAGTGAACGTACCCAAGCTAAACTTCAGAAATTGATTCCGGGCACACCGGGCTTCGGAATTAGGCACCGTTAGAAACTTCGTACTCGTAAAATTACAGAGAAATTACAAAAAAAATTTCCTTGAAATTTCCTGGTCCTTACATTACTCCCACCTCAGGGATTTACGTCCCCGTAAAGCTATAACACAAACTAGGGAAACAAAAGTGATACTGAGCACGTATCTGAGCCTCCTGCTCCCATGTTCCCACTTGGAGGTTCCCGTGCTGTCAACAAAAGTGCACAAGAGGAATCGACTATCCTTGTAGGACCCACTCCTGTCGATCCTCAACCTCTACTGGAACCCCGCAGAAGTCACCCTATCACCAATGTCCATCTCCCCATGGTCGGTGACATGCGTTGGGTCAAGCACGTATCTCCCCATTTGAGATATGTGGAAGATGTTGTGCACATGGTGCAACTGAGGTGGATGTGTCAATGGTAATCCACCTTTCTTACCCTGCTGAGAACCTGAAAATATCCTCTAAACCTCGGAGATTACTTGCCGCCTCGGCCACATCTCCGTAAACCTCATCGAGGTGAGACCCGTATAAGGACGTGGTCGTCATCCTTGAACTCTAGAGGCTTCCTGTCTGCTCTGTGCAGTCTCATCTACGATGATCCATAAGAGATCACTAGCCACTCCTACCTCAGGACACACCTGAGTCTCATCCCTAATGCGTCGCAGTGAAATATGTAACCAACGCCCATAGGCTGGGTGCACTGATCAACCTAGCTTTTGAAAGCTTGGCTGGAAGTGGTGCCGCAACTCTGTAGAAATTTGGCACAAAAGTATGTTTGACCATCTCCTGAGTGATCGAATTCACCCTCTTATGCATGATTCCATCTAGTGCTACCTGGGTTCTCCTTTTCTCCGACCAAGGAAAACTCCATCCCAACATTGTAGGTATACCACAACCTTTTTTCCTAATACAGTCAATCCGTGTATGAACTGTGGATCCAATCCATACTCAGACCAACATCGTAATGCCTCAATGCTGCCACCAAGAGATTCCAAACGAAACTCTCACCTCATGGGTCAGATCACACTGTCGGCGTAAGTGTGATTATCGAGTCTCCTATAAATGTATCTCCAAACTTGAGGGTCAAGTCTACGGATTACCGGAAAATCTTGGTCTGGGACAAGATTCGTGGAAAGAAGGAATGATACGTATGAACTTATGTTACTACAACAGCTAATATTGGACACAGACTTCCCCTCGAATCATTCTTAGAGCCATTGGGTCACTTTCCTTGACCGAATGCAGCTACTCTCTTCCCCTTCCATCCAGCTCCCTAAGCCTGGCGGGGACAACAAAGGCGGGTGGTTGTAACATGTTGAAATGTACACCACCACATGCTGCTCTCCTAGATTTGCTTCCACGTCCGCTGCTTTGCAGATTCATCATTCCTTGACACTTCCTCTTATTGAAACATTTTACACATCCAAGTCTCTTAGAATGACGCCAGTTCGCATCTTCCCACTGTTAACATTCACTGGCTAAAACCAATCAGCCATAGAACATTCAACCACAAAGGTTCTTCCTAGCACCCTAACATAAGTAGGAATGCTTTGAGAAAAGAGTGCTTACTCGGATATCCTTTATACACACCTCGCTCTGAGGTCCAAGCCCTAAGGAACTAATCATATCATATTCATCATGTTCCAAGAACGATCGGTACACCTCGATGATTACTCAGCTACTGAAACATCATCCTACAGAAGCTGTATAATCTCTAGAAAAAAACTCTCAACCACCTCCTCAAGCCAGTTCTCAGCTACCTATGCATCAGGTTCACCTTGAAACGTGAGGGTATCTGATGTTGGAACACGTGTAAGGCAGTAAGTCTGCATGTGTCACCTACTGGTACCGCCGGTTGTAACTGCTGACCAACAGGTATTGATGTATAGCTGACACACTACCCGAAGGCACTATCTCAGGCATCAGTCCACGTACCGAAGCCTCGTCACTATGTGGACCATCCTCATGGTCACTCACTTGAAAAAACTAGTAGCCAAGTCAACCATCTACTCTACTGGTGTCTCAGTTAGGCGGAGAACTCTAGCAATCACCTCCAGCCAATCCTCTGCTGTTTGGGAATCTGCCTCGCCTCATAACCTCGGAGGCCTCTACTGCTGGAACATGTGCATCGCACTCTGCCAGCGTGCACAGTTCACTAGTATGACTTGTGGCATCTGCTTCGCAACAGGTGGTGGGGGTGCTGCTACACCACCCGAGGGTGCCCACATAGTAAAAAGGGCCCCGCACTGGAGCCTCGTCGCTTCGTGAGTCGTCATCGAGTACTCTCTCAGAACTCCAACTGATTGTCTGTGTGGAGACATCCTGAACAGATTCAACATGGTCAACGATTAATACCCGGTGAGCTGAACTAGTTTGAGCTGACTTTAAAACTCTTGGAAACACACACGCAATCAGTGTTTTTCGTTCACGAAGTCGGAAATCAGTAGTTAGGGTCCTGGTGTACGGAAACGTCGACCGCCGCACCAACACTGGACTCCCTGAACTGAAACCACACTTGGTACCCTTAACACTATTTCTTCATAGAAATAAAATATCAGAGTCCTATGTTCTGTGGTAGAACTGAACTCCTCTGATACTAATTTGTCATGACCCGTCTTCGGGGCCCGTGC
Source organism: Viscum album (assembly GCA_963277665.1). Classification (NCBI taxonomy): domain Eukaryota; kingdom Viridiplantae; phylum Streptophyta; class Magnoliopsida; order Santalales; family Viscaceae; genus Viscum; species Viscum album. The sequence goes on along the minus strand of OY728162.1, from coordinate 591,191,796 downwards.
CGTGACTACCCCTAACCCGCCTTACATAGGCTAGGGGCTGGCGACTAGCACCAAAGGTGTAATTCCCGATAAATGGGAAGGAATTGCCTTTATAAAATCAAGAAAACACCACAGAGTACAAGAAGAAGTAATACACTAAGTACAAAAGGAAGTGCTGAAAAGTAAATGGGCCAGAATACAATCCCAATCGAAAGTACAGCTACAACTGAACAAATGTACAACATAAAAATACAACAGCTGGAAGAAATGAAGAAACTCATGGGTCTTCCTCTTCTGATCCTACATGAAGGGTAGGTACAGATAGCGCAGCTCCTGGATCATCCACCACGGATCCTACCTGAAGGGCAGGTACAAATAGCGCAACTCCTGGATCGTCCACCACGGATCCTACTAGATGGTTAGGTACAGGTAGCCTCGACAACTCTCTTTCCTATCAACCTCCACTGAGTATCGTCTTGCCCTGAAGTCCACCTCCGGATACTGACTCGTCTTGAGGTCCACCTCTGGGTACCATCCAATCTTCGAACACTCGGCTTCTGTCAGCACAACCCGTCGTCTGCAACCAACACAATGAGGTGCGGGCATAACCCGTGCAGGGGTGAGTATAATAAAACTTAGTGGGGGACCTCGAGACCCTAAAGGTCTCTCTAAATCCAACAAGGATAACCACAAAGAAGAATCACAACAGATAACCCTTCTTTGGTATAAGCCCATACTTATACCTAAGATATCAAGTAACCCATCTCAATAATGAGGAAACACAAAGATTATGAAATCAATGGATAACAACTACCCAGGAATATGCCCATACATATACCTAAGTTATCAAGTGACCCATCTCAATCATGAGGTAAACACAAAGGTCATAGACTCAGATCAAACAAAGATTTTCATTATCGAAACCGTAACTGCTGAAGAGCCCCATCTCTGGAGTGTACAGTGATCCTGTCATGACTCCGAGGTACTGCTCACTAACCTAATAATGCTAAATTACTCCTCCTGTCGAGTACCGCGGGTCAGCCACCCAAACACAGTAGTGCTTCCCGCCGGGGTATGCCACCCAAACTCAGTAGTGCACACCCCCTAATAGCCTGTAGAGGTACTCTCTGGACGAGTACCGCGGGTCTGAACTGTCACACAGTAGTGCTCCGTCCGCCATGGGTCTGCACCCAAACAATGTAGTGCTCCGCCCACTGGGCTAGTCGACTCACTGCATGTCGAGTCGGTCAAGCAGTTTTCTGGTCTCAGCCGGCTACACGGTCTCCATACTCCATACGCTCATCTCCGGGAGGGTCCTCTCCATGAGCTACAGGTCGATACTCCAATTATATCAAAGTCCCATGAAGAAGTATCTCAAAGGAATGCCTCGTCATAGGGGTCTCAACGCAACAGACGATGCGTCAATCGGACAGACGATCTGTGAGTTATTAGCCTTTCCGTCCCATGGGACCGATTGGTTTCCTGTGCGAACCAACCCATCCGTTTCTCAACATTACCCACAATTCTCCTAGGGTATACTCATAGGGACCATTTCTCAACGTGATCACCATCGTCGCTGACAGTTCGTCAAACGGACGTCCAGTCTGAAAGTTATTAGCATTTCCGTTCCAGGTGCCCGGTTGGATTTCGGGTACAAACCAACCCGACCACTATCCAACTGCAACCAAAACATAGGAGAAGTTTTCCAAAAGTTCATTCTCATCATGAGGAATCAAACAAAGTCGATGACACATCAATCATACGTCCGAAACTCAAGATATAAGCGTTTCCGCTTCGAGGGCCCGGTTGGTTTTGTGTTCGAACCAACCCGTCCATACCCAATGTTCTCCGAAACCCTGAGTGTAATAAACCGATACAACCGTCTAGATCCAAGGATCACTATGAAACTGACGGTGCATCGATCAGAGGTCCATGGCCAACGATATGGGTGTTTGAACGGAAATAGTCCAAAACGGGGTATCTGGGCCCAGCCCGGCCCGGCCCAACCCCCCCAGGTCTGCCCGAACCGGGTCGGCCCGACCCGGATGGGTGCGGCCCGGCCCGACTGCGCGGCCCGGCCCGACTGCGCGGCCCGGCCCGACTGCGCGGCCCGGCCCGACTGCGCGGCCTGGCCCGGCCTGGCCTGGCCTGGGCGGCCAGTTGGCCTTGCGTGATCACACTCGCACGGCCAGGCTGGTCGTGCCGTTGCGGATGGGGGGGGGGGGGGGGTTTCCCCCCTTGATTTAAGCCCCCCCCACTTGGGGGCCACTCCGTTGACCACCAGGGGTTACGACCCCTGGTCTCCCTCTGTCCCGCGTGGACACGGGACCAGCCGGCTGCCGCCACGACTTCAGCCACATCGACACTTCCTGGCGGCGCCGCCGTGCCGGCGCGGCACGCCGGTAGGCCCTTCCACGGACCACCAGAGTTGCTCCGGTGGTCCGTTCTCAACTTCGTCTTCGCCTCCGGTCCTCCCTGGACGTACCGTTCGCTGCAAATCCTTCAAATGGCCCATGCAGCCCGTTTTTCCATGGCCCGTTGATCCGTATGCCAAATAAACAAACCGTGTCTCTTTGTGGTTTTCCCGGCGCGACGCGATGGTGCCACAGCTTTGTTCGGCTTCAACGGCGGTGCGCGACGGTGCCGCGCATCCTTGCTGCATGATCCCGCACGATGCGACGGCACGAGGCCATCCCCATTCCACACCACAACAATGTCAACAACAAAATTAAGGGAGAAGGGTCGGCCATGTTAGTGCGGTCCGGCCCCCTCCCGTTAATCGATATCAAGCTGTCCAATTTGAAACGAGGAACGACGACAGAAGAAATCACGAACAACAACCACAAATCCCCTACCTTTAAATTTACGTCGCAGATCGTCTAAGTCGCGGAAGTCGAACATCGCGAGTGAAGCTCCGTATACATCGACGGAGAATGTCCGAGGAGGAAGCAGCGCATCCCTTCCTTTGTCACGGAGAGAAGACTATATAGTGACGTCGATGGTGAGCTTCCACGTCGGTGCCTTCTCCTTGGTCATAGATGAAGAAGATGACAGAAGAATCCGAGTTGCCGAGTCGATGCTCTCCCTCGGAGAGATAGCCTTCTCCGTTGAAGTGGGGACGTTCTTCGCCGAAGAAGATGATGTTCTCCCAAGGATCAAGAGCTCTCCCTCACCTAATATCCTTACACAACTAGCCAACCTAATAAAATATGGCCTCCCCCGTATTTTATTATGTTTTCCATGCCTTTTCAAAAACTCAAAAATCAAACTCTTTAGTCAAATTAATTGATTAGGTTTAATCAATTAACTTAAAGTGAGTTGGCATGAAATAAAGAGGGAGAGAGAGTGAGTTATACATTAATTACAAGGGGAGTTAACAAATTTAAGAGGGGGTTTATGAGAGTTATAGAAATTTGAAGGGTTGGGGCTCATGTAGGCCCCACCCCACATTTATCCTCACATGGGTAGTTAGGTTGTTGGTGGGTCCCACCCTAACATCCCCATGTAGAGGTTATAACCACTTAAGATAAAATAATAAAATTGTCCCACAATTTTATTCACCTCTTAATCAATCCACATAATTAAACTCCTTCTATCGTGTAAACGGATCTACAGTAAAATTCATCTTAACCAATTACCGGCGTTGCGGTTTTATCGGTGCCCTCTGATTTCGATTCTGAGCGTTGGTTCAAATGATAGAAAAACTCACTCGTTCGTTCACTTAACGTACCCGAGCTAAACTTTGGAAATTGATTCTGGGCACATCGGGCCTCAGAATCAGGCGCCGTCAGAAACTGCGTACTCGTAATATTACAAAGAAATTAAGAAAAAAATTTCCTTGAAATTTCCGGGTCTTTACATGTTTATAATTTGACAACTAATTTATTGGTACAATTTTTTATTCAGAGTATCCAAATTAAAATCACTATTGTAGTATCCATAGATAGTCTAGAATCTTTGAGAATCATCAATATATATTATGGCTTTATAGTGGATGAGAAAATCATCTTTGGAAAACCATAATAATTAAATTAAGAACACTTTTAGACTATAAATATTTATTATCTATTGTAATCTTCTTCATTAGAGGGAGGAGGATAAGGATTGATTCTCTCATTCTTTATAAGAATCCCTGATATGTAGTTATTTTCATTATAGAAGAATATTTATACTGGAGACACCAATCTACAACAATATTGTAATTTTTCCCGATCTTGTCATCATGTGTTTATAAAAAATTATATATTATGAAATATTTTGATTTAGGGTTCAATTTTTGTTATTTTGTGAAATCCTTCTGTAAAATAACAATCCCAACATATTCCCCACTATAAATATAAATGAAAAATTTTATTATATATCATAAATTGAAAAATATTGTGAGTATATAAAAATAATTTATTCTAATTGAATTAATCCATATTTTTTTAATTTTATTTAGAAGATATACCATTTATATCACCATGTCTGTAACTCTTCATGACCTTAATTCTCAACATTTATCATACCATTTTATAGTATATATGAAATAAGAAAACATAGTATTCACTGAAGAGAAATATTTATATATATATATATATATCATAGTCCAATAAAACAATGTTTTCATTTCAATATAAAATATATTTTTTCAAGTGATTGACTATTTTTTAATAGTTAGAACTATTTAATATTTTAGTTACCAAATAAATAATTATTTATTTCCTTGAGAACAAGTATACATCAGATAGATTTATATTATATTCATTAGTATTTTATATAATTTATCATACTCAAATATAATATATTTAATAACATAAATATTAATGGTGAATAAATATATGTGATTTTGAAACACCAAATAAGTACATTTAAAGTTTCTTTAGGTAATTATTAATTCCAACTACATAAATGAATTCATAATTTAAATATGATATATGGAAAAAATTAGTGTGTGACCCAAATGAAATAATTCTTGATTGGATTTTGGAGAATTTCCAATAAAATAATATTAGTTCCTTGTAATGCATCATGTATCCCACATTAAAGAAAAATATATTACTATTATAACAAACTACATATAAATTTTCATTTTTAAATATATTCCCTCTATGTTTTCATATATGATTAGGATAGTTAAAAACGCATTTGAGCAATCATGGAACATAATATATCATTATATTAATTTCTTATATAAACTCATTAATCACTATTCAAAATTATTTTATTCAATATATTTATTTAAATAAAATTGGATAAGATGTCAACATCCATTAATGAATTGTTTGGAAAGAATATATTTGTTGACTAATTCAATAATACCAAATGATTCATGATATAACCATAATATCCTAAATCATTAAGTATTATATGTCCTCACATTACTAGACAACTCATAACATTATATGATTTGTTATATTCATTAATAATAATCAAAAAACAATGTATCATTACATAAATTCATAGATAATAATATTTAATGACAAGTAATCATGAAAAATTACTATAGGTAGGTCAATCATTATAATGTCCTATCAAAGATAATATTATTATTTAAATTCATGAGATAAATATTCATACTCATTTGAGTATCATTAACCTATCCATAAATATATTATGTAACAAATTATAAATTTTTATCCTAGTAATAGAAAAATATAAATGATATTTTCATATAATGTAGAATATATATAAATTATAATCTATATACATCGTTTCAATGTGGAATATAATCTTATACATTATCAAATTTATTTAATAATAATTAATTATTATCATGTGATAAAATTTTATTTAAAATATGTACTTTTTATATACAGGTAGTAATAGTTATGTGAAATTATTTCAAGGTAACCAAATCCAACAGACTACAATTTCAACTAGTGCTAAATTACATTGAATTTTTGTCCATAATATATCACATAAATTTCATTCTTAAACAAATATATCACATTATTCTATTGGTATGAAATTTTTTCTACCAAAGAAACCCAACTTACTAAATCCTCACCTCTTTGAGAAAAATCTAATATGAGATGACACTTCTGATGTATATAACTTATCCATTATAAGGTATTTATATCTATAGATAACTCTATCAATATAGTATTATCAATATTTAATGTGCCTATATATTTATTTCTATCCATGACATCATGATATAGGAAAACATTTTTTCTCCAAAATTATTCATTTTCTCTTATAGAACCCATAATATGCTCAGAATTTATGGTGAAATCAAAAAAAAACATGGATTTTATATAGCTCAATTATCCTCCTTTGATATATAATAAATATCCGAATTGTGATTGAAAATCAGCCTGATCTATGTAGAATCATGAATATATATACCCATTGATGACTTATTTCTCAATGCCTTAAAATAGTGGTATTATGTCCTTTTTTTTACCTCACATACATATGGATTGTCTTGATTTCAATCCCATGTAATTCAATGGGATCATCATGATATCTAACTACCTTTCTCAAATAATATTCTTCATCATTTCATGATGATATAATAATATACATGATATATGATATTCATGATTGGTACTTAATCTTCCACATACACTATCCTTTATCATTTTATTGGGGGTATATTTTCTTGGAGAGTTGAAAGTTATGTTTTATAAGTAGAAATCACCTCATGGACTATTGTATACTAATACAAAAATTATTTATCAATATATTTATCCTGAATCCGGAAAAGAAACCATTTATAATGTTCGTGATAAATATTTTTCTAAAAAATAAACTCCTCTTCACCTAAGTCTATTATGGATAATAATTTTTTCTACTATATAACACTGCATTGTAATAATGGTATCCCATTTACCATAAGAAATATGAAAATAACATAAAACAATAGGAATGAAACATTATATACAATATGAATACATGGGGCACATGGTTCATATTCATTCCTTATGAAAACATCAATTCTACCAATTTCAATGCGAATGACCTATGGTACTGACACTTTCTTCATTCCATAGATGATTATCTGGAAAATCAAATACTTATAGTGTATGTATGAGTCATAAATCCTTTTGGTTATGTAATATCTATATCTTCAATGATGTTTCATTATATAAAGATGTGAAAATGTCCAACTAGAAAATTATCTAATCTGGAAGAGCTTCTATGAATGTTCCATTTTTATGGATTTAATCATTGTGAATACTATAAAGGATTCTTATAATTTAATTCATTGACATCTAATAATAGTATCAACTTCTTTCCTTTACCTGTAACAACAATATTTTCCATATATACAAGATATTTTACTGACTTCCAATTTTCACTGAATATTAATTACCTCATCGAGAGGATATACTCAAATCCATACAAAATTTTTGTGCATGTGGTATATCTCATAAGACATGTATTACATAAAAATTTTAGATTTTGAGATAATCATTTCTTCATTATGGGATATATGTTGATAATTATAAACTAGTAATGAGGGACCATCTTTAGTTACTAGAAAAATGTATATCTTTGGTTTTATGACCTCTCTAGTGCTCCAATACAATACTTATATCTCTAGAATAACATTTTCCCTAAAGAATTATGTATTATTTTCTTAGTAAAACCACAATTATTCTCAATATATGACTTTATTGTATCCAATATTTCTGAAACTATCTTTATTGAAATATTCTGTATTTAATGAAATATATATATTGTCTGCCCAAAATTACCTTTTTATTAAAGTATTCATATGGGTAGTATCCCTTTTTCCCTTGGATAACCTTTATGGAAACACCTGATCCCTTGAAGAGTGTGTTTTTATTGAATATTTCATAAAAATATGAAATAACCCTAAATCATTCTTATGAAAAAAATAAATTTATTTGTTCACTAAAATCCATTTCAATTTAAATTTTCCCAATTTTAGAAACTTATTTTATAGTTTATGTTTCTATAAAAAATCCATATTACCAATGTTCTAATTTAATAATCACTTAAATAATATTTTTTCACACCATTCCGAAAAGGTTTGTGTCCCTCCTTTCACTTACACCATTCTACAATAGCTTATAAGTAGGAGTGAGTTATGATATAAAACCTCCCTCTTCCGAGTAATCAATAAAATTATGGTTAAACTCTTGAACACCATTTCCTGAGAAGTGTTTCATTGTTTTTATAGAAATATTGTTCTCTAATAAATTCATTAATTAATTACATATTTAAAAGGATTCCACCTTGAACTAAATTACATATGTTTATAACCATAACTATTAAATTAATCATTAAAAGTATTGATATATGAAAATAAACACATTTTTAAATATTAAATTGTGCACACAGATCTGAAAGATCCAATTGAAGACTAAATGATCCAATTTTATATTTAATATAAAAAAATGATTTGGTTATTTTTCTATAAAAACATTAATGTAATAAACTATACAATATCATTTTTAATGAATCTAAATAACATTCTTGATATATCTTGTTCATTAATATCTCATTTTCATGAAAAAATAGTTGATTCCTTATTTATTTGTGATATTATTCTTAATAAAAAGATTAATTATCAATTTTTTTAAAAAAACATATACTTTTATTGCATTGTTAATATATTTCATATCATTATAGATTTTGTGTTTATAAAATAAGGATAATTTATTTAGGTTTTTTAAAATAATTCTATATGAATTCTAGATATAGAAATAATATTTATACTTACATATGATACTTATATAAATTAATTAGAACAATGCTTATTCATATTCGTAATGTAGGGTTGTCGTATCCAATGCTTAGAGTATTAATAGATAAATTATTTTTAGCAAAAAAATCCATATCACTTCATGAATCTTTCTGAAATCTATTAAAATTCTAAATTTTTATTAAAATGTGATAAAAAAATTATATAATAAATAGATTCATGGAAATCAACAATTTCACACTATAATGAAATTTCCAAAGTTATCCACTTTCTTATCTTCTAATGTTCAATTCCTTATCCGGAGACCCTTATATCCATTGAAATATATATAGTATCCTGATAACTTTCTTTCCCCATGGTGTTCCTTATTATAGAAGATAAATTTGATGAAGCTTCATACTTGATATTATTAATAGGGTCAGAAATTTTGCATCCCAATTGATAGGAAAAAATAATTTAAGGCATTAAATGAATAATATCCTTATAATCTTGAACGATTAATATGATAATATGTGGGAAAAATTTATCCATATTTTCTATATTAATATTCCTAATAAATTATGAGAATCTATGATTTATTGTGCCTAACATTAGGTATATTCAAATATCCTTTTTTAGAATAGAACTGAATATATCCAATTTCTTGTTATATGTAATAATCTTGACAAAATATGGTTCCTTTGGAGAACCATCTAAATGAATAGATGCAGATAATTTCACCAATATCTCACATATGACTTATTTAGTATTTTCTTAAGATAAATCACAGTTATTTGAAAAAATATAATGTTCATTATAATTTTTTTTAATATTAATATACAAAGAAAGTATAATGATTCTCTGGACATATAAGATTTTATCCAATAGATTTCAGAAGATATTGTACGCATCCTATTAATATAAAGACTAGGATTCATTAGAATGGGGGACTCGATCGTATATAACAATCATTAATTATATTATAAAATAAAAATTCCCATGTGATATTACATTATGTTTTCACCAATATTATTATTTTACATGTCTAAAATATTTTATAATGATTTCATAGTCTATATACATTTTATTTTTACAAAACAAATGTTGTGGTTTAGATCATTATATGATTATTGAGCGTGACATAATAATTTTTATTAATTATTACACAGTTTTTTTTAAAATACACTTATATATCACTATTGAATTAATAACTAAATGTGATATAGATATTTTAGTGTCAACTAACAATAATATCATACTTCCAACCCATACATTACCTTCATAATCTATTTAATGTTTTAGGTAGGATGTTGCACCCCCAATTTTTTACATACGAATATATTGATTAATAGTCTTCATGACCTACAAGGCTAATATAATATGTCAAAATGTCATACCTAGATATTTTGTTATATTTATTGTTTTTTTGATTGAATATTATTGATATCTTCTAAATCAAAAAATAATGATTCAAATTCATCATTTACATTTAAACCATTATAACCTTATTGTTTTGATGGTGGGTATAAATAGTAACAATTAAATTATAAATATTATGTTATATAAAGATGTATAAAATAAATTAAAATAATATCAATCAATTATATAATAAATAATAATACATTTAAATAAGGATAAAAATTTTTCTAATGAAATATATATTCTTTTTGGAATAATTTCTATTTTGTCTCTTAGAAAAAATATAAATTCTTTTATCAATTTTATAAAAAATAAGACAAACTAAAATTCATTTATTAAATCATAATTTCTATATTATCTTTGGCTGAATAATTTTTCTTATTTTGAAGGAAATAATTATTTTGACGAATAGTGAGGAACATATATTTTTATTGAAAACCGCAATTTTATTTTAATTATTTACAATGTTAAACTATTTGTTAATTTTTTTTTAATTTTTAATTATCAAAATTATATTAAAAATTAAATAAATTTATAAAATGATTTTAATTTATGATTTAAACTTATTCTTTAATGGTAATGAATAATGAATAATGTTTATGTTATTTACGTTAATATAGATAAAAATTGAATTCCTAGGTGTTAAAGAAAAATTATAAGGGGTGAAATGTCATTCAAACAAGGATAATTTACATTGAATAGATATAATTATACCATAAAACATATGATGTTATATTCTTTTAAACTTTTGGACACTATTTCCATGTGAGTAACATGGGAACACTTAAATACTTTCAAAAAATTACCAAGTGCATCCTCTTTTATAATTATAAATGGCCACCCACTCAAATATTCACTACACTCATTCATAACACATTTTTTTATACCAAACCTACCCAAATCACCTGTTATATTCCCTATAGTAATCCTTAATGTCTTATTTTTTCATAAAATAATTATATAAATTCATTAGGTGTAATACTAAAGGTGTTCTCAAAAGAAGATATAAAATTCATATAGTGAATTTTTATTTTTATTCATCCTCTATGTCCTATAAATATTATTCAAACATGATGAAATAATATGAAATGTATTTTAAATATACTTTAACGTTTCCATGTTGTGTTATGTACTTAAAACCATCTCCTCACACCTTAAATCCAAAGTTAAACTCTTCATTGTGATTATAACATACTAATGCCAAGGGAATGATCATAATTATTTGTCCATCAATAGTTAACACATTTGGATATAATTATGTATATATTTATTATATATTGTATTTATGAGATAAATATACCTATTTACTTATAATATCATATAATTATTTTAATATTCCATTCCATAGAGAAAATTATATCGTTGCCTGTATCTATGGAGAACTACTGCATCACGAAACAATGTGATTCCATTTTAACTAATACAAAAAATTGTAGGTAATAAATGTTACATTAATTGAATATATGTGATATATGTTAAATTTATTTTATTTTTTAAAATTATCCAATCACTTGTTCAAAAAAATTGGGACACTTGAGTGTATTTACGGCATACCATCTCCACGAAGAGATAATATTTAATATCATTGTTCAGCGTTAAATAATTATTATAAATAATATTATAATACAAAATTGTTTTACATGTATATTATTATATATTTTATAGAACTAAATCTATTTTATCATGAAGCCAATATATCATAGAAAACATTCATGGGAAAATAAGGAAATGCTCACACGAAACAACAATTATAATGAATGATTATTAATGAACATGTAATAAGATTTTATAAAAATATCTCACATATATATATATATCATAAATATTAATATGGTTTAGGTATTTGATAATATATTGTGTAAAATCACAATAAATGATTTTATAGAGCTATCAAATAATGAGGAAAGTGACGTAAATGAATATTAACTCATCTTCCACACATCAATTTATATGTCTACTTTTTTGATTATATATGGAAAATATTATGTTTGAAATTTTCATAGATTGATTTATTTTTTTAAACTTTTTTTTGAGTATATATAAATTTTTTACACATAATCACTTCATGGATTAACTCTCACCTCAATTCAATAAACGTTTTATGATAGTATTATCACATATTAATTACATGAGAAATATGCCATATTCACCACCTATTAATTTCTATAATATATAATCTACTCCATTTGATATAATATGTCATGAATAAATTTATATTCATGGTATTTAAAGGAATTTTATTTTTATAGGGTTCTTATTATTTAGATTTAACTAATATAGGAAGTGTTTATTCCATAATATCATTGTTAATCATGATTTTTTTTCTAAGTCTCCCCTAGGGAAATTAAAAAATATTTAAATCATATTATCATTTTATACTCATATAATCGGGTTAGTCATGTAATATTTCTTGTAATAGATTTATTATATCACTCATTTTTACTTAAATGATTCAAAAACTGAATTTAATTGAAAAGACATAAATTCTATCTTTGGATGGAAACATTTTTCATACACTGATATGTTTTGTCAAAAAATTCTCAAATTCTTTTCATAAAATTATCCATTAATAGTTGAAAGAAAATTTTACCCATGTTTATATTTTTAAAAAATAAAACTTAATCATTGTATCATTTTCTGAAAGAGGTACTTTTAATCCTTAACCAAAAGCAAGAATATAATTTCCAAATTATTTTTTGAATAATATTTTCAAAAATTAATTTTCATAGTGAGAATGTTATTTTTACCGTGAATTATTTTAATCATCATTGAAGTATTTTCATCAATGAAAAAACCAATGTTATTATATATTTCATCTAAATTATATATATATTTCATTAAAATTTATAAATAATTAATTTAATTCTCCATTTATGGCTTCATTCAAGCATATTGATCATTTTTTGAATTCCATCATTATGGAAATAACAATTATTACGATATGAATAAATATTTTGAAACCTACTTTCTTTTATAATGAAAATTACTAAGATTAAACATATGATTGATTTTTGTTATGTGGAAAACATCGACCATGAACTTGTAAAATAAGGATAGTGGTATTATACAATATCTACTTTTTCTATGATGATAATATGTTCATGAAACCAATTTTATTACAATTTGTTATACATGGTATAAATTATATTAAAACATGATTCTTTTTTTAATAAATTATGAATGATGATATGAGTATGAAACCCGTATCTTTTAATTAGGTTAATATATGATGGATGTTTTATAAAATCCATTATAATTTAAAGGGTTATAATACGACAAATTGTTTTTATCTAGTGGCACACATATATAGATTTTAATGATGTTCCATGTCATACCTATATTTCCCACTAATGAATTGGGTAAATATTTATATCTCATGAGATTGATAACTCTATAATGAGGAGTGAACCCTATTTGGTAAAGAACATTGTCTACTATGATGGAATTTGGATTTATCATTGTCCACTATGATGGTTTTTGGAGTGAACCCATTAAACTATCATAGCCTTGGAAGAGAGCTATGACTATTATGGAAGTGATTTTCTATGCTAATGTGTATGCCCGAATTGCAGGTCTGATTCAAATTTTATGGTCTCGTCAAACATGTTCTATGATTTAATTAGGTTTAATGTCTTATGGTCCAAAAGTTATTTTTTTCATTACTCATGATTATGATTTTTATGTGTATTGTTTGGATTTAAATTCCTATACACATGTTGTCACACACCTTTGTTCATGTAATTACTATACATCTAATCTATTTACCCAGAGAATGTATATGAGCTGAACCATTCTTTTGTATACATTTCTCTAGTTATGAATAATGCTTATAGGTATGGTTTTTCTGTAATGTGTAATTAATGGGACGATCATTATTTGTGACATTAAATATCATTAATGTATAAGGAATATTACATTCAATTTTCCCAAATGTGAAAAAATATTATAGTCTATAGATGTGTGCCTACGTATTGTTTTAATTAGTCTTCTTATAATATTTAATATATATGTATGAAAATAATAGGAAACTAAAATATATGTTTATGCTCTATTAAAAATTCTTGTCAATAAAAATATAAAATTATTATATAATTTTAAATAATTTATTTAAATGTAGAATCAATTATATAAAATTACAATTTTATAATAGAGATAAATTAGTCTTAAAACTAGTGGACATAATTTGTAAAATCCATTTTTAAAAAATGTTTCCTTCAATGAATAAAAATAATTTGAGGGATTAAATTATAAATGTTATAAAATTTTAATAAATTAATAGGATTTTTATTAGAAAATTAAATTTCATTTGTAATTCAGATAAAAATAATTTTGAATATCATTTTTTAATATTTAATTAGGAAAATATCCAGAATATATTTTATTTGAATAAAATAATACTCATATTACCAAATGAAAAGCATTGGTTTGAAGTATTAAAAATATATTTTTTTTATAAATTAAAAATATTACTACATAAATAAATTATTTCTGCAAAAATGATTTTTCAAATATTACATCATACATATTTTATTCTAATATAATATTGTATCCCCTGAAAATATAATATAGGCTCACTATATTCAGTTGAGTGTATCACACGTAACACCTAGTATTTAAGAGAATATAATATAAAAATAATTTAAAATATATTTACAATTTTATATAAATTCAACATATTTTATAGCATAAAATTCAAGAGACACATAGTTGTTGTATGTTGCATAATACTAAATGTTTCATCAATGTATTTTGTTACACGCAAGACTGAGTTTTACTGAATATCGATATATTATTAAAATATTATTGTATAATTTAATGAGAAATAACTAAAATGTTAAATTATAATTAATAAATATTATTCACTAAATTGTATAAGTATATTGTTTAAAAAATATATAATGAATGTATGGGTTATAAATAAATTAGTAATGAAATTTAGAATCAATTAAATATATGGGGATTATTTTAATAGAATACTATTTTACCCTTAAAAAACATTTTGTCATAATAAATTAAATTAATTAAAATTATTGAGTTTTATTAATGTAATATAAAACTCATATACTAAGTGAAATATTTTTTTATAGGAATCTAATAAACCCTTGAGACATAAGATAAAGAAAAATTCAATATGACACATAAAATACAAAATTTTTATTAAGGAACTCTTAACACCTTTTTGACTGAGAATCTAATTTTAATCAAATGTTTTGGACATTTTTAGATTTTATATGTAAAAATAGAAATAAATTTTTTAAAATAAACATAAAATTTATCTTAGGTTGAATTTTTAGTATTTTTCTATGAAGTTAAATATTTTAATGAAAAGTGAAAAATAGTAAATTAGAATAAAAAATATATTCCATCATATTTATTTATAAGGTTAAATTATTGTTAAAATTGTATTAAAATTTAAATTATATCGCATATTTTCTATTATTTCCATATAGTCTATTTTAATAAATTTTACTTTTAATTTTGACAATAAGAAATATAAAATTTTCTTTTCTTTTTAACTTTAAAAACCCACATTGTCATCCCCTCTACGGGATTATGTTTAATCTAATTCCCGCCACTCCGGCTATTTTTATTTTTAAAAATGAATTCTCAATTTATAATAAGAATAAATTATAATGTCTAATTAGGTTAAAAAACCTTTTTACATAAAATATTATAGAATGTAATAAAAAATAATTAAAGTTAATAAGGAAAATTTTTTCAAAACAAAGGACTAAATTTTTAAATTAAGGGAACAAATAGCCTATCCACTTATTCAAAACCAATTTTATGGATATATATAGGCCACATACCTCCAATTATTGTGATTTTTTGGTTTTTTGTATATTTAGGAACAAAAATGCGTATACATAACTTGTTTTAAAGAAATTACGAGTGATTCATTTTCTTCTCTTATAAAAGGCCACAACCACTCCCTCTACCTACCACCTCTCCAGATATTTTTTCTAAAATATTATCTTCAAAAATATATCCTAAACATTCCTCTTCTAATCATATATTAATACAATATTCAATACAGAAATTCATGGTAGCATTTTTTATAAACCAAAAGGAGTAACCTGATTATGTGGTGAAATAATTCCTTAAACTCTATAGTTTTATTTCTTTTATATAGACATTCAATTATATTCATTCCATCCTCATGTAAAAACCAGATTATAATAAATATTTTGAGATATAGTTTTTTCTATGTGTTTTACCTACAGAAACACATACCTTAATCTTATGGGTAACAAATATACTATTTATGTGTTAGATGAACTACTACTCACAAAATGATGAATGTTTGTTTTATTCCTTTACGACACATAATCATTTTCATTATGCTGGAAACCCGAGTAATATATGATATATATGATATTTGTTATGTTATTATTATTTTCTAATTCTTCTAAAACAAAAACCATCCTACTCTCGATTTTATATAAATTAGATTGAATTGTTTGTGAAAGTGTAGACTATTTCCCACACAAAGGCATGTGATTCAATTATACTATATAAGTAACATATTAAAATTGTATTAATTAAACAAAAGGTAAATATAAACCATTACCCTATAATAATGAAATTATTATTTTATTAATTTATAATATACATATTTTTTTATTTCCCTTTCACACACCTAACAAGAGATAACGTCATTAGTAGACATGTGGAATATCACCTCCTCAATAAGGTTTTCTCCATTCATATAAAATGAAATATCAATATATGTTTATAAATTTATGTAATATTTAATTTATGATTTAATGATCATTATTAAATGTTGTGGTGTTACTTACCTTCTTTTCATAATGAATTTTGGAAAATTTGAACATTACACATGTGTAAGTATGGCCTTTCGTCTTAATGATTGTATCGTGGGCTTATTATTCATAATCATATATATTGTTTGATTTTAAATGTATAATTGATTTATAAATATGTTAATTATTTAATGATGATTATTCTTGATATTTTATATAATGATCCCTTTTATTAAAGTTTACCTAATAATGTAATTTTGGACAAATAAACTGAATTTTGTCAAAACACCCAACATGAACATAATGGTTTTGATAGTTTAATAAAACCATTTAAGAAGAGAAATAAAAAGAATTATAAACATTTAATAGTTTTGGAACCATGTAAATAAATAAAATATGTTTATTATTCTGAAATATGAATACACATGGGTCAAGTCAATCTAAAAGAAATGGATTTTTCAACTCACATTATACATAAGTTAGATAAATGTCATGTTCAACACATACATTATTTTTTATGTTGTATATAATATCTATTATTATATATTAAATCATGAATTAAATTATCACCATGGTATTTAAAATTTTCATATAGTGTTATTACTTTATTTTTTTAAAATTTAATATGCCTGAAAGTGGTATGGGATTCATTAGAATGATTAAAGATTATATTCCACATTAATAACATTATTAATGAATAAAAAGTATTTCCATTCATTGGAAATATATATAAATTGACAATAAAATCATTAATTATTCTATGAGATTATATTTTTTAACCATTTTAATGGTTTGTTAACAATTTCCACTCTTTGGTACTCGTAATATTTTAGAAAATGTTTATCAGAAATCTCGACATTATTTCTATCTTTAGTCGGATAAACAATTTTGGTTAAAAACACATGTTTTATAAAAATGTTATAATTTTTTTTAATTTTATTTGATATAAATTTTCCCCTATTTTGATTTTAATAATTTTTTGAAATGAATCATATTGCCTCATTTTAGTGGTATTTCAATACTTTTACCGTGAAAATGGATTTTTATTTTTACTTTGTTTTGCTTGAAAATATTTACTCATCATCATTTCGTGGAAGCATATTATTCATTTTTAAAAGGATACATTTAAAATATAATGATAAAAAATGTGATTGAATAATTTTTTTCAACCCAAATAGAGGTTTTCCTCATGAATGTTTTTAGAAGAACATCTGATAATATTTTTATTCATCAATGACTACCACTATTTATTATCCTCCACATGGGATATGTTGAATTGATATGATCATTATTATTCCTTTGGATTTTGTATGATTTTTTTTACTGATAATAGTATTCACATTATCTTCAATGATAAATATTTTCTTCCCATTGAAATAATCAATCTCTTATGATCTTTTACTACTAAATTTCCTATAAATTGTATATTTAAATTCTCATGGATATTATTATTTCCTATGTTTATTCCCTTTTACATATGTAGATTAATTTGAATGTTATTTATTTTTTTGGGGAAATATTGATAAATATGTTCTCATTTTTCAATATGAATATTTTATAAGGAATAGTTTTTGTATTGAATTGATTACTAGATACAAAGAATTATTTGGACATGCTATAACATTTGGATAAAAAAGTTTATATAGCACCTCGATGAATCAACATGTTTTCATGAGACAAATAATAAGGTTAAAATATATAGGTTACTACATGGTGTGTTAAATAATATATATGATGGATCATGATACGGTTGTTTTTCAGGTTCCTAAAACTGGATATCTAAAAAATTACGAATTGCCTTCATATGGAATCAACTATTATTTATCCATGAGATTTTTCATAAACATATATATGGATTTTATTCTATTTAATTTCATTGATTATATGGAATGTATTTGTATTTTCATATTTTCTATATTAAATTTTACTGACCTAGTTATTTAAATGGAATGTGATATCAGTTTTTTAATCTATCATGTTGGTTTATTACCATTGATTCTTTGTTGCATTATCTTTACATACCATTACTTATCATTTCATCTCAGCCTTATTGTAACATCCCAAGTAAGTAATTAATAATAGATATTTTTATCTATGTCTATTAATGAATTAGATAGTGTTTTAGAGGCTTAAAATGAGAATAAATCCAATCTTAAGCATGTAATACACTAATATTTTTAAATGATTGTTTTACTGCCTTTTGATGGAAAACCATCTTTTAAATCTACCTTTTGAAAATTTTATATGCTCTATTTGTCAAAATAAACTTATTATTTATGATTGGGACATAAAAATTTACTTTGTGTGAATTTTTGGTATTTTTCCGATAAAGTTCATTTTTTAATAAATATTGAAAAATGTTGTATTTTAATTCAAAACCTCTTATTAATATAATTTATTTATATGATTATATTATATTTTTCATTGGTTTTAATGTTCAATTAGACTATATTTTAACCATTTAATCCAATAGTGGTCGTTGGAATTAATTTCACTTTGAAATTGGAGTTAAAATATTTTCAATCTTTTGATACTAATTGTTTCATAAAAACACGCTATTTTCTCTGACAACGTGAATTAATTATTAAATTAATTAATGAAACTTATTTGTTTTGAAATTTTTAAAATAGACAGCATTTTTAATTTCGGAATATCAAATATAGCTTAGGGTGAAGTATTGGTTTTTTTCTGGAAAACTTAAATTTTTGATGAATAGTGAAACCACTAAGTTGTACTTATAAAAACTGATTTTTCGTTTAAATGAACTTTTACCACCTTTGTGGTTCGAATTTCAAAAATCCAACATACATGGTTGTCATTAAGAAGTAAAATTTTGTTCAATGGGATTAAAATAATTTTTTTTGGTGAACAATAACTTTTTAGTTTTTAATCGCGATTAGAGGTAATTAGTGTAATTTAAGGTAAGACTAATGTTTTAATAACATGAGATGAGCTTGACACATATCCTAACCTTATTTTATGTGTCATGTCCGACTAGTAAAATCCATGGGTCAACTTGGGTACCCCATGGATCCACTTTGGTAGGAAAGTGACATTAATATCTTTTTATTTAATGTTAAAATAAAAATGACACATACATGAGTTGTTTTACTAAAAAACATTTTACATGGGGTTATACAAGTTAGATTTTTGACTATAAATAGTAATTTGAAAGACAAAATTATTTCCTACATCAAAGTATTTTTTTTATAATTTTTAGACATTAAATTAATTAAATTGTTGATAACATCATGATGATACAACGATGACCTCATTATTTAACGATTTAAATTAAAGGAAAAGATAATGTAAAATATATGACCTACACATGTCCAAAACCTATTTCATGGGTGGATTTAGAACCCTTATCACCTTATCCTAGAAGTATATCAATTTGGGACCTTTTAAATCAGAAACTCATTTTAAAATAAAGTAACATTTCTTTATTTTCCAAGAGTGCCCCTCCTATCCTCTTATAGAAGGCTCCCACCTCTACCAACTTACCCACACTTCCAAAGTGTTTGGATTAGCCAAACCCTGCCCATTTTGTCTCTCCACATACCTCTATAACTCTTAGAAGCCTCACTTGGGGCGGAAGTCTTCCCAAGGACGTCTTTGAGCTCAAATCAAAAAGAGTTACCTGATTTAAAGGTAGTGCCTCCTCTTGTGTTCTTGTGTTTTATTTTTCTTCTCCAACCCCCTAAACACTTTTTATTAATTTATTTTGTAACAAAACTAGTATCTTCCATATACTATGATGTTGTTATTATATGTATTCAAGCTACGCTTACACACACCTACATCTAATGGTTAATGAACATACTGTTTCCGTGGATGGAAAATTTCTGCCTCACGAAACGATGATTGTTCAACACTCATATATCACCTTAAAAGATGGACATTAAGATGTCACTATATTCATATATTATATATAATATGTTTTTGTTTAACCTAAGATTCTGTAATTTTCATTTATGTCATATCTTTATGGTTACCATTATGAATAAACGTGATATCTTAATTTTAGGAAGTGCGGACTACCGCCCCCTCAAAGTGATTTGATTAATTAATACCATATGTGGTATGTATAAAGGATATATTTAATGATATTATATATGATACCATAATGGAATTAAAATAATATTATGTATCATTATGTTTTAATTCCAGAAAATATTAAATAGAAATGAAAGTAGCGTTCATGCGTACGTACGACTTACCCTATCCATGAACGGTGCATTTAATTCATTACCTCTAAACATTGTGTAATATTATAAATTCATGTATATACTGGATATATATATATGATATATATGATATATACATCATGAGTATAACTCTGGATATAAAGGATACATGAACAACTTGTAATTATAAAGAGCATATTTTAACTCAAGTACCAATGATCGTTAAAACAGCCGTTATTAACTAAAATAATTACATAGTGTTCATGACATGGTAATAAGTGATATAAAAGGAATAATGAACTTGAAAAAGGTTCTTAAGAAAGTAGAAATTAACTCAAGTTTATTATTCAGAATATTTAAGAATGATCAAGTCAAGTCGGATACGAGGTATGGGACTTCATCTCAATCTCCTTTCATTGAGGCATATTTTGTTTTATGCACAACCTTATTTTATACGGTGTTTAAACCAATTTTAATTTTATGTTTATCCAAAAGGAATACTTTTTTTATTGGAAGCATTTACTAAATGACAAAAGGGAATGTTTTTGTAGTACATATGCGGTGACAACGACTTCTCCGCCGCTGTGACCATTATTTGATTTTTGGCTTCCTCTAAAAGCCATATGTTTTTTTAAAATGAAAAATAAATACCATGTTTTACTTTTCTTTTATTTTGGTATTGAAAATGGGTTTCATAATGTTTTTATTATATCAATGTGTTGTATTGATATCTTGTGATTGAAATGTGGAAGTTTTATGTTTCCTTTATGCATGTTTTATGTGATACGATTATGTTATGGTTCTTGGGCATTGTTATGAAGATGAGTGGTTACGTGATAAACTAAGGGCGGGTGAGCCTGATATATCTCTCCAATGCATTGTGTAACGTGAAAGAGTGAAATGTTAAGTTTTCTCCGAAGAGATTTATTGAATATACTGTGATGGGTATTCCAAACGTAACGAAGAGGGTTACTCCCTACGTAAGAATGTTATGAATTCCTCAAGTTACCTTTATGTCTTCTAATTTTTATGATTTATTCATGATTTTATGAGGTATGTTAAAGTGCCTATGTTTTATGGGTAATGTATGATTTCATTCTTATGTATATATGAACTCAGGTTTCCTTTCCATATTTTTATAACCCTTACTGAGATTTTTATGCTCATCCCATGTTTTTGAAATGTTTTTCACAGGTCAAGGGAAAGGTACATGATATGATGATAGTGTCAAGGAAGTGTCAAGAAAGAATCAATGTTTTTTTAAATATGTTTCCGTTGATGGAAAAAATAAATACTAACTTTTATGTAACCACATTGCTTAAATGTGGAATGTAATACATGTTTTATGATCTAATTATCTAAAATTATAAACCAAAAAAGATCCTCAATGTGAATTATTCATTTAATTAAGTATTAAGTAAGGATTAAGGTCGGGGACTTATAGTAGGTATTAGAGGTCGGTTTAGATAACTTTAGGAGTTAGAATTTTATTAAATGATTATCCAAAAACATTTTTTTTATGGTCAAATTGAAATGATATAGAATTTAAAGATTACCATGTTCCTTCATCGAAGACATGTTTGTTCAGAATGGTTTTCCAAAGAGGAAACAGGGAAGCAGTGCTAGGAAGGCATACAGAAGGAAATAACATTCTGAGTCAGCATCCTTAGATGGTCGGAATTGGAACTGAACAGTTTGTTGCAGTAATGGCGCAGTTTACTCAAGCGATAAATGGTGGCGGTATCCATGCACGAGATCAGCCAGATCAACCACAGAGGATCATGTCAGTGGTGGAACATTTCATGAGGAAACATCCCCCATCATTCAGAGGATAATCTGACCATATGCTAGCTGAAGGGTGGATTAAAGAACTAGAGAATATTTTCGATGTCATTGGGTATTCCGAAAATCAAAAGGATAGTCTTGCTATTTACTATTTGGAGGGTGAAGCAGATCAGTGGTGGTCGATGGTTAAAAATATTAGGGACACTGATGAGATTGATGCTCTCGACTGGGATGAATTCAAAGGTATGTTTCTTGAGAAGTATTTTCCTAATGCTATTCGACATAGGATGGAAAAGAAATTTTTGGAATTGAGGCAAGAGGAAGAATCAGTGGATGCCTATGAAGAAAGGTTCACTCGATTGGAAAGGTATGCTCCAAATTTTATCCGAGACCTTGATAGTAAAATCAATCATTTTTACTCAGGATTAAAGCCAAAATATCAAAGGGCATTAGCTTCTCATGATTTCAAAAGATATGAAAATATTGTTCGATGTGCTGAGAAGGTGGAAATAGAGTTTGCCAATGATCAAGTGTTCTATAACAACCAATAGAAGAAGAGACCGAGGTGGCAGTATAAAGGGCATAATTCTTCAAAAAGGGTATGATGGTAAGAAAACTAAGTTTCTAGTTTGTGATAAATGTGGGAAAATCCATGCTGGGGAATGTCTTCTATATTCTGGAAAGTGCTACCGATGCGGTAAGATGGGACATAAGGCTCGTGATTGCACTGAAAAAGATCAAGGTGATGGTAAGTCCAAATTTTATTTGCAGTTAGTGAAATGTTTTAAGTGCAATGAGATGGGTCACTATGAAAACGAGTGTCCAACAAAGAGCTCGAGTAATGGGAAGCAGTTAGACTACAAGCAGAAAGGGGTGGTGAAATCCTTTGCAACTACTTCAGCAGATGTCGGGCCATCATATGAAGTTGTATCAGGTACTCTGTTTTTTTTCAGATTATGTCAGTGTGTTGTTTGATTCGGGGTCAACACATTCTTTCATCTCTGAAACCTTTTCTAGTAAAATGGGAATACCATATCAAGAAATGACTCATGAACTTGTGGTAAAAACACCTGGGGGAAATGTTGAGGCAAAAAGAATTTATAATAATCTGCCTATCCTTATCCGTGGAAAGAACCTACTTGCGAACCTTATTCTTTTACCTCTAGTAGAGTTTGATGTTATCTTAGGTATGGATTGACTCTCTATTTACCATGTTAAGTTTGATTGTAGAGCTAAAGAAGTTTCTTTTCAGAAAGACATTCAGTTTGTGTACAATAATGAACCATTACTATTGATAACATATCAAGAGGCTGAGAAAATTGTAAAATATGGAAATGAATGTTACCTTGAACATATTTTTGAAAACAAGGGAACTGTTCATATTAATGATGTGCCAGTGGTAAATGAGTATCCTGATGTTTTTCCTGATGAGTTTCCAGGAATAATACCAGATCGGGATGTTGAGTTTACTATTGACTTAGTTCCTGATGCTAATCCAATTTCAAAACCCCCTTATCGAATTGCTCAAATTGAACTTTTATAGTTGAAGTAGAAATTGCAAGATTTATTAGAGACAGGTTTCATTCGACCTAGCACATCACCATGGGGTGATCTTGTTTTATTTGTCAAAAAAAGAGATGTTTCTATGAGACTTTGTATTGATTATAGATCCTTGAATAACATCACTATTAAGATAAAATATCCTTTGCCTCATATCGATGATTCGTTTGATCAGCTCCAAGGAGATCAGTATTTTTCAAAGAAGTATTTTTCAAAGATTGACCTGAGATCGGGGTACTATCAGCAGAAGGACAAGGAAGCAGATTTTCCGAAGACCGTGTTTCATACAAGATATGGCCATTATGAATTTGTAGTAATGCCTTTTGGGATAAACAATGCACCTATTGTATTCATAGACATAATGAATAGAATTTTCCATGAGTTCTTGGATAAGTTTATGGTTGTTTTCATTGATGATATTTTAGTTTTTTCTAAAAGTAAAGAAGGGAATTAAAGACTTTTAAGGGTTATTTTTCAAACCTTGAAAGAAAAGAAATTGTATGGGAAATTCAGAAAGTGTTATTTTTGGTTGCAACAAATTTATTTCCTTGGTCATATTGTTTCTAAAGATGGGATAACTGTTGATCCTGCAAAAACAAAGGTTGTTGAAGAATGGCCAAGACCACAAATATAATTGAGATTCGTAGATTTATTGGTTTGGCAGGCTATTACCGAAGGTTTGTTAGAAATTTTTCACTGTTATCTAGTCCAATGGCGAAGCTAACTCGTAAGGGTGTTAAGTTTATCTGGACAAAAGAATGTGATGATTGTTTTTAGGAACTGAAAATAAGATTGGTGAATGCTCCAATTTTGGCACTACCTTCCACGAATGGTGAGTTTGTTATATACAGTGATGCTTCATTGAAAGGACTTGGTTGCGTCCTAATACAGAATGGTCAGTTATTGCTTATGCTTCACGACAGTTGAAAACTCATGAGGTAAATTACCCTACACATGATTTGGAATTAGCTGCTATTTTTTCACGTTAAAAACTTGGAGGCATCATTTGTATGGAGTAAAGTGTGAAATATATACTGATCACAAAATTTTAAAGTATATATTCACTCAGAATGAGTTGAACATGAGACAGAGGA
The DNA here is from genome assembly GCA_963277665.1 of Viscum album. Classification (NCBI taxonomy): domain Eukaryota; kingdom Viridiplantae; phylum Streptophyta; class Magnoliopsida; order Santalales; family Viscaceae; genus Viscum; species Viscum album. The sequence goes on along the minus strand of OY728162.1, from coordinate 591,166,370 downwards.
GATGGATGGAATTAATCAAGGATTATGATTGTACAATTCATTACCATCCAGGAAAAGCAAAAAAAGTGGCTCATGCTTTGAGTCGGAAAAGTAATGCTTCATTAACTATGATACGTTTGGAACGAGATCCTCTGGTTTTTGATTTGATGAACTTTGGAATAGAAGTTCTTGGTGCAGGAAGTTCTTCTGTTTTGTTTCAGGTATCAGTGAGATCATCTCTATTAGATAGAATCATGCAAGCAAAGAAGCAAGACACTGAGTTGCAAAAAAAGGTATAGATGGTTCATAAGGGTAAGTTTCCTGAATTCAACATTGATAATGATTGTGTTTTGAGATTTGGGAAGATATTATGTGTGCATTGTGATTCACAGTTGAAAAGAGAGTTGTTATGTGAAGATCATAGTTCTCCGTTTTCAGTTCATCCTAGCAGTACTAAGATGTATAGAGATCTTTGGGAGTATTATTGGTGGGACAGAATGAAAGGAGATATTGCTGATTTTTCTGTGAAGTGTTTGACTTGTCAGCAGGTTAAAGAAGAGCGGAAATTACCGAAAGGGATGCTTCATCCTTTACCAGTACCAGATTGGAAATGGGAAAATATATCAATGGACTGTTGTGGGATTGCCGAAGACATCTTGAGGTAATAATGAAATCTGGGTTATTGTTGATCCCTTGACTAAATCCTCTCATTTCCTTTCTATACGAGATACTTTTTCACTAGATCAACTTTCCCGTTTGTATCTTAAAGAGATAGTCAGGTTACATGGAGTACCTCTTTCCATTGTATCTGATAGTGATCCCAGGTTTACTTCTAACTTTTGGAAAGGCCTTCAGAAGTTGTTGGGTACTGAATTAAATTTGAGTACAACTTTTCATCCAAAATAAGATAGGCAATCAGAACGAACAATTCAGACTTTGGAGGATATGATACATGCTTTTTCTATGGATTATTAGGGATGTTGAGACCAACATATTTCTTTTGTTGAATTTTCTTATAATAACAGTTTTCATTTAAGTATAAAGATGGCACAATTTGAGGAGTTATATGGGAAGCGATGTCAAACTCTAGCTTTCTGGGATAAAGTGGGTGAAAGGAAGCTGATGGGACCAGAATTAGTAGAAGAGATGGTAGAAAAAGTTCAGTTGATATAGAAACACAAGAGAACAGCTCAGATCAGGCAGAAGAGTTATGCAGATAACTGGAGGAAGGATCTATCTTTCGAGGTAGGTGATCATGTTTTTCTCAATGTATCACAATGGAAAAGTGTGATACAATTTGGTAAGAAAGTAAATATGAGTCCGAGGTTCATTGGACCATATGAAATTCTTGAGAGAGTTGTATCAGTTGCATACTGAGTGGCTTTACCTCCGAGTTTATCTCAGGTAATCAATTTTTTTCATGTTTCGATGTTGAGAAAGTATATGCCAGATCCATCCCATGTTTTGAGTCCAGAGGTAGTTCAGCTGGAAGTGAACCTATCTTATGAGGAACAACCGGTCCAGATTCTTGACCATAGGGAGCAAGTGTTACGGAATAAGGTGATTCACCAGGTAAAGGTTTTGTGGAAAAACCACATGATTGAAGAGGCATCATGGGAATCTGAAAATGCAATGAGGGATAAATACCCCCACTTATTCGATAAGTAAATAAATTGCGGGGACATAATTTTCTAAAGGGGGGAAGGATGTAACATCTCAAGTAAGTAATGAATAATATATATTTTTATCTATGACTGTTAATGAATTAGATAGTGTTTTAGAGGCTTAAAATGAGAATAAATCCAACTCAAGTATGGAATACAGTAATATTTTTAAAAGATTGTTTTACTTCCTTTTGATGGAAAATCATCTTTTAAATCTATATTTTTACAATTTTATAATCTCTATTTGTCAAAATAAACTTATTCTTTATGATTGGGACATCAAAATTTACTTTGTGTGAATTTTTGGTATTTTTCCGATAATGTTCAATTTTTTAATGAATAGTGAAAAATGTGGTATTTTAATTCAAAACCTATTTTTAATATAATTTATTTATATGATTAGATTATATTTTGAATTGGCTTTAATGTAAAATTAGAATTTATTTTTACCAATTAATCCAATAGTGGTCGTTTGAATTAATTTCACTTTGAAATTGGACTTAAACTAGTGTCAATTTTTTGATACTTATTGTTTCATAAAAACATGCTATTTGCTCTGACATCGGGTATTAATAATTAAATTAATTAATGCAACTTATATGTTTTGAATTATGTAAAATATAGATCATTTTTGAATTCGGAATATCAAATATTTCTTAGGGTGATGTTTTGGTTTTTTTCTGGAAAACTTCAATTTTTGATGAATAGTGAAAGCACTAAGTGGTACTTATAAAAACTGATTTTTCATTTAAATGAAATTTTTCCACCTCTGTGGTTTGAATTTCAAAAATCCGACATACATGGTTGTCATTAAGAAGTAAAATGCGATTCAATGGGATTTAGAGAATTTTTTTTGGTGAATAGTAACTTTTAAGTTTTTAATTACGATTAGAGGTAATTAGTGTAATTTAAGGTAAGAATAATTATTTAATAATATGAGATGAGCTTGACACATGTCCTAACCTTATTGGATGTGTCATGGCCGACCATGAAAATCCATGGGTCAACTTGGGGGCCCCATGGAGCCACTTTGGTAGGAATGTGACATTAATATCTTTTTATTTAATATTAAAATAAAAATGACACAAACATGAGTTTTTTTACTAAATCAATTTTTACATGGGGTTATAAAAGACAGATTTTGACTATAAATAGTCATTGGAAATATAAAAAGATTTCCTACATCATAGTATTTTTTATAATCTTTAGACATTAAATAAATTAAATTATTTATGACACCATGATGATGCAGCGATTACCTCATTATTTAACCATTCATATTAAATAAAAAGATAATGTAAAATCTATAACATACACATGTCCAAAACCTATTGGATGGGTGTATTTTGAACCCTTATCACCTTATCCTAGAATTATATCAATGTGGTACCTTTTAAATCCGAAACTCATTTTAAAATAAAGTAACATTTCTTAACATTCCAAGAGTGCCCCTACTCTCCTCTTATAAAAGGCCCCCACCTCTAACTCCTTACACACACTTCCAAATCCTTTGGATCGGAAAACCCCGGCCCATTTTTTCTCTCCACATCCCTCTGTAACTCTTAGAAGCCTCACTTTGGGCAGAAGTCTTCCCAAGGAAGCCTTTGAGCTCAAATCAAAAAGAGTTATCCGATTTAAAGGTACTATTTTCTCTTGTCTTCTTGTGTTTTATTTTGCTTCTCCAACCCCCTAAAATCTTTTTATTAATATATTTTGTAAGAACAGAAGTATATTCCATATACAAGGATGTTTTTATAAGAAGTATTCAAGCTACACTTACACACACCTACATCTAATGGTTAAAGAACATACTGTTTCCATGGATGGCGAATTTCTGCCTCAAGAAACGATGATTGTTCAACACTCATATATCACCTTCAAAGGTGGTCATTAAGATGTCACTATATTTATATATTATATATAATATGTTTATGTTTTACTTAATCTTCTGTATTTTTCATTTATGGAATATCTTTATGGTTACCATTAAGAGTAAACGCGGTATCTTCATTATAGGAAGTACAGACTACCTCCCCCTCAAAGTGATTTGATTCGTTAATACCATATGTGGTACGTATAAAGGATATATTTAATGATATTATATATGATATCGTACTAGAATTAAAAATACTATTATGTATAATTATGTTTTAATTCCATAAAATACGAAATAGAAATGAAATTAGAGCTCATGCGTACGTACAGCTTACCGTCTCCATGAACGGTGCATTTCATTCCTTACCTCTAAACGTTGTGTAATTTTATAAATGCATGTATATACTGGATAAATATGATATATATGATATATAAATCATGATTATAACTCTGGATATAATTGATACATGAATAATTTGTAATTATAAAGAGCATATTTTAACTCAAGTACCAATGATCATTAAAAAGACCGTTATTAACTAAAATAATTACATAGTGTTCATGACATGGTAATAAGTGATATAAAAGGAATAATGAACTTAAAAAATGTTTTTAAGAAAGTAGAAATTAACTCAAGTTATTATTGAGGAGATTAATGAACGATCATGTCAAGTCGGATACAAGGTATGGGACTTCATCTCAATCTCCTTTCATTGAGGCATATTTTGTTTTATACACAACTTTCTTTTATATGGTGTATAAACCCCTTTGACTTTTATGTTTATCCAAAAGGAATCCTTTTTTTAAACGAAGCGTTTACTAAACAACAAAAGGGAATGTTTTTTTCGTACGTATGCGGCGAGTACGACTTCTCCGCCGCCGTGACCATTATTTGAGTTTCAGCTTCCTCTACAAGCCATACCTTTTTTTAAAAATGAAAAATAAATACCATGTTTTAATTTTCTTTTATTTTGGTATTGAATATAGTTTTCATAATGTTTTTATTATATCAATGTGTTGTATTGATATCTTGTGATTGAAATGTGGAAATGTTATTATTCCTTTATGCGTGTTTTATGTGATACAATTATGTTATTGTTCTTGGGCATTGTTATGAAGATGGGTGGTTCCGTGATAAACTAAGGGTGGGTGAGCCAGATATAGCTCTCCAATGTATTGGGTAATGCGAAGGAGTGAAATGTTAAGGTTTCTCCAAAGAGATTTAGGGAATTTACTGTGATGGGTATTCCAAACGTAACCAAGAGGGTTACTCCCTACGTAAGAATGTTATGAATGCCTCAAGTTACCTTTATGTCTTATGATTTCAATGATTTATTCATGATTTGATGAGGTATGTTAATATGCCTATGTTTTATGGGTAAATTATGATTTCATTATTATATATATATAAACTCATGTTTCCTTTCCATATTTTTATAAACCTTACTGAGATTTTTATGCTCATCCCATGTTTTTGAAATGTTTTTCACAGGTCAAGGGAAAGGTACATGATATGATGATAGTGTCAAGGATGTGTCAAGAAAGAATACATTTTTTATTTTAAATATTTTTCCATTGATGGGAAAAATGAATACTATATTTTATGTAACCACGTTGCTTAAATGTGGAATGTAATACATGTTTTATGATCTAATTCTCTAAAACTCTAAACCTAAAAAGATCCTCAATGTGAATTATTCATTTAATTCAGTATTAAGTAAGGTTTAAGGCCAGGGCCTAATACTTATTTTTTTCATTACGAAGTAATCCATGAACTGTTATATTAATTATATGTTGGGATATAGTAGATGGAATTATATTATCAAAAAATTTATTTAGAGTAATAATATGTTGAAATAATTTTATTCAATTGTAATATAAGGCTCAGGTATGTATATTGTCTACTAATAATATTAAACTATCCGTCTTTTAGGATATGATTGCTTATTGTCAAACCAATGTAATTTATGGAAGAAACCAGCTCTAGGATTCATAGTGCCAGGAAGATGTAGATGTTATAAAATTATGTTGAGTTAAAAACATGCAAAATTGATTTATGAAAACATATATTATATCACATAACCATAAGGTATAATTTATGGGTATGTGTAGCAGAACATCCTAGAATTTTGGTTAGTTAGATATTGTGATGGTATTCATAAAAATGAATCCCTTTATGGAGATTTTATACAGACAAGGTTTTTCCGTAGATGTGACTAGGGTAAAAAATTACAACAATGTGTGTTGGGCCTAACTCGACATAACCTAGTACATGGAAATGGGCCTTACTACAATACCAGATTGGAACTCCTAGGGGATACGATTAGGAGGATTAACATTCTAATTATAAACCATTAATATGAATTATAACATTGAATGATAATTAAAAACATTGGTTTAACAATAGGTGGTTTAGATTAAATATTAGGTTCCATGATTATAAATCCGATAAATAATATAATGAAAAAATGGTAGACCAAGGAAGGACTAATGTGGAACAAAGTGGATGAATTATTTATGAATTAAGGTTAATAACCTTATTTAAAGAGATATTATGTGATTGAAATTTTTTCATCGATTCTTGTCATATTTATATTTGAAATCATATTAATAGGACAACATTTATGATGGGGGAAATTATGTCAAACCAGATAAGGCAATTGGTCTTGAACCCATGATCGAAGGACGATTAAGGTTTTACTCCAACCACCATCATCATTATTATCTGGGTTAATATTTTATTTTATTACATTATTTATGATAATTTATTAACGATGAAAAAATATGAATTTTTTTTGGGTTTATAGAATAATGTATTAACAATATTATTTTTTGGAAAATAGTTATAGGCAATTTTTTTGAATATTCAATCTATTATGGGCCCTAATATCCTTTATGAATATATTTTAATGATTCATATATCAATATTAAATTTTGGGTTAAATATAAAACTAATATAAGAACAATAATATAATGAAATTGATTATATAAAAAATTATCTAGTAGTTAAAGTTTTTTTTATATTAGTCAACATTAAAATAATTACACATGAATATGAAAATGGTATAAAACTAATATCCCCAAACCCTAATTTTTGTTGAACTGATACACTACTAAATCATCACATATTTGTATCATTACAAATCTCAACCATTTATTTAACAATACATTGTTTTTTGATTGATGACCTCTATAGATCCCTTTAAATATCTTGTATTTTCTTCAATGTACATATCTCAACATTCCGATCATGTTCTATTACATATTTACGTAGTTAAATGTTTGAACAAATGAACATTATAATTCCCATTATCTCTATTTGAGATGATGTTTTATGAATGATTTGAATTATTTTTGATTTGAAAAATATGAAGTATCAAATAATAAATCACCATGATTTTTTATTGATATGATGCAATTTAATTAAGTGTTGGAGACAGTAATGCCCCACGTATCTAAAGTAGAAACATTGTATTTGAAATATTGTATGACCTAAAACACCAAGAAAGTAATGGTATATAAAATACATATAATTTATAATATATTCATTTTTTTAAATAAATTAAATGTATTTTATATATTTAAATTCATCGAAAAATGAGTTAGAAAACATTCCGATTAAAAATTAGTTTTTTAATATATTGTGTAACATTCAAGGCTGAGTTTTACCAATCATTAATATATAATTAAAATGTTATTCTTTAATATAATTAGACAAAACCTAGTCATTAAGTTTTTTTATAAATATAATTAAATATATGATTAAAATATTAGGTTTAAATAAGTAAAAACTGATTTATTGGTTACCAATTAATTAGTTATAAAAATTAGACTGAATTATATATAAATGAAATATTATTATAGAAAAATATTTTTATGATCACAATGCTATATAATCATAATAAATTAAATAAATTTTAATTATTTTGATATATTAAACACACACACACACACACACACACATATATATATTATATTTTCAATGAAATATTGTTTACAATGATCTTAGATTTTTTATACACATGAGATATGAACAAATTCAATATTACACACAAAAATACTATAATTTTATTAAGGTATATTTATTGATATTTAATAGTCATTCAATTAAAAATATAAATTTTTTCAACATTTATATTTTATAAGTGTCAATATAACAAAACAAGAAGAGAAATATAAAAAGTTTCTTACAATACTTTTTTGTTCTTTTCTGTAATGCTTTATTTCTTAATAAAAACTAAAAACTAAGATAAATTAATTCAAAAATATTTTTCATATAATTTATTTAAAAATTAAAATTAAAATTAAAATTGGTTTTAATGTTTTATAGGATCATATTTTGATAATTTAAACACATTTAGATTATTGGAATTAGTTTTATTTTAAAATTGTTAATAAAAAAATCAATAAAACTCATTAAAACTTTTACTTAAAAACATTGCATTGTCGTTCCATATACGTGATTAAATTTCAATTATTCTATACCACTTATGTGATTATAATTTTAAAGAATGTATTCCATATTAGAGATTATAGGAATTTATAATTTCATATAATAATAAAATATTTTTTTTCCAAAAATCATTTTTAAATTATGAAAATTTTAGTAAAACTCTTAGTTCAAAACTAATCAATAAAGAGGACTAAAAATTAATATCAAGGATTCAATTGATCATGAAACATTACAAACGCCAAATGTTTTGTATAATTCATGCATAAAACATCCATTGTTTTCGTTTTTATTTTAATTTTTTAATTAAAAACCTGGGCGTGCATATCATGTTTTAAAAATACTATGTCAGTCCCATTCCTCTCATTTAAAAGGCCACCACCTCTCATTCTTACTCAAACCTCTTAGGCCACATTATCTCAACCAAGATCACGAAAACATACTCTTAAGAATACCTCTAATAATCATACAACCTTACTCATGGGATGAATAAAATCCAATCACCTCATTTGGTAAAAAATAAATGGAGTTTCCTGATATAGATGTAACATATTTTTCTAAGCTCTTTAGTGTTATTTATTTTTACAAATTTTCAATTATCATTATTCCATGATCATGTAACAGAACTAATTTCCTTAATATGATTATATTTTTTAATTCTATGTTTTCAACCTACCCATTAAAAACCTCAATATAAGGGGTAACAAACATACTATTTATGTGTACAGTGAACAAACACCTCATGAAATGATGATTGTTCATTTTTTATACATTACCACCATTTAGGATTGAGCATAATGATTGAAAAATACCCATATAAGTTATATGTGGTATTTATTATTTCATTAAGCTTCTATAATACTTCTAGAACACATAACCTTATACTATATATTTTTTTGTAAATTTGACAACATTGTGTGTGGAAGTGTCGACTACCGCCCCCTAAAGGCAATGCGATTCATGCACACTATACGTGGAACGTATACATGATAGATTTAATTAAAATAATTTTAAATAAAAAATATCTATTTTATAATAATGAAAAAATTACATTTGTGAAAATATAATATATATCATTTTTTATTACACATTCACATAGTTATAAATTGATTACATCCTTCATGGACAAGTGGATTATCACCTCCTCGACATGATATGGTTAATTTTTCATTAAAAGAATTATATATGTAATTATATAAGAACAAATAATATATTATTTATTATGTTATTATCATAATGGGAATATATAGTGATAATTATCTTATTTCAGTTAAAATACTTGAAAATTGGGAATGTCACTAAAATGTTCGTACGACCTACTATCTCTATGATTGTCTGATTGGTACTTTTTTCATAACCATATTTACTGACTGAATTTAAAATTTTTTCAAATATTAATAGTATAATTATTTCTTGATTATTATTCTATATATATTATATAACTACACTTCAACTGTAGTTGACCTACCAATGATATTTTTGACACACAAAAACCAAATTCGGAGAAAAAACCTGACGTAAACATAATTGATAATATATCTATAAACAACAAGGTAATAAATGAAATATATTAAATAATAAATATGAAACTATTTTATAAAGTTAAATAATTAATTATGTTTATTATTCAAGAAAATAAATACACCGAAGACAAGGTGAACTCATGATAATGGATTAATCATCTCACTTTTTACTTCTATGAGATGAATTCAATTTTCATCAATAAAAAAATATGTGTTGCATTTCCACTGAATATTTTTATATTTTATATCATTGATTAAATTAACATAATTTTATTTAAAACATTCATTAAATATTAATCATTCATGAGTTTTATAATTTAAAATGTTTCTAAATGGTATGAGATACTTTGGAATATTTCAGGATTATTTTCCTCAATATTTTTTTAATGATCTATAAATTTTATTTCCATTCAAATAATTTTTTTGACTTGTAAAATGAAAACATTCATTATTATCTCATTTTATGCGTGTCCATTTTTAGGTATTAGTACCATTTTCCACTATTTGGTGTTAAAAATGTTTTAGAAAATGTTTTTTAAAAAAGATGACTTCATTTCTATATTTATTTTGAGAACATAATTTATTCTATAAGTTATGATTTTTCGGTTTTATTTGTATATTTTTAAATTTTTTTTCTAAATTCATTTTTACACTCTTAACATTTAATAATAATATCAATGTAATAATATTTATACATTCTAGGAATTTCACTAACATTTTACCATGTAAATGGAATGATCTTTTTACATTTTATGGGTAACATCAATGGTAAATAAAAAAATAATACATTTTCATAAATTTGAATAATTTTTAATTCAATATTAACATTAATTTAAAGGGGTTGAAATGCTGGATGGCATACCTGATACACAACAATGAAATTCTTTGAAATCATACGTTGCATAATAATAATATAAAAATATTATTTTAAATGTTTTAATGACAAGCCATTGTATTAGAGGGAACGAATTTAACTAACTAAAATATTATTATAAATGTTCTTTAAAAGTTTTTACATTAATCAATTAAATATTAGAGGCATAAAATGTGAATTATTCTAATTTTAAGAATAAATACAATAATATTAATTAAAAGGTTGATTTATTTCCTTTTAATGTGAACCAACATTAAATATAGTTTTGGTCACTATTATATGTTATTTTTGACATAATAAAATTATTCTTCAGAATCAGGACATCATGATTTACATTTGGTAAATTTTTGGTATTTTTCTTATAAAGTTCATTTTTTGAAGAATAGTGAAAAATACATTATTTTAATTCAAATCTTCCTTTTAAATTAATTTATTTTTATTGAATCATTATATTTTAATTTTTTTTAATTTTTAAATTGATTATATTTTTACAGTTTAATACAACGTTGGTCATTGAATTAATTTCACTATGTAATTGGATATAAACAAGTGTCAATCTTTTGATAGTTAATATTTCATAATATCATGCTTTTTTGATTTAACAAAATAAGTTAATTTAAAATAAATTAATCCAAATTATCTATTTTGAATTTGGTAAAATAGAAATCATTTTGGAATTTATAATATCAAATTTAGCTTATAAAGAATTTTTGGTAGTTTTCTGAAATACATCAATTTTTAATGAATAGTGAAACCACTAAGTAGAAGTTAAAAACAGATTTTTTTCATTTACATGAAATTATACTGCCTTTGTGATTTGGTTTTGAAAATAATACATACATAATTGTTATATAAGTAAAATTTGGTTCAATAAGATGATAAAATTAGTGAATAGTAACTTTTGATTTTTATTTTACGTGGATAAAGTTAAATATGGTAATTCAAGGTAAAAAGAATATCATAATAATTCAAAATTTACTTAAAACCTTCAATAACATTATTAGATGAGTCATGTCCGACAATGGGCATCAGTGGGTCTATTTTGGGACCCCATGGAGCCACATAAGAGTGATAATGACACATTATTTTAATTAACTAAAAGTAATGGAAAAATGAGATAAAAAAATATCTTTTAGTAAATTTATATTTCCATATGGTTATATAAGTTATATTTTTTAGTATAAATATTTTTTAGAAATATAAAACTATTTCCAACATTATGGTATTTTTTTATAATTTTTAGACCTCAAATAAATAAAATTATTTATTACACTATAATGATGGTTTGTTTACCTCATTAGTAAATGATTTAAATAAATAATAGGATAATTAATAATACAATACATAAAACCATTCAAATACTTATTGGATGATTTTATTTGGACCATGATTCATATTATCTTCTACTATAATATGTTTTGGACCTTTATAAGCTGATAATCATTACATAATAAATTAATATTTTCACACTTTCTTAAAGAGCCCCTCCCCCCTTTATAAAAATATCTCTTCTCTAACCCATTCCTCACACCTCTAAAGCTGCTTTTCTCAACAAACCCCTTCCAAAATAATCTTTCAATATCCCTCTCATCCACATAAAATCATTAACTTAATCATAAGTCATTTTAAGAAGTGATTTTGGTTCAAACCAAAGGGAGTTACCCGAATTTATGGTAATAGTTTCTCTTAAATTCTTTTCTTTTATTTTACATCTCCAACACCTAATTTTTTTATTCTTTGTTGATAAAAACATCTGTATCCTCAATATACTATTATGTTTCTATGAGAAGTATTGAAACTACACTTTCACACACATCAATCTAATGGGTAAAGAACATATTGTTTTTGAAGATAGAAAACAAACGCCTCACAAAACAATGATTGTTCAATAATATTCTATCACCTCTCATTATGACCATAGAGATAGAAATGTTTTAATATATGATATATATTATGTTTATATTTTCATTATGCATATTTATTTTTCATTTATAGCATACATTTATGGTTTCCATTATTGGAAAACAGGATAATTTTATTTGAGGAAGTGCAGACTACCACCCCCTAAAAGTGATATTACTCATTAATGCCATATGTGGGATTTATGAAGGATGGATATTATGATATTATATTTTAAATTATAATGTAATTATAATATAATAATGTATCATATTTTTTTCCATTAAAATAAGAAATATAAATGAAAGTTGCATTCATTCGTACATAAAACATACCGTCTCCATGAATGATGCAATTCATTTATTACATTATAATATTATTTACTATTATAAATACATATATATAATGTATATATATGATATATATGATAAAAAAATAATTAATATCATGCTGAATATAATAATTCTTGACCCCGTGATCCACTTGTAATTATAAGAAGTCCATTTTTGACTTTTGTACCAAATATAGACAAAACAACCATTATTAACATTAATGATTACATTATTATTATACCATGGTAATAAGTGATATAAATGGAATAATAAACTTGAAATAATTTAATATTCAAGTACAAATTAACGTTAGTTTATTATTTGGGAGACTAAAAAATGAACGGGTCAAGTCGGGCACGAGTTAAGGGACTTTGTCTCAATCTTTCTTTACTGAGGAATTTTTTGTTTTAATACATGACTTTCTTTTATATTATTTATAAAAAATATTGAAATTTAATTTCTTTTCATGGGAATATTTTATTATAATGAATTTTACTAAATGAAAAAAATATATGTTTCTTTTTAGCGTAAGCGGTTACAAAGTCCTTTTCGTTGCTGCGTGTATTATTTGATCTTTGCGTATTTAACAAACCATAATGTTTTTAAGTGGAAATTAAATACCATTTACTATTTATAATTATATTGGTATTGAAATTTTTTTGATAATGGATTGATTAGTTCAACATATTTAGATGATATATTGTTTTTGAAATGTAGAAATGTTATCTTTTTTTATGTTTTTTTGATGTGTTTTGAATATGCAATTGATCATGGGCATTGTTACATATACATGAGGTTCCGTGATAAATAGAAGGTGAGCGAGCATGAGAGTGCTCTCCAATGCAATGGGTAATGTGAAAGAGGAAAATGTGAATGCTTCTCCTTAAAGATTAAGGCAATATACTATGAGGGGTATTCCCAATGTAACTCCCTACGTAGCCGTGATAGACACAATGTATGTATAATAGGGATGGCACAAGTTACCGTTAAGATTTATAATTTTTATGTGTTATTCATAAATAATATTATTTCATGAGTTATGTTAAAGAGATTATGTTATGTATGAAATTATGAACTAATGTTCCCTTTCATGGTTTTATAACACTTACTGAAATTTTATACTCATCCCAAGTTTTGAAATGTTTTTCACAGGACCTAAATTTGAATAGTGTAAAGGATGTGATCTAGAAAACGTCATGCTATCATAAACATGGGACATGACATGACTCTTTTTTTCAAGAGTTTTTTATAAAAAAAGTGGAAACTGAGTAGAAGTGTCTACCATGTAATTTTTGAGATGTAATTTAATAGTTATGGCCTAATTCTCTAAAAGTATAAACCTGAAAAGATACTCAATATGAATTAATCATTTATTTCATGATTATATAATGTTTAAGGTCAGGTCCTTATAGTTGGTATCATAGGTAGGTTTAAATAACTTTATGAGTTAGGTTATTGTGAAACTAATATCCATAAATTAATTTATGTTGATATTGAAATTATATAGCATTAACAGATTTCCATATTTCATAGCCTAAGATATTTTTATGTTGAGAATGGTTATCCATATAGAAAACAAGGCTGCTATGATGGGATGACATCTGGAGGAAGACAACCTTCCCAATCAGCAATGTGAGATGGTTGGAATTGGAACTGAATAGTTTGTTGCATTGATTTCACAATTGACTCATATTATAAATGGTGGTGGTATCCATACATGAGATCAGCCTGATCAATCATAGGGGAACTTGTCAGTAATGGTGAATTTAATGAGGCAACATCCCCAATCATTTAGAGGATCATCTGGCCCTGCCATTACTGAAGGGTGTATTAAAGCACTAGAGAAAATTTAGATTGTCATTGGTTGTTTGAAAAATCAAAAGGTTAGTCTCACTTTTTATAATTTTGAATTTGAAACTGGTCAATGGTGGTCAATGGTGAAAAATATCAGTGATAGTGTAGAGATCGATGCTCTTGATTGGGATGAAATCAGAGGTATGTTTCCTGAGAAATATTTTCATAAGGGAGTTAATATTAGGCTTATAAAACAATTCAAATAAATGAGGTAGTAGGATGAATCGGTGGGGCATATGAAGAAAAATAAACTCGACCGGTAATGAGTGCTCTAAATTTAATATGAGATCTTTATAGTAAAATATACTATTATTACTCATGATTAAAGACAATGTATTGAATGGATTTTTCTTCTCGTGAGTTCAAAAGTTATGAAAAACTTGTCTGATTTAAAAAGAAGGTGGAAATAGATTTTCCAATAATCACATGATCTTTGACAAACAACAGAATAAGAGGTCATGGTGGCAGGTGAAAGGGAGGAACTCTTCTAAAATGTCTGATGGTAACAAACATAATATTAGAATTTGCATAAATTGTGGTAAACAACATGGTGGGGAATGTATTTGAATTCTAGTATGTGCTACTGATGTGGTAAAATAGGACATAAGGCTCGTAATTTCACTAAAAAAGACCGGGTTAATGGTAAGAAAAATCTGATTTATAATCAGTAATGTGTTCTAAGTGTAATGAAATGGGTAATTATGAAAATGAGTGTACAATGATGAAATCTACCGAGGGAATGCAACCAGACTACAAGTATAAAGGGTTGGTGAAGTCCGTTTTCACTACTTCAGTAAGTGTTGGGCCATCAAATGATATGGAATCAATTGCACTGTTTGTTTGTTTAGATTATGCCTATGTGTTTTCTGATTTGGGGACTACACATTCGTTCATTTCTATGACATTTTATTTTAAATTGAGAATTCCATATCAATATTTTAATCCTTACCTTATGGTAAAAAAACCTGGAATAAAATGTTGAAACAAAAAAGAAATTATAAAACCATCTTGTCCTTGTGTGTTGGTTAAATCTACCTGCAAACATTATTGTTTGGACTGTAGTAGAGTTTGATGATATTTTGGTTATAGATTGGCATTCTGTTTATCCTGATATGATTGACTGCAGAGCTAAAGAGGTTTCCTTTAAATATTATTTTCAGTTCGTGGACCAGAAAGAACCGTAACTTTTAATAACATATCAAGAAGCTGATAAACGAGTAAAAGAATGAAATTAATTTTACATTGAAAATATTGTTGAAAACAAAAGAACTAATTAGATTAATGATGTTCCATTGGTAAATGAGTCCCTTTTTGTTTTTTTGATGAGTTGTCTGGTATTATACCTAATCACGAAGTTAAATTTATTGTTGACTTAGATCCTGATTGAAAACCAATTTCAAAAACACCTTATAGAATGACTCAAATTAAACTTTCAGAGTTAATGAATCAATTAAATGAGTTATTGGATAAAGGTTTCATTCAACCTACCACATCACCATGGGGTGATTCTGTCTTGTTTGTTAAAAATAAAGATGGTTCAATGAGACTTTTCATTTCCTATAGTGAATTGAATAACATCACTTTTAAGAACAAGAATCCTTTGCCTCATATCGATTATATATTTGATCAGCTCTACGGAGATCAGTATTTTTCAAATATTGTCTAGAGGTTGGGGTACCATCATCTAAAATTAATGGAACCAGACATTCCTAACACTTCATTTTGTACTAGATATGGATATTATGAATTTTTAGATATTACATTTGGTTCATCCAATGATCTTTTTGTATTCATGGATCTTAGGAAATGAATTTTTCATGAGTTCATGGATAAGAATGTGGCTGTGTCCATTGATGATATTTTGGTATTATTGTAAAAGTAAAGAGGATCATGAATGTCATTTAATTGTTGTCTTTCAATCCATAAAATAAAATAAATTGTCTGGGAAAGTTAGCAGGATTGTGTTTTGGTTACATCTAATTCCCTTCCTTAGTCACAATATATTTATAAATGGCTTAACTGTAGATCCTACAAAAACAAAAAAATTTGACGAATGGACAAGACCCATAAATATAACCAAAATTTATAGTTTTCTTTGTTTGGAAGATTATTATAAGAGGTTTAATGATAATTTTGCATGGTTATCTTGTCAAATGAAAAATTTAACTCAAAAAGGAGTTATTTTCATTTGACAGAAGAATATTATGATTGTTTTCAAGAATTGAAATGATGATTGTTGAATTCTCTAGTTTTGGAATTGCCTTCCAGAAATGGTGAGTTTGTTATTTTTAGTGATTCTTCATTGAAAGGACATGGTTTTTTCCATATGCTGAATGATAATGAATTTTATTATGCATTACATCAGTTGAAACCTCTTGAGTAAAATTACCCTTCACATTAATTGGAATTAGCTGATGTGGTTTTTTATTTAAAAATTTGAAGGCATCATTTGTATGGACTAAAATGTAAAAAATATACTGACCATAAAACTATGAAGTATATATTAACTCATATTTAATTGAACATGAGACAGAGTAGATTTTGGGAGTTAATCAAGGATTATGATTTCACAATCCCATACCATTCGGGAAAAGACAATATAGTGGTTGATGTTTTGATTCGAAAAGTAATGCTTCATTGACCATTCTACATTTGGAAAGAGATCCTTTGGTTTTTTCATTGAATAACATTGGCGTAGATGTTTTTGGTGGAGAAAATAATCTATTTTATTGCAGGTGTTAGTGAAATCTTCTCTATCAGATAGAATAATGCATGCGCAGTAGGAAGAAAGTGAGTTGCAGAAAAAGGTAGAGGTGATTTAGGAGGGAATGAAAAGAGATATTGTTGATTTTACTGTGAAGGGTTTGAAATGATAGAAGGTTAATGCAAAGAAAAAATTATTGAATGGTATTCTTCATTCTTTACCATTACTATAGTGGAAATGGGATTATATATCAATGTACTTTGTTGTGGGATTACCGAATGCTTCTCGAGGTAATAAGGAAATCTAGGTTATTGTGGATCAGTTGACTAAATCTTCTCATTTCCTTCCTATTAGAGATACTTTGCCTCTAGATCAACTTTTTCAGTTGTATGCTAATGAGATAGTCATGTTGGAGGTATTTTCCCTATCCATTGTATCTGATTATGATCCATGTATTACTTATAAATTTTGGAAAGGCCTTCAGAAGTCATTGGGACTGAATTAAATTGTAATACATATTTTCATATGAAATCATATGAGTAGTAAAAAAGATCAATTCTAGACCATGGTGGATATTATATGTGCATGTATACTGGATTACTAGCGATGTTCGGGCAAACATTTTTCTTTGGATGATTTTTTTTAAAAAACATTTTTCATTATACTATACAGATGGATCCATTTGAGGAATTATATGAAAATCGGTGTCGAACACTAGCTTTTTGGGATGATGTAGGTGGAATGAATCTGATGGAAATAGAATTGGAAGAAGTGATGGCCGAAAAGGTTTAGTTGAGTCAGAAGCATATGATAACAGCTCTGAGCAGACAATAATGTTATGCAGATAATCAGAGGAAATGTCACTCTTTTGATGATGTGAACATGACATTATCAAAGATTCTGGATGGAAAATTATGATGAATTTTGGTAAGAATGGAAATTCAAGTATGAGGTTCATTAAAACCAATGAAATACTAAAGAAATTTGGATTAGTTACTTAAACAATGGCTTTACCTCCATGTTTATCCCTGATACACAATGTTTTTCATTTTTCAGTGTTGAGAAAGTACATGCGAGATCCAACTCATGTTTTAAGTCCAGAGGTAGTTCAGTTGGAAGGAAATATCTCTTATGAAGAACAATTAGCCCAAATTCTTGATGAAATAGAGCAAGTTTTATGGAATAAGGTGATAAAAAGGAAAAGTTTATATTGAAAACCCATAAGGTTGAAGAGGCAACATGAGAATCTGAAATAGCTATGAGGTATAAATACACCAACTTATTGGATAAGTGAATAAAAATTGCGAGAACACAATTTACAAAATGGGGGTAGGATGCAACATCCCAGGAAAATTAAGAAATTATAAATTTTCATAAATCATTATATTATTGAATTTAATATTAACTTTTCTTTAAAGGGGTTGATATGCTCGATAGCGTAACCAATAGGAAACAACGATTTTCATTGAAATCATATGTTGCACACAAATAATATAATATTATAATTTTTAATACAGTTAACACTATGTCGTTGAATTGGACGGAAGGAATAGAACTATCTATAATAAGATTATACATGTTTCTTTAATGTTTTAACATTTATTCAATAGATTTTAGATGCTTAAATTGATAATTAATCTAATTTTATTCATAAATACTCTAATATTAGTTAATAAGTTGATTTACCGCTTTTGATGGAGAACCCTCATTAAATATAGTTTCTGTCACTTTTATATTTTCCTTTTGATGAAATTATTTTTTTTCAGAATCAGGACATCAAGATTTACTTTGGGGAAATTTTGGGTATTTGTCTGATAAAATTTCTTTTTTGGATGAATATGAAAACTAGTATATTTTAATTAATAACATTATTTTAATATAATTTATTTATATAGTTTTATTATATTTTTAATTGTTTTTAAATTGTAATTAGATTATATTTTTATCATTTAATCCAATTTGGGTCATTGAAATTAATTTCACATTGAAATTGGACATAAACAAATGACAATATTTTGATAGTAAATATTTCATAAAAACATGTTTTTTATTTTGACAACGGCATTTAATTTTAAATTAATTAATCCATCATCAATGTTGTGAATGTGGTAAGATATACACCATTTATTAATTCGGAATATCAAATATAGAGTGTGCTGAATTTTTAGTATTTTTCTGAAAAACATCAATTTTTAAGGAATAGTGAAACCACTATGTAGTAGTTAAAAACTGACATTTTCATTTAAATGAAATGTTACCACTTCAGTGAATTGGATTTAGAAAATCCGACAGAAATTGTTGTTATTATTAAGTAAAATTTTGTTCAATTATATTAAAATAATATTTGCTGAATAATAACTTTTGAATTTCATTTACTGCAGATAAAGATAAGTATGGTAATTCAAATTAAAAAGAATATCATAATAATAAAAAATTACATTAACACATGTCCTAACATTATTAGATGAGTCATGTCCAACCATGAAAATCTTTGGGCTTATTTTGGGACACCATGCAACCACTTATGAGGGACAATGACCGTTTACATTAATTAACATAATTAAGGGAAAAAATAACAAAAACAAATATATTTTAGTAAATTAATTTTTACAAAGGGTTATATAAGTTATATTTTCCACAATAAAATTTCATTGGAATGAAAAAAATATTTTCCAAATTATGGTATTTGTTTTTTTATTTTTAGACATCAATTAAATAAAATTATTTATGACACAATAATGATGCAGTGATTTCAACATTAATAAATGATATAAATAAATAATATTATAACGATTAAAACATTATCTAATACCTGTCCAGTTATTATTGGATGATTTTATTTCAACCAAGTGTCATATTATATTCGTCTTTAATATGTTTTGGACATTTATAAACTGAAAATCATTATATAATAAATTAATATTTTCACACTTTCATAAAGTGCCTATCCTCCCCATTATAAAAATCCATCACCTCTAACCCATTCCTCACAACTCTCAAGCCCCATGGCCCATTCAAACCATTAAAAAATAAGCTCTCAAGATCCCTATATCCCCCTATAATGCTTAATGTATGTATAAGGCACTTCAAAAATTCCATTGGGTTCAAACCATAGCAAGTTACCCGAATTAATGTTAATTGGTTCTCTTAAATTATTTTCATTTATTTCGCTTCTCTAACCCATAAACTCTTTTTATTATTTTCTTTTATAAACTCACTAATATCCTAAATATAATAGGACATTGTTATCAAAATGATTCAAACTACACTTTCACACACCTCTATCTAATGGGTAAAGAACATACTGTGTCTGTGGATGGAAAACTAACACCTCATGATAGGATGATTGTTCAATTATCTCCTACATCATCTCATAGAGGACATCAATATGGAACTGTATTTATATATGATATATATTATGTTTATGTTTTTTACGCTTATGTAATTTTAATTTATATCATAACTTTATGGTTTACATTACGGGTAAACACGATATGTTCATTTGAAGAAGTGCGAACTACCTCCCCCTAAATGTGATATGACTCATTAATGCCATATGTGGGACATATAAAATATGGAGTTAATGATATTAAATATGATATTATACTAGAATTATAATATACCTATTTTTAATAATGCTTTATTTCAATTAAAATAATAAATATAAATGAAGGTAGTGTTTATGCGTACGTGCGACTTACAATCTCCATGAACAATGCATTTCATTTCATACCTCCAAATGTTATGTACTATTATAAATAAATTTATATACTACATATATATGATATATATGAAAACTAAATCATGAATAATTTTCATAATATAATAAAAATTTACCACATGAACAACTTGTAATTATAAGATGCCCATTTTTGACTCAAGCACCAAATATCGAAAAAATAACCATTATTAACATAAATGATTACATAATGTTTATAACATGATTATATTTGATATAAAAGGAGTAATAAATTTAAAAAATGTTCATAGGAATGTAGAAACTAACTTTCGTTTATTATTCAAGGGATTAATGAACGAACGGGTCATGTCGGGAATGAGGTAAAGGACATCGTCTCAATCTCCTATCACTGAGGCATATTTTGATTTAATACATGACTTTCTATTATATTTTTTATAAACATATTTGAATTTTCATTTAATTCAAATGGAAATTTTTCTACTAATAGTTTTAGTAAACAACAAAATGGAATGTTTCTTTTTAATGTAAGCGGTGACAACTGCCATTCATATGTCACGATTATTCTATTATATTGGCTTCATTAACAAGACATAATGTTTTTAAAAGGACAGTAAATACCATTTACTAATATTATATATATTGTAATATTAAATGGTTTTGATAATGGATTGATTATTTCAATATATTGAAATTATATATTGTGATTGAAATGTGGAATTTTTATCTTTCCTTTATGTTTGTTTTATATGTTATTAATATGTTATATTTCTTGGGCATTGTTAAGTATACAGGTTCTTCTGTGAAAATCCTATGGTGGGTGATCCTGGGATAGCTCTCTAATGCATTAGGTAATGTAATAGAGGTAAAAAAGAATGTTTATCCTATGTGAATAAGGTCATATACTTTTATAGGTATTATTAATGTAACTCCATACATAGCAATAATAGATACAATGTTAGTCTGATATGGATTCCAAAAGTTAACTTTATGATTTATGTTATCTGTGTGTTATTAAAATATCATATTATTTCATGTGGAATGATAAATAATGTATCTTATGTACACAACAATGAACTAATGTTTTCTTTCATTGTTTTATAACACTTACTGAGATTTTTACTCTCATCCCATGTTATGAAATGTTTTCACAGGTCCTACAGATGAATAGTGTCACATATTAGATAAAGGAAAAGTCATGATATCTAAAACATATGAATAGACATGACACTTTTTTTCAAGAGTTTTTATTTTATTAAATATGGAAACAAATTTGAAGTATCTACCTTGTAATTTTTAAGATGTATTATAATAGTAATATTCAAATTCTATAAATCTCTATACCAAAAATATACTCAATGTGAATTAATCACTTAATTCATGATTATGTAATGTTTATGGTCGGGTCCTTAATGTATGACTTATACAGATTTACCCACAATCATTTATTTGTGTCTTCATTTTCATGTTAAAAGGATACATTTAAAATAAAATGTTTTGAAATTTCAATTTCAAGGATATATTTAATTCAAATAATATGTAGAGTCTTAAAAAATCTTATTCTATATATCTATTCATAATATTTCAACCCATCAGTGACAAAAACTATTTATTTTACTACACAAGGCATATATTATATTAGTATCATCTTTATTCTTCCTATAGATGGTTTAAGATTGATTTGAAAACAGATGTGAATCACATTCACTTCCAAGATTCATTTTTTAGTACCCTTGAAATATTAAATCTCTAACGATCGTTCAAAACTAAATTTCCCATCAATATTCCATTATAATTATCATGTTTATTTCTATTTTTTATGTTATATACAACTTAACAAATATTTCACACATTGAATGTTAATTTATTTTTGGGGATATATTGATAATTATATATTATTTATTCAACACATATTTTTAATAAGGCATATTGTTAATTAGTTAAATTGATTACTCGAGATAAATAAATATTTGCACAAAAAAAGGTGTGTGGATCCGATAAATTATTTATATCCATGAGGAATCCATAGGTTCTAATGAGATAAATAATTACACATATTAATCAGGAATCTGCATTTACTTTTAAAATATCCTGAGGACAGATCATGAAAGTAGAGGTTTTAATGTGGCTAAAACACGATGTCCAGTAATTAGGCTTTTATTTTATTATAATTTTGTAATTATTCATCCATGGGATTTTTTGTTGACATATATATGGATACATTTTATTTTTGGTTCATTGATTAAATGGAATGTGTTTTATTTTATATACATTGATATATTGAATTTTACTTATCTAGTTATTTGACTGAAATTTGTTTAACATTATTTACCATTCCACATTGTATAATTTCCATTGATTCATTATATCTTTTGTGTTACTCTCCATTTTTGAGAATTTGAGCTTGCACAATTTTTTTCCTTTCCCCATGAATCTATGATGTGATCTATGAATGAAATGTTGTGATATACGTAATGGATTGTAAATATCCACAAATTTATTTTGAAAATAGTATTTTGTTTTTTGTTTTTTAATTTGTAATACATGAATCATATATGTATCTATTTTATGAAGACTAAAAATTTATTGTCTCTTAGGGGTTTTATTTTTTCAAATCAGGACATTATAATTTATAGAAGAGATATGCTTCAGGTTTTCTGTGGCCTGTTAACAACACTTAAAATCTAATATATTATTTCAAACTCTATGATTCACTATGCCCTTAAAAATAATCAAAATAAAATTATGTCATGTTGAATATGTTAATGATTTTACTTTAATGAAATTAAATGTTTTAATGCCATTTAAATTTATTTAAATATAACAACTCATATCAGGAAATTTATTTTTATACATTAAATGAATATCGTTTAATTATATCTCATTTTTTATCATTATTCAAATTTAAATTTACATGTATAATATTTATTAATAATTTAATTTCAATATATTATTATTTTATACTTTCATTACACCAAAGGATATTAGAGTAGGACTGATGAATAATGTAATCTCTGGTGGAAGTCATGTGTGGTGATTCTTCTAACATAGAATTCAATGAAATTTCCATACTCAATAACATCAATCACAAACTATTTCACTCTTATAATATTTATCATATTTCTGTTTGTTATTAGCCTAGGGAAAAACCTAGTGACAACACATTAAATCTATATTCTGATATATGACCTTCATAATAAATACTCCCACCTCAACAATTCATTTTTTCTAATTTTTTTTTAATTTTTTATGATTTTTGTTTGTATATATATTATCATCCTTCAATAAAATTTTTATACATGGAATATTTTATTTTATAATGAAATTAAATTAATAATATATACCATATTTTGTTTAATTTTGATGTTGTGTTAATATGGATATATAAATCATATTAATTTTTATCAAAAATATTTTATTTAACAAACTAGGGATATACATTATCCACCCACACATAAATCGAATCCTATAATTTTTTAATGATCACTATCTAATGAAATTTGAAATGTGTATTTAAAATATGGAAATAATCAATATAAAAATTCTGATTTGGTTTCTTCTTAAATATATTATATATTATCTAGAATTAAATTTTCCTTTCACCAGGTAAATAAATTTCATAATTCATCTTATAATCCTTTTTAATTCCCCACATTCCAATCATAATATAACTTCTCGACATTTTAAAATGATATAATGGTTGCCTCTCCAATCAACATTGAAAATTACTAAATTTAATATTCATCTCATTGTGTTAATTTTTACATCAATTCTCAGGAAATGTTTTCCCCATGACCATTAGTGAGTATGGGTGTTGTAAAATGTTCTCATTATTAATAATAATTTTATATAACTTGTTTTTCAAGATTAAAATAATTTTCACTCCAACTATTGCCAAATATTTTTATTCACAGGGACAATCATTAAATAATAAATTTCACCCCTTTTTAATATGTTTCATTTGAGGTTCATTCATTACTAAAATTATGGAATGTTAAAGGGTTGTTATATTGTTTTACTATTTTATTAGAATATAAAATAAAATGAGTTTAATTATATATTTATTAGTAAATAATAAATTTACATTATCAAATTTTTAGTCTCGATTATTGAAAGAAATCACCCTATTATGGTGATTACCTACTAAATCAAAATCCGTTATAAGGAATTAATTTTTGTGTGTGAATATTTTAATGAATATCCACTAGAGTGTTAAACACATTGTACTATTAATAACTCTTGTTCTGAACCATGAGAATATTCAATTACTACCAACCAACCTTTTTAAGGTTAGTTTTCCCAAGGATCATCTGTGTAAGAGCCCGTAGCCTCTTATTTTATCCATATAGGTATTTCATTTCTAAGAGACCTCACGCACTATATTTTTCCAAGTCATTATGATGTGACCTATAAAAAACATTAAATATGGATTTTTTTGTTATTGATCACTCTTCTAAATCCCAAAAAAAAACATAATGTATAAAATATTATTTCAACATTAATAATTATTCCTACCCAAAGGGTTTTATATAAATTCATATTATCAATAATCTTAACATAATAACACTTAACTAAATTTATAAATTTTATGTTAGTATCATCTAAAAAATAATAATATCAAAATTATTCAAAACCTTTTTATAATACTAACGGAGGGGACATGGACATTTGATCAGGGGTCTGATGTTAATAACACATGAATTTCACATTAAATATAATTCCACTTAAAAAATACAATAATTAAAAATTAATATTTACTATATCCTAAAAAAGAATTTATCATTATACATATTAATGAAATTTTAAGTTTTCTGATTTAAATAACCATAAAAATCATCAATAAATATATATCCAATACCATTATTTTCCAATGTAAATTATTCCACTATATAGAAAACTCAATAATCCATAATATGTATTCAATATATCCAACTACATTTCAACACAATATATCATTCAAAATTTATTAAAACTAATAATATTCATTATATCATATTATTTCCAAATATAATATTGTGAGATATTAGATACCCCAATAGGATTACATTACCAAGTAATTTCTCATGACATACACATTAAATAAATATTATTAAAAAATTAAATGATCGAGAAAATTCAATAATAAAATTAAAATAAGAACGTAATATTACCATAAATATAATCATGTAAAAAGATAATAATTATTAAGATCATACTAATAGAATTAATTATTCTTGGCATTATAAACATACTATCATGTCCAACATCAAATACATCAAACATGAATATGTAAAATATACAAAAAAAACTTAATCCAGATTATATTGTTAGGAATATTAGTGAATTAAAGGCATATATAATTATAGTGTCCACATCTTACATATTATGGAAAAATAATTAATAGTAAAGTATTTATTATTAATAATGAAATACATAGCAATCATTTTTGATTAATGAAAAACGTTATTTTAATAATAATCATTTGATATATGAATTCCTACTATGTCCTGTAAATATATTAACATAATAATAATTCATCCAAATAAATAAATTATATGACATTATTAATGAATATCCAAGGGTTTACACATGAATTTCGAGGTAGTCTAACATAGATGAAAAATACCTTCCAAATATGATCGTATTAAATTTTACCTCTTGTGTAAGTATCGAGAGTGATAATGTTTTATATAATGGGCTCAAATGATTCCAAAAGAATATATTTATATAGTATAAAAATAGTAATCCATCAAACATTACTCTTATATATTTAAAGTACTTTTAAAATAATATAGGATATTGAATAAAAATTGGAAAAGTGTTCTAATAAAACATTTTTAACAATGAAACAAAAAAACATGATGTAATGGGTCACTTTAAAAATTAAATTTCGATGATGATAATTGAAATCCATTTTGAAAGTGTAGTCCAAAAGTAATACCAATAATTGGGCCTTGAAAATGACATAATATTTTTTGAAAGGAAATATTGAGTTGAAGATTACAGTAACATTGTGATGGGGATATCCTGTTTAATATAATAAAAATACCTTTTTTGAAACCCACATTATAAAACTAATAATAATTTTTTTTTGTAAATAATATGAATAAAAATAAAAATTATATATTATTTAATTAATATTGGTTTTTTGTTAATATTAATGTAAAACAATTTTGGAATAATATTATAAATATAAGAATGAAAATATGTCATATAATAAGATATGGATTATTTTAAATGAATTTTTATTTTGATGAATTATGAAATCAATCCAAAGAATTTATTATCTGTAAAAATCCTTCAAAAATGGATCAAAATGAATAAATATAGAAACGAATATAAAGATGTGTAAGTAATACGCAATTTAATCATATGACAGAATTTTACTAATATATAAGAATAAATTTCAAGGAGAACAATTATAACTCTGTGAATGGAAATAATGTTATGAAAACACTTAAAAATACTGAAACACAATGATTAAAATATTTGGAAACTATGAATCATGAAAATTGTATAAAATTTATTGAAATAAATATTAATAATATTAATAAATTACAATGGGGTATTATAAAAAACATATATTATAATTATTTGTGTAGAATATGAAATCACAGGTCAATTAATGAATGTACTGATAAAAAACATTTCATAGAATTCTGAGCCACTCTTATTTGCTCTGAACTCCTATATGAAAAAATATCTCAATTAATAAATTATTGAAAATCCTAAAAAATATTCATTAATTTTATAACCACATAATATAATTTTTTAATATCAAATTATTAGTTGGTTGTAGTTTATTCATTAATAGGTGTTCAAAATTGGAATGGATTCATACATATTTTCTAATTTAGATATCAATCCAAATTATTTTGATTTCAAGTTCACACATCCAAAAAATTAATGGTACTAAACTATATGTTTTACAGCTATTAATATTATTCCAATTTGATTCGAGAATTTTTTTAGTTGTTATTTGTGATTATGAAATCTATGATTGGTTAGTTTCAGAACATTTTAATAAACGAAATGTTTTATGTTAATGACTAATTACATTTAACGTTTACCATTATAAATAATTCAAAAAATCATTAATTTAATATTTTTATCAAATATCATATTAAATTATGTTCCATTGATTACATGATTGAATTTTAATGCACAATTAATATATGTTTTTATATTGACCAAAACCTGTACATTCCATAATAAATGGGTGGGTATGGTCAAAAAATCTTTTGGAATATTATAATTATAAAATTATAAAAATGATAATATATAGATATTTTTATAGTATTTTATGATATTTTTATTGATCATTATAAATATGAAATGTCTAGAAGAAATACGAAATATAACACTCCATCTAGGTGGTAGTATTCATGTTAACACAAATAGTGATTTGATTTCCTTATAATGAGTGGAATGTTGAAAATAAAATAATTAATCATTTTAGATTAATAATAATTTTAAAATATAATATATTAATATTTAATACATATTTTTTTAATGAAATATTTATTAATGATTATGAAAACAATACTAATCAATCATGGTTATAATAGTCTACTATTTCACAAGAAAACATGTTAGTTAAACTAAGTGTGAAAATTAGAAAAGAAAATCTATAATAATAATTAATAATTGTAAATAAATAATATTAATTTAATAACTTTTAATGTTTAATAATCATTTGGATAATAAATATGGATAAGGAAAACGATTATTGAATGTTATGTAAATACATAGAGGATTTTAACAATCTCATATTGTACATATCAGAAAGTAATGACATAGGAAATTTGTAATGTACATAAGATTATAGAAACTTAATTAAACTATATTGGAATTATAAAAGGTATATAGTTATGGGTAATTCAAAATTTATACTGGATTTAAATGGGCAAGGAATGTATGGTTATGTAATTTTTTTAAATATAACCACTTAATATAAATTGAACAGATGATTCACAAGGAAAAAGTATTCAAAAATGGACAATAATGCAGAGAAGATAAATTTTTCATTAAAAGAAACATGAAAATGATTTTTATTCCTTTATTTATAATTATTTATACATCTTTAAGTTAAATAAATCTTAATGATAACCTTTTAAACATAATATATTGTTCCCACAATAACTACATTTTAACACATTGTAAATTTTTAATTCTAAAAATAAATATACCACTATTTGAATACTTAATATTTAATGTTAAAATATCAATAATGTTGTATCATAACCCATTCTATGGATTATTTAAATTATTTTTTATATTACCACACCACAAAAAAAACCATTTTTAAAAAGTGTATTCTTAATCAAGAAAATTATGTTCAAATATAGTTATTAATTGTTTTCAAAAAAATGGGATTAAATGGATTTCTACTAGAAAAATAATATTCAGGTGAATTTAAAAAATATATATTACTAAATTTCACCTTATTAATACACGATTAAATGAAATGTGATAAATTATATTTATTATAATAAAATATTACGTATATTCCAAAATTCTAAACAATGGTTTTCAAAATTTTGGAATTTTATTTTTAATCGAATCATTTTACTCATTAAATATATTATAGTTCATGAAATATGTTTTATATGTATTAATGAAATACAAAATTTATAGTCATTCCAATAAATCAACTATATATGAATATAATATATATTTCACTATTGACCTACAATTAAATTAATATAGTAAAATATTTGAAAATTACAATATAATTATGATTCATTCAATAAAATAATAAATTTCCATTAATAAAATTTGTTTTCGAAATTATTTTTAAACATTTTTTAATATAATAGAATGTAACCTTCATATTATTTTTAATCACAAAATGATTTGTGTCTTAATATGTATCCTTCCATTATATTACGTTAAATATCAATATAAAAATATTTTTAATAATAAATAAATGTTAATGTAATAATAATTTATTATTATAATCCAATCATGATCTTCCGATAATACATAGGAATAAGATAAGTTATGGCGGTACTCACATTTGGTGATTCTGTTAAAATGGATCACTTTGATTGATCTTTTTTTACAACAATTTCTTTTTTTCCATCAATGAATGGACCCCAATTTGTCGGATTCGACATTTTCAAATGGTATCAAACCCAAACAGATCTTCGGAATCATAATGAATCTATATGAAAGGATTGGAATGATGGATCAGGTATGTAAAAGTAGTTCTGGGGAGTTATAGGAGGTCAAATAAATTATTACATGTTTTAAATAAATAGCATAGACTGAAATGAGGCTTACAATATAATGGATGATCATTTAGATGAAATCCAAATGTGATTTCTAGAAAATGACGGCTGATATCATTGAATTGAAGGCTTCCCCTTCAATTTTGTTATGTGTGGAGGCATGATTCCAATGAAATGGAGGATGGATCTAGAGTCATGAAAATAGATCATAAATCTATGAAATATGTTACTAAATACAATGTACCATGATGAACACATGAAGTGTATCCTCTTTGCTATGGTGGATTATGTTTTGGAAATTTATAAGGACGGAATATTTTGTAGACTCACTACACACCATATACATTTAACCTAATGGACCAGTCATGTGGGAGGTAGAAGAACCACGATTAAGCAATGTTCCCATGTACATGGCCATATCCAGAGAAATGGGCCAAACCCCATCTAAATCGACAAAACCAACACTAGATTACATGGACACACCATTAGTACACAGTAATGGGATGGACACTGGGACATCGTCAAGAACACGAGGTTGGACAATGAGTGGCATGAGAATTCCATGAATCTCCCCAATACATTATGTATACCTATACGTACAAGAATCTATGTACATACTTGGAAACGACTACGTGGTGGGGAGAGACCACAGGAAGTGTGGGTCCCCCACACGTTGTGTACCTCTTGGATCCTTTTTAGGAAAATTCTATCTCTAATATCTCTTTCATTTGAACTCATATATTTCCTTGTCAGTGCACTACCATAAATTTCTTTTTCCTGTACTAGAATTATGCCATCCATTATATATTTAGATATAAAAAGTTAAAATTTTTTATAAGGATCTAATTTAGGTGATACTCGATGATGGTAGTGATAACACAAGATAACTAGAGGTATCTAAAATGGAAGCTTCAAGATTTGAAGGGATTTATTCCTCTATTGACTATCATAGAAGACACCAATTATGGATTAGTGAAATCGGCCATCTAGTAGCTTGTATTTGAACCCTCATATGTAATTGTTCATACGTACACTATCTACATATTAGATTTTAACCATCATGTTGGTATAGGGAATCGGTCCTCCATACATTAGAGAGGAATCCTATAGCATAAATTATTATGGGTCCCATATAGGCAATTAATGTCGAACCCTCCTACTAAGACATGGCATGGGTCCTCTTGAACCATTGTGGGAAAACACAACCAGACATTTCATAGGCCCTCTATGAAGTACTATAGTAGATCCCTCCTCAAGAGAAGGGTATGTGTCATCTATTCAGTCATTGAGTGGGACAATCTTGTTGGACTAGAGTATGGGTCCTTTAACTATCAATTTTGTAAAACCCTCTTATTATACTATAGAAAGGGTACACCACTTAATTATTATGTCCCCACAACCCTAGAACATTATGACAAGGTGTTTCATGTCGTGGATTCATTATACTAGGAAGAGACATGAGATACTAGGATACATTTTGGGAATTATAGAAATGTAGGTGAGTCGTTAGCAAGGTTGGGATATGATATAGAGACTCCCATAATCTCTTATTTAGGAATATTTTTATGATCATATATATATAAATATCTATTTGTATCCATGAAATTTCTTTTAGTAACTTTCCTACAAAGTGTTGAAAATATTCACGGATTATGACCCTTCATTTATTGCAAATGCTTATCTCGGTAGGATGATGTTACTCTCCTACAATGGCTGTAAAATAAATGATGTTTACTTATCTACAAACTGTGTTTTGAAATATGTGTTTTTAAGAGGTTAATATCTATCCGGGCTTCAGTTGATATTGTATATTAAAACACATTCTATATCCTATTTAACACCTTCTCACTTTTAGTTACCAATATTTATCATACTTCTCCCACATTATAATTATCTGTATTACTAATGGGTATGTTTATACTCAGCACTTCAAGGTCTATCAATCGTGTGTCAAATCGTATATAGACCATTGACATGTCAGTAGTGAAAATATATGTGATTTGGGAATAACGGTGTTTTGGACCGCATAAAGTTATTTTATATTTGAGATCGGGATATAGACAATCTCAGAAGTTTAAATTCTAATATATTTAGTTTGGGACATCTTTCTGGTCGGTTTTGTATTACCCCGTTTACAATTTAGTTTGAACAGTAATACTCTTAGTCACCCAAGTGGCTATTCCTTATTAGTTTACATTCAAGCTGATGCATCCTTTTACTAATATCCTGATAAACACCTGTATTGAGATGAATATGTGTGTCAATATTGGTTTCAAGGAAACTTCCTCTCTATAATAGATATTCCTTTTGGTAAATTTCACAATCCCATGGCCTATTGAAAAAGGATATGAGTACTTTCTCCATGATCCTCGTTTAGGATCGGGCCATGACGAATTGGTTTCCATTGTGGTTCAATATTTAGTAAGGTTCTAGTCGTATCTCTTACAAGTTATTGGTAGGGATTTATAAAAGGAGTGTTACATTTTCCAAATTGTGTCTCTAAGTAAATTGAATCTATTCATGGTATGGGTTTCAACCACATCTATCCACCTTGGCCTTGACTACATTTTTTTCTACTCATCATACCAAGACATTGGATGTAGGGATCATTGGTAAATGAATCATATAAGATAGGTTATTTTTTTTCTTCAGTCATATCCTCATTATATATATATTTATCCTCATATGACCATTGTACATCTTGACTAAATTTTTTTGTTGCCTATTTGAATATAGTATGCCATGTTACCTTTTCCATATCATGATGACAGTACACTGAGCGATGATTCCTCAATTTTGGGATCATAAAATGTGTTTATTCCTCTATGTGGATAGGTAGAAATACCACAAACCATATAGAAAAATAGCATACCAGCTAGGAAGGATGATGAATATTGCCATCATCACATTCTTTATGAGTTCTACTGTTGTAGGAAAATGAGTCTCTATTGTGATCTAGATCCCTTTTGCAGTTGATGTTCAGATAGATTTGTTGATAGTTTTAATCACTGTCATCCAGAAACTAATGAAAATTTTAGTTGAACTAGAATATAGCATTTTACATGGATTATCTGGGAACTGGTGGAGTCATTTTACAATAAGCATGATGAGTCAACACTTACATAGATTGTATTCTTGTATATGTACAGTGAAGATTAATGCCCATACATCTTGCGCTTGGTTTTTATCCAAGATCTTTTGGAGCTATATCAATGTTGGATGAAAATTATTGAGTTTGTAGTGTGGTTTAAAACCTATACATGGTAATCTATCAACATGACCAGGGATGGAAACATTCTTGAACAAATGTTTTATAAGGGTCTTTATATAGATACCGATGTCAGTGTTGTAACCTTGTTCATCCCCACTTATGAAGGGGTGTTGGAGTTTGAACTAGTGATATATAGTTTACTATCAGAATGTTATTATAAAACTAGAGTTGGGTGTGGTCATTATTGTGCTATATAATTTGTAGTGGCTAAGAAACATGATATGGAAGGATCCTTGTGAGGGAGACCACACCATGATTAGCCATAGAAATTTTCTTATATAACATAGCGAAAATTCATTGGAACAGAGTATCTGGGATAGTGGAAGTGTTATTCTTGTGATAGGAATTGAAACATTCCTCCTGAAATCCCAATCAGATTTGATTATGATCACATAAAAAAAGATGATTGACCTCAATGATAGAGACAACTTTGTGATTAGGAATATCTCAGGTGAGGTCATGGTGTCCCCAAGGGTAGATGATTTGTAAGAGTAGAATGAGGAGTTATGGGTTGTGGATGATGTTATCAGATCTTTACAGCACCACTACCAAGAAGAACATACAAGTATAAGGTACAAGTACATAGAGACATGGATATCAGTAGACAGTCATGGATTATAACCCTATGGAAAATGAGCTGATTATAGATATGATCTGCTTTTTTCTACTCACTCATTAGTACAATAATAAATAGGTTTCATTTATTCTTTCATCTCATTAATTCTTGTTTGAGGGATAGAGATTCCAGTTGAGACTCTATCTGATATGATTTTTCGTTAGGTTGCTACATGGTAATGTTGTTCAATATCTTTTAACAGATATAATTTCAATTCATCCATTAGTGGAGTGAGGTTCACGGGTTTTCATTAGTTCATCATGATGGAAGCCAATGACTTAAAATTATGATGGATTTGTTGTATGTGGTTTGATCCCAGACTATTTGAAACTATTGATAAGTTAGATGCATATGCACTGATGGGAAAATATTTTTCTTTCTGGAATAAGAGTTATATCATGGAGGTATGAGTGGGTTCTATGAGTATGATTCTTCCACCCATCACCCATTAGTTGGTGATTAAATAGTTTATTTTATAAGGTTCTTTAAGAATTTATATTCCTAATTTCTTAGATTATTTCATTGAAATCAACCATTAGTATATTACGAGACTACCACTGAGGTATAAAATTGAGTTTTTATCGACATCCCTGTGATTAAAACCTTTATATAATTTGATACATATCGTATTTCCCCTGAAAGGATTTGGGAGTTTTGGCTATGGTTGTAGGACCATCAAGAGTAAGGCTTTATCAAGGCCTGTTTTTCCCCTAGATAGATCTAGGGTAGTTCATGAAAAAGGAGAATGTGAGCTTTTATATTATTTTTGATTATACACTACATAATTGATAAAAATAATGAACAATTACCCATTGTAGATGATTATTGACCACATTTACTAGTATCAAGGCATGATATTGTTCTTAAGTTTCGATATCAGGTCTATCTACCACCAGTTGGATGTTTTTGATTCTGATATTCCAAATATGTTATTCAGAAATTTCAATAGACACTACGAGTTCCTGGTGATATCCTTTGGTGTGGATAATTCACTAACAATTTTTTTTAACTAGATCTTCCAATCATAAATAAATTTTTTTTTGTTTGTATTCATTGATAACATACTCATCCACACTGCATCAGAGGAGGTTCTAGAAGAGTACATTATAATGTTTCTATATTTTCATTGATACAACCAGATTTATGGGATTCAATAATTTTTTGTTCTATTTTCATTACATTAATATCCAATCAAATGTAATTTCAATGCGTGGTTTTCCATGTACCTAGTGAATATTGATGTATTGATTTCATGGGATCTACCTTAGAATGTGTCAGAGGAGGAGGGTATTCTTGCCTTGGGGGTGTCCTACTTAATCATTTTCTATGAATTCTCAAATAGTTCATCCCCATGGACCACCATGAAATGTAAAGGGATGCCTTTTACCTAGACCTATCATTTCCAAATTTCCTTCTAGGATTTGAGTCTATGGATGACCAGTTGTCATTTTTGATACTACTGATGGAGCGTGTGAAGAACATAGTGTATTGAAATTCCCCTAGAGCTATTACTGTTTTCATGTTGTTGTAGCTGTAGGAAGTTATCATACACTAGTAAATCAAGTAGAGAACCAACAAGAAGAACTAAAATACATATGAGAGTGTTCACAAAGTCTTCGATGTTAGTTAGTCTAGGAGATACATGCATCACCCAAATAATTTCATTGATTATGATGAGATGGAAATTGATGATGGAAGAAATTTATCAGATCACCTAGTGGAGATCATGCATTGACACTAGAGGACCCTACATGGGTGGGCCATCCCCAGAGTTTGTGTATTTTGAAAGAAAGTATAAGACAATAACATCTAATAGTAACTGTATAGAAATATGTGGGCTCAGTATCCCATTATATTTGTTTTTGATATTCTTTTTTGGAATAAAGTCATATATAAGGGAACGATATAGTTACCCAGTTTTTTCCTTTTAATTCTTGAATTATTTTTTCATATATTTCTTGAGTCTGGAGCAAATACCATGTGCGATTATGAGGCCGAGTGAAGCTAGAATTAATTCTTAAGAATATTAAACCTGGTATTTATCACAGACAATCATTTTGTAAAAAACTTTAATAACACATAAATGAAATATCACATCATAAATAAGATACAATGGCTGAGTTCACAATATAACATTGAACCTATGTGCAATCTAAAATAAGTTCGTGATGTGCCATCAAATATGGAGACTCTTGGTAGGTTCATGTAGTTAAAATAAATTTTTTAGATTATTTATTTTAAATAAGTTATAAATAATTAATTTTCAATAAGTAAAATTTATTATAAACTCCTATAGGTTTTCCTATTATGACTACAAGAATCAACATATTATTATTACTTAATCAATTTTAGGATCATATCATATGACATTGAATATAAGTGTAGGGGAAGATAAGGATAAAACTATTGAATTGAATTCTTACATTCATTTGAATGTATATTCAATAATGAATTAAAATTTTTGAATCTGTTTGGAGACATCAATTCCTTGTGTATTCCCTTGTTGATTAAATTTATTGAGAATCATATTCTAATTTATGATATGCGCTATTTTAAGTACCTCGATAAGCATATATGTAACATTTAATTTGATTATTTAATAACCATGTACCACTAGATATAAAAATTCACAATTTTTGGAAAATATATGTTGCAAAAAAATTAATCATTTTTTGATTGTTCTTTTGTTTCGAAATATCTTCACCTTTTTCAATGAGTAGACCCGGAAGTCCCTATTTGATAGTTTTTGCCCATCCCAAACACTATCAGACCTTTAGAGTCACGTGAAATCCACATGTGATGAATGAAAAAATGAAAATAGGATGCAACCAAGGGTGTTTTATGTTGAGGGTGATCAATCTATTGACTCTAAGATCAAAAAGATGATCAATGAATGATGAGAGGCATACAGAATGAAAATGGATTATAATGATAAAACATGAATATGATTTCTAGAAAATAAAAATTTTAATCAATGATTCTAGGTAACCACCATTTATTTCATGAGACATTGAGTCCATATCCAAATAAATTGAGGATCGATATGGAATTTAAAATTTTGATAAGACAAATTTTGAAAAATGCGACTACAATCCATATATCAGGATGAACACAAATCATGTTGTCCTTCTATTGTGGTGTCTAGGTATTTGGAAATTTATATGCATGGAACACCATGTAGAATTGATAGATTTAATGTACCTCTTCCCCTATGGATGATCCTTTTCGACTGGATCAATATGTGGCATGGTGACCCATGATATGGTGTTTTTGGATGCTCATTATGGAGTATTATATAGTGTTTGATTTCTTGCATTATTATTTACATCAGTACACTGTCATTGTTGATTAAAATATCCAACATTTCCAGCATATATATATTTTTGTAGACCATTCTACCATTGGACATCATTAATCATGGATTTCAATGCAATCAAATCATGGGGACTCATGTTGGACCACATGATGCAAGGTCTGGATATTCACACCCTTTTGGTAAAAATTTACGCCTACTCCTAAACTATCTAATAGATTAAGGAAATGTTTTTGGATCTCTTACTAATCTTGATATGTTACCGTTTACACAGAAACAATTACTATATGTTAATTTTTATAATATACAAATAAAACAGAATCATATTGATTAAAAAAAGGACATGTGATCTCAATATTGAATCCATCTATATATATTTGTAGTTCTTCATAAATTTGGAAAATGATAGGTTTTCGTCTTATATTATTAATACATATGTGAAAATAATTCACCAAATTCCATCATAAAAGGAATAATCTTAATATTCTAAGGTAGGTATTTAGCTCTTATGAGGCATCTAAGATATTCTGGTTATTTTATGAATAAAAACCCACATATTTTATAAAACCCATTCATTTTAATTAAATGCCGACATGAATTATGTATGGTCATTGAGGCACCAACAATTTGAGATCGATTATCAAGGATACATCCTATGTATTCCAGTTATATAAGAAATCATAATTTTCGTAGTTTAATTATTCCAGGGGGAGAAGACCCATGATTGCATTAATTATGTAAGGTATGATTAAATCATTCCACCATCGTGGCTTACTAGCTAAGATTTCCATTCATGATTGATATTTATGAAGCCATTGATGTGTTCATTTTATTTTCATAATACAACGTGATCTATGATCAGTGTGGGAAACAAGTTATTGAAGATGAATCACCTCAAATCATATGTATATGGGAATCATCTATTATTATAGTCCATAGGATGTTTGATATTGAACATTGTACATAATGAGGCATCCAATGTATCTAGATTATCGTTGGAATTAGTGTCATCATTTTTTAGTTGGGATTCATAGTCCACCTATGAAATAGATAGAGTAATAAACCCATGGAATGATATGGTATAGACGGTTCAAATGTCTAAGACATGGGGTTTTCAATGAGGTGTAAGATTATTTTTGATTTGTCATATAGAATGCATCATATTTACTATGATTATAATAGGAATAACAGTTTACATACATCAATTGGTTGCGTCATGCACTA
Source organism: Viscum album (assembly GCA_963277665.1). Lineage (NCBI taxonomy): Eukaryota > Viridiplantae > Streptophyta > Magnoliopsida > Santalales > Viscaceae > Viscum > Viscum album. Next base: position 591,127,883 of record OY728162.1, on the reverse strand, counting down.
TGTGGTTTCCCAATCCATTTAATAGAATTATAATGAAAGTGATATGGATATTGTGATTACCTAATCCCGTATGATATATTCTCTGTGTGACAAACAATTGATGGAATACTATTAGCCTCATATCATATGTGTGTTGGACTTAGGAATTAAAAATACCCTATAGATATTTAATATGGGTCTCAGACATCAGGGTGGCTTCTTACATATCCTGGATATAAAGACAATTGATGTTGTTGTACTGCCCTTTATTGGATCATAAACACTTTAGTTTCATTTCCACTTTTCTTCTTGACTATATGAAAAGTGCTAATTTTCCTATTAGATATTCCTTAGTGGTCTTCCACATATGTTTGATAACATTTTCCAGTTATGTCAAAATGAATTAATGTAGTAATGTTTTCTTTTGTAGAGGACTTCTCAAATAGTAGATGGAATCCCTAAGGGATGTGCTTGATCATGTATGACATGTCTAGATGAAACCACAAGGATCAAATTACTTTTATAGGATGCAATCGCATGACCTTGTTGTCCTATAAAGATTGTGTCACACGTTCTAGATGAATTACCTTGGGTTCATCAAGAGAGTGGGATTACACATATAGAGGGGGTTGAAATTGTCAATTATCCTTGTCTCATAGGATGTAATGTGTCCTTATTGACATGTTTGGAGGAAATTATGATACTCGGTTAATGTGCATGGCTGGCGTTAAATGATCCAGTGAGCATTTCTGAGTGATATAGAAAAACTCAAGTTTCCTGATTTTTTTTCATTATATAAGTCTAAAAACATGTCTTAAGAGAAATTAAAGACTAATATGATGACCCTAGGTGAATTCACAAGAACTAGGAGGTATAATTGGATGGTTTCATAAAACATTATTTTATAGTTATTGGGACTTACCATGATCCAAATAGTATAACAATGGAGTGTCCCATAATTTAAGTGATGTATCATTGTTTTATATCATGTCATGGATAGTTCAGGAAAATTTTAGGTGTTTTAGAATATATATCATTCAATTAATACTCACTTTCATAATCTATGTTCGAGATATTCATCTCCAGTTCCTTGGTTTTTTTCAATGATGTCTTATTTTATGTCTCAGATGATCTAAAAGGTGTGTTTGGTGTACATAATGTTTCCTTCAAGATTTCACTCCGTTGATCTTTGATATATCATGATAATTGATTCTACATATCGCATGCTAGCTCAATATTTTAATAAGTAAATAACATGATGGAATAATTATTATTCATGAGATAAATTTCTCAATGAAATCCTTTCTAGTGCTAGTATATCAATGTAAAAGGAATACTGAAAACTTTATTTATAATATATAACACATTTTTTCCATATTGTGGCGGTGAAATTATAGGCCTCACCATCTTTATTAATCACTTTTTTTGTGGAATATCTATCACTAATCGAGGATGGGGTTAGTGAAGGTTCCTAGTGCCACACATCTTCATGTTTCATTATCATTAATCATTTTAATGAAATTTCATGATTTTTTGTGATTTCTTATCCATATCATCAACAATCCCATTTTTGAATTTTGACAAATTTATAATGAGTTATTGAATCATTTAGAGACATTTAAGGAATTATTTATTGTCATGTTGAAATATTTTATGTCCTTCATGAGATTAATGGGCCTACTAAAAGGCATATTTGTGATTTTTAACCCATTTCCTGGGACATTTCGTGAGGTAGGGGTGGCTTTTCTGGAGGACTCCACGAGTCTAAAAATGGATTATCAAGGGGTCGTACAAAACCACGTTACAAAATTCCTTAGTGTATCCTAGACGTTTTGTGACTGTGTGATGCATCCATATCCTTCATTTTTATATCTATTGTTTTATCTAATATATTTTTAGGATGAAAAGTTAAATTGTATGGATAATGTATATGAAAATTACTCTTTTGTTTTATTATTATGAATGTAACCAATATGTAACATATGGGGGGTGCAATAATATCTTGGAAAAACCCATACATTTGTGATATGGGATCCTAAGTGGTTCTATGTAATATCGTGGACATACATGAGTCATTTATCTTTTTGGGGTTTACCAGCCAGTCGGTTGAGGCAGAACTATTGATAGGGTCTCGTGGAGCCTTACTGACGTCTAGAAGCACATCACATTTCATTCAGTGACTGTGATTAGTGCTTTGAAACTCTATTTTTTATCTCCAATTTTAATTTCTTAAAGGATATGTATTCATGTAGATTTTATTATATTTTTCCAATTAAAATCCACATTATCTTTGGAGATAGGCCACATGATCGTTCTGACTGTTAGGGGATTTCTCATATCGAATTCCTTTTTCCTATTTTCATTATTTCATGGTGTATTGTTTAGTTCATTCTAGTTGAAAACAGAAATGTCTTAGTAAATCTTACCAGAGTACCACTGCATGCTTTCTGGTTATCCAAATATTCTTCACAAGAAAAAGAATGATTATTTAGTGGAGATCTATAGTATTTATGTCTGGTAACGAACTATGTGAGGAGTTTTCCGGAGACATTTACATGGTGATGTGATTATGATTCTTATATATAATAATGTGATCTATAGGCCTTATTTGTTTTCTCCTTACATTGTATTTTTAGGGAAAGTAATAAATGAATATATATATATTCTTGAATTCTTGATTTTTCCAATTATCATTTGGTTCATGTAAAAAAATTTCCCCCCTAAGAGTGATGTATGTGTAAGAAGGTGCTTCATTTTAAGGAATGTAAATTCCCAATTAAGTATTTGGTGTTACTAAAAATCAATTCACAAAATGAAAACTGGTGTTCTAAGAGATATTTTGTATTTTGTGAAATTCCCTATATATAGGGGAACTGAGTGACTCATTCAACTATACACCCCTTCATCAGAGCACTCGACCATTTTACTTTTGGTGTATCTCTGTTAGAATACCATCCCATGAACCCAGATTTTGAACCCATATCATAATCCTTTGTTGAGATTCAATTTCTCTATTACTCTTCAGAAATACCATTTAATTACCATATACTTGTATTATTCAATAAAAAAATGATCTTTGGTAATTTATATAACTTTGGATATGAGATTTGAGATTTTTTTCAATGTATTCAATGGATTTTCTAGTACAATTACATAATCAATTAAGGTTATATGACCATGTTCTATTCATGTGATCAGAACTATTTAAAGGGGTCTTATTATATTGTGATAACCTATGTGGTTTATATATCCTGTGATCCCTCTATAGTTATAGTTATTTTGTGAATACCTTATGCAAGTAATTAATCACATACATATTCATGTAATTCAAATGGTAAATAAGGAACCATAATGTCATTTGTTATTACATTTTTTTGTTTTTTATGTCTGTCATATTCCACATAAATATTTTTAGATGGATTATAATTCACATCGATGCTTCAAAAATGTGGAAAATAAATGGTTCATGATTTCTAGAAAAATTTATTCTAATACTAATTACCTTCTGTATAATGATAATGAGTGTCAGAAGTGGTTCCACTCACCTAGGCATCAAGACAATCTGTTATCTCATTGAATTTTTTTGAACATGTTTTGTTTTTTGGATGATGCTGCCATACCACCCATAATATGTAATTTAGAATCGTGGAGAATGTCTGATTACCAAGATTTTTCTTACAAAAAAATTGTCATTGATTGTAATCTGGTGATTGTACAATCCCTAGGTTTGTATTATATGATCTAAAATACTGCTATTGGTCTGAACGGTCGTGACTTTACCCACTAAATTTTTTCTCAAAGCCATTCGAGTATACTCTCCTATTTAATGAACAATCTTGATAGAGAAATATACTTGAAAAGATATCTACATCCCATTGGTAATTTATCTAATGATTGATAATGGATATTCTATGTTAGGAAAATAGGTTTTGTGTTGCTGGATTTTTTATACAGGGTTCGTCATTATGAAGGTGTGTGGATCTCTTAATTTATTTCCAATCAGTAGCCCATCCACTTTTGGGAGATGATATGTCATTAGTTACCTACAAGAAACCCATTTCAATTATCCCATGGTGAATTGGGAATCAGAAAATGTTATAACTATTAGTTGTTCTTGTTTCTTCCCATTGAAGAAATGTGTGATGAATTCCTTTAAGTTGCAGACTTCATGGATGAATCTCAATTGAATATAGTTTTTTTTGTTATTGATATGGTTATTATTATAATGGGGTAATTAAGGAAGTACATGAAAATTATCCAACTAATTTATAGTAGATTTCTATTTTAATCTGTAATAGCTGAGCTGGTAAAACTTTTATTCACCCTCATTAGTGTCCTTCCTAACAAGTACGCATTAGTGATGGCCTATATTGGCACATTTTTGAAGATGGATATTATACATTTTTGGGATATTGATTAAATTTATAGATCATTACAAACCTAAGATAGATAGGCCTAATGAATATTTTATTGAATGGATCGATTTTGCCAACCAAGGGTACATATTCATGAATGGGAATTTGTATGTTGGTGATGTCAACACAACATTCACAATGGTCGCACATCAACATTGATGTACCGGTTCACTTAGGGATTTACAAAATTTTGGATCATATAAAACATTTGTTTACCCCTTCCATTATTCGTTGTCATCATCATTTATTGTTTTTATAGGTAGTCTATAATTTCCACTGTTATGAATACTACAACGCTTATGGGTTCTCAAACTCTATATCACATCTGTGATTGCAGAACATATCTGGGGTATAGCATATGTCTCCGAGATATGTTGACATTATAAAATTACCCTTCTAGATTGATATATTTGACTTTACCTCATTTCACACACTAGATGTATGATCATTGATAAATGTAGTGGTTCTCTTGATGAAAGATCTTATTTGATATCCTCTCAGGATGGGGTTCTCTTTGCTAGGGGGGATGATATATTAACATGTTATCCATACAAACCATAAAAATTTTACAGAAACAATGGATTTATTTAAAGGATTATTACCTCGTCATTTTTCAGAGTTCTAGGGGAGCCACATCCTAGTGTTATCTAACTATTCTAAAATATACTGACACATAAAGATGTCAAGGTCAATGTTATGATTCTGTCTACTAATGCTTATTCTACTATTTTTACAAGGACTATGAACCTTCCATGGTACAAACACAACCAAATATTTTTCTAAACTATATAGTCCATCATTTGAAAAAACCTTTTCTCTCAACCACTACATTGCTAGAGAAGATGATGGAATTTATCAATGATTTCAGAGAGGCGTCCTCATCCTGCAAATGAAGAAAACTCCAATGTGGAAAAATACTCTACTAGGGAATTCGATCCTCCCGTAAAGGATAAAAATGAAATTCCTATCAATACAAGGGATTATGGGGCTTCTTCTCAAAATTATTCATTAGTTCTACAGGCTAGTAATCCTCATCTCATGCCTATTCCATCACTTATAGAAGAAAATTAAAAATATATCTTGATCATGAAACAAATTCAGGATTTGAACACTGAGACACCGATTGATGTATTTTTTTTGACAAAAGTGATCACATCCTTCAGTTATTTTAGGACTCATGGGTAAGTGATTTTTACTGAAAACATCAATATGAAATAATGGGGAAAATCATCCCGATCGGAGAAGCTATGGCCAAAAGTGAAATTGATATGAATGATTTTATAAACAAGGCTCCTCTTGATAGATTATTAGTCAAGAAAAAAGTGGAATGGGAAAAATGATTTACTTTTATATGTGAATTTCAAGCTCAAATAAATGCATAGACTACATTGATATGAATAAGAATGGGAATTATAGATCATATAAGTTATGATATTTCAACAGTGTCATCTTCATTTGAAAATACATATATGAGGGTTGAAGAATATTACTGTTTTATTAATGTATATCTATCCCAAACTGGAAGATAATAAAATAGGGAAAGTGATATTCCATCACCTTGTGAATTATTCTAGACAGAGCCTTATGGGCCTTTCTTGTGAAACTGGTCGAATTTTGACTTTGCACTACTCTTGCAATTTATTCCATTTTTGAGACCCCAGAGAGACTCCAAAAATGATGACATTGTTATTTTTTGTACACCATGTGTGAATGAATTTTCCGAATAAACTATTTTGTTTTCGACTTTTCTTTTATTTATTATGTGCATGTCATTTCATCAATTCATATTTCTTGAATTGCTGGTGACACCCATCCTTGGGTTATGTAATATAACCACAATTTCCTAGAAATGAATACTATAATTTTATAGATCATATATAATAGTGTCTCATGAAATCCCACAAACATTAGATACCATATCAAAAATATGTCCCAGGTATTTATAAATTTCTAAACATAATGAAGGATTATTTAGGTCGGATATATTTCCTATAATGAGATTAATCTGTAGTTTTTTCAAATATGATAGGAATTGTTATAGAAATGCATTTTTACCAATACCATGTGATTGGAATTTCATTCTCCTTGATGATTAAATTGATTATGTGATTTTGTTTAAGGAAATTTATCATGGAATTTTTATTTCTTTAGATTAAGGTATTTTAGCTCATACCTGATATCTATTCAGTTTATAGTTTTTTAGGTTGGGTCATACAACAAATTAGTTTTATTCTATTAGCTCAAACTAGATTGATGTTAATGGAGTATGTTGCAGATAGTCCAAGATTGAACTCGAACACATATGTTTTTTGGCTGGTGTTGTGGTGTTCAAATGTTCAAAAATACCATTAATCCATTTTAATATAGTGACACTATTTATTAACGGCCATAAGGGCATATACATGAGCCATATGTGTACATTCATAGCCATTAAAAGTGTACATGATGATGGGTATCTATTATATAGGGTATGGACGATTTATCACTATAAAATTGGTTGAGGGAGAAATGTTGTGAATGATAGGTCCACATGTATAGTTTGTTTTGGAATTATGTATGTCATAACAGAAATATATGATTATCTGAATTTGAGATAGGAAGAAATGTTGTGTTTTTACGAAGAAATTATGAGATTCTAGATTTCGGCACATTGTTTCCAGGGCTCACATGGTTCAATGATCTATTCTGGAAAGGAAAATATTCCATTAGTTGGTGGGAAAGGGACCTTATTCACCAGTAACATGACAAAGAATAATATACCACACACCTATTTAAGCCGGATATGAAATATCTTATAAAACTCAGACAACAAGATGATGATGTTTTGTATGGATGGAGGTTAATCCAGAAGTGATATGGAACCCTATGGTTGCTCATCTCATAAAATTATAAATCCCAAGCCCTATTCCCTAGGATTATGAATCTTAAGTTGTGATCCATAAATGTATTGTGAAGGGAATGTCACATTCAATACTTGAGAATGGATAATAAAACATCATTACATAATGTCATGGTGTCAATCCCACTCATACTGTTTTGTACAAACATTTTTAGGCATGGTCCAAAGTACACAAACTAGGTGGATGATAAAGGAAAATCATATCAGGTTAGATAATAAACATTTAGGTGTTGATTTCTACTACAATGTTGTTAGGTCTCACATGGTTTAGAATGTCCAGTTTCAAAGTGACACATTTGGTTAACGACCATAAGCTCATATGTAGGATCCATTGGAAAACATACATAGTTAGGAAAAGGATCCCTTGACTATAGTTATCTTTTCGAAGGGTGAAGGAATTTTTTGGTGATCTATGGCACCCCAAAAATGATGTGTGGATTTTTTAATGTTTCATATCCATGAAAGGTTCTAGCAACCTAAATGGTTTGTCACCTTATAGAAAACATATTCTAATGCAGTTGAAATGTCACAAACCTTTGTTGTATGTTTTTCATGGAAATGGTGGTATTGTAGCTGTATCATGGATTTTACAATGGCATATAGAATAGTCCCTATCATCTTAATTCCTAATTTATTTGTTCCCCAATTAATTCATATACTTTGGAGATGATGAGTTTAGTGCATGGAGTATTTACATTTTCTCAGACTACCTTTTGAGGGGTTTAACATGACTTGTTCTACATCTCATATGCTAGTATTGAATAGAATTTATATTTGGAGCATTATAGGATTGATTTTAATGTTTTACATCATTAAAAAATATGTGGGAATTATAGGGTCATGAATATTAAGAAACTATATTGGGGATGATACTAAAGAGTGTAATAAATATTCTTGGGTTCAAGGGTACTCCATCGTACTTTTGAGTGGTGGATGTAGATATTATAAATCATGGACTGAGGTTCTTAGGTCATGTGTAATTATATTATTAAATAATACCGGGAGTTGTATAGCCACACTAGGTTTTTGAGTGCTATCATAGTGAAGTTAGGTCTGACATTAGTTAGTATTTCCTTTTACAGATTGACAAATTTGTTTTGACAACAATATGAGCATATGTTAGAGTTGTAGGCCTATATTAGTAGTCATGAAAATGTTTCTATGAAGCAATATATATTTTATATGGGTTATGTAATGTTTTGGTATCTTGAGGATCTTGAGTCATGCTATATTATAATTTTATAGAGGTTCTGTTAAAAGATATATAAAGACCCATGTTCTCTTGTTTACTCGGGTAATGAATTTTCTGGTTCATTGAATAGGAATGATGATGGGGGATGGTCCAAATAGTGTATCATCATGTTGCAGGGACATATTTATTGCATTTTAATGTTATTTGACAAGGATACTTTACCTATAGTTTTAAATCATGAATAAGTGAGTGATATGTGTAGTTTATTATCATGTGGTAATGACATTTTCCATTAATTTTAACCACATTTGTTGATGTGTTATTTAATGTTTATTATACACGGGTAAGGAATTTTTCATCTCTCATCAGTTGGTATAGTTGGGTAAAGGAATGGAGATATGAATGTCACTATGTATCCCATGATGATGGGCATCAAGATAAAGTATTTCTTAAAATAAAGTGCAGTTTATCATCATTTGGAGAGGACTACACTGACCTAATGTGAATATATATAAATGACTTGTTTCAGGCAATTGTATTGGTATCACTACATACTCATATAATTGAGAATCAAACAACGTAAAGAAATGAAGGAATGTCCCTGTACAGGTATTAACTATAAGAACATAGGATAAATTTTTATATTTATCCTTTCATGAATGTCTCCAGAGTTAGAAATCAAGGTGATGTTATGTATCTTGTGAGGACATCATTCAAGTCGCACATAGTTCTGGAATGGGAAACACTCTGCACCCATCTAATTCAAATAATGGATTTTGAATTGTTTAAATTGATTTTTTGTATCTATTCCACAGAATATATATATGGGAGTCACAATGTATCCTATAATGATTGGAATGAATCAAAATTTTGTTCTTAAAATAGCGTGCAGTTTATCATTCAGTGGTGAGAAATTAGTTTAAACGACGTGGAAGCGTGGAAATATTTTAGTTCAGAATTATGGTCATATAACCACATCACAATCTAAGAGTCACATTGTTTCTAAAGAAAATTTGAATCAACCCATGCATAATTCTAAAGGGTCTTGTAGTTTATCATCACGTGTTAAGGACATACTTCGTGTAGTTTAACTTCAAGGGATATGGACATTATAAATGACATGGACGAATGAAAATATATTGGTTGGTCCAAAGGGTGAAAGAAATGACATCGATATGTATCTCATGATAATTTGAATCAAACCACAAGTATTTATAATGGATGTACAATATTTAGGTTTCAACAGTACCCAAAAGGGGGATATTTATTTTTATTTCTTCTTATAGGTCCTACTGTTGCATATACAGTTATCACTATATACCCTATGATGATAGAAATTAGGTTTCATGTAGTTCTTTATGGTCCATGTAGTTCAAAATCATGAATCTAGCACTTATGGTCATCCTTTTATAATATTTCTTCTAGGAAAGTGATGAACCGTTTATGTACATTTGTGACATGTTCATGTTGGGTACGCTTACATTAATTCCTAAGCCCATGCGAGCTATGATTAGTGTTTGAATCAAGGATAAATTTTTTTTCTCTCATAATAAAAAGGTATTTTGGTTTAATATAGATAATGTTTTATCATCCATCTGATGGACCGTGATATGGGATTGATGAATCCCATTGTATCACATTGGATAACAAGAATCAATCAATATGTAATTCAACAAAACCCATGTAGTTTAATGTCATGTGGAAAGGATATGTTCTGAGTAGTTTAACATCATGTAGTGAGGACCTTAGACATGCTGTTTTATGTCATTCAAAGAGGAAGAATGTCCCACCAATGTGATTGGGGAAAGGATTATATATACATGCAGTTTTATGTCCTATGCAGGGAATTGGTGTAGTAGGATTTAAATATCTTGATGTATGGAAATTAATGTATAGTTTGCCATCATATTGCTGGGATGAGATCCATACACATTAACATGATATACCAAAAACTATATACATACAATTTTTGTTCTTGAAACCATAATGAAATACATATCATTTTTTGTCATGTACCATGGATTAAATCTATGATGTTTGACATCATGTACCCAGGTTGAATTATATACCATTAATAATATTGTACCTAGGATCAGATCTATAATGTTTAATTTTTTGTACCATGAAAGAATGATGAGGATTAATCTGATGTGGACTCCCTATTGGTGGAATTTATGAAAATTATTTCATTTTAAATCTCACATTGGTGGGAGGTGAATTTTGATATCCTTTAACAATTTCCAATTCAATTTACCCAGTAGTACAAATCTTTTAGATTACATAAGTCCCATCTCACCATTGATCCTATTTTAGGATCATTGATTATGGTATCAACAGTGTTATGTAATCCAGAATCAGTTCTCCATGATGAAATTAATGGATGTGAACCTTCTTATTAAATACATATGCACTCTATTTCTGAGGGACCTCTATTACTCTAATTCAACCAACCTCTAAATTTATCATCATTAGAGAGCTGTCAAAAAATAGATATTCAGTGATTTTTTAACTCAAAATCTATGGGTAACACTGTCTCAATCCCATACAACAGTGAGTACAAAATTACTTGTATATCATTATGTGTGGTTGTATGGTATCCCCATCGAGCATGGATGTTTTTTTCTTTCCAAGACTAGTTATCATTGATCTCAATCTTCCGGTGTAAATTTTATAGATTCCTAATAAATGATTATATAATTCCATTGGTTGTATAATTTTAGAGATATTAGTGGTTGGAAGGAATACTATACCCCTGGAAGTGTCTATTCAACACTGTGGAGCAGAAGTTGGTCATTTTTTCAATCAATATTGTGTGAAAGAGAGTAATCTTGGATTTGATATGAAGCTTCATGAAGATGATGATTTTCATTATCCAAAATTGTTGAGGCGAATTTCCATGGCCAATTTAAAAAATAAGTCATTAGTATTAACGATGTATTTGGTCAAAATAGTTGTGGTCGGGGAATATTTCCACATTATGTCCATCCCAAAAATGGAAAATGGATTGGAATATTTAGTTGTATTGATTAATTCTTATGGATGAAGGATGAATTTTCCGAAATTTTGAAGGCATGCAAATTCTGTATGAATTCCATGACATCTTGATTCATGATCTTCCAATAATTTCACAAGCTCTTGATTTGGTGGTAGTTCATATTAATAGATTTATGGGCTCCGCAAGCACCTTCATGGACATCATCCATGAAAAGGTGTTATCTCCCACTACTATTCTTCTTAGAAGTATTTCTTTATAGACTCATTTTTAGATGGTATTCTTCTAATTATGATCATCCTACAGAGTATAATGTATTACATGTGGATGAATCAATTATTTAATGATTCGATCTACTTGGAGATTCACATATTTAAGATAGTCGATTATGGGCTCCAACCACACTTTTGTGGTTATTGGTTCATCATGATCTACGAAGTTGCAGACATAATTGATTTCTTCTATATCTCAGATTGCGATCACCAAGACCATTATTTAGTGTGAGATAAGGATTATTTTGTCTTCATTATCAGGAATGGTAAATGCAGTGGTAGCATTGGATGATGAGTCTGCATGAGCATGTTCTAATCGAAGATCATGATTCAATATGGGATGAAAAGGGAACACTACCATCAGTAGTTGGATGTAGCCCTTGAGAGAGACCAATTACTGATTTTTTATTTCATGATTATCATTTGTCTTCATCATCACCAAATATGATTACCATTTGATATTTAGTTAGGGTATATTAGGATTTAAAGTCAATTATAATGTAGTTATGAGGATTTTTTATTTAGCGTCATTGATTGCGTAGTCCGCATATAGTGAGAAGAATGAGGGAAACTACTATGTTAGGATATTCAAATACAACATCAAGGTCAACACAATTGAGCATTAGGTTTTCCATACATGTGATGATAAGGATCCCTAAGGTCCATAAAAATGCATACCAAATGTTTTATGAGTGTCATAGACATAGAAACCCTCTTCAATTGGATGATCGGTGTCCTTATGTGTATTTTCTGAGTGGGATGTGCAGAGAAAAAAACATCAAGGGATTTAAGATTCAAATATTTCTGTGATACGAATTCTGTTTCGTATTACTGAATAATGGCATTCCATCAAACCAAGAACCAATTCATTATTAGTTGTATAATGATGTACTTGAGTTGGTCAATACGATAGACTAGATGGTATACATGGAGATAGAATAATTCCAATGACTTTTCACATGAGAAATGAGTCCAAGGATGTTATTCTCAAGCCAAAGGTGACTACTCTTAGTACCTAGAATCATTTGGATTAGTTATTATAGACTATACACAATACTTATATCAGTAATATATGTTATAAGGTAGTCAATACAACATTTCTTGGTGGCCACCTATTATATGTTTGGCCTCCCTTCCACGGGAGGCATCAGGACCGATGGGTGGCGTAAGTAATTATTCATAATTTAAATGTATTCGTTACAGTCATCATAAAATTGATATAAAATTAAATTCGACCTTATATTTATAAAGGGAGGATATTTTCCAATGAGTATTTCTATGAATCATTGAATATATCCTAGGATTCCTTGTATCACTATTAGATCATTAATATTTAATGGGGTGACAATGAAAATATAGAACTAATATTTTACGGTTCATCATCGACATCATGATGTATTACCACAAGGACATAGAATTTCCCTTATGTTACCTAGAAAGTGCATTTCAGTCGATTCATCATCAGACTATTTTCCACTACTTGTAGACAATTTCGTGCAGACATGTGATGTGATCACAACCCTTTTGGAATTTTACCACCTGGTTGTCAACATAAGATTAACCAATATTTCCCAATAATGTATTAATGATATGTATCAAGGTTTATTGATATGATGTTCCAGTGTTATTACAGCAAACATGAATGAACTGATAAAAATGATAACTTTAGTTGATCAAAAGGCATTGTCTTCTTGTTCCTCACTATCCAGCTTTATCTGATTGTACGCAGAGTACCCATACAAGGATGAAAATCTAGGCATTCCAAAAATTTTCATCAATACATAGTTCAATAAGTAGAAATAAGAAATTAAAATTTGGGAATTCCCTATTCTGGTCTATGAAGTCAATGAATACCCAAATCATTCAATTATTCGTTTTGATAGGGATGATTTGGGTGAAACATTATTTTTATTGGACTTTCTAATGAGAAATACCTTGATAAAAAAGTAAAATTACTCCTCTATGTTGGTGGAATGGTATAATTTCATACACCAAGAATAATGCTTGAATAAATGATGCTCATTGGGTATTTTGAAAAGTAATTCAATGTACTAATCATTCACATTGTGGATTATGGCATCCCGAATCAGTGTGAGCTACAGGTTTTTTTCGAAACTCGGATTGATCAGCCTGAGATCTTCGATGGAGGTGGATACATGATCCTTGAATGTTCGAGTGGAGTTCCAGTGCTCATCCCCATCTTATAGAACCTCTATGTCTCTGGAGAAATTTTCAGATGATGATGAAAATTAGGGGCCATATCCATAAGAGCTGGGGTTAGGGGATCCATGAGAAGAGACATTAACATACTATATTCCAAATGTTATTGAAAAGAGATTATTAGGCTGATTACCTTTCACACTTTAACTAGGTAGGTAAGGGGATTGGATCTATAGGATTAGTTCTATGACCAAGTCCATATTTATTTGGACAACATAGACATTATGTAACATAATATATGGGCTCACAAGGGTGATTCCCAATCCATTAAGAGATTCAAATTGTATATCAAAACCCATAATTGTATTATTCCATCTCATTTGATTGAAATAATCTTTAGTATATGTGGCTCTTGAAGTTTCAAAGGGTGAAATATCACCATGTAATATGTTTACCTTCAAATCATTAGGACATTTCATTAATTGAGGGAATTATGAATGTACTACAAATTGGTTAGTGAGACATGGCCTTCCAAGAAAGTTTGTGTATGTGGTGTCATTCTAGAAATCTAAAAACTCATGGACTCATGAGAGATCCCCAAACATTTCATGTAGATTGTTCATCCAAATATGTCTTTTCTCTCACTTATCAGTCCCTTGAATGGCCATCCTTGTGGGAGAGAATTCCTCTTATCCCTATCATAAATGTTTTTACGGTTCGAAATGGGATAAGATTGACCCTAGAATTATTATCAATCATAGATCATTGATTAATTAAATAAATTATTAAGCCCAAAATATATTAGGGTTCAATATTCCCTTGATGGTATTTTTTCTGATCCTAATCAGTGAAAGATACAGTGGAAGAACATTATAAGGACATGTTCTCCTCTCTATAGACCTCTAATGCTGCGAAATCTTTTTGAAATTCTTATATTCTCTGGAGGGATCATTAAATTTCTACCCCAGGTAATTTTTATAGATATAGCGCATATAGGATCAAGATCATAGTTAGGATTTCCACAAACAATTTCATAACTTTAAACTTCTAACATAGAGGTTGTAATTTAACATTGTGGGTTTACTACCAAGCATGTGACCAACGGGGAAATGATTTTTAGGTGGAAAATATCCATATTTTTGTTGAGGTCATGGGAATATCTACTTCCTATGGTGGCAGTCATGTTGACCTTCCCTATTTTTTTTGGGATTTCGGAATATGGAACCCCTTCTCGGTGGTCATACAAGATAAATGGGTGCAGTGATCTACGAGAGGGTTCTAGGACACCTCTCTATCCCTTTCGAGCATACACAAGCTCTTTCCCACAAGTATCTGATAAATATATATTTTCCGTGGGTATGTGATCGAAATATCGGGTCTTCCCAAGTCCACAATGTCCCATTTATCCTCGGTTATGGTGCATACGACCTATCATTCCACGGTTATGTGCACTAAATCTACAATAGAACATATTCATCAATGAGGATGGTATCTTCCAAGATAATCACATTGAAATTCAAAAAATGAGCACCACATCTAACGAGGATTCCTTTTGGTGGGGTCGTTACCATATGGAAGACATTGCAAAGATTAAATCGGCATGAGTTAGAGCATACTGATGGAGTAGATTATGAATCCCCCACTTCTATCAATTCTAACTTCTGGTCATCATCACAACATTTTTATGGTATATACTGTACTTTATTCATAGGTGATGGAAAAATATCCAATGTGAAAAAGCTTGTATTTAGAGTTTCTTGTGCTTAATCAATTTCCTTTAGAGTCATCCAATTGTCAACATTTTGATCATGCATGGATGAATGATTCTTCAATACCTCATCTAATAATGATTCAAATAAATATTACCCTATAATATGGCTTTGAGGAGTTTTCTAATACTACATTTCCAGAACCAACAATTCCATTAAGAAGATATTTAAAGCTGAAGAAATTATAGATATTATGACCAAGCCCTATGTGGATATGGAAGTAATCAAGATGGTTAGTTAGGTTGAAATCATCATGCTTACTATGAAGCAGGAAGATTAGCAGGATATTTTCCCTGGATGCCAAGAATTAACTGGGGAGACGTTCAATTTCAAAAGATAAGTCCTTTTTCATTCATTCTTAAAATCCCGAATGAACATTATTTTTATATAATTTTGTCCTAGGGAGATTTTTTGGTTGTAAGAAATTTATTGTTGGTGATGGGTGGATCATGAACATCATCACATCATTGATGAGAGATATTTCATTCATGATATAGATAGTTGAATCTTCTACAATTATAGACAATATTAACTATTTTGTGGGCAACAGTTGAGTTTTATACTGGGTTTAATAAATGGATTCTTCTAGATGTTATGATTCTTTAGCGACTAATGAAACCCACTAGGATAATTGATGGTAATTAGAGGTTTCTGAAACTCATACCAATGAATCATAGCATATATTTCATAACATTTTTCCTATGATTGAGGGATTCTATGTGATTAGGTTAATCCATTCCATTTGAATTTGAAGTGACAAACAATTTCAATCTCACATTGTTTTCTTCTTTTAGTACGAAGATTGTTATTTATGTCATCATAGAACAGAATTGACATAGAAACTTTCTACAATGTTCTTCCAATCATTCAATAGATCACCCTGTAATGATTTTATACCATACAATTTCGGGCCCTTATCAGAGTTTGTACCAAACATGTCAGATTTTTTTCAGCATATTGATCCGGAGGGCCGATCATTTGTTGAAATCAGGATATGACTGGTGTGAAATTTTTATTATGTAATAATTCATCGTAAATGATAGAGAATGATGATTATGAAAAATGGGTGGTGGAAATGCGTCATCCACAAAATTAGGATATGAAATTCTCTCAGGATTCATTAGCCTGTGTCACTCTTCAATGGATTCCATTCGAGTAAATAGGCACACAATGATGTTAATATTTCCTAGGGGAACTATTTTTTGAGACACCTCTCCTCAAAAAGGATGGGGTGGGGATTTATGGGGTGGCCACACTTTTATCCCTTGATATTTTTTGATTCATCCAAAAAAGAAATGATTACTCTAGTGACGGAGGGGCTATCTCCGCAATGGAGGGAATTAACAATAATTTTCAAATTCATCATTAATATAAACTATCTGCCTAATCCCAGATCCAATATAATTTTCTGGAACCACTCTTACTGATGGTTCAAATATAAGAGGGATAATATTCGTATCTCAATTTGATGATACCTAATGGGAATATTTCCCATGATTCGCTCTTTATTGGGTAGCCTAATAGCATGTACATCATTCTCATATTATGAAAATTGCTCCTCCATGGATGTAACATCAAATTGTTTGGATGAAAACTAGGATGTAGTCACACTATTCCTTTTTTTTCTATGGCACTATCCAAATGTATCAGTGAAACTAAGTATTCTATGGTTCTATGTTTTTCAGCCATCATTGGTTCTGGGAGCTTGTAGAATCATTTGGTAAATCCAAATAACCATCCTCATGGGGGTAAATTTTCTATATTTTGTCCCTCTAATGTTTCTTCATAAGGAACCATGGATTTCGTTTTGAGGGTGATGAAATTCACAGACACATATCAAGGAAAGGTGGTTGTGACATTACTTTTGCTGCAAAAGGATTATTCTCCATTAACTTTTTTAAGGTAATTATTTGAATCCTTGGCCATATTGGACCTTTATTTTATGTAGCTCTAGTGGGGTCTATTCAAATAATTTTTATGTACCTCCTTTATTGGTTTATGAATGGTGACATTGAGGGAGTTTTCTGTTGTGATTATCAAATATGCCTCGACCTATTAGAGTTTGTCTATTGGTTGGATTGGTTCATGGAATAAATACAACTAATTGATTCCACCCAACAAATATATGGTTGGTTCCCTTTGTGGCATTTATTCTGATGAAACTTCCTATAGACATGTGGGATGTGGGTTACATGTGCTCTTAATTTTCATTGATTATCCAAGTTTATGAAGAACAAATGATTATTGTTGAGGATTTTATTACTCTCTATATGGATATAAAGATATAAATTCCCAAGCACAGTGGGCTGGGGTTAGCCATGAATCACTATTGATGTCTCCAATGATCTCTCATTGGATGATGAACCTGGTGATGTAGACTAATATATAAATTCCCCTTTTGTAGAGGGATGGGGTTTTCCATCATATATTGTTGATCTATCCCAATGCCTCTTAGGAAATGATAATCTGAGAGGTGGTGGTAGGGGTATATAATTCTATTTATAGGGAGGCTAGGTCCATTCTTAGATGATTGATATAGAATCATCTCATGTGGATCGTTTGATGAAGGGAATTTTCCCCCATGTTGGATCAGGGTTAAGAGGCATCCCTTGATGAGAACCATTCCTTACATGAAATTTTTTGGGTGATCTATCATTCGGTCTCCATGATTGAAATGTATTCATATTATTTTGATGGGACCAGTTTGAAATTGTTTGTCTTTCCTCACTCCCCATTGGTGATGTCTATTCACCTTTGGTATGGGAGAATTCTGTTATTGTAACCAACAAGATCCAGATTTACCTAGTCCTTTGATTTATCTAGAGGCTATAACATTGTAGTATTCCTTTTCATAGGGATTATTTTGATCAATGAGAGTAGATAAATGTTGTACTCCACACTATCCCCATCTACAAATAAAGATTCTTGATATGTATTTAGAGATTAAAAAAAGAAACTTTGGATGAAACAACAGCAAGCATGTTGAATATATACTCTAGGATCTTCTGATATTGGATCCCAAGACATAGAGGTAGCTTCCATTCTTAGCTAACAAAAGAGTATCATGATGGACATAATGTGACCCTAATATATTGGATATGGTAAGTGTCTAACCTTAAACTACAAATGAGTATCCCTCATTTTTTGGCATGGATAAGTAATTTACTATATTTACATGACATCTACGATCAAATATCTATATTTAGTGAGGGGGATGAACATGATGGAGAGGTTAATTCATTATGACTCTATCCATATGTCATTTTGGATAACTTTTCATTAGAACTAAATGTATCCATTTGGTTTGACCAAATAATATTTTCATGATGGTCTCTTACGATCATGGTTGGAGTGATTCTATAAGTTTATGTGTAACTATATAATTTTGAACATGGTGTTTCGATTACCTCTATAGAATATGGTTTTAAAGTTTGGTTCAACTCCATATACAAAGATGTAATTGAAAAGGAGGGATTTACATATCCATTAGAGATATATCCTTGGGGAGGTTGGCCAAAGTGTATGCCTGGAGTAATGTCCTTATGATCTATTTCTACACTAACTTGGTTAGGAAAATCTTGACAGTGAATGTATTTTTTTTTTGAATTTATAGAAAAGATTACATACCCTTATGCTGTTTAGAATGTGTTTCGAATGACCTCAATGACACAGGAATTTATATGAGTAGAAAAATAGTCTATGTTCTACATCATGGTATCAGAAATGCCTTTTTGGATTTTCTATATATATATATATGATCCAGCTACATGATGGATTCCCAAACATGGATGTAACAATATTCCATTTTTGGAGTATGAGCTCACTCCTGAGAAGCTGTTGGAATATACAGATGAGATGTCTCATTAATGAAATAATTACTTATTATATTTTCACATGATGATCCATAATCAATATATGAGTACAATCTCAATCATTACCCTTTGGGATATGTCACTGGTCTTTTTTGGATGGAATATGATCTTTCCCTGAGGCATGTGTTTCCCACACGTGGAAAGACAAACATGGAATAATAATGTTATCATGTTTCTCCGAGGCATGTGTCTAAATGTTTTATTTTTATGGAATTAACTAAATGGTTAAATGTATTCTTTGAAAACTATTGTAATTAATTTAATGATATTATATACGTTTTCTTAGATCCCAGGATTGATATTTTTTTATTTATAATGGGATCATGAATTTAGGGGTAGTTAAATTTCAAATTCAAATTCTTTATAAATAGGGATAAATATAGTGGATTTTTTTACAGTTAAGGAATCTTATTTTACAACCTCAAAAAGTGGGAGAGGTATATATATAGGGTTTTTAAATTTTCAAAATGGGGGATAATACAGATTTGATCTAATCAATTTTCATCTTAGTTTTGTTTTGATTATAACATCAACAAAGCATTATTTGTCAACAAATATATTTGTTAAGTGATTCAAATTTATTATGTCATAGATTTTAATTTATATCTGAATAAATAGTGATAAAATTATTATGGTTATTTTTATTTTTAAATGAAAAAAATATTATTTTCATTTCATTTATTATTTTCTAAAACTAAATCAATCGTTCCTGATGTCAAAAAATACCAAAAATATTTTACAATCTATTCAATTGACATTTTAGTTTTCACCTTCTTGTAACATTTTAATTTTGATTATATCGCAATGTACAGTGAATTTATTTTCTTGTACCTAAATGAATTTATTAATTGATAGATATTTTAACACATAACTAGATTATAATATGGTCATAAATGGAATTTTTAGTACACTAAACTATTACATAAGTTAATATAGAATATTCATAATACTATAGTGAGAAGATTCGAAAATAAACTATATATAATTTATTGGATATTCTATTGATTCCCACACCATGCAAAACCATGTTGTATAAAGTTCCTAAAGTTTATTTCATTTCATATGTTTAAATTGAAATCCAATTTTTTTGGTTGGTCATTATATTTTCTGATTTTCATTATTGATTTTCAAAACAACTATTTATTCTATAATCTTATTGATTCATTTTTTCAAATATATCAGTACCGGTAGAAGTCCAATTGATTCAATTATTTATATTATTTATATTTCATATTATTTTTAAAAAATATTTGTTCTAGGATGATGGTTGAATCTGTTGTTAATGGTCTATGAAAATTCATTGAAGTCTCTAAATATAGACTATCTAGTTTGTTTAATGATTAAATGGAATCATACATATGTAATAGTTAATTCTGACCTTCAAAATAGTAATATCCATCATTTTATTCAAAATTATTTTTATTCAACCCTATTTTTGAATCAATGGGCCATATGATGCTTTTAAGTAGCCATATGTTAAATATAAATGAATTGTATAAAACCGTATGTTTGAAATAAACTCTACACTATGTGGGTAGTGAACCATATGTTCATGAACCATTATTTCAATAAATGCTACATTCAATGAACCCTAAATTATAGTAATAATTTACCCAGCTTTTCTTCTTCTTTGATGTTTTATTCTGCTTGATATATTGCTTCCATTTTAATTATTAACAAATACGAAATATTGGATGACATATTTATCTCATTTGTAGATGATTATACGTGGAAACTGTGATATTTTATTTGCATCAAAATTGGATATTTCAATATGTTTCATATTTCTACAACAAACATATAGTGTTATCATGTATTATGTACAGTTAATTGTAATGTTTAATCCTCTCAGTAACACCATTTTTTGTTCTATGCATGAAATAAACCATTAAGAATAATAATAATACCTAAAATATGGAAAATGTTATATGATGAATTATTCTAGAATAATAAAACATTCATGAGTTTTTTCACATAGGAACCTGAATATAATATGCTGAAATATAGAAAGATATACAAAAAATTATTATAATGTTGTTTACTAAAAAATAGACATTTCATTATTGTGAAATAATGTAGTTTTATACATTCAAATACATAATCTAATTTATTTAAATATTATTGGAAACAAAATATGGTAAACACCAAAATATTCATTTCAATATGAAAGTGATGTCTCCAAATTATTTAGGTTTTATAAAATATTGTAACATGAATATAGTGAGATAATGATATTATCATTTATTATAAATATCAAAATATATTATACTATTAATATTTCCAAAAATGAATATACTATTCTGTTTTATTTGATTCAGGTATATATATCTAATACATATTTATATGTAAATAATTCAACATTGTATCAGTGTGATAAAATATAAAATATCTAAAAGATTTTGAATCAGTAGATTACAATGATTTTGGTCTAGTATTTAGAGAAAAAAATGTTTTTTTTTTTTCATCCTATAATGTTGGAGGTCACAAGGTTTTTCTAATTCTAATATTTTAATTTACATTCAGATTATGATACTATATTTTAGGATCTATTTTTTCCGGGATAAAATATTTTTCAATGGATTTAAATAGGTTTTTTAATTCATTGAACTACAATTTATTTTTGGACATTTTATTAGAAGAATTATGTAAACTATTTTGAATACATTTATTAAATATTTTCTATAAAAAATACAACGGTGATATGATATTTTTGGAAAATTTATGAAGGATATTTGACCAATTTATCTGATGTGTCTGAAAGATGAGGAATATTGTTGTTACTTATTGATATTATAAATATATATATATACATATAAATATGAAAAAAAAATAAAATATATAAAGGGAAAAACAAATGTAAAAAAAATATATTTCTGAAATATTCTCATTATACAACATTTAAATGCGAGGAAAAAAAAATTACTATTTCTCAATACTTATTTCAACATATTTTATATCTGAAGGAAGGTCTCACAAAATTTTATTACCAACTTTTTAAAATAATAATAAGCCTAAACGATATTGAAGACAAATCTGTTCCCAATATTGTAGAGACCCGAAGCTTGAATTACATGGAAATTACATTACATTTGAGGAATACTTAATAAATAACAAAAAACAGACACACAAGGACCGTAATAGTTTAGTGTCTTTGGAAACTCAGAACATAATCTTCTAATCATGGTGAAAGATCTTCAACATCTCCCATAAAGATCTTCCACTTTTTTTCCCTTACCCTAAACCTTTCTTATAATCCTGGGGGAAAATAAAACATAAAAAGGGTGAGCTCAAATGCTCAGTAAAGGTATGCATGGATAAAATAAAACATACCATATACATTTGAACTTAAAAACATGAACATAATGTTTAATCATCAAAATCATGAGCAACGACATTAAACATGGAAGTACATAAGGCATAGATCATAATGGAACATAAATCATGATAAAATAGCATGGGAATAAAACATGTAATTGTGGCACCCATTGAGTACATGTAATGATTTCCATAGTATCCTAGGCATTGCTGCCATGACCATCTTAGTGGACTAAGTCCCTTTCTAAATCGAGTTCACACCTCATTACAGTCCAGTAATACTGAACCAGATTTACTTACCATTCCAGCCATGTCTATCTCATGAGATATAAATCTTTACCCAATGAATTTGAGGGAGATATAGGTCCCACCATCTCATAATTAAATCATTCTTACTTGTTCCACAAAATAAACATACATCATTCATAATAACGCAATAAATAAAATGGGTTTCATAAACATCATCCCATCATCACATAATCCATATAAAAGAAATGGATATAATTTCATAATAAGAAAAGTCAAACCATGTAAATCATAGAGACATGTTACTTGAAACATACAGACATGAAATAATGTCATCTTAGATGAAAAATGGTTTTGATAAAACACGTGAAATGAACTCTTGATGAAAATATCCTTTCTTCTTCAAAATAATTTTCTTTTCACAAAATGTCATTCAATTTTAAAAGAAAAGGATTTTGTTAAAAATAGTCATGAAATATTTCGGAGGAAGTTTCATGAAAATAAGGATTTATAAAACTGTAATGATCCTTTCATGCCCTATAAATTTAAGAAGACATTCTTCTCGTACTTTTGCCGGAAAAATAAAAAAAAAGTACATCGTAACGTAAACAAAAGAAAGATTTCGTTAATACCATGTAGTAAAAGTCAAAAATGGGTAAAAATAACTTTAAACATACATGAAAATAATTTTATAAAACATGGACATGGATGATAGAAATAACCCCATTAAATACTTATGAATAAGCAATCTTGGATAAAATTGAGATTTGCAAAATTATCCCTTACCTTAGATCCGATATGCTTTGTATGGATCTGAACCTCCTATATAATGATTGAAATAATTTAATTGACTTATTAAATAATCATATTCATTGTTATTATATCATATATATTTCACTTATGACTTTATATTACCCGTTCTTTTGTAAATTCAATGTTAAAGTAGCGTTTTGTGTAAAATCATTTCATTTGTCATTCATGTTTTGACTTCTAATTATTCATATGATTAATTAGATAATGATTACTTAATTCCAAAATATAAAACATGATTTATATATAATATATATTCATGATATACATATATATAATTTATTGATAAATGGATAGAAATACATTGTTCATGGAGACGGTAGGCCGTACGTACGCATTAACACTGTTTTCGTTTCATTATTGAGTTGAATGGAATTAAGTAGATGAAATACATATATATATATACATAAATCTAGTATCTTTATAATGTATTATATTTCATTATTATTTCTTATATATACTTTATAATCATTCTTAAATGGTTATCATGGAGAATGAATCTCATCGCGTCGTGGAGACGGTAGTCCGTACGTTCGCACAAGCGATGATATCAATCCCATAATTATTGAATTGAATTGGATAGGATGATACAATATATAATAATCAGTATGATGTTATAATAACTATGTATAGTTATTCTTTACACCATTATACCCGTCCGAGTAAGGTTGTGTTGGAAAAACAGATTACACCACGGCGTGGAGACGATATTCCGTACGTACGCACGCACGGTGAATTCATTTTCCGTAGGATGGATGGATGGTGAAATAGGGTTGTTTCATACTTATAATAACATATCAGTATATTAGTGATACTGATGTTATTACTTCATAATGAAACAACAATAGAAGAATAAGTATAAGAAGAAATAAAGTTGAAATAATCGGTAATGGACATTACCTCTTCTTTGAAGCGCCTCTTTGAGACCTCATCTTAGGGCACTAAAATTGGTCTTTTAAGAACAACAGGACCTCTAAGATGTTTCTATGTAAGTTTAGAGGAGAAATTTTCAGGGTTTGGACGAGCTTGAAGGCTCAATGTGGTGTGAGGAAGAGAGGGAGGAGGTGCCCATTTATAAGGGAGGAGAGGGGCACCTTTGGAAATCTTAAAAATATTAATTTATAATAAATCTAACCCCACTTAAAAACCACCAAGAATGACTCATATTGGATTCTTAATGAGATAGGGTTGTAATACCATCAAACAATAAAATTTAGACATGTTAGGAATTTATTTTAATCATTATCAACTTGATTTATCCTTACTTAATCAATTTAATTTTATTTGTGGTGATAACATTCTAAAATATAAATTATAACAAATAATTACTTATTTGTTGTGAATTGTCCATACATGGATAATTCATAAAATTTGAGACCACATCAATTTATATTTATAATTTTTAAATATCTTTGTGATTTTTAAACAATTTTATAATATGTTATATTTATAAAATAACAATAGTGTCAATTTTGACACTATTCATTTATTTGAATTTAAATAAAATATATACAGAAGATATGTTCAAAATAAAAGCATTAATATATTCATAAAACGTCATATGTGTCTAGAAAATTATTTTATCAAATTAAATACTTCATATAATATTTATTTTATTATTTTTAATACCATTTATTTTGTTTATCTCTTAATAAAATAATTACTACAACATTTTTGTATAATTATTTAATATAATTATTTGTTTCATAAAAATTAAAAATAAAATCCTATGATGAAGATAAATCTATTAACTTTTACAGTAATAGTTTTACTCAAATTTATCATCTTAAAATCACAATATTTAAATTGTTATATTAATTAAATTATGAAGGTGACAACTTTGGCATCATTTAAAATAAAATAATATAAGTGTCATAATCACTTCTATAAGACTGAAAACGGTTATATATTAGGTAATTAGATCATTAAGGTGTATATATAGACTAAAAATAAGTTTTGGTCAGGTTTTTTGGCATTTTAATGGATATTATTATTTCAATAAAAACTATATTACTGATTTTTCACTTAATAAATAATTTCTGCATCATTAATGTATCACCATTAATGACAATTATTTAATCCCTAAAAATTCTAAATAAATTCTAATGATGTAGATAATGTTATTATATTTCTGGAGACTATTCATGTTCGAGGTTTTATGTTGTTTATGACTAAATTAAAATTATTATACTTATAAGAAATAAGAGAGTGACATGTTGTCACTTTCTTTGGTTTTAATAATAATTAAATTATTTTCATGGTCAAAAGTCCATAAAATAAATCTAATCCAACCTATAGGTGATATGGGTATACTTATATCCATCTAATAGAATTTTTTCATGTTTTAGGTTAATTTTATAATATTTTATTTACCCTTCATTACCCGATTTACCTTCAACTATGGTAAATAAAATTTACCGTAGATACTATTCATAATTCCCCAAAATTTTTTTTCCTATTAACATAACTTGGACTCACTGATTCCAAATATGGAGTCCAATTTTTAAAATTAAATACACAAAATTTGCAGAAATGAAAATAATATTAATCCCGTTGTCGAATGAAAACGGGTTTTTGATTAAAACATTGCAAAAGATTTAATTGATTTAACCTACAAATTTAATGTAAAATCAATGCTAATGACATACATTATATTAAATGGTAACAATATATTCTATTTATACTTTAAAAACATTCAATATTATAATTTATCCACATAAGTTATTACGATGAAAAAAGTTGTTTTTAACTAAAATATAGCGTGATTTTACTATTCATTAAAATATGAAAGTTATCAGGAAAATATAAATACTTTATCCAATGTAAATTTTTATATCATGATTAAAAATAATAAGTTTATTTTTTAAAATTTAACTTATAAACTTCTCAAAAATTATATTTAAAATGGGTGCGCCATCAAAAGGCCGCAAAACTGCATTTTTTAAAAAAATACTTATTTTACCTGAAAAAAATATTTTACGCTCATACCATGTTCTATAAAATGTGTATGATGAATAATAATGTTATAAAATTCAAAATGTAGTTAATAATATTCATCAAGTCTAGTTTATAATAATATTATAACCGTATATCATTGTTTAGTGAAACCCAGTATAAAATACTACACACGCTACCGAGGAAGGACGCGATTGCGTATAATGAAAGTCAGGTTTGGGTTGCATGTTGTGAAAGACTCCTTTGTTGTTGCGTATAACAAAATCCAAACATATTTCATTTATTCATTGAATATATATATATACACTCAATGTTGTGTAGAATGACTATTATCAAACGGACTTGAAATTGTGTATAACACGATCCAAGAATTGTTATGCGTATACTGCAAGCTAATATGGTGTTGCGTATAGCACAAGATAATCATGGTGTAGCATAAAACACATGACATCAAATAAATTAAAAAGAATAAAATCTCGGGGTGTTACATTCTACCCCCCTTAAAATGAATGTCGCCCTCGAAATTCGTCAGTGTTTTAAATGGTTTACTACTCGAAAGTTTCTTTAATAGAAACCCACATCGTAAAAAGGAATACCAAAACATGGATTTAAAAACTTGAGTATGAAATGTAACGGTTAGACAAATTAACTCATCACTGGGTTTTCACGTAGGAGAACATATGTCAAAATATGGATATGAAAAAAAAATCTAACCATCAAGTTCTGATGGAGAGTGGTAGAGAACATGGATATGAAAAAGCCATCAATCACAAAGCCATAAATTTGTGATGATCTATGGTACCATATGATTCATCAGATATAAGAGCACTAGGACAACATTTTTGGTTTTCAATATCATTTTCCTAATGATGAAAATTTTGAATTAGAAGAAATACCTACTTTATTTTGATATAATCTCACCGTTGTTCGTGACTTGAACAATTTCCACTTCATCTCGTAATGAAATGAAGTTGAACTTTTCATTCGTGAAGTGTTAGCAGATCATGTGATAGAATGCTGGGTCATTCTATCTGTCTTAATCAAAATGGTAGCAATAGTTATATACATAAGTCCATATATCATAAATCGTTCCAAAATGGACATATACTTCATATATCATACCACTTAATAAAATAAAACTTGTTTATACTAACCAGGGACTTCCTGTAGGCCATTGGTAGGCGATAAAGGCATGTTGCACTTCAGTTGTGGGTTCGATTCCCATAGCCTTGTCTGACGCGATGGGTTTTCGCTCGTCCTATAGGTTGTCCTTTTTCTAAAACTAAATTAACATAACATCCCATTAATAATATCAAAAAAACTTATATCCTTAAATAATACAAACTTATATCCAACATAATCCTTTCCAATCTTTAGGCTTATCCAAAATACTGTTGTCCAATCTCATATTATAGTGAAAACGATTATCAAAGAGTTCATATAACAAGCATGTTAATACCATCTTTGATCCCCATATATCATGAGATATTTCTTTTTGATCACATTCCAAACATTCTAAGGCCTTAATCATGTATTCTCTTGAAAAATGAATACCCATTGAATCTTAGTGAAAACATGAGTGCTATCAAAATTTTACTCTTTTCACATACCAAAACCTCAAACCATGATATAAATATTTCCTTATATTAGTAATGAGATCATGAATTCTATCAAACAGTTAATTTTCTCTTTATCCCTTCATTATGCACATATCGTCTACATTCCAAAAATATCTGAATAACCTTTCATGGATACTGGTACCATTAATCATACACTTTCAAAACTCAAGGAAAGACAACAGTCTAACAATCCATATATGTATCTTTATTCCATAGTACCATGATATTACATATACAACATTACACTTGATAAACATGTAATCATTCCACTAACTTCTTAAACCATTGACTGAGCTTCAACAATTCTTTCATCTCACATATCATTTGTAGTCTCTTCATCATCATCAACATAAATACTACCCATACGACCGTACTGATTCTCTTCATGAGACTTTAACTTAGGTAATTGGTTTTCATAATGCCCATACATTCCACATTTAAAACATTTAACCATTGTTGATGTCGTAGAAATACCATTATACTCATCCATGGTGATAACTGAACCTTTTCCTTTTCACTTAATGACTTTGTGTCCTTCTTTTCCACACCTAAAGAATCTTCCAGTTCCCTTGAAACAATCTCCTCGATGCCTCTTCCCACATGATTTACATGAGGGAAATTGAACTTTCATTCCTCTATGATCATCATGAAACTCCATCTTTCTCTTATTATATGAGTCGTGAAACTTACCAAAGTTGAGATTATTGATCATATTATGAGATTGCTGATTAGGCATTATAATGATGTTTAGACTTCCAAATCCCGTTTCATTTGATTTATCATGAATAATATCATTCCATTGTCCGCCATATCCTCCATTATCATGAATCTTCCTGTTTCCAACCATTTTCTAAAACCCAAAAAAAATAGTGTGAGAGGAAAAAATCATGCTATGGAAAACAACATAGTAAAGGGGGAGCACCCTCAATATCTAACATATTAGGTTAAATTCTAAGATCATTACCGTAATTCTAGGACTATAACCTATACTTATACTTAACCTTAGGGACATCCATAGACATACCTTAGAAATATCTATAGGGATCTCACTAAAGTTCTGGTATCCTAGTTTCCAAAGGTTGACTAAACTTTTCTTCTGATACCAACTGTAGAGATCCGAAGCTTCACGTACATGGAAATTACATTAATTTTTCAGAATACTTAATACATAAAAAAAACAGACACACAAGGACCGTAATTATTTAGTGTCTTTGGAAACATAGAACGTAATCTTCTAATCGTGGTGAATGATCTTCAACATCTCCCATAAAGATCTTCCACTTTTTGTTTCTTTACCCTAAACCGTTCTTTTAATCCCGGGGGAAAATAAAACATAAAAAGGGTGAGCTCAAATGCTCAGTAAGGGTAAGCATGGATAAAATAAAACATACCATATACATTTGAACTTAAAAACATGAACATAATGTTTAAACATCAAAATCAGGAGCAAAGACATAAAACATGGATGTACATAAGGCATAGATCATAATGGAACATAAATCATTATATAATAGCATGGCAATAAAACATGCAATTGTGGAATCCATTAAGCACATGTAATTATTTCCATAGTAGCCAAGGCATTGCTGTCAAGACCATCTTAGTGGACAAAGTCCCTTTCTGAATCGAGTTCACTCCTCGTTCCAGTGCTGTAATACTGAACTTGATTAACTTACCGTTCCAACCATGTCTATCTCATGAGATATAAATCTTTACCCAATGCATTGGAGGGAGATATAGGTCCCACCCATTTCATAATGAAATCATTCTTACTTGTGCCACAAAATAAACATACATCATTCATAATAACCCAATAAATAAAGTGGGTTTCATAAACATCATCCCATCATCACATAATCCATAAAAATAAATGGATATCATTTCATAATAAGAAAATTGAAACCATGGAAATAATAGAGACATGTTACTTGAATCATACACATATGAAATAATGTCATCTTAGAAGAAAAATGGTTTTGATAAAAGACGTGAAATGAACTCTTGAAGAAAATATCCTTTATTCTTCAAAATAATTTTCTTTTCACAAAAAGACATTCAATTTTAAAAGAAAATGATTTTGTTAAAAATAGTCATGAAATCTTTTGGAGAAAGATTCATGAAAATAAGGATTTATAAAACCGTAAGAATCCTTTCATGCCGTATAAGTTAAAGAAAACATTCCTCTCGTACTTTTGCTGGAAAAATAGAAAAAAAAGTACCTCGTAACGTAAACAAAAGAGAGATTCCTTGCATACCATGTAGTAAAAGTTAAGAATGGGTCAAAAGGACTTTAAAAATACAAGAAAAAACTTTTATAAAACATGGACATGGATGATAGAAATAACCCCAGTAAATACTTATGAATAAGCAATCTCTGATAAAAATGAGATTTGCAAAATTATCCCTTACCTTAGGTCTGATATGCTTCGTATGGATCTAAACCTACTGTATAGTGATTTAAATAACTTCATTGAATTATTACATAATCATATTCATTGTTATGATATCATATATGTTTCACTTATTACTTTATATTACCCGTTCTTTTGTAAATTCCATGTTAATGTAGCGTTTTGTTTAAAATCGTTTCATTTGTCATTCGTGTTTTGACTTGTAATTATTCATATGATTAATTATATCATGATTACTTAATTCCAGAATATAAAACATAATTTATATATAATATATATTCATAATATACATATATATAGCAGATCGATAAATGGAAAGAAATACACCGTTCATGGAGACGGTAGGCCGTACGTACGCATGAACGTTGTTTTAGTTTCCTTATTGAGTTGAATGGAATTAAGTAGATGACATACATATATATATATATATACATAAATCCAGTAGCTTTATAGTGTCATATATTTCATTATTATTGCTTATATATACTTTATAATCATTCTTAAATGGTTAACATAGAGAATGAATCTCATCGCGTCATGGAGACGGTAGTCCGTACGTACGCACAAGCGATGATATCGTTCCCATAATTATAGAATTGAATTGGAGAGGATGATAAAATATATAATAATCAGTATGATGTTATAATAAATACGTATATTTATTCTTTACACCATTATACCCATCCAAGTAAGGTGGTGTTGGAAAAACAGATTACACCATGGCGTGGAGACGGTATTCCGTACGTACACACGCGCGGTGATTTCGTTTTCCATTGGATGGATATATGGTGAAATAGGGTTGTTTCATACTTATAATGACATATCAGTGTATGAGTGATACTTATGTTATTACTTCATAATGAAACAACTAAAGAATAATAAGTAGAAGAAGAAATAAAGTTGAAAGAATCGGTAACAGACATTACCTCTTCTTTGAAGAGCCTCTTTGAGACCTCCTCTTAGGGCACTAAAATTGGTCTTTGAAGAAGACCAGGACCTCTAGGGTGTTTCTAGTGAAGTGTAGAGGAGAAATTGGTAGGGTTAGGCCGTGCATGAATGCTCAAAGTGGTGTGAGGAAGAGAGGGAGGAGGTTCCCTTTTATAAGGGAGGAGAGGGGCACCTTTAGAAATCTTAAAAATATTAATTTATAATAAATCTAACCCCACTTAAAAACCTACAAAAATATCTCTTAATAGAATATTAGAGGAGATAGGTTTGTAATATCATCAACCAATAAAATTTAGACATGTTAGGAATTTATTTTAGTCATTATCAACTTGATTTATCCTTACTTAATCAATTTAATTTTATTTGTGGTAATAACATTATAAATTTTAAATTATAACAAATAATTACTAATTTGTTGTGAATTGTCCATAATTGGATACTTTATAACATTTGAGACCATATAAATTCAAATTTTTAATTTTTAAATATTTTTGTGATTTTTAAACATTTTTATAATATGTTAATTTTATAAAATAACAATAGTCTCAATTTTGATACTATTCATTTATTTGAATTTAAATAAAATATATACAGAAGATATGTTCAAACTAAAAGCTTTAATAGATTCATAATAGGTCATATGTATCTATAAAATTATTTTATCACATTAAATAGGTCATATAATATTTATTTTATTATTTTTAAAACCATTTATTTTTTTTATCTCTTAATAAAATAATTACTACAACATTATTGTATAATTATTTAATATACTTATTTGTTGCATAAAAATTAAAACTAAATTCGTATGATGAATATAAATCTAATATCTTTCACAATAATACTTTTACTCGAATTTATCATCTTAAAATCACAATATTTAAATTGTTTTATTTATTAATTTATGAAGGTGACAACTTTGGCATCATTTAAAATAAAATAATATAAGGGTCATAATCACTTTTATAAGACTCAAAACGGTTATATATTAGGTAATTGGATAATTAAGGTGTAGATATACACTACCAATAAGTTTTGGTCAGGTTTGTGGGACTTTTAATGGGTATTATTATTTCAATAAAAACTATATTACGCATTTTTCAGTTAATAAATAATTTCTGCATCATTAATGTATCACCATTAATGACAATTATTTAATCCCTAAAATTACTAAATATATTATCATGATGTGGATAATTTATTAGATTTCTAGAGACTATTCATGTTCTAAGTTTTATGATGTTTATCACTAAAGTAAAATTATTATACTTATAAGACTTAAGAAGTGACATGTTGTCACTTTCTTTGGTTTTAATAATAATTAAATTATTTTCATGGTAAAAAGTCCATAAAATTAATCTAATCCGACCCTTAGGGGATATGAGTATAATTTTAGTCATCCAATAGAATTTTTTCATGTGTTATCTAATTTTGTAATATTTTATTTACCCTTAATTACCTGATTTACCTTTAACTATGATAAATAAAATTTACCGTAGTTACTATTAATAATTCCCAAAAATAAAAAAGTAGCCTATTAACATAATTTGGACACACTGATTCCAAATATGGAGTCAATTTTTTAAAATTCAATACACAAAAGTGTCAAAAATTAAATTAAAATTAATCCCGTTGTCGAATGAAAACGGGTTTTTGATTAAAACATTGCAAAAGATTGAATTGATTTAACCTACGAATTCAATGTAAAATCATTGCTAATGACATACAGTATATTAATTGGTAAAAATATATTCTATTTATAATTTAAATCCATTCAATATTAAAATTTATCCACATAAGTTATTACGATGAAAAAAGTTGTTTTTTACTAAAATATAGCGTGTTTTTACTATTCATTAAAATATGAAAGTTATCAGAAAAATATAAAAACTTTATCCAATGTAAATTTTTATATCATGATTCAAAAGAATAAGTTTATTTTGTAAAATTTAACTTATAAACTTCTCAAAAATTATATTTAAAATGGGTGCGCCATCAAAAGGTGGAAAAACTGTATTTTTTAAAAAAATATTCATTTTACCCGAAAAAATTTATTTTTCTCTCATACCATGTTCTAGAAAATGTGTAAGATGAATAATAATGTTATAAATTTAAAAATTTAGTTAATAATGTTCATAACGGCTCGTTTATAATAATATTATAACCATATATCGTTGTTTAGTGAAACCCGGTATAGCGTACTACACACGCTACCGAGGAAGGTCGTGATTGCGTATAATGAAAGTCAAGCTGGGTTGCTTGTTCTGAAAGACTCCTTTGTTTTTGTGTATAAAAAAATCCAACCATATTTCATTTATACATTGAACATATATATATATACACTTAATGTTGTGTAGAATGACTATTATCAAACGAACTTGAAATTGTGTATTACACGATCCAAGAATTGTGTTGCCTATACTGCAAGCTAATATGGTGTTTCATATAACACAAGATAATCATGGTGTAGCATAAAACACATGACATAAAATAAATTAAAAATAATAAAATATCGTGGTGTTACAACTATGCATTATTAAAGATAATATAAATCTATTAGCAATAGCTATAATTGTGAGATAAACTGGATAAAAACAACATTTTATCTTTTTTTGGAGTATTGGTTGTTGGGACTTCATCCTGGTGGAGTGTTAGTTTCATGGAATAAGGTGTGTATTTTTCATTCCCTATAACATAAATATAATTCACTTTAATATCCTTGAAAGGATTCAATTTCTGGTTCTATGTTGTAGAAATCATTGGATAATAAGAAATATTAGTCAAAATCACAAAGCTTGTGGAGTAGAGGATTTGGTAGAGTGCACTACAGAATTATTGTTTCCATAACCACTATACATAATTGTGTTATTTTCCATTATATATTTTGCATGCTTGATCATATTATATAGATAATGAATGGATCACATCATTTCATGAGAAACAATTTACATTTTCCATGACTTCGGAAAGGAAAAAATTTACCACCGCCTCTTCTATATTTTTTATATCCATTCGAACACAACATGGTCATGAAAATCTCATTATTTGAAGAGGAAATCGTATAAATACTATTTTTCCATTTATTTACATTACCTCATAACAATTATTTCTTCCAATCCATCATATCGCATTCCCATATATAGTTTCAATTTCCAGGCATATTATTTCATTAGTGATGGGGATTTCTACATGCATGAATGATTTTCCTCACTCTATCAACACTATGTTATAGCCCCATCATTATATGCACAATAAAGATACCTGAAAATACATCTATATAAATTTCTTCCTTAATATGGAAAAACTATTTAGAACATCTATGTCCTAGTAATAAAAAATTAAATTAATAGCATTTACTCCATACATTATGTTTTTTAACTACTAAAAATATGATCCTCCCAAGATTACACTAACTATTTAGAGTTTTGTTTCTTCTGGAAATAGGGATGACCTATTTTTGTTTAAGATTCAAACATTCCAATCGGTTTCTAACGGTTTTATTCTTAGAACCGGAAACATCCAATGATTCTATATAAATTTGGACCTACATTCCAAAGGTAGGTGCCCATTAGTTATGGACTGATGAGGATTAAGAATTTTCATTGGTCGAGAGGATGGGAGGTCAGACTCATCACACCTTTTTGGGGGATATTAATATCTACTCCGGGACTCTATTTATAAATTTGAGTTATGTTCATGAAACCTTATAAATTTACCAAGCAAGAGAATGAGTTTTTCCATTAGATCTTGCAATCAATGATTGATATGTTGGAGATTTAGAGAATCATTTAGATGTATTTGAGGTTATTTATCAATAGAGAATCATCTATATGAATTAGTGATTCATAGTAAATTGTAACTTTCAATACATTATATAGAAATCTCTTGGACATTCTGATGACCATACTAGTTTTGAAGCCACTCAGTAGGGCACATGAAGTTAAATGTCAAACAGAATGATAGGAATTATTTTACAGTTGGGATCGTAACCACAGATGGGATACCTATGTATCCTTATTTGAAAAGGAATCAGAACCCACGTTGTTCAAGTGAAAAATTATGAAGTTTTATGCATGATTAATGGCCCAAAGAGAGATGTCATAATTAATTTTATGCTCTATGCTCACGTGAGTCATGCTTGGTGTGAGAAACAAGAGATATGAGTAAAAACTGATGATTGTGCCACTAAAGATGCAATCATAAGAAATTATGTGGGGTTTACGTATATAATACTGCACAAAATAGATGAGGATCGGGACTTACATTAGGAAAGAATTCCGTAACAAGGTTCATCAAGGTATATGTGCTTTATGAAGATTAGGATACTTAACAACGGGATTACTCATGAGAAGGAAGACCAAATTATAGGGGACTTATGATTGGGTTTTATTCCTGAAAAGGAATCCCAAATAAAAGAAATTATGATTGGGGCATACTCCTAAGAATGAGGCCAACTTTAAAGGAAATTATAACTGCGGCTTACTCCTAAGAAGGAGGCCCAAGTTAAGGGGACTTGAGACTTGGGGCTTACTTCTGAGAAGGAGGCCCAGACATGGAATTTGGGGCTTACTCCTAAGGAGGAGGCCCATTACTAGGGAACATAGGGATTTCTCTTAAGGAGGATGCCCTAGAATAGGGAACATGGGGCTTACCTCCTAAGGAGGATTTCAAAATTAAAAATCCTCTCATCTTAAAGGATGAGGTTGAATGAAAGAAATCATTAACCATTGTGATATAATGCTATGTAAATCAGGAGGTTTTGAGAGATGTTCCACAGAATTCTTTTCAGATAAGGATGAAAACAAACGGACCATTCCATAAATGAATTTGAATTGGGTTTTGAAGACTAAATCTTGAAGAGGAAAGATGAATTTGAGTAAAGCAATTAAATTGGAAGGAGGCATGTTAGTATAGGTGTAACACCCCAAGCTTCCACGGTACACATCTCTTTGAATAATACAGTAGCGTGTGTTGTACGCTACTTCGAATTCTAACACACCGCAACTAATCAAAGTAGCTGTAAAGAATAGTAATAATCACTTTTTAAATTTATAAAAATTTTATATTTCAAAATGGACTTCATTTTTGTATTCGTAATATCTAAATTATCCTATGTTGAATTTTTTGTAATTTTCTGAGAACTTCCAATTTTTTATGAACAGTGAAAAATACTTAAATTTTTTTTAATCAAAATAATTCATAGTGATAAACTATATTATTGAGTGGTTTTAAAGTATAATTAGGATATATTTTTACCATTTTATCCAATGGTGTTCATTAGAATTAATTTCACTTTGAAATTGGACAAAAAGAATTGTCAATCCTTTGATATATATTGTTTCTTAAAAACACGCTATTTTTTTGACAGCGGGAATTAATTATAAAATTAATTAATGCAACTTATATGTTTGGAATTTTTTAAAATAGACATCATTTTCGAATTCGGAATATCAATTATAGCTTAGGGTGAATTTTTGGCATTGTTATGAAAAACTTCAATTTTTGATGAATAGTGAAACCACTAAGTGGTAGGTAAATAACTGATTTTTCTTTTAAATGAAATATTACCACTTCTGTGATTTGATTTTCAAAAATCCGACATACATGGTTTTCATTAGAAAGTAAAATGTGGTTCAATTTGATTAAAATATTTTTTTGGTGAATAGTAACTTTTAAGTTTAATTAATCGCGATTAAAGGTAATTAGTAAAATTAAAGGCAAAAATGATATTATAAAAATATGAAATGACCTTTACACTTTTCCTACCCCCTATTGGATGTGTCATGGCCGACCAAGAAAATCCATGGGTCAACTTGGGGACCCCATGGAGCCACTTTGGTAGGAAAATGACATAAATAACTTTTTATTTAAAGTTAAAATAAAAATGTCAGAAACATAAGTTGTTTTACTAAAACAATTTTTTAAATGGGGTTATTCAAGTCATATTTTTAAATATAAAGATTCATTATAATGCTAAAAAGATTTCCTACATCATGATATTTTTTTTAATTATTTTTAGACATTAAATAAATTAAATTATTTATGACACCATAATGATGCAGCGATTACCTCATTAATTAACGATTTCAATAAAATGGAAGGATAATGTAAAATATAAGCATTACACTTGTCCAAATCCTATTGGAAGAGAATATTTCTACACCTTATCACCATAGACGAAAATTATATAAGTTTGGGACCTTTAGAATCCAAAAAGCATTGTATAATAAAGTAACATTTCAATACTTTCCAAGAGTGCCCCTCCTCTCCTCTTATAAAAGGCCCCCACCTCTACCACATTATTCACACCTTCAAACCCTTTTGACACGGCCAACATCTGCCCAATTACTCCCCCAACATCCCTCCCTTACTCATAGAAGCCTCAATTTGGGCAGAATTATTTCCAAGTAAGCCTTTGGCTCAAATAAAAAGAGTTACCCGATTTTAAGGTAATGTCTTCTCTTATGTTATTTTGTATTATTTTTCTTCTCCAACCCCCTAAACTCTTTTTATTCATTTCATTTGTAACAACACATGTATCCTCAATATACTAGGATGTTGTTATAAGAATTATTAGAGCTACAATTTCACA
This sequence comes from Viscum album, assembly GCA_963277665.1. NCBI lineage: Eukaryota > Viridiplantae > Streptophyta > Magnoliopsida > Santalales > Viscaceae > Viscum > Viscum album. The sequence goes on along the minus strand of OY728162.1, from coordinate 591,089,437 downwards.
CACCTACATCTAATGGTTAAAGAATATACTGTTTCTGTGGATGGCGAATTTCTACCTCACGAAACGATGATTGTTCAACACTCATATAACACCTTCAAAGGTGGCCATTAAGATGTCACTATATTTATATATATGATATATAATGTGTTTATGTTTTACTTAAGGTTCTGTATTTTTCATTTATGGCATACCTTTATTGTTTCCATTATGGGTAAACGCGATATTTTCATTTTAGGAAGTGCGGACTACCGCCCCTCAATGAGATTTGAATCGTTAATGCCATTTGTGGGATGTATAAAGGATGGAGTAAATGATATTATATATGATATTATACTGGAATTATAATATAACTTTATATAATTATGATTTCATTCCATTAAATATTAAATAGAAATAAAAGTAGCGTTCATGTGTACGTATGGCTTACCGTCTCCATGAACGGTGCATTTCATTTCTTACCTCTAAATGTCATGTAATATTATGAATGAATGTATATACAGGATATATATGAGATATATGATATCTATATCATGAATATAATTCTGGATATAATGGATATTTCACCACATGAACAACTTGTAATTATAAGAAGTCAATTTTTGACTCAAGTACCAAAGATCGAAAAAACGACCGTTATTAACTTAAATGATTACATAATGTTCATAACATGGTTATAAGTGATATTAAAGGTATAAGAAACATGAAAAGGTTCTTAAGAAACTATAAATTAACTCTAGTTTATTATTCAGTAGGTTAAAGAACGGTCGAGTCAAGACAGGACGCAAGGTAAGGGAACTTCTTAATCCAATTTCCATTCTTTGGGTTAATATCCTACTTTCAAATAATGTCATGATATTATTATGTCCTATCTTGTATTTTTACTTTCTTTATGTGTAATGATAGTGAATACACATAATAGATCTATTTTATTTAAAAAAATGATCTTTGTGAGGGATGTTGTCTCAATCTCCTTTCATTGAGGCATATTTGGTTTTATACACAACTTTCCTTTATATGGTGTATAATCCCCTTTGACTTTTACATTTATTCAAAAGGAATGTTTTTATACGAAGTGTTTTACTAAACGAAAAAAGGAATGTTTTTCTTGTCGTACGTATGCGGCGACAACGACTTCTCCACCGCCATGGCCATTATTTGGGTTTCGGCTTCCTCTACAAGCCATAACTTTTTTTTAAATGAAAAATAAATTCCATGTTTTAATTTTCTTTTATTTTGGTATTGAAAATGGTTTTGAAAGTGTTTTTATTATATCAATGTGTTGTATTGATATCTTGTGATTGAAATGTGGAAATGTTATGATTCCTTTATGCATATTTTATGTGATATAATTATGTTATGGTTTATGATATGTTTAAACCTGTTCATATGAGGAATGCATTGGACTTAATAAGTGATGGGTGGAGCCTGCTATAGCTCCTCAATGCATCGGTAGGTCTCATGATACAAACTAGTGTCTTGGAACGAGGCCTTGACAAAATCTTATTTGTGGTCTTGTCACGAGGCCTTGGCTACGTGGTTATGATAGTCTGGCATTATGCATTCCATCATTATGAAAGTGGTTATTGATATTTCATGTGATTATTCGACTAGTAGAATATCCATGTGAGTAAGTAAATGGAATTATTTCATTTTACTTTTCCCATATTATGCTAAAGTTCAAGTTTAAAAGGCTTTTGTTTTAGTTATGCATTGCCTTAAATATTAATGTTTATTTATGAAAGCTTCCGCTATATTGTTATCCTTACTGAGCATCTGAGCTCGCCCCTTTCAATGTATTAATTTTTCCAGGATGTGAAGAAGTATATTATGAATGACCTACACGGATAATATAAGGGGATATGAAGAGAAGATGTTGTAGTTTTGTTCTACTTTATGATGTAATGTAAGACTTATGAATGTATCTAGTTCTTTCAAGGCTACTAATCTAATCGGTCTTTCGAGACTTGATCTTTTGGGATCATACCAATGCTACGCAATAATGCACCGACTCTAGGTAACTGGGGTCGGGGCATTAGAGTTGGTATCAGAGGCAGTTTAGTACTAACCTTGGAAGCTAGATTTAGATAAACTCTGATTAGATCACATATCCCAAAGATAGACTTTGGGGATTAGTATAGAAGAACATCCTAGAATTTTGGTATTATAGAGATTTTGTGAGTTTTACGAGCAACACATCCCTATCTGGATACGAGCAGGTAGAGGTGGCTCTGGCACAGATGTACCTAGGGGTAAAACCCGAAAACACCGCTTTGACCTAGACTCGAACGGGAACTTGTGCACGACAACGGGCCTTGCTGCACTCTTGGTTACGACACTCCCGGGGGATTTGCTTAGGATAATTCTCATTTTCTTTACAAACCACTATGAAGGGTTATGAGTATATACTTCTTCAAAGAAAACTTTTTTTATGATTATGGATTATATCCATAAATAGTTCAATTAGTGTTAAGTGTTTTACAAGTATGAAATTATGTATTTTGATTCATAAACTAATCTACTTTATTCCATTGTTTAGAAAGGGCGCCTAGTGGAAGGAATGGAAACCGTATCAATGCACGCACTCCGTGTAGGGATTGACCTCCTGCTTAAGATAATTATTGTGGAGCTGGAGATACAACTGGTGCTGATCAACTTATTACCATACTGGGACAGCTCACTCAGGTTATGAATAATAACCTTACACTTATGGAGAACCCTGATCCGCAACGTGGAGGATCAATGTTAGACTGCTTCATGAGGCAACACCCACTAACATTTAATGGGGGTAAAAATCCATTAGTAGCTGAGCAATGGATAAACTCCTTAGAGAAAATATTCCACACCTTGGGGAGTAGAGAAAGGGAGAAGGTTACCATGGCAGTTTACCGCCTCACTGGAGATTCCGATCAATGGTGGTCATTGATCAAAATACAAAGGAAGATGAAGAAGTATCAAGTATGGAATGGAGAGAGTTCAAAGATCTTTTCTTAGAAAAATACTTTCCACATGAACATCGAGCAGATATAGAAAGACAATTTCTGAGTCTGAGACAAAAGGAGGATGAGAATGTCACAAAGTATGAGGCTAACATTACAAGGTTAGCGAGGCATGCAGCAGATTATATACGTAACCCAAGAAGTAAGATTGATCATTTCTTTGATGGGTTAAAACCATTTCTCCGTCGAGCATTAGTCTCACAATCCTTCTCATCGTATGAAGATATTGTCTCATGTACTATCAAGACGGAAAAGGAATTCTCTAAGTCTTATGACTTTAAAGGAAAGAAAGAAAAGAAGAGATCTTCTGATCCATCTGGAAATGGAAATAAGGGTAATAAGGGAAGAGCTGAAAATCTGTCTTGCAGTAAATGTGGAATGAAACACCCCGGTACTTTCTTGAAGGGAATGGGAGTCTGTTACAGGTGTGGTGAAAAAGGCCACCAAGCTCATGATTCTAAGGGAAAGGAAGTTTCTATCAATGTGGAATGCTATAATTGTAGGGAGATGGGGAATTATGAAAATGAATGTCCTAAGCGTCAGGGGAACATACCTCAGAAGAGGCCAAGGGATCAAGGCCAAGCTTATGCTATCACTACTACTAAGGTTGAAGCTCCGAAAGACGTGGTGACAGGTAATTTAATGGTTTCCTCAAGTTTAGAAAATGCATTATTTGATTCTGGATCATCACATTGTTTCATATCTTCTCAGTTTTCTAAGAAAATTAGATATTTCCAGTTTGATTTAACAAGAGAATTGTCAGTCAAAACTCCTAAGGGAAGTATTATTGCAACAAAGTTTTGTGAATCAGTCCCCATTAGAGCACATAACTGTTCTTTATCCTCTGATCTCATTGTCATACCTATGATTGAGATTGATATAATCCTCAGTGTGGATTGGATTTCAGACTATGATGCAAAATTTATTGTAAGAAGAAAGAGGTTAGGATTTTTGATGATGATGATAAGGAACACCATATTTTTAGAGCAGAATCGTCACCACCTAATTCTTATTTATATCCACCACCAGTAGCTCAACTAAATTCAATTATTTGGGAGGAAGAGAATGAAATGACTAATGGAGAGGAAAGGAATGTTAGAATAGAGGATGTACCTATTGTGAAAGAATATGTAGATGAGTTTCCAGATGATTTACCTGGACATCCTCCAGAACGAGAAGTTAAGTTTTCAATTGATTTAATTCCTAGATCTAGGCCCATATCGAAGACCCCTTATAGAATGACCACCGTGGAATTTGTTGAACTAAAGAAACAACTAGAAGAATTGAGTAATAAGGGATTTATTCGCCCTAGTGTTTCTCCCTGGGGAGCCCCTGTCCTTTTTGTTAAGAAGAAAGATGAATCTATGAGGTTGTGTGTTGACTACAGGGAGATCAATGCTATAACAATAATGAACAAGTATCCCCTACATCACATTGATGATTTATTTGACCTATTGCACGGAGCTCAATACTTTTCAAAGATTGACCTTCGATCTGGATACCATCAGTTGTGTGTGATGAAGGAAAACATTCCGAAGACAGCATTTCGAACAAGGTACGAGCATTACGAGTTTACAGTAATGCCTTTTGGATTGGCTAATGCACCCTCTGTATTCATGGATCTAATGAATAGAGTTTTCAAGGAATATCTTGCTGATTTTTTCGTGGTATTTATTGATGATATCTTGGTGTACTCCAAAAGCTACGAAGATCATGAAAATCATTTGTGCATTATCTTGAAGACTCTTAGAAGGCATGAATTATATGGGAAGTTTAGAAAGTGTGAATTCTGGCTTAAGGAGATTTCTTTTCTTAGCCATATTGTCTCTAAGGATGGAATTTCCGTTGATCCTTCTAAGACCAAGGAAATCCAAGAATGGCCAACACCAACGAGTATAACTGAGGAATGTAGCTTTACTGGTTTGGCAGGTTATTATCGATGTTTTGTCCAGAATTTTACCCGATTGGTTAACCCATTAACGATGCTCACACGTAAATGGGTTTAATTTGTCTGGAAAAAGAGTGTGAAGAATGTTTTGAAGAACTAAAGAGAAGATTAGTTAATTCTCCTATATTGAATCTACCATCAGGGAGTGATGGGTTCGTTATTTATAGTGATGGATCAATGAAAGGGCTTGGTTGTGTACTTATGGAGAATGATAGGTTTATTGCCTATGCATCACGACATGTGAAAATTCATGAGCAGAAATATCCTACTCATGATATCGAATTAACTGTTGTAATATTTTCCTTGAAGATATAGAGACATTATCTCTATGGTGAAAAATGTGAGATTTATACCGATCACAAGAGTTTGAAATATATTTTCTCAGAAAAAGAACTTAACATGGGGAAATGGAGATGTCTTGAACTACTCAAGGATTATGATTTCACGATACACTACCACCCAGGGAAGGAAAATAACGTTTCAGAAGCTATGAGTAGAAAAGATCATGGATTTTTGAGCATGATGAGACTGGAAAGGGATCCTATTTTCATCGATCTAGTAAAGATGGATATGGGAATCACCATGGAGGGTGAAACATCAAAAAAATTTCAAACGGTTGCCAAACCATATTTACTAGAAAGGATAAAGTGTTCTCAGGCCAATGATGAAGAGTTGAAAAATAAGATTAAAGATGTGAATGATTGGTGATTGAGTGACTTTGTGTATGAAGATGGAATTTTAAAATTTGGGAGGAGACTTTGTGTTCCCGATATACCGGATTTAAAGAGGGAATTGTTGGATGATTCTCATAGTTCCAATTTCTCTATACACCCTGGGAGCACCAAAATGTATAGAGATTTAAAGGGACATTTTAGGTGGGACAACATGAAGAGGGAGATTTCTGATTTTGTGTCAAGATGTATGGTTTGTCAACAAGTGAAAGCTGGAAGGCAACAGCCTGGTGGAGTATTGCAACCTCTTCCCATACCTGAGTGGAAATGGGATAATATTACGATGGATTTTGTCATGGGACTACCAAAGAATCATAGAAGGAATGATGGAATATGGGTCATTGTTGATCATCTCAGAAAGTCAGCACATTTTCTTGCTATAAGGGAATATCTACCACTTGAACATCTAGAAAGACTATATATTAATGAATTTGTGAGACTTCATGGAGTACCCATGTCGATTGTCTCGAATCGTGATCCTCATTTCACATCATGATTCTGGAAATGTCTTTAGAAGGCCTTGGATACTGAACTTCGTTTGAGTACTGCTTACCACCCTCAAACAGATGGAAAATCAGAAAGAACTATTCAATCCTTAGACGAAATGTTGAGATCATGCTCACTTGACTTTCAAGGAATGTGGGATCAATATTTACCTCTGGTAGAATTTTCCTATAACAATAGTTTCCATTCAAATATTCAAATGGAACCATATGAAGGGTTATACAGAAAGAGATGTCTCACACCAACCTGTTGGGATGACATTGGTGAAAGAAAACTTGTAGGCTCAGAACTGGTGGAGGAAACGATGGAAAAGGTGAAGGTAATCCAAAACCACATCAAAGCAGCTCAAAGTAGGCAGAAGAGCTATGCTGACAATCGAAGGAAGGATTTGGAGTTTCAGGTAGGAGATCATGTTTTCTTGAAGGTATCACCATGGAGGGGAGGTATACGTTTCGACAAGAAGGGTAAATTGAGTCCCATGTACATCGGACCCTTCGAAATTCTAGAACAAATTGGGGTTGTAGCTTACCGTTTGGCAATGGAGCCAAGTCTCTCCAAAGTTCATGATGTATTCCACGTATCACTGTTGAGAAAATACATGCCTGACCCAATGCATGTACTCACCTATGAGGAATTAGAACTGGAACCCGATCTGTCTTATTGCGAAGAGCCCATCAGGATTCTTGATACAAGAGAACAAGTGCTGAGAAACCGGACGACTCGTCTGGTAAAAGTTCTATGGAGAAACCATAAGATAGAGGAGGCAGCGTGGGAACCCGGGGAACTTATGATGAAGAATCACCCGAGTCTTTTTATACAGTGATATTATTTGAATTTTCGAGGATGAAATTATTTGAAGCAGGGGAGAATGTAACACCCCAAGCTTCCACGGTACACTTCTCTTTGAATAATACAGTAGCGTATGTTGTACGCAACTTCGAATTAGAACACGCCGCGACTAATCAAAGTAGCCATTATGAATAGTAATAACCACTTTCTAAATTTATAAAAAATTTATATTTTAAAATGGACTTCATTTTTGTATTCGTAATATCGAAATTAGCCTATGTTGAATTTTTTGTAATTTTCTCAGAACTTCCAATTTTTTATGAATAGTGAAAAATACTTAAAAAAAACTTTTTTAATCAAATTAATTTATAGTGATAAATTATACTATTGATTTGTTTTAAAGTATAATTAGAATATATTTTTACCATTTTATCCAATGGTGTTCATTAGAATTAATTTCACTTTGAAATTGGACAAAAACAATTGTCAATCCTTTGATATATATTTTTTCTTAAAAACACGCTATTTGTTGTGACAGTGGGGATTAATTATAAAATTAATTAATGCAAATTATATTTTTGGAATTTTTTAAAATATACATCATTTTCGAATTCGGAATATCAATTATAGCTTAGGGTGAAATTTTGGCATTGTTATAAAAAACTTCAATTTTTGATGAATAGTGAAACCACTAAGTGGTAGGTAAATAACTGATTTTTTGTTTAAATGAAATATTACCACTTCTGTGATTATATTTTCAAAAATCCGACATACATGGTTGTCATTAGGAATTAAAATGTGGTTCAATGGGATTAAAATAATTTTTTTTGTGAATAGTAACTTTTAAGTTTAATTAATCGCGATTAAAGGTAATTAGTGAAATTTAAGGTAAAAATGATATTATAAAATAATGAAATGACCATTACACTTGTCCTACCCCTATTGGATGTGTCATGGCCGACCAAAAAAATCCATGTGTCAACTTGGGTATCCATGGAGCCACATTGGTAGGAAAATGACATAAATAACTTTTTATTTAATTTTAAAATAAAAATGTCACAAACATAAGTTGTTTTACTAAAACAATTTTTAAATGGGGTTATGCAAGTCGTATTTTTGACTATAAATATTCATTATAAATATAAAAATATTTCCTACATCATGAAATATTTTTTTATAATTTTTAGACATTAAATAAATTAATTTATTTATGACACCATGATGATGCAACGATTACCTCATTAATTAACGATTTTAATAAAATGAATGGATAATGTAAATTCTAAGCATTACACTTGTCCAAAGCCTATTGGATGAGAATATTTAGAAACCTTATCACCATAGAATCGAATTATATAAGTGTGGGTCCTTTAGAATCCGAAAAGCATTGTATAATAATGTAACATTTCATTACTTTCCAAGAGTGCCCCTCCTCTCCTCTTATAAAAGGCCCCCACCTCTACCACATTATTCACACCTTAAAAGCCATTTTGATCGGCCAACCTCTACCCAAATACTCCCCCAACTTCTCTCCCTTACACCTAGAAGCCTCACTTTGGGCAGAATTATTCCAAAAGAAGCCTTTGGCTCAAATCAAAAGAGTTACCCGATTTTAAGGTAATGTCTTCTCTTATGTTATTTTGTTTTATTTTTCTTCTCCAACCCCGTAAACTCTTTTTATTCATTTCATTAGTAACAAACCCAGTATCCTAAATATACTAGGATGTTTTTATAAGATGTATTCGAGCTACACTTACACACACCTGCATCTAATGGTTAAAGAACATACTGTTTCTGTGGATGGCGAATTTCTGCCTCACGAAACGATGATTGTTCAAAACTCATATAACACCTTCAAAGGTGGCCATTAAGATGTCACTATATTTATATATATGATATATAATATGTTTATGTTTTACTTATGGTTCTGTATTTTTCATTTATGGCATACCTTTATTGTTTCCATTATGGGTAAACGCGATATTTTCATTTTAGGAAGTACGGACTACCGTCCCCTCAAAGTGATTTGAATCGTTAATGCCATATGTGGGATGTATAAATGATGGAGTAAATGATATTATATATGATATTATACTGGAATTATAATATACCTTTATATCATTATGATTTCATTCAATTAAATATGAAATAGAAATGAAAGTAGCGTTCATGCGTACGTACGGCTTACCGTCTCCATGAACGGTGCATTTCATTTCTTACCTCTAAATTACATGTAATATTATGAATGAATGTATATACTGGATATATATGAGATATATGATATCTATATGATGAATATAATTCTGGATATAATGGATATTTCACCACATGAACAACTTGAAATTATAAGAAGTCTATTTTTGACTCAAGTACCAAAGATCGACAAAACAACCGTTATTAACTTTAATGATTAAATAATGTTCATAACATGGTTATAAGTGATATTAAAGGAATAAGAAACTTGAAAAGGTTATTAAGAAACTATAAATTAACTCTAGTTTATTATTCAGGAGGTTAAAGAATGGTCGAGTCAAGACAGGACGCAAGGTAAGGGAACTTCATAACCCAATTTCCATACTTTGGGTTAATATCCTACTTTCAAATTATGTCATGATATTATTATGTCATATCTTGTATTTTTAATTTCTTTATGTGAAATTATAGTTAATACACATAATGGATCTATTTTATTTGAAAAACGATCTTTTGTGAGGGACTTTGTCTCAATCTCCTTTCATTGGGGCATATTTGGTTTGATACACAACTTTCCTTTTTACGGTGTATAAACCCATTAAGAAATCTTTTTCTACGAAGTGTTTTACTAAACGAAAAAAAGGAATGTTTTTCTTGTCGTACGTATGCGGCGACAACAACATCTCCGCCACCATGGCCATTATTTGGGTTTCGGCTTCCTCTACAAGCCATAACTTTTTTTAAAATGAAAAATAAATTCCAGGTTTTAATTTTCTTTTATTTTGGTATTGAAAATGGTTTTGAAAGTGTTTTTATTATATCAATGTGTTTTATTGCTAACTTTTGATTGAAATGTGGAAATGTTATGTTTCCTTTGTGCATATTTTATGTGATATGATTATGTTATGGTTTATGATATGTTTAAACCTGTTCATATGAGGAATGCATTGGACTTAATAAGTGACGGGTGGAGCCTGCTATAGCTCCTCGATGCATCGGTAGGTCTCATGAGAAAAACTAGTGTCTTGGCATGAGGCCTTGACAAAATCTTATTTGTGGTCTTGGAACGAGGCCTTGGATACGTGGTTATTATAGTTTGACATTGTCCATTCCATCATTATGGAAGTGGTTATTGATATTTCATGTGATTATTCGACTAGTAGAATATCCATGTGAGTAAGTAAATGGAATTATTTCATTTTACTTTTGCCATATTATGCTAAAGTTCAAGTTTAAAAGGCTTTTGTTTTAGTTATACATTGACTTAAATGTTAATGTTTATTTATGAAATCTTTTGCTATATTGTTATCATTACTGATCATCTGAGCTCACCCCTTTCAATGTTTTATTTTTTCCAGGATGTGAAGAAGTATATTATGAATGACATGTAGGGATAATATAAGGGGATATGAAGAGAAGATGTTGTAGTTTTGTTTTACTTTAAGATGTAATGTAAGACTTATGAATGTATCTAGTGTTTCCAAGTATACTAAACTAATCTGTCTTTTGAAACATGATCTTTTGTGATCATGCCAATGCTACGCAATAATGCACCGACTCTGGGTAACTAGGGTCGGGGCGTTACAATAGGTCTCGCGTACAAGTATTGGTCATGTAAGTATACTAGTACGACATCTGTTCACATGGGCGATGAAGAACCTGTAGGGTAATACATGGGTGATATTTGGCTCAAGCCCTTAGTATTATCCTTAGATGCTATCAGAAGGGTGGCACAGAATTTCTATTGAAGGGAGAAGGCGGCGCGCAAGTGTGACCATTTCCCTTAAAAGATACACACTGAAGCGCACAAGTGTTGATGAATGAAAACACTTAGGCATTATTACTCCACTTTAGATCTTCCATTCTAGGTATATAATTACCATATAAGTGTTCAAAAGACTTCAGACTGAGACTTGGTTGACCAGAGCTTGAATCTGAGTTTCTGATTTTTCGTCCCCAAAATGGGGGCCCACATGGGGTATTTATATGCCATCGGAGGGCCTTACGTGGAAACAAAATAGGGCACGCAATTCACCTTCATGACCCATATGTGGCGCGTAAGTGTACATGTGAGACCATGATGAAACATGCACGACCCATGCTTAAAGAGTTCTTTGTTCACGCCTTTGTCAATTTTTTTATGTTCATCAAAGTTTGAATATCTTTGTGCTTAATGTATTCCGCTTTTTTATTCGTTAGACTCCATGAAATAAAGGAGAGTCAACAAAAGTCCCCCCATAGAGTTGGATCACAAAATGGAAAGAGGATTTGACTCTGAGGTAAATGACAAACAAGGTGTCGCGACGCGCATGTATTAGGTGGGGAAGTATTCTTCTGGCGTGCAGGCTCCGGCGCACAGGGGTATGACATCGCCAATAAATATGGGTTTCAATCTCGCGCAATGCATCCGACCTTCAAAGCATCCTTATCTCATTTCATAGGTGATCCTTCGTCACGTAGGTGCTGGTGTCTATGGTTTATTGCTTCTTCTAAATTGTGTCGTGCTTCTTTAGAGGTATTTGGACTTGCGCGGTGATACCGGTGCTCCCATAGTTGCGTGACATGCTTAGACGTGCGCACCAAGAGTTATACTTGTGATCCTTAATGCCTTAGCCATTTTTTCAATTTTCACCACAAATTTTATGAAAACCCAACTTACATAAGAGTTAATTATTCAACATTTTTGCAGATTCCATGGCTCCCAGAAGAATTGGAATGGGTGATGAGCAGGCTAGCAAGCCGATTGATGATATTATGAATGTCGTTGGCCATGCTTACTATGATATACGTGAAAACACTCTCCCAGATTTGGCCAAGTACTTGAAGAAATATCATGTCAATTTCCAATAGAGTATCTACCTACCTCTGTATGGCCATTTTCTTCTATAAACAGTCAATGTTTCAGAGCCAATGAACTATCACACGAATTCTTCGTTTTATACATACACAAATTTTCTTCTGAAAATTTCTCATTTGTAGGATCGATTGTTAATGCTGGAACAATGGAGAAGGCCTACATAATGCATCATAGCCCTTGTTCCCCAGATTTGAAACCTCACAAACCTGAGCTGCAGCCGCATTGTTATCCCTCAATCATCTAAGATTATCAGTTGGATCAATCCAACGGAAGGAAAAAGAGATGTTATTTCCATCATAGAGGAGGTGTGAAGCCGACCTAGATGTGGGAATATTGGGTGCGACATACCTGTGCAGAGTTTCTCAAGGATCTGAAAGGATCTGCAATATATGAAGCTGTCTGGGATGGGTGGACATATTTCTATAGGAATGATGACTTTGTGTCAGAGCTAATCAGCCGCTGGAGCCCAGAAACCAATTCTTTCCATCTGACTGATGGGGAAGTAGGCATCAATTTGTGGGATTTCTACAAGATCTCAGGAGTCCTATTTTAGGAGATATGTATGGTGAATTCATCCCTCCCAAGGAAACTTTGAATGATTCGGAGAAGACTCTGACAATGGCTCGAGAGTTATTGAAACCATTCAACAAGAATACTAATTCAAAGACCTAAAAAAATCATTATAGAAAGGATATTCATCCAGAGGAGTGGATAGACATGTTTCTTTCAAAGAAGAAGGAGAAGGGGCACACCTGTAATCGTCCTACTAACTGCCCCGGAACAAAGAAGAGGGATGAAATTGGCACATTCTATCCGACCCTGGAAGCAGGAGAATTTGAAAAGTGGGTGTACGAAGTGGATTAGAGAATCCCAGAAAAGACCCGTCTGACAGGCTTCTTAGCCTTGTGGCATAGTGTTTATCTTCTATCAGTTAAGATTCGAAGGGAGGCATCATGCCAGAGACCTTCATTGTTTCGACCAAGTTGGATGAGAGGAAAATGGTTGGGTTGGCCACCGACATTTTGGAAAATATTTACATGAGATTACTCCATGTCTTTATGGATAACTCTCCATTGAGAATAGTGGGACCATTCCATATTTTGTGGGGATGGATCGCAACTAATTTCAGGATATATGCTATAAAGAGTAGAGTACAGGTTCTTGAAAGTTCATTCAGGCCATCAGTATAGGCATATTCTGGAAATTTTATGTTATCCGTTAAATCCTATGATATGATGGTGAGGCTTAGCATGTTCAAGGAATTCCATTAATTTACTTATGGAAACCCGCCAACCAGACGGTTTGTTGATGATGGAACAACAAGACTAGAATAGAGGTTATACATGCTGGCTCACATAGATGGTGTATTGGCCACCGGAATTGACAAAGAGATTATATGTGGGGACAATTATCCATACAAATTTTCACGAAAATTCAAGTGTAAGTAGAAGATTTTTGTATCCCCTCCTGTGCATGTTAAGTCAGAGAAGCATCTGATGGTTGTCTGACATCTATGGTTGCTGAGAACTATGGAAAACACATGGCCAATGTTTGATCTACCAGTTGCTGGAGTGGCGAGTAAATTGACTAGATGGTATGCCGAGAACTATGTATCATCATACCGAGAAGGGGCACTAAATCATCTGGTTCGTCAGGTGGGGAAGAAGAAGAGAACTATCAAGAAAGAAACCCTTCATCTGGAAGGTAGTTATTCTACACCCGGAGCTGATTCACCTAGTTCCTCACCCAAGGCCGATTCACCGGATTCCCAAGATGGGGATGATGAGGCACAAAAAGCATCAAAACGGCTTCATTCCATATATAATCATCCATCCAGAATCAAGAAACCCACTCCATCAACTCATGGTGAGTTACATTATTGGTGAAATTTAATCACCATTATTTTACATAGCAGCAAATATCATTTTCATATCATTTATCTGTGATTTATGGATCTGGGAAAAAGTTGATGTCTGGGATTGTAGGACCGTCCTTTAAGCCTTCTGTTGTATATGATCAATATCTACGACTAGAGGTAGTCCATACATGGCGGAGTTTATATTCCGATGCTGAAACAGCCTGGGTGGACCTAAGTGACGGGCTACACAAACCAAGAGTTTGGAATCATCAGGCTTCTACTGATATTTGTTTCGAGGATAACCCTGATAAAGTACATGTTTATATCATAGAGCAGGAGATGCACATATATTCCACTGATTATTCCACTACTATCACCATGAAAGTGAAGGAAATGATGGATCGTGGCACCACTGAGGGGACCGGTTCTTCTGCAGATGAGAAGTGGCACGATTATGTGGCTCCAGAAGATGTAAGTCTCATTCCTTATTTTCATTGCAACATGACTTCTGTTAACCCTTTGTTACTAAAGGAAATTACATTCTTCATCCTTCAACTTGTAAATAAAGGAACTTCTAAGGTTCTTTTACCACATTATAGCCTTGGTGGCACTGCCATCGGAGCTACTGAATCTCCTCACGAGCCGGGCGAGGTACCTACAGGTTGGAAAGCCATGAACACAGAGTTATAAAGGGATTTTCATTCCCTAATTCCTGTATTTGGAGATGATGATGTCAATACTCCCAAAAATCCAATGAATAAAATCCATCGTAGAATGATGTCCATAACTAAACGCTTCATCAGTAGTGGTAAGTACTTCATATAGTAACGAATTCTAACTCATGAATAGATTGCTCATATTTTGTGAGATTTCAGGGGCTTCTTCAATTATCCCTATATGGTATTGGACTGACCCTCCTCTAACGATGACAAAAGGTGTTGGTGAATAGTCCCAAATTCACGCTGTCTTGGCTACTCTTGAAGAAGAGCCAGCGTCTGTTCCCAGTACTGGTCCTGCAGTTGCTGGAAGGAGAGAAGAGCTTGCTTCTGTTAAATTAACAATGCTTTAAAAAGTGTTGAATGAAAAAATAAACTGACTTCCATTATGTGATACATTAGGTTCAATACCTGTACCAAAAAAAATTTCAGCCATGCAACTGACTCCACAATTTTATCTGAAGAAGCTGTATGGGGTCAGAGGCCGCAGAATGAGGTTCTCCAAGAAGACATATCGAATGATCCCACTAGTGAGACTAACTAGGAATTTGAAATATCATTGGACAAAATGATGTAACTAGGTGAATCTTTTGAATAAATTTTAGATCATGTTATATTACCATGCAATTAAGAAGAATTTTGGACGTGACTTTTATCCTTCATCCTATTAAAAATTTCTTATTACATCTCTGATCATGATTGGTTGAAATGTGCAGTTCCATCTGAGCAAGCTGCAGAACTGCCAATGCCTTAAACATATAGAGACAACCGTATTGTTGTAGAGATGCTAGCTGAAGTGGAGCTTTACCCAATAGGGCTTCCTAAAACTCATCCTGAAAATCATGATGATGCTAGGAAATATGGGGAGGATCCTTCTCATGATACAGCTCTACCGTTGGGTAAGAGATGATAATATTTGTGGCAGTACATAATTTTCAAGATTATTTAATCAAATTTTGTTATACATTGAAACCAAAAAAACATTCAATTGACAATTCATGGTCGTCAATTTTAGTGGATAGATCTGGAGGTGAAGCCTCAGCCTCCGCCCCAATAGGAATATAACGTGATTTAAGAAGGGTCAGGGGGAAGGAGTAGAACATGGAACTTCTCTAAGTGAATTATTCCTAGACTATATTCTCCCCGGTGATAGGGATGCTGAATCAGACTTGGAGGTACAAAAGGCGCTCCAATTTTCAGGTCGCTAAGCATCGCAGAACATATGGAAGATCAAATCTGAAGTGCCTCTAGAAGAGCTGTTTTCGAAGATCTCACCACTTTCATCCCTTTTTTTCATGTGGGGACTTGGTGGTTTTGGATATAAATATATCCATGCCATGGTGAAACAAGTCATTTTAAGGATGGAGCAGGAGAAAAGGTATCATCAAGACTTGACCTGAGTGAGGTTGTTGACCAATATTAGCAAATTTGACGCTGCGGTGTCCCGAGATGAGGCTGATCCTACTGCCAAGTTGAAGGAGTTGAAGCATAAAATGAAAGAGAAAGTTGTCTAGGAGATGCACCTTCATAAACGATTATATGTTGTTATTGGGAAACCTAACCAGATTAAAAATTCACTAGAAGGAGTTCAAATGAATGGTATTACAGCCATCGAAGATGCCAGGAAAGCACTCCATACAGATGAAAAAAATGAAGTTGGTAGAGTGCATGAACTTCAAGTGGCTGCTGATGAAGCTCGGGATGCTGTAAATCAAGTGAAGAGTAATGTTGAAAGCCTCTTCTAATTCCTGAAAAAGAGAAGATACTACAGTATGTGGATTTCCTTCTAACTTTTGTGCATCAATGAAAAACACTTTCATCTTCAATCATTTATGAATGCATTCTCTTGCTACCTGCTGTAAATGTTTTCCTATAAAAATGGGCCTAGTAATAATAGTTTGATTTTTTTGCATGGATTATAAAAATAACCCTACAAACATTGAATCTTTTAATTGCTCAAAATTGCCTAAATCATATGAAATTTATGTTTAGTGTGCTGGGACATGAATTTTGTTCAGAGTTCGCTTGTCTTTTCTGGGAAGTTTAAAGTCATGCATGTTGGGGAAAAATTTCTGATTTTAAGGTCGAATAGCTTTGACCGAATGGATTAAGATTGACTCAATTCCTTGATAATTTATCTAAATACATATTACCACAATCATGTATGGGGGAAAACATGTAACTATGACTTAATAAATATTGAATATGATGAATGATATGAAAAATGTGCAAAAAGGCATTAGAGGGAGTATTTCATAAGAGTGATGTTACAACTATTTAACAAACCCATTATGGGGTTGAATTATGAAGGGCCAATTAAGGGCATTGAATGCATAGTAAAATAATATCATCTTTTGGATGACAGGTCCGTTATGTAGACTACATATGCAAGGCCACCTAGGGGCATGTGCTGTATAGTCAAGGAAAAGAACTCTCAGAAATTTTACTTTTCTTTTCCTAAAAGACAGTGAATGTTTATGGATATTCGAATTTTCTAAAGCATAGAGTCTGCTGTATAAAGAGAGGTACTTTAATATGGAGAGGATATTTTCAATCATGATTGTCAAATAATTGGATGAATATCACTCCAGCGATGGTATAACCCAATCATAGGGAAGGGAAATATAAACCATATACTTAAATATTTTTATATCATGAAAAAGAGTATGGGAAAATATGTTAAGGATGTATATTTTTTAAAATACCTACATATTTTCATTTAGAAAAATAAGGACAAATGAAGTTATTTTTTTCCATGAATGATGTTACCACTAGTTGAAAAACCTGTTAGGGGGTTGAATTATACAAGGCCATTTAAGGGCATTGGATGCATAGTCAAATAATAGAATTTTTGGCTGACAGTTCCATTATGTAGACTACTTATGCAAGGCCTCCTAAGGGAATGTGCTACATAGTCAGGAAAAAGAATTCCCATGTATCAGACACTTTGTGATCATATGTCATGAAAAGGGTTATGGATATATAAGAGTATTTAAGGATAGGAGTATGAAAAATCAAAATGGGAATTTTCCAATGCATGTAGAGATACATAGACCAATTCTAATGTAACATCCTAGGTAAAAAACAGAATAATACCTTTTCTTATTTATTAATATTTGTGAATTAAATATTAATTTTAATTTAAAGGGGTTTCTATGTTCGATAGCGTACCAGATACGCAACAACGAGTTTTTTTGAAATTTTACATTGCACACTAGTAATATAATAATATTTTTTTAAATGGTAGTTAACACGTAGCTGTTGTATTCACGGGAATGAATAGAAATATCTAAAATATGATTATATATGTTTGATAAATGTTTTCACAATTATCCTATAAATGATAAAGTCTTAAAATAAGAAAAAAAAATTCAATTTTAAGCATAAATACTCTAATATTCACTAAAAAGTGGATTTATCGCCTTTTGTTGGCGAACCCTCATTAAAAAAAGTTTTTTTCAGTCTTATACATTCTATTGGACCAGATAAAATCATTCGTTAGAATCGGTACATCAAAATTTACTTTTTGTATGTTTTTGGTATTTTTTCGATAAAGTTCATTTTTAATGAATAGTGAAAAATGTTGTATTTTAATTCAAAACCACATTTTAATATAATTTATTTATTTGATTATATTATCATTTTAATTGGTTTTTAAGTTCAATTAGAGTATATTTTTACCATTTAATCCAATGGTAGTAATTGGAATTAATTTCACTTTGAAATTGGACTTAAACTAGTGTCAATCTTTTGATATATTTTGTTTCATAAAAACACGGTATTTGTTTTGACAAAGGGAATTAATTATTAAATTAATTAATGAAAGTTATATTTTTTGATTTTTGTAAAATATACATCATTTTTAAATTTGGAAGATCAAATATAGCTTAGGATGAATTTTTGGTATTTTTCTGAAAAACATCAATTTTTGATGTATAGTGAAACCACATAGTGGTAGTTAAAAAACTGATATTTCATTTAAATGAAATTTTAACACCTCTGTGATTTGAATTTCAATTATCCGACATACATGGTCGTCATTAGGAAGGAAAATTTTGTTCAATGAGATTAAAATAATTTTTTGGAGAATTGTAACTTTTAAAATTTATTCATCACGACTAAAGGTAATTAGTGTAATTTAAGGTAAAAATAATGTTATAATAAAATTAAATTACCTTGACACATGTCCTACCTTTATTGGACGTGTCATGTCCGACCAAAAAAATCCATGGGTCAACTTGGGGACCCCATGGAGCCACTTGGGTAAGAAAATGACATTAATAACTTTTTATTTAAAGTTAAAATAAAAATGTCACAAACATGTATTGTTTTACGAAAACAATTTTTACATGGGGTTATTCAAGTCCTATTTTTGACTATAAATATTAAGTAGAAATATAAACTGATTTCCTACATCATGATATTTTTTTATAATTTTTATACAATAAATAAATTAAATTATTTATGACACCATGATGATGCAGTGATTAGCTCATTAATTAACGATTTAAATAAACGGAAAATAAAATGTAAAATGTAAGACTTACACTTGTCAAAAACCTATTGTATGGGTGGATTTAGAAAACTCATAACCTTATACTTGAAATATATAATTTTGGGACCTTTAAAATCTGAAACTCATTATATAATAAAGTAACATTTCTGGAAATTCCAAGAGTGCCCCTCCTATCCTCTTATAAAAGGCCCCCACCTCTACCACCTTAACCACACCTCTGAAGAATTTGTCTTGGCCATTCTCTTCTCATTTTATCTCCCCACATCCCTCTTCTAATCATATAAGCCTTAACATAGGCAGAAATTTCTTCAAGAAACCTCTTTTGGTTCAAAACATAGGGCATTGCCCGATTTAAAGGTAATGTTTTCACTTGTGTTCTTTTGTTTTATTTTGATTCTCCAACCCCTAAAATCTTTTAATTCCTTTATTTTGTAACAACAGCAGTATCATAAATATACTAGGATGTTTTTATGAGAAGTATTTGATTTACACTTACACACACCTCCGTCTAATGGTTAAAGAACATACTGTTTCTGTGGTTGGTGAATTTCTGCCTCACGAAACGATGATTGTTCAATATTCTTTTCACACCTTTCATGGTGGAAAATAAGATGTCACTATATTTATATATGATATATATTATGTTTAATTTTTCCATATTCATCTTTATTTCTCAATTATGGCATACCATTATGGTTTCTATTATGGTTAAACGCGATAATTTCATTTTAGAAAGTGCGGACTATCACCCCCTCAAAGTGATTTGATTCCTTTATGCCATATGTGGGATGTATAAAGGATGTAGTTAATGATATTATATATGATATTATACTGGAATTATAATATACCATTATATCATTATGATTTCACTCCATTAAATATGAAATACAAATTAAAGTAGCGTTCATGCATACGTACGGCTTACCATATCCATGAACGATGCATTTCATTTCTAACCTCTAAATGTTATGTGCTATTATAAATACATGTATATGCTGGATATATATGTTATATATGATATCCAAATCATGAATATAATTCTGGATATAATGACTCTTTGACCACATGAACACCATGTAATTGTAAGAAGTCCATTTTTAACTTAAGTACAAAATATCGACAAAAAGAACTTTATTAACATAAATGATTACATAATGCTTATAACATTGAAATAAGTGATATAAAATGAATAATAAGAATGAAAATTTTCTAAATAAAGTATAAATTATCTTTATTTTATTATTCAGGAGATTAAAGAGAAATCGAGTCACGTCGGACATGAGGTAAGGGCATTCGTCTCAATCTACTTTCATTGAGGAATACTTTGTTTTATACACAACTTTCTTTTATAAGGTTTATAAACCCCTTTGAATTTTACTTTTATTCAAAATGAATATTTTTCTACTATGAGTTTTACTAAATTACTAAAGGGAATGTTTCTTTTAACATACGCAGTGACAATGACCCTTTCCGCCACTGCGAGTATCATTTGGTCTTTGGATTCCTCAAGAAGCCGTAAAGTTTTTAAAATGAAATAAATACCATAAACTCTTTTATGTATTATGGTATTGAAAATGGTATTTATAATGGATTTGTTATGTCAATATATTTATGTGATATGTTGTGATCTAAATGTGGAAATGTTTTCTTTCCATTATATTTGTTTTATGTGTTATGATTTTATAATGGTACTTGGAAATTTGACGGGTGGTTATGTGAGAAACCATATGACGGGTGGTGCCATGAATACTAGGATAGGTGGTTACGTTATAACCTCTAATGCATTGGGTATGAAAGTCGGCCGGATGGTTATTCCATTAAGTTGTATGTGCGGATGTCGACCGTATGGTTATTCCATTTAAGTATGTTTAAGTCCCAAGTTACCTTTATATGTTATGTGTTCTTTATATGGGTTTTATGGTAATATTTTGGTTACAAAAGGGTAAGTAATGATCTTTTATTCAGTGAATAGTTTTTACAACTTCATAAAGGTGAAATCTATTACTTTGATAAAGTATTCATGTTTTACTTGTTGTTTTGAAAAACAAACAGGTTTCCTTCTTTGTGTATCCCTTACTGAGCTTTTTATTCTCATCCCACGTTTTTTTGAAATATTTTTAACAGGACATAATTTGGAATAGGGTCAAGGATGTGATCGAAGAAAAGTCATGCTATCTTAAACATGGAACTATACATGACTCTTTTTTTTCAAGAGTTCATGTTTTGTAAAAAAAGTAAACTATGTAGAAGTGTCTACTTTGTAAACTTTTGAGATGAAATAGTTATGTCCTAATTTTCTAAAAATATAATCCTGAAAAGAAACTCATTGTGAATTATTAATTTAATTCAATATTAAGTATGGTTTAAGTTCGAGGCCTTATAGTTGGTATCAAAGGTCAGTTTAGACAACTTTTGGAGTTAGAAAATTGTTAAATTATAAATTAATTTATGGTATTATTGAAATGATATAGAATTTAATTATTACATTGTTGCTTCGCATAATATATTTCTGTGTTCAGAATGGTTTTCCCCAGAGGAAACTGGGAAGCTACGTTGGGACGACATCAGGAAGAAGACAACCTTCCAAATCAGCTACCTGAGATGGTCGTAATTGGAACTGAACAGTTTGTTGTATTGATGGAAAAGTTGACTCAGGCTATAAATGGTGGTGGTATCAATGTGTGAGATCAACTAGATCAACCGTAGAGGAACATGTCAATGGTGGAACATTTCATGAGGCAACATATCCCATCATTCAGAGGATCATCTGACCCTGTGCAAGCATAAGGGTGGATTGAAGTACTGGAGAAGATTTTTGATGTCATGGGGTGTTCAGTACATCAAAAGTTTAGTCTTTCTTATTACCGTTTTGAAGGTGATGCAGATCAGTAGTGGTCGATGATGAAAAATATCAGGGGTAGTGATGAGATTGATGATCTTCTCTAGGAAGAATTCGATGTAATGTTTCTTGAGAAATATTTTCCTATGGTGGTTTGTCTTAGGATGGAAAAAATTTCCTAGAATTGAGGCAGGAGGATGACTCAGTGTCTGCTTATGAAGCAAAGTTCACTCGACTGGAAAGGTATGCTCCAAATATCATAAGAGATCTTGATAGTAAAATCAACCGTTTTACTCATGTTTAAATCCTAAGTATTGAAGGGATTTAGCTTATAGTGAGTTCAAAAGTTAGGAAAAGCTTATTCGATGTGCGGATAAGGTGGAAATGGAGTTTTTTGATGATCAGGTGTTCTTTGACAAACAACATAATAAGAGGTCTAGTTGGTATGAAAAGTGGAAGAATTAATTAATGAAGGAAGGAGGTAAGAAAACCAAATATCCATCCTGTGAGAAGTGTGGTATAATGTATCCTAGAGAATGTTTATCCTAGTCTATAATGTTATTTCAGTGTGGTAAGTCTGGTCATATTGCTTGTAACTGTAAGGAAGATGATCAAGCAGGCAATGAAAAGCCAACAGTAAGATGTTTATGTGTAATGAAATGGGTCATTATGCAAATGAGTGTCTAACAAAGAACTCAATTGATGGAATGCAGCCATACTACCAGAAGAAATGGGTGGTGAAATCCATTGCAACTACTTCAGTAGATGTTGGTCCACCGAATGAAGTAGTATCAGGTACAATGTATGTTTGTTCAGATTATGCCAATCTGTTTTTTGATTCAGGGCCTACACATTCGTACATTTCGGAGCAGTTTTCTAGTAAATTGGGAATTCCAACTCAAGATATGAATCCGGAACTTATGGTAAAAACACCCGGAAGAAAAGTTTCGACAAAAATAAATTATAAGAACCTTCATATCCTTGTGTGTGGAAAAATCTATCTGCAAACCTTATTGTTTTGCCTCTAGTAGAGTTTGATGTTATTTTGGGCATGGATTGGCTTTCTGTTTCTCATGCTAGGATTGACTGCAGAGATAAAGAGGTTTCTTTTCAGAATGGTTTTCATTTTGTGTACATGAATGAACCTTTTCTTTTGATAACATATCAGGAAGTTGAGAAATTAGTAAAATATGGAAATGTATGTTACCATGCACATATTGTTGAAAATATTGGAATTGCTCAGATTAATGATGTTCCAGTGGTAAATGGGTATCTGTATGTTTTTCCTAATGAGTTGCCTGGTATTATTCATGATCAAGAATTTGAATTTACTATTGACTTAGTTCCTGATTCTAATCCAATTTCAAAACCCCTTTGTCGAATGGCTCAAGTTGATCTTCTAGAGTAAAAGAAGCAATTTCAGTAGTTATTAGATAAAGGTTTTATTCGACCTAGGACATCACCATGGGGTGCTCTTGTCCTGTTTGTTAAAAAGAAAGATGGTTCAATGAGACTTTCCATTGATTATAGATCCTTGAATAATATCACTATTATGAAGAAGTATCCTTTTCATCATATCAAAGATTTGTTTGATCAGCTCCAGGGAGCTCAGTATTTTTCGAAGATTGACTTGAGATCGGGGTACCATCAATTGAAAGTAAAAGAAGATGACGTTTTGAAGACTACTTTTCGTACTAGATATGGCCATTATGAATTTTTAGTTATGCCTTTTGGATTAACAAATGTACCTGTTGTATTAATGGACCTTATGAATAGAATTTTCCATGAGTTCTTGGATAAGTTTGTGGTTGTTTAAATTGATGATATTTTGGTGTTTTGTAAAAGTAAAGAGGAGCGTGAAAGTCATTTAAGGGTTATCTTGCAAACCGTAGAAGAAAAGAAACTGTATGGAAAATTTAGTAGATGTGTGCTTTTGTTACAACAAATTTCTTTTCTTGGTCACATAGTTTCAATAAATGGCATAACTGTTGATCCTGCTAAAACAAATGTTGTTGAAGCATGGCCAAGACCCACAAATGTTACTGAGATCCGTAGTTTTCTTGGTCTGGCAGGTTACTACCGAAGGGTTGATGAAAAAATTTCTTGGTCATCTAGTCCAACGACTAAGCTAACTCGAATGGGTGTTAAGTTTATCTAGACACAAGAATGTGATGATTGTTTTCAGGAATTGAAAAGAAGATTGGTGAATGATCCAGTTTTGGCACTTCCTTCCAGGAATGGTGAGTTTGTTATCTACAATGATGCTTAGTTGAAGGGACTTGGTTTTTTCCTTATCCAGAATGATCAGATAATTTCTTATGCCTCATCTTAGTTGAAAAATCATGAGGTAAATTACCCTACACATGATTTGGAATTAGCTGCTGTTGGTTTTGCTCCAAAAATTTGGAGGCATCAGTTTTTATGGTGTAAAGTGTGAAATATATATTGATCAAAAAAGTTTGAAGTATATATTCACTTATAAAGAATTGAACATGAGACAGAGGAGGTGGCTAGAATTAATCAAGGATTATGATTGTAAAATTCATTACCATCTAGAAAAACAAAATAAATTGGTTGATGCTTTGAGTCGAAAAAGTAATGCTTCATTAACTATGATACGTTTGGAACGAGATCCTTTAGTTTTTGATTTGATGAACATTGGCATAGAAGTTGTTGGTGTAAGATGTTATTATGTTTTGTTTTAGGTGTTAGTGAGATCATCTCTATCAGACAGAATTAAGCAAGCACAGAAGAAAGATATTGGGTTGCAGAAAAAGGTAGAGATGGCTCAGAAGGGTAAGTTTCATGATTTTAACATTGATAATGATTGTGTTTTGAGGTTTGGAAAGAGATTATATGTGCCTTGTGATTCACAGATGATGAATGAGTTGTTATGTGAGGCTCATAGTTCCCCGTTTTCAATTCATCCTGGCAGTACTAAGTTGTACAGAGATCTGCGTGAGTATTACTAGTGGGATGGAATGAAAAGTGATATTTCCAATTTTACTATGAAGTGTTTGTCTTATCAACAGGTTAAAGCAGAGCGGTAGTTACTGAAAGGGATGCATCATCCCTTACCAATGCTATAGTGGAAATTAGAAAATATATCTATGGACATTGTTGTGGGATTACTGAAGACATATAAAGGAAATAATGCAATCTGGGTTATTGTTGATCGATTGGCTAAATCTTCTCATTTCATTCCGATTCAAGATAAATTCTCTCTAGATCAACTTTCTCAATTGTATCATAAAGAGATAGTTAGGTTGCATGGAGTTCTCCTCTCCATTGTATCTGATTATGACCACAAGTTCACTTTTAACTTTTGGAAAGGCCTTCAGAAGTCGTTGGGTACTAAAATAAATTTTTATACAGTTTTTCATCAGCAATCAGATGGGCAGTCAGAACGAACATAATTCATTGGTTTAATTTTCGATGGATTATCAGGGAAGTTGGGACCAACATAATTCATTGGTTTAATTTTCATATAATAATAGTTTTCTTTGCAGTATACCGATGGCTCCGTTTGAAGCATTATATGGTAAAAGGTGTCGAACACCAACTTTTTGGGATGAAGTAGGGGAAAGGAAGCTGATGGGACCAGAATTGGTAGAAGAGATGGTAGAAAAAGATCAGTTGATTCAGAAACACATGAAAACAGCTCAGAGTAGGCAGAAAATTTATGCGGATAACCAGAGGAAGGATCTATTTTTCGAGGTAGGTGATCATGTTTTTCCCAAAGTTTCGCCATGCAAAAGTGTGATGCGATTTGGTAAGAAAGGAAAGATAAGTCCAAGGTTCATTGGACCACATGAAATTCTAGAGAGATTTTGATCAGTTTCTTACAAAGAGGATTTACCTCTGAGTTTATCTCAGGTACACAATGGTTTTCATGTTTCAATGTTAAAAAAGTATATGACTGATCCATCTCATGTTTTGATCCCATAGGTTGTCTAGTTGGAGGAGAATATCTCTTTTGAAGAACAACCAGTCCAGATTCTTGACCTTAGAGAGAAAGTGTTGCAGAATAAGGTAATTCACCAGGTAATGGTTTTGTGGAAAAATCATATTGTTGAAGAGGAAACATGGGAATCTGAAAATATTATGAGGGATAAATACCCACACTTATTTTGATAAGTGAATAAAATTGCGAGGACACAATTCCCAAAAGGGGGAAGGATGTAACATACTAGGTAAAAAAAAAAGAATAATTCATTTTCATATTTATTAATATGTGTGAATTAAATATTATTTTTTACTTTAAATGGGTTTCTATGTTCGATAGCGTACCTGATACGCAACAACGAGTATTTTGAAATCTTATGTTGCACACTAGTAATATAATAATATTATTTTAAATGGTAGTTAACGCGTTGCCGTTGTATTGGCGAGAATGAATAGAAATAACTAAAATATGATTATATATGTTTGATAAATGTTTTAACATTTATCCAATAAAAGATATAGGCTTAAAATAAGAAAATAATTCAATTTTAAGCATAAATACTCTAATATTCACTAAAAGGCTGATTTATCACCTTTTGATGGAGAAACCTCTCTAATGATTTTTTGGTCACTCTTATACATTCTATTGGACCAAATAAAATTTTTCTTTAGAATTGGGACATCAAAATTTACATTGGGTATGTTTTTGGTATTTTTCCGATAAAGTTCATTTATAATGAATAGTGAAAACTGTTGTATTTTAATTCAAACCCTCTTTTTAATCTACATTTTTTCTATGATTAGATTATCTTTTGAATTTGTTTTAAAGTGCAATTAGAATAAATTTTTACCATTTAATCCAATGATGGTCATTCCATATTTTGATATATTTTTTTTCATAAAAACACGCTATTTGTTTTAACAACGAGAATTAATTATTAAATTAATTAATGCGACTTATACATTTTTAATTTTTTAAAATATTCATCATTTTGAATTCAAAATATCAAATATATCTTAGGGTGAATTTTTGGTATTTTTCAGAAAAACGTCAATTTTTGATGAATAGTGAAACCACTAAGTGGTAGTTAAAAAACTGATTTTTCATGTAAATGAAACTTTACCACCTCTGTGATTTGAATTTCAAAAATCTGACATACATGGTTGTCATTAAAAAGTAAAATTTGGTTCAATGGGATTACAATATTTTTTTGGTGAATAGTAACTTTTATGTTTTATTAATTGCGATTAATGGTAATTAGTGTAATTTAAGGTAAATATAATGTTATAATAAAATTAAATTACCTTGACACATGTCCTACCCTTATTGGATGTGTCACGTCCAACTAAAAAAATCCATGGGTCAACTTGGAGACCCCATGAAGCCACTTGGGTAAGAAAATGACATTAATAACTTTTTACATAAAGTCAAAATAAAAATGTCACAAACATGTATTTTTTTACTAAAATTTTTTTTACATGGGGATATAAAAGTCATATTTTTGACTATAAATATTTATTAGAAATCTAAAAATATTTCCTACATCATGATATTTTTTTTATAATTTTTAGACATTAGATAAAATAAATTATTTATTACACCATGATGATGCAGCGATTACCTCATTAATTAATGATTTAAATGAAATAAAAAGATAATGTAAAATCTAAGACTTACACATGTAAAAAACCTATTGTATCAGTGGATTATGAAATTATATCACCTTTTCCTCGAAATATATAATTGTGGGACCTTTAAAATCCGAAACTCATTATATAATAAAGTAATATTTCATGACATTCCAAAAGTTCCCCTCCTCTCCTCTAATAAAAGGCCCCCACCTCTACCACCATACCCACACCTCTCAAGACACTGGCTTGGCCAAGATCTGATCATTTTATCTCTTGACAACCCTCTACTCATACTAGAAGCCTTACCTTAATCAGAAAGCTTTTCAAGAAACCCCTTTCGGTTCAAACCAAAGGGAGTTACCCAATTTACTGGTAATGTCTTCACTTGTGTTCTTTTTTTTTATTTATCTTCTCCAACCCCCTAAAATATTTTTATTCCTTTCTTTTGTAACAACACCAGTATTTTAAATATAATAGGATGTTTTTATGAGAAGGATTTGATTTACACTTACACACACCTCCGTCTAATGGGTAAATAACATACTGTTTCTGTGGTTGGTGAATTTCTGCCTCACAAAACGATGATTGTTCAATATTCTTCTAACACCTTTCATGGTGGAAAATAAGATGTCACTCTATTTATATATGATATATTTTATGTTTATGTTTTCCATATGCTTCTGTATTTTTAATTTATGGCATACGTTTATGGTTTTCATTATGGGTAAACGCGATAATTTCATGTTAGGAAGTGCAGTCTAGAGCCCCCTCAAAGTGATTTGATTCTTTAATGACATATGTGGGATGTATAAAGGATGGAGTTAATGATGTTATATATGATATTATACTGGAATTATAATATACCTTTATATCATTATTATTTCACTCCATTAAATATGAAATAGAAATGAAAGTAGCATTCATGCGTACGTACGACTTACCGTCTCCATGAACGATGCATTTCATTTCTTACCTCTAAATGTTATGTACTATTATAAATACTTGTATATTCTGGATATATATGATATATATTATATCAAAATCATGAATATCATTCTTTATATAATGAACCTTTGACCACATGAACAACATGTAATTGTAAGAAGTCCATTTTTGACTTAAGTACCAAATATCGACAAAACGAACTTTATTAATGTAAATGATTAAATAATGTTTATAACATGGAAATAAGTGATATAAAATGAATAATAAGCTTGAAAATGTTATTATTCAAGTAGAAATTAACTTTAGTTTATATTCAGGAGATTAAAGAGCAATCGAGTCACGTCGGACACGAGGTAAGGGACTTCATATCAATCTCCTTTCATTGAGGAATACTTTATATTATACCCAACATTATTTTATGTGGTGTATAAACCCATTTTAATTTTACTTTTATTCAAAAGGAATATTTTCTACGAAGCGTTTTACTAAATGACAAAAGGGAATGTTTCTTTTAATGTACGCGGAGATAATGACCTTTTCCGCCACCACGATTATTATTTGGTCATTGGATTCCTCAACAAAGCCGTAATGTTTTTAAAATGAAATAAATACCATATACTATTTTATGTATTTTCTTATTGAAAATGGTTTTTATAAATGATTTGTTATGTAAATATATTTAAGTGATATATTTTGATCAAAATGTAGAAATGTTTTATTTCTGTCATATTTGTTTTATATCTTATGATTTTATAATGGTACTTGGATATTTTACTGGTGGTTACGTGAAAACCCATATGGCGGGTGGTGCTGTGAATACCCGGACGGGTGGTTATTTTATAACCTCAAATGCATTGGGTATGGAAGTCGGCCGTATGGCTATTCTATTAAGTGATATGTGTGGATGTCGACCGTATGGTTATTCCATTTATGTATGTTTCTGTCCCAAGTTACCTTTATATGTTATGCGTTCTTTATATGAGTTTAATGGTAATATTTTGGTTACAAAATGGTAAGTATTGGTCTTTTATTCAGTGAAGTGTTTTTACTACTTCATAAAGGTGAAAAGTATTACTTTAGTAAAGTATTCATGTTTTACTTGGTGTTTTGGAAAACTAATAGTTTTCCTTCTTTGTGTATCCCTTACTGAACTTTTTATGCTCATACCAAGTTTTTCTGAAATGTTTTCCACATGAAAAAATGTAAAATAGGGTCAAGGATGGGATCGAGGGAAAGTCATGCTATCTTAAACATGGAACTAGACATGACACTTTTTTTCAAGAGTTCATGTTTTGTAAAAAAAGGAAACTATGTAGAAGTGTCTACTTTGTAAACTTTTGAGATGAAATAGTTTTTTACTAATTATCTAAAAATCTAAACCTGAAAGGATCCTCAATGTCAATTATTCATTTAATTAAATAATAAGTAATGCTTATGGCCTGGGCCGTATAGCTAACCTAATCATGTTGTGGCTGGGTCCTGAAATGAGGTGCTAGACTTCACTACGTATCCCATAAGGATGAGAATCAAGCAATACGTAGTTCTGGAAATACCGATTATCGTCATGTGGTACGAGAGTGTAGGAGATATTAGTTTAGGGTTGTAGAGTCCGGACCATAATTAGGAATACACATTGTGTGTTTGATAAACCTAATGTGAATGAAGACCATGGTTTTCATTTTCATAAGGGGACTTTTTTGCCAAAGGACTGAAAGTGGAATTTGAGGTTAGGCACAAATACTTGGGGCTGGATTCGAGGGACGTTCAAATGTTCCTATATATCCCATAAGGATGGGAATCAAGCCATACATAGTTCATGAAATTCCCTCTGTATTGATTTGGTTCATACAAGTGAAGGGTCAAAGGGGACTTTAGTGCAATGATGGTTTGACCCAAGATTAAAGGATCAGACATTGAAATGTATCCACGTAGTATTTGGAACATACCATGTATAGAGATCATTTTAAATAATGATTCCCTCTAAGGTAAGTGTGTCAAAGAATGTTCTAATTTATTGTCGTACAGGACAAAAGTGAGAATAGTTTAAGGACATATTCATGGAATGGTGCTGCACAATTTAGTGTCATATAGCTAGGATGTATGGCTATGTAGTTTAATGTCTTGTGGTGACGAAAATGGGGGACTGTATAGTTTAATGTCATATATAATGGACATCGGCGAACCAATGTAAATATATTGTTTTTGGGAGCAGCTTCAAGAATCAACATCGTATGAGATAGAGGTGAACCGATGGAAAGATATTTTTTTGGGATTGAACCTCGGGATGTTGCCTACGTACCCAGCCTATAAGGCAAGGATCAAAGTCCTCATAGTTCGTTTGAAGAATGAATTGGTGATCAAGTTGTTCTTGAGGACAATGAACTAAAAATATTGTTGGGACTTACGCATGGTTAGCGGCCCAAAGATGGAGTTATGGTTGAAGTTTACTCTAAGAACACATGAGTCATACTCGGTTTTGAGATACAAGAGGTAGAAACAACCTTAATGATGTAATGTTTATTGTCATGTAAGACATATAAGGGACAATACACAGTTTAATGTCATGTTGGACAATGAATGAACCATGAATTTTAATGTCTTGATGTATGGACTATAGGGGCTGTGCAGTTTAAAGTCTGGAAGTAAGGACTAAAAATTGTTTAAAGTCATATGTTTGGACCAATGCTACATTGTTTAGCATCATGTAGCTAAGACAAGGACTATATAGTTTAACGTCATATAGCAAGGACAACGGTGAAGGTATTTGTGTCACACAAAATACTTCTTCAGAAATCGGGCATTAGTTGGAGTTGTGATAAGTTCTCCATACATTGAGATTAATGAATAAGCTCCATTAGAGTGGACCTTATGTATTGATAAAGGTCCTTCCCACATTTACTCAAGATTTTTAGGTTCCTTTCTTGGTATCAATGGAGTTCTGATTACCAATAACAATTCTCCTTGAATGAATGAACGAAGATGAACATTTTTGTTGAAAGCTCGTGCTATTCGATTCGGATAGACTTCCACGTGGTGTAGGGTGCAAAAAACTTTTTCATCTAATCATTCCAATTCATCCAATAAATTTTGAGATTGTTCATCTGTAGATGAATGATCACAAATGGATACTCTAAGGAAGGGTAATTGAACCTCAATGGGAAAGACTATTTTAGTTCCATATACCAATGAATGCTGTGTAGACCGCGTAGTAGTGCGGGAGGTGGTCCGATAAGCCCATAAAGCATGAAAAAGTTTATCACTCCATGACTTCTTATCTTTATCCACAATAATAAATAGTAACTTTGAAAGAGTCTTATTGAAGGCTTCTATTTGGCCATTGGCCACTCCATGATACCGAGTTGAATGGTTGGATTTTATGTTGTATTATTGATACAACTTCCATACCTCAGATGAACAAAAGTGGGTGCCATTGTCCATGAATATGGTATGAGGGGCACCAAATCAGGTAATGATGTTAGAATTCATGAATCTAACAATAATTTTAGAACTAACATCTTTGAGAGGTATTTCCTCTGCCCATTTGGAAATGAAGTCAGTAGAATTAAAAATATACTGAAACTGTTTGGATGTAGCTGAAGGGTATGGTCCTACTACATCCATTCCCCATGTGGAAAATGGCCATGAATATTTAACTGTATAAAGCAACATTGGGGATCGATGAATGAAATTGGAATATACTGGTGAAGAATGACATTTCGTAGTGAAATGAACACAATATTGTATCATTAATGACCAAAAGTATCCAAGCCTTCAAATTTGATCAGATAGTCTATGTCCAGACTAGTGGGAACCACAGAATTCTGCATGTACTTCTTTCGTGACAACCATTGTCTCTTCACCATCAATACATTTGAAGAGAATTCCATCACAACCTCCCATGTAGGGAATTTTCTCTAGGTGATCTGGTCTGTTATAAAGAGTAATATTGACCACACATCGCTAGACTTTTTCTTTCCTACATTTATCAGCTGGGAGTGTTCAATTTTGAAGGTATTCTCTGATAAGTGTCATCCATCCTATAGTATGACCATTAGGATCAGAAATGGGACTAATTTCAATGATTTCCTCTATTCATATTTTAATATAAGGTGAAAATGTACGACGGTGGGCAATACTGATGATTGTCTTGTCCGATTTGGATATACCAGAGTTGTGGCTACATTAGCTGGTGCATTAGCTTGAGAATTTTATGATCACAAGACATAAGAAAATGTCTCCTCCGAAATAAATTCTGCCATTATCTTTCTGATGTAATCATACAAAGGTATCAATGCCACTTTTCTGTTGGAAAAGTACCCATTGACATGTTTGATTACCACGTTTGAATCACCTTTAAACTTTAAGTTATTCACCTGTTTCTGAAGTGCTAACTCCAATCCTGCAATGAGAGCTTGATATTCTTCTTCATTGTTTGTACCGCCTTACAACAATAAGAAGGAATAGGGTAGAACTGCCTTTTCTGGGGAAATAAGCACAATTTCTAACCCAATATTGTTGATTCTAGGATCTTCCATTGTCTTCCATGTTGGACTTTTGGAAGCACCATGAAAATACATTTCCCATGATTAGGATTATCATGAATAAAGAAGACTTCCACATCAGGAAGTTCTATATCTTAAGATGTATCTTTTTGTAAAGGATGTTCATCAAATTAATAAGCCATAGATTGGACCTTTATTGACTTTTGAGACACATACTAGATATCAATCTGCTGCAAAACAACTTCCAACATTTCCATACATCCTGTAAGCATCGGACAACTAAGGATAAATTTGAGCAGGTTATTGCGAGATACCAATTGGACCCAATGATGTTGCAGGTATTGTCTCAATTTCTTAACTGCAAAGATAAATTCTAGGCAGCAATTTTCAATACTTGAATTTTGAGTTTCTGCCTCAATCATAGTTCTACTGAGATAGTTAACGCGATTTTCAATCCCAGCATCATTTTCTGTGCAAGGAGGGCACCCAATGATCTCTCTAAAGATGTCAAATAAAGAATAAGTGGTCTTCCATCAACAAGTGGAATTAATACATGTAGACTCAAGAAATATTTCTTAAGAATATTGAGTGCATCTGGATATTCTTCAGTCCACTGGTAAGTGACTCCCTTTTTAATTAATTTGGTGAAGGGTAAACATTTGCCTGCTAGATTAGTGATGAAACGCTAAATATAGGCCAAGTTTCCTTAAAGTCCTCTAAATTAAATTAAATTCTGATGGTGTTACATACCGAGGATTGAATTTTACTTCTTAGGATCAACTTCGATACCACAATGGATTACAACAAAGTCAAGAAATTTTCCGGTGGATACCCCAAAAGCACATTTCAAGGGGTCCATCTTCAAATTGTATTGTCGAAGTTTGTGAAATATGATTTTCCAAATCAGCCAAGTTATTAGAAAGATGTCTAGATTTAACCAAAAATCATCCACATAACATTCAACAAATTTCCCTAAAATGGGTTTGATGATACGGTTAATGGCACGTTGATATGTTGCACCCGAATTCTTCAGGCCAAAGAGCATTACCTGACAGAAAAACACACCTTGAGGGGATCTGAAGGATGTATATTATTCATCTTCTGGAGCCATTCAGATTTGATTATACCCAGAATATCCATCCATGAAGGAAATTTCTTCAAAGCCTGCTGTTGCATCAATTAAGTGTTCTGTGATCGGAACTGGACAATCATCCACATGAAAATGCCGATTAAGATATATGAAATCCATGAAAACTCTATTTTTTCAATTCTTCTTTTTCACAGGGAATATATTAGCCAACCATTTTGGATATTGAACTTTTATGTTGAAGTTATCTTTTCTAATATTTTCCACTTCAGCTTCAATTTTGGAAACATTAGTTGGGTGTGTTCTTCTTGCAGCTTGCTTAAATACTCGATGTCATTATGGAAAACCCAAACGATGAGTAACAACATCAAGATAAAGCCCTGGAATTTCTGAATAATTCCAAAAAATACATCTCAATTTTTATATAAAAATGAAATATACATTTCTTGTTCTTCAAGAGTCATGGCCTCACAAATTAATTAAGGGTGTGTATCATATTTTGTATCCAGATTTATTTCTCTGAATTCATCCACAGTTGTTGAGATACCCTATTCAAATGCTGGAGGAGCATCCCTGAGATCTACCTCTTCTTCTTCTTCAACAAGTGTTATTTATTTGGTTTCTACTTGCATAGTATATGATGAAGCAGGATTTATATTATCAGAATAAATGTAAAAATTTGAACAACTTGAAGAATAAGATTCCATTTCTGACCCTATTGATGATGAAGGGTCTTCTTTTGGAAATAAAAAAGAGATTATGGATTGATAATCGATATCATCATTCATATATGACATTATTATAACTTCTTCTGGCCTGGTTAACGAAGTATAGAATTTCTGGATTTCATATATGACATTATTATTTCTAATTTTTATCATATCATTGGAACATCAATATAGAAGGTGATAAAACAGATCTGGTGAGGCCCAATTGAAGAAGTCTACGAATGGGGATGAGGTTGACACTTGAACCATTATCAGTTAAATCTCGTCAGATGTCTACATTGTTAACCTTTCTAGATAAATACAATGGTCTAAAATTCCCATGCAAAAAATCTTCTTCATATTCATCTGTAAAAGATGTCACTACATGTCATTTTTCAGGATCATTCTCTATATGGTAGACTTCATCCACATCAATTTTAGTTTTGAATTCCTCAGGACACGACAAAGCCTCAATGAGTGCCTCTCGAAGATCATTTGATATATTCAAGGCATCTAGAACTGATAGCATGGCTGGTAAAAGGGAAAAATGTTTCAAGACATCATACTTTGGGTCCAAAGGTTTGTGTTTCCCAACATGAATATGTGGTTTTGATGGTGCCTTAGAATTTTATGACTTGGAAGTAGATGCATCTTGTATCAGGGTAGGAGTTGTAAATACTCCTAGATTTGGAAGATTAGACCGAACAGGTCTATTTACATGCTGAGAGGAAGAAGGTGTAACCTCTAACTAATCCTACAGAATAATTGTGCTTAGAATAAATCTTCCATGTGTGGAACAACTTTCTTGTTCTTGTTGAGCCCGCGGAAGGGCTCTTTCACGAGATTCTGTTGCATTACCGTTCTAGTAGGGGTAGAATTGGAATAGTGGATTCTGAAATATCCAAGTCTTCCCTTGTATCCTATACCTCTGGAACTCCTTACACTTTTTGATACATGGAACTCAAGCTTATCAATATCAAAACTGTGACTGGCATATAGATCTGTTATGTGAATAATGTCTACAGAACCAAAAATCAACTCTTCATCTGATGATGATTCTGCCTAATTAGGCAGTTTTGGTTGAGCCGTTTGGTGGGGTAGTGCCCCTGGTTTTGAAGTAGACTGTATGAAGTATGCTATAGTCAAATACAACTTAGGATTTGACATGAGCACATCTTTTTCGGAATACTCTTTTTTCGTTGAATTATGCCACCTCATTAAATATTTTCCTTCTGATGAAGGATGTTTTGTTGTGGAATTCATAGAAGAAGACACATTTTGTTTCTTTAATTGTGTTCATAAAATGGCATGAGTTTCGTTGATCATTTTTCTTACCATCCAATCATCATATTTCTCCACATTTTTTCTTTTGAATTCATGTCATTCACATCCTTCTTCTGGATTTTTAGCTGTAACACATACTACCTGGGTTGAAGAACCATTCAGTTTTACTTGTCCTGAGTCCACTATATTTTGCAGGAGGAATTTGAAGACAAAACAATACTAATTGGGGTACCCCAACATATGATGAAATAGGAAATAGTTGGGAAGGTCTTCATCTCCTTCCTTGTTTGGACTTTTGGGCCTTGGCAACTGAACCAAATTATTTTCCAGAATCGAAATGAAGTAACCAAGAATTTCAACATTTTGGAAAGAATAAACATTGTTCTTTAGATCCTAAAATTTTTTCCGTCATTAATCTTTTTGATTATCTTGACGAGGAAGCATCTATTTCTGACACTCAGGAGGTGGATCCCTTCAGTAAGATGAAGGGTTTGAAGTAGAAGTAGGTAAAGTTACTTTTTTATGTGTAACTGTAGCAGTCTCTTCTCTACCTATTCTCCTTACTGGAGCCGATGTAATTACACAAGTTTTATCCTTAGTCATTATAAGAGTTTCCTCGATATGTTTAGCGATCGATGTTAGTTCTCTAAACCCTCCTCTAAATTTCATAGGGATCAACGGTGTGCGTAACTCATCACACAGATTTTCCACACAGATTGGAAACAACTATTCTTTAGGGAGCTCTAAGCTTAAGGAATATGTTAATCTCTTCTAGCGAGTAATGAAATCCGAAACTCTTTCATTTTCACTTTGATTATAATTTTTAAGATCAATGACTATTGTCTTTGGAAACATTGAGCCTAATTGAAGAAGCAATCATTGAAGGAGATCTTCCCACCTGGTAATTGATCGAGATAGAAAACATGTAAACCAAAAAATAGAAGGCCCTTGTAATGATGTCACAAAACATCTGAGCATAACTGCTTCTTGTTGTTGAGGAGTTCCCATCATAGGATCAAAATGAGAATCAAAATGTTTTAAGTGTTATTCTTGGTCTCCCAAAACATTAATAATTGGTAATTTGGTATTCAAAAAATTCGATGGGGGAGGAATTGCATCAACCCAATCAGGGTAAGCTTTCTTTTCCAGTTGAACTTGTCCATGTTTTCCCTCCATAGATTCCAACCGAGATGTTAATGAATCAATATTAGTTATTAACGTTTGAGAAACAGTTGGTTGAGCTTGGAACTGAGTAGGTGACATAACATGAGTTTGAAAAGGTGTGGTGACTGGTACTACAACTGATGGTAGAATTACCGGTTGATGTCGCGCATGACCCAAAGGATTAGACCTATGATGGTGTACTTGAATGGAGGATATTCTTGATCCACCCAAGTAACAGCAATGAATTCCCTTGACTGACTGACTCCATCATTCTTAGGAGGAAGACTACCTTGATGTAGTTCTGCATTCAATCACCTTAACTCCTTCATTTCTTCTTATTGTTGTGCGATCCTTTTCTCTAATGAGAGTGACAGGCATTCTCTAGTGGTAGGGTGGGATGTAACCTGAATTTTAACCTTTTCCTTGGCATGTGACTTTCTGGAGTATGGAAGGGAATTACCTAAATGAATATCTTTCTCACGGGCTTCCCACTGTCTTCTGGTATGCACACCTTCTTCATTTATATCTGTGTGTACAACTTCTTGATTCGTAACTTCTTCATCGGATTCCTATGAGTGAACCTCATGTTCTGGGGGATCAGTGCCAACGACCTTGATGACATTTTTTGATTCATAATGCATTGCATCCCTTCTATCAGCATTTATTGGATATTTTCCTCTTCCATGTACTTAATGATACATTTCGTTTTGTTGAGTTGATCCCTAAGGAACTTCTTGATGAACAGTAATTTGCAGGGAATCTCCTGATAATTCAGCTATACATTCCTCTTAGGATTCTTCCCCAACCGAGAGAAGACTGAATTTCACTGATGAAGAGATTCAGGATATGAAAAAGACCCCATTCCAATGGACTGGGGATGTTCCTGTTGTTCCTTCTCAACTACTCGAATACTATTTGTTTATTCGTAGGGTTGGATTACAAGAGTGCTTGGTCTGGAAAGCTAAAGTGGGTCTTGAGTGGCTACATCTGAGACTTTCTTAAAATCTCTCCTGATTTTCTGGACATTAGTATGGAAATTGTCTGGATGCATCAACCTAGATCCACTCAAATCACCTGGCTCAATTGACCATTGGATGATTTCTGACACTTCTGTCACCGGATGATGCACATGCTCTCAACGAGAAGCCTGTTCGATATTCTCATTTTCATGATGCAATAGTAATTCGACAACTTGTTCTTCATATTTCAGACATTGAGAAGAACTTGTTGAGGCATGTTCTTGGGAAATCCACTGATTATGCACAAAACCAGCCATTTGTGTCTAGTTATGGAAAATAACATTACATTAGACCTCCTTTTGTGGGATTTTTTGACTAGAGAGTATAGTGAAATGATGTTTTCCATGAACACCCCATCCCCTGATATGAATATTAGATGGGGCATTGGAAATTAACTGGCACAACCTTTTTAACACCCCAAGGAATGAACGCTGAATAGATCTCTGCTATTATTCAGCCTCTGGATATTGGGAAACTGTGAGTGATGCCAAATCAATTTGGCGTTGTAACTGTTCTATTATCTTAACTTGATTTTCATATTTATCATAAGATTATATTTTCTCATTCAATTGAATAAGAGTTTTACACATGTTGAGATCAATTTCATGAATACAATATTCCATCAACATTTCTGGAATGTCATACTGAGAGTTATCCAAAGGCCAAAACAGGACTCGAACTTCAACATTGGCTAGTTTTTTTTCTCATAATCAGCAATTCCTCCTTATCATTTGATAATGATTCTTCTACATGATTGGACCAATGCTGGTTCTTCTTTTTTGTTTCATCAGATTCAACAATATTGTTTGAGAATTCATTTATCAAACTAGAAGATGAATGACCCAGAGGTGTTTCAAAGATTGACCTACACCCCAGGTTATCTTCATATTGGGAGATTATTTCACCTTCTAGTGGTAAAGAATCCGACATTACTGGGTTCACATTTTCATGTGCCTCAAGATAACAGGGCTTTCTCATCACAGCATTGTCCATTGAAAATTTTTCTAGGCCACAAGAATTCATACAACTGAGATGACTTTCGCAGCTATATTCATCATCATGGGGAGGACCACCAATTTGGTATATAGCAAAAGATGAAACCTTTTGCTTATTGATATTCTGGCCACGCAGAGGGTTATCATGGATCTCTTCTGAAGATGATACATCGAGATCAACCGAACTACCATGTAGAAAGACTTCATGAGGAAATGTCTGATGAAGACTTTTGGAACTGTTGTTATTAATTCTGGAATATTGAAAAGAGAGAGTAGAAACTTGATTTGAAACAGACAATTTTCTGAGCGCATCAAGAACTCCAGCATTGAGCAAAAACTTATAATAGGTTGGCTCTTGATTTATTGACTATGTTGGACGATAATTTTTCTTAGATGCTTTCTTACTTAATATATGAACCCCTAGATGACAAAAGTGGTCATTATTGGAAGGTGTAAGTGCCTGCTTAGGAGAAATTGTCTGGTTAGGCTGATTATCTCCATTCAAATCGGGTGTATGTGCCTAACGTGATGGTCCTTATGATATGGGGGAGTATGACCCCAAAACCCACCTGGACTGGGACAGAGGTGTGCATCTATTCTGGAGTGACATGTTGATGTGTTACTCCAATGATAGGGAAAGATTTATGATTCCTTCATTTTGATGCTACTGAAGATGTTATAATATTCTGACAGACATCCAGAATATGACCAGGGATTTGCTTCTGCTCTTTCACCATTTTCTGAATGTGTTTGGTGACCTCATCTGCCGGAACATGAATA
Organism: Viscum album; assembly: GCA_963277665.1. Classification (NCBI taxonomy): domain Eukaryota; kingdom Viridiplantae; phylum Streptophyta; class Magnoliopsida; order Santalales; family Viscaceae; genus Viscum; species Viscum album. The sequence continues at coordinate 591,049,430 of OY728162.1, read as the reverse complement.
TACATCCACTCTGTACTTGGAGTAGGTGTTTATTCTTGTTCTTTTGATCCTTTTCCTGTCAGTGAATTCTAACTGTACTCATGTGTGTGGGCAGAGAATTGTGTCTACCTCCTTCTTGTAATTGGATCTTTCAAATTGACATCTCTGGATGCTACCAAACGAGAATTTCGGTTAGCCTAATGAATTGAAAGTGTATGTTCCTTCTGATGGTTCCCCACCACATTTGATTGGAGAGTTTATTTGGTAGTAGTTAGAGGTGCCTGCTGACTAGATGGTGGATTATAAACAGGTGTATATGCCGGCCTATAATACTACGGCAGTATTACCTGCCGGGATTGGCGTGTTACTGCCAGACGAGTCTGCTGGGCAATAACATCAGGATGGAGGGTGGTATATGCACGATCATTGTTTTCTATCATGTTGGCTTTATGGACTTCTCCGGAGGGGGAAGAAGTAAGAACATTCTCCATGTTGACCATATTTCGCATTTGACGATTTGTCTTGCGGACTCGGGTTTAAGGAACCTGAGTCGTACTCATAAGGATGATACCCCCATCATGTTGAGGGCGCACTGCCGTACGAGTATGGTGGAAATTGTTAATGGTATCCCTCATTAAGTTATCTTGTCTTCTTGAATTAATCCCTTGATTGACCTTCTCATTCACCTCCCCATAATCTGGGGGGCAACTGATGGCATTCCATGGATAAAGACCCGAAACTGTTGGAAATGGTGGTAGCCAACACCTGATTCTTGATCACTTGTCATCACTGTCTGGATAACTAGGGTGAATTATTAACTTGGAGGGCTTGTCGTGCTGCCTCCAGAGTCGAAATGGTACTGTGTTGATGGTATTCCTTAATCAGTGCATTTGATACCCAGCGTTGAAGATGTTTTGTAGGTGATGTCGTCCTCAGAGCGGATGAAGATCCAGCAGGAGTAGCGGTCGAAGCATTCACATGTGTGAACTTTAGAGAAGCCATTTCTGAAATGCAGAGAGTTCTAGAAAAAGTGTTCATGTTTGATATAACAGACATAATCAAGATACATTCGCCCCTACATCTTTTGGATGAGAACATATCTTATTGATTGCATTGTTGGCCCTCACATTGAGTTAAATAGGGGCCTAACAAATAAGTAAAACATCATTTAACTTGGTTAAGGATTCATGTCAGGTTCAACATTTTGGTTTGTTCTAGAAATGGGTATGACCTTTGTTTGATTAAGGTTTAAAAATTCCAATCAGTTTCTAACGGGTTTATTCATAGAACTAGAAACATCCAATGATTCTATATCAATTTGGACTTATATTCCAAAGGTAGATCCCATTAGTTGTGGACTGATGAGGCTTACAAATTTGCATTGGTCGAGAGGATGGGAGGTCCGACTCATCACACCTTTTTTGTTCGAATTAATGACTACTATACGACTCTCTTTATAGATTTGAGTTATTTTCGCGAATCCTTATTAATTTACCAAGCATAAAAATGAGTTTTTCCTTTAGATTTCGCAATCAATGATTGATATGTAGGAGATTTAGAGAATCATTTATATGTATTTGAGGTTCTTCATCAATAGAGAATCATTTATTTGAATTAGTGATTATTATTCAATGGTATCCTTAAATAAATTATATAGAAATATCTTGGTCATTATGATGACCATGCTGGTTTTAAAGCCACTCAGTGGAGCACTTAAAGATTAATGTCATTCAGAATGACATGAATTATTTTTTGATTTGTCATCTTACCCAAAGATGTGCTACCTACGTATCCTTAATAGAAAAGGAATCTGAACCCATGTAGTTTGAGTGAAAATGTATGAAGCTTTATGCATGATTAATGGCCAAAAGAGAGATGTCATAAATTCTTTAACTCTTTAAGCTCACGAAAGTCATGCTCATTGTGAGAAACAAGTGGTATCAGTAAAACCTGATGATTGTTCCACTAATGAATAATTATAATAAATGATTTGGGGCTTACGTGTGTATGACTTCCCTAAATAGATGAGGATCATGACTTACATCAGGGAAGAAGCCCGAGAACATGGTTTATAAATTTATATGTTCTTTATGGAGATTTGGATAGATAATATAGGTCTTACTCCTGAGAAAGATTCCCAAATTAGAGGGGAATTATGATTGGGTTTTATTCATGAAAAGGAATCCCAAATCAAAAGAAACTATGACTAGGGATTACCCCTGAGAAGGAGGCCTAGTTTAAAGGAAATTATGACTGGGGCTTACTCCTGAGAGGGAGGCCCAGGTTAAGCGGACTTGATACTTGGGGCATACTCTTGATAAGGAGGCACAAACATGGAATTTGGAGCTTACCACTAAAGAGGATGCACATGAATAGGGAACTTGGGGCTTACTCCTAAGGAGGATTCCCAGGAATAGGGAACTTGGGGATTACTCCTAAGCAGGATTCCAAATTTAACGATCCTCTCATCTGAAAGGATGAGGTGAATTAATGAAATCTCTAACCTTAGTGATATAAAGCAATGTAAATCATGAGGTGTTGAGAGATGTTCCACAGAAATCCTTTCAGATAATGAAGCTAAAAAATGTACCATTCCATAAATGACTTTGAAGAAGGTTTTCAAGACTATATCATGATAAGGAATGATGAATTTGAGGAAATAATGTGAATTGGAAGGAGGCGTGAAAGTCTTGGTCTGGCACGCAAGTCCTAGTCACGCAAGTATACTTGCACGACATGAGTTTACATGGGTGACAAAGAACCATTAGGGTATTACTTGGGAGATATTTGGCTGAAGCCCTTAGTATTATCCCTATATGGTCTCAGAAGGGCGGTGCGTATGTTCTGTTGAAGGGATATGGTGGTGCGTAAGTGTGGCCATTTCCCTTGAGTGCTGTAAACTTAGGATCCCATGTGTTGATGAATTACGACACATATGACTCATTCCCCCTCTTTAGAGCTTCCATTATCAGTAAATAATTACCATAGTAGTGTTTGAACGAATTTTGATGGAGACTAGGTGACAAGAGCTTGAACTTGAGTTTTTGATTTTTCAACCCCGAAATGGGGGACCCACATGGGGTATTTATAGGCCATCTGATGATCTAGGGAGAAAAAAATAGGACGTGCATGTCACCTGCATGACCCATATGTGGTACGCAAGTGTACTTGTGTGACCATGATGAAACTTGTGTGGACCATGCTTAAAAAGTTCTTGGTTCATGCCATTTTCAAATTTTTTGATGTCCTTCAAAGAATGAATCTACTAGTGCTTAAGCTATTCCCCTTTTTCATTAGTTAGACTCTGTGATGGAAAGGAGAATCAACAAGTGTTCCTAATTGTAGGAATAAAAACATCCATCAAGGTATTGTCCCATGAAACTTATAATAAAAAATTATTGTATATTTTGGATATTCATCTATATGTTAGTTATTGTACTGTAGTTATTTTCCTGGTCATGGATTTATTTCATACCTGTAATTTAATAGTTCACCATTATTTTTACATAAAATTCACAATTCAACAAAACTCTGATATTATTGATCCCCATTACAAATGGAAACATAGTAATTATTGGATATATGATATAATGAATAAATATGAATATTTCTTCTATTAAAATTTCCATAGTGTTCGACTCATTTCATTCTCTATAAGAAAATGATGATAAACACAAAATTGATATCATTGTTATGACTATGATGCTTATTCTGGTACTAATCCATTACATGTTTAAAAAATAACATGTATCAAAACTAGATAAGGATTTTTATATTTTATTCTAGGAAATACAGTGACCCTATTAGAATCACAACTTAATTTTAGTCACAAAACACATTTTCTATATTCCTAATGCACAATCCTCCAATCATTCCTATCATGGTAATAAAAATATTATGGAATCAGAGTAAATAAACACTCATGATTCACATACATGTGAGTATGATATAATTTGAGGATAATATCTTAGAACTATATGTATATTGATTGTTACTAATTCATTATATATATTGTGATATATGTCTCCTACATTGGAACCATATAAAAATTTCATAAACAGAACACCACTCTCATTCTAAATCTGATTCATATGTATCAAGTTTTCCACATCAAATAAAAACTAAAATGAATTATTGTTCTTTATTTTTTCATGGGATACATCATAATGGAACTGTCATAAAAAATTTCCCTATCATATGAACCTATTAAATATTTCAATTGAGTCATTGTGTCAAAAAACTAATCTTTATGAATATGGTCAATATTTTAGAAAATTAAAACAAGTAAGTGTATGAAATTCTATTTGACTTAGTATTCCCTATATTAGTTATAGTTATATATTATTTTTCCTGAAATGTGGTTCTAGCTATGAACTTACTGCATAATTAAATTCCAATTTTATATGTATTCTATCCATGTTTAATGTGTCTCTATGTTTATATCATGCATCATACACATGATATTCACTATGATATTTCTCTATGTATGGTAATAAAACATATTATTGTTTGGATTTATAGTATTATAGAAAAATTAACCTTTCTTGCATTTCATAATTATTTACATAGAGAATCAATATAAAATATTTTTGTGTCATGATTCATATTAACTATTGAAATTTGTTTTTTTAATAAAAATTTCATTTCAATATATATTTCTCATTACCATTAAACCCCTCCTAGCATATTGTATCCTTCAACCAAGATGGATCATTATACATTATGCCTTACCTATGGATAATAAATCTACAATCATGAACTATTAATAACCCATATTTAATTTCCTTTGGCAATGTAGTATATTTCCATTCTGAAGAAACCTATACTGGTATGGGGTGCATCACTCATGTTGGGGTCTCTCATCCACATTATATATGATTCATGTCATGTTTTGAGACTCCATTCTGATTTTGTAAATTCATCGTATTAATATTAATGGAACAACAAATTTATTTAAATATTTTAATTCCATTATGATTATTAGGACATGGTAAAAATTACCTGACATTAAATAGTTAATCATAAGACACATAAGTAATCGTCCAACTAAAGAGGCTTCATGAGAATCTTTCAAAAATGTATTATTTTAACTGACTATGAAAATCTAATTCATTAATTGGATATCAAAATTATATCAAAAACATATAAAAAAAATATAGGGTACACACTATTATCTAGAGAAAAGTCATGATATTTTCAATGTACCTCCTTGATTATGAGAATGTTATTAAAGATTATTTCATCCACATGATGATTTATTCTAACCCAATTTTGTTATATTCCATTTCCTATAGAGTTTGTTCAATTAATGATTTTGTAATCATTGAGGGTGTTCAAATCATTTTTGAATTTCCTTTATCAAAAAATCCTGTCACATTCATCAACTATTAAAACTTTTCAAAACTTTTCATATCTATTGGTAATGATCACATATACATATTTAATGAATCTTTTGTTTGAAAATGGTATAGGTTTCTCTATATATGTACCTACCCACTACAATAAAGATTTTTAATTATGTGAATATCCAATTATACATATATACCCTTAATAGTTTTGACATGAAACCCATTATTCAAAATTTTCCAACAACCATCCCTGAAACACATATTCAATTACATTATTACATGATTTAAAAGTATCGTGTAATGATTTAAATCTTCCATTACCAAATAATTAAATTGAACTAAAATACCCTTGATGATAAACACATGTGAATAAATCACATTTTTGTGAAATACTATGAATACTAGTGTTGTAATCTATATCATATATGTCTTTTCATTTTTAGTAAAGATAAAAACTCCACAATTCATAATACTCCCATCATAATCCCACAAGAAGTACATGTGACCTATTTAATTTAATAATATAATACGTAGATATTTCTATGTATTATTAATTAGAATATTATATATTCCATTCACTACATACTACCCATATTATTTACAAAATCCCAATCCTAGACTACATTGGATAAGAATATTTCAGAAATGTTCAGAATTTATTATTTCCTTATATAAAATTTCATTCCATAAGTGTTTAGATCACCATAACCATATCACATAAGTTAAGAATATGTGTATTTGGATATAAAAGAAAATTTATTGTTTTTAATGATATCAATGATTTCATATATGTCCATGTCAACCATAATAGTGTTTTTCATTAGGGGATGGTCCTCTAACTATATATTCCCTTGACAACTTTTTTGTCTAAGCATCTATTTAATTGTGTTATATGGGCTTCATCAAAATAGTGTCTACATCCCATAACATTCAAATTCCATGAAATTAGGTTATGAATTACATTATCATCACCCCCTTATTCAATGTTATTAGAGAAAATTTATCTAATAATCCCCATTTTGGTTTTCATTTAACACATTTCATTCATCATCGATGAACAATGATTCTATTGATTATTATCCCAAAATTGAGATTATTTATTTTTATATTTGGATTTAATTCATTTCTTGATTTCACAATTGCGTTAGCATATATGATACCTCTTGTTTTCATCAATAATATATTAAATTTTACCCTTTTTACTTTTGTTAAATAATTATAACCTTAAGTTATGCACACCTCCTCATGTGGATTAATATATTTTCATGAATTTCTACTTTCACAAATGGTATTCATAAGCCTTGTTTCTATGTAGACGACCATGTCTTATTCCCCAATTAATTTTATACATAAACTATTTTTATGTGATACTATCATTATAAACTAATATTATTTTCATCCCACGCAGAGGAAATCTCAATTAGTAAATGACTATCCAATAAAATATCATTTAAAATAACCATTATATATAGATAACCATTTATTTATTACAATTTAGACTAATATTAAACAAAATACTCAGTGTACCATCTTACAAGAATATAAATGTCAATTGGCGTGAATCACATTAATCACATGGCTATAATCACTCTAAGGTCATCCTAGGAATTATTTTACCATCCGTTCAAAAATAATTAAACACATATATATTGAAAAAAAATAATTGTACCAAAATGAAGAAGATACTAAACATTATATGGTAGAACAACATATATGGAAGCCAAAGAATAAAACATGTTCCTATACACTATGACTTTCTATTTACATCTTAGTTAAATGTTATAGAGAAAAGAAAAAAAAAATATTATGAAATCAAAAATATATGATTATAAAATTTCATCACATTCTATCTTTTTCCATTAACCTAGAGAAACTATAAAATACTTTTTTATTCCTTATAAATATTTTTTCATGTGGATTGAGTTAAATTCACCAAAGAGTAATTCTAGGGTACATGATTCCTTTTTTAATATTCAAATTAAAATTTCAATATCTCTTTCCATGTTACTATTATTTTGAGTCAATAAAATATTCCATATATTAATATACAAACCAAATCCTCGGGTTATTTTATATTTTCAAGCATATTCATCTCACATAATTTTATATAAGATCCCATTTTAATGAGTAAACCCAATTCCCTTTTCGAATAAACCAACCATGGATTAACATGATGGTATATGAGTTGTCATATTTGTGCAGAAAATATCCATCCAATATAACATTATTAGTTGGATATAAATGATTAAAGTCAATAATATCGTAGAATTCCATAAACCTTTACTAATAGTACATGTATCTCTATATAAATCCTTCTAATATCTTTCTGAGGGTCCACACATATGTGATATTATAATGACTGACACGTCAATTTAATTATTTGAAATTTGTGGTTTACTTGTATGATCGCCCTAAAATGATAAAATATATTTATTTATCATAATATCATATATTTTTTATGCTTCATAGATTTTCCGGGATGGATGATCAAAATGATATAGATGGAACGCAATTAAGAGAATGTCTTGATAAAAATGAATCATTGAATTTTTTTCAATATATATGATATGTACATCCAAATATCATAATATATATCTCTTCATAGAAAAATAATGAAGAAAATATATAACATATATTGGTTATTTAATCACTTTATTAGAAAATATTCTTATTTTTATTTATTGATTGATTATTGGAATACTAGTCAATCATTAACTCCATCCACAGATAGTAAATACACCATTTTGACATGAGTAGTATGATCCTTGATCCTTTTATGATGTTATTAACAAAAAATTTCCATTTAAAAGTAATTATATCTCTTTAAAACTATAAAGTCACTATTCCTTTATTTATTGTTCAAATTATTCACCTCACTGTTAATCCATGATTCATGAAAAAATTTTGTGTCACCTCCTCATTATCAAATTCCACATTCTATAATTAGTTATTAAAATTTCAAATGAAGTGCATATCCCAATATTAATTCTCCAAGTTATTTAAAATTATAATAATTAAATGGATAATGTAGTAAAATTTCCAGTATTATAATCCACTTATCCCAAAACCAACAAATATCTAATAAAGTAAATCCTCCTCACACCTGATCCAATCTCAATGTGTTGGAGTGATCAATGTGTAGAAATTTTATCCTCACCCACTCATTAATAGAATCAATAAAATAAAGAATATTTTCCATTAGGAATACCTTTATTCTATACAACTATGATATGAATCAGAATATGTTCAAATACTTATATGGTTTTCACAAAAAGAGATGTTATAAGTAGATTTGGATTCAACAATTTCATGTTAATGGTGATTTCCTTAAAGAATTATAACATTAATGGTTTTGATTGTTATATAAACTATCATATACCCTAGGTGATTGAAATTGATTATCAATCCCTGGATGGTTGTGGACTACTACATAACATTTAACAAAATACGCCTCAACATAATCATGTTTATTTCATAGTTCAATGAAATCATTCTCTAACTCTAATCCCTAATTGTCTTCTTTAATTTTGTGGAATGGTGGAAAATGTGTCCACAGAGTGACACATGTCTACACTATTCAATGTGAATGTTTGTTCTATAGAAATTAATAAGAAAAACTAAAACTGATTTAGGAATTCGATGGTGTAAGTAATGTAATAATATTGGAGTCTATTTCTAATAGCAGTTGTTAAAACTACTATAGTACCAAGAGATATTATTCCTCAAATCATCTCAAATAGTGAGGAGTTCTCTTGTCTTTTATTAAAATAATTTCCAAATAAATATTTATTTCATGAATTTCATGTGGATGGGGTCCCCATAAACTCCTATCTAGATTTAACATCCTTATGGGATGATTGGTCATGAGTATTCATTCTCCAAACCAATGTGGACAATAATAAATTTTATAGAGGGAGCATCATAAAAGATAACAATACTTATGACACGTTCCCTTTAAAGGGATACAAAATATGGGAATATGATTTAATAATATATATACCCATTATACCCTATAATATGGAACTATAGATGTTTATATATAGAAATTGGATGTTTCTTAGTGAATATCCTCTAAGATATATTGTCATCTTACTATATAAAAATTTTGATTGAATAAAAGGTTATAAAGGTAATTTTTTACTAATGAATATAGTCCATAATACATCAATTTATTCCTATGATTAGTATATAAAGAATAACAAATCACCTTTATATAATATAAGTACCCCTAATTAGGGTGGTGTCACTTACCTCAGCATTAATGTCTTTAGAAATAAGTATCAATCCAATATAAATATAGCACACCAAGATTCCTAAAAATTATAAATATAATATCATCACTAATTTGATGTATTTGAACCATTTCATGTATTTGACAATAAAATTGATGGACCATTAGGTGTTCAGGGCCCCACATAATAATCTGGTTGGTAGGTCCTCAATAACAACATTCTATTCATGTATCTAGATGGGTATTAGATTTTATTAATTAGGACACAGAATGTTATTTTAACAAATGAGTGTAGTTTAATGAATAAAAAAATTCTCAACTATATTTATCATGTATCTTGATTATGATGGATTTATTTTTGACATTTTCTAAATTAATATTACTGGAGATAAACCCAGCATAGATATCAAAAAGGATTGAGAATATCCTAATCATTTAAATACCCAAAAAATTAAACATCCCTATACAGTTGAGGGAATGTGTTGGTTATATAACACCATATAGTGGTAAAATCTAGAAAGTGTTCAAGAATAAAACAAATTAATAATTATAAAATCCAAATGATATCATAAATCATTAAATCCATTCAATATCACTTGAACATTGAAAAAATATATTTACCCAATATATCCATGAATACTATTCTACGAAGCATCCAACACAGAGAATGCCCCAATAGAGGCCCCAGCCCCTACACAGATGTTTAATATATATATATATTATGTTCGAGTATAAATTAGTCTCATTATGAATCACTACAACAGTGTGGACTATGTAGTATGAGTCTTCATTTCTTCTCTCATAGATGATACATCTATCAATGGAGTTATTTTGTCGAATTTTACGTAACGATGATTGGAACCATACAATGTGTAGGTTTTATAATTGTTTACTCATCTCATTTTAATGGGTTTTAACACATATAGGGGATTTTAATCTAAGGAGGGAATATTTTGTTGTCTCTTCCAAGAAAACTAGTGTGTTCATAGTGACATGGTATAAATGGATTTTGTAAACTATGTTAAATTTCTATTGTAATACATCCAACTGGTGTAGCTATAACCACATTAAAAATCTTTTTCATGAATCTAACCATTTTCTCTAATTAATAAAATCATTAATTTGAGTTGTATGGATTGAAATTTGGGGTACCCTAGGAGGTAAACTACTTATCGGTGAACATTACTAGGTGAGAATTAGTTAAAAGATAAAATTTTAACCAAATTGCTACATTTTTATACCTTCATATAGGATTCACCACTCATCCCCCTTTTCCTGGGTAATTTTTTCCATGTTAATGTGTATCACTAATATATTTTTACATGGATATTATGGCATATAAAATTTGTTGTAGATAATGAAATAACCTCAAATAGAGTGATTGATGATGTGTATTTAAACATATACACGTTTTAACAATAATTTAGTGGAATAGTTATTTTATTGATCATAACATGAATGTTAATCGGAAATATTTCAATTCATTATCATTTGCATTAAAATCAATAATTCATTTAATATATGGAAAAAATTTAATTTTTTGGGAATTATAATTTGATTGTTTTTTATTTAATTTTACAATATTATTAAAAAAATCATAAGATTCTTTATGTGTGTAAAAATTAGTCACCATAGTAATGTTTGGGTCCTATAGTCATTATTAATTACTTTTATCACTATTTTATAGGCATGATCCCACAAAATATAAATCGTTAATCTCCCATGAAATCATTAATGCACCGAGTTGGTAAATTGAATCTTTGGTATAAATCATTTTTGATATATATTTTGCAGAAACATAAATATTTTCTTCATATAGATTAATATAAATCATTAAGTATGTATTCCTACACGATGGTTTTCAAACATAATTCTTCTTTTAGTATCATTAATCCCTATTTCAATTTCATGATTCAACTCAATCATAACCAATGTCATTTAAATGAGTCAAACTGAGAGTGTTCATCATATTCACTAAATCTATATCAATAATCGTGATACAAAAGAGATGATCTAGGTGTTTTCAAGAACATAAAAATGGAAACCATAATATTTAGTTACTATTTCTACAGGATATACTAAAAAATGAATATGATGCAAACCCATGTCTAGTACCATTATCAACAATTGGATGTATTTTTTGGTAATTCCCCTTATATAAATTTGTGATATGGTTTTTCCATGCTCGTTGGAAAATCCCTGAGATGGTTTGATTCTTTGATGTGATGAGTAAAGAAATAATGGAGACACTGAAACTCCATTGAGAAAAATATTTTGAATTTTTTGTTGGAATTTTATACTGTATTGTGTTATTCATCTATATAGAAATTGAAAGGATCTAGTACTACATAGAGAACATAATATTTCATTTCCAGATAATCAACCTCCTACTCAATGGAATTATTATCCTTCCCTGAAATGTTTGGTGACTGTGGTGGTTCTTAGTCTCATTTCATGAACATTTATTTTTTTTCTAATCAAGAATGAGTTTTATAATTAATATTTTTCTTATAAATATCCCTTAAATTTTTTTCATTTATTATAACAACATTATGTGCATTATTAATTTGTATAAAATCTATCTGACATTTCTGAAATAGTAAATTTTTTCTATTACAATTCTAATTTTAATACATCCTTATTATATGATGTTTTAATTAATATTTTTATTTATATATTTTTACTATTTTAGAATCATCTATTCAGTTTTAGATTCCAATGTTTCCCATGTAAATATGGGTTAATCTAATAGAACATCCAAGGAGGATTCCACTGAATCATCTAATGGAATGTTAAACACTAGAACATCCACTGTATACTACATTAGAACTTCCATTTGATCTCATATTTTTTTATTCAAATGGAGATTCCAATGGATCATAAAAATGATCTTACAATAGGTATTCCACTAGAGCCCCATGTAAAACCACCACTACATCATGTTGTACTAATCAATATGATTATATTTTAAAGAAAACATAAATTTTGACAAAAACTTGTTCTGGAGTTTATTAAATCCCCAAACACACATCTTTTCTATGTTATAGGTAAAATTTTCTAAATTTAATAAAGAATTGTTCTATTTATTCCCCAATGGATCTTCCATTTGAAATTATAATGTATATCTAAATAAACATCCATAGGAAAATCAACATGAAAATCTAGTCAAACATAAAATCATTATCTAGTAAATTATAGTGAAATGATATCTTATGTTTAGACCGAAACATATAATGTAATTTTTTGTATACCAAAAAAATGTTATCTATATGACTACAAAATTTAAAAAATATTTGGAAGGAATTATTCTTCTGATTCCCCATTAGATCTTCCGGCTGATATTCTAATAGATATTCCAATCGAACATACTCATTAATGTCACATACTAATATAGAAAATTACTATGAAAATACACCTTAATTTTTAGTTGAATTCATATCTAAAATTTTCGTAATACATAGAAAACAATTTCAGTAATAGAGAACTAAAAAATAAATAGCATTTATGATTGAATTAATATGTCCTTTTATCATTATAAATTCTAGTTCAGATTCTAATAGAGATTGTAATTGATCATACACTGAAACATCCACTAGATCTTCTACTAGAAGTTCGACTAGAACATACACCATATATTTCAACATATATATCAGTAAATTTTTTACTATAACATCCATTATAATTTTATGATCAATGCATCCAATAAAAATACCAAAATTTAAATTTTAAAGTGTTCATTTTATGTCTAATATAATATATTTAATTTTTTTACAAGAAATAATATAAAACATCAATCAAGCACATAAAATTGATCTACAAGAAACTCCATTTGGTATATTGTATTAGGATTTTCAACACAGTAATGTACCATCATCAGATTTTAATATATCTAACATGTAAATTTTTATAAAACCTTATAGCTATGATTCTATAAAAACACTCTCCTAATTGGAGATATGAAAATACAATTTTTTTGTAGAGATATCCAAATGATATTTGAGATAAGAGATTTAAAAAAATCGAAACAAAATATCGTTATTCTTTCCAAAATTATAAGAAATAAATATATATCGTGATGTTAAGATGAAAAATTGATGACATTAAAGGAAATAGAAAAATCTCTTTTGGATTTTATAATTAGAAATGAAGGAGAGGATCGTGTTGACACAACAAATTTTTTTGTTTAGTACAGTTGTGATATTTTGTTTTCCTCAACGATGCATTAATATGTAATATGAGATTTAATAAAGTTTGTTAGTATAATTATTGATATGAAAATTGTAGTGTGGTCACTTGAAATCCAAAAACATTTGATGGACATTATTAACAAATATCACAATAAACGATCAAATATTATTAGATATATTTTATCATTACAGTTATGGAATGAGATTTTTTTTACTTTAATGTAAAATTAAACATCATTGAAATGTTATTGTTGTTGTATTGGTATTATAAAGAGTGTGAAACACTTGAATGAAATGATCATCTTTGTAATGATACATTAGTTAAATTGTGGTCGTCAAAAAAATTAGTTTTTTAGGAAACTAATGATTCAAAATGTTGTGGATAGTTGTGTATATATTCCCTTTCAGTAATATTTTTTTATACTCTCAACACATACTATTATGTAATATTAAATATTACATTTGGTGAAACATAAAAAAAATTTGGTGTGAAATCATCCACTATGGAATGTATTGTTTAAAAATGCATGATTGATGAAGTAATAACCATAAAAAATTGTACCGAAGAAAAAAATAAAACATTGAGAATGTAAATGGGTACAATAGAATAAAAATATGTCAATGAAAATGATAAATTAAATAAAAAGTATTTATAAGGGAAAACCCCATGAAAGAGTAAATATGAATAAAAACTATCATATTTATAGGAATTAACCACTTGAGTAATGGATCTAAACTAGACAATATCTTTTAATTAAAATATTATCTAGGGGGATGAAAACAACCTTGAGTAACCTATTTAGAAAACCACACATCTCCCACATAGCATCCAAACTCAAAATACAAAATAACATGCTTTTTGATCATTATCATTGATTCTAATAAATAAATAATGAAAAATAGATGAATGATGATGGATTCAACATATTTTAATCAATCTTGTAAAACCAATAGAATGCATCAGCATCACACTCAAAATAAATAGAATATCCAACTGAGCTACAAACATAACTAATACTAAAAAGTAATTCAATGTATAAAAATATAGAACAGACTGTTCAATGCTAGTAATCATACTAGAAGATGTCATTAAAAGTGAATGACTCCAAATAATATACTATGAGCACTGTTGTAAGGACTTGAAAATTTTGTGGATATTTTTTTCAATAGTACATGTAATTTTTACGAGTCCGTAGCTTCGGATGGCGCTTGATTACAAGGCACAGTCTGCCTGAAATCAATTTCTATTGTTTTGTTCGGGTACGTTCAGTAATTGTAAGTGCTGGATTTTATAACTTTTGAACTGGTGATCAGAATTGAAATCTGAGGGAACTTTTGAACTCGCAACGTCAGTGATTTTCTTAGTGATACTTTCACCGCAGTTGTGTTCCAACGAGAATGGAAGTTAGTTTTTTGGGTTTTTTAATTAAATTAAATAAAAATAATAAATTACATTATTTTAATTTGTGGAGGTTTAATCATCCAAGTGGAGGATAGAGGTGGGTCCCACCCACACATAACCTCCCATGGGAAGTCATTATTAGGTGGGGTCCACACGAGATTTAACATCCTTCTAACTCTTCATAAAGTGGGGGAAACCCTTGAACTTCCCCCACATTGTTAATGTGCCAACTCCATCACAATTAATTAATTTGACTCTTGCAATTAATTAATTTAATTCAATTGAATTCATGACCATTAAATTAAGATTTAAGCTATTATTTTATTTTTGGTTGGCATAAAATTTATTGTGAGAATTAAGGAGAGGAGGAGTTATTGGTGAATTATCCTCCAACAAAGAAGAAATTTTGAACGAAGATCATGGACGACGCTAATTCCCGGATCAGGAGATTCTTGCAGGGGTGACAAATGCTGACGACAGCACCATCATCCACTTCATATTCTTCCATGAACCACCTCCATATATGATCGTGGTTGGGGAATTTGAGTTATTTTATATAAGAGTATAAACCTCTATTATATGTCCTAATTTTTCTGGATTATGGTATGCCAAATGTTATCTCCATGATGAGGAGGGCTCAGAACGCACGAACACGGCCCGAACCACCCCCTTTTTTTATTATTTTATTGACGATGAAGGAGGACCACGGAGGAAGCCGTCAGTGCAACGGCTGCCGGGCTACAGTAGAGGCACAATGCTGTCACACCACGCTGGAGAAGAATCACGACTAGGAGGGACGCAACGGTAGGAAGGGGCGCGGTGCCATCGTGCCGCGCCGGAGGTGTGGAATCGTGGCCAGGGTGGGCCGCAACGGAGGGAAGTATCACCGTCATGCCACGCCGAGCTGGGGAGTAGGTGGACACTCGGGCCGGTCGGGACGTTAAATACCCCGTTGGGTCTTGCGGGTTTTTGACCAGCACCACCTAGAGTTGGTTCGGGTCACACCAGAACGCCAGAGCCGTTTGAGTGCAAGGGGGTGTTCGCCACCCCCCTTGGGATCTATTGGGGAGACCCCCTGTGCCGACCTCGGCCGGGCTGCCACGGGTCGGCCCGCCCTCAACCAGGCCTCCGTGGGCCTGGCCGCCCTTGGCCAGGACGCCCTCGGCCAGGCCGCCATGGGACGGGCCGCCGTCAGCAGGTCCGTCCTTGGCCAGACTGCCCTTGGCCGGGCAGACCTTGGGCCATACCACCCCCTTCAGACCGTATCAGACTCTTCAGACTGGGTTGGACCAGCGGACCATGTTAGACCCACGGACCGGGTAAGACCACAGCCCGGACTCAATTGGCCAGTTTACACCTTTTGGCCCATATCCTGGACTACGGGTGTCCGATCGAGGAATTTTCTATGGCGATGGAAATCATAGAGAATGACAGTTCTTTTGGGATACCCCATATGAGGTTTGGACGCAGTTGGGGTAGGACCGGGTTAGATTTTACATAAAAACCAACCGGGGCCCTAGAACGGAAATGCCAATAACTGACAGACTGAGCGTCTAATTGACGCACCGTCTATCACGTTGGGTTCCTTATGATGAGAAAAAACTTCTAGATACATCAAATTTATACATCTTGGGAGTTGATGTATAGACACATGGATCGAGAAGCAGACCCTCCCGGATTGAGCTTGTTGTGTTCGGGAACCCTATGGCTGGCTGCGACTGAGAAGATAAGATTCTACGTGGACCTACTACTGTACCAGGATTCTCCATGGGTTCGACATCGGTGATTTTGTACCCGGATCCTCCATGGGATAAACAGTGAAGATACTATACTAGTATCCTCCGTGGGTTTGACAGTTATGGTACGGAATCGGGATCCTCCGTGGGATTGAAAGTGATGACTTCTGTACCAGGATCCTCCGTGGGTTCGACCGCGGTGATACTATTCAAGGATCCTACATGGGTATGATAGAGGAGATGACTCAGTGACTACTACTAACCATACCTACCCCTCTACATGAGTTGTATACCTATGTGAGCTGAGTCTTATCTTTCAATTGTTATCATCGAGGTGATTGACTTTACTTCCTTTGTGGAAAAGGTTGTTCTTGCGCTCGAGAGTCGGAGTCTGACTGTGATTGGTAACTTAGTAATATGTATTGGCATATTCCTATGTAGGTTTGGTTGATAATTCGTGATTGTATCTTACTACTGTGGTTTATCATCAGTGAATTATGGCAGTCCATCATGGGTCTCGGGGTCCCCTACAGATTATTGTTATACTCACCCCTGTACGGGCTTCACCCGCACCCTATTGTGTTTTGTTTAGACAATAGACAACAGTGATCGAGGATGAGGGTGATGAACGAAAGTATGCTCGTAGACGAACTAGATGGGATGTTCTTCATGGAGGATTTGATCTAGATCTGTACCTACCCTTAAGGTAGGATTCCCCGGTGGATGATCCTGGAGTTGTATTACCTTTTTACTAGTACTTGTACTTGTTGTTGAGTTGGGTTTGTATACTACCCACATACATTAAGCACACCTTTATTTTCTATATTACTACGTGTTTCTTCTACTAATTGGTTTCATACTGTTTTTGTCATAGGTTTAAAGGCAATGCCATCCCTTTTTATCAGGAATTCTCTTTTGGTGCTAGTCGCCAGCGCCTAGCCTGTGGAAGGCGGGCTTGGGGTAGTCACGGAATGGGCCCTGAGGACGGGTCATGACAAATTGGTATTAGAGGTCTCAGTTCTACCAGAAAACTGGGACTCTGATTTTTTTAATGGAAATTGTGTTATGTGTTTTTTGTGTAGTGATTAGTTTAGGGAAACTTGTGTTTGTTTGGTGGCCAACGTATCCATACATTAGGACTCTGACTTCTGACTTTTGACTCAGTGCACGAAAAAACTGATTGTGTGTGAGTTTCCATTGAAATTTTTTATTCATCATTACATTTTTTTAACTCACTAGAAATATTTTATTGACTATCATGCACTTGTTTCTTTTTAGGACGGCCCCAAGTAGGCATCCAACGAGGGTTCTGAGTTTTGTACGAGATGGTAGCCCACCAAGGGAAAAGGCCTCAGTGCATGGCCCAATCATACCAGAGGTACCATCGGAATTTCTACCCGCTGGGCCACCGATACCACCAGCTGCAGAAGAATAGAGTTCACGATGTATGAGTTCATTGAACGAGTTCCAGCTCTAGAGTCTACCCAGGATCAGGGAAGAGATGGACCCATAAGAAGTTCAGGATTGGATGGAGGCTATTGTAAGTGTTTTCAGATTGGTAGGGACACCAGTCAACCACTTGGTGATCCTTGTCATGAGTCTCCTGCATGCAACAATAGGTATATGGTGGAGCCAGATGATCCAGGTGCATGATGAGGAATCACTACTATGGGTAGACTTCGAGAGTCTCATCCAGTCAGATTTTGTTATAACCACCCTACGTCCAGTGTAGACACATGAGTTACTGCATCTATAGTATGGTAGAATGACGGTAGCTCAGTACTCAGCTTGGTTCAACGACCTCTCGCGCAACTCCCCAGATATGGTATGAGACCGTTTATTGAGGGCCTGAACCTTCGATAAGTGACTCAAGAATGAGATCAGGGCTTCAATAATCTCCCTCAACATCCCGACGCCTGCGGGGGTGCAAGAGAGAGCGATTATTGTAAATAGTTTTCTTTCTTAGCAGTCACTAGCAGCGTGACCCACCATAGGGTGACACATAGTGAAGTCTTCTGTTGCTGGCAGCAGACAGATGTCGCAGAGGTCAAAGCAGACCAGACCATCATGTGGGCGAATCTAGGATACAGGTTCCGTTGTGTGGGTCACACAAGACAAAGATAACCATATGAGGAGTAGGCAGTGCTATGTATGTGGTGGGCAGTGTCATATGGCTCGTGAAATCCCAAACCGCAATGCATATGGGTAGCAGACAATAGAGGGACCACCCAGGAAGAGGCAGAGGTTCAACCATGGTGGTCCCTCGAGAGATGGCGGACATGGCAGAGGAGCCGGCCAAACATCAGGTGGTGGACAACGTTTCATGGTCCTACCATCACCACCACCAAAAGGTTCACCCTGACCAGAGGGAGCTGGCGGACAGAGGTAGGCATAGCTTCAAGAAGTTGAGGCCTACCACCACGGCACACCTCATATGATTCGAGGTACTATTAGTGTCTACTACACCCTTGATGTAGAACTTATAGACACAGGTGCAAGTCATTCATTTATTATCATTGCCCTCGATCGGAGCTCGAAGATTCTGACAGAGCTGTTGGCTCGATCCTTACAGATAGAGACACCTATGGGAGCAAAATTGACCATTACACATTGGTTCTATCAGAGAAAGCTCTCTCTAGGAGGAGAGAGATTCTACTATGATCTTTCGTAGTGGCATCGAGGACTTACGACATCATATTGGGTATGGATTGGTTTTCTACAATCAATGCTCAGATTGACTGTGTTAGGAACAAAGTGCGGCATGTCCGCATGGATGGGACAAGGTTCACCATCACCAATGAAAAGGGAACCTTTGCAACATAGTATGGACATACATGGAGAAGGGTGTAGCTGATCACATATCAGTTGGCTAGAATTATTCTCAGAGCAGTTGATGTGCGGAGTCCGAGTTTTCCTGTTTTGGTGGATCAGTATGCAGATTTTCCGCAGATGATGTTCCAGGACTAACTCCTCATAGAGAGGTGGACTTCTACATTGACTTATTCCCCCCGTGACGACACTGATATCTACTCCAGCATATTGGATAGATCCCGCCGAGCCGCGTGAGCTATGGGTAGAGCTGGAGATCTTGCAGGGGAAGGGATTCATCGAGCCCCATGTTTCTCCATGGGTAGCCCCATTTTGTTCCCCAAGAAGGAAGATATGAGATTGATGCTTTTGTTGTGTACCGTCTCTTGAACCAGGTGAGCATGAAGAACAAGTACCCACTACTGAGGATTGACGAACTATTTGATCAGCTCAAGGGTGCATGATGGTTCTTGAAGATACACCTTAGATCAGGCTACTAGTTTCTCAGAGTTTGAGATGAGGACGTGTAGAAGATGGCCTTCAGGTGTCGTTACATCCACTATGAGTTCTTGGTTATTCTCTTCAGCGTTTCCAATTCTCTAGCAGTGTTCATTTGTATCATGAAAAAGATCTTCCAGCCTTACCTTGATCGCATTGTGGGAGTCTACATCGATGACATTCTGATCTACTCAGCTACCGAGTAGGTGCACACCTACCTTTTTCGGGTAGTACGAGACACACTCTGAGAGAACCGACATTATGGTAAGCTCTAGAAGTTCCAGTTCTGGATCTGAGAGGTACACTTTCTGGAACATGTCATCTCAGAGGCTGGAGTTGTAGTGGATCCAGCAAATATTGAGGCTGTACTTGCTTGGGACCACACAAGATTGTGACGAAGGTAAATGGTTTTCTTGGATTGGCTGGGTACTATCAGAGTTTTGTGCCATACTTCTCAAGAGTTGTAGCACTGCTTTCAGCATTGAATAAGAAGGTCAAACATTTCGTATGGTCTGAGAGATGCTTGCAGAGCTTTCAAGAGGTGAGGCAGAGGTTGAATAGTGCATCCATCTAGTGGCTACCAGAGGAGGGCGTTGGGTATGTAGTTTACTATGACGTATAATGGATCAGACTTGGGTGTGTCTGGATGCAGGAGCGATCAGTGATTGCTTACGGTTCTCAGTATTTGAGAAAACACGAACACGACTACACTATCCATGAACTGAAGTTAGCAGCACTGGACTTCACCTTGATTATGTGGTAGCACTATCTGATGGGTAAGCGTTTTATAGTATACTCTGACCACCAGAGTCTCAGGTACATCATCTCACCGAATTACCAAGAACTGAGACATCGACATTGGATTGAGTTCCTCTGGGACTATGACATCGGGATAGTATATACTTCTGGGAATGGAAAATTTGTAGCAGATTCTCTCAGTATGAGATTCGGCATTCACATTCTAGGAGAGGAAACATATCAGCTAGATGCGTTGTAGATGTTCTTTTTGGATAGGTATGGAGTAGCCATTCTGCAGTCCTTTACAGTCACACCTCCACTTCGTCAGAGGGTCAGAGAGGCGCATCATGGGGAAGTTGACTGTGAGATGCGGCATTCTCAGATATCCACGGGGCAGGCACCTGATGGATTTTATGAAGTTGGAGAGGACATCATTCATTTCAGAGGACGTACTCTGGTACTAGTATAACTTAAGGAGAAAGTGTTGAGGGAGTTCCAAACATCCTCTCTAGCGGTACATCCAGGTTTTGAGAAGATGTATCAGGACCCGTGACAACAACATTAGTGGCCAGGTATAAAGAAGGCAGTAGTAGAGTTTTTCCCATGATGCCTCACTTTCCAGTAAATGAAGGTTGAGCACTAGGTTCCAGCCGGTTTGGTTCATCCATTAGAGGTCACAGAGTGGAATTGGGATGGAATATCCATGGATTTTTTGACAGGATTTCCACATACATTCAGATTACATGACTCTATCTTGGTGATTATCGACCGACTCACCATGTCGTCCCACACCCTACCGATCAGAGAGTAGGGTTCAGTGGATGGAATGAGACGCCTTTACGTAAAAGAGATCTTATGACTTCATGGTGTTCCAGTAATGATCTTCTCTGATCGAGATGTAGGTTTCACTTCCTGGATATGGAAGGGGTTGTAAGAGGCTTTTCGGACGCAGATTTGCTTGGGCACCACTTTCCATCCTCAGACGAATGGTCAGACAGAGAGGACCATTCATACTCTCGAGGTCATGCTTCGTGCATGCATCCTTGACTTCGGTCGTAGATGGATGGGTCATTTACCTTTGGTAGAGTTTTCATATAACTACAGCTACCAATCCACCATCAGGATGTCACCTTTTGGGGAACTTTACATCTGACCTTGTAGATCGCCTCAATTCTGGACTGTCCCAGGGGAGTCAGCACTTATGGGTCCAGAGATTGTGCAGACTATGAAGGAGAAGGTGATAATCATCCAAGAGAAGATGTAGACTACACAGATCAGGAAGAATTCCTATGATGATAGGATATGAAGACCATTGGGGTTCGAGGATAGTGACCACGTCTTTTTACAGATATCAACTCGATGAGGTCTACAGAGATTTTGCCGAGACGGCAAGTTGTCTCTGCGATTCATCGGACCTTTCCAGGTCCTCATCAGAGTAGGCGAGGTGCCTTACCGCTTGGCTCTTCCACCTCAGTTGCACTGGGTGCATGACTTATGCCACTTATCTCAGCTATGGAGATACGTGCATGAACTGTCCCACATAATTGACCATGGGGAGCCGAACATCAATGGCGAGGTGACATTCACGGAGGTTCCGGTGTAGATTGAAGATTGATACAATCGGGTCCTACATGGACGGTCGATACCTTTGGTGCGCGTTCGTTGGAAGCATGGGAACCTCCAGGAGTGAAAATGGGAGAAAGATTCTCAAATGCGTGCTCATTACCCACATTTGATTCCTTAGTGTGAGTTGTAGCTTACATGGATGTAAATGTTGGAACCACTTTGTGTATAAGGTTGTATTTGTTGTCAATAGTTGTCAATGCAGATCAAAATGAAGAAGATCATGAAGTACTCCGATGAAGTAGAGGAGTGGTGATTCAGATGACTGTTGTGCTGATCTTAAGTTCAAAGAACATGTTTCAATGGTGATACATTGTTTAAAACAATAAATAATTTGAGGAGTAATCCATCCAAGGATGATTAAAGAAGGATGGTGTTTTTGGATGAAGACCATGTAATTACTCCTTATTGCATAAGAACCATGGGCTTTGATGAAGACCACGAAATTCCTCATTATTGCATGAGAACAATGGGTTTTGATGAAGACCATGCAATTACTCATGATTGCGTGAGAACCATGCCAGAGACTTCTTGACGGATTGAATCACATGGTTTGCATGAGTTGATCATGATGGTTGATGAAGGAGGAAATGTGCCAATGAGTTGACTTATGAAATGGCCATGCACATCACATTGTCATAGAGGATGATGGTACTAAAGATGTTCCTTCAAAGAATACATATCACAATAGTGAAGTTTGTGATAAAATAAAAAGAGTTGCTGAAGGATACAGATCACCAAGAAGAAGTTTTCTTGAGGTGACCGTGCTTGTCGACAAAGCAAACAAATGACATACAAATTTGTTGAAAAAGGAGATTCCATGGTGACATGTCGAGTTCAAGAGTTGTGGTCAATGATCTATGTTTGATTCAAGAACATCGACAGAGGAATGGATGATCTGGAGGCGGTTCAAAAAGAGCAGATACAAGGTGGTGCCGTTTTCCAGTGTTTGCCAAATATCAGAGCCTCAAAATCAAAAAATGAAGAAGAGTGATTTTGGAAAAGGGACTTGCGCGCCATACTCTTGGAGGATAGGAAACCAGCGCGCCATATGTTTTTGAAGATCAGAGCATCAAAATATGGCAAAGGGATAAGGGTCGCGCAAGTTTTGGTGATGTCGCGTAGGTGAATTATGTTCCGGGAAGAGACTTGCGTGCCGACATCTTGAATGCATTATAACTTGCGCGCCTATGGTTTTTCGAGATCAGAAGATCCAAATTTGGCAAAGGAAAGATGTTCACACAAGTGTGGATGTTGATCGCGCAAGTGCCTAGCAGGGGCCGAGACTTGCGTGCCGATGGATGACTTGCGCGCTGCCGTGTAGGGGGTCTAGATTGCCTATAAATACTCGACCACCCCTCCTCATTTCTTATGGAGCTCAAGACTTTGAGATTTTTTGTGCTCTCGTCACGCAGGTGGTTGAACCGCGCAAGTGGTAGTTGGGCCACACAAGTAGAGGTTGCGCGCCGACTAATGGTTGAGCGCCCCAGGTGATTTGGGCAAGGAAGGAAGTGAGTCGCGCAGGTTTGAAGTTCAAGAAGGTAGAGTCGCGCAGTTGCTTTGGAGACACTTGCGCACCATGTTATAACTGCACGCCTAAGACTTGCACGCCAGTTGGAGACTTGCGCGCCGGGCTTGAAAAGGGGAGCCAAATATTGTTGAAGCACTCCCGCCTTTCTGGAGCTGCACAATAGCTAATGGTTGCCTGATACTTTCGGTGCAAAGAGAGATTGAAGAAGAAATCTAAATGATACATGCATGATCTCATGCATACATGGAGAACTGATTATGACAACGTCGAGTAAGTTGAGATTCATTAAGTAAGCAATCACATCAGTGATTGTGATTCAGGCAAACGAAGACAAGGGGATCTAGTGCATTCAGTCATTGCACTAAAGAGGAAAGATTGAACTATAAAGAGCGTCAACTCTGAACCCTGATGCAAGAAAATTCTCATGATGAACAGGAGACAAAGAACATAAATGCACATTTTTTGAAGATACCTTCACGTCTATAAACTGAGTGGGACTTCACCAACGGCAGTGAGCCAGGGGGAGTCAACGGGAGTGACCCGAGGGACGTAGTGAGCTATCCTTGAACAATTGTAAAGGCAGTGAGCCTGGGACAGAGTGACTGTACCCGAACCTTTGTAATCTACAGCTAGTGAAGCATAGTGGATTTAGGTACGCCCGACAACCTGTCGGCGTATGCTCCTTGGACGTAGCCCATAGTGGTGAACCAAGTAAAAATAGCTGTGTCATCTCTCCTGCATGTGAATGTTTAATTGCTGATCATATCCATCATACAGGTTTAAGTAGTTCCTACCAACGTGGGAACAAGATCCACAACTAAAATAAGAAAAAATTGCCACCCTGATTCACCCCTCCCCTCTCAGGGTGTCCTGGGGTCCTACAAGTGGTATCAGAGCGAAATGTTAACGTATGTTGGATATTCTCCAGTAATTCTATAGAGAAGGGGATTTGAGTTTCTTTCCTAAAGTCAACAATGAAGAGCAGTATTGATAAAGTTTCTGAGCAGACATCTACATCTAGCAAGACTATGACAAACATGAAAAAGAAAGAGAAGAAGCAGCTAAAGAAGTCCCTTATATCCAAAGAAGATGCAGGGTCTTGTTCTCCATGCCATTCCAATAATGAAGAAGCATTAGGCTTGGAAAGCATCAAGCAGGTGGCTCAGAACTCATTCAAAGGAAAGGATGATACCCCTAATTCAAGCTTTCAGAAAAAACTCAGATCATATCTGCATGATATTACAGAAGAATGGGTTGCTATTATTTGTAGCCTATTCCAATCTATGCAGGTTGAGATCAATCGATTAGGAAGGGAAGCTGACAATATGGAAAAGGGGTTGGAAAGAAAAGTTATGGAAAGTATGAAGCTCATCAAACGGGTGAAAGTCTTTGAAGAATAAGAGGAAGTCAATAAGACTTTAAAATAAAGGATACATGCAGTAGAAGCTGAGCTGAAGAAGAGCAATGCAGTCAAGAATTTTTGTTCGGAAGAAACTTCCATTAATTTCAGGTAACTTGACTCTTTGTTACAAAACAAAGTTGAGATGCATGAAGATGAGGTTGAAAGGTTGAAGAAGACTTGTGAAGAGAAGATGATCACGATTTAAGATCAGAAGATCATCCTCGATATTGTGGGTCAAAAATTGGAAGCTCAATTGACCAAGATTGAGAACACACATATTGAGACTTCACAAAAGAATGAAATGAGTGATGCCTGCACTCAATGTTCATTGGAGGAGTCTAAATCTGAAATTTTTTTAACATGTGATAAGAAGATTATGACAACTCTTGATTATCCACATCAAGAATCAGTTGCTACTAGTACTCAATGCTCACTGGAGCATTATATTGTCAAAAGACCTCCAACATGTGATAAGAAGATCATGACTTCACTCTTTGAACTATCACAAGCAACTGATAAAGTGAAGGTACCATCCAAACCATCTTGTACTCATATTTCTAAATACACTCCTACAATCTGTGCAGGTGGGAAGAAAAGTTCTAAACAAGTATGGATGAGGAAAGGTGAGAAGAAGAAACCTACCACCATGGCTAGGGTGGATGGGAAGAAAAAGGAGGAAGTTGGTTCCTCAAATAGAGCACAAAAGATTAAGCAGAAGGCCCAAAAACTTAATACAGAAGACACAAAGAAGAAAAGATTTGTGTGTCAATGTTGGTGCTGCAAAAGATTTGGGCACTGTGAACTGGATTGTCTTTATAATCCCTTACATGGAAAAGCACAGAGAATGCCTATATCAAAGAGAAGGAAGCCAGAGAAAAAGAAGCAACATCAGCAGGTCCAGAAGCATCTGTATACTACAAACAGATTTGGAATTCTTGATAACATCTGTGATGTATGCAACGACAGCGGTCACAATGCAGGCACATGTCCATATCAACATGCTTTCACTGTTGAAAAGAAATGAAGACCTCTGATGCCATCAAATAATGAAGCATCTACCTTAGGGAGAAATCAGAAGAATG
This sequence comes from Viscum album, assembly GCA_963277665.1. Taxonomy (NCBI): domain Eukaryota; kingdom Viridiplantae; phylum Streptophyta; class Magnoliopsida; order Santalales; family Viscaceae; genus Viscum; species Viscum album. The sequence goes on along the minus strand of OY728162.1, from coordinate 591,022,865 downwards.
TTGTGAACACACATTTCCCCAAGAAGATCTCAAGTAGGGAAGCTGAGAAGACCCATGATTTTAGATCCATGAAATTGAAGGGTCATTCATCCAAAAGAAAAACTAAGTGGGATGAATCTCAGATGAACCCATGTGGAAGACCTAAACCAGCTGCAAAAGATCCAAATGACATATTGGTCATCTGGATAGAATATTTTAAATGAATGAGGAAACTTGAAGATGAGAAGGCCATGGCTGGTGACATAGGAAAAAAGAAAACTTTCACATGATGAAGAAACAGTACATGAGAGTTTGCAAACAAAGAGAAACACACGTGTCAAAGATGTTCTGTGTGATAGATGCAAGAAATCTGGTCACATTGCAAAAGGTTGCCTAAACATAATACCAGAGCAAGAAGCAGTCCTTAAGAGGAGTAAGAATGTATCATTCATGATGGCTGCTAAGAAGAACAATTCTCCACACAAAGCAGAAGAGAATGTGAACAGAGCCATGCCACACCGACAGATGTCAGAACACATGTTCAAATGTGCAGGGATGAAGACTGGAGTGAACATAGGAACTTGGTTGAGAAAATAACCTCAACCAAGCAAGTCTTCTTGATGAAGCTAGAAGGAACCACCTTATTCCCGTAATCATTTGTGTATTGTATTTGTGCTAATAATGCATGGAATTGAAGGTGAAGCATTCTCTCAGGGGGAGAACCTGAGAAGTAGTGAATGTTGTCAACTCTTGATAGTCAAGCTGAAGAAGTTTCCATCCTTAGTAGATTATTCAATTGATATTCAAAGATTATGATGATGAAGGATCACTCTTGATGAAGATGATGAGGAGTGTTTCCCTTGAGGGGGAGAAGAATGAAGAAGCTTCCATAATCACTGTTTCAATCAATATCAACTCCAGCTGGACTCAAAAGCATTTTCTCTGTGAATTTCTTGAAGAACACGCCAATGGAGAAGGTATGTCATTTCTCAATCACTATCCCTTGGTTACTCAGATCAAAGATTATTTTACAAAGGGGGAGTATATGAATTGATCAGTGACATAAAGAGAATGGAAGTGCCCCATGGTCACTTATCCTGTCAATTGAACTTGAATGTTTTTTATCTATTTGCTGATGTGAGTGCAGGAGTTTCAGGTTGATTATTATCTATCATAGTTGATCTTCTTCTACCTGGAATTAAAGTGGTAAACCCTTGAAGACAAGATACATGAGTTATCATCTCATGTTGGTATCGTGATCTGTGGATAATGGAGAGCCTTGTTTACTTAATCAAATCCTCTTGTTTTCTACATCGAGCATTGATCAAGTAGACTTAGATTGAAATGATTAATGAAACACTTCTTTAGTGTGGATTGATACCCTCCCTACCATGTGATTTTTATTTCTTGCCAATAAAGGGGAGAGAAAGTGAAATGAAAGGAAACGTTGATTTGCTGAGAAGATTCTCATTTTGACATTGACAGATTCATTTCGGAAGATGTATAAGGTATTGACAACCAAATACAAAGGGGGAGATTGTTGGAACCACTTTGTGTATAAGGTTGTATTTGTTGTCAATAGTTGTCAATGTAGATCAAAATGAAGAAGATCATGATGTACTCCGATGAAGTATAGGATTGGTGATTCGGATGATTGTTGTGCTGATCTTATGCTCAAAGAACATGTGCCAATGGTGATACATTGTTTACAACAATGAAGAATGTGAGGAGTAATCCATCCAAGGATGATTAAAGAAGGATGGTGTTTTTGGATGAAGACCATGTAATTCCTCCTTATTGCATAAGAACCATGGGCTTTGATGAAGACCATGAAATTCCACATTATTGCATGAGAACAATGGGTTTTGATGAAGACCATGAAATTACTCATGATTGCGTGAGAACCATGCCAGAGACTTCTTGACGGATTGAATCACATGGTTTGCATGAGTTGATCATGATGGTTGATGAAGGAGGCATTGTTCCAATGAGTTGACTTATGAAATGGCCATGCACATCACATTGACATAGAGGATGATGGTACTAAAGCTGTTCCTTCAAAGAATACATATCACAATAGTGGAGTTTGTGATAAAAGAAAAAGAGTTGCTGAAGGATACAGATCACCAAGAAGAAGTTTTTTTGAGGTGACCGTGCTTATCGACAAAGAAAAAAAATGACAAACAAATTTGTTGACAAAGGAGATTCCATGGTGACATGTCGAGTTCAAGAGTTGTGGTCAATGATCTATGTTTGATTCAAGAACATCGACAGAGGAATGGATGATCTGGAGGTGGTATAAAAAGAGCAGATACAAGGTGGTGCCGTTTTCCAGTGTTTGCTAAATTTCAGGGCCTCAAAATCAACAAATGAAGAAGAGTGATTTTGGAAAAGGGACTTGCGCGCCATACTCTTGGAGGATAGGAAACCTGTGCGCCATATGTTTTTGAAGATCAGAGCATCAAAATATGGCAATGGGATAAGGGTCGCGCAAGTTTTGGTGATGTCACGCAGGTGAATTATGTGCCGGGAAGAGACTTGCGCGCCGATGTCTTGAATGCATTATAACTTGCGCGGATGTTGTTTTTCGAGATCAGAAGATCCAAATTTGGCAAAGGCAAGATGTTCGCGCAAGTGTGGATGTTGATCGCGCAAGTGCCTAGCAGGGGTCGAGACTTGCGCGCCGATGGATGACTTGCGCGCCGCCGCGCAGGGGGTCCACTTTGCCTATAAATACTGGACCACCCCTCCCCATTTCTCACGAAGCTCAAGACTTTGAGATTGTTCGAGCTCTTGTCGCACAGGTGGTTGAACCACGCAAGTGGTAGTTGGGTCGCGCAAGTAGAGGTTGCGCGCCGACTGATGGTTGAGCGCCCCAGGTGATTTCGGCAAGGAAGGAAGTGAGTCGCGCAGGTTTGAAGTTCAAGAAGGCAGATTCGCGCAGGTGCTTTGGAGACACTTTCGCGCCAGGTTATACTTGTGCGCCTAAGACTTGCGCGCCAGGTGGAGACTTGCGCGCCAGGCTTGAAAAGGAGAGCCAAATATTGTTGAAGCACGCCCGCCTTTCTGGAGCTGCACAAGAGCTAATGATTTCCTGATACTTTCGGTGCAAAGCGAGATTGAAGAAGAAATCTAAATGATACATGCATGATCTCATGCATACATGGAAAACTGATTCTGACAACGTCGAGTAAGCTGAGATTCATTAAGTAAGCAATCACATCAGTGATTGTGATTCAGGAAAACGAAGACAAGGGGATCTAGTGCATTCAGTTATTGCACTAAAGAAGAAAGATTGAACTATAAAGAGAATCAACTCTAAACCCTGATGCAAGAAAAGTCTCATGTTGAACAGCAGACAAAGAACATAAATGCACATTTTTTGAAGAGACCTTCACGTCTATAAACTGAGTGGGACTTCACCAACGGCAGTGAGCCAGGGGGAGTCAACGGGAGTGACCCGAGGGACGCAGTGCGCTATCCCGGAACAATTGTAAAGGCAGTGATCCTGGGATAGAGTGACAGTATCAGAACCTTTGTAATCTACAACTAGTGAAGCATAGTGGATTTAGGTATGATCGACAAACTGTCGGCATATGCTCCTTGGACGTAGCCCTTAGTGGTGAACCAAGTAAAAATAGTTGTGTCATCACTCTTGCATGTGAATGTTTTATTGCTGATCATATCCATCATACAGGTTTATGTAGTTCCTACCAACGTGGGAACAAGATCCACAACTAAAAGAAGAAAAAGTTGTCACCCTGATTCACCCCTCCCCTCTCAGGGTGTCCCGGGATCCAACAGTAAATCCCTGATTTGGGGAGAATTTAAAGACCTGGAAATTCCGTGGAATTTTTTTTTCATTAATTAATGGAATTTTTACGAGTCCATAGTTTCTGACAGTGATTGAGTTTGAGGTCTGAGGTGCCCAGAATAAATTTTTGATGTTTTTTTGGGTATGTTTAGTAAATGTACATGTGGGATTTTATATCTTTTGAACCGGTGATCAGAATTGAAATCCAAAGGCACCGTCGAACTCGCAGCGTCGGTGATTGCTTAGTGATACCTTCACCGCAGTTTCTTTCCAATGAGAATGAAGGATAGTTTTCGGGGTTTCTAATTATATTAAAAAAAATAAAGTATTACATTATTTTTATTTTTGGTTGTTTAATCCTCCATGTTGAGGTTAGAGGTGGGTCCCAACCACACATTACCTCCCATGGTAGGATATTATTTAGTGGGGCCCACACGAGCTTTAAACAATATGTAACTCTCCACAAAGTGTGGGAAACCCGTGAAATTCCCCCACTAATTTAATGTGCCAACACCATCACAATTAATTAATATGAATCTTGCAATAAATTAATTGAATTCTATTGAATTAATGACCATTAAAATAATTGTTAGGCTATAATTTTATTTTTTGGTTGGCATAACTTTAGCTGGGAGAATTAAGGTGAGGATGAGTTATTGGATAATTATCCACCAATGAATAACAGCTTCCGAATGAATATCGTAGACAATGGTCGATCCTGGATCGTGAGCGTCTTGTGGGGGTGACGAACTCCGACAACACCAACATCATAGACTTAGACTTCTTCCACGCACCACCTCCATTGAGAAATGAGGTAGGGGGATTGGAATTATTTTATATATGAGTATAAACCTCCATTCTTTGTCGTTCAAATTTTTCTAAATTATGGTATGCCTAATGATATCGCCATGACAACGGGGGCTAGGAATGCAGGAACACGGCCCGAAACTCCCCCTTTGGTTGTTCTTATTTTATTGAAGATGGCGGTGGACCGCGGAAGAAGCCGACAGTGCAAGGGCCGACGGGATGCCAGAGAGGCTTCGTGTCGTCGCACCGTGCCGGAGAAGAACTACAACTAGAAGGGCCAGGGCGGTTGGAAGAGGCTTGGTGTCGTCGTGCCTGCACCGGAGGAGCTGAACTGTGGCTAGGGCAGGCCACAACGGCGGGACGCGGTGTAATTTTGTGGCGCCGAGCTCTGGAGCGGACGGCCGCTTGCGCCAGCCGGGAGGTAGGGGACCACATCAGGTCCCGCGGGTGTTGGACTGGAACCAAATTGCACCGGTTCGGCTCACACCCAAATGGCAGAGCTGTTTGGGTTATAGGGGGTGTGCAGAACCCCCCTAAGAATGGCCAGGGCAGGCCACTAAGCCTCCCTCAGTAGGACTACCCTTGGTCGGGCCGCCATGGTCCGGGCTGCCCTCAGCCGGGAGGCCCTCGTCCAGGCCGCCACGAACCAAGTCGCCCTCGGCTGGGCCTACCTCGACTGTTCCACCCTCTGTCGGGCCTCCACTTCAGGTCGGACCATCCCCTACATACCTGATCGGACCCTTCCGACTAGGTCGGACTTCCAGACCGGTTCATACACACAGTCCGGGTCGGACCCCAGTCCGGATCTGATTGGCTAGTTTACACCTTTTTTCCCATATCCTAGATACAAGTGTCTGATCGATAAACCTTTTGCGGCGACGAAAATATTAGAGCAAGATGGTTATTTTGGCATAGCCCATTTGAGGTTTGGATGTAGTTGAGGTACGACCAAGTTTGTTTGAATATAAAAACCAACCAGTCTCTAGAATTGAAATGTCAATAACTCATGGACCGGGCGTCTGATTGACGCTCCTTCTGGTGCGATGGGTTCATTATGATGAGACGAAACTACGAGGTACATCAACATGATACTTCATGGTAGTTTTTGTATCCACACATGGCTTGAAGAGCAGAACCTCCCGAAATCTAGCATGATGTGTGCGGGAAACCTAGGGATGGCTGTGACTGAGGTGAAATGATCATACGTAGACCTACTACTGTACCAGGATCCTCCGTGAGTTCAACAGTGGAGATACTGTACCCGGATCCTTCGTGGGTTCGACAGTGACGATACAGTACTAGGATCCACTGTGGGTTCGACAGCGACGGTACTGGACCAAGGTCCATCGTGGGTTCGACAATGATGACTTTTGTACAAGGATCCTCTATGGGTTCGACAGCGTTGATACTTTTCTAGGATCCTACGTGGGTTCGACAGAGGAGAATATTAAATGACTATGACTAATAATATGTACCACTATACATGAGTTGTATACCAGTGTGAGCTGAGTCATGTCTTTCAGTCATTATCATTAAGGTAATTAAATTTACTTCTTTTGTGGAATGGGTTGTGCTTGAGCTCTATAGTTGGAGCAGGATTTTGATTGGTAACTTAGGTATATTGTTAGGTCCACTAGGCTGAATACCCTGAGAGGGGGGGTGAATCAGGGTATGACTAATTAAAAATTAAAGCCCTTTCTGATCTTGTTTCGCTGTTAAGCAAAACACTCTTCTCTCTCTTTCCTGCTGCACAATATAAACAGAAAGTAAAGCAAGCACAGGACACAACAATTTTACTTGGTTCACCGCTAAGGGCTACGTCCAAGGAGCATACGCCGACAGGTTGCCGGTCATACCAATTCCACTAAAATTCACTAGCTGCGGATTACAATGTTCGGGCTAGATCACTTCTATGCCCAGGCTCACTGCCTATACAATGTTTAGGGTCAGCTCACTGCTTTCCCGAGGGTCACTCCCTGTTTCTCTCTCTCTGGCTCACTGCCGGTGGAGAGGATCACCTTCTTCCTCTTCCTAAGCTCACTGCTCTTGGAAGGTATTCACTCACAGTTTATAGACCTGTAGGTCTCTTCATTTTCATGAAGGAATGCATCTTCCTCTGTATGTAGATGCTCTGTTGAAGTCCAACTTTCACCCGCAGATGAATCTCACTTTGCACCGGATGTACCGGGCAACCTCAATTTTTACGCGCAACCATTACGGTGCCTTGCGCGCAATTTCTATGATTTGCGCGAAATTCCTTTTTCGCGCAACCTCCAAATATTACGCGCAGCCTCGAAACTGCCTAGCGCGCAATTCACTGATTTTGCGCGAAATCCACTTTTCGCGCAATCTTCCTTTTACGCGCCAACACCAGCTTTCTGCACAGCCTTAGCTTTTCGCGCAATCTGACTTTACGCGCAAACTTTAAGTTTACGCGCAACACACTTTCTAACTTCAATTTTGCGAACCAGAGGTCGGGTATTTTCTATGTCTTGAACTCTGCTGAATGGAGGAGGGTCACTTCATATTTATAGGAAAAATCGACCCCGCGCGAAAAACCCTCCTTGAGCACGTAATCCGCTTTGATCGCGAAAGCCAAATCTTCCGCACACAACCATTTTCCGCGCACTGCTCCATAATTTCGCGCACCTCATGCATTTGCCATTTTACGAGTTTCGGACCCCGTAACACCTCTTGCGCGAAATACTTCATCCGCTATTTCGCGCGCCCCTTCAATTTTCCGCGCACGCCTCCAAAATTTCGCGCGCATCATGCCTTTACCGATTTTCAAGCTTTCGGCCTTGAAACATCTTTTGCGCGAAATACAATTTCACGCAACCCGCTGTTTTGCGCGCCACACTTCAAGATTTCGCGCAACCCGCTAGTTTTGCGCGCCACGCTTGATTTTTCCGCACACCTCCTTCATTTCTCTCTCCTCAACCTTCGCCAACAACATATCACTCCATTTTCCATTGGCGATTTTCAGGCCCAAAAAATTGGCAAACACTGGAAAACGGCGCCACCTTGTACTGCTCTTTTGTACCGCCTCCAGATCGTCCTTTCCGTTGTCAAAGTTCTTTGTCAACATGGAATGTCAACAACTTCTCGGGAACTCGACAATTCTCCATGGAAACCTGCTTTGTCAACAAACACAATCAACCCAAAAATACTGCAATGTTACCTTGAGGGATTTTTGCCCAACAATCTCCCCCTTTGGGTTTGTTGACAACTCTTCACAACTCTGCTCATAAATATTTTCTGCACTTTGATACCTCACTGAGTCTTCTTCCAGCTGCTACCACCATTCGCCTCTTGCGATTATGACAGCGTTCAAGGATTCACTTAACATGTACTCTAAGCCCACATGAGAAATTCTCGGCGTGAGAAACAAGAGTAGTATGAAAAGTTCATCAATGAATCACTTCATGTCAGACCACAGTTGTTGATTCCACCCTGATACCAATTCTTAAAATAAAACCAGTTGTTGAACCACACTGATACCAATTGGTGAATTCTTAAGTTGATACCACTTGTTGATAGCTGGACACCGTCTCACACCATTCCAACACCACTGTTCTGCTTTTATCACGATCCTCAGCTGTCGTGATTTCTATGATTTGATCGATCACGTCTAGCATCGTCAGATTTAAAAATCTCTCCCCCTTTCTCATTGCTCCCCCTTTCTGGCTGCTCCACCGGTCAGCTTCTCCCCGTATCAATTGTGATTTATCAAATCTCCGCACTATTTTCTCTCTTGAACTAACACTTTTCTCCCCCTTTGTCAAGCACTTGCAAGCACTTTTCTCCCCCTTTGTCAACGAACCCAAAGGTCACGCCTTTGTAGTCTGTAACATAGTAGAGAACACATATCAGCGCATTAGGGAAAAACACACCATACCACGGGGAGAGGGGGGGGGGGTCCCACATCCACTCTATTTCAAGTGTGGGGAATCGACTGAACTCCCAGAGCCAGTCGATGCCTCTCAAAAGCTTCCTTGGGTAAGGCCTTTGTCAGAATGTCTGCAACCTGTAGTTCTGTAGGCACGTACTCCAACTTTACAATTCCCTGCTCAACCTTCTCCTTGATAAAATGATACTTAATCTCAATGTGCTTTGTCCTTGAATGATGGACGGGATTTTTGCTAAGATTTATAGCACTTGAGTTGTCACACTGGATTCCGATCGGAGACTTCACTTCAACTCCCATATCTTCAAGCTGCTGCTTCATCCACAATAACTGTGTGCATGCTTGAGTGGCCGCAATATACTCAGCTTCTGCGGTGCTCAATGAAATGCAATATTGTTTCTTGCTTAGCCATGAAATACACAATCCACCAAGATAGAATGCACCACCTGACGTTGATTTTCTATCATCGGCTGAACCGGCCCAGTCTGCATCAGTGTACCCCAATAACTCTGTCTGAGATTTGTCATTATATGTCAAGCCGAAGTCCACCGTGCCCTTAATATACCGAAGTATTCTTTTCACTGCGAGCATGTGACTTTCCTTGGGATTACTTTGATATCTCGCTGCTTGGCATGTGGCGAAAATAATATCAGGCCTTTTTGCGGTTAAGTACAACAGACTTCCAATGATTTGCCTGTATTCTATGATATTAACTGCCTTGCCATCCTCGTCTTTTGATAATTTCATCCGGGTAGCCACCAGAGTCTTCATCTCCTTGGAATTTTCCATTCCAAACCTTCTCAGGACCTCCTTGGCATATTTAGATTGAGAAATGAATGTTCCATTCCTTCCTTGTGTGACCTGTAGACCAAGGAAAAACGTTAGCTCTCCAATCATTGACATTTCAAACTCATTTTTCATGAATTCGGAAAACTGTCTGCACTGAGCTTCATCTGATCCACCAAATATTATGTCATCGACATAAACCAACACCATCATCCTTTGATTACTGTCATTACTGAAATAGAGATTGTAATCAACTCCTCCACGCTGAAAACCAAGCTTCTTCAAGTACTGATCAAGCCTTGAGTACCATGCCCTTGGTGCTTGTTTCAGCCCATACAATGCCTTCTTCAGCCTGCAAACTTTGTTCTCATCCTCATGAATGAGAAAAACATCTGGCTGCTCAATATACACCTCCTCTTCCAGAACCCCATTCAAGAATGCGGATTTGACATCCATCTGGAACACTTTGAACTTCCTTTGCACTGCGATGGCTAGGAATAATCTTATTGTCTCCAGCCTTGCAACCGGTGCAAATGTCTCATCAACATCAATTCCCTCGATTTGGGAGTACCCCTTGCACACTAGTCGTGATTTGTTCTGAATCACTGTGCCATCTTCATTCATCTTGTTGCGATAGACCCATTTGGTCCCAATGACATTCTTGTCCGCTGGCCTCGAAACAATCTCCCATGTCTGGTTCTTCTCAATCTGATCAAGCTCTTCGTTCATGGCCTGAACCCAGTTTTCATCTTCAGCTGCATCAGAAAAACATTTCGGCTCCACTTGAGACAAAAACGATGCTTGCTGTGATGATTTCATTATTCGAGTCTGAGCTGGAACTGTTTGATCACCAATGATATTCTGCCTATCAATCTCAGCTCGACTCTTTGTCTTCCTCGCAGACACCGACTTGACACTTTCCTCTTCATCATCAGTATCTTCTTCTGAGTCAGCTTCTGCCACTTCTGCTCCCCCTGGGTTTCTTACCTCATCATCACTTTCATCCAGGAACTGTTCACTGGGTCGTTGAGCAGTCTGTTCATTTTTGACTATAGTGACATCATTACTCTCAACAATTTTTCCCAGCCTCTTGTTGAAGCATTTATATGCTTTGCTTTTCCCTGAATAGCCAAGGAATATCCCTTCATCTCCTCGTGCCTCAAACTTCCTATGATGTTCTTTGTTGAGAATGAAACACTTACTTCCAAAGATTCGAAAGTATTTCAACTTTGGCTTCTTTCCGTACCACAGTTCATACGAAGTCTTCCCTTGCTTCGGACATAACAGGGACCTGTTTGAAACATAGACCGATGTCAAAACTGCTTCCTTCCAAAATTTCTCTGGTAGGTCCTTATCAATAAGCATTGTTCTGGCCATGTTGTTAATGATCCGATTCCTCCTTTCTACCACTCCATTCTGTTGGGGAGTTCTTACTGATGAAACTTGATGCCTTATCCCATGTTTCTCGAGATAGTTTTCAACCTGACTGTTTGTAAATTCTGTACCGTTATCAGTACGAAACCTCAGAATTTTCTGCCCAAGCATCTTTTCTAATTCCCTCCTGTACTGCTTTATGCAACTGAACACCTCTGTCTTATGGGTAATGATGAATACCCAGGCCATTCTACTGTAGTTATCAATGAAAAGAACATAGTACATTTGCCCATCTATAGCTCGTGGTGAGATAGGTCCACATACATCAGCATGCACCAATTCGAGCACTCGAGTTGCTTTTTGTTCCTTTGGCCTTTATGTCTTCCTGATGATCTTCCCTTGTTGACAAGCATCACACGTATGAGTGCGATCACGTGATAGTTTGGGAAGGTCTCTAGTAGCATCACACTTTACCAGATCTTCCATAGATGGTTGACATAGATGACCAAGTCGCTTATGCCACAGCTGATTTTCTTCTTCTCTGGATAAAAGGCATGAATCTTCTTCCCCACCTACCAGGTAAAGATTCCCCTTTGTTCGTTTTCCCTGAAGAATGACTATTCCATCTTTCCTTTAACAATACCCATCTTCTTGGTAAAAAGTATAGAGTGCCCAGAGTCACATAGTTGACTAACGCTAAGCAAATTATGACTGAGACCCTCTACCACCAAGACATCAGCATGTCTCATTTCTTTGCCCCCAAACTTGGATTTTCCTGAACCAACAATCTTCAGGCCTTCATCATTTCCAAACTTGACAACTCCTTCTTTGTCATATTTTATGCCTGTAACCAGATCCTTATTACCCGTCATGTGGGATGTGCAACCACTGTCAAGGATCCAAACACCAGAACGATCTGATGCTTTAAGGGCAATTTCAGCAACTACGGCCTTCTCAGTTTTCTTCTTCCTAGTCCATACTTTTTCTTTCATACTTGGAATGGATTGAGGCTTCTGTTCTTTCTCAGAGTATGATGGACCAGCTTCATCTTGCAAAACTGCAAATCTGTTCTGAACTTTTAACTCATTTGTCGGTTTACTGATCTGCTGCTTGCGAACATTTTGATTCTGCTTTGGCACATTTTTTTGAATGGTCGGAGTGCAGTACCTAGCCATGTGTCCAAATCCTCCTCACCAAAAACAGTGTCCTTCAAAAAATGTTCTGGAAAACCATTCTCTGTTTGGCTGCCATCTCTGTTCTTGTTCCCTTCGATATCTTTTGGCTATGGAACACACATACTGTGAATGTCCCATCTTTCCACAACAATAACACCTGATATAAGGTGCATTACTTCGTGTTACTTCAGCACTACGAGTTTCCCCTTTGGATCTCTGAGTATTTTGATCCTTCTTTGTGCTGAAATCCACTTTCAATCTCGGGACAGGTGCTTGCGGTCTAACTTCAACTGCCGCAGATTTTTGTTTCTGATTAAGCCGTGAGTCAGCCTTAACATATGAGTTCAATTGCTGCTTCTTTCCTGCTGAACTACTAGGCTCTTCTTTCTTCTTTTCCGTCTTCGTAACGACCTGATTTCCCAAGAATGTGTTGGGATTCAAAGGTTTTTCCTGGTCTTTAACCTTTTTTCGCAGACCGACAACTTCCTCTTCAAGCTCTTCAATACGCTTGACGTGATCCTTCACTTTTCGACTCAAGCAATCGATCTCCCTTTTCTGCTCTTCAATCTTGAGCTTATCCTCATCAACCTTTTCTGTGCGCTCTGGCCTGGAAGACTTAAGATTCTCAATTTCTTTCTCAAGCTCAGACTTCTCTTCTTATTGTTGTTGCGTGTAGAGTTTGGCATCACGTACTATCTTGTTGGCTTTCTTTGTTTTTGCTCGCCAAACATCTATCTCTTCAAGATCTGCTTCTAATTCAGCTTCCATGTCAACTCTCCCTTCAATTTGTTCTTCTTCTTCATCAGTTTCGGTTTCTTTCTTTTCTAGAGCACTACTAGCAACAGCCACCATCGCATTTTGACCATGATCTTTGCAGTTTTCTATCTCTTCAACTTCTTCACCCTCAGACTCAGCTGAACTGTGAATTTCTTGGGAAAGAAGATTCTTCTTCTTAAAGAAATTTCTCTTGAACTGCTTCTTCCCTTTCACATAGGATGAAGATTTTTTTATGGGAGTCTTAACTTCATCTTCATCGCATTCTTCTTGAAACTTTTTGGGGCATCTTGCAGCAAGATGACCAACCTTTCCGCATCGGAAGCATGCTAGTGGAAGTTTCCCTTTAAACTTTCCTTTTCCTCTTTGCAGATTTGTAGAAAGGAACGACATCACCTCATCTGACTCTTCTTCCTCCTGAGAATCTTCAATAGTGAGCCTCTTCATGTCCTTAAATGCCACCTCTTTGGATTTCCCCTTTTCCACAGCATCGTTGTCATCATTTCTCATTTCATATGCAACAAGAGTGCTGTGTAGGTTATCCAATGTTAGCTCTTTCGGATCTTTATCTTCCAACACAGAAACTTTCGGATTGAACCGAGGTGGAAGCTTTCTCAAGATGCGCTTTACGATTTTAATGTCTTCGATAATTTCTCCAAGACCCCGCATGTCTTCTACCACAGCATTTACCCTGTCAAAGAATGCATCAACGGACTCATTCGGGTTCATTTTGAGATCTTCATACTTGTTCCACAACACTTGCAGCTTTGCCACTCTGACTTTTGTATCCCCTTCATAAATATTCAAAAGTTTTTCCCACATGGCATGTGACGTTTTGCATGACATCACCTTTGTATAAATGGGATTAGAGAGGGCTCCACCTAAGGCGTTTATTGCTTTGGAATCAGTATCCAACTCTTTGTGCTCAGCTTCTGATAATGCACCACTAGTAATATCAGCTGTGATACCATGCATAGCTGCTGAAAACACATCCATTCCCAGAGATCGGAAATATTGTTGCATTAGATTCTTCCATATCTGAAAATTACATCCGTTGAAGATCGGAATCCCTCTATGATTAGTGACCTCCATTGAGAGAAGACCAACTGTTAACCTTCCCTCTGATACCACTAGTTAGGTCCACTAGGCTGAATACCCTGAGAGGGGGGGGGGGGGTGAATCAGGGTATGACTAATTAAAAATTAAAGCCCTTTCTGATCTTGTTTCGCTGTTAAGCAAAAAACTCTTCTCTCTCTTTCCTGCTGCACAATATAAACAGAAAGTAAAGCAAGCACAGGACACAACAATTTTACTTTGTTCACCGCTAAGGGCTACGTCCAAGGAGCATACGCCGACAGGTTGCCGGTCGTACCAAGTCCACTAAACTTCACTAGCTGCGGATTACAATGTTCGGGCTAGATCACTTCTATGCCCAGGCTCACTGCCTATACAATGTTTAGGGTCAACTCACTGCTTTCCCGAGGGTCACTCCCTGTTTCTCTCTCTCTGGCTCACTGCCGGTGGAGAGGATCACCTACTTCCTCTTCCTAAGCTCACTGCTCTTGGAAGGTATTCACTCACAGTTTATAGACCTGTAGGTCTCTTCATTTTCATGAAGGAATGCATCTTCCTCTGTATGTAGATGCTCTGTTGAAGTCCAACTTTCACCCGCAGATGAATCTCACTTTGCACCGGATGTACCGGGCAACCTCAATTTTTACGCGCAACCCTTACGGTGCCTTGCGCGCAATTTCTATGATTTGCGCGAAATTCCTTTTTCGCGCAACCTCCAAATATTACGCGCAGCCTCAAAACTGCCTTGCGCGCAATTCACTGATTTTGCGCGAAATCCACTTCTCGCGCAATCTTCCTTTTACGCGCCAACATCAGCTTTCTGCGCAGCCTTAGCTTTTCGCGCAATCTGACTTTACGCGCAAACATTAAGTTTACGCGCAACACACTTTCTAACTTCAATTTCGCGAACCAGAGCTCGGGTATTTTCTATGTCTTGAACTCTGCTGAATGGAGGAGGGTCACTTCATATTTATAGGAAAAATCGACCCCGCGCGAAAAACCCTCCTTGAGCGCGTAATCCGCTTTGATCGCGAAAGCCAAATCTTCCGCGCACAACCATTTTCCGCGCACTACTCCATAATTTCGCGCACCTCATGCATTTTCCATTTTACGAGTTTCGGACCCCGTAACACCTCTTGCGCGAAATACTTCATCCGCTATTTCGCGCGCCCCTTCAATTTTCCGCGCACGCCTCCAAAATTTCGCGCGCATCATGCCTTTACCGATTTTCAAGCTTTCGGCCTTGAAACATCTTTTGCGCGAAATACAATTTCGCACAACCCGCTGTTTTGCGCGCCACACTTCAAGATTTCGCGCAACCCGCTAGTTTTGCGCGCCACGCTTGATTTTTCCGCACACCTCCTTCATTTCTCTCTCCTCAACCTTCGCCAACAACATATCACTCCATTTTCCATTGGCGATTTTCAGGCCCAAAAAATTGGCAAACACTGGAAAACGGAGCCACCTTGTACTGCTCTTTTGTACCGCCTCCAGATCGTCCTTTCCGTTGTCAAAGTTCTTTGTCAACATGGAATGTCAACAACTTCTCGGGAACTCGACAATTCTCCATGGAAACCTTCTTTGTCAACAAACACAATCAACCCAAAAATACTGCAATGTTACCTTGAGGGATTTTTGCCCAACATATATGTATGGGCATATACCTAAGTAGGGTTGGTCTATACGTATTGATTGTATCTTTCTACTGTGGTTTATCATTAGTGGATTCGGGGAGTCCTTTGGGGGTCTAGGAGTTCCCTACTGAGTATTGTTATACTCACCCCTGCACGGGCTTCGCCCGCAGCTTGTTGTGTTCTGTGCAGATGACGAACATCAGTGATCGAGGATGAGGGTGACAGACGGGAGGCTGCTCGGAGTGGGACTTGATGGGATGTACCTCAGGGAAGATTTGATTAAGATCTACACCAACCCTTTAGGTTGGATTCCCATGGTGGACGATCTAGGAGTTGTTTTCCCTTTTTACATGCACTTGTACTTGTTGTTCAGTTGGGTTTGTATACTGGCCCACAAACTTTTATCACACCTTTCGTTTCTATATTAGTACTTGTTTCTTCCACTGATTGTGTTCAGATTGTGTGTGTTACAAGTTTAAAGTCAATGCCTTCCCTTTTTATCAGAAATTCGCCTTTGGTGCTAGTCGCCAGCCCCTGGCCTATGGAAGGCGGGTTTGGGGTAGTCACGACTCAGGCCCCAAGTACAAGTCGTGACAACCGTGAGAATATTCTGGATTTGGATCCCACCTTAACTTTTAATAATATCAATGTTAATAACAGTAATTAATTTTAGTTTTTGAATTAAATTATCTAGGATATTTTTTTCTTTTAAATAACAATTATTATTTTGATGGGAATTTTAATTGAACTATTTAAAAATTTCTAATAATTATTAATGGATGATATTTTATCTCTTTTCAATAATGAAATGATGAGCCTCAAGGTCTCTATTTATCTTATCCAAAATTTTGTAAAATTCATATCAATTACGATCAGAACCCCCACTAATTTTTAATTATTTAAAATAATTTGTTAATATGGCCTATTAATAAAAATTAATTGCAAAATGTTTAATTTTTTTTTTAATTTTTATCAAAAAATGAAAAATTACTATCATTGTATCCATGGTGAGTATATTATTATCTACATTCATTAATCAGAAAATATAATGGGCCAATTTTTTCTGAAATATAATTTTAATTACAGGTAATAATAAATAAGAAAAAATATACCTATGATAGAGATATTGATAGGGAGTAATTTTAAGGATGAACTTTAGTCAAATGTATATTCTAATCAACACCACAATTATTTTGTACACTTTGATTGGTTGAAATTGGGATAGAAAATACTTTATCTAAAACCTCTTCATGCATCCTCAATTTGGATCTGTTTGAAATTATATATCATAGATGGATTCATTGGTACTAATACATCGTCCCCCCTTCAAAATGAAATGCATTTTTTAATTAATGAACATAAATAATTAAATTTATATAACTATCCACACATTAAAATAATTTTATTTGGGAAGTCATTAAGAAATGGATCCCATTTTTCATGGAAAATACTTTGCCTATATTTTTTTATAGAAGAAATACCTCGAAAGGGTGATTCAAGAATTTATTTAACATTTATATTTTTTATATCCCTGAAAAGATTGGAAATGAATATATATATATATATATATAATAGGAATCCCTCCCAAGAAGAATATTTATTTGTTGAATAAATAATTGAACAAATTAATATGATGATTCAAGTGATAAACATATATAATATAAATAACCTACAATTCCAAAAAAAATAATTAATGTAAACTCATATTCTAATTTATTATATAAAAAAAGATCAAATCATTTACTACTTTGGTTGAAATAAATGAAATTGCACAGTTGTATAACTAGTAGGAACATGGACCATCAATGCTTCGTAAGTGTAAGGATTACTTGGAAAATTATCCCATGTATCGAATTCATCCATTTTATTCTCAATATAAAACATATCTATAATTCATTCAAAATGCATAAAAATTTGAAAAAATATCACTTGAGATGAATATAATCATTAATCATTCCAGAAATAAATTTACTTATTTGAGTGATGTCAATACAAAATATAAATCATATTTTAAAAGGAATGAAACCAAATTTCTCCAAGAAAAAATAAATCACCTCACCACTATTATTTCACATACCCATATTTTTATCGATGGTATCACACTCCTTATAAAATTTAACTTAATCACTGCATTGGAGCATACATTTCATTATTCCAGTTAGAAAAATATATCCACCATTCATCAAATTAAATAAATCATTAATCCCATTTTTCATCAAGAGAAATGTTCAGAGAAATATTGCGTTCCCACTAAAATATTAAAATGGATTTTCAAATTTTCACATATATACTATTATAGGTTGTTAAGGTTCAAGTTAGTTCAGAATATACAATGTAACACACAAGAGTGGGGAGAATTGGGTCGTCTCATAATCATCTAAAATTTTCAATTTAGACACCCACCATATTTTTAGTATATTAGTAGTTTTTTATTCTATTATTAAAATATGCATTGGATAAAAAATTATTGAAAACTATTTTTTAATGTTGTTCAGGGAACAAGGATCCCCTGGTACACTCCACCAAATACTCTCTCTTCACAATTAGTGAATTTCACTAGTATAGCCCACTTATCAAAAGACAGAATTTGCACAAAAAAGTGAGTGTTGTTGAAACCAATACAAGACTAACTAGAAAAGACTTTTAGATCAATAACAGATAACCGGTTATCCAAAACATGGAATGAGAAGCTGATACACCACTACAACTTTGTGCGAGAAGTTGAAACTCAAATAATAAAAAGATATTGATTTAAGTGGATCAGATTGATCATTAAAGTTTCAACAATATTGAACTGATATATGATGGATATTCTTCTTTCTAAATATAATTAAATTTCATTATTCTGATGCGAACCTTTTTGAACAATTTTCTTCAAATAAGAATAGAAACAACTAGCAATAGTGATCGTATAGAAGAATGATGAACCACATGTATGAATTTAATGTGAATTCCACCTTCTGATTCCTTCAATATTTTTATAATTTTAAAATATAGTAAATAAATAATATAATATCAAAAATAGAGATATTTTGAAGAAATATATATAATTTAAAATATATTTGTTCGATAATCAATATATGAAATTATTACCTAATAGATCATAAAAATTAAAACGTTCATTGATTAAGATGGTCATATCATTCGATAAAAATCAGAATGATTTTTCTAAAGAATATTGATTTATTGAATAAATAAAATGAACCCTGATTTAGAATTAAATATAATATGACCATTGAAGTAATTTCTTAGAGAAATTGTGTCATGAAGAACACGTCCATTGAGTACACAACATCGTATTGAGGTTCACAGTACAAGGTTCCTTCATGTAGATATAGGTTCCTATCAACATAGCATTTTTTATGCATACATTTTTCTTTATATAATATAATGAAAATGCTAGTTTAGTGATGATTATTGTAAAAACATGAGCATCCACGATATGTTTCTCTTTCAATAATGCAATAGCTTGAACTGTATGCAAGTTCGAGATTTTAACACACCGCGACCAATCAAAATAGCCATTATGAATAGTAATACCCAAATTTTGAAATTATATAAATTTTATATTTCAAAATTTACTTCATTATTGGATTCGGAATATCGAAATTAGCCTATGTTGAATTTTTGGTATTTTTCTGAGAACTTCCAATTTTTATAAATGGTGAAAAATACTTAAAAAAAACTTTTATAATCAAAATAATTTATAGTGATAAATTATAATATTGAGTGTTTTTAAAGTATAATTAGAATATATTTTTACCATTTTATCCAATGGTGGTCATTAGAATTAATTTCACTTTGAAATTGGATATAAACAATTGTCAATCGTTTGATATATATTGTTTCGTAAAAACACACTATTTTTTGTGACAGCGGGAATTAATTATAAAATTAATTAATGCAACTAATATATTTGGAATTTTGTAAAATGGATATCATTTTTGAATTCGGAATATCAATTATAGCTTATGGTGAAATTTTGGCATTGTTCTGAAAAACTTCAATTTTTGAGGAATAGTGAAACCACTAAGTGGTAGTTAAAAAACTGATTTTTCGATTAAATGAAACATTACCACTTCTGTGATTTTATTTTCAAAAATCCGACATAAATGGTTTTCATTAGGAATTAAAATTTGGTTCAATGGGATTAAAATAATTTTTTGTGAATTGTCACGACCCGTCCTCGGGGCCCGTGCCGTGACTACCCCAAGCCCGCCTTCCATAGGCCAGGGGCTGGCGACTAGCACCAAGGCGTAAAATCCCAGTAAACAGGGAAGGCATTGCCTTTATAAGTAACAACCACACAGAGTCAGCAAGCGGAAAGTAAAGTGCAGAAAGGTAAAGGGGGCCGGAAATACAAGCCCAACTGTAAAGTACAACTGAAAAGTAAAGTACAGCAACTGAAGAAAAGACGGCGGCCTCGTGTCGTCCACTGGAAATCCCACCTGAAGAGTGGGTACAGATAGCATCCAGGCTCCTCGGGTCCCACGTCCAGCTCCGAGTACGTCCCGACCAGTGGTCCACCTCCAGGTACCGTCCTGCTCCACGCCCCAACCGTGATCAGCGCTGTCCGTCGTCTGCAACCAACACAACAAGGTGCGGGCATAGCCCGTGCAGGGGTGAGTACAACTACTCAGTAAGGACCCCGAGACCCCCGAAGGTCTCCCGAAATCCACAAAGGATATAGCACAAAAGAAATATGCAATCACGAAGTAACATCTGACCCGACTTAGGTATATTCCCATACATATACCTAAGTCCCCAATTCTAGCTCTGCTCACGAGCTCAAGAACAACTCAATCCACAAAGGAAAGCAAGACTCAAATCCACAAGGGAGAGTAAACAGTAAATCCACAAAGGATGGTTCAACACAATCCACAAAGGAGAGTAACATAAGATTCAGCTCAACCAGGTATACTTTTTCAGATGACGTCAAAGACGATCACTGATCCGTCTAAGTCGTCGGACCCACGAAGGATCGATAGGTACTAACCCCCGCAGAAGACCCACACAGGATCGGGCTCACACAGAACCTGTAGGCAGTGGCTCACACAGAACCGGTAGGCAGTGGCTCACACAGAACCGGTAGTAGGACCCACATAGGATCGGGCACTGATCCGCGTAGGATCGCTGAGTGCAGTAGTCGATGCAGTCCACTGAGGATCTCTGCACAGTCGTCGCCGCAGTCCGCGAAGGATCTCTGCTCTGCCGTCGTCGCAGTCCACGGAGGATCTCTGCTCTGCCGTCGTCGCAGTCCACGGAGGATCTCTGCTCTGCCGTCGAGGTCACAGCCAGCGCTAGGGTTCCCGCACGTAGCGAGCTCGTTTAGGAGGGTCCGCTCCACGAGCCGAGGGGCTGATACATCAACTGACACGTAGTCCGAAGTTGATGTATCCAAAAGTTCCGTATCGACAACAGGATCTCAACGCGACAGACGGCGCGTCAATCGGACGCCCGGTCTGAGAGTTATTGGCATTTTCGTCCCAGGGGCCCGGTTGGTTTTTAGGGCAAAACCAACCCGACCGTACTCCGCCTGTATCCGATCCTCGGGCGGAGTATGCCAAAAGTTCCGTCTCACTTAGAGGAAACTGCCACAGCTGACGGTACGTCGATCGGACGTCCGTAGCTCAAGTTATGAGCGTTTCCGCTCCGAGGCCCCGGTTGGTTTCGTGTACGAACCAACCCGGCCGAACCCAAAGTCTTCCGAAACCTTGAGTATAATATACCAAAACGACCGTCTCGATCCAAGGATCGCGTAGCCGCTGACGGTTCGTCAATCGGAGGTCCCAGGCCCAAGATATGGGCGAAAGACCGTAGAGGGCCCGAAACGGGGGGTACTGGGCCCGGGGCGACCCGGCCCGAACCCCACCCTGGGGTCGGCCGAACCGGGCCGGCCCGAACCGGGTCGGCCCGACCCGGCCCGAACCGGCTCGGCCGGGTCCGGTCCGGCCTGGGCGCGGCCCGGCCGACCGGACCGGCCGGCTCGGCTTCGGCCGGGCGGCCGAAGATTGCCGCGGGCTCGACCCGCGGCTGGAGAGAATCGCGGCCCCGCGGGGGGCCGCCTGCCACGCGGACGCGGCCGGGCCGCCGCGTCCGTCCCGGTTCCGCGCGGCCGCGGAACCGACCGCCGTTGCCGCCGCGGCTTCAGCCGCGGCGGGCTTCCTCCACGGCGGCGCGCCGGCCGCCGCCGCCTCCGGTCGCCGGCGCCGCCGCGCCGGCGACCCGCGTCGCCGCCGCCTTCTGCGGGCCGCCGGGGATGCTCCGGTGGCCCGATTTCTTTCCCGTCTGCGCCGATGCTCCTCCCGGGGGACGATCTTCACTGCGGAATCAACAAATTGCCCTTGCCGCACGGTTTGTCGACGTCCGCCAAATCCGCACAACAAAATAGATCGGCGGAGGGTTGCCGGGTCTTGTTCGTTCGACCCGCACCCTCCGCGTTAGTCATAATCCACGGGAGGAACAATAAAACAATCAACAACAATTTTAAATGTTAAAATTGTTCGAAGATCAAGTTCTTTACTTTAAAAGAAATAAATCACGGGAAGGAAAATATTCCAATCAACCCTTACCTTATCGTCGTCGTCGGACGAGGGGTCGTCGCGGAATCGCTCGTCGCGGAAGATGGAGATCGCCGCGTCGTCGCGGAATCGCTCGTCGCGTCGCCAATCTCCGGATCAAGGTCAACGGATTTAATTAGTTTAAATCCGTTGATATTGAAATTAAAAAGGGAGAAGAAAAGATCCGATTCTCACCTTTGTTGCCGAACGAGGGCCGGCCGCGGAAGAAGAGGCGTCGCCGAAGAACGTCGCGGGTAGATCTCGTCGACGTCGCAGATCTTGGTGTGCGTCGTCGAACTCCGGTCGCCGGCGTTCTTCGCGTTCTTCGCGTTCTTCGCGTTCTTCGCGTTCTTCGCGGAGAGGGTGGAGGAACGAAGATTCTTTCAAATCCTTTCCAAGGATTTTTGGGTTGGTCTTATTTTATAAACATGCCAACACACGAAACCGGTTAAGAAACGATCCATCAATTCGTTGAATTAATTCAACGAAAGAAACGACCCATTTAATTCACGAAGAAACAGTCCATTTAATTCACGAAAGAAACAGCCCAATTAAATGGTCTGTTAAGAATTAAAGAAAACGCGTCGGTTGACTTTTCAGTTACTTTGACGGGTTTTCGCGGGTGCGTTACTTAGCGAAAGAAACGGCGGGGCTCGTGCGGGTCCCACCGCACAAATATCCTACCAAGGGGGTAGGATATTTCTGGATAGTATCCTATCCAGTTCAACTCAGTTCAAGCCGCCTTTAAGTGACTTTAAGTGGCTTCCAAGCAGTTTAAGTGAAATAAAATAAAGTTGTCGCACAAACTTTATTTTATTTCTGACTTAAAGCCGTAAAATTTAAAAACCACGTCTGAGCAAACGCAACTCCGGAAGAGGCGTTTCTAAGCAAATACCGGCGCTTCGATTTCATCGGTGCCCTCAGAATTCGATTCCGGGCACCGGTTCAAAAGATAGAAAAACCCGCTCGTCCGTTCACTGAACGTACCCGAGCCAAACTTCGGAAATTGATTCCGGGCACACCGGGCCTCGGAATCAGGTGCCGTCTGAAGCTGCGCTCTTGTAAAATTCCAAAGAAAATTAAGAAAAAAATTTCCTTGAAATTTGCGGGTCTTTACATTACTCCCACCTCAGGGCTTTACGTCCCCGTAAAGATACATCAAAAACTAGGGGAACAAATGGGGGTACTGAGCACGCATCTGAGCCTCCCGCTCCCAAGTGCTCTCCTGGAGGTTCCCGTGCTGCCATCTGATGCGCACAAGAGGAATCGACCGCCCACGTAGGACCCGCTCCTGTCGATCCTCGATCTCCACTGGGACCTCCGCAAAAGTCGCCCCATCGTCCACGTCCAGCTCCCCAAAGTCGAT
This sequence comes from Viscum album, assembly GCA_963277665.1. Classification (NCBI taxonomy): domain Eukaryota; kingdom Viridiplantae; phylum Streptophyta; class Magnoliopsida; order Santalales; family Viscaceae; genus Viscum; species Viscum album. Next base: position 590,999,615 of record OY728162.1, on the reverse strand, counting down.
GATGTGCGTCGGGTCGTGCACGTATCTCCTCAGCTGAGACACGTGGAAGACGTCGTGCACCCGGTGCAACTGAGGTGGTAGAGCCAGGCGATAATCCACCTCTCCTATCCTGCTGAGGACCTGGAAAGGCCCGATGAAGCGTGGAGACAACTTGCCGCCTCGGCCAAATCTCCGTAAACCACGTCGAGGTGAGACACGCAAAAAGACGTGGTCGCCATCCTCGAACTCTAGTGGCCTCCGCCTCCTGTCAGCATATGACTTCTGCCGGCTCTGAGCTGTCCTCATCCTCTCCTGGATGATCTGGACCTTCTCTGTCGTGGCTCGGACCATCTCTGGTCCCACGAGTGCTGACTCCCCAGGGTCTGTCCAGCACAACAGTGACCTGCAGGGTCTGCCGTACAACGCCTCGTATGGTGCCATCCCGATGGTGGAGTGGTAGCTGTTGTTGTACGCGAACTCCACCAAGGGTAGGTGGTCCTCCCAGCTGCGACCAAAGTCGAGAACACATGCACGGAGCATGTCCTCGAGTGTCTGTATGGTCCTCTCCGTCTGACCATCCGTCTGAGGGTGGAAGGCTGTGCTCAGATGGAGCCGCGTCCCGAACGCCTCCTGCAACCCCTTCCAGAGCCGGGAAGTGAAACGAGCATCTCGATCGGAGACGATAGACGATGGCACACCGTGAAGCCGTACGATCTCCTGGACGTAAAGACGTCCCAAGCTCTCTACTGAGCCCTGCTCTCTGATGGGTAAGAAGTGTGCCGACTTGGTGAGTCGGTCGACAATCACCCAAATGGAGTCGTGACCTCTGGAAGTGCGTGGAAGTCCAGTCACGAAGTCCATAGATATGCCGTCCCACTTCCACTCCGGGACCTCCAAGGGCTGTACCAAGCCTGCTGGTACCTGGTGCTCTGCCTTCACCTGCTGGCAGGTGAGGCATCGTGAAACGAACTCTGCCACAGCTTTCTTCATGCCCGGCCACCAGTGCTGTCGTCTGAGATCCTGGTACATCTTCGCCACTCCGGGATGTACCGCCAAGGGAGAAGTGTGAAACTCTCTCAGCACCTCCTCTCGTAAAGCAACTGGTACGAAGGTACGCCCTCTGAAAAGGATGTCGTGCTCTGCTCCAAGGGAGAAACCATCAGGCGCCTGACCTGAGGATATCAGTGCACGCCGGGTCTCACAGTCAGCGTCCCCACGCTGAGCCTCTCTGACCCGCTGTAGAAGTGGAGGAGAGACTGTGAGAGACTGAAGAAAGGCTGCTCCGTCTCTATCCACGAAGGATATCTGCAAGGAGGCTAGCTGCTCCGTCGCCTCCTCAAGTAGCTGAATGCCCGTCCTCCTACTGAGGGAATCGGCTACCACGTTCCCCTTCCCAGGAGTATAGACTATCTCAAAGTCATAGTCCTGGAGGAACTCAAGCCATCTCCGCTGTCTCAGGTTCAGGTCCTTCTGAGAGAAGATATACCTGAGACTCTGGTGATCAGAAAAGACTGTGAAGCGCTCGCCCATCAGATAGTGCCGCCAAGTCTTCAGAGCGAAGACCACTGCTGCTAACTCCAGGTCATGAGTGGCGTAGTTCTGCTCATGCGGCCTCAACTGACGTGATCCGTAGGCGATCACGGCCCGCTCCTGCATCAGGACGCACCCGAGTCCAGTCCCTGATGCATCGCAGTAAACTACGTACCCAACTCCCTCCTCAGGCAACCTCAAGATAGGTGTGCTGGTCAATCTCTGTCTCAGCTCCTGGAAGCTCTGCTGACATCTGTCTGACCACACGAAGGGTTTCCCCTTCTTTGTCAAAGCTGAGAGTGGTGCCGCAACTCTGGAGAAGTCTGGCACGAATCTCCGATAGTATCCGGCTAGGCCCAAGAAGCTCCGCACCTCTGTCACGCTCCTGGGTGGCTCCCAAGCTAGCACTGCCTCGATCTTCGCGGGATCCACTGCAACTCCCGCCTCAGAGATGACGTGTCCCAAGAAATGGACCTCACATAACCAGAACTGGCATTTTGAGAGCTTGCCATAAAGCTGGTGCTCTCGGAGTATGTCTAGCACAACTCGCAGGTGGTAGGCATGCTCCTCCTCAGTCGTCGAGTATACCAAAATGTCGTCAATGAAGACAACGACAAATCGGTCGAGGTATGGCTGGAAGATCCTGTTCATGAGGCTCATGAACACTGCTGGAGCATTGGTTACGCCGAACGGCATAACCAAGAACTCATAATGGCCATACCGACACCTGAAGGCCGTCTTCTGCACGTCCTCGTCTCGAACTCTGAGCTGATGATAGCCTGACCGGAGGTCTATCTTCGAGAACCACCGCGCTCCCTTGAGCTGATCGAAGAGGTCATCAATCCGTGGTAGCGGATACTTGTTCCTCACTATCACCGGGTTCAGGCGACGATAGTCGACACATAGTCGCAAGCTCCCGTCCGCCTTCTTGGTGAACAAAATCGGGGAAGCCCAGGGTGAAACACTGGGTCGGATAAACCCCTTGCTCTGCAAGTCCTCCAACTGTACCCGCAGCTCTCAAAGCTCGGCGGGGGCCATCCGATATGCTGGAGTAGATATCGGGGCTGTCCCGGGGTACAAGTCGATGTAAAAGTCTACCTCTCTACGAGGAGGTAGCCCTGGAACGTCGTCGGGAAAGACGTCCACGTACTGGTCCACCACCGCAGGAAAAGCCGGACTCCGCACATCCACTGCTCCTAGGATGAGGCTAGCCAACTGATGAGAGATGGGCTGCACTCTCCTCCGCGGAAGTCCATCCTGTGCTGCAAAGGTTCCCTTCTCGCCGGTGAAGGTAAACCTTCTCCCGTCGGTACGAACACATCGCACCTTGCGCCTAAAACAGTCGATCTGGGCATGAACCGTGGATAACCAATCCATGCCCAAGATGACGTCGTAAGGCCTCGACGCCGCTACAAGGAGATCCCAGCCGAAGCTCTCGCCTCCTAGAGTAAGCTCACACTGCCGGCACCAGTGCGTAATCGTCGAGTCTGCTCCCGTAGGAGTCTCTAGCCGTAAGGATCGAGCCAACGGCTCAGTCGGAATCTCCGAGCTCCGAACAAGGGCAGAGGCTATGAAAGAGTGACTCGCTCCTGTGTCTATAAGGACTGCAGCAAGGGTGGAATAGACACAGATCGTACCTCGAATCATCTCTGGCAAGTCGGGGTCGTAGGCCTCCACTGCCTGGAGCTGGGCCTGTCCCTGCCCGCCAGCTCCCTGTGGTCGAGGTGGCCCTCCTGGTGGTGGTGGGGGTAGAGCCTGGAAGCGTCGCCCACCACCCGCTGCTCGGCCAGCTCCTCTGCCTCGTCCGCCTCCTCCCTGCGGACCGCCACGGTCGACCCTCTGCCTCTGCCTGGGTGGCCCCTCCACCGTCTGCTGCTCCTCTGGTCGGCGAGTCGGGCAGTCACGAGCCATGTGACCCTGCCCGCCGCAAGAGTAGCACAGCCTGCCTCTCGAAAGGCTGGCACTCCGCTGTGTGCCTCGTACTGCTGAGCCGGTGTCCTGAGGCCGTCTGCGAGGGGGTCTGGTCTGCCTGGACCCGTGAGTCATCCGTCGGCTACCAGCTGCCGATGACTCAGCTACCTGCCGCCCTGCGCTAGGTCTCGCCGCTGAAGAAGGCTCTGCCAGGAAGCTCTCAATCAGGAGGGCTCGCTCCAGCACTCCCGCCTGGGTCGGAATGCTGAGGGAGATCAGCGACGCCCGAATCTCCTGTCGCAAGCCCTGCTCGAAGGTCCGGGCCCAGAAGAAGGGGTCCCGTACCATGTCGGTCGAGTAGCGAGATAGGTCCGTGAACCTCGCCGCGTACTGAGCGACTGTCATGCTGCCCTGGCGCAGATGGAGAAGCTCCTGGATACGCACCGCTCGGAGGGTGGCCGGGACGAACTCAGAGCGGAAGAGGCTCTCGAAGTCCGCCCAGAGCAAGGATGCCTCATCGTGAACCTGGAGCATCAGGATCCACCATCGTCCTGCCGCCGCCTGCAGGAGGCTCGCTGCGAGGATCACCATGAGATCCGCTGGTGTCCTCACTAGCCTGAAGATCCGTACCACCGCCTCTAGCCAGTCCTCGGCGGCCTGGGGGTCCGCCTCACCGCGAAACCTGGGCGGTCGCTGGCTCTGAAACTCATGCAGTGCCCTGAGGCGACGTGCATCGTCAGCGTCTGGTACTGGAAGCATCGGTGGCTCGGCGGGTAAAGCTACCGCCGGTGCCACAGCTGGCAAAGGGCCCTGCACCGAGGCCTCGTCGCTCGGTGGGCTGCCGTCGCGCCCTACACTCGGAACCCTAGCTGGCAGTCGTCGCGGGGCCATCCTGAAAAGGAGAACAAGAGCACCACAGTCAGAACAGTATACCTGGTGAGCTGGCACAAGTAATCACAAGGAAAACTTGAGACTTTCATAAAGCAGATCAGTATACCCGGTGAGCTGACACAAGCAATCACAAAGAAAACTTGAAACACACACGCAATCAATGTTTTCATGCATTAAGTCGGAAATCAGGAGTCAGGGTCCTGGTGTACGGATACGTCGGCCGCCGCACCAACACTGGGCTCCCTGAACTGATAACCACACTCAATACATTAAACACTATTGCTTCACATAGAAAGAAAGGACGATCAGAGTCTGCGGTAGAACCGACCGCCTCTGATACCAATTTGTCACGACCCGTCCTCGGGGCCCGTGCCGTGACTACCCCAAGCCCGCCTTCCATAGGCCAGGGGCTGGCGACTAGCACCAAGGCGTAAAATCCCAGTAAACAGGGAAGGCATTGCCTTTATAAGTAACAACCACACAGAGTCAGCAAGCGGAAAGTAAAGTGCAGAAAGGTAAAGGGGGCCGGAAATACAAGCCCAACTGTAAAGTACAACTGAAAAGTAAAGTACAGCAACTGAAGAAAAGACGGCGGCCTCGTGTCGTCCACTGGAAATCCCACCTGAAGGGTGGGTACAGATAGCCTCCAGGCTCCTCGGGTCCCACGTCCAGCTCCGAGTACGTCCCGACCAGTGGTCCACCTCCAGGTACCGTCCTGCTCCACGCCCCAACCGTGATCAGCGCTGTCCGTCGTCTGCAACCAACACAACAAGGTGCGGGCATAGCCCGTGCAGGGGTGAGTACAACTACTCAGTAAGGACCCCGAGACCCCCGAAGGTCTCCCGAAATCCACAAAGGATATAGCACAAAAGAAAGATGCAATCACGAAGTAACATCTGACCCGACTTAGGTATATGCCCATACATATACCTAAGTCCCCAATTCTAGCTCTGCTCACGAGCTCAAGAACAACTCAATCCACAAAGGAAAGCAAGACTCAAATCCACAAGGGAGAGTAAACAGTAAATCCACAAAGGATGGTTCAACACAATCCACAAAGGAGAGTAACATAAGATTCAGCTCAACCAGGTATACTTTTTCAGATGACGTCAAAGACGATCACTGATCCGTCTAAATCGTCGGACCCACGAAGGATCGATAGGTACTAACCCCCGCAGAAGACCCACACAGGATCGGGCTCACACAGAACCTGTAGGCAGTGGCTCACACAGAACCGGTAGGCAGTGGCTCACACAGAACCGGTAGTAGGACCCACATAGGATCGGGCACTGATCCGCGTAGGATCGCTGAGTGCAGTAGTCGATGCAGTCCACTGAGGATCTCTGCACAGTCGTCGCCGCAGTCCGCGAATGATCTCTGCTCTGCCGTCGTCGCAGTCCACGGAGGATCTCTGCTCTGCCGTCGTCGCAGTCCACGGAGGATCTCTGCTCTGCCGTCGTCGCAGTCCACGGAGGATCTCTGCTCTGCCGTCGAGGTCACAGCCAGCGCTAGGGTTCCCGCACGTAGCGAGCTCGTTTAGGAGGGTCCGCTCCACGAGCCGAGGGGCTGATACATCAACTGACACGTAGTCCGAAGTTGATGTATCCAAAAGTTCCGTATCGACAACAGGATCTCAACGCGACAGACGGCGCGTCAATCGGACGCCCGGTCTGAGAGTTATTGGCATTTTCGTCCCAGGGGCCCGGTTGGTTTTTAGGGCAAAACCAACCCGACCGTACTCCGCCTGTATCCGATCCTCGGGCGGAGTATGCCAAAAGTTCCGTCTCACTTAGAGGAAACTGCCACAGCTGACGGTACGTCGATCGGACGTCCGTAGCTCAAGTTATGAGCGTTTCCGCTCCGAGGGCCCGGTTGGTTTCGTGTACGAACCAACCCGGCCGAACCCAAAGTCTTCCGAAACCTTGAGTATAATATACCGAAACGACCGTCTCGATCCAAGGATCGCGTAGCCGCTGACGGTTCGTCAATCGGAGGTCCCAGGCCCAAGATATGGGCGAAAGACCGTAGAGGGCCCGAAACGGGGGGTACTGGGCCCGGGGCGACCCGGCCCGAACCCCCCCTGGGGTCGGCCGAACCGGGTCGGCCCGACCCGGCCCGAACCGGCTCGGCCGGGTCCGGTCCGGCCTGGGCGCGGCCCGGCCGACCGGACCGGCCGGCTCGGCTTCGGCCGAGCGGCCGAAGATTGCCGCGGGCTCGACCCGCGGCTGGAGAGAATCGCGGCCCCGCGGGGGGCCGCCTGCCACGCGGACGCGGCCGGGCCGCCTCGTCCGTCCCGGTTCCGCGCGGCCGCGGAACCGGCCGCCGTTGCCGCCGCGGCTTCAGCCGCGGCGGGCTTCCTCCACGGCGGCGCGCCGGCCGCCGCCGCCTCCGGTCGCCGGCGCCGCCGCGCCGGCGACCCGCGCCGCCGCCGCCTTCTGCGGGCCGCCGGGGATGCTCCGGTGGCCCGATTTCTTTCCCGTCTGCGCCGATGCTCCTCCCGGGGGACGATCTTCACTGCGGAATCAACAAATTGCCCTTGCCGCACGGTTTGTCGACGTCCGCCAAATCCGCACAACAAAATAGATCGACGGAGGGTTGCCGGGTCTTGTTCGTTCGACCCGCACCCTCCGCGTTAGTCATAATCCACGGGAGGAACAATAAAACAATCAACAACAATTTTAAATGTTAAAATTGTTCGAAGATCAAGTTCTTTACTTTAAAAGAAATAAATCACGGGAAGGAAAATATTCCAATCAACCCTTACCTTATCGTCGTCGTCGGACGAGGGGTCGTCGCGGAATCGCTCGTCGCGGAAGATGGAGATCGCCGCGTCGTCGCGGAATCGCTCGTCGCGTCGCCAATCTCCGGATCAAGATCAACGGATTTAATTAGTTTAAATCCGTTGATATTGAAATTAAAAAGGGAGAAGAAAAGATCCGATTCTCACCTTTGTTGCCGAACGAGGGCCGGCCGCGGAAGAAGAGGCGTCGCCGAAGAACGTCGCGGGTAGATCTCGTCGACGTCGCAGATCTTGGTGTGCGTCGTCGAACTCCGGTCGCCGGCGTTCTTCGCGTTCTTCGCGTTCTTCGCGTTCTTCGCGTTCTTCGCGTTCTTCGCGGAGAGGGTGGAGGAACGAAGATTCTTTCAAATCCTTTCCAAGGATTTTTGGGTTGGTCTTATTTTATAAACATGCCAACACACGAAACCGGTTAAGAAACGATCCATCAATTCGTTGAATTAATTCAACGAAAGAAACGACCCATTTAATTCACGAAGAAACAGTCCATTTAATTCACGAAAGAAACAGCCCAATTAAATGGTCTGTTAAGAATTAAAGAAAACGCGTCGGTTGACTTTTCAGTTACTTTGACGGGTTTTCGCGGGTGCGTTACTTAGCGAAAGAAACGGCGGGGCTCGTGCGGGTCCCACCGCACAAATATCCTACCAAGGGGGTAGGATATTTCTGGATAGTATCCTATCCAGTTCAACTCAGTTCAAGCCGCCTTTAAGTGACTTTAAGTGGCTTCCAAGCAGTTTAAGTGAAATAAAATAAAGTTGTCGCACAAACTTTATTTTATTTCTGACTTAAAGCCGTAAAATTTAAAAACCACGTCTGAGCAAACGCAACTCCGGAAGAGGCGTTTCTAAGAAAATACCGGCGCTGCGATTTTATCGGTGCCCTCAGAATTCGATTCCGGGCACCGGTTCAAAAGATAGAAAAACCCGCTCGTCCGTTCACTGAACGTACCCGAGCCAAACTTCGGAAATTGATTCCGGGCACACCGGGCCTCGGAATCAGGTGCCGTCTGAAGCTGCGCTCTTGTAAAATTTCAAAGAAAATTAAGAAAAAAATTTCCTTGAAATTTGCGGGTCTTTACATGAATAGTCACTTTTAGGTTCTATTAATCGCGATTAAAGGTAATTAGTGAAATTTATGGTAAAAATGATATTATAAAAATATGAAAATATCTTTTTACACTTTTCCTAACCTTATTTTATGAGTCATGGCCGACCAAGAAAATACATGGGTCAACTTGGGGACCCCATGGAGCCACTTGGGTAAGAAAATGACAATAATAAGTTTTTATTTAAAGTAAAAATAAAATTGTCACAAACATGTTCTTTTTTACTAAAACAATTATTACATGGGGTGATATAAGTTAACTATTTGACTATAAATATTCATTGGAAATATGAAAATATTTCCTACTTCATGATATTTTTTTTAATTATTAGACATTAAAGAAAATAATTTTTTCATGACACCATGATGATGCAATGATTACCTTATTAATTAACGATTTAAATAAAATGAAAAGATAATGTAAAATCTAAGACTTAAACTTTTCAAAAACCTATTGGATGAGTATATTTCGAACCCTTATCACCTTATCTTGAAATATATAAATTTGGGACCTTTAAAATCCTAAACTCATTATATAATAAAGTAACATTTCATGACATTCCAAGAGTACCCCTCCTCTCCTCTTATAAAAGGCCCCCACCACAACCACCTTATTCACACCTTCCAAGAAATTTGGCTCGGCCAAACTCTGTCCAAATACTCTCTAAACATCCCTCTCTTACTCCTAGAAGCCTCAATTTGGAATAATTCTTCTCAAGGTAGCCTTTGTCTCAAATCAAAAAGAGTTACCCGATTTTAAGGTAATGTCTTCTCTTGTGTTATTTTGATTTATTTTTCTTCTCCAACCCATTAAACTCATTTTATTACTTTATTTTTTAACAAAAACAGAATCTTAAATATAATAGGATGTTGTTATGAGAAGTATTGTATTTACACTTACACACACCTTCATCTAATGGTTAAATAACATATTGTTTCTGTGGTTGGTGAATTTTTGCCTCACGAAACGATGATTGTTCAATCCTCTTTTAACACCTATCATGGTGGCCATTAAGATGTCACTATATTAATATATGATATTTTTTCCCTTATTCTTCTGTATTTCTCATTTATGGAATACCTTTATGATTTCCATTATGGGTAAAAGCGATAATTTTATATTAGGAAGTGCGGACTACCGCCTCCTCAAAGTGATTTGAATCGTTAATGCCATATGTGGGACGTATAAAGGATGGAGTAAATGATATTATATATGATATTGTACTGGAATTATAATATAACTTTATATCATTATGATTTAATTCTATTAAATTCAAAATAGATTTGAAAGTAGCGTTCATGCGTACGTACGGCTTACCGTCTCCATGAACGGTGTATTACATTTTTTATGTCTAAATGTTACGTAATATTATGAATGAATGTATATACTGGGTATATATTATATATAAGATATCTAAATCAAGAATATAATTCTGGATATAATGTATATTCTACCACATAAACAACTTGTAATTATAAGAAGTTTATTTTTTACTCAAGTACCAAAGATCGACAAAACGACCGTTATTAACATAAATAATTACATAATGTTCATAACATGGTAATAAGTAATATAAAAGGAATAATGAACTTGAAAAATGTTATTAATAAATTATAAATTAACTCTAGTATATTATTTAGGAGGTTAAAGAACGATCGAGTCCAGTCGGACACGAGGTAAGGGAACTTCATAACCCAATTTCTATTCTTTGGGTTAATCTCATACATTCAAATTATGTCATGATATAATTATGTCCTATCTTGTATTTGTAATTTATTTAGGTGTACTTATAGTGAATACACATAATAGATCTATTTTATTTTAAAAAATGAACTTTTTAAGGGACTTCGTCTCAATCTCCTTTCATTGAGGCATATTTTGTTTTATACACATCTTTCCTTTATACGGTTTATAAAACCCATTAACATTTACTTTTATTCAAATAGGAATATTTTTTTACGAAGCATTTTTACTAAATGACAAAAGGAATGGTTTGTCTTACGTATGCGGAGAAAATGAATTCTCTGCTGCCGTGACGATTATTTGAGTTACGGATTCCTCTACAAGAAATAAATTTTTTTAAATGAAAAATAAATACAATGTTTTAATTTTCTATTATTTTGGTATTGAAAATGGTTTTGAAAGTGTTTTTATTATTTCAATGTGTTGTATTGATATCTCGTGATTGAAATGCAGAAATTTTATGTTTCCTTTTATGCATGTTTTAGATGATACAATTATGTTATGGTTTATGATATGTTTAAACCTGTTCATATGAGGAATTCATTGGACTTAATAAGTGACCAGTGGAGCCTGCTATAGCTCCTCGATGCCTCGGAAGGTCTCATGAGACAAACTAGTGTCTTGGAACGAGGCCTTGACAAAATCTTATTTTTAGTCTTGGCACGAGGACTTGGCTACATGGTTATGATAGTCTGGAATTATGCATTCCATCATTATGAAAGTGGTTATTAATATTTCATGTGATTATTCGACTAGTAGAATATCCATGTGAATAAGGAAATGGCATTATTTCATTTTACTTTTTCCATATTATGCTGATTTTAATGTTTAAAAGGCTTTTGTTTTAGTTATACATTACCTTAAATGTTTATGTTTATTTATGAAAGCTTCTGCTATATTGTTATCCTTACTGAGCATCTGAGATCACCTCTTTCAATGTTTTAATATTTTCCAGGATGTGAAGAAGTATTTTAGGAATGACCTGCAGGGATTGTCTGAAGGGGATATGAGTGTGGGAAATGGAGAATATGTTATTGTAGTTTTTCACATTATGATGTAATGTAACATATATGAATGTATCTTATGTTTCCATAGATACTAAACTAATCGCTCTTTCGAGACTTGATCTTTTGTGATCATGCCAATGTTACGTAATAATGAAGCGACTCTGGGTAATTGGGGTCGGTGTGTTATCGTTGGTATCAGAGGCAGTTTAGAACTAACCTTGGAAGCTAGATTTAGATAAACTCTAACTAGAGCACATAGCCCAAAGATAGACATTGAGGATTAGTATAGAATAACTTCCTATAATTTTGGTATTATAGAGATTTTGTGAGTTTTCTGAGCAATTCTTCCCTGTCTGGATACGAGTAGGTTGAGGCTACTCTGGCACAGATGTACCTAGGGGTAAAACTCGGAAAACCCGTTTTGAGCTAGACTCGAATGGGAACTGGTGCACGACAATGGGCCTTGCTACACTCTTGGTTACGAAACTCCCGAGGGATATGCTTAGCATAATTCTCATTTTTTTACAAACCATTATGAAGGGTTTATGAGTATATACTTTCTCAAAGAAAACATTTTTTATTATTATGGATTATATCTATAAACCGTTCAATTTACATTATTTATTTCACATGTTTGGAATTATTCATTGCAATTCATAAACTAACCTAGTTTATTCCATTGTATACAAATGGTGCCCAATAGAAGGAATGTGGACTCCGTCAATATGTATGATCCAAAGAATAAGAAGGTTCATATCTTTCACGGTATTAATCCAACATTTAGAAGGGAAATAGGCTCCCATGTGTTATCAAAATATGAAGAAATAATATCACGTGTTAACAAGATAAGTAAAGAAATCTTTGAGTCTTATGGCTTTGAAGGGAAGAACGATAAGAAAATGATGGAAGAGAGAATGACGGATAATGGGACAGGGGAAAGAAGAATATTCCAATATGTGATAACTGTGGGAAGAAACACCTTGGAACTTTCCTAGAGGGAATGTTAGTTTGTTATAAGTGTGGAGAAAAAGGACACCAAGTGCGTGACTACAAGGGTAAGAAAAAGGTTTCAAATGTATAATACTTCATCTGTAAGGATTGGGGACAATACACAAACCAATGTCCAAATCATCAGAGTATGCCCCAAATGATGTTATTGGATAATAATCAAGTTATGATACTAGCACAGATGTGGAGGAATGATTAGAGTTCTTATGTTGTTATTAAATAATTTTTTCATTTGAGTGTTGTATCAATGATGTAATGGTTATAATTATTATGGAGTATATAAGGATTGTACTTCAGTGCTATTTCATAAAGGACTTGAGATTGTGTGGAACCAAGAAAAGTGACTCCACAAAAGGTTAAATTTTTGGGAAATATATGGTTGAGAGAAAGATAAACCCAAATATGGTGCTGATACCGAGATAATGATTTTGGAATAATACATGATTGATTTGGATAAATTATATTTGATATTCTTAACTTCCTTGAAACTGATTAATGATTTGTATACATTTTTGGATAGGAGTATATCTAATATTCTATAATGAATAAGGGATCAAGAATGTAATCAATAAGGATTTATGGTAATTCAGGATGTTGCAGTGTTTTAAAAGAATACATGTTGATGGTGTTCACATGTTATTCCACGGGAAAAAATGATCTTCATTATATTTACCTTCCTTATAAAATTTGGACTATGAGTTGGACAAAAGTATTTTGGATTACTATAAAGGTTGGAATGGATTATGTTGAACCATGGATATTATTGTTTAAGGATAAAACATTTCTGAATATTATTTTTGGAATATTATAATAATATAGTTTTAGGAAAAGGACAACCTGTAGGTCAAGGGATAACCTGTCGCGTCCGACAAAGCTGTAGGAATCGAACCCACAACCATAGTGTGACGGACCTTTATTAACTACCACTATCCTACATGAAGTACCTGATTATTACAAAATAGTTTTCCTGATCTAATTGGTATGTGTTAATATTTTGAACCTTATACGATTAGGATAAATATAATATTTTTGAGTTCTATTATCATTTTGAATGAAAGATTACTTTGTGGTAGAAATTAGTTGAAGGATGAAACTCTACCTGTCAAGCATAAATATATATATGCATATCTCTTATGCTATGAATAAATTAAATCTTAATCTTTAGTAAAGGGATATTAAATCAAAAAATGTGTTATCTTAATACCTTATGTCTTGTTGAACTGATAATATTTTAAATCTACATAGATTGAAGGCTTTGAGGCCCTCAATTTTACACTTGTTTGTGATTGATGACCTCAATCAGTCCCTAAAAATATTTACGTTTTCCTTCCAATTATATGTCTCTAATTACCACCAATGTTCTCCTTATCGAGATCATAATTTGGTGGTGACTTTTTCATTTCCCTTTCCCTCTTATTATGGCAAAATTTTATTAACCTTATTTCCGATGTGGGTTTTCCACAAAGGTATTTTCTATTTTCAACCTTTTATTTTCAATGAAAAATTTCAAATTGCGAGGAAGCAATTTATTGAAGGAGGGGAGAATTTAATACCCCTGAGCTTCCATGATACACTTCTCTTTCAATAATGCAATAACTTGCATTGTACGCAAGTTCGAGATTCTAACACACTGCGACCAATCAAAATAGCCATTATGAATAGTAATATCCACTTTTTGAAATTATATATATTTTATATTTTAAAATGGACTTCATTTTTGGATTCGGAATATCAAAATTAGCCTATGTTGAATTTTTGGTATTTTTCTAAGAGCTTCCAATTTTTTATGAATAGTGAAAAATACAAAAAAACAACTTTTTTAATCAAAATAATTTATAGTGATAAATTATAATATTGATTGGTTTTAAATTATAATTGTAATATATTTTTACCATTTTATTCAATGGTGGTCATTAGAAATAATTTCACTTTGAAATTGGACATAAACAATTGTCAATCTTTTGATATATATTGTTTTTTAAAAACACACTATTTGTTGTGACAACGGGAATTAATTATAAAAATAATTAATTCAACTTATATGTATAGAATTTTTTAAAATAGACATCATTTATGAATTCGGAATAGCAATTATATCTTAGGGTGAAATTTTGGCATTGTTCTGAAAAACTTCAATTTTTGATGAATAGTGAAACCACTAAGTGGTAGTTAAAAAATTGATTATTTGATTAAATGAAACATTACCACTTCTTTGATTTGATTTTCAAAAATCTGATATACATGTTTGTTATTAGGATGTAAAATGTGGTTCAGTGGGAATAAAATAATTTTTGGTGAATAGTAAATTTTAAGTTCTATTAATTAGGATTAAAGGTAATTAGTGAAATTTAAGGTAAAAATGATATTATAAAAATATTAAAATATCTTTACACTCATCCTACCCTAATTTTATGAGTCATGGACGACCAATAAAATCCATGGGTCAACTTGGGGACCCCATGGAGCCACTTGGGTAAGAAAATGACATTAATAACATTTTATTTAAGGTAAAAATAAAATTGTCACAAACATGTGTTGTTTTACTAAAACAATTATTACATTGGGTTATATAAGTTAAAATTTCGACTATAAATATTCATTGGAAGGATAAAAAGATTTCATACATCATGATATTTTTTTATTATTTTTATACATTAAATAAATTAAATTTTTTATGACACCACGATGATGTAGTGATTACCTCATTAATTATCGATTTAAATAAAATGAAAATATAATGTAAAATATAAGACTTAAACTTGTCAAAAACCTATTAGAGGAGTATATTTAAAACCCTTATCACCTTATTCTCGAAATATATAAGCGTGTGACCTTTAAAATCCGAAACTCATTATATAATAAAGTAACATTCCATGACATGCCAAGAGTGCCCCTCCTCTCCTCTTATAAAAGTCCCCCACCACTACCACATTATTCACACTATCCAAGCTATTTTGCTCTGCCAAACTCTGCCCAAATACTCTCTAAACTTCCCTATCTTACTCCTAATAGCCTCACTTTGGGCAGAATTCTTCCTAAGGAAGCCTTTGTCTCAAATCAAAAAGAGTTACCCGATTTTAAGGTAATGTCTTCTCTTATGTTGATTTGTATTATTTTTTATTCTCCAACCCCTAAAACTCTTTTTATTACTCTCTTTTGTAACAAAAAAAGTTTATTAATTATACTAGGATTTTTTTATGGGAAGGATTTGATTTACAGTTACACACACATTCATCTAATTGTAAAATAAAATATCGTTTCTGTGGTTGGTGAATTTCTGCCTCACGAAACGATGATTGTTCAATATTCTTTTAACACATCTCATGGTGGCCATTAAGATGTCTATATATTTATATATGATATATATTATGTTTATGTTTTCCTTATGATTTTTTATTTCTCATTTATGGAATACCTTTATGATTTCCATTATGGGTAAAGGTGATAATTTCATATTAGGAAGTGCGGACTACCTCCCCCTCAAAGTGATTTGAATCGTTAATGCCATATGTGGGACGTATAAAGGATGGAGTAAATGATATTATATATGATATTATATTGGAATTATATATATACCTTTATATAATTATGATTTCATTCCATTAAATAAGAAATATAAATGAAATTAGTGTTCATGCATACATACGACTTACCGTCTCCATGAACGGTGCATTTCATTTCTTACCTCTAAATGTTAAGTAATATTCTGAATGAATGTATATACTGGACATATATGATATATATGATATCTAAATCATGAATATAATTATGGAGATAATGGATATTATACCACATAAACAACTTGTAATTATAAGAAGTTTATTTTTGACTCAAGTACCAACGATTGACAAAACGACCGTTATTAACTTAAATAATTACATAATGTTCATAGCATGGTAATAAGTAATATAAAAGGAATAATGAACTTGAAAAAGGTTCTTAATAAATTAAAAATTAACTCTAGTTTATTATTCCGGAGGTTAAAGAACGATCGAGTCAAGTCGGACACGAGGTAAGGGAACTTCTTTAACCCTATTTATATTCTTTGGGTTAATCTCCTACTTTCAAATTATGTCATGATATTATTATCTCCTATCTTGTATTTTTACTTTCTTTATGTGTACATATAGTGAATCCACATAATAGATCTATTTTATTTAAAAAAATGATCTTTGTAAGGGACTTCGTCTCAATCTAATTTCATTGAGGCATATTTTGTTTTATACAAAACTTTACTTTACATGGTGTATAAAACCCTTTGACTTTAACTTTTATTCAAAAAGAAATATTTTTATACGAAGTGTTTTTACTAAACAACAAAAGGAATGCTCTGTCTTACGTTTTCGGTGACAACGACTTCTCCGCCACCGTGACCATTATTTGAGTTTCTTATTCCACTACAAGCCACAACTTTTTTTAAATGAAAAATAAATACAAAGTTTTCATTTTTGTTTATTTTTGTATTGAAAATGTTTTTGAAAGAGGTTTAATTATATCAATGTTTTATATTGATATCTTGTGATTGAAATGTGGAAATGTTTTGTTTCCATTATTCATGTTTTATGTGACATGATTATGTTATGGTTTATGATATGTTTAAACCTATTCATATGAGAAATTCATTGGACAAAATAAGTGACAGGTGGAGCCCTCTATAACTCCTCAATGCATCGGCATGTCTCATGAGACAAACTAGTGTCTTGGCATGGGGCCTTGACAAAATCATATTTGTAGTCTTGGCACGAGGCCTTGGCTACGTGGTTATGATAGTCTGGCATTATGAATTCCATCATTATGAATGTGGTTAATGATATTGCATGTGATTATTCGACTAGTAGAATAACAATGTGAATAAGTAAATGGAATTATTTCATTTTACTTTAGCCATATTATTCTCAAGTTCATGTTCAAAAGGCTTTTGTTTTAGTTATACATTGCCTTAAATGTTTATGTTTATTAATGAAAGTTTCCACTATACTGTTATCCTTACTGATCATCTGAGCACACCCCTTTCTATGTTTTAATATTTTCCAGGATGTGAAGAATTATTTTAGGAATGACCTGCAGGGATAGTCTGAAGGGGATATGAGGGTGGAAAATGGAGACTATGTTATTTTAGTTTTTCACTTTATGATGTAATGTAACATTTATGAATGTATCTAGTGTTTCCAAGGCTACTAAACTAATCGGTCTTTCGAGACTTGATCTTCTGTGATCATGCCAATGTTACGTAATAATGCACCGAATCTGGGTAACTGGGGTCGGGGCGTTACAATGATCCATATATTTATCCTTTTCATTATATAATAATGTGCATAGAATTAAGGAACCATACCTTCAAATTTTCCATAAGTAGGGTATGATCAGTGAATCCAGACTCCCAAGTAGATTTATTGATCCATATACTTGTGGATTTCTGCACAAAGGGATGTCATTACCAGAATAAAGCTATTTAGAATTTTGTTAGGTTCATAATGAATGAATGTTTTATATATTCCCTAGTAATATAGGGATTGAAATAGTGTTTCAATAATCATTCCATACTGCTAAAAATATTAAAATAAAATATAAATTTTAGTAAAGATCCCCTAAAAATACATCATTACAAAATAAAAAAAAGGTATTTTTAGCATTAATATCGTCATAAATAATAGTGTAATGTATAGAAAATACATTCCCAAATATCTCCCCCTCTATGATGATCAAAAAATACCTAACATAATCCTTATAAAAAATTAAAATAAATATGGGTTTTTTAAAACTTAAAAGTATTTATAAAATAATTTCCCTAAAATATGAATTCATGTTATTATTTCATAAAAGAAATTTTTTAAATTAAATATTGTGGTTTTTAAATATTTTATCCATCCCCTTAAGATAGATTCCTTTAAAATATTTTCCCCCTCTATAGATATCAAAATTACGGTTAATCATATATGAAATAAATTAAACCACACTTAATAGAGAACAAAACTAAAAACGAATTGTTATGAATATGGTAAAAAATATATATAATTTTTAGTGATGTATTGAACCAAAATAAAGGAAAATCAATATTTATATAAATAATTTTCAGATAATTTAAACAGACATTAAAATGTTATAGTATAATCATAAATCAATATGAGTCTTTTAAATTAATACTTTCATTGTTCAGTTTTAGTAAGAACAAAGGGTTATTCTAGATGTGGAATTACATAAACAACACTACTATAATCAAACATCTTCAGATGTATTATTTAAAAACGGGTTTTGAAAACATCTATCTAATGCATAAGCTTCTCCTTGGAATAATTTACTATAATGAAATTTTCATCAAAATGTTTTTTGACAAATTTACACACACCTTCTTATGATTGCATAGTAAAGGTCAGGTAGTGATTAACATGATGAAGCACTTAACCAAAACAAGTTTTATTCTACTTGAGATAATATACTAGATGCTTAGGATTCTCAACGAAAACATTAAAAGGAATTCTATAACACTTAATAGTGTGTATCCTTTCATTAAAATCATCTAAAATATAAGTAACTACCTCAACCTTCCAGATAAACTCTGTTGTTGCCTATTGAGAAGAGGTAGATGCTCAATTTCGTTCATTGAGATACTGAAACACCCTTCCAATAATTACCTTAAAATAATTATACTCATTATTATTTAAAAACAAAAAATGTAATGTAAAAAATGTGACTTGACATATTTTTTATAATATCATTAATATCTCTAAATGAAATAATATTCTCCTTGAATTTTTGAAATTGAAGCTTATGATCTTCATACCATGAACCTAGTAATGAAGTAGCTCAATACACTTCATGCAATGTTTTCTCATACATTAAAAATCCTCATAAAAATTACACATGTTCATATAACTTTTGTATCATTATAAAATGATTATTGGATTTAGTATTACATGATTCAGAAGAATTAGCTCATTCATGATCAACTTCAACTATAGCTGGTCTGGGATCTCTAATTCCTTCTTGTCTGTTTCCCAAATAGGATCCACCAATAACTGTAGGATAATAAACAACTTGACTTCCCTATTAGAGATATCTTCCCTAATAGGTTCATGACATTTAACATCTATCTCCATTTGTTAACTACTTGAGCCACATGACCAAAATCACATTTCTCAACAATTGGAGTTGCATTCACTCCGCCACATGTTTCAACAAAATCTACTAGGATAAAAATAGAAAATATTCTTATTATTATAAAAAGGGATTTTTCGGGTCTATATATTTTTTCATCTTAATTAAGATTCCAGCAGACTGAACAAATAGAAGGGATAAACCTTCCCCCCCCTAATCCACAGCTAACAACTTCTATTTCTCTTCTACTCTAAATGGAATCAATGTTTTTCAAGAGTTTCTCAAGAAAAAAAATATTCTTGACTATTCTAGTATTCAACATATTTCTGTAATAAAACCTATTTCCAAATAAATTATTGAATATCATTTCATTCCTTCACATAAAGAACAAATTAATCATACCATATGGATAAAATCCGATCGTGGCATTTGAGTGTAACTAGTGATTTAGAAATCTTATCATAATTAAAGGAAAATTTAATTTAATATGATTCAGAAATAAAAACATGATACACATGTCTGGATAGAGGGCCTACTCATAATCATTGGATCTAGGGAATATCCATTCCTGAATAATCTACATCATGACACGGTTTCCCGGAGATAGTTCTTCTCGAAAAAAAATCATGAAAACTATTAACCTAGAAAATGAAAACATTATGACCATAGACACATGAATTCCATTTTCTTTTTTTCTTAAATAGACTTAAAACACCCCTAATGAGGATTTGTTAACATCTCGTCCATTTCCACATATCATAATGAAAATTTGTTATCATATATTTTAGAGATAATTGAATTTCTTCAAAGAATAAACTAAATGATGATTTTTTACAAAATTCCATTACTTTTATATAAAAATAAATTGGAAAATTATTTTCCCTAAAATAAAAAATCATAATTTTCAAATAAATAACTCTGTATTTGAAAACATTAAAGAATATAGATATTAATGATTAATTATCTTTACTTTCAAACCAATGTGACATTTCCTTAAATTAGAAAATCTATATTCCAACTCATCACCAATATATCATCATGGGGAATCCATTTATGTTGGTTTCAAAATAGAAGGGATATAAAAGATATGGTGTTCAATAGATGAGAAATTAAAGAGAGAGGTAATCTGCAAAGTCGAATGTATGCGTAGGAGAAGATAAAGAGAGAAATATAAGGAAAGTAGTCTTCCCACACTAATTGAGGTGATACTCATTACTTTTTTAATCAGATAAAATAAAATAAAATAAAATGATGAAAAAATCTTTTAAACAAATAAAAAATTGAAATTTCATAAAAATAATTGAAAAAACTAAAATGTAATTGAATAATAATTAAGTGAAATATATTAAATAAAACATAATAAAACAAAAATAGTGCTACAGGAAATAAATTAATATTAAATCTCATAAATTCAATTAATCCCAACTCCCTGTTAATTAAATCAAAACTAGCACTGAGAATAGTTTTAGTAATAATATATTTAAATTGACATTCGTTATTAAAAAATTATAAAGATAAAACATTTTTAAATACGTAGTATATTTGAAAATGATGCCTTATATCAACGTATTATTCCCTAGAATGACTTATATGTGTTTTATAAATATTAATAGCACTTGTATTACCACATAAAATAGCTATACCATTACATTTTATTCCAAAGTCAGGTATTGTGTTTTACATCCATAAAACATGTGCACAAAAATTTCCAGTAGATTCATATTTTTCCTCAGTGGTTGATAGGGAATTGGGGAGTTTACACAAAGTAGGACCTGAAACTAAGGAATTTCCTATGAATTTAATGATTCATGAGGTTCTTTTTCTATCATATCTATACCCATCAAAATAAGAATATGAATTTCAAATTAAAATAAAATAAAATTTTTTAGAGTAAAGAAGAAATGGAAAAACTGATCTTTTTAAATATCTTCAAATTCTTTACAGATAATTAAGATGTTATTATTTTGGATTTTATTTAATTCATGTAGAAATAATTACTAAAAATATGATTTCTGGTCTGTGAGCAATACGATATAACATGATACCAGTCGTACTCTATATAACTTACTATTAAGTGGATTCCCAAAATTATTAAAATCTTGTTTTATATAAAAACACATGGTAGTCCTATATGTCTTATTGATTCAATGGACAAATTTTTTGAATATATCTATAATATACACAATTTTATTTATGAAACTTCCACAATATTTTTATTAAATTTGATATCATAATATAAAATTTAGTTCTCCCATCAAACTCATTTAATATTTTCTTGCATTAATTTTTAATAATCATGACCATGATTTTTATTAGTTGACCCGAAAATAACATCATAAAAACAAATTTTAAATAATACAATATTAGAAAAAATGGTTTTATAAAAGGTGTTAGACATTCCAATGCAAAAATATGAACGATTTTCAAAAGAAAAAACACATTCCTTCATACCAATCACATGGTGCATGTTTAAGGCCACAATAATATTTAGTATGCTTGTAATTAGAGTTGGGTTTTTGAGAATTTTTTAAACCATGAAGTCGTTCATCATAAACCTCATACATCAAATTACCATATAAAAATTATTTTTTTACCTCCATCTTTTATAATTTAAAACTCATGTGATATGTGTCTGCTAAAAATATTTCAAATATCTTCTAATCTATATACTTGGAAAATTTATGATTATAATGTATACACTCTTCTTAGTTATATCATTTTCCTACTAATGTATCATTATTTCTGGTAATGATCCATTGAAAATGATGATTACTACTAAAGACCCACATAGTTCTTAGAACTAGATAATTGGTTGGTATCTTTACAAGTTCTTAAACATTGAATGTTTTGACCTGGTTTAGCTCTTCTTGCATTTCTATCATTCAACTCTCGTCTTCTTTGGATTCATCAATTGTATTAGCTTCTAGCGGAGATTGAAAGAATAATATTATTCCAAACTTCATACATTTATTTTATTTCTTATTCCAATGTCTTGTTATCTTATAAGATTTTTAAAGGTTGGTTCTTTAAATGTCTATGTTGTCTAAGATGAACACATTCTAGTTCATTAGTTTCATTTTATTCTGAACTAGAATGGGCTTTATTAATGAAAATTTTAAAATAATGTTTCTGGGCTTTAAGTCTCATGTTACCAAAATAGTATGTATCTTCATCTATTTGATCTTTTTCTTTAGTGAAATGGTCAGTTTCATCAAACATCTCATGAACTAATTCTGCAACTGTCAATGGATTTTTATTAAATAACCTATATGCATTAAATGTTGTAGAGTATTCCCAAATCAATTAAATATCATCCTTTAGATCGAACATAACTAGGATTCCTGTGGTATTCAAGAGATATAAATTTAATTGTAAAACATTAAAGTTCTTCACATTTGGATTTCATTCATTCCAATGTTAATATTGTGTCTTTTTGAAAATATGATAAATTAAGACTCTATTAATAATAAATTAGTTTTTGCAAACAATTTCTTCCCAAAAATAGGTAGGGATACTGTTTTCCTTCATAACATTCCTAACCATTTATTTATTATTTCTATTTATTATTTAAACAATTAAATTTTGTTGAGGTTATCTTTTTGTTGAGAAGGATTTTTTAATACCAAATTTGAACAATAATAGTTGAATTCTTGATTATCAAATTATTTACCATAATCATTTCAAAATTAAATTAGTTTTAAAACTTTTTCATTTTTTGAAATTTTTACAAAAACATTTCAAAAAATAACAAAAAATCACTTTTGTGATTTTGAAAATAAATCCCACATAAATTTAGAATAATCATTGGATAAATAATACATGAATAATTTACCATCAAATGATTCTATAATAGATAGAACAATAAAATAAATATGAATATCATCTAATGGTTTTGATTTTGATATTTTGTTATTAGATTTGAAAGAATAATTTTATTCATTCCATCTAGGCATGAATCAAAAAATCTATCAATGTCAAACAAAATACAAAACAAATAATTTACTAGATATTTCATAGATACTCTATATTATGCATAAATATTACAGTGTCCATGTAATATATGACAAATCCATGATTCAATTTTATTTTCAATTATAGAATTCATATTATTTTTACATATGGAATTTAAATCCAATGTATAAACATTGGTCATATTGTTCTTTATCAATTTATCATATTGTACTTTGTTAATTGATATGATCTTCAGATCTCTAATAGTTCCAACTATATTTATATTTATATTCAAATTGTCACCAAAATTGAAAATAACTCCATTCAATTAGTTCAGTGTATGAAATGTTGATGGATCTCCACTCATATTCTTGGAACAACCACTGTCAATGTACTATATAACATGTTTTTTCTTTTTTCCGATTTTGGGAAAAAGTATTTTAAAAATATTTTTTTTGGTACCCACACAATCCTAGGTCTAATAATATTAGTTAATAGATATTTGGGAATCTAATTCTTCATTTTTCCATAGACTATATTATTATATTCAGATAACCACTTCGAAATAAAATCATTTTTAATACATCCAATTTTTTGTTTTCTTAAATAATATTTATTTCTTACAAGACCTTTTATTTCCCAAAATTAACATGTTTTATTATTATAATTGTGGAAAAATAAATCTTGTATTATTTTGAATTATCACCCTTAATTCCTATGCCAAATCATTCCTTTTTATTAGAATTGATTAAAATTATTTTATTTAGGATTTTTCTCCTTTATTAAAGACAATAGAAACACTCATATGTGATTCTACTTCATATAGTAATGCTTTGATCTTCTTTTCATGATCATCAGAGTTTTTTGAAAATAAGATAAAATTTTCAATTAACTCTTAATATTATTTCAGAAAGGTATTTCTATCACCTTAAATAGAATTATTAAAATAATATAATGATTTTTTTATTTAAATAATAATTCGAATTTATTTAGGATTAGAATAGTAGGAATTCAATTTTCTAGTTGAGAAACTACTTATATTATAATCATAAGAATAATATTTTTTTATATTTTATTCTTCTCTATTTCCCATAAAATAGATATTAGCTTTGATATTTCATTGTTCCTTCTCTGTATCTGAATTTAAAGGATTGTGGGAGTCTTCACATCCAATCCATTTTTATTAAATTTCACTTTTTATTTTGTTCTCATAATCAGTATTGTTTATATATCTTTTTTCTAAACTTTTCCTTCTGTCATTTAGTTGAGGAAAATCAGGTCATATACGACCCAATTTCATGCATTTAATCTTTATACATAATGATTTTCCCTATAAATTCTTTCATTGTATGTTAGTTGAATGGTGATGATTATCATATAATAATTGATATTCCATTCCATTTTTAAGGTTGTAATCTCAATACCATCAATGCATGATCAGATTGTTGGATGGCTTCTACTATGAATATAATATTGTTGATTATTTCTATAATCCTTCCATTCATATGGGAAATAAATTCACAATCATGCATTCTAAATGTGTCAAATATTAGCTTAAATATAGCATACAAGATTTGTTTAAATTATCAATACATTCATAAGAAACTCCAGCAGTTATCCTCATTTCATATGAAGATTGACATTATGACACATGATTTATTTCCTCTGGTTTGAGACCATAGATTATAGTTTTCCTAGATTTTGAATTCAATTCGTATTCAGCTTTAGTGGAAGAATCCCATGATTCTGGTTTCTCAGGAATTTCATATGGGGAAATAATCATTCAATAAACTCAAGATCAATAATTTATTCGATAGAATATCATCCATGATTTCAAAAATTCATAATTTTCATCAATAAAATATGGGTCATGCAACATTAACCTTCATTTTATATAATAGCCCATTTCCATATTTGTACAGAAATTAATAAATTCATCTAACTATTGCATTTTCAAATTCCCACTTTTGAAACCCATTATTTGGTTGGAATATGTACAGTAACACACAAGGGATGGTTAATTGTGTCTTCTAAAATGCTTACAAAATTCTTACATTATCCTCCTGGTTGGGCAAAAATCCCTCAAGTTAACATTGCTGTATTTTTGGGTTGATTGTGTTTGTTGACAAAGCAGGTTTCCATGGAGAATTGTTGAGTTCCTGAGAAGTTGTTGACATTCCATGTTGACAAAGAACTATGACAAAAGGAAAGGACGATCTGGAGGCGGTACAAAAGAGCAGTACAAGGTGGCGACGTTTCCCAGTGTTTGCCAAATTTTTGGTGTCCAAAATTTGGAGTTTGGTGAGCATCGCGAAAAGTGGATTTCCATGAAGAGCATAATTTCCAATGGCAAAGGCATGAATTTCGCGAAGATAGGATGCATTTTTTGGAAATCGAGATGACCAGAATAATGGAGGCGATGATGCTTCGCGATTACGTCATGCTTCGCGAACGGCAGAGGCTGAAGCGCATCGCGGCGGTGAAGAGCTTTGCGAGTGAGCTTCGCGGGGAAGGCACGAAAGAATGTTGGTATTCACGAGGGAGATTCGCGGCGAAGTCACGAAGGTATGTTGACTGTGATTCTTCGTGACTACGTCAAGCTCTGCGAACGGAAAATTGCCGTGGAGCTTCGCGATTTGGACAGAATTCCGGCAGAAACTTTGGAGCTTCGCGATTTGAGATGACGTGGCGTTGACTTCGCGCGGAAGGGACGAGGGTCGATGGAATCGCCTATAAATAGAGGCTGACCCCTTTGAGCGAAGTAGAGAGATTTTTCATAGAAGATCATTCTCTCTCGATTTGCAAAGGTGGTTCGCGGAGCCAGTGTACTTTGCGAAATTGGTGCTTCGCGGTGGCTATTGTAGATCCATGAAACCTGCGAGCTCCGTGTTGGCTTACTAAGCTTCGCGAGGGTCGTTGCTTTGCGACGGCTTGAGCATCGTGAGAGTGCATCGCGAAAGAGATTCGCGAGAGAGCTTCACGAAAAGGCAGGAGCTTCGCGAAGGCTTGTTGAGCTTCGTGAAATTGGGAGCCTAGCGAAGTAGGGTGCTTCGCGAAGGTCTTTCCAAAGTGGTTTTCCCAGTGTTCAGAGGCAAAGAGGTATTCATCTACAGATGAAAGTTGAACCTCAATAGAGCATCTACATACATAGAAAGATGTATTCCTTAATGGAAATGAAGAGACCTACAGGTCTATAAACTGTGAATGGATTCTCTTCCAATAGCAGTGAGCTTAGGAAGAGGAAGAAGGTGATCCTCTCCACCGGCAGTGAGCCAGAGAGAGAGAAACAGGGAGTGACCCTTGGGAAAGCAGTGAGCTGACCCTAAAATTTGTATAGGCAGTGAGCCTGGGCATAGAAGTGATCTAGCCAGAACATTGTAATCCACAGCTAGTGAAGTCTAGTGGAATTGGTACGACCGGAAACTTGTCGGTGTATGCTCCTTGGACGTAGCCCTTTGCGGTGAACCAAGTAAAAATCTCTGCGTCTGCCTACTAATTTGCCTGAATTGCATTTAAAGCATCATCAACAGATAAAGGAGAAAGTAGGTGATCATAACATACAGACAAGTGCAAACTAATTGACCCTTGTAACAAAGAGGTCAAGATCCAGTGGGGCAGGAAGATCTTTGAAAAAGAATATCCATACTCTGATTCACCCCCCTCTCAGGGTATATAGGCCCCTATTGGTCCTAACAATTGGTATCAGAGGGATAGGTTACTTTTATAAGATTTGTTTGCTCCGACTTGGTGTAGTCGATCTGTGTTTGTTTAAAGAATTTGTCTTCTATTATCTCGGTGAGTCATGGCAAAGGGAAAAACATCCAAGAAGAAGCAAAAGTCAGGTGGTGTTCCTCAGTGTGGAAGTATGTATGGAAAAAGTGTGATTCAATTAAAAGAATCAAATAGTTTACTGAAGGAACGTTTGGATGAATCTGATAGGGAAAAGATTGATTCACTGAATCATGATGTTGGAATGAGTGAAGTACATGAGCATCAGAGTGATGCTGAAACAGAAGAAGAAATTGAAGGAAGAATAGATATGCGAGCTGAGTTGGAGGCTGCTCTTGAGGAGATAGATGTTTGGAGAGCAAAAACAAAGAAATCCAACAAAGTTGTTCATGATGCCAAACTCTATATGCAGCAGCAGGAAGAAGAGAAGTCTGAGTTGATGGAAGAAATTGAGAAACTCAAGTTATCAACACGAGAGAACTCAGAATCGGTTAGTGAGTATATGATTAAGATTGAAGAGCAGAAAAGGGAGATCGATGGCTTGAATAGAAAATTTAAAGATCAAGTCAAGTGCATTGAAGAACCTGATATTCCAATTGACGTTGGAAACACCAAAGAAGTCAAATCTAAAGATATTCGGATCAAAGTATTGGAGATTGAGGTCAACAAGCTAAGAGGTTTAAATCAAAGGCTTGTTGACATTGTTACTGACCTAACAGAGAAGAATGATTCTCATGCCAATGAACTAAAAAAGATGGCTAAAATGAAAGGAAAACAAAAGGCTGATGATTATGACGAGAATCAAAAGTCAGATGAAGTACAAAATCTGAAAGCTATAAATGATGATCTAGAATCAAAGTTGTCTGAAGAAGTTCAGATGAATCGAAGCCTAAAACAAGAGAATGAATCTGTTTCTAAATCTGTTTCTGAGGAAAAATTAAAAGTAGTGAAGCAAAGTGCAATGGTGGAAAAGCTCACACAGGAACTAGAAGATGAGGTGAGTAGCGGGAAGCTTCTCAAGAAAGAACTGGATGTCCAACTTGAATCAAGGGAGATGAAGATTAAAAAGTTGGAAGAGGATCTAAAATCAGTAAAGAAGGATGTGGTGAAATCCAATGCTAAAGGAATGCTAAAAATGAAGGATGCCTTACACTTGCTATTTGATCATCCTTCGACAAGTGATGATAAAATGAAGAATAGGTATGCTCTTTTTGAAGAGAAACAACAGAAAATTTTCTCAGATCAAAGACCAGAAAGTTTCGGAAAAGCTGGTATTGGATTCGATGAATCCCCTCCTGTGCATGACAAAAAGAGATCAGTGAACAGTTCCAGAAATGGAAAAGATCCTGCAGGTGCTGGAGAAAGGCCTAAAAGGACAATTACAAAAATAAGTGATGACATGTGCTATTTCTGCGAGATTCATGGCCACACATCAATCTTATGTTTAGAGGCTCATGAATACATATCAGGCTATGAAAATAGAAACTTTGCTGAATCCCATAATAAGAAGAAGCATCCGGAGAAATCAGAGAGTAGAGTCTCTCAAAGGAAATCATTTATAAAATGCTATTACTGTGGAAGAATGGGGCACACCATGAAAATGTGTCAGGAAGCTCAGGAGATCGATGCCAGAAGAAGAAAACAAGTTGCATCAACATCTTAGCAGAGATGTGATGAAATGAGGTATGGCTTTAATAGAAAATGTTTCATATGTTCTGATCATGGGCATTTGGCCAGACAGTGCAGCAAGAAGAAAGCGGGGAAGGAAAAAGACCTGAGAAAGAGATTACTAACTCCAGTGGTACATAATGAGAAATTACACACTGGGAGACAAAGTGGTAAGGTGAAAAATAGGCTTAGAGACTCAGGGGAATCACATGGAGCTGAACGAAAGGTGTATCAGTCACCTCCTCTATCGTACTCACAACCACTCTCCAGGAGAGAATGTGAACAAACCTGGAAGATTAAGGGGAGATCTACTCTAGTTGTGATAAAGAAGAATGAATGTTCAATGGAGGACTCACCACCAGTGAAAAAGAGTGTGGTTACTCAGACATCTGATAAAAGAAAAATGAATAAAGAATGTGTTGAAAAATTTGCATGTCGTGTTCCACAGCGAAAAGTGGAGGAAGGTGCAAGATCCTTGCAATGGTGGAAGAAGCAGGGGAAGATGGCATGTAGAGAGGTACCTACCCTGAGAAGGAATCAAGGGAAATAGAATTTCGGTGGAACATCAAAGACAGAAATGTGTACTAGTGGGTTTAAACCCCAAATGGTGAAAAAGGCCGAGCCTACCAAATATACATATCAGAAAAAGGCTCAGAATATAGGCAATGAATGCCTAGTCATATGGCCAGAACAGTTGAAGATGGATAGGAAGTTGGAGGAAGCATGAAAGGAGTGTGATGTCCTCCAAGAAAGAATCAAAGGGTTGACCCATCAGGATCAACCACAATCCTCATCTTGAGGAGTCCGGAAGAAACCCCCTCTCCCTACGTATATAAATGCTATTAACTGATGATTAATATGATTCAGGTTCTAGGGAGATACGATCCATGGGGAAGTGGCATCTAAGGATGCAAAGTGGAGAAGTGATATGCTCTACAGTTTCAATTGATTCATATCAGGTACCAGAGTTGAAGAAGAAAGGGAGCAACAGAGCACAATAGAATATGATTGTGTTGTTAACTTTGCCTCTTGTTTCCTACACCGAGTTCCATCTCAGTAGGCTTAGAGATTTGGTTAATGGCTCTATGTTGAGTGCCAGATTAGTATAAATGGTGCATATGGAGAAGAATGGTTATGGGTCTCTACCGTTGGGCCTAACAGACAGAAGTGTTGTGTAACACAGGGGGAGCATTCTATATCCAAATCAGATTCAAGAGCCATCAATGCAATAATTGGATTACTCAGCTCAGGTGTTTCCTATTGAGGGAAGAAAGAAACACAGGGAGATGCAGCAGTAACAATGCATTTCATGCTTATCTATTTTCTCAAACAATATGGTATCAGCTGACTGTTTTCAGGATACCAAGAAGCTGTAAGAGAAAATCAAAGGCGTCTGAACAAAAATCTGAGAAACGTAGCTGAAAGAAATGAAGCCACTGAAAAATGAGTCAGTGAACAATTTCCTGATGAATGTGTTGAGGAAGAAAGCAACACAGGGGGAGAATAAGTGGATGATGCTAATTTAGAAGAAGACACTGATGATTAACATGAAAGTTTCAAGTGTGTATCTACAAGGATGCCAAAGAAGATGAGCTGAAATTGATAGACAGAATATCATTGGTGATCAGGCAGCTCCAGTCCAGACAAGGGAAATGAAATCACTGCAGCATGCATCTTTTCGATCTTAGGTTGAGCTGAAATGCATTGCTGATGCAGCTAATGATGAAAACTGGGTTCATCCATGAACAAAGAGATAGATCAGATTAAGAAGAATCAGAAGTGGGAGATTGTTTCGAGGCCAGCAGACAAGAATGTCATCGGGACTAAATGGGTCTATCGCAACAAGATGAATGAAGATGACACAGTGATTCGGAACAAAGCACGACTAGTGTGCAAGGGATACTCCTAGATAGAGGGAATAGATGTTGATGAGACATTTGCACCGGTTGCAAGGATGGAGACAATCAGATTATTTTTGGCCATAGGAGTGCAAAGAAAGTTCAACGTGTTCCAGATGGATGTCAAATCCGCATTCTTGAATGGGGTTCTAGAAGAAGAGGTGTACATTGAGCAGCCAGATGGTTTTCTCATTCATGAGGATGAGAACAATGTTTGTAGGCTGAAGAAAGCATTGTACGGACTGAAACAAGCACCAAGGGCATGGTACTCAATGCTTGATCAGTACTTGAAGAAGCTTGGTTTTCAGTGTGGAGGAGTTGATTAAAATCTCTATTTCAGTAATGACAGTAATCAAAGGATGATGGTGTTGGGTTATGTCGATGACATAATATTTGGCGGATCATATGAATCTCAGTGCAGACAGTTTTCCGAATTCATGAAAAATGAGTTTGAAATGTCAATGATTGGAGAGCTAACGTTTTTCCTTGGTCTACAGGTAACACAAGGAAGGAATGGAACATTCATTTCTCAATCTAAATATGCCAAGGAGGTCCTGAGAAGGTTTGGAATGGAAAATTTCATGGAGATGAAGACTCCGGTGGCTACCCGGATGAAATTATCAAAAGATGAGGATGGCAAGGTAGTTAATATCACAGAATACAGGAAAATCATTGGAAGTCTGTTGTACTTAACCGCAACAAGTCCTGATATTGTTTTCACCACATGCCAAGCAGCGAGATATCAGAGTAATCCCAAGGAAAGTCACATGCTCGTAGTGAAAAGAATACTTCGGTATATCAAGGGCACAGTGGATTTCGGCTTGACATATACTGACAAATCTCAGACAGAGTTATTGGGATATACTGATGGAGACAGGGCCGGTTCAGCGGATGATAGGAAATCAACATCCGGTGGTGCTTTCTATCTTGGTGGATTGTGTATATCTTGGCTCAGCAAGAAGCAAGATTGCATTTCATTGAGAACCACCGAAGCTGAGTATATTGCGGCCACTCAAGCATGCACACAGTTATTGTGGATGAAGCAGCAGCTTGAAGATATGTGAGTTGAAGTGAAGACTCCGATCGGAATCCAGTGCGACAACTCAAGTGCTATAAATCTTAGCAAAAATCCCGTCCATCATTCAAGGACAAAGCACATTGAGATTAAGTATCATTTTATCAAGGAGAATGTTGAGTAGGGAATCGTGAAGTTAGAGTACGTGCCTACAGAGCTACAGGTTGCAGACATTCTGACAAAGGCCTTACCCAAGGAAGCTTTTGAGAGGCATCGACTGGCTCTAGGAGTTCAGTTGATTCCCCGCACTTGACATAGTGTGGATGTGGGACCCCCACTCCCTCTCCCCGAGGTATGATGTGTTTTCCCTACTGTGCTGATATGTGTTCTCTAATATGTTACAGACCACAAAGGAGTGACCTTTGGGTTCGTTGACAAAGGGGGAGAAAAGTGTTTGTTAAAGGGGGAGAAAATAATGATTGTTCAAGGGGGAGACAGTGCGGAGAGTTGATAAATCGTAATTGATACGGGGAGAAGCTGACAGGTGGAGCACCCAGAAAGGGGGAGCAATGAGAAAGGGGGAGAATATGAAATCTGACGATGCTAGAAGTGATCGATCAAAGCATATATATCACAACAGCTGAGGATCGTGATAAAAGCATAATAGTGGTGTTGGAATGGTGTAAGACGGTGTACAACTATAAACAATTGGTATCAACTTTGGAATTCACCAATTGGTATCAGTGTGGTTCAACAACTGGTTTTATTTTATGAATTGGTATCAGGGTGGAATCGACAATTAGGGTCTGACATGAAGTCATTCAGTGATGAACTTTTCATACTACTCTTGTTTCTCACACCGAGCATTGCTCATGTGGGCTTAGAGTACGTGTTAAGTGAATCCTTGAACTCTATCATAATCGCAAGAGGCGAATGGTGGTAGCAGCTGGAAGAAGACTCATTGAGGTATCAAAGTACAGAAAATATTTCTGAGTAGAGTTGTGAAGAGTTGTCAACAAACCCAAAGGGGGAGATTGTTGGGCAAAAATCCCTCAAGGTAACATTGTAGTATTTTAGGGTTGATTGTGTTTCTTGAAAAAGCAGGTTTCCATGGATAATTTTCGAGTTCTCGAGAATTTGTTGACATTCCATGTTGACAAAGAACTATGACAAAAAGAAAGGACGATCTGGAGGCGGTACAAAAGAGCAGTACAAGGTGGCGACGTTTCCCAGTGTTTGCCAAATTTTTGGGGTCCAAAATTTGGAGTTTGGTGAGCATCGCGAAAAGTGGATTTCCATGAAGAGCATAATTTCCAATGGAAAAGGCATGAATTTCGCGAAGATAGGATGCATTGTTTGGAAATCGCGATGACCATAATAATGGAGGCGATTATGCTTCGTGATTACGTCATGCTTCACGAACGACAGAGGCTGAAGCGCATCGCGGCGGTGAAGAGCTTTGCAAGTGAGATTCGTGGGGAAGGCGCGAAGGAATGTTGGGCATCGCGAGGGAGCTTCGCGGCGAAGTCACCAAGGTATGTTGACGGTGATTCTTCGCGACTACGTCAAGCTCTGCGAACGGAAAATTGCCGTGGAGCTTCACGATTTGGACAGAATTCCGGCAGAAACTTTGGAGCTTCGCGATTTGAGATGACGTGGCGTTGACTTCGCGCGGAAGGGACGAGGGTCGATGGAATCACCTATAAATAGAGGTCGACCCCTTCGAGCGAAGTAGAGATCTTTTTCATAGAAGATCATTCGCTCTCGATTTGTGAAGGTGGTTCGCGGAGCCAGTGTGCTTCGCGAAATAGGTGCTTCGCGGCGGCTATTGTAGCTCCACGAAACCTGCGAGCTCCGCGTTGGCTTACTAAGCTTCGCGAGGGTCTTTGCTTTGCGACGGCTTGAGAATCGCGAGAGTGCATCATGAAAGAGCTTCATGAGAGAGCTTCGCGAAAAGGCAGGAGCTTCGCGAAGGCTTGTTGAGCTTAACGAAATTGGGAGCCTAGCGAAGTAGGGTGCTTCGCGAAGGTCTTTCCAAAGTGGTTTGCCCAGTGTTCAGAGGCAAAGAGGTATTCATCTATGGAGGAAAGTTTAACTTCAACAGAGCATCTACATACAGAGAAATATGCATTCCTTAATGGAAATGAAGAGACCTACAGGTCTATAAACTGTGATTGGATTCCCTTCCAATAGCAGTGAGCTTAGGAAGAGGAAGAAGGTGATCCTCTCCACCGGCAGTGAGCCAGAGAGAGAGAAACAGGGAGTGACCCTTGGGAAAGCAGTGAGCTGACCCTAAACTTTGTATAGGCAGTGAGCCTGGGCATAGAAGTGATCTAGCCCGAACATTGTAATCCACAGCTAGTGAAGTCTAGTGGAATTGGTATGACCGACAACTTGTCGGCGTATGCTCCTTGGACGTAGCCCTTTGTGGTGAACCAAGTAAAAATCTCTACGTCTGCCTGCTAATTTTCCTGCATTGCATTTAAAGCATCATCATCAGATAAAGGAGAATGTAGGTGATCATAACATACACACAAGTGCAAACAAAGTGACCCTTGTAACAAAGAGGTCACGATCCAGCGGGGCAGGAAGATCTTTGAAAAAGAATATCCATACCCTGATTCACCCCCCCTCTCAGGGTATATAGGCCCCTATTGGTCCTAACACTCCCAATATATTTTAGGTGTAATATTAGTGGTTTAATTATGCAATGTAAATATGTAACGGATAAATATAAATACAAAATACATGTTTCTATAATAGTTCAAGGAACCAATATCCCCTAGTCCACAATGAAATATACTTTCTCTTTGAGCATGGTGGATTTAAATAGATTGGTCCTCTTACCCCAAGACACAATTTCTTCAATAGATAGATGGTAGTTGACACATTTATAAGATTAACTTCAAAAGTAATTGGTTTTAATATCATAGAATTGGTTTTCCACAGCATAGAATGAGAATATGACACTCCAATGATAATGAGTTAGAGTATTTGAAACTATAATAAATCAAACGATAATGATTTATTTTGTTCATGTAGATCTTCACAGTTTTAGCAGAACAGAACTAATATATGAAGGATCTAATTTTTGAGAAAAAATATCATGAATATTGATTTATTATAATGTGATCATTATTGCTCCATGTTCTGAAAATAAGAATAGAATCATACAACAACAATTATAAGACAGTAGAATGATGATTTTCATGTATGAATTCAAAATGTAATCGTCTTTTGGGACCTTTATTATTTTAATCACTATATTTTTTTTAATAAATTAGTTATATTTCACATAGAGTTATTCTGAAGAAATATATAGAATAGTTGATAGCTTTCATTGAAACTTTAGATCCAAAATAATAGCATGATTCATAGAAAAAATTAAAATTTCAATAGACCAGGTGATTCGTTACTTTCCATTGAAATATGAATAATTTTCTCCGATGAACACCTTTCTTTTGAAATAATCAATACGATCCTTGAATCAATATTTAAATCTATCATGATCATTTTAGCATTATTTGATTGAAAATGTAGTTTTAATAAAATCACCATTGGGAACACAATGTATGGTTGAACTATGTTTCATATGTTTCCTTTGTGTAGGGTAGGGATCATACCAACATAGTGTTACATATACATACATTCATATTTATATAATTTAGAGAGAAATTTAGTGCGAGGGAGATGATCCATGCAATTATCCTCATCAAAATAAAATCCTAGAAGTATAATTGATGAACCATACATTCAAATTTGTTGAATATGGGGTTTGAATAGGGAATTCAGACTCCAATAAAGGGTTATGGATCCATAGGCATGTCGATTTCTATAAGTAGGTATGTTTTTTCCATTGAAAACGTTTTAGAATCCTGTAGGGTTGATATCATATGCCAAAATTATCATTTTTATCATAACATATGTATGTAAATTATTCCCCAAAATAATTCTGTAATGTTGAAAAAATTAATGAAAAAATATAAATTTTAGTAAATTTCACGTAATGTAACATGATTAGAAAATTAAAATGGGTACTTTTGAGAATAAAAACAATAATATATCATAGATTATTGTTTATAAAATACATATATAATAGTTACCTCCTATGAGTCAGTTTTAATTTTCAATGAAACGACCAGGTAAAGTATTTTGTGGTATAATCATATTGCAATGATACCAAAAAACGATACTCTAATGATGATTATTGAATCCAAATAATGTTACAAAATTTAATTTACTATTTATTAGTGAGGAATTTTTTTTCAAAAAAAAATCTCCAAATAACTCCAAATGTTTCATAATTATTGGATTATCGTAAAAAATATTGGAAATTTTAACAATCAAGTCAAACTGAATAGTTTACACAAATGAATTATATTCACTAGTTTTAATTTAAAGGTACTATAACATGAAATATGGATCACATTTCACTTTATGGAATTTAGATTTTTATTTTCATGACACGGTAGTACCCATTAACATATAATCCCCCTTTAATAGCTACTGATAAGGAGAATGAATATTTTGGTTTAATACATGTTGAACCATTCACATTTTATGGATCGAGTAGTATTTCTATTAGATTTATTTGGTCCCTTATCATATTAATTAATTCTGAATTTTTAAATAGATAATTAATCCCAAAAAATATATTACATTTATATTACCTATAAATAAACAAACAAATCCCCATTCGAGAAAAGAAAATAATAATTGACTCATTTCAAGGAAATTTGACCATGCTATAAGGTCTGTCAACCTTCCCATGACCTTATATACAACATGAATAATGGAATGATGTGATGAAAGATTTATAAATTATCAATTTATTTGAGTATTATTGGTATACACTGAGCTCATTTAGTCTCAAATATATAATATATAAAAATTCATCATTCTTATGTGTTCTAAACATTATCCTTATAACTGGTTTAACAGATGATGATCCAACATCAAAATCATATTCATTTATTTAACCAACAAAGTATGAATATTAATTCATGGAATTTTTTTTAAAAGCACATATAAAATTATTTTTATATTGATATTACAAAAACCTAGTAAATATCATTTACAAATACTTCTATCGATATTTTAGTGGAAGAATCAAATAAAGTTCTAGTACAACATCGACTCAAGGATATAGGAAAATTCTAGAAACATTCCCCATGAATAATCCAATCAATAATCCTAAAGACCAATATATATATATATATATTTGTAAATAAATATATTTAAAGAATAAATTAAAATAAATATATTTTATATGAAATAAATTTTTTTAAAAAAATTATTATATTATTTACATAATATCGAGAAAATATATATATATATTCATTTATCAATATATAAAATATATTATCGGAAGTTCAGGATGATGTTCCATTGGAATATACAACAGAATATCAATAGAATCTTCCATAGTATAAAACTTTATTGTACATTCAATACTATTGAATATATTACTAATATTTTATTTTAGATAATATATTTTCCAAATATGAAATTATAAAATATATGAAATGTATAACATATATCAGGGGAAGATATAGTGGAAGTTCAAGGAGATGAACCAATGGATTTCATGTTGTTTTTCTAGTGGATGTTCTAATTGGAGATCAATTGCATCCGCCTTTGGATGTTTCAGTAGATGTTCCAACGGGTGTTTCACAATATTAAAAAAACATTCATTTATAAAATTATAGAATACATTATTGAAAATTATATTATAATAAATAAATTTTTACAAAAAGAAATTATATTTAATATGTACACCATTTTTTATATAATTATTATTAAAATAATAAAATATACTATTAAAAATTGATATAATGTATGGGGGGATGTACCATCCAATGTTCGAGTAGAATTTAGAGAGGATTTCTTATTGGATTCCAAATTTAAACATAGATTATAATAAACGGTATATTTATTAAAATATAGTATCTATTAATAAATATATAAATTTATTATATATATTTATAATAATGCGATTATCAAAATCATGTAATGTTTATAAAATATCATGAGATGTAGCAATGCATGTTCTAATGGATGTTCTAGAAGATGTTTCAGTCGAATATATAGAGAATGATCTTTTAAAAGATCCACATTACATCAAAAGTAAAAATTTACCAAAAAATAATATATTAATTAAAATTAAAATATATTAAATATATTTAATTAAATTAAATTATATTAAATATTTTCTAAATTTGTTCTTTTTTTATAAAAAATATTCAAATTTATCATTCAACATGTAGATAATATATGACTACAATGGAAATAAGCTTTATTTATTAATGAAGGTAAAAATATGAAAGTATATAGAATACAAATATGTTTATGAGATAATATCATATTTTTTAATAAATTAACTGACATGAAATATTGAATATTTTTTTATAAACTATATTAATAACAATTATAAATAAATTAATTTTTTAAAGGATTTTACAATGAATGTTATATTTGATATTATTGTGAATGTTCCATTGGATGTTTCACAATTAAATAAAATTAAATATTTATAATTAGGATTATTTACATCTTCTATATATGCACCTTGGGGATTTAGTTTTGGCCCATAATGGTATATATATTTATTTGTGATAGATTTAATTCATGTTGAAATATATTCATTATAGTTGACCTTGTGGAAACCTACTCACTAGATACCTTCACAGTTCAACAAAATTCTGCTGCATTTTATTTCATCAAGAATATTTTATCACATCACTTGAAATTTATTCATTAATAATATTATTGTATTATCATCAATAATGGAAATTATACATTTTTCTAGAACATTATAGAATATGTGGACATGTATCCAAATCCTTATGTCAGGATGCATGTACTTCCCAACTAAAAAGTTATCTCCCATATTCCTTATATAGAAGCATCCCCAAATAAATTTATATTTATAATATATATCACAATTTACATAGATAAGGAGAAATTAATCATGTGTGATAATTTCATTACAATTCATCCTCTGTACTGATGGAAGAATCCGTAAACCAGTAACTCAATTATCAATCTTGACACCTACGTATAAATCTAATGATTAAAAATATTATCAAATAATTGAACAATACCTAGATTTGGAAACTGTACAATGATTTAGTAAACACCCCAAAGGATTTTTTAATATTAATGTTGAAATATGTACAATTTATCATTACCTATGATCATTTAGAAAATGGATTCTTTGATCGCAAAATGATTGGGAAAAACATGTTGCACTAGAATTATTAGTGCCATTATATTTTTCAATGTTGACTCATAATACATGAAATTTTTTAGTCCTGGATGAATTTATAGAACCTTGTAAACATATATGTTTAGTTAGTCATTAGAAATGTTCGCAACTATATAGTTCTTTCTAATGTGCTTTCATGTTTGAGATTTATATCAATGTTATCTTTCCCTTGGATCCACATATGGTAATTGGACACTAATTATTTAATCACAACATTTTATAATGGAATTAACTAATAATAAATTAATAATTTAAAATAATGTTATAAAATAATGAAATTTTAATCCTACTCGGTCTCCTTCCCTATAAATAGAACAAAAAATTGATATCTTATGGGGCGTTGTTAATTCCCTAGAAGGATATGTATATTTAATAATTTTTTAATTTCTCAGATGATTCCATATAATCATATTAAACATAGACAATACCAATTCCATGGTTCAAACCAAGATACACTGTATATATAAAATTAAAACATTGAGAAATATCCTTTTTTTTGAACGAGTTCGAGGAATGATGATAGGGTTTTTTAATTTCATTAGAAATATAGTTCTAATGTATTGTAGATTTTGGGATTTACTACAAATAAATTTAGAATTTAATATATTTTTTCATAATTATTTTTTTTTTCATGAAGATGGAGACCATTTGTCCTTTTTACCACGTCATAACACAATAATACATAATTTCCCATAGTTTGGATCATTATTGATTTTTTTAATTATGTATCTTGAGTAAATTATTTAACATAGTTACCCTAAATAATCAATGAAAATTAGAATTTGAGGTTATTAAGTTGTGAAATTAGAAATTCAATTTTCAATATTATTATGTGAATGGTTATTCCAGGAATGAAGGAATGAAGTACAAAATAAATTTTATAAGAGAAACCAAATACATTAAAAAAAATTAGAATAACATCCATGATAACATATATATTTATATATATCACTAAGAATATATCAAGAGTTCAGACTAAATATAGTCACGTGAGAGTGAATAGGATCGTGAAAAAGAAATTATTGCATAAAATAATTACAATAGAATAAGTAGTAAATGACTGTGTAGGAGAGAACCTCTCTATTGTGTTTCACCTATGAATGAATAATGATCTAGGGAATAATAGTAGCGTTTAATTTATTAGAATCATGGTTTCTCGAGTCATCGTTAATTCTCCATTAACACAACATTTAAAATCATGATTTTTCATTACCAATATTGGAAGGAGATTTCTACCAAATGTCATTATATTACATCAAAATTCATTGGTATCATGTATTTAGATTGTCTATCTGGCATAGGTCATGGCGTGACTTAAATTGACATGTTGTGAATTCATGTAATGAAACAATGGGAACTATTTCATTATTCCATATACTCACATCCTGATTTATGTCAATTATCACATTTTGAATAGGACATTCATGACCAGAATGTTTTGTTTCCATTAATTTAATCAATGTTAAAATATGAATTCTTTGTTTCTTGTCATGAAAACATCCTACTGTCCTCAAAAGTCATGAAAATCCATCTCATGATGCAGATGCTAAAATATTTGTATTTCTTTTCACGCCTGGTATTAATCAATAAATTCAGACATATATTAACAAATACTTAATAATATGTGCAATGTTTTATCAATTAATATAAAATAGTTATTTTAGTTTAATAACCAAAAAAAGGAATGTATCAAATATATCTGTCATAGAACAAATCATTATCTTAAAAATATAATAAAAATGGACAGACGTTATGAAAAATAATGGGAATAAATTAATGAGTTAAAACAAGTGTGGATTGAATTTTTTTTTGTATTGCATCACAATCATTTCTATTTCAAAAATAATTGAATAAAACATACTTGAATCTGAGCTACTAAAATTCATTAAGTAGATCATGAATCGTGATATTATTATTCTTTTTAGAGAACAATTTGCTAAAATTCGATCATACAAAAAATAATTAGTAAATATTTTATCATGTTAAAACACCTTGGATGATTTTAATACTCGTAAATTAATAGTGTCTTGTTTTGTTTTAAAAAAATGAATTTTTAACCAAAATATCATAATAGAATTTTCATTTGGTGTATATTAAGAAATAAAAGAAGGGTAAACTAGATTTGATACTATGGTAATAATATCTATATCATCCCTGTTTTATTTTATAACTTGTGAGACAAGGGGACCTTCAAACATCCTCATTGGTCTAAAAGTTATCTTATAGATCAGTGAATCACCCTCTTAGGTGTGTGGATTATTTACTAATTGATAAATTGAAGATGTTTTTGTGAGATTATTTTTTATTTTAGATGTTTATTCTGATAATGATTTCAATACAATCATTTCTTTCTTTTTTCTTAATATACGTGTAGTATTTAAATATTTTGGTAAAGGGAATTAAATTTTAAATTTTTATGTGAAAAGTGGGGAATATTAATGTCTTTTCATGATGTAATGTACCACCAAGATCCCAAATCTCAAATATATATAGTTTTCCAGATATAAAATAAATTATTTATGAGGAAGAGGATTATATTTCTAGGAAGATTTATGACATTTGTATATTCATACACACTACCAAATCATGCATGTGTATTAGTTATTTTTAGTATGTTTACCAATTTGATTATTATGAGGGTGATTTGTTTGTATCCTCTTTTTAGATATTTGTATAAAAAAGGCTTATAAAAAATTTGGATTAAGTGAGTGAGTAGATATCCAATATATAAAAAAGGGATGAAGATGATTTATTTAGATACCATTAATTTTTTATGAATCATATTTATGATCATTGCTCACATAGATCGAATAGTCTACCTGATTGCCCAGAAAACCACATTTAGAGAACAAACCACTTCCATACCTCATAAAATTTTCATTTCTCAAGGATAATTATTAATTTATTTTTTTATACCATCATAATTATGTATAAATAAAAAAATATAATATGGAATTGATGGGAGTTATAAAACATCTATATTATAGACCATATCTAACACAATGACAATTATCCATTTATTTTATAATTATAGGATCTCAATGCTTCCTGATCACAGAAGAACATTTTATTTGAAAAGGATGCATAATATAATGATGAATGTGGTTATTATAGAATTGTTTATTGAAATTTTCATGAAATAATGTTTCTTCCATTATCTAACAACCCTAGAGTTAACTCTGTCCATATAACTCCGAAACACAATGAAGTTCCAATTGATAAAAATGAAAAGAATGAGAAAATTGATACATAAACTACGACTATGTGGTGAGTTTTTAATGTATAATAGAATTATATATTAATATCTAAGAAGGAAAATAATCTACTTCCAATATAGAAAAAAATTATTTAGAGACTAGTAGGGAAGAAGGTTTTTTATTTTATGGATGACAATTCTAGATCAAAATAGAATCATGTAGCTCTTGTGGATTTGAATAATAACAACTTTTCATGACCCATTGGGATACTTTATTATTTGATATATTCCTTATGATTGTGTGGTTCCATAGACACCTTCTGATGGTGAATTAAAGATATATTCTCAAATATACATTAGAGAGTTGTTGAATTACTTAAGTATGACTTGTTAATATTTGGGTAAAACCATTATAGATACATATAAAACATAGAATCCATTCAAGAAAATTACCAGGAGTCCAATATTGTAATTAATAGGATGAATGTAAATTTATGGTAACCAAAGGTATTTTTATTTCCCTAACGGTGTCAAATAGGAGGATAGATGCAGATAATTCTAATTTTGATGTGATTTTAGAGCTACCAACTTCTAAAAATGATATGTTGGTTAGCACATTTTTAGAAAATCTCTATTTATAAAATATTTCCATAATATATTTTTCTAAAATAAAGATGGATCCATTATTTCCAATATTTTAATGAGGTCTAGGATATCATCAATAATCTTTGTGATGTTGTATGTGGTATATATAGTAAAACAACACCCCATGATGTCTAGGTTATCACGAATCCTCTTCCAAATTTTTTGGGGGAATAATAATAAAAATTAAAAATGATAATATATGTATATAAATATATATAATTATATGATCCAGGGAAGCATATCCATAAAAATTTAAATATACAAATTTAGACAACTTGAATGTAAATTTTTTCAGAGATGGATATATAATTCTAGACATGTTTGATGTATCTATGTCTCATAATAAGATTTCACTTGATTAAAAGTGATATCATATTTTTTATAAATATATAATTGAACTTGTAAAACATGATTTTGAATGAATTTTTTATGATTAAATGATATTTTTATGAAAATTATGGTATTTAGATTTATATAATATATATTAAATATCCGTGCATTTAACACTCATAACTAAACAGTCTTCTAAAATACACAATTTTATAAATAATTTATTCATTAAAAAGATGCTTTTTAAAATGATCCTTATGCATTCTTGTAATATTCGTGAAATCTTTTACTTTTATATTTTTAGAATCTATATTAAATGATTCCACATTTCCCTTAGGAATATATTAGTTAAATATAATCTAGTTTAAACATGGTCACACTGTATTATCCCACGTCGGACAACAAGGTAGGATATTTAATTTTAAAATTTATTATTCTTATTATGTGATTTCTTGTTATGAATTCATTGTTTCTATATTACAAATAAGGCTTTTGTCTCATAAGAATGGTTTAATAATGTTACCCTGTATTCAATCTAATATTTTTTTGATATTCAACTATAACTTTTGGTGTCTTAACATTAATGTGTGGTTTAATGAAGTCATATGGTAGCTAGATTAGTTCTCCAAAGTGTTAAATGATATGTTAGTTGTAGTATTATTTGAAATTACATATTTTGAGTCATCCCATTTTGACCATGTTGTGTCTCCATAAATTATCCAAAATTTTGGAATACCAACACTGAGATAAGACATATTTTGTCTCCAAATTATATAAAGACACTCTACTAGTTTTTGTGATTTCATACAGGGATAATTAGGTAGTAACAGTGTCACTGAATTTATTATATGGTAGTTTTTTATACTTTGTGCAATTTTTCCCATCTTCATATTTCATCATACTGTCTATCAAAGGTTTTCATATGGTAGACCTATACCTTTTGGTTCATTTCCATACTAAGAAAAAATTCCATAATTTTTGGTAAAATATTTATCTTTTATAATACATAGAATTGATTAAAAAAATAACATGATTTAGGATTAATATGACAATGTATTATTAAAACAAATCCAACAATTTCCCCAATTTGACATAAACAATTATGGAATTTATAAAATGATAAAATTATAACAAATATGTTTCCAATAAATCATTATTCCCCGATATAGATTATCAAACCTAATGGAATAATTATGTAACAAGGTAAAATTTTAAATGTAAATGAGAATGAATAAATGAGTACTGGAAATATGGATATCAGGAAATGGCCATAAATATATTACAACGTCTGTGTTAGGGTGCCTATTCAGATAATGATATATCCTCATACCTAAGACATGTTGGATTCATAAGATCTTTCCTTTTATCATTGGATGGAGTATGAGTCAGTGTAGTGATATTCTATTGAGTATATCAGACATCAAGAATCACAATTAAATTAGTTTAATCCCCAATGGATTTAAAGATAAATATAATATATCCTATAATGCATGCAACGTTATGTCTCATCAAAACTACAATTTTTGGATTATAATTATTTAATGGATATATTTATCACATAGACATTAATAATAATTATTTTACATGAAATAAATATTATTTAATGTTATTTATAATGGTTTAACATAAATAAATTATTTAATATATATATTATTTTTCAAATTAAAATAACAATTTAATATAGTATGACCATGTAATCTTACAATTAATTTTTTGAAATCTTCTATGAAGGATTTTTTTATGAATATTGAAAAAAATTAATTGTAGTAGAAA
Organism: Viscum album; assembly: GCA_963277665.1. Lineage (NCBI taxonomy): Eukaryota > Viridiplantae > Streptophyta > Magnoliopsida > Santalales > Viscaceae > Viscum > Viscum album. The sequence continues at coordinate 590,955,074 of OY728162.1, read as the reverse complement.
AGAAATTTAATTTAAATAGTTTTTATAATTAATTATTTTAATATTATAATATATCATTTATATTTTTATTATTCCTATGTGTTTCGTGGGAAATAGATTTTATATTGAAATTAGATATAATGGATTATTAAAATATTGAACGTTGTTTCTATTTTCATTTTCGCCACACTATCTAGATTAATATTAGTTTTTTACCACTATTAATAATTTTATTTAAAAAAATGGACACATTACATTGTGATTAGTAATATATTTAGATTCTAATAACATCAATTTAATTTTTGGATGAATAAAGACCTAAGCATTTTGAATTGTAATGTTAGACATGTGAATAATAATTTCACCAATAAAATAGAATCTTCAACTATGAATGCATGGATAAATTTTAGGCATCCCATAAATAGTAATATAATATTATTATATAATTGTATTTCTAATGGAGTATTTCAAAAATTATTAACTATGAGTTTTTTTTGTAAGTAATAAATATTTAATTACAATTTTATTTTTAATATAATTATCTAAAAAAATATATTTTCATAAAATAGATTCATATATTAATATATAATTCTATTATGATTTTATTTTAATTTTATGAGACCAATGTTGATTTTTCATTGTCTTATAAAACCAGTTGTAATTTTGACATCTGTATTTTTTGAGCTAATGATTATTTCAATAAAAACTTAAACCATTAATATATAAAAAAATGTTTTCATAAAATGGATTTCACCTTTTAATTCTACTTTTCGAATAATGTTTGTGGAGAATATTTTTTATTGTTCCAAAGTAGTCAAATTTTCGGTGAATAGTAATATATACTAATTTATGATAAATGTAAAATCAATTATGTATAGAGTCGTATGTGATTTACAATTGATATAAGTCCATGATCATGAATAATTATTATTTATTTTAATATATGTATTGATAATTATCAAACTAATCATATTGTTGAGTAGAAATGAAAATCAATTAATAAATTATTCAAACAAAACTCTCCCCACTACTATAAATACAACCCATAACCACCTCTTATCCTCACACAAGGAAGACTTGAATATTCTCCAAATTATTTCAAAATAATATTTCCATGTGTCTCCAACATGTTCATGATTATTTGGTCTCAAATAAATACCACTTCAATGTTCCACATAGAGGTTCTCAATGAATGTAAATCAAGAGGTAAAAACATTATTCACATTCTTAAGTTTTTATTCATGTTCATTTCATTTATTTTACTCTCCTCTCCATTTTTTTGGAAAAAACATTATAACTCATGAATAATATATTTAATTTTATTTTTATGTAAATAAAATTTATTCTATTGTGTATATTCTCATCTCACATTATTTTAAAAAAAATATCATCATATGTGGTTTGTTGATTTACAACCATCGAGGATGATGAATTTTCATTCTAAAGTATATTATTTAATGTTGTTCAAGAGATCATTTTTATAGTTACCAAAATACTAAAATATATGTATTAAAAACAATTTAATGTTCCAGAACCTATATATATAGATAATAATATTTCATACGACAAAACTAGTTCATGCTGATAAAAAAACTACAATGATTATCTAAATGATTATTACAAATATTTTGTCTAATGAATTATCCCCATAACATATATAAAAATTCACTATATAAAAAATCAATCATATATAATTTCATCAATATAATATAAATTCATTATTTTATACTTTTTCACATTCCACATTAACATTAATACTCTTATACATGTATACTGATTGTGAAAAGACTGGAAAAAAAAGCTCTCTGACTAATAAATTGAATATTATTACTCATAAATGGTTATATAAGTTCTTATTAATATTATAATAAATACAATAAATTTTTAATTGGTATTTAATTATATTATAAATGAGTCTAATTTCATATTTTAGGAAATTATGTACATGTTTAGAAAACATTCATAAATAATGTACGGGTTTTCTCAACTCACATTCATTTACCTGAGATATTCTATATTCAACAATATTTAATTTATGTGGGGTATGTATACATACCATTGATGTTCTATATCATGGATATATTTATATTCATTGTATTAAATCTAATATAATATTTTCATTATTTTTATGGGGAATAAAGTTCGATTTGTTTGCAAAGTGGTAAGGGATTATCCCCTAACATCTTTCATTCATTCGAGTTATGCTTCCTCTCTCTTTAGCCGATTGTAATTCATAGTAAATATTATGTGCATATTGTAAATTATTTTTTAATGATTCATATATATGTAAATATCTAATTATTAATTAGTTTATTGGAATTATATGTTTTATACGGTTCCCCTCTCAATTTTTATGATACACAAGCCAATTAAGGGGAATATTATAGTTTCTTACCCATTTTAAAGTGCATGCCATAGTTTATTTAAATCAAGTAATTTTTTTTGAAATTACTCATTTTATTGTGAAAAAATAAAATATATAATTTATGGTTTTATACTAAAATTATACCTCTGTATTTTCTAGAGACTCTATAGTGTTTTCCCATAAACCACACTAAAGTTACCCATTTCCTATGTTTGTTAAATTATTTTTTTTCAATTATTAATCTTCAGTTGTAAATCGATTATGCCTAAAAAATAACTTCATTGTCACTATATTTTATTTTCTAGGATATACATTTTTACAATCCATTTTTATGAAAATGCAAATGATTTTCCCTAATAAATATTTTTTTACCATGTTAAACAGGATCTTCTCATCTCACTTTTAGTTCTCTGAGATATTTGAATTAATTCACTACATGTTAATTTTTTGTGCATTATAGATTTCCCTTTGATATATTATATAATGAATTATATTATTCTCTTGATATTTGATGTTTCATTTATTATTATAGGGATTATTATTTAAATGTTTCAATGTGGTATGTGACACATTGGAATGATAAATGATTATTATCTATAAGAATTTGTCAATGATTTTATTTTAGTACATTCATAAATGATTATGAATAAAATATTTAAATATGTTTTGGGAAACATTTATTTAAGGATGTTTTTTATTCATTATCCGAGGAGAGCATTGGACATAATAAGTGGTGGGTGAGGCCCACTATAGACCCTTGATGAATCTGTATGTATGACAAGACTACCTATACTAATTTATTACCCACTTTTATATACTGTCTTTCATGAGTCCTTCATGATCTGTTTTTTATGACTAGAAATATGAATTATGTAATTATTATACTACTAAATTATATTCCATGTGTTTAATTTATTAATAAAATATCCATTATTATGTTCTATTATTTTATGATTTTTTATAGGGTAATTTTTATTCCGTTTTTTGTTCTTCTATATTGTGCTCAAAATTATGATTTAGTGGAATGAGATATGAACTGTTTTTTTAATTTTTCTAGGATAAATACCATTATAATATGTAACCTTACTGATCATTTCCTCCCACCTGTTCCATATTTTTTTTCCCAATGGTGAGAATAAGTATATTTTGAAGGAATTTTATGTATACTCTAGACGATTATTGGAGCATCCAATTGATTTGGTATGTTGTATTTAATTTATATTTGTATAATAATGCTTCTGTATACAATCTAGTTTCCAAAAGATATAAAATATTTATTCCATTAGGATTTTCATCTTATATCATTTCCAATTTAATAAATTATAGAAATGTTGTTGAGGTACTATGGTCGGGGTCTTTGTAGTTGGTATTGGTGAAAGATCACTAGAATCCTAGGAATATGGATTTAGTAAGCATATATTAGGGAACATAAAACAAATAAATAATTTCGGAAAAGCATATAAGAACATCATATAATATTTATAAGGTAGAAATTATGTGGATATTTACAAGAATACATCTGTGTATGGATTCTAATAGTGTATATAATTCTGACACATATATACCTAGGGGAATCTATTCAAACAATTATTTCTATGACTTACATGGGGTATAATAGTACATGGAAACATGCCTTATGGAACACATATTTAGACACACCCATGAGATATTCTTATGTTGAGTAAAATTTCCATTAAAACACATTATGGAGGATTTAGAAGTAAACATATTCCAGAAGAAAATGTCGTTATTATTATGAGATTAGTAAAACATAAAATTAATAATTTATGTGAAATATTTTACATGTCTTTGTATAATAAATTATGTTTCATAATTGTATGATATAATATAGTGTATTTCATTTTTCTGAAAAGGATCATAGTGGAAGGATTAAAGCGCCACCAATTCACATAAACTAAAGAGTAAGAATGCTTATTTCGTCTATGGATTTAATCCAGAATTAAAAAGGGAAGTATCCTATAAAAATATCTCATCATATTATGATATATTGTATTGATCTAATGATAAGGATAAATTTTTTTATAGAAATACACCTTTTTAATAAATCATGGGAAAAAAGTGGACATGAGTGAAATATATCGATAAAAGGAATAGGGGAAAGAAAAGGTTTCCCCTTTGTGATAATGGTGGAAGTAAAACCATTGTATATTCATAAGTGGAAATATATTACATTTTAATGTGTGTAGAAAATATACTCAATGATAATTATATCATGGATATGAAAAATGTTTCAAATATACATTGCTTCAGCTTCATGGATATGGGACACTTTGAAAATTAATTTCCCATCCATCAATGGAATATACCCCTAAGGATGATAATGTATCATTTTTATGATTATTCCACTACATAAAATGAAGTGGAATGATTAATTCTCTTGTGATTATAATCAATAATTATGTCATTTGTATATTTAGTGAATTATTTACTAGTTTTATTAATTAAATAATACATAATGACTTTACCATAATACTATTTCATTAGTGATTTGAGGTCATATGATGAATGGTACCTAGGAAAAGTGACTCAATTGCATGTTAAACTTTTGGAAAATGAATGGTTGAGGGAAATAGAACCAATATCATGTTTCTAATACTGAAATTTACATTTTAGATTACAAAGATTACTGATTTGGATAACATAAATTATATTGAACATAATATCATGGATCTAAATAAGGGAAAATTGATAAAAGATTTTATAACATTATTGGTATAATCTAAAATATTTTGGATTAATAGAATATATTAATTTTATTATGTATTAATTAATGAATAAGTACTCATGAATGTAGTAAATATATTTTTATATAAATTCACATTATTACCATGCATCTATAAAAAACAAGGAGTGTAGAGTCACATCTTGGTATGTGATGATTAATAGAAACCTCGTGCTTTTTTCATAGTTCATTATGGAAATGAAATAACATTCTTTCTAAAGTTTTGTTTCATGATATTTTGAAAATTGTAACAATTTATGATGTGGTTTAATTTAATCATTGTACATTGTTTTAGATAACATATTATTACTTCACACAAATAAACAACATGTTCCATTAAATGAAGTAGGAATAGTTAAAGGAACATTCAATGGATAATGATGTTTTTATGAAAATATATCATGTACTTATATTTACTTACATAATTATATAGTGATATAAATTTTAATTTAATAGATATGATTTTGATTAATATATCATAGTACCTTATTTTCTAATGAATCAAATGGACCCTCAGATAGTTATTGATATATGGATTTGTAAATGATATATTTCTCATGATAATGTTATCTACAACTATATATCATAACATTATTGTTTTATTTCTCTTCTATGACTATGTTTTCAATTTCGACCAATAGTTTCCTATTCAAAATCATAATTTGTTTTTGTGCATCACCTTTTAGTTTAACTCTATTAAAGAGTATATTTTATTATAAATATTTGTGATATAGTTTTTTCATAATGGAATTTTCTAATATCAACCAGTTTCTTTTTCAATGTGAAATTTGAAATTGAGAAGATGAAATTTATTGATTTTTGGAAGAATGTATCACCATTTGGAATTAAAAATAATTTGATATTTCTTTTAATGAAATCAAAACTAAGTCTCAACAATATAACACATTGTTATTATAATTATTTAAATGATATAGTTATAAGAATGACATTATTTTTATTTATAGAAATTGTAATAACTACAACTGAATGTTATTTTAATGTTTTCACAGAAAAAAACTAAATATATATTTTATTTTTAAAAAAAATTAAATTTTGTATTCATATTTTTAAAAATAACATAGGGTTAATATTTAATATTTGTCTCAGTAGTTTCATTTTTTGATGAATAGTGATAAGTAATACATTTTAGATAATAAATTTTTTTAATTTAAATAATTATTAAAATTTAAAATTATTTGTAAATACATAGTAGTTCAAATATATATATATTAGTCCAATTTAGGTTATTGAATTCATTTTTTATTTTGAATTTAAATATAAATACTTGTTGAACATTTGAACGATATTTTTAGCCACCATCTCACCACACGTGTCAGACTTGAATAAAATGCAATTTTTATACTTCTATGAATTGAATTTCAAAAAATAGACTTTCAACGTTGGAATCAAAAAGATATTTAAAGTCCGATAGGATCAACTAAATTTTTTGGTGAATAGTAACATTACCCTTTGGAATATTAATGTTATTCTTATGAATAATAAAATGAAAAATATAATATTAACATCACCTTGGAAAGTATGGATAAAATTTATGCATCTTAAAATTTTTTATATGAAATAATTATATCATAATATGAGTAAAAGAATATTTTAAATATTATTTACTATGAGTTGTTTTTTTAATTAATAAATATTAAATTACATTTTTCTGAATAACATAATTATTTTAAAAAATTATATTATTATATTAATATATTCTTTTCTCATAAAATTAATATAATTTTATAGGAGCATTGTTATTTTTACAAAGTGTTATAAAATCTGTATTAATTTTAAAATATGATATTTTTCATGTAAATGCTAATTTTAATTAAAAATTTAATTTCCCAAATTTATAAATATATTTTAATAAAATATATTTACTTCTTATAATATAATCACTGATAAAATATTTGATGAATTTTTTAGATTTTTCTAAAATACATTAATTTTTTTGTGAAAATTAAAATATAATAATTTATGATAAATGTTAAATACATGAATTATTGACTCATTAGTTATGTATGAAAAATGTAAGACTATAATATTGAAATATCATTAATTGGTTTAATATATTTTTTTATAATGCTCAATATATTAAAAATATTGATCCTATGTTTTAAAAAAATGTATAAAATATTCAAAAAAACACCCCTCTTATAAACTATAAATACCACCCCTCAACATCGCCTGTCCACAAACCTCTAATCTTCTAATCATGTTCAATTTCAGGTAATAAATTTTTTCCAAGTCTCTTTATACCTTCCAAGAGGCTTTTTATGGAACAAAATACTAATTCTAAGTCCCTCAAGGAGGTTCTCAAGGAATGTAAATGAAGAGGTAAAATACACATTCAAATTTAAATACACTATATTCTCATTATTTTCATTTGTTCTCCTTTCCTAAAATAATATGAATATATAAAAATGATAACTCAAGTATCTTATATATTCTAAAATTTTATTTTGGTAATTAAAATCCATCATCCTCAATTTTCTTTTCTGCCTTATATTTTAAAAACGATATCATCATCCATGTGGTGCCAATATTCCACCTATATGGATGATGGATTTATGTTCTCCTATTTTTTCAGAAAGGCTAGAGATGAAATTATTAATATCATTAAAAATATTCTTGTATATTTACTAAAAAATATTTAATCTTCTATAACCATTATATATAGATAATATTTATTCGTATGACAAAACTAATTCACAATGATTGAACATCCGCAAAAATAATTAAATTAATGTTAGTAATGTTTTACCTAATGAATCATCCACATTCCATTTTAAAAAATATTACCATTTTGTATCGTTTATTTTAATTAATATCATATTAATTTTTTAATAGATAATTATACCCAATCCACATAAACATCCATTCTCAAATACATGCATATAGATCATGGTAACTAGGGAAATGAATGCTCTCAAGCAATAAAATGGTACTAATCTCATAAAATGGTTATAAATGAACATAATAAAATTATAGTAAATAATATATATGATTAATATGTTATTAAAAAATAAATAATATGTCTAATTTAATATTATAGTCTATTATGTAAAGTTCATAACACTTTCATGCAAAAGATTCGGGTTTTCTCAATTCATGTTCATTTCTGTGTGATATTCCTTATTCACCACTATTACATGTTTGTGGTGTTTTTATAAAAAAAATTATATTAAATAGAATTAATATCATTATCTTCATGGTATTAAATGTGTTATTTTATTATCATTATTTTCTGGGGTATATGGTCTTACTGTTTTCAAATTTATTACGTATTCTCTAAGAACATATATTTTTCATTCAAGTTTTGATATCTCTCTCTTTAACCTAATTTTATTCTTATTAATTCTTTTAATCCCAAATATTTTGTGTGAATTTGACATATATATGTACCTATATCAATTATCAATTATTTTATGTTAATTTCATGTTTTATATGGTTCTCTTTTCAATTATCCTCGATAAGCATACCCGATTAAAGAGAATTTCAGAGTTTCATACAAATTTTCATGTGAAATCCATATTCTATTTTATTCTATGGCTATTTTTCTGAAATCAAATATTTTATCATGAAAATAAATATTTTTTAATTTATTGGTTTAAAAAAAATTTCCTTTTTTTTAATGTCTTCTTAGTATTTTCCCCTATAAATCACTAATGTGGCCCGACTCCAATGTTTCTTAAACGCTTTTTTACATAGTTACAATTTTTTTGAAAATCATTTATGTGTGAAATATAATTTCATGGATTGTATCATTTATTTTTTGGGATATTATATTTTTAATATTATTTTGTGTCAAATACAAATGATTTTTTCTAAAATAACTCTTTCGTCCAATGTAAAAGGGCATTTCTCATCCTAATATTACTTATATGGGATATATGCCATATTCACCACTATATCCTAGTGTATGGTATATATAATTCTAAATGAAATATTAATTCATGAATTGTATTATTCTCATGATATTTAATGATTCATTTAATGATATATGAATTATGATATTAACATTTCATAGTGGTATAGGAAACATTGTAATTATTAATGATTATTTTCTTCTAGTATTTTTGAATGATTTTATTTGAGTACAGTCAATAATGATTATGATTGAATTTTTTCAATGTGGAATGAAAATATTATATATAATGATTGTTTTTCATATTATATATGAGGAATGAATTGGAAATAATAAGTCCTGGGAAGCATCCACTATATCCCCTTGATGCATCAGTATGTATCGTGAGACAAACAAGATGATTATTTTACCCACTTTTGTATTGAGTCTTGAAAGAGGCATTGATTATTTTTTATGATGTTTGTGTTAATTAATAACATAAATATAATTAACATAAATGATATTGTATGTGATTATTTAATTATTATAATATATTTTGTTATTTTTTATTCTCTTTTGAATATTTATCTACAATTTTCTATTTTGATTTTCTTCATATAAAATACTTCTAAAGATCACATTTTAGTGGCTTCAGTTATTCAGAATTAATTATTTTTTATGGTATATTTTTCTATATTAATTACCCATACTGAGCATCTCATCTCACCCATTTCATATTTTTTATTTTTCCAGAGGATGAAAAAAAGTGTATTATGAATGAATTATAGGCATAATCTTGGAGTTTACGTATTTTTCCAATGGAGTTTGTATGCCTTATTTCATATCATGTTGTAATGTTTTTATCATGTATATTAATTTTTTTAATGAATAATTTTAATGGATAAGTGATTTGTGTCTTATATCTATGTAAATATAACAAATTAAAGAACTGGATCTATGATACAAGTGTTATGGTCGATAAAATTGGTGAGATGACTGGTATGGTGAAGGGATTAGGATTGTCTTTGACTAAAATAAACCATAGAAGGTTTTTTGTGAGATGTCTTGGAAAGGGAATAATAATGTGAAAAATTAGGATAGTGTCTAGGAATGGAAAAGTGATGGGTGAGATAAAACATTAGAATTGGAAAAATATATAGGGGTTAATAATCTTGGTAATATCATACACCACACTAGACCCATGCTATAGTGTATATAAAAATTCCACATTTTTTGACAAAAAATATTGTAATACCTTTTCAATAGTCCTCATATATTCGTCAATATAAGTATATTTTTTTATTTATAGGTGGATCCTTCATATATCATGCAAAAGACTATAGCTTGGGCTTAAAATATTACACAGATATATTTTATTTGATATAAAACATGATGTTCATTTTTATATAAATTACGTGATTTGAATACATAAATAATTCATTATTAATCATATAAAAAATCCTTACACAATAGTATTAAAGGACAATTTTCCTCATATTTTTAGAATTCATAAAACAACCTAATAAAATTTGGGTTTCCTTATGAACAATACGTCGGAAAATATTATAATCTATGGATAAATGTAGTAGAGGAGAAACAACATTTGGAACATGAGTTATAGAATATTCTGTGAAAATATAGACATACCTCTTAGTAATCACAATTATCATATCTATTATTTCATCATATAATGATAAAAAATGTGATCTAATTCATTCAAATATCATGATTTGTATTATATATTTTGATAAATTAAAATGGCTGAATATGAACCATAACAATTAAAATGATGAAGTAAATATATTTATTCATACAATGTTCTCTTACGCTACCCAAATCTATCCCTATCACTTCCAAATTCTCGTCGGGGGGAATAGAGGGCAATATATGAGTAATTGAACACCAATTTTGATAATCTAAACATGGATCTCTATTTATATATGATAAAGTTCATAGGATTACCAATATCATTAATTGATCAATCATAATCATCAACATGATTAATTTTTTTAAGAAGATTATTCTTATATTATATCTCCTTGAATGAGGTTTTTTGAATCATGAAAATGGGTGGATAGAACATTTGGTATATTAGGTGTAGGTCAACAAATATCTTTAAGAACATCATATACTAAAATCTATAAACAAAAATATTCTGAAATAAATAGATGTTATGTAGTCATCTCAACATTATATATATTATAGGGTATAATAATTATTTCATAAAACCATGTGTGTGTATACTTCAACAATTATTTTCATCTCCAACATAACTATCTAGACAGAAATATTTCATTTTGATAATAATCAAGATACCCTACTTACCTATGTGGTTTATATTAAATGATAAATAATCAACCTTTCTCAAACATGGGATTACTCTATTCAAATACATTTTAATTGATATAAATGACTTATTTATTGAATGTTTTTCAAAATCAAATACATCATCTGGAAATCTAATCCGTAAGAGTTACAACTCTATTCAATATATATTCTCCATTTTGTTGAACATATGGATCTTTAAAAATTAATATACCAAAAGATATTCCAATTGTTACCATCTATTATAATATTTTATTACTCATTTTTAAATGATCATTAATTATTTTAACTATATTTATTTTCAATTTCCATGATTTCTCAAGTATTTTTTGAATTGTTACTCATTGTTGCAATTAATTATGTCATGAAAGAATCATATACATTTTTTAAAACATGGGTTAATTAACTTATATATTTAGTTAATATGAATTTATTGTAATATATAATTTTTGTAGATAAGAAATGAAATGAATTATTCATGGAGACGGTAGGCCACACATATGCATAAACACTACCTTTATTTCAATATCATATTTGAAAATTAAATGAATGGTACATACTTGTATATTATATTTTATGCATCATTCATTTAATATATGTCATCTATTTTAATTCATATAATCGTTTATACATTTTATGTACTAGGATAATGAATCACATCGCATTGAGGGTGAAACAGTTCACACATGCACAAGAAATGTTTTTATATTTACCCTAAATGGATTGAATAATATTATTTTTTATTAAATAATTAATTAATTATAAATAAATTATTAATATAATATTTATCATATATAACTAGTTCTTCTATCATAATTTCCTCCCTGAGACTTGATAAAAGAAAAATGATCAATCATTGTTTTGTTTGGAGCTTGTTCTCTCTACACGTAAATAGTGTGTCATTACCCATTACATTGAGGTGAGTGGAAATATAAATATAACACTTAGAATAACAAAATATTACTATATTTAGGATACATTTTTTATAAATAATTATAGAATAAGTATATTTAAGGGGGTGTATAATATAAATGATACTTGAGAGGACAAGAGATGATGCTACCTATTAATTATATATCTTATTTTTTTACGAAAAGTCTTCCTTATGTGTGTTTATTAAAATAAAATTTCTTATATGATTAGTAGATGGATTTTGGGAGACTATTTGGGCATGTTTTGTATGATAAAAAGTTCCTTTTGAGTTTTGAGGAAAGGGTGTAGTGTCTTCCTTCTAATACTAGAAGGGAAGTGTCACTCTTGAAATTGATAAAATGTATTCATTACTAAGAAGTATAACATACCTAATGTGAATAAAAAATGGAAAAAAATTGAGTAACGATAAATCACGTTTTCTTAGAACCTCCAAAAAAATATTTTCATTCTTTCAATTTGTTTTCTTTTCTACTATGAATCCGCAATTATATCATTCTGGTTTTTATTAAAGCATCATGGTTTCTAAAGTTATAAATTAAAAAATTATGTATAAAATAAAATGTGATTAGTTATAAAATATAATGATACTAAATTATTAATTTGATATATTATTTATAAAATATAAATCTAATGTGTTTTGGATATTAATTATAAAATAATTTCTTAGGATGTGATGAAACACTCCATAATCCTAGACCATATCAATAATGTTTTTACAATATATGTGTTAATATATTTATTATAAATGGTAAATTAGACCATTAAAATAATTTATTTAAAATTTATTGACAAATAAAAATAAATTTTCAAAATATAGGTTTTTAATAATTTCAAACAATTTAATCAAATATGAAATGTTTTAAAATAAAAATAATTTAAATTTTAACATTATATATTTAATTTTAATTTTAAAATATTAATTTTTTTTATATTCAACTATAATATGAATAAATATGTTTAAAATTCTTTAATTAAAAAATATTAATAAACACAATAATTCAAGGAATACAATTCTCTTTTAGTACATATAGTATAATTTATTTTAGTTATTTATTATCTAAATAATCACCACATTTGTGTTTCAAAATCAGTTTAAGTAACTAAACTGTCTCCAATAATTATTTATTAATTATTATAATAAAAATAACAATTTTATATTTAAAATTGAAAATTAAAAAAATATTATTTTTTACAAATATCAATGTTTTTTAAATTTTAAAGGAAAATAATGTTCCCATTTATTCCTTTTCAACACATAATAATTAATCAAGAGGTCATCCATTTAAAAATATCATAATAACCCATAATATTATAAATAATTGGCGATATAGTTCTATTTTTTGAAACCAATGATATTTTTACATGTTTTTAGGTCATTTGTCCCTTATTATTAGTGTTTAGTTCCTTGTTAAGCTTAATTTTTCGTTAATCACTATAATAAAATCTAACTGCTATCATTAATATTTTGGTTAAAAATCTAATTTGATATTACTAAAAAAATATTACACAGATTAATACATTTTATTTCCATTTATATAAATTAAATTTATATATGTATGAAAATTAATATTAATGCTAGTCTCACAAACGTGGAGAGAAGTCTGGTTTTTAATGTAAAAATTTTCAATATAGAAATATGTTTTTATATATAGAATCAATAAAAAAAGATCCAATGAACTACAATAGATGAATATATGTTTAATTGATGTTTTTTGACTTTAAAACCCATTTTAAAATATAATACTACACTAATAATTATTAAAATAAAAATATATATTTTTTTTTTAAAATGTGATATTTTTTACAATTAATCATAAAATTAAACTAATCAGAAAAATTGATAATTTTAATATTAAGAAAAATTGTAAACTATGAATTCAAAAATGATTTCTATTATGATAAATAAAATTTATAAAATTTCCAAAATATAGTTTTAAAACAGGCGTGCCATTCAAAGGAGGTATAGCACAACTATTTGTTCAATGGATGATGATTTAATGGGGTGTGTAGCATATGCATAACATGGATTGTCATATAAAATGAGACAAAAGAATTTTTATTCTTACATTAAAATATATTATTTTTTTTCTGGTATTAAATTCTACACACCTTATTTAAATTACATCATCAAAATTTAAATTCAATCTAAATAATCAAGTGAATGGAATTTGAAAAAAAAACTATTCTCTGAAAACACACATCATAAATATGGTTAATAAAACATCTACTAAATAAGGGAGAAAATAATGTTCAATTTTCACATAACAAGGTTTTCTAGTCAATTAAATTGGGTGGGAAATCGAATCTTGTATATGGAATAAAAATTTAAAAATCATGTTTTGATGGATTGTTATAGAAATTATGGTTATGAGAATGATAAAAATCATAAGGCCGTAAATCCATGATGATATAAGGAACCATTAGATTCATCAGCATTGAAGGTACAATAAATAATACATTTTTATCCATATCATTTTTCCTATATTTGAGGAGTTATTTCACTCAATATTAATATAACTTAATATACTCACATAGTACATTTATATAAGTACAATTATATCATTTGGTTATGCCTTGAAATATTTCTATTTATCCCATAAAACAACATTCCTCATATAGTTATTTAATATTTCAATATCTAAAACCATATCCAATATACTACTTAAACCATCTCATAAATATTTAACAGTTACGAATGATTATTATTCAACACAGTAGAATCATATCGTGGTTATTGGGATTATCAAGATAACAATAACCATAAAAATCATATATTTTTCTAAATTATCTCAAAATTAAAGACATACTAAGGCTTATAAATCCGTAAAACATGAATATTCATTCAATATCAACATTCTAATGATTTACTTTTCATGGATTCTTATATCGATCGATATATGTTTTTAATTCCTAAATGAAAAGTTACATCATTATAATAATTAATAATTTCAAATTTCATATAATCATTGCATCACTAATAAAATATTTGAAAACATTATTAAAGGATATATATACATATGAACATAAATCAATCCACTTTTGTGATATCAGTAGAATAAGATTTACCATGATCCCATAAGATTTTATGAGGTATATTCCCTTAATGTATGGCGAATTAA
The DNA here is from genome assembly GCA_963277665.1 of Viscum album. Lineage (NCBI taxonomy): Eukaryota > Viridiplantae > Streptophyta > Magnoliopsida > Santalales > Viscaceae > Viscum > Viscum album. Next base: position 590,939,759 of record OY728162.1, on the reverse strand, counting down.
TTTTCATAGTGTACAATATCCTTTCAGTGGAAGAATTTCTCAATTTAATTTTCTTTATTTCATTTTTCATCACAATGTTTTTGGATATTTTCTCCTACACTAGTAATAAAATTCCATTCATGAAAGCACAAAGGCTTTTTATTCTCTTACTTCACATGTTTAATATTCCTTCATCCTCTTAATTTCTGTAAACATTTTCTAATCCAATATAAATTTTAATATCTAGATTCCCGTTTACTACATAATACATAATTAAATCATTCAATAACAATATGGAACATAAAATTATTTCCTAATATGATTAATGTTTTTTGATCCATGTTCTCTTAAGATATATTCCTTAATCCATTCAAAAAAGTGAAAAATCATGCACCAATTTTTGTTTATGTAATATGTAGCATACCTTGATAATGTTGTAATGATGAATCCTAATCTGTAGTGGTCACATCATCCTTTTTATTTATTCTAGGAACATCCTCTTCATATCAATTTTGTCACAAGGGGAATATTTACTGATGATTGTATTCTTAAAGGTTCACCATTCAATGAGATTTATTTCATCTTACTCCTTATTTTTTCAGATCAGAGACCAACAATGATTAGTATCACCTTTGAGTCAATACATCACATGCATAACCATTTCCATTTTGTTTCATCACTATACCATAATTATCTTCTCTAGAGAATTATTCCATTTTTAATTTTCCATTTTACCATTCGTCGAAACCAATGATTGGGTCCTATTACACATAATGGAATCTAACATTGGGGAGTGTCATTGTGGAACAAGTTTCTCTATTGTAGTATGAATATGTGTCATTACGAGATTATGAAATGCTAATATATCCACTACATGCTCTATTCCAATAATTGTTATAACAAATTTATATATATTAAATTCTTTATTGGCCATGAGTGTTGGTATGCATCATCCATCCATGTTCTATTTCTATACAATGACAAATACTAGATTAGATCATTTAATTTTGATCATTATATAACAATAAATATGGTGTAACACTTCAATAAAAATGTTAATTTTATTCATAGTAAATCTCATAATCATAGTCATTGGTTGATTTTTGATATTTTTACATTAAAATAATTAATAATTGTTTGTAAATAATAGGTGAATAATCCTATGTCTACCCCCCATGAGTAAAAAACTAGGTGCACAATAATGTTCATTGTCATGTACCAGGTAACCTCTAGTCGAGACGGACACACCATGTAAGATTTGGTAGTCCTAGGAAAATCTATTCTATACCCCCAAAAACATGTAGTATCTAGATAGATATTTATTGTTATTATTTCCCATATAATCAATACTCTACCAAATATCTAGTTTTTTCTTCTATATATATCCTTAATGTATATCTTAGGTTCGAGCTCCATAATCTAGGATTTCTATTTCATGTTTCTACGGTGGTTGCTGATCTTAAATTGATACCTACTGTAAAATACTAACCCATGAATCCTAGAGGTGGTGCATTATTTTATTAAATTTTCATTGTTAAAATGAAACATATCCAAAAGTAATGATTATTTTAGTAGACTAAAATATCCACATAACATACATTATAATGATAATACATTAGTAAATATAAATCATAATCATGATACACAATAGAAATTAATGAACATTATCCTTGAATTCTTATCCAAATATTTCTTCATGATAAAATGGGGAAAACATATTATAAGGGTGACTTAAAATGTTTATTAAAGTTATTTAAATGAGAATCAATAATTACTCAATGAGAACAAATTAACATGGAAAGGTAAATAACTTATAACACATGACATTCAAATAAAGGTAAAAGGAAATACCAATATAGTAATGTAAGAAACCTGAATTCATGCCACCTATATAATAAAATTGATAGTATAATAAATCCAAATATATGTTGATGAAAAATCTCCAGGATAATAATAATGAATAATTTCTCAATAATGGAAATGAATTATAAAAGACACTATGTTTCCTTAGTATATAGAACCATTACCATCAAGACCATTCACAAGATAGTTTAAAACAAACAGGTTTAAAAACAATTTGGTTTTTCAACATGAATTATACCATAAAAAACATTCATATGATACATTATATCTTAATTTCTACAAATGTGATGGGATTTTTAATTCAAAACTTTTCCCCCTGAGACTGTTGATGCATCGTGGGCTTTCATTAAAAGGTCCCAAACCAGTAGGGCTTACCTTAAACGGTCACCCACCAATGTCCTACATGTTTAAAGAATTACTAATATCAAATTAATAACATACCATATAAAATATTTATATTTAATAAATGATATTAAATTATCAATAATACCTTAGAATAGGATAATTGATAGTAATAGTTGTTGATAATAATACATTATTGAGGAGAAATAATCATTAAATAATCTTAAGTCTCTCATACAACATTGAAAACATTAAATAATAATTCAACCTGAATTAATTGAAATATTATATATCATGAGAATACATAGATTAATGATATATAATTTCAATGGGTAGTAAATACACCATATAATACAAAAGTGATGTATACCAAAATTAAGCCACAATGTGATGTAAATTTAGATGAAATCCCTTAACTTAAATTTTATTTTTATTTTTTGGTCATTATAATCAAATATTTTTTTTAAAATATGATACTATACATAAAATAACAAAATTAATAATCATGATACTATATATTAACTTTTTATAGTATCAAATTAACTATTTGTTTACAATATTTAATTATTTTGTATATTTCAGTTGTTACTACCATAATTTTCTCAAGTATGATTTGACTTGTTAGTGGTTATATCTATTATGTCGATAATGATATCATGTTATAAATTATTTAAAACATTACATAATAACAATATATATTTAATACATATTTATTTATAATAATCTATTATATTTTTATATATGAAATGATATTCACTGATCATTATAATGGAAGGTCGTACGTATGGATGAACACTACCTTCATTTTTTTCATATTATAAAAGTAAATGATATATATATACATGAATATAATAAATACACTATGAAATATATTTTAAATTTGTAATATTTATTTACATATTATTTTTGAAACATTCCATGTATATCATCAATGAATCACATCACATTGAGGGGTGGTAGTCCACACCTCAGTAAACAATGTTATTGTGATTACAAAAAAATGGATTTTATAAAGGAATATTGTATAAAATAATTAAAAAATTATAAATACATTTTAAATATAATACACTTCATATATAAATAAATTTTCCATCATAATGGTCACTAAAAGAGAATCTAAAGGAAAAATGAACAATGACAATTTTGTGATGTGGCAGTTCGTCACACACGTAAATAGTATTGTCATTATCCATTAGTAATATGTGTGTGGATGTACTGGTCAAAAAAATATAATAAAAATATCTTAGTAAATATCAGATACTTATTTTTTTACATAATTATAGATTTTGTATATTTGAGGGTATGATAAATGATATAAAACTAGAGAGCATGATAGACTATGTTCTTCTTAATCTGGTATCATCTGTCTGTTTGTACAAAATGGAATACATAGGTGGATTTAATCCCAATGGTAATGTTGTATGAATAGTGGTAGGATGTTGGGAGAAAATATGGTCAGAGTATGGTTGATCCAATGTTTCTTGCGATATTTGCAGAAGGAGTAGAATGCTTTCCTTTTTATTGTGGCGGGGGAGTGACACTCCTGCAAATACAAAAATGTATTCATTAATGAGTGGTCTACCATACCAAATGCTCCTACAAAATGAAAAAATAATGTATTAATGGGGATTAATTGTCATTAATAACCTCCACCACAAAAAAAATATTTTCATTTTAATAGTTTTGTCTGTTATCTTCTATGATTCTCTAACATTATCATTTTGGTTTTTATTAATGTTTCATGTTTTCTAATCTCTATAATTTATCCATTAAGACTAAAATATTAATTTTTTATTATAAAATATATATTTAATTAATAACTAAAATGATATGAAATTTATAAAATAATAATCCATTTTTTGTATATTAATTTTAAAATAAATTCATTTGATGCGCTAAAACACTTCTTGAACTCATAATGTGTTAACATTTTTTTACAATATATGGGTAATTTTTTTAATTTTAATAGATTAATTATTCAATTAAGAAATTATATTTAATATTTATTAACACATAAAATTGACATGGAATAAAATATTATTATTATTTAATTTAAATCATTTTATAAAATTTCATTCATTATAAAATTTCAATAATTTTTTTGGACATTATTAATTGAATTTTATTTTTAAATTATCAAATAAATATTTTAATTAAAATTTATTATTTATTAGTATTTTTAAAATGATACATTCATTTAAAAAATAAATATTGCTAATTCTATCAATTCACTTCACATTTCATATTTATTATATCATTTACTTTATTTAATTATTAAGTAAATATTCGCCGTATTGTTATTTCCTAAGACTTTTATGTAATTAAAAAATATCCTAAAATTTTTGATAAATTATTAGGATAAAATTAAACCTTTTATCGATAAAAATGAAACATATTAGTGAAAATATAATTTTTTTTACAAATCTGAATGACTTTTAAATATTAACGTAAGGAAAGATATCTTTATGTCTTCTTTTCCTTACATAAAATTTAATATATGGATTTTCAATTTAATAATAATTTAATAAATCACTAATGTATAACCATTAAGGCATATAGTCTAAATATTAAAATCTAATGGTTTTTTGACAACTCCCTAGGAAAATTTAGCCCATATGATTTGGCTTTAGTCTCTACTTATATTTCTTTACCATAATAACTGTAATTAATTTTAGTCAATTTCAATTATAAATTTGTTAAATAATTATTTATATCCTATTATACATAATATATTATATTAATTTTAATCATTTTATCAGAACTCATATGCCAGAAGTGTAAAAATTATGATTGACACTAATCTCATTAACGTGGTGAGAAAGTGGGTTTTTAATCTAAAAACATTCTAATCTTCAATAATTTTTTATTTTTTCTATAATTACATATTGGATTACAATGAAAAAATAAGGATTAATATATTTAAAATATATCTATTGTGACATTAAAAACCAATTTCAAATATAATTTAACAACAATTTTTATTTAAATGAATAATACATTCTTAATTAAAATGTGGTATTTTTTCACTATTCATCAAAAAATGTAACACCACCTATAAGAACCAATATTTGACATATAGGAAATTTTTATATTTAGAATTCAAGAATGATGTTTATTTAGAAAAATAATATTGAAATAATTGAAATAATTATGTTTGAAAATAGGTGGACTACTTAAAGGCGGTAAAACTAAATAATACGTGAAATGATAGCTAACTCAGTCCCGTGTTTAGAGTAAGAATAACATAGTGTTACATATAAATAAATAAAAATATTATATATTATAACATGAAAAAATTATAATGTCTTGGGGTGTTAAATTTCAAGTGGGAATTTCCCATAAAATATGACTATATCGTATTCTTCCCCCATTTTTGTTAATTTTTTAAAGAAATTATAGGCTTTGTTTGATATAGAATAATCATTAAATATTCATTCATCAGTCTTGAATGAATTATTAATTAGATGGTACCTCACATTTATAGTATATCGTTTACATCCAAAATAACTGAAATAATTTTACATTTAATTTATCCTGTTACATAATTCAAATGGATTATTTTTTAAAAGGGCTGTTAATAAGACTCATTTAATTACATAAGATGTTATAATTTAGGATTCAAACCAATTTTTGATATTTGGGTGAAATTAATTGGGTTTAGTATGCAATATTTAATGAATGATATTATTTCATCTCACAACCACCACATTTTATCGATATATTTGACGAGACGATAAATTATAATTATTTCTATAATGAAATTCAAAATCATGATTTTTATATTCATGTACATGATCATTTCTCACACTTTTCATGGTATGTGGATAATGTTTCTCTATAATATTCCTTTCTTGATAAAATCCATAAGCCAATTTTTTTGATCTATGAAACATACCAACATAAATCTTGAATTATCACCCAGACTTATGTAAAAATAATCTTTTAATTAAAACATGAATCTATAAGGGGTATTAAAATTTTATTTTAAACTAATTATAGTGGTAGATATGTAGAAAAGTCATTATTTTGTTTGAAATGAACATCATTTTAATTCCCCGTTTGATTGGGATTTCACAATGTATCACATGGGTCATGTGGTTAATATTAATCCTTGAATAAATTATTTTTTGTCAGACATTTAATGACTGCATATGTTTCAGTGGACAAATTTACTATTCCAAATCATCTTTATTAATGAAAATAATATAAAGAATTGTTTTTAGAGAAATGAGTAATGTAAATCAATTTCATAAACATTATCATTCAATAATTATATAATCACTAAATTAATCATCAAATAATAAATGTTACATTTATTATTATATAACACGGCATAAAAATCATCATAAAATTATATGTAAATAAATTATATTGTTTTTTAATCCATTAATTAATAAAATGATAAAAATTAAATATTTTTTATAATTAAAAACCTAACTAAGCCCAATAATTTTTCCTTTTTCATTGACACCTATAGATTTATTTCAATCATCCACAAATGGTTTCTAATCATATTCTTATCATATTTCAACGATACCCATAGTTTTGATAAAATAACAACTTAAAAAAACTTTCAGGTATTTTAAATTATTCAATAATGAAAAACAATATTTTTTACCCATATCTGTTTGGACCTAGAGAGTATAGAAATTAAATATTTAGGGATAGAATTCAATTTGATAGGTCAAATTATATAATTATAAAAAAAATCATGAATTAGAATAAAAAACTAAATTTGGACCAAAATAAAATTCATAAGATTTATATAATCCAACTATACTGTTTACTACAATTTTATTATCAATATTTCAATATAAATAATTGTTTTTATAATGTTATCTTATATTTCCTAGATGATAACCAAAACAAACTCTTTAATTTGGTATAACTTATCTTCCATGAATTTAATTGATTGTTTTACTTCAATATACAATAATATCAATATATTGATTTAGTTTATCATTTACTATATTAATTTCATTATTTTTTTGGAATTTATTTTCCTCTCTAACACAAAATAATGAAAATATTTAACAATAATCGATAAAAAACATTGTGTTTATTCAAATTATAATCTGTATCCTTTCTATAATTGATTGTTTCTTCCATTAAGGTACAATATTAAAATATAAAATAACTATAGATATCATATTCATATGGAATTTCATTTATAGGGATAGCATAAATAATATTGTATTCCTTAAGAGAAATTCCTATAAAGTATAAATTTTTCGTCTCATGATATTCTTCTCTAGACATGATCGAATCACATGAACTATAATGTGAATAATTTCATGGTTAATCTATAAATTTCTTTTGATTAATTCTATGCCCCTTTAATTTATTTTTTTACTTTAATATCGGCAAATAATATTTGATATATCCATTTCTTGTACATTCATTGTTGGAAACAACTCTAATGTTATCAATTTCTTCTGATTTCATTTTCTATTATAAATTCTTCTGAAATTTCATATCTCAAATAAATTCACCTTTTTGTGACATTACCTGAATATTATTTCTAATTGGTCAATTTCCTCATTACAGTTGTTGTCATAATCACTTCCACCTTTTTTATCTTTTTTTATTATTATTTAGCATCTGATTAAAATGATTTCAATGTAATACACTATTTGGTTATATTTCATCATCATTAATTTTTTGGTATTCCTATTATAGTATTACAGTACATATAAGATCAATTATTGTTATATTTCTGAGATAACATGAAAAATGAATGGGCATAAAATATACTTTCTATTTTTCATTTGTGTATCTTAAAATAATGTGTACATTAGACATGTCATCAATAGTTTTTCTTTAGGGAATGCATCATATTGATAATTTGATTAATCCTAATGAAAATATAATAGGTACACCAATTTTGGATCATTTTTTCATATCATACATAATATTATTTCTTTTTAAACTTATATCATTTCAATAATTTGTTCCCTTACAAAAAAAAACATTATCCCAAAATCCATATTTTGTAGCAGATGATGATGTTTTATTAATTTTTTTACATAGATACCAATATAAGTAATTATTTTGTTTACATTTATAGTCATATATATCCTTTGTGTAATCTCACTAGTGAGCTCGAGGATCATTAGGTTTTTTATATTGATTGTCAATAATAACAGAAATATCAATTCACATACTTTATAGAATTATTTATATATTAATATACCATTTAAAATAATTGGGGTCATCAAAATGATTTAGTGTGTTATTAGTAATTCCCCCAAATATCATTTTATCCATAAATATTTAAATTTAAAAGAATAATAAATATGTTTTTTTAAGAAAAACAATATAATTATTAAAAACTCTATAAAATTATAAATCATGTGAACTACACAAATAAAAAATGTTAGTATCAGTGGATAGCTCAAGAGGGGGGATAATAGAGCATCAAATAAAAATATATATATAAAAGATAAATCCCATTATTTATAAAATAACACTGTAAAATAAAATATTCCAAAAATAAAATTTCATACTTTTCAATATTTTTTAAAGGATTTATGAGAATAAAATTTAAGAACATTAAAAAATGATTTCCTTATGGAAAAATTATTATCACATATATATAAAATATATAATACACTAATTCAAACTACCAGTTACTGTATTGTGTTGTTAATTATATTGAAAATTATATAATAATTATGAAATATAGTAATAAAAATACAAAAAAAAACAATGGAAATAAAAAATGGTTGTTAAATTTTAAGATGTGACCTAATCCTCTTACCTAATTAGTAAACATAATTCCACGAAAAATTATGAAATAATAAAAATATGAATAACATGGATAATGTATATATAATAAAATATCACCTAAGTATATATGGGGTATCACAAATCATCATTTATAGTTTTCATTGGAGTGAAAATATGAATGAAAAATGGAAGATTTTATAAGTTCTCATTTGTGATCTATAAAAGAATTTCATATCAAATTAAAAATAAGAAAAAAAGTTATTAAATTCAAAACTGGCTATAGAAAGAGAAATATGTCTATATATGTGTGGTGAAACTATGTATCGTGATAATTCTTTTATTGATAAACAATTATAACTTTTTACATTTAAATAAATATTGGATACATTATACAATGGATTGAACATTTTTAGACTCCAAATATATGTTATAGTATAATTATCATAGTGCATACATGAACACATTTTTTTTGAAAACATCCAATAGAATTCCCATGAGTAATAAATTTTTGTTCGTGCTTTCATGTGACCTATTTTATTAGTTGAATTGTGTCACATTAATTTTATCATAGTATCATAATTTATTATAACTCCTTGATTCCATCACTAGAATTTATATTTTATTGATTTTATCATATTTTCTCTTTGGTTAACACATAATTATGTATTCCTTGTTTTGTCAAATCCTTTCATTATGTGTCATTAGTTAATTATGCGAAATAGATAAATAATTTACCAAATCCTCAGTAATGAGGATATCCACATTCAATATAACTTTTTAAATAAATAATGGTTATTTTAAAATTATTTTGAAAGTACATTGAATATGATATAAATCATGGAATAAATAATTTATTTTTTATATATTTCTACTAAAAGTAAATAATTTTTATGTTTTAGATAAAACTAGATTTTTAATCTTATCATGATATTCTAAATAGAATACTGTGTTTAATATACTACTAATATTATATTTTAACACACATAAGTTCAAATCTAAAAAATAAAATAATATTTCAAAAAACATTCTATTTTAATCTAACATAATTTCTAAAATGATTTTATAGTATTTTGATAAGGAGTAATGTATTGGCATTAATTTTGTTATGATAATAATGATAATATCTATTTATACAATATGTGTTTGGGATTTGTTGTTAAGTAAAATTCTAAATAGTTACTATATTTTCAAATATTTAAATTTTTTATAAAAGTGTCTTAAAAATTATTATTATATACAATAAATGGATCCAATGTATATAATATAAATATACCTCGTAATGTTTTATATTGTTGACTTATTGGTTACAAATGTTGGATGCATTAACACATAATGTGTGAGATTATTCTCATATAAAAACATCATTCATATATCTCTCTTCCCCCACCTCATATAGACTATATGGAACAAGTATATTGGGGATTATGGAAGAATTATAATCAAATGTAAATGAGTCATTACATCCCATTGATACCTCTAGATGATGGATTTCATTCTTATTCAACTCTTTCCATCTTCAAAAATCACATGACATGATGAAAAATACCATAACTATCTTTGGTGAAAGGTACACGATATATTCATTTTACAATATCTATGATATCCATTTCACACATTGTTTCTCTTGGAATTTGGATTTATAGTACATATGATGTGATTAATAATTTTTTTGATCCTATGATTTTGATGAAATATATATATAGTGGTATAGAAAATGATATTAATGCAAGGAGAACTATATTAACATTTTTAATGACATTATTTTGGGATAGTGTACCAAAAAACATGACTAAGAAATATTCACGACTAATATACCATAGAAGTTGAATATATGAAAATAATTAATTTTTGTGAGGAGATACCTTTTATAAAAACATTCCCAAACATATTGGGGAGAGTAATTAAATCGAAATACTATTTTACTATAAGTGTATAATTTTCCTATGAGAGAACCCTGTATATCACCAAAGATATTAATACCCATATATTGTTTATCAATAGAATCATAATTTATTAAAATATAATTTTATTTTGTATGTATTTTGGGGAGTGTTTGGTGATTGTATATTAGGGTTATTCATAGATTCTATACAGATTAATATTAAACGATATCTAACTTATATATTTTTTTAATTTTGTTATAGTTGTCTTCAAATATATTGTTTTAAAAGAATATATTATTATTTTAATTTTTCACAAAATATAAATGGATAATATTTTATAATAATGGTTTTAATAAAGGAAAATATAAATAATCAATAAAATTATAAAGGTTTATATTATAGAAAAAACTTATACTAGATCCCCTAATGTTTCTATTGTATTTAATTGTTCTACCAACAAATATCAGAACTAATAAGACATAGATTGGTGACTAAATTATAGTATATAATCAGAAAATATAAGATTAATTCCCCACACAAACTCATGGAATGATAAGAAAATAATATAATCAACAATCACTAAAATAAATAACATTAATCCCAATAATCCACATGAGATATCATATATGTATATAAGAGAACATATTATTGATAAATACTATGGATTAATCTAAAATAACAACCCCCACACTATGGAAAATACATCTTGATATCAATTAATATCTATCTCACTTTCCAATTATATCATGTAAACCTAACAAATATTTTTATAGAATAAGTGGTGTGAATATAAGTATAAATCATTGGTTTCACAATAAATACTCAAAAAATTTTGGAGGAATAATACTGAATCATTTGGGTACAAGTTGTGAAATTGGTCAATACTTCCTGACCATACAATGTCTCACTTACTAATTCCAGTTAAAAGTATAATAATATAATAATTTTGGAAATCTATTTGGAAATCTATTGTTCACTCTATTTCACATATTTGTTGTCACAGTCAAATCCATAAAACACACTTATTTATTCAATCGTTCCATAAATAAACATTTAACCACTACCTGATTGCATAACATTACCATAAATGAATAAAAACATAACATTCCACAACTTATCCCTAGTTAAAATCAAATATTAAATATCATAACAATATAACCACACTCATATAACCTCATCATCACTACATCATTTCAAAATTATAACCACATTACATCATTACGATTATTTAGATCCAACACCAATGAACTATGATATATTATGAAAGGAGATTTAAAGGGGGAGTATATACAAAATTATATTATACAAAAACTCAATTTTTAGGGTACACATAGATCCCAAAATATCTTAAGCACCTTGATCACCTTACTATACTATGGAGGAGGTGAGAGTGAAATAAAAAACCATGGAATGTAATTAAAATAATAAGACAATCCTAACCATAGTTACCATTTTTATCAGAAACCTATAGCACCATATCCCTTATGTATATGGTCACCATCACACAACCTCAAATTTTTACTTCCTTATCCAAATAAACCACACAACTATAATAAAGTAATGTCACTACATTAAAAGATGTCGTTTTTATAAAAAATTTTATATCATTGATACTTCCACATGGATTATTTAAAAATTAAATTAAATTAATTTCACCCATAATAATTTCATGCTAGAACTATTTATCATTAACCACATCTTATTTCATATTATTTATATCAATTAAAATATTTCCATTTTACCAACATAAGTTCTTATTTCATGCACATATTGTTTTAACATCATCCTATTCCAGTTATACATTACCAATTAATTCATTTATTTCAGTATTCTTCCATATTTATAGTAATATATGACACACTATCCCCTTTAACCTAATAACACTACTATATATAAAATTTATTCATAGACCCCCCCATCTCCACTTCTACATTTTCATTGTTGAACCACACTAAATCTTTCCAAACACATCATTATTCCCATGAAATAATCAAAAAGAACCCATTCTTCGACCTTATATATAGCCCCTTAAAACCTCTTCCATTAAATATTTTAAAACTACTACTATCATAACATAGAAACAACATAATCAGACCAAAATAATATCTTATGTCAATCTTCTTTATATATTTTCCTAATCATTTTCAAGAACCCAAAATTAAACACATATTATAGACTCATAACCATTTAACTTAATTAATTTACATTATTTACATATCCAACTTATATAATTTCAATGTATATCAATAACATGATTTTTATTTAATAGTAATTTGGTAGGGAAGTAAATAAAGTAACAACTTTTCATAATGTTGTAAAACATGTAAAAAAAATTAATTAGCAATCCCAAATTATAATTATTTCAATTCATTTTCACTATTATGTTAATTACATCTCAATAAATAAATAAATAAAAATCATTATAAATCATCAAAAACATTGTAAACTTTTACAAAAATACAAATCAAATACCTCAATGAAATCCTTGTTGATACACTGTAAGGCGAATATGATAAACTCAATATAAAAATCACGAAAATTATAATGATTCTATAAAAACATGTAAAAAATAAACCATCTAACACATATTTTCTCATGATTCATTTAAACAGAATGTCAATGTAATATATCGACACTGAAAAGGATGATTAAAGGAGTGACAAAGAGAAATGGTGAATCATAACACATGATCGAACATAAGTAATCACTTGAATCCAAAGACTCTATATCCATCCACCATATCCAATAACTCTAGAACCATTTATCCATTACACCCATTGTTTTATAGGTTGAAAGAAAATTAATTTTTCGACAGATTAATTCACATATATTTCATGTAGATTTTTTTATATTTTAAAATTAAATTTTAATATTTTTCCATTATTATTCCCATATTATTACTGTTGTTTTAAAATATATCAAAAATTCTTTAAAAATTTTATTTGGATTAAAATATGAAAAAAACTGTAAATTTATTAGTTTTTATATAATATTATATAGGAATTTTTCCCATTGTAAAGGAAATTTGTCTCATACCTATAAACATGAGTGTTTTTAAAATATTTTTTATGGAAATAATTTTTTTCAATCTATATTTATGTGTAATAGATAATTTTCACCACCTATGTAAATTTTGGGTGTCTCTTATGTAAATGTATCCCAAGGTTTTCTTTTTCTATGTATTGGTATCATATTTTAAGGATACATAATGGTAAAACATTAACTATGTAATGATCACATATACCATATATTGAGTTTTCTATGGATATGTAAGGGTCATTACATCACTACTTATATGTCATTTTCAACACTCTTATGATGTAGGGAAATTATAAAATGTGTAGAAAAAACACTATATATTAGGACCACACCATAAAACATTTCATAATAATGAATTAAATGAATAATTCACATTGAGGATATTTTCATGTTTAGAGTTTTAGATAATTAGTCAATTACTATTACATTATATCTCAAATATTACAAAGTAGACAATTCTACATAATTTCAATTTTTTTAATAAAATAAAAAATTCCATAAAAAAGATTCTTGTCTACTTCCACGTTTTAGATAGAATTACATTCCCATGATCCCGTCCTTGACCCTATACATCTTTAAGTCCGATGAAAAACATTTCCAAAACATGGAATGAGCATAAAAATCTCAGTAAGGGTTATAAAACAATGAAAGAAAACATTAGTTCAGAAATACATAGATAACATAAAATCTTTATCATACCTATTGATATCATAAAATTTATAAATAAAACATATAAATAATAAATAATAATGGTATCATGTGGCATCCATACCATACTTACATTGTATCCATCACAGCTACAAAGGGAGTAACATTTGGATTACCCATCATAGTATATTCCTTAAATTTCATAGGAAAAACATTCATGTTTACCTATGTCATGATACCCAATGCATTGGAGAGAAATCTCAGGCTCACAAACCAAAGGATTATCACATAACCACCCATATACATAACAATTTCCATGAACCATAACATATTCACAACTCATAAAACAAACATAATTGATTGATAACATTACACATTTCAATCAAAATATATCTTTTAAATATATTGACATAAAAAATCCATTATCAAACCCATTTTCATTTCCAAAATAAATAAAAAATGGTATATGGTTTGTAGTTTTCTTTTAAAAACATTACTTCTTGTTAGGGAAGCCAAAGATCAAATAATTCTCTTAGTTGTGGAAAGGTCGGTTTCACCACTTACATTAAAAAGAAACATTATTATTATTTTTTTATTAGTAAAATTATTTATATAAGAAGAATATTTTTAACTAAATTAATAGTAAAAGGTGTTTACACACCTTATAAAATAAATTCGTGTATAAAAAATATGCTTGAATGAAAGGAGATAGAGAAGAAGTCCCTTACCCTGTGTCCGACTTGACCGGTTCGTTCTTTATTCACAAGAATAATGAAATAAAGATAATTTAAAATTTCTTAAGAAAACATTTCAAGATAATTAATCAATTTATATCACTTATCATAAAGTTATAATTATTACATAATCATTTATGTTAATAATGGTCATTTGGTCTATATTTGTTACTTCAGTATAAAAAGAACTTTTTAAAATTACAACATGTTCATGTGGTCAAAATTCCAATATCTCCAAAATGATATTAATGAGTTTGATAGCATATTTATCATATTTATCTTTTATATATATATGAATGTTTGTATTTTTAATAGTACACAATGTTTGGAGATAATAAATGAAATGCACAGTTCATGGAGACAGTAAGCCGTACATACACATGAATGCTACATTCATTTATATTTCAAATGTAACTAAATAAAAACATAATTATACACATGTATATTTTAATTACATTAAAATATCATATATAATATCATTATATTCACCGTTTATATGTTCCGCGTGTGGCATGAACAAGTCATACCACTTTGAGGGGGCAGTAGTCAGCACATCCTTTAATTAAATTATAATATTTACCCATGATGGAAATCTATAAATGTATTCTATAATTAAATTTAAATATGCATAGAAACAATTTAAATATAATATTTATCACATATAAATACAGTTCCATATAAATTCCCAACACAAGAGGTGTTGGGAGATAAATGAACCATAATCGTTTCATGTGGCGTTAGTTTTCCATCCAAAGAAACATTAGGTTCATTACCCATTTGATGGAGGTGTGTGTATGTGGAGCTCAAATAAATGTCATAAAAACAAAATAGTATATTTAGGATACTGGTTTCACTATAAATTAAATTAATAAAAATAGTTTATGGGGTGGGAGTAGGAAAATAAAACAAAAGAACATAAGATAAGATGTTACCTTTAAATCATGTATCTCCCTTTGATAGGAACCAAATTAATTTATTGATGTTCCATCTGCCTAAGGTATGGAATCTAAGAGGAGTGTAGGGGTTTTGGGAGCTTAATTTTTTAGTGTTTGGAAGAACTAGGTGGCTTGACAGATGTGAGTAATGGGTTAGATATTAGGGATTTTTTTAAGGGGGATGATGGAATTTTTAAGAATCTTTGAAAATAGTATATTATTATATAATGATTCTCTATTTCTAATTGTCCAAAACTCATTAAAGACAAAGAAAATATAACTCCTATTCAGAATAAAATGATCCAATAATAAATTTACTTTTTAGAGGAATTTTATTAATCATTAAAATCATATTTATTAAAATCATTCATTAATGAGGTAAGTACTGTAACATTATTGTGTCATAAATAATATTATCTATATGATATATAATTTTTTTTTAAAAATATCATGATATTGGATATCTTTTAATCGTTCAGATGAATATTTATAGTAGAATAGACACTATATATAACCACATGTAAAAATTTATTTACTAAAAGATATATGTTAATGTCATTTTTCTCCTTACATTAAACTAATTAATATAAAGTGTCATTATCACTCTCATGTGATTCAATGGGGACCCAAAAACGACCCAAGGGTTCCCACGATCTGAAATATGTCATTCAAAATGATTATGATACATGTTTGGTAATTTTATATTATTATATAATTATTTTTGCCCTTATTTACTAGATTTACCCTTTAATAATTGTAAATAAAATGTTTACTCATGTAAATATTCATAATGACTAAAAAAGAATTTACCTATTTACAAAATTTTGATATCATTTTTTAAAATATAGATTCCATTTTTAAAAATTCAAAACACAGAAGTGGATGAAATTAATTTAAAATTAATTCCCACTGTCAAAATAAAAAGGGTATTTTTAAGAAATAAGAACTATCGAAAGATTCACACTTATTTATGTCCAAATTTCAATGTGAAATTACATATAATGACCAAAAATTGATTAAATTTTAAAAACATAATATAATTACATTTTAAAACCAATTAAAAATACAATATATATTTATAAATAAATTATATTAAAAGGTAGTTTTCAATTAAAATAAAATATTATTCATGATTAATTAAAAATTGAATTATATCAGAACAATACATAAAATTTACTCAAAAAAATTTTCATGTCCCGATTCTAAATGAGTATTATATTTTTTCAAATAGAACATATAAATGAAAATAAATCTATATTTGGAGTGGTTTCGTCTTTATAAGGTGGTAAATCGTCCTTTTAAGAAATATTAGATTATTTATCCTAAATATCAGATTCTTTCATATTATA
Source organism: Viscum album (assembly GCA_963277665.1). NCBI lineage: Eukaryota > Viridiplantae > Streptophyta > Magnoliopsida > Santalales > Viscaceae > Viscum > Viscum album. Next base: position 590,922,258 of record OY728162.1, on the reverse strand, counting down.
AGTTTGTAAAATTTATTGGATACATGTAAAAACATTTAGGAAAAATGTATATTTATTTTTTATTTTGTTATGTCAATTCCTACCAAATAAAAAGGCTAGGTGTTCACTACCATTAAAAATAATATTATATTACAAATGTTCAGTGTGACCCAACATTTGGTGAAACGTAAGATTTCAATGAAACTCGTTGTTTTATATTAGGTATGCTATTGAACATAGCATCACTTTTAAATTAAAATTAATATTTAAATAAAAAATATTAATAAATATGAAAAAGTCTTATTCTTTATTTACCTGGGTTGTTACATCCTTCCCCTTTATGAAAATGGGTGCTCATAATTTTATTAACTTATCAAATAAAAGGGGGGTATTTATCACTCATAGAATTTTCCGATTCCCGATTGCCTCCACAGCAATATAATTTTACCAAAAAACCATTACATAATTAATTATCTTATTCCACAACCCATTCTCTCTTCGGATAAGAATCTGAACTGGTTGGTCCCCATAATATAAGGGTCAATGAAACTTATACTCGACTTTCCCATCTTACCAAAATGCATCACATTTTTTCATGGAGAAACCAAGAGAAATACATGATCACCTAACTCTAAAGAAGGATACTTCCTCCAATTAACCACAGAACCTTTTATGACTACTATGAGTTGTTCTAATGTGCTTTTGAATAAACTGAACTATTTCTACAATCTCTTCTACAAATGTCTGGTCCCATCTATTTCCTTCACATACATCATCCCAAAAATCTATTGTTTGACATCACTTAACATTTAATTACCCAAATTGATCTATCTTTATACTGCAATGAAAATATTAGTGATAAAAAATTGAACCAAAGAAAGATGGTGGTCCCAACATCCCGAGTAATCTATTGAGAAATAATATAATATATCATCCATGGTCTGTATTATTCATTCTAACTACCCATCTCATTGAGGAATAAAATCCGTTCAAAAATTTAATTCTGTACCCAATAAATTATAAATGCCTTTCTAAAAGTTAGAATTAAACATAAGATCACGATCATATACAATTGAGAAGGGAACACCATTCAACCTGATTATCTATTTAAAATAAAAGAAATAATGTTTATCTAGGGAAATAGTTTCTCGAATAAAAATGAAATGAGTATATTTATTTAATCGATCAACAATAACCTAGATTGCATTATTTCCTCGAGATTTATTTAGTAATCCAAGAATGAAGTTTATGGATTTATTTTTACATTTCGACTCTAACATTGGAAAATACTGAAGAATTCATTTCGGTAACTGAGGCTCTACTTTAGCATGTTGTCATGTCTAACAATTCATAGAAAAATATACAATATCTCTTTTCTTTCCATCCCACCAGTAATACTCCCATGGAACTTTGTACATATTAGTACTGCCAGGATGAACTAAAAATGATAAACTTTGAGATTCACATAGAAACTCATTATTCAACTATGAATCTCAAGGTACACATAATGTTTTCCCAAACCTCAAAACACAATCATTATAAATGTGAAAATCAAGAAACATACCCTTCTGAACCAACTCTACCTTTTTCTACAACTCACTACCTTCTTTAAGTGCTTTTTATGTTCTGTGTGATAGACATGATTTCATTGACACTTGAAGAATAATAAAGAAATATCCTAAACAAACAACTTCTATTCAAAATTTCATCAAACCAAAAACCAAATTATCTCATTCCAAAAATATCATTATTAATGAAGCATTACATTTTTAACTCAAAGCATCATCCACTTTATGTTTTTATCTCGGATGGTAATGGATCGTGAAAGAGTAATCCTTGATTAATTGAATCCATTTTCTCTGTATCATGTTTATTTCTTTCTGAATGAATATATACTTCAATATTTTGTGGAAAACATATATTTCACATTTTACTACATACAGATGAATCCTCCATGTTTTTAAAGAAAAAACTACAAATGTTAATTCAAAATCATGTGTAGGGTAATTTTACTCATGGGGTTTGAACTGATGTGAAGAATAAGAAATTAAATGATCATTCTTCATTACGAAAAAACCATGTCCTTTCAATGAATCATCACTATATATAACAAACTCACCATTTTGGTAAGGCAGTTCGAAAACATGAGCATTCACTAATTTCCTTTTCAATTCCTGAAAACAATCATCAAATTATTTTTTCCGAATGAAATAAACACCATTTCAGGTAATCTTATTCATTTAGATAGATTATTGGGAAAAAGTTTCATCAAACCTCTTTTAATATCCCCTAATCCATGAAAACTATGTCTCTCAGTTATATTTGTTGGTCTTGTCCATTCTGGAACATCTTTTGTATTAGAATTTTCAATAGTAATGCCAATTTTTTAAACAATGTGACCAATGAATGAATTTTTTAGTAAACAAAACTCACACTTGTTGAATTTCCCATAGTTTTTTTTATTTTATTATTTTCAGGGAAACCCTTAAATGACTTTCAGGATCCTCTTTACTTTTAGAATAAACCAAAATATTATCAATTAATAGAAACACAAACATATCTATAAACTCACAAATAAATCAAATTATATGATCCATGAATACAACAGGTGGATTGGATAACCCAAAAGGCATATCTATAAATTCATAATGGCCATATCTATTAAAAAATGCAGTATTTGAAATTTTAGCTTCCATTACATTCAACTGATAGTACACCGGCCTCAAATCAATCATAGAAAAATACTGATCTCCTGGGAGATGATCAAACTAATAATTGATATGAGGCAAATGATACTTTTTATTAACTGTAAAGTTATTCAATGCTCTATAATCTATGTAAAGTCTCATTGGAAAATCGTTCTTTTTAACAAACAAGATAGGAGCACCCCATGGTGATGTGGTTGGTCGAATGAAACTATTATCTAATAACTCCTGTAATAAAATATTTTACTCTAGAAGTTCAATTTGATTCATTTAATAAGCGAGTTTTGAAATTGTATTAGCATCAGGAACTATGTCATCAGTAAATTCAACATCCTGATCATGAATTATATCAGAAAACTCATCAGAAAAAACATCATGATACTCATTTACCACTGTCACATTATTAATTTAAATAGTTCATTTGTTTTCAACATGTGAAAAGTAACATTCATTTCAATCATTTACTAGTTTATCACATTTTGGTTATGTTATCAAATGTAAGGGATCATTCTTGTACAAAAATTGAAAATATTTCTAAAAAAAATTATTTAACTCTGTATTCAATTGTATGATGATAAACAGAAACCAAATCCATACCCAAAATAACATCAAACTCTACTAGAGGCCACACAATATGGTTTGAAGGTTGATTTGTTTTGTACACAAGTACAAGAAGGTTCTTATGTTTCCTTTTGGCCTCAATATTTCCCCCTAGTGTTTTTACCATAAGTTTAGGATTCATATATTGAGATGGAATTCCCAATTTACTAGTAAATTTTTCATAAATTAATGAGTTGGTAGTCACTAAATAAAACAACACATTGGCATAATCTGAACAAACAAACAGTGTACCTAATACTAAATCATTTGATGGTCAAACATCTGATGAAGTAGTTTCAATGGATTTCAACAACCCTTTATACTTTTAGGCTAGATATATTCCCTCAATTGAGTTTTTCATTGGACACTAATTTAAATAAGTAAATATTTCATTTAACTTAAAACATTTTACAAACAGTAAATCTGATTTTTTCTTACAATTAACCTTTTTTCAGTGAAATTATGTGCCTTCTGTCCCATTTTACCACATTAATAGCACTTACCAGAATTCAAATGATATTACTCGGCATGCATGTTACCACAATTTTCAAAAAATATTAACATATGGTTTATATCATTATAAATTTTTTAAAAAAATTTCCCATTCATCTTCCACCATGGCCCCTTATTAGATTCTTTGTCAAAGAACACCTAATCATCAAAAAACAATATTTCCATCTTATTATCAATCAAACAAGTTCTTTATAACTGTATACCTCAGGAGAACCTAAATCCCATTGATACTTAGGATTTAATCCTGCGTAACAAATTGTTCATTTTAAAATCAAGATCTAGTTTTAAATTTGGAGCATACCTTACCAGTCATGTTAATATTTTTTCAGAAGCAGCCACTATTTCATATTCATGCCTCAATTTTCGGAAATTGTTTTCCATCCTAAGATGAATCACCATAGAAAAATATTTCTAAAGAATGATACCTTTGAATTCATCCAAATAATGAGCATCAATCTCATCACTATCCCTGATATTTTTTCACTATCGTCCACCACTGATCATATTCACCTAAACAACTGTAAACAACAAGACTTACAATTTGATGTTATGAACACCAAATGATATAAAAAATCTTTTGTAGTGCTTTAACCAACCTTTATGCTAACACAGGTTCAAATGATCTTCTGAATGATGGGGGATGTTGCCTCCTGAAATTCTCCAATACTAAAATGTTCCTTTGTGGTTATTCTAGATGATCAGGTGCATTGATACCACCACCATTTATACCCATAGTCAACTGTTACATCACTACTAATAACTATTTAGTTTCAATTCCTACCATTTTATGTTACAGATTTGGATGTTTTTCTTCCTCCTAATGTTGTCCCATCATAACTGCTCTATTTCCTCTACATAAAACCATTCTGAACACAGAAATATCATAGGTGATGAAACATGGTAATCTGTAAAAGTTATATCATTTCAACAATTACATAACTAAAAATTATTTTTGGATATTAAATGTAATAATATTCTAACTCTTAATGTTGTCCAAACCAAAAAATAATACAAAATATGAGGACCAGGCCTTAAAATATTACACAATATTGAATAAAATGTATTTTTTACAATGAGGATCCTTTAAGGTTTAGATTTTTGGTAAATTATGACATAAATATTACATTATATATAAAAAATTACAATGTATGAAAATCTACTCAGTATCCTTTTTTTCATAAAATAAATACTCTAAAAAAAGTTTCATGTCTACTTCCATGTTTTAGACAACTTGATTTTCCAATAATCCCATCCTTGACCATATTAAACATTATTCCATGAAAAAATTTCAACAATAATGGATCAGCATAAAAACATCTGAATGGGTTATAAAACAATTAATGAAAACTTTAGTTCATCAATACATACATAACATAAGCTCATCATCATACCTCATGAAATCATTATATTTATGAATAACACATTAAAATAATGAATCATAAATGTTAATTGTTGCATCCCAATCATACATAAATTGTAGCTATCACAACTATGTGGGAAGTTATGTTTTCAATACATATCACTGTATATTTCCTAAATCTATTTGGAGAAAAATTCATGTTTTCCTCTTTTATGTTACCAAATGCATTGGAGAGCTATCTCGGGCTCACCCACCCTAAATTTATCAAGAAACCACCCGTATAAATAACAACTCCCTTGAACAATATCATATTCATAACACAGAATACAAACATAATTGATAGATAACATTTCAGTACTTCAATAACAATATATCATTTAAATATGTTGACATAAAAAATCCATTATCAAAACCGTTTTCAATACAGAAAAAACATAAAAAGGGTATGTGGTATTTTTTTTTAATTTTTAAAACAATACGTCTGGTTAGGGAAGCCAAAGAACCAATAATACACATAGCGGTAGAAAGGTCATTGTCACCACTTCCGTTAAAATAACAATATTTTTTTGTTGTTTTGAAAAACGCCTCATAGAATAATATTCTATTTGAATGTAATAAAAATTCAAGTGTTTTTATAGACCATATAAAAGAATTTCATTTTTAAAACAAAATATGCCTCAATGAAAGGAGTTTGAGATGAAGTCCCTTACTTCGTGTCCGACATGACCCATTCGTTATATTATAATGTGAATTATAGAATTAAGTAAATTTATAAAATATTTAGGATCTTATTATATATTATTATCCACTTTATATCAGATATTATCATGTTATAAACATTATGATATCATTTATGTTAATAATGGTCGTTTGGTCGATATTTGGTTTGTGTGTCAAAAATGAACGTCTTATAATTACAAGTTTTTAATGTGGTCAAAATTTCAACTTCTCCAGAATGATATTCATGATTTATATATCATATATGTCATATATAACCATTATATATATTTATTTATAATAGTACATAAAATTTAGAGATATGAAATGAAATGCACCATTCATGCAGACGTTATGCCATTCATACGCATGAATGCTAACTTTATTTCTATTTTTTATTTAGCTGAGTAAAAAATAATGATAAATATTTATATTATAATTATAGTATAATATTATATATAGTTCCGTTAACTCCAAACTTTATATGTTCCACCTATGGAATGACTGATCCATATCACTTTGATTGGGAGGTAGTCTACAGTTCCTCAAATAAAGATATATTTGTTACCCAATATAGAAAACCATAATGGTAATCTAAAAATAAAAAATAAACAAGAATAGAAACATTATATATATAATATATATCACATATAAATATTTTTCAATCTTAATATCCACCATAATAGACAATGGGAGATAATTGAACGATCCTCGTTTCGTGAGGCATTTGTTTTTCGTCCACATAAATAATATTTTGTTTCCCTATTATATGGAGGATTGTGTATGTTTTTTTTTTGAATAAATCACTTAGAAAAAACCTAGTATATTGAGGATACTGGTTTTGCAATATAATAATGTAATAAAAAGTGTTTAGGTGGTATTATAATGAAAATAAAACAAAAGAACTTTAGAGAAGATGTTACCTTTAAATAAGGTATCTCCCTTTGGTTTGAACCAAAAGGATTACATGATGTTCCATTTTCCAAAGGTAATAATTCTATGAGGAGGAGAGGGATTCAGAGAGCTTAATTGGTTAGAGGTTGGATGATCCAAGTGGCTTGAGAGGAATGAGTAATGCAATAGGCGTGAGGGATTTTTATAAGGGGAAGGTCGGGGTCATTAAGAATGTTTGAAAATATTATTCTATTATATAATTATTCTCTGTTTCTAAAGGTACAAAACATACTAAAGATGAACATATGAAGACTAATGTTCAATATAAAACCATACAATAAGAATTTGAAAGGTAATGGTGAATTTTTTAATCATTAGAATTTAATTTATTTAAATCATTCATTATTGAGGTAAATATTTCATCATTGTTGTGTCACAAATAATTTTATTTATATTATGTCTAAAAATTATAAAACAAATATAATGATGTAGGAAATATTTTTAGAATTCAAAAAAAATTAGAGTATAATAGATAACATATATAACCCCACATAAAAATTTATTTAAATATGATATATTTTAATGTCAATTTTTGTCATTACATTAAATTAATTAATATAATGTGTCAATATCAATCCCATGTGGCCGCATCGGGTCCCAAAAATTCCCATGGAAGAAAATGGTCAGAAATGTATCAACCAATAGGATAAGGGAACATGTTTGGGTAATTTTATATTACTATAATATTTTTGTTACCCTAATTTATCAAATTTAACCTTTTTTCCAGGATAAATTAAATTTTTTCTGAAGTTAATATTCATAATTTCTACAAATAAAAGAGACATATTTTAAAATTTGGAACCCCTATTTCCAAATATGAAATCTATTTTCCAAATTCATCACACAAAACTATAAGAAATTATTTTAAAATTAATTCATGGTGTCAAAACAAAACAGGTGTTTTTAAGAAATAATAACTATCAAAAGATTGATAGTTATTTATGTCCAATTTTAAAATTAAATTACATCAAATTATAGAAATTGTATTAATTTATAAATACCTAATATAATTACACTTTAAAACCAAGTAAAAACATACTATTACCTTATAAATAAATTAAATTAAAATGCAATTTTGAATTAAAATACATAATTTTCACTATTCATTAAAAAATGTATTTTATCAGAAAAATACCATAAAATTAAATAATGTAAATTTTGATGTCCTGATATTTAAGAAGAATTTTATTTTCTCAAATATAACATATAAATGTGTCCAAAACAAGTTTAAAAAATGGTTCACCATCAAAATATGGTAAATCGACCTTTTAATGATTATTAGAGTATTTATGCTAAAAATATTATTCGTTCTTATTTGTGCCTCTAAAATTTATTGGATAAATGTTGAAATCATTAACAAACATATATAATGATACTGTAATTAGATATGTCTTTTTTTCCCAATACAATGGTTAGATGTTAACTACCTTTTAAAATAATATTATATTATTTTTTTCAGTATGACCTAACGTTGTGTGGAATGTAAGACTTCCTAGAAACACATTGTTGTGTATTAGGTATGGTATCAAACATAAAATCCCTTTTAAATTAATATTAATATTTAAATCACAATTATAAATAAATATGAAGATTCCTAATTAATTATTGACCCAGGACGTTACACTATGTAGGACAACCCTTCTCTTTATTGGACATTAATTCATGATTTAATACCTAAGATAAAATTTATTAAAAATAAAATACCAAGAAATATATATAATGTTTTATGTACATATAATATAATCTTGATCTTTAGATAAAATGCATTCTTTAAATCTTTCTTCTAAATGCTTTTAAAATTCCATTGCTTTTATTACAACACGGGGTGACCTTGCGACATATATAACAAAAGGGTGAGCTAAATATCCTACAATGGGTATGAAAATAACATAACATGAAGATATAAATACATTTTATTCAATTGTCACATCAATGATGCATAATAGTATCATAAAAATGATGAATGGGGCATGATATAGCATGATAATTTAAAGGCAACATGGGAAATGTGGAAACAATATTAAACATTGCGTCATTATCATTGGTCATTTCTATCTTCCATGATATTATGATAGAAAAAATCCCATAAAGAATCATGTTCAATCCCTTTCAAAAAAGCACATATCAAGACAAAAAACAATATCTAACTCATTGGTGCTTTATATAATTATGGGTACAGTTGTCATATTCAATTCATTCCAATACTAATATGACCAGCATAGATAATATAACATGGATTCATTCATCATCATATTTTCATCCTCAATAATAGAGTGTTGAATAATGATCTGTATGTCCCCAGTCATAGTGGTAAATGTACAAAATGTTGTACATTCTTAATATAAAATTGCTATGGTTTTTTACTTCACAATTGTTTGGTATCGAAAATCACGTGGAGATTTCGAAAACATAACAACATAACCTAAAATTACATAAAAAGGGTTTAATGAAAGATAAACTGTTTTATCATAATTTGTACCATAAAATTTATGTAATATGGACATGGATTGACAAAACCCATCATTAGTAATTGGGAATAAAAATGATGATAATAATTCATATTTAATAAAAAAGAAAAGGTGAAAAATCTCAATCAAATTATGTGACTTAATATTTTTGATAGAGCATATTGAGATCTTGGGGAACCTTGAGAGGACTCTAGAGATGTGTGGAAAGAGTAAATATGTTCACCAAGTATTCATAGTGACGATAAATGGGATATTTTTTTAGCATATAAGATAAATGATTGGCAGATTATTTATCATTTCTAAAACATTGGTTTTTGACTATATATAAAATTATATATAAACATTGATCCTTCCCGTGGGTTATCCCATTAATTTTGTAAAATGGTACTATATTGAATTATTTAATAAAACCATGATTTGAAATAATTAAAATAATACCTTTTCTAATTGGCATGTGATTTTTAATCTTAATTATATGATATTAAAACCATAAAATATATAAATATTATTTATATTTTATTGAAGTCCTCATGAAATTAATAATATTAACGTAATGCAACTGTATTTTATAGGTAAAAGTATATATGATCGAGGATACCCTTTATAGTATTTATTACATAACATTTGGGTCATTATTGTGTCATAATACAAACTATATGTTAATACAGGATTACTGTTTTACTTGAAAATTTTATTATCGCGTTAAATTATGAAAAATAAAAAATTGTATAATTTTGACAGTATAATTCAAAAAAATATTCATTTTATTATATTATTTAGTTAAATTTGTGTAATTTCAATTCTAAAATAAAATCGATATTTTTTAAGAAAATCAATTTTTTTCCCACAACAGTTTTTGACCCCTTATTAAAATTACATTTGACTTCATAAATAATATATTATAATTTATAATTAATAATAATATTCATTATTATATTTTTTATTTCCTAAATACATAAATTAGACCAAATAAAATGGTTAATTTAATTTAAAAATTTCCAATCAAAATTGTTTGTTTCTTATTATATAATAATAAAAAAATATTTTTAATATAAAATATAATATAATGGAAATATATTCATTATTGTATATATAATAATTTATATTCACATATAAAGAGGTTCATGATACATATACATTTATTGCAGAGAATAATGCACTAAGAGTAAGGTGTGTGTTAATGATATTTTCTTGTTGTGGTTCAATGAATAAGGTATGGGTCATGACGTTGATGAGCATACGCTTTTCTTGTAATAATTTTCTCTATTGCTGGTTTGGTTGGATATCAAAATGGGAGTGATCAAGGAAAAATAATAGTGATTAAGCATCCCTCAGTTGCTATGATAAATGCGATTTATAGGGTACAAACCTATTGGTTGAGGTCAACACATCCTTTTATGTGACAATAAGAGTTGTTAAAATCGTTAATTTATACTAATCATATGATATGAATTAAATTAATATATTATAAATTAAAATTATTCATTTTGGAATTTTAATTCTAAATGAATATATAATAAAATATGTGAATATTTTTTACATAACTACATTACATAATAAAACATTTAATTAAAAAAATGTGGAATTTTATTAATAACAGTTTGGGTCATTAAAATCATTCCCCAAATGGAATCTCACCATAAATATTATATTTTCCCACACCAAAATAGATTAGAGTATATTTTTTTTTCAAAACCTCATAAAGTTCAATGCTTTTTTCTTCAATCTTTTGGTTTCCCCCAACACATTGACAAGGTGAATTTTCTTAATTTGTAAAACTATATATGTACGGTCTAAGTACCTGTCCGACTGTTCCTCATAAGAGATATCATTCTCTAATGGTACCACCATTGGATTGAGTTCTTGTGTCAGTTATGGTATGTTTATTCTCAATATAGATACATGTAATACATAATTCACTTGAGATATGTTATTCTGGAGGGGTAGTTAGTTGACCACTGCTCTAATGTGATCAAGGTTCTCAATGGGGCTATTGTTTATTGGTATATGCATTCCCTTATTATTATATCTCATGACATTATTCCAAAGAGATAATGCAATGAATTCCATGTATCCAAAATAAATATCTTGGTCCAATTGATGATTTTCATCACAGCTCTTTTGTTGACTCTAAGCAAAATTGATATGGTACAAAATGGTCAAACCGTTTCCACCATTTCATTAACCATTTCCCGACATAGGATATTTTCCCAAACATCACACCAACATTATTGTGTTCAGATAATCTTCCCATAAATATATTTATAGGTAGGGATTTGTATGCATGAGTGGAATCATTTATTGAAAAATAAATAGATCATAGAAATACTTTTAACTAATCGTTCATTGATGTTAATAGATCATGATCTCAATATATCCTCAAGTCCCAAGATATTCTGCTTAGATTGGGAATCTGTTTGAGGGTAATAATCCATACATAACTTCCACTCCTTATTTAGAGTAAATTGGATATTCTTATAAAAAATAGAGGTAAATTGTGTGCTTCGTTTTGATAATATTTATAATGGTGTTCCATGGATCCTCCCCACTTCTTTATTTTATATCCATGCATGTTGATCATGTGATAAATCCTCTAAAATTGGAATAAAGTGTGAATTTTTCATAATATGATCTACCAAAACCTATATATAAATATTTCCTCTTGATATATTTTCTGTCACGACCCACCTTATCCAAAAGGAGGGAAGGGTCAGAAGATTGCCAGGCCCTTCCTTCTTTAAGTTGAAGGAGAGATAATGACCCCTCAAACCCGCCTTCAAAAGGTCCCGAGGTGGAGACCAGCACCAAGGGTATAAAATCACATACTAAATGGAAGGAATTACCCTTTTTTGTTTAATAGGATCAGGAGATAAGATAGTGAATCCCACCACCACACCAAACTGAAAATAAAAGTAAATCCAAGAACCATTCCCAGTGCATTTTACAAAAGTAAAATCCACAAAGTATAAGGAGACTACAAATAAAAAAACAAAAATAAGAACAACAACAACTATAATGATCAGTCACAAGGTTTGAGCTAGTACAGTCCAGCACGATCCCCGAAGTCCTCCTGGAAACCTGAAAGAAGTTTTATATACATAGGGAGAGCATACAAGTATACTCAGTAGGGAAAAACTAAAGACTCTCGTGAACAAGTGGGGAGGCATACTAATGCCCCGTGTGAAAAGAGATAACCAAGAACCTAGTAAGGAAACTAACCACCCAAGACTCACCAAGGCACACTCCCCAAATAACACATGTTAAGTAATGTATAGAATTAGCATATCGATGTTTGGGTACCCCGCACCACATTCCCACCGGTAATTGAAGACATCCTACGCATCGATCCAATCTCTCCATTCTCATCGTAGTCCAACTGCCAAACCCCACCCGCACACACCTGGGCCACAACCTCTCCACAGTCCCACTACCAAACCCAGACCGCTCACACCTAGGCCATAACCACTATCCCACCTACAGACACCTCGGCCACAATTGTCACACGTCACCACGCCTGTAAACACCTAGGCCAGAACAACCACTGCCACGCCCGAAGACACCTGGGACTCATCCCGAATATACATGGGAAACCACCTGCCCGCACACACCTGGGCCAACCACCGCAACCACCCCTCCTAATGATTCTTGGGCTAATAATGGACCACAGACCATCACAGCCTGCCCATAGATACTTGGGCTATCTGGGAAAGGGGGCAGAACGGAGCTAATAACTAGCCACTAATAGAAGTGATGGAAAAAAACCCTCCCCCATGAAATTGATATGTTCGGAACTAAGTGCTCAACATGGGTGGGGTGCGAATAAGAAACACAAAAACTACAAGTATATGTATAGGTAACAAACACTCAACCAATCTAGGATTTTCTTCATCCTGCCTAGAAAAAAACTACCCTTACTAGTCATTCATAAGACAATAGAACATCACCCATTACCAAGTCACAACTCACACCAAACTAAATCCCAATTTGTATCATCCTTGTTTTCATGTTCTGTAATAATGTTTAAATAAGTTTCTTCAATTAAATGGGCAACTAGTAAGCATAATCACAAGAAAAGGAAAGAGTACACACAACAACAATTTAAACATTCATACCTGGTTCTCTTGTAAACAAAAATCAACTAGGGATCAAGTGAGATCCCTCAATGTACTAGAACCCATGAAACCCCGAGACACAGCCACATGTCCCCAATCTCCAGATGCCAATGGTTCCTCAACAACAGAGGATACCACCCCAATTCGTGATATAAACAGAGTAACCACACAACCTCAGATTCACAATCGGCCAAAGTATAACAGGTGGAGATTCCATCCCCACCCAAATCACCCCAGAAACCAAGCCCCCATCCAAGAAGACCATAAGGTCACCCTCAATCGGCCCGTGAAGGAAGAACAAACAATACCACCAACAAAAAACGGGTCCAACCAGGTATTTTTCAGATTTAAGAGATTTAACACACTCCATGATCCCAATTCCACTATGTTTTAACATGGTTTATCATATAACAGCGGTGATCCTGGTGTATTCAATTTATTTAACTGAGTATATGTAATTTAACCAATTCCATGTTACGGTTATTCAACATCCAAGATCATAGTGGTTCATTTGTGTGCAGATGAAGTCCACCAACGACTGTGGTTTTCAGCGACCAAATAACAACATATATCAACATGAATGATCATAGCAGAACAATGATCACACCCCTTCCCCCTTCATCCTTTGGAATTATATTATCTTCTTCATTAAAGTTTGGTTCATCCAATTCTACAGAAGCAGCATCATACCCACCCCACATGATACTCAAAAAGGAGATACAAAGGTGAAACCCCCACTTGATTGATCAAAGATCGACATTTAATTCCTCGGTTGGAAACTGGAACAGTAGTAGCAGGAAATCCATGGAATGCGATCAAGAGAACTCGGCAACATGGGTTTGGATCGTTGGGAGGATGGGTACTCCAAGCAGGATGATCGAGAAAAGAGACCTTGGGATAAGCCATAATGTTATAAAGGTAGGCAAGGGCAGAGATACAACATGCCCAGGATGGTTAATATATGGAGAAAGAGACTCGAAACTACGTAAGGAGAGGGATCGTGGGTTGACCACACAGGTGAGACAACCCACATGTTATTAAACGGTCCCCGACTTTCCTAGCTGTTTAAACCGACATATACCTCATGGTTTTACATTTAATGGGAACCTCACCAAATATTTAATTTAAACAGGCATTAATGGGCATTAAAATAGGCTTAAAGGGGTCAAAAAATGGTTTAAAAACCAATTAGTGCAAACATGAGGCGCTACTGCAAAACCCGTGGGGGTAGGCGAGAGCTACCGGATGGCGACAACCACCTGTAGCCGAGAGCTACCGGTTGGCGACAGCTACCGGTTGGTGACAGCTACCGGTAGCTGAGCGATACCGGTTGGCGATAGCTACTGGTAGCCTAGAGCTACTGGTTGGCGACAGTGATCAGTAGTTGAGAGCTAGCCTAGAGCTACCGGTTGCCGAGAGCGACCGATAGCCGAGAGCAACCAGTGGCCAAGGGACACCGGTACCCCAAGGTCACTGGTAGGCTAAGTCTACCGGTAGGCCGAGGCTATCAGTAGTCCAAGGCTACCGCTAAAAGCCACCGAGGAGCTGAGATGGCCTTCTAGACCACCCAGAACACCTTAACACCAGATTTTCACCAAGTAATGGACCCCAAAACCCTGGTCCATTACATCAGATACTTCTCAAACTATTCTTGTCCCTGAGAATATAAGAGAAACACAGAAAGAAGAAAATTGGGGTGCGAACAACCACCCTCTTAAGATACTTCTCAGGGGAAAACCCCTGAATTGTTCCAAAGCTGGAACAGAATCCCTCATACATCCCGGAACACTGGCCCAAAAGTTACAATTAATAACATTCTCAACAAGCACAAGGATCACACTGTCCAAGACATGAGTTAGAGAGTCCCCTCCTACATGTCAGGATATTATCCTCTTTGGGCTGCACTGACTCGCCCACACGGGTTTAATCACTTCCACATTAATGCATCCTGATTAGCTGTCAAGTTTTCATATCATCACACATTCAGACACACGTTCAGAGGGACATGGAACAGATCATTTCATAGCTATGAAAAACAATCATTTCACATACATTAATGCACTGGGTACAACATCTCAACAAGGTCAAAACGAAACAACAAGGAATCAAAATAGCTATAGGTACTGAACACATAACTGGGCCTCCCGCTCCCATGTGCTCTCTTCTAGGCCACCATGCTTCCACAACACATGAACCAATGGGAATGTTCGTCCATGAAGCACTTTCTCCTTATGATCCTCGATCTTGATTGGTCGTTCTATGAAGGTCGCATCGTCTTCGACATCTAAATCTCCCCAATCAATGTCGTGGGAGTCGTCGTGTAGTTATCAACAAAGCTGGGACACATAGAATACATCGTGTATCCTCAGTAGCGGCGGTTGTAGTGCTAGCTGATAATCCACTTCACCGACCTGCCACAACACTTCGAAGGGTCCAATTAACCGTGGAGAAATCTTACCTCACCTACCGAACCTCCATTGTCCAAGCCGAGTAGAGACCTTCAAGAACACATGGTCCCCGATCTCGAACTCCAAGGGTCTCCTCCTATTATTTGCATATGACTTCCTCCGGTCCTAAGCCGCCTTCATCCTTTCTCGTATAAGATGAACCTTCTCTGTGGTGCTTTGCACCACCACTGGGCCAAGGATGCCTGCCTCTCCGACTTCAGTCCAGCACACAGGTGATCGGCATGACCTATCGTACAAGGCTTTGAATGGAGCCATGCCATTGGTAGAGTGGTAGCTATTGTTGTAGGTGAATTCTACCAGAGGAAATTGCCGCACCCATGATCCTCCAAAGTCCTGGATTCATGCTCGTAGCAAATACTCCAAGGTCTGGATGGTGCGCTCTATCTACCCATCTTTTTGTGGGTGGAAAGTAGTGCTATGGCGCAGTTGGGTGCCAAAAGCATGCTGCGAACCCCTCCAGAATCATGAGGTAAAATGTGCATCCCTGTACGAGACTATGGAACTGGGAACTCCATGCAACTGCACTACGTCGTCCACATACTTCCATGCTAGAGTGTCCACTACACTCGACTCCTTAATCGCCAGAAAGTGAGCCGACATCGTCAAGTGGGCCAAAAGTACCCAGATGGCGTCGCAGCCCCCATGCACCTTCGGTAGTCCCATGAAAAAATCCATCGAGATGTCATCCCACTTCCACTCGGGGACATCTAAAGGTGTGAACAACCGACATGGAACACGGTGTTCATCCTTTACCAGTTGACACACAAAGAACTTGGCCAAAAACTTTTCCACTGCTCCCTTTACTTCTGGCCACCAAAACTGTCTCTTCAGGCCCTGGTACATCTTGGAAACTCCCGGGTGTACTACTAGGGGTGAGTTGTGGAACTCACTAAGAACCTCACCACACATCACCTCTGGAACAAACATCTTTCCCCAGAAGAGTATCCAATTTTTACCATCTTCCGTCTATGCTTCCGGAGCATTGACCTGGTCAAATCGGTCGCGCAAACTTCGCACTCTGGGTATCTCCACTGAGACTCCTCCACTTGCTGCAACAGAGAATACTGCACTATATCTGGTATAGGAAACCTCTACCACTTTCCATCCTCACATCCAGGTTCGAGGAAACCAACTCCTCCATTGCCCTCTAGGCATTTGCCGACTCTCGGACTGTATCCTTCTATGACCTCCTGCTCAAAGCATCAACCACTAAATTCCTTTTTTCTGAAGTGTAGGATATCTCAAAGTCGTAATCTTGGAGGAACTCCATCCACCTTCACTTCCCTAAGTTTAGGTCCCACTGGGAGAACAAAAACCTCAAGGTTTTGTGATCTGTGAAGACAATAAAGCGTTCTCCGATGAGGTAATTCCTCCATAACATCAGTGTGAAAACGACCGCTGCATGTTCCAGATCATGGGTGGCATAATTATGCTCGTGAGGCTGTAGATTCCTAGACCCATAAGAGATCACCCATTGCGGCTACATCAACACTCATCTGAGGCCTTTCCCTGATGCATCAAAAAACACATCATACACTGCCCCTTCATCTGGTAGTCTCAGCACTGGGGCACTAACCAAATTCTCCTTCAGATAGTTGAAGGCTACCTCGCACTGCTCACTCCACACGAAAACTTTGTCCTTCTTGGTCAGGGTCGTCATAGGTGTCGCAACTCGAGAGAAGTTAGGTACGAACCTCCGTTAGTAACCTGCCAGCCCGATGAAACTACGAACATCTACCACGTTCTTGGGTGCTGCCCAAGAAACAACGGCCTCAACCTTTGATGGGTCCACCGCTACCCCCTACTCAGAAACTACGTGCCAAAGGAAGTGTACTTCTCATGTCCAGAACGTGCACTTCGACAACTTCCCAAAGAGCTGGTGCTATCGGAGGACCTCCAAAACAGTCCTCAGGTGCTCTGCGTGGTCCTCTTCTGATCTTGAATAGATCAGAATGTCGTCGATGAATACAACTATGAACCGATCCAGATACTCCCAGAAGATGGAGTTCATAAGCCCCATGAACACAGCCGGGGCGTTCGTAACGCCGAAAGGCCTGACTAGAAACTCGAAGTACCCATATCTGCACCTGAAGGCCATCTTCGAGATGTTTCCCTCCTTCACCCTCAACTAGTGATACGCAAACCTTATGATTATCTTTGAGAACCATCCTTCCCCTTTCATCTAGTTGAAAAGATAATCTATCATAAGAAGAGGGTAGTGATTTTTGATCGTTACCAGATTCAGCCTCCTGTAGTCTATGCACAACCAGAGAACACAATCCTCCTTCACTGCGAACAAGACAGGGGAACCCCACGATGACGCACTCAGTTGAACATAACCACTCTTCATCAGATCGTCAATCTGAATCCGCAACTCTCATAACTCTGAAAGGGGCCATCCAGTTAGGATCCAACAAAATCAGATGACCACCAGGCTGCAAGTTTATCCCAAACTCGATATCACGTCGAGGGGGTAGAGTTGTTACCTCCTAGGGAAAGACGTGAAAAAACTCACTGACAATCCCTGGTACATCCACCATCTCTGCATCTACTGAATCTACTGACAGCTCGGCTAAAAAAGAGAGGAGGGGATCCTCTCGCCTGCTGCCCTTCTGACCGCTTCGCTCATCGATGAAAGTAACACGGCAGGCGCCCATGTCTGAGAACACAACCCTTCCTCAGAAGTAGTCAATGATGGAACACACAAAGAACAACCAGTCGATGCCTTGGATGAAATCGTATTGTTGTATCTGTAGCAGTAGTAGATCCCTGACTGACTAGTGTGGCCCTATCATCAGTATGCATCCTCGAGAAACATATAACAAGTCGGTATGACCTCCGAATGGTGTGCTCAGCACCAGGTGCACTGGAAGACCCTCGACATCTTGACCCAAAGCATGGTATAGACTGGGTGCATCAAAGGAGTATGAAGCACCGTTATCAAACAAGGCATACGAAATGTTACTGAACAAACTGATTGTACCTCAAACGCCCTCGGAACCTGCTTGAACTGCTGCCTCAGTGGCGTGCAACTGCCCATGCCCAGCTCCTCTACCCCTCGGCTGTCGGTCACCTCAGCCTCTCTCCTCTCCCCCAGGTTGAGATTCCACCACTAGCGTGCTACTCCCTACCTCTGGCTAACGGCCAAAGGAACCCAATACTCAGTCGGATCCCGGATCAAGCCAAAGGCTATCACCAACTCCTCTAGTCCACCCTCCATCTCCATGTCATAGGTGCTTCCCTCATACTTTTCGAGGGTCTGTCGCTAGAAGGCTCGTAGAATCTTCTTCCATTGGTCATATTCCACCTCTCGATAAGCCCTCTGCAGATTGTCCAAGTCAACCTCCTAGGCCTCGATCACCCGTACAAATCGTGGTCATCTCCTGTGTTCCATAGGTTCAAGGTAAACAAGGAATGCCTAATCCCAAGTAGTGCAGAATATTGTTCATAAAACATCTTAAACTTCCTATTTATTTAAAATTCTCAAAAAACCCCAGAAACTTGAGAAAACAAGTCATTTATGATGAATTTACCTTTTCTAGGGGCTCTACACTACAATATGTGTGGCCTCACTTGGTCATTCAATAGGTCCAGAGTCCTTGCATCGGATCATGGAGGGCCCTAAAATCCCGTGTACTAGCCGGTCTTCCCTGGCCTAATTCATGCACAAAGGTCACCCAACTACGTTTCCCAACCAAACCATGCAATCCTCACTGTGCCTAACTCCAGACTCCATCCTATCTCTCAACCTCAACCCTCAAATACCATTTTGTCATGACCCGCCATCACCAAAAAGAGGGAAGGTTAGTAGATTGTCGTGCCCTTCCTTCTTTATGTCAAAGGAGAGATAATGACCCCAGAAACCCGCCTTCAATAGGTCCCGAGGTGGCGACTAGCACCGAGGGTATAAAATCACACACTAAATGGAAGGCATTACACTTTTTCTTTTAATAGGATCGGGAGATAAGATAGTGAATCCCACCACAAAACCAAAGTAAAAATAAAATTAAAGCCAAGAATCATTCCCAATTCATGTTACAAAAGTAAAATCCACAAAGTATAAGGAGACTACAAAGAAAAAAAACCAAAAGAATGAACAACATCAACTAAAATGATCTGTCACAAGGTCTGATCTCGTACGGTCCAGCACGGTCCCTGAAGTCCTCATGGAAACATGAAAGCAGTTTTATATAGGTAGGGTGAGCATACAAGTATACTCAGTAGGGAAAAACCGAAGAATCTCATGCACAATTGGGGAAGCATACTAATTCCCTATGAGAAATGTGATAACCAAGCACCTAGCAAGGAAACTAACCACCCAATCCTCACCAAGGCACACTCCCCAAATAAAGCATGGAAAGTAATGTATAGTATTAGCACACCGATTTTTGGGTACCTCACACCGCATTCCTACTAGTTATTGAAGAAATACTACGCATCGAACAAATCCCACCATTCTCATCACAGTCCCACTTCCAAATCCCGGCCGCACACACCTGGGCCACAACTTCACCGCAGTACCACTGCCAAACCCCGGCCGCACACACTTGGGCCATAACCACTATCCCACCCACACACACCTGGGCCACAACTGTCACACGTAACCATGCCTGCAAACACCTAGGACATAACAACCACTGCCACGCCTAAAGACACCTGGTCCTCATCTTGAAGATACTTGAGAAACCACCATCCCGCACACACCTGGGCCAACAACTGCAACCACCTCGCCCGAAGATTCTTGGGCTAATAATGGACCTCAGGCCATCATAGCCTTCCCGAATATACTTGGGCTATCCGGGAAAGGGAGCATAAAGGATCTAATAACCATCCACTAATATGAGTGTTGGAAAAAACACCCTCACCCATGAAATGGGGGTGTTCGGCACTAAGTGCTCAACTGGGGTGGGGTGCGAATAAGGAACACAAAAACTACAAGTATATGTATAGGCAACACGAACTAACCCAATCTTGGTTTTTCTTCATCCAGCCTAAAAAACAATATCCTTACTAGTCATTCATAATAGAAGAGAACATCACCGATGCCCATGTCACAACTCACTCCAAACTAATTCCCCATTTGTTCCATCCTTGTTTTCAGGTTTTGTAATACTGTTTAAATATGTTTCTTCACCTACTTTGGTGACTAGTAAGAATAAGAACAAGCCAAGGAAAGAGTACACCCAACATTAATTTAAACATTCATACCCAGTCATCTTGTAAAAACGCATCAACTAGGGATAAGTGAGATCCCTCAATGTACTGGAACCCAAGAAACCCCGAGACACAGCCCCATGTCCCCAAACTCCAGAAGCCAAAGGTTCCTCAAAAACAGAGGATTTCACCCCAATTCGTGATATAAACAGAGTACCCACACAGCCTCAGATTCATAATCGGCCAAAGTATAATAGCAGGGGATCCCAGCCCCACCCAAATTAACCCACCAACAAAGCACCCATCCAAGAAAACCATATGGTCACCCGCAATCGGCCCGCGAAGGAAGAACAACCAATACCACCAACACAAAATAGGCCTAAGTAGGTATTTTACATATTTAAGAGATTTAACACACTCCATGATCCCAATTCTACAATTTTTTAACAGGGGTTATCACATAATAGGGGTGATCCTGGTGCTTTCAATTTATTTAACCTAGTATACATAATTTAACCAATTCCATGTTACGGTTATTCAATATCCAAGAGCACAGTGGTTCATTAGTGCAAAAATAAAGGCCACTAACGTCCGTGATTATCAGCGATCAAATCACAACATATATCAACATGAAATATTACAGCAGAACAACGACAACACCCCTCCCCCTTCATTCTTTCGAATCCCTTTATTATCTTCATTATAGTTTGGTTCATCCAATTCTACAGAAGAAGTAGCGTACCCACCCTACAAGATACACAGAAATGTGAGACGAAGGTGAAACCCCTACATGATTGATCAAAGATCGATGTTTAAGGCCTCGCTTGGAAACTGAAATATGAGTAGCAGGAACTGCACGGAACGTGATCAAGAGAACTCTACAACAGGGTTTCGGCTCATCGGGAGGAAGGGTACTCCGAGCAGGATGATCGGGAAAAGAAACCTAGGGATAAGCCTTTAGGTTATAAAGGCTGTAAAGGGCTGACATACAGCACGCCTGAGATGGTAATGATAAGGAGATAAAGACTTGAAACCTCGTAAGGAGCGGTATCGTGGGCTGACCACGCGGATGAGACACCCCACATGTTATTAAAGGGTCCCCTCCTTTCCTAGCATTTTAAACCAACACATACCTCATGGAATTTCATTTAAGGGGTTCCTCACCAATTATTTAAATTAAACGGGATTTAATGTGAATTAAAACAGTCTTAATGGGGTCAAAACATGGTTTAAAAACCAATTAGCACAAATAGGAGGCTCTACTGGAAAACCCATGGGGGTAGGCGAGAGCTACCTATTGGCGACCACCACCGGTAGCTGAGTGCTACATGTTGGCGATAGCCACCAGTATCCGAGAGGTAACAGTTGGCAACAGCTACCTGTAGTTGAGAGATACCAGTTGGCGATAGCTACCTGTAGCTGGGAGCTACCGGTTGGCGACAGATACTGGTAGCGGAGAGCTACCGGTTGGCAACATCTACAGATAGCTGAGGGCCACAGGTACCCCAAGGTCACTGGTAGGCTAGGTCTTCCCGTAGGCCGAGGGTATCGGTAGGCCAAGGCTACCACTAAGAGTCACCAAGAAGCTGAGATGGCCTTCCAGACCACCCAAAACACCTTAACATCTGATTTTTCACCAAGTAATGGACCCCAAAACCGCGGGCCATTACATTTTTATATCAATTGGCAATGTCCATGGTGATGTGTTCCCATTTCATTATAGGAATGTGTGATGATGGCATCAATCCCTTTATTTTTTACTCTCCTCCTTCACCTAATTAGTTATATGTCATCTTGATGTATACTCCCCAATATATTGATTCATATTGTCACTTCAACAGTTCCTTTGAATATATCAATATATCATTGTGCTTAATTGATGGATGGAGAAGGATCAACAATGAGAATCATCCAAAATCATCTCCATTAGCATAGGTTTCGATAGAACAAATAGTCTTGACCCAAATCAAACAACTCCTTTATTAACATTTCTCTAAGGATTTTCCACTTTCTATTTTTTACCCTTTCATGAAAATCCCCACATTAGTTCTTTCAGCATCAATTAACCTCCCCAAGAGGAACGGTTGATCAATAATTAGTGAAATATTGATGCTGACCCTTTCTTTATGGTTATAATTTCAAGAGATTCTAAATATATGAATATTGTCTCCCTATAAATTATTATCAATTAAAAAATTGATGTAAAATTTATACATATGTCATCTTCCACTTGTTCTATTTCTATGGATTGTAGTGTATTAATATGTCATAGTCCTTGATTAACTCTAAAAATATTAATTATTTTATATTTATATCATTATATATGAATACATATATGAGGATTTTTGGATCTAAATGTTCTTCACACTTCTGTTTAAAGAGCTAACGAATCCATATTATCAATTTGAATATCATATAATCCAACTACAGATCAGGTGTAGGGTAGTTATTTCATGAACATTATACTCCTTTGAAGAATATGATCTATCTTATTTACTTTACATTAACACACATAATAGTACGTAATTTGATTCCTCATTGAATGCCACAAAACGTACCTCACATTAGTGTAGTGTGATTATAGTTGTACTGAGAAGAATACAGTTCAGATTATTAAGTCTCTATTCACAATTATCTTCCCATGAAAACATTATTCCCTTCCTATTTATTTTTGATAAAGGTTTTTAAAATAATGAAAATTTTACCAAAATAAATGATAATTCCATGATAATCGAAAGAAACTACTTTTCTATATCACATATAATGGTCTGATCCATCATTCAATTGCTCGTATCATTGATGTGTCTAGAGATATCACATTTCCTATAATGATTATCCCCATTAATGAGACATCTTTCCATCATAACTCACAATTTTTTTACTTGTAATAAAGATAATGATTTCCTATGTTCTCTACCACCATTGACAAATTCTCTTCATTTTCCTCCATGATATTAGAGATCATAAAATATCATATATAATGGAAAAAATAATTTTTTGAAGGTAATATCTAACAACTCTATACAACAATTCCATGAATATTTATAGGTAATTATTTATCTATAATGTAATTATAATGAAATCCTAGTGCTCATACATTGTAAAACAAACAATATTTTGGATATCCACCTTCATCACAATATCATGACAATATCATGACTAAAAATCCACTATGGAGATTTAATGAGCACCATGTATCTAATAGAAAAATTGATCAATATTTGGTGGTGGATTCATATCCTTTATTGTAGTATTTTTAAGATCACGGTAATCAATTCAATGGTGCATTAACCTTAATGGTATATTCCCTCACAATCATTTAGTATGCTGGTTTTGGAGGTTTTTGGTGTTGAATACAGGTATATGGATTTTCAATGTAATAAATGGGTGGAAAATAAATTATATAGGAAATAAATTTGGTTTAAATGTATTACCTAATTTTAATGTTTTATTTTCAACTTTTTTTGTCTAGTTCATGTTGTGTAATTTTTTAAAATTTAATAATTAAAATGTGAAATGATTTTTTGAGGAACCTTGAATCCAAGGATTACACAACAAGAAAGGGAATTACACATCATGAAATTAACCATTGTTGTGCAATTGTAATTTTTTCATGAACACATTTTTTCTCCAAACCATACTATCACACCCCCACTATCGTTCTGAAAAACCCAGTGATTCCATCCACATATATTAAACATTCCATTCAATGAGGATTTATTATCGGCCTACCGTCACTGATTCATAGTGATTTATCCACTCATTATTATCCATGAAAATTATATTATTGGTTGGGGTTCCTCATTAGTGTTGTTTCAAATGATTGGGGTGTAGTTGGGTTTCATTTTTTCCCACCCTTTGGTGTGGTGTAGGTTGATCGAAAATTTTATTTCGAAACAATTGTTTACGGGTGGGTATTTCTTCTCCTTATGTTTTAAAATGTGTTAAATCTATCCATGGAGGTAGGGATTCTCTAGATTTGACATATTATGTATCATGTGAGAGTGATTAAATTTTTTATCTATAGATTATGATTGTTCCATATTAATTGACGATATTTAATTGGTTAATAGAAAAAAATGTGTATAGAGGTTTTAACCATATAAATTTATAGGTTTATATTAATTTAGTACATTAATTTTTTTTCAGAATTATGCCCTAATGAATATTGTGGCTATTTGGGGATTTGTTTGTAAGGCATATGTGGGTTGTGACTGCTTTTTTGTTTTGATTTTGTTGTATTATGCTGAAATGAAAATTGGATAATCACATATATTTTTATAATGAAATTATTGACCCCATATAATATCTTGGATGATAATTCCCTTAAAATGTTGTTCAACATGTCAAAATATCCTATTTTTTTGGAAATGATATTTATTTGTTAGGATCTGTGGTCATTCTTCTATGACAATGATGTGAGGTTAGGGAATAAATGTATGATGGTTTTCATTTTGTGCATTTGGGGCAGTGAGTTGGTGCTTGTTTGGACATTGATTGGGGGGGAGGGTAAATGTGAGACTGTATAGGTTGGAAAATATTTTTTGATATATAGTTTTTTTCTTCATGATGCTTGAGTAGTTATTGAATTAATGAATATATTTTTGGGAATTACATGGGATACTTCAGTTAATGGGGTGGAAATTCATTAATGGGAAATTAAATGAATCTTTGATTGATTTAATATATTTCTTCTAAATAATGAAATGAAGTGCTCTTCCCCATCTGAAATGTATGATGTAGATATGAATAAATGCACCAGGATGTGGTTGGAAAATGTTACATTGTCTTTAGTTGTTTTTTTAAAGCCATGTGATGGTTTGGATTTTTTTGAATCATATATATATTTTTATATTCGTGTTATTTCTACACACACCGCACACACATTGAGCACTATTTTCCAAAAAACTACATAGACACATGAAGGTGTGTGTTGCATTTCCCAACATCCTAGAGGGAGGTTGGAAAACTATACAACCACTCTTCCCTACTCCATCTTCCAAGTGATAATGGCCAAATATTCATCATGTATGTTGTTATGAGATGTGCATCCCCCAACGTCTTCCTAATGAGATATGATAGAATTTTCCATGTGTCTTTAGGATGACATGTGATGTGTTGTGAGGCCCAATTGTGTGCAGATGGGATGTGTTGTGAGGCCCATGTTTGTGTAGGTGGGATGTGTTGTAAGGCTTACGTGTGTGTGTGTGGTATGTGTTTTATAACTACTATGGTCTTTATTAAAAACCAAAAAATGATTTATTAGAAAACATGTACATAATAGAACAATGAGGATAGAGATTAATAGTGAATTAGGAAATTATAAATATTAGATTGAAACATGAAACATGAAATAAAAAAACTTTATGTTAGACATCATGTGCATTACCAACTCATTCCTTCCTACTTTACTCTGCATGGGATAACCTAAGGACATACATAAGAAAGGGCTGAGTTGTAAAGCCTGTATGGTAGTGAAAAAAAATAAAACGATTAATACAATACATGTATGAAATAGTAATATCAATGATGAATCATTGAATCATGATCATAGAGGTATGATATAGATATATTATAATAACATGGAAATGTTTTAACAACTTTCAACATGATATTTGAATGAGCCAAGGATCATTTCACATGGATTTACATGAGTAAACGATCATCGAGCATGAATTATTATAATTAAATTCTCAATGAATTATAATTATCTTGTGTAAACCATAATTGAACATGGTGTATCATCATACTAAACATTACTCAATTCATTAGAGCGCTATTAGGGAGCACCATTCATAAACATTTCATTTCATGCATGAGTGTGCGATGCTGATCATCTTACATGGAATATTACAACATAATAAGTTATTCCATGATTAAGGAATTTTTAATGCACACATTTGTGCACTATTCAATATGTATAAATTCATATAGGTGAATAACCATGATTGAGAAATGATTATGGTATTCACTACACGATGATTTTTTCTAGGAAAATGGATGTGTAATTTCGGCTGCATAACGTCGTCATATGTGAATTCTTATGTATGGTTAATAACAGAGAAATGGGTCCCTCATCATTAATATTTGATATATACTATAAGGGGATAATGTAACATAACATCCCAACATATAAAATGGAATTCATATTCATAATATTGATGAAATACTTGAATGGAAATAAGAAAAGATAAATCCCTCAATGAATTTCAGCATGTTAATGGGAGTACATGAGAGTCATTAATTATTAATAATGTCATATCACATGATTAAAAAATAAGTATAAAAATATGTGGTAGGTGATAAATCATACCCCAACATTTTTAATTCAATGTAAAAGAGCATTTCGACATAAAGAAACATGGATTAAAATTTGAATGGAAGAAATCCCTTACCTTAGTGCGTAACTTCATCAGCCTGAAGAGAGGATTAATGAGAGCTTGGGGCACCATAGGGTGATTATAGAGAGAGTAATTATGTGTAACGATGTGATCCCATGATTTTATGTGAAGTGATGTGGGATATTGGGTGGGTTTATATAGGATTTGAGATGCGAATTCATTAATATTTCACAAACATTGGTTTTTGAATGTATATATTTAAATATTTTAAAAAAATCCTTCCATAAGATTTTTTACAAGGTATTTGGTAATCTGGAGTGGATACAATTATTTTACAACTACAATGGCCGACCATATTAAAATATCAGCTATGATTTTTTTGGAGGAGATTCCAATTAATTAAAATGAATTTAAAAACATAAAGTATATTATACACTATGGAGGATTCACTAAGACTTTATAAAATAATTTAAAAAATATAAAACAAAATAATTTTAATTTTAAAACATATAATGGCTGGGAATACCATTATATTATTTAGTACATCATATTGGGGTCATTATGATGTCATAAAACAAATATTTTATTCACACGATATTTAATATTTAACCAAAAATATTACTCTCTAAGAAAATATGAAAAACTCACTATTGGAGAATTTTTACAACATGATTCCAAAAGTAATATTCATTTTTATCTAAACAAATTTTTATATATGTGAATTTTAACTTTTAAAATGATACCCGACATTTATTGAAAATTCATGTGCTTTTAAAAAACAATTATCAAACCTTGAAAAAAATTACATTTGACTTCATAGAAGCAATATTCTAATTTATTATTCACAAAATGAATTCCATAAGAATATTTTACAAAAAAATTGTTATTTAAAAATAAATATTAATTCCGTAAAATAAATAAATTAAATATACACTTTTTGATTTATCATATAAATAACATAACTCTTATCAAACTGATTACAAAATCATTAATAGATAAGTAACTGATATATAAATTATTTATAATAATTATTTATAAAATTATTAATAAAAACCATAGTTTAATATAATAATGTATACTTTTATCAAAATTACCTTTTTACTAGAATTGTCGATTTATCAATGTCCTCACTTTTTAATAAACACTATATTCATAATTGAATACATGGAATTAAACTTTTTTTATAAAAAAGAATTACACAACAAATAATGAATATCGTATTACATAATCCCTTATAACACTTATGTATGAGATAAGGGTATGGGGAGATATTGTGATATACACTTGGGGCAAATCAGATAACATTGCTTTGGTGGTAATCTCTATTAAAATGAAAATCTTCTATTATGTGATTTTTTTCAAGAATAATGTGTACATGCTCATCAAGGGAAAAGGACATTACACCATTCCCCCTTACAAAATTTAGCTTTAAATATTTTTTCCCACACTAAAACAGATGTGGGTAGATCTGCCTCATCAATTGTTTCGGTTCACACGGTTCTCCTTCAAACATGATGTTTTGTAATAACACTTTTATGAGGGACATATTATTATTTTGCAGTAAATTTTCACTATAATCTAATATCTTCACCATATTCTATTCTTACGAGAGGCCATTCTCCAAAGGTACCACCACTAGATTGAGTACATGTTATTGGTCCATTATGTACATTATCATGAGTGATATATGGAATTCATCCTGTACATGTGACAGGTTTGGTGGGTGTGATACTTGATAAGACACTGCTCCATTGAAATCAATGATCAAAAAAGATATGTTGTACCTTGGAATATGATTTACCTTCATCCCAAATTTCCTAACTATTTTCCATGGTAAAATGTGGAGGAATACCATGTCTTTGACATCAAATTTTATGCCTCATCAACAATTATCATCAGAAATATTTTTTCAATTATTAGATACTTTATTGTGATTCTAGATGTTCTTAACTACCACGACCATTTCATCGAACATTTCTAGACACAAATGTATTCTCTCCACTACTCCATCCCAACATTCTGGTGTTCAATATCTCTTCCCATAAAAGGGATTAATAAGGATCCATTTGGTTGTTTGATTGGAAACAATTGTTATAAGAGAACTCAACCAGAGGAATATATTGATCCCATACACAATTGAAGTCCATTTAACATGCTCTCAAAATTTCACCATGTTTTTGGACACTCTTCTCAAAATGGACATCAGTTTGAGAATGATAAGCCACTTTGATGTTCATCTCTGTATTTAGAGAATATTGATGTCTCTTCCAGAACATAGCGGTAAATTTTTGACCTTGATCAGATATAATAGAAAATGGTACACCACGAATCCATACCACATATCTGATTTATATTCATCTCGTTTGATCCAATTAAAAATCATCCTGAATTTATATGAAGTGTGTAGTCATTTTATGACGATCCACACAAAAACCATATAGAATTATTTCCTTTGGATGTCTTCAGATGTCTGATGATAAAGTTTATGGAGATGTTTTCCCATTCCCATGTTGGTATGGCTAATGATTCTATCATTCCCTTAGACCTCCAGCACTTAGCCATCACTTATAAATACCAGGCACATTGATGTGTACTCATCAGTCTCGTTATTCATGTTTTACCATAAATAATTCCCTTAGATATATTGATAAATTATTGTGTTTCTTGGGTGAATGGAGAAATTTGAACCATGTGAATCATAGAAAATATCATTCTCCAACTATGTAAGTAATAAAACACATAGTCCAAAAAAAATATCTCAATACCTTATTAATTAATATTAAACATCAAGGATATACCTTTTCTTATAATTTCAATATACGTTTGAATTCCCACATCATCCAATTGATCAACCTTTATCCATTCCAAAAGAGTTGGTTGAAATTTTTATTATATAATTTATGATGTTGCCTTCTTTATGACTCACATGTCCATATTCATCAAATCTATAATGATTGGACCCTTTTCAAATCACATAAATTATTGAATTGATGTGTCCTTTCTGCTGAGACCATCTTCCAACATATTCACCATCCTAGGGTGGTAATGGATTCTGTAGTAATAGTCATTAATCATATATAACCGTATTTATTGTTGAATATAAAACTCTTTCTGTGTGTATATATACTAGATTTTTTTGTGATATATATTTATTTTAAACTTATCCCCAAAGAGGTAATGTCACAATATTTTCGAAGAGAATATTAATGCATCATACTCCATATAATGCGTTGTATAATTCTATTAGAAAACATTAAATTTTCTTTGAGTCTTAGGAAATGAATTTCTTCTTTATAAACCACACATCCCATGCCCTTCTTCAAATAATCACAAAATACCACATACAATTCTCCACATGTGGGTAGTGTGACCACAATCACAGTGATAAACCTCAATTTCAACTCCTTAATGCTCTCTTCAAATTTATCATCACAAATAAACATTACTCTATTAGGAGTTAAAATGAATAGAGTGTTTGAAAATCATGAGAAACTTTTCACAAATTGATGATAATATCTATCTAACCTAAGTAAGCTACGGATATAATTCATAGATATTGGCCTCATCCATCCATCAATTGAATTAGTCATGGTGGGATCCATAGGGATCACATTGCTTGTGATGATATACACTATGAATGAGACTTCCTTCAACCAGAACAGACATTAGAAATAAATTTTATAGAGCTTCTTAGTTTGTATGATCTCTGATACAGTGTTTAGATACTCATCATACTCTTCTTTGGTTTTAGATTTTATTAGAATATAATCAATAAAGACTACATAATATTTTTCGAGGCATAATATATTACTCTATTCATCATGTCCATGATGAATGTCATATAATTAGTGAGTTTGAAATGTATTACTAGGATTTAATAGTTTTAGTAACTTTTATGAATATCATTCATGGGGATATCTTATTTATTCACCATTACATGGTAATAAACGGACCACAGATCCACCTTGAGGATGTATTGTGATCCAGATAGTTGATAAAGAAATTCATCAATTCATGGAAAATAATAATTGGTATTTACAGTGATTGTGTTGAGCTCATGATGATCAATGCAATGGTTCACTAACACATCCATCTTCATAACGAAGAAAACTGCTGCACCACAAGGTTAAGCGATTGGGTGTAAGAACCCTTTATCCAAACTCTCTATTTGTAGTTTCATTAGATCCTAATTCTCTTAAAAATTTGTTCGAAATAGAGTATGGGATATGGGAAGTTACTCAGGTATGAGATCAATATAGAATTCAACATATCTTCTAGGAGGAATACAAGACAATTCACCAAGAAACACCTCAGTGAATACCCTCATAATAGGCATGTCTTCAAGGATGGTTATTTCCATAGACTGAATCATATATGAATGATTAATGTTAATATAGGGTTTCTAAATCCAATCTTTATATAATGGTTTTAAAGAAGAGTCATTTTCATCCTTGCAATTTTATAAAATCAAGGATCGATTCAGTATCAAAAGAGTGATTTCCAATTCACGGAATATTATGTTGGATAAATATAGGGAAAAAATCCATACACTAAATTGAATCAAATTCCACCGGAGGATGTATAAAGTGGAATCCAGCAAGTTCATTAAAATAATTGTTACAAGGGATGAGTTATATTCATGGGATTCAATAATTTCCCCCTTTTCTTCTATCAATGACTTCTCAACTTCCATGATTGAAGGTTTTTTTAGACTTCTGTACTAAACATTTGTGAAATAAAATAATGTGTCAAACCAAAATCACTAAGACCATTTTCTCTCATTGAATGAGAAAGTAATGTACCGACCACCATTTCTTTTTTAGGTATTCACATTAAAATTAGTGATTGAAAAATCACACAATTACTACCTTAGAGGTTGTTGGTTGCCTTTGAAAACACATGGATTAGGGACCATGATCCCAAACTGCTCTGGTTATATGGAGTTCTGTCAATGAACAATGATTTGAGGGTTGAATGGAGTGATAATTTATTCTATCATAGTATATGGGTTTTCTTGATGAATATTAATGGCCATGTTCCTTTCTCTTCCGTAGCTAAATCATTTCTACATCCCCTTTAGGAAATTTCTTGGTTACTTATTTCTACACCTTTGGAATGTGTGGTGATGAAATTTCCAAGAACCAGTAGATTTATTTATCAATCTACCTGATTAAAATTCATATTTATGAATCTTATCTGCATGATAGCCATGAGATTATTCAATCACTATATCGAATTTGAAGGCACAGAAGACAATTTCCTCATAGCTATCAAAGTCACGAATTTTTAGGGCATTCTTTTAGCTTGGTTTTAGACCACTATAGAATCGGCCAGCCTTGCATTCAAGCGTAATGATAATGTGAGAGGCATATCATGAATCAATTATTATTTTTTCATTTTATGCTCTGATGGCTTCTTCATCTTCATGGTTTAGGGCATGTATGTCCCTTTCTATATTATGTTGGAGGGTGTGAGGAAAATATTTATCGAAAAACGTATTAGAGAAATACATCAATTCAAATTCCTCGATATTCTCCTATGGATTTGTATTCTTGATGAATGTCCAAAATTTATTAAATTAATCCTCTATATGATATGAATTTCTAATAACCTTCTCTTGTTTGGAACATTGACAGATGGAAATCATTTTCATAATGCAATTGTTTCATTTTTCAGCGATTGAGGGATCATATGATCCATTTAAAGAAAGAAGACATTGTATCATGAATCTCTCAATTGTTATTGTTATTTTATATGGGGGGGGTTGATGTTCTTCAACCCATGTTTATATTCAAATATTGATTTAACTGAGATAGTATCAAAATAATTCATGGGATTCCCGCTACCATAGGATTCAATATCTCATTAATCATCACATCAGTTGTTAGATAGAGTCCTCATATTTCTAGTTATTGTATTGAATTAATGGAATGGTTGGTATAATATTATTTAATACATAATTTTGAATCCAATAAATAAAATTGATAACTTATAGATTAAATTTAATTCCTTAACTTATTATTTTTTAGGCCTCTATTTGTGTTATCTGCAACCCAAATCCTAATGTATATACTTATGTGATTTTTTTATTTCGTGAATAATGTTTCATACTAACATTATGAATTTACCAAATTATATCACTAGGGAGTGTCACAAAAATAGTGCTGCAAGTCCCATTGTCCTACACCAATTCCAGTTCAATTCTATCCCATAGCGTGGTTTTCGGGTTTTACCCTAAGACACATATGTGCCAGAACAACCTCTACATGTCTGTATCAGGACATGGATGTTTTTTTGGTCAACCACTAAATAAATAGTCACCAAAATATAGGGATTATTTTCTTATACATATTCATATAGTATTATAACCCTATTCCCACTAATAACTATTCCTATCCTATGATACCGACAATAAAATATCTGGACTTTATTACAAACAGAAATATGAATTATTACTTATACATGTACATAAGACAACTCTGAGGACCAAGAGGTCAGAGATTAATGGGATATCTAGAACATTAAATAAAAATTCTAACCTTAAACACAACATCATTATTTCAAAATTATTTTAAATGAAAAACTCATTTGTTCGTACTTAACAATGTAGGGGATAACTAGAGGACATATATAAAAAAAGGTGTGTTCTATAATGCTATGTAAGGGAGTATAAAGCCATAAAATGAATAATACAATTAGCATGTGATATTAGTAATATCAATTGAGCATAATAAAATCAGGAACCTTAAGGCATGATATAACATTATTATCCTAACATTGAAATGTAAAAACAACATTCTACATGATATTATCATGAGCCCAGTCTCACTGTATATGGATTAGCATGAGTAAACCCTCCTGGAAAATGAATTAGTATAAGTAAAACCTCATTTAAAATAAATTATCATTACTAAAACCTCATTTCACATGGTGTATCATGATACTAAACATTACCCAATGCATAGGTGCTCCATCTGGGCACACCTTTTTAAAAAATTTCATTTCATGTGTAAGTTTTCCACATGGATCATATAACATGGAATCATTAATCATCATAAGTTATTCCATGATTATGGAATGTGGAATAAAAACATGTAAGTACCATTAAATAATTATATGTTAATAAATGTGAATAGCCTTTATAGATAAATGGTTATTGTATTCACTACAGGATTATTTTGGCCTAGAATATCGTGGTGCAATTTCTGCAGCACAATATCATCATATAAAAAATCTTATGTTTGGATAATGATATAAAATGGTGCCCCTCATCATTATAACACAAAATATACTATAAGGGGATCATGTAACCAAATATCCCAACATATAAAATGGAATTCTGATAAATAACATGGCAGAAATACATGAATGGAAATAAGAAGAGTGAAATCCATTGCGGAATTTATGTATGGAAACATGTGTAAAAAGTAAAAATTAATGTCAGATATAGTGCTATATCATCATCAAAACATAATTATGGAAGTATGCGAGAGGTTCTGAATAAAACCCCATGTTTTTTAATTTAATGTAAAAGGGTATTACAACATAATGAAACATTGATAAATAATGAGAAATGAAGGAATCCTTTACTTGATTGTGTGACATCAAGAGCATTAAGATAATCTTAAGGAGAGCTTGGAGATCATTGGGATTACTATTGAAGGATTATGGAAGATTATTTATGTGTTCCAATGATTTTGAGTGAAGAGAAGTTCGAGAATTGGTTGGATTATAATGGAAATGAGTGGGGAATTCATTAATATTTATAAGAAATCGGTTTTTTATTCTATATAATATAATATTAAACAAAATCCTTCCCCTGGTTTTTGAACATGGTTATTTCCTAGTTGGATTGGAAAATAGTATTTTATAATTCCATTGCCTAAATATATAAAAATATTAGCATTTCTTATTAGCAGGTTAGTAACATAGTAAATGACATGAATTTAAAATAAAAAAGTATATTATACCTTATAGAGGATCCAGTAAGGCTTTATAAAATATTCAAAAGAAATAATATCAAATTATTTTAATAAAGAAATATATTGAGATGATAATACCAATTTTAGTATTTATTACATCATTTTTGTGTCATTATGATGTCATAAAACACATATTTTATTTACACAGTACATTATTTTTACCCCTCAATTCAACTATCTCAAAAAATATTGAAAAATTATCCGTTGTATAATTTTTACATCTTGATTCCAAAATTAATATTCATTTTATCTAAATAATGTTCTATATATGTGAATTTTCACATTAAAATGTATACTGAAATTTATTGAAAATTCATAGGTTTTGACAAAAATAGTTTTCAAACCATGATAAACATTACATTTGACTTTACAAAACTTATATAATCATTTTATATTCCTAACATTAACTTGATAATAATAATTTAATAAAATGATAGTTCTTTCAAAAAATCATAAATTTCATAAATATGTTTCATTAAAAACAAACTATTATTTTATCATATAAAGAAAATACTACTCTTCTCAAATTGATTACATATTATTTTACAGATAAAAAATAGATATAATGATTACTTATACGTATTTAATTTTTTATAATATTATTAGTAAAAACCTTGGATTAATATTATAATGTATATATTTTTCAATGGAACCATTTTTAAGTGATGTGTTAATTAAAAAAAGGCATCGCTTTTTATTACGTACTATTTTCATAATTGAATTGATGGAATGATTCATTAATTTTTATAATGGTATTACAAACAATTTAACTAATACCTTATTACATAACCTTATATAACAGTAGCGAAAGACCTAATGGTAAGGTGTTTTATGGTGACATTCTCATGAGGCATCCCGAGAAACATCGCCTGAGTTGTAATCTATATGAACATGATCTTTTCTTGTAGGAGATTCCATTCAATATTAATTTTTTGAAGCCCGGATAGGGATTTATCTAGAGTGAACCCCAGGGACACAACCTCGTTTCTATGCTCTGACCAATGATCT
This sequence comes from Viscum album, assembly GCA_963277665.1. Lineage (NCBI taxonomy): Eukaryota > Viridiplantae > Streptophyta > Magnoliopsida > Santalales > Viscaceae > Viscum > Viscum album. The sequence continues at coordinate 590,885,897 of OY728162.1, read as the reverse complement.
ATGTATGGATTGAGTCTACTGGATGAGGTTATCCCCGACTTTTTCTGTGTGGAAAAAATTATTTTTTAAAAAACATAAATACGCATTAGTTGTTTGATAAAATTTAAAATGATATATTATCAATGGTAATGATACATAATTTTCATTGATAGCAAATAATTATACAAATAATAAAAAAGTGTTCAAGTTTTTTTATTAGGATTTAAAATAAAGGGACATTTATACATAAATAATCATCTCATTACTATATTCCCTCTATAATAAATTTCACACTCAATATTTTATTTTATCACACTAAAATAGATGATGGTGACAGTACCTAATCACTTCTTCATTTCCCATGTTGCATCATCAAACATTTGGTTACACCACAACACCATGATGCGGGACATAATCTTATTTCATATAACATTTTTCAATGATAAAAGATATTCAACTAATTCTATCCATAAGAGAGGTCATTATCTAATGTTACCACCACCAGATTGAGTGCATGAGATGGTTTAGGTAGGTAATCCCTAAAGTGTGATACATGCAATATATCATTTAAAACATTTTCAGTTGTAGTGCTAGTAGATATGCCACTTCTCTTAGGCAATCATGGATCTCAAAAGGGTAGATGTACCTTGTACTAATCATTCCAATCTTCAAAAATCACATAAAACTATTAAATGGTGATATTTTGGAGGAATACCATGTATCCGACATCAAATTAAATGTCTTGTCTAATTTTTCAGCATAGGTCTTTCGTCGACTCTGAACATCATTAATGTGCTTCTGACTGGTCTTAACCTTCCCCACCATTGTTTTTATTGTTGATGGACCTAGATGTTTTCACTCCCCAACTCCATTTATTCATTCCAATGATCTACACCTCTTCCATTAAAGGGGATTATAAGGGACATTTTTATACAATAGTTGAATCTATAGTTTTAATAGAACTCAACATGATGACGATATTTATCCCATAATCCACTGAAGTACATTCAGAATTCTCTCAACATGTCCTCAATTGTTTTTATAGTCATCTAAGATTGGTCATCTGTTTGAGGATGATAATCCATGCATAAGATTATCATACTATTAATACCTTTTTGGATACTCATTGAGAATATATATGTGAATCATGGATTTCGATCAGATACAGTCGATTGTGGCACACCATACTTCTTTACCACATATCATATGTATAATCAAGCTACTAGATCCAATTATAAATCCTATTTCATTACAAGGATGTTTTCATCATTTTTATGAAGATCCACACAAACCCTGATATCATTTCTTTCTTTAGATGTCATCAGATGTATGGTGACAAATTCCTTGGATATGTTTTCCCATTTCGATGTTTGTATTGCTAATGGTTGCATCATAACCTTATACTTTTTCCTCTTGCCTTCATTTACTGATTTACCAGGAACATTGATGTATACTATGTGATCTCATTCATTATGTTTTCACATCAATAATTATCTTGGTTATCTAAATACATATTTGTATTTACTGTGTGAATGTAGAAATTCGAACTATGTGATTCATCCCAATGTTATTTCATCAACACCACATTTTATGGAACACATAGTCTTGACAAAAATATCAAAATTACATTTTAATTAACATTAAAATACAATTATTTCACATTTCTAATTGTTTATAGTTTATTCTGAATTCCCACGTCATCTATTTGATCATCTTTTATCTTATAAAAAAGTGACTGTTGAGCAATCATTTAAAAATGATTTTTAATGTTCCCATCTTTATGATTCCCATGTTCATCTTCATCAAATCTAAGATTATTTGATGATTTTAAATTCTCATAAATTATAGAATCACTCGATCCATTATACATATACCTTATTAAAACTTTTCTTCTTTACAATGGTGGTAAGATATTGAGCAGTCATAGTCCTTGATCATCTCTAATAATATTTTTTGGAACATATTCATCTCTATCTATGTGAATATATTCGTAAGGATTTAGGGGTCATTATATATTTCACACTTCCCCCCAAAAAGGAAATTTCTCCAAATCATCAATGAGAAAATTACTACTACCAACTCCAGATCATGTCTTGGATAGTTTTAATCATGAACGTTCAATTTCTTTGACGCTTAGGCAATGAATCTGTCATTTACCATCTACACAAAACCCAAGTAATTGTATGAATCATAACTGAATTCTGGGTCTTCAGGCCACCGGTTTGGGCCTACGAGTCTCGACGGCCTTCGGGTCATCAAAGGCCTTCGGGCCACAGGGCCTTCGGGTCACGTAGACCATGGAGTAGCACAGTTCACACAGAACAAGCCGCGAAAGAGGATCAGACAAACATGAGTAGAAGCCACCAGATCCAAGATAACCGAATTGGAAGAATGAGAGGGTATGGTAGCCGCCATCGGGACCAGGCACCATGCAGCTTTGTACGGGGAATTTCTAGATGATCAGAAATTCAAGGTGGGGAGCTAGGTGATCAATGATGCAGAAAGCTGTGGAGGGGCAGTTCAAGTGGGATGGGCCTACGGGTCATTTATTTGGCATGGTATGCCTCTAGGAATTTGGGTAATGTATTATAGGTTTTTTAGGCCTTGTGCCTTGGGCCTACGGGTCATGTTCGGGTTCCCCGTAAACCCTTAAAAGGGGGATTATCCATAATAAAATAAAAAAAAGAAGTCCATCAGGCCACACGAGAATCACTAAATTCCAAAAAATGTTATAAACTATTGGGAAGCGTGATAATAGTCATATTGATAGGCCTCCTTTTCAACTCCATGATTCTCCCTTTAATTCATCTTTTCATGAAAACGTGACTCTCTTATGAGTTAGATTATTAGGAGGATTTTATTGTAATGAGAAATTTCACAAAAATCTGCAATAATATCTAGCTAACTCATAGAAGCTACAGATACATGTCATAGATGTTATCCTCTTGCATCCCTCAATTGTGTATGTCCTGGAGGGATCAACAGATAAACTATTTATTCTGAATATATAATCCATGAATGATACTTCCTCAAACTAGTACTCACAATAGTTATAATTTTTATAGAGATTCTCTTTTTCCAATGTATCTGGTACAATATTTAGATGCTCCTCATGCACATCCATTATTTTGGATTATATTAGAATATCATCTATAAAGACAATCAAAAAATTTTCATGGTAATATTTGATGGATCTATTTATCATGTCCATTATGATTTTTTGTGCATTACTATGTCGTAAAGTCATTGCTATGAATTCATAGTGAAAGTACATTGTAGAAAAATTAGACATGGGTATATCAACTTTCTTCACCATTACATGGTAATATCTAGACGGTACATCCGACAAGGCTCACTATTGAACTACTTGTTTCTTATCTAACAATCCATCAATTTGTGTAAAAGGATACTTGTCCGTTATAATGATTTTGTTGAGCACATGATAATCAATGAAAATGTGCATTTACCAATCCTTATTCATGACGAAGTTGACTAGTGAACCCATGGGTAACCACTTGGGCATATAAACCCTCTATCCATATTCTCATGTAGTTTCTTCTTTAGCTCCCCACACCTCACAATAGACATTCTATATAGAGTCTTAGAAATAGTCACTTTCCCATGTATGAGATAAATCAAGAATTCAACATATCTTCTTAATAGAAGAAATGCTAATTCATCAGGAAACACATCAGTGAATTCCATCACAATAAAAAAGTCTTATAGGATGGTTCTTTCCATACAATCTATCATTTTTTCATGATATTTGTGATTATAGTGTAGTAGTATCCAATCTTGAGATGATGGTTGTAATGAAGATTCATCCTTCTCCTTGAATGTGTACAAAATTGGTGGTGGATTTTCCATTTTGAGAGTGATTTCACTATCACATCAATTTATTTTTTCTCTATATAGGGAATGTGAATCCATATCATGAATTTCATAAAACTCTACTAGAGGGAGTATAAAGAAGTTCTCCAGAATTTACTATCCTCAAATAGTGATAAGGTAGGGTTTATATTCATTTGAAGAAATAATTTCACAATTTATTATTCTTAGTGACATCTCCAATTCCATGATTTATGTCGGTGATTGTATCATTATACTAAACATTCATGTAATAAAATAATTCGTATAAACAGAAAAATAAATTATGTGTTCTATCCTTGATCGAATGACTAGAATACCTATCTCCACATCTATTTAAGTATTCCCTTCTATATTAGTGATCAAAAAATAAGGCTCTTGCTTCCTTCGACGTTTTTGGTTTCCACCAAAATAGCCCTGGAAAAAATCACTTGTTCTCAAAGTTCCCAAGTTATTTTCAATTGTAGAAATGTACAATTCATTAATGATCAAATGGATCATTCCATTCCTCTACTGTAGTAGAAGTTTTTTCAAGCCGACAGTTAATGGGCATGAGCCTTTCCCTTACACACATAAAGCATTTCTTCATCCCCTTATGTTAATTTCCAGTGTGTTCTTTCCCCACCTTTTACATTCGGGGGGCTGTAATTTCTTATCACCATTGTGTTTATCCATCGGGACACTAGAATTAAATCCCACTTTCCAATTATTATCCCCATGATACCCAAAAAATTCATTGATGAAAATGTCTACATTGAGGGTAAATCACTCAATTATTTCATTGATATCAATGTCCGGAATCACTAGGTCATTCATTAGGGGAGGCTTTAGCCCAGAAAAGCATCAGACTTATATTCTGGTGTAACAAAAAATATGGATGCATATAATGAAAGCCTTTTGATGATTTCTTCATAGGATTTGATGGATTAGTATCCTTTTTCTCGAGGTCAACGAAATCCCTTTCCTACTTCTGTCGGAGGGTACTAGGATAGTAATTATCGAAAATCATATTCCAACAATACATCATTCTAACAGCTCAATCACTTCCTCATGCATTGTATTTTTTATTAATGTACACCATTTTTAACATCACCTTCCATATGTTAATAATCCAGAAGAATCTTACCTTGATTAGAACATTGAAAAATGGAGAAGATCTTTTCCTGATCCATTGTTCTCCGATTGAGGAATTAGATGATCCATTAAAACTATGTGGTCAATGTCTCATTAAGTTCTCGATTTTGGCCTTTTCATTCTGAGTGGGAGTATAAATTCCTCTTGACCCATGATTATATTAAAAATGTGAGTCAACTAAGAGAGTATCATAAAAAATTTTGTGACTCCTTCTTCAATAAGTTTAATAATCTCATTAGAATAGTCATCACATTGATCTATACATCGGTTTCTAGCCCAAGTCCTCCTATTACTGGCCATTGGATAGAATAAACGGAATTTTAGTGGTTTGTTTATTAAAAAAATAAAGGAAAATACACATAATAAATTATAACATGTAAATTAGATTTATTTCCTTTACTTATAAATTTTTAGACTTCAATTTCTGTTACCCATGATATATTTCCCAGCATATATTCATTGAAGAATTTGTTTTCATTAATTTTTCTTCATACTATGATTATGAATATACAAAATCATATCCTCTAGGATTTTAAAACCTAGAGTGCCTTATGGCCCATAGTAATGGACTAGTTCCTATTCGAGTCTGTCTCAGAGTGAGGTTTTTGAGTCATACCCCTTTAGGCATTTGTGCCAGATCCACCTCAACATGTTCGTATCAAGATATGGATATTATTTTTCATAAACTAGTTAATCAATAATCACAAAATATTAAAGAATATTTTATTATACTCCATCTTATTACTCTGTCTTTCAATAGGTTTTTATAACCCAAATACCAAAAATAACTAAACATATACTCTGATACTAATAATAAAAACATTTTCCTTTATTATAAACATAAACACCATTTATTACATAAACATGTACTTTAGACAACACCAAGGATTGAGAGTTCTAGTTTCTTTAGAAATTAGTAGTATTACATAACAAAATAAAACATGGGATAGAATTTCATAATTTCAATGTTCTAATATATTTGACAAACAAAATCCATCGTACATAACAGAACATGGTATATCTTGGGGACATACAAAAGAAATAGATGATATATAAATTCTAGTAAGGGAGTAAAAAGGAATAACATGATGAATATAATACCTGTTATGAAATATAAATACCAATAGAGAATAAGAGAAACATGAACATAAAGGCATGATATAGAATTATTATCATAACATGGAAATGTGGTAAACGACAAATAACATGATATTAGCAGAAGTCATGGGTCATTGCACATGGACTTTCATGAGTAAACACTCATTGAACATGAATTATCATTAGTAAAACCTAATTTCACAAGAATTATCATATGTAAACCATAATTTTACTTTTCAATCAGGATACCAAACATTACCCAATGAATTGGAATGCTATCAAGTTTCACCCTTCCTAAACATTTCATTTCATGAATTAGTGTGCCATAAGGATCATATAACATGGAATCATTCGACATAATAAGTTATTAAAAAAAAGAATATGGGATAAATACATTTTTAACCATTAAATATATATATGTGAATAAAATTTATTACCCTTGATAGAGAAATGCTCATGGAATTCACTACATAAATATTTTGGCTTTGAAATTCGTGGTGCAATATTGGCAGTATAACGCCATCATATGAAAATTCATATGATGGGTTGATAATAGAGAAAGGGGTCGGTCGACATTTATAATTGAAATAAAAATTATTGGGATCATGTAACATAATATCCCATCATATGTAATGGAATTTAGATGCATAGTATGGAAGAAATAATTGAATGGAAATATGATGAGGGAAACCCCTTATGAAATATCGACATGGTAACAGGTGTACACGAATGGAACTAATGAGAGAGAAAGTGTTATCTCCTAATTAAAAGGTAAGTAAGGATTTATGGAGGATATGTGTAATCATAAAAATACATTTTCAATTTAATGTAAAATGGTATTAAAACCTAATGAAATTTGGATAAAAATGATAATGGAAGAAATCCCTTACATGAGTGTGTGAATTCAAGAGCATGAAGAGGGGCGTAATGAGAACATGGGGTGCCTTGGTAGAATTATAAAGATTGAAGGTAATATTAGAGACATGATTAAGGTATTATTAGTGAATATAAGTGGGATCTTGGTTGAGTTTATTATAGAAATTAGAGGGGAATTCATCAATATTTTACAAACTTAGTTCTTAGAATCTGTAAAATTAAATATTCAAATCCACAAACCTTAAGATGGATTTTTACAATGGTTTTTTCAAAAATGGATTCTAAAATATAATTTAATAAGGTCAATTTATGAGCATATTAATATTATTATCTTGGATTATTTGGATGTTTTCCACGTTATTAAAGAAAAAAATTTAAATGAAAAAAGAATATTATACATTTTGGATGATTCACTAAGGATTTTTAATTAACTTAAATAAATATTATATACAATATTTTATAGTGAAAATTTATATTTGGATGATAATAGACATTATTGTATTTATTATATGATTTTGTTGTAATTATGATCTCATAAAATAAATATTTTATTTTCATAGTATTTAATTTTTATCCAAAAATTTGTCTATCTAAAAAAATTATGAAAAATTCACCATTGTATAATTTTTGTGTCCTTATTCCAAAAATAATATTAATACTATCTATAAAATTATCTAAATATCATAATTTTTTCCTTTTAATGGAAAACTGAAATATATATATAATTCATCGGTTTTGAAAAAAGCTATTTTCAAACCTTGTTAAAAATTACATTATATTTCATTAAAGTTATATACTCATTTATTTTCCATAAATTTAATTTGTTAATAATATTTTATTAAAATAATAGTTATTTTAAAAAATCATTCATACCTTAAAATAAATTTCTTAAAAATATACTTTCAATTTTTTATATAATGAAAACATCACTCCTTTCAAACTGAATACCAAATAATTTACAAACAAAGAACTGATATAATAAATATATATAAGAATGTTTTTTAAAATATTATGAAATAAAATCATATTTTCATTTAAAAATGCGTATATTTCTCAAAAGTACTGTGTTTACTCAGAGATTCAATTTATCAGAGACATCAAAATTTATGAAAGACTATTTTCATAAAGGAATTAATGGAATAAATATTTTATTTATAAAAATGGATTACACAACAATTAACTAAAACCCAATTACATAACCCATTATAAAACATGTGTAACAATTAATTGTAATGTGTGCGATGAAGGAAGACTATTAAAGTGACTCAAATAACATCTCCCTGGAGGTAATCTCTTTTAACATGAAATTATCCAACAATATCTTTTTTCCATGCATAATTTCTTAAGGATCAGCTAGAGATTTTTCAAGAGTGAATCCAAGTGGTGATTCATCCTTTAAAAGCTTTGAAAAATTATATCCGCACTGCTCGAGTCTATTTGATGAGGCTGTGCTCTATTTTTTCTTTGTCTAAATGGTTATATTTCACAAAATAGAAAATTTATATCAGTAATTTGATCACTATTACATGGCTATAATATCAATGGTAATTATAATTAACGGTCATTTAAAAACAATATTGATAAATATAATAAAAATTGCATTTGTTTACTAGAATAAATTAATATAAATAAAATTTTATTCCTAAAATTTCAAGATATTACGTTTTATGATGAATAGGTGTGTGTGGGTGCAATGAGATACAGAATATTTGGAAGTGGTATGAGTGAAATGAAGTATTCCATTTGGGTGTGGATTTGGATAATCAGTGTTAATGCGTTGTGGGGTACCCAATCATCATTATGATTACTCTATATTATATTAAATGTTGTTCATTATTTGGTGAGAATTCCTTAGTGAGGTTGGGATGATTATTATATATATTTGGGGGGTGTTTGGTTATTTTGATACTTTATCATGTATATGATAGTTATTGGTTTTCATACAGAGTATATTTTGTATACTCCCCAAATAGATACAAATAATTTTTTATGTTTTCAATATGATTACATGGATTGTTTTGGGGGTTACTATTTCATACAAAGGGACATTAGTTGTGTTAATAATCTTGTTTTTTTAAGTATTTAACATGGAGTCATTTACTCATATCAGGTTTTTATACATGAATCATGGAATTTGTTTATTCTAATTTATTTTATATATTGTTTTTGTTGTGGATGATTCAGTCTATCTCGAGATCATTTTTTCATTGCTAAGGTCAATATCACACGTATTGTGAGATTTGTAGACCCTTGCTGCTAGATGCAATGAGGGGAATAGTGGAGGTGGGATGTTGGGGTCATTATATATCTCCCATGACTGTGGTATCATTGGAGGAAGGGGGAAATTATAGAGTTGGATTGTTGGTTATAGTTGAATGATATGAAAGAATTTGGACTTAAGCATAGTGGGAGTTCCATTGGATGGTTTGACAACAGTTCCAGTTTACCTTGGAGTGTCACATAGTCCTAGGAAATTGAATAGGACACATGATTTTAGCCCCTAGATATCTAATTATCTCCCATGTGATGAGGACCTACATTTCAAATTAGAGACCTAATAAAGGTACATGCATTATAATGACAAGTACCCGGTATTGTATTGTGTGGTTTTAGGTTAATTTGAAAATAATTATAACAAGAATTATAATTTATTAAACATAATCATAATAAAACCCCACAATACCAATATTAGGATATCATTTATTTGAATATAATGTATGACTATAGTTCTTCATAACCATGTGGCTCATGCTGTTGAGGTTCAGTAGGATTATATGGTTGATCATTATAGAGTAGATCCAGTTATGGATCCTGAATAGTGGAAAACGAAGTTGCCTACTTTCCAACAGCATTTTTTGGAAGGTCTAAGGTAATTTTTTAGTTATGGAAGTAGAGAGATGGTTTGATTATCTAGAGATCACAATCTTTTTGATCAGTGAAATAATGCAGTACTAGGTATCTGTGGATATTATTTCTATGTGAGGAGATGTTTGTTAGTGGTGGATGCAATATCTGGGAGGGGAAAACGAAGAATATGTTTTTTGGATCGACTTCTAGAATATGTTTGGGGAAAATTCCTTTTTTATCCATGAAGGTAGTGAAGATGAATTATATTCTCTTTCTTTGGTTGGGTATCATATCAGAGTGATATTTTGGAATCAATTTGAACGACCTTCTATATTTTTTACCATGTTTTTAATAGATTTCAACTATTGTTCAATCAATCGTTATGAGGAACTCCATCCTTTTTTCCAATATGAAATTACTCCTTTTTCAAATTCATCAAATGTATATTTTCAAAAGAATGTAGAAGTAATTGAACAAATCCACTCAAGAGAAGGTTATCCACATGATGGTAACATTTGAGGTTTCTCAATGGATAGAGTTGTCTGTGGCCAATCTCAAATATCATGTCCTTTAGGGTTTTGACCTGCTAGAAGTCAAAATTATCATATAGTATATTATTATAATGGTTTTTGTGAAAATAATTTTGGTTTGGGGAAGATATTTTTATTTGGTTTGGTTCACAAAAATCTGCATAAATGTGCCTTGTGGCTTCTTGGGCTCAATATGGTATAGGTGGACCAGTTTACCGCTAACCTCAGATGTAGTAACCTGTGATTCTGTATTAGTAGTAGGGATTTCAGGATTATGCTTCACTGAAAGGATGTAGATCAGGTAGAGGCTTAACTCAGGATGTTCCTCATGTTCTGGGACCATGATAGGAGAATGTATGTAGAGGTTATAATCATATGGTATGTATATGATTTGGGCATGGTCAGTTTCATGCAGTAGATTAAATAGTTCTCGAGTGTCCAAAGATCATTTGAGGTATGATAATTTTTTTAGTACTAATTTTTGTACCTTGATTGATTTGGGAGCTTCACACTCCTTTGTTACACCCTCTCTAACTAATTAATTGTGCATTGAAAAAGATATTATTTAAATTCTTTTTCTGTTTAGTATGCTAATGAAAGCCCAAACAATCCATTTTTTATGTGTGGTAGGGTTGTGGTCTAACGATGGGGTTGTGTCAATACTATGGGGGATATTTTCATTATTTCGATGTAGTAATACAATGCCATCATTAGTATCAAATCATCATATTAAATTGGATAAATTATTCAATAATTTATTATTCGAGTTTTGTTTTCAGATGGGGATAGTTAGTGAGTTGTTTTATTTATTTAGTATAGTAGTCTGTTGGTCTGTCAGCTTGTAGATCCCCTTCTTACATTGATGGATGAGATGCTAGTGGAATAAGTATAAGTTGATTTAGAAGAGGTTCCCCGGGTCATGTAAGAAGAGGATACTTTTTTCAGTTAACGGCGAAATATTATTTGATGTAGCAGCGGTATATGATCCTCTTTGGGGGGACTCAGTTGAAGAGGTGATACATAATCATGTAGTCCCTGATGATTCCTTATAGGGATGGTCAAATGATGTTCATAACTTGATATTATTTCAATGAAGGATATTTGTTTTAGTATAATTGAAAATTTGATTTCTTTTTCAGTCCCATTTCACATATATTATTCTATATTTGAGAATTTATATATTATTCCATGTCATTAGGATGCGATTTTTCTAGTCCGGGAAGTAACATTTAGTGGTTGATTTTCTGTGAGTGTCCAGGGTTTTACAACAACAAAACAGAAGGCATTTTGTCACAACTCAATTTTCTAATACCATTTATGATCCCTAGTTGAAATGGGATTACACCATGATGGATTTAATCAAAGGGTTTCCCATAATTAAATATGGTTGTGATGATATATGTGTTGTCATAGATTAGTTTAAAACAATGTTCCACTTCATAGTGAGGAAGGTGTCTGACATAGTGGATTCTGTGGATAATATGTATGTGGATGAAGGGGTGATGTTTCATGATTTTATGAGGTGTATTTTATTGGATTGAGACACACATTTTACCTCATTTGTCTTGTAAGGGTTTTAGCAGGATATTGGATCTTAGATACTGTTAAACACATGATTCCACACACATATATATATGGGAATATGTAATTCATTGTCTTGTTTTTTGAGGATATATTATGGACATGCATCATGGACTTTGTTGGATATTGGGTGAAAAACCTACCCTTGGTTGAGTTTTCTGATAATAATAGTTATCACTCTTCCATTATCATGTAATCATTTAATGCATTGTAAGGTAGATTGTATCATTCTTCATTATGCTGGATAGAGGTCAGGAAGACAACTATTTTTAGTCACAATGTGGTGCATAGCAAGATAATAAAATTTTATGTTGTTTGTGAGAGGAAGAAATCGGCATAATACCTACTGAAGCCTTATTCCAATCGAAGAAGGATTTCATTTTATTTTTCTTTTGGGGACCACATGTTATTTAAGTATTCTCCTAAATGATTTCATAAATTGTATGGAAGATAGATTAAGCTTTCTCACATGTTTTTTGTCCCATTGAGGTTTTGGGGTGAGTTGGAGATGTGGTTTATCCTTTGTCATTTCCATCATTGATAAAGATGATCCACAACATCTTCCACATCCCTCATCTTCCTCAGTATGATAATGATAATGCACATTTCATTGACTAGGAAGATTTCTATTTCGAGGATGAATTAAAATTTATAGATATTCTAGTAGATATCGATTATCTTTATGAAAAAGTGATGCATGGATAGACTATTCCATTGTTTTATGTGTTGGGGAGGCATTATGTCTAGGAGGAGGGGACTTGGGATCAAGAGTTACTAATGCATTCCAATTGCATGGAATTGTTTTTAATTTTTCATTTCTCGAACATTATTTGGTTGGTTATTTTTTATTCATTATTGTTTTATCAGATAATCTATATTCTATGGATTGAGATGTGTGGGGTGTGATGTGTGATAATGACTTGAAATATGAAAAGTTGAATACCGGATTCACAATAAAAAAATAACTATTATGACATTAAAATCATGAAGGTGAGTCAATGATGCCCATGGAAGATATAATCTAGACATGGAATACAAAATTATATGATTTGTGTTTTTCGAATGGTTTAGTTTGATAATTATAGAAGTTATCAGTTTTTTATCATGGTGGTTTAGAAGGTTGTGTAGTGGTTGTGTGGTAGGGTTGTTTTGTATGAGTATGAGTCTTTCAGTCCTAGTGATGTGGCTATGTAGTGTGTTTTTTATCAATTGGATTGGTCTGTTTGGATAGTTGCTGCATTTGAAAAGGGATGAGAATCTTGAGGGGTATATTAAGGGGTTATTGTTTGGACACCACTATCTTCTAGACATGGAATCACACACTCTACGTTGAGAATCATTTCATAGTAATCTTATGTAAAGTAATGTTCCCTCATTGTCTGTTTCATTTCTAGTTATGATTGTTATAGGTGTTTGGGGAAGGTTTTGTTAGATTTCAATCGATTCTAGAGGTGCAACAAAACTACAGTAGGAAATGGACATCATGTATCTATATTACACAAAGTGAATGTTCATTTTAAATCTTTCATATGGATGATTAAAAACATGATGTTTTTCATTGTAAATAATAAATATGTGGAACATTCTTCTGATGAACATGGAATCCTAGATTTAGATGATGTAATATGGGTTAAACGTCGTGAATTTACCACATTCTGTACCATTTTAATGGTTTTAGCGGCTCATGTTTTTTCAAAACCATACGACAAAACCTTCCACTCTCATTCTAGATGATCTTGTAATTCTTTCATTGTGTGTTCCTAATTTTGTATTTGTGTGGAATTATTCCCATCCACTCTTCATAAATTCATGTTTAGTTATCCTCTCCTTTTCATTTGTTATCATTTCCTATTCATTGGGGTTCCACTACGTTGGTGTTTCATTAGCTCGAGGTGCATGAGGGTTTTATTTTGGACCAGCCTTTGTTACGTTGTATGTTTATCCATGGGTTTCATGTGCAGTAATGGTTTTCTATTGGTTTCTTCTTCGCCAAGTAGTTCACAGCGAGTAGAAAAGAATCATTATCAATATAATTTCATTTTTTCTTCTTATTGTGTGTCATTATGGAGGGGTTTAAATATATTATCCATGTATTATGTTTATGAATGTTTTATAATATATAAATTTATAAATGGATTTATGAAAAATAATGGGTTAAAGCGGTTTTATCCATAAGCTTTTACAATATGATATTAATTTTGATATTTTTATTTGTTCAAGCTTGATGGCCAACTGAAAATTATGTCTGTTGGGGGATTGTTTTATGGATTTTTGGGATGGGATTATTTTTTTGGTTGTTATTTTTTGGAATCACCCCAAAATGGAAATTCGTTAACCACATATACTTGGAAAATAAAATGGTTTCCCAATAATTCTTTCTTCTATGATAAATCCCCTAAAATTATGTTTAATGTAATAAAATCCCCTTTGTAAATATGTGGAATGATATTGATATGTTGTGATGTAAGTTTTTCTTTTAGGGGCAATAATGAGTGGTTGTGGCATCTGGGGATGATGGTTTGTGTGCAATTTTGTTTGGTGTTGTAGTGTGGTGGTTGATTGGTCCTGATTTTGGGCTCATAAGGCCTATTTGATGGGAGGGGGGATAAGATTGCTGTTTTATGTGGTTTCTTTCTTCTATATTCCCATCTAGTTATGGAAAAAATAAATTTTCACTAATGTTTGTATTTACATGGGTTTATTTGATTAATTTTATGGATTTTTGTTAATATAAAATTAAATGAAGGGTTGTGTGAATAAATGTGGATGATGCAAAGTAATTGAATCGAGGAAGCTTATCCATATGAAAGGAGTGTTGAAAACACTAATAAATTAATTTTTTGGTTTAAAATAGTGACAATTTTGTTAGTTAGTTATTTGTTTGAAAACAAATAGGATTATCTAGAGTGGTTTGTATTATATATATAAATATAAATTATGGTTATATTTTACACAGTAAACCTTCATTGATCCCTATGTGATGAATAACATCATAGCCACATGGGGGGGGGGGGTATTTTCATACATACCTATGGGATGATGGACGGATTCAATCCCACACTTCCATGATACCCATTTAAGGACAGGAATTCTATTGCTTCGTCATTCAGGATTTGTTCTGATATTACGTCCTAAGTGTATTCGGGATATGATGTGATGCGATTACCTAGGTGTCTTCGAAATGTGATGTGATGTGTTGTGAGGCCCAGCTGTGTGTAAGTGGGATGTGTTTTGAGGATGTGTTGTGTGTCGGTGGAATGTGTTGTGAGGCCGACGTGTGTGTGGTAGATATGTGTTGTGAGGACAAGGAGTGTGTCAGTAGGTAGTGATGTGGTATATAAGAAAGTGTTGGGAGAACCACAATATTTTTCATTGGGGTGTGAGAGTTGCTAATCGGTGTGAAAGTTGTGTGGGGTCCCCTATCATCAATGTTCATTATTTTATAAAATATTTATTAATGTTAGTTATTTTCTAAGTGTGAACTATAGTGGTTGGGATAGTTAGTATACATGATTAGGTGGTATTTGGATGTGAAATATTTTATAGGGGAATTAGTATGATTATTTCACATGCACATGAGTGAAATTGTGTTTCCAACAGATTATATTTTCTATAATCACTCTATGCCTATAATAAAATTGGTGTTTTAGGAGATTAATGTGGATAGTGGTGGGAATTCCTAGTTTTTGTTTGTGGCAGTTGTTGTGTATCTACTATATATTTTTATGGGTATTTTCATTTATTAACATTACGTCTATCATTTTTGTACATACATGAATGTGGTATGGTTTGGGTTTCAGATTATTAGTATGTCTTGGAGTTGTTTTGTATTATTCATTTTATTTCTCAATCATGTTTATTTATAATGAGTAATGTATCCAATATTGTGTGATTTGGAATCCCTTGGTGATAGTCCCCAATACAGGGCCTACATCAGGTGGGCCACATGGGTCATTTTCTATCTCCCCTCATTGTGATATATTTAGATGGAGGGGACATGAGATATACTAATCATTCTTCATTACAAATAGTACCGGTGAAACTCATGGTGAATCATGTGGGTGAATGAAACATTTCTCCAAATTCACTTATAGTTTTACATTAATCTCCCCATGTTGCAAAAATTAATTTCCATAAATTGTCTTGGATAATGGTAAATATCTGGGTATAGGGTCACATTAAATATTAACCTCTTTTCCATGAAGAATACTAATAATTTGAGCTGGAAACATTTCATTATAGGTTAATAATATCAATTCCTATGATTTTGTATATAAACAAGGTTCATACAATTCTATTCACTATTACACAATAGATAGAAAATTCATTATAACATTTTAAATTCCATTGCATTTATATATAATTTTGATCTATATAGGGAATAAAAATTGATACAAAAAAATTCATCAAATTCCACAAAATACACTAATAAAATGTTCCATGTTAGGATCATCAAACACATTTTTATAGTTTTTGGATTATATAATTTGGATGTAATAATTCCCCCTTTTTCTCTAAAAACTCCACTACCATGATTGGTTTTTGGATTTGAATATTTATACTAAACATTCTTGATTTGAAGGAATGTGTAAAACTAGAATCAGAAATTTTAAACTCTATAATTTAATTATTAATTTGTGTAATGGTAATGACAAAATTATTGCGGTCTACCATAGTGGATGAGATAATATAATCTCTCCCTTTCTTCCTAGGAGGTTGTTTTTTATCTGAAAAAACCCTTGGATTAGTGCATTGAATTTTAATGTTCCATGGGTCCATGTAGTTTAAATAAAAAACAATGTGTTGAGTGTTGATCGATGAATTCCTTTTTTACTACGGGATTATTGGGTTTCTAATATCTTCAACCATTTTCTAGGTTTCCTTCCTTCCCTCACCAGTGGAATTATCTCATTCCCCTAACATAATATCCATGATGATTCATTCCCTATAATTGACATGTTGGATGTGGAAATGTCATTTCACCATTAGATTTCTCCATTGGACCACATTAATTAAAATATATATTTTGTATCTCATTCCAAAGATACCTTTGAAATTAACTGCTATGTATTTTGACTTTGAGGGAAATTAGAAAATTTCTTTGTATCTAGAAATGTCTCAAGTCACAATGAATTTTCATAGACTATGTTTTATCCCACTAAGGAACCATTCAAACATGCATTATAGAGTAACTATAATGTTAGAGTCAAATTATTCTAGTAATGTGAATTTTTCTTCAAACATCATTATAGATTTAATTTCTATTTTCATTAGTTTAATTATATCCCTTTACATTTGATTATGGAGAGTGAAAAGAAAATTTGTGGTCAATTAAATGATGGATAAGATCATATCAATGAGGTTGATCATTTTTTCCATGAGTAATGGACCATAAAATAAATTGAAATTTGGGGACCTTCACTACATAATGGACTTAATTGTAGCCTGACATTCATAAAGGTTGTGGGAATCCTGTCCTGATCTAGGTATCATTTTTGAACGTATGTCACCTTCGATAGTATTATCATAAATTTCATGATTTTAGCTTCCATTGAGAATTGAATCTCATTAGGGAAATCATCACATTTTCCTCTATATTGGGTTTTCAAATCATTCATCCAATTTATATCCATTATATAGAATATATTTAAAATTAGGGATGAGTGTTTTTATAAATTATTAAAAATTTAAATAAAAAATCCAATGGCATTAAATGTTTAAATTATAAATTTCATTTATTTCAAAAATTATGAAATTTGATGCTTCAATTTATGTTATCCATGATCTATTTCAAAGGATATATAAATATGGTCATGTTATATGTTCCATTAATAATTGTTCATAATGATCATGCGATATTAAAAAATCATATCGTTTAAAAGTGTCAATCAATGGGCATATTAAGGATTATTGTCATATACCAGGTTATGACAATTCTAGCCTAAAAATAACGACACTTTTGTTTTAATACCAACTATTTATAAGATGACATTTATTACACATTAATTAATTAATTATTACATAAGATTACACATAATAATACATGGATGATCCAGAAGTATCATTTATTTGGGAAAAAGTTATATAGAATATCATCATGAACATGGTATACAAAATAATTATTAAAAATTCCTTAACATGATTCAAAAATTTGATGGCCTTCAAAAATGACCGGGATAACCTAGTGAAATATATATGAAATGGACGATATAAAAAGACTAGTAAAGGAATAAAATATGAATAACATGATGAAATAAGAACATGTTATTTAATATAAATATCAATTGGGAATATTTTTTTATAATCATGAATAATAAGGCACGATATAAAATGATTACATAAAGTCAAAATGGGAAAAGTGGAAACGCCATAAAACACTTCATCATAAGCATATGTCTAAGATAACATCCAGAACATAATGATAGAAAAATTCCCATAATGTAATGAAGATCACTCATAATACCAACATGGTAACTCATGAGACTATGCATTATTAAATTCATTAGAGCACAATATATTTTTTTCACACTCATCTCTTCTACTTCATTATCATGTTTAAATGTGCATAATATATCTTATATTAGGGATTCATTTATCATAATATTTTATTCCATAATTAAAGACCATATAATACATAAATATATGTCACTAATAAAATATGTACTAGTGCGTTATGTTTAACAATATTTATAGGTAATGGGTATGCTGTTCACTATGAAATTATTTTGCATTTGATAATTTCTGTGAGATTTCAGTAACATAACAACATCATATACAAATTCATAAAAATGGGTTGATGAGAGTGAAAGTGTTATCTCCTAATTTTTACATTATGTGTGCAGTAATAGGGACATGGAAGGATATTTACTTACATTAATAAGTTGATATAGAATATATAAGACAATAAATAAAGACGAATAATGAAGAAAGGGTAGTGGATCCCTTACATGACAATGTGACTCTAAATGCTTGGAAGGGGATTCATGTGTTTTTTGGGGCTCCTTTCATGGACTAGATAAAGGGTAGGTTAATATTAGTATGGGAAAAAAGTATATTTAGTGATGGTAAATGAGATCATGGATGGGGTTTTTATGAAATTATTGGAGGAATCAATATAATTTCTCAAAAATAGGTTTTGGACTCGATATAATAAAATAAAAAAAATCCAAATAAATAACATGGTTTTTATTCATTACTTTTTCCAAATGGTAGGGTTTTCCGTTATTTTACTTGTCCTTGGGACGAACATAAAACATATAATACCCTTAATTATGTGTTTATGGGTCATACTATTAAAAACCCAATTTTAATACCTTATTATATTTTATAGGTTTTGGAGGATTCACAGAGTTAAAAATAGAATATACATAATATAAAATTTAATTATAGTTAACACGTAGATTTGGTTGTGGATAACATTTATATTATTAATTAATCACTTTTGGGTCATTATGATTTCACAATAATAACTCTATATTTATAACATATTTAATGTTTACAATAATTTTCAACTGTCTCAGATAATTAAAACAATTTACCATTGGATAAGATTGATATTCTGATTTAAAAAATAATCATCAATTTATTATTTTTTTAAATATGTAAATTTCATCATTTAAAATTTAATTGACATTCATTATGAAATGTTAGGTTTTTGGACAATAACAACTTTCAACCCCTTACAAAAAATATATTTGTCTTCATTATAATTATATGATAATCTATTTTTAATAAATATTATTTAATATAATTATTTATATTATAATATTAATTATTTTAAATATCCATAAATTCATCCAAATAAATTCCTAAATTTAATTTTAATGATTCAAAAATATTGTTTTTATGTTATATGGTATAAAAATATAATGTATATACCCATATTTCTAAAGTCTGGATACGTATACCTTTATTACACCAAAAAAATCCCTAGGAGTAAGGTGAATGCCGAGGATATTTTCTTGTAGTGGCTCGTCTAACTAGGATAGTGTCGTGTTCTCCATGAGCATCAACATCTCCCATAAATGGGTATTCTCTTGCTTAAGTTGTTGAATATAATCTTAAGATACGTTAAAAGGAAATACTAATGATGAAATATACCTTGAATTATCTGCTAAATGGTCTCTATAAGTTATGATCTTACTGGTTGAGTCCATTAATTACATTGTCTATTTGAATTGGATTTATTTAAGTCCTATATTTATACTAGTCATATGATATATATTCAATGAGTATATTATAAATGGTAATGATACATAATGTACTTTTCTGTCAAATTGATTATAAAATGATAGTGAATTTGTTTTCTATAACTGTATTAAATAATAATAATTTTAATTTAGCTTGATGAAGAATTTAATTTATAATAGTCTGGTCTTTTACATACAGATAATAAAGAATTTACCGCTACTAAACCACTGCAACCACTATAGTGTCGTAGTGATTCTATATGTAATACAATTAGAATACTCTATACCATATTCAATCCAAATGGAGTGTGGATCATTATACCTCTACTTTAGAGAAATGTTTTTACAATGTAGGTTTCAAAAGATGTCATATAGGTACCCCAAATTAATATGGAATGTTTGTTAGGATTAAGATTATGAGGTTAAAGGGGGACATTCTCTACATCGGAATCATGCAGATCTACACAATGGAGAACTTATAGAGGAAGATTGGAACTACAATATTTCTCCTCACACTAGAGAGGGTTTGTTTTATGAATCATCAAATCCGTAGTATATATTGGATACCACAATTTTCACCATAGTCTCGGAGAAAAATAAGAAAATATATGCATGGAGCATCATCTAAAACCAATGTGGAAAACATAAAACCCCTAATCAAGGATGAGTCCCACAAATTAAGGTAAAATAATTTATGAAAAATATAAATGAAAAATAAATATTTATTAGATATTATTTTTCCAATAAATAGTGTTCTTTGGTTCTACACTATAATAAAATGACAATGGGTATTATTTAACAACACACGTTTATGTTTTCATTTTCCTGGTAACTGATTCATATTTCTAAAAATATTACTTCTTTGATTATCAGTCTATCTCCATATAATTCTCATATTTACTATGTTTTCATGTGAAAGAAATAGTGACTGAACAAATTAATGGCCTTAATGAAATATTCACGGTGTTCCTGAATACATTAACATAAATTTAATATTTATTAATTCAATTTGTGGTGAAGGAAATAGAATTTCTCAAAAGGGGTGTGGTAGTCATTCACCACTCTTTTGAAAGACTCTCAAAATAATAATATTATCTAATTAAAAAACAATCCTTACATTATCACTTATTATAATTTCCATAAAAGGGTTATGAGTTCTTTTGAGGGATGAAATGAAATACATTGTAGAAGGATCAGGGAAGGTATCACTCTCTATATTGATGTGTTTTAGAAACCATAACTATCCTATGAGGTGATGTTATTTTTAGGAAGGATTATCCTAGGTTGTAAAAATATTAAACCCCAAAACTATGGAAAATAGTTCATTAATATATCAAAAAGATAAAATTAATAAATTATTATAATTAATGAAGTATGTAATGAATCCAACACTTAGGAAATACCTTTCATTTCTAACATGAATTAATTATTTTCGAATTTCATATGTGTCTATGTTTTAGTTTTTAAATTTTATCCCATTTCCCAAAATTTTCTTTTTTTTTCATTAAATTTAAAAAAAAAACAGAAAATATAATAATTTAATTAGAAGTATGATTCATTTTCTATGATGCTCCCTAATGGAAAAGTAATTTTTTAGAGTAAAAATGATCTTGGTTTCTACTAATAGACCCATTTACTGGAAATGATTCTCCCATGATTATAGTTTCCATTCTTTGTTGGACACAAAAAAACACACCCCCTGTGAATTGATTCAGATTTATAAGAGTATCAAATTTTGAGTGACATTTTACTATATCATAAAAATTGTATCAAATAAGGTCTCATGCACTCAGGTTTAGGGATATTTATTTCATGTGTTCTTGATCCCATAAATGGGATGCATTCTAGAACTTGTTCATTGAATATATATCCCCATTAAATTGTGGTAGTCTTTTTGATACATTCATGCATCAATATTCTATATGAAAATATTTTACCATCGAACTATTTTTTCTAAATTTTGTTGATCAATATTTCATTTAACCTCATAATAATATAAATTTAGAATCCTAAAGTAAAATTAAAGTGAATAGTAAAATCAAGAGGAAGGTGGGTGAGAAGAAATTAAAATTTTTAGTAATAGTTCATGTTCAAATGATAAATAACGAAATATGAAATAAAATATAATAAAAAAATGAAATAACTATAAATTAATTTCATCTCATGTCTAAGAAACAACTATATTCCATGATACTTCTCTAAATGTTCCTCAAAATGACTCTCATTACTCCAAATCATACCTCCCTCGACTATAGATATGTTATTTCACATGTTAATCACTGTATCTATCAATACCTACTAAATCATATTATTAATCCTTTACAATTCATTATTCAAAAACCTTCACAAGGTAAAATCACTATATCATGATCATTGTAATGAAATAGATGAAAATTGATTATTTTTTCTATAAAAAACATACAAGATAAAAAATCTCATGAAAATAAATTCCTAAAATAAAACATGTTGGTATATTTAAATACAAATTAATTCTTAATTTTAAATAATTCCACCGCATTATACTTGTTGTCCATAATACTACATCTTGTAAAACATGTGTTATCACATGGAGATCCATCTTTGTTAAAATTATCTCAAGGATACAAAAATGCAAAATATGATTTCTAACATTCTTCCAAAACAACTCCACATATCTCATCATTCACATAGTGTTGGTCACTATTTTAATCAATTTTTTGTTTTAATTCCTCACATTAAAACTAAAAATTATGTTATACCATTTCAAGATTCTGAAAACATACTCCCTAAAAAAATTCTTAATTATAACTCTCTATCTTTTGATCATTATTCTAACCCATGGGAAACTGAATTTGTTGATGGATTTGGTCAATTAGTTAGTGTGAATCCTTATTCGAAATCACAGTCATCATAAATGGGTAAAATGTGTTCCCATCCACTATTCATTGATCAAACATTCATATGGATCAAACCAATTGTGTAAAAATATGATCATCTTGGTTCTAATTCATTGGGTTTGTCTTGCCTATAAACTTGGACAAATATATCTTCAAATCATTATCAAGCATCGAATGATCTTCATTCATGTTCATGAAAATAATTATTTTCCAAAAATTGGTTCTTGAAATCTCTAGTAGTCAATAAATCGATAATGACTTGTTTTATCCCATCTTAGTTTTTATACATTATAGACAAGGACATATAAATCCCACTGACAGATGATATATTTCATTAATTAATACATATGGAATGATTAACAATTTAAATTATAATATAATATCTATGAAATTATAAATACTAACATAAAAAATAAAAAAAATACATATATCATATAAATTAATATATTGATTGAATTAATTCATATATAAATATTTCAAAACAATTTTAATTATTATGAAACATTATCCTCTAATTTAAATTCCATTCAAATCATAAAATGATTTTTTCATAAAATATTTGAATGATAAAAAAATAATTCATGGAACTTAATAAAAAATATATTGAAAAAATATATTCAAATTATTGATGTCCCAAAATGAAATGATAATGAATCATAAAATATAAGGGTGTGGAAGCATGAATTCAAAAAAAAATCACATAAAAATTCCCAAACTATTATTTTATTTCGTGTAGCATGGTAATTGATCTATCATTATCATTGTAACCTACAAATTCAAGAAATTCAAGGTTAAAATTCAATTATTATGATCAAAATAATTTCACATTGTAATTATTAATTAAAAACATTTAATGAATAACTAAATATCATTGAGCGAAATTTTGTGAAATTCCATGTTTGATTCATATTTAAAATAAGAATAATATTTCATATAAGGGAAATAATAATACAAATTTTATAGAAAATGTAAAAACCATCTAAAATGTAAAATTTTCACATGAAACATTAATTTAAATAAATCATATAGATTTTTTTGATGATATTTCAATAAAATATATTTTAGAACATTAAAGGAACAAAACAACATACAAAAATTAAAATTTCCTCAAATTCTATACATATATATTAATGAAATGTTTTATGATATTTTGAAATTTAATTTATTTCCATACCAATAGTTAAATATATTTTATAAATGTATGTTTAAAGAATTACTTCTCCAAATTTTTAGAACATACTTCCGGATATTTGTTTTAAATTCTAAATGATTTAACATTAAATATAATGAATAGATATTTTTATTATATCTCTAAAATATAATAAATTAACTTGTTTCAAAAACTGAATTAAATCCAAATTTGTATATTTCAAAACTAAATGTAACAACTGATAATGATTCAACCTTCAAAGTTTAATGTTGGTTTCCATGGATCTAAATCAAATTGAGCACTATTCCTCAAGGTATATATGGTTATTTCATCCAATGAATCATTGATTAATAGTTTTGTTCAATTCTCTAGAAATTTTAATTATGCACGTTGAAGGATTTATAAAAAGGGTAGGTGCAAATAACAAGGATGTGGGATTCTTATATAGATGTAACACTACGATAATTGAAATAAACTTATGAAATAAAACTTTTAATTAGATTATTTAATCATCGGTTTCCTCCTATGAAGTATTAATATTTAAATTCTCTATACATACACTACTAAATATTGATAAATATTCTTATGTTGATTAATTTTTTCCAAGTAAGTAACACCACAATTGTTTCCCAATTTATTCAGAAGAAGATAAAATTCAAGGGCATCTGGACTATGAAATAAACTCTCTAATGTTTAACAGATTTCTATACTTCCATTGAATATCCCATTATCTTTAAGGAATCTATCAGTGAATTATCTTAGTGGAGGAAAATAAAAATTACCCAAAATCACTATTTTAGTTGCTTTAACACATTTAAACATATGTGATAAAGCAGAAACACCGTCATGTTCTTCCAATAACCCTTTCATCATGACCAAATAAAACAAATAATTTGAATGAATACATTAAAATAAAATATTTGGGTTATTCATGAAATGAATTAATTTATATTTGATAGAAATAAATCGCTCAGAAATTGATAGTGAGGTAATTTTTTTTTCTAGTGGTTTTATATAATTCTAAAAAATATCTATCTCATATCAAATGATCAAATAGTAAAAAAATGTTTCCAATGGAAGTGTCTTGATGAATAGTTTTAATAAGTGGTTTCCAAAATATATATGATAATATTATAAATAATTTGAAACTAAAAAATACACACTTATAATATTTTCATAGAATGAAATTGTGTTCCAGTAAGAAAATTTTATATTTTTTCTCATATATATATAGTTTCTCAAAAAAAAAAAAATATTTCTCTTTAGACATCCATGAAATAATAATACATGGTTTTTTGATGCCCCAAATTACATTCCTTCATATGATACACATTATTCTCTTCCAAAACATGTTTACATACATAACCACTTAAAATTCATCCTTTTCAACTATTAAACCATCTTATTTTTACTGAAATTTAATGTTTGATTCCATTTACTAAATCATTTTATAATTGATGTACTAAAATTCATCTGTCAAATAATAAAATTGTTCATATAAATTAATGAAAATAGAGCTTAATTCGTCGAATTCCTGAATTTCATCCTCAGATAATTTTAAAAATGTGTTCGGTTCACTGACCCCCTGATATAATAGTTTTTCATTTATAAACATGATAGATGTATGATTATCATTCAAAACTACTGATTTAATTATATCCATTATAGATAATTCATTACAAATTTTAATAAATAATTATTCACTATGATACAAATGAAATATCTAATTTTTTTTAAATAGAATTTTTCTTTATTATGAATTTATCAATTAAATATTAGCACAAAATTTGTAAATATAATATATGATATGGCCAATGGACAATATTTTCAATAACTCAATTGAAATTATTATGAAAACATTCCTTATTATACATAAAAAGTGTTTTCATCAATTGGAAAAAAAATTCAGAGGTAATTTTTTTCCATTATTCATTGAATTTATTGTATGATTTTTATCATCTAACTAGAATAAATAATTCAGTAAGAAAAGTTACACAACAAGTGTAATTCAATTAGAACTACAAGATAAAATCAATTTCCGTAGGTAGTTTCTTTATCATTAAATAAAATGATAATAAATTTTTATTTTATACAATTATTTCTTTTTCTGTTGGACCTCATAAAATATTCTCACTATCCAAAAAAATGCTTCTATATTTTGATAAATATGTCATTATAATTCGAAAACATATAAATTTCTAAATATATAATATAATAGTCTTCAATGGTCAAAACCAGTGGGATGTGTGCGATACGATTTAAGATATTATTAAATTCTTTGATACAATGGATATTAAGAAAAATTAATAATTTATTATGGTATAATGAATAAATATGTATAAAATGAAATGATGAATTATTTTATTGAGATTTAAATATCAGAATCTGACCTATAGCTTATAGAATGGAGAAGAGAAAATGAGCTGACGAGAGGGTTGAAAATATATGCAATGTGGAAAATAGATTGAATAGTTGGATCCATAATATATAACATGAAAATATGATGAATGATTCAATGAATTTTGCATCGTCCAATTTGTACGTTCATTTATTTAATTCCAAAAACCAAATCTGTCAATAAATGTAGTAGTAAATTAATTTAAATTAGACCGAAATCATATATACAAATGGTGATATGTTAAAAATAATTTTGAAATTGATTAATATAAAATTCCAAAGAAAAATAAATTTCAAATCAGATTGAATTAAAAAATGGAAATGAAATGATAAACGACAAACAATAAATGAATTCCACTATAAAATTAGATACTATGTAAGTGAAATGAAAGATATAATAAATTTGAAATAGATGCATAGTAAAATGAATCTATGAGAAACATATTTCGTCCTTTTTCAAGGGAAAATTTATACTCCACAATACTTATCCACAACCTTCTTTATTGAATCATAAGTCTTGAAATCACCTCCTACCCTAACCTATAGATTATTTTTTATTTAGAAATATACTTGTTAATGAATTGATGGTACCATGATCCACCAATTTCCATTTTCTGAAGAGGTGTTCCACCATATTTTAGGACTATAATTTAATCCCCTTATATATTATATCTATATGGATTTCCTTTCACTTTTCATGTCATCATCACCTATATAGATGATGAAAAAAATCCTAAAAAACAAATTTCATCTAACCAAAATAATTGATATATCTAATAACCCATTAATTCATCAACCTAAAAGAATTTTTCCTTATACCTATAATAAATTAACCTTCTTTTTAATGTAACACATATTAATACCAAATTGAATTTTAATTTTAAATACAGTTCATGTTTTAATTTACAATATACTAAAATTTCCACCTTCCAGAACACCTCTAATGAACTCATGTTCAACTTCAAAGTTTTATTTATTTTCAAACAGTTTATTTATTTCTTCCTCAAAATGAATCCAAAACCAAAACCCATCCATGACCTAGTTTAAAAACCTGATCTTCTCAAAATAAATATTATTCATAGAAAAATATCAATATCTATTTGCTCAGAATTTAGACCTACTAGAAATAATATTTGTTGAATCTTTTCGTCGAGTAGATTTCATGCAATCAGGTAAAATGTGTTCAAATAAACCATCCATAAATAATAAACGTAAATAGAAAAAAACCCAAAATACACACAAAATATTTTATACCATTGAAATTATTGGTTTTCTATGATAATTCATATCTAAATAAAATAGTTTGAAATCATCTTAATTATAAAATGTTCTGCGTATGAGATTATAAATTACATCATATGGAAAACACTGATTTATCCCACCTCTATTAATCAAAAAATCTACACTGAATCCCAACATTAATTATTAATTTTTACTCATTATATAATATTAAACTTGTTTACCATCATCGAATGAGAGCCATTATCTTCCTAGAATAGATGTTTATTGACTCTCATATTCATACTCTATATATTACATATCATCTCTTTCAAAAACCATAGTTTCTTCTTCCCCTCAATATACATTATTACATCGAGTGTGGGATTCCTCTCATAAGATTCAATCCACGTAATAAATCGACTTCATCCCTTATAATATCATATAATAGAGACCTCAGTTATTCCTTCTAGAAAAATTGTCTATAGTGACCAGATATTAATTCATGTTGGTCTTGTATAGTAAAATCCTAATATCACTTAAATTTACACAATTAATGGTGGATAACATGTGATCAATAACAAGATACTCCACCTATCCTCATGTAGTTTTAAGAAGGAACGCCATATGGGATTATTTTATGGGTTCATAAGGACTCACCTTGTATGAAATCTCCCCTATTAACTGGTACTAGGGAAATTATGTTTCCCTACTATGATGTGGATTACCCAAAACTAGTTTGAGAATGATTATTATGAATGGGGTTACAAAAATTTGATCCATTATGTTTATTTTTATCAGTATTCTTTATGATAATAGTTTCCAAGAGGTTGTTGTACCTCTCGTACCCCTCGTGGTTTAATTTTCATGATCACAATCGCTCTCCTTTTTATCTAATCTTGTTTTCAAGTGTTTTTGTTAATAGGCATGATTTTAGGAGCAAGAAGTGGCAAAGGAAGAACAGTGGACTGTTTTTCAGTCCACCGGCCAACCGGTGGCTTCACCACCGGCTGGCCGCTGGACCCTGGACAGAAGGCTGAGCCACTACCTCAGCACCGGCCAACCGGTGGCCTCAGCACCGGCCAGCCGGTGGCACCCAGACAGAACAGTGTTAGCCACTGCCTCAGCACCGGCCAACCGGTGGCCTCCTCACCGGCCAGCCGGTGGTGCCTGAGCCCGAAGGCCTCTCCATTTTACAAGCACCGGCCAACTGGTGGTCTAGCACCGGTCAGCCGGTGGAGCCAGTCAAACTAGCTGTTGGGACTTTGACCAGACTTGTCCACTTGCCTCCCAACGGCTCCGAAGCCTTTTCCAACGGCTCCGAAGACCTCCAAAGTCCATATGAGGGTTCCCCCTCTATAAATAAAGGACTAGGAAGACCCTGAACAATACCGGAACCATAACCAAGCCAACGAAGCCCACGGGACACATTTTACATCATTTGGCGAACCTCCGTCGAATTCCTTCAAGGAACCCCAATTGCTCCAACTCACTTCCACATCAAAGGAGCACCACCAAAGAAGCTTGGGAGCGCTCTTCATCAACTCCATCAATCCTTTGGCTCCCAAGACTTCTCACATTACGGTTTTTATTGTTTTATCATTTTGAACTTAAATTTGGGTTTGTGCCTACAAACCCCATCTCTTTCTCTCATCCTCTCTTTTGGGTTTTCACACCACCTTCAAGGTGTGAAGAGGTTGGTCAAGCCTTTCCTTTAAAAGGCTTGAGTTAGAGGTGAGCTAGCCTTCACCTGTAAGAAGGCTAGTGGGTTCTTGCTCAACCATTGAAAGCAAGTGGGTTCTTGCTCAACCAATAAAAGCAAGCTGTAATAGGTTCTAGACTAACCTTAAAGTCTAGTGGGTTTCTTGCTAAAACCATTAAAAAGAAAGCGGTAGTAAATCTCTCAACGGCTGAGTTGGGAGCGGAGACGTAGGCTTGGGTTTAAGCCGAACTCCGTTATCAAAAAAATTGTTGTACCTCTCGTACCCCTCGTGGTTTAATTTTCATGATCACAATCACTCTCCTTTTTATCTAATCTTGTTTTCAAGTGTTTTTGTTAATAGGCATGATTTCAGGAGCAAGAAGTGGCAAAGGAAGAACAGTGGACTGTTTTTCAGTCCACCGGCCAACCGGTGGCTTCACCACCGGCTGCCCGATGGACCCTGGGCAGAAGGCTGAGCCACTGCCTCAGCACCGGCCAACCGGTGGCCTCAGCACCGGCCAGCCGGTGGCACCCAGACAGAACAGTGTCAGCCACTGCCTCAGCACCGGCCAACCGGTGGCCTCCTCACTGGCCAGCTGGTGGTGCCTGAGCCCGAAGACCTCTCCATTTTACAAGCACCGGCCAACCGGTGTTCTAGCACCGGTCAGCCGGTGGAGCCAGTCAAACTAGCCGTTGGGCCTTTGACCAGACTTGTCCACTTGCCTCCCAACGGCTCCGAAGCCTTTTCCAACGGCTCCGAAGACCTCCAAAGGCCATATGAGGGTTCCCCCTCTATAAATAAAGGACTAGGAAGCCCCGGAACAATACCGGAACCATAACCAAGCCAACGAAGCCCACGGGACACATTTTACATCATTTGGCGAACCTCCGGTGAATTCCTTCAAGGAACCCCAATTTCTCCAACTCACTTCCACATCCAAGGAGCACCACCAAAGAAGCTTGGGAGCGCTCTTCATCAACTCCATCAATCCTTTGGCGCCCAAGACTTCTCACATTACGGTTTTTATTGTTTTATCATTTTGAGCTTAAATTTGGGTTTGTGCCTACAAACCCCATCTCTTTCTCTCATCCTCTCTTTTGGGTTTTCACACCACCTTCAAGGTGTGAAGAGGTTGGTCAAGCCTTTCCTTTAAAAGGCTTGAGTTAGAGGTGATCTAGCCTTCACCTGTAAGAAGGCTAGTGGGTTCTTGCTCAACCATTGAAAGCAAGTGGGTTCTTCCTCAACCAATAAAAGCAAGCTGTAATAGGTTCTAGAATAACCTTAAAGTCTAGTGGGTTTCTTTTTAAAACCATTAAAAAGCAAGCGGTAGTAAATCTCTCAACGGTTGAGTTGGGAGCGGAGACGTAGGCTTGGGTTTAAGCTGAACTCTGTTATCAATTTTGTGTCTTGCCTATTTTATTTCCGCTGCACTTTCAACATTGATTTTAAATTGTTATTTATTTTTTAAAAAGCAATTCACCCCCCCTCTTGCCATCACTCCATTCTTTCTCCGCCCAACAATTGGTATCATAGGAAAAATTTGAGTAATACCCTAACCGGTTTCAAATTCAAGATCTTTTTTTTATGGCTTCAACTTCTTTCGCCCCCGAAGGCTATTCTTTGGGTCGTGCTCCATTCTTTTATGGAACCGACTATAATTATTGGAAAACCCGCATGACCACATTTCTTATAAGCATTGGCTATCCCATTTATAAAATTGTCATGCATGGTTATTCTCTATCCTCTCCCGATGAATCCAAATGGACCCAAGCCGATATTAAAAATTTCGAGCTTGATGGCAAATCCATGAACGCTCTACATTGCGGCCTTGATCGTAATGAGTTCAATCGAGTTTCCACATGCACCTCCTCACATGAAATCTGGAAACTTTTGGACGTTACCCATGAGGGGACCAACAAAGTAAAGGACACTCGATTGGACATGTACCATCAAGATTTTGAGTCTTTTACCATACACCCACATGAAAATATTACTGATATTTTTACTCGCTTTACTGACGTTTTCAATGGTAGAATGTCCCTTGGTGATGATGTGTCTGCAGAAACGATGGTCAATAAGATCCTTTGGATCTTACCAAGCTCATGGGCACCAAAAGTCACGGAAATCCAAGAAGCAAAGGACATCAAGAACATGCCGGTCGAAGAGCTCATCGGATCCCTCAAGACCTATGAGATCACCATGAGGAGGCAAGCTGAAAAAGAAGGCAAACCGATCAAAGTTCCAAAGAACATCGCCTTCAAAGTTCAACAAGAAGAAAGCTCATCCTCCTCATCGTCTTCATCTTTAAGCGGTGATTCCGAAATGGAGAACCTTGCCCGCAAAATGCAGAAGTTATTGAAGAAGCACAAGAAGAAGAAATCTCGCAAGGCTCGAAAGGAAAAACACGACGAAAAATACGAGCCCGAGGTAGCATGCTATGGGTGTGGCAAGAAAAGCCATTACAAGCCCGATTGTCCACTAAACAAGAAAAAGGCCAAGCAAAAGGAAAATAAGAAGGAATTCAAGGCCACATGGAGTGATAGCTCCACATCCTCCTCCTCCTCCTCGAGCGACAATGGTAACAAATTCCTAATGGAATTTCATGAGGTAACATCTTTCGACTCCTCATCCTAAAGTTCTTCAAATTCTTTCAATCACATGTCTTATGAGGATCTCCAACATGTGAGAGATCAATTGGAGGAAGGTTTTCACGAACATTCTTCCAAATTTGTTGCTTTAAAAAAGAATTTCAAAAAACTCTCTTCCGAAAAAGAACAACTTCTCAAAGAGAAGGAAGAGCTGTCCCTCAAAATCCAAAATCTTCCCGATGTTGATTCCATGGAATCAACCATCAAAGATCTAAGGGAATCCCTTGCCAAGTTCACCCAAGGGGAACAAAATTTGACCAAATTACTTGGTTCCCAATGCATATCTCGAACCACTGAAGGGCTTGGCTATTCCAAGCAAGCGTCCTCTTCCCATGCTCCAACTATTTTTGTTAGGGGGAGCTCCCAATTTAAATTTTGTAATTATTGCAAAAAACCCGGGCACTTAATCTATGAGTGCAATTGAAAAAATTCCCGGTATGTTAGGCCCAAAACCATTTTCCTTAACGATGAATTTTATAGGAGAAGACCCACCACTAGACAAGTGTGGATTGAAAAATCCCTTTTAGTGAGTCTCACCGGACCAAAATTTGTATCTGTTTCAAAAACCTCTCCCTGGTGATTTATTGTTTTTATTTAGGGGGAGTTAGGATTGTTTAAGCTTTTTTGCGTTTTTCATTTCAAAATTCTCATTTCAATTTTCATTTCAAACTTTCAATTCAAACTGTTATTCAATTTTTCATTTCAAAACATTCAATTCAAACTGTTATTCAATTTTTCATTTCAAAACTTTCAATTCAAACTGTTATTCATTTTTCATTTCAAAACATTCAATTCAAATTTCAAAAATTTCAATTGATTTAAAATTTCTATCTTGTTTTTCAAAACATTTCCCTCAATCAAGTTTTTATGCCCCATGCTATTTTGATAATCACAAAGGGGGATAAATTCTTGGTTGATTGGGGGAGAAATCTTTCCCTCATGATTTGATTTACTTTCCCTTTTTCCTTTAAAGCATGCCTTTCATTTCATTTTTACATTGTTTGTTTTGGTGATTGTGATCATCAAAATAGGAGGAGATTGTTGTACCTCTCGTACCCCACGTGGTTTAATTTTCATGATCACAATCACTCTCCTTTTTATCTAATCTTGTTTTCAAGTGTTTTTGTTAATATGCATGATTTCAGAAGCAAGAAGTGGAAAAGGAAGAACAGTGGACTGTTTTTCAGTCCACCGGCCAACCGGTGGATTCACCACCGGCTGGCCGCTGGACCCTAGGCAGAAGGCTGAGCCACTGCCTGAGCACCGGCCAACCGGTGGCCTCAGCACCGGCCAACCGGTGGCCTCAACACCAGCCAACCGGTGGCCTCAGCACCGGCCAGCCGGTGGCACCCAGACAGAACAGTGTCAGCCACTGCCTCAGCACCGGCCAACCGGTGGCCTCCTCACCAGCCAGCCGGTGGTGCCTGAGCCCGAAGGCCTCTCCATTTTACAAGCACCGGCCAACCGGTGGTCTAGC
This sequence comes from Viscum album, assembly GCA_963277665.1. NCBI lineage: Eukaryota > Viridiplantae > Streptophyta > Magnoliopsida > Santalales > Viscaceae > Viscum > Viscum album. The sequence goes on along the minus strand of OY728162.1, from coordinate 590,852,327 downwards.
ACCGGTCAGCCGGTGGAGCCAGTCAAACTAGCCGTTGGGCCTTTGACCAGACTTGTCCACTTGCCTCCCAACGGCTCTGAAGCCTTTTCCAATGGCTCCGAAGACCTCCAAAGGCCATATGAGGGTTCCCCCTCTATAAATAAAGGACTAGGAAGACCCGGAACAATACCGGAACCATAACCAAGCCAACGAAGCCCACGGGACACATTTTACATCATTTGGCAAACCTCCGGCGAATTCTTTCAAGGAACCCCAATTTCTCCAACTCACTTCCACATCCAAGGAGAACCACCAAAGAAGCTTGGGAGCGCTCTTCATCAACTCCATCAATCCTTTGGTGCCCAAGACTTCTCACATTACGGTTTTTATTGTTTTATCATTCTGAGCTTAAATTTGGGTTTGTGCCTACAAACCCCATCTCTTTCTCTCATCCTCTCTTTTGGGTTTTCACACCACCTTCAAGGTGTGAAGTGGTTGGTCAAGCCTTTCCTTTAAAAGGCTTGAGTTAGAGGTGAGCTAGCCTTCACCTGTAAGAAGGCTAGTGGGTTCTTTCTCAACCATTGAAAGCAAGTGGGTTCTTGCTCAACCAATAATAGCAAGCTGTAATAGGTTCTAGACTAACCTTAAAGTCTAGTGGGTTTCTTGCTAAAACCATTAAAAAGCAAGCGGTAGTAAATCTCTCAATGGTTGAGTTGGGAGCGGAGACGTAGGCTTGGGTTTAAGCCGAACTTCGTTATCAATTTTGTGTCTTGCCTATTTTATTTCCACTGCACTTTCAACTTTGATTTTAGATTGTTATTTATTTTTTAAAAGGCAATTCACCCCCCCTATTTCCATCACTCCTTTCTTTCTCCGCCCAACAGAGGTTTGTAATGTAAAATAGATAAATAGTGATATAATCTCTAGATAATTTGGAAATTTTGAATTATTATTTGGGGGGAGGGGCACATGTTCCATATTTGGATTGAGGGGATCAGTTTTTTTGAAAACACCCTAGCTCATTTCAGTTTCCCAAAATAATAGAGGATAACAAATAATATTGGATGGTCTCATCCTCCAATCACAAATTTTTTTTAGGATAAAACCCTATACGGACATTCATATTGGTCCTAAAAGGAAATATAAATCATGTCATCTCTTCAAACCCAATGTGTGCAACTTCATTGGTCCATTATCATCCCACATTTTATTTGATTCCATTTACATCGTCAGAGTGCACTTATAGTTTGATGTTTGCATATAAGGGTATAATGACCTTTATGTAGTGTTTTATATATCTAAATAAAATTAAAAATAAAACTACATTCATTTTATTAAAACTGAAACATAAATTCATCGATGCTAGTAACAACGTGGGCTCCAATGTTGGAGGCAAAAGGCATTAAGGTCTTTCATGTCATTTGTTATTTGGGTATCAACCACATGAGTTAGTTTCTCCATTAATTTTGGACTTTACTAAAAAATATCTATTTTTTAATATCTATTAAATTAGGATTTATTTTGTTTTTATATATATAGAATAATTTAACTACTTTTAAAAATCCACTGTTACATCAATTATATTAATCAAGAATTTTGGAAAAAATATCACCCATGGATACCTTTCATCTGATGGATTTCTTAGATATCCTTAGGGATTTCTAATGTAGGATTCAGTTTCCCCCATTCCTGAAGATAATTGTTTATATATTTTCAATAATAAATATTAGTTATTTAATAATAAATATTAATCAATAATAAATTATATTTACACAATCAATTTCTAAATAAAAATTAACTATATTTATTCACTATTAAATATTAAATATTAACTAATTGATATTAATAATTTTAATTTTTTTTACCAAATTACAAATTATTTATGAATTATTTATGAATTAATTATTTTTATATAAAAATAATTAATTAATTAGGAAATAAATAATATTTATTGGATTTTTAAAAACATCATTTTCTAATTAACTGATCAATAGGTAGTAATTTAAAAATTAACAAATATCATTATTAACAAATTACTCATACAATTTTTAAAAAATTATTTAATTTTAAAATATTAATAAAAATATTGTAGATAAACCCTAAACTATTTTATGTAGTCTTATAGAGATCCGAAATTAAAGTGATGACAATTCATTGCATAGAGGTGGATGTAAACATTCAATGAAGTTGATGATCATACACACAACTATGGGGTTCAGAGATTGCTAAGAGGATTGGTAGTTCATGAGTCGTTGTCAAAGGGGACATTGGCTCGTACCGAAGGTGGGGAGTGAGAAAACAATTTTTAATATGTTATATGATTATTTTCAAAAAACTATCATAGGATAATTTTTTTAAATGAAAAATATTCCTTTAAGGTGGCTTTGATGATGCCACATTTTGGTATAAACCAAATGTTGGAACAAGTGATGGCACCTTCCATCCCTTTTACCACCTTTTTCCCAAATCGATGATATGGAAAATGTGGGGGGGGGGGGGGTTCCATCTTTTGCATCTGGGTGAGGCGAATGGCTACACTTCCAATGATGTCATCTACCTCAAACTAAGGTGGAAGATGGCATCGGCGCTGCCGCCATTCCTTCAGAACATTAAAAAAGTCTATCCCCATTCTCTTTACTTAATTGTCCCATATCTCTCATAACTCCACTACTTCCACCACTAAATGAAATTCCTTTTTTTTAGAGGAGTATGTGGTCCAAAAAAAGGTGGTTTATTGCGATACATTAGGTAGAGGTAATTTTTATTAAATATTCTGTTTTTATTTATTTATTTAACTGATTTTTAGTTCTAAAAAATTAATTTTTTAACAATTTTAGTTACTTCAAAATATTATGTTTATTAGGATTTTTAATTAGTTATATAAAATTATGAATAATAATTAAAAAAGTATAGATTTAGTATATATTAAGTATATATTATGTTTATAATAACATATGATTATGTATTGGGAAGTTTTGGTGGCAGAATAATTATTATGTTATCTAAGAAAACCAATTCCTGTGTAGATACCAAAAAGTTGATGCTGCTCTTGAATATATCCACCTTGGGGTAATACCAGAAAAGACCACTTTAAGCTAGATATAAATGGTAATAAGTGCACGAAAATGGGCCATATCTCACTATTGGTTTGACACACCCAGGGGATATACTTAAGATGTTTTATGTTTAATTTATAAAATTAAAAAATAACTAAGAAACTAAAAATAAAATTAGTATATTTATCATTGATAAAATTATAATTATGACAATATATAATGAAATGGAGAATGTAAAATTCATTAATGAATTAAATTTTTAATTACCAATTTAATTTTTTAGGTCATTTTTAATGATTTTATATATTATATATTTTAATTAGTAAAATATATTTTTGAAATAATAATATTTTTTAGAAATGATTAATTATAGATTACATATTGAATATATTAATATTAAAAATGAATAACTATTATTAGATAATTATAATTAACTAATAAATTTCATATGATTAATTATTAAAGAATAAATAATTAATGAATAAATTAATAATAATTATCAAGGTATTAATGAATGAATGATTAGTTAAAAACTGAACTAAGAAACATTAATATCATTTTTTAATATATAACAGGATTTTCCAAATATTTAGTATCATAATGATTATATAGTTTTGAAATACAAGTTTTTATTAGTAATGAATAATTATTGATTAATTACATAATGACATAGGATTAAAATAGAAATATACGTAACGATTACCAAATAATACTTATCATAGATAAAAAGACATTATTAATAATATAAAATGAATTGGAAAAGAACAAAAAAATTAATTTACATTTATTTTTTTATAACATAATATAAATACCTTAACATTTTCAATTAATAAATGATTGGATGAGAAGGGAAAGAACATTGAAGTGAGGTAAAATCTAGTTTAATTATATTTTGAAGCTTAATGAAATCATGTAATTATATGTACTTAATAATTAAAGTACATAATTATAGAAGATGTGTTTAATATTCCAATAAAAATCAGTTGGGTTTATCCTAACATCTGAATTTAGGCTCATATCATCCAAATCACGTTTTGTTAAAATAGGATGTAATTTTTTGTATGTTGAAAAAAATTCATGTATTATTTTATGTGTTTTTTATTCTCTTTTATAGACTCGTTGAATAATTATTAAGTAATAAATAACTCATTAAACATGAAAAGGTGATTCAATAAATATTAACTTATTAAAAACTCTACAAAGAAACATTAGTATCATAGTTTTGTCAATATGAAAATATTTTAAAATATTAGTATCATAAATAGTATATAGATTAGAAATAATAGTTATAATTAGAAATGATTAACTATAATATAGTCAATAAATAACAAAAGATTAAACAAATGAATCCATATAATGATTATTTAATGATAAATATGAACATATAAAGTGAAATGGATAAAAATCGAATTTAATAACACATGAATGAATTATGATATACAATAAATTCGTTGAAATTTATCAATAGATAGTGGTTTTCATGATATGAGTCAAAATTCATAGATGAGATAAATTTCGATTATTTTTAATTGGTGTCTTAATAACATCTTGGAAGGATATGTACTTAACTTTTGAACTTTAAGAAGCTTTTGGTCTTCTTATGACATATAAGTTGACATATATGATTTAACTATATTATTTCAAAAGATTTGGTACGTTCAAATGTGATGTACAGATCTAGCGTAGATGATATTTATTTTTCAGTAAAAAATAAGTTTCAATTTACCACATTTGATGTTAGACTCATCCCATCCAATGTAAATGTTAGTGAAAAATTTCTATGAATTTACTCTATTTTATAATGCTATCATGTGTTATTTAATATGTCTGTTCTTCTTCATTTCACTCAATATGACCATAAATGTCATTTTATCAATTATAAATAAACTAATATTATTCTTTATGTTCTTTTATACACCAGTTTCCAAAAAATTTAAGCGAATTATATTCTTATATACATTTATATAATAAAAACATTACTTTCATATTATATAGAATACAAAGGCTTCCTAAAATTACATTCTAATATATATTATATGGTCAACCAACATTGTAAATATTTATTACAGTATCATAATTTTTATGAATGAATCATTTTTTACATAGAGAGTTATGTTTTATTGTGTGCAATGATTTGGGGAGATTCATTAATGTGGGATTGAACCTTATTAATGTATACAACTAATAACAGTGGTGAGTAAAAATTATTTTCTAACCATATGTGAGCTTGAAGGGAGAATTTGGGGTTCCTTATATGTGGGACACGATCAAGGGATCATGTATATGAGAATTAAACATTTTAAATTCCCAGAAACACTGAGGAATCTGGAATTTCCATTGGTTTATGATTTACAGTGGGTCTAAGAAATAAAAATAATTTCTCTATGGTCATATGGTGCCATGATAGAGTTATATGTTGATGTTCCTATTGTACAACAACATCATCCAGTAGTACGAATACATAGAATTTCAGTTGTAGATGAAGATAGTCTTCCCCATGAAATTAAGCCACTTACAAATGATGTAGAAGAGAAAAACCTAGATGATCTCTCAAATATAAAGGTCAATCAGAATTCTAATAAGGAGTTCCATAATGACAGAACATATGGTGACAACTGTGCTGATGAGGAAGGACTATGGGGTGATAGGGTGGAGGTTTTGATAAAGTCATTAGTTGTTCAGGAGCCTCAACATATTATAAATCATCCAAAACTCATTGCATTATGGTCAATAGAAATGAAAAATGTACCTGAATTAGACCATAATGTTCTCACCCCAACAACCATGTTTACAAGAGTTGTTCTAGAAAGGTTTAGAGACGTAGACAAATCCTTATATTTTGGAAGCAATCATACCTGTAAAGATGCATTAAATAACATGATTAAGAGATTTCAAAATTAAAGGCCAGACATCTATATAATTACCAAATCATGAAATAAAAAATAACTCATATAGTGTGTTATGTATGGTGATGATTATATATTTTACCTGAGGGTGATTCGAGACATTTCATTTGGAGGTTGGAGAATGTCTAGGATTGAGACAGCCTATTCCTACATTCAACCAAACCTGAAATAAGATCATACGTCATTGGATGAATAATTTGTGTTATAAATTGATGATGAGATGATTAGGACATTCCATGATGTTATGAAATCCCTTTTTTCTTATTGGATACAATAAAAATTCTATTATAATATTTCATATAATAAGGCATGGATGGAAAAACAGACGGAAACTGTGAAAGTCTATGGTGATTGGGATGACTCATATAGAGTGTTTTCACAATTTCATGCCACAAAAAATAATCAAAAAATATTTCTTCAATCTTAATACAAACAATAATGATCCTAATGAAAACTGACTTGATCTATCATGTGTTCAATTTCATCAGTGGTCCGGGGCATTCCTCCCTTGTTTCTCTATTTTTAGTTTTAAGAAAATAGTTCTTTCTTATTAATGGAACATTTTTATATGGAAAATCCAAGGTAATATTTCTGATTACAAAAACCCAAGATGGAAACCATTAAAATCTTTTGATTTCATTTTCAATTTTATAGAATGGAAACTATGTACCAAGTATTTCATTTTTTGCATTTGTGAGAAAACATTTCACCAACATTTGGGGTGTTTGTTTCATATCAAATATCCATTGAGAAAATAATGAGTAATCAATGAAGATACTGATACATTGAGATACCCTAATCAACATTAACGGTTCTACATTAGGTAAATTTCTATCAATGTGCATAAAAAATTCCACAACAAACCTATGATGATGGAAATGAAGAGGCTTGGAAGGAATTGTATTTGTTATTTTTTCGATTTAAACATCAAGGGAAAATAAAATTATTTGAAATATCATCTATTATGTGTATAAATTGAGTCAAATCAAAGGAGTTTTGAAAAAAAAATTTAACAAATCCTCTTCTATAATCAACATTATTATGATTATATGATGTATTTTTCAAACGAAAATGGATATTGGAATATATCGGGGGGAAGAGGTATGAACACTTGTCCACAAACATTGTGGAGCACTTCAATGGTGTCCTCAAATGAATTTGATAGTTATATATAACATCCCTAGTTTAGGAGACATTATATTTTTGCATGAATAACATTGTTGACATTAAATAACTAGCATCAGATGTAATATCATAGGGAATAAGGTATGTAAGGAACATTAAACGTGTGATTAAAAATAAAATTTAAATGGTTTTGGATATCATGTATTTTTATATATATTAGACGAATCTCGATTTGATGTTCAAGAGTATTCATACCCCCTCACAAATCACATTAGTGAAAAAAATTATGTTATTATTTAAAACAGTACAATATTTATATAGAAACATTCAGGCCTTACAGTTTCCATGAACAGAAGCCATCAAAGCATGTAATTCTGTGATCATTTCATTGCAAGCATATGTTGATTCATTGTATTGTATGGACAACATTGCTAACTATTATGCTAGATCAAGGATGTCTATTGGTGAGTCTCATTATTTACCATTGCCTGAAGGATAGCTAAGAGTTATACCTTACATTTATCGGTTGTTTCCTCATGGGAGAGCGATGACTAGCTGAATGCAGAATTTGATGGAATGACCTCAAGAAAAAGGGAAGAGTTTGAGATGCACCATATGACATAAATATGTTCATAATAAAAATTATTTCCTTATACTATTGTTTTCAGTACACACTCACATCCACAATGACTTATTATCTATATTGTAAGATTCTGGTATTGTCAACACTATGTTTTCATCTCTTATTTTATTCACTGTTTTTGAAACCCCATTACCGAAAAAATTACACTAAATAGAACAAAATATTCTTTATACTATAATTTAAAAATTCTAAACAGTTATCCTTTAAACCTAAATCCAAACTCTAAATTTATAAACCCAAACACTAAAACCAAACATAAAATCCAAAAACCTAGACCGGAAACTCCATATCTGAAACCCTATTATCTAATTTCTAAAACCAAAATTATGAACTAGAAAACCAAAAACATCATTAAATTAACTCGGTTTTGGAAAACATTATGTCTATGATATTTTAATTATATAAAGAAAAAATTGTATTGTATATTACAATAAAAGAAGATGTTATAAAATTTCAGTATCATAAGGATTATATGATCAATCATCTTTGTCAATATTAGTTAAACTATTAGAATCATAATTATAAATCATTTTCTATGTATAGAGTTGGGTTTAGTTATGTGTAAAACTACTAGGAGGTTATACAAATAGATAAAAGATCATGTTATTTTATATAAAAAACAATAGATGTTAGTATAATAGATAAAATTTCAATAACCAAACATCAAAAAAGGAATTGTGGGTAATGAACCATGATGCAAGAGGATGAGTGATTATGATAGTGGTGATGGAATGATTTTACATCATCACCATCATCATTTTCACCGTTCCTCCTGCTTCGTGGTTCATTTCCAACAAATTCATCATTATGATCAGAAACTGTTACAAAATCACCTTTACATGAAAAAAATTATTCATGATGCATATCATCATGTGGATAGATAAAAATAAATTAAAAATAACACCATTCCAAAATAAACACCTAAAAACCCAAGAAAAAATTTATATATATATAAATATATAATACAATATCATAGAAAATTCCCATTTCTAGGATAAAGAATATCATATCAACACGTTAGTGAGTTTATTTGAAAAGCATGAGGACATGCCCCTTTCCTTTGGTAAAAATATCTTCATAAAAAATTCGAATAAACATGGGATGTCTTGCATTCTTCTAGTCATAACATTTAGCTGACCATAACATTATATTTAAATTTTACACATACGACTCATTTCATTTGTTTATATAAAGAAGGATGACACCGTTCTACTAACTCATTAGCATACACATATTTCCCAAGTCATGATTGAGGTTGGTGTAGATGAATCGATTAGGGTGCGTCAAGCACACCAATTTTATCACCTGGGGCCTCCACATGCCATTAATCCATACTTGTTTCATGTTGGATTTAATGGAATTATTGTATTAGAATTCACATTTCTAGACCATCACTAGCTTGCTTCCCTCATGGATAGTTATAGACCAGAGACACAAACATTCCACCTGCATGGGGAAGAAATGACCATCACACTCTAGGTTGTGGAAGTGCTTCTCAGTCTTCCTATATATGGGAGAGTCGTTATTGGACCCACATGGGAATCTTGGACATACATTGGTCAATGAATGTTAGGCATTGACATTTTTTCTATCCGCTGGGATAATGATGGAGAATCGATATCAATGCCTTGGTTGGAAGAATAAATTCATCATTTTCTCCTTGATGTTGATGACTAGAATATCATGATTTAGGCATATGCATATATATTAAGGCTCATTGGAGGGAAAATGTGTACTTATAACATTGGGATGTGCATGCTCATGATCTATCTACCCCTACAAGAGGAAAATGATTGTGCTAGGACATATAGCTAGGGATCAACCTACTTGACATACAAATATAGGGAATTATACGGGCAATCTCAAAGGGACCACACATGTCTTAGGGGAAGAATCATCATTATTCATATGTGGGATTCAGAGCGCATCCCTACATTCCACCCTATTCTTGTTGGTCTACTAATCGACATGGTGGTGCTACAAGATGCTCCGCATGGAAACTGGTATAATCACTCATTTATATTTTTTTATTATATTAAGAGTTATTGACTTTAATTTCTCATTATTTGTACATATTTTTATTTAGTTTTATAGGTGGTGTTTTCAACATAATTTTCACGCGGTTCTGAGACACCATTTGGGCATATATCAGCTCTAGTTGGACCAAAACTTACCAAACCGTGTATCTATATAAAATCTACCACTGTATAAAAAATATTATTATTATCATTTTTAGTTTTTTGTTAAGATATTTTTTGAAAATGGTCACATGTGATTTCAAATTTCATGGCTTCCATAATGAAATATTTTTGGACCAATTTCTACTATACAGTATTATAGGTGGTTAGGATGTTATGGCTATAGTGGCCCTCATTATTATCAACCTGATAGAGTCCTGCTTTAGTTTATCATTTCTTAGAAGATTCATTTTCCATAGAGACAGAAAATGCGGATTCATGGGATGAAGCTGACATGGATGCGGGATTAGGATTGGGGCTGAGTACATGCTATATTTCTTGACTAACAATGCAGACATGCATAATTTCATATTTATGGTGCACCTATTAATCAATTATTTCTTTCGGAGTTGGATGATATTAATCCATGATATAAACTTAGTCTATAGTGTATCTTACACAGCACGATGGTGATATGAAGTGGATTGTAAGACAATAAATTAACATTTGATTGTTTATTGTACTATTTTCTAATATATATTGAATCTCTTTATAGAGAAATAACTCAAATCATCATGTTCGCATTAATTATGAATTAGAGGAAGGAATCATTAGTCGAGAAGTCGTCCATCCTGAAGCACAAAAGATGAGAGAATCATTTTGTGTGATTTCTAAGAGAATATTTGAGTATCCATTCCAGATAGATGATGTTACTTTTCTGAAGGAACACCCTACAACAACTTTTGTTACTGAGGATCCATCACCATAGTGTAGTCAATAGCATCATGCTACACATGAGGCCTCACATGTTCCACATGCATAGGTTGGCCCTCAAGTAGTCAAACCTTAGCTGAATCATGATTTTTATCTAGTTCCATGGGATCTGTATTTCGTGACAGGATAACCACACTTGTCTTCATCTTCTAGTCTAGATCCATCACCTCCTTGGTGCCTAGATCAATCAGATCCATGGGATCTAGATCCATCACAACCATGGGTTCTAGATCCATCAAATTCTTGTGGTATATCTCCATCACAGGCTTGAATCCCCACTATGACGATGGAAGGTCCTTTAACCACCGTATTTGGAGAATGATCAAGAGGGAATTACGAGTTTTAGTTGACAACACCTCCCACTGACACACAGATGGATGATATGATGATCGACATTCTAGTGCTTGGTGATCATACCTCTCCATCTCATCTAACTCCATAGCAAACTCGATGCAGACGTCCTATTAGCATATCACAATGTGGGATGAAATCTCTTTACCATAAACAATGACTTTGATTTCCCATGTTCATTTTTATGATTTATTTCAATTTAAATGAAAATATTTTTATTACTATAATCCTTTATTCTATGTTAATCCATTAATTAAGTTTTCATTTATATTTATGTAACATTTTATAATTGGCATCCTTCAATGTAAACTACTTGAAACATAGAAACAATTATTAAATTTCATGTAGATAACTATAAAATAATATAATATATATATAATAATGGTAATTTAAATAAAATTTTAATGATAGAAAAAATGTCTAAAATTTTGTTGGAAATAATTTTTATTATAAATAAAAAATATAATTCAAAATGAATGGAATGTACGAAAATTAACCCGGATGTGAGTTTGAATAAAAGGGATGTCAAAGATGATCATAAGCCTCCTACATGACCATGAATTCCAATAAAATATAAACTATAATAACTATATAAATAAAAATAAAAAAATATACTACTTTTTATATTTTTAATCAATATTTAAAATTTCATTCATATTGGTTTTATAGTTTATAAATTATAGGCTAGAAATGTATCTTACATGAAACATTTTTATGTTTCATGTATGTGTATTAGATAAATTATATATTATTTTTCATCAATATTTTTATAGAAATTTATTTTATTATTGATTACATATTAAAAGTTTAATAAATATTTATAATTCTATTAATATTTGTGTTATTTTTTATTATTTATAGGCTATATAATCACACACATGAAATATTATTACGTATCAAGTATGTGTAGTAGAGTGCTAAAAAATTAATTTTTATTAACATTTTTTATGAAATTATTTTTATTTTCGACTACTTGTTGGATTATAAATCAATGATTAAAAATTCATTTACATTTGTCATATAATTTATATTTTAATATGATAAAAATGTCACTTATGTGAATAATTTTTATGTTTCACATTGGTTGATTATAATGCTCTTAAATTATTTTTCATAATCAAATTTTAAAACATTTTTTATTTTCTACTACTTATTATATGATTACTCCATGTATAAAGATTCATTTATATAGGACTTATAGTTTATATATTATAGGATACCAAATTAAGTTACTTTAATGAGTGATAAATTTTTCGGAAACATTTATATATATATATATATTAATATAACAAAATAATAACAAAATATTAAAAATTTTAATATATATAAAAAAATAATTAAAATAGGAAAAAATGTTGTCATTGAGAAAAGAAGGTATCTTTGATACCACCTTTAATGTGTATTTTTTTGAAAAAACATAACCAATTTTGATTTATAAATAAAATAAAAACCTTAAAAAAATACTTGCGAGAAAACACCTATTTTACCCAGGGGATAGTGTTATCACCATAAGGTGATGTTCCCATTGGTGTAATAGTACCTCATCATAGAATGGGGTGTGGTTTCATCATAACCAGTTTGTGGGGTTGGCTAATGTCTTTTGTGGAGGAAGTCCCCCCTAATGCAGGGGTGGATGAGTGTTAGAGAAAAAGGTGACATGATCATTGAGTGGGTAAATTTTGTTGTTGTAATGTATCAAGGAGTCATGTTCTGACAAAAAGTATTGACTGATTTTGTTGGAGAAAATGGTGTGTCATGGTATTAAAGGTGGGATTTTATAGTGTTAATCATATAATGTGGTTCTCATTCATCACCCCTTAATAACATGGGCATCGATCAATTGATTAGAGGATTATACAGTTCTTTAAGGTGATGGATACATGAGAGAAGGTGTGTTTTTTAGTGAATATGTCGGCTCTACAAGGCATAACGATGGTAAAGTCCACATAGAATTTGATGAGACAGATTGGGTGTGGGTTTTAATAGAATTGATACATAATGGAATGGGCTACAACATCTTCAGATCATTGTATATGATTTCATTAAGTTGTATGTCACTTCAACCTCACCATATGATGGTCTAGACAGTAAGAGAAGAGTTTCTGTGGATCCATGTGATGAGGGGATTGGGACATTGAATTATAAGGGCTGCAATTTTCTAGAGTGTTCTTTTAGATTAATCAAATACATCACAACATGCCAAATATTTTATGTCATGGAGGATGGGTTGAAATTCACATAGAGAAGGATGATAAATTTTGAATATGTGATCCTTAATGAAATTACAGAATTTATAATTTTTTTGATGAACGATTACTTATGAGTTGTACACAACTTTAAATCGACGAGAAGAATGATTTTCAGAAAATATTTCAATTTTTTCTCTTCTTTGAATTGTTTTAATAAATACACCACATCCCCAACACATATCAAAAGTTATAAATTAGTAATTAATATGATGGATGTAAATAATATTTATAAATATTTATTATTAATTATTAATAATAATTTTTATTAATTATTAATTAATTTATGACTACAAACTAATTAATTATTAATTATTACTAGTTATAAAATAATAATTATTACAAACTATTACCTATATAAAAATTTGAAATATTTATTAGTAATTTATATAAATTACAAATTAATACTAATGATAAATTAAAATTATTAATTGGAAATAATATTTCAATATTCACTAATAATTATTAATGAATACTTATTAATATGTAACATCAATTATTAATAGTTAATTAACATTTAGAGATTATTTATGTAATTATTTTTTATTCAATATTATTTAATTACCAATTAAAAAGAACCTATGTATTAAAATTATCACAAAAAACCATTGAAATTATTTTATTTAATTATTTTCTTGTCTTTCTATAATCATGTCACATTTCAGGTTGAGTCCCGATTACAATTTTTGAGTATTTATTGAAAAATAAGTGTTTTGGGCCTGGCAGCATCTGGCACACATGAATAACACAGTTTAAAAAATGTGCAACTTCGACTAGGTCACCATACTTCTTGCCCATTATTCAAGATATATTTAAAATAAAATGAATAATAAAATTACGTTTAATGAAAAATAAAATAATATAATAAAATTTAAAATATAATAATAAATAATTTTAAATAATAATGGTGATGATAATATTATTAGTATTATTATTATTATTATTATTATTATTAAAATTTATGAGTATTGTTATTATAATTTTGATGATGATGATGTTGATTATTAGTTTATTAGTATTATATCTATAATTATTAAGTTTGTTTTTTGGGGGGTTTTCATCCTCTCTCCCTTTCCCCTCTCCCTCATGGGGCACCCATCCACCACCTCCGACCCTACACGGGCCCTTACCTATGGGAACCTCCCTAGCCGACCCACCTCTCTAGATCTCCCTGTGGTGGCCACATTCTCTTTTGCGTGTGTCCAACCATTTCAGTGAGCTCCCATCAATCAGCCTCCTCTACTATAACCCTACTATCCATCGACATTCTATTCAATGCACCACAACATTTGTCCACTTCTCCTCAAGAGATGTCTCCCCTCTTCAAATTTTTTCATCCTTCTTTATTTAGCTACATTTTCGTCTTGTAACTTAAGCCTAGTGGGCTTGTTCACTAATTTATTGGCTAGGATTGCTCAGTTATTTAGGTTTTTTTCTTCTTAGAGATCTGTGAGGTAAGATCCATCCTCCCTAGGGTGCAGTTGATGTGTGAATGAGGATTCAAACCCGGTTCCATAATTTATCCATCATATTTGGTAGGATCCATTTAATCCTTTCCTATAAATTAATTATTTTATTGTTATCTTGATTTTTATGTCCCATAGTTTTTAAAAAGTAATTTATTTTTATTAGAATGATTTATCAATGTGAAATGATATAGTTTTACAAGGTTTTTATTATTTCAGAATGGTTGAAAATGGTTATGCACACCTCATATATGATTAATTTCCCCTATTGTATTTTTAAATCGGGTTTATATTTTTAAAGAATCATTTGGTTTTGGTAACTGTATTTGAGATTGAAAATTGGTGATTTGTGTTTATAAAATGTACATTTAAATTTAGTTGGTATGAATGTTGATTGTATTTTTTTTTCCAATAATGGATTTTTATGTGAAATCATTTTAAGGCCCTTTTGGAACATGATATATGGTTTTATTGGGAATCCCTTCTAGGATTTTTTTCACTCACATTGGTATTGATAATGAGGTAATAATGCCCTCGTTTTGGGACTCCACATGTGTAATACTTATTTTATTTCAAGGGACTATTCCTTGATGTGGAAAGGGTGGTGTCAGATTGTGTGATTATATGATGTATTTATGATTGGGTTGTTGTCTTTCTAGTTTGGTACACCCCATTCTGAAAAAAGCATGGGAACCAATGATAGCTAGGAGGGATTTTGAAAACCATTACGACACTAGTCTAGGTTATTTAAATTTCATGTTTTCCATAGTAGGTTGTTATCTTGTGTTTATTGTTCTGGGAACAAGCCACTCAGTTTGGCCTAGTAGGGCGATGATCAGAAGTTTGGGAATTAGGATGTCATCAGTTATGTAACGCATTCAGGATGAGTCATGTGTATTAGTATGTACTGGTTCCACTCTGATATCCTATGTTTTCTTGTGTTTCTCAGATTATAGTACAGTTTGTACCATTGCCCTCGTTATGTGGAATCATGTTCCTTGATAAATGGATAGGTATTTTCATAGCATGTAAAGAAAATGTGGATTTGTTTAAAAGATTTCAAGAGGACATTTTTAAAGATAATGTAATCATCCTATTTAGTTTTAAAAAACATGCCTATATTGTTGTCTTATAATCAGTTAGTACTATAGATTTTTTCATATTTAACGACATTGGGTGATAATATGTTATGGATGGGTGAGTGACCCTCAGGGTCACACGGAGGAGTTTGGGTTTTGTAGTTCATTTTGGTTTTTATGGTCTTCTTTTGTTCTTTCATTTTAAATATAAATTATGTAATGTTTGAAAATAATATTTAAGTTTTATGGAATGATTATTTATTTTGTTTCCATTGTTTATTTCATTGGGAGAAACAAATCTTATTTTTTCTTATGATTCCCTTGGCACTTTTCACCTGTTCATGATGATTGGGAACGACTCTTGGGCCTACCATGGATCATATCAGGTGACCAATTTAGGGTCAAAATTAATTGGTTCATGACTATTATTAATTAACTAGTAATTAATAGATAATTCTCAATATTACTAGTAAATAAAATAGTGGTATTTTGTTTTGTTATATAATAGAATCATAGGTATAATGATTTTTTTCACATTACATCACATGTGACTTAGCTTCCTCTATGTGCCAGATAAGTAAGGATTTCACGTATTAGAGTTACTCTAGGCCAGTGGTCCATAATCCCATTGTGTCAAGGATTCATTTTTCCCTGTGGGGAATGGGGATTTAGGAATGTATATTCTTACAGTCCAAGAATCTATAAAGATCATTAAACTATTCATGTGGCCACATAATGTGTTTCATTTTACCCCCATAGGAATAATAGGAAATTGTTTGCTTTTATATTTGGTACATCTGCCTCAACATTAAAAAAACCCCATGTAAGGTAGCCACTATTAGATGTATGACAATGAAGGCAGGGTCCTATGGGTCATACTATAGACCTACGAGCCATAATATTTTTTTTATCAGGGAAATATTGTGGTCTATGGTAAATGGGGCTTCTAGCGTTTTTTGACATATATGCATGGATTCTATAAGGAACATGTTATTGGGCCTATGAGTACTGTAAATGGATTCAATCTTCCCACTCATGGGAAACACATATTTGATTAATATAATAATAGATGCTCTAACAAAAGCTTTAAAAATATTATCATCTATTAATAAGTGGTATCTAATAGTAATTATGATTAGTTAATTATTAAATAATTAAATTATTAATATTATTAATATTATTAATATGTAATTATTTATTATTTAGATTCTAATTAAATGTTAACCATTTACATGTTTGAATTAGTTAATAGTGAAATAATTATTGATTGGTATTTTTAATTAATAATTAATATTTTGAGTAATTAATATTAATAATATTTAGATATTTAAATTTAAAGAAAATTTTATTTTCATTTGATAATTTTTAAGATATTATTAAAAATATTAAAATTTAATAATTATGTATTTATATTTATTTAATAATAATTAAATACAAATTAATTTTTATGAATATTTACTAAAAATGTGTTATTAATAAATAAATATTAAATTTACAATGGAAAAGCAGAAGTTGTATACCATATTTGAAATCCATCCTAATTTCAAAGATAACCCCCCCCCCATTAAAGGGACCCCTGGGAGAGTGTTTTTCTCATTACTCATTTCTATAGGTTACGGTCGTGGTACCAATTTATTATGAAATATGTGTTTTAATAAAATTTCATATTACATTAATTGTAGTAAATTTTTCAATAATTTATATTAGTTATATTTTTATAATATATATATATATATATTCAAAAAATAATTGAAAATAAAAAGAATAGAAGAAAAAATAGTTTATTAAAGTTGACAACAAAGGCATTGGAGGTTCCAATGGGTTTTCCTATTATTGAAGGCCTAAGATATTTAATACCATAATTCAAGATTAATTGGTACCATTTACATAAAGTATAAGAATTAAAATAAATTAAAACCTAGGATTATGTACATTTTTTATAAAAATAAACAGTAAAAATATAAAGACCCCTAATTTCCAGGTAATTTTTTTAATATATGGGAATTTTATGAGTCCACGAAAACTGACCGAACATTCATTGAATTCATGGAGAATGTGGATCAACCCAAATGAGATGATCTACAATTTGTGTTAAATTGATGATTTTTCCTTTCATAACTCCAATTTTTTGACCATCTTGCTACCGCTATAATTCGGAGGGTGTGGGCCATTCAAACATTGCCCAACCCCTCCACCGTTCAATATTATTGGGTTTTATGTGATGGAGGAGGTCAGTGACCAACCACGAAGGGGGACGAGAATGGACTCTGACACCACTGTTGGCCACGACGGGGGCGACTGCGCCACTCCGTGGTGGCCGCTGCCCCACAGCCTTCGATGATCCTGGTCACCGCTGCCCTACGGCCTCCGTCATAAGTGGACACCGCCGCACGTGGCCCCGCCTCCACGCCTAATGCCACTATCCATTACTGAGCCACCACACGAGCCGCCGCCATTGTCTGAGCCGGTGCATCCATCCGAGTCACCGCCGCCGTTTGGGATGCCACCGCATTCCATTCCGAGCCACCACTGCCATCCATGTCGAGCCGCCACCTGAGACACCATCGTATGATCCACCCCAACTATCCTAGAAGATCCACCGCCAGTGTGTCGAGCCTCCATCCATGCCATTGCCATCGTTCAGGATGATCTGTCATTGTTGTCTGGTCTGAGCCGCCGGCCGAGCCACCGCCTCCCTTAATGCAAAAATGCCCCAGCCAAGCCACCCCATCGCCTCACGACCTCCCGAAAACCCATAGCCAAGCCACTTTGCGCTTCCCACCCTCGAGGCATGCTACACGGCCTCATGGCCTACCGCGGCCCTTCGGGGCCCATCAAGTCATGCCAGGTCGGACCTAGCGGGTCGGGCTGGATCGACCCAGACCGGGTCGGCCCAGGCCAGGTCGACCCGGGTTGGTCCGATCGGGTCGGACCAACCGTGTCTTACCTGATCCAGACCAACTATGACTAATTAACTCTCTTTTGTCCCTAACTATGGCATCACAGTTCCTTTTGGAGAACCGTCAACGACACTAGAATCCCTGGAGAAAGACGATGCCATTGATACACCCCAGTATAGAATTAGGATAAATTTGGAGAATGGTCGGAATGGATCAAGCACGAATTCAACTGGGCCCTCTTAACAAAAAAATAATAACTCCATGATAGTGCATTCGATTAATGCACCGTCTATTACATTAAGATCCCTATGAAGTGGCGAAACATTGGGATACTTTTTCGTGGGACGTCGTGGAAGTTGGAGAATTGAAAAGTGGCTTGGGGATCAGACTCTCCGAGAGACGAGAAAGCCTAGTGTGAAAACCTAGTAGCTAGTTGTGGCAATAATAGTGCACCTAACTCTCCAGTGCGGGTCCAAACGTAGAAATCCTGTGTGGCTCACCTCCTAGCGTTCTAGTGTGGGTCATCTCATAGAGATTTTATGTGGGTCAGCTCCAGCGTTCTTGTGTGGGTCAGCTCCTAGAGTTTCTATGTGGGTCATCTCCTAGAGATCATGTGTGGGTCATACTCTAGAGATCCTATGTGGGTCAGCTCCAGCAATCATGTGTGGGTCAGCTCCTAGTGATCCTTTTTGGGTCAACTCCAGCGATCATGTGTGAGTCAGCTCCTAGAGAACCAGTGTGGGTCAGCTCCAAGTGTTCTTGTGTGGGTCAGATCCCAGCGATCCTGTATGGGTCAGCACCTAGTGATTTTGTACAGGTTAGCAGCATACCCTCTTCATAGAGTAAGATGATTTAGTAGTTACATCTAATCATCTCTACTTATGTACCGAAAGATATACCTAGGGTTATCTGAACCAGAACCTCTCTGTTCATTCATGATTGAGATGGATTATTTTATAACTTTGTTATATATATGGCCATATACCTTTGTAGGGTTATCTGTAGATTTCATACTTGTAGTTTTATCTTCTGTTGATTTTTTGCGACCTTGAGGGGCATTGGCTCCCTAAAGAGAATCGTTATACTCACCCCTGCACAAGAAATGCCCAAACCTTGTTGTGTTGGATTCAGATGATGGACAACACTTACTGTGGAAAAGGGTACAAGGACTAGAGGAAGCTCGGAGGTGGACCTAGATAAGGCGTACCACATAGAAGTCCCATCAAGATTTATACCTACCCTTCCAGTAGGATCCTTGGAGGGTGATCAAAAGATCTATTCTAGTTACTTGTACATTTATCTGCCATGAACTTTCAAATGTTCCTTGAACTTTCTAGTTGGGCATGTATTCTGGAAATTTTTATTTATTGTACTCAATATGTTTACTATTCAGTTTACATGAATTTTTATCGTGATGTGTGCTTGTTGTGTGTTCTCTAGGTTATAAAGGAAATGCCTTCTCAGTTTTAGGGATTACGCCATCGATAATAGTTTACGGCCCCTGGAATATTGATGGCGAGCATGGGGTAGTCAAGGCTTGGGCCTCGGGGGATGGGTCGTGACAAGAAACACATAAAAAACTAGTTTTCAACCATATATTGGAGTATTCTTGTCTTTGGAAAAAATTCTCCAACAATTTAATTAATACATGATATAATATTTATAAAATAAAAACATGAAATAAAAGTCATTAAATTTGATTAATGATGTTCCATATTTTAAAATACATAAATATATCTGA
Organism: Viscum album; assembly: GCA_963277665.1. NCBI lineage: Eukaryota > Viridiplantae > Streptophyta > Magnoliopsida > Santalales > Viscaceae > Viscum > Viscum album. The sequence goes on along the minus strand of OY728162.1, from coordinate 590,831,884 downwards.
GTAATTAATATGTTAAAATAACTAATTCCAAGAAAAAAATTCAAAACACTTTCAATCAATAATATAAAAGACCATTATTTGAAATTTCATTAAAAATTAATATATATTGTTTAATAAAATATTTTAATATTAAATTATATAAAATTTTCAAATTTAATGATGATATTTCTATTTTTTAGAACAAAATTTACATAACAGAATTTCAAACAGAAAATTTTCAGTATTTGTAAAAATTTCAATTATAGAATATTTTTTCACCCTTTCCATTAAAAATCCCTGAAATAATTGCTACTGAAATATATTACTAGTACATTACATAAGTTCTAGAATTATATCCCATACAATTTATGAAATATTTGAATAATAACATTTATCATGGATAATACCTAATTGTACTATTCATATTCTTATTTTTATTATAAAATCCAATGATTCATATACCTTGTTTAAGGAATTCAATATATCTACTTTTTAATTAATAAAAATTTAAAATAAAATTTATCTTATGATATAAAATAAATAAAATCAATATACATGCATTTAATTTTGATAAATATAATAAGGATTCATTTCTTTACATAAATATATTTTATAGATAGTCCCATTTTCAACAAATGATTACAATCGACATGGTCTATCAATTCATCCACTTATTTTGAAATCATATACAATTAAAACCATTATAATATATTCATATTCTATTACACCATTTAAATATAAACATTTATTTATGTTTCAATAATACATAATATATAAATTTAAAAAAGTTTATTATAATCTTATGTTAATTCAAGAAAATTAAATCATATAGAATCATTAAACCACCATCTTGATAACACCTTATGGATTCAATACCATTCAATGACTACTCAATGAATCTTTATTGAAAATTATGATTGAATTAGATTATTTGATTTTATATTTTTTCTGACAATTATTATCTTCATGACACTAGAACCTTGACTTCACATGCTTAGTTAATCTATTATCAACATATATAGGGTGTTGGGTAAACGTTTCATGAAATAATGCATAAAATATAAACATTTATCTTTATAATTCAATAATATATTCATTATATGGTATAATCCTTAAGTAATAATGTACACTTACCATGTCATTAACTCATGCAATGATATTTAACATATGATTCCTAACTAAAATTTTCATGTTGTTTCTTCATCAATTTAATTTATACCCATAAATGAACCATTAAAGGCTTCCATAAAAATAATGATTCACATGCATAATAATCCAAATTATTTGTTACTAATGAGAGATAGTACTAACACATATGATTTTCATATATAGGGGAATACATCATATGTTATTACCCATATGATTTTTCATCAAATAATATTATCTTTTATTAAGGAAATATCTCAAGGGTATGATTGATGATGGGAATGTTATTCAAATTATAAAAGACTATTTTTATAATTAATTTCATGTATTAAAAATATATTATAAGGACTTCTGTTAAATGGTCTTCCACTAAAATAATTATCCACTTTTTGAAACTCATCAAACTAATTAGTGGGACAATATTCATATTTCTCAAGACTCTAAATATCATTATCATTTGTCACATCACATAGATATTTTCGTATGATGTATTCCCAATAATAACATATATTTATATGGGATAGTTGAGTAGAAAACACATTTTCTAATGAACAATATGTATAAACCCAAATGTATTCCTCTGGAAGGATAGTAAAATTATAGTCTCCCTGACATGTGTAACAAAAATAAATAACTAATTTCATGTTCCCAGCCAATTTATTATTATTAGATGTATTATTGGAAAATCACATGAATTATTATATGTTGTATTGATGAATAAAAGTTCACTTCAATAAGGGTTTCATTTTACTTTATTATTAGTGGATTCATTTTTTATTAGGTGGATACATATGATCTAATCCAATTTTCTTATAACAAGACATAGTCATTGAATTGACAGGAACATATGATACTATTTGATAATGTAAAAAGTATAAATTTATATGATGATTGTAAAAATTATCTCGATTGATGATTAATATTTGGATGATGTTCACTTGAACGTGTAGTTCTCACTATTCAACTATTTGTGTTTTTATAGAAATTTTGATGAATTGAAAAATTTAATCAGTGCATAGGAAATAAATGTGATCCCCTTTTTACAAATATTTATTATGAATAAATATGCTGAATTAACTCATTTATTTCAATTGATTTATTTTTTAATGATTTTTAAGTATAATTTTATTTACTATTCAGTTGATTTCATTTAAATATTAGAAAAATTCAATCTTAATTGTTCATTGTATTATCTATTCAGATTGATGAACTTCTAAGGATCAAATATACATTTTATGGTCATCCATGATCAAATTAAATCACATGCATAGTATATATTATTATAGTCTTTTGGAGGATGTCTATGTGTAAACTGGAAACTTATCTACATAGATAATATGAGCTTAATGATAGAACAACCTACTACCAGCACAATGGTCAATTATGTTTCATTGGTAACATCTTATATTTTTATAGTATTATATAATATGGTCCTTATAAAAAAATTAATGTTTTGAGAAACATTTGTAGATGTTACTGGTTGGTACATGGACACCTTTGATCAGATCTACTAATCCATATTCCATTTTATTTTAAATGGAATACATCTTTGATTAGTAGTAATTTTTTAATAATATATTTCAAGGGTTATTCAAATAGATATTTGACACTGTTAACAAATTTTTTTAAATATATTGTTTTATTTTCTACTATATTTTCATTTTTATTCAAAATCTTTTAACTTATTGATTGTTTATTTTTAATAATAGTTTATATTAAAGAAATGATTTAATCACAGTTTATATTTCTCAATCAAATCAATAAACCTAAATTGATTATAATAAAACTTGTTTCTTACTACAATCCACCCCTCATATAGTGTCATATTTTCATCAACATTTGTAAAAACAATCACCACTCATTATTGTATTTTCTTACAAAATATAGTATGAGGGAACCCATATTTAACATTAACTATACGTTTTAATTGTATTGGTTTTGAAAATTTCATATTTAGATGGAAATAGAAAATTATTTTTTCGAATTAGTATTAATGACATTGACTTGTCACAGGTTATTTCATTTCTTCCATGCTTCCAATTTTTACATTTTGAATATTATTCATCCCACAAAATCTAAATGATCAATCTATATGGATATGTGACTCATTATAAAACAAATATCTTGGGTTTCTTACCAAAAATAATTGTTATATATATATATAAGTAAAAATATATCCTCTGTGTAAGTTACATGGTAATAATAAATATAAATTATTAGATATAAATAAGAACAATTATCGCCACATGAGTAATCCTATAGAAACTGATAGTGATCCCCCAATATTAAATAATAATACATCGTACTAGAATACAGTGAAATATCTAAACAAAGTCCCATTACCAAATGATTATTCACCCAGTGGATGCATACATTCCAGAATGATATTAACAACAAATTTATAAAAATAAAAAATGATTACATAATTTAATCTCATAAGGAAATATGATATAATTGTCAAGATAGTTGAAAACGAACTTAATTATCATTTACACCACCCAAATATTTATATGAACATATGATAAACATTATAATTAGATGAATAATATAAATAAATTATAAACACTTTCTTAGCCTACATGATTTAAAATTTTGAATAAATAAAAGGGTAACATTAAAAAATTAATAAATCATATATGAAAATGTTATATAATGATAAATGAACAATTCGTAAACTTAACTGTTTATAAATATATTTTTATTTTTATTATCCTTATAGACATGCCAATTTTATAATATAATAATTTTTTATTCATTTCATCACATATGATCCAATCCATTTTTTTCATTATATAATATTAACGTTGAATATGTTATATTAAATGAATAATAAATAATTTTAATTTAATTTACTTTAAGAAAATAATATTACAATATCTAAATATCACATATTTTAATATTATTTAAATAGCGATCAAATCGATCATCAAATCATCTTTTGATGTGGTTCTAGTAATATCTCAAAATATGGCATTAATTTGAAAAAATTCAAATTAATAATTATGAATAAATCACAATTTAAAAATAAATACATTTTTATGATGTTTTAATTAATCTGTAACAATATTATATGTAATCTTTTTTTATTTCAATATTTAATATTTTATATATAAATTTACTCCCTTCAATATAAAATAAATTTTATTTTTATATTAAAACATAATATTTTAGAATATTTTTTAATAAATGGGCAATAAAATTTTAATGACATAATTATAAATATTTTATAATTATTTAATTTTTAAAAACCATTATAAATTACTACATCTTCCATAATTTATAATACATATGATTTAATTCAAAATTAAGTTTTTTTAAAAACTATTAATCTCACTCAACCAACCTTATGGATCTATAGAGAATCGTAACTAATTAAATACAATGGTATTTGAATCGAGTCACATTCTATGACAATCCAAATTATAAGATGACAATCATTTGTGTAGAAAAAATAATCATTTATATTTTATGATTGTTTATATGAAATTCAATAAAACATTATAAATATTATTTTTAGAATGATTTCATGAAATATAAATCATGGTAAGTCTAGGATTCCATTTCTAGGATTATAAGTATTTAACGATACTTATGAAACACAAGGGAAAAAATAAATAATCCCAAATCCATGACCGACCATAAAATAACCCAAATATCAAAAACATTATATTATTTTAAAAATTTATATGTTAAACAAAAATAACCAATGTATTGATCTTTTAATGAATATGGAACAAGAGTATAGTCTATATCATAAAACCTAAGTACATATCCTGTAGTTCATAATAAAAAATTTCATTGTGCTTCAACAGATTTGGAACAAAGGTTCCTAAAGAGAAACATATCAAAATAATTCAGTCATATATTAAACCAAAAAATAATCATATAAATCTATTTGGAATTTATAAGGAGTACATGAAAATAATGATTCCATGTCTCAAATTCCATGTATAGTAGCCCACACCCCATGTGTATTGATCCATCTATTTTTTCATGCATTGAATGGACACACCCTGAAAATATGATTAGGTTAGTTGTTCTATTCCATTGGTCACTCCATTTGTACCCTATATGGAAAACGCCTCATGGTACTTTCCAGGTATCACCTATGGTCCTACATATATCATAGATTAACTCGCAGAGAATTATGGACATATGCATAACATGTACAATGTTAATGTACTAGTTAGTGACATTCTATGAATACACACTTTATGCCCTAATAACTCACAATGAAATTTGACTAGAAAAATATAGATCACATTTTTATTCATTAATTATTATATTTATTCATTGATGTAATATAATTTAGTTTTATCAATGGTAAAGTTGATATCTCCCCATATATTGGGTCATCTTTCCCTCCTAACTACACACATTACATTATTCCCTCTCTAAATGTTGGTGATGGATAAATTCAAGTAACACCATATAAGATTTAGGTTACAGTTCTCTATCCCTTTCCAAATGAATGATTGAGTATTTATTTTCTTTATATGGGTTTCCGATCCCCTGCATATTGGATAATATATATATAGGAACATGAATACCCAAAATGTTTCATGGAATAATCATTTAACTATTGGATTAATTCTCATATATAAGGTGTTAATAGTGAATTTATAATTTTTTTTTTCATAAAGATAATGTAGATAAATATCTCCATTTGAAAAATTCTTGTGGATATGTAAATTTTTTTCTAGATGTGTTAACATTAAATTTTTTCTATGATATGGATCTCTTTTAAACACATATATTGGATCAATAGTAATTTCCCATTATATATTTTTTTAGAGATAAATATTTACTTCATTAATTATAACTTTTCTAAAATAAAATTTTCTTATTGGAGAAGTGTGTTCATGTGTAATAATACATTAAGAAAATTCCTCCAATCATTATGTTATTCCTACAAAGTGATTGTCATCGAACCGAGTTTATTTGAGGTTGTTTTGGGGTTGTAAACATGTCTTTGATTCAGTGCATATATGGACTTATTGAGTCAGATCATGTTTTAGTGATTTCAAGGAATATGTTGTCATATATATTTAATCTTGATGTAGAATGGTTATATAGTGTGTTCTGGAATATTATAGCAACATAGTAAAGATGTATCAAGTTCATATCTAAATATAGGGAACGAATTGATGCTGTAATGGATGATTTATCTATCAACATATACTCTGCTATATATCAATTAGTCTTGGTAAATGTAGTTGACAAATTCATGTTATTCAATGGTATATAGATCATATATGAATTGGTCCATATTTTCATTTCCATCTCCAATGCCCTCCCATGATTTCCTCTTTTTATGTGTTGTATATCATATTATGCTAAAGGAGTCATCTATTTCAATATCCTGTTGGGATTTTTTGATAGGTTCATGAGGATTACAAACATATATAATAGTACATAGTTCATGGTATTTCCTATGAGGTTTTTTATATTAATAAAATGTGTAACAATACCATATTTGGATTCATAACCACCCTACATGTAGTAGTTATGCAAATTGCATTCCTCCTTGTGGAATAGTACGTCATTCCCAAGAGGCTATATGAGTATAAAACATTGTTGAGAATGCTTCATGAGTTCCAATGGAAGATTTATACCTATTTATGGGGTAATATATATCATTAGGCATTAAATTTTTAGTCAAAATTGATTAGTTTGGTGTTTTTCGTAGTTTAGGCCCCTCCCAACCACATCGTGGTCATATTATGTTATCTTACCCATAACAACAAATAATGTTGTTTAATCATAATGACTTTATTTCAAAATTAAAGGAATCATACTTATATATATTTCCAACACTTTTTAAGTTAGTATTATTTCAAAATTAATATTAGATTGGTTTATATCCAAGATATTATCAATTTTTAATTTGGTTGAATGAAAATCACTTATAATGTTTTGAGTATTAGTAACCTAAAAATATACCCATTGAATATGGTTCATTACAGTTAATTTCAGGCATGTGTGTTTGAGAGAATAATTTGTAGAGATATCCATGTATGTGTAGATAACAAGTTTATCCAAAATTATGGTAGGGTACTTTAGAATTAGATGGTTCATATTAAATTATTATATAGAATCCATTATAATATAGGTATGGTAGGGGTCACTTATGAGAAGATAATTTTAAAGTTAATGAGTACTGATATAATAAGAAACCTTTGAGAATAAGACAATAATAGGTTATTAAATAAATTATAAAATAAAATGAATATATATCCTTGAGGATATTTAATGAGTTGGGAGATAATCATTTAATTACCAACAACAAATGGGGTCATATTGTACTAGAAATTGTTACCCCACATGCAATAGAGGGGGGACATGCAATGAATGGACCCCCATATTTTACGTTGTGGAGAAATAAAAGACATAATTGGGGAGTTATATAATATAATTAGGGAGGTTTTAATGTAAAAGGATCCATATGAGATATATGTGTAGTCCAAATTTGTTATCAAATAAAACTAGCACTACTTTCATGTTGTAAGCATAGGACATAGAGGTATGGAGGTCTATGTCTGGATTTGATATAGAAATATGACTATTATGACCCATCAGATCCTAATTGATTCAATGTGTTAAATTTTCATCACAACATTCGAATCAATTACTATAGAAAAATATGTAATCCATTTATTCCTTTTTATAACTATTTTTGTAGAACATGTGATCATAGTAAAGACAATAGTCCAACCCTTATGACTAGAGACTCCTATTTTGAGTTATTTTATAATCAAACCCATGTGACAGTACTGTGGAGAAGCTCTCAGAAATGATATGTTCAAATGGGTGGTTTTCGTATCTACTATTAACCACAACAATGTCATTCATGGTATAAAATTTTTATCTTCAACCCATACCCAATTATATAATTTTTTTTGCAGGTTTTTTGATCGGATAGACATTTATTTATTTTTCATCATGAGGGAGAAGTAAATCTTATATTTATGCCATGAAATCATGTGTGTGAGGTTGTATCTAATTTCTCATCATCATGATAAGTTATCCCTTTGATAGGATGACACTTCAAACATATATTTCCCAATAGTTGTGGAGGAGTATGTTGATGTCTTTCCAATGAAAGTGTCAGTTTGTCTTCCCTTTCAAGGGATTTATATTTTTTACATTCACAATGATTATACTCTGATATATTTTTTATCATATCAGATTCACCTTAATTAAAATTGGTAGAAAATGGGGTAGTTGATAATATTTCAAATTAAAGTCATTATCTAATCTATTGAGTTCCCCATTTGATCTATTGAATTTTTTATAATGAAATAAGAAGAGATATTGAGGTCGTGTGTGGATTATGGTCACCATATCTACGTGTTTGTCTAGAATATTTTCATTTTTCCATTTATATAGGAACTTTTCAATCTATAGAATTGAGTGACATGGTTTTTAATTATTAACCTTTAGTCGATCAATCTCTATCGTCACAAATTGTAGGATGAAATTTTGAGGAATAATTTTTATTGAAACAAAAATTGTGTAGAGTATATTTTCATTCAATTTGGATATGTAAACATTGTAGATGTATTCATCGGGACCATGAACTGAATATCCTAACCTTTCCTAAATTCATCCATGGTACACTAAATATAATACATCTTTATCTACTCGGAATCATAGGCTGAGTACGTAATGCAGTTACATATAGTTTGGATTGTTCTACGAGACAATCCATGAAATGAGGATATCTCAAATTAGTATTCAGGGAGTTAATAGTTGAAGATAATTGGACATATTACCTTATTATATGGAGTGGTTGTAGACCTTATAAATATTGAGGAAATACTATCTTAGGGAGCCACCCAAGATGATAATCAATGTCCATAGTTACTCAAGGATGGATAACAGTTTCCAATGATACGAAGTGGAATTCTATTGAATAAAAACTCTTTTATCTACTTAGACATTAACGGTGTATCAATTTTTCTATCCATTGAATACCCATAAGCCATTGTGGAGTTTCAAAATATATTATGAACCTCTTGAATTCTATTATTTCAATATGTGGGAATAATATAAGTGGTGTTATATGATTATGATAGATCTAATCATGGATTTATTTTTATACATATTTGGGAGTTTATTACATTTGTATCTCACCTGAAAAGACCTCATTAGAAGAGTCACCCTACCCACTATAATTTTTTCATTATTTTTTATGTAATATCATACTATATTGTTGATTCTTATAGGATATGATTTTTTTATTAGTCTTCTTCTTATTATTATTTATTTCTTTAGTATGTGTAGAGATGTGTGTTTGTGTGACTGTAAAGGCGGGTTAGTATAATGAATCACATAATTCTCATTTCCATACTCAATTATAGTCTTTAACAACAAGGATTTTGGATGTCCAAATGTAGTGGAACACATTGATAACCAATTTTCAATGAAGGGACATTGTGATTTGGGACTTGTTATAATGATTTCAGAGCTTAGGTTGTCTAATGTACAGAGTTTTTAGGTATACTGTTTGTAGTATTTTTTTTTTGGAAAATTGGGGAAATGATTTTTGAGATGTCTCATGTTGAGATCCCCATTTAAGGAAACATCTTCTGGTGAAATGGATGATTTATCCATACATGTAAACTCTGGCATCCTTATTTTTGACATAGTACAAGGAGAAACAATTTTGATGTCATTCAATAGTGTATCCATCATCGAGGAATCAATTTTAATATTCATGTATGTATTCATTTATCTCCAATGATATCATTATTTTGACTGTCATGTATCTTGTTAAACTAAATTATTCATCTATGTCAATATATAGTTAGGATTAATAGATAGTGTAGTGATGATGACCATCATAGTGATGATTATTTGGTTCATGGTATAGTCCACAAGGTGTTTCTTTAAGAAAAACATTGTGCAACCCTCCCCCTTTTGTGTATTTAAATGGCACACCTCTAGTAGTTGAGACATATGTTCCCCTCCATGTGGATCATAATACCATTCCAAAATTCCAATATGAGGATAAACCTCGTAAAATAAATATTCATGAGATCCAAAGGTAGTGGTATACCATGTTCTATGATGAGGGGGATCATTAGATGGTAAATTATTAGTTGGAATTAATTAACTGACTATTTGAATTTGTATGGACTGCTCCCAACAAAAATATTGTCCTATAATATTTTATTATTCTTGACAAGAAATGATGTTGGTGAGTCTTAGTGACATATATGCATAATAACAGGAGTTTAACATAGATTGAGGTCAAACACCTCTTATATGGGGAATATTTAGGAGAAAAATTATAAAGGGTTCACATCCATGCGATTGTCAATATATAGTGTCTTGGAATGATATTCACTGAGAATATTTTGAGGATTAAATACCTCAAAAGATACTCAACTGACATGATTCATGGTGGGTACTTCCAAGAAATGTTGTTTGATCTGTGAATTTTTTGACTTAACCATACATGAGTACTTCCAATTTATATACCATCCTATTTCTGTGTAGTAGAGCATGATTAGGAATATAGGATTTTTTAAAGAGTATACATAGACATATAGTGTTGGAAGTGGTCACCTAGGGGAAGATACTTCAACAATGAATTATAATTGAAATAATTAGAGACCCAATAAAATAAAACATTATTATGTAATGACATTTCCATGAGGGTCAGAAATATAAACATCATAGTGGGGATTTAATTAATAATGTGATAATAATTTCATTACCATTAAATAATGGGATAATATTTTACATGAAATTATGAACTATCGTTAAATAGAGGTATGAAAATCCATGGAATCCTCATCAAATCAGTGGTAGTGGAGAAATCAGAGACCTCATATAGGTGGTCTAGAAAATCCTTAGGATTGAAGTTAAATAAAAGGATCTATCAGAGCTACATTTAGTGATAAAAATAATTATCTAGTACCACTATGACTACTATTTTGTAATCCACACAAGGCATAGTAAAATTGAGGTCAATGGAATGAATTGTAAAATGATGATACATATTATTACCCAGAGGATCCCAATATGATTCATGTTATGGTTTGACGGTTCTACATACGAGAATTGAATTATATATAAACATATGTGATCTATTTCATCCTTTCATTATCCCTTGTATGAGAACAATGGATCTTTTTACACCATCAAGTACCACCCTATTAGATTTTGAATCCTACTGGGGGTGATTTTATGATAAAACCCATAAATTGGTTTTTGGATGTAGCTCACATAGAATAGATGTTCACGTGGGTTCTATTTGTTGCTATGACATTCTGTTACAATTTAATTCCTGGGGTTGTATTTTTATCTAATTTTCAATCCAAAATTATTTATATTTAATGCAGGGTTTTGTTTTATGTGATAAATTTAATGATTTTCCATCACTAGGGAGAATGACATCTATGATTATAGAGTTGGAATAATGTGTTCGAGGTTGCAGATGACTTTCCATAATTAGGACTACATATCCACTTGATCATGTAACACTATTAACATCCAATTTCTAATATTCGTGTAGGTGTGTGTGAATGTGAACCCAGAAGAAGTGTCTATTTTTCCTCACCATGAACGTATGTTTTTTTCATTCACCCAGGGACTACCCTAACACTGTATGTATTGTATAATATTACCCTTAAATAGGTTCAAGAGATAATAACTATTTAGTGAACATTAAAAGGAATGTATTTATCAAACATATAATGACCCCTTAGTTATTTACATTATTTTTCTAACATGATGGAGGATGAGGGAATGAGGACATGAATGGATTATGATCATCTGAACGAAGAGATGGTCAATAATAATTTTATATTTCCAATAATATATGACATATTCGATCAATATAAAGGAGTGACGTGGTTTCTAATTATATTCCTCAATTCAATATATCACTATCTTTACATATTTGAGGGGGAAATATTGAGGACTAGTTTTTTTTTTGAAAAAAAAAACATTATTAGGGGTACACTATGATTCTATTTGGAAATGTAAACACTCTAGATGCATTAATGGGGATAATGAAATGAATCTCCCCACAATTAATAAATACTTTAATTGTTGTATAAATATTTGACATCCTTATCTAATCATCATCATAGGAATATTATATATTGAAACTTCAAATATTCAGGGATGTTCAATGAGGGAATAAATGTTATGGAGTGAACTCAATTTTTTAGGTTTTGATTCAACATTAATAAATTGACAGATATATTATCTTAATGGAATGATTTAATGTAGAAAATTTCAATAAGGAAGAAATTCAAGATTGGGAGACACCCTAGACCATAACCATACAATAAATTTACACCAAGAAAGATAGTTATAATCAATGGATCAAAGTATAATTATACAATATTTCTACTCATTTATCTGTGTTTACATTAATGATGTATCTATTTGTCTAGTTTGTGAAATAATGGGGGGAATTTATTGAGTATAATTATATAGTAAAATTCTCTCCCACTCTACAATTTATAGATGATAAATTAAGGCATGTGTTTCTATATGATTCATCTAGATCCAAGAATGGATCTATTTTGGTAATTAGGATGACATAAATAAATTTTAGGCCTTGAAGTATTAGACCCCATTAGATGAATCACATGACCCGTGATTTAGAGCTTGATGGATAGTGTTCTTCTAAAATATATGTTGCTATTAACTTCTACATGAGTATTTAGTATGGAATTCTCTTGTTTTCTTATAAAGGTAATTTCCATGTGCGGACTTTTCAAACACTCCACACAAGGAATCTCCCCCCCATAAATTGTTACCCCTTGAATTTTTGTTTCCTATTTTTATTATAAGATTCCCATATATATCATTATTCAAATATATCCCAACCAGTGAAAAAAATAAATAGATAGTTTCGATACTACAATGACATTGAGATAGTTTATATTCTAACCAGTTAAAATTTTATGATAGATACACTCTATTGTAAATCTTATTCCCAATTGATATGTGATTCATCAAATCTGTTGGTATACATATTGTTTTCATTGGTAGTAGTGGGTGAATTATTGTATCTATGATCAAATGTAATAACCCCTATACTCAATTATTGTTTGATGTAAATAAAATGTGAGGAAATTTTATTGATGTCCTTTATATTAAAATATTTATTGTCCATTCTTCAAACAGATTCACTAATCGTTTGTAGTATATCCCCCTATATTGAAGGCATCTTGAATTTTCGTCACAGTATAAGAGGAGGTGAGGAGGCATTCCAGAAATCTCTCTGGATGATAAATATTTGTGTGGAATTTATGTACCATTATATTTGGTGGTACTTACGGTGGTAATGGACGAATTTGAGTGTTTGATTATTGATTCCTCATTGTCAGAAACTAATGGTCGATTATGTACTCATATCAGGTTTATCCCCACAACTCCAGGTTATAGACTAAAATTGGGATGTTATATTCAAAGTTTTCATGATGGTACTTAATAATAAGTGAGTTTTCCTAAAACTATATAGGTGATCATTAATATTCCAACTAAATCATCCCACATAAAATCCATCAGAGAAGAGTTTAGCAGAAAAAAAGTGACACATGTATGTATAATAGTTATTTTGGAATCATAGAGTACCCTCAATGATTTTTTAAAACCATTATTCTAGACCCATATCCCATTTTTAGGGAGGATTTTTTCACCCAATTATGCCAATCATGATTTTCCAACCACACATGAATATCTAGGAAAGGAATAACATTCCTGACATTTAAAAATGTTTCATGATTTTCTGTTAGACATTGAGAAATGTTTTATGATTTTGTTTAGTAATATTGCAATATGGTGATATAATTTGTGTGATCTGATAAATTTAATATGTTTTCTCCCATTCATGGCATGTATTTCATTATACAGATGAAAAAATGAAATTCATTTAGATCTAAATTCCCAGTCACCTCCCAGTGAAATCATACGAATCATTGGCAACAAGGTCTATAATAGTCACACCCTCACTAGGGAGGCCAAACAAAAGACACAAATCTATAATAGTAATTATCATACATCACATCTGTAGATAATGAATTCTGGTCACTAGCCTCTATTTGTCTATAAGGGATACTATGATTAGGTTATTGATGAAGGTGAAAACCAACATCACTTGTTGGATATGTGTACTAAAACAATATTATTCAGGTTTTCATATCTTTCGACATTATTTTATAAATTTTAAATTGTTTTAATATCATATACTATTTTAATATGAAAATATAATAAAATGTAAATTCACACATATAAATTTGTTGAATATTATTGATGTGTTTCACAACTAGATATTATATGTCTTGGTTGGTTTGCAGTAAGCTAAGTGTGACAACCATTCTCACCTCTAGTTGGATTAGTTCTAAAAACTAGCCAAAATTAAGAATATCACACACATTGTAGACCTTATCCAATTTTAAATTTTCACTCACACACATAAATATTCCAAAAAATAACATAAATAAATATAATGGGGAATTCATACACAAATTATACTTTAGATGCATTAATAAATACAGCCCACCACATCATATTATGAATAGAGTACAAAAATTTAAATGTCCAAACACAAGACCACCATAACAATATGAAGGGTCAAAAAATATATCAATAATGGGACTAATATTGTGATACAACTCCCAAGACAATTTGTGTCGTGTCTTGTAAAATAAAGGTCAACCTACTCAGGGTTTGCTAAAATTTTATAGAGAATCACACCTTCTATATAAGACATGTCATGTGTACGAATAACCAATGTAGATGTTAATAAAAATATAAGTAGATAGAAACCACAAAATAACCAAACTAACATTCCAATTGGGAGTAATATAAATACCCTAATAAGATAAATCCACAATAATGAATGATAATGAAATCTCAAATATTCTCCAAGATTGAAAAAACATATCAATGAAAAAATACATTATTTAAATCAGTCAAGGATTCTGATCAAGGATACTAGGGAACACTTTTCCATGAGAACTCACTCTTCGATAATTTCTAACCATGGTGTCATGCATATGATATGTCATTATTATTGGGAATATCTATGATATATTATGATCTTTAACTCGTAATTTTTCACTACTAGGAAAGAGGATCACAACCATGGTCGATGGGTGATTACTATCCTTATTAGGGATAACCCAATAAAAAGGGGATCAAACACCCTGGATATGATAAATGAGATACATGACCAAAAAATTTGTAATAATTAAATTTTTTACGCCCCATGACACAATTATGGATTTCACCCTCTATCCAGAACTAACTAATAGAGTGGATCACTCATCCTTCGCTCTATATGGAATAGAAACATTTAACAACTTATGGAGGACCAATATAACACACCCATATTTATAATCAATGAATACTGAGAGTGTCAAGGGATTCAACCTATACAACAAGGGGAACATGGAATGTACATGGGTTCACTGACATGTACTAATATGTTTTTTTACTTCCCATGTTTGTGCTAATGTATATTTCTTCAGGTCCATGATTCATTACATTGGTTGTGCTTGTGTACACTAGTTGTTTCCTTAACCATGTATCCTAGTGTACACATTGGGTTTGCACCTCATGGACCACATTATATGTGAAAAAATCACATAGAATTGTGACATATATGATCATGAATAAATTATAGACTCTATATTGTTTTGGGTTCACATGAAATGTGTACATTTGAATACTTGTTGTGTATATTGGTATTTTCTAAAAACTGATATTCTTTACTTATAATCATTCATGTTTCCTTGTAAACAGATCTTGTTGACAATAACGCATAAATATCATAGAAAATATGTGGAATGATTATAATTTTTTCTTGTTGGTTTCATTTTGATCATGACACATCTTTTAAATAACCTCTTTTCACTTGGGATCACCCAAATTCAAAAACCATAGGATTCATCTCCTTCCATTAAACAACAATAACCCATCAATCTCATCTAAACTACATCCTAAAATTGATTTGGAAATTGAAATATGTGTTATAATATATTTAACGATTGATAAATTTCATAAGGATATGTTTCTAGGTATAATTACAGTAATTGTCAAAAAAAATTAGAATGATGAACATTCAAGGAATTATGGGACAAAACTATAATCAGAATGGTGAGAAATGATCATTGTCAATTTTTCATGATGGCCTTAATCTATTGAGTGTGAAATAAATTAGTGGGGACTATAATATAAGATCAAAAAGTTCCTAATTATATAAATGTGAAATTATCGAACATGAAAAAATAAAAATTATATACAAATTATTTTTAAAAAAAATTCCTACATATACATCATATGGAAATCATGAATGGGGATTATTATAAATACAATTAATATAAATACATCAATATGAGTTCAATTACTAACAAAGAATGAATATATATCAACATAATATGTGAGATATATGACCCCATTGATGAGGAAATTATCATATAAGAGACCATTGATGAATTCGTTTTACTACTCTACATCTCCACCTATAGCAATGACCACACATGATGATTTACCCAGTAGTAGTCCTCCAAAAATATGTAATGGTTATCAGGATAATGCTATAGATTTTCCTAATCAGATTATAAGTAGGTTTCCTTAAATGTTTAAAAATTAATTATATCAAAAATATATTAATTAATTTAAATCATTTGTTTTCTATCTTCTTCAATTAACAACACTTTATTGAAATGCCCAATGATGATAAAACATATTTCATACATACTTTAAAATACCTATTCAGGATGTAATGGAGTACCTGGTTTTAAAATATGATCATTAATTAATTTCATTTTATATCACATTTGAAAAACTATGTACAGTTGATATATTATAGATTATATATTTTATATATCCTTAAACAGGCTTCATGGGGATCATAATTCCTCATAGACTCCATTCGTATCTCTAAAAATATTCATTAAAATATTAAAAGGGTTCACAGTAAAAAAATATCAACTGCATTCTCCTCACATTCAATGTTTTTGTTATTGAAATAAAATTTAAACTCAAATAGATAAGAATACTAATATCATATTATTTTCTACCAATCTTTTGTTATCCTATTAAAATTCATGTTCCTCCAATGAACAAATGAAAAAGTAATCATTAATCCATCAAGGAACATCTACAACCAATTCTCATTAGACAATGAGTAATTTTTTTAATGTAACCTTATCCTCAATCTCAAATTCACCACTTTTGATGATGTGTTATTGGTCATGCCCATATATCCTGAATTATGACACACGTAATACATATTTCCTCTAGGTTATATATGGAGGAAAGGCTAATAAATATTCCACCACTTAATGCATTCAAAATATATAGAAAGGGACAATGTATCTCAAATATTGATTTCTACAATAGAAACACCTCTATAGTCCTCATCAGGGTGATACATTCAAAAATCCATTTTTCCCTTGTTGAACCCCAAAGGCCTCCTTCATCTGTCCTCATAAGAAATATTATGGATTGCAATAATATTCATCAATTCATGGATTATTTTAACCTTTTCTATCATTAAATTCTGAAACTATGTTCCCTTATGTGCGAATTCACCTAGATTCATCCAGTATATTAATGACATACATGTCATATCATAAAAGTCCTCAAATAGTGTCATACAGATAGTGCAGTAGTATATGTTTTTATAGTCAATGTACATTAATGATATTTTATCATCAAAACTATCAAAAAATTTCTACTTGCATGCCGGAAGTGTGTCCCCAATAAACTAAATAACGCTACATATCTAAAATCCTATCTACGAGATTAATGTCATGATCCACCACAACAAATACCAAGAAGTCTGCATCAATCCTATCTATACTCAATAAATAATATATGTATCATAGAATAAAATGATAATAAAGGTAAATCCTTGAATCTAAACTATCTCTTTAAACAGTATGAATTCTAATCATTCCACTAAATAATTAACTCAAATTGAATAAAGTGCACAGAATTGGTGATTTTGTCTATAATCACCCATATATACTAAGATCCAATGAGATTCCATACAAATTCTACTCCTTAACATCAATGGGTCAAGTGAAACCTGATGGTACCAAATGATTTCTTTTCACGTGCTAAATTTTAAGGCTTCATTAGATAATCTCGGCAATACACAACAATATACATGGCTACAAAAACTTATGTCTGAGGACTTTTTATATATTTTCAACTAATGAATGTCTCCCAATGAAGATTTTATAATCCTCTACAAACGCATCATCCAATGAAGTGGTTATAACCATTACACATACTCGGAAATGGATGACGTTCTGTCATCATTTATGGAAACCATTAGGATCAGGTATATTGTATATATATATTCACGACAAGAATTCCTGTCGATATTCCAATGATATACCTCCCTGGATCTCAAAAGTATAATTGGGTAAAGAAATAAAATGTTTGTAATTTAAAATTTCTATGTTCACAAGGGACAACTACAATTTTGGAAACATCTCTAAATCTTCTATCTTCAACTATGATCTATATTTCCTACTAGGATATTATCCAACAATGATTCACTTACCAAAATTAAAGATATTATAAAATTATAAATAATATGGTAACTCATACAATTAACTCTACAACAATTTTTTTTTATATATATACACATTATACTCTTATAATAGAAATATAAAATGATACACTCAACTAGAAGATAGTACCAATAATACATAAGGTTGAACCAAAATGTTGTCATCCCCATGTGATGGGTTACATAGTTCATCTCAAGAAACATTAGGTTCAAGAAACATAATTAATCACCACCTACCACTTCATTGGAAAACAACCAATCTTAGCTTTTGTAAAAAAATCCCCTAAATTCTCAAGAAAATATAATAGTGTTATCATTATGGGGGAATCAATTATCCACTTCCAAAATTCGGAAAATCACCAACATCATTTCAATATCCACATGAACGTATATTGTTTTAGGTTGATGTTGTTATTTGTTTTTCTATATATGACAATATAAGAATGAATATATGGTAATATCCTTCTAGAAGAAGGAAGCTCTGTACCATGTCCATGATATTGAGTGGATTCAATGATTATACTTCATCGATCACCATGGGGAATACTACTACTCCACCTTCTAGTATGAAATATTTCTTGTAGGATACCTCATTAATTAATAACAATTTATTTTAGATCTTCCAATTATCCTAGTACTCCTAGTGTTTGTCCAGAACCATTCTCAACAAACAAATATTATCCTTCTATAAATATGTATACACATGGATGTCATCAGTTAAAACATCCATGTGTAAATCCATGAAGGGGTAATGATCTGGTTCAGGATTCCAATGAATACTTTTGGGGGAGTATTTTATAATAAAGGGTATCACCAGATATTAATAGTTACCACAGTTGAATCAAGACACAATTTTATATATAACCTCTAATAAATCTTAGGGATGGTGATTACCTAAAATGTGGATATCATTCAAGAAATAATTCACTACATTAAGAAAAATAGAGATGAAATCCATTTTAAAAAGTAGATATTTATTCTGGATAGTATCCTATATTAGACAACGTTTAACCAGTCATATATTCAAGATCACTTTATCTTTCTCGGTGAATAAAACTGGGGATTCCCAGAGAGATACTTCAGTTCTAATACATCCCTCTCTTTTTAAACAATACAATAACAAATTTAGATAAAAAATCACCATTAGGGGATATCGAATATGATGTAATGGATAGAATGGTATTACAAGGGTGAAGACCTATGATGTAGTCATTTTCATAGTGGGGCGGTAATACAAACATGTCATCAACAATGAAATATTCATACTTTTCCTCCACTTAATGAAATTAGATGCTCATAGTGTCTAATTCGCATAGAACATATATTTTAAATGATGGGGAATTTCTTGTATCCTCACGTATATGAACCAATTATGTTATTAATAGTATTCATTCTCAAAAACTACAAAAAATATATTCCCATAAAACCATACACAACACATACTCCACATGGAATATACTATGTCCAGATGAACTATATAGAGCCAGTTGATACATGTAATGTCAATGTAGGGCCTCATCATATTTATGATGAAATCCGGAATGAATCTCTATCTTCCATGAGTAAAGTCACACTTATGGGAGATGTCTATTATAATTTAATCTCTCTTAGATGGAGTCTCCAAGTGAAATGGTGAACCTCAATTATCTATTGAAGTCTATAGTTTAGGAATACGATTTTTCCAAAGGAAAGAGTGGCTCAATGCTGTGTTTTAGAAAATGTATCAAAATTAGATAATAAATAAATGGTAACACATATCATATATAATTCCATTTTTTGTATTCCTATACTTCATACACCTATCTATGATCCTGGTGAGAAGTACAATGATCCATGAATGGTCCACCTAGTGTTGGTATTGGTGGTAAAGGATAATAACATCAAACATCACCCACTACACTCCAAACCTCCTCATCCACACCCGCCACCTAGTGGAACTTCCTACTCCAGCTACTAAATCATCCATGCTAGTCCATCAACAACATCCTTACCTAGACTCTGAAAGGTCTGGAAATCTGATGTTATATGCCAGCTCCCATAATAATAAAAAATAACTTCTCCTATAGCCAACTAGAACTATATTTGGATCCCATAGAGGATGAGTCACAATCCTATGATAATCTATGAAAATATCTCACGTGTCTGCATCCCAATTTCTATAAATGACGACAAAAATCTAATGTCTCTGCTTTTGGATATCTCCATTCATAACCAATGATTGACAAATACTATTCCATGAATCTACCATGAACCACATAACAATATAACACTCCATCATAGAAAGGTATACAAAATGGTTTAAATATCAATAATATTCTCAAGGAATTAAATTAATAATTGTTTATGATCTCAATTATATGTCATGAACCATGTATATTAAATTTCATTCAAGGTTAGTAAATGTAGATTCAATCTCTGTGACTAAAATGTTTCCATACTATTTTTCTAGAAGCTCATTGATATGTACATCCTGTAATAGCAGTAGATAAAACTCTTCAATAAATAGGTTACTAAACATTGATTAATTTCAATTCAAATTTTCATTAATATACATCATCAAACTCGAACATCTATATATTGATCTTAGAACAAGACTTACCACTTGGACCACCTTTGGATCAATAGGAGTCATAACAAGGATAAAATCAATCATTAATTCCTCAAACCAGTACCCAATTTTATAGGGGTATGGATCAACATAAAAACTCAATGGTCTCAACCTCAAAAACCCACGATGTGGACTAATTTTGTTCATATCAATTTTTTTTCCTGAATACTCACAAACTCACTGGATTGTGGTTTATTTGAAAAACCACATAGATGTACTTCCTCCTACGCATGCCAAAAGTCTGAAGCCCCATAATTATGGAATTCATCATCGTGATACTTCTAAAAAATCCAATATTCCTATTATAGTTGAAGAATCATTAACTATTAATGATATAAAATGGATAAAGACCATTTTTATAGTGTCGAATTATATAAGGCATGAATACCACAAATCAAACCTATATAATTCCTCCCCAATGTTTTTCATACAACCCATAAAAAAATGTATCAATTCATAATAAATTAGTTAGTGTCATGGTGAGTGGGTACATCAGTGTCTCAGCATCACTAGGTTACCTGACATGAGAGTAAATCTGGAGATGAATAATCAATATTTTTTGATATCCCATGCCAATCCTTTTAGGTAGTCTATACCCGAACTCCATAACATAGATATCGTATTTTAAAAAATTAAAATTCCATTAACAGAAATATTGTTCTCTACATGGTAAGTATTATGTCGCACAAAACACAACGACCCACCCTTCAATACATGAAGGGATTGAGACTAGTTCCGAGTTAGGATATAACACACATAGGAAGATTCAGATAAAATTACCTATAGATACAAATATTTATACTAGAGTATAATGTGGAAAATATAAATCGATGATACATAATATGAATACATAAAAAAATCCAATGATCATAGTATCAAACGTCTATGAACATGTAATAGTCCAAACACTATACCACTATACAATTAATATCAGTCCAACCTGCTATAAAACATGGGACTACTTTTGAGATGAAACTATAGAAATGGAATATAGTTTGTCTAATACAATTTAGATCCATGTAATAATATTTCATCATGTATTTTGTCAACATTCGTAAGGTCTTAAAATGATACATCATGAATTTGAAAAACTCATGATGTATTGAATATGATCATACATAATTGTAAACCCATAATTCACTAGAAAACATAAAATATGAATTCACCCCACTATCAGAATATAGTTAGTCCACAAAAGGATGATAATGAAATCCATTATATGATCATATATTGATAATATATCAGAATGCAGTTTCACAAAATAACTGCCAGACTACGATTCTTAATGAGGATCTATGATAGTGCATATTTGAGTAAACTCACTCTCTGGATCTTACTAACCCCGATGGTGGACATCTGGGAGGTCATTGTCATCAGTAATCCACATTTTTATGTAAAATATTGAAATCAAAATATTGATAAATATGTTTGGGACTATTCACATGGCCTCTATGGTATTCCGAACACTATATAAAATTATCCACTATGAAGGGGATCACATGAACTATATTTCAGAAAAGAGATACAGAAACTAACCTATAAATGAATTAGAGTATCAAATTCCAATACATGTGTATTAATATAGGACTCCATATAGAAAATACCCATAAATTAAATCCCACATATAATTCTCTTGTATGGATTACAAAATGTACCCTCTCTAAAATAAACTAGGGAATAGAACCATAATTATTCTGAAACTAGAATTTGGTGAACAAAAAATCAATGATTTCATAAAAGGGTAACATGGAATCTATAAGGTAAAAATGACATGAACCACAATTTATGTTCCTAGTGATGACCATGATAATCTGAATGTCTACTCCCTCATTCTTTTGTACTCTAGTTATACCCATATAGACTGGTTGTTTATGGACCAGTGAATTTTGCGCTGCATTCTATGTTTCAAGATTAAAGGACCACAAGGTGTTTTATCTAGTTATAAGACCATCTGAAGTTTATGTTCATGTATGAACCATAGAATTCATTGAATGGGGGCTCACAGGACATTTTTTCTTAATAACATCATGATTTATATATCAATATTTCTCAAAAATCGCTTATCATAATGTGTATCCAACCATATATCCTCTTTCTCCATTATATCCATGAATCATGATAGAAATTCCATCATTTAAGGATTATCATGTTTGTAAAATAACCACTATCTAGATTATGGAAACCCAAATTCTTTCATGTCACCTCTGGTTACTCCACATCACCAAAACACAATAACAAGGGAAACAAACTCATAGATCAAATATAAATATTCGTTCATCATCATCAATACTACATCTTGCCTTTTATCCATATATTGAATATGTTAATATGATCTGTTATTATATAGATCAATTTCATAATGATTAGATTCAAGGTTTATTTGAACTATCGGTGAATGTATATATTGTGGATGAACAATCAAATAACGACGGAATATATGAATTGAAAAGGGGAATAGATAAATTTGGTTTATTGTTTGTATGGGACATCATCTGCTGATGGAGAAATAAATAAGCAATGTGGTATAATTATGAATTGAATAGCGACCAATTCCTGAAATATGATGTAAATAATGAAAAACCAATAAAAACATTCCTCGAAATATTTTATTAAATAATTAATTCACATTCATCATGGTTTAACCAAGAACATGGGATGATCCATTAAAAAAACTTCCACTGAAGATATCGGATCAATCAATGAGAAAATATGAATCTACATCCTTTTACTTGGTGATATCCGAGAAATACATTGGAAAAAAACCTTATATGAGAAACTATAGGAAAATTCCTTTTGTTTTTTATCTTCTCCATCACTTTCCATGATCACATGAGCAGATTAACCATGTTGTAGTCCTCCTCCAATCTTTTATAGTTGTGAGACTATGCACAGATAAGTTCATAATAGGATTTTATATAGAGATTATTTCTACTTGAAAACATTTAATTGAAAATATATAAGTTAATTGATTTAATAGTGTTATTTTATAATTCATATTATATAATGTTAACTCTTCTAAAATTCCAATGTATGAACAAACTTATGTCGCATCTATGAAAAAACACAGATTTTGAAATTATTGGTTGTCATAGAATTTTATATGGGACACTTTAAAAAAGGTATTCTATTAGTTTAAAAAATTTTGTTATAATGATTTATTATATTTAATATTATTAATTTATACAAATAAGGGATCTATGGGTCCCAGAATAAAACCCTGACTCTGCCCCTAACTCTTTAAATATTCAGTCAAATATTTTAATATATTAAGAGTAAATAGAATCATTTCAATTTGTTTAATTAAAGTAAATTTGTTAAGAATTCATATATAATGTTATATGATTTATTCAGTTTTGTAAAATGAAATCTCATAGTCCTACTAAAATATATATTTTCCCCATCCTCATTTATCTCTTTTATAAATGCACTATCACCCATTTGATAGCATTGGTAATACTATTGAAGTTATTTGGATGTAATGTATGTTGTAATCCCTTGGATGTAATAAAATTTGTTCAATTGATTATATTTTTTCCATGATCTACACGACATCTGATATTTAATATTATGGAAAATGCATTACCAATGAAGGTACACGTAATTTATATTCATCATTTATGGAATTCAATGATTATCTCAGTGATATATATATATATATATATATATATATATCTGTGTGTGTGTGTGTGTGTATTTAACACCACAATGTTCACATGATAGAAACCAAAAACCAAAAATTACTATCAAAGAGCTACCTTTCTATAAAAAATTATAATTATCATTTTATTGTTCAATGAAATACAAATTATAAAATATTTAAATTATATTATTCCTCTTGATAATTAGTTAATCATTAACATATTTTTAATTCATTTTCTCAAGGATAAGATGTATAAAATTGCATTACAAGATATAAACATAAATTTATATTTAATTTCAACATATTATCATGTGGAATAAGAATTATATATTAATTAAACACATTATTAAATTAATTTTTCATATTTATTATAACAGAAAGGTGTTATACTTTTAAAAATATTATCTTGAAAGCCTAACATTAATTTTGAAAAATCAACCATGATTTGAATTTGAAAATTTATTAATTTTTTATAAATAATATTTAATGGTATTTTGGAATATTTATAAATTTCATAAAAATTATTTTTTTGAATGTAATTACATATAAATATAATATAGTATATTAATGAATGGTTTTTGTGAAATTTATTTTAAATATTCTTTCAACCTTAAGGAGTTGATATTATTAATTTATTTTTAAATATATATTTAATAACGTAGAATTAAAAAAAAAATTAATCAAAAAAATATAGTGGTAATTTCTAAATTATCAATAAATTAAAAACTATCCTCAAATTTTTTTTATATTTATAAATAATGAATTTCTTAAAATAAATTAGTTCGAACTTATAAAATTGAGGTTATTATTTATAATATTTATTATAGTACATATGATGTGTTTTTATGATTAAATTGAATATTGTTTAAAAATATAAACAATATGATATTTAGAATATAAATAAATGTTTACATAATATAAATTATATAATAAAATGATAATAATTCAATAAAAATCATATATTTAAATGTAATTTCATAATACTAAGAATATGAATGACTAAATACTGAAATAGACTCATAAAATTTTTATGGTTGATTATTTGTTTTTGAAACATTTGTTATAAATGATCACCTGAATTTATAAATAGTATATTAAAAAAATTATTATAAATTAACGTAAAATGATATTTTAGGAATAACTAAATATATAAATTATTTTTAAACTATTTTATAATTAATATTATATAATTTAGTAATTAAATATTAATTAAATATTTATTAATAAAATTTTAAAAATATAAAATGTTAATATCCAAAATATCTTTTACTTAATTATATTTCATTCCACATGATCTTGTAATAATATTTCGAATTAGATATTATAAGATTAATTTATATAGAGTTTGAAATTATATAAACAAGGACATAATATATAGTAGTATACATTTAAAATTACAATTGTTCATGATTAATTATTTTCCAATTAAAAAATTATATTTAAATACATTGTTAGAATATATTATTCAGACCCAATGAAATTGTCTTCTGATGATTAATATTATTAGTGGTTAAAATAATATTATGTATATGAGATGAAAAATATGTAAAAATGATTACATAATATTAAATTAACATTATATTAATTAATAAAATTTCATTAATATATAAATTTCATATAATATAATATAAGAAAGGGTTTATAATGATTTTATATAATTATTTATATGATTAATTTTATAATAACCATAATGTTAAGAAAAATTATATATATTTTTTATAATATTTTATTTATTACATGGTTCATAAATTGTTCACATGTTTAAATGTTTGAAATTATAATATATATGGATGTTTTTCAAAACTGCATTTTGATATATAAATTTGATTACAATTTTAATTATTTGTATGATAATATTAATATGATAAATTATTTTTAGGTGTTATATCCTTGAAATACATAAAAGACATGAAACAAAAAATTTAGTTTCTACCCACCTTGAACTGAGTATGTAATTAGAGTTACGATCATGAGAATTTGGTTTTGATATATTTCATCCATATTTGTTGTTAGATGGATATAAAATTGAATTCAATAAATAGTAAATAATCAATGTTTAGTGGGACTCTGGGTCAGAATACCTACATACCTGGACGATTATACCATATGTAGGTAAGTGAATAGGGTTGGCTATTAATCTCTATGCGATTACATGTGTGGAGATTTTCAATCTAAAATATAAACATAGTTTGACATAAAGAGTTTATATACATTTCTAATAATTGTAAATCATGTATATTAATATGAATATTATGTATAATAAATTGGTGAGAAAATTAATGGTATTCCCTGCAAATACTAATCGTGGTAATCATTACAATGTGACACTTGTCCAAACCTCGGTCACCCATCTTGGGAGTTTTATTCCAAAGTTGTGTGAACATGGATTATCTTCAGTATGGAATGAAGTGATATGTAATATTGGTACATCCCAAGTTTGTAATACACAAATTTGGGGTTACCCTCTATAACATCCTATCCATGTTTCCACACATCGGTACCCCAAGCCGGTTCACCACATGGTCTCAATTCGGACTTCGCATAGACAGAGGCCACTGAGATGCAGTGAAGATCTACTATCTATCATGGGGATACTATACCATTATTTATCTTAGTAATATACTAGTGTAATATAATATACAATAATAGAATAAATTATAACTATAACTAGAATTGTACCAAATTTACAAGATGACTATAAATGAATTGAAAATATCCAAAATAAATAGTTCATATTCCATGATAAAGTACTTCCCATGTTTCTAAATGAATACTGAAAAGTAAAGACACGAACAACTACCAAGAGGGTCTCGATCCATGTCTTCTTCCCTCAACTACGCTCCAACCCAAATCATCCAAATAACATAATTTCATTTAACATATCTAGTCCTTCAATCTTGTAATCTTTTCAGATATTTGTTATCCATCATGAGTATGATTTGACTAAAATAGATTAGGATACCAACAATGATGTATAAAAAAATTTCATGTCAAAATAGTGTATGTATTTGTATTAATAATAAATAAATTTAATAAGTTAAAGGGTTTTCTTTTAATCAATTACTATTTATTTAGCTACATATATCATCAGGTTCCTAGGACACCTGGACTTCCAATAAAATCATTATCCCATACCATATGTCAGATACAAGTCTCATATTCAATTCAAAATACATTATAATGAAATTGGATTTCATTAGCCATTCGTTTAAATTCAATATAAAGGCTTACAAGAACCCTTGTATTATTCCAAAAAATTTTGCATATGTCATCACGCCTAAGACATCTGGGCATTTTTATGCAGTAGTTCTTTCTAAATAAAAAATTTAAATTTATCACTATTTGAAATTGATGCATTACACATTATACCAAACATGAATATAAATTTTTATCACCATGGGATTTTAATAAAGCATGAAATATCCCACAAATTAATATCACACAATCACTTCTATCAAAAATCCATGTATATCATATTATCACATCAATCATTATATTTAAACATTAATCATCTTACCCCATATTGCCTTCGCAATTCCCATCAATTAATTCCCTAAATAATTAATAAAATACATGATTCTAATATTTGTAATATTTTGTACAATAATTAGTTATCCCTATTTCATAATCACAATATCTCAAAAATTAATTCAATAATTAATTATCCCAATTTATAAATAATAATATATAAAAAACTAACTCAATAATTAATTATTTTGAATAAACCATTTCATAATATAAAAAATAATCATTATTTAAGTCAATAATTAATGAATATAATTTTAAAATCTCCATATCACATAATGAAAATAAAAAATAATTATTTTGATAATTCCACAGTTACTATAGTTAAATAATTATCTCAATAATTAATTATTTCCAATTCCAAATCCATTAACTCCTTAATTTAATAAATAAATCAATATAAATAGGAAACATAATTCCCCAAATAACACATGCAATTCTATAATTGCATACCTGTAATTGAAATCATAAATATATGATTTTAATAATATTTCACATCCCTAAATTCAATTAAATATTATCACCAACTTGTATCCCCAATTTGAGTCAAAAAATGACAATGAATGTGATCATTATCTAAAAACCAAATCCATGATTTAAACAAATCATGATTTCATAAATCGTGAAATTTATCAAAAATTCCATATTTATATCCAAAAAACTAGACATATACCCAATAGTAGATTAACAAACCACTTTTATATAAGAAGAGGTGCTGGAGAGAGAGGGGGGGAAATGATCAATGTGAAAAGAAAAAACCATCACAGGGAGTTGCAGATCTAAAATCCGTCATTTTATTGTACATGAATATAGTTTTTGATGGATTGGAACCTATATGGAAGCCACAAAAATCTTGAAAGAGATGTAAGGGATGAGTGAGGGTCAAATTGGGGTTAAAACAAGGGATGAAAAAATTTTAAAATTAATATTTGTGTTTATTAAATATCATCACAGGGTTTACTAATCATGGGAATATTAATTTCCAAACCATTCCCCTTAATCATGCACCTAATGTAGGGGGATCACAGTTTCACATATTTGGGATCATTGTTTGATAGACCGGGTGAAAGACATGTGAGTCCCATATGTTTGGATTCACACAGTTTGCATGGCCTGGGCACACAATTTTGGAAAATTGTTTGCCAATTGTAAACTTCTCGTCATACTACCAAAATATTGAATTTTCATTCAAATATTCACCTGATGTGAAAACACAATCAAGTATTCTCAAACAACGAAGAAAATGAATTCCAAATACTAATCTTAAGTCTTCTAAAAATGGTTGGAATATTACACCATGGATTATCCTTTGTAAACACATTCTTATAATTTTATTTTTGTTACTATAATACGAGAATCCATAAGGGTTTTGGGTAATAGAATAATAGAGTTATGTATTTCCATATGATATATTTTGTTAATGTGGTTTCCACTAAAATATCAATGAGTTAAAACTCTAGTGATTGAGATGATTATGTGTCTAAGTAAATACAATAATTAATTTTAATACAATTATGAATCATAGGTAAATTAATTATATATCATATATCTAAAAAATTATATTAATTATTATGTAATAATAATTAGTGTGACTAATATCAAATAGAACACTTATTTAGGAAATAAAACAAAACATTATAATCACTTAAATAAATATTTTCATAGATATGGTATAAATTATTATAATAAAATATTTCTTATAGATTAATCCTTTAAGAATGTGATTCATAATGTAGGAAAATCATGAGACAAGTTCCTTATAAAATGTAATTAATGGAATATTTTATTTTTAATGTGGTTTCTGAGTTACCAAGTGTTGATATTTTAAAAAAATTTACCTATATGATTATAAAACTTTTGAGTGATTCAATTTAGATTTAAATTCCTGAAATAAAAAATTAACAAAGGGACATTAGTATCTGATCATATAAATAATATTACTTAGTATATCAATGACTTTGAGAATTAAAATTTCAAAAAGGATTATTCTAGTTTAGGAATTAAATTTTTTACAATATATGGAATTGTTCTGATAAGATGAATGAATTTATTAATATACATAGATATATTATAAAAATGACTATTAAAAATAAAAAAGGAATATTATGTCTATGTTCATGTCTTATAATAATTTAATCTGTAGGTAAAATTACAAACTCAAAAAAGAAATTTTTTCTTCAGTTAACATCATATTTTGTTTAGGTAAACAATAATGGTCATTAAAACCAAAATTAATTATAATAAGAAATATCTAGTGATTTTATATGATTGAATATTCTATAATACAAAATGGTATTTTAGGAATCATCTTTGAATTTCCATGAATTGTATTATTGTTATATTAATTAATTTATATATTTTTTAGCAGATAGAAAATGTATTATTTATAAATTATTAAATATATCAGAGTTCAAAATTGCAGAAATATTTGATTGCTCGGGTAGTTTTTGATCAATTGTTTTAAAATGGTCACTACATAAATGATTTTAATGTAAAGGAATCTCTAATGCACAAATGAATATATGTAACATATCTATATTTTTATCTATTTTTATAATAGGAAAAGATATTTTTTGTCAAAAATTTGTTTTTGATAAAAGAAAGTGATGATATTAATTGTATACATATGGTTTATGATTAATTGTATTATACTACATGTTTTATAAATATATATAAGGATAAATGTTTTATACTAGTCAATATTTTTAAAAAGGGAATCTATTTACCATAGTCAATTATTTTAATGAATAAAATTATTTTCATGAAATTGGCTTATATTAATATAATATTGTATATTACATGGAAACATTAGTTTATTACAAAATATTTATATTAAGTGGAATAATTTTATATTTCAAAACAAAATGATACTTGTATGGAATCATAAGTAGAGGTTTTGATAATTATATAATGTCTAAGAAGTTAGTAGTTATTTTTTTGGTACTTAAGGATGTTGAAAATTTAAAAAATGGATTTAACAAATATAACAATCATGCAACAGTTTTCATAATTATTAACATAATTTCTTAAAAATGTTGAGTCTATGTGATGGTAAGGTCTCACCCATGGTTCCAATTCATGTAATTTTCATTTTTTCCATAATTTAGTTTTGTATCTTTTTGTGATCCGTTTTCATTGAAAATGGATATTTTGTATGGATATTGGTTTTTGAGGATTTGGCAGATGGTTAGGATAGGACATGAAATAACCACATAATATTTTATGATGATGGATATTAAAACCTATTTTACTATATATTTTGGAACACCACTTGTGATATAGTGCATCATGGATGATGTTTCCTAATACTTTCAAGAAGGAGGTTGATGCATGGATAGACCATGTCTTAGGAAATCATTTGAAAAAAACAATGTAGAATTCTTATTTTTAAAAAATTATAAACAACACTAATATAATCCTCCTGATTTTTCATAACTAACGAGTTTTTTTTTTGACAAATTATTAACTCTTCTAACCCTTAGAGCACCATCTCCATTCTCAAATCACCCCATGGTTCATTAAAAGAGTGTTTTTGACCTATATTATTTAATATATCACTATGTTTTGGTTTCATCGTTCCAATATTGAGTTATACTATAACCATTATTTTTTCCATTAACACAATGATTGTAATGATATGGGGTTACATAAATTCTATATACATGACTTTTGTTTTGATTATTTATGTATTTATAAATATGTAGGATCTTTTACCCTCTTATATTGTATTTTTAACTTGTTTCTTTGGTATCAAATTATAATGTAATTGGTATTATATTTATCTTTTATTTTATAAAATTAATGTCGTTACAATTTTTCCTAAATGATTTATTTTTTATGAGTTTTGAATGATTTTAATGAAATTTGATTATCATGATTGACGTTTTTGAATTGGACATCCACTAGGAAATTGTTCAGAAATGTCAGGCTTTGGAATATATTTCTTTGATATATTTGAATAGGTTACTTCTAGGAAAAATGATAAATGGGTGAATTACATTGGAGTCATGGGTATTGTGGTGGGATTAATATGACATGTATGCAAGAAAATCACTTCCATACTATGTATATTTATGATACTACAAAAAAAAACCCATTAAAGATAATGTGTTTTGATTAAGATCATGAAATGGAATGGACCATTTTGACCATGGTTGATGACAAAAAATTATTTGGATCCTTGGTCCCCACTAAGCATATCTATATAGAGATTTCCAATGGATCAATTAATGTTAATATTTTATTATTGGTTATTCATGTTTCATCAAATTTTCATTTAGTTATAATTCATGTTTAAAAAATAAAATTGTTCCATAAATGATAACAATCATATTTAATTTTTTCATAATTGATATTCATTTAACACCTACTGAGATTAAACAAGGATAATGACAAGAAACCTTACATTCATTGAATGACTGTGTGTAGGCCCGATTATATCTCACTCGAGTAATTTAATGTCTTCATTTAGTGTTGGTTGATACTCTGGTTGATCGTTAATTATTTAGGGATAGGTGTTAGTGGTGACATGGTGTGTGTCGACCCTCTTTTAGTGAGGGGTTTTTTGAAATAAATATTTGTGACATTCAACTTATTCAATTTAGTTTTGGGTTTTGTACATATATTTTTACCTTGTGTAATTTTATTATTTTATTATCTTGTGTGATGCATGGATGTTATTATGTTGTGATACATGTTTTTTCTTGATTACATAATGATGAAATCATTCCCAATAGACTTACTTGATTCCATAACAGTTGTTTTCAAACCATGGGGATTTGGTTTTCTCATTGAGCTATTCTATGGTCCTGACCAGTATATAATGAAAACCATCCCAGTTTGAGAAAAATAAAATAATAGTATTTTACATTCATTATTTTGGACTAATTATTTGGGAATGAATTAATTAGCAAGTTCTTTGACTTAGGAAGGTCTGGTATCAATTTATGATTCAGTTTTTTTAGGAACACAACACATGATGTGACTTATGATTACATGGGATATTGATGTTTTATTTTGAGTCCACCAAATTTTTTTACAAAGAAAACATATTTGGAATTTACTCTAAGAATTGGTGGAGGGGTTTGAGATGTAGGGGTTTTATTTATATTTATGATTATTATTTACAATGCCATTTAATAATTTTCCACACTAGTTGATATATTGATGGTTCTTATTATATTTTTTTATTTTGAATTTGTTATCATCATGAATTCATGGGCACCACTTGTACAGTAACAAGATATGGGATGATAGAATAATCAATCAACAAAAAAACTATTCAATCAATGACTTTGCGATGTGGTGGTTCAGTCTATTCAACTTGTGAATCCATGAGAAGTCTCTAGTCTATATCAAACTGAAAAGGTTAATTCATGAATGAACCGTGATCAGGATAATTAGATCCATAATCATAATCTCCCTTCATTCTATGCAATAACTAATTCTCATAGATTGTAATACTGGGTAGTTAAAATCAATAGGTTTATTGAGAACCCTTGAACCCCTTACACCATTAATGCGACTTTTACTACATTTATGATATAAAATACAAGTCCCTCGTAGTGGTAGTAAGGTTCGTAGACTAGAAAGAATAATCATCTTGTGTTTAAGTAATTCAAGGAAGCCTTAATCGATAATTTTTTCTCCACCACATTAGAATTTTCAATTCCATGTGAGTTTGTTTACAATTATTAATGGGATAATTTATTGTTGGAGTATGGAAACATCTATATATATACCTTCTCATTTTATTCAAATTTTATTATTCAAAATATTATGAACTCTTAATGATTTGTAATGTTTTTGTGGCTGGATATTTGTTTTTAGAGATTCATATATAATGGGAAAACCAATACTGTGTTGTTGACTATGTTTTGATAGTTTAATGATACCAGATCAGTATTTTAGGATTTACAAGGAGGCTTCCATAATCAGGGATGAGTATAATTTACACTCTTTAATTAATGAGGATGTGGGAGGGGAAAAATAATAAGGTAGGTCATAACACTGAATATCCATCCCCACCACCATCTGTAGTAGATACATAAGATAGAAATATACATTTTCATTTATGGGAGATACTTGGTAACATTTCAACAAAAATTATAGACCCAAAAGGGTGGACCACCTCTAAGGATATATGATATATTGGAAGTGTATTTTGAATAAGTGACCCTCCTTGTCAGATTGGTGAAATCCCAATAGCTCTTAACGGGACAGTTGATTAGTTTGATGCTTCATGTGATAAGTGATCCAGTAATTATGAATGTGGTGTAATAACCTAGAATATTTTTCGGAAGAGTTATCATAATGAAATCTTCAGGTGAGATTTCGAAAACTGTATTAGAGTAAGATAATCCAAC
The DNA here is from genome assembly GCA_963277665.1 of Viscum album. Classification (NCBI taxonomy): domain Eukaryota; kingdom Viridiplantae; phylum Streptophyta; class Magnoliopsida; order Santalales; family Viscaceae; genus Viscum; species Viscum album. The sequence continues at coordinate 590,797,061 of OY728162.1, read as the reverse complement.
TTTCTGCAGTGAAACAGACCCGAATGTAATCAGATAATGGATGATGTTCTTCATAGATGACATTGATTTCTTCAATGAGTGGGAGAATGTTACATCACTCAAATTTTAGAACTCATGTTCATTATGTATTATGGCATAGGATATCAAGACCAAATGGACCCCCACATCTAGAGTTAGGTATACTTTATTATTTAGTATCCTTATTTTTTGAATGGAAATTGAGAAATATCGAAATTTCTGTTTCCTTACATGGTTAGTGAATTACCTGAAGTATTCCTGGTGGCTTTCTCTAACATTCCACCTAAATTAGATTTATATTTCCGCATTGAGTTTGTTAATGAGATATATCAAACATCACCTCATTCATATCATAATAACACCACTAAACATAAATAGGTGAGGATTTTTTTGGTTTATTTTTTATCCAATGGCTTTATCTATTCGATCATCTCAACAAGAGACACATTGATGTTCATTTCTATGAAATTTGATGAATCCACATGGTTATTTTTAAACTACTAAAAACGGAATTGGGTTATGATCAATAATTAGGTCACATTTCCTTGAATTTAAATTGTTATTGAGCGAAGTAATTGGGTAATAATTTCAAAAATAATCATATGTTCTTGTTGTTACAATTTTAGGGTAAGATAAGCTGATGTTCCCAAGACAATCTTTGGAATCATGTATGCCAATTTATATTAGTTGGTAATTCCATTCATATCGATGAATGGTATTTCAATCTTCATAAAATAAATAAAACGAGATTTCTATAGATCTAATAACATATTTTGTGTAGTAGTTGTGGATAAAAATATGGTCTAATTAAATTTAGAATAAGAACACGTAAAATTATTTATATAGTTCTAAGAATGTTACTGAACGATTGTTTTTATGGAAAACTGTTTAAAAATAGCTTCACGATTTAAGAGAGATAAAATTCCAGGCCATGTGATATTAGCTATATTGATTAAAGTTGATTATGAGAAGTTCATATCAATGATTCATAAGGAAGGTAAGTGGATTTTCATTGTTATCAAAGGGTTTTGGATCATATTAGGGTACTATAGTTGGGTTTTTAAATATTTATATCAACCCTCCGTTCCTAATATTTCCCTCACCATGAAATATGAGATGTTCTATAAATGTACGAAAATATATTACATTTTTTGGAACATTAGATGAGTTTGAAAACAACCCTATCATATTCTTACTTAAGTGTGTATAGAGATATGAGGTCCATGATCATTCATCAAGTACATTTCATCTCTGTGTTCTAATATTGGGACACCGTTTCGTGGTGTATAGATCAAAAAAACATTGACCACCTAAGATGAACTACCAAACACATGTCAAAAGGATTGTAGATGTGATATATTCCTTTATGTGTTCAAATTAGTAATTTTTTAAGTATTACATTCAACTCGTACAACAAAATATTTAGATAAAAATTATCACAAAAGGATTTCGACCCTACGAAGTGATGATGGATAGAGTATCATTAGAGTTTTTAATTGAGATGGCCAATAATCATTGTGGCATAATTTTTTCAGTAAAACCCTAATATGGAAGCTAGAATGTTTTCCCAAAATGATTCCAATTGAGAGTGTGATATAATTATTATTTATACCTAGATACACTAAAAATACAAATAGGAGAGAGGATATATGATATTTTATAGAAATTAGTTTATTCATTAATTTTTTTGAATTGACACAGGATGAGAATTTATGGGATGAATTAATTCTATTCTCTGCAATGTTCTTCAATGGTGTGTAGATTTCCAGTGAGTGGTCCTTGTATTCTAAATTATTTATTTGTTTCAAAGATGATCTATTATTATATTTCCACTAGAAAATGTGATTATCTACGACTCCCATATGTCATGATGGTATGTAAATCATTTTTCCAACAAGATTTTTTAAGATGTGTGATTCCAGATCTTGTGTATAGGAATAAATTGTGGCATTCCACACTCCTTTTTAAATTATATACCTCTCATAAAGTTAATTTATAACACTATTGTCCCTAGATAATTTTTCATCCATTCCTTAATACTTCTAGGAAGTGATAGGAGTAGATATGTATGTTATCATTAGGGTGACATGTATACTTCATGAAAGGAATTCTATATCATTTTTCATTAGTAATTTGACTAAATTCGCTCAATTGATACAAATTAAGGACACCACTAAAGTGAAAGAGTACGGTATATCATGAATCACAGAAATAGTGAGGTTGTATGGATTACCATATACTATTGTCTCATATATGAACCCATGTAAAAACACTCATTATTTAGATGGATTCTAAATGGATATAATGTTGTTGTTCAAGAATAACACAACATTCCATCTATAGAACAATGATAAAACTGCGCTAGAAAACCTTAAAACTGATGATATGGTTTGTATTATTTTATTAGATTTTACAGGATCTTGTGATAACCATATGGATTGGGAGTACATTTAATTTAATAACATAAATCAATAATTGATCAGTATGGCTCCATTTGAATACCTATATGGTATAGATTATTGGTCCTTACTAAGCTAGATTGATGTGGGTGAGAAATATATAGCAGTGATGAGCATTGTACAATAATTTTATTGGAATTATCCAATGATCAGGATGTATTTGATGAAATAATATATACATTAAAAATCTTCTGATGTCCATTTTTCCATGATTTGGATTCACCATGAGTTACCGTTTCTTTCTAATGGTCATTCCTTGTTTGGGTCATCACCATATGGGGATGCAGGTGATGCTCACTATGAGGTTTATTGGACCATTAATGTTCACTGAATGGATATTGAAGATTGCATACCCCTTCAATTTACCTTATTAGTTATCACTAATTTGTGTTTTTTTCCAAATCACTTATCTAATGAAAAATAATTTGGATGACTCCCTTTTGTAGATTTTAGAAGGGTTTGATCCAAACCCCAATTTGGTTGTTCCCAAGTAGTTAGTTTGAATATATTATTCCAAGGTGAATGTAATTTTAAAAAATATATTATATTTGTTGACATCAAATCTAATTAATATAACAAAGGGCATGAAATGAAGGAACATGTATCCTGGGAAGAAAATAAGTTTTATTATTCACTCTATAACCCGTATATAGATTGAATTTTTCATGATAAAATTGAAATGGTGGGGAGATATTTCACAACCACAATTCCATTTTTATGTTTTATTCATTTATTTTTTGTTCTTTTTTTGTTCCATAGAATATCTTAGTGATATTTCTATGACGATGTATATTTTGGAGCGAAACATGTCAGATAATAGTGGGGGGTGTGGGGAACTAAACACATACTTCAAAAAACATTATAAGGATAAATTATGTCACATAAGATTGCACACAGTATGTGAATGATTGGTAAAACTATACTGCCTATACCATCCAATATATTCTGATCAAAACAATGGCTTCCACACTATTGGAACATGATTTAAAAAAACAATGTGTCCAAACTACATGGTCGTACTCTTTTTGAATTATCATTAATTTATAAAAAAATTCATCCCATATGTTATCAATCAAAACACTCACTTCACATAATTCATGACTCTTTATTCCATAGGTTCACCACTACCTTTCTTGACAAGCATCACAACAAATTATTCGGTTGGTTTTGATATAGTGTTTTCAAACAATCTCTTTAAAAATGTCTTCTATTTTTATCAATGTATTTATTTTTTATTCTACCATTGGTTTTCTTATACCTTGTGGTGTTATTGCCCTAGGGTTTGTCTTATATATATTTTTATTGAGTATTGATTACATTGAGATTTTATTTCCTCCATTGGACCCCCATTATTGTTTTCTAGAAGATTCCAACTTGATTTTTTTGGTTTAAAAGGATAAGGACGGTGGTTCCATGCCATCATATTTTTAAATTATATAAATATTTTTTTATTTCTTTATAAATGATTTTAGAAAATAGGTTATTTTGTTGATATCCCCTCTAAAACAAGTGTGTAATGGTTGAATTTGGCATGTGATTCTTTGGAATAAATAATAAAATTATATATCCATGGATTTTGAGAAAATAGGTACACACATGGAAATCATGAGTATTTAGGAGTGTATACTATCCAATGTAATATTGGAACATTATTCCCTACCTTTAAATATTTTTTTACATCAATCATTTAACCATTATTTATGATGTGGATTTTTTCTCTCATTAAATGGAATAGACCATAACATCTAAGGTTGATCATTTAGAACATTAGAATCCTATGTCCACACAAAACCTACATACATAGGGCATCAACTTTGTTCTTGTTAGGTGTTTATTTTCATCATTATATTTCAATATTATATTCATTTTCTAGCCATCCAAATAATTATTTAATAAAAAATGGCTTCCATATTTTAAAAATCTGAATCATTATTTGTCTTATAATGTCTCTGGATAGAACACCATGTTGGATCCAACTCGGAGAGAGATATCACACAATTTATAAACCCAATGGCTGTATGTGGACCTGGATTTTTCTGACTCACATAATTATATGGATTTGTTTTTTTCAGTGAATATTATTTCTAATTATTTAACAATCATTGTTAGGTGATACTAGTGAAATGGAGGGAGTCAACCATATTATTGACAGGATATGTTGTTGTTATGTTTAGTTCATCGTCATATTGTTTATTTTTGTTTTTTGTTATGTAAGATGTCACTAACATGCAAAACCAATTTTCATAGCCCCATTGAGTGTTGGTTGTTATGATAATGTAATAATGGATTTTGTACTGAATCATTTAATTGAAAATAATTACTAACTGAGTTAGTCGATGCCTAAGAAATATTTTATATTCCATGAGGTATTTAGATTACTTTTTTCCATTCCATACAGCAAGTTTGGTGTGAGGATAGATGATAGTCCAGGCTAGTTCATGGCATGTTACAAAAAATGTAAATAGTTGAATTTTGTTACCAAACCAAAGTGAATATGACTATTACTAACATTATTTTAGCATACATGGACTAATTTATTCATTAAATAATATAATAAAGATATATTATTTTTGTTTATTAATGGAAAACATAAAAATATATAGTTAGTTACATAATGAAATTGAATACAACTTTTATACTAGCTTGTTTAAAAAGTAAAATTTAATTGATATCATAAATGATATTAAGGTATAATTTAATATAGATGAAAAAAGGGTTAGTTTTTTCCATTATAATGTGAAAAATAATTTCCCTAAAATATTTTAGGATATGAATGTAATTTAATAATATATCAATAAAAATTATTTATTGTCCTAAAAAGTTTTGGGATGTATTTATAAATAATTAATATATATAGTAAATATATTATTTTAAAAAAATAGGATATGCTCGATAAAAATGTAAATAAAAACATTAATTTTAATGAAAAATTTTAATGGATTAGTTAGAAGAATCATAGTGATGATTATAGAAAACTTTATATGTAAATATCATTACTTGACATCATATCATTTGATGTCATTATGTTAACGAGTTTGATTAAATTTTTATGTAGTTGGGTATTGGGTTTGTCAATACTAAACCCACATAAATTTATATTTATGAATTATATGTCACATGATACATGTTTTTTATTTTTGTTTCACATGGTCACATAGGGATGTGATAGGAAATTCATATTGATGTAATGAATTAACAAAAGCATTACTATAAACCACACGATGTCGCTCAGTTGTAGCTTACCCTATGGGACTCGACAAGCAGTATAGTTAGAGTCTCAATATGTACATGAATACCTTATAGGATTCAATCATTTGAATGTAATTTATTTCACTTAATTATTTAAATAGAAGCCTTAATATTATTTAAAAAAACATCACCTTAAAAAACACATGATGGCCATGTTAAGACATCATTTTTAAACACAAGAGATATAATTTAGACTAGTTATAAATATATTGTGTTGTTATAATATTCTTGATATCAATTTTTCATTCATTTATATTGGTTTTAATATAATTCATATCAATGGTAGAATGAACAAATCCATTAAATATAAAAAATTGAGATATAAATAATCATTGACCATCAGGAATTCTAATTGGATGAAATGATATATTATGGTTAGTGTGAATTTGTTCTTTTTTGTATTATAATGTTATTTATATGAGATATTATGAATATTGTTAATAGGTAATAAGTGCATATTAATTAAAATATATAACCAATTAATTAATATCTCATATAATGTCTTGCATTCATCAATATATGAAGTTTTTAATGATTATTATCAATTCTTTATACACGTGGTTATGGAGATTCCGAGAACGAGGACTATCATATATTGATAAACAATTTCTTAAACTAAATAATGTTAAATTTGGTAATAAGAGTGTGAATGCGTAATTGTTTTGGTCATGTAATTGGTTTTAGTTAAACTAAGATGTGATTTTCAACTTATATTTCATCTAAAGACTTAGATCCATTTATTGACTTAAATTTGAAATATTCATATACATTATTTTTTGGATTGACATATTATATGATTAAATAATAATAGAAGTGAAGTGTGATGTACACATGTTTTTTATGAATGACATGTTAGGTATTAATTATCTATGTCAGTTGATTTTATATAATCATGAAAACATTGGAGAAATATACTATATTAACATGTTCTGTAAATATTTGACGGAAAATTTAATAGATGTCAAGATTGTATGAGACTATATATGATGTATGTAATACATATTTTAATGTAAATGATCATATGGATATAAGAGTATATTTCATGGAAATTACAAGTAAAACACCTTTATTAGTTATTGTTTCTAAATATATTTTCTAGAGGCCCTTGAAAATACTCTGGAGAAGGAGATGAGCCCGTAAGGGGCTCGGAGCGCTAGGGTTTCTTCCGCGTCATCGCCTCCATCAACTCCAGTTGATGCGGCGATCCTTTTCGTGCTCGGCAAGATCTGGCGGTGAATCCTTGGCTGCGGTGCTTTTATGGACTCGGGTCGTCTTCCTTACTCTGTTGTTGGCATCTCCTCGCCCGATTCCTCAGTCTCCGGATAGGGTCTCCCATGGCGGCGCGGTGTCGGTCTGCGTCTGAGCCTCTAGATCCAGCGGCCTAAGGTATCTGCCTTATCTTCGTTGTGTGTGGTTGGGGTTTCGTTGAGGTCTGCGAGTGCGTATTGGTTGGTGGCGACGAGATCTGGGTGATTTGCGGTGTTCTTAGAGGACTTCAGCTCTGGTTGGTCTTCGGCATGGTGATGGCTTCTTCTTTGAATTTTCCATTTACTCTTGAGTCTGGATTTGTTTGCTGTTGCTTGTTTCTCCCCGGTGGTTTGGTGTTGTTCTTGAATCGGGTTAGTTTTTTGTTGCAGCTATTTTGGATGAATCTGCTTCGGGTTCTATTGGATTTGTGTTTTGTGATGGTGGATTTTATCCCCGGTGATATGATCCCGCTGATTTTCATGCTGGATGTCTGCCCTGTTTCTCGGATTTGGTTCTCCTCGGGATTTTATTGTGGTAAGAACATTGGGTTGAAGTCGTGGTTGCTGCAATTACAGTGGTGATGTGCTGTTGAATAGCTGGAATTGATGAAGATGATGATCTCTAGTTGAATGTGCTGAAACAAAAAAATGGTTTTTGATTCTGGGTGTAATGGTTTGGTTTGCAATTATGCCTATGCTTGTTGGGGACTCTTGATTGGGTGTGGTCAAACTGTTCTCCCTCACCCATCTCTTTGTTTACTGCACTTTTTATTTCTTTTTAATAAATGGTCAGAGGTTTTTCCTCTGACTGAACTTTCCTGGTATTTTCTAGAGGCCCTTTTTTTACATTATTGAAATATCATTTTTATATTTTATTCATTTCTATTTTGTTAAATAAGATCACATTATTTGGAACTTGTATATGGGTATCCCTAAATATGATTTACATGAAACATGTAGATATTCACACACACACACATATATATATATATATATGTGTGTGTGTGAATGTTTTATAGGGATAAAAATAGAACCCATGGTAGCTTGAGCATCACTGATGATTTACTAGAGGCATTTGTTTGATTATATTTATTTATTAATGATTTCAAATTTATTGTCAAAGTTGATAAAATCTATAGGGTCATAAAATCAAACCCTTTGACATGAATAATGTATTTTTATAAAATTGTGTATTCAACTATAACGATTTTTTATGACATAGTACCCAAAAGTGTTTGAGATGGAATTATAAAGGGATGAGTATTTTGTCACAAATTCCTTGTATATATTATGTAATGATGTATATTGTTGGAAATATTCTCTAAAATTATATTATTCAGGTACGTGTATCTTATCCAAAAATTTATTCAATAATTTATTGTTGAAATGGATTTAATATTAATTTGAATAAGATTTAATGAATAAATGAGAGAGGGAATATATATATATATATATATATTTAATATGGTAAGTGCATTTTGTTAAATAAAATGAATCATGAATTGATATATATTGGTAATACCTCTTTTAATATTCATGGATTCTCACAAACCTCCCTATATTTTATTGCATATTATAATTTCTAATAATTCTATGGGAATGATATAACACAACGTAGTGTTCTTTGATTTTCCACTAATATAGATTAGGATCCTATAGCCTATGAAATTGTAACATCCCAGGAAAAAAAATAATAAGAAAATTTGAAATTTATAAATTTTGGAAATAAATATTAATATTAATTTAACGGGGATTTTATGTTTGATGGCGTACATGACATACAACAATGAGTTTCTTTGAAATCTTATGATTCACACAGTGTTGGGTCATAATGAAAATAATAATATAATATTATTTTTATGGTAGTTAATGTCTAGTTGTTGTATTGGTGGAATTAAATAACTAACTAAAATATGATTATATATATGTTTGTTAATTTTTTTACATTTACTGAATAAATTTCAGAGGCATAAAATAATAAAGAATATAATTTTATGTATAAATACTCTTATATTCTTTAAAAGGATGATTTTCCACCTTTTGAGGGAAAAAACTTTTTTAATATGTTTTATCACATTTAAATGTTGTATTTTGAAAAATAATATTCTTATTTAGAATAGGTACATCAAAATTTACTGTGGGTAAATATTTTTCATTTTATGATAAAATTCATTTTTTAATGAATAATGAAAAATACTATATTTTAAATCAATATGGACTTTTGATATAATTTATTTATATGGTTATAATTTCTATTAAATTGGTATTAATGTGAATTTATTTTATGCATTTACTATTTAATACAATTATTGTATTTGGATGTAATATCACATTGAAATTGGACATAAATAAATGTAAATATGTAGATAATAATTATTTCTTAAAAACACGTTTTTTGTTTTGAGAGTGAGAATTTATTTTAAATTAAATTTTGTCACTAATGAGTTTTGAATTTTATAAAATTGATTCCATATCTAGAATTTGAAGGTCAATTTTGGGTAAAAATGTATATTTTATATTTAGACATTATGTATATTTATTTCAGTAAAAATTTAATTTTCCATGGTTCAACGGTAAATCGGGTATATAAGGGTAACAAAATATTATAATAATAATATAAAATTACTCTAAAAAGGTTTATAATCTAATTGGATGATACAATTTTGTCCATGGGAATCCTTGGGTTGATTTTGGGATCCCGTGGAGTAACATGGGAGTGAAAATGACACATTATATTAATTAATTTAATGTCAAGTCAAATAATGACTCAAACATATAACTTTTAGTAAATCAATTATTACATTGGGTTATTTACTTTATCTATTCAACTTTAAATATTAATTTTAAGATAAAATTATTTCATAAATCATGATATTTGTTTTATAATTTTTAGAAATAATATAAATAAAACTATTTATGTCACAATAATGATGTTGTGTTTAACTCATTAATGAATGACTTATATAAATAAGATTATAAGGATTTGATATTTATTCAAAACCAAGACAATTTTTATTGAAATTTTTTATTTCGAACACAATACATCTCATCTCTTTCTTTAATGAGTTTTGATCCTTTAAAAACAAAAATTCATTATATAATAAAATAATATCTTTAAACATTAATAAATCGCCCCTCCGTCCCCATATAAAAAGCCCTCACTTATAACCCATTCCTCACACTTCTTATAAGGCCCCAGCCTTAAACCTTACTTAATATTTAATTAAATGAATAATTCACATTGAGGATCTTTTCGGGTTTAGAGTTTTATAGAATTAGGACATAACTATTAAATCTCAAAAGATTACAAAGTAGAAACTTTTACTAAGTTTCCATAAAATAAAAACTCTTAAAAAGAAACATGTATTGTTCCATATTTTAGGTTGCATGACTTTCCCTTGATCCCATCCTTGACACTATTCCACATTAAGTCCTGTGAAAAACATTTCAAAAACATGGGATGAGCATAAAAAGCTCCGTAAGGGATACACAAAGAATGAAAACTGTTAGTTTTTCAAAACAACAAGTAAACCATGTATACTTTATCAAATTAATACTTTTCACCTTTTCAATGTAGTAAAAACTCTTCACTAAATAAATGTTCATTACTTACCCTTCTGTAACCAAAAGATTACCATAAAACCCATATAAATATCACATAACATATAAAGATAACTTGGGACACAAACATACTTAAGTGGAATAACCATAAGGTCGACTTCCACACATATCACTTAATGGAATAGCCATTCGGCCAACTTCCATACAAACTTAATGTAATAGCCATACGTTCTACTTCCATACCCAATGCATTGGAGGTTATAACGTAACCACCCATCCTGGTATTCACGACACCACCCGTCATATGGTTTATCATGTAACCACCCGTAATATGTCCAAGTACCATTATAAAATTATAACACATAAAACCAATATAAAGGAATGATAACATTTCCTCATTTCGATCACAATATATCATTTAAATATATTGACATAATAGAATCCTTTATCAAAACCATTTTCAATACCAAAATACATAAAAGAGTATATGGTATTTATTTTATTTTAAAAACATTACGGCTTGTTGAGGAAGCCAAAGATCAAATAATACTCGCGGTGGCGAAAAAGGTCGTTGTCACCGCGTACGTTAAAAGAAACATTCCTTTTTGTCGTTTAGTAAAACGCTTCGTAGAAAAAGATTCCTTTTGTATAAAAGTAAATGTCAAAGGGGTTTATACACCGTATAAAAGAAAGTTGTGTATAAAATGAAATATGCCTCAATGAAAGGAGATTGAGACGAAGTCCCTTACAAAGATGGTATCCTTGGTTTAATGATAAATCAATTACAAAATTATGTGTGACAAATGAATACACCAAATATAAGTGGATATTAAGTGTAAAACAATTAGAGGTTATTCACACATATTCATAGAACGACATATTCAAGGAGTATAAGTTTATCCCAAAGAAGCAAATTTGGGTTAAGAAGGTCCCTTGCAAAAATTTGACAGCCTAATGGCGTCACTACAAAATTCATAAAAGGAGTTGATGAGAGATAAAAAGGGTATGTCATCACATGGAAATAAAATTTAAATCAATAAGGATATAGAAGAACATATCCCAACATAATATTATGTGAATTAAAATACATAACAGAAGAAGTCTTTTAAAAAGAGGAGGGTGAAAGGTTCCCTTACCGATATGGGTATCTTTCGAAACATACACCCCGTGAAAGAAGGAAAACACAACATTGATGTAAATACTCATAAATTAGAGTATATTACACAATGAGTAAAATAATGGGCAGTACATAAACCACTCAAAGGATATTTTGAAAATTGTAGCATAAATCTCAAGGGAATAAAAGTGAGATGAAAAATCCCTTATGAAAACACGGCAGCCTAACGACGCCACTTAAAACTTACAAAAATGGATTGATGAGATCAAATAGGGTATCTCATCATATTAAAATAAAATGTACAGAAAGTTGAATATAAAAGAACACCCCCCATCATAACATAGAGGATCTTAAAAGACGTAACATAAAGGAGAGTACTTAAAAAGAAAGAGAGAGGTTAGATCTCTTACGAAAATTTAGCATCCTAACGGCACCACTCAAAACTTCCAAAATGGATTGATGAGAGAGAATAGGGTATCTAATCATATGAACATAAAAATTACATTAATAGTAATATAAAATAACATCCCAAAAAATAGAAATATGACCTTTAAAAGTAATTACATAAAAGAGCGTACTTAAAAAGAAAGAGAGGAGTAGGATCCCTTACCCCGGGTCCGACTTGACTCGATCGTTCTTTAACGTCCTGAATAATAAACTTGAGTTAATTTCTACTTTCTTAAGAACCTTTTTCAAGTTCATTATTCCTTTTATATAAATTATTGACATGTTATAAACATTATGTAATCATTTAAGTTAATAACGTTTGTTTTGTCGATATTTGGTACTTAAGTCAAAAGTGAACTTCTTATATTTACAAGTTGTTCACTTAGTCAAATATCCATTATCTCAATAATGATATTAATGATTTGGATATCATATATAACATATATATCCAGCATATACATGTATTTATAATATTACATAATCATTTAAGAGTAGGAAATGAAATGCACTGTTCATGGAGACGGTACGCCGTATGTACGCATGAACGCTACTTTCATTTCTATGTCATTTTAATGGAATTAAAACTAAATGAGAGATGTGTATATTTTTAATTCCAGAATTATATTTACCATTTAGATGTATCATACATCATATATATCCATTATATGTACTTATAATAGTACATTACATTTGAGGATAAGAAATGAAATGCACCGTTCATGGAGACGGTAAGTCGTACATACGCATTAACGCTGCATTCATTTCTATCTCATACTTTAATGGAATGAAAAAAATAATGATATAAAGGTATATTATAATTCCAGTATAACATCATATATAATAACTTTTAATCCATCTTTATACATCCCACATATGGCATTAACGAATCAAATCACTTTGAGGGGGCGGTAGTCCGCACTTCCTAAAATGAAGATATCGCGTATACCCATAATGGAAGCCATAAAGGTATGCCACAAATGAAAAATACAGAAGCTTATTTAAAACATAAGAATATTATATATCATATATAAACATAGTGACATCTTAATGGCCACCTTTGAAGGTGTTATACGAGTGTTGAACAATCATCGTTTCGTGAGGCAGAAATTTGCCTTCCACAGAAACAGTATGTTCATTAACCATTATATGAAGGTGTGTGTACGTTTAGCTCGAGTAATTATTATAAAAACATCCTAGTATATTGAATATACTGGAGTTGTTACAAAAGAAATGAATAAAAAGAGTTTATGGGGTTGAAGAAGCAAAATAAAACAAAAGAGCACAAGTGAAGACGTTACCTTAAAATTGGGTAACTCCCATTGGTTTGAACCAAAAGAGTTTCTTGAAGAACTTCCTTCCTAAGTTAAGGCTTCTAGAATGAGGAGAGGGATTTGGAGAGAAAAAATGATTAGAGCTTGGCCGAACCAAAGGCTTGAGAGGTATGTGTAAGGTGGTAGAGGTGGGGGCCTTTTATAAGAGGAGAGGAGGGGCACTCTTGGTAATGTATAAAGTGTTACTTTATTTTAAAATGATTTTCGGATTTTAATGGTCCCAAATTGATGTATATCGAGTATAAGGTGAGAAGGGTTCGGAATCCACCCATCCAATTGGTTTTTGACATGTGTAGGTTGTAGATTTTGCATTATCTTTCTATTTTATTTAAATCATTAAATAATGCGGTTATCACTACATCATCTTGATGTCATAAGGAATTTAATTTAATTAAGGTCTAAAAATTAAAAAAAATACTATGATGTATTAAATATTTTTATCATTCCAATGAATATTTATAGTCAAAATTCTGACTTGTATAACCACATGTAAAAATTGTTTTAGTAAAACAAATCATGTTTGTGACATTTTTATTTTAACATTAAATAAAAGGCATAAATGTCATTATCAAACCCAGGTGGCTCCATGGGGTACCAAAAATAGACCCATGGGTTGTCTTGGTCGGCCATAACTCATCCAATAGGTTTAGGACAAGTTTCAATATATTTTCATTTTATTATAATATCATTTTTTCCTTAAATCACACTAATTACCTTTAATCGCGATTAATAAAACTTAAAAGTTACTTTTCATCAAAAATTATTTTCATCCCATTGAACCACATTATACTTATTAATGAAAATCATTTAAATTGGATTTTTGAAATTCAAATCACAGAAGTGGTAAAGTGCCATTTAAACGAAAAATCAAATTTTTTAACGACCACTTTGTGGTTTCAAAATTCATCAAAAATTGAAGTTTTTCAGAAAAATACCAAAAATACACCGTAAGATATATTTGATATTCCAAATTCAAAAATTATTTATATTTTACAAAATTCATAACATATAAGTTGCATTAATTAATTTTATAATTAAATCCCACTGTTAAAACATATAGCGTGTTTTTAAGAAACAATATCTTTCAAAAGATTGACACTCGTTTACGTCCAATCTTATATTGATATTAATTACAATGACCAACATTGGATTAAATGGTAAAAATATATTCTATTTACACTTTAAAAACAATTAAAAATATAATCTAATCATATAAATAAATTACATTAAAAAGAGGTTTTGAATTAAAATACAACATTTTTCACTATTCATTAAAAAAAGAACTTTATCAGAAAAAATACCAAAAATCTATACAAAGTAAACCTTGATGTACCGATTCCAAAGAAGAGTTTTATTTGGTCCAATAGAATGTATTAGTGTTACCAAAACTCTTTATAAAGAGGGTTCTCTATCAAAAGGTGATAGTTCAGCCTTTTTGTAAAAATTAGAGTATATATGCCAAAAATTGAATTCTTTGCTTATTTTAAGCCTTTATTTTTTATTGGATAAATATAAAAAGATATATAATCATTTTGTAATTAGTTCTGTTCATTCCCTCCATTACAACGTCTAGGCATTAACTACCATTTAAAATAATATTATTTTATTATTAGAGTGCAACGTAAGATTCCCAAGAAACTCGTTGTTGCGTGTTGGGTACGCCATCGAGCATAGCGTCCCCTATAAAGTTATATTAATATTTTATTCACAAATATGGATAAATGTGAAAATTTCATACTTTTTATTTACCTGGGGTGTTACATCCTTCCCCCCTTTTGGAAATTGCGTCCTCGCAATTTTAAAATTGGGCTTGGATACTTCATTCAAATCCCCCTATCAGAAAAGGAGTAAATTAAAATATCACTTTAAAAGAAAGAAAGGAAAGTACAAAGGTCACCCGAGTTAACCCATACTAGTATTCCAAGTATGAAAATATGGACATGAAGGGAAAAACAAAGGGTCATGTTCTGATGGAGAGTGATAGTAAACATGTCTAGGAGAAAGTTAACCATAAGAAAATCACAAACTTGTGATGGGTTAAATGGTATTAGATTCCCCAGTAGGAAAAGTTAACAGAAAAGATTTTTTTTAAGTTACTTTTCAGGGAGGAATTTATTTTTTATCTTAACTAAATCATAATGAAACATACTTACTTGTCATGTAGACTTTCATCTTTTACTAGATTCCTTAATGAAACTCATATTTTCTCCAAAAAATGGGTATTTAGGAAGACTTGTTCGCATTAAGAGTACGATAATCAATTTCTAGAGAATCACCTAATCCAGAAAAGATAACTATACACTTCCCATGTCTTTAGACTCTAACCAAAACCAAAACCAAAAAGGTTATAACAAGATCAGATAATCCAGAAAAGGATAACCCTTTATAAAAAGATAATCTATTCTTAATCTCCAAAATTTGTCCAAAAAAACCGAAAGTTCAACGAGGACCATTCGATAAACAATTTGTCCATAAAATTCCTCAAAGGAAACCAAACTAAGATTGAAACCCAAAAATTTCAAGGATTTAGTCACATAGTCTTCCATGTTAATTCATAACATTTATCTCCAAAAAACATCAGTTGCTCCTAAAGTCTCGCATTGAAATGTAATTAACCCAATCAATATCCTCCATGATAAGTTAATAAATTTCCATAGATATCCAAAAATCAAGATACTCTTAATTCATAAAATCATTTAACTAAAAAGAATTAGTCAAACTAACCAGGTACATCACGTAGTCCAGTGGTCAGTGATGAATACCCATTGCACTTTGGTTGTGGGTTCGATTCCAGTAGCCTTGTCTGACGCGACAGGTTGTCACACGGTCTGTGTGCTGTCCTTTTTCCAAAACTACATAATTCTTAAAACATTCCCCAATAATGAGATAAAATCTTCAAAAATAACCATAATGTAATTTAACCTCAATTTTATCTCATGACATTCAAATTCCATCATTACATATAGTAAGACATAATTACCTTGAATGTAAGGACCATATAAACCCAAATAGTTCTTTAAAACTATGTCCACAAAAGAACAGATTACTATTCATTGAATAAAATTTTCATATATCAAACATCAGTGTTACACATACTATAAAAAGTCTTCTAATGTACCCCATCATCAAAAGACACTTAATACTCTTAAGAATTTCACCATAACTCTTGAAGCCCTTATATGTTGACTTCTTACTCATTAAACATTCTTCATGATACATTAACCATAACTTTCCAACTTATTATGAAATACTTCTTTCCTACAAACAAAATCATGAATCATATCCCAATATTCCAAAATAGAAAACAAAATTTAAGAAATAATCCATACATTTGATTGGTCATTTTCAGTTTCTTCATCCTCAATCAGAATGGCATTAGGTATTGGTAAACGAGTATTTATATGATCTTGGTGATCCCATTCACGAAACTTCTTCATAGGACATGTGTTTGCATAATGACCATGCACACCACATTTAAAACATTCAATTGATCCCTCAGAAAGAACATCTTTCCCTTTCCTCGAATCAACTGGATGCTTCCATTTTCCATGGAAGGTTCTTGCTTTATGACCTTCATTTCCACATCTATAGCATATTTATGTCCCTTTGAAAGATTTTCCTAGGTGTTTCTTTCCAAATCTATGACACATAGGTTTTTGAACACACTTACCTTTATGATTATTACATTTAGTTCCGTAGGGATTTGTTTCTCGCATATAAGATTCCTTATAGAAATCACCAAGGTTTAGGTGGTCAATCATGACTCCAGATAGTTGGTTGAGGAAAAACACAAGAGTTCTCATTGCAGATCACATATCATTCAATTGCTCGCTCAGAAAACTGTCACAGTTTCCTTCACATCCACCGTTACTTTGGTGCCTTCTAGATCCAGCCATTTACTAAAACCAAAAAGGTCAGTGTTAGTATATCAACAAAACCATCATGTACTAAAGAGGAAGTTAAACACTAAGATATACTTACTCATTACCTTTATCTAAAAATAGGACTATTTATGAAATCCTAACCATTATGGTCATGTCAGTTATGCTTAAAGAATACCCTAACCTCTAATGTTATCTAAACCGACCTTTGATACCAACTATAATGCCCCGGCCTTAAACCTTACTTAATATTGAATTAAATGAATAATTCACATTGAGGATATTTTCAGGTTTAGAGTTTTAGAGAATTAGGACATAACTATTACATCTCAAAAGATTAGAAAGTAGAAACTTTAACTAAGTTTCCATAAAATAAAAACTCTTAAAAAGATACATGTCCAGTTCCATGTTTTAGGTTGCATGACGTTCCCTTGATCCCATCCTCAACCCTATTCCACATTAAGTCCTGTGAAAAACATTTCAAAAACATGGGATGAGCATAAAAATCTCAGTAAGGTATACACAATGAATGAAAACTATTATTTTTTCAAAACAACAAGTAAACCATGTATACTTTATCAAAGTAATACTTTTAATCCTTTCGAAGTAGTAAAAACTCTTCACTGAATAAAAGTTCATTACATACCCTTATGTAACCAAAAGATTACCATAAAACCCATATAAAGATCGCATAACATATAAAGGAAACTTGGGACATAAACATACATAAGTGGAATAACCATAAGGTCGACTTCCACACATATCACTTAATGGAATAGCCATTCAGCCAACTTCCATACATAGTTAATGGAATTGCCATACGGCCGACTTCCATACCCAATTCACTGGAGGTTATAACGTAACCACCCGCCCTGGTATTCACGGCACCACCCGTCAAATGGTTTATCACGTAACCACCCGTAATATGTCCAAGTACCATTGTATAATTATTACACATAAATCCAATATAAAGGAATGATAACATTTCCACATTTCAATCACAATATATCATTAAAATATATTGACATAATAGAATCCTTTATCAAAACCATTTTCAATACCAAAATACATAAAAGAGTATATAGTATTTATTTTATTTTAAAAACATTACGGCTTGTTGAGGAAGCCAAAGATCAAATAATACTCACGGCGGTGGAAAAGGTCGTTGTCACCGCGTACGTTAAAAGAAAAATTCCTTTTTGTAGTTTAGTAAAACGCTTCGTAGAAAAAGATTCCTTATGTATAAAATTAAAATTCAAAGGGGTTTATAAACATTATAAAATAAAGTTGTGTATAAAACGAAATATGCCTCAATGAAAGGATATTGAGACGAAGTCCCTTACAAAGACGATATCCTTGGTTTATAGATAAATCAATTACATAATTATGTGTGACAAACGAATACAGAAAATATAAGTGGATATTAAGTGTAAATCAATCAGAGGTTATTCACACATATTCATAGAACGACATATTCATGGAGTATAAATTTATCCCAAAGAAACAAATTCGGGTTAAGAAGTTCCCTTGCAAAAATTTGACAACCTAATGGCGTCACTACAAAATTCAGAAAATGAGTTGATGAGAGATAAAAAGGGTATATCATCACATGGAAATAAAATTTAAATCAATAAGGATATAGAAGAACATATCCCAACATAATATTATGTGAATTAAAATACATAACAAAAGAAGTCTTTTAAAAAGATGAGGGTGAAAGGTTCCCTTACCAACATGGGTATCTTTTGAAACATACACCCCGTGAAAGAAGGAAAATACAACAATGATGTAAATACTCATAAATTAAAGTATGTTACACAATGAGTAAAATAATGGGAAGTACATACACCACTAAAAGGAAGTTTTGGAAAATCTAGCATAAATATCATGGGAATAAAAGTGAGATGAAAAATACCTTACGAAAACTCGGCAGCCTAACGGTGCCACTTATAACTTCCAAAAATGGATTGATGAGATCAAATAGGGTCTCTCATCATATTACAATAAAATGTACAGCAAGAGTAATATAAAATAACATCCCCCATAATAACAAATAGGATCTTAAAAGAAGTAACATAAAAGAGAGTACTTAAAAAGAAAGAGAGTGCTTAGATCTCTTACGAAAATTCGGCAGCCTAACGGCGCCACTAAAAACTTCCAAAATGGATTGATGAGAGAGAATAGGGTCTCTCATCATATGAACATAGAAATTAAATTAAGAGTAATATAAAATAACATCCCAATAATAAGAAAGATGATCTTTAAAAGGAATGACATAAAACAGCGTACTTAAAAAGAAATAGAGGAGTAGGATCACTTACCTCGTGTCCGACTTGACTCGATCGTTCTTTAACGGCCTGTATAATTAACTTGAGATAATTTCTAATTGCTTAAGAACCTTTTTCAAGTTAATTATTCCTTTTATATCAATTATTCAATGTTATAAACATTATGTAATCATTTAAGTTAATAATGTTTGTTTTGTCGATATTTGGTACTTAAGTCAAAAGTGAACTTCTTATATTTAGAAGTTGTTCACGTAGTCAAATAGCCATTATCTCAATAATGATATTCATCATTTCGATATCATATATTTCATATATATCCAACATATACTTGTATTTATAATATTACATAATCATTTAAGAGTAGGAAATGAAATGCACCGTTCATGGAGACGGTAAGCCGTACGTACGCATGAACGCTACTTTCATTTCTATGTCATATTAATGGTATTAAAACTAAATGATAGATGTGTATATTTTTAATTCAAGAATTATATTCATCCATTAGATGTATCATACATCATATATATCCATTATATGTACTTATAATATTACATTGCATTTGAGGATAAGAAATGAAATGCACCGCTCATGGAGACGGTAAGCCGTACGTACGCATGAAAGCTACTTTCATTTCTATCACATACATTAATGGAAAGAAAAAAATAATGATATAAAGGTTTATTATAATTCCAGTATAAATTCATATATAATAACATTAAATCCATCCTTTATACATCCCACATAGGGCATTAATGAATCAAATCACTTTGAGGGGGCTGTAGTCCGCACTTCCTAAAATGAAGATATCGTGTATACCCATAATGGAAGCCATAAAGGTATGCCATAAAAGAAAAATAAATAAGTTTAAGTAAAACATAAAATTATTATATATCATATATAAACATATTGACATCTTAATGGCCACCTTTGAAGGTGTTATAAGAGTGTTGAACAATCATCGTTTCGTGAGGTAGAAATTCGCCATCCACGGAAACAGTATGTACTTAAACCATTATATGAAGGTGTGTGTAAGTGTCACTCGAATAATTATTATAACAACATCCTAGAATATTTAAGATACTGTAGTTGTTACAAAATAAATGTATAAAAATAGTTTAGGGGGTTGGAGAAGCAAAATAAAACATAAGATCACAAGTGAAGACGTTACCTTAAAATTGGGTAACTCCCTTTGGTTTGAACCAAAAGAGTTTCTTTAAGAGATTCCTGCCTATGTTAAGGCTTCTAGGATGAGGAGAGGGATGTGGAGAGACAAAATGATCAGAGATTGGCCAAAACAATGGCTTTAGAGGTGTGGGTAAGGTGGTAGAGGTGGGGGCCTTTTATAAGAGGAGAGGAGAGGCACTCTTGGTAAAGTATAAAATGTTACTTTATTTTCAAATGGTTTTCGGATTTTAATGGTCCCAAATTGATGTGTTTTGAGGATAAGGTGATAAGGGTTCGAAAGACACCCATAAAATAGGTTTTTGACATGTGTAGGTCCCAGATGCTGCATTATCTTTCCATTTTATTTAAATCGTTAAATAATGAGGTCATCGTTGCATCATCATGATGTCTTATAGAATTTAATTTAAATAAGGCCTAAAAATTATAAAAAAACTCTTATGATGTAGGAAAGCTTTTTAGATTTACAATGACTATTTATAGTCAAAATTGTGACTTGTATAACCACATATAAATTTTTTTTAGTAAAACAAATCATGTTTGTGACATTTTTATTTTAACTTTAAATAAAAGGCATAAATGTCATTATCAAACCCAAGTGGCTCCATGGGGTACCCAAAATCGACCCATGGGTTGTCTTGGTCGGAAATAACTCATAAAATAGGGTTAGGACAAGTTTCAATATATTTAAAGTTTATTATAATATAATTTTTACCTTAAATCACACTAATTATCTTTAATCACGATTAATAAAAGTTAAAAGTTACTTTTCATCAAAAATTATTTTCATCCCATTGAACCACGTTTTACTTAATAATGAAAATCATTTAAATTTTATTTTTGAAATTCAAATCACAAAAGTGGTAAAGTCCCATTTAAACGAAAAAACAAATTTTGTAATGACCACTTTGTGGTTTCACTATTCATCAAAAATTGAAGTTTTTCTGAAAAATACCAAAAATTCACCCTAAGATATATTTGATATTCTTGAATAAAAAATGATTTCTATTTTACCAAATTCATAAAATATAAGTTTCATTAAATAATTTTATAATTAAATCCCCCTGTTAAAACAAATAGCATGTTTTTAAGAAATAATATTTTTCAAAAGATTGACACTCGTTTATGTCCAATATTAAAGTGATATTAATTACAATGACCACCATTGGATTAAATGGTAAAAATATATTCTATTTACACATTAAACCCAATTAAAAAGATAAAATATTCATATAAATAAATTATATTAAAAATAGGTTTTGAATTAAAATACATCATTTTTCACTATTCATTAAAAATGAACTTTATCAGAAAAAATACCAAAAATCTATACAAAGTAAACTTTTATGTCCCGATTCCATAGAAGTGTTTTATTTGGTCCAATATAATGTATTAGAGTGACCAAAACTATATTTAAAGAGGGTTCTCCTTCAAAAGGTGATAGTTCGTCCTTTTAGTGAAAATTAGAGTATCTATGCCAAAAATTGAATTCTTTTCTTATTTTAAGCCTTTATTTTTT
The DNA here is from genome assembly GCA_963277665.1 of Viscum album. Classification (NCBI taxonomy): domain Eukaryota; kingdom Viridiplantae; phylum Streptophyta; class Magnoliopsida; order Santalales; family Viscaceae; genus Viscum; species Viscum album. Next base: position 590,774,762 of record OY728162.1, on the reverse strand, counting down.
ATTGGATAAATATAAAAACTTATATAATCATTTTGTATTTAGATCTGTTCATTCCCGCCATTACAACGGCTAGGTATTAACTACCATTTAAAATAATATTATTTTATTATTAGAGTGCAACATAAGATTCCCATGAAACCCGTTGTTGCATCTTGGGTACGCCATCGAGCATAGCGTCCCCTTTAAAGTTATATTAATATTTAATTCAAAAATATGGATAAATGTTAAAATGTCATACTCTTTATTTACCTAGGGTGTTAAACTTATTATGCCCCATGTTATATCCATAATCTACCCAATAAAGCTCCACACATCCCTATCTTCCTCCAAGAATACTTCCCCTTTGATTATGGCAAGTCAATTAAACCTTTTTGTTCAAACCAAATGGAGATACCTGATTTAAAGGAAACATCTACTCTTAAGTTATTTTATTTTATTTTACATATCGAGTCCCCTAAAATCTTTTTATTCATTTATTTTATAACAAAACTATTATTATCAATATACTAGGTTTTTTAATGAGAAGGATTCTTACAACACTAAAAAACACCTCCATCTAATGGTTAAAGAGCATATTGGTTCTATGGACTGCGAACTACTCCTTCATGAAATTATGATTATTCCAATATATCCAACCACCTTTCAGAGTGGCAATTATGATGGAACAATAATTATATGTTATATATATGATCATTATTTTTTACCTTTACTTCTGTATTGTTCATTTATATCATACCATTATAGTTTCCAAAATGGGTAAATTCAATAATTTTATTTGGGAATGTGCGAACAACCACCCCCTTAATGTGATATGACTTGTTCATGCCATACATGGAACATAGAATGGATGGATTTTATGATATTATATATGATACGATACTGAATTATAATATAATTATTTATCATTTTGTTTTTATTCTATTAAATATGAAATTGAAATGAATGTAGTGTTCATGCATACGTACAACTTATAGTCTTCATGATGCTGCATTTCATTTTTTATCTTCAAATGTTATGTAATATTATAAATACATATAGATACTAGATATATATGATATATATGATATCCAAATAATGAATATAATTATGGAGATAATGGAACTTCAACCACATGGAATATTTATAATTATAACAAGAACATTTTTAACTCATGTTCTGAACATCGACAAAATGTCCTATATGAACTCAAATAATTAATTAATTGTTATATCTGGGTAAAAATTGATATAAAAAAATAATACAATCTAAAAATAATTTTATTTAATTATAAATTAACTTTAGATTATTATTAAGGACATTAATGAACGGTCATGTCAAGTCAGACATGATGTAAGGGGTTTCTTATCTCACTTTTAATTCTGTGAGATTTCAATAGTTCAACAATTATTTATAGCATGTGGTGTGTTTTGGATTCCCATTTGATGTATATTGTCATGATACTATTTATATTCAAAGTATTCTGTGATTCATTTGGTTTTTATTAACTTTTGGTCACATGACTCTATTGATTCCAATGTGGTAAGGGGTTTTTGTCTTTCTTTTTATTTCCATGAGATTCATGCTCTATTTTCCAGTATTTCCTTTTTTTGTTGTGTATGTACTTCCCCTGACTGTATTAATTTTGTAATTTAATATAATTTTTCGTTATTTACATCTTAATTGTGTGATTCTTCTTTCATGGGTAGTATGTTTCGTAAGTTACTAAATTGCTGAGGGAATCATTCAACCTCCTCTTATTAAAAGACTTCATGTATGTTATGTATTTTAATTTACAGTTTCATATATCAGTAATTGTTGTCCTATATAATTATTTATTTACATTTTCATTCCATATGATGATAGATACATATCTCTCTCTTCTACTCATTTTCAATATTTCAATGTGACATTGTTAGGATGTCTCATTTCTATAAGAGAACTTATTAAAACAATTTCAATTATTTTGGTTAAACTTATACTTCTTGATTTTGTCATGCTATGAATATATAGGAATGTCCTCTGATTTATTTACACTTAATATCCACTTATATTGGGTGTAAAATTATTTTTCAGACATTATTATTTCATTGATTTGTCTTTAATCTACGGAAATGATCCTTGCAATGGACTTTGTCTACAATTACATTCCATTGAAATTTATTTATTTATTACATCATTTCAATTTTATATTTTGTATATACTTATCATTGAGATATTATATCATGAATCTATCTACTATCATAATAATATATTCTTTTATTCATGTTAGTACTTCATATTTTTTATTCAAGCATCTCCCATTTTGTTAAAAAATATTTAATTAAAATATCTTCCTAAATGTTTGGATAATTTATTCTTCAAAATATTTCTCATTAATGTCCATGTTTTAAAAAAATGGTTTTATTTATAAGAACATTAATGTTTTAAAATGTTAATTAATTTAAATATTTCAATGTGGTATGGGACACATTGATTCCAAAAATCTCATAATAAAATGTTTTAAATGGTTTTGAAAATAGTTTGATAAAGAAATGTTTATTTGAATATCATGAATAGATATATTGTGATTTGAAAGTTTAAAGGTAATCTTTCCATTATGCATGTGTTATGTGTAATGATTTTCATATGTCTATTGGGCATTATTTATGTATACGGGTTGTTCCATGATAAACCTAGGGCGGGTGAGCATGAGATAACATTCTAATTAATTGGGTAATGTGATGGAGGTCAATGTTCTTGTTTCTCCTAATAGATTTAAGGAATAAACTGTGATGGGTGGTCCAGATGTTACTCGCTATGTAATTATTAAAGCTATAATGTTAGTTTGATATGAATGCCACAAGTTACCTTTATGATTTGTGATTTCTTTGTATTATTAATAAATCTCATGATTTCATGATGTATGTTAAGATCAAAAAGTATAGTTTCATTGATTTGTATTTATGGATGGGTTAAATTTTCATTTCTTTATTTTAAGACCCTTATTATGATTTTATATGTGCATCCCACATTTTTGACAATTTTTCCACATTACATAATGATGAATATGTTCATGGATGGGATCAAGGAAATGTTATGATGTCTAAAACATGGAACATGAAATGTTTTTTGGAGTTAATATTTTATTAAAAAAGGGATACTGATTAGATGTGTCTACTTTGTATTTATTTCAAATGTTATGTAATAGATATGGAATAATTTGCTAAAACTCTAAACCTGAAATTATCCTTAATGTGAATTCTTGACTTAATAGAAGATTATGTAATGAGTAAGGTCAGATCGTTATAGTTGATATCATAGGATGGTTTATACAACATTAGGGATAATGTGTTTTTTTTAACCCATGGTTAGTTCATATGTCTATTATTTATGTTAAATCATTGTTTTAATAACATTTTCTGGTGAAGGAAATTAAATTACAAATGGAAGGAAAATTATCTCAATCAACATTCAAATCTCTTCCTAATTACAATCTAGCAATAATTATTGAAATGTCATGATCAGATGATTGTGAAAAAATTTCTAGAATACAACTCACTTGTAAGTACTTGTTTGATATATCAAACAATCCCAATAGACCTCGATATCATTGTGGATCTTGGGTTGTATTTAATCAAATCGCATTTTCACAGTATACTCATATATACATGAAAGGTATATGTTATCAAGGAATTTTCAAATATTTTAACTTATCTATAGATTTTAAATCGTATTATGTATTTTAAAATGGGGCTGAATAAGTATACCCTTGATAGCCTATTTATATTTTCTTTTACAAAATAGTCTCTCAGCACATACTTATGAAATTTTAAAAGGGACAATGATGGAATGTTTCATCTCATATTCAGTCTGACAATTTTATAAATATCATGTTTTATAAGATGTTTTGAAATTATATGTCATACATGATTATTTTCTGAAACTGTTTTTTGTGAACACCCTTAGGGATGATGTTATACAAGGTGTATTTTTATGATGGATGAAAATGATTTTTGAAGGATCTATTTTAAATTGTTTCAATGAATGAACCTTCAACACACATGAAAAAGTTGACTATGAAACAATATAGAAACCATTATTAAGGTATATTGATCATTCTATTAGGAATATTTATATTTTATCATATAGAGGTAAAAGAAGAAAAAAGTAAAATATATATAAGGCTTAATGAATTTTGATTTTGAGGCCTTAATGTACTTGGATGGAAATTAAAGGTAGAAGAAAAACATGAGGTTAAAACATATTTGTGTTTTATTTGTGTTTTATAAAAAGTGACAACTCATAATATGGGTGACAACCCGTCGCGTCAGGGAAGGCTATATTAATTGAACTCACAACCAATGGGAACGAGGGAGAATCGCCTACCACTTGCCTACGGGAAGTCTCTGGTTTGTATGACTTATTCTTTTTAGTTAAATAATTGTATGGATAAAGAAGATGTTGATTTTGGGAACACATGTTTTATCTAATGGATATCCTTAAAAAAGGAAAATGGTTATGTCATAATGTGATAAATGATATTTTTTAAGATGTTCTCTATTATGGAGAAACACTATTTTCATAAGGGAAATAAAATACTATTGGTTGTTATTTGTCGTGTAATGGTTGAAATATTATTTTGGTTGAATCAATGTTTTATTGTGAACATATGTTGATTTGGATTATTAATGGAAATTATTAATCCATCATAGAGGATATGTGTTTAGTTTAATTACACTTCAATAGGAGACTCTATGAGTAGTCGATATTTTTTGAGATAAGAGTTATGATTTACTGTGGAAGATTATGTGGTTATATCCTTCTGAGTTTTCAGTTTCAATCTTAGATAGGAATATTTGGATGAATTTTAATAAAAACTTTATATTTAATGGTCTTTAAGGAATGTTTGGTTTTTTTTAAATTTTGTACATTAAGAGTAGTATTTATTTCTATAAAGAATTATCCTTTTTGGGATTATCTGAACTTTTACTGACCATTTTTGTTTTGGATAATGTCTATAGTCATGGAAAAAATATAGTTCATGTTTTTTGGATTAATTTATTATATAATATTTGATTATAGTGAATTAAATGTGACCATGTCATCTTGAATACTCATCATTTGGTGAAATGATGAGTTTGTGCTAGAAATCTAGAAATGGATGAATGTATACATGGAAATTAAGTATGTTTCCTTAGGTTATTAATCAATCAATTAAATATGTTATTAAACATTAATAAAATTAAATTAGAACAAAATCATTGTCCATTTTCTTTTCGTAATGGGGAATCAAAGACCGTTTACCCATCACATGGTTCTGATTTTCTTGTGGTTAACATTCTCTTAATATTGGTTTCAACCACTCTCCATAAAACCATTATGGTTTTTTTCAATTCCATATCTATGTTTTCTAACATGGAATCCTAGTATGGGATATATTAGGTGGCCTTTTTTCCCTTTATTTCCTTTAAACTAATATATTTGTTGACTCTTTATCGGGTATGGGACTTTCAATAATGTTTCCAATCCCAATTTTTAAATTGTGAAGACGGAATTCGCAAAAGGGAGGAACGATGTAACATCCATGGTAAATAAAGAATAAAAAATTTACATTTTTATTAAAATTTAGGAATTATATATTTATTTTACTTTATATGTGATGAAATGATTTAGGGAAAACCAGACACACAACAATGGGTTTATTTGAAATCATACATCACATACAATGTTTGGTCATACTGAAAAATAATAATATAATATTATTTTGAATTGTAGTTAACGCATAGCCATTGCATTGGATGAAATCAATTAAATTAACTAAAATATGATTATATATATGGTTTTTAAATTTTTTACATTTATCCAATAAATTATAGTGGCTTAAAATATGAATGAATCTAATTTAAAATATAAATACTCTAATTTTCATTAAAATGTCTATTTACCAACTTTTGATGGAAAACACTTTTTAAAATCGAGTCTTTTATATTTTATTTTTTATATTTGAAAATATAAAATAAATCATTATAAATGGGACATCAAAATTTTATTTGGGTAATTTTTTGTTATTTTGCTGATAAAATTCATTTTTAATGAATAATTAAAAATATTGTATTTTAATTAAAAACTGTCTTTTAATCTAAATTATTTTTAATGATATATTATCTTTTTAATTTGTTTTAATGTGTAATTATAATATTATTTTACAATTTAATCCAATGTTGGTTTAGGGATTGGATTTCATTTTGGATTTGGACATAAAAAACTGAAAATCGTTTTATAGATGCTATTTTGTAAAAACAGAGTTTCTCTTTTTAATGCGGTAATTAATTTTAAATTAATTTAAACCCCTTCGGTTTTTTGAATTTGAAAAAATTTATTTCATAATTGGAATGAAGAGGTCAAAATTGGGTCAATAGGTAACATTTATTTTTATAGATTATGAGTATTTATTTCAGTAAAAATTTTATTTACTAAGTTTAATGGATATATTTGATAAATAAGGTTAACACAATATTTTTATAATTATATTAATTTACCCTAACTTGTTTCATAACCACATGGTTTGATATATTTCCGACCATGGGCATCCTGGGGTCGATTTTGGGACCCCATTGATCGATTTTGGAGTTATAATGACACTTTATATAAAATAATTTAAAGTAACGACATAAATTACTTTAACATATATATTTTAGTAAATAAATTCATACACGGGGTTATATAAGTTATCATTTCGACTATAAACAATCATTTTGACGTAAAAAATATATCCTACATCATGATATCTTTTTATAATTTTTAGAAATCATATAAATAAAATTATTTATGAGACAATAATAAAGAATTGTTTAACTCATTAATAAATGACATAAATAAATAATATTATAATTTTTAATTCAATATTAAATACATTCCCAATTCTTATTTTATGATTTCATTTTAGACATGAGTCATCCTATCTATGAATTTAATGAGTTTTGGACCTTTATAAACATAAAATCATCATATTATAAAATAATATTTTTAAACATTACTATAGAGCCCTTCCCCACCTTATAAAAATCCCTCATTCTAACCTATTCCTCACACTTTTCAAGCCCCTTGGATAATCCAAACACTCCCAATTATTCTACCTACATCCCTCTATTTTTTCATAAAGCATTACCCATGGCAGAATGCCATTCAAATAATATTTTTGGTTCTATCCAAAGAGAGGTACTCGATTTAAAGATAATGTCTTTTCTTAAGTTATTTTCATTTATTTTACTTATCCAACCCCCATTACCATTTTTATTCCTTTATTTTATAAAAAACAAAATCATAAATATAGTTTTTTTTATTAAAAGTATTTTAACTACATTTACACACACCCTCTTCTAATGTTTAAAGAACATATTGTTTCTGTGGAAGGTAAACTACTGACTCACAAAATGACGATTGTTAAAATATCTCCATCTGCCTATCATGGTGTGCATTATGATGACACAATTATTTACATGTGATATATATTATGTTTATTTTTTCTCCTTACTTTTATATTTTACATTTATATCATACATTTTTGGTTTCCGTAATGTGTAATTATGATAATTTCATTTGATAAAGTGCAGACTATCACCCCATCAAAGTGTTATGACTCGTTAATGACATATGTGGAACACATAAAATATCGAATTAAATAAATTATATGTGATAACATTATTTTATTATAATATACATATGCAACATTATTTTATTATTCCATTAAATATGAAATAAAAATGAAACTCATGTTCATGCATAAGTATCGCTTACCGTCTCGATGAATGGTGCATTTCATTTCTTATCTCAAAATGTTATATAATAATATATATATATATATATATTATATATGTAAATGATATATATGATATATAAATAATAAATATAAATATAGAGATTATGTAATTTCAACCACATGGACAATTTATAATTATAACAAGTTTATTTGAAAGTCAAGTTCCGAACATCGATAAAATATCTAATATGATCTTGAATAGTTAACTAATTATTATAACAAGGTAATAAATGATAAAAAAGAATAATAGAATCTAATATTTTTTTAAGAATATTTAAGTTAACTTAATTTATTATTAAGGATTTTAAAGAACAATCTAGTCAAGATGTAAATGAGGCAACAAGTTTATTATCTCACTTTAATTCTATGAGATTGCCATTATTCATGTTTTATTTATTGATTGTGCTGTATTTTTTACTACCATAATATTTATATCATCAAGATTATTTTTATATTCATTTTAATATGTGATTAATTTAGTTGTTATTAACTTTTGGTCATATGACTCTATTTATTTCAACGCGGTAAAGGCTGTTCATCTCACTTTTTTATTTCTGTTAGATTTATAGGATATTTTACAATATTTACTTTTGTGTGAACTATGTACTACAAATTATTTAATTTATAGTGTAATATAGTTTAATTTATTGGTATTTACATCTTTATTATATGATCCTTCATTCACGTGGTTTGTGTTCCATATGTTACCTAATCGGTGAGGAAATCTTTCACTCTCCTCTTTTTAAAAGACATCATTTATGTTATGTCTTTTATTCCACACTTTCATATGTAGGGATATATTATTATATATCCTTAATGATTTAAATTTTGTGTCTAGGTGAATATAGAACCTTTTCTCTCTCATCAACTCGTATTCTCATTTTTATAGTGACGTTGTAAGGCTATCGAATTTCTATAAGAGAACTTCTAAACAAAATTTTGATTCTTTGGGTTAAAATTATATTTCAAGATTATGCCATTTTATGTATATGTGTGAATTACCTCTGATTTTTTTACACTGAATATACAAACAAATTGGGTTTATTATTATTTTTCACAAGTAATTATTTCATTTATTTTTCCATAATCTAATTATACGATTCTTGAAAGGGACTTTGTCTCAATTTACATTACTATGAATCTTATATATTTTTATACCCAAATTCACTTTTATATTGTTTATATACAATCTTATGACATATAATATAATGAATATATTTATTCTCAGGATATTATAAGCTTCGATTGATGGTTTACCTTTATTGTTTTTATTCAAGAATCTACCATTATGATGAAAAATATTATACTAAAATATCGTTTTAAATATTTTAATGATTTATTATTCTAAACATTTATTATTAAGGAACATTTAAAAAAAATATTTATAGGATTTATTTATTTTGACATTAATTTTTTTATATTTTAATTCCTTTAATTATTGAAAGTGTTATGGGACACATAGATTCCTAAAATCACTTTATTAAATGATTTACATGGTTTTGAAAATAGTTTGATAAATAATTATATATATCAGTATCATGAATTGATATATTGTGATTAGAATGTAGAAATGTTATCTTTACATTATTCTTGTGTTATGTGTTATGATTTTGATATGGATATTGGGAATTTTTTACGTATAAGGGTTGTTTCGTGATAAACATATGGCGGGTGAGACTGAGATAGCTCTCCAGGCTGGATGCTGGTCGATCTGGAAAGCACATAACAAGGCGCGACACGAAGGGACTATCGCCTCCAGTCAGGGAATTGTACACCATACAATGTTACTACTCATAGAACTTATTAGATCCTTTATCAAATGGAAGGAGGCGCCCACTCTCCAAATACTTCAGACTTGTACTAATAGTGTCTCTCCGAGTAGTAGCGACAGTAGGGGAAACTGGGATGGGTGGTAACCGCCAAACAGAGGTCTCAAACTAAACACTGACGAGTCATGCAACATGGGGGTGATTCGTGGAGGAGGGGTGGTATGAAACCATTTCGGGTCTGTTATCATGGCTTTCTCTGGGCATTTTGGGCATTGCCCTTCTCTCCAAGGCGAGGCAATGGCGATGTTGCTGGGCCTCTCACATTGTCTCAAAAAAGGGATCATCTTATCGGAGGTGGAAACTAATTCCAAAATCCAACACCACGCTTTGAATGGCATCAGTTACATTCCATGGTCTATCCATTTCATTACGAGGGCATGGAGAGGTATGATCAGTTGCAACATCAGCGTATCCCACACATGGCGTGAGGGGAATAATGTAGCGGACCACCATACTTCTGTTGACGTCCCCGACCCAGCCCATTTCTGTTTCCATACTGCCATCACTATGATCCCAGAGGGGGTCAACATGGTTCGAGGTGATTCCCTGGGCCCCCACTACTTTTGGCCTCCCTTAGTTTGTCGTTTGGGGCGATTTGGGCCCGTTTTCTCTAGATATTATTTTATTTCGTATTTTCTATAATGATATATAATGATATGAACACTATAAAACCTTTCATGTTGAAAATGAGGGATAATTTATAGAGAAGATGCAACATGATATAAATGGTGTGAAATATATTCAGTAGGAGTTGTTAAATGAATACCCATTTTGTAATTTAGAGAAATTTGGTTTTCCATATAGGTGAGTAAATATATTTCCATCGAATATATAAATAATAGTGTCATTATTCTTTATAAATAATTTATTACTTTTTCAAAAATAATATTTTAATAAAAATAAGATACAATATTTGTTAAACAAGTTGACCATGAATTGAGATTCCAAAAATGTTTTTGATGGGGGGATAAATCATCCTAAAATTTAAATAGAGTTTAATACCAGGATTCATATAAAAGTATTAGCATGTAAAAATTATGTTATTTGTTCCATTAAAATCCATATTTTTATCATCATGAATTTTTATGACTATGATAATTTTGTCTCACATGTGAATTATTTCATATTATTTTTCATAAATTTTAATCTTATATGGTAATATAATAATAGAAGAATTATTAATATGAATTTTATTTCATTTTATATAGATAATAATATTTTTATAAATAATAATGAAACATGATTCAATACTGATCATAATAATTTTATAAACATTAATGAATAAAATATGTATAAATAATCAATGAATATATAATGCAGATCTCCTTCCTAATATATTGGGATATTTTTTAATAATATGGCCTTTTATTGGACATATGTTGTATCATAGTCCCACTATCCATTCATGAAGATTATTCAACTAAATATTTAATTTATAATTCATTGTCCTTACATCTGGATTAAACCTGGTAATATTTTGGAACAATGTTGGCTGATTATCATGTAAAGTAAAATAATGAAAATCTGAAACTTGCATGGATGGTGCTCAATAAAATCAACCATAGTTATTTAATGATGAAACACATGAGTGCTACTATTGCATTATAAATAACATTGAAAAACTATATTGCTAAACAAGATTTATCAACAATATTACATATGTTTAGTGATCAACCAGACTTCTCAATGAGTGTTAACAAGTGATACAAAAGGTTTATATAGTGTTATTAGGATATTATCAGTATCAAAAAATTTATAATGATATGTAAACATGGATTCCAAAATTCCAATAAATAACCATAATCTCGATACTTATTATCAATTCAGACTACTTGAACACAAAAAAAAGTTCCAAGAAGTTTGTTTTGGAACTATGTTACCATAATGTGGCTCTTATTATGATCCATTATTTAATGACTAAATGATGATATATCTTCTAATACATTATAAATTGCTCATTAGAGGTTATAACCAAAACTGAATCCCTAATAATTTTATTGAATTCGTTTTAAAAAGTAGTTCATATATCAATAGAATTTATCATATAATAAGAATATAATTTAAAATTTATTTCTCCCATTAAGACAACATTTTTTAAATAAATAATATTTGTAGACATGTTTTTGGATTTTGTGAAGAATATTGAAATAAAGGAGTAAAAGTACTAGAAAGATAAAGATTGGTGGACTCTATTATCTTATGATAGTAGGGGAATTTGTATTTAGTTAGTGGAAGGGATGATTTGAATGGATTATGATTAATATTACTCTACATGAATCTAGTGTTCCAAATTTTTAGGTGGTTGTTTAATTGGTAGCTTCGGCGGTGGGGATACTATTAGAAGGAACATCTCATAATAATTTTTCACATTATTCAAGTATTTATTTATGAATTTGTGAATCATTGGTGATTTGTTCATTAATATTTGATCAGAAGGCCATGTCAAAGAGTTATATATGAAAACAATAGTTGAATAATGTAATGGTAGGACCACTATGATTGTAAAATGGTGGCATGACTAGTTGACCAAGTGGGATTATCTATAAATGATTATGGTCCCACTTTTCTTGTCTTTCATATATATGATTAGTCATTTTTTTTAATGATGTGTGTGGTTACATGATATTAATGATTAATATATATACATTTAATTAAATAGGATTTGTGATGCATCTTCCATGGATGTAGAATGAATGCAATATCCAGTTAAAATATTTTTTTGAATTTATTATTTTAAAGAAATTTTTGTGTTTTATTAAAATTTTTATATGAATTGGTATTATTAGTGTTGAGATGGTCCAACATATTGAATCACAAAAAAGAATTAAATTAAAATACTTTTTAAAATATTGATTTTATGAATAGTTCTGTGATGTGAAATCATTTACCATTTTTCTCTATGTTGAAGTCATAATTTAGGTAGTTATTTGTTTGTGAAGAAACTATCAAAACCAGATCATGGATGTTTCATTAGTAAAATATCCGATAGAATTCACTCTTTCTCAGAATATTTTTTCAATACTGTTAAAATTATTTTATCAAAAGGTGATGGGGTTGAAGGTCAAAAAGATCATTATATAGTAAAATTAATTGGAATATTTTTTATTTATTATATAAGAATATTTATGACTATATCATACATAATTATCTAGAAATACTTTTGAAATGAATCAATATATATGAAATGTAGAAATTTTAATGTGATATGATTGATTATAAAACTATGTGTAAAGTGATGATTCCATTGGAAAACCATTTCCCAATAAATATTCATGAGAGAAATAAAACAATGGAGATAATTGTTTCCCGGTAAAATATATATGATTAGTATTATACCCTTAATATATTTTATTTGATATGATAGTTTTTTAGAATGTGTAAATCTATAGAATGTTCTTATGCCTATCTTTTGAATGATTATAAGTTGACCTGGAAACATTTCTTGTTTCTGATATAGATATTCGTGTATAATATCAGTGTTATAGTATCTTTGTCACCATAAATAAAATATTTTGATGAAATGCTGGAAATATATAGTACCCGTAGTGGCATAATTGATTTATTCATTGAGGATATAAAAACCATGTCTATAAATTAATATCTCTAGAGGATGGAGGGTTATATAATGACACATGATTCATTAAATGAATTAGGAAATGTGATATCACCTCATTAAAAAAATCAGTAATGATCATAAGTTAAATCATTGGAGTGGAATTGAGATAAATATAACAAACAAGAGATAGTGTATTAGGGATTTTTAAAAATGGTACATCGAGAAAAAAAATATTTTGAATATAAATGAAATTTTGTTAGACAGGTTTTGTTGGATTAATATTATTTATTTACATTCAAGAAGGAAGTTATAATATACTTATGATTATTCTTGTTTAAGAGGAATCATGGATCACATATTTTGACCGAATCCACTAGTTAAAAAGTATGAGTAATATATAATGTTATTGAAAACTATGGGAGAATGGAATATGGTGGATGATATAGAACTAGACATAGTGGGAATGGGAGATGTAAAAATTGATTTGAGAAGATATAGTTTCTTAGTTATGAGATGAACTATGTATATTCTTGGGTTATAGATGTGTATGATATAGGTTAGTTATTTGGATGAATCTACATATAGAAAATATTTTTTATATAATGGGTGGAAAATCACATGAGGTTGCATTTTTTTCCTAGAGGTGTAAATGATTACACAAATTATCTCATTAAAAGGAAAGTACGAGAAACACCAATAAAAAATTTATCTTCCATTATTTCACATATGTAAAATTTGGGGCTTTGGGATCATAGTGATAAGGATTTAATGTTCATTTAAAATTGGCACTTCCAATACTGATAATGAAATATTTAGGGCAAATGATATTTTTATAAATGTTATGAAATGAAAATGATTGTTTCTATTTTATTATAAAAAACATAAAACCCAAATGTTTGAATAGGTTCAAACTGATGTCATGTGATATACCATTGACTAATATCATTGATCCGCACAAAAGGTCAAGACATTTATGGAAATATCTATTAGGAAATAATGGTTATACTTCTTGAAATATAAATCATGTGTATTTAGATTGTTTTTTCAATATATTGAAATGATTTAAAGGGAATAATATTGAATATGAAATAATTTAGATCTAAAAATGTATTTTATTTTATATGAAGAAGATTTTAGAACTTTTATAAGTACATGGGCCTTAGGAATAGCAAGAGAACACACAGAACAGGGAAAAAAGTGACTATTGTTTTATGAATGAATAAGAGATTGATTAAAAATTGTGGTCTATCAAGATACATTCGTGTATTCCCATTAAATATTTTGTAGAGGTAGTCAATACGAAAGAATAGTTGATCAATCAGATTTCATCAACACTAATGGGATATGAATTTTTAGAAACACCATTGATAGGGAAGACACCCTAAGAATCTTAAATAATTTTTTTGAAAGATTATTCTACTCACATTTGGAAGCCACCAATTGAAACATGCTGGATGAAAAATATCATGCATGCTTTTTTATAAGGAATAGAGTTGAAAATATTTTTTTTTAAATTTTGTTGATTATAGGAAAAAGAAAATCATATGTTAATAATTTACCTTCAAATAGAAGGTTCTTTATATGGAGTTAAATGTAATGGGAAATTTAGATAATTGTAGAGAATAAACATAAAATCACAATAATCAAATAGGAGGATCTGGAAGACAATGTTTTTTGGGAATCTTTAGGTGATCCAATGATTATAAAATGATAAAAAAATAATTTAAAATGTTTAGGGGACATCTCCAATAATTTATATATTAAAATAACGAATGATATAATTTAAATATCACATGATAGAAAATTTTGGATTACAGTTGCAATGAATGAAAATACATATGTTTTATTTTGGGAGATACTAGTATATCATAAATTATCAATTGGAATTGGCTGAATGAAGGTAGAGCAGGATAATTCCAGGAAATTGATGTTCTATTTATATTTCTTCAAATTTATTGAATATTTTTTTTATATTTCATTAAGTATTATTTTAGTGACATGTTTTTCATATTTATTTAATTCACTTCACGTTACATTGTAAATAAAACATATAATGTAATACTTCAAGCGACACATTTGTCCTGTAAATGTAGTGAGAATAGTTTTAGATTTCATTTTTTGGGTATGTATTATGAATCAAGAATACATCAATATAATTATATGGATAGATAATAATATTATAATGAAAATAATTTTAATTAAAAAAACCATATTAGTGACTACCGTCTATATTAAATAATACTTAAAATTCTAATGGACATTATTTGAAATTTTTCTAATGAAATATAGATCTTTTTAATTAGGTAATATTCATAAAAATAGTTATTGAAATTAAAATTTATTATTACGGAATAATAAATAATTACCACGAAAAAAAATCAATTTTCATACCATAAATTAATATAACATGCAAGAATCAACTTTATCATTTATTATTCATATTTTCTACAATGGAAACCAAATTGAGACTAGGATAAAATTAATATGATTTTAGGTAGTAATGATTGTTACACCAATCTATTTTATTTTAAGAAAATATTGATTTGATGAGTACGTTATTTTCAATATGGAAATCTTAAAAAACATGATTTAAATAGATAAAAAAGTCATATGGTACATCACTCTTAGTCTATGATATTTTTTATATGGGAACACAAAACTAACTTTTTCATGATTACAACTGAAAATTTTATCAGATACAAAAATCCCAATAGTCTTTGAAGTCATATATATGATTCATCCCAGTCACTAAAAATGTTATATTTTTCTTTTATTTTTTCATCCATGATTTTACACAAAATTTATTTTATTTGAACAACTAATTTATTCATTCTATGATGAGGGATGATATAAATTCCAGACATAATTATTTCATTCAAAATACATATTCCATATAAATTATATATCTAGTCTAGAATGATACTATAATTGGTGGGTGGAATAGAGTATATGGTCCTTTGAACTAATTAATCATATATTATTTAAAACAAATATCAATCTATTTCACATATTTGAAATATAATATCAAGACCTCATTATTCACAATAAATGAAATATTTTATCTATATTTTCTTATACAAAAATGAATGTTTCTTCCCTATATTGTATTACATTTCAGAATTCCCATGTGACCTATACATTTTTTTTCAATAACATCATATATTGTGATATCAATTGAGATAAATTTTTTACATATTAATTGTAACATCCCGGACCCAGGTGCCACGCAACGTGTGCCTCGAGCCCAGTTCACCACGTGACCTCAAGTGCATTTCCACAAAAGCCAGAGGCTGCCGACTAGCAGCGAGGGTCCAGGTCTGATAGTGGGGAAACTATGCCCTCATTTGTGAATGTGTAGCGCAGCGGAATACAAAATAAACATGCAACGGAAACGGAAGAAGTAAACATACACAAATGAAATAAACTACAACAGTGGATATAAACAACAGTATACAAGTTATGATTCTACATGTTTCAAGTTCAAAGAAAACATCCAGAACATGTTATAAATCAATATGGTACAAAAAATTACAGAGTACAACAAAACAAGCAATACATCTCGCAGCGGCATTGCGAGCCTAGGCTCGGTCCCATGCCCTCCTACTCTTCAGCAACAGTCAAGTACCTATATAGGGACTCTTTCCCCTATCTACACTTGCAGCAACTTAATATGTTTGGGCCGAAATGCGTTACCCAAACAGGGTGTGAGAAATATATATTAGTAGGCACCCACCAAAGGCCCGTTCCCAACTGTGTGTAAGCATGCAAGAATAGTGTGCGGTAGTAAAATGCAAATATGTAAGCAGAACTCAAAAGTAACTCATTACCAGCTATATTTCCATTTTATTATACATTTAATCCATTTAATATAAGAAATCACCACAGTGCATTTCTAGTAAATAAATTGTGTCCTCAGACATGAGTACACGATGTGTACTCCCTTCATTTAACTGTTCATTTGGCTGCACCGCCACACTGTTCATCCGTCGACATGAGTGCATGACATGTACTCCCATGTACACAGCGTGTATTGTCACCCAGCTGGCGGCGACTCCACCGTGTAACTATTTAAGCCTGCTGACTGACTAAACATTGTGTAAGTACCACTACACGGTGTGTAGTCGGTTCCTACACCCTTCATCGTCGGCATGGATACATGGCCCGTGTACTCCTCCCAACACGGAAAAAAGTACACGGCGTGTGGATTAAGTACATGGTGTGTAGTTCCAAAATTTAGGATTTTTCTCATTTTCCATATTTTCTCAAAAACAGTTAAGGAAATAGAAAAAGAAGAAAATCGTACCTCAAAATAAGAACCAGGTTCTTACTAACTTCCCCCCTTATAGAAATTAGTCCCCGAATTACCCTTACAAGGGTGACGAAGAGAAAGCTCAGAACAGCTCTAGCCACTGAGCACGTACATCGGCCTCCTTCTCCCAGGTCTCGTCCTGCACTTGACCATGCTGCCATAACACCCGTACGAGAGGAACTGACCGGCCTCGGAGATCCTTCGTGCTCTTGTCAACAATACATATCAGATGCTCCTCAAAGGACACATAAAGCTAAATAGAAACCTCCTATGACTAAAAGTTGTGAGTCGGGACTGAATGATAGCGACACAACCGAGACACATGGAAGACGTCGGGCATGGCTTGGTACCTATGCGGTAACTGAAACTGATTGGCAACCAGCCCGACTCTCTCCAAAATCTCGAATGGCCTCACATACCTCGGTAAAAGCATACCCTGTCTCCTAATCCGCTTGTGTCCTAGCCTTGGTGAAACACGTAAGAAAAACCGATCCCCGACCACGAACTCCAATGGTCGTCTGCGGCGATCAGCATAAGACTTCTGACGAGACTGCGCGGTAGCCATCCGTTTCCGAATCAACTAGACCTGCTCATATGTCTCCTGCACGAGCAGTGGCCCCAGTAAAGATGCCTCACCTGCCTCTAACTAGAACAAAGGTGATCAGCATGTCCTATCATATAAATCCTCGTATGGTTCCATCTCAATAGTCTCCTGAAAACTATTTTTATAAGAAAACTCGACTAAGGGTATATGCTTCTCCTAAGAGCCCCCAAAGTGTAGGACGCATGCGCGCAACATGTCCTCTAGCACCTATATCATCTGCTCTGACTGGCCATCTGTCTGAGGGTGGTATGTTGTGCTCAGAAGCACCTGTGTACCCAGCGCCCTCTGAAAACTCTGCCAGAAACGAGACGTAAAGCGGGCGTCCCTATCTGAAACGATAGAACAAGGGTCCCTATGAAGACGTACGATCTCTTGGACATACATCCTTCTGAGCTCATCCACACTGAAGGTCTCCTTGATCGGAAAGATGTGAGCTACCTTCATGAGTCTTTCCACGATAACCCACATGGCATCATTACCTAGAGGTTACCTCGGCAAACCCGTCACGAAATCCATCATGACATCATCCCACTTCCACTCTGGAATGGGAAACTGCTGTAATAGCCCAGCTGGCCTCTGGTGCTCTGCCTTCACCTGCTGATAGGTGGAACACCTTGTAACTAAACCATCTATCTCTCTCTTCATACCCGACCTCCACTATTGACGTCTCAAGTCTTGGTACATCTTGGTAACCCCGGGATGAACTGCCCAAGCTGAAGCATGAAACTCCCGCATCAGCTCCTCTCATATATCCCTTGGAACAGATAATCTTCCATGGAAACACAAAACCTCATCATCGCATATCGTCCAACTGGGAGGAGGGTCCTTACTTGCCACCGACTCTCATAGAACTAGTCGTTCTGAATTCGATAGCTTCCTCATTCTCACTCAGTCCAGGAGGGTAGAAGTCATAGCTAACGAGGAATGATAAGCCTGCCCTTGACTGTAGTGCACCTCCAGATGCATCTCATAAAACAAATCCATAAACTGCCACTAACCACTGGACTCCTGCACAGCTTGTATCTGAGTCTTCCTGCTTAGTGCATCTGCTACTACATTACCTTTACCAGGTGTATTGGCAAACTCAAAATTGAAGGACTATAGGTACTCAACCCACATCCTCTGCCTCAGATTCAGGTCACACTTAGTAAAGATATACTTGAGGCTTTTGTGGTCGGTGAAAACCACGAAATTCTCTCCCAACAGATAGTGTCTCCAACAGTGAAACACATGAACAACTTCAACCAACTCAAGATCCTGCGTCGGGTAATTCTTGTCATGTGGCCTCAACTGCCGAG
The DNA here is from genome assembly GCA_963277665.1 of Viscum album. Lineage (NCBI taxonomy): Eukaryota > Viridiplantae > Streptophyta > Magnoliopsida > Santalales > Viscaceae > Viscum > Viscum album. Next base: position 590,755,389 of record OY728162.1, on the reverse strand, counting down.
ACCCGTACACAACAACTCGATCGCCTTGCATCAAAATGGCCCCCAACCCAATCCCTTATGCGTTACAGTAAACTGTATAGCTCTTCTCCTGCTCTGGGAGTATCAAGATCGGTGCTGATGTCAACCTTCCCTTCAGGTCCTAAAAAGCTGCGTCGCAAGCTTCCTAACAAATGAACATCACACCATTCTTAGTCAAACCTGTCAACCGTGATGCTAAGCGGGAGAAGTCTTGTATGAAGTGACTGTAGTAACCGACAAGCCCCAAGAAACTCCATATCTCAAACACATTCTTAGGTTGCTCCCAGGAAACTACCGCTCTCACCTTCTCTGGGTCTACTTCAACCCCTACCTCTGAGATAATGTGACCTAGGAGGTGAATCTGGTCTATCCAAAAGTGGAACATTGAGAGCATAGTATATAGATGATGCTCCCTTAGTGTTATCAATATGATCTCAAGATGGGTGGAATGGTCATGTCGAGTGCGAGAATACACCATGATTTCGTCCACGAATACTACCACAAAAGAATCAAGATACGGATAGAACACACAATTCATCAGAGCCATGAAAATTGCTGGCGCGTTCGTGAGTCTGAACGGCATAACCAAATACTCATACGGTCCATATCTGCTCCGAAAAGCTGTAAGCGGTATATCTGATGGTCTCATGCGCAGCTGATGATATCCAGATCTCAAGTCAATATTCGAGAACAATCGTGCTCCTCAAAGCTGGTCAAACAGATCATCAATCCTTGGCAAGGGATATCAGTTCTTAACCGTCAAGTGGTTCAGCTTCCGATAATCCACGCAACGTCTGAGGGTACCATCCGCCTTCTTCGCAAAAAGGACCAGAGAACCCCAAGGAGAAATACTGGGTCGGTTAAAACCCTTCGCCTGTAACTCCTCTAACTGCCTCTTGAGCTCTTGCAACTCAGGCATGGCCATCTCATAAGGATGAATGGACACTGGTTCTGCTCCTGGCACTAGCTCGATTGGGAAATCCACATCACGCTTCGGAGGTAGACCTGAAGTGTCGTCTGGGATGACACCCCTGAAACGATCAAGAACTGGAGGGAAATCCGTCTGACAAGTCCCTTGATCATTTAGATATAAACTCGCAATCTGGGATGTGACTCCACCTCACCCATGATGCTTTGGTCCAGCTTGACTCACCTGAACATCCCACTCGCCCTTGTATAGAAACTTTGCGCCCTCTTGTGACGTAAAATGTATCCTGCAATGATAGCAGTCTACAATGGATTGAAAGGAAACCAACCGGTCCATCCCGAGGATGAAATCGTAGGTCGTCATCACCAAGACATAGAGGTCCTAAAGGAAGTGACACCCTCCAACCTCAAGGGGGCACTCCTTACACTGACGCACACTATCCATCCAAGTCCCCAACGGAGTGTCTAGAGTCTTGATATCAGAAGAAGTAGAAACACCAAGCCGAAGGCTCTCCACAACGGGTACATATATGAAACTATGAGTAGCACATGTATCAAAAATTACTGAAGGCAAGACAAAAGCTACTAGAATAGTACCTCTGACCTTAGATGGTCTGGGATCCTTCTCCTGTTGGGTCTGTTGCACTGCATATGCCTGCCCAGTGCCGCAGCCCTGTAACACAGCCTGGCTACCCTTATCTGTCCCGCCCTGCTGCCTTTGTGATCCTGGTGTCCGGCTACCACGGCCAGGACCACCATATCTACCTGCATGACCTGACGTATTCTAGTTCCCCGACTGGTAAGAAGCCACTCGTCCTGCTCCTGCATGCTGAGTCTGCACGGAACCCCTCTCACTATCTTGTGGAAATTCCCTGAAAAAGCGCTGCAGATGACCCATCATGCTGCAAGCTCGGCACTCCACTAAGTCTCGTAGACACTACGGCCTCTTGTGCCCCTCTCTACCACACGGGTAGCACATAACATGGCCACCTAAATCATTCTTCTGACTGGTACTACTGCCTTGAGGGATGTCCATCTGTATCTACCTTTTGTTAGCAGAAATAACACCAGTAGCTGGTGCTTAACCACCTTGGCCCACACCACTAGATTCTCGCAGGCTCCTCTCTGTAATCAGAGCCTGGTTCACAATCGCGTGTATAGAAGGAAACATGAAAACATTCACCAGCGCTCGGATGTCATACCGAAGACCATCCTCAAAATTCCTGGCTCTCAACGTCTCATCACCCACCAACACGGGTGAAAAACGTTGATGCTCTGTAAAATGAGACGAATAGTCCATCACCGATATAGCGCCCTGCTGCAGATTCATGAACTCTTGAGCCTTATCTGCCCTCAGAGTCTCGGGAAAGAAGAAGTCATATAAGACTGCCTAAAAATAGTCCCACTTCATGTCTCTATGATGCTTTAACAGGGTGGTAACATCCCACCACCTGTTGGCAGAATCACACATCATATAAGTATCGAACATGAACCTCCGCCCTGGAGGCAGCTCCAAGAGCTCGAAAATAGTCTGCATTGATCCTAGACAATAATCTACATCCTGTGGTCCGCCAACCCCTAAAAACGTGGGTGGATGCTGCTGCTGAAAGATACGAGTTAGCTCAGCCATAGATGTAGCAGCCTGCGGTGCTCCCTTAAAGGTATTCATAAACCGCATAAAACCTTCACAGAACTGTGCCTCCACGCCTGGGTCCGGTATAACAGCTAGGGCCGCATCTGGCACTGCTGGAGGATCAACTGGAAGCCCATGGCCCACAATCTCTGGAGTATAATCATCGCCGCTCTCCTAGCGAACAACTTGTGGTCGTCTAGGTGGTATGACACTACAATGTCAAAAGCACACCTCATATTAATGATTATTATGACTGAAAAGCTAAGTAACCATAATGGAAACAAGAGGAAGAAGGAATTCAAAATTTGAAAAACAAGACTACACTGCATTTACAATGACTACACAGAGTGTACTTGACTTTTGTTCCCCTGCCCGGGTCCTTCTACATGGCTAAGCCACACGGCTATCATCGAACAAAACTACACGGCATGTATAATATCTACACGGCATGTCCGGTGTTATTTTCCAACTTCCCATGTCATCTGTGGAAAAACTGCCTAATATGCTTTACACTACTCGGCATGTTACACCCACACACGGTGTGTACACTATCCCGTTTCCCAGCCACACGGCTAACTCCACACGGTCTGTCCTCGGACAAGGCTACATGGCGTGTCCCACAGGTACACGACGTCTCCAAGGAGAGGTGACACCGACCCGTGTTGTTAGTAACACGGCCGAGTCCCCATGTCACACTACACGGCGTGTCTATTATTAACACGACATGTTCTGTCAAGGAGTTCACCGACCCGTGTTGTTAGTTACACGGCTGGACACCGGGTCACACTACATGGCGTGTCCAAAAACTACATGGCGTGTTTTACCCAAACCCTTCCCTACCCCATGTCGCCACCCACACAGTTTGTGACACGGTAAAAGACTGCACACCGTGTACATAGGGTACACGGCGTGTACTCAAGAAGTTCATTTTTCTTCCCGAACAGAAGAACACACACGACGTGTATAAGGTCCTACACGGTGTGTATTCTGGGGTTTCCAAACAGTATGCCTCAGAAACTTCCCCAGAACCTAGAAAATACGAAAAAACAACACCTAAGTGTCAAATCTCGAACTGTGAGGGCCCATACTCCCCACGAATCAATGTTTGACATCTTATCTGTGTTATAACCAATAAACAGTCAATGATCCACAAAATTCCGGTCAATGGGAGCCCATACTCCCCAAAAACAAAAGTTTGGCATCTATTCGATAAACAAGATCAAACAAACATACCATATCAAAAGACAGGTATTTATCAAGAATCTATCACAACAACATGCTTTATTAGCACAACAACTATCACAACAACATGTGAATTTATAATGCACCTACATGGAATGGAATCTTTTCTTGACATGTGATATCTAGCATGCGATTATATGCTGCATGAGAAGGCATACCCTCATCTCATCGGGTTGCAACTAAATAGAACCCATAGATAAAATATAAACAGCACAACCCAAGTGTGTCACCCAATGGTGAAAACAAATCAACCGTAAAATTTCAAAATCAATAAAATTGAAATATGAGGTAGATTGGTTTTTTCTTATACACGGGTTAGCTACGCCTGGGAACAGCTTATTACCAACTACCATTTCATGCTATCCCTGACTACAGATCCAAATAGTACGTCAAAAGAAAAGAACCCCCTTTGATACCACTTTGTAACATCCCAGACCCGGGTGCCACGCAACGGGTGCCCCGAGCCCGGTTCACCACGTGACCTCAAGCGCATTTCCCCAAAGGCCTGAGGCTGCCGACTAGCAGTGAGGGTCCAGGTCGGATAGTGGGGAAACTATGCCCTCATTTGTCAAAGTGTAGCGCAACGGAACACAAAATAAACATACAATGACAACAGAAGCAGTAAACATAAAGAACTGAAATAAACTATAGAAGTGGATATAACCAACAGTATAAAAGTGATGATGGTACATGTTTCAAGTTCTATGAAAATAGCCAGAACATGTTATACATCAATGTAGTCCAACAAAATACAGAGTACAGTAAAACAAGAAAAACACCTGGCAACGGCATCGTGAGCCTAAGCTCGGTCCCATGCCCTCATACTCCTCAGCAATAGTAAAGTACCTGTATAGGGACTCTTTCCACTATCTACACCTGCAACAGTATAATCTATTTAGGCCGAAAAGTGTGACCCAAACAGGGTGTGAGAAATAGATCTCAGTAGGCACCCACCAAAGGCATGTGTCCAACTGCGTGTAAGCATGTAACAATAGTGTGCAGTAGTAAAATGCAAATATGTAAGCAGTACTCAAAAGTAACTCATTACCAGTTATATTGACATTTTATTGTCCATTTAATCCGTTTAATTTATAAAATCACCACATTGAATTTCTAGTAAACAACTAGTGTCCTCAGATAGGTAAACTCCTACCCTCGGGTAACGGGTATCCAACACAAGAATCTGCCCTTAGGAATAACAGAGTTTTTCCCTCAGGCATAGTTAGTGTCGCCAACAAGCACAGAATCAGCTATGCATAGGCACAGAAGAATTTTACCTCAGGCCGGAATAACTACAGCCCTCGGGCTAAACAGTGCATTGCCCACAGGCTAATCACAACAACGCCCTCAGGCTAAATAGGTTACCGGGCCATGCCCAACAAATCAAAATGCAGTAAACAAGCAATTCTTCTCAATGAAATTCTACAATTACTACATTAATGTCATACCCTCAGGTATCCTGGCCAAACGGCTAAACAGAGGAACACACACCCAAGGTGGTTCCAGATCCAAGCAACGATCCCAACCAGAATTCTATTATCACAATTTAATCAGCTATGCAATTCTAGGCATTAAATATAGCAACGGCCTCATCCACATGACACCCCAACATGGGTTCGTGAAAAAAAAAACGCAATAAAACACACTACAGTTGGAAAATAAACACAAATCCACTAACCTTATTCGCCAACGAACGGTATACTCGAACGCCGACTCCAGAAACGCCAAGAACGGCGTAGATCTGATGGAGAACAAAACCCATTCAAACGTAAATAACTTATGTTAGGAGAAGAATTGGTATGAACGGTACCGGGATAGGAGAGGGTAAACCCGTGCAGTTCCAACGAGATCATCCGAAGCCGAATCGGATTCCAAACGAACTCCCAGCGGATCATCAAAGATCAGGCCTCCTCCTTTGGCTCTGAAATGGCTCAAGTTCCTCCTCTGCCAAATGAGGAGGCTACTTCCTATTTTAAGCCGAAAAAACAAAGTACACGGCGTGCACTCCCTTCATTTAACGGTTAATTTGGCAGAACCACCACATTATTCATCCGTCGACATGAGTACATGTCATGTGCTCCCAAGTACACAGCGTGTACTGTCACCCAGCTGGCGGTGACTCCACCGCGTTACTATTTAAGCATGCCGACTGACTACATGGCGTGTAAGTACCACTACACGGCGTGTAGTCGGTTCCTACCCCCGTCGTCACCGGCATGGCTACATGCCCCGTGTACTCATCCTAACACGGCCAAAAGTACACGACGTATTGATTAAGTAGACGACGTGTAGTTCCAAAATTTAGGATTTTTCCCATTTTCCATATTTTCTCAAAAACACTTAAGGAAAAGGAAAAATTAGAATCTCGTACCTTAAAATAAGAACCGGGTTCTTACATTAATATCAAAAAATTAGTACATTTTTTAATGACCAAATGATCCAATTTTGGTGTGAGTGACATTACATCCACAAAAAATGTAAATAATATAGGATTCTTAACAATAACTAGATCACTCTTATTATTCACTGGAACCTTAGAATTTTCATTAACCAAATATTCCTCACCAATATTAAATATTATTATACCCTCAAATTTTTTCACATCATCTAAAATTAGATTCATAATTATATAGTATCATTCAGGAAGTAACATAAAATTACCCCCCTACTATGATCATTATAATCATCATTAGTTTCTATCACTAGATTCATATAATATTAAATTAAATGATAATGTTATGATGGAAGGACTACTATTGATCTCTTATAATGTTGTTCAATCGTAATAAGGGTTAGATGTGCAATTAAACTATATGAATTAATTAAATATAGGTGTATGTTTCAATTAAAATGATATAATTGGTTATATTCCATTAAAAATATAATAAATTTATTTGGTTAAGGAATTTGATACATAAGTTCAACAAAATAAACATATAATGATACATTGAATATGGCCAAAATATATTCAATAATTGAAACTGAACAAGGTTATATATAAAAATGGATGATATCAAACATAATTGATATGGTCAAAGTAATATAATCATTTTTATTAATATCATTATATTCATATAATTTTTTTAATGAAAATAATTGTGTTTTCTCATTTCTGTTTAAATATTTTCCATCCATTGTGAATCCACACCCATAGGAATGTGTACCAACTTAAGAGGAAGGGTGAATATATTTGTGTTTATAATGATCTTCATGATGTCTTGTAATTTGAGATATATAATACAACATTAGTTATTCAGATATGCATAATTTTTATTTTTTTATTTATAATTCATTTGGATATCATCATGGATAGACCAATAAAAATTATTCATAAAAATATATATGTATAGGTTTTCATCCATATTGAATGAAAATTATATTTTTTATTTCAACATAACATTTAAAGAAAAACTGGGAATCCTCACATGTTAATAATAGAGGGATATTTAACATAGAATGAAATGAAAAAATAAATAAAAGAATATATGAGATTATAAGAACCCGACACTCTATAAAATCACTATTTTTTTATCTTAGTATCTGAGAATTCCTTGACGATTTATTCAAAAAATTTGGACATATTTTCTTGAGATTTGATGTCTTCCTCTATGTAAATATTATTTCAATGAATCCTGATGTTAATATGATATCATTTTTGTTGGTACATTCCCTTTTATACTAATTTATTTCAATTTGGATCATTAACTCATAGATGTGGTTAGACTCCTCATGTATATCATTTATATGAAATGATACTTTAGAAATATCTTCATTCTTGTGTAGTTATCACACCATACAATTCTATTTGTCTACATTAACAAATAAAGATTTCCGTTTTTAATATTTGATAGGCCATACTTCATTTTTCATATAGTTAATTGAATGTAATGTATTCTCTTGGTCATTATAGACCTTATCATCCTGTAGGTTGTTAAAATCATAGAGATTTTTGGGTGTCTCGTGAGTCTGTTCCCACATATTTACTTCACATTTCTATGTATAATGATCTCAATCATTCTTTCATACATTTCCTCTATTATCTTAGACATGTAGGAATAATATTTACTCCGTTGGGATTTTACCCATTTTGGAGTATTTAACATCCTAAATCCAATGATCCATTATTCCCATTCTTAATCAAAGAGATATAAAGACCTATGACATGTATCAATTTAATATTTTTAAAAGGGAACTAAATAGATTTTTCATCATCCATAATGTGGTGATCCATATGACTGTTAGAATCATGTATACATAATATAACATGGTCTGCTACTTCAGAGCCTCCTAGATCATTGGAACCAATACACATTATTTTCAATGGGGGGGAGGGGTAACAATATTCCACATTTCCTAATGAGATACAACATCAACTAGGTATTCTAATTCCCATATGTGATTTAGATGATGGTAAATGTTATTGGGAGAAATATTGGCAGATGAAACCCACACATGATCCACACTATCCTAACATGGTTTTCCTATTGAAACATTATCTCCCCTTTGCACGAATAATATTATCTTATCCAAAACTCAAAAATTGGTATAAAAGAGATATCATCATAGAGTATTCAACTTTTTTTAACCCTTATAGAATGAATAATATTTTTATAACATTTTTAAGGAATCATTCAACATTACATTATATTGTGTGTGAACATTCAGTTATGTTTTCCAGTCAAGATTAAATTTTATGAATATAAAACATGAGGTACATCATATAGAACATATAGTGAAAAGTAACATATTCTAAATATGAAATTATAGATACATTCTAATAACAACAAATCATTTATTAGAGGGAATAATTATGATGTTAACATAATTTTATGGGTGGCTTTGGACATATGTTATGGGATAACATATTCAACGTATACAGAGAGACAATAGAGTGTCATTTTTTACATTCATAACAATATAATGTATGAAAATGTAAATCACACATTTATATAGACCATTAACTAAATTAATATTGTATATTAAAATTGTCTAGATATTATGTTGAGTGTTAATGTAATTTTAGGTATGATTCATCCCTTTCGAAATAACGTTACCCGAAAATGTAGTATTAGTGAAAAATATGACACTGTATTTTAATAAAACATATTGTGGGGAATAAAATTTACACCACATTTAAAAAATTAATTATGAACATTCAAAATAAAATTAAAAAAATTATATTTAATATTTTTCACAATTAGCTTATAATTTTTAAATTTATTATTAATGATGAGTGTAAAACTTTATAAAAAATTTATATCTGTCTCATCATTGGATAACTAAATAATATTTTTATTTATTAAATAATATACATCACAAAATTATTTATATTACTTATTGATTTATGGTAAATAATGGAATACATAATTTGGAATATTATATGTTTTATAAATTAATTTTAAAAATGATTATGGTTAATTGAATGATTTTTTTCACTTTTTATAAAAATTATTTAATTATTATTATATTAATATTAAGAATATATTTTTCAAATTTATAATTTTTATGAAATATTAATTCATTGGAGGGATAGTTACTTGGGGAATTTATTAATCTGTAAAGAGTTCATCCAATACAGAAAATATTATTGTGATAATTTATATTGTTTCTCTTATTAAAATGAATTGAAAGAAATCCAACATAAACTATAAACAATAAACCTTGGATCATACTTCACCATCCTAAAAAAAATTTATTACTATTACAGAGTTAAAAAACTACCACATTGTATCATTTTAGTCCCATAACATAGGCAAGTATGTAGTGGGTCCAAAAAATAATGTAAATTCTTCTTAGGGGAATTAATCTTTCAGTAATAGTCAAAGGAAAATTACTCAACCATAAAATTATCTGATAATGGGATATGCAAACTAGATTATATAACATGTGAGGGAAATTTATTCAACATCAAGAACCATGGTTTTCCTCTTATACTCTAAAATTTAAAATTCCACATTCATCAAGAATTCATTCGGTATGAATAATGAAAAAGTTCTTTTTATTTATTAAAATGATTATTCTATAAGTATGATTAATGTGGATTTTCATAATAAAATTGGGATGTTTTATCCAAATGAATCGGATGACGATACAAATTCTATTACTACCCATGAAAGTTATATTTTTTAGTCAAAATATTCTGAATTTCATTAATTTACATGAATATATAAACTAGTTTTACTTTAGATGTATTTAAAATGAGATAAATGTGGGTGATAATAATATAATCACTATAACTCCAGCCCAAAAGGTGGGTTTTGATGTGAAGGACTCTATTGAAGTATAGTCAAGAACTATTGAAACAATAGATTTTCTATTGTAGAATCCCATTGACAAAATAGATGTAAACATTGAAAACTCACAGTCTTTAGAAAAGGATTAGAAAATCATATAGAATGATGAATTACTGGATTATTTCCAAAAGGATATGGATATTTAATTGAAAACATAAATATAAAAGAATCCTAAAAATATACTAATTTTTTGGACAAGGGGATGGGGTATCAAAAAAAATTTCAAAAATTAGACTAAAAGTGTTGATATTCAATTTTTGGGTGATTATTATAGTATTTCGTGATGTTCATATTAGGAAACATGTAATGTGTTGTAGGGACACTCTACTGATGCTGAGTGGTTTTTGATCATGAATATGATCTAAAAACGATCATGATTTTGAATTTATCTATATTTATTTATTTTAAGGGTGGATTAGTCTACAATCCCGAGATGTTATTGCCACTTTACTTGTGGATTGATGCTTGACATGTTGGCATTGACAATTTTTTAAATTTTTTTTTTGTATATTCAGAGTGTAATTGATTCATTTAATAATTAATTATAGGGTTTATGTTCATCCATTTCATTAATTTATTTTTTATTCAATGGGTTTTGTTTTTTGAATCTATAGTTCATTCCATTAATGCTAAAATTCCAAAATAATTATATAATATAAATTATGTTAGAATAATAAATAAGAATATTCCATTATAAATTAATATAAAGTGTTCAGATTAAAATTCTCATTTTTTTTAAATATTATAGACAACACAATAATGTTTATGATAATTAGTTTCCTAAAATTATTGAATAATGTAATATATATGATATACATATTTTGTGAAATGATTATTTTATTGAATATAATTATAAAATATATGTAGTTAAAAAATATAATTAATATAAATTAAAATATCTTTTGTAGATGACCAGAAATAAGAAAGTCAATTTGCAATAGATTTGTGACAAATATTTTTTCCCCGAAATAACCCATCGAATTTGTTTTTCAGATGGAAAATTTGTGCATAAATGTTTTGTCACAAATACTCTGCAGATATGCATGGGATATTATTTTGTAATCAATTACTTTATATTAATGTGTTATTCATCCCAAAAAAATTTATATAATAATATTTATCATGTATTAATAAAAAATAGAAATTTTTCTATATAAAATACAATTATTAATATTGTATCATAAAAATAATTATAAATAATTCCCCCTCACCCCATTCATTCCAAGGAAATTCTTGTTTCACATGAATGTTTTGTTATTTCAGTTCTATTATTCATCTTAATCGATTCAGGATTAGTTATACAAAAAATTTAATATGTTAATAGTTTTTCATTGTTATTTAAATTTTTAAAAACCATTTTTTATATTTTATTGTTTGTTTATTTACATACATTTTTATAAGATTATTAAACAAGTGTTTCATTATATATAATTTATTTTATTATAAGACTTTATACATTGTTATTATATTAGTATAAAATAATAATTTTAATATAAATGACCACTAAAATATAATATATCAATAAATATTAAATTAAATTAGTATAAATATACAATTTTTTATAAAAATATTAAATTTTCATTACATTTTAATTATTTATATAAAACCTTTTAAATTTATAATAAATTATAATGAACTATAATAGATATTATTTATAATTATTTCATTTAAACTAATTCAAATTATTAAAAATTAGTGTAACATTTATGAATTATTTTATATAAATAATGCTTATTAAGGAAATATCTATATTAATATAAAATAAATTACATATTATATTTTCATATAAATAGTTATAAAAAGATTTTATTTTTCATAAATCAACATAAATTATAAAAATTTGTGTTCAATTATAATAAATTAAATTCTTTGGTAAATAAAATATATTATTATGAATTAATGAAAATTCGTGAATATTTATTATTAAATAATATAATTTATTATTTCATGTTCCAAAAATTAAAAATTATAAATAATTACTAATTATTATTATAATTTTATTATATTTATTAAAATTAAAAAAAATTAATTAAAATTCTATAAATAATATCAATTATTAGAAATTATTTAAAATATATCACCAATTACTATCAATTAATATAACATATAACAAATTATAAAGTAAAAAAATTTAAGAAAAATTAATACATGTTATAATAAATTGATATAAGTATGTATAACATACTATAAATTACTATAAATCATTTTTAATTAATATTTTCTTAAATAATATAAATAATAATTAGATAATATAAGTTAATAAAAATATTGTAAATTAATTTTAACTTAGTATGAATTACTAATAATTAGAAATAATTAATATAACTTATTAGATGAAATACATAATTAAAATAATTGAGTATAAATTCATCAACAATTAGTATAAAATAGGAAAAACTACTATAAATAAAAAATACTATGTATGAATCAGCTTAAATTTGATAAATTGTTATATAATAATATTAATAAGTTTACAATATTGGAAGTTATTATAAATTTATTTTTACTTAATTTAAATTATTATGAATTTATAATGAAATTTATTAATAAATATAATTTATAATAATTTTTTATAGACTAATATTAAAAAATATGACTTAATAATTTATGATAAATAGATAAAAACATAGCACTAAGTAATATTTATTTTTATATATTAATATATGTCTATAAAAAATACTTTATATTATATTAAATTATAAGATTTAATATAATTTACTAAATAGTAATATAAATTAATAAATTTAATTAAAAACTATTATAAATAATTATAAATTCTATAGAATATTTTATATATTAATATAAGATATTATAAATTTATAGAAATTTCATTAAATTAGAATTATTTTAATAAAATGATATACATTAGTATAAAATAATATAAATTATTAAAAATTTATCAGCAATTAAATTATATTACTATTGATTAATAATTTTTAAAATTTCATATAATTTACCTTAAATTATTATCTATTTTTTAAAAATATTTAAAAATAGTATTTATAAATATATGCCAATAATAAATATTTTTTATTGCAAAACATTATTAATAATTTTTTCAATTTAATATAAAATGAATTAAATTATAAATAATTTAAATAACTTAAAGTAAATTTATTAATGTATAATAAATGGATATATAATGTTATAAATTTTTATAAATTTTTATAAATTGTTAATAATTAATCCAAATTATTTTAAATTATTATAATTTGAAATAACTAGAATAATATATGTTTATAAATTTATATAGTGAACAAAATATGCTTGATTTATTTAGAAAATTAGGTATCTCAAAATAATAGTACAATTTTTTTGTGGTATCAAGATTCGATAAATCATTTTATTAATACATGTTGTTGAAGTGTAAATCAGCTTTTTATCATGGGTGTCAATGCATTTTTGTAGCTTAATGAAACTTATAAACATGGGCCTATTTAATTTTTTAAATTCATACAAGATATAGATTATCACACCAAAAAGTATAGATCAATTTAGTTGTTTTTGTTGGGGAGAATCCCGAATTCGGGCCGAAAAGTTCTTGCCAAAAAATTCATGAGAAACTTGTCCAAATATGGATGCGATATAAGAAGAATAAATAAATCAACACGCATGATTTTTTAACGTGAAAAAACCCTCCCATGTGGAGGAATAAAAAACCACAGCGCAATTCCCTAAATATCCACTATGAATCGGAGAATACAAGAATCCAAGTAATGCCCGAACGTTAATTACAAATAAGAGAACGTAGAAAACCTGTGTGAAAACCACACAATTATACGCCTCTGCCTTCTCTCTGTAAAACATCCCGCTGACGCCATGTATCAGAAGATCAATCTGTGACAAAATATCACCCTTCTGCCAATGAAACGTCACTACCTCGAAGATCTTCACCCGAACATGCGTTAACCTCGCACCCTCTTGCGACACCTGAATGATCTCGCCATCATGATGTACCACCGATCTCCAATCGGGACACGCCACCTGATCATTGCTATCAAGAAGAATTTCGATACCTGGCCATGATCATCAATTCCATATTCCCTAATCTGCACCGGTAAAAAGCTGACGGGCCATCGTCGTCATGCCACACGGGCCACTGCAAACACGGAAACCCCTTCTTGGGTCTCCCTTGCTGGCTACATCTTGCTGGCGCACCCCTCTCTCTTTCGAAAAAATGTTTCTGCATCCTCCTTATATAGACAGCAAGTCCATAATAATCAATTAATGCAGTCAACATCCATTATTCCATCCATTAATATTGAAAATTAAATATCAATTAATGTTGGGAGTAATTCATCAATTAATGGTGATATAAATCTCCCCATTAATAATTTTCCTCTCATCAATAAATGTGATGAATCCCTTCATTAATAATTATCCTCTCTCATCAATAAGTGTGATTAATCTCAAAAATCACCACGTTCATTAAATTAATGAATGGAACCATCCATCAAACCCAGTTGGAAAGAAAATATGTTGGTATCTAACCATCCATCATCAACTACAGAAAATATGACGACGTCCTTTTGCACTTATGATAAAAAAATATCAGCTCCCCCTACAAAAAGAAAACCAAATGCAGGAATCTTTGTCACATTTTTATCTGCACCATCCTGTTCATCCTGCTGAACATGATAAGAAACAGAAACATCTGGCACCCCCATAATAGTGATTACCACATAATCTGGAGAACCTGTAGGAATAAACTGCTCCACCTGCTCAACATCCTATGAGAGGATATGTGTATCACCTCTCTCAGCCGAATTTAATTTTCAAACATTATTCTGCACCACACATGCATCTGTGATCCTCTTTGAAGAATCCATAATTATCATGTTAAACTACAAGCACGAACCAACCTCCTCTTATACCACTTGTTGGAAAGAATCCCGAATCTGGGAAGAAAATTGCATGGAAAAAAATTTGTGAGAAACTCATCGAAATATGGAAGCGATATAAGTAGAATAAATAAATCCACATGTAGGATTTTTTTAATGTGGAATAACCCTCCGATGCGGATGATTAAAAAACCACGAAAAAATTCCCAAAATATCCACTATGAATCATAGAATACAAGAATCCATGTAATGCCCGAACTTGAATTAAAAATGAGAGAGCGTAGAAAACTTGTGTTAAAGCCACACCCTAATACGCCTCTGCCATCACTCTGATAAAAATCTTGTTGGCACCATGTATCAGAAGATCAATATGTGACAAAATGTCACCCTTCTGTTGAGGAAACGTCACTACCTCGGGGATCTTCACCCGAACATGCTTCAACCTCGCATCAGCTTGAGACACCTGAATGATCTCGCCATTATGATGTACCACCGATATCTAATCTGGACATTCCACCTAATCATCGCTATAAAGAAGACATTCGATACATGGCCATGATTATTAATTCTTTAGTAGCTGACCTGCACCTGTCAAACGTTGATGCGCCATCATCGTCGTTCCACACGGGCCACTGCAAACACAACAACCCCTTCTTGGGTCTCCCATGACGGATACATCTTGTCGGCACACCCCTTATCTTTTTTTAAAAAATAATTTTATGCATCCCCCTTATATAGACACCATGTCCATAATAATCAATTAATGCAGTCAACATCCATTATTCCATCCATTAATATTGAGAATTAAATATCCATTAATACTGGTAGAAAATCCTCAATTAATTGGGATATAAATCTCCCCATTAATAATTTTCCTCTCTCATCAATAAATGTGATGAATCCCTCCATTAATAATTTCCCTCTCTCATCAATAAATGTGATTAATATCAACAATCTCCTCCTTTATGACATTAATGAATGGAACCATACAACAAACCCAATTGGAAAGAAATTATGTCGGTATCACACCAACCATATCAACATCAGAAAATATAACGACGTCCTTTTTCATTTCTGATAAAAAAATCAGCTCCACTTGGAAAAAGAAAATCAAATTCTGAAATATTCGTCACATTTGTATTTTCACCATCCTTCTCATCCTGCTAAACAAGATAAGCACCAGAAACATATGGCTCCCCCATAATAGTGATTACCACATAATCTGGATAACCTATAGGAATAAATTTCTCCCCTGCTCAACTTCCTATGAGAGGACATGTGTATCACCTCTCTTAACCTGATTTAATTTCCAAACATTATTATGCTCCATGCACGCATCTACGATCCTATTCTACACTTCTAAACTCTTCACGTTAAACTGCAAGCACAAACCAAACTCCTCTGATACTACTTTTTGGGGAGAATCCTGAATCCGTGACGAAAATTGCTTGCCAAAAAATTTGTGAGAAACTCATTGAAATATAAAAGAGATATAAGCAGAATAAATAAATCAACACGCTTGATTTTTTAATGTGGGAAAACCCTCCCATGAAAAGGATTAAAATACCATAGGGAAATTCCCAAAATATCTACAATGAATCCGAGAATACATGAGTCCAAGTAATTCCCGAACATGAATTACAAATAAGAGAGCGTAGAAAACCTGTCGGAAAACCACACCCTTATACACCATTGGCTTCTCTCTGATAAACATCCTGCTGAAGCCATGTATCAGAAGATCAATATGTGACAAAATGTCACCCTTTTGTCGAAAAAACATCACTACCTCAGAAATCTTCACCCAAACATGCATCAACCTCACACCAGCTTGCGACACCCAAATGATCTCACCATCATGATGTGCCACAAATCTTCAATCGGGACACACCACCTGATAACCGCTATCAAGAAGACTTTCAATATGTGGCCATGATCATCAATTCTATAGTCG
Organism: Viscum album; assembly: GCA_963277665.1. Lineage (NCBI taxonomy): Eukaryota > Viridiplantae > Streptophyta > Magnoliopsida > Santalales > Viscaceae > Viscum > Viscum album. The sequence goes on along the minus strand of OY728162.1, from coordinate 590,738,484 downwards.
ATGCTTTGCACATGTCAAATGTTGATGTGTCATCATCGTCGTGCCACACGGGCCACCACAAATGCGGAAACCCCTTCCTGGGACACCCTTGCTGGCTACCTATTACGGGCACACCCCTCTCTCATTCGAAAATATGTTTCTACATCCTCCTTATATAGACACCAAGTCCATAATAATCAATTAATGCAGTCAACATCCATTATTCCATCCATTAATATTGAGAATTAAATACCCCTTAATGTTGGGAGAAAATACTCAATTAACGGTGATATAAATATACCTATTAATAATTTTCCTCTCATCAATAATTGTGATGAATCCCTCCATTAATAATTTTTATCTCTCATCAATAAAAGTGATGAATCTCAATAGTTTTTTGAGACTAGAAAGGGAAATGACTTCCATATTACTATGGAAATAATAAAAGTTATCAAGAAAACCATTATTTCATCCTCGAATATCGTTCCAATATTCCTTCTTCATATCTCATTGATAAGAATTTATAAAAACTGTTAGTTCAGGTTATCATTATGTGCTTCATTAATATACACATTTTGGCTAAGTGGGAATTGTACATAACATTTTTTAAAAACGTCACCACATATAAAAACTATATTCCATAACTATTCTATCACATCCCACCATCTTTCGAAAAAAAACTCAACACCATATAATTTTCATATTTAAATTTAGAAAACATAAAACCACTTATCAGACCACATACCAACTATAATCATCATGAGCTGAACCAATATCCACTACATGTTTTTTATAACTGAATCTCAAAATGATCCAACATCATATAGATCATCCACTCACCTCTATCATCATCATATATTGGAATCACCACCATCATCAATGCCACTATCGTCGGTGGATAGTCCATCAGCAACATCTACATCCTCGTCACTCGACACAGAAATCTATTGGAATTGTGTAATTCTCAAAAATTAGGTTTTATCATCATGGAATCATACAAGATATAATCAATCATTCATTCAAGGACTCAAAAAATATATTTTCATTATATGTGTAGATAGATACTAAATATCTAATTAAAGAGGCCACTTATTTTGTCTCATGATACTAGTCAATGCATCAGGGGATTTTTATATTTGGGACCCACCCATCATGTTCTCGTTCAATGCATTCACTATCATTCTAGTGATCAATAAAATTAAGTATCCAAATTCCATATAAATAAACATTTATCTATATTAAATAAATAATAAAGAATATTTTCCCAAACAATGAAATAAAATTATTAGAAAAAATTCTTTAAATGATACCATATGTCAAAATGGTATATATTTAATAAAATAATTAATTGGAGGAAGCTATGTCATAAAAATCAACAATATGTAAAATATTGATATATAAGTGAAACTAATGTTCAGTAAAATCATGGAATTTGATATAGAATCTTATCATGACGATGCTAATGACCATAAAACCATATATGCATAGAGTTTGAATAGAAACCATTGACTCATCATAAATGATGTTTTACTAAAATGGAAATAACATTGAGAGTTATAGAGTAATTTGGAAAAAATATATTTTCATTATTTATTAAATAACTCATTACATTGAGGTTAATATAATGTTATAAATAATTTTCAAAATTCAATTCATTACTTAATAAAAATAATACTTTTTTTTATTTTCACTACATTTAATGAAATCCCAAATTATTGAGAGTAGGATTTTAATTGAAAAATGAAACTTATAACAGAATATTACTGACATAGACCATTCATTATTGTGGTAATGTATATTATTGACATATTGATAAAAATATAAAATTTCTTTCAGACTTTAATAAACAATAAAAAGTATCTAAAATTAGATAGAAAACATTGAAAACAATCAATTTAATGAAATGATAACAGTTAAAAGATAATGAAAACGAACTTTTCTACAAATGTTCGTGTTTATTAATAAAATTTTATAGTGTAATTGAAATACATGAATATTAGAGAGAAATATTCCCAACTAAAATGGTGGAAATATGTTTGGAATCCCATATGTGTTTCAAAAATACAAATTATTAATTAAAAAATAATAAATAGAAAATAAACATTTGAACCCCAATAATTAAATAGTTGAATAAATTTTTTTCGAATCTAATTTATTATTATCATTTAAAATTTCCAAATGTTATATTAACATAAACAATCATGAAATAACAAGTGATTGTAAAATAATTCTCTAACCAAATTATTTTCAATTAGTCGTAAATGATTGACCTTCGTGAATAATGAATTTTATTTTATTTTATATATTATTATTATTCATATTAATGTTTATTCTGTTTTAAAGCTATTTTTTAATTATTTTAACTCCATTCATTAAATAGGAAATTCTTACATCGAACACATAAGTATGTTTAGTAAATTTCCCAAAAATTAATTTGTTATATTGGTTATGATTAAAATATTTTTGAAATGGGTTTCTATTCATAATAATTATTATAATTATATGTACAAAAATTCATTGTATTAAATTTTAGATTCAACCATGAGTTATGGTAATAGTAAAAAATCAAATCACTTCATCGAGGTGGTAGTAAAAACGTACTAAGAAATGAAATTATCATTCATTATTGGGTGGAATTATAATAATGTGAATGATATATTATATTTATACAATATTAATTATGTTGTAAATATTTTAAATATTCATTAATTCGATCTTTATTTACATCCTTTTAAATCAGTGATGTAATGTGAATTACACATCAATTTTGAGATGTTAGGTTGTACGTATATACGAGCAATGTGTTTTTTTCCATAGGATTGAAAATATAGATGAGTAATGGTTTTGAAATTGTCATAATAAAATATAGGTATATTTTTGTTACATATATTTTTATATAATATTTTTTTACATATAATTTAATTAGGTGGAATTGGAAATTAAATAAAAGAACATTGTTTTGAGTTAATCCTCATCATTGCAATCCTCCATTGGCTTGCACATTCAGCATTCATAGTGTGGTATTATTGGAAATAATGAAGATATATTCTATGGTGATGGAATATAGGATGTAATTTATGTGGGTATGGGTCAATCTATTAGTATATATGTTTTCCTATAAATTTGGAGAGACAATGTTGTTTTATATGTTAGATGGGAGTAAAACATGTAAGTAATCCTAATATTAGAGTATAATAAGTTTATAACTCTATTTCCATGGATAAAAACACCCTAATAATAAAAAATAATAAGTATAAGTTATAAATATAATAATAATATGAATATTTGGATTTCCTATTAATTTCATTTAAAACCATATATTTATATTTATCCCACTCATTGATCGTACAAAATCTTATGATTTGTCAAACCGAATTCACACAATAAGTGTAATGAAAATAATTTAATATATTTACATTGAATATTAATGAACCATGATGGTTATTATTGAAAATAAAATTTTTAATTTATTAGATAAAATATTTTCATAATTGAATAATGAAATTAAAATAATTATTAACTATTAAATACAAGTTAAAGTAATTTTTCGGACAATTCCTATTTCATTACATTAATGGAATCAATAAAAAGTTTTAATTTAAATATAAAATAATTGATTATCAATATTATATTATAAATTTCCTCAAAATTAATGAGGGACCATAATTTAATTAAAAAATTGATTTAAATTTTTTAAAATCAATTTTTTTTGCTACATAAAAAATTGTTGCGCTGATGATGAAAAATAATTCAATAAAATAATTGAATATTTAAAAATAAAAAATAAATTATTAATATAATAACATTATTTATATTCAAAAAAAAATTTAAAAATTGATGTCTCCTTTTTTATCCCAATGAAACAATATTGGGTATATTAGAAGAATCATTGGTACATTTATTAATTTTTCATAGCATAAAAAATGTAATAATCAAATTAAATATGAATAAAATATATAAGTTTAAATGCACAAATTTTATTCAAGAATTAAACCCATACAGCGAAATATTTTAATTTATTCTGTTGAATTATACATCATGTCCGTTATTTTTTACCAAAATTTTCCCAGTTCTCCCAAAACCTTAGTGACATATTTTTACAATTGTTACAGTTCATTATGACACTACTTGAATGTTTCTTATTTAAAAATTTTAATTCTTTTGCTTATAAATATTATGTTAATATTTAAATTTTCAATTGTATGATTATTATGAAATTAATTTTAACATATGGATGAAAAATGCAAAAAAATATTACATGGATTTTTTTTAATTACAGAAATGTACTCATTCCCAAATTAATAATTTACATTCTAATGGAATTATTTATATTTTCTATCAATAAAATTGATCTTATGTTACATTAAAATATGATAAAAATATATATGATACATTTTAATTACAATATTAAGTTAAAAGACATGAAAATTCACAACAAAATTGTATTTTCCTTTATTAACCATAAAATAAATATTTTTTGAATAATTTCAATAATTCTCTATAAGATAATTTTAAATACTATATTAATAAATTAGGGTGATTTTTAAAATTAAATTTATAATATTAATAGAAATAAAATCTATTGACATTTCATAAAAACCTTAGTCATGTTTGTATATGAAAATAATTTTTAAATAATGAAATTAAATTTTTATGATTCCTTACCTAGATTTAAAAATTATGTTAATTTTCAAATTATTGATTAAAATAATTATTTTTATTATAAATGATATCTATAACCTATATTTTATAATGTGTTCATTTATAGTCATACCATCAAACCCAACAAATATGTTATAAAAGTTATATTTGAATATTATATCATGGTTTTTTATGTTTGGTGCCACTTGTAGTGAAAGATTCAAATATATTGTTATTTAAAATTACAATATTTTCCAAAATAACTCGGTGTAAAAATTTAATTGCCTTTCATAATAAATTATTATTTTTATTAATAATCTATAATTTTTCTTCAGGTAAAATTTGTGGTTTTAGAAAATATGAATCCCTAGAAAATGATATTGTTCAACAATTGAAACCGATTTTTGTAATTGATTACGCTATTAGGTATCATCAATGTGAATAAAATTTGGAAAGAAATATAATTTTATTAATTCCATAACCATAAATATGTCATCACATAATACATGAACTAACTGTTGCAATTTTCCATGAATCTTAAAGGCATAATGACAATTCAAATAACCCACTAGAATAATTTGGATTTTATGATTTATTGAAATAATCTGATGGATCTTATCTCATGGATTGAGATAAAAATAATATCAATATATCACATTAATTATGTATATTAAAAATATGTTTAGAATTTAAAATACATACATTAATCAAATATCATATTTCATTAAACTGATTGTTTCCTTAATTGAATACATTTCCATTAAATTTTGATAAAATAAATAGAATTTTTCAAAATTTTGTTCTTAGTAATTACAGAATCGATGCATTTAAAAATTACTAGATATTAAATTTTTGTGAATATTAATAATTATTTTATTTTAGGACATGTTGATTCTTGAGGTTTAAATTGGTAATGTAAGTAAATTTAATATTTTTTTAACTATAAAATAATTTTCTGAATAAATATAAATTACAAGGTATATTTATTCCTTGCAAAACAACTTTATAGAAGATATTGTGTAAGTCAAATATTTAAATGTATAAAAACTGTTATCAACCGTCACCTGGGGATTACTAAAACATTTTGATCAGGTGTTTCCAATTTTATCAGAGTCACATAACGTACAATTATATTTTTCTACTAATGGTTTCTCTCCATTTTGTGTATAGTGAGGTATGTATTCATTTTGTTCAATTTTCATAACTTTTTATAACATACATAATAAGATGTTGAATTAATTACCACATATATATATTTAGTATTATTAATTCAAATACAACTGGAGAGGAATATTTATGTTAACATGAAAACTTTTATGGATGGGTTTATTTTTTTATATGATGATGTTGTTCCTAAATATGTTATAGATAAAAAAGATAACATTATACCTAACAATACATTAATGTGGGGAATTAATTTCATTCATTTATTTTTCATGGTATTATTGTAACATCCCAAGTAAGTAATGAATAATAGATATTTTTATCTATGTCTATTAATTAATTATATAGTGTTTTAGAGGCGTAAAATGAAAATAAATCCAATCTTAAGCATGGAATACACTAATATTTTTTAAAAGATTGTTTTACTGCCTTTTGATGGAAAACCATTTTTAAATCTATATTTTGAAAATTATATAAGATATGTTTGTCAGAATAAACTTATTCTTTATGATTGGGACATAAAAATTTACTTTGGGTGAATTTTTGGTAGTTTTCTAACAATGTTCATTTTTTAATGAATAGTGAAAAATACTGCATTTTACATCAAAACTGGTTTTTAATATAATTTATTTATATGATTAGATTATCTTTTGAATTGGTTATGAAGTGAAATTAGAATATATTTTTACCATTTAATCCAATTTTGGTCATTGGAATCAATTTCACTTTGAAATTGGACTTAAACTGGTGTCAATCTTTTGATACTTATTGTTTCATAAAAACATGCTATTTGTCATGACAGCGGGAATTAATTATTAAATTAATTAATGTGACATATATGTTTTGAATTTTTTAAAATAGAATTCATTTTTGAATTCGGAATATCAAATATAGATTAGGGTGAATTATTGGTAATTTTCTGAAAAACTTCAATTTTTGATGAATAGTGAAACCACTAAGTGGTACTTATAAAAACTGATTTTTCGATTAAATGAAATTTTACCACTTTTGTGTTTTGGATTTCAAAAATCCGACATACATGGTTGTTATTAAGAAGTAAAATTTGGTTCAATGATATTAAAATAATTTTTTGGTTAATAGTAACTCTTAAGTTCTTAATCGCTATTAGAGGTAATTAGTGTAATTTAAGGTAAGAATAATGTTTTAATAAAATGAAATAACCTAGAAACATGTCCTACCCTTATTGGATGTGTCATGTCCAACCAAGACAAGCCATGGGTCAACTTGGGGACCCCATGGATCCACATTGGTTGGGAAATGACATAAATAACTTTTTATTTAATGTTAAAGTAAAAATGACACAAACATGAGTTATTTTACTAAAACAATTTTTACATGGGGTTATACAAGTAATATTTTTTACTATAAATATTCTTTAGAAAGATAAATTTTTTCCTACATCATAGTATTTTTTTAAAATTTTTAGACATTAAATAAATTAAATTATTTATGACATAATGATGATGCAGCGATGACCTCATCATTTAACGATTTAAATAAAATGGAAGGATAATGTAAAATCTAAGACCTACACATGGCCAAAACCAATTGGATGAGTGGATTTAGATCCCTTATCACCATATACTCTAATTATATCAATGTGGATCCTTTTTAATCCGAGACTAATTTTAAAATAATGTAACTTATCTTTACTTTCCAAGAGTTCCCCTCCTCTCCTCTTATAAAAGGCCCCCACCTCTACCTCCTTACCCACACTCCCAAAGCCTTTGGCACGGACAACCCCTGTCCATTTTGGCTCTCCACATACCTCTATTACTCCTTGAAGCCTCACATTGGGCAGAAGTCTTCCCAAGGAAGCCTTTGAGCTCAAACCAAAGGGAGTTACCCGATTTTAATGTAAAGTCTTCACTTGAGTCCGTTTGTTTTATTTTGCTTCTCCAACCACCTAAACATTTTTTTATTCATTTATTTTGTAACAAATCCACTATCTTCAATATAATAAGATGTTTTTATAATAAGTATTCGAGCTACACTTACACACATCTAAATCTAATGGTTAAAGGACATACTGTTTCCGTGGATGGTGAATTTATGCCTCCCGAAACGATGATTGTTCAACATTCTTTTAACACCTTAAAAGGTGGCCATTAAGATGTCACTATATTTATATATGAAATATAATATGTTTATGTTTCACTTAAGCTTCTGTATTTTTCATTTTGGGTATACCTTTATGGTTTCCATTATGGGTAAACGCGATATCTTCATTTAAGGAAGTGCAGACTACCGCCCACTCAAAGTGAGTTGATTCGTTATATACCATATGTGGGTCGTATAAAGGATGGAAATATGATATTATATATGATATTATACTGGAATTATAATATACCTTTATATCATTATGATTCCATTCTATAAAATACGAAATAGAAATGAAAGTAGCGTTCATGTGTACGTACGGCTTACCGTCTCTATGAACGGTGCATTTCATTTCTTACCTCTAAATGATTATGTAATATTTTAAATGCATGACTGTACTGGATATATATGACATATATGATATCTAAATCATCAATACCATTCTGGATATAATGGATACATGAACAACTTGTAATTATAAAGGGTTTATTTTTGACTCAAGTACCAATGATCGTTAAAATGACGGTTATTAACTTAAATAATTACATAGTGTTCATGACATGGTAATAAGTGATATAAAAGGAATGATGAACTTGAAAAAGGTTCTTAAGAAAGTTTAAATTAACTGAAGTTTATTATTCAGGACATTAAAGAACGATCGAGTCAAGTCGGACCAGAGGTATGGGACTTCGTCTCAATCTCCATTCATTGAGGCATATTTTGTTTTATACACAACCTTCTTTTATACGGTGTATAAACCCCTTTCACTTTTAATTTTATCCAAAAGGAATCTTTTTTATATGAAGTGTTTTACTAAACGACAAAAGGGAATGTTTTTGTTTTACGTATGCGGCGACAACGACTTCTCCGCCACCGTGTTCGTTATTTGAGTTTCGGCTTCCTCTACAAGCAATACCTTCTTTTTAAAAGAAAAAAATACCATGTTATAATTTTATTTTATTTTGGTATTGAAAATGGTTTTCATAATGTTTTTATATCAATGTGTTGTATTGATATCTTGTGATTAAAATGTAGAAATGTTATGCTTCCTTTATGCATGTTTTATATGATACGATTATGTTGAGGTTCTTAGGAATTATTATGAAGACGGGTGGTTCCATGATAAACTAAGGGTGGGTGAGCTCGATATAGCTCTCCAATGCATTAGGTAATGCGAAGGAGTGAAACGTTAAGGTTTCTCCGAAGATATTTAGGGAATATACTGTGATGGGTATTCCAAACATAACCAAGAGGGTTACTCCCTACGTAAGAAAGTTATGGATTCCTCAAGTTACCTTTATGTCTTATAATTTCTATGATTTATTCATGATTTGATAAGGTATGTTAAAGTGCTTATGTTTTATGGGTAAAATATGATTTCATTCTTATGCATTAACCAATCTTCTTTTCAACTCCTGAAAACAATCATCGCATTCTTTTGTCCAGATGAACAGAACACCCTTACGAGTTAGCTTAGTCATTGGACTAGATAACCGTGAAAAATTTTCAACAAACCTTTGGTAGTAACCTGCCAAACCAAGAAAACTATGGATCCCGGTTACATTTGTGGGTCTTGGACATTCTTCAACAACTTTTGTTTTAGCAGGATCAACAGTTTTGCCATCTTTTGAAACAATGTGACCCAGGGAAAAAAAATTTGTAATCAAAACTCAGACTTTCTGAATTTTCCATATTGTTTCTTTTCTTTTAGGGTTTTTAAGACAACCCTTAAATGAATTTCATGCTCCTCTTTACTTTCTACAGTAAACCATAATATCATAAAAAAAACAACCAACACTTACCACCTGAGCCATCTAATCCATCACTCCAACAAACTGTTCAATTCTGATTCTGACAATCTCAGGATACTGATTTGAAAGGTCATTTCCCTTTGTATGCCTTCCCAGAAAATCTGTTCTATTTCCTCTATGAAAAACCATTCTTAACACATAAATATCTAAGGCAATGCAACATGGTAATCATTAAATGTTATATCATTTCATTCATACAATAAATTAACTTATAATTTAACAATTTTCTAACTCCTAAAGTTGTCTAAACTGACCTTTGATACCAACTATAAGGCCCCGGCCATAAACATTACTTAATATTGAATTAAATGAATAATTCACATTGAGGATATTTTCAGGTTTAGAGTTTTAGATAATTAGAACATAACTATTACATCTCAAAAGATTACAAAGTAGACACTTCTACTAAGATTCCATAAAATAAAAAAAATCTTAAAAAGAAACATGTCTAGTTCCATTTTTATATAGCATGACTTTCCCTTGATCCCATCCTTGAACCTATTCCACATTAAGTCCTGTGAAAAAAATTTCAAAAAAAACTTGGGTTGAGCATAAAAAGCTCAGTAAGGGATACACAATGAATGAAAACTGTTAGTTTTTCAAACATCAAGTAAACCATGTGTACTTTATCAAAGTAATACCTCCACCTTCATGAAGTAGTAATAACTCTTCACTAAATAAGGTATCATTACATACCTTTTTGTAACCAAATTATTACCATAAAACCCATATAAATAACACATAACATATATAAAGGTAACTTGTGACAAAAACATACTTATGTGGAATAACCATATGGTCGACTTCCACACATATCACTAAATGGAATAGCCATACGGCCAATTTCCATACATACTTAATGGAATATCCATACGACCAACTTCCATACCCAATGCATTGGAGGTTATAACGTAACCACCCGTCCTGGTATTCACGGCACCACCCGTCATATGGTTTATCTTGTAACCACCCGTCAAATGTCCAGGTACCATTATAAAATCATAAGACATAAAACAAACATAATGGAAAGAAAACATTTCCAAACATTGATCACAATATATCACTCAAATATATTGACATAACAAATCCATTATAAAGACCATTTTCAATACCAAAATACATAGAAGAGTATATGGTATTTATTTCATTTTAAAAACATTACGGCTTGTTGAGGAAGCCAAAGACCAAATAATACTCGCAGCGGCGGAAAAGGTTGTTGTCACCGCGTACGTAAAAAAACATTCCTTTTTATCGTTTAGTAAAACACTTCATAGAAAAAGATTCCTTTTGTATAAAAGTAAAATTCAAAGAGGTTTATACACCGTATAAAATAAAGTTGTGTATAAAACGATATATGCCTCAATGAAAGGAGATCGAGACGAAGTCCCTTACCTCGGGTCCGACTTGACTCGATCGTTCTTTAACGACCTAAATAATAAACTTGAGTTAATTTCTACTTGATTAAGAACCTTTTTATAGTTAATTATTCCTTTTATATCACTTATTTCCATGTTATAAACATTATGTAACCATTTATGTTAATAATTTTTGTTTTGTCGATATTTGGTTCTTAAGTCGAAAGTGGACTTCTAACAATTACATGTTGTTCGTGTGGTCAAAGGTTCATTATATCCAGAATGATATTCATGATTTTGATATCATATATATCATATATATCCATCATATACATGTATTTATAATATTACAAAATCATTTAGAGGCAAGAAATGAAATGCACCGTTGATGGAGACGGTAAGCCATACGTACGCATGAACGCTACTTTCATTTCTTTGTCATATTAATGGAATTAAAACTAAATTAGAGTTATGTATACTTTAATTTCAGAATTATATTCATAATTTAGATGTATCATTCATCATATATATCAATTATATACATGTACTTTTAATAGTACATTACATTTGGAGCTAATAAATGAAATGCACCGTTCATGGAGACGGTAAGCCGTACGTACGCATGAATGCTACTTTCATTTCTATTTCATATTTTTATGGAATGGAATAATAATTATATATAGGTATATTATAATTCTAGTATAACATAATATATAATAACCTTAAATCCATCCTTTACACTTCCCACATATGGCATTAACGAATCACATCACTTTGAGGGGGCGGTAGTCCGCACTTCCTTAAATGAACATATCACGTTTACCCATAATGGAAACCATAAAGGTATTCCCAAAATGAAAAATACGGAAACTTAATGAAAAGATAATCATATTATATATCATATATAAATATAGTGTCATCTTAATGGCCACCTTTGAAGGTGTTAAAAGAATGTTGAACAATCATCGTTTCGGGAGGCAGAAATTCACCGTCCACGGAAACAATATGTTCTTTAACCATTAGATGTAGGTGTGTGTAAGTGTAGCTCGAATACATCTTATAACAACATCCTAGTATATTTATGATACTGGATTTGTTAGAGGAGAAATTAATAAAAAGATTTTAGGGGGTTGGAGAAGCAAAATAAAACAAAATGACTCAAAAGAAGACATTAACTTAAAATCGAGTAACTCTCCTTGGTTTGAGCTCAAAGGCTTCCTTGGGAAGACTTATGCCTAATGTGAGGCTTCAAGGAGTAAGAGAGGGAAGTTGAGAGAGAAAATGGCCAGGGGTTGGCCGAGCCAAAGGCTTTGGGAGTGTGGGTAAGGTGGTAGAGGTGGGGGCCTTTTATAAGAGGAGAGGAGGGGCACTCTTGGAAAGTAAGGAAATGTTACATTATTTTAGAATGATTTTAGGATATTAATGGTCCCACATTGATGTGTTTCTAGGATAAGGTCATAAGTATTATAAATACACTCATACAATAGGTTTTGGACATGTGTAGGTCTTAGATTTTACATTATCTTTCCATTTTATTTAAATTGTTAAATAATGAGGTCATCGCTGTATCATCATGATGTCATAAATAATTTAATTTATTTAATTTCTAAAAATTATAAAAAAACTACTTTGATGTAGGAAATATTTTTATATTTCCAATGACTATTTATAGCCAAAAATACGACTTGTATAACCCCATGTAAAAATAGTTTTAGTAAAACATTTCATGTTTGTGTCATTTTTTACTTTAACATTTAATAAAAAGTTATTTATGTCATTTCCCAAACAAAGTGGCTCCATGGGGTCCCCAAGTTGACCCATGGATTGTCTTGGTCGGCCATGACACATACAATGAGGGTAGGACATGTGTCAATCTCATCTCATATTATTGAAACATTATTTTTACCTTAAACTACATTAATTACCTCTAATCGCGATTAAGAAGTTAAAAGTTACTATTCACCAAAAAATTATTTTAATCTCATTGAACAAAATTTTACTTATTAATGAAAACCATGTATGTTGGATTTTTGAAATTCAAAACACAAAAGTGGTAAATTTTCATTTAAACGAAAAATCAGTTTTTATAAGTACCACATAGTGGTTTCACTATTCATCAAGAATTGATGTATTTCAGAAAAAAACCAAATATTCACCCTAATATATATTTGATATTACAAATTCAAAAATGAAGTCAATTTTGAAAAATTAAAAACATTTAATTTATATTAATTAATTTAATAATTAATTCTCGCTGTCATGACAAATAGCGTGTTTTTATGAAACAATATGTATCAAAAGATTGACACTAGTTTAAGTCCGATTTCAAAGTGAAATTAATTCCAACGACCAATATTGTATTTTATTGTAAAAATATTTTCTAACTACACTTTAAAACCAATTCAAAATATAATCTAATCATATAAATAAATTAGATTAAAAAGAGGTTTTGAATTAAAATACAACATTTTACACTATTCATTAAAAAAATGAACTTTATCGGAAAATACCAAAAATTTACACAATGTACATTTTGATGTCCCGATTCTAAAAAGAGTTATATTTGGTCCAATATAATGTATAATAGTTATCAAAACTATATTTAATGACGGTTTTCCATCAAAAGGTGATAAGTGGACCTTTCGTGAAAATTAGAGTATATAAGCCTAAAATTGAATTATTTTCGTATTTTAAGCCTTTATGCTTTATTAGATAGATGTAAAAACATTTAACAAACATATATGATCATATTTTAGTTATTTATATCCATTCATGTCTGTACAACGACTACGTGTTAAGTAACATTTAAAATAATATTATTTTATTACTACTGTGCAACGTAAGTTTTCAAAGAAACTCATTGTTGCGTATCGAGTACGCTATCGAACATAGAAACCCCTTTTAATTAAAATTAATATTTAATTAGTAAATATTAATAATTATGAAAATTCTTTATTCTTTATTTACCTGGGATGTTACATATATATTAGAGTAAAATTGAATATAAATGTTCTAACATTATCAAAAAAGATATCCATTTAGTGAATATCTTCTAGGGGATGATAAATTATCATATTTTATGAATAACAACCACCAAAATTGAATTACTCTAAATAAAATAATTTTCCCATTAAAAATTCATAGAACAATTGACTACATTATTCAATGCACAATAACATGATTCAAGGTAAATTAATGTTTTAGGAATGGTTTTAAAAACTACCTTGACATATCCCCCACGGGTTCTAAAAAAGTCACCATGTATTGATTTTCTAGGTTAAACATGAGAAACTCCATCCAAATCATCCTTAATATATGACAAATTTTGGGGAATGTATTTTATATATATGTAAAAATATACTTCCATGTAAGACACTTAAAACAATGTATTTTATTATTATTATTGTTATAAATTTCTTTAATTTTTGAATTCCATTAAATTATTAAGACAATAAATAATTTATGATTTAGAAACTATTTCACAAACTGAGTATGAATATAATTAAATTTACTATCCTCCCCCCATTATAAGAAAAATGTTTATTTACAAGGGTCATGATACCTCATTATAGACCAAAAATGTCATGAACTAAACATCATGACACCTAAACAGATCACATATATCAATCCATACTAAGGATTGTGGAACATTCCTGATGTCCCAATTCTTGTGACATGATTATTGTTATCAAAATATAACCAACTGGGAATTTATTCACCCTTAGAAACAAGTAGTAGATAATTTATATTTATCTACAAAACAATGATGAAAAATCCATTTATCGTACAATTATTCTAATTAAAAATATCTTAATTTTAAAGGGTAACCAAATAGAGTACTTAAAATCAATAAATAAATAAATACATTTTATAAAATGAATGATAAAATAAAAAGATTCATATGTATAAATATTTAATATCATTTTAACTATTATAATAAGACCAAAAAATATGTTTCCAAACAAATATTCGAAAAAATCCCATAGAATCCTAACTATACCGATTTGACCACTCAGTTACTCGACATCACCTGTTACCCACTACCAGACAATCCTCATCACCAAAAAATTAAGTGATGAATTCTTGGAAACAATAATAGAAAACATTTTATATACTTATGTTGAAATTTTTATTTTTTATTCGAGGAAAACAATTCCAAATAAGAAACTACCAATTATTTATTTACAAATATCACAACTAAAGATCATTTCAAAATTTAATACACTTCAGAAAATAATTTAAAAATCTTCTCATCCATAAAAAAGTTCCAACTTTTGAAATCAATTATGAAACACTGTTTTTAAATTGAATTTGAATAAAAATAAAAATTCATGAATAAGAAAAGTAAGCACCATGGATTATCAGATCACATATAATATGAAAATTAACAACTAAAAAAAATAATCACAAAAAATTTGATGACAATTGAACAGTATAACATAATAAATAGGAGAGACCTATGAAAATCATATAATTTAATTATAATCACAAAATGTTATAATTTTAGATAGAAATAAAATTTATTAAATTCAACAAAATATTTATAGTCCTCATATTTCATCAACAACTAACAGAAGACACCTTATTACACTCTCAGATAATTCCTCAAGGGAATTCCCCAAGACTGTTGTCAGTAATACTAGGGAGAAATAGAAGGTGTTCTACATATACTAATGTGGAATAAATCATGACCTAATGTGAAGGAATAATGTTTACGCCTATTGTGTGTTGATTGCATACGACGATTGAATGAAAATTAAACATAACTAAACATATTTTTATAAATATAAAAAACCCAACACAAATGTTTAAAAAAATTTCATAAACACCATATAATAAAATAATTCTTCTGATGGCAGATCATGGTTGGTACATCATAAGTGATGACATTTATATTTGATGAATATGTCATAATAGTTATTGGAAAAACATTTATGCCAAAACTTTAAAAATCCATGAAGGACTACGATTTCATGAAATTTTGGATGTTTTGGGATATTTAAGAGTTGTCCTACTATTGGGGGTATTTGTGGGCCTAGGTATAGTATTCACCTGGGAGTTTTTTATATTATTATTCCTTTTACACCTACTTAGATTATTGTAGTTGTTTTTTTCACGTTTTTGATTATTTCTGTCAATTTTATATATTTTTTGTAATAATTTTCAATGTCCATGGTTATCTATGAGATGAGATAAAGTACAATTAAAATCATGTTTTATTAAAAAAAATGGATGATTTGGTAAAAAAAATGATCTTAATGATGAGTGAACATATCTCCCATGACATTAGAAACATGAAAATAAAGAAATCCATCATCAAATGTGAATGCCCGCATTTAATTAACATATCTAAAGCCTTTACTAAACAAGGAATCATCTTCCATGTTCACACACACACACACACACACACACACACACATATATATATATATATGAGTGTAAAATTGAATTTAATTGCTCTAATACTATCAAAAAATGATATCCATTTAGTGAATATCTTCCAGAGGACGATAATGTATCATATTTTATGAATAATAACCACCAAAATAGAACTACTCTCAATAAAATAATTTTCCAGTTAAAAATTCATATCACAATTGACTACATTATTAAATGCACAGTAACATTATTCAAGGTAAATTAATGTTTTAGGAATTTTTTTAAAAACTACATTTACATATCCCCAACAGGATTTAAAAAAGTCACCTAGTATTGATTTTCTTGGTTATACATGAGAAACTCCATCCAAATCATCCTTAATCTATGACAAATTTTGGGGAATATATTTTATATATATGTAAAAATATACTTCCATGTAAGACACTTAAAACAATGTATTTTATTATTATTATTATTATAAATTTCCCTAATTGTTGAATTCAATTAAATTATTAAGACAATAAATAATTTATTATTTAGAAAATATTTCACAAACCGAGTATGTATATAATAAAATTTACTATCCTACCCCCATTATAAGAAAAAAATTTATTTACAAGGGTCATGATATCTCATTATAAACAAAAAATATCATGAACTAAACATCCTGACACCTAAAATGATCACACAAATCAATCCATACTAAGGATTGTGGAACATTCCTGATGTCTCAATTCGTGTGACATGATTCTTGTTATAAAAATATAACCAATTGGGAATTTATTCACCCTTAGAAACATGTAGTAGAAAATTTATTTTTATCTACAAAACAATGATGAAAAATCTATATGTCCTATAATTATTCTAATTAAAAATATCTTAATTTTAAAGGGTAACCAAATAGAGTACTTAAAATGAATGAATAAATAAATACATTTTATAAAATGAATGATAATAAAAAAAATATTCAAATTAATAAATATTGAATATCAGTTTAACTAGTATGATAAGACCAAAAAATATGTTTCCTAACAAATATTCAAAAAAATCCTATAGAATCCTAACTATACCGATTTGACCACTCAGGTACTCGACATCACCTATTACCCACTACCAGACAATCCTCATCACCAAAAAATGATGTGATGAATTCTAGGATACAATTATAGAAAACATGTGATATACTTATGTTGAAATTTTTATTTATTATTCAAGGAAAACAATTCCAGATAAGAAACTACCAATTATTTATTTACAAATATTACAACTAAAGAACATTTCAAAATTTAATCCACTTCAAAAAATAATTTAAAAATCTTCTCATCCATAAAAAACTTCCAACTTCTGAAATCAATTATGAAACACTATTTTTAAATGGGATTTGAATAAAAATAAAAATTCATGAATAAGAAAATTAAGCACCATAGATTATCAGATCACATATAATATGAAAATTAACAACTAGAAAAAATAATCACAATAAATTTGATGACAATTGATTTATATATCAAAATAAATAGGAGAGCCCTATGAAAATTATATAATTTCATTATAAACACAATATGTTATAATTTGAGAAAGAAATAAAATTTATTAAATTTAACAAAATATTTATAGTCCTCATATTTCATCAACAACTAACACAAGACACCTTATTACACTCTCAGATACTTCCTCAAGGGAATTCCCCAAGACTGTTTTCAGTAACACTAGGGGGAAATAGAAGGAGTTCTACATATACTAATGTGGAATAAATCATGACCTCTCTAACAACACATATTGTTTTCGTGAATAAATTTAAGAGTATGTGAGAAAGGGATAATAAAATCATCATTACATAGAGAAATAATAAATCATGAAAAGTAATATCTAATCACATATATAACTCCTAATCTAGAAAAAACCACTTTTCCCATCATAAATATAAAACAAATTGCTATATGGAATAAATTAAAATCCGTTATAATGAAAAATATTGGTCACATTATAGGGTATCAAATTTACCATGGAACATATATATTAAATATAAAATATTCTTTTAAAATCTATTTTGGGTTCCAATGAAAATTTTTATCATTCAAAAATCACATTAAACAATTTATTAAAAATAAAAAACTAGAAACCATTGTTAATATGATATAAAACACAAAAAAAATCATAAATAAATCATACGAATAATGAAAAAACATCATTAATTTTAATATAAAGTCATGAAACCCACATTTAATTCCATTTCATTACCTAAAATGGGTATAATTACACTAATCCTAAATTTTTTGAAACAATATTTTTAGGAATGTACACAAACATGTGGGACTAAAAAACATTTTGAAACTGGAAAACAATTTAACATTAATTTTTTCAAATTAATTGTCAAATTGACTAATTTACGAAATGCATTTCAACTATTACATATTGATATAATTTAATTAATATTTATTTGGAAAACCATAAGAACCTATTATATGTCAAATAATGTTAATTCATAAAAACAACTACCTTAAATCAAGTCAATATCACTCATTATAGGTCACGACACCTTATCAATTATTTAGAACAGTAAATTGAGTAATTATGACCCTTTTAGAAGACTTATACATCAAAATACAATTTGATAAATTCACCCCAAACCCTAAATTCAACATCCATGTTCTTAGGGATTTTGGGATAATATTAAAACCAAAGGTAATTGGAGAGGTAGGAGAGGTAATGAAAATCCATGAAAATATTTGTATTTACCTTGAGATATAGCTCTAAATCCATGGTTCTAAGGCTTAATAACCAAGGAGGGTTTTAGTGATCCCTAGGCCATGTTACCCTAATATTAAGAAGAAATATATGATAATAAAGGAGACATTATGTTAAAACAAGTTTTTATAGGATAAAAATTACCCACATGATGATAATTGTGTGGATAATCTCTATATAATTACCATGGTGTTTATTTTTTTTATAGTCATAGAAACCCAACCTTGTTAGATCCATTATAGAATATGGAATGGTGACCCTCTCCGATCAAGAACCCAAAAATTTATCAAGAAGTTGTGACATAGTTCACATTAATTGAGATGTGACTGGAATCCATAGGCCACCCACTCAAACATGGCCTCCACTTCCATGGTTTAAGGATACCTGCCTTAATAGAAAGATATATCTATTATATAGGATACCATAATTAAACAACCCATAGGATTTTCTGTGGTTACCACACATCAAATAGAACCCCAAAATAATTACATGTAATTTTGAATGGTAAGCCACCCCATGTGATAAATTAAATCAAAAATGGATTTTTATGGGAAAAACTCCCATAGTCAAGGAATATCATTAAATAAACTATTATATGGAAAACCTATTGCCACCTGAAACACATAAAAAATTAATAAAACACTATTAAATTTTAAAAACAAAAAACAATTAATAATTAAAAATAATAAAAACATATAATCTGTCATAATAATTATAAAAATTTCCCTTTAGTCCCCATTATATTCCATAGAAAATGTATACATTGAGATGTAGATAGAAACCATGATATTATATGTCAGGATCATAGTTGGATAAAATTCAATTATAGAGAATCATTAAAAAATTAGGACAACAAAAAACAATCACATACATGATATAATGAAAGAATTTGGAAAAATTCTTGAATGTCTCCATGAAAAGGAAAATTATGACTTCATGGGAAATGAACTATATTAGATTGAGACCAAACATATGTCACCTAAATATTTTTAATATGGAATAATAGATATAGAAAAAGATGTCACACCACAACATTAACATCATCAAAATAATTATATCTCAAAAAATACCCAATGAAGTGATATATATACACAAAATAAAAATAACCACTAAAGAAACTCACTTTAATAACCTATTGGAAAATATTGACAAGGTAGATTTTATAATTTCCCAAAATAGTAATCATTATATCCACTATCATACCAAATCAAAAATGGAATGAATCAACCAAACATCACCATACCTAAAATGAATGACATGGGTTTCATTTATAGGTCTACAAATAACAAGGCATCATGTGACATAATATTTGAAATGTTGTCCTTTGGTGAACCCTACAAAAAATGTAAAACTCCGGCCATGGTATAATCTCAAATTCTTAACAACCCAAGCTGGATTACATGATCTGAACCAAATGATTTATTCTTTCCAAAAAAATAACAATCCATCATACAAATTTCATAGAATATTGAAAACATGTTTCAATGGAATATAATTTTAAAATGAGGAATTTATTTAAATTATTTAAAAACTCTCCATATGAGGAATATTTCATTGAATTCCAAATACATACATTCAAAATTCCTGAATCTCAACATGTGATACACCCATCAAAAATGGTACCCAAAAATTACCATAAAAACCCAAAATAGACATATGATTTGTTTTTTTCTGATAAATAAAATTACATAATTAATGAAGATGGATGACGTGGATACACTAATGATTAGATCACATAGAATAACTATTGTATGGCTCTAATGTTTTTGAAAAATATGGATATACTATCGATAATTCCATCAAAATAAATATTTGAAAATATAAAAAAACTAATGAACATGATTCCAGAGAATTCCATAATGACATTTGATTAAAGGGCATGTAAATCCAATCTAAAAGACACCAAACAGAGTCATCGCCCGATTTATTTATGGTCCTCTATTGTTTCTCTATTTGAGAAATGATCATACATAAAACAACCACACAAACAAGAATGTACAAAAAAAGCTTCAATAAACTGTATAAAATAACATGGATTTGACATTTTTCATGGATTTGACATTTTTCATATAACATGGATTTGACATTTTATGGTCCTCTATTGTCTCTTCGATTATTTGTTCATTGGGAATATATACATCTAAAATTACAAAAACATAACCAAAATTTATTTTATCACACCAAAACAAAAAATATAGATCATTATAATTATTTTCATATGTTGAGTATAATAATCTACACCTCTATGTCCATCCTGAAGCTCACATTGTTGTTTTAGTGCAACATATTTTATTCTCCCTTGTTCTTGTGTAGTTCCTTCAAGGATCTCTCCTCCACACTCATTTAAGATCTTCTACGATCCCATATAAAGAAATAATACATAAAACTATTAACCATGATATTTTGGACAATTTAGAACATGAAACGCATACAAATATTACTATGGAATTCATCCAAAGAAGACATGAAACATTTTTTCCTTCCACTATCTTTTTTGAACATATATTCCATATGATGTTCATCATGTCCATGTACTCAATCTTTGATGTTTCTACATATAAATATATAATTTATCAGTCTTTAAAACCCTAGTTGGTTTCTAGTATAATGGAATTATATAATTAATCTGAATGTCCATCATCAAGGACTCCACCCTCCAGTATGTCTGATGTCGTTGGAAAACAAATTGTCCATTGAAATATAATTTAGTGAAACTAATTCATTGTAATGGCCCGGGTTTGTGGGGTCCATTACTTTGTGAAAATCTCGTTTTGAGTTTTCGGGTCTGGGAATGATGGTGTTGTAGGCATACCGGTAGCCAGAGCCTACTGGTAGTAGGCATACCGGAAGCTCGGTCTACCAGTGGCCGCAACCTACCGGTAGTTCGGCCTACCGGTATATGCAGCCTACCGGTAGCTCAGCCTACTAGTAGCTGCAGTCTACCAGTAGCTCAGCCTACCGGTAGCTGCGGCCTACCGGTAGCTCCGTCTATCGGTAGCTGCAGCCTACCGGTAGATGCGACCTAGAGGTAGCTGCAGCCTACCGGTAGCTCGCCCTACCTGTAGCAGCGGCCTACCTTTAGCTCGGCCTACCAGTAGCTGCATCCTACCGGTAGCTCTCCCTACTGGTAGCTCTAGCCTACCGGTATCTCAGACTACCGGCAACTACAACCTACCAGTATCTGCGTCCTACCGGTGGCTGTAGCCTACGGGTAGCTCAGCTACTGGTAGCTGTCACCCACTGGTAGCTCTCTGCTACCAGTGGCTCTGGCCTACCCCGCGTGTTATTTCCAGTAGCACTCCTTTTTGCGTGAATAGGGTTTTAAACAGTATTTTGACCTGTTTGAGCGTGTTTTAAAGACCTGTAACGTGCATAAGAGTTTTAATTAAATACATAATAAATTAATGAGTTGGTTTAAACCACCCGAAACCCTTTAATGACGATTGGTGCCGCGTGGTCAACGCACGATCCCCATGCCTTACGCGGTTTCACTTTCTCACCTCAACCGTCCGCGACTCTTATAAACTAAGGGTTATCCATGGTTTCTCCTTTCACCAATTGCGTCTTTTCACAAAAAGCTTCTGGTGCATCGGGCACGCCACATCGGTATCTGTAAAGTTGCACGCCCGTCCTAAACGTTGATCATCTATCAACAGTTAGGGAATTTATCCTTCGCTTCTCACTTTTGTGTATCATGCGGGGTGTGTGTGCTTCTGTTCTGTAGATTTGGACAAACCAGACCTAAATGAAGATAATTAATTGGTTTCTATAATGAAAGAGGGGGGGGGGGATGTTATCGTTGATGTTGTTTATATTATGACCATCTTGTTGAGTCGTGATGGCTTATGCCTTCTGAAAGTCGAGGCCGTTGGTGGTCATTGTTTGTGCACTAATGAACCCCTGCTAATGTTTTAAATGGATTGTTGTGGTTGTAAACTCCTGCTGTGAAAAGTAAATTGGTTAATCACGTATATCTGGACAAATAAATTGAGTCACTAGGATCAATACTTCTGTGATAACCCCGGCTAAAACACACGAAAATTGAAATCATGGAGTCTGTTAAGTCGTTTAAAGCTGATAATACCGGCATGGCCCTAACTTTTGTTGGTGGTGGTAGTTAGTTGTTTTATTTTTCGGGCTGATCGCTGGAGATGTGGGAGGGGATGGGATCCCCTGTCTTTATACTTTCAGTGGTTGTGAGTTTTATGACCGGGTGGGTACTTGTTTATATCACAAACTGGGATGGGATCCTCTGTTGTTGAGAACCGGGTGTGGGCTTCACGGTTGATGATTGACTGTTTACATTCCTGGACTTGTGCCTATGCCAACTAGTTTCCCAGTAGTGCATAAACATAATTAATCATTATTACTGAACATGAAACAAGAATGGGACAAATGGGTTTTGTAGGCGAGAGTCGTGACTGGTGACTTGGACGCAGTGTTGTTGTGTTATGTAGGCTGGTCAGGAAAACCTAAGCTTTGGGTGAGTGTTTGTTACCTATATCTATACTTGTAGCTTTTTGTTTCTTATTCGCGCCCCACCCAAGTTGAGCAGTTAGTGGCGAACACCACCATTTCATGGGGGACAATGTTTTTCCCAACATTATTTTTAGTGGCTGGTTATTATCTTCATTATTGCTCCCTTTCCCTGATAGCCCAAGTATTTTTAGGCTGGCTATGATGGCCTGATGTCCCTTATTAGCCCAAGAACCTTCGGGTGGGGCAGTGTGACGGTTGGCCAGGTGTGTGCGGAAGGTGGTTTCCCAAGCGACATCGGGATGAGGCCCAGGTGTCTTCGGGCGTGGCAGTGGATCTTCTGGCCCAGGTGTCTTCGGGCGTGGTGGTGGTTGTTATAGCCTAGGTGTTTGCAGGCATGGTTACATGTGACAGTTGTGGCCCAGGTGTGTGCGGGCGGGTGTGGCAGTAGGACTGTGGTGACAGAATGGAGGGATTGGTCCGATGCGTAGGATGTCTCAATAACCAGTGGGAAAGTGGCGCGGGGTACCCAAACATCGATGTTCTCTGATTATATATATTACTTGACTTGCTTTATTTGGGGAGTGTTCCTTGGTGAGGCCTGGGGTGGATAATTTACCTTGATAGGTGTCTGGTTTTCTCCTTTTTCTCACGGGACTTTAGCATGATCCCCCACTTGTGCACAAGAGTCCTTGGTTTTCCTTACTGAGTGTACTGGTATGCTCACCCTACGTATATAAAAAAATGTTTTTAGGCTTCCAGGAGGACGTAGGGGATCGCGCAGGACCGTACTAGCTCGGGCCTTTGGGGCAGTTGTAGTTTCTATTTTCCATCCTTGGTACTTACCCTTGTAGTCACCTTTTGTAGTTGTGGCTTTACTTTTGGAACATGCATGTGGGAATGGTTTATTTTCTTTTTTTGGTTTTACATTTCGGTTACCTTGGTGTTGTTGAGTTTAATCATCTAATCTCTTGATCTTATAAAACAAAAAGGGGTAATTCCTTCCATTTGTGAGAAATTTCTATACCCTTGGTGCTAGTCGCCACTTTGGGATCTATTGAAGGCGGATCTCTGGGGTCATTATCTATCCTTCAACTTAAAAAAGGAAGGGCATGGAAATCTGCTAACCCTTCCCTCCTTTTGGTGAAGACGGGTTGTGACAGAATAGTATCAGAGGAGACAGTTGAAATATGGGATGGAGTCTTGAGTTAGGTATAGTGAGGATTGCATGGGATGGTAAGGAAACTGTGTTGGGTGACCTTGGCGCATGAATTAGGCCAGGTAAGACCAGCTAGGATTGGGGATTTTAGGGCCCCCCGTGATCCTATGCAAGGACTCTGGACCTACCGAATGACCAAGTGAGGCCACACTGATTCCAGGGTACATGACCTAGGAATGGTACATGCATCATAATGACTTGTGTTCTTGTGTTTCAGGAATGTCTGGGGAGTTAAGAATAAATTAAAAATTATATGCAGTTTTATGAACGATATTCTGCATTACTTGGTCTTAGGCATTCCCTGTTTACATTGCAGCTATGGCACCTGGAAGGCGACCACGTGTGGTACAGGCGATCGAGGCCCCGGAGACTAATTTGGACGATCGGCAGAGAGCTGATCGAGAGGAATAGGATGACCAGTGGTAGAAGACTCTTCGGGCCTTCCAGCGACAGGCCCTCGAGAAGTATGAGGGCAACACCTCCGACATGAAGAGGGAAGGCTGTCTAGAGGAACTAGTTATAGATTTCAGCCTGATTTGGGCCCTGGCCGAGTACTGCGTTCCTCTGGCCGTTAGCTAGATGCGGGGAGCGGCGTGTCAGTGGTGGACGCTTTACCAGGGGGAGAGGAGAGAGTCTGAGGTGGCTTGGGTGGATTTTGAGAGGGAGCTCCGGGCAGAATTCCTCTCCTAGACGATGAAGGCAGAAAAGAGACAGGAGCTACTCTCCCTCCAGCAGGGGAGTATGTCCATGAGGGAGCTAGGGATCAAGATCAAGGACCTCCTACGTTTTGCTCCGGACCTCTTTCCCGATGAGGAGTCTCAGGCAAGATGATTAGAGGAGGTGCTCCGACCCTCCCTCCAGTATGTTGTTACCCCCATTACCCTCCCGATGTACTTAGAGGTCCAGAAGAAGGCCGAAGTGGTGGAGAGGATGCATGTTCTAGGAGGAGTGTCACAAGAGGGGATCCAGCTAGGACCATCAAAGGGAAAGGCCGTCAGCACCAGGCCTCCAGCATCAGGACCCTCCAGGTTCCGACTAGCATGGAGCTGACCGCAACAGTTTCAGTTTCGATCCCCCGGCCCTCGCCCTTTCCCTTCGGGCCCGGGACCACGGTGCTTTGTCTGTGGGAGCCCTGGACATCTCTAGAGTCAGTGCTCGGACCGGGTGCAGTACGGAGGTGGCGGACACCTCCCGCACCCGCCCCAACAGTAGCTTCCAGCCAGACCGTTCCAACAGCAGCAAGGACAGCGAGCTCCCGCTCCTCCGAGGGCAGACGTAGGAGGAGGAGGTCGACCTCAGGGCGCACCTCAGGGACCTCGACCGGGGTGTGGTCGGGGAGGTGGCCGACAGCCGAGGGTCAAGGGAGCTGGGCATGGACAGTTACACGCTGCAGAGGTAGCAGTTCCAGCAGGGCCAGAGGTTGTTCGAGGTACGATCAATCTGTTTAGCACTCTTTCTTATTCCTTCTTCGATACCAGAGCTTCTCGCTCATTTGTTGCACGAAGTATAGCCCGTGCCTTGGGTTTAGATGTGGAAAGACTTCCAGAGCCCCTAGTGTTGAGCACACCAGTCAGACGTCTGACCAACTTGTTGTTTGTTTGTCGGGGATGTAGACTGATGATAGGGCCACATTAGTCGGTTAGAGATCTTCTCCTACTACAGATACAACCATACTATGTCATCCTAGGCATCGACTGGCTATTTTCTCTGTGTGCCAACATCGACTGTTTACAAAGAATGGTTGTGTTATTAGACTGAGACGGCCGGCGTGTCACCTTCACCGGCGAGCGGGGCTGTCAGAAGGGCAATAGACGAGAGGAACCCCTCCTCTCCTTGTTGGCCGAGCTGACAGTGGAATCCGTAGATGCTGAAATAGTGGAAGTGCCAGAGATCTTCTGTGTGTTTATGGATGTCTTACCTGAGGATGTGACGACTCTACCTCCTCGGCGTGATATCGAGTTTGGGATATACCTATTTCCCAATGCTCATCTGATCTCGCTGGCTCCTTACCGGATGGCACCTTCAGAGCTACGGGAGTTGCGGATCCAGATTGACGATCTCATGAAGAGCGGTTATGTTCACCCATGTGCGTCACCATGGGGCGCTCCGGTCTTGTTCGCAAAGAAGGAAGATGGTGGAATCATGTTGTGCATCGACTACAGCAGGCTGAATCAGGTGATGATCAGGAATCACTACCCTCTTCAGAGGATAGACGATCTCTTCGACCAGCTGAAAGGGGCAGGCTGGTTCTCAATGATCGACCTGCGGTCTGGGTATCACCAGCTAAGAGTGATGGAGGTCGAAATCCCGAATATGGAGTTCAGATGCAGGTATGGACACTTCGAGTTCGTAGTCATGCCCTTCGGCACTACGAATTCCCCAGCCGTGTTCATAGGGCTTATGAACTCCATCTTCTGGGAGTACCTGGATCGTTTCGTGGTCATATTCATCGATGACATCTTGGTCTATTCAAGATCAGTGGAGGACCATGCAGAGCACCTGAGGATGGTTTTGGAGGTCCTCTGACATCATCAGATCTATGGGAAGTTTTCGAAATGTAAGTTCTGGACACGGGAAGTGCACTTCCTCGGGCACGTGGTGTCCGAGCAGGGGTTAGCGGTGGACCCATCAAAAGTTGAGGCGGTTGTTTCTTGGGCAGCACCCAAGAATGTGGCAGAGGTCTGTAGTTTCCTTGGGTTGACAGGTTACGGTCGGAGGTTCATACCCAACTTCCTCGAGTTGGGGACCCTTTGAAAGCCCTGACCAATAATGACCAGGTTTTCGTGTGGAGCGAGCAGTGGGAGTCAGCCTTCAGCTATCTAAAAGAGATGTTATTTAGTGCCTGATTGCTGAGATTACTAGAAGAAGGGGTGGTGTATGAGGTGTTCTGTGATTCTTCAGGACATGGCATGGGATGCGTGTTGATGCGGCAACAAGGGGTGATCTCTTATGGGTCCAAGCAGCTACACCCCCATGAGCGTAATTACGCCACCCACGACCTGGAGCTTGAAGCAGTCGTTTTTGCGCTAAAGTTATGGCAGCACTACCTTATGAGGGAACGATTTGTGGTCTTCACGGATCACAAAATCATTAGGTATATCTTCTCACAGTGGGACTTAATCTTGTGACATCGGAGATGGGTGGAGTTCCTCTAGGATTACGACTTAAAGATCTCTTATACTGAGGGAAAGGGAAATGTGGTGGCTGATGCCTTGAGTATGAGGACACATAAGGATGCGGTCCGAGAGTCGGCAGACGCCTGGAAGGCAATGGAGGAGTTGGCTGCCATACACCTGGATGCGATGAAGGATAGCGGAAGAGGATGGCTATATCAGATGATAGTGCAGTCATCTCTGTTTCAACAAGTGGAGGAGTCTCAGTGGGGAGACCCAGAGTGTGAAGTGATGAATGACCGAGTTGACCAGGGTAATGCTCTGGAAGGATGGACAGAGGATGGTCAGAACTCGATGCTTTTCCAGAAATGGTTGTTTGTTCCAGGAGTGATGCACGGAAAGGTTCTCAGTGAGTTCCACAAATCACCCCTGGAGGTACACCTAGGAGTTTCCAAGATGTACCAGGGACTGAAGAGGCAGTTCCGGTGGCCCGGAGTTAAGCGAGTGGTGGCAGAGTTTATGGCCAAGTGCTTAGTGTGTCATCAAGTGAAGGCCGAACACCGAGTTCTAGGAGGCCTACTGCAGCCCCTAGATGTCCCCGAGTGGAAGTGGGATGACATCTCGATGAATTTCATCATGGTACTACCCAAGGTCCAAGGGGAATACGATGCCATCTAGGTGGTAGTGGACAGGTTGACGAAATCGGCTCACATTCTGGCAAATAGAGAGTCAGGTACTGTGGATGCTTTGGCACGAAAGTACGTGGATGAGGTGGTGCAGTTGCATGGAGTTCCGAGGTCTATAGTATCGGATAGGGATGCACGGTTTACCTCTCGAATCTGGAGAGGATTGCAGCATGCATTTGGCACCAGTTACACCTTAGCACTACTTTCTATCCCCAGACAGATGGAAAAATAGAGCACACCATCCAGACCTTGGAGGATATGCTTCGGGCACATGTTCTGGACTCAGGAGGATCATGGGTGCGACACTTGCCCTAGGTAGAGTTCGCCTACAATAATTGCTATCACTCTACCATCGGTATGGCCCCGTTTGAAGCCTTGTACTGGAGGCCATGCCGTTCACCTATGTGTTGGGCCGAAGTAGGGGAGGTTGGAATCCTTGGCCCGTAGGTGGTGCAGAACACAACAGAGAAGGTTTAGCTCATACGGGAAAGGATGAAGGCGGCCCAAGACCGAAAGAAGTCATATGCTGATACCAGGAGGAGGCCCTTGGAGTTTGACGTTTGGGACCACGTGTTCTTGATGGTCTCTCCTCGGCATGGGCATCAGAGGTTCTGCAAGGGGATTAAGCTTTCCCCCAGGTTCATCGGACCCTTAGAAGTGTTGTGGTGGGTCGGCGAGGTGGCTTATCAGCTAGCATTGCCACCGCCGCTACTGATGATACATGGTGTATTCCATTTGTCCCAGCTCCATCTGTATCTGTACGATGATTCAAATGTACTTGATTGGGGTGAGCTGGAGATTTAGGACGACGTGACCTTTGTGGAGAGACCAGTGATGATCGAGGATCGCAAGGAGAAGGTGCTTCATGGGCGAACCATACCCATGGTTCGTGTGTTGTGGAGACATGGTGGGATTGAGGAGAGTACGTGGGAGAGGGAAGCACAGATGCGTACCCAGTAACCAGAGTTGTTTTGAGTTTGTTCCTTGTTGTACCTGTTGTGGTAGAACGTTTTGTCTTTTGGATATGAATTGTACTAGTTTTCTTTCCTCTGTTTGTGTGTGAAAACCCTGGCTATGGGGAGGAGAGAACTCGACCCCTAATCAAGAGGCATTATGGTGGATGCGATCAAACCTGTGAGGGCGAGTCAGTGCCGCCCAAAGCAGATAATATCTTGACCTGGGGGAGGAGACTCCCCAACCCACATGCCTGGGCAGTTTGGCATGGTATGTTTTTTGGTTCATGGCGGGGAAATTTTTTAGTTTACTTTTGTTTGCTCCTAAGAGGTATCTTTCGAGGTGGTTGTTCGGACCCTCTCTTCCCTTCTGGTTTTGTTTTGATTCTCGAGGACGAGAATCGTTTAAGAGGTATTTGATGTAATGGCTCGTGTTTTTGGGGTCCATTACTTTGTGAAAATCTCGTTTTGGGTTTTTGGGTCTGGGTATCACGGTGGGGTAGGCCTACCGGTAGCCTTATCCTACTGGTAGTAGGCCTACCAGTAGCTCGGTCTACCGGTGGCCGCAGCCTACCAGTAGCCTTAGCCTACCTGTAGAAGGCCTACCGGTAGCTCGGTCTACCGGTGGCTCCCGCCTACCGGTAGCTGCAGCTTACCGGTAGCTCGACCTAACTGTAGCTGCAGCCTACCGGTAGCCCGACCTACCGGTAGCTGCGGCCTACCGGTAGCTGCAGCCTACGGGTAGCTCGGCCTACCGGTAGCTGCAGCATACCGGTAGCTCGACCTACCGGTCGCTGCAGCCTACCGGTAGCTCTCACCCACTAGTATCTCTCACCTACTGGTGGCTCTGGCCTACCCCGCGGGATATTTCCAGTATGGCTCCTTTTTGCGCAAATAGGGTTTTAAACCATATTTTGACCTCTTTGAGCGTGTTTTAAAGACTCGTGACACGCATAAGAGTTTTAATTATATACATAATAAATTAATGAGTCGGTTTAAACCACCCAAACCCCTTTAATGATGAGTGGAGCCGCGTGGTCAACTCACGACCCCCGCGCCTTACACGGTTTCGCGTTCTCACCTTAACCGTCCGCAGCTCTTATAAACTAAGGGTTAGCCATGGTTTCTCTTTTCCTCAATCACAAATTTTCACAAACTGCTTCTGGTGCATCAGGCACACCGCATTGTTATCCGTAATGTTCTGTGCCTGGCCTAAACGTCGCTCATCTATCAACAGGTAGGGAATTTCTCCTTCGCCTCTCTCTTTTGTGTATCATGTGGGGTGGGCGTGCTTCTATTCTATAGAATTGGACAAACCATACCTAAATGAAAATATTAACTTGTTTCTATACTGAAATAGGGGGGGCTATGATCGTTGATTTTGTTTATATTATGACCATCTTGTTGAGTCGTGCTGGCTTGTTCCTTCTAAAAGTCGAGGCCATTGGTGGTCGTTGATTGTGCACTAATGAACCCCTGCTGATATTTTAAATGGCTTGTTGTGGTTGTAAACTCCTGCTGTGAAAAGTAAATTGGTTAATCACGTATATCCGGCCAAATAAATTGAGGTACCAGGATCAATCCTTCTGTGATAACCCCGGTTAAAACACACGAAAATTGAAATCGTGGAGTGTGTTAAGTCGTTTAAATATGAAAATACCGGCATGGCCCTGACATGTGTTGGTGGTGGTAGATGGTTGTTTTCTTTTTCGGGTCGATCACTGGGGATGTGGGAGGGGATGGGATCCCCTATATTTATACTTTCGGTGGTTGTGAGTTTTATGACCGGGTGGGTACTTGTTTATATCACTAATTGGGGTGGGATCTTCTGTTGTTGAGAACCTGGTGTGGGCGATACAGTTGATGCATGACTTTTTTACATTTTTGGACATGTGCCTATTCCAACTAGTTTCCCAGTAGAGCTTAAACTTAATTAAAAATTATTACTAAACATGAAACAAGAATGGGACAAATGGGTTTTGTTGGCGAGAGTCGTGACTTGTGACTTGGACACAGTGGCTATGTGTTCTGTAGGCTGGTTAGGAAAACCTAAGCTTTGGGTGAGTGTTTGTTACCTATATCTATACTTGTAGCTTTTTGTTTCTTATTAGTTCCACAACCAAGTTGAGCACTCAGTGCCGAACACCCCCATTTCATGGGGCAGCATGTTTTTCCCAACACTATTCTTAGTGGCTGGTTATTAGCTCCTTTTATGCTCCCTTTACCGGAGAGCCAAAGTATCTTTGGGCAGGCTGTGATGGCCTGAGGTCCATTATTAGCCCAAGAACCTTCGGGCGGGGCAGTGTGACGGTTGGATAGGTGTGTGTGGCAGGTGGATTCCCAAGCATGTTCGGGATGAGGCCCAGGTGTCTTCAGGCGTGGCAGTGGATCTTCTGGCCCAGGTTTCTTCAGGAGTGGTTTTGTTTTTTATGGCCTAGGTGTTTGCAGGTGTGGTTACGTGTGACAGTTGTGGCCCAGATGTGTGCGGGCGGGTGTGGTAGTGGGACTGCGGTGACAAAATGGTGGGATTCGTCCGATGTGTAGGATGTCTCAATAACCACTGGGAAAGTGGCGCGGGGTACCCAAACATCGATGTGCTCTGATTATATATATTCCTTGACTTGCGTTATTTGGGGAGTGTGCCTTGGTGAGGCCTGGGGTGGGTAGTTTACCTTGATAGGTGTTTGGCTTACTCCTTTTTCTCACGGGACTTTAGCACGATCCCCCACTTGTGCATGAGATTCTTTTGTTTTCCCTACTAAGTGTACTGGTATGCTCACCCTACGTATATAAAAAACTGTTTTCAGGTTTCCAGGAGGACTTTAGCGATCACGCAGGACCATACTAGCTCGGACCCTTGGGGCAGTTGTAGTTGCTGTTTTTCTTCCTTGGTACTTACCCTTGTAGTCACCTTTTGTACTTGTGGCATTACTTTTGGAACATGCATGTGGGAATGGTTTATTTTCATTTTTTGGTTTTACTTTTCGGTTACCTTGGTGTTGTTGAGTTTCATCATCTCATCTCTCGATCTTATAAGACAAAAAGGGTTAATGCCTTCCATTTGTGAGAAATTTATATACCCTTGGTGCTAGTCGCCACTCCGGTATCTATTGAAGGTTGGTCTCGGGGGTCATTATCTCTCCTTCAGCATAAAGAAGGAAGGTCCTGGAAATCTGCTAACCCTTCCCTCCTTTTTGTGAAGGAGGTTCGTGACATTCCTCCCATGGTCGATTACTCATACATCTCCATCCTAGTGACAATCAAATCGTTGATTACAAATCTATTGGTTGGGTCCTATGATTACTTTGAAGAAATGATAAATATCAATTCAATAGATATTGAGGTCTCCGATTTCTTCACCAAAAACCTATAAAAATGATTATTGGACATGGGGTTTCCATTCACCATGTTTTATCACGGTTGTCTCAAAAGCCATTAATTAAATTAAAAATTATAGAAACAACATCATCCATAATTATACACTTCAATGTACAATAAATTGTCATCTTATGAACCAAAACCAGTACACATGCACCATGGTTCTTCTAATTGTGAATAATTTCATTATAGTTACATTCATTGAGAGACACCAATGTATCATTGACTATCTATGAATACCACTAAATATTTTACATTCAATAAATTATTTCCATCAAAACAATACATGAATTTGATTATAATTATTATCTTTCAAGTAAATGGGTTTATAAAAACCCTGAATAATAAAAAATCATCAAGGTAAATGGTCTCTATAATTAAAAAATACATTCAAATGTCT
The DNA here is from genome assembly GCA_963277665.1 of Viscum album. Taxonomy (NCBI): domain Eukaryota; kingdom Viridiplantae; phylum Streptophyta; class Magnoliopsida; order Santalales; family Viscaceae; genus Viscum; species Viscum album. The sequence goes on along the minus strand of OY728162.1, from coordinate 590,705,061 downwards.
CCATCCAAATAAAGAATCATTTTTATCCCTAATCCATAACCATGAATCCCAACATAATGAATCCCATTCATCTACAATTACACATAATATAGATTATTTTCTACTATTTGAAGAAAAGATCCATGTCACAACACACCATATTCTGAGACGGGATCAATAACACTTTTCAAATTTTTCATCCTCATTCTGCAGTTTTATATGATTAGATCTTCTATAATGTTTTCTTTTGGGAAATTCACTTCTGATCTAATTAAATACTATATAAATCATACATCCAAATTTAAGAAGTTATACAGAATGAGAGGCTCCTGAAATTCCATCCATAAAATAAAATCTAACATATTCTATTAACATTTAATATTATGAGAATGAATCAAAAACTAATTAAAAAAATGTCACATTCCTTGTGATTCATTCATGTCATCTACATCACACTCTATATTTGGATAATTTTCACCATCCACTTAAACTTAAACATTATATATGTGTATAATAAGTGGTATACCCATTAAATAACACCCTCTATTATATAATTGTCACCTCTTTCCAGAATTACAATAGTAGTCATCCTAAATATTCTTTAATGTCACAAAATGAATAGAAACCACAATATAAAAACAATTTTTAGAAGACATTCAATGTCATTAAACACTATAATAACTACTTTAACTTCTGATAGATATCTTTTTGGGACTTGAAAAACCACATCATGTGATATATCGAAAAATATTCCATCTATTTCTAAAGTGACTCCTAATCAATGAATCATAGATTAAGAATCTATCAGGGAAAATGATTTTCAATATCCAAAAACAATTAGGTACTACCATGGGTATATTGTGATGTCTCTCTAAGACATTTATGTACTTATCACGTTAACATTATTATACCAATATTTTAAACAGATCAATACCACCATCCCCATAGTACCACATGATGGGAAACTGATAGATGTATACTAATAATTATTTCATAACTAACTTCTAGGGAAAACCATAAGAACAACTACAAAACATGATTTCAAAGAACTAACTAATGAATTTATGATATGGATCTTCTAATTATAGGAACACCATCCACGGTACTCAGTAATCTCAACTTCTTGTTCTATTCTTCCTCTCGTTCTCCTTCTGAGAAATGTAAAAACACATTACAACTATGTAATAAATTATTTTTAAAAAAATACAAAATAGTGATTAATGTGGTATACTCAGTTAATCATACATCCATGTGAGACTAAATGAAATTATTTATGTAAAATGAGAACGTTATGTTTTATAGAAACTCACATTCTACTCACCCTACTAATGAGAATGAAATAATTCTCACTAACATGCCACATAATAAATTAATCTAATTACAGTCATTATCCATCGAGGACCTTGATCTCTACCTTTAGATCTGGAGACTCCAGAACATGTGTTCTCCCATGTTGGATTGTGCATATTGAGATCCCCCTAATTATTTATCACGACAGAAAAGTAAACTCCAGTGATAATAATCACATGTGATCAGATAGTCCTCATATAGAGGGATGTGAACAATTACCAAATCAGAACCACTCTATGAAATAGAATAGAATCAAAACACTAAAAATAGTGACATCATATTGTTTATGAAAATAACAACCCCATCTACCAAAACATGTTTAGTCATTCAAAACACCATCCAAAAATCCTAATTATTTATTTCAATGAATTCACCATTTTCTCCCTAGAGTTCTTCTATTTCATCATATCCAATTTCTTCAATTCATAATTAATTTTTTTAAACTATTCCTCACACATACTACAGGTCTATTTTTAAATATATGAAAATATTCCCTTCAATTAAATTCACATATTTCATATAATATATTACTACATGCAATAAATCTTCTACAATATTATACCCCGTCTGGTGATCAGATACGACATTACTTCTTTGATTTGGACAAATTCAAAAAATTCTACTTTTATTGAACTGACTACCATGTATTAATCTGGTGAAATCTAATTTAACCATGATGAATCTATAGAAATATATTCATATATGTTCTTCTGGTGATGGTTCTTCCTCGGGAATCATTCTACATTTGAATTTATTTTAGTGAAATAATATTTCAGGGTTTCCTATTAATTTTTTGGGATTCTATAATTTCATATTTTTTATCATAGATTCAATAATTTCAAATTTCTCAACACTCTACCAAATAGTCATTTATCCTAAAAAAATAACAATTGAAAAGATAAAAATGTGGAAGAAAATGGTAGGTCTTTTATGAAAATTTTAGTGATCATTCCTCAAAAGAAAACACTTACAACATAGGTTCATCAAGTCTCTACTCCTCATTAAGGGGGACATCCTTAATAAAATCAAAAAAAATTATGGCATAATCCTCCAATGTTATCTCTATTATAATTATTATTCTAGTAAGGCCCTCAAAAAAAATCTCATAAAATACATCAATCCATACTAAAATATAATCCACCCATGATATTGGTGAAGTAATATTTTAATTGATTTTTTTAAGACACCCTAACCAAATAAACTGGGATAAATGTATAATATCATTGTGAAACAATCCACATATTCCTATAGTATCATTATAATCAGATAAAGGTTCATAAAATTTATATTATTCGATGCACTAACATTATCAAGATAATTTCAGTGAAAATATTTCATCATTAAAAAATTTAAAGACCATTCCCCATGTAGCTACAATGGAAAAATGGCCTCCAAAAATATTTGATTGGTTCATTAAAATAATGTTATAATTTACTTCAATCTAAAATATTTTGGAGTTTATGGAGAGTTGATTATTCCTTGAAAATCCTCAATATAATGAATTACATAAAACAAAACACAATTTCTTTGTAATGATATTGATTGCTGATTCCTAAATAATTGTTTGGTGTCCATGTCCAGGTTGGATATTTGAATCCACCAACTAATATAAAGAAAAATTAATGTTATGAGATGAGGAATTCACTCCTTAGAAATGAGAGGACAATATTTCATGACGTGCCTAATGTACAATCCTTTTAATTTTTATCAATGACCCCATAAGAGGAATTCATTAAATATATTGAAACAATAACACCATTTTTTCATTTTTCAAAAGGAATTCAATTTAATCCCACAAAAAAATAAATATTCAATATAATATTTTGAAAAATAATATCATATATAAGAAATCCTTTACAAAACTTTCACACATTGAAAACATTAAACCCATCTAAAAATGTTTCTCTTATTGGATGATTTTGAGAAAACCCTATATAAAAAATATATTCCAAATTTTATCATAACACCAATCATCATTTTATTATTTTAAATTACCATTTTAATATAAAAATTAACTTAAAAAATATACCATTCATGAATTATCAAAACACATTAAATAATTCTCTTTTCAATTATAACATTTCAAAAATAATTTATACCTTTATTCATACCAACTTATTATCTATATATATAATTAAAACCTAATTAAAATATTGATTGGATATATCAAAAAAAAATATTATATTGATATGGGGTATAATAATAAATCAAAAGTATATAATGTTGTGTATGGAATAGTCGCATAGTTGGAATGACAAGTGTCATCAATATGTTAGGATCTAAGAAAATCCCAATGCCTTGGGAAGGGGGTCCACATGGTTTTCTATACTTCTGTGTCTAGAAAACTAACATTTCATATCATTTCTCATTAACCACATGTTGAATAATATTATAAATATTGTCCATAATAGGTCATGAACAAATAAAAAATTCAAAATAAAATCTGACATAGAATTGAATCCAAATATGAAAAAAGTAATCTAATGTTTCCTCAAAAAAGGTGGGGATTAATAACCTATATTTGACCACCAACATGATTTTGGACATCAATGAAGATCTATATACTACGTTGATACAAAAATATAACATGATGGTTTCTAAATTTTTTTTTCACAAATGAAAATTAATCATTCATTAACCAAAAAACAGAACCAATTTTTGGAAAGGGTAAAGGTGCATTATTGGTTTCCTTATTATAGTTAAAATAACTATGATATCCAAACCTAATAATTTGGGAAGAATTTCCCCATCATATGTAATTAATCACACAATTGTTTCCACCAATAAATCAATTATGAAAACCCATACTCTAGATGACCAAGCATATAATAAACAACTCAATAATTAAAAAGATAAAAATGAATATTAGACACCATAAAAAATATACATTTTTTAAACTATATTTTTATATTAATAAATTATCTCATTAATAAATAATAATGAAATTAATATCCTTGCCCATAAGGTTAGAACATAATAATTCTAATATAATAACCAAAAAAGTCTCCTAAATTCATTTTGAACTACCATATGAACCCCCAGTAACATCTACGAGACACAAAAGTAAAATATGAAATTATCATTCCATGAATGTTGTATGCATGGTGTTGTAAAAATAGATCAATGTATGATGACAGAAATGATATTATGAACGTCTGTTCAAAAGAAATATATTTTATGATTGTTTGAAATACATTTTGAAATTTATTTTTATGTGGAAGTAAATATAAAAAAATTGGGAAACAATGTCTATTTTATAATTTCATCCACATGAATAAATCATTTTATAATAATTATTTAAATTCAAAAAAATCAATTATAAAAAAATTGAATATAACCTGTTCAAAATATTTTTAGATTCAACCAAAAATGAAAAAATTGAAAAATGAAAAAATAAAGACCCAAATCCCTATTAATATAAAATTATACATACAACAATGACATGTTACAGATCCATAGATTCCTATAAAAATATGGGAAAAATATTTTAGAGTTCCATATGAGAATCATTGAATGTCATTGCTAAATAGATGACCCCCTTGGTTAAAGGGTCATACAATTTTCTAAACAAAATAAAGCATTTATAATAGATATATCTTGTACAAGTATATCATAATCCATAAAATTAAACAAACCCCATCTTTCTCTAGGACATACACTAATTAAAGAGAAAATTAAACTATGGTGAACAAGGCAGTGTGTGTCTTGAAATAGTGAAAACTAAATTTAGACCATTATCATATTTCCTTGGGTTCTAATGAATGATTTCATTAAGAGGTGAGCATTATTGGGTTACAATATCATTTAAAATATCAATAATAGAAAATTACATTTATGCACTTTTCTAACCTCTAACACCCTAAAATAAAATAGAATGATTTCACATAATCAATATCACAAAAACACTGAATAATAGAAAACATGTGGCACGTTGGCGGGCTTCAGGTTTTCTAGGGAAACCCTTTTAATAAATATACCAAATGGAACTTTTAAAAATCCAACTCAATGTGATAAGAAATTTTCCACCATTTCTGACCATATTTAAGAGATATATATCAAGCCAACCTCTTGAAAAAATATTATATAATTCAAAATTCAACCCATTTTCTAAATAAATTTATTTTGGAAAATAAATCTTCCTCCCTTGAAAAAACCCAAGAAATAAACATTTTTATCCACATCATATCACAAATGTGGTAAAATAAATTTGGAAAAAAATTCATTATATACAAGAATCTTAGGATTTTTCACAAACACTTAATAATAACAACTTACATTTTGAAATTTTAAAACAAATCAAAAACCTATTTGTCATATATCAATAATCAATTAAAACATTTATAAAATTAATTACAATTATCACATATTGGAATTACTAAATAAAAAAGGAATTATAAAACCACATGAATCAAATGAAATGTAAAATAATGCAAATTGGAGAAAATCGTACATTCAATAAATATTAAATCCCATAAAATTTGATTCAATATATTATCATTGATGGAAAGGGATAATCCCTATGATGAATATATAAGGACATGAGATTATTGAACCAGTTACAAATAACACAATTTTCAATAACACGGTGTTCATAGAACACATAATATAAATGATAAAAATATAATATATTAATATTATTAATTATCCAAATATTAAAATATATTAAAAAATGTTACCATTGAAAGACAAATAGATATCAGTAGTAAATGTAGAAAAAGATTAATTTCAATACAAAAAGATTTCATTATAATATTCATATTCAATTACAATATAAATCTTCATATTTTAAAATTTAAATTACATAAAATAAAATTCAATTTTGAAATAATTATATCAAAATTCTCTTAATATCAAAATTAATGGATTTTCTAAGAAGGATTATTTTAGATAAAAACAAGAGATTTATGATTGAATAGTATTTTTAATGATTTAATCACAATTTAAAAGTAATGTAAAGAATTTAAAAACAATTAATTTAACAAAACATGACTTTATGAATAATATTTTAAATTTTAAAATATTCAAAATACCTAAAAATTATATCCCATATATATTCAATGAAAAATTATAATGATACATTTCAATAAATATTATTTTTGGAATTATATTTAAATTAATAATTTTCATGAAATTTTATAGTTATGTATTGCCTTGGATTTCTTATTAAATTTATTTATTTCATTATGAATGAATATTTTGAATTAAAATTACTGACATTGATAATTTTATCATTCATATAAGTTTTAATATCTAAATAACATTATCATTCCAAAAATCATTTATCCATTTCTATGTTTTTGTTTAAAATTTTATTTTTCATAATTGTAGATATTTTTTATGAAATACTTTTTGAAATTGAAATTACAAGATTATGATTAGTTACTATAGTCAATTAAATATTATTTCTTCATGATTTTTAAATGAAGGTATAAATTAATTGTTGTGGGAAAAGATTAAATGTCTGAATTGTGTTCAAAAAAGTGTAAAACTCATAAACTCATTAAAAGTTTGAATAAAATTTAAAAGTTCTTCATTGTATTAGATGATGCATGTTTACCATAATTATTTCCCATTTTATATGATTTTGATTTGAAAAGGGCATTAAATTATTGAAAAGTAAAAATGTGTTTCCAAATTTTTTTTACATTTACTTATAAAAACATATAACATATTCACTTCAAAGGTAAAAATACATGTAGAAATAATCCATAAAATAGATAAATATTCTCCACATATAACCATATCCTATATTGAACTATCACCATTGACTCATAGATATCCTTTGTCTTATAATTTCAGTGGTACATATAATGAATGATCTAGCATCCTATATAACAATTATATCAATTATAGGTATCCCTTTTTAATATCACCTTTATTAATATCTTATCATTAGAATAATATAATGTATTAATTATCACTTTAATACATGTATAATTTTATTCTAATTTTCAATCCATTATTTACTCATTTACAACAAATTATAAAAATATAGGAATTCTAATCATGTCAGTTATTGAACTACTGCCTCAACTAGGAATCCATTTTTTATTTTTTTATTGTATTAATTTTTATCTAAAAATCTTAAAATATGGACCAACATAATAAACACATAAAAAAGATACCATTTTACAACATTTAGTAAGATATTATTTCAAAAAAACTCCATCATAAATATATTCACCCATTATGATAATGTGAGTACATGTTTTCTATTATTTAATCACAAACATTAACAAAATGATAAAATCTAATAATATAAAGTAGTAGAAAAATATTAAAAGATATTATTATAAATTAATAAAAAAAATTATTATATAAAATTATTATAATATCAATATATTTATTATAATATCTTATAAATAAGTCAAATTCTATAACCAATATTACTAAAATCAACATCTAATACTTTTTTATATAGAAAACATTAATGACACATTTGGAAGGAAATAATTAAATTTTAAATAAATATTATTTTTATAATAATAAAGCATAATTTTTATATATAATATGATATTTTTATCTACTTATGCGTAATGATATTAAAAATATTGAACATGCACAACAATTTTACAGTAATTAACATTTCATGTTAATCATGCGCTGTAACTAATTAATGAGATCATATTTAAAAAATATAAAATGGATTGTAAATGGGTGATATTTATCATATTTTTCATGTAATTGGAAATTATTATATTTATGAATTTTGGATATTATCCCAGAGTGTGATCAACAATGCAATGAATTAATGAAAGGTGAGTTCATCTAAAATTATTCTCAATGAGTCATGTTTACTGTACCGAAAAAATTTATTGAATATGGTGTATAAGATGACTATTTGAGATATTATACAATGAATTGTTTCTTTAAAAGGGTATTTTATGTCCAATTACTTTCACACATATCTCATGGGGTTTGGAATAAAAAATTTTCAAGTTATAAGAGATTCATTATCTCAATTTTATCTCTACGTCGCATATTTTGATATTTTGGGATATTATTTCTATTAGATGTCTAAAAATATTCGCAATTTCTATAAAATATTAAATTATCATTCATTTTGTGATATTGTCACGTTCATTTCATAATCATTCTCTATGTTACTATATAACAATAAATTAAGTATTCATTGAGAGTTTTGTCAACTCAATTTCCGATTCATTTGGTCATTGAATTTTTGTATTTAATATAATATCATGATTTTAATGATCCTAACATCCCCCTATTTTATAGGTTATTTACTTTTTTCTCTATGAATATTACATCTCATCATTATTTATACTTTTTTGATAATTTTATTCAAAAACAAATTTGAAATGTTTGTAAGAATAAGTCCCATTCATAGTAATGAATAGTTCCTTTAATTTTAATAATTTCCCAAAAAGTAATCCTCTAGTTTTTGAAAATATAATATGCACTGTATCATATGATAATTATGATTATATTTTACCCTATTAAAATATTAACATTGTACACATCTTAAGATGTGGTTTAAAAAATGCATGTCAATATATTAAAAATGAGTTTAAATACATTGAAAATAATATATTTAATGTTCAACATCAAATTTTTTTATAACATTTAATAAAATTCTTGGATCGATTATTAAATTTTTATTTTCAAATTACTTTTATTCATTGATTTTAATTTTAACCTATTTGAAACATTATTTTGAATGGGACACATAACATAAAATTTCCATCATAATAATAAATATTGTGTATAAAAGCACCATAATAATTTAGTTTATATATTATTTATTTATGTAACATCACATATATAAGCACTATTAATGATTTTTTTATTTTAAATTTTTTTGAAATATTATTTACAATGATAATTGTTATTTCTTATTTCCTATATTCATTTTTAAACCACTTAAAATTTCATTAATCATTACCATTCTTCATGAAACATGATATTATTGATCAAGGACATTTTCCATAATATACCATAAAACCCTTATATTTATGTATTTAAGTGAATATTATTTTCTATCATGTAACTGATTAATCATTTCCTTTATCATGACTAATTATATATTTAGATTAATTTTTACTTTTCACCAAATTCTATTGAAGGATTAATACCCTATTTTTTTATTAATATTATTCAAGGGTAATATCCTAGATTCCATTAATAGTTTATTTGGGGAGATTATTGACCTAACTATACTCACATAATTTATATGGTTTTAATATCATATACATTATTTTCATGATTTAAGGGTATTTATCCATAATTTTATGCGATTTTATTAGATAGATATTTTATTTCTCATATTATTATCATGATATGATTAGAGATAGAATTTTTAATAAAAACCATATATGATTCCTTATAAAACGAAATTTAATAATGTCAGTTCTATGGGATGTGTTGTGTAAAAATAATTTTCTTTCCATGTGTTATTTTTTCTATAAAATAGAATATTTTCCATTTCGAATGATTTATGAAAACCATTTTATTTACGTGGCTTCATTATTATTTGATATGTTAATGATTTAGTGTTCAACTCATTTGTGAGGAAGATGATGCATGGGGTAATATATCAGCCTCTATTTAATTGATTTAATGTTTATTCATCATGATGTTGAGTATTCATGGGTAATTTTATTTTTAAATTCAAATTAAATAATATTGGAAAAAATAAAACAAATAATCCTTATTTTAATGTTTTTTCTAATGTTAGAAATAATTTTAGAGTTAAAAATATATTCGAGTGATTGTTTTATGTTGTCATGGTTCATGTTTATTTACATATGTTTCTTCACACCAATGATTCATGTGTTATAATATTAAATTTTACATTACATGATTTTTCATGTAAGCTTGGTTGGGTATAAATCAATTTATGTATTGTGATTATTCACATATTGTCATATTTTGTTCACTTATTATATCATTTCATTTATTATTATGTTTTCCTTACTAATAAACCAACCATACCCCTTTCGTATGTTTCCATTTCCCCATGTTATAAATAAATGAAAAGTATATAATATCAAGATTAATTTCACACGTAGAAAATTTATGTGATGTGATGGAATATGAAATTTCTTTCATATTAGAAAAACTTTATATAAGATGAAATTGAATGAGTTTTTAGATGATGTTTTATCATAATTCTCTAACACAATAAATATTAAATTTCGTGGGAATTTGTTGATATAATTTATTTTATTTTATTTTTTAATTAAAACTCAATTTCATATTTAGTTTAATATTTTGTATTGAATTATAATTCAGATATCCTTTTAGATTATGATGTTTATTTAGGATAATTTAATTATTGGTAAGTTAATTTTTATCATAATTCCAAGGAAATATATTGACATTTTGGATAGTATATGATTCAAAGTATTTAAAATAAAAAAAATTTTGTTTTGGAATTTGGATAATACAATTGTATATTTGGAGAAATTGAAAGATGGGTATGAATAAAAATTTATAAAAATAAACAAAATAATAGAAATGGTTATATAATATATTCAATGATATAATGCGAGAGTTATATATAATAGATGTAAATCATTTGGGAAAATAAAAGACGAAAAATAAAATAAATGTGATATAGAAGGAAATGAGTAATGTAAATATGAAAGATAGATGTTGATAAATTAGTTTGGAAATAACATATAATGGTTCCCCTTAGTATCATCCCATTAAGAACTATTGATAAGGTATATAACAACATGATATTATTCTGTACCAAGGAAAAAAGAAGTCCCTTTATTATTTTTTGAAAAAATAATGAAACGATGAATTATATGATTTAATGGAATCCATGAAACAAGAAAATAATGGGATACATTTGAACGGAAAATTAAGTAAATAATGATGGTAGTTAGAGAGATAAGATTTTGTTTCCATTTGGAAAACTCATTATAGTACTATCACGACTCTTAAAAAGATAAAAATTACATAGAAGGATAAATAGAGAAAATAAAATTATGGAGGTAATGTGTTATAAATGATACACAAAAAGAAATTAATATGATATATTTAGAAATAAAGGTATATAATGCAATAGAATAAGAAAATAATGATGGTGTTTATGGAATGCCAATGAAGATCACGACATTGGGTAGTTCGCATTAATGTATAAAATTCAAAGTTGTATAGTGGTATTGATCAAATTTATAATTGGAAGAGAAATATTAATATTTGAACGTATTTAGTGATTAAAATGTGTTTAAATTCCATAAAGTATTTAATTTGAAATCTCACATTAATCAAATAATGTTATATTCTTCAATTTTCATACATCTATGTCAAATATGGGGGTTTAGGATACATGAGTTCAAGACAAAAAATATGTAACTAATAAATGACTATATTATAAACTATAGGTACCCATTACACTATAATATCTAATACCACAAGATACCTAGTAGTCTCCAGTGGGTATAATATGTGTTTCAGGAAGAAATTTAGCACTACATGCCCCCTTCGGATAGCCACTGGGAATCCATTTACTAATTGGTGGACCATCCTGAGTCTTGAGTTATTTATATATACTAACAAAAATCATGTGATTCCCTACTACAATAAACTTGAAAAAAGTACTTAGAACCCATTCCAACCATGAATTTAGCTCTAAAAAATTCAAAAAATAATAATATAAATTTAAATAGAATAAAAAGTAGTAATATAAATTTAAATAAATGAGATATAAATTAATGTTCTTTTGATCATTAAATGAAATTAATTATATTTTATAATAATCTCCTCATTTTTAATGATCACATTCACATGATATTAATGTCTAGAATTATATGTGGGAAATGTTTAAAGTAATGAGCTTTCCAAATTTTCATGAAACTACATCTTACCCTTTGTTATAAAATAATAAAAAAACACCTTAATGAAACAAAAGATGAATTCAAAATTATTCTATATTTATACATTATATAAATAATACCCCCTTTGAAATTATTTAAATGGAACATACATGTAATTTTGATTATAATAATATATATTAGTTTCATATAGTAAAAAATACCTCTATGATAGATTTAAAATTAAAACATAATGTTAATAAATGATTAATCATTAATAAAATACATTGACTAGTGAGAGGAGAAAATTGAAATGAACATTAATGAAACCATACTTATATAAAACTATTATAGAACCTATCAAATTTGAAATAATTTGGGGAAACAAATTTATATGAATCTCTCATGATCATATCATTTTAAATAAAATGTATATATAAAATTAAATCAATCATTATATGGTAATTTGAATAAACAAATTAAAAAGAAAAAATGTATGATTATGAAGAAATAATTTGCAAATACATTCTATGAACATATGAGAAATAAAGCTTAGAAGAGAGAAAATATTTTGAAAAATGATTCAATAGAGAACGTAAAATAAAAAAAAATTAATAACCCTTTCTGTGGTGTCACGATTATATTACTAAATTAGCCCTAAATGGAAAGGGCAAGGATCCCCAAAACATGATGAATTAAACGTCATGTTGAAGGTGGAATTAGTTGACCAATAACTACAAAGATATAAAAAAACTATTTTTAATATAATATTATATTTGGTTTATAAATTTAATCTAGATTAATATACGTTTGATATACCTTTTAGAGGAAGCTTCTAATTCCCCTGAGGGTCCAAAATTTTTATCACATTAATTTTCGTGAATTTAAACAAATGTATGTTTGATAACATTATAATGTAAATATTTAGAGCCCCAAACATGTTAATTTTATATGATTATTATAAGTATGATGGTTATCATTAGGCCTTCCATGTATTTCAATTTTTACAAACACGTTAATATTTAGGATGATTTTATTTATTATATAATATCCAAATTTATTTTTGAATAAACCTTACATAAAATAATTTGTTTAAAAAAAAAATTTCATTTTGATTTGAAAAAATAAACTATTGTTATTTATTCTATAATAATTATATCTATGGATTATATTAATATATTTTTCATCATGAGTGTATTGTGAAATAATTCTATTGAGATCCATGATTTTAGTTTTGAATTCTCTAACATTCAGTTGATTGATTAATAATGAAAAATAAATATTTTATTTAAAATTAATATCAATTTCATTTAAAACGTTTTTATGTAAATTATTTACTTATAAGTATAAAAAATTGATTTCATCTCATTCACATTTTACGTATTTATAAATTTCATGACTCAAGGAGGAAATAGAATAATATTGAGAATGAGAAGAAGATTGAGACATTAGAGTACTAAACATGTATCCATACCTGGATTTTTACATTTTGAAATTTGGAATTATGTTTCATAAGGTGTTTGAATCAAAAGAATCATCACTATAAATCCAATTAGGGTTTTCAAGTTCATTCATCATTCTTCATTGTAAAATTATTTTTATAAATTAGTATTTGTAGTTTTATATGACACTTTTAATTTCATTAGTTACAAGACACAATACATGATTTAGTATGATATTTCATTCTATAACATTGTATATTTTTTCATTTCCATCACTTTTTTAGGAATCTTCATTGAAAACATTAAATTCGATGGAATAATTTTTCCCCCAGGAAATTGTTTATTCCAATATAAAATATTTCTAAATACATCAAAATTTTATGTTATAATTTATATGAAGTCAAATTTATAACAGAATTGTGATAATGAAATAAATGAACTCATATATTTAATATATTATTTAAATTTCTTAATTTATTTGGGAGTCCATTTATCAACAAATTGGGTTCAAGGGGATGAAAATTCCAAAAAATTTATAAATATGATATTAAATACATTGACGAAGAATTGAAATGTCAGTTTTTCAAAATGAATAATTAGAGTATTCAATATAATGAGTTTACATATAAGAAGATGTGTCCATCCCAAAATAGATCATTCACATTTGGTTATCATATATAAATAAAAAAATAAATCAACATTTACATAAATATGTAATTTTAAAAATATAGAAATTTAAAATATAATCAATGAACACATTTGAAAGCAAATATATATATCAATTTAAAAAGTAAATTAAATTGATATTTTTAAAATAAAGAAAAATACCTCCCATGATATAAATTATTATGAAAACTAAATTGTTATATATGTTGAGAATTTAATTTTAAATATACTATATACAATATTTGATAGTACAAATATAAATAAATTTAATAAAAAATATATATATAATATACGAAATTAAAAGTGGAAAAAATGGAAATTAAAAAAATCAAGTAAACCATAAAATGTATAATTTAAATAGAAGACAATGACTATGATAATTGGTTTAGGAATTATCATACGATGGTTTCTCTAAAAAATCACACATAAATTGGACATGAGAGGGAATAAAACCTATTTGTTTTAATGGGAACCTAGAAAAAAATATGTGTATTTCTTTTGAAATGAAACATAATAAACCAATAATCTTTTTTTTAACATTAACCAAGTTCGGAAAAATAATCCCCTACTTTTCAATATGAAACTGTGAATCAAATGACTAGAATGAGGGATAAAAATATATGGTTTTCATATACGTAAAACCTTAGACAATGAAATCTACACCATCGCTGAATTTTAAAAAATTTATAGAATTTAATAGATGTGAGTAAAAATTATAAATGATGAAATGAAGGAGTTGTATAATAAATTTAAAGGATAATAAAAAATAGAGAGTATGGTAAGAAGTGATAGAACATAATATAACAATAATATATTGATGGTTCTCGTTGAAAATTGACGAATATCACACATTTGGTTGGTTGTCGTCAATTATTACAATTTCAATGATTCATATTCAGGGTGAAGATTTTAGTAATATGAATAGGAAGATAAAAAATTGAATTTATCTAGGTATTATTATGTAGTTGAATATTGAAGAACATTTCATTTCAATCATAATACAATTTTATAGTGTCACATCCGAACAATCCAGCTTTTATAGCCTCCATAGTGTTTTATGGTCACATAGGTTGAGACTTGAAACTAAAATCCCATAAGATACACTTTTTGACAAACATTAATGCCTCTTCATACAAGTAGTCCTAATGCCATCAGATACATGATAACATCTATATTTGATCTCTTAATCAGTGATTGCATACTACAAAGACAAGGCGCTTCCCACTAACCTTGGACTCTTGATGTACTCCACCTTACGAGTACCGCGTGTCTGCTATGTCGCCATGGAACTCCACACTAGTGGTCTACCGCTCCACCAAGGTGCTCCCCCTCGTAACCTAATGTGGTACTCCTCCTGTCATGTATCGTGGATCTTCTGCGACGCCAAGGCACTCCCCACTGCGGGTCTACCACGACACCATGGTTCTCCCCATTGTGGTAGTATTGTCACTCCGAGTCTAAACAACTAGATGTTGTCAGGTCTCATCTAGATACAATGTCTCCGTACAACGCATTCTCTTCTCAATGGTCTTCCACGTCATAAAGGTCTCAACGCAATTAAAGGTGGGTCAATCAGACGCCCGATATTTGAGTTATTAGACTTTCAGTCTCGATGGCCTGAATGGATTTGTTCTCCATCCAACCTGACCATATCTCAAATATACCCAATACTCCAGTGGGGTGTACACAAAGGGACCATCGCTCTCTAAGAATACCATCACCACTGACGGTTCTTCAAAAGGACTTATGATGCCAAAGATATGGCCAAAAGAAAGTAAAGGGGTTGGTAGTGGGCCCTGTCCGGTCCGACCCGATTAGACCACCCGATCTGACCCAGTGTAGGACGACCGGTCTGGGTCGACCCGGCGTGGCATGTTGGGTCTAGCCCACCCCATTGGGTAGGCAAGCGAGTTAGGTTCGGCCCGGTCTGCTGGGCCCAGCCTAGCAGGCCCCGTGGGTTGTTCGGCCTAGGCTCGAGGCCAGTTTGGCTCGGAGCGTCGCGAGTGAGTAGCCTACCACGGCTTGAAAAGGTGGGCCTAACCAATCCGATTCAGCTCAGGAACCGTGAGGGGGGTTGGGTGTTGGCTCGGGAGGTCGGCTCGACCAGGGCGCCAATTTGGTCGGGTGGCGATCGGGCAGGCCAACATGCGGCCTGGAGGCAACCGTGCACGCCAACAGGCTAACGGGCAGGCCGGCAGGTGGGCCAGCGGGCGGCCAGATGGTTCGGCAGGTGGTTGGGAATTGCGCCTAGGGGGTCGGTGGGTGGCCGGGAAGGGCACCTTGTGGGCCGGTAGGCAGTGAGGCAGGGCGTGGCCAGGTGGGCCGGTGGGCTATCGGGCAGGTCGCAGCGAGGCTGAGAGGTAGCCGGGAGCCGGGTGGCACAGGCCGACAGTGGGGTGGCCGAGGTGGCTCGGCCGAAGGGACGTGGTTTGGCTCGGTGCACTAGAGCACCGCGGTTGGCCAAGTGCACAGGTAGCACGACCTCTTCCATTGCCTCCTTCATCGTTTTGTTGCCTCATCACCACGCCTAAGAACTTCACAAACAAGACTGGAGGAGTGGTTGGGCCATGCTTGTTTGGCCCGCACCCTCTGCGTTTAGGGTGGTATCTATTAGCTCATAAATAAGTAAATGGATGAAAAAAAACTCTCCCAAAAACAATTCTATTCAAACCTTTGATGAAGATTCAAGGAAATCATCAACATGTAAAACCCCTACCTTTGTTCGTCATTTGTCATTCGTTGACAATGTCGCTGAAAGTAGACCAAGAATATCTTCATTCTTTGTTTCTGCTGCATGCTTCCAATCACATGCTATGTTGGCTCATTGACGACTATGCAGAGGGTAGGTCAGTTGAAGATATCCCACGTCGGTCGATGCTCTGGGGAATAAGTCGGCGTTCTTCGTTCTTTATTGGGAGAGTTCTTCCCTCTCCTCCCATGTTTCCACCAAGATGCGAAAGAAAATAATAATAGATAGGTTTATCTATTATTTTGTTGGCACATAATTCAAAAAGCGGAAATAATTTTTTTGGCACCACCTAATTAATTAGGAGGATTGGTACAAGTTAATTAGGGGAGATGGAACAATTTAATTATAGGGAAGGTGGCACCACAAAGGAGGGAGGATGTGGAGAAACTCTCCCTCATTAATGAGGGGAGTTGAGAGGTTTCCCGCTCCCGCCATTAATAAGGGTGTTTAGCCCTGTGTGGTCCTGACATCATAACCTATCGCGGGAGGTTAGGGTTGGGTGGCCACACCTCCATAACATTTCATGAGTGGTTAAGGTGTGATTGTCCCACCTTAAACTTCCATGGGGATAATTTAACCCTCGTATAAATATAAGTCCACAAAACGTAATTTTATTTAATTCAATCTATAAAAACCCCAAAAACTAGCTATTATTCTCGACTCACTATCATCGAAGTAAAATTCTCCTTAAGTGAAAACTGGCACTACGAGTTCAACGGTGTCCTCAGATCTCAATTGTGAGCACCGGTTCAAAAGATATAAATACCCGCTTGTACGTTTTATGAACATACTCGAACAAATCTTTTGAAATTTATTATGGGAACACTGGGCCTAAGAATAACGCACCGTCAATTTTCTTGGACTCAGAAAAATGAAATTTATTTATGGAAAAAAAATATTTCCACCGAAATTCTGAGACGTTTCATTCTCCCCACCAATGGGCTTTACGTCCATGTAATCTACAACTCAAACTAAGGGGAAAAGTGTGGGTACTATGCACGCATATGAGCTTCTCACTCCAATGTTCTCTCATGGATGTTCCCGTGCTGCCAGTGAACGTGCACAATAGGTATCGACCATCCATGTAGAACCCACTCCTATCCTCCCTCAATCTCCACTGGAACCTCCATAAAAGTAAGTCCATCGTCGGTGTTAATATCTCCATGGTCGATAATGTGGGAAGGGTCGTGCACTAATCTCCTCGGCTGAGATACATGTAAAACGTCATGCACCCGGTACAACTGGGGAGGAAGAGAAAAGTGGTAATCCATCTCACCTACTCTTCTGAGGACCTGGAAAGGTCTGTTGAATCTCAAAGATAAATTGCTTTCTTGGCCAAATCTCTGTAGACCTCGACGAGGTGAGACCATAGAAATATGTGGTCGCCATCATCAAACACCAGAGGTCTCTGTCTTCTATTGGCATAAAACTTATGCCTTCTTTGTTCAGTTTTCATCCACTCTTGGATGATCTTTACCATCTCCATGGTAACCCGTACCATCTTCGGTCCCTTGAGTTTTTATTCCCCTGGTTTAGTCTAGCACAAAGGCTATCTACAAGGTTGCTCGTAAAATGACTTGAAAGGTGCCAACCCAATGGGGGATCTATATCTGTTGTTGTATGAAACCTACAACAATAGTATGTGGTCCTCCCAGATGTGACCAAAGTCGAGGGCACATGCACGGAGCATGTCCTCGAGAGTATGATTGGTCCTCTCAGTCTAGCCATCCATTTGAGGATGGAAGGCGATGTTCAAATGATGCTGCATTCTGAAAGCCTCCTGAAACCCCTTCCGTAGATGGGAAATAAACCATGCATCACTGTCGAAGATAATATAAGAAGGTACTCCGTGTAGCTGCACAAACTCTTGCATGTAGAGGCATCCAAATCTCTCTACTGAACCCTTCCCTCTAATCGGTAGGAAGTGGGAAGACATGGTGAGTCGATCAACAATAACCCAAATCATGTCGTGACCCTAGGATATATGTGGATGTCCAGTCACTAAGTCCATAGATATCCCATCCCACTTCAACTCTGGGACCTCTATAGGCTAAACCCAACCTACTGGAACCTGGTGCTCTACCTTCACCTGCTGACATGGGAGGCACCCAGAGATAAACTATGCTAATGCCTTCTTCATACCATGAAAACAATGCTTTCATCGAAGGTCCAGATAGATATTCACCACAACTATATGTACTGTTAAAGGTAATGTGTGGAACTCCTTCAACACATCCTCTTGAAGTGTCACCGACACCATAGTAAGTCCTATGAATAGGATGATGTGCTCCCCACCTTCCAAAAATTCCTCAGGTGAATTCCCTATGAATATATGAGAACGTCATGTCTCTCAGTCAGCATCACCATGATGTGCCTCCCTGACTCGGTGAAGAAGCGGGGGGAGTGACTGTAAGAGACTGTAGAAAGGATGCTCCATCTCTAACCACAACAGATATTTGTAAGAAAACCATTTTCATTGTCCCGTCACCTAGAAGTCGTATACCTGATCTCTTGCTTAGTGCATCTGCAACAACGTTCCCCTTTCCAGGAGTATAGACTATCTCTAAGTCAAAGTGTTGGAGGATCTCAAGCCATCATCGATGTCTCATGCTCACCTTCTACTAAGAGAAGATATACCTGAGACTATTTTGATCAGAGTACATGGTAAGATGTTCTCCCATTAGATAGTTCCACTACATCTTCAAGGGGAAGACCACTGCAACTTACTCCAGATCAAGGGTTTCGTAGTTCTTCTCATGTTGACTCAGCTACCAAGAACCATATGTGATCACTGCTCGATCCTCCATCAAGACACACCCGTGTCTGGTCCCTGATGTGTCGCAGTAGACTACGTACAATATACCTTACTTTAAATTCATCAAGATGGGGGAAATAATCATCCTCTACCTCACCTCTGGAATGATCTGTTGGCATCTCCCAGACCACACGAATGGTTTCCCCTTCTTTGTCATGGCTGATAGTGGTTCTTCAACTCTGGAGAAATCTGGAATAAACATCCTGGAGTAACAAGCCAAACCCAGGAAACATCATACCTCTGTCACACTCCTGGTTGGCTCCCAAGAATGTACCGCCTAAATCTTCGCTGGATCCTCTTCCACTCTTTCATCTAAGAAGATGTGTCCCAAGAGGTGAACCTCTCGGATCCATAATTGGTACATCGATATTTTACCATAAACCCGGTGCTCTCGAATTGTGTATATTACTACCTGCAAATGGTAGGCATGCACCACCTTAGTAGTCTATTAGATCAGAATGTCATCTTTGAAGACTATGACATAGCAATAACCGTATGGATGGATAATTGTGTTCATGAGTCCCATGAACAATGATGGAGCATTGGTTATGCCAAAAGGCATAACCATGAACAGGTAGTAGTCGTAATGACTTCTGAAATCCGTCTTCTGCACATCCTCATCTCATAATCTGAACTGGGGATAGAATGGTCTAAGGCCTATCTTTGAGAAGCATTGTGCTCCTTCAGAAGATCAAAGAGGATGTCAATCCCCGGGATTGGGTACATTTTCTTCACGGTCACCTGGTTTAGGTGATAGTAGTTGGTACAAATCATCATGCTCCCATACTCTTTATTGGCGAACAGTATCAGGGCTTCCCATAGGGAAACTCTGGGATAGATGAATCCCTTCATTGGAAAGTCCTCTAGGTATTCCCACAGCTCACAAAGCTCCGTGTGAGCCATCTGATATTATGGTGTAGATATCGGCGTCGTCCCGGGGTATAGGTCAAGGTAGAAGCCCACCTCTATATGAGGAGGTAGTCTTGGAACATCATCAGGTAAAACATCTGCATACTAGTCCACCACTACAGGACATCTCGGACTCTCCAGATCAATTGCTCCAGGGGTAAGTCAGGCCAACTAATGAGTGATCGGCCACACCCTCCTCCATGTAAGTATGTCCTATGCTACAAAGGCTCCCTTCTCTCCGATGAAGGTAAAATGGTCCGATCCGTGCGGACACACCGCACTTTTCACCTAATATAATCTATCTGAGCATGGAATATAGATAACCAGTCCATACCCAAGATTACATTGTAAGGATTCTACGTCGATACTATGAGATCCCAGCCAATGCTATCACCACCTAATGTAATCTCACACATCCATACTCAGTGCATAATCATCGAGTCTGCTCTCATTGGAGTCTATAGTCGTAAGGATCGAACCAACGACTTCTTCGAAATCTTCGAGCTCCTAATGATGGAAGTGGAAATTAAAGAGTGACTGGCACCTATGTCTATTAGAACTGCATCTATGGATGATTAGACAAGATCATACATCAAAAAAATCTCTGGAGTGTCATGTTCATTGGACTCAGCTACCTAGAGATTATCTCTCCCATGTCCACCTACTTTCTACGGTCGGGGTGGACCTCTTGGTGGTTGTGGAGGTTGGAACTCGAAACGTTCCCCCCCCCCCCCGCCAGCTGCACGACCAGCTCCTTGGCCACGTCTGCTTGCTCTCTACGGACCACCTTGATCAAATCTATACCTCTTCATGGGTGATCCTTCAACCATCTACTGATCATCTGAATGGCGGGTCAGACAGTCATGAGACATGTGAAATTCCCACCGCATGAGAAACAATGCCCACTTCTTGCATGTATGTAACATCCTAGGTAAATAAAGAATAAAGAATTTTCATATTTATTAATATTTATGAATTAAATATTAATTTTGATAAAAAGGGGTTTCTATGTTCGATAGTGTACTCGGTAGGCAACGATGAGTTTCTTTGAAAACTTACGTTACACACAAGTAATAAAATAATATTATTTTAATGTTAGTTAACGAGTAGCCGTTGTACTGGCGGGAATGGATAGAAATAACTAAAATATGATTATATATGTTTTTAAATGTTTTTACATTTACCCAATAAAATATAAAGGCTTAAAATATGGAAAGAGTTCAATTTTAGGCATTTATACCCTAATTTTCCCGAAAGGTCCACTTATCACCTTTTGACGGAGAACCGTCATTAAATATAGTTTTGATCGATCTTATAAATTCTATTGGACCAAAATAACTCTTCTTTAGAATTGGGACATCAAAATTTACTTTGTGTAAATTTTTGGCACCTTTCTGATAAAGTTCATTTTTTTTAATGAATAGTGTAAAATGTTGTATTTTAATTCAAAACCTCTTTTTAATCTAATTTATTTATATGATTAGATTATCATTTGAATTGGTTTTAAAGTGAAATTAGAAAATATTTTTACCATTAAATCCAATAGTGGTCGTTGGAATTAATTTTACTTTGGAATCGGACTTAAACTACTGTCAATCTTTTGATACTTATTGTTTCATAAAAACACGTTATTTTCTCTGACAGCGGGAATTGATTATTAAATTAATTAATGTGACTTATATGTTTTGAATTTTGTAAAATAGACTTCATTTTTGAATTCGTAATATCAAATATAGCTTAGGGTGAATTTTTGGTAATTTTCTGAAAAACATCAATTTTTGATGAATAGTAAAACCACTAAGTGGTACTTATAAAGAATGATTTTCCGTTTAAATGAAATTTTTCCATCATTGTGTTTTGAATTTCAAAAATCCGACATACATTGTTGTAATTAAGAAGTAAAATGTCGTTTAATGAGATTATAATAATTTTTTTGGTTAATAGTATCTTATTATGTTCTTAATCGCGATTAGAGGTAATTAGTGTAATTTAAGGTAAAAATGATATTATAAGAATGTGAAAACACCATGACACTTGTCCTACACCTATTGGTTGTGTCATGGCCGACCAATAAAAGCCATGGGCCAACTTGGGGACCCCATGGAGACACTTTGGTTGGGAAATGACATAAATAACTTTTATTTAATGTTAAAATTAAATAGACACAAACATGAGTTGTTTTACTAAAACAATTTTTATGTAGGGTTACACAGGTCCAAATTTTGATTATAAATAGTCATTGGAAAGATACAAATATTTCCTACATCATAGTATTTTTTTTAATTTTTAGACATTAAATAAATTAAATTATTTATGACATAATAATGATGCAGCGATGACATCATTATTTGACGATTTAAATAAAATGGAAAGATAATGTAAAATCTATGAACTACACATGTCCAAAACCAATTGGATGAGTGGATTTAGAACCCTTATCACCTTATCCACGAATTATATAAATGTGGGACCTTTTAAAACCGAAACACATTTTCAAATAAAGTAATATTTCTTTATTTTCCAAAAGTGCCCCTCCTCTGCTCTTATAAAAGGCCCCCTCCTCTACCTCATTTCACACACTCCTCAAGCCTTTGGCTCGACCATCCCCTACCCATTTACTCTTTCCACATCCCTATCCTCATCCAAGAGGATTACCTTTGGGAATAATCCTTTCAAAGGAAGCCTTTAGGCTCAAATCAGAAGGAGTTACACTTTTAAAGGTAATTCATTCTCTCTTGTTCATTTGTTTTATTATGCTTCTCCAACCCTCTAAACTCTTTTTATTTACATATTTTGTAACAACACCAGTATCTTCAATATACTAGGATGTTTTTATAAGATTTATTCTAGATACACTCTCACACAACTACATCAAATGGTTAAAGAACATACGGTTTCCGTGGATGGCGAAATTCTACCTCCCGAAACGATGATTGTTCAATACTCATTTAACACCTTCAAAGGTGGCCATTATGATGTCACTATTTTTATATATGATATATTATATGTTTATTTTTTTCTTTAAGCTTCTGTATTTTTCATTTTGGGCATACCTTTATGGTTTCCATTATGGGTAAACACGATATCTTCATTTAAGGAAGTGCGGACTACCGCCCCCTCAAAGTGATGTGATTCGTTAATGCCATATGTGGGACGTGTAAAGGATGGATTTAAAGTTATTATATATAATGTTCTACTAGAATTATAATATACCTCTATATCATTATTATTTCTTTCCATTAAAGTATGAGATAGAAATGAAAGTAGCATTCATGCGTACGTACGGCTTACCGTCTCCATGAACGGTGCATTTCATTTCTTATCCCCAAATGTAATGTACTATTAAAAGTACATGTATATAATGGATATATATAATTAATGATATATCTAAATGATGAATATAATTCTGGAATTAAAATATACATAACTCTCATTTAGTTTTAATTCCATTAATATGACAAAGAAATGAAAGTAGCGTTCATGCGTACGTACGGCTTACCGTCTCCATGAACGGTGCATTTCATTTCTTACCTCTAAATGATTATGTAATATTATAAATACATGTATATTCTGGATATATATGATACATATTATATCCAAATCGGGAATTTCATTCTGGATATAAAGAACCATTGACCACACGAACAACGTGTAATTGTAAGAAGTCCACTTTCGACTTAAAACCCAAATATTGAGAAAACAAACATTATTAACTTAAATGGTTACATAATGTTTATAACATGGAAATAAGTGATATAAAAGGAATAATGAACTTTAAAAAGGTTCTTAATCAAGTATAAATTAACTCAAGTTTATTATTCAGGACGTTAAAGAACGATCGAGTCAAGTCGGACCCGAGGTAAGGGACTTCGTCTCAATCTCCTTTCATTGAGGCATACTTCATTTTATACAAAACTTTCTTTTATACGGTGTATAAACCCCTTTGACTTTTACTTTTTTACAAAAGGAATCTTTTTCTACGAAGTGTTTTACTAAATGACAAAAAGGAATGTTTTTTTAACGTACGCGGTGACAACGACCTTTTCCGCCGCCGCGAGTATTATTTGGTCTTTGGCTTTCTCAACAAGCCGTAATGTTTTTAGAATAAAATAAATACCATATACTCTTTTATGTATTTTGGTATTGAAAATGGTTTTGAAAAATGATTCTATTATGTCAATATATTTATGATATATTGTGATTGAAATTTGGAAATGTTATCATTCCTTTATATTGGTTTTATGTTTTATGATTTTATACTGGTACTTGGACATTTTAACGGGTGGTTACGTTATAAACCATATGACGGGTGGTGCCGTGAATACCAGGACGGGTGGTTACGTTATAACCTCTAATGCATTGGGTATGGAAGTCGGCCGTATGGCTATTCCATTAAGTATGTATGGAAATTGGCCTTATGGCTATTCCATTAAGTGATATGTGTGGAAGTCGACCATATGGTTATTCCACTTAAGTATGTTTATGTCCCAAGTTACCTTTATATATGTTATGTGTTCTTTTTATGGATTTTATGGTAATCCTTTGGTCACAAAAAGGTAAGTAATGATACTTTATTCAGTGAAGAGTTTTTACTACTTCATGAAGGTGAAGGTGTTTCTTTGATAGAGTATATATGGTTTATTTGATGTTTGAAAAACTAACAGTTTTCATTATTTCTGTATCCCTTATTGAGCTTTTTATGCTCACCCCAAGTTTTTTTTTGAAATGTTTTCACAGGACTTAATGTGGAATAAGGATAAGGATGGGATCAAGGGAATGTCATCCTATATAAAACATGGAACTAGACACGTTTCTTTTTAAGAGTTTTTTTATTATGGAAACTTAGTAGAAGTGACTACTTTGTAATCTTTTGAGATGTAATAGTTATGTTCTAATTCGCTAAAACTCTAAACCTGAAAATATCCTTGACGTGAATTATTTATTTAATTCAATATTAAGTAAGGTTTATGGACGGGGCCTTATAGTTGGAATCATAGGTCGGTTTAGACAACTTTAGGAGTTAGAAAAGTGTTAAATTATAATATGATTGAAATGATATAGCATTTACGGATTACCATGTTGCTTCGCCTATGATATTTCTATGTTCAGAATGGTTTTCCGCAGAGGAAACAAAGCAGCTATGTTGGGATGACATCAGGAGAAAGATAACCTTCCAAATCAGCAACCTGAGATGGTCGGAATCGGAACTGAACAGTTTCTTGCAGTGATGGCACAATTGACTCAGGCTATAAATGGTGGTGGTATCCGTGCACGAGATCATCCAGATCAACCGCAGAGGAACATGTCAGTGGTGGAACATTTCATGAGGCAACATCCCCCATCATTCAGAGGATCATCTGACCCTGTGCAAGCTGAAGGGTGGGTTAAAGCACTGGAGAAGATTTTTGATGTCATGGGGTGTTCAGAACATCAAAAGGTTAGTCTTGCTGTTTACCGTTTTGAAGGTGAAGCTGATCAGTGGTGGTCGATGGTGAAAAATATAAGGGATAGTGATGATATTGAGGATCTTCACTGGGACGAATTCAAAGGTATGTTTCTTGAGAATTATTTTCCTAAGGTGGTTCGTCTTAGGATGGAAAAACAGTTCCTAGAATTGAGGCAGGAGGATGATTCAGTGGCTGCTTATGAAGAAAAGTTCACTCGATTGGCAAGGTATGCTCCAAACTTCATACGAGATCTTGATAGTAAAATAAACCGTTTTTACTCAGGGATAAAGCCAAAGTATCGAAGGGCATTAGCTTCTCGTGAGTTCAAAAGTTATGAAAAACTTGTCCGATGTGCGGAGAAGGTGGAAATGGAGTTTTCTGATGATCAGGTGTTCTATGAAAAACAACAGAATAAGAGGTCTAGTTGGCGGGAAAAGGGGAAGAATTCATCAAAGAAGCAAGGAGGTAAAAAACCAATTATCCATCCTGTGAGAAGTGTGGTAAAATGCATCCTGGAGAATGTTTATCCAATTATGGTAAGTGCTTTCGGTGTGGTAAGTATGGTCATATTGCTCGTAACTGTAAGGAAGATGATCAAGCAGGAAATGAAAAGCCAATGGTAAGATGTTTTATGTGTAATGAAATGGGTCATTATGCAAACGAGTGTCCAACGAAGAACTCAACTGGGGGAATGCATCCAGACTACCAGAAGAAAGGGGTGGTGAAATCCTTTGCAACAACTTCAGCAGATGTTGGGCCATCGAATGAAGTGGTATCAGCTCCAGGGAGCTCCGTATTTTTCGAAGATTGACTTGAGGTCGGGGTACCATCAGTTGAAATTAAAAGAAGCAGACGTTCCGAAGACTTCGTTCCGTACTAGATATGTCCATTATGAATTTGTAGTTATGCCTTTTGGGTTAACCAATGCACCTACTGTATTCATGGACCTTATGAATAAAATTTTCAATGAGTTCTTGGATAATTTTGTGTTTGTGTTTTGAGGTTTGGGAAGAGGTTATGTGTGCCTTGTGATTCACAGTTGAAGAATGAGTTGTTATGTGAGGCTCATAGTTCCCTGTTTTCAGTTCATCCTGCCAGTACTATGATGTACAGAGATCTGCGGGAGTATTACTGGTGGGATGGAATGAAAAGAGATATTGCTGATTTTACTGTGAAGTGTTTGACATGTCAACAGGTTAAAGCAGAGCGGCAGTTACCGAAAGGGATGCTTCAGCCTTTACCAGTGCCAGAGTGAAAATGGGAAATCATATCCATGGACTTTGTTGTGGGATTACCGAGGACATCTCGAGGTAATAATGCAATCTGGGTTATTATTGATCGCTTGACCAAATCTGCTCATTTCCTTTCTATACGAGATACTTTCTCTCTAGATCAACATTCCCATTTGTATCTTAAAGAGATAGTCAGGTTACCTGGAGTTCCTCTCACAATTGTATCTGATCGTGATCCCAGGTTCACATCTAACTTTTGGAAAGGCCTTTAGAAGTTGTTGGGTACAGAATTAAATTTTTGTACAGCTTTTCATCCTCAATCAGATGGGCAGCCAGAAAGAACAATTCAGACCTTGGAGGATATTCTACGAGCTTGTTCTATGGATTATCAGGGAAGTTGGGACCAACATATTTCTTTGGTTGAGTTTTCTTATAATAACAGTTTTCATTCAAGTATACAGATGGAACCATTTGAGGCATTATATGGGAAGCGGTGTGGAACTCCAGCATTTTGGGATGAAGTGGGTGAAAGGAAGCTGATGGGACTAGAATTGGTAGAAGAGATGGCAGAAAAATTTTAGTTGATTCAGAAGCACATGAGAACAGCTCAGAGCAGGCAGAAGAGTTATGCGGATAACCGGAGGAAGTATCTATCTTTCGAGGTAGGTGATCATGTTTTTCTCAAGGTTTCTCCATGGAAAAGTGTTATACAATTTGGTAGGAAAGGAAAGCTAAGTCCAAGGTTCATTGGACCATAAGAAATTATGGAGAGAGTTGGATCAGTTGCATACCGAGTGGCTTTACCTACGAGTTTATCTCAGGTACACAATGTTTTTCATGTTTCATTGTTGAGAAAGTATATGCTAGATCCATCTCATGTTTTGAGTCCAGAGGTAGTTCAGCTGGAAGAGAACCTATCTTATGAGGAACAACCGGTCCAGATTCTTGACCACAGGGAGCAGGTGTTACGGAATAAGGTGATTCATCAGGTAAAGGTTTTGTGGAAAAACCATGTGATTGAAGAGGCAACGTGGGAATCTGAAAATGCTATGAGGGATAAATACCCCCACTTATTTTGATAAGTGAATAAAATTGCGAGGACGCAATTCCCAAAAGGGGGGGAAGGATATAACATACCAGGTAAATAAAGAATAATGAATTTTAATATTTATTAATATTTTCAAATTAAATATTAATTTTAATTAAAATGGGTTTCTACGTTCGATAGCGTACTCGGTACGCAATGATGAGTTTCTTTGAAAACTTACATTGCACACAAGTAATAAAATAAAATTATTTTTAATGTTAGTTAACGAGTAGCCGTTGTACTGGCGGGAATGGATATAAATAACTAAAATATGATTATATATGTTTTTAAATGTTTTTACATTTACCCAATAAAATATAAAGGCTTAAACTATGGAAAGAGTTCAATTTTAGGCATTTATACCCTAATTTTCACGAAAGGTCCACTTATCACCTTTTGATAGAGAACCGTCATTAAATATAGTTTTGATCGATCTTATAAATTCTATTGGACCAAAATAACTCTTCTTTAGAATTGGGACATCAAAATTTACTTTGTGTAAATTTTTGGTACCTTTCTGATAAAGTTCATTTTTTTTAATGAATAGTGTAAAATGTTGTATTTTAATTCAAAACCTCTTTTTAATCTAATTTATTTATATTATTAGATTATCATTTGAATTGGTTTTAAAGTGAAATTAGAAAATATTTTTACCATTAAATAAAATAGTGGTCGTTGGAATTAATTTCACTTTGGAATCGGACTTAAACTAGTGTCAATCTTTTTATACTTATTGTTTCATAAAAACACGTTATTTTCTCTGACAGCGGGAATTGATTATTAAATTAATTAATGTGACTTATATGTTTTCAATTTTGTAAAATAGACTTAATTTTTGAATTCGTAATATCAAATATAGCTTAGGGTGAATTTTTGGTAATTTTCTGAAAAACTTCAATTTTTGATGAATAGTAAAACCACTAAGTGGTACTTATAAAGACTGATTTTCCGTTTAAATGAAATTTTTCCATCATTGTGTATTGAATTTCAAAAATCCGACATACATTGTTGTCATTAAGAAGTAAAATGTGGTTTAATGAGATTATAATAATTTTTTTGGTGAATAGTATCTTATTATGTTCTTAATCGCGATTAGAGGTAATTAGTGTAATTTAAGGTAAAAATGATATTATAAGAATGTGAAAACACCATGACACTTGTCCTAAACCTATTGGTTGTGTCATGGACGACCAATAAAAGCCATGGGCCAACTTGGGGACCCCATGGAGACACTTTGGTTGGGAAATGACATAAATAACTTTTATTTAATGTTAAAATTAAATTGACACAAACATGAGTTGTTTTACTAAAACAATTTTTATGTAGGGTTACACAGGTCCAAATTTTGATTATAAATAGTCATTGGAAAGATAAAAATATTTCCTACATCATAGTATTTTTTTTAATTTTTAGACATTAAATAAATTAAATTATTTATGACATAATAATGATGCAGCGATGACATCATTATTTGACGATTTAAATAAAATGGAAAGATAATGTAAAATCTATGAACTACACATGTCCAAAACCAATTGGATGAGTGGATTTAAAACCCTTATCACCTTATCCACGAATTATATAATTGTGGGACCTTTTAAAACCGAAACACATTTTCAAATAAAGTAATATTTCTTTACTTTCCAAAAGTGCCCCTCCTCTGCTCTTATAAAAGGCCCCCTCCTCTACCTCATTTCACACACTCCTCAAGCCTTTGGCTCGACCATCCCCTACCCATTTACTCTTTCCACATCCCTATCCTCATCCAAGAGGATTCCCATTGGGAAGAATCCTTTCAAAGGAAGCCTTTAGGCTCAAATCAGAAGGAGTTACACTTTTAAAGGTAATTCATTCTCTCTTGTTCATTTGTTTTATTATGATTCTCCAACCCTCTAAACTCTTTTTATTTACATCTTTTGTAACAACACCAGTATCTTCAATATAATAGGATGTTGTTATAAGATTTATTCTAGATACACTCTCACACAACTACATCAAATGGTTAAAGAACATACGGTTTCCGTGGATGGCGAAATTCTGCCTCCCGAAACGATGATTGTTCAATACTCATTTAACACCTTCAAAGGTGGCCATTATGATGTCACTATTTTTATATATGATATATTATATGTTTATTTTTTTCTTTAAGCTTCTGTATTTTTCATTTTGGGCATACCTTTATGGATTCCATTATGGGTAAACATGATATCTTCATTTAAGGAAGTGCGGACTACCGCCCCCTCAAAGTGATGTGATTCGTTAATGCCATATGTGGGACGTGTAAAGGATGGATTTAAAGTTATTATATATAATGTTCTACTGGAATTATAATATACCTCTATATCATTATTATTTCTTTCCATTAAAGTATGAGATAGAAATGAAAGTAGCGTTCATGCGTACGTACGGCTTACCGTCTCCATGAACGGTGCCTTTCATTTCTTATCCCCAAATGTAATGTACTATTAAAATTACATGTATATAATGGATATATATAATTAATTATATATCTAAATTATGAATATAATTCTGTAATTAAAATATACATAACTCTCATTTAGTTTTAATTCCATTAATATGACAAAGAAATGAAAGTAGCGTTCATGCGTACGTACGGCTTACCGTCTCCATGAACGGTGCATTTCATTTCTTACCTCTAAATGATTATGTAATATTATAAATACATGTATATGCTGGATATATATGATACATATTATATCCAAATCGGTAATTTCATTCTGGATATAAAGAACCATTGACCACACGAACAACGTGTAATTGTAAGAAGTCCACTTTCGACTTAAAAACCAAATATTGAGAAAACAAACATTATTAACTTAAATGGTCACATAATGTTTATAACATGGAAATAAGTGATATAAAAGGAATAATGAACTTTAAAAAGGTTCTTAATCAAGTATAAATTAACTCAAGTTTATTATTCAGGACGTTAAAGAACGATCGAGTCAAGTCGGACCCGAGGTAAGGGACTTCGTCTCAATCTCCTTTCATTGAGGCATACTTCATTTTATACAAAACTTTCTTTTATACGGTGTATAAACCCCTTTGAATTTTACTTTTTTACAAAAGGAATCTTTTTCTACGAAGCGTTTTACTAAATGACAAAAAGGAATGTTTTTTTAACGTACGCGGTGACAACGACCTTTTCCGCCGCCGCGAGTATTATTTGGTCTTTGGCTTTCTCAACAAGCCGTAATGTTTTTAGAATAAAATAAATACCATATACTCTTTTATGTATTTTGGTATTGAAAATGGTTTTGAAAAAAGATTCTATTATGTCAATATATTTATGATATATTGTGATTGAAATTTGGAAATGTTATCATTCCTTTATATTGGTTTTATGTTTTATGATTTTATACTGGTACTTGGACATTTTAACGGGTGGTTACGTTATAAACCATATGACGGGTGGTGCCGTGAATACCAGGACGGGTGGTTACGTTATAACCTCTAATGCATTGGGTATGGAAGTCGGCCGTATGGCTATTCCATTAAGTATATATGGAAATTGGCCTTATGGCTATTCCATTAAGTGATATGTGTGGAAGTCGACCATATGGTTATTCCACTTAAGTATGTTTATGTCCCAAGTTACCTTTATATATGTTATGTGTTCTTTTTATGGATTTTATGGTAATCCTTTGGTCACAAAAAGGTAAGTAATGATACTTTATTCAGTGAAGAGTTTTTACTACTTCATGAAGGTGAAGGTATTTCTTTGATAGAGTATATATGGTTTATTTGATGTTTGAAAAACTAACAGTTTTCATTATTTCTGTATCCCTTATTGAGCTTTTTATGCTCACCCCATGTTTTTTTTTGAAATGTTTTCACAGGACTTAATGTGGAATAAGGTTAAGGATGGGATCAAGGGAATGTCATCCTATATAAAACATGGAACTAGACACGTTTCTTTTTAAGAGTTTTTTTATTATGGAAACTTAGTAGATGTGACTACTTTGTAATCTTTTGAGATGTAATAGTTATGTTCTAATTCTCTAAAACTCTAAACCTGAAAATATCCTTGACGTGAATTATTTATTTAATTCAATATTAAGTAAGGTTTATGGAAGGGGCCTTATAGTTGGAATCAGAGGTCGGTTTAGACAACTTTAGGAGTTAGAAAAGTGTTAAATTATAATATGATTGAAATTATATAGCATTTACGGATTACCATGTTGCTTCGCCTATGATATTTCTATGTTCAGAATGGTTTTCCGCAGAGTAAACAAAGCAGCTATGTTGGGATGACATCAGGAGAAAGATAACCTTCCAAATCAGCAACCTGAGATGGTCGGAATCGGAACTGAACAGTTTCTTGCAGTGATGGCACAATTGACTCAGGCTATAAATGGTGGTGGTATCCGTGCACGAGATCAGCCAGATCAACCGCAGAGGAACATGTCAGTGGTGGAACATTTCATGAGGCAACATCCCCCATCATTCAGAGGATCATCTGACCCTGTCCAAGCTGAAGGGTGGGTTAAAACACTAGAGAAGATTTTTGATGTCATGGGGTGTTCAGAACATCAAAAGGTTAGTCTTGATGTTTACCGTTTTGAAGGTGAAGCTGATCAGTGGTGGTCGATGGTGAAAAATATAAGGGATAGTGATGAGATTGAGGATCTTCACTGGGACGAATTCAAAGGTATGTTTCTTGAGTATTATTTTCCTAAGGTGGTTCGTCTTAGGATGGAAAAACAGTTCCTAGAATTGAGGCAGGAGGATGATTCAGTGGCTGCTTATGAAGAAAAGTTCACTCGATTGGCAAGGTATGCTCCAAAATTCATACGAGATCTTGATAGTAAAATAAACCGTTTTTACTCAGGGTTAAAGCCAAATTATCGAAGGGCATTAGCTTCTCGTGAGTTCAAAAGTTATGAAAAACTTGTCCGATGTGCGGAGAAGGTGGAAATGGAGTTTTCTTA
Organism: Viscum album; assembly: GCA_963277665.1. Lineage (NCBI taxonomy): Eukaryota > Viridiplantae > Streptophyta > Magnoliopsida > Santalales > Viscaceae > Viscum > Viscum album. The sequence continues at coordinate 590,671,649 of OY728162.1, read as the reverse complement.
TGATCAGGTGTTCTATGACAAACAACAGAATAAGAGGTCTAGTTGGCGGGAAAAGGGGAAGAATTCATCAAAGAAGCAAGGAGGTAAAAAAACCAATTATCCATCCTCTGAGAAGTGTGGTAAAATGCATCCTGGAGAATGTTTATCCAATTATGGTAAGTGCTTTCGGTGTGGTAAGTCTGGTCATATTTCTCGTAACTGTAAGGAAGATGATCAAGCAGGAAATGAAAAGCCAATGGTAAGATGTTTTATGTGTAATGAAATGGGTCATTATGCAAACGAGTGTCCAACGAAGAACTCAACTGGGGGAATGCATCCAGACTACAAGCAGAAAGGGGTGGTGAAATCCTTTGCAACAACTTCAGCAGATGTTGGGCCATCGAATGAAGTGGTATCAGCTCCAGGGAGCTCAGTATTTTTCGAAGATTGACTTGAGGTCGGGGTACCATCAGTTGAAATTAAAAGAAGCAGACGTTCCGAAGACTGCGTTCCGTACTAGATATGTCCATTATGAATTTGTAGTTATGCCTTTTGGGTTAACCAATGAACCTACTGTATTCATGGACCTTATGAATAAAATTTTCAATGAGTTCTTGGATAAGTTTGTGTTTGTGTTTTGAGGTTTGGGAAGAGGTTATGTGTGCCTTGTGATTCACAGTTGAAGAATGAGTTGTTATGTGAGGCTCATAGTTCCCTGTTTTCAGTTCATCCCTGCAGTACTATGATGTACAGAGATCTGCGGGAGTATTACTGGTGGGATGGAATGAAAAGAGATATTGCCGATTTTACTGTGAAGTGTTTGACATGTCAACAGGTTAAAGAAGAGCGGCAGTTACCGAAAGGGATGCTTCAGCCTTTACCAGTGCCAGAGTGAAAATGGGAAATCATATCCATGGACTTTGTTGTGGGATTACCGAGGACATCTCGAGGTAATAATGCAATCTGGGTTATTATTGATCGCTTGACCAAATCTGCTCATTTCCTTTCTATACGAGATACTTTCTCTCTAGATCAACATTCCCATTTGTATCTTAAAGAGTTAGCCAGGTTACATGGAGTTCCTCTCACAATTGTATCTGATCGTGATCCCAGGTTCACATCTAACTTTTGGAAAGGCCTTCAGAAGTTGTTGGGTACAGAATTAAATTTTAGTACAGCTTTTCATCCTCAATCAGATGGGCAGTCAGAACGAACAATTCAGACCTTGGAGGATATTCTACGAGCTTGTTCTATGGATTATCAGGGAAGTTGGGACCAACATATTTCTTTGGTTGAGTTTTCTTATAATAACAGTTTTCATTCAAGTATACAGATGGAACCATTTGAGGCATTATATGGGAAGCGGTGTCGAACTCCAGCATTTTGGGATGAAGTGGGTGAAAGGAAGCTGATGGGACCAGAATTGGTAGAAGAGATGGAAGAAAAAGTTTAGTTGATTCAGAAGCACATGAGAACAGCTCAGAGCAGGCAGAAGAGTTATGCGGATAACCGGAGGAAGTATCTATCTTTCGAGGTAGGTGATCATGTTTTTCTCAAGGTTTCTCCATGGAAAAGTGTTATACGATTTGGTAGGAAAGGAAAGCTAAGTCCAAGGTTCATTGGACCATAAGAAATTATGGAGAGAGTTGGATCAGTTGCATACCGAGTGGCTTTACCTACGAGTTTATCTCAGGTACACAATGCTTTTCATGTTTCATTGTTGAGAAAGTATATGCTAGATCCATCTCATGTTTTGAGTCCAGAGGTAGTTCAGCTGGAAGAGAACCTATCTTATGAGGAACAACCGGTCCAGATTCTTGACCACAGGGAGCAGGTGTTACGGAATAAGGTGATTCATCAGGTAAAGGTTTTGTGGAAAAACCATGTGATTGAAGAGGCGACGTGGGAATCTGAAAATGCTATGAGGGATAAATAACCCCACTTATTTTCATAAGTGAATAAAATTGCAAGGACGCAATTCCCAAAAGGGGGGAAGGATGTAACATAACAGGTAAATAAAGAATAAAGAATTTTAATATTTATTAATATTTTCAAATTAAATATTAATTTTAATTAAAAGGGGTTTCTACGTTTGATAGCGTACTCGGTACGCAATGATGAGTTTCTTTGAAAACTTACATTGCACACAAGTAATAAAATAAAAATATTTTAAATGTTATTTAACGAGTATCCGTTGTACTGGCGGGAATGGATAGAAATAACTAAAATATGATTATATATATTTTTAAATGTTTTTACATTTACCTAATAAAAGATAAAGGCTTAAAATATGGAAAGAGTTCAATTTTAGGCATTTATACCCCAATTTTCACGAAAGGTCCACTTATCACCTTTTGACAGAGAACCGTCATTAAATATAGTTTTGATCGATCTTATAAATTCAATTGGACCAAAAATAACTCTTCTTTAGAATCGGGACATCAAAATTTACTTTGTGTAAATTTTTGGTACCTTTCTGATAAAGTTCATTTTTTTAATGAATAGTGTAAAATGTTGTATTTTAATTCAAAACCTCTTTTTAATCTAATTTATTTATATGATTAGATTAACTTTTGAATTGGTTTTAAAGTGAAATTAGAAAATATTTTTACCATTAAATCCAATAGTGGTCGTTGGAATTAATTTCACTTTGGAATCGGACTTAAACTAGTGTCAATCTTTTGATACTTATTGTTTCATAAAAACACGCTATTTGCTCTGACAACGGGAATTAATTATTAAATTAATTAATGTGACTTATATGTTTTGAATTTTGTAAAATAGACTTCATTTTTTAATTCGTAATATCCAATATATCTTAGGGTGAATTTTTGGTAATTTTCTGAAAAACATCAATTTTTGATGAATAGTAAAACCACTAAGTGGTACTTATAAAGACTGATTTTCCGTTTAAATGAAATTTTTCCGTCATTGTGTTTTGAATTTCAAAAATCCGACATACATGGTTGTCATTAATAAGTAAAATGTGGTTCAATGAGATTATAATAATTTTTTGGTGAATAGTAACTTATTAAGTTCTTAATCGTGATTAGAGGTAATTAGTGTAATTTAAGGTAAAAATGATATTATAAGAATGTGAAAACACCATGACACTTGTCCTACACCTATTGGTTGTGTCATGGCCGACCAAGACAAGCCATGAGCCAACTTGGGGACCCCATGGAGACACATTGGTTGGGAAATGACATAAATAACTTTTATTTAATGTTAAAATTAAATTGACACAAACATGAGTTGTTTTACTAAAACAATTTTTAAGTAGGGTTACACAGGTCCAAATTTTGATTATAAATAGTCATTGGAAAGATAAAAATATTTCCTACATCATAGTATTTTTTTTAATTTTTAGACATTAAATAAATTAAATTATTTATGACATAATAATGATGCAGCGATGACATCATTATTTGATGATTTAAATAAAATGGAAAGATAATGTAAAATCTATGAACTACACATGTCCAAAACCAATTGGATGAGTGGATTTAGAACCCTTATCACCTTATCCACGAATTATACCAATGTGGGACCTTTTAAAACCGAAACACATTTTCAAATAAAGTAATATTTCTTTACTTTCCAAAAGTGCCCCTCCTCTTCTCTTATAAAAGGCCCCCTCCTCTACCTCATTTCACACACTCCACAAGCCTTTGGCTCGACCATCCCCTACCCATTTACTCTTTCCACATCCCTATCCTCATCCAAGAGGATTCCCTTTGGGAATAATCCTTTCAAAGGAAGCCTTTAGGCTCAAATCAGAAGGAGTTACACTTTTAAAGGTAATTCATTCTCTCTTGTTCATTTGTTTTATTATGCTTCTCCAACCCTCTAAACTCTTTTTATTTACATCTTTTGTAACAACACCAGTATCTTCAATATACTAGGATGTTGTTATAAGATTTATTCTAGATACACTCTCACACAACTACATCAAATGGTTAAAGAACATACGGTTTCCGTGGATGGCGAAATTCTGCCTCCCGAAACCATGATTGTTCAATACTCATTTAACACCTTCAAAGGTGGCCATTATGATGTCACTATTTTTATATATGATATATTATATGATTATTTTTTTCTTTAAGCTTCTGTATTTTTCATTTTGGGCATACCTTTATGGTTTCCATTATGGGTAAACACGATATCTTCATTTAAGGAAGTGCGGACTACCGCCCCCTCAAAGTGATGTGATTCGTTAATGTCATATGTGGGACGTGTAAAGGATGGATTTAAAGTTATTATATATAATGTTCTACTGGAATTATAATATACCTCTATATCATTATTATTTCTTTCCATTAAAGTACGAGATAGAAATGAAAGTATCGTTCATGCGTACGTACGGCTTACCGTCTCCATGAACGGTGCATTTCATTTCTTATCCCCAAATGTAATGTACTATTAAAAGTACATGTATATAATGGATATATATAATTAATGATATATCTAAATGATGAATATAATTCTGGAATTAAAATATACATAACTCTCATTTAGTTTTAATTCCATTAATACGATAAAGAAATGAAAGTAGCGTTCATGCGTACGTACGGCTTACCGTTTCCATGAACGGTGCATTTCATTTCTTACCTCTAAATGATTATGTAATATTATAAATACATGTATATGCTGGATATATATGATACATATTATATCTAAATCGTGAATTTCATTCTGGATATAAAGAACCATTGACCACACGAACAACGTGTAATTGTAAGAAGTCCACTTTCGACTTAAAAACCAAATATTGAGAAAAAAACATTATTAACTTAAATGGTTACATAATGTTTATAACATGGAAATAAGTGATATAAAAGGAATAATTAACTTTAAAAAGGTTCTTAATCAAGTATAAATTTACTCAAGTTTATTATTCAGGACGTTAAAGAACGATCGAGTCAAGTCGGACCCGAGGTAAGGGACATCGTCTCAATCTCCTTTCATTGAGGCATATTTCGTTTTATACACAACATTCTTTTATACGGTGTATAAACCCCTTTGACTTTTACTTTTATACAAAAGGAATCTTTTTCTACGAAGCGTTTTACAAAACGACAAAAAGGAATGTTTTTTTTAACGTACGCGGTGACAACGACCTTTTCCGCCGCCGCGAGTATTATTTGGTCTTTGGCTTTCTCAACAAGCCGTAATGTTTTTAGAATAAAATAAATACCATATACTCTTTTATATATTTTGGTATTGAATATGGTTTTGAAAAAAGATTCTATTATGTCAGTAAATTTATGATATATTGTGATTGAAATTTGGAAATGTTATCATTCCTTTGTATTGGTTTTATGTTTTATGATTTTATACTGGTACATGGACATTTTAACGGGTGGTTACGTTATAAACCATATGACGGGTGGTGCCGTGAATACCAGGACGGGTGGTTACATTATAACCTCAAATGCATTGGGTATGGAAGTCGGCCGTATGGCTATTCCACTACGTATGTATGGAAATTGGCCGTATGGCTATTCCAATAAGTGATATGTGTGGAAGTCGACCGTATGGTTATTCCACTTAAGTATGTTTATGTCCCAAGTTACCTTTATATATGTTATGTGTTCATTTTATGGATTTTATGGTAATCCTTTGGTTACAAAAAGGTAAGTAATGATACTTTATTCAGTGGAGAGTTTTTACTACTTCATGAAGGTGAAGGTATTACTTTGATAGAGTATATATGGTTTATTTGATGTTTGAAAAACTAACAGTTTTCATTCTTTCTATATCCCTTACTGAGCTTTTTATGCTCACCCCACGTTTTTTTTGAAATGTTTTCACAGGACTTAATGTGGAATAAGGTCAAGGATGGGATCAAGGGAATGTCATCCTATATAAAACATGGAACTAGACACGTTTATTTTTAAGAGTTTTTTTATTATGGAAACTTAGTAGAAGTGACTACTTTGTAATCTTTTGAGATGTAATAGTTATGTTCTAATTCTCTAAAACTCTAAACCTGAAAAGATCCTCGACGTGATTTATTCATTTAATTCAATATTAACTAAGGTTTAAGGTCGGGGCCTTATAATGTATGTCTCTGTTCCAGGTACCCTACACAACCGATCCTGAGTCATGCAGTCGTCCACCTATTGGTTAGGTCATCTTGGAACTCTGCGACATCTGTCTAACGCCAGCTATAGAAGAGTCCGCTACATGTCGAATATTGGTGGGTATTACTGTAGAGAATACTCAGCAAAAGGAAATTATCCACTAATAGGGCTCTCTCCAACACCCCTTCCTATGTCGGGATCCTGGGGGAGATCATCGAAGCCCTAATCTCTCGCCTGAGCCCCTGCTCGATGGTCTGGTTTATAAATAATGGGTCTCGTACCATATCATTGAACATGGGTGAGAGGTCTATGAACCTCGTTGAGTACTGAGATACATTCATTCTGCCCTACTATAGATGATGTAACTCCATAATACGCACTATGCGGAGAGTCGCTGGAAAAAACTATACCCGAAATAGGCACTCAAAGCCTGCCTAGAAAAGCGTCATCTCTTCATGAACCTGGAGAATCATGTTCCACCATCATCTCGATGCTTACTATAGAAGGCTGGCATCAAGGATCCCCATGAGGTTGGCTGGTGTCCCTACTAGTATGAAAACACTCACCATAGCCTCCAGCTAATCCTCATCCACTTCTATGTCCATCTCTCCATTGAACCTAGGTGGCCTCTGGTGTTGGACATCGTGCAACACGCTAATGCGGCGTGCATCGTCTGCCACTGTAGATGGTGGCATCGGTGGCCCACCGACATGCGGTATAGCTTGATCCTCCATTGGATAATTTCCCTACACTAAGGCCTCGTTTCTTGGTTGGCTATCTATGATTACAACTCTCAGGACTCTATCTAGTCGTCCGTGGGGTGGCATCCTGAAAGAAACATATGTGACAGAGTCAAAAGATTTATACCCAGTGAGTTGACCTAGTTGAACTGACTTAGAGAGAACATTTAAAACACACACACAATTAGTGTTTTCTTGCACTGAGTCAGAAATCAGAATTCAGGGTCCTGGTGTACTGATACATCTACCATCACACCAACACTAGACTCACCAAACTGAAAACCACACTCAGTACCATTAACACTATTGCTTCATAAATTATATCAGAGTCCTATGTTTTACATAGAACTGACTCCTATGATACCAATTTGTAATGTCATGTCTCCCGGGGCCCGTAATATGACTACCCCAAGACTTCCTTCCATAGGACTGGGGTTAGAGACTAGCACAAAAGGCATAAATCCATAAAATGAGAAGGAATTTCAATTAAAAAAATGAAAATTAACACAACAGAGTACGATCTAGAAGTAGAAAACTAATTAAATCTATATAAAAAAAGTCCTGAATGTAGAGGGTCTGGAATACAATCCCAACATGATAGTACAAGTACAACAGAATAACAAAATACAACAGAAGAAGAGTAAAACAGATGATGGGTCATCCTTAGGGATTCCTACCAAAAGGTTAGGTATATTTAGCTTCAACAATACTTCACACATTTTGGTCTCCTCCTTGTACCGACACATCGTATGGTATACCTATGGGTATAATCCAGTCCTTATACTCTCATCCTCAGGCAGCACTATCATTCATATGCAACAAACACAACGAGGTGCAGGCATACCCAGTGTAGGGGTGAGTATAGTGATACCCAATAGGGACCCTGAGACTGTCTAGGTCTCACAAAAATCAAAAAAGATAAACAAAAAATATGAAATCAATGTATAACCCCACATAGGTATATTCCCATACATATACATATGTAATATTGTAGTCCATCTCGATCATGAGGTAATCAAAAAAGTTACTAACTAAGCTCAACGAGGATTTTATTCTCATTTTCTAAACCCCAACTTCAAGAGATCTCTTGCTGAATCGATCACTGTGGGAATGCTATGACAAAAAGTTTCATACAACTATCCTTGAACTGCTGAGGTACTCCTCATGTCATGTACCATTGGTTTGCTGTGTCACCAAGGAACTCCCCACAATGGCTCTTTCGGATCACCAAGGCGCTCCCCCTCGTAGCCTGCTGAGGTACATCTCCTATCAAGTACCATGGGTCTGCCGCGACACCAAGGTGCTCCCCAATGTGGGTCTTACGCCACACCATGGCACTCCCCGATAGGCTAGTTGAATCACTCCGAGTCTAAATAGTCAGCATTCAGATGGTCTCAACCGGCTTCTAGGTCTCCACACTATGAATTCTCATTTTTTTGGAGGATCCTCTCCACATGCTACTGGTCAATAATCCAGCTGTCATGATGAACCATTAAAAATTTATCTCAATGGTCTGCCAAATCATAGAGGTCTCAATGCATTGGACAACGAGTCAATCGGACGCCCGATCTGTGAATTATTTTCCTTTTAGTATGTGGGGCTCGGATAGATTCGAGCAGAATCCAACCTGAACGTATCTCAACTATACCCAAAACTACTATGGGGTATACACAATGGGGCAGTCATGCTCCATGAATACCATCACAACTGGCAGTTTGTCAAATGATCTACTGATCCCAATGATGTGGACGAAAAAAAAGTAAATGGGCCGGTAGTGGGCCTCGGTCCGGTCCGACCCTGTCAGACTGACCTGGTCCGACCTTTTCCAGGCCGACCCTGTCTGGGTCAACCCAGTCAGACCTGTTCGGTCAAGAACAATCTATTGGGTGCGCCAGCATGTTAGGTTCAGCCGGGCCCACTCGGCGTAGCCCACCAGGCCGTGTGGGTGGTTCGACCCGGGCTCGGGGCCAGTTTTTCCCATACCATTGTGAGGGAACGACCCTGAAGTGACATAGCCTAGTGGGCACAGTAGGGCCAGTTTGGCTGAGGCGCTATGAGGGGGGCCACAGACCGTCTTTGGAGGCCGGCACGACCAATACGCTGGTTTGGTCGGGTGGTGACGGGGCAGGCCGGCATGCAGGTCAGCGGGGTGGTTGGGTAAGCCATCAGGCAGCCGGACAGGGTGCCAGGCAGGCCAGCGGGTGTCCGGGTAGACCAGCCGACGGCCAGGCAGGACGTCGAGTGGACCTTCGGGTGACTGGGTAGGGCGTCGAGTGGGTCGGCAGGCGGTCGGGAAGGGCGCAGCCAGGCGGGCCGCCAGGGGGCAGAGAGGTAGTCGGGCGCTGGTCGACGTGGTTCGGCAGCAATTCAGCCATGCTGGCTTGGTTGGAGGGTTGTGGTTCGGCCCGGAGCACCGGAGCGATGTGATGGTGGCGCAGTTTGTAGAGGTTATAGGTAGTGTGACCCCTGTCGTCATCGCCTTCGTCATTTCGTCGTGTCACCCCAATGCCAAATATCACCAAAAATAAGAATGGTGGAGGGGTCAGTCCATGTTGGTTTAGCTCACAACATCCATGTTTAGGGTGGTATTAATAGGCTCATCAAGAAGTAAGAGGATGAAAAACAACTCGCCGACAAACAATTATTTTCCAGCCATTGTAGAAGAATCAATGAAAGCATCAACATGTAAAACACCCTTACATTTGATCGTCATTCATCATTAATTGACATAGTCATGAAATGTAGTCATAAAAGATCATCGTTCATTGTGTACGATGCATGCTTCTAATCCCGACCTGCGTTGGCTCGTTGATGACGATGCAGAATGTAGGTCGGTTGAAGACGTCACACGTCAGTAGAAGCTCCGAGGAAGAAGTCGAAGAAGGCTGGAGTTCATTATTCGTCATTGGGAGAGTTCTTCCCTTTCCTACCATGTTTCCCCCAAGATACAAATGGAAATAACAGTAGATAGGTTTATTTATTATTTTTTTGACAAAGAATTCAAATTGGAGAAATGAACTAATTTTCTCCACCTAATTAATGTGGAGGATTGGCACAAGTTAATTAGGGTAGTTGGCACAATTTAATAAATGAAAAGGTGGTACCATAAAGCTGGGTGGGTGTGGAGAAAAGGTGGCTCCATGAGGATATTTTAACCATCAAATAAAAATAAATTCACAAATATTATTGTTATTAAATTCAATCTCTAAAAACCCCAAAACTCTCTATTATCCTCCCATCACTACCGTCGAAGTAAAGGTCACCTTAAATGAAAACTGTCCCTACGAGTTCAACGGTGTCCTAAAATTTTTATTATGAGATTCAGGTAAAATTTTATAATAACCGCTCGTACGTTTACTGAACGTAACCAAAAAAAACATCAGAAATCGATTCCGGGCACACAGGGCCTAAAAATAACGCCCCGTCAATTTTCCCAGACTCATAAAATACCCATGTATTTAAGAAAAAAAAATACCATGGAAATTATGTGTCTTTACATGTTTAAAATATAACAAAATATTTCACAAATAAAACTATATTTCATATCATTAGATTTTATTTTTTTTAATGATATTCCAAAAATGATCCATCAGTTCATTCATTATAATTTTTTTGAGAGGCCAATCTGCTCAAAATTTGATTCATTGAGACATAGTAATTTATAATTGAATATAATTTTCATGAATTAATTGTTCATACAATTCCCCTATTTCATATTTTATTTCTTATTTTAACAATGGGTAATCCACATCTCATTATAAATTCCATATTCCTACATAAATTTTTATAGAAATAAATAAAAAACCCGTTTAAAAATAACTACCATTCTTTAAAAATAATTGTTACTTAACGATTAATAATTTACAAAACTCTGATGCATTCCTTTCTATTTGGGAATGATGAGATGAATTTTTTACTATTATTCAAGTAATTATATTTACCCAATTTTTAAATTAAAATTTAATTATATTTTTATAATTATGGTTTTGAAACCCTAGATATTTCAAATAAATTAAAAGGGTTATCTATTTATAAAAAATGTATTAGCATCCATGAAAAATATATTTTAAAAAAATTAATGTCTCTTAAGGAACCCACTATTTAAGATATAATTTCAAAAGTTTTTTTTTCATTTTTTAATTAAACACACTATGTAAATAAATTTTCATTGAAACACATGATTTATTATTTTTTATTGAAATTAATAAAATTATCTAGAAAAGTACTTTTTATGTTTCCTTTTGTATATTTTATATCTAGAAACATCAATTTTCTTTTTTTCTAAAATAAATTAATTTTTTCCATGTTTTTTAGTAAATAATTTTTTATTAAATGATCTATTATATTCAGTACCTATATTGCAATTTATAGGACATTTAAATTTTTTCATAATTTCCAATTTCCTTCGATAAATTTTATTCTATATAAATATTATTATTCATATGATGAAATCAACATTATTCCATTGTGTGGTTTAAAATATGTTATTTTGTGTTATATAAGTGATAAAATACGACAATCCTTATTCCTAATAATAAATTATGAATGATAAATACATTTTCACCTAATGAATTTCCATTTTTGACAACATATTTTTGATTCATTTGAATAATGGGGTTTCAACTAGATAAGATACATAATTTGATTTGTTGAAATTATTGACATTACTGTATACCCTTTCTTTATATCAATTAAATGAAATATTCTATATTTTATGGTTAGATTATATTTCAATTTAATGTTACTTGATTTCATTAGATAATAATTTATTTTCCATTGTTTTATCATGTTATGACTATTTATAGAATTAGTAATGATTTCCTTCTATGAATCAACATGAATCCAATTTTATTTCCAGTGATTATTTATTCTATTAATTTGAATTATTCTCATTTGTAATGTTTTTAATATCCAATTTATTTCCATTTGTTCATTAATATATGAAAATTGGTGTATTCTGGGTATTACACATATATATCAATGGGAAAGGTTGGGGTCCTAAATCCACCTCCAATTAATTTTTTTTAATTTTAATATCTTATTATATATTGAATCAATGCATAATTGTTTTTTGATCATATGAATGTGCATTAATGGAGTGGATCATGAGATTCATGTTTCTTATTCTGATGTTGGTGACAATTTTGAATGATTATTTATTTATTTTTTATATTATCGGGACATTTCTAAGCTCTCATGGATAATTTTATTGAGTCGTGCTTCCTAAAAAATTTGATTCATTTATTATTTAATGAAATAAAAAAAATCTATAATTCCTGATATATTCATTATTGGCAAAAAAGATGCCCATATATCATGATTATAAAAATATTCTCATCTTTGGTACATTAAATATGTTAATTTTGTATTGTAAATATTTACCCTTATAGAGAATATGAGATAATTTATTTCTTATGATTCTAATTCCATAGGTTATAATGTTAATAAATGTATATATTATTATCAAGAGTTTCATATATGATGAATTATTTTTCATTTTTAAATAATCATTATAGATAATTTATTTTATCTCCTAGTGAAAGAAAATTTCCATTAGTTTAAAGGTAATGTGATTGATTTTTATTGTTTTATTATAATTATATAAAAATATAACCCTAAAATGAAATTATACATTTTTTAAATTTAATATTTATGGTATGAAATTTAATGTCTGGATGATTCCGTCATAGTATCATAGATGATACCTCTATAATCCATTCTTATAAAAATACACATTTTTAAAAGCATACAAAATCTTATATTCGTCCTCTATATAGTTATGATTTTTCAGAAAAAATAAAAATTAATGATAATGGTAGAGGGAGAAAGAATAGAAACAGAATCTTTAAAAATAGAGTGATTTATCATGGAAAATTTCAAGAAACTATAAGTTTAAAGGATCAAATTAAAATATAGATTGTGGGAGAGCTCCATAGGTTGTGATCCTCATACATTATAATAAAATTTTTGAAGAAAGAGGGAAAATTCAGTTAATCAATTGAGGATATGATATAAAATTGTCCTTTTTTAAAAAAAATAGGTTTGTATAGGTATACTAAATGACCATGATGGTTTCAGCGGGGATCCCTTCTTAAAAATACCACCACATCATGGGTCCTTTTGATCAATGTAATTAAAAAACCCTAAATATTTTCATAATTGAATGACTTACTCCCCTGTGATGCAATGAGACTTCCCATAGTCGATGTAAGGTATATTCAATTGAAACCCCTCCGTCGCACAATTGACATGTTATGGTATGGTACCCCCTCTCCAAATACCACCACAACAAATACAACCCAACTGTGGCGTCGTCAACCACCATTAATAAAATTATACCAAAGAAAAATTGGGGTTATGTCATGGAATCACATTTTCACGTTTTTTCCTACAATAGAAAGATGAGAATCACTATAACCACCTGTAACATAATAAAAATTACCCAAACACTCGAAACACTCAATTAAAATCATAATTAAATAATTAGACACGTTAATAAGAAAAAATTTCTTAAATGTTTACCTAATTTATTATTTTTTATTCAAATTAATTATGATATCATAAATATAATGTTTTAATATTAATAATCCCAACTAATATCATTTTTTCATTAGTTTTCTTTGATATATTAATCAATATAATCAACTATTAATTTCTACCATTTTATGTTACCTTTCACTACATTTTCTATAATAAATTCCATTTTCATCATTAATTTTTTTTATAGTAATAATTATATCATTTTTTGAAGGGATCCATGTGAAATAAAGAAAATAATGAAAATAAGAAACAGAATCCTTTATTTTATATTGAATTAAGAGAAATTTATTTTAGTGGTCATTTTTTCCATTTAGTGATGGATTAGACAACCTATAATTTTTTATGAAGGTTTTAAAAAATTATCCTGAAATTATATGTCTGGATTCATTTTTAAATGGTTTATGGACATCTCTCGAAAGGATTCATGTTTTATTCCTTGGTCGATTTCCTATATTTTCTAGAAATGTATTATAATTATCAACAATAACCCCCACATCATTCACACATGGCATGAAGGAAATAAGCTTGCTGATTATTGTCAATCCATGAAGGATTTTCATTTAGCTGACACCAATTTTTTAGAGAATGAACTTTTTTATGACTATAGTGGAGAATATTATAAGAGGGGACACCCTCGGTCTTCAACACTATTGCCCCAAGTTCATCTTCTTGTTTTTAGTTTCTTGACTTTATTTCTTATGGTGTTGAAATTTTTTATAAATAAATGATAATGATGATTATAATGATGATGAAATTTATAAATACTAAAATCAATTATAGTTGGGTTTTTAGTATAGTAAATTCCACTTCCAAATGAATAATGATTGTTTTTAATAAAATATATTATAACCGATATGAAGAATAAATTTTTTATTAATTATTCAATTTATAATTTTAAATATGGTAAATTTTTATATATATTTATATATATAAATAATTATTTATAAATTATCATTCAATTTATATCATATTTAATATTTTTTTGTAAATGGAATAAAAAATTCCAAAACGGTTCCCGATATTTAGTTTATTTTCTCTAATTCTCTAATAACTATATAATAAGTAAATACCCCATGACAAATAATTTTTTAATTTATATATTTGTTAATAACGTAAAATTTATTTTTTATTAAGTTTCTAGTTATTATTTATTTTCATAATAATTTAAAATTTATTTATACATATTCGATCAACTGTCTTGAAGAGAACTAATCATTATACCAATATCAATCGTTATCACCTTACACATTGAGTATTAACCACTACATAATATTCATCTAAAAGTATTAATATGTAATAAAAATTTTTAGTACTTCTTGTTTCTATATTTTTTAAACATTATACAAAAAATAAATATGATTTCCCCTATATTTTCACTAATATAAACAAATGTCAGTAAATATTTATAAATAATAAGTTAAAATTATATTTTTCTGATGAAAGTATAATTAATTATTATTAAATAAAAATTAGTGATTAAAAAATAATTTATAAAAATTAATAATTTATAAATAGTGTGTAAATTTATATTTAAAAAATGTCTAATTGTAAATAATTAAAAATTATTTATTAATTATTATGAGTTTTTAATTAATAGAGATTGAAGGCTATCCTAATTGGTAATGACTCTTTATAATCCTTCATGATTCAAAGGTTTGAAATTATGTAAGGGTGAATTGATGAAGGTAATGTGTCAGTGTTGGTATTGTAGTTAGTATTGTAATTGTGTGTTATAGTCATAATAGTATTTCTCCAAATTTGGATTTTAGGCCCTGGAATGTGCTTTTAAACCACAGGGCCACCGATTCATCATAGAACGATGGTCCGATTATTTTACAGATGCCTTTATAGGATGGATCTGGAGTTGTAGTAATCCCCAAGGATACCTAATAAGATGCACACTTGGATAGACAAGGAGAACAAGAAACAATGATTAAGAGAAAAATGTAATGACCCGACCCCAGTTACCCATAGTCGGTTCATTATTACCTATCATTGGAATGATCACCGAAGATCAAGTCTCGATAAACAGATTTGTATTGTAGCCTTGGAAACACTATTTACATTCATAAGTCTTACATTACATGTTAAAGTGTAAAACTACAACAATATAGTCCCCATATACCACACTCATATCCCCTCCAACTATCCCTACAGGTCATTCATAAAATACTTCTTCACATCCCAGGAAAATTAAAACCAAGAAAGTGCTGAACTCATATGCTCAGTAAGGATAACAATATAGAAGAATATTTCATAAATTAGCATAAACATATAAGGCAATTTATAACTAAAACAAAGCCTTTTAAACTTTAACTTCAACATAATATGGAAAAAATTAAATTAAATAATTCCATTTACTTATTCACATGGGTATTCTGGTAGTTTAATAATCACATGGATTATCAATAACCAGTTTCATAATGATGGAATGCATAATGACAAGTTATCATAACCACATAGTCTAGGCCTTCTGCCAATACTACTAATAAGATTTGGTCAAGGCCTTGTTCCAAGAAACTAGTTTGTCTAATGAGACCTACCGATGCATCGAGGAGCTATAGTGGAATCCACCCTTCACTTACTAAGTCCAATGCATTTCACATATGAAGAGGATTAAACATAACATAAATATTCGTATTAAAACTAGAATAAGAAATGTCAATAATTTCTCCATAAACCATGAATGGTATATAAATAACACATCCAAAGTCAAACATATCACAAAAACATCAAAATAATATTTATTTATTATTATATAATAAATCTACTTCAAATAAGCTTAAAACCCATTATATTATTTTGACATAGATGAAATTAAAATTATTTGAATGAAATATCTCTTTTTTGAAACAATTTAAATGTCACATAATTATAAAAGAAAACAATGACTTTGAATTTTTTTTATAAGCTTGTAAGGGAAGCATAGAAGATTTTCTTATGACATAATATAGTCACACCAGCCGTATAAGTTAAAAATACATTCTTACCATAATTTTGTCGAAAACGATAAAAATTACCTTATTTGGAAAATGATGGAAATATTCCTTTATTGAAATCTTATAAATAGTAAAACAAGGGTATAAATGACATTAACCCATAGACTATAAAATATTAAGAATGTTTTTAAATACATTTTTAAGAATCATGGATGTGGAATGATAAAGAGGTGCCATTATATAATATAAACAACCTCAGATAATGAAGAGATAGTAAAATTAACCCTATCCTTGTAATTTTCCGTGGTAGATGGTAGGTTAACCTTCTATATTATGGTGAAATAATTTTTATTAAATTATTCTCAGATAATATACATTAATATGATATCATATATGATATTATAACATTGCATTGTTAATAATATTTTAGTATTATCGTTGTTTCCGGTGTTAATGGATTCATTTTCCTTTATATTCATGGTTATGTGAGAAATTTTAATTATGAATGATATGTATATTATTCATATCCAGAATGATATCACGACTATAAACATTATTTTTAATCATCTAATGAAAATTAGTGTTGAATGGATATGATGGGGAATGAATCTCATCGCGTTCGTGGAGATGGTAGTCCATACGTACGCATGAGTGAAAATATAATTATTTTGATATTAAAATAATATATAATTGGATGGTATATCATATAAATATAATAATTTTGATGTTATATTTATTATTTACATCAATTACACATCATTATTATATTCATCAAAATAATAATGTATACAATAACAATTACACCATGATTTGGAGACGATAATCCTTACGTACGCACGTATGGTGACATGTCATTCAATGGATGTATTGAATAATGGATATGGATGTAACATATTTATAATAACATAAAAATATACAAGATATACTAGAGTTATTATTTTAGAATAGATGCAACAATGAAATGGGATGTGGAAGAAGAATGGAACTGGAAAGAGGTGGTGTGATATTTAACTCTTCTTCGGGTTCTTCCTTTTTTTTGATCAAAAGGGCCCCATAGGTTGGATTTATGACTAAAGTATGGCCACTAGGATGAAGGGAGGACATTTAAGAGGTTATTTGAGAAGAGTTTGGCTAAGAAAAATGGCTATGAAGGTGTGAATTAGAGAGAAGGGGAGTTCCCTTTTATAAGATGGGTGAGGGGCACCTTAGGAAACACTATAAGTATTATTTTATAATAAAATTATTTTCGGTTTTTAATGGTTAAAAAATGGATTATTTAAATTATAATGTGGTAATGTGTCTAAAACCACACAAAAAAATGTTTTATACAGGTTTGTATCACAATATTAACTTTATCTTTTAGATTTAACTATTAGTTAAATAGTATGACATGGACCATGTATCTTTGTATTTATATATTATAGTGTTAATAAACATACTATATTCATCCAGATGAACCCCAAATAGTTCATTACTGATTCTCCTGTCATTATAAAAGTCCTTTGGCAGAACCTTAGATTTTTAGGATTAGAATATCAATTAATACTAAAATATTTGTTTTAAAAAATCATTTATGTAAATTTTGAAAAAATTTGGTGTTTTTTTCTAAATTCATGTCATCATTATTACTTTGAAAAAAATTGATCTAAACAACTGTAACATGTCATATTAACCTATAAAATTAGTTTAATTAATAAAAAGTTTCATAATACATTTATTTGGATATTTATAATATCAATTATTTTAATATTTCATTAATTAATAAATTACTGCATCATCATTGTGTCATAAATAAATTAACATATTTAATGTCTAAATATTATAAATATAATACCATTATATAGGAAATATTTTTATATTTCTAATGAATATTTATAGTCAATTGTATCTTATTTATTACCCTATATTAAAAATTTTCTAGTTATTAAACATTGATTTTTACTCTTTTAACTCTTCTTTGAATTAAATAATAATAATTGTCCTAATCTAATCCAATTATACCAAATGGGTTAATATTTTATTATTAAGGTTGTTTTTGGTTGAACTATACTTATCCAATAGAATTAGTACATGTGTAAGGGTAATAATTATACTATTTTTACCCTTAATTACCCTATCTACTTTTAATCGTGGTAAATAAAAGTAAAAAATTAATATTCACCAAAAAATATTTTCATATTATTGAACCACATTTTACTTTCTGATATCTACTGTGTAATTCATATTTTTTAAATTTACTCATAGAAGCAGGAAAATAATGTTTTATGCGAACTTGCAAATTCTCTTAGGAGGTGGGTAAAAGACGGTGAAAAGTTGTATAATATTTTTATATATCTAAAATTATTATAAATTGAAACCAATGAATTAAATTTAACTTATATAGGTACTATGTTTCTATTTTTAGCTAAAATAAATTTATATATATTAAATAAAAATTTAAATTAATATTTGGTTTTAAACTATAACTCAATGTTTTTTACTATTAATCGAAAATAGAAAGTTTTCAGAAATATAACAAAAATTCAACCTATGCTAATTTGGATATTACAAATCAAAAAATAAAGTCCATTTCAAAATATAAGATTTGTTAAATTTCCAAGTGGATATTACGATTCATTATAGCTAGTTTTATTGGTTGTGGTGTGTTATAACTCGAAGTTGCATACAACCCATGCTACTGTATTATTCAAAGAAAAGCGTACCGTGGAAACTATGGGTGTTACATTCTCCCCTCCTTATAATAATTTCATCCCTGAAATTTATAGAATACTACCACATGAAATAACTTGAGTGGTTATTCATCATATGTTTCCTGGTTTCCCACGTTGCCTCTTCCATCTTATGGTTTCTCCATAGAAATTTTATCAGACGAGTTGTCTGGTTTCTCATCACTTGTTCTGCTGTATCAAGAATCATTAAAGTCTCTTTGCAATAAGACAGATTGGGTTCCCATTCTAATTCCTCATAGGTGAGTGCATGCATTTGGTCAGGCATGTATTTTATGAATAGTGATATGTGGAACACATTGTGATATTTAGAGTGATTTGGTGACATTTTCAAACGGTATGCTACATCCCAAATTCGTTCTAGAATTTCGAAAGGTCTGATGTACATGGGGCTCAATTTTTCCTTCTTACTTAAATGTATAATACCTTTCCATTAAAATACCTTCATGAAAACATGATCTCCTACCTGAAATTAAAAAAACATTCATTCAGTTATCGACACAGCTCTTCATCCTACTTTGAGATGCTTTTATCGGGGTTTGGATTACCTTCACCTTTTCCATCGTTTCATCAACAAGTTCTAGGCCTATAAGTTATCAGTAACCAACATCATCCCACCAATTTGGTGTGCGAAATCTCTTTCAACATAACGCATCATATGGTCCCATCTGAATACTTCAATGAAAGCTATTGTTATAGGAAAATTATCTCAAAGGAAAATATTGATCCCACATACCTTTAAAGTCAATTGAGCATGATCTCAACATATCTTCAAAGGTTTGAATAGTCTGTTCTGATTTTCCATCAGTTCGGCGGTGGTAGGCAGTGCTCAAACGAAGATCAGTATCCATGGAATTCTAATGACTTATCCAGAATCATGAAGTAAAATGGGTATCACGATCCAAAACAATTGATAGAGTTATTCCATGAAGTCTTACAACTTCGTTAATATATAGTAATGGAATATATTCAAGTGGTAGATCTTCTCTTATAGCATGAAAATGTGCTGACTTGGTAAGAAGTTCAATAATGACCCATATTGTATCATTCCTTTTAGGATTATTTTATAGTCCCATGACAAATTCCATCGTTATATTTTCCCATTTCCACTCCGGTATGGGAAGAGGTTGCATGACTCATCCAGGCTGTTGTCTTCTAGCTTTCACTTGTTGACAAACCACAATTCTTGACACAAAATCAGCAATATCCATCTTCATGTTGTCCCACCAAAAATGTTCCGTCAAATCTCTATATATTTTGTTTCTCCCATGGTTATAGAGAAATTGGATCTATGATAATCTTCCAACAATTCCCTTTTTAGATATTGTGTATCGGGAACTCAAAGTCGCTTCCCAAATTTCAAAATTTCATCTTCATACACAATGTCACTCAATCTACCATCATTCCCAGCTTTAATATTCATGTGAAACTCTTCATCATCAGTTTGAGAACTCTTTATCCTTTATATTAAAGAAGGTATGGAAATAACTTGGAAAAGTAATGATGATTCACTTTCCTTGGTGATTCCCATATCCATCCTTACTAGATCAATGAAAATAGGATCCCTTTAAACTCTTATCTTGTTCTAAACTCCATGATCCTTTCATCTCAAAGTATCTTCTTACTTATTATCCTTCCTCAGGTGGTAGTGTATCGTGAAATCATAGTCATTGATTAGTTCAATACATCTCCTTTGACCCATGTTGAGTTCATTCTGTGAGAAAAAATATACTTCAATCACTTATGATTAGTATAAATATCCCAATTTTCAACATAGATATAGTTTCTTTAAATATTCAAAGCAATGATTACAGTGGGTAACTCAAGATAATTATTAGGATAGTTTTCCGCATGAATTCTCAGTTGTCGTGATGCATAGGCAATAACCCTACCATTCCGCATAAGGACACAACCAAGTCCTTTCTTCGATGCATCACAATAAATAATGAACCCGTCATTCCCTGATCATAGAGTCAATATGGGAGAATTGACTATGAATCTCATCAGTTATTCAAAACATTCTTCACACTCTTTTGTCCAAAAAAAGTTAACCCCTTTATGTGTGAGCTTTGTTAATTGGTTAGCCATCCGGGCTAAATTCTGGATGAAATGTTGATAATAACCTGCCAAACCAATAAAAATGCGTAGCTCAGTTATACTTGTAGGCACTAGCCATTCTTGGATTTCTCTTGTATTAGAAGGATCAATAATGATATCATCTTTAGAGACAATATGTCATATAAATGAAATCTATTGAATCCCTAATTCACACTTGCTGAACTTCCCATAAAAATCATGACTTCTAAGAGTCATCAGGATAATGAGCAAGTGATTTTCATGATCTTCGTAGATTTTCTAGTATACCAAGATAACATAAATAAATAACACTACAAAATCATCGAGATATTACTTGAAAACGTTGATTATTAGATCCGTGAATACAGAGGGTGAATTAGACAATCAAAAAGAAATTATTGTGAACTCGTAATGCTCGTACCTGGTTTGAAATGCTTTTTCAGAATGTCTTCCTTCTTCACACACAACTGATGGTATCCAGATCGAAGTTCAATATTTGAAAAGTATTGAGCTCTATGTAGTTGGTCAAATAAATTATCAATGCAAGTTAGGGGATACTTGTTCATTATTGTTATAACATTTATTTCCCTCTATTCGATACATAAACTCATAGGTCCATCTTTATTCTTATCAAAAAGGATAGGGGCTCACCATGGAGAAACACTAGGGAGAATATATCCCTTATTACTCAATTCCTCTAGTTTTTTAGGGAAAATAATTTCACAGTGTCCATTCTATAAGGGGTCATCGCTATGGGCCTTGAACCAGGAATTAAATCTATGGAAAACCCATTTTTTGATTTTGGATCATGTCCTAGTAAATCTTCTGGAAACACATCTACATATTTTTTCACAATAGGTACATACTCTATTTGAACATTCCATTCCTTACCCACAATTATTTCATTCTATTCCTCCACAATAATTGAATTTTGTTGAGCTATTGGGGTGGATCTAGATAAGAATTATGTGGTGACGATTCTTTTCTAAAGATAAGGTGTTCTTTATCATCATCATCAAAAATAGTAACTTATTTATTCTTTCAATAAATCTTTGCATCATGGTCCAAAAGCCAATCCTTACCAAATATTATGTCATATTCAGTCATTGGTATGATGACGAGATCAACAGATGAAGAAAATTTATATGCTCTAATGGGAACAGATTCACAAAACTATGTTGTGATGATACTTCCATTAAGGGTTTTGACTAAAAACTACATTGTTAAAGAAAATTGAAAATATCTAATTTTCTCAGCAATCTTTGACGATATTAAAAAATGTGATGATCCAGAATCAAATAAAAGATTTACTAAACATGAGGAAACCATTAAATTACCTGCCACCATGTCTTTCGGAGCTTATACCTCAGTAGTAGTGATAACATAAGCTTGGCCTTGATGCCTTGGACATTTATGAGGTAAGATTCCCTGACTCTTAGGATAGTTATTTGAATATTGTCCCATCTCCCTGTAGTTGTAGCATTGAACATCAGTAGCTTCTTTCTTCCCATTGCAATCACGAGCTTGGTGGACTTTTTCACCACACATGTAACAGACTCCCATTCCATTCATGAAATTACAAGGGCGTTTCTTAAAACATTTACTACATGATGAATATTCAACTTCCCCTTCATCCCCTTATTTCCATTTTCAGAGTGATCAGTTGATCTCTTCTTCTCTTGCTTTGCATTAAAGTCGTTAGACATGAAGAATTCCTTTTCGGTCTTGATAGCGCATGAGACAACATGTTCATATGAAAAGAAGGATTGATAGAAAAATTCTAGATGGAGAAACATATTTAAACTTTCAAAGAAATGATCAATCATACTTCATGGGTTACGTATATAATATTAATCATGCCTCTCTAACCATGTAAAGTTACCCTCATAATTTGCGAGATTATAATCCTTCTTTTGCCTCAGACTTAGTAATTTCCTTTCCATATATGATCAATGGTCATGAGGAAAGTATTTCTCTAAGAGAATCTCTTTGAAACCCCTCCATTCCATATTTGATACTTCATCATATTCCTTTTTTATTCAATCAATGACCACCATTGATTGGCATCTCCAGTGATGCAGTAAACTGCCATGACAACATTTTCCATTTCACTACTACCCATTCCGTGGAATATTTTCTCTATTGAATTTATGTATTTCTCAAATACTAATGTATTAAAATCCCATTTAATTTTGTGTGTTGTTTCCATGACAATGTATTGGAAAATTTCATAAATAAGTATAAACATTTAGGGAAATGCATAACTAAAAAAGCATTTTTAAACATGCACTTCAGCATAATTTTGAAAAAAATACAATGAAATAATTCCATTTACTAATTCGCATGGATATTATATGTAACACCCCAAACTTCCACGATACACTTCTCTTTGAATAATATAGTAGTATGTGTTGAATGCAACTTCGAGTACTAACACATACCACAACCAATGAAACTAGCTATTATGAATTGTAATAACCACTTTTGAAAATTTTATAAATTTTACATTTCAAAATGGACTTAATTTTTGATTCGGAATAATGAAATATGATTAGGGTGAATTTTTAGTACTTTAATGATATCATTCACATGTTGATGAATAGTTAAAATTACTAAATTTTAATTAAATTTTTTTTAATCGAAATAATTAACAGTGATAAATTTAGAATTTGAGTGGTTTTAAATTATAATTAGAATATATATTTACCATTTAATAAAATTTTGTTCATTGGAAAAAATTTCACTTTTAACCCTGACATAAACTAGTGTCAATCTATTGATAGTTATTATTTCTTAAAAACACGCTATTTTTTACAGCGGTAATTAATTTTAAATTAATTTATACAACTTTTGTGTTTTGAATTTTGAAAAATGGATTCCATATTTGTAATCAGGATTTTCAAATTGTGTAATTATATAACTCTTATTTTTAGACATTTTGAATAATTATTTCGGTAAATATTTTATTTAACATGGTTAAAGGGTAAATCCGGTAACTAAGGGTAAAAAAATAAAATTCTAATGATATTAAATTACCATAAAACGTGTCCTATTCCAATTGGTTTTTACATTTCCGACCATGGTCATCTTTAGGTCTATTTTGGGACTCCATGGAGCCACTTGTAATTGATAATGACACTTTATATTAATTAGGTTAAAGAAAATACAAAAAAAACATAAGAATATATCTTTTAGAAAAACAATTTTACATAGGGTTATATATGTTAAATTTTCAAATATAAATATTAATTAGAAATATAGAAATATTTCCTACATAATAGTATTTTATTTATAAATTTTAGACATTTAATAATTAAATTTTTTAACACAATAATGAATCAGTATTTTCTTTATTAATGATAGAATCAAATAAATGGTATTATAAATGTTAAAATAAATATAATTTGAATGTTTTGATGCCATAAAAGAATTATATTGGTTACTATGACATGTTAGGATTGATTAAATGGATTGTTTTTGTATTAATAATGTTGTTAAGACTCTAAAAAATAAATTATTGAATAGTGTCAAAATTGACATAAATGTGTTTTTAAAAAATATATTATATTATTATTTGATATTCTATTCTGAAAAATGTACAGTTCGGCTAAAAGACATATATAATGATGTTTTTATTATTAATGGACCACTTGGGGGTCTCTTGGAAGTATATAGTAAGTTTATTAACCATATAATATAAAAATACAATGTGAAATGGTAAATGTCACTAATTAACTAAGAGTTAAAACTATAAGATAAGGTTAATAAAGTGACCCAAACCTATCTAAAACATATTGGATGAGTTTTTTTCGACCCATAACCACCATATAATTTGAATAATCCACATTGGATCCATTAGAAACCTAATATGAATTTATTATAAAATAATATTTTAAGTTTTTTCTAAGGTGCCCCTTACCCCTCTTATAAAGGGAACTCCCCTTTCACTATAAGTCACAAGTTCTAAGCCATTTGGATTGGACAAACCCTACCCAAATACCCTATAAAATATCATAACTTAATCTTAGAGGCCTTATTTTGATCATAAAGCCACCCTATGGAGCCATTTTGATCAAATCAAAAGGAAAACCCAGAATAAGATGTAATCATTTCACCACCCTCTTTCATGTTCCTTTCATTTTCAACTTCCTATTTCTTTGTTGTTTCCATTCTAAAATACTAACTCTAATATATTCTATATATTTTGATGTTGTTATATTTATGGTACAACCAAATTCATTATTCTATCCACCCATTGAATGACATTTCACCATACGTGCGTGTGTACGTCTTACCATCTCCTCGTCACGGTGTAATTGTTAATCAATAAATTATTATTTGGATGGGAATAAAAATGATGTGTATTTGATGTGAATAATAAATATAACATGATAAGGATTCTGTATATATGATATACCATCCAATTATATATTATTTTAATATCACAAAAATTATATTGTCGCTCGTGCGCAGGTACAGACTACCGTCTCCACGAACGCGATGAGATTCATTCCCCATTGTATCCATTCAATAATAATTTTCATAAGATTACTAAAACTAATGCTTAAGGACTTTATATAATTCTGGATATGAATAACATACAACCTAGGGATAACAAACACTACTTCTATAACAAAACATATAAAAGAAAACGAGTAAGTGAACACCCGAAACGAGGATAATACAAAAATATTATTAACATAGTAATATTCAAAGATCATATATGAGATCATATTTATGTATATAATTCTTTTAAAATTTAATTTCAATGACTTAACTATTATACAAGAGTTTAACGTACCCTCGACCAAGGAATATTACAAGGTTAGGGTTAATTTCACAATCTCTTTATTATCCGATGTTGTTTTTAGGTAAGTATCTACTGGGACATATTTATTATCCATGTCCATGTATCATGAATGAGTTCTCAGAGGTATTTTTTAAGGTAAATTTTTACTAAAACATCATTCAAAATTATTAAAATATTTCTTATTCTAAATCATTTTCATTAATGTCCATATCTTCAAAATGGTTTTTAGGAATTTATTTATATGGACATGAATGTTTTTAAAATGTTAATTCCTTTCAAAAGTTTCAAAGTGGTATGAGACACATTGATTCAAAAATTAATTAAAATGACAACTTTTCCAAATTGTGTGACTTTTAAATGTATTCATGAAAATTGGTTATTTCTCTCAAAGAGTTTTACAAATCATTTTCATCTATATCAAAATCGTTTAATGGATTTTAAAATTGTTTTGATGTTTATTTATCATGATACAAATCATTCATATTGTGTTGAAGGTTTCATGATATGTTTGATTGTGGACGTGTTATTTTTATACCATTCATGGTTTTGGGGTAAATTATTAACATCTAGTATGTTAGTTTTAATACGAATGTTTATGTTATGTTTAGACATTTTCATATGAGGAATGCCTTGGACTTAGTATGTGACGGGTGAAACCCACTATAGCTCCTCGATGCATTGGTAGGTCTCATGAGACAAACTAGTGTCTTGTCACAAGGCCTTGACAAAATCTTATTTGTAGTGTTGGAACAAGGCCTTGACTATGTGGTTATGATAGTCTGGCATTGTTCATTCCATCATTCTGAAAGTGGCTATTGTTATTGAATGTGATTATTCAACTAGTGGAATATACATGTGAGTTAGTAAATGAAATTATTTTGATTTATATATTCCATATTATAATGAATTTTATGATTAAAAGGCTTGTGTTTTAGTTGTATACATTGCATTAAATGTTTATGGTTATTTTTGAAAGATTCCACTGTATTGCTTACCCTTTCTGAGGGTTTGAGCTTGCCCCTCTCTATGTTTTATATTCCCAGGATTCCAAGAAGTGTATTGTGATATATATGCAGGGTTAAGTCATGGGAATAATGGCATTCATAAAGGATTATTTATGTTGTTTTTTATGTTATAAAGTGTAATGTAACATTTTTGTATGTAATGTACGTTCCAAGACTGTTGAACCAATCGGTCCTTCATGACTTGATTCCTTGTAATAATTAAAATGTTTTAAATAAATGAACCTACTCTGGGTAACTGTGGATTGGGCATTACAGTTGGTATCAGGGGATGTTTAGCAATAATCATGGAAGCTAGATTTATATAAACTCTGATTATAGCACATAGACATAAGATAATCTTTGAGAATTAGTATAGAAGAACTTCCTAGAATTTTGAAATTGTAGATATTTTTTGAGTTCTCCGAGAAATACATACCTGTCTGGATACGAGCAGGTAGAGGCGGCTATGCCACAGATGTACCTAGGGGTAAAACCCAAAAACACCGCTTTGAGCTCGACTCGAATGGGAACTGGTGCACAACAATGGGCTTTGCTGCACTCTTGGTTACGACACTCCTGGGGGATATGCTTGGGATAATTTTAATTTTCTTTAATAACCATTATGAAGGGTTTATGAGTATATAATTTCTCAAATAATACATTTTTATTATTATGGATTATATCCATAAACTATTTAATTTATGTTAAGTGTTTTACAAGTTTGTGATTATGTATTTTTATTCATAAACTAATCTAGTGTATGCCATTATTTAGAAATGGAACCCAGTAGAAGGAATGAGAACTCTAGCAATACGCTTGATCCAAAGAGTAATACGAATCATATATTTCATGCTATTAAGCCAGAATTTTGAAGGGAAATAGTCTCCAACATATTATCATCATATGAATATATAGTATCATGTGTTAATAAGATAATTAATTTTTTTTTGAGTCTCATGGCTTTGAAGGGAAGCCAGAGAAGAAAAGGATGGTAGAACGAAATATGGATAAAGGGAATAAGTTAAAGAAGGATTTTCAAATATGTGATAAATGTGGAATGAATCACCTTGGAAAAGGATTGAAGGGAATGGGAGTTTGTTATAAGTGTGGAGAAAAAGGACACCAAGTACGTCATTGTAAGGTTAAGAAAATGTTATCAAATGTACAATGCGTTATCTACAAGGTGTTGGGACACTACGCAAACCAATGTAAAAATAATCATAGTATTCACCAAATGTTGGTATTGGATAATAATCATGTTATGATACTACCTCAGATGAAGAGGAATTACTAGTGTTCTTATGTGGTTATTTTGGAATTATTTCATTGAAGTGTTGTATCATTGATGTACTAGAAATAAATAAGGATTGTACTACAGTACTATTTCATTGAGGATTTGAGATTGTATGGTTCTAAGAAAAGTGACTTAATAGTAAGCTACACTTTTTTTAAAATACATGGATGAAGGAAAGGTAATCCTTAAAATGGTCCCAATAATGAGGTAGTGATTTTAGAATATGAGATGGTTGATTTGAATAAATTAAATTGGATATTCATGACTACCTTGAAATAGATTGATGATTTTTCATTGTTGTAGTTTACATTATTTTTGGATCGAAGGAGTATATCCAGTATTATATAATGAATAATGGAGAATGAATGTAATAAATATGGTTTTATGGTAATTCAGGATGTTTCCATGTTTTAAAATAATACATGATGAAGGTGTTCACATGTTATTACATGGCAAAAAGGATCTTCAATGTGTTAAACTTCCTAATAAATTTTGGACTGTGAGTTTAGATAGAAGTATTTTGGATAAGTATAAAGGATGGCATAAATTATGTTTTAATGTCTATTTGTGGATTTTTTATAAAAGGACTACATGCAGACCGTGTGAAAACTCGTCGTGTCGGACAAAGCTGCAGGAATAGAACTGACAAACATAGTGTGATTGGGATTTATCGCCTACCACTGGACTACGTGAAGCTCTTGGATGGTATAATGTACTTTATTTTTTTAATGGGTATAATATGTGAATTATAAACTCATTATATTGAAACCCTATACGATTAAGATAAATACAATATTTATGAGTTTTGGAGTGAAATATTAGTTTGTGGTAGAAATTGATTAATGGATAAAACTCTATGTATAAAGTAAGTATATGTCCTTATGCTCTTATCCAATATCATAAATAAATTTCTAAATATTACGAAAAGGGACTTTGAACAAAAATGTTGTCCTAGATGGTACATTAGTTCATCACAAATTTATGGCTTTGTGATTGTTGGCCTTTTCATAACCATGTTCTCTACTAATCTCCATCAGATAATGATGGTTATATTTCTCTTATGTATCTATCTTTTCTTACATGGAACCCTAGTATGGGTAATTTTCGATATCCTTCATACTTACCACTATTTATTTTAAATAGAGGCATCATTAATCATTTATTCGATGTGATATTTCAACTAAGATATTTTGAAATATCAACCCCAAGTTTCCAATACCGAGCACAAATTGTGAGGATGAAATTTATTGAAGGTGGGGAGAATGTAACACACCATGCTTCCATGGTATGATTTTCCTTGAATAATATAGTAGCATGTGTTGTACGCAGCTTCCTGTTCTAACACACACCACAACTAATCAAACTAGCCATTATGAATAGTAATACCCACTTTTTGATATTTTATAAATTTTATCATTCAAAATGGACTTCATTTTTGGATTCAGAATATCCGAATAATATTAGGGTGAATTATTGGTACTTTTTTGATAACTTTCATATTTTGATGAATAGTGATATTTAATAAATTTTAATTAAAAACAAATTTTTTAATAGAAATAATTAATTATGATAAATAATTAATTTGAGTGGGTTAAACGTATATTTAAAATATATTATTACAATTTAATACAATTTTGTTCATTGGAAAAAATTTCACATTTAAATCGGACATAAACAACTATTAATCTTTTAATAGTTATTATTTCTTAAAAACTCGCTTTTTTATTTTAACAGCGGGAATTAATTTGAAATTAATTTATACCACTTCTGTGTTTTGAATTTTTAAAGAAGGATTCCATATTTGTAATAACGATTTCCAAATTCTGTACATAGGTAACTGTTATGTTTAGATATTTTGAATAATTACTTTGGTAAATATTTTATTTACTATGGTTAGAGGGTAAATATGGTAACTTTGGGTAACAATATAATATTATAATAATATTAAATTATCCTAAAACGTGTCCTAAACCCATTTGTTGATACATGTCCGACCATGTGCATATTCGGGAAGATTTTGGGACCCCACGGAGCTACATGTTATTGATATTGACACTTTATATTAATTAAGTTAAAGTAAATTAAAAAATGACGAAAGCATATGTCTTTTTGAAAAACAACTTTTACCTATGGTTAAAAATGTTATATTTTCGAAAATAAATATTCATTAGAAGTCTAGAAATATTTATTACATAATTCTATTTTATTTTTAATTTTTAAACATTTAATAATTAAATTTAATTATGACACAATAATGATGAAGTATTTTCTTTATTATTGAATGATTCAAATAATTTGTATTATAAAGGTTAAAATAAATATAATTTGAATGTTCTGATTCCATAAATGAATTTTTTTAGTTAATATTACATTTTAGGATTTCTTAAATGAATTTTATTAGAATTAATAATGTTG
The DNA here is from genome assembly GCA_963277665.1 of Viscum album. Classification (NCBI taxonomy): domain Eukaryota; kingdom Viridiplantae; phylum Streptophyta; class Magnoliopsida; order Santalales; family Viscaceae; genus Viscum; species Viscum album. The sequence continues at coordinate 590,641,040 of OY728162.1, read as the reverse complement.
GTATGACTTTAAAAAAATCAATTATTGATTAGTGTCAAAATTGACATAAATGAGTTTTTAAAACAAATATTATATTATTAGAATATATTCTATTCCAAAAATCTACGATTCGGCCTAAAGACATATATTATGATAGTTTTATCATTAATGTACCACTTGGGGGGTCTCTTTGAAGTATATAGTATGTTTATTAACCATATATTATAAAAATACAAAGTGACAAAGAAAATGTCAAACTAATTAACTAAGAGTTAAAACTAAAAGATAAGGATAATAAAGTGAAAAAAACCTATCTAAAACCTATTGTTTGAGTTTTTTCTGACCCATCCCCAATATATACATTGAATAATCCACTTTGGAGGCATTATAAAGCGAATATAAATTTACTATGGAATACTATTTTATGTTTTCCCTATGCTGCCACTAACCCCTCTTATAAAAGGGAAATCCCCCTTCACTCTAATTCTAATATTCTAAGCCATTTGGCTCGACAAAAACCTACCCAAATACCCTCTAAAATACGCTCCCTTAAACCTAGAGTCATTAGTTTGATCATAAAGCCATCCTAAAGAGCCCTTTTGATCCAATCAAAAGGAAGATCCCGAAGAAGAGGTAATGATTTCACCAACCTCTTTCAAGTTAATTTCTTCTTCCACTTAATTTTTCTTTGTTGTTTCAATTATAAAATAATAACACTAGTATATTCTGTATACTGTGATGTTATTATAATTATTTTACAACCAAATTCATTATTCTATCCACCCTTTGAATGACATGTCACCATACGTGTGTACGTACAGCTTACCGTCTCCATGACAAGGTGTAATTATTATTCAATACATTATTATTTGTATGGGTATAATAATGATGTGTATTTGATGTAAATAATAAATATAAAATGATAAGGATTATTTATATATGTTATACCATTGAATTATATATTATTTTAATATCAAAATAATGATATTTTCGCTCGTGCGTATGTACGGACTACCGTTACCACGAACGCGATGAGATTCAATCCCCATCGTATCCATTCAAGAAATATATTATTTGATTATTAAAAATAATGTTGAAGGGAATTATATCATTCCAGATATGAATAATATACAACCTATGGATAACAATCATGACTTATGTAGAAAAACATATAAAAGAAAACGAGTAAGTGAATACCCAAAACGACAATAATACTAAAATATTATTAACAAAGTAATATTAAAAGATAATATATTATATCATATTTATTTATATTATTCTTGTATTATTTAATAACAATTATTTAACTATTATATAGGAGGTTAACCTACCCTCGACCAAGGATAAGTACAAGGTAAGGGTTAATTTCACAATCTATTTATTATCCGAGGTAGTTTTTACTTACGTATCTACTGGGACATATTTATTATCCATGTCCATGTATCATGAATGAGTTTTCAAACGGATTTTTTAAGGGATTTTTTTACAAAAACATCATTTCAAATGTTTTAAATATTTATTTTCTAAATCTTTTCCATTAATATCCATATCATTAAAATGGTTTTTATGGATTTATTTATATGGACATGAATTTTTTTAAAATGTTAATTCATTTCAAAACTTTCAATGTGGAATGGGACACTTAGATTTAAAAATTTCTTTAAATTACTTCTTTTCAACATTTTGTGAATTTTAAATATTTTCATGAAAAAAGGTTATTTCTCTCAAAGTGTATTTCAAATCATTTTCATCTATGTCAAAATCCATTAATGGATTTTAAACTTGTTTTGTAGTTGATTTATCATGATACAAAACATCTATATTGTCTTGAAGGTTTTTTGATATGTTTAACCATGGATGTGTTATTTTTATGGGTAATGTATTGACATTTCTTATGCAAGTTTTAATACGAATGTTTATGTTATTTTTAGACCTTTTCATATGAGGAATGCATTGGACTTATTAAGTGACGGGTGGATCCCGCTATAGCTCCTTGATGCATCGGTAGGTCTCATGAAACAAACTAGTGTCTTGGAACAAGGCCTTGACAGAATCATATTTGTAGTCTTGGCACAAGGCATTGAATCTGTGGTAAGGATAGTCTATCATTATGCATTACATCATTATAAAAGGGGATATTGTTATTGAATGTGATTATTAAACTAGTGGAATATTCATGTGAGTAAGTAAATGGAATTATTTTGATTTATATTTTCTATATTAGGATTATGTTTATGATGAAAAGGATTTTGTTTTAGTTTTATAAATTTCCTTAAATGTTTATGAATATTTTTGAAAGTTTTTGCTGTATTGCTTACCCTTACTGAGCGTTTGAGCTCACCCCTCTCTAAGATTTATTTTACTTGGATTCCAAGAAGTGTATTGTGATCGATATGCAGTGTAAATCCAATGGAATAATTGTGTTCATAAAGGATTATTAATGTTTTTTTTGTTATAAAGTGTAATGACACTTTCGGGTTTGTAGTCTATTTTCCAAGACTGCTAAACCGATAGGTCCTTCGAGACTTGATTCCTTGTAATCACGCCAATGTATTAAAATACTTCACCGACTCTGGGTAACGGGGGTCGGGGCATTACTTTATACTAGTCGAATAATCACATGAAATATCAATAAAAACATTCTTTATGATAGAATGAATAATTCCATACTATCATTACCACCTAGTTAAGGCGTTGTGCCAAGACTAGAAATATGAATTTGTCAAGGCCTTGTACTAAGACACTTGTTTTCCTAATGAGACTTAATGATGCATTGAAGAGCTATAGCGGGATCCTCTTTTTTCTATATTTCATTTTTCCATGGATGTGAATATTTATTTTATGACTAACCTATAGGGATAGTCTGAGGGGATATGAGTCCGGACAATGGGGACTATGTTGTTGTATTTTTTCACTTTATCATGTAATATAAGACTTATGAATTTATCTATTGTTTCCAAGGTTACTAAACTAATCGGTTTTTACAGACATGATCTTTTGTGATCATTCTAATGTTATGAAATAATGCACCGACTCTGGCTAACTTGGGTCAGGGCGTTACAAAAAACACCTCTGTGTTGTGAAAAGGAAAGACCATAATTTCATAAAGTTGTGTTTTAATTGAATAAATCAAAGAGGTTACCATAATGGAATCATCTATTCAGTCATGATAATAATAATATAAGGCATCTATACATTTGGGATTTTAATCCATGTAATAAAGGAATACAATCCATGTAAATGATCACACATGACAGATTTAAAAAATGGAGTATCTCAAAAATATAAATTATAATGTCTTTAGTAGTGGGGGGGTCTTATTAAACCCCGTGATTTTAAAAATATATTTATTATAAAATTAATAAAACACTATGTATCTAAAAAAACACCACATTATTATAATGTAGACATGTAAACATTATTTTTCAACATCTGTGGTTTGAATTTTGAAAATTTGACATACACGTTTGCATTTAGTAAGATATTTACAGTCTGATAATACAATCATAATTTGTGGAGAATAGTAACATACCCTTTTGAATAATGACACACCCTTATGAATAGTAATTAATAGTAAGGTGTAATAAATCATTTAAAAAAATATAAACATCACCATGAATGTAAAAATTCAATTTAGAAATCTTAAATGTGAAACAATAATCAGAGTATAAGTATTGGTATATTTGTATGATCTAAATAATTAAATTTCAATATTCTGAATGATTTAATTATTTTAAATGAATATTTATTTTCATAAAATATAATAAAAATATTTTACCATATTTTTAGATGATAATAAGATAATTTTATAATAACTTGATTAATTTGTCTTGGTCTTATAAAATGAGTTATAATTTTATAGATTGTTTTGGAATAAATAAATTTTTTTTTTAAAAATAAATTATTTATAATTTTCTAAAATTTTATCCTCAAAAAATTAATTTCTTTTTTGGGTTTTACATGAAGAAAAATATTTATGGAGAATTATTGGGATTTTTCTAAAATACTTTAAATTTTCATGAATAGTAAAAATATAGTTTTGACTTTTCAATTGTTTAATGACATAATATTTAAAATAAAATGCTGGTCGACTTTTTTAAAGTAACATATGATATTTGGTGTCTGAATTGGATAGTGAAATTTGTAAATATCATGGTAATTCCCATAGTTTATCAAAAACCAAAATTAAAGTGTCCATTTGAAATTATTAAAAAACTCTATCTCTTTTTCTATAAATACCCACTCACCCATTCATTTTCATTAATTAAATATCAATTATAATAAAATATATTGTTTTTACCGCATATGACTCATCCCATGCTTCCCTTGAACTCCCCAGGGTCCCAACCATCACGTTCAGGGAGTTTCTCTACTAGGTAATGGAAAATTTCACTATCATCTTTCATTCGACACTTCTATTATGTTATCTTATTGAATTTCAATTAACATAATTTGGGGTTTGATATTATTTATTCTTATTATTTAAAATTTGATTTAAATATGATGTGGTACCCTTTTTCTCCCATGAATTTATTTTATGAAATTTTATGTGATCTCATAAGGCTCCAAAATTTTCATAAGGGATCACCTAATTTTTCTTTTATTTTCCTGTTCATAACATTTATTTTTATCACCTCACACCATCTGTCTAAATAAACATTATAAATAATTTATCATCTATATAATAGATATATATCATGTAAATTTAAGAACCATAATCAATATTCTAACTCCCTCCCTTTTATTTTTATAAATAAAATCAACGTCAACGAAGATCCAATTTATAACCTTCATGGAAAACAAAGTTTTTTTCATAAATTTCTCCTTCATTACATTTCATAAAAACCTTTATATGGTTAAAAAATAATTTAATATAAGTATAATATATTAAGAAATATTAAATAACCATTATATAGACATATTATTAAATATTATGTCCAAACTTGTTCCTAATAATCAACATACCGCTAAAATAATCTAAGAGAATGTCATAAATATTTCATGTAATGATTCATCTTCGTTTAATTAAATAATTTCTTATAAATGATCATAAAAACTATATACATTTATAAATAATATGTAATTTCGATTTTGTAGATTTACAACCACTTCACGTGAAATCCATTGGGTAAAAATAGGGGAACTGATTAGGAAAATCAAGAAATCCAACACTCTAGAACAACAAAATTCAATATAATAATCTATCAATAAGAACGTAATGAAATAAAATGAATTATGATAAACTAAATAAAAGATTAATATGTTCTTAATTATGTTATTATTGAGTATTATTTCATATTCTAGGACTTTATGTTCAAGAGGGGGACACATTCTAAATTAAGGTATGGGTTTCTTTATATCCCATCCATTATTGTGAGTTTTTCCATATTCACTACTAATACATGTGCATAGTGTATGTATATTTAAAATTTGTGATACATATAATTTATAGATATATTTTCATTTTATTCAATGTATCATTTTATTATTACTAATTTTGGGACATATGTATCGTTTGATTACAAAGTGGTAAAGGTTTTCCACCCGAACATCTGTTTTCATTCAGGTTAATTTGATTCTCTTATTACCTACGTGAAATAATTATGTATTATTATTAAATCATAATAAATTATGTTTGAGTGTTTTATAAATGTTTACCATGATGAATACTTCATTATTTTATGTTTGTTTACTTGTTTTAAAGAGAACCTACAAATGTTTTCTGAAATTATAATCCCATTCAAGTGATCATTTCAAATTGTTACTCTTTTTTATGTGAACTATTGAATCCATTTTAAGCAAAAATAATTTTTATTAAAACACATGTTTTATAATTAAGAAATTAAATAGGATTATTTATGGATTTAATGGAACAATATTGTCTTTAAACATTAAAATTATCTTTAATACATTCCATTAAATGATCTAAAATGTTTTAGTTCTAAAGAATCTTATGATATCTTTTTACATGATTTCACATTAGTGGCGAGTTTTTAATCCCATTGGTATATCATATCAAGAGATTAATTATTCTCATGATATTCTAAGGGATTTTTATTTGAATGGTTCATGTTGGTTTGGGACACATTGGAATGTTTATGGATTATTTCTTCAAGGATTTTTCAATGATCTCATTTAAAGGATTATTCATCTATGTCAACGTCCATTGTTGATTCTTATGTATTATCGGGTTTTATAATTTATTATGTCATCATATATATTTGAATGAATGGTTTATAGAAAAATGAATTTTTAGGGTCTATTCTAAAACCATTCACCATATTACTCATAATGGTTAGTTTTTTCAGTTTAGTTATTGGGGAATGTTAGTTACATTTCATATGATATTTTCAATATGAATGTGTATGTTTCTTATGATCACCCTGCTCAAATAAGAAATTAATTGGACTTATTATGTGATGGTTGGGGTAGGATATAACCTCTGGATGCATCGGTATGTCTCATCTGACAAATAGACGTGGAATTGGCCGAGGCCATCCCAAATATGATATATGGAGTGGGACAATGACATAATAATATTGAGACTTCTATGCTGAGGCATTGAAAAAATAAATTAGAATGTCCGACATATGCACTTCCCACATTATGAATCTTGGAATTTAATGATCAGGTTTTTATTATACTAATATAATACAATTGATTAGGTATTATTATGGAATTCTTTACATTGCTCATATTCCTGCAATAATTTGTTTATGTTTATTATTTATAATGGTGTGTGTTTTCAATTATTCTCCTACAATAATTATTTTCAGGAATAATCTAGTAGGAATGGATGGTCCTAATTGAATAAATTATTATTGTTATCCTTCCATGATGTAATGTAGAACTTACTAATTTATATTGTTTCCAAATCATACTAAACTACATGGTCCTTCGAGATACATATTCCTTGTTTGTATTCCAATTTAATCAAATAATGCACCAGCTCCGGCCAACTGGGGTCGTGTCCTTACTGTTTCTATTAGAGGATGTTTTTTAGAAAACATGGAAACTAGATTTAGAAAACGTAGATTTGGGAATAATTCTCTATGATAGTCATTTAGGATAAACATACAATATATTCCAAGAATCAGGATAAGGAATAGGTGATGTAGATGTTTCTAGAAAATATATCCACATCTGAATGAAAAAAGGTAGAGGAGGCCCTTGAAAAGATGTACGTATGAGTGAAAACTCTGACAAGGATTTTTTGGCTAGACCTGGGATATCTAGGATCACGACAACAAGCCTTACTGAACTCATTGAATTGAAAATACTGCTGGATATTCTTATGTTAATTCAAATTTTATTTACAATCCATTATAAAGGATTTATGCCTCCAAATTAACCAAAGTATATTGTTATAGTTTTTATGATGCCTAAATTGATGTTATGTGTTATAACATGTTTAATTTTATCGAGAGTTCAAAATGTTACCTTTTAATGTATAATATAGAATTTATTATGAAGGGATCTTAATAGAAGCAATGATAACTTCTCCAATGAAGGAGATGCAAATAGTAAAAAGAATCATATCTTATATGTTCTTAATCTATCATTTCAAAAGATAATTTTCTCCAATGGATCCTAATCATATGATGAAATAATATCATTTGTTAACAAGGTATGAAAATAATTCTTTGACTGATAAGGCGTTGAATGGATGGAATATAAGAAGAGTATGGTAGGGAAAACATGGATAAAGGCATGAAGAGAATGATTTATTTTCTAACATGTGAAAATTACGGAAGGGAAAACCTTGGTTTATGATTTTGGTTAAAAGGTGATAGCTTCAATTGTGGCGAATAATTACAACATGATCGTAACATTAAGATAGATAAATAATTTCCTTATATTAAATGATACAACATCAATGAGGTGGGACACTATATGAATCAATGTCCCATGTATCAAAGGAATATACCCCAAATGATGATTTTGGATAATGATCAAGTTATGATGCTACCACAGATTAAGTAGAATGATTAATATTCCTAGTCAAGAACCATGTCATTTTAATATTTTTTCAGTGTTTTACTAGTTGTAAGAATTTTATGATTTATAAGGATTGTATTATAGAACTATTTTATTAAGTATTTGATGAGATATGGTGAATGGTAGAAATGAAAACCGATACAGAATAAATTTAATTTTTTTTGGAAAAACATGGTTGATGGAAAGTCCACCCATAATATAAATATCTCATTTTGAGAGAAGGATGAATTAATGATTGATTCAGATAAGTACTGACCACCTTAGAACTGATTATCAGCTTTTGGGAAGTGGTCTATCGTATCATCAATAATGTTTACAACACATTTGGAATTATATAATATATCCAATAAAATGTAACTTACATAATAAATATAGTGTAATTCATGTTTCTGATTTGGTTTTTATTGTAATTCATGTTATTAAAATATTTCAAGTGGTTACATTATGAAGGTATTCACATGTTTGGAATGTGAATTTTAGAGATAATTCATGTTGATAATGGGATAATGATAAGTTCATCTTGGAAATTTAGATTCCATCATTATATTTTTTTAAATACTAATATTATTGAATTTTTAACAATTTTTTAAATAGTGTAAGATGAACGTCATATGGGTTTTATTATTTAATGTCGCTACATGATGGTTTGGATATCCTTCCTTGAACAAGTTTTCCAATAATAACGTGTTGTTTTTTAGTAAATGATGGCTTTCAGTTTCCTCATTTTAATATTATATTATAACTATATTCTTTATGTGTTTTTCCCACAAAAAAAATTAAGTGTAGAAACTATTAACATTAGAAGTTCAATTTCAAATTTCGAGGAAGAAATTATTGTAAAGGGGGTATAATGTAACACCCCTTGAATTTAAAAATTGATTAATTATAGAATCCATGAAATAACATGTCTCTACAATACATCACAATGTTATAACCTTTTCATGTAAAAAATATTTTATCCTCCTCTGTGATTTGAATTTTGAAAAATAGACATAAAAATTTGGGCTCTGTATGATATTTAGAATCTGATAGGTCAAAAAATATTTTTATTGAATAGTAAAATACCATTATCAATTGTGAAATACCCTTTTGTATTTTAATGAAATTTTTTGAATAGTAAATCATAAAAAATAGAAACAACGCGAAGAATGTTTAAAAAAAATTTAATCATCTTAAACGTGAAAAAATAATTATAGTATAAGTATAGGTAATTTTCCATGACCGAAATATTTAAAATACAATTGTATGATTAATTTAATAATTTAAAATTGAAATTAATTTTCCAAAAATGAAATCAATTTTTTTCGTTATTTTCTTATGATTATATTCTATTTTTAGGACCTTGATTAATTTCTCAATGTATTATAAATGAGTTATAATTTTAAAGTGGTTTTTGGAATAAATTATCATTATTTTTAAAAATTAAATTAAAAATATTTATAAAATTATACTCAAAAAATTTATTACAATTTTGGATTCTACACGTCGAAAAATCGTTAGGGTAAATTTTTTGGATTTTTCTAAAATTATTGAATTTTTCATGAATTATAAAAATACAGTTTTCAGTTTCAGTAGTTTAAGGACATAATAATTAAAATAAACGGTTGCTCATAATATGTATAGTATAATATAACATGTGGTGTCCCATTTGTCTTAATCCATGGGAAAATAGCATGGTAAAGATCATGTTTTTTCAAAAACCATTAATGAGATGTCCCATTGAAATTATTAAAATAAATCCCCCTCTTATTCTGTAAATACCCACTCATCCATTCATTTTAATTCATTAAAAATAACTCAAACTCTAATATATAGTGGTTTTACCTTCCTATGAGTCCTACCAAGGGGTCCTTAATCTCCCAATGTCCCAAAATTCATGTTTTAGTAGTTACTCTACAATGTAAGGGATCCTTTCACACTCCTCTTTTATTCGACACTCTTTTTTTGTTGTTGGTTTTAATTTACATTCTCATATATCAGGGACTAATATTATTTATTTATATTAATTTAATTTTTTTTTAAATTTGATGAGGATACCATTTTTCTAACATCAATTAATTTTATGAAATGTTATTCGACGATGTTACACTGCTGAATTTTTATAAGGCATCACTCAATTATTTTTTTATTTTCACGTTCATAACATTTTTTTCCTCTCATCACCTACTATATCAAAATAAACATTAATACTCCATTATAATAAATATAATTGAATTATATCATGTTAATGTAATAACCATCATCAATTTTCATTCCCCTCCCTTTTATTTTTATAAACGAAATCAACGTCCATGGTCTTCCGATTTATAACCTTCCTGGATGACGAAGTTTTGTTCATAAATTTATCCTTCATTACTAGTAATGATACCATTTAATTGATTAAATTGAAAATAATATATTTATTATAAATTAATTATTATTTAGGAATCAGTATACATACATATTATTAAATCTTATGACAAAACTAGTTCCTCATAATCTAAACAACGCTAAAAAATCTAACTTACTGTGATAAATATTTCATCTAATGATTCATCCTCATTACATGTAACAAAATAATAGAAATAAAAATTTACTAATATAAATGTTCATAAATAATATTTAATTTATATTATTTATATTTTCAATAACTCCACTTCAACTACATTACATAAAAACAAGTGAACCATTTTTTAATATCAGTAAAACAAACTCTCCAGAACGACATAAATTAAAATGAAAAACAATCAACAGGAACATAAATGAACCAAAACGAATAATGATTAACTAAATAATGTCTCAATGTTTCATAATTATGTCATTAATGAGTATAATTTCATATTCCAGGACATTAAGTTCAAGAGGGGAACACATTTGGACATAATATAAGGGTTTCTTCATCTCATTTCCATTTTTTGTGAGATTTTATATAATAACTACTAATATTTATGTATGTGGTATTGAAAACTACAATTGATGTTACATATAATGAATATATATATTTATTCATATTCACTAATTTATCTTATTAATATAACTATTTTTGGGACATACGAATCGTCTGATTACAATGTGGTAAGGTTTTTCCACAGGAACATCTGTTTTAATTCGGGTTCCTGTCATTGTCTCATTACCTCTATGAAAATTCTTATTTATTATTATGTACTTCTCATATATTTTATTTGAGTGTTTTATATATGTTTTCAAACCAGAATACTTCCTTATATTATGGAGAGTTGTGCGTTTTAGAAGGAACATTCAAAATTATTTATAGAATAAAAAACCAATTTAAGGGATCTTTTAGAACTGTTACCCGTTTTCAAGTGTACATCATAATCTAGTTTAAAAAACAAATTTTATAAAAAAAATAATTTTATCATGTAAAATGATCTTGTAACATTTCTCGATTTAATTAAACAATTGTATCACTCATCTTTAATATTATGATTAATACTTTTTAAAAATTCTCTTATCTTATTAGGTTCTAATGAATCTTAAGATCGCTTTTTACATGATTTCACAATAGTGGGACATGATTTATGCATAAAATATAATTTCAATGTCCTAGTATTTTATTTTTTAGGATATTTATTTTTACAAACAAATTTCCTAGAAAATGAAATGGATTTTCCAAAAGAACCATTCTTTACATAGAAGTTTTGTTTTTTTCTCATCACACTTTATCCTTTATGAGATATATTCCTTGTTCACCAATTACCTCTTACATGTGATGTATGTACTATCCATTGGTATATCAAATCAAGAGTCTCCTAATTCTCATGATATTCTATGGTATTATTATTTTAATGTTTCATGTTGTTATGTGACACATTGAAATGTTTATGGATTATTTCCTCTAGGTTTTTTTATTGCGTCATTTAAAAGTGTCATCATCTATGTCAACGTCATATGTAGATTCTTGTATATTATTGGGATTAATAATTTATTATGTAATTTAAAATATTTTATATAATTTTTTATAACTAATTTTATAATGGTTGATCTATCCTAAAACAATTCACCATTTTTATCAGAAGGGGTTGTGTTTTATTTTTAATTATTGGGGAATGTTAGGTACATTTCCTCTGATAGATTCAATATGAATGTGTATGTTTCTTATGTTCACACCACTCATATAAGGACTGCATTGGAATTACTATGTGATGGGTTTGTAATAATATATACCCTTGATGAATTGGTAAGTCTCAGGAGACAAATAGACATGGAATTAGGTGATTCCTTTTCTAATATGATATATTGTTTTGGCTGAGGACTTAATCATTTTTAGAAATCATGGATGAAGATTTCAGAAAATAATTTTGAATGATCGGCATATGAACTTACCTCATTATGAATCCAGTAATATAATGTTTATTTTGTTATTCCACTAGTATAATAAACATTATTATTTTTTATTATAGAATTATTTACTCAGTTCAAATTCCTGTCATAATGTGTTCAAATTTATTATTTATAAGTGCGCATATATTCAATTAATCGCCTTTCCTAATGTGTTTTTTAATGTTATCTTCTTCTCTATTTCATACTTTTATTGACCATTTGAGCTCCCCCCTTTTTAATGTTTTATTTTCCAATCATAAAAAGAAGTAAATTAATTATTATTTGCATGCATAAACAAGGTGTAATGGATGTTCCTAATGGAATAAATTAATATGGTTATCCTTCAAAGATGGGAGGTTGAACTTATTAATTAGTCATGTTTTCAAAATCTACTACACTACTTGGAACATCAGTATGCATATTCCTTATTTGTAAGCCAATTCAATCAAATATGGAACCAGCTCTAGGAATCTAGTTCGGGTCCTTGTCTAATATTTATTAGTTATTTATTTATTAATTATTAAAAATAATTAAAACTTAATACTTAATATAAAACAACAATAAATAATAATTGATAATTATTACGTAATATCTATTAATTAATTTTGTTTTTAAAAATTTAAGAACTAATGATTATAAATAATTATTAATTATTAGTTAACATTTAATAGATTATTAAATTGATAAATAATAAATATTATATATATATATATATAATTCAATAAATTCCGAAGAATTATGAATGAATAAGTTATTAAAATACAATCCCTTTATTATTAGTAATTATTAATTACTTATTATTAATATATTTTAGTATTGTTTAAAAAATAAATGCAAAATAATTAAAAAAATCAATTTCATACAATACGATGTTTTAACCCCCACTATAAATTACTTCAAAATGATGATGGTTTTATACTAAATAGTTTTGAATATGTGATAGTAAGATAATGAAATAAATGAAAATATAAAATGAATCAATAAATGGTGGGTTTGAGAGACACATCTAAATGTTATTTTTCCTACAATGTGCAATGGATTATTTATATAATATGAAAATAATGGAAATTTATAAACATTAATATGTAATCGAAATAGAATAGAATCCAAGTCAAATCGGTCATTTCCCATCAAAAGTTGGACCTAATACCATAAAAATTATATTGAAATTTAAAAATAATTATTTTTTAAATTTCCGCAATCATAGTAATGTGAATCCTCTTCATGTTCCAAGATTCAGTTAATGAGAAGGAGAAGTGGAAGTAAGACATCAATATAAAAAAGAATGACTTAGAGGAGTATATAATGTGTTGATTTTTTTCCAAGTTATAGTGTGAATTGTTTTTCAGAAGCTAAAATTTACAATTCAATGGAAGAAGTCTATGTCTATGTTTGAACCACACTATGCTTGTAGTATGTATGAAAAGTGTAAGGGATGGACAACCATTTATTTATCAATTAATGGTAGTTAGTATGATAAAATCTACTGTGATATCCAAGAGGGTTCTCATTCTTATGTTTGATACCAACACATAGTTTCTTTCACAATTAATTTCATAATTAATATATATTTATTCTTAATGGAATCACTATAAAAGTGTTTTATCATGTTCAATCATGGATGAACGAAATGAACAACAACTATAGAATCTGTTAGTTCAATAAATTAAAAAATTTCATCTTTTCTCAACACATCCGTTATTATTTCCAAATATAATTGAAAAACATAAATAAATTTGGGCATAATCCTAACAGAACAAATCCATAAAATACAATATGTGATTATCCCCTAAGGAAGAATTTTTTCTAAGCTGAAAAAAATTCCCATGATATTTAAACAGTTTTAGAAAATACTTCTGTAATGATCCCTTATGACAAATTCCATGCAATAGAATTTCTAATTGAATATGATTTGATGAATCAAAGATACAATCTATGTGAAAAGTAAAATTTACCTGAAGAGATATACAAGATCAAATGGAAAAAAATTAATTAAGAATTGGGGAAAATATTACATTTTTTAGTTGAAATAAATGATACAATAATTTAGGTTGAGTCACATGTTTATTGGTTATAATAATACACAATATCCCATTTACGAGGATTTGAAATCATTTATTTGATATTTTGTAAAATATAAATTATATGTTGATTTTTTAAAATTGATAATGTATGGGATCAAGTAAAACCTATAATAGATATCTTCGCATAATATACAATATATAAAAATGAAACTTATTTATACATAACATTTATAAATCATACACCCATTCATTACTAATAGAATGTCATATGTAAGATATTTATTCCTTAAATTTATTTTTACAATATGAAAATAAATTTATAACATATTATTAATAATTTAGGGTTTCCCCTATCCAAAAAACCATTACATTAAATATTTATTTCATGCATAATTTATTAAGACAATTTACAAGGATTTTGACATCGCTAAAACCCAATGGAAATCTTATTTTTTTTAAATATGTATGGTTTTTTAATTGAAAATAAAAACCATAATGAATATATTTTTCATCATCCCCAATATTATGTAAAATATTATTTTCTTATCACAATATTTTTTTTCATATGTAATATATCACATACATTAATGATCTATATTAATCATACACAAGACATTCAATTAAATGAAAACCCATATATAAAATATTTTTTCATGAATAGAATATCTTGTGTCGATACATATGATATTATTTTAATATATATTATAATATAATTAATTTATTAATAAATGAAACATTAATAATGAATTTTCTAAACTATTGTGATTCATAGCATTATATACATTGATAAAAAATCTGAAATCATAAAAAACAAAAGAAACCAAAAAAAAATCCTCATACATTCACCTAATCACCCAAGACACAACTAGATCTAACATAGACATATTAATCATCTACCAAATATATTATGACACTTACTTTTTTGACCTAAAACCCAATTCTAAAAAAAACTCTTATACCATGAAATAAAAAACAAAAAACTTCCTTAATTTCACTAAAAAATTATATAACAAGTTATTACAACATGTGTCTCCTTGGAAGGAATCGAACACATATTATATTGAAAGAGTTTTAATTTATCCATGATATATCATTTTATACCATTTATGTATTGATGATTCCAGAGATTTAGTTTGGAATCATATTCCTACCACCAAGTCAATATAATTATACAACATTCAACTATAACACCATAGAGAACTAACATCACCTATTACAAATATAAATTAAAATTCAACAATATCAACACACATATAAAGGAATCTTGTTAATAAAGAACCTAAAATAAATTATGGTAAAGGTTTATATTTATATAATATTTGTACTATATTAATGAGATTATATTGATCTACAGATAGTCTATCGACACTTCTATATAATAACGAACAGGCCCCCATTCAGCTGGGTTTTCTGTCCCAATGTCCCTTTAAATAGGAATATATAACTCAATAATTAGTTAAATTCAATCATAATTAGAACACCCAATTTTTTTAAATAAAAATAAATTACTTAAATCAATATCAAAGCTCAAATCAATATTTAGACATTGTTAGAAATCTAAATCCATTATCATAAAAATAATCAAGAATAATAGATGATTATATATTTATTTATATAATAAATTATATAATATAATCTAAATCAAAAAATACAAGGATAATGTATAATATATATTGAAACATGATAGGTTGAGGACCATTTATTAGTGAAATATACAATATTTTTAACATTGCAGAGATGGAATCCATTACCCGGATCACATTACTTTGAGGAATACTATCATTAAATAAATAATCAAAGGCTTAATAAGAAATAATTTAATTTTTTTATAATTGGAAATTTTTTTATAAATTCGGAATTCCTAAATTTAAATAGGAGATAAAAATTTACTATTTAATTAAAAATATTCTTTATATTTATCACACTCCCTGAACCATTTTCATTAATTAATAAACATATATATTTTTAAGAATATTATAAGTATATCTTACAATATAGGGATTTTATTATCACTTAATGAAAACATTTATACCCACATTTTATTATATAAACTCATTCATATTATTTAATATAAATAAATTCGATTGAAAAGTTGAATTTAAATAGATTAAATAATATTTATATTTATATTTATAATATGAAATATTTTTTACATTATCAAAATAATATATATTTTTATATTATTTATGAATTTATAAAATTTATAATAAAAACCCCATTTCATTTATTTTAAATAGTTTTTCAAATAATTATTTAATATAAAAAGTAAAAATAAATTTTTGTATATAATCCTTTTATAATATTCCAATTTTTTTTGTTTTCAAATATTATATTAATTATCATTCAATTCTCCATATGAATATAGAATATTTAAATTATAACCCATTACATATAATTTAAAATGTATTTTAATATTGAAACAAAATATCATGAAATATTCTTAAATTCATGTTGCAAAATCATTAAATTAATTCATTATAGACATTGTATAATTAAATAATTTATAATATCATTTATTAAATAATAAATATAAAAAATACAATTTTTTTTATTTGATGGACAATTCATAAAAAATATATTTAATTTCAAAATTAAAATCAAAGATAAAAAATTTCTCTCTAAAAATAGTATTTAATTTCCTTGATGGATTTCTAGAATATTATTGAAATGCTTGTCAAGATTAAAATATGTATGTTCCATCAATTTTATTTTATGGCGTACATTCATATCACATATTAGGATAAGTATCATTGATCATGCCATTAAATTCATCAATAAAGAGATGAATCATATGTATGAAGACAATTCCCTTCCATATCAAAGGAAAAACCATTTGTATTAATCATATTTTTGGATTATCAATGAAATTTATATAGAGATACAATGATATGTTTCGAACCTATCTCATAGAGATATCATTAAACATGGAATCCCAATATCATAGTCTGGAAATGTTTTATAATTAATATATTTTTAATTATTTAATTTCTATAGTATCCCATATCATATAGTGAGACGTAATTGAATTATGAAAAATTCTCAATCATATTTATCTATATAGAACATTATATGCATTATGAATTCAATAACATTATTTTTAACTTGATATTATGTATCTAATATCATATTATGGATTTAATATAAATTATAGGTTTAAATCAGCATAATCTCACCCAATAAACATATTAAAATTAACAATGAAAAACAATCCATGTTAAAACGTCCATTAAACTAAAATCATGTATACTATAAAATAAATATTTTATGTACCATTATCAAAAGGAAAAAACATAATTTAAAATAATCTAATGTTATTGATGACTATAAAATTTAGGGATTCATAATGGCATCCATCATCAATGTATACAAATGTATAGTGTGGAATATCTCATCCTACCAGTGAGATTCTTTTACCATTTATATCTTTCGAATGCCTCATGGTAAAAAGTAAGCAATATAATAGAGAAACTAGAAGAATTGGATTGTAATATACTTGTGTATAATTACCTAATAATTATATCAACATAAATTACACATTATAAATATCATAATGATACTTTAAGAGTAAACCTATATGAAGTCATATGGTTTGAAATAATGTATGATTTTTTGTAACCCCAATATATTCCAGCTCTCTAAAAAAATTTAACCAAGGATATTTATTAGTTTAATGAGAAATAATAATAATAGTTTCCCAAATGATAACTACTATCAATAAAATTTAATGATTAGTAGATTTTAGTGTTTATTTTACCTTATGTTTATGCATTTATTTTTCAAGATGAAATCTACCAATCATATAATATGGTTTGATAATGTTGTGGAGTAAATTCTTTATTCCAGGCTTTATGATATGCCAAACTGATACCTATGATATATCGAAAATAAATCATAAATATATATGGGATTGAAGTCATATATACATCAAATTTTAAAAATGGGTTAATCATTGAAAAAATATGGAATGTACCTTCCAGATATATTATCATCAATTTGATTCTTGTTCCATGAATTATTATAAAAATTGATAAAAAATGGATTTCAAACCCATTTGTGTGTGAAACAACTTGTATATTATACACATTAATAAAAATTAAATTATAATTCTTTGAATGAAAATTAAATATTTACAATTATTAATTATACAAATCAGTTAATAGGCTATTAATAAAATGATTAAAATAATATAGAAATAACTTATTCATATATTCTTATAATAAATCATTGGATGAAGGGACTATTGATTTTTTGATAACCCCCCTTTAAAGGGATGAGGGGGAAACCTTACAAGTCATGTAGGCATAGAAATTACATTTTTCATATAAATGGAGACATTACATGACTCGTAGGTCTTAACGACATCATATAGACTGTGACTACTTTAATCATACCCTCTCCAATGCCTTCATCATGTTCAGATCTCCACCTTTTCATAGATGTTCGGCTAGAATGTACATGGGCAGATGTGAGCATGCACAATACTGATGGAAATTTTCATACGCTATCATTCTTCAAAATCTGTTTAGCCCTAGATTGGTGAATGTGGCCTTATCTTTTCACATATGGAGATGTTCATTTTATAATCTATTTGTGCAACTTCCAATCAGGTGGCCCTAATGTCCTTGAGGTGTCCCAATGTCCATGAGGTGTCCTGAAATCCTTTATGACCTGAAGGCCTTGGTTTCCTGAAGTCCTTAAGAAATCCAAGCCCAAACTAGTGGCCCAAGGTGAATCGTTCCATCTTCCACAGTACAAAACAATACATTCTACAATACTGATACAATATCTGCAATAATATCACTACAGTACCCACAAAATTTTTCATCATATGTGTTTTTAATATAGGTCTCATGGAGGAAAATAGAGACACATAAATAATGTTATATACAAATAAAAATAGTCTTTTTCATATGTTTAGTTATCATACTAGTGTTTTTATAACATCTATTATGTTTATTATATATGTAGTAGAAATTTTCAAATTAATTATGATGAATGATATGGAAAGAAAAAATTATATTCCTGAATATTAAATGAAAAAACAAAATTTAAAAATTGCATGTGCAGTGGGGAACCAAATATTAAACATGAGATTCATTATTTGATATTTTATTATTGGAATAAAAATAAGTCACACACACATATATATACAAATATTTCCATACATTAATAATAATATTTTACTATCATTAGTTGAGATGATATTGTTTAAAATAATGGGTATACTAAAGGGAAATTGAAAACATTTTTGGTAGCATGTGTGAGATATAAGAAAATTATTCAAGTTAAAACACAAATAAAATACATTATTATATAATTCCCAGTAATTTTGAAATAATTCTACAATTTGTAGAATAAAATCTTCAACCTCTTCCATTGAATCCCCTATCAGAAATCAACATGATTATGTAAATGAAATTTTCTAAATGATCGTACATATAAATTAGAGGTCCCTAGGTCAACATATCTCTATGAATATAACAAGTAATAACCTTGACCACTCCGATATCATCATGAGATTTATAATATCTCAAAAAATGAAGTGACACATCAATTTTATTTTTATTATCATGAAAATATTTATCATTTTTGATATTAATAAAACTTTTAATATTAAAATAATGAGAATAAGTCATTATATATATATTTAGATCAAATGTTATTCCTCATAACAAATACGATACCTTAATTGAAACTATAATAACCATATACACAGTCTTAATATTAGATAACGTAATAGTAATGTATAATATTGTCGCCAACATATATCTCAATTAATAATGGAACATAACTATCCAATTAATGATCATATCCTATCAATATCATTAAAAATACTCATAAGAAATATATCCCATCACACTATCTTTTGATATACCAATTGTCATGAAAACATAAATAGTATTAAGAACATATCATTAGATGAAATATACTACATTAAAATGAAATTTACATGGAATAAACATATATCTTCTAATGATACTGATTGCATGAGATATATTTTGATAGGTGAAAACCATTGAATAATTCAATGAACCCATTACACTATAATATAGAACATGATTCATATAAAAAACATCATCAAATTAAGGGAATAATGAGTATAAATATCTAAAATGAGAATCCTATATAGTAAATAATGAATTATAATTCATTATTCTATAAATTCCATTATCATTATCAATGTATCATTTTTGAATCACATACAATATTACAAAATTTAAATCCTTTGTAATAAAAATGACAATAAATTTCATTAAATCTATCAAATATATAATTTAAAAATTTAAATTCAATATATCATTGGCCCACCTAATTTCAAACTTATCATTATATACACTCAACACATAATTGACATGGAGAAATAAATAATAAAATTCATCACAATATTTTAAATGATATATGAAACTATCATAACATCACCTTTCCAAACCATGAGTGGTTATAAAAGAGTCAAAAATATTATACCACATTACTGGGGATTATTTTTGGGTATAAATAAATTTTTATAATTATCATACATATCATTACATACCAGAAACTATTAAAACCATAGTTTGGTCATTAATCATACTCATAATTCCCTCCTTGAAAAACAGTTCTCTTCACATGTAAATTATGAAACTCAAATATCTCAATTATAAAATAAAAAACAATACATGAATATAGGAATGATTTATATATATAGGGAATGAATTTGTATTGTAAACACCTAAAACTAGACTATATCCTTTAGCAACATAACATTTTTTATATCATAATTATTATACTACAAAAATGAATTTTTCATTGTTATGCATCCATATTCAATGAACAAAATTCCTACAATTATGTAATTTCATAAACTCCCAAATATATAATTTATAATGACCCTTCATCTAATATTTAATAAAAAAATCATTTAAATAAATAAAACTAAATACATATAAGTAATACAATTGAACATCATCTGAATAAATAATACTTTCCACATTTAGTGCATAAGGAACATAGTTTGTATCAACAGACCTTTATAGATATATAATAATTATACTGGGATTATAAATTTTATTATATACTATGAAGGTTTACAATGAGGATAAATGCCACATGATATCAAAACTCATAATTCGATGGTGAGTTTGGTGCAGAGTCAGTTTAATGGGAAACCTCAATAATATTATTGGACATATGTCTTCTTAAATCAACATAATGAGATGGAATTATCTTATAATAGTTGTCAACTTAGGTCCAGTAACCTATATTCCATGGTTTTTTATTACATTAGGATAATATATACCAGAACACATGACCCATAATTGATAAATTTAGTATTTTCTAAAATATAGATAAATAAATGACATCATTATTAAATATGAAATAAAAGAAATACCTTGAAAACTATTCATGTATCCTTGTAAATAAATAAAAAATTAATTCTTCTTATCATGGTTAAAGTAAAAAAGAATCTGATATCATATGATCTAAGTGTGTTATATAAAATGATTCTATCTTGAATAATTATGGAATAATTAAATTTCAATTGGGGATAATAATATAATTTGATTCTATTATTAACGTTAGGGAAATGAAAATTCGTGGCTAATATCAACATGTAAATCACATGGATAATGGAAAATAAATTCTCAATAAAGTGTATTCCTAAATCCATTCAATAAATATTATTAAATCATGGTCATAAACAAGATTTCTCGAATATTATAATCAAGGTATCTCAAACATGAAATCATTATTAATAGAACTATCAGTGAAATGTAATACCTATATAATTTGGTCTCATATTTGTTCTAATGATACCTATAAACACACTAATTTGATATCTACAATAAGGTTTTGATGATCAATTTAATTTCTAATGAATTATTAATATTATCAGTGAAATGTAAAATCATTTATTAGAATGAATTATAAGTCAGAAATGGTATGTATTGATTCAATAATACAAAACATCATCATTTCCCCAATAAATGAGACAAGATACCCAGTAATCTTACATCAAATAATACCATATATTGAAATAAAATTATACTCAATCAAAACCAATGTACTTGAAATATTTTTTAATTTATCCAAGATATTAAAAATATACACAAAAAAATAAAAATAATGTATACTATATAATGGAGAGTGATAGATTACCTGACCAAAATATATATAATGATATATAAAATTGAAATTAATTTCTATTAATGGATTCTAGAACCAATTCATTCATATAAAATTATGTATTCCATCCAAAAAAGGATTTAGAAAATAAAATATAAAAATTTCTTTAAAATAAATTTCTTATGTATTCTTTTAAAAATAGAGTTGTAAATCACTTATCAAAATTCATAAAATTTCATTTGGAAAATATTATTATTTTCTTTTGATATAATTTTAAATAAAAAATATTTGTATATTGTGATAAAAAATTTCATTAAAGGTATCCATAGAATATTTTAATAAAATATAAAATGAAATAAACGTTAAATATGTTGAAATTTTATTATGGACAATATTTTACTATGTAGTCATTTAACACATTTGGTAAACTGTCTAAAAATACATTGACTAAAAAACACCAACAAAATGATTTAAATCTCTATAAAGAATTAAAAATAATGTTTATAATTACCTCAAATAATAATTGGATTTAAAAGAATCTAATTGTTAAATCATTTAATATACTATATTCGTGGATGAAATTATGTTTTGATGGAATAAAAATTACATATTAATTTAATTAAAACAATTCACCTTACTTGTAACTAACCCGAAGATTCATTACTAAATAAAATAGAAAATGTAATATAAACATATAATCCGAAAAATTAATGAGAGAAGAAACTAGAAGGGTTTTAATATGTTAAGATCATATATTTTCACCAAAAATTGATAATTATATAGAAACTATATATATAAAATGAGATTATAAATGAGAACCCTTACCATGGGAAGCTTCTTAAGGGTACATTTTTGTTCCTTCATTATAATGAACAAATATTTATTAATTAATTTAATATGAACAATTTTCAAAAATATTCATTTTTATGGAAATTTTATCATCATTTGTATTCATTTATTTTCGATTTATTTACTTGAGTTGACCACTTAACAATGTTTGGTGAAATTCTTGAAAATTATATAATGTTTATATTCAATGGTTTAATGTGTTTTAAAATATTTCTATCATATCCATAATATTAATAATGTTTTGAATAAAATTATATTCGTTATATTAAAATTTTCAATCATACATGCATTGTGGTTATTGAAAAAAAATCACATCAATATGTAGATGTAGTAGCCTACATAGACCCATGAGGTACATTATAAATATCATATTATGGATGGGTAAAAAATTAGATTATATATTACATATATAAAATAAAAGTAATGACATAAATATTATATATATCTCATTAACTTTTACATTATAACAATCAATTTAAAATAGTGGTGAAAATAAATACCCTATTATATGGAGAATGTATGTCTACAGACACACAAGAGATGTTTTCATTATCCATAGGATGAAATGGAGGTGAATTAAGATTTTACCTATAGAATTATAACATTTTATTATATAGAAGTCACATATTTAATTATATTATGATTGATAAATAATATTTTAGGAGATATAAGAGGATATGAAATGAAAAAAATCAGTCAAGTGTGATACATGTTCTTCAAAAAAACGTTAGCTTGAACATTACACCTTATAGGGTCGTCCATTTATGTGACAAGACAGTATAGGTATTTTGGAGTATTTATGGGAAGGTAGTTTGGTGTTGTTATTTCATGATAAATGGGTCATTTTGATTGAAGAAGATAGGATTTGGTGTTCCCATTTTTGAATGAGTGAACATACACACATGGGAGTAGATAAATGATTAAGTTATAATATATATAATAATAATTTATAATGAAAAAAGGGATAAAATCTATAATATATTCTTGATATTCTCTTGGTTAATTAATCCGATAAAATTTATGCAATTTTTTTCACTTTTATACCATATTTTTTTTGATTAACCACCTAATTAAATGTTTTCAAACTTATCTACAGTAAACTATTTCTTTGAATTTATGGTTCATAATATTAATTATAAGGTGAAAAGTGACTCACAGATGTTCCATTGATGAAATTATATAAAATTGATCGTCCATCATGTACTCTATAAATATTTATATTATATTTAAATAAGTTGATAAAATTTTATTTATCAAAACAGAAATTACAAACAATTATGGGAGTACTAATTTAATATGTCTTCATAGTCATCTTGATAACAATAGATTTTGAATAAAAATCATTAAAAATATATTATATAAAAACATATAAAATTCATGTAATTAAATAGTTAATACCAATCATAAATATTTTATTTTTAAAATAATTTATGTTGATTTTTTATATTGATCCATAAGCATTGTAGCGGCATTATGAATGAGATAATGTTAATTATATCATCAGTAAAAATAAAAATTTATTTAATTTCATAATATTTATGTATTTATATTTACAATAATTATTTCTAACTACTATGAACATCTTTTTTCCAGTATGATATTATGTAATATATATTAATTGAATGAGACTGACATTATGTATATTTTCTTTACTAAAAATAATATAAATTTTACTATCAATGTACAAGGGAACCAAAATTCCATGTATTAAAATATAATAAGTATATGGTAGAATAAATCTCATATAAATAAATAAATAAAATAGTTTTGATTAATCAATGAACATATTTCAATGTTTTAAACATAATGAACAAGTTTCAACCATTATACTAGTGATAATATTTTACCATGGTTATTATTTATTATGATAAAAAATATACTGGACCTATTCACCATATATTAAAATATTGATTCAAAAAAAGGACTCAAATTTCCAATATTTAATTACATGAATTAAAATATATATATATTAATAAAAATTCATAAAACCCAATAAAAATTATTTTTATGAAAATGATTTTTCATGTTGAAAAATGATCTTATGCATAAATAATCTCTAATTTCAATTACTCTATATTTTAGATGATTATTTAAAATTAGATTTTACACATATTAGTTTTATATAAAATCAATAAAGCCTAATGTGACTATTAAATTATATGATTTAATGAATTTAAATGGATATTTTATAAAAAGTATATTTAACTATTCAATCTAATGTCATCCTTTTCCAAAAAATACTACTTCATTAACCTAATACAATAATAAAATGATAGTTTCAAAAATTATTTTTTTACAGTTACAATTTAATTAATTGGATGAAATTATTTAGAATTTTATATATCATATTTCAATAAAAATGTTTTTTCATGAAATAATATTTTGAAGCATAAAATGGATTTACTGAAAAATTATTACTCAAATATTATTCATTAATCATAATATTTTCAATATAAATTTTTATTAAATAATATAATTTACATTTTTATTATTATTATAAAAATTCATTCTAATATATTTTTTAAACAACCATATTTAAATATTATTATCTAAAAAAATTTACCCATAATTGTGTGTGTTATACCCACTATTGAACGATGGTGTTATTTTTAAATTAAAATTTAAACTAAACTATAATTGTATTAAATGATATACACCATTTTTAAAAAATTTCATCAAAATTTACATTATTCTTTTCAAAAAAATAATATCACTAGATCGTTATTAATATATATATGTTTTATCCTAAAAATTAAACTCAATGTTATGACCAAGAATTATATTATGAATATGACTCCATAATACTCATAAATTTTAATGTTTTTTAAAACAAGAGATGTTAAATGAGTATTATATTCAATATAGGACATGAAAGATTTATCATCAATTATCTTATGTTTGAGAAATAACATTACCAATGGGTTATAAAATAAAATAAAATTTACATAAATAATTTCAACCTAGTCTATATAATGATATCATAATTTATTGTGAAATAACATGATCACAATGATTTATTAAATCATAATGAAATAAAATAAAATTTTAATCATCCAAACGAAGGTAATTCATTTTTCTTATAAGGATCTAAAAATGTTGGATGAATTAAAAATAATTACCCATATCAATAATAATTCATACAATCAAATCTATAAAATCCCAATTATATCATTGATCAAATTAAGAGCCCAAAAATAGTAATTATTAAATTTAATCCCAAAAATAATAATGGTTTGAAATTTTATTTTTAGAAAACATCATATTTAAATAAAAATAAATTTTTGTGGTGATTGAAACATTTTCTCATATATTTTTAAAATTACCAATTTATAAATTTCTTATAAAATTATATATTATTATATTAATACAATGATATTTTTTCTTAGTCTTCATAAAAAACCACCATGGATAAATTCCACTATATAAAATTCATGTATTAGTATATTAATCCATAATTATATAAAATTCAAATTTATAATGGTCACATTCACCCAAGATGGTTATTTTTTTGTTATATTTTGTTATAAATAGTTCATCATATATTCCAACCATAGAGAACAAATTTCCTATAAAATAATCATAAAAATATTCATTTTTTTTATTTTATCATTACATTTTTATACAAAATGTGTCAATAATGTTTTTAATTGGGTCCTATAGACATCATAACATTAAGAGTAATTTAAAGATATCGTTGATAAATTGAATTATCACTGTAATCCATTATGCATAAAGAATTGGTATAAATAATAACCTATCTCTATAAAATTAATGTACTATTAATTAATTGGATCATTATTGCCTTCTAAATTATAATAATGATTACCTTTGGGTCAGCCTTTATTAATAACTACCATGTCCTTAAAGAATTTATCAAGGTTCTTCTCCAAACATTCTTGATGGATTGGATGTTGAATATTTTCAGTACATATAAATTACCACATTATGATTCATGTAACATAACACTTATATAATTTTAATAAAATTATGTTAATTTCATACTTCTTATAAAAATGAGAAATAGTTATCTTTTAATTACGATTTGACACATCACTCGAGATCCTCTTCAGCTTGGTAGTTGTATTTGAGAAATAATATAAATCATATCCTGAGATAATTTCCATACTATTTTGGTGATATTATCAACTATAACATATAAATTATTCACATTTTTAGTTGGGTAATCCCTACACTAGCCATGGGTGTTGATTCCAGAACATCCCCTAGTTTGTATCTCTAAATCATGTGACTATCATAGTTGAAAAACATTATAATTAATATTAATATACATAATAAAAACTCATTAATATAATTATAATACACTATGGGATAAAAAAATTTATCAAGTTATATTTTTTAATCAAAAATATAGTTCCCAAGGGTCCGACTAATCATTTATTGATACCAACATTATCATCCTGACTCAAGCTACATATAATTGATGCATAAATATTAATGGAATAATATTTTTACCACCAAATGTTTTTTACATTTGATTACAGAATATATTAAAATAATTTAATTCTAAATATATTTTATAGAATATTCTTCCTTAGTTTTCATGAACTAATTTTCATATTGTCCATGGATATCATCTAAATAAATATAAGTCTTAATAGTTTCATGATATGATGATATCCATGATATAATTTGAAGATAACCATTAAACATGTGTCCCATGGTTAGAATGATGAAAAATGACATGAAATGTTATTTATCAATTATCAATTGAACATTCTAATAATAGGAGGAGGATTTTTCACATGTAGTTCATAATTTTTGATCTTTATGCTGGGAGAATTAATTGGAATCCCCAACAACATGTTATTGTGACAATAGATATACATATATGTGAGCATGTTTAATGGTTCATAGAATTTAATATTACTATTAATACATATGGTAACTCACATACATAGATGAATTTGATTAATCTTGTGATCCAATATATTCATTCTATGTAAGAAATTATTCGTTGGTCCCAATTGATATATTATTATTGAATAATTCAAGGATAGATTTTTATATTAAACTAATGGAATTAAATATATATTTCCTTTGATTGGAATGTAACCATATAATTCAATTCAATGACAATGTTGATGTAAACATGTTCGTTTTTATTAAAAAAAATATATATTTAACCACTATTATATAGGATGAAACATTAAAAAAACCAATGGCAAGAGATGTTAAGGCAAAGGGATTATGTTATATGTTGTCAGATCATATGTGGTTGAAAATCGTATGACATTGACCTTATCCTCAATGTTCCCTTGAACCATTTCAAGATTATAATATTGGATATTAAGAAACCCCAAAAAATACTAATCAGTAAGGCTCCAAGAATATTTCACACGTTGTGTTTCTAATGTTGTTAATTAAAATTTATATGAATTTAATAATTCAGATAAATATTACACTCATGACCATGGAATAATGTTACTCAGGATATTATGATTAGATAAATTAATTAAATTTCTGTTATGAAGATAATGATTTAATAACATTGATATAAAATATTTATTTATTTATTTATTGAATAAATATATATTTAATTAAATTATAATTTAAGAATTAAATAAATGATTAGGATTAAAATTATAAAATGATTATATCTGATTATTAATATGAATTTGTAAGAAGATAAATTATTTTTAATTTTTGTGCCATTTAGAAAAATCCTAGAAAAAATAAGAAAAACATGATTATTATTACATGGATTGAGGTCATTTCATGGTTTAATAAATTATTAATTTCCTATTCTAAATTGAATAATATTTAAATGGAACCCATAATTATATAAATATAATTATATACAAATAATTTATTGGTTAATTTATTATTAGAGAATTGATGTTCAAAATGAATTCACATACACTATATCAAGAATGAAGAACAAATTATGTTTATCTTCTCTCAAGACCATTATATTCTCCTCCCTCTTCTACATTATAAAAAATGTGAGTGAAAAGGATTTTATTTGAGCTAAATGGAACCATGACATTGATTAAGGAAAACCCACCATGATAATCTATGTACATTTATAGAACATTGTAATAGATTTACATTATTTGTAGATCAAAAGAGTGTGATAGGATAAACATTTGAGGGATTGTACAAATATATCTTATAATTCAATTATAGAAGATCAAAAGTGTTGCAGACAATAAACATATTCAATGAATAATGATCTCAAAATCAAGGTTTTATTTTATATAACCCAACTAAATTAATAATATATTAAAAATGAATGATCCACATAGTTATAGAGTGTCAATGATGTTTCATTAGAGTATTTTCATTGGTCATGGATCTCATTTAATGAACAACACATAAAATAGGTTGAATAAAACAATTTTAGATTTAGGCTAGACACTAATAAACTCTTCTATTGTTCTCAAATCCATCAAGAGGTATCACAACAATGTTTTATCTCTGTTAATAAATATTTTATTAATAATTCAACATTTAATATTTAATATTTTTATTTCTTACCATTTGTTAATTTAATATTTAACCATTGTAGAATAATTTCTTCCTACACATTCTTTCTCAGTTATATATCCATGATCGATTAATAATTAAAAAAGAAATCATTTTATGATATATTATGAAGGTGGAATGAACTCCACCCAAATAACACAGTTTTATACAACATCTATACCCCTATTACAATGCTTATATCCGTGTTAACTAACCCAAGACACCCATTTGGACTCTGTATTATCATGAAATGAATACACATCACATTTATTCAATTATTTACATATAAGACATTCACATTGGAACTATGTTTAGTTTTAATGAAGGTTGTATTGATTGTAACAAAATGTGTAATCAATATGTTTTCAAGTTAGAAAATATGGATACAATATTTTTTGTGTAATTGTTATAGATTTTTTATTAGATACCAATAAATAATATAATATTAGGAGCACCACATGATGTAGACTCCATTTTTTTCATATAGATCATGTACTTATAGATTTCTATGTGATGTACACGTTGATTCCCTAGGAATATACAATAGACACTTTTTAATGTAATTTACATGTTGTGGGTCCATCCCTCACTTTTCATGTACATTACATGTTTATATGAAAAAATAGAATTTAATTTATTAATCCATTGAATAGGATCAAACTCACTTACATGGGTCCCTTATACGACTGTAGACACCGATAGTAATAATTTCTGTTACAAAAAATTCATAAATTATTGTACATAATATATGAAACTATTTATCATATATGGTATTTCATAATACAGACTAAGGATGTATTATATTGGAATGATAATATAAATTTCATCTATTCCACGTGCTAATTATTTGATGGTAGACATAATAAAATATGTACCAGGTCATTTAACCAATATAGGACTAGTTTCCATTGTATTTAACATGGACCATACAATGTAGTTTGAATAGGTACTCACCGAGTTTCTTCCATTTACAATGCTGTGAACTATTTTATTTAATTATAAAAAAATAAAATAACATAATTTATTCCATATAATACTATAATGGGGTCTCTAGGATAATGGGATGAGATAAGAGTAATTGAACTAATTTATTAATAAGTTAATTAATTAGATTAAATCATTCATTTATTATCTTACCAATGAACAATTTGAAATTAAATCAAGTTTTATGTCATAAATTTTTGGACAATGCATTATATGGTTGATCTTTAGAATTGAAAATAGATATGTATATGTGTCATCTGATTAATTTAATATTATTTAATATATTTTTATATATTTACTACATATATTAAATATGCTGGTGTTTGTGTCGTCCTTCCATCCTTTACTAGGTTTGTGTTGCATGTCCATTAATGGTTTATATAATTCCATTTAACCAGTCATTTTGTTTCCTCTCACTTATGTGTGACTTATAGAAAATATTTAATATAATTTGTATATGAGGGCCCATAGAGTGTCGTCATGGTGGAGCTGAGGAAATGATGGATCAATTTGAAAATTATTTAAAAATATCATGTCGGATATATAGCGTGATAGGAGAGATGTTTTTAATCATTCCATTACAAGAACATTAAGTCTTTTCCTTCGTCCATAGTCTTTTTTATTATCTATCTAATATTAAAACAATTAGATAATTCTCATGATCATTTCATTTATTTATTTCCACAATTCATATCTTATACAATGGATTATTTTATTGATTAAATGTTTTTATAACATAAAAATATATATTTTATGACAATATGGAATTAAAGTAAATGGATTATACATTATCATTATATCAAAACATTGATAAAACAATAATTTAATTACAATTAATATAAAAAAATACTAGTTATATGAAAAATGAAGATAAAATTGTCAAAATTATCAAAATATATCAAATAAATATTATGTTATACTATTAAGTTAAATACATGATTAAAAATAAATAAAAGAAATAAGTGTGGTTCTGACTATAACCGTGACACTCAATTTTATTGGGGGTTCTTAAATGATTGGGATCTATATGACATTGTATAAATAAAAATATTTATCCCTCAATGTACCAGATTATATTGATCGGAATGTGTTTAGTAAGTATTAGTTTATGTGTTAGGATTTAGGAGTCCACTAAACAGATCAAAGGTGTTTCATGACTATAGTCAAAAAATATCTACATCTAAAAATACCATCGTATAATTTATCCAATATTCTATTAGGTTATGAGAATTTTGTCATCGATATTTTTCACAAAATTTTCTATTCTACTAGGCATGATGATTATAATTTTGAGGGTTGATGGGTCTTGATTAAATAGGACAATACATATAATCATTTTTTGTCTCTATTTGGTAATTATATAATGTACTAGACAGGTACGTTTTCACCCTCTCTGCATCGGGTTATTTCTCATCAAAGGATTTACGCCGCTCCTTGGCTATTCCCGATCACAACACCTCCTGGAATGATGTTCTTTGGTCCAAGGTTTCCCTGATCAAACAAAACTTTCTAAATTGGAGGATACGACACAAATCCATTCCTACGGATGAAAACATTAGGAGGTGTGGCATTCCTTTAGCCTCAAAGTGTCAATGTTGCTCGGAGCATCAGGAAGAATGCATTGATCACTTGTTTTTTGAAGGATAATGAGCGAGGGCGGTTTGGACTCATTTCGGTGAGTTCACGTCCTTTTCGGATAACCTCATGAACGACAGGCCTTTTCTGGACAGATGGTACCATGGAGCGGTAGAGAGGGGCCCTGAGCAGATGGCCCGGACTTTGATTCTCCATGCGGGATGCTGGACGATCTGGCAAGCTCGGAACAAGGCCCGCCATGAGGGGTTTACCATATCTGGATGAGGGATTATCCTTCGTACAAAGTTCATGATTTTGGATATCATCAGATCTTTCAAACAATGGCAAGAGGCACCTTCTCTTAGCCATCTTCAAACAGGAAATACTAGTGGTCTCGCAAGTAGGAGTGCCAGCAGAGGGAAATGGGTGAGGTGGAATCCTCCCAGTAGAGGGCTAAAGCTCAATTTCGATGGATCATGCAACATGGAGGTTAATCAAGGAGGAGGGGTGGTCAAAAACAGTTATGGGTAAGTTATCATGGCTTTCTCAGGCCGGTTGGGACGTGGTACTCCACTACAAGTGGAGGCAGGGGCTTTGAAGTTGGGGCTCTCGCCAAGAATGAATTATCCTTGCTCAGATTGAAACGGATTCACATATTCTACATAAAGCTTTGCAGGGTTATGGTTCCATTCCTTGGTCGGTTCATTATAGCATGAGGGCATGCCGAGGTATGATATCTAATAATACCAATGTGACCCATACTTGGAGCGAGGGGAATAAGGTTACAGACCATCTTGCCTTTCTTGTTGTTCCGGGACCAGATCGTTTTTGTTTCCACACAACTAGTTCTATGAAACCAGAGGGGGTAAATTTGGTTCGTGGGGATGCTATGGGCCTCCATTATTTCTGACCTCCATAGTTCTGTTGGGGGGGGGATTTAGGACCCGATGTGGGTTTTCTTTGTTTTTCTGTAATTTACCTTTTTAAAATGAAATAAATATCTAATATTGAATGGATATCAATGGAATGAAATACATGACTTTTTTGAGATATCTAGGGAACCATTCCAAAGAAATCATAGTGAAGTCACACTATCATTAGCTCCAATATTCAAAATGGGTAGCTACATCGAGAATAAAAAAAGTTTATTGTATAAATATGAAAATAAATTTTGTATAGTTATCATTATCATCGCACCTCATCACAATATCTTTGGATTTTTTTAATTTCTTCATGAACAATATTGAGAAGTCACTTCAAAATATCTCAACTTTAGTTCTCCCAACTAGGAATCAACTAAATACTAAATAAGATTTTGATGAATTTTTGAACAATATGAAATTCATTGGGAAGTGGATAATGATTAGGTCTAATATTTTGGATTTTATGAACAAACATTCCATGAAGTGGAACACCAAATGGAACTCAATGGATTATAAATTTACATGTTTTCTTGGGGAAACGGTATATAATAATAAAAACTACATTATGGGAAAGAAGCAAGGTGGTGCATCAGGTATGATTATTATCGAGTGCATCATTTAAATTTATATTACTTGTTTAATGGATATCAAATGTTGTTATTTCATATTTATATTAATTTAGCTACCAAGAATATTACAAATGTTTCATGTGATGAGGTGGATTTTGGAGCTATTATTGGATGAAAGATGGAAGCACACGCTATTGGAGAATAACACCAGACATAACTGATAAATATTTCAACTGTTCTTTATAATTTTTATTATGTGTTATAAGAAATAGTAAAAATATTTATATATCTCAATTATATAGATATATATATGTTTATTTTCATGTAGGGAATTGAATTTTTTTCTTTTACGTGAACTAAAATTTTACCACAAGAAATATTTTATTATTTTTCAATACATATTTTATTGTGGGAACAATTTTTATGAAAGAAAAAATGTATATGACTTCAAGAAAACATACCACTCCCATATATCTAACTAGTGCTATGGTCATGTGAAATAGATTATACTCATAAGTCCAAGGGATTAAACAAAGATCCACCCCTATCAAGTTTTATTATAAAATAAAGTAAAGAAAGAAAGCATTAGAAATGAGATTTACAAAGTTTGGTAAACACCATTCCACAGGAATCTGCCTCAGCAAAGCACATGAAAATTCAGGAGCCATAAAGGACCATTCAGAACGTGAATCTTCAACATCCATCTTTGATAGAGCATCAACCTCTTGATTTTACTCCCCGTAATCTTTTGTCATATCTAAGATAATATCATCAAGAAGGTGGATGAAGTCAACCCAATAAGGCATCATATCCCATGGGACATTCTTGGATCTCCATTTGAGTAATTCCACAGCTACCATAGAATCGGATTCTAGCCATAGAAAACTACAACCAAAATGATTAGAATATTTTATTTTGTTGATAATAGCCCATAATTCATCTTCAATTGCAGATCCCTACCTAATGAAATGATAGAAACAACCATTAACAAAGCCTCGATAAGTGCGAATGGCACCACCACAGCCTGAAGGTCTAGGTATCCCTGCAGCCACCCCATGAACAATAAATTTTATCAAATAATGGATTGGGGGAATCCATGGAATGGACTTCATCATTATGGGTTTTTTGGGTCTACCTCTAACACCAAAATTCATCAGAACAATAAAGTCGTTTTTCTCATTTTCTAGGCATCCAGTTTGATTCCTGGAAGCTGTGCAAACTGCCCTGTGAATAGATTTGACACCAAAATATAGAGTGGGAGTGATATCATTAAAGAGATAGGTATTCTGGGCCATCCAAGTGAATCCAATAGAGGCTACAAGAGAAACCATAGTCATATTCCTCACCAGTTCACTACATTGAGCATATACAGCAGAACAAAGCAGCCCTTCCATCGAGATGATATTTAAAGAACACCATTTCATGTCCGGAATGTAATTCCATAACCTACAAATGAGGGGACCAGAGAGGAAAATATTCTCAAGGGATTCCACAATGCCATAACATAAAGGGAATGACTAGGCACGATGAATCCAAATCCTTTGAATCGTGCACTGGACCGGTAGTCTTTTCTTCCAGATTTCCCATAGAAGCAGAGAATCAGTGGGTGGAATGATTAAGGTCTTTAAGGCAATTAGCAACCTGGGTGCTAGGGATTGTCCAACACAAGAGTAATTATACATAGCTCTGGTATTGAGGATCCCATTGGTACCAGGATCCCAAATGAGAGTGCCTTTATCCATGTACTTGTATTTCAAGAATTCAGAATGGAGATTGGAGGGGATGAGATCCAGATAATCTAGATTGAAATTCAGAACCGAGACAATCTGGGCATGCATCATATTCTAGGGAATAGTAACATCCTGATGGAGAGGTCTCGAAAGCCAAGAAGATGTCCAGGAATTCATAGCTGATTCACTACTAACATGTCATTTTGATGAAATTAGAATCCTATTGATGGAAGACTTTATAGCAGGCCAAACCGAGGATGAGAGGTAATGAGGACATTCAGTCCATAGTCTTGAAATAAACAAGGAACCAATGAAGTCCATTGGATTTTCATGGGATGTTATGAGATTCCATGTAAATTATCTAATGAGGGCTTCATTGAAGAGAGCCACATCCTTGATGCCAATACCATCCATATCAATGGGATTTATGTATTCTTTCCAGGCATCAACAACAAATTTATTTTCATACATTGAGCCAGTCCATATGAAGTTTCTTATATGTATCTGATGCTCCTTGATGGTTTTTCTAGGCCATCTGTAAATAGAAAAAACATATACAAAGATGGATGTGACCATAGAGTTAACAAGACAGATTCTTCCTGCTTGGGACATTGCCTTCCCCTTCCAATTTGCTATTTGATCAGTGATACATGTGAAAATGGACTGAAGATGACCTCTTTTAACTCTGCCCCAAAATAGTGGTACACCAATAGAATTAAAATGTAGAGGACCCTTGTTAACTCCAAGAAACAGAGAAAGTTTCCTTTGCCTTCTGATAGACACTCCCTTCCCAAAAACAACATGAGATTTTTGGAAGATAATAACATGTCCTGAAACATCTTTATAATGGGATAAGATATCCTTGATCGAATTAACTATTATGAAGTCTACCCTTCCAAATAACATGATATCATCATCATAGAACAGATGAGAGGGGGCATGAAGATCCCTTTCAACATGAATTTTAATATACAAACCACCTTGGACCTGGTTATCTAGACTGTGACTTAAATAATCCTCATCCAAATAAAAAAGAAGACCAAAAAGAGGATCTCCTTGATAAAAGCCCATGTAGCACTGAAAGAAGCCCCATGGAGATCCATTAATCAAAACAGAAAGCTTAGCACTCTTGAGGATAGAATGAATCAAATTGGTAAACCTGTTAGAAAACCCATGAATTTTCAAAATGGAGAAGAGAAAACTCCATTTCATAGTGTCAAAGGCTTTACAAATATCAATTTTCATGGAAAAGCTACCAGGTTTTTCCTTTTTCCTCATAAATTTTATACATTCAGATGCAGTAAATATGCATGTTTGTTAAGGGCTCTTCATGAAACAATAATTCCCCATATGGTAGAATGTGTATCTTTATAAAATATGACAAGGAGTCATGGGTATATTAATAATACAAACAAATATATAATAATAAAATAGATTATGAAATTTCAATATTCTATGAAATAGAGAAATTATAAAAGAGATATAGTCGGAGTGAGATAAACATTGATTGATGTACAATATTAGGATGTGCATGACATATTAGTGGAAATTTTTTAGCAATTCCAAATAGAATAAACTATTCCAAATATATAGGTAATGGGTATGATTTCACGACATGTTAGAGAACCTGAATGATATTTTTTATTTTCTTTGAGTATAGTGACACTTTTTTACTTGATAATAATGATCTTGTGGCCTATAAAAATTTATTTATTATCACATATGATTCCAAATTAGATGAAGCAATAAATTATGTAATTTTTCCCATGTAATAATACCATGAATAAATTTAAGTTAATACTCTAGTTGTTTTAAAGCTTGTGGGTTCCAAAGGGAATTCAAAAAGGAAAAATAAATTGCTGATCACATCTATAAATAGAAATAATTACTTGTGTAATTGGGATTTAAAAGCATCACATAATAATATATGATGAAACTATTTCCCAAACTATAGTTGTTATATCATACACAATCATGTTTTCTTTATCATAATACCATGATTATATGATTTGAAAAATTGTTGTTGAAACAGCCTTCTGTAAATAGTTCCTCGTGGAATATATATTTAACACACAATGTGAATTGTTATGACTCAAACTAATGCAAATAATGTATGCAAGTTTTAGAGATTTTTATATTGTTTGAATCTAGTGTCTAGGTCATGGAACATTCAATATGATCCATCAATAATAGATTCATTATCTATTTAATGAATTTAATCAATGTTTTTTAAAATAGTTTTGTGGGATTTTTGTTATTTTTCTAATTATGTATTTAAATAGTACATTACTTATTGGGAATTAGATACAAGTCTTAACATACATAATGTCATGTTTGAATACATATTTCCCTATGAAATGATATTTGTGAAAATTCAAATATTATTGGGATCAAGATCTATCACAATAGATTTAATTGAGTTTACAAACATAGTAGAGGTTCATTAATTGTTAATATACTGATGATATATGACATTGAAAAATCCATGAGTGGATTTTTTCCTATATCACATAGTATTCATCTATCCTGGAAAATGATCCATAATTCACATGAGTAGAGGAAATGAATGTAATGAATAATATATGTGCCATAAATTGGTAGAATTAGTTTATCATTGTTTTTTTACTATGATGAAATATATATATTTATTTTATAATGTAGGCATATATTATGAAAATATATGAGATAGCCAACGAATGGAGATAAAAAATAACACAATGTAGGTGACTAAAAGTATGGATATTTTCCTAGTGTATTGAAGATTTGGGGAGCTAGACATCGTTATATTAGGTTTTTTGGATTCCAAACAGATCATGATTATATCAAGTCACAATTAAAATACATATTCAACATAAATAGAAGGAATATGAGATGGAAATTTCCAATGATACTTTTTGTTTAAAATTGTACTATGGATTGAAGGAATAATAAGATTTATTATATAACTAATTAAGTATTACAAATTCATAATTTCATCTATGTTCTACATGTGGAACCTAGAAGTAAACACCCTAAAATGTTTTACAATGATAACACAATAGTGTTAGCTCTGTCAAAAGAACCATGGTCACTAGAATGGATAAAAACCATTATCGGAATGTATCATCTCTTAAAAGACAATTATTGATGTGGAGTGGTTTTGTGATATTTTTTCTAGTGGAATATAACCCATAAGACCACTTAATTACCCTTTCCCATTACAAACATTATCTCTATATGGGAGCTAGAATATTAAAATTTGTTTGAAGATGGATCTTGTCGTTGTGGGAGTTTATTGGAATTAGGGTCTTTAAACATACATGTTTGTACATTATATTACCATATAATTTAAAATAAGTGAATGTTAAATATATATTTTCACATTTATATTTTTAATCGATATAATGATAATGTGGTATTGTCATAAGTTATTTCTCTCCTCAAAATAGTTCATATAAGTCCCCACTATGATGATAACCTTGAGATAAAATGTTTACATTTCATTAATATTTTTTCCACAATCAACACGATGAAAAAAATAGGGACTATAGTTCCTTGAATAGTTGGTTCCAATTCTTATAATATGATAAGGCTTCATCTCATTATTTTTACACCTGATGATCTATAAGATAAGATATTATGATGAATTATTTTTCAATAAGAATTTCTCATGTTATAATTTAAATAGTTATTCCTATATACAAGCAACTATAATGATCATTAAACTATATGATTATTATTAATACATATTATGAGACATGTTTTTAGTTTTATTGATGAGTATTTTGATTCTATATGATCCCATTATGTACGATAGTCTGGTTATATCTAAATTAATTTTTGTAACAAATATATCATGGATGGATTTTTTTCCTTTATTTTATGTTTCTTAATATCTCAACCCATTGATTGGAATTGAAAAATAGAAATAAATTTCATGTAAATGGATTTTCACACAGGTTCATTAGTGATTATAAATTAAATATATCTCAAAAATTAATAATCATGAAACTTGTATGCATCCTAATTGATTAGATATTGAGAATAATAGATTATATAACACTATAAATGATTATATATGGTTTTTTATTTTGAGAAATTATTATTAATCTATTTGGAATACATAAAACATTTTTAGATCACAATATTAGAATATATGAAAATTCAATTAATTCAATGGAGGAAAAATACTAGAGGATACAAACTGACTACTTCCATTGATATCAATTATTTTCTATTAGAATTTAAAATTTGGGATAAATTTTATTGTCTTGTATGATGAATTATTGAATTCCTTATTTATTTATCACATAATTTAAATAAATTTTTAATCATAAAGTAATTATTTGAGTACAATTATCAAGATAAAATTTTAAATTATTTACATATTTTATAATTATTGAGTTAATATTTTATTTTGGTATACAATAAATTAAATCCAGGACTAGGAGATGGAGATAAGGGTAGGTAAAAAATATTAATTTTCATAATGGTAAAATAAATTTTATCATCAAACTATTTATCACTTAGTATGAATACTCAATAATCATAATATTACCTAAAATTAGGAAATTTAAGGTATTTATTATTTACTAAGAGCCTTGGTGGAATTAAAATACATTTAACTATAAAAAATAACTATATAAATATTTTTTTATTGATATTGTGTTTTATTTAATCTATTATTAGATAATAGTTATGTACACTGTAATTTAGATCTCTCTATCAATACCATAAAATGATTTACGATTTTTATATATAAATAAAAATAGATTCTCCCCTTTACATATTTATATGAACATCTATGTGAGGATGATTCCCCAAGACAAATGAATCATTATAGTGTTTAAGGTGACCTCTATTATAAGGTCAATATACTATGATAAAACCCATCATTTCATTACAATATTGTGAACATGAAATAACAATATGTGTTTCACTATTAATGGGATTATATTGTAAAGACCCATAAAATTCAAGGGAAATGTTTTCTTGATTTTTCATTTGGATTTTACAAGAACACAGTTTCTGACGACACTTGATTCCGAGGCCCGGAGTGCCCGGAATTTCTATCTGAAGTTTAGCTCGGGTACGTTCAGTGAACGAACGAGTGGGAATTTCTAACTTTTGAACCGGTTCTCAGAATCGAATTCTGAGGGCACTGATGGATTCGCAGCGCCTGTAATTGCTGGGGAACTCCTTTTCCGGAGTTTCGTTTTCATGAGAGAAGTTGATAAAAATTGTGTAAGTTAAAATAAAAAATTATCTACAATTTTAATTTCTCTAAGTGGATTTTCAGCTTTGGTTGGAAGTTGGGTAACTACCCAACATCCCATGGGTGATTATGAGGGTGGTGGGGCCAACACAAACCCCAACCCTTCACATTCCTTAACTCCCTCAACTCACAATTAAATTTGATTACTTAAGTTTTAATAACATATGATATTAATGAAGTGAGATTAATGTGAGTGTTTGAATTTAAAACCTTATGTCAAGTTAATAAAATAAGTGTGGGCTTATTTTTTTAAGGGTTGGATTCTTGTTGTGGAGTCTATGGGGAGAAAAGGCTAAGGAACTTGAGGAACTTCTTCGTCTTCGACGAAGAACACGAAGAACACATCGATATCCGACGAAGAACTCAGAGTCCTCGGAAACCGACTACGTGATGCCGTATACCGCGACACCGATGACGTCTTCTTTCACGGCGTCTCTTTCCACGACGAATCCTCGTTCCATGAACCTCAATACAGGCTATACTCAAGGTATGGGTTATTTTTATTTATTTTGTTCGTGATTACTACCTTGACGTTCTTCGTGTAATATGACCTATTGCTATCGATTAACGAGATGGGGCCGGACCGCACAAACATGGTCGACCCTCCTCCATTATCAATGTTGGTTTCTAATGTGGATTGGAACAGAATTACATGGTGTCGTTGCACCACGCGGGATCGTGCAGAAAGAAATGCTTGGTGCCGTCGCGCCGCGCCGTGAAATCGAACATGGACGCGACACTGTTGCGCCCCGTCAGAGAAACCCGAAGACACCGCGGCCGGAGTGGGGTCGCGGCGGAGGGATGTGGGGTCGCCGTGCCGCGCCGGACGAACCAGGGCCGCGGCCGGTTCTGGGCCGCGGTGGAGCAGGGTGACCGGCGGCCGGTTCCGGGCCGTCGGCGTCAGAGTAGGGGGGACCGGCCGTCGCTGGTCTGTGGTGGCAGTAGCTGGCCGGCCAGAGTGGGCCGGCCGAACAAGGGAAGTCCGGGGGTTACGAACCCCCGGCGGCCTGCTCAACGGCCCCCCTTAATGGGGGCCGCGGTTACAAATCCAGTGGGCAGGCGCCCCCCCACCCCCTTCAAACGACCCTACCGTTTGGCCGAGTGCCTGGCCAGCACACCCAGCATGTCGCGCCCTGGCTGGGCCGCACCCAAGCGGGCCGGACCCAGACTTGGTTCGGGTCGACCCAGTTTGGGTCGACCCTGGGGGTATCGAGCCTGGTCGGATCGGGGCCGAACCACTTAATACTGAATCTCTTCCGGTCGGACGCCCATAACTTGTGCTATGGGCCTCCGATCGACGCACCATCAGTTGCGATGCGATCCTTGGATCGAGATGGTCCTTTTGGTATATCACACTCAAGTTATCGGAATACTTTGTGTTCGGCCGAGTTGGTTCGTACACGAAACCAACCGGGCCCTTGGAGCGGAAACGCTCGTATCTTGAGCTCCGGACCTCCGATTGACGTACCGTCGACTTTGATAGATTCCTCTAGGTGAGACAGATCTTTTGGCTAAATCTACCCAAGGTTTGGATGCAGGTGGAGTACGGTCGGGTTGGTTTTGACTTAAAAACCAAACGGGCCCCTGGGACGAAAAAGCCAATAACTCTCAGACTGGGCGTCCGAATGATGCATCGTCTGCGACGTTGAGTTCCTGTTGATGATACGGAACTTTTGGATACATCAACTCCGGACATTGTCTCATTTGATGTATCAGCCACTCAGCTCGTGAAGCGGACCCTCCCGAACGAGTTTGCTGTGTGCGGGAACCCTAGAGCTGGTTGCGTTTGCGACTGTGACGACAATAATGACTGTATAGAGATCCTCAGTGGATTCGACGGCGACGACTACAACACTCAGCGACCCTATGTGGATCAGTGTTATCGATCCCGTGTGGGTCCGATCCTGTGTGGGTCAGTGCTAAGCGGTTCTGTGTGAGCCAGTGCCTACAGATCCTGTGTGGGTCCGATCCTATGTGGGTCTTTGCGGGGGTTAGTTACCTATCGTTCCATTATGGGTCAGATCCTATGTAGGTCATTGCAGGGGTTAGTTACCTATCAATCCGTTGTGGGTCAGATCCTATGTGGGTCATTGCAGGGGTTAGTTACCTATCGATCCTTTGTGGGTCAGATCCTTTGTGGGACATTGCGGGGGTTAGTACCTATCGATCCTTTGTGGGTCCGACAGCTTAGTTGATTCAATGGAAATATCTGATAATCTCTATCGTCATACGAAGAAGTATACCTGTGTGAGATGAATCCTGTTTTGATTTCCTATGTGGATTGTGTTGTGCTATCCTACGTGGATTTACGTTTTCCTTTCCTATGTGGACTGGGTTGTACTTGGGCTCGGAGGTTGGAGCGAGTTGGAATTGATGACTTAGGTATATGTGTGGGTATATACCTAAGCAGTGTCGAATGTTACTTCGTGATTGTATCATTCATTTTTGGATTATATTTTGTGGATTCTGGGAGACCTTCTGGGGTCTCGGGGTCCCTACTGAGTAGCTTATACTCCCCCCTACACAGGCTATGCCCGCACTACATTGTGTTGGTTGCAGACGACGGACAGCGGTGATCGTGGTTGAGGCTTGCAGAGCCGGACGGTACCTGGAGGTGGACCACTGGGCGGGACGTACTCGGAGTGGTCGGCTGGACCCGAGGAGCAGTGGAGGCTATCTGTACCCACCCTTCAGGTGGGATTTCCAGTGGACAGCTCGACGTTGCGACTTTACTTTTCTGTTGTTGTTTTCCCTTCAAGTTGTACTTTACATTCAATTTGGGTTTGTATACTAGCCCACTTACTTTTCCCCACAAACTGTTGTACTCAGTTTTACATAGTGTTTACTTCTACTGCATGCTTGTTTTGTGGTGTTTGTTTACTTTACAAAGGAAATGCCTTCCCTTTTTACCGAGAATTTTGCCTTGGTGCTAGTCGTCAGCCCCTGGCCTATGGAAGGCGGGCTTGGGGTAGTCCCGACATGGGCCCCGAGGACGGGTCAGGACAAATTGGTATTAGAGGAGTTCAGTTCTACTACAGAACTAGGGACTCTGATCTTTTTCTATTTGAAGCAATAGTGTTAAGCGTATTGGGTGGTGTTATCAGTTCAGGGAGTCCAGTGTTGGTGCGGTGGCCGACATATCTGTACCCCAGGACACTGACTTCTGATTTCCGACTTAATGTAGGAAAACATTGATTGCATGTGTGTTTCATGTTTTCATTGTGATTACTTTGTGTCATCTCACCAGGTATACTGTTTGACCATGGAGCACCAGATTCCTTTTCAGGATGGCCCCACGATGGCACAAACTAGGGTTCCGAGATTTGAGCATGACGACAGCCCACCGAGCGATGAGGCCTCGGTGTAGGGCCATTTAATATCTGAGGCACTGGCGGTACCTTTATCCGCCGAGCCACCGATGCTTCCAGCCCCAGCCACTGACGATGCACATCGGCTTAGTGCACTGCATGAGTTCCAGCGCCAGCGACCGCCCAGGTTCCGCGGGGAGACGGACCCCCAGGCAGCCGAGGACTAGCTGGAGGTAGTGGTACGAGTTTTCAGGTTAGTGAGGACACCAGCAGACCTCATGGTGATCCTCGTAGCGAGCCTACTGCACGCGACAACAGGCAGATGGTGGATCTTTGTGCTCCAGGTGCATGACGAGGCATCTCTCTTCTAGAC
Source organism: Viscum album (assembly GCA_963277665.1). Taxonomy (NCBI): domain Eukaryota; kingdom Viridiplantae; phylum Streptophyta; class Magnoliopsida; order Santalales; family Viscaceae; genus Viscum; species Viscum album. The sequence continues at coordinate 590,596,565 of OY728162.1, read as the reverse complement.
GGACTTTGAGAGCCTCTTCCGATTGGAGTTCTTCCCAACCGCCCTCCGTGCGGTGCGCATCCAGGAGCTTCTCCAGCTTCGGCATGGCAGCTCGATGGTCGCCTAGTACTTGGCGAGATTTACCGATCTCTCGCGCTACATGACAGAAATAGTATGGGACCCATTCTTCCGGGCCGGGACCTTTGAGAAGTGATTGAGACATGAGATCAGGGCATCACTGATCTCCCTCAGCATTCCGACCCAGGCAGGAGTACTAGAGCGATCCCTTTTGATCGAGAGCTTCCTTGCTGAGCTTTCTTCAGCAGCGAGACCTACTGCAGGGCAGAAGGTATTAGAGTCTTCAGCAGTAGGCAGTTGACGGATGACTCATGGGTCCAGGCAGACCAGACCCTCAGGAAGATGACCTCATGACATTGGCTCATCAGTGCGGGGAACACAGCGCGAAGCCAGTCTTACGAGAGGCTGGCAGTGCTACTCATGCGGCGGTCAGGGCCACATGGCTCGTGACTACCCGACCTGCCATGTAGAGAAGCAGCAGACGGTTGAAAACCACCAAGGCAGAGGCATAGGTTCGACCATGGTGGTCCGCAGGGTGCAGGCGGACGAGGAAGAGGAGATGGTCGAGTAGCAGGTGGTGGGCGATGCTTTGAGGCTCTACCACCACCACCACCAGGAGGTCCACCCCAACCTCAGGGGAGAGCACAGCTTCAGGCAGCTGAAGCTTACGATCATAGAGCTCCGGAAGTAGGTGCACAAGTGCGGGTCTGGCTCCAAGCATAGATGCCTTTTCCCAATATGCCTCTATCTTCGTTGTTTGTGATGCCTTGTGTCCTTGTACTTTGAGTTGAAGTAATAAAAGACGCTTTCAATAGTGAAGTTTTCTTTCATGTCTTTTGTTTGTTAATACTAAGAGGTGCCGGTTATAAACTGTTGACTTGACCCTCATGTGCGAGATTCTTACTAGAGGAGACCTAGTGACCACACAATGATGCCGACAGTGTGACTCAACCCTTATAGGCGAGAGTAATGGTTGGATCTCTTGGTAGTAGCGTCGAGGCCTAACGATGTCATCCATGCCATGAATTAGCTAATCATGATGGGATTGACTGTATTAGGTAAGGAACGCGGTTCATCCAGGGGATGAGATCGGATTTCCCATTTCGGAAAAGGAGAAATCTTTACAGCTTTGCATAACGTTAAGGAGGAAGGGGAAACCCTTCGTGTGGTCAGACAGATGTCAGCAGAGTTTCCAGGAACTGAGATAGAGATTGAAAAACGCCCCTATCTTTAGGATTCCAGAGGAGGGAGTAGGGTACGTAGTCTACTATGATGCATTAGGGACCGGACTCCGATGTGTTCTGATGCAGGAGCGGGAAGTGATCGCCTAGGGATCATGTCAGTTGAGGCCGCATGAGAAGAACTACGCTACCCATGAACTGGAGTTAGCATCAGTGGTCTTCGCTCTGAAGACATGGTGACACTATCTGATGGGTGAGAGCATTGCAGTCTTTTCTGACCATCAGAGTCTCAGGTACATCTTCTCTCAGAAGGACATGAATCTGAGACAGCGGTGATGGCTCGAGTTCCTCCAAGACTATGACTTTGAGATAGTCTATACTCATGGGAAGGGGAACACAGTAGCCGATGCTCTCAGCAAGAGGATGGGAATTCAGCTACTTGAGGAGTTGACAGAGCAGCTAGCCGCCTTGCAGATATCCTTCGTGGATTGAGATGGAGCATCCTTCCTTCATTCACTCACAGTTACCCCACCACTACTGCAGTGGGTCAGAGAGGAACAACGTGGAGACGCTCACTATGAGACGCAGCGTGCACAGATATCCATAGGACAGACACCTGATGGTATCTCCTTTGGTTAGTGAATGACTTCCTTTTCAGAGGACGTACCTTCGTAACAATTGCTTTACGAGAGGAGGTGCTGAGAGAGTTTCACACTTCACCCTTGGCGGTACATCCTGGAGTGGCGAAGATGTACCATGTTCTCAGACGACAGCACTGGTGGCTAGACATGAAGAAGGCTGTGGCAGAGTTCGTTTCTCGATGCCTCATCTTCTAGCAGGTGAAGGTAGAGCACCAGGTACCAGTAGGCTTGGTACAACCTTTGGAGGTCCAGGAGTGGAAGTGGGACATGATATCTATGGACTTCGTGACTGGACTTCCATGCACTTCCAGAGGTCACGACTCCATTTGGGTAATTGTCGACTAACTCACAAAGTCGGATCACTTCTTACCCATCAGAGAGCAGGTCTCAGTGGAGAACTTGGGACGTCTCTACGTTCAGGAGATTGTACGGCTTCACGGTGTGCCATCATCTATCGTCTCAGATCGAGATGCTCACTTTACTTCCCTGCTTTGGAAGGGGTTGCAGGAGGCATTCGGGATGTAGCTACATCTGAGCATAGCCTTTCACCCTCAGACGTATGGTCAGATGGAGAGGACCATTTAGACACTTGAGGACATGCTCCGCGCATTTTTTCTCGACCATGTTCGCAGCTAGGAGGACCACCTACCCTTGGTGGAGTTCGTGTACAATAATAGCTACCACTCCACCATCGGAATGGAACCATACGAGGCATTGTATGACCGACCATGCAGATATCCTTTGTGCTGGACAAACCCTGGGGAGTCAGCACTTATGGGACCAGAGATGGTCCAGGCCACGACAGAGAAGGTCCAGGTCATCCCGGAGCAGAGGGGGATAGCTTAAATGCGGCAGAAATATTATGCTGACAGGAGGCGGAGGCCACTAGAGTTCGAGGATGGCGACCACATCTTCTTGTGAGTCTCACCTCGATGTGGATTACAGAGATTTGGCCTAGGCAGCAAGTTGTCTCCATGCTTCATCAGCTGTTCCATGTTCTCAGCAGGATTGACAAGCTAGCTTATCGCCTGGCTCTACCACCTCAGTTGCACTAGGTGCACGACGTCTTCCACGTATCTCAGCTGAGGAGATACGTGCACGACCCGTCACATATCATTTACCATGGGGAGCTAGTCATTGATGATAGGGCGACTTTTACAGAGGTCCCAGTGGAGATCGAGGATCGACAAGAGTAGGTCCTAAGGTGGACGGTCGATTCCTCTAGTGCGCATCAGATGGAAGCACGGGAATCTCCAGGAGAGAACTTGGGAGCGGGAGGCTCAAATGCATGCTCAGTACCAACTTTTGTTTCCCTAGCATTTGATGTATCTTTACAGGGACGTAAACCCCTGAGGTGGGAGTAATGTAAAGACCCGTAAAATTCAAGGGATATTTTTTCTTAATTTTTCTTTGGGATTTTACAAGAACGTAGTTTATGACGACACTTGATTCTGAGGCCCGGAGTGCCTGGAATTTCTATCCAATGTTTAGATCGGGTACATTCAGTGAATGAATGAGCTGGAATTTCAATCTTTTGAACCTGTTCTCGGAATCAAATTCTGAGGGAACCGATGGATTTGCAGTGTCGGTAATTTCTTAGGAACTCCTTTTCCGGAGTTGAGTTTTCACGAGAGAAGTTGATAAAAATTGTGGAAGTTAAAATAAAAATTTAACAACAATTTTTATTTTCACTAAGTGGATTTAATCTTTGGGTGGAAGTTGGGTAACTAACCAACTTCCCATGGGAGGTTATGAGGGTGGTGGGGCCCACACAAACCCCACCCCTTCACATTCCTTAACTCCCTCAACTCACAATTAAATTTGATACCATAAGTTTTAATAACAGATGATATTAATGAAGTGAGTTTAATATGAGTGTTTGAATTTCAAACCTTATGTCAAGTTAATAAAATAAGTGTGGGATTATTTTATTAAGGGTTGGATTCTTGTTGTGGAGTCTTTGGGGAGAAAATTCTAAGGAACTTGAGGAACTTCTTTGTCTTCGACGAAGAACGTGAAGAACACATCGATCTCCATCGAAGAATGCCGAGTCCCCGGAAACCGACTACGCGAAGCCGTATACCGCGACGCCGACGACGTCTTCTTTCATGAAATCTCTTTCCGCGACAAATCCTCATTCGACGAACCTCCATACAATCTGTACTCAAGGTAGGGGTTATTTTTATTTATTTTTTTCGTGATTACTACCTTGACGTTCTTCGTGTAAAATGACCAACTGCTATAGATTAACAAGAGGGGGCCAGACAACACAAACACGGCCGAACCTCCTCCATTATCCGTGTTGGTTTCTAATGTGGATTGGAATGGAATGGTGTCATGTCGTCGCACCACGCGGGATCGTGCGAAAAGAAATGAGCGGCGCCGTCGGGCCGCGCCGTGAAATCGATCAAGGACGTGACGCCGTCGTGCCGCGTCGGAGAAACCCAAAGACACCGCGGCCGGAGTGGGGCTGCGACGGAGGGGCGCGGCACCATTGCGCCACGCCGGACGAACCAGGGCCGCGGCCGGTTACGGGCCGCGATAGAGAAGTTTGACCGGTGGCCGGTTCCGGCCGCCGGCGTCGGAGCAGGGGGGACCGGCCGTCTCTGGTCCGTGGCGGTAGAAGCCGGTCGACCAAAGCGGGCCTACCGGATAAGGGAAGGCCGGGGGTTAAGAACCCCCGGCGGCCATCTCAACGGCACCCCTTAATGGGGACCGCAGTTACAATGCCAGGGGGGTAGGCGCCCCCCCCCCCCCCCTTCAAACGGCTCGGCCATTTGGCCGAGCGCCTGGTCAGCGCGCCCAGGCCGGGCGAGGCCGCGCCGACCGGGCGGGGCTGCGCCTTCCGGGCCGGACCGTGCCCAAGTGGGCCGGACCAGGATCTGTTTCGGGTTGACCCGGTTCGGGCCGACCCTGGGGGTATCAGGCCTGGCTGGACCGGGCCCAAACCCCTTAATATCGAATCTCTCCCGGTCGGACGACTATAACTTGAGCTACATGTATATGATCTACCCTCCATCAGTTTTGATGTGATGCTTGTATCGGGATGGTCATTTTAGTATATCGCACTCAAGGTTTCAGAATACTTTGGGTTTAGACGAGTTGGTTCGTACACGAAACCAACCGGGCCCTCGGAGCGGAAACACTCGTATCTTGAGCTTCGGACTTCCAATTGATAAATCATCAACTTTGTTGGATTCCTCTAGGTGAGACGGATCTGTTGGCTTACTCCGCCCGAGGTTTGGACGTAGGTGGAGTACGGTAGGGTTGGTTTTGACTTAAAAACCAATCGGTCCCCTCAGAGAAAAAGCCAATAACTCTCAGACCGGGCGTCTGATTGACGCGTCGTCTGCGACCTTGAGTTCCTGATGACGATACGGAACTTCTAGATACATCAAATCCGGACTTTTTGTCAGTTGATGCATCATCCTCTCAGCTCATGGAGCGGACCCTCCTGAATGAGCTTTCTATGTGAGGGAACCCTAGAGCTGGCTGTGTTTGCGACTGTGACGAAGGAGATGACTGTACAGAGATGCTCAGTGGATTCGACGGTGATGAATACAGCACTCAGAAATCCTACGTGGATCAGTGCTACCGATCCTGTGTGGGTCATCGCTCAATGGTTCTCTGTGAGCCAGCGCCTACAGATCCTGTGTGGGTCCGATCCTGTGTGGGTCTTTACGGGGGTTAGTTACCTATCGATCCTTTGTGGTTCAGATCCTATGTGGGTCATTGTGGGGGTTTGTTACCTATCGATCCTTTCTGGGTCAGATATTATGTGGGTCATTGCGGGGGTTAGTTATCTATCGATCCTTTGTGGGTCATTGCAGGGGTTAGTACTTATCGATCCTTTGTGGGTCTGACCGCTTGGATGATTCAGTGGAAATATCTGATCATCTATATCGTCATACAAAGAAGTATACCTGTGTGTGATGAATCTTGTTTTTCATTCCTATGTGGATTATGTTGTGCAATCCTGTGTGGATTTACGTTTTTCATTCCTCTGTGGACTGGGTCGTACATGGGCTCGGAGGTTGGAGCGAGCTAGAATTGATGACTTAGGTATATGTATGGGAATATACCTAAGCAATGTCGAATGTTACTTCGTGATTGTATCTTTCCTTTGTGGATTATCCTTTGTGGATTTTGGGAGACCTTCGGGGGTCTTGGGGTCCCTACTGAGTATCTTATACTCACCCCTGCACGAGCTATACCCGCACTACGTTGTGTTGGTTGTAGAAGACGGACGGTGCAGATCGTGGTTGAGGCTTGTGGAGCCGGATGGTAGCAGGAGGTGGACCACTGGGAGGGACATACTCGGAGCGGTCGGCTGGACATGAGGAGTAGTGGAGGCTATCTGTACCCACCCATCAGGTGGGATTACTAGTGGACAGCTCGACATTGCGGCTTTACATTTCAGTTGCTGTTTTCCCTTCCAGTTGTACTTTACTTTCAGTTTGGGTTTGTATACTGGCCCACTTACTTGTCAAAAAATACTATTGTACTCAGTTTTACATAGTGTTTACTTCTACTTCTTTCTTGCTCTGTGGTGTTTGTTTACTTTACAAAGGCAATGCCTTCCCTTTTTACCGGGAATTACGCCTTGCTGCTAGTCGCCAGCCCCTGGCCTATGGAAGGTGGGCTTGGGGTAGTCACGGAACGGGCCCCGAAGACGGGTCGTGACATCTATAGATATATAAATCAGGAGCTGAAATGGTAGATTGAAAGTGTTTTAGAAAATAAATATATTTATAAAAGAAAGTATTCCAGACTATAGTATTTTGTATTTCTTTGCAATCAGTTATTATAAAATTACCATGAAATGTAGTCTTAGTTACATTATTTATTTTATGATTAATCAAAATCATTTTATTGGGAATGGATTCCATTATATGTAATTCATAGAATATCTATTGAATCTAACAATTGAAGAGTTTTTAAAAGGACTAATAAATGCATCCAGTATGCTATGTCCTAGAGTTATTAAATTGCTAAAAGATAACTATGATCACATAGTATATACCGGATTCCAGAAATAATGAAGCTTGTGTCTACTATCAATTACATTTGAATGATTACATTGAATCATGAAATCATGGACTGAAAAGTTTAGTAGACATTTTAAACCAGATTCATAGATGAGAATTTATTACAAATTAGTACACTAAGTAGAAATGTTTTTTAAAACATAAAATATTGGATATTCAATATTCTATACGTATATTTTTTATATCTTTTTGAGCATGCTTATTGGATTAATGGGGAATGAAACATAATGAGGGAAAGGTAAAATTCTCAAAAAAATAAATAATATTTTTATAAATAATTAATCAACATGATTGGTCAATATGTAATGGTAAATTACTGATCACACATTCAATGTGGTCAATATACTAAATTTAAGTACATAGGAAACATGGGCATGTAATAACAAGATATCCATGCCATTAAAATATATAGAAAAGGAGAAAATAGATATTGAAAGGCAAGAATATGAAACACATTCCATTTAAACTATGAAGTAAAATTAAATGTACCCATAGATATGTCGATGAAAAATCTCTTGGTTTAAAAATAACTAATTGTAAATGAGGCAGTTGTTTCATAATGAGCGTCATGTATGAGGCACATCAAAACCAATTATCATCACTATCAATTACAAAATAGTTTAAAACAATGAGTGTATCCCATTCGTGCAACTAATTTGTCTCATGAGAACATGTAGATGAACTGAGGAGATATATAATGTCTGAGATCTACCCATCGTTGCCTGTCCAAATAAATGTTCAGGTTCAGAAATCTATTTAATTAATAAACAATATTCATTTTTAAATAGATGTATTTAATAATGAATATAGATTTACTAATATTTACCCAAACAATCATACAATTTTCAATGTAGACATCGTTTATAAGTAGGTACACATTTTATAATATATTAATTCTCATGTGAACTAATATGGATAATTTATGGGAAATTAAATGGTATATGATCATTATATATTGAATATTTAATGAGGATTAACAAGTAAAACACGAAAGTAAATTTGAATATTATCCCAATCCAAATCAATAATGAACCATCCAGTGGAAGAATAAAAAAGGTATTAATAGAGAAAATCCCAATTATAGTAAAAAGTATTCTTATTTTCAATGATGAAATAAAATATAAACACTCAAAAATATTATTGTTTAAAATATAATATCCATTACAAAAACCATTTAAAAATATTTATCATTGAAAGTCTATTTTAAAAAGTTCTTAAAAAATAAACTATTAGAAATTTGAATGATGGATTCAAAGAAATTATAAAATATATATCCTTACGTATTGTATGAGGTAAAAATAATATTCTTTTTCAATGGAACAAGGATATAAAATGCCTAGTTAAAAAAGTTACAAAAATATTCTATGGAAAATATTGGTAAATGAAAAATATATTAAAAATGCCTATAAATTAATTTTTTAAAATATTTTTTAAAAATAAGATTTTTAGATGAAAATAGATTATCCCAATAAGGAGATAAATATATTTGTGTTGTATATAAAATATTTATAAAACACATGGAGTATCAAAGAGTATATCAATGGTAATAACACATGGGAAGGGATCTGAATAACATGTAAGAATGATGTTTTTAACTCAGGTATGGATCCTTAAAATTTCAGTCTAAACCTTTAAATTTGACATTATATTGATTTGTAATGGGTTAGTAAAGGTCTCGAGTCTTTCAGAATAATGTTAGAATCCCAATACTCATCTTTTTGGAAATATAAGACAAGTCTCAAGGTTGGGACATGGTTGGTGCACAATGTGTCTAACTATTTTGATGTTGTGTTTCTGGATAGATCCACCTCACAAGATTTGGCGCATGACTGTCCGACATAACAGTTTATGTTCGACTTCATCAAAGGTTACCATGCACACTTTTGCACGGTTTTTCAACCTATGTAGACAAACAGTACATAGTCTAATTTGTTAGGTAATTTTAATGTTTTTCATTAAAAATATATCAACCCTACATCTTCCTCATAAAACATGTAATAGTTGGTATAACCCATTTCAACATCCATTTAGTGATTTTTTATGGACAATTCTAGGGATCAAGATATTTCATTTATATATGATCCAACTGAAGATCCATTCATCACATTTGATGCACTATGTTTTGTACTTGAATACATTTTAGATTATCCTATTCGATGTTGATCTGAGCCTCATTATCTGGGTATGATAATATTCCTTCTATCAAAGATCATCTTATTTCTCATCCAAAAAAAGGGACAATATTTGAGGAGGAGAGTCTGTCAATCCTATGTCGTGTGACACATGTGGATCCCAATTATTAAATCATGTTCCATTTATTGAATTTATTATTACATGTTAATAATCATTAAAACCATATGGTTATTATCTTTCCATATATGTGATTAATTTTTAGTATATACACACACTACTCTATCTTTTACTTGTCAATCGTTATTCCATAATTGTTTTCTAGTGTCTTAGTTATGTCCACTAGGATAGATTCCTTGAGGGGGGGTGTATCAGGGTATGACAGATTAAAACAACTACCCATTTTGATCTTGTTTTACTGTTAGAAAAAACAATTTTCTCTCTCCTTCGAGATGCATCATATGAATGAAACATAAATCATGGACATGACACAAGATTTTTTACTTAGTTCACCCTCATTGGGCTATGTTCAAGGAGCATACACCGGTAGAGTGCCAATGTACCAATTCCACTATAACCAAATTGTTGTTTATATGTTCTGAGCCGAATCATTGTCCATCCTGGTTTACAACCACTCACCAAATGAATGCTCACTGCTCTCTCAACTGATGTGTGCTCACAGCTTCCTCCGAAGATCCACTCACAGTTTATAGACCTGTAGGAATCATCATTATATATAATGAAACCTCCAACCTTAACTGATGATAGAAGCTTTGTTGACGTCCAACGTTCACCGGCAAATGAATCTCAAATAGCACTGAGTGTACCTAGAAACTGCATTTTTAATGTGCATCCCTTACCGCACCTTGCATGTAATTCCCTTTTCTTGTGTGAAATCCACTTTTCGTGGAACACCTCTTTTACACGCCACCACCAAATTTTAAGCGCAACCTCTACACTGCCTTGTGCGTAATTTTCTCTCTTTGTGTGAAATTCATTTTCGGTGCAACACCCCTTTCACGCGTAGCACCCCTTTTAAGCGAAACAAATTATTTTCTGTGCAACATCTTTTACAAACAAACCTCTATACTTCCTTGTCCGTAATTCACTAATTTTGCACAAACTTCATTTTTTGCACAACAGTCATTATTTCATGCAACTCTTTTTGTCACTCCAATTTCGCACACCGGAGCTCGGATACTCTCTATGGCTTGAGATCCTACGAATGGAGAGGGGTCACTTCATATTTATATGAAAAAGTGGCCCCTTTCAAAAAAGCCTCCTTGAGCACATAAACCACTTTGAGTGCGAAAAACAAATCATCCATGCAACACCATTTTTCGTGCACATATCCAATATTTTGCGTACCTCATGCCTTTGCCAATTTTAGAATTTATGATCACGAAACACCTATTTCGCGAAAAACACAAATCCTTTATTTCATGCACCCGCTAATATTTCACACACTGGTTTCTTTTTCGTGAACCACAATGATATTTTGCACATGCTACTATTTTTCACGCACACCGTTGTATTTACGCCCACGCCGCTATTTATCGCACGCCACATTATTTTTTTTCGCATCGCACTAATTTTTCATGCCCACGTTATTTTTCGTGCACCACTCTGTTTTTTTGCTCTCCTACCTTTTCCAAAACTGCTTCTCTCCCATTTCTCTGAATTTCAGGCACAAAAATTTGTACCGCCTCCAGATCGTCCATTCCATTATAGAGGTTCTTTAATCAATCATGAACTATTGAAATAATCCCTTGAACCTGAAAAATAACCATGTAAACCCCCTTTGTCACCTCACTAAAACATCATGGTCTACTTTTTCAGTAACACAACATGAAGGACGACTTTTTTAACAAACAAAATCAACTAAAAAATGCATTAATGAAGCCTTGAGGGATTTTTTCCCAATATTCATTTCACATTTTCCAAACCGTTAATGTGTGACAAAGAATTACAAGTATTAGGGTATGATTCTCTTTATTAAATGGATAGATTCATATTGCAATTTATATAATGTAATGTATCATGTATTCTCATTACATGTCCCTCCTAAGGTAAGTGGTTCAATTTGACTATAAAACGAGAACTGTGAATTGGAAATTACAATAAGTATATGAATTTCCTATAAATTTAAATTATTAGTACGTTTCATATCTGTAGAACTCCATACCACATTAATGAATGGTAAGGGAATAATACTTGGATATGTCAGAAGATTTTAATGAGTTAAATTAATGTTATCACGTTACATAGACTTGTAAAACAAATGAATGGAACGAATTGAACCCATTTACTTGATTAAAAGGTTTCATGTCACATTAACATATCACCATGATTAAAGGAAAGGATTGAAACAAATGAAAAGTTACATGATCTCATACATCACCAGGAATGGCCAGACATGAACTTGCATGGGATTCTAATCGAAGAATTCCATGTGCACTCAGGAACCCAATTCGGATTCTATGATACATCTTTCTCAATATGAGAACCACCTAGATCTCGATACATGCCTATTCATCGGATACTTGTTATGATACCATATGATCAGTTCAGTGTCATTATAGGATCCCTTGGATACACTCCCCGAGTTCATCATTTATAGGTACATTCCATGGTTAATCACCATAGGGCCATATTTCCACATAGCCCTATTTTACCTTGGTGGATCACATTGGATTATATATGAATGATATTGTGGTGTTCTGTGGACTATAATCCTTGTATTACAGTCTTACCCCTACAAAGACCTATTTACAACTATGTTAGAAAACAACGTGGTCTTTGTTTCATTGGAATATACCATTTAAGAATTTCATATTATATATCATTACAGGTTTCCCTATTAAAAATTAGATCCACATCAAAAGATAACATGTAAATTACTTAAATTATTTTAATAATTGAATAATTAATAGATGACATGTTCAGACATACGGTAGGGGTGATGTAGATATATGGGTTTTTAGTTACATTGTACTGCATTTCATTATATTTTCACGATTTAACTATTTTACATTTCCTTTACACAAGCCATATGTTATAGACCCCATTGGTGGTGGCCCACTGATATTATTATCACACACTCTACGGGCGCTATTAGGTAACCAGAGTAGATTACATGGTTTCATGTGTTGTCAAATGAAGGAATACAACTTCAAACACGTGATATAATAATTTTTAGTGTAGATATTGATAGCATATGACCGATCTAGATCTTGGGATACTTGGGTTAATATTTCATTTTCATTATAATTTATTGTAACATTTTATACCTATAATCTTGTGTCTATTTCTTCATGTTTTCTAGTGAGATGAAATTTCATCTGTAGTGGAATGTTATTGTAGATGTTTTCATAATATTTATCGTCATCTCAATTATCATTATTGACATTTAGTTAACTTATAATTATTATTCTATTTACATATTTTTACATTCATTTGATGTTCTATAGTTTGGTAAGGAGGTCATAGTCTTTCCAAATACACAACGCAAACCATAACTACTAGTCAGCCGCCTCTAGAGTTCATAGTGATTCAAATAAGGCCATGTGGCCCATGGGGATAAGAGAACATATCAATTGGAATAAGGGTTTAAGGCATCACAAATTTGATTTAGAGGTGGTTCCTTTCTCACATTTCAATTTCATATAATAGATTGGAGGTTAGGAATAATTTGGAATTGGTCATAATTCATTCTTGGGGACTGAGACCATTAATTCAAGGTAAAAGAGTAGTTACACAAAATATAATTATTGTTCTACTTTTTCTTATTACAGTTGATAATATTTCATAGTTTCATGACACACATGTTGTTTGGATTTTTTGATTATTAATAATTTTGAGGTTTACTTTCATACTTATGAATATTATATGTGAGAAATGATAATTATTAAATGCCTAATTATGGACACCTGTAATTAGCATGTGATATATATTTCCATGTCATAAAAAATAATTTCACTATTTTTAATTCCTTGATATTCATGTTATTTATTATGTGATGCTTTGTTAGTTATCATATACTTGTATTACTTTTGGCTGTGATTGACTGATTTCTTATCTCAATTCTTGAATTTTATGTGCCCTTAGGGGTTGGGATTAATAATCTACCATGTCAATCTATTTAGATATAAATAAAATGGTGTCAATTTCTTGTGATATGTGTTTGGAGCTAAATCTCTAGGAATGGATTTCCATGTTAAATTTATTCATGAATTTTAAATTAAATTGGTGGAACATTCTTATCCCACAATGTTATGTTTATGAATACTAAAAGAGTGAAACTTGAAATCAATAGTAAAATTAAAAGGAACTTAAAATTGATCAGTTACCAAGATATGGCTATCTATGTGGGTAGGTTGGGTAGTATTCCTTGGGTAGTAATATATCGAACATTCTGATTCTACCAGTGATGCAATAATTCTTTTTTACAATTATTATCATGCATATTTATAGATATTAATTATCAATTCAGCCACAACATCCTCATGTTGTACACTAGGAGGGTAGCGATGACCATGATCCAGATGTGGTGGTCTCTAAGCGTCCAGTCCAACCTCTAGTAGTGCCACTTTAGGTACCGACTGCTATTACTGATTTGGGAATAGATTCCCAACTTCATAATAGTTTCCTACTTCTGATGTAGTCCTTAAATAGTTCTCTTCATGTTTTACCATCAATGGGTGATATGACTCGAGCAATTGAGTAGCATCATACTCATAATTTCACCAGGGATTTCAGTCCACAAGATGGCGAGTATTGGCTATAAGCCACCCTAGCTATCATTTTTCAACAAGAAAATACTATATAGTTGTGGGATAATCATTCCACATTCATGCTTCATGATTCATCCAAGAATTGGTGGGATGTGATTACCTAGTTCAGTCTTCAATTGGGCATGTTATTAGTCAATATACAAACTTTCTTCTACAATCAGTTCTTTCCTATGATACTAATTTCTAACAAAGATAGAGAGATCATTATTTTCAAATAGGGTTATATGTTAGTTATGGAATATTAAGTGTGTTTTACAGACATTAATCACTTTTTGAGAATGGTGATCTTTCTCATGATAGACACATTGAGAATGGGCTTAAAAACACCATCCATAGGTTGGTGAATGTCATTCACATTACTAAATTTTCTACAATAATAATAAAATATCTTTTCTTGGAGAGCTACATTGGGGATGAAAATATTATCATGAATTGATTATTATTGTCGTGGTTGGATAATAGTTCTCATGGGGGTAGTAACTGTTCGCTAGAGGTATCTTTTCAAGGTAGTAGAAACCAGAGTTCCCTTTTTAGTAGCTACATAATGTTTCAACTCTATGGATGATGGGGGGACCTAATGCCTTATTGTGATTGAGTATAACCAGTGTGCATGGATTTTGTTCATATGGGGCATCGTTAATGTTTTTCATAGACCTTTCCACAATCGTTGAGTGGAAAAGGATCTGAAACAGCTCCACCTTCTGTAGCAAATTTCATTTATACCATGTTAGAAAGGGCGTTTGAATATCACCAATAGGTCTTCCCGGGTTGAGGTGATGGTTGTGGTAGCCAAACCTGTGATCACCATCCGCACCAAAAAAGCAGTTATGATCATGGAAATCCATTTGTTTCTATGGGTTGTGGACTAGGCCCGTTGGAGGAACTATAGTTGATACCCATGGATCTTGTTGCGATATTATCTACAATATGAGGTAATATTCTTGTAGCCACTACTATATTCTATTATTTATTTGATAAATGTGCATAAAACTCTTTTATCTCTGAATATATCATGGAGAGTCTCATACAGGTGATAAAATATTATTATGGTGTTATATCCATAGTTATATTTTTAGGGGTAAGAAAATAGGGAATACGACAGTGTACAAGATGTACCCATGAGGAAGGTAGTTACCTTTTCTTATGGAACCTCTTCATTCCAAAAAATTTATTCTTAAATTTCATTCTATGAATTGACTGGTTATTTTACTACAATTATTTTATAGATTGATATTATCACAATGTATCTTTTACATAACTAGAGGGATGTTGTTATCTAAATATTGGTGATTGGGATGTCTAGGATATTATAGAGGGACTAGATCATCTAGGTCTAGGTAGTGTGACACAAAAAATTGAAAACATCATCAAAGAGTATCTAGGATTATGAAAACCTAATTTTCCCCCAACAGTGGATCATTTAAAGGATTTCATTCTATCAATTAATTCAGTTTTACATACTGAAATAGAGTTAATGATTAAAATCAATCTTGTTATAAGGGAATCTTAAATTTCCATTCCTCTTTATAGTATTGAACCAACAGAGAATCAGTATCTAATGAAATAGTTGGAGTATTTAGATGCCAAATGTTTTATACTTCCATATACATCATCTTGAGGTTCGCATGTGATTTTCACTGAGAATAAAGAAGTATCCATATGTCTTAGAATGGATTATATAAGATTGAACTAGCATATGGTCACAAATCTATATACACATCATCGAATAGATGTTCTCTTTGACCATCCTCGAGGAGCAGTTTTCATCTCTACGGTCAAACTACGATCATGTTATCATCATGTGCTTACAAGATCATCAGTAAAACCACATAAAACATTTCATATAATGTTTTTTATGAAATAATACATTTTTATTAAATTTTTTCCTAGGTACACAACAACTACTTTCATGTCTCTAATGAATATTGAGTTTCAACCCCACATGGATTATTTTTTCAGGGTATTTGTGGATGAAATCTTGGTGAATTCTCACACTCCTAGCGACCTTTCCAATCATATGGATATCATTCAATGTACACTAAGATAGAATCATATTTAATCCATGGTTACTAAGTGCCAATTATGGGTTGAAAAATTACAATTCATGAGTTACATAATATTGATATCAGGAGTACGTGTTGAAACAGAAAATTAAAGTGATGTTGTTTCTTGGGAGCATCCCATGAATGGGTTTGATAGATGTAGTTTGTTTGGTTGGATGGATATCACAGACATTTCATAAAAGTCATCACAAATATTACTTAACCTCTTACTACTCTAAAAAAGGGTGTTATCATCCTATGGATAGTCTAATGTGAGAAAGACTTTAAGGAGATGAATGTGATGCTTGTATTGGGACCTATTATGACTCTTATAGATCCATGTTTAGGTTATAATTTCTTTTGTGATGCATGTTGTATCTACCAAGGATTATTTATGATCTAGGTGGATATTTATTGGGCATATTGATCTCAGTAGTTCAGGCCTCAAGAGAGAAATTACCTGAGGCATGACCTTGAGTTGGTAGTAGTTGTCCACAACTTGCCTTGTAGTATACAATATCAATTTTGTGAGAACATTCTAGTGTACACAGACCAAAAAATCCACAAATATATCACTTATAACCTTAAATTGATCCTCAAATAGTGATATTAGTTTGAATATATAAAATCAATTGATTTGAGAATGCTTATATTTTAGGGAAGTGCAATGTAGTAGTAGATGCACTGAGACAGAAAACCCATACACATGCCATATAAGAATCTAGTGATGACATGAAGTTAATTGTCCCCTTTTCTGAGCATCAACATTAGTTTAATTATAGTCACACATAGTATTACCTTTCATCATTGGTAGTTACCAATTCCATACATGAGAATGTGATGGGTTGATAGTTTTCAGATCA
Organism: Viscum album; assembly: GCA_963277665.1. Classification (NCBI taxonomy): domain Eukaryota; kingdom Viridiplantae; phylum Streptophyta; class Magnoliopsida; order Santalales; family Viscaceae; genus Viscum; species Viscum album. The sequence continues at coordinate 590,579,810 of OY728162.1, read as the reverse complement.
TGATGACTTGGTTCAATGTGAATTTTTATTAGTAGATAACATACCATTAGATGGGTAAGTGGATAGGAACTACATATTGCGTCAATGTGGAATGTATCTAGGATCCCATTGATATGAGAGAGAAGTATATGGAAGACTCCAACACTTCTCAATGGACAATTAATCCATGCATCTCCAAGATGTATCGAGATATGTGATGCCGGTATTTGTGGCCTGGGATGAAATGTTAGATTGAATGCATTATAATAACGTGTTACACTTGTCAGAGATGATGGTAGTGCACCATAGAACTGCATTCTTGTGACATCCACTTCCTGTACCAGAATAGAAATGGGAATATGTTTTGATTGATTTCATAGATGACTTTGCTATATCACCAATGGATATCGATGTTATATGGGTATTTATTGACAGACTAATAAAATCATCCATCATCATCGCTATTTTGGAGTCATTCTTAGTTGATGAGATTGGTAGATTGTATGGCCATAAGATTATATAATTACAAGGGGTTCATCATAATATCATTTCATATCAGGATTCTCATTTCACTTCACGATTCTTGAAAGGATTGTTATAGGCTCTGAGAACATAGGTAATTCAATTCACTACTCTTCACCCTCAGACTCATGGACAATCATAATTGAAAATAATGGTCCTAGAGGTCATGCTTAAAGTTTTTTCATTGAATTCGGTGATTGATGGGAGAAATGTATCCCTCTAATTGTTTTTTCTAATAATAATATCATTCATGTGACAATTCATATGGCTCTTCTGAATCCATATTGGGTAGGACATATCTTTCACCCATGGAATTTCTTGAGGTTGGCGAGGAATCCATACTATTTAAGAGACATAAAAGTAGGTTCAAATGATCAAAATGTGCACAACTACTACTTAGTCTAAATATTAATCTAATTATAATAATTATTGATGAACTATATAGTTTGAGGTCAGAAATCAGATATATTGTGCTATGTAAAAAGTCTTGCATGCTTCACAGTGTCACCAATATCAGGTCGTCCTATCTCATAAATTTGATCATAAGATTGTTTAGTTAGATGTTGATTCTACCATTGAGGAGTATCCAATACACATCATTTATTAGAGCAAAAAGGATCTCCAGGGATAGTTTGTCCCTAAACTATGGGTGCTATGGAAGCATTACCGAGTTGGGGAAGGGACATTGTAGACTGAAGATGATGTACACTCACAATTGAAATAGTTGTTATCACATAGTGTTTCAACACACTTGGAAGGTGAACTCGAGGAAATGTTTTTGTATGGGGTAGGATTGTAAGAATTGGTTATTCCCATAGGTTTAGTTCCTTTAAAATTAGGTATAAATAATTATATTGGACATAATATTTATTATTAATGGGTTTGTAGTGGTCTAAGTTGTGTATGAGGCATGTTCGATGCTTGGATCCTAGGTGTTTGCCAATGATGTCCATGTCGCATAGTTGGCGCATTGTTTGCCTAATTGTGACGATAACGTTCTTCTAAATAGAGCTACCTCCCACAATTAGTTCATGTAAAAGAGTAATAAATGTAAAAATACCATTCTTTCTTAGGTAATTGGTCATAGTTTGTTCATGGTTTTTAAAAATATTTACATGCAATTTTTCTGTATAATTTTTTAGTTTTTCACTTACTGATCTATTAAAATTACTTCTTCTTGAAAAAATAAGGTTCGGTTGGATTAACCCTTTTTCTTAATAAAAAGTCTTTTGAAGGAAAAATATAGGGATATTGAGATATTATTCATTCAGGACCTGATCGATCATTCATTCATCACAATGGCTGTCTAACAGTATGTACTTTAGACCATTTAAGGAATACATCTTCTTTCTTGCACCTGACCATGTTATCAGTATATTCGTTTTTTCATTTATTCTAATATATAATCTAATACAAGACTAATAAAGGGACAATACTAGGGGATAAGAATCATACAAGCACTACTAGAAAGATGATCTTTCCCAACACTTCTATACCAAAGGTTTGTAAAAACTGTTGGTATAGCTACCATTTCCCAACGGTTCACCAAAACCGTTGGGAAAGCCATAGATTTCCCCACCTTTCCCAATGGTTTGGCAAACCATTGGGAAAGGGTCACTCTTTCCCAACGGTTTATTCTAAACCGTTCGGAAAGGGTGTGTTTTGAGCCTCTTTCCCAACGGTTCACCAAAACCGTTGGGAAAGAGTCATCTTTCCCAACGGTTCACCAAAACCATTGGGAAAGGGTCCTCTTTCCCTCCCCTTTCCCAACGGTTCACCAAAACCGTTGGGAAAGGGTCCTCTTTCCCTCCTCTTTCCCAACGGTTCACCAAAACCATTGGGAAAGGGTCCTCATTCCGTCCTCTTTCCCAACGGTTCACCAAAACCGTTGGGAAAGAGGAGGCAAAATTTCAACCTCTGGCCAACTTAAATTCAACCCACCCAAACCTATCCCAATGGTTTTGAAAACCGTTGGGAAAGGGCTATCCCAACGATTTTGAAAACCGTTGGGATAGGTTCTTTAATTTTTTTCAGGATCTACTAACTGAGAACATTATATAAATCAAAATTTTAAATAATTATGATAATACATATATATATTTATGAAATTATGTTTACAAAGTGATGTTAGCATAGTGTTTAAGTCGTTCAATTATAAACGAGGGGTCCTGGGATCAAATCCCAGCGGATGTTTTATTTTTGGAATTTATATACCAACGGTTCCATTATCGTTGGTATAGATTTCATATTACCTATACCAACGGTTTCCAAAACCGTTGGTATAGACCTATCCCAATGGCTTACTTGGCTACGGTACTCCAAACCATTGGTAAAGGTTAGTTTTCCAGTAGTGATGCCTAACATGGGTGGTCAATAACACATCCACATGTTCGTTGATTAATGAAGTTGTCATCTAAGCCCCACCAATTTCACATGCTAATGTTTAGGGTATTTATAGGACATTTTTATAATCACTAGATCCATATGGATATTTTCATTCAAAATATGTGATTTTTTTTAATGGTCACTCCCATTACTCCATCCTTTCTATGTAGAAGGATATACCATAAATTTTGTTTAGATTTTTTTATGTATATCCCTGTATAATGGTGTGGATTGGTATGACCATTTTGAGTATAAGATTAATTTTATTAAAGGTATTGATTTATATTGTGATTTTAGAAAAGGAAATTCCAATGTATTCTCACAACATGACCCTTCCAATGTAAGCTCTTCAATTTGACTATAAAATGTGAATATTTAACTGGAAGGTTTAATATATATATGAAATGAGATTAAATATAAATGAATTGAAATTATAATATATGTATCATACCATAGCACATTAATGTAGGGTAGAGGAATGATATATTAATATTTTATATTTAAAAAATTGAATAAATGAATGGATACATGCTAAATGGCCTTTTCAGAGCAATGAATGTTATGGTTTGAACCAAATGACTTGATTAAAAGTTTGGATGCTACATAAACATAACACACTAATGAAATAATAGTATTGACCCAAATTAAATGTTACATGACATCATATATAAAAAATAATGTTGTAACTCCAGCTTGCCATGGAATCTGATTGTAGAATACCATTAGCACTGAGGATCCCCATTATGATTTAACGATATAACATTCTTAGGTTGTCACCAATCATGATCTAGATGCCTATTTATTCATTGGATTATATATATGACACTAAAGGATCCATTCAATGTCATTACCTGATTCCATGGATAAACTAATTGGATCCATCATTGACATGTGGGTGTTGTGGTTAAAACCCATTGGGCCCCAGTACTACAAGCCCTTTTCTACTTGGTTGATCACTGTCGATATGGTACCCATTCTATTTTAGAATTACATGGACTATTCTCCCTGTATTCCACACTTACCCAACAATATACCTAGTTTCAACAATGTTAGAGACCCCATAAGTCTTTCATGCCTCCAGGAATATCATTGATCCATTTTGTATAAAATATCATTATAAGATCCCTTGTAACAAATGGGAACCGATTAAAATTCTAACAATTGACATATTTACCAACATTTAATAATAAAATAATGATTTTTTTGTAATTTTCAGCCACATGTCAAGTGCTAATGCATGTACATGGGTATTTAGTATCATTATAATACTTTAATTTATATATTAATGCATGAACATTGTTATATTACAATTATATGGGCTTAAGTTTATATAAACCATTGGTAGGGGCCCAATGAGATTTATCATGAACCATATATAGGCACCATTAGGTACCGAGATTAGAATACAAATTCAGCTATTGAAAAATGGAAGCATATTACTTAAAAAACATTATTGCTTGCAGTTTAGTATGGAGATTGATTGAAGATAACCATGATAGAGATCAATTTATTTTGGAAATACATTAATTTAAATTATTATATGGTGGATAATGTTATTAATTCTTCCTTATATACATGTTTTCCAATTTTATTGTGACATAACATCTCATTAGCAGATGAATGTTATTACAGATGTTTCAGTTATTGTGATGGTTTTCTCTATTTTACATTTTGAAATATATTTACCTATATAGATTCCTTTGTTTCCCACTATTCACATTACTCTATTGTTCTACACATTGGTAGTTAGGTTACAGTCTCTCTTGGGTCACACCCTAGGCCCTCGCTACTATTTGGTAGCCATTGGCATTCACAGATATGCACTTGAGTCCATGTGGCCCACCAGGCTTGGGGCACCAATCTTGTGGAATCCATGTGAGTGACATAAAATAAATACATAATAATGATTTTTTTTGATTAATTGTTATTTTTTCCTTGAATGTAAATTCTATTCATATATAGTTTGGATTTTTATTTGGAAGATAATCATTATCCATTCTAGAGTGTCCCATACCACTTTGAAAAAAATTATGTCATATAAACAAGGAATGAATAATATTAAATGAACATTATAACATCATGAGTGTATGTAGATTACTGATATATCATTTGAAACTGATGTACATACACCATATAAATGAAAATAGGTGCATAACAATATTTAAGCCTCTATGGAATTTATATGGTGTCAACATTTCCTTAACATTGTGGTAAAAAATGAATTAGAAAACCCGAAGATAATAATAAATAAATAAAACATTTAAATACAATGAACATATTAAAATACATGATATAATAGGTAAATGTACCTGTATCTATATCTTATACAAAATATTTGGATCAAACTAATTATGTATGCCTCACAAAATGAAAATGATAGAAGAATCACCAACCTTTAATTACTATTCAGGTGGACGTCCATTAAAATCATGTATAATATAATTATGTATATTTTATTAATTCATGAGTAAATTTTTCATATTCTTTAAACATTTATATCAATTATTTATATTTTCTGTATAACAACTAAACCAGTTATATTTATGTCTTGTGTTTTTCCTAAATTCGGATTTGGTATCAAAATAATCATTATTAGAAAAATTATAATAAAATGTGTTGATTAAATAATATCTACCGAATTATAATCATGAAATATTAATCATTTATTTACATAAATTTTAATTTTAAAATTAATAATCAATTATTGTTATCAAAAAATGATTGGTTGTTACAATACAATTGTGGGTAGGGTAAATGTAACAAATTAAATGATATATTTTTCATTAATTGGTTTCAAAAGAAGACAAGTAAAATCATGTCATTAAATAATAATAATAATATATTAAATAAAAAATTATTATATCTTATATACTGATATATATATTTATATTCTATATAAGTTATCACATCGTGTCGAGGAAGACATAGTCGAGACATCTACAAATGACATTATGACTATTTAGGTGTGTGTGAAATGGTAATAATATAAATGGAATATATTATATTTATAGAATGGTAATTATGAAATTAATATAATATATAATTTTTTATGTCTTGTATGATTAATTATAACCATCACTTATACATTAAATGAATCTTGTGAACAAATCACATCACATTGACTGACTAGTAGTCCACACTTCCTCAAAATATGTTATCATATTAACATAAAATGCAATGTTTTTTATGTATGTTTTATAAATGAATTAAATAAGTATAAAGTTATAATTTATTTCATATATAACATATATAAACATGAATGTTGGTCAAGGAAAATGATCAATCATCGTTTCTTGAGGTATTAGTTCTAAATATACTAAAACAATAACTTTGTTACCCATTAGATAGGGGACTCTGTAAGATTATGTAAAAAATTATTTAAAGTTGTTCTTGTAAATTCCGAATAATTTTTAATATAATATGTGATAAAAATAGATTTTTCTGGGGAAGAATGGAAATGAAACTAGGAAGCATTAGAGAAGATGTTACCTCTTAATCGAGTACCATCTTTTTAATTGTACCAAATGGCTTAATTGTAAGGATTTATAGACAATGGGAAAATTATATGCCGAGGGGGTATGTTTGGAATCTATTTGGGTTGATCTATGAAGATTATATGTTGTATGTGATGTGTGATTAATGGGGATAAGTGGTTAACTTTTTTATAGAAGGAAAAAGGACTCACATGGAATTTTTGGAATCTTGTTTGGTGTACAGATGATAATACATAAAAAAGTAAAACAATACCAACAAAGCTAATTGATTTAAGGATTATAGAAGATATATTTCCATAAAATTGGTATTTCGATAAGTGGAATTGTCTTTTGGGCCATTATTTTCATCATTTTGTCCCATATTAATCAAAATTTTACCATAATAACTATAATTATTTTTAATCACTTTCCCTTCTAATTTTGGAAAAAAATAAAGCTTGTATTACTAGAAATTATAAATAATGATTATTACAAATATAGAATCCATTTTAAAAATTTTAAACCTATAAGTGGCTGAATTTAATTTATAATCCATCTCATAGGTGGGAGGACAATGTGAGTTTTTCACGAAAAAACATCTGACAATTTTCTTTGAATTTATAATCAATTTCAATGTGAAATTTATTACAATGAAATAAATTTAGATAAAAAAAATATCTAATTTATATTTTAATCAAATTAAATGTATTTTTAAATTTATAAATAAATTATATGGAAACACAATTTTGAACTAAAATTCATTATTTTAAACTATTCCTAACCAAATTAAATTTATCAGAAAAATATAAAGAATTCAATTTAAACTAAATATTTTTATAGTATTTCAAATAAATTTTTTATTTTGACATATTCATAAAATTAATATGTAAAAATATATATTTATAATGGATTCTATTTTAATAGGTGATAAAAAATGACGTAAAAATTTGTAGGTTTTTATTTATAAAATAGTGTTTTGTATATTCTTATGAATTTAAAAATATGCATGAATATAAAAAATATTTTATTTAATATATAACATATCGATTTAGTTAATATAATTTAATAATGTTATGAAATTATTATAATTAATATAAAACTCTTTTGGATTCATAGAAAAAAAATGTTTATTTTTATGTCCAATTTGTTCTTATATTCAGTTCTCATTAATTAGTTACACATGAATTAATTTTATATTTATATAAATAATTTATTTTTCACAATATAGTTATTAATATTCATATAAGTTTTTTTACATCTTATTATGTTAAATAATGAAATTTTAATAACATATTATTTTTTTATCAAACATGGTCTTGCTGGTAATGATATCTATCGATTAAGGTCGCACATGAGTGTATCACAAGCTATCATGGAAGGTAAATCATATGTATTATATATGATTACATGGAACTGAATGCACTGAAATACATAGAATTCATTTTAAATAATTAATATTTTATAATGTATTTGGATATTATATTACCTTATGCACATGGTGTCATGTGTCATTCAATCTCTTATATACATGGTTCTTACATTAGTTTTCCTGGACAACAAATTCAACCCACAAACTGTAAATTTTCATCCTGTTAATTTAATATCAATCTTAGTTGTATATTGTTTGATCATTTATACGTTTGAAATCCCACATTATGATGAGGGTTTATATTTAATTTCTATAAAATAGAAAATTGAATTTTAAAAAGGTAACATGGACTAACATTTATCTTGGTATCTAAGTAGGGTGTCATTAAAGGAATGTAGATATACATACATATAGGAAAATGAATAATATTTATTGGGTGTGACTGAGGACATCAATTACAATCCAATTAATTGTCAGTATAATTTTGAAGGACTCTAATAGAAAAATAAGTGACTATTTAGAAGACCATTTGTTCAAATGAAATAATGGTATTTGGAAACATTTAATTTCAAATACATTTTCCTAATACAGAGTAATTATATTACAATCCAAGGATATAAAAAAATATTCATAGTTGGTAGGTATGTATTTAATATGGAAAATCATAACTTATTGATGTGGTTCGATTATATTCTAATACATTAATTAGTTAACACAATGGATTTATAAAAATAAAAATTAATTTTTTGAAGCACTAATCGATTCATTTAATAGTTCCTATGACCTATAAAAAGTAAAAAGTCTTACTATTTTTCATTAAATATCATAAAAAACAAATATGGTAAATATATTCATCAATAATATTCAAAAAAAAATACTTCTAGTTCATCAATTAAATTTACATATAAAACTGTTTAACTGAATACAATAGAAATTTAACTAGGGCAATGTGTACGTTAGTGGGTGGAATGAAACATTTATTTTCCTTTTTTCAAGGGTTCATGAACCGCGTACTTTCCTATCATTTCTAATTGTCACCCTAAATTAGAATGTTTCATTTGAAAAACAAATTAATATAATTTCCAAAATAAATATTATGGACATTCATGAAATAAGGATAATCAATAAATAGACTTTGTTATTTGGTTTTGAAAAAAAAATTAATACATTTATTATTCCTCCAAAAAAAATTACATATATTCTTCCATGGTCTATAGATTGTCACCATGAAGAGGTAATTTACTTTGGTAATTTATAGGTTCCCCACCGTTATAAAAAATATATAAAAAATTTATTAACATAAGCATCATTTCATTCCTTTATACTCTTCCATTTAACTATCCCATTATTTTCCTTTTGTCCTTCCCCACAAATAATTCATTTAAATGGTATTTTGATACTATTTCCTATGTGTATTCTTCCAAAAATATCACATTTTGAAACTGGAGACTTTTTTTCTATATGGTCTACACCACTCGATCACTTAGAAAAACCATTATTATCTAATTTGGTATTCTCAAATGTTGGTGAAGGTATATTATTTTAATCATTTTGGGGAAACTAATTTGTTATATAGACAATAAATGTCACTCCATCCAACACATCAATAGTTTGTCCAGTTTCACAATAATATCCTTCATGTTTGACATTAAATTGAATACTTCATGTTCCAACCATTGAATAAAACCATAATGGATGGGGCAAGAAAAAATAATCATAGTAATAAATGATTATAAATATTTACAAGATAACTAAATTATGGAAAATATTTTCTAATTCTAAAAAACATTAGGTTTTTCCATGATTATTACCTTTCAATTTCTATTAAAAGTTATCAGAACGGATTGTAATGAAAATGTGAATTATCATAAGTATATCCCTAATGAGGGTTAAACCAGGTGCACAATTAATATAACTTTTGTATTCCCTGATACACAAAGTAAGGCTCTGACTACCTTTTTTGAGTTTTCACTCCAGGGTACATCTACTTCCGATCCATATCAACCTTTTGTACCCAGATAGATATGGGTTGTTAGAAATACCCTCTTTATCAAAACATTATTAGTACAATTTGATATCAGTCGATACTTATCATCTAATTATATTAGGATTATGTTATCTTATACATGTATAAATAAATCTAGATTTCAATGTTGTTACTAAACGTAACTTGATACCAACTATATTGACCTGATCCCAAATAATCCTAAGCTGATGTCCTCTATAAACTACAATATCCTGATTTCTATGAATCAAGACTTTTTGGACATAACACTTTCTTAATCTTGGTAAACTTTACACATAAATGAGACATGTATTACAAATTATTGGTGTAATTACAAAATATTTTTTCGTCAAAACAATATAAAATTATATTATAGCCTCTTATACATCTACAATATTCCAACACATCATTCATAGTAATCTTCTAGTTTTATATGGGAAATAAAAATATTAAGTGTGAGAAAAAATTCTATGTAAGGGAAAATTATAGTGTAAGCAATAATGAATCATTGTGAATAATTAATAATTGAGGTAATTAATGGAAGTAACAATCTATGTAATCAACTAACTTAATCGATGTATATAAGGACCATAGAACGGTAATATCAGGAAATATATGCCATTAAATTAAAAAGATAAGGAAAAATAAATAAGGAAGTGTAATAAACTAAAAAACATGGCATTTAAACAATGAATTTAAATTAAATGTATACAACGATATGCCATTGAAAAAAATCAATGATTAATAATAACTGAATCTAAATAATGGAAATTATTTCACAAGGGATTTCATTTATGAGTCACATAAAAACCTATTACAATAAATAAAATTCAAAATAAGGACTAAAACAAAGGGTGTAACCCCATTTTTAAAACATATATTTTACACGAGAACCCGTCATTGCATTGAGGATCAATATAATTTATTGGCCTCACCATTCATTTCATATCCAATGCATTCTTCAAATCGATTAATATAATTAATTAATAAAAATTATTTATTATAAAATATATGTATTGAATAAAAAATAAATATTCAATAATATTTACTCAACTAATCAAACAATGGTTAATTTAGACACCATATGTAATTAGGTGTAATTTTTAGGATGTATTAATGTCTATCATAAATGAAATGGATAATTTAGCGGATATTCAATTTTTTCTAATCATATGTTATTTAATATTTAAATAGGACTAGAAAATAGATCAAATAAGTGAATTTCAAGTATCCAATTAGCCCTATCAATAGTGAACCCTGATGAGGAAAATAAGTATGTCATAAATACAACCAATCACAAGTATTATAAAATAGATGGTTATTATCGTTGATTGAATAATATATCAACTATTAAAAATATTCTTGAGGAAGTTATATTTTTTATTTCAAAAACCTTTTGAATTTTTTTCATTTTAAATACCTTACAAAAAATTATCTTTTTAATTTATACATTTAAACAAGAAAATGAATATTCAATTAAATAACAGTGGGAAAATTTGCACATGTCGTATGAGGTATAATGAACATTTCTTTTGTATAGGTAGAGGATTGAAAATTCCCCATTCAAAAATAAACATTATGATTCAATTAAAATAATTGGTACAATAAAATAAGAGTAAAAATATCATTACTAAATCATTTTAAATTAATATTTGATGATATTTTAATAAAAAACTGTTTCTGGGGAAAAATAGATTCTTTGACTAAAGAGCAATATAATGTCGATTTTTCATAAAACAAATAAATAATTTTGAGAACCAATGTGTGTAAAATTGGTAATAACAATTGAAAATGGTCATTAATAAATAGATAACAATGAAATTGTTTATTAACAAATGGTTTGGTAATTATCTGGAATGAAAATTCCATTGAAATATCCATAGGATTATATTGGAGGAATATAATATTTATTAATTCCAAAATATCTAATAACAATTGGACACCTTTTAAATCATAAAAATTCTGAAATAATAATATTAAATGAAAATTATAAAATATTGAGAGTAATTATATTCATGATATATCATAAAAAAGGTTCCTACATAAACCATGTAAATGAAACTAGGTGCATAACAACAATTACGCCCCAATGGAATGTAAATTTTGCAGATATTCCCCTACCAATGTGGTAACAAATGATTTTGAAAACCCAAAAGAATGAATAAATAAATTAAAATTTTAAATAACGTGTATTTAATTTATTTAATTATATTATATGTAAATGTGGCTTTCAGTATTCTATATATTTGAAATTTTGGTCAACAACATTTATGTATGCCTCACAGATTGAAAATGAGACCAGAATACCTTACCTTGCGTTTCTTTTTGGGTGAACATCCATTGACTTATTTCATAAGAAATAAATATTAACATATTATGTGTGTGTGAAAGGGTAACAAAGTAAATGATAGATATTATATTAGTAGAAATTTAATTATATAATTAATATCATAATTTTTTTATTTCTCTTCTATTTAATTATGTCCATCATTTATACATCCCATTTATCGTGTAAATGATTCATCCCGCTTTGAGGGGGAAGTAGTCCACACTTCCTCAAAATATTTTATCATATCTATGGAAGATATTATATATTAATTTTATGTGTTAGAAAATAATAACATTAGAATAAATTCATAATAAATATAATATAAGAATATATTAATTGACTTTAAATAGTAGTGGATAACCATTAATTTCGATAATGTAAAAATGTACAGTCAACTTTTCTTGAGGTAGTAGTTCGCCGTACATAAAAACAATCTGTTTGTTACCCAATACATTGAGGTGTCTATACAGATAGGAATATACCATTAAATGAAAAAGCATATTATACAGAGGATAATTTTTTATATAATATTGTAATAAAATAGATTTTAGAGGGTGGATAATGGAAATGAAACTATAGTGCTTGAGGGAATACATGACCTCTTAATCGAGTAACTTCTTTTGATTTATACAAAAAGCTATCCATATATGAATTTATGACAAAATTAATAATTAAATATATATGGGGGTAACTTATTGAAGATATTTTGGAATAGAATTTAATATCAACATTGGATTGAGATGATTGACAAAATGTGAGAGTTGGTGTACTTTTATAGGGAAAGAGAGGGACCCAAATGAATATTTTTAAAGAAGTTATCAGTAGACTTGTTCTTACCTAAAAAAATCATAAAACTAATAAAACAAAAGGAAAAATGTTTTATGGGGTATATATATACATTCAGTTGGGGGTTTTAATGGTTCTTTTTATTTTAGGACCTTATGATAAATGTTTGGTATGTTATTATGCTTAATTTTTCCATTATAATTGAAATCAATGTTAATCATATTCACTAATATTTTTTTCAATAAAATGTTTATATTATTAGAAATTATAAGTTACGATTATTCTAAATATAGAATCCATTTGTAAAAATTATATTTATAGAGATGTCAAAAAGTAATTTAGGATTCACCCCATAGGCTAGACGATAATGCATTTTTTAACGCAAAAACGACCAGTATGATTGATCGTCTTTCACATTCAATTTCAATATGAAATTTATTAAAATGAAATAAATTGTATTTATTGATAAAAATATTATATAAATATACATTGAAAACAATTAATTTCATAATTTTACTATATAAATAAATTATATTAAATGTCTATTCAGAACAAAAAATAGCATTTTTAACTCTTCGTTAAAAAACTAAATGTCTCTAAATGTATCAAATATGAACCCTAACCTAATTATTATTATATTAATTAAATTATGATGTTTATTATGACATATAAAATTAATTATAGTTTATAAATAAATATTTATAATCGGCTCTCCATTAATAGGTAGTAAGTTATCTTTGTAAAAATATAGGTTTTATGTTAGAAATAGAGTCTGTTCTTATAATATGCATATAAAACCTAATGGATGAATATAAAGATTATATGATTGAATATATAAAATATATTTTTATTTAAAATAATACCTTAATTTTAAATAATTGTAATTATTGAGATAAATTCATTTGGATGCCAAAAATATATAAAATTAATTTTTTATACAATTTTTACTTATTATCATTTCTCATTAATTGGTAACCCAAGAATTCATTTAATATTTATAAAAACCATAAATATTCATATGTTATCTATAACTATTTATAATTAATATTTTATAAATTTTATATAATAATACTAATATTTTATTAATATATTAATGTTTGGTAAAAATCATTCTTGCGTGTAACATAAGCAATCAACGAAGTTCGGTTTGTATATAGAATAAGCTATCGTGGAAGGTCTCTCTTGTGTGTAATATACACTAAATCTATGATTAATGAATTTAATAATATAAAATAAATTTTGAATGATTGATATATTATAATTTGTACAGATATAATATTACCTTACATGCTAGGTCTCGCATATCATACACACCATTGAATATGTGGTCCTTTATTTTTCTATGGAATCACACAAAATATAATATCAATCATTTTTGTTTTCATAGAAGATGTGATATATTCATGACTTATATATTACATTATATATTAAAAAACATTAATGACATTATTCTAACATTTGAAATTAATCATTGATTCCTTCTTCATATCATGGGGAATTGAAAACATATATAAGGTGATCATGGTTTCTCAGTGATTAGTATATAAATTAGAGTATATCATGAATAAAATATTCTTAAACAATATGAAAATTATGATAATAAATATATGTTTCATTAAAATAAAAAAATTAGTTCTATGAACATCCCTGGATAATAATGTCATAGTAATACCATATATAATGGAAACTAAGTTATCAATAAATGATAATCACCAATCTAGAAACTCATGAACATAATTTGATGGCATCAACCATGTTATCATAAATGTAATAACCTTGACCATATTTTCAGGTATGTTTTACTTTTCTAGTTGTTTCTGAGAAAAAAAAGATATTCTTGAGGTCGTGCCGGGGTGCATAGTTGGCACACGGTTGGCGCACAGTCGGAACAAACCATGTGGCCAGCCCATGAAACCATGAAACCCTTAACAGTGGGCTATGAATGGGCTGCGCATGGTTTTTTCAAACCATTCAGTAAAGTAGTGTGAACTCCCTAGATGAGATCGTGGCAACCACACGGTGGGTGCACGGTTTTCCAAACCGTGCGGCGTAACCTGGCGGCCACATAATGTTAGGGGTATTAAGTCCTGGAACACTCATGATTTCCCTTTCCTCCACCATTCATCCTCCCACTCGAGGCTCATGAGGGAGTTGTGATTTTTAGAGGTTGGGGGATCTCCTTGGATCGTTTTGGAGTCAAATTGAAGAGGTTACTTGGTGGATTGAAGGCTGTTCTTCTCAGGTAAGTCCCTCATATTAGTTTCTCCTTGGGTTTCCGTAGATCTTCTCATACCTATCTCTAGGTTATCTAGATCTACATCCGTCGCATGTAGATGTAGTTTTTGGGTTTCCTTGGGTGTGGAATTTAAGGCATGGGGATGACAAGGAAAGATATTTATAGTGTTCTTTCATGAAGAGGTTTCCCAGATTTCTGGGTTCGGTTTATTGTGGATCATTTTCTCCAGAACCCTAATGTTAGGTGGTTTGTGCCTTTCAGTTTATTGTCTTTTCATTTTATGTAAAAAATATCTAATACCCAGGAATGGGGTATTGTTTGTTTACCATTTCTAACCCTGTTATTTTCCTTCTTGCTGGTGTATGCGAGTAGAGGTTATTTGTATCTGAATGATGTTGACTGCTATGCTTTGGAGTTGTTGCTCATGCATGTTCTGCTTATGACCATTTGGTTCTGCTTATCCTGTTAGGCAGCTTCGTTTGTTTCCCATGCCTAGTAGTGTAGGATGGTTTGACTATTTTTCTGTTATGTTGTAGTGATGTTTATTTCTAGCCAAGTATTTCATTAGAATTACCTTGTCTGTTACATGCTGCTACACATTCTTGACATACACAGGGCCGTGAGAACATGGTGTATAGAGAAAAGGGAGAATTGACGTTGAGGGCTTCTCCAGAGTGTCTTTATAATTATACGATGTGAGACCACATGGGGAATTGATTTTATGTACTTCCCTAGAGTGTCTGTAGTTCCTTGACATGGGACATAGAAGGAATTGATTTTGACTACTTCCCCATAGCACCATTATTACGATACGAGACTATAGCGGGAATTGATGGTGAGTGATTTCCCATACAGTATATACTTGATCTAAACATGAGGGGTTATACTGAGTGTACTACCCAGAGGGTTTCTTGTTCTTGATAGGTATAACCAGAGGGGATAGGATGTGGTCTCATCCTAGAGAGTTACATGTTTGTAATCTTCTTGCTTGTATATGTTAGGTAGGACAAGAGGGGATAGGCTGTGAGTACTTCTTAGAGGGTTTCCTGTTGTGATTATCTGATTTGTTTAGTTGTTACTTGATATCTGAAAATGTGGATTGTTACTCTTGAGCACTTCTTTGTTTACTACATTCTTCAATTTTACCCTCCATATATTCACTGACTGTTAGGCACAAATCTTGTGGTGCTTTCCAACTGGGATTCACCTCACACCCTGTTAAGGCCATGATTTTGGGCACAAACAGATTATATTATTGTAGGTATAGAAAATGGGAAGCACCCTTCTACTTCATGTATATGATGAGCTGTGGATCTGGAGAGCATGGGACCTAGTTTAGTCTTGCGATACTGAGAACTATTTATTTGTTTCTTTTGTACTTGATTGTAGTACCAGTTGTATTCATCATTGTGTCTTGACTGGATGTTTTATTAGCCATATGTACCATGCATCATCTTGTATTCGTTCTCCAGTTGTTTTATTATTTCATTCATCTGTTGTTTACCTTTGTTGGATATTTACTGCTTCTGATATTTTATGTATTGTTTACTTCTGTTGTGTACTCTGCCAATGAGGTCATAGTTTCCCTACTATCAAACTCAAGGCCCTCGCTACTAGTTGGATGCCTCTCTCATTCGGGGAAATTCACTTGAGGCCTTGTGACTAACCGGGTACGGGGAACCTATAGGTTGCTTCTAGAACTAGGACATAATAATAATTATCACACAAATTTTTTTAGTTAATATCTAATTTATAATAAATTAGTTTGTATTATGAAAATTACATTTTTATATGGCAACATGTTTTGACACACGAGAAATAATTCTACATCGAGGACATATATATAATTGGGCCCCTCCAATAAATAAGATGTTCTATGAATATATAATATTATCAACAATCCATAAAATTTATAGTCAAAATTATTTATATGTAAAAAAATTATATATATTGAATCACTAATGAAAAGGTAATTATTTCCCTAGTTAATCAGATAACATATTAAATATTATTCAATAAATTGACACAAATTACCAAAATGATATGCCTCTGAAACATCATAATGGTATTATAAATAGTTATGATTTATACAAATATTTAATAAATATTTATATGAGGAGAAAAAAATTATCCAATTGATAATCGTGATTAGCATAGTATATAATTTTACGAATATAAATTATAGGAATACAGTGAAACTCATTTTCAATAGATGATGACATAAGACACTAGATTCCTAATAAATAATCATTTTATAGTAAAACCATCAATGTTTAAAATAAAATAAAATAAACACATTAAAATATAATTCAATGGAACATATTATAAGAATTGACTTAATAAAATTATCAATTTTTTTTAATTTTTTTTAAAATTAAACAATATTTATTTATATATCATCTCAAATAAAAATAGAAAAAAATATATATTAATATATTATTATTAAAAAAATACCCGAAGATAAATTTAATTTATGATTCAAAAAAATGAATATGATGACAATTGTGACAGATTTCATTTTTACTATACATTATTAACAAGGATTCAATTCACATGTTTGATAATGATTCAATAATTTCACATTTCCAAAAATGATGATTTCTTTCAAAATATTATGATGAAGGTGAAATATTTTTTTAAATTATTATAAATAATCATGGTATTTAAAATAATGATATTTTATAATTCATTTAAAAGAACCTCAAAAAGTATGCAAATTTGTTTGAAATGAAAACAATTAAGATATGATGTTTTATAAAAGATTGTTCCTTATATGAAAATGTCCTACTGATTATTGAATAAAATTTTTTATAATATAATAAAAACATATAATCAAAAAACATTAACATAGATGATTAAAATGCCTTTTTTGGAAATATTAGTATCCCATAATATCAAGAAATGAAATCTATATATGAATAATCTGGATATATATTGAAATTGTATGTGAAATACACACCATTTAGTATTTTCATAGTAATAGGGGTTTGATAATATTTTATAGTAAATTTGAATTTAATATATTATTTATCAATTTGTTTCCATATATATCATTATTTGTCATCCACCTATAATTATGTTAAACTCATTTTTTGAATAGTTCTTTCCTATATTGACCATATATGTTTGATTGGTCAGTTTCCCAATGTTTTAATCAATACAATTTCTATGGTAAAATGATTTCATAAATGGTTCCATAAAATATTAAAATTTAAAATATCATGACTGATATTTGTATTCATTTTATATTATTTTATTTTCAGTCATGTATTACAGAATTGGGGAAACAAATTACATAACTTCATGGAGGTAGAGGTCCACATGTATATGAAAGAAACATTGTCATTTTTTCATTGATAGATTTTTAAGAAGGTATATAATAAATACTATTTATACAATCATAATTATGTAATACATATTATAAATATATTTCTTAAATTTTTCCATTATAAAAATTTAATTAAAATGAGGATTAAATTCTAATTATGATGCTATGTAGAGATGATATGTCATACATATGCATTATCACTATTTAACAAATCCATGTTATGGAATGTATGTTAATAAGGGTTTGGAATCTATTATAATTAAATTTAACAATTTGGAATATATGAAATTTATTAAATAATCAATGTTTTAGAATACCTACATGATTTAGAAGTGGAAATAAAATTAACACACTCGATTATGATTTCTTCCTCATCATTGGAAAACCACATTTTTTATAACCCTTAATTCTTGTAGTCTTATCCATTTAAGAAATTAGATACTATAGTTAATGGGGTTGATGGTTTTGAATAAATTTTAATGAGTAATGGTAGATTTATATTATCCAAAATGTTTGAATTTGAGAAGGGAATTGGATCCCCTTTATAATTTAGGAAAAGGAAAATAATATAATTTATTACACTATATAAATGTAGTAAATTTCATAATAATGTAATGTTTCATCAAATATGAATAATTGAGAATAAAAATAATGTTGTAATAAAATGATAAAAAATCATACATATTAATTAAACATTATAAACCATATGTTTTTTAACCCCTCGTAAAATATCTTTGGCCATTAATATAGTCATGTTGTTTTTAAAATTTAAGGTCCATAAATATAATTATAATTTAAGAAGGAACTCAATAAATTTCCCAGGATGAAATTTTAGCTGACTCCCAATCCCAGTTATTTTCTTTCCATCATTTCTTATTTTAAAAAAAATAAAAAAAATTATATTTTTTTATAATAAATATAAAGTAAATGTTTATTATATTCGTTTATTTTGAAATTAAAGTCATAATTATAAATATGGATTTTGAATATAAAATCTCTTACGTTTAATTTTAATTTAAAATTGCTTAATAATTTATTAATACCACAATTAAAAATAACATTATTAATTTAGTCATTTTCAAAATCATTTAGCCTAACTTTTCAACTACACGAGGAAGCAATATATTGGTGCTACAAATGAATTTATGATTATTATATTATCAAAAAAATTAAAAAAATATTCAACTTAATTAAAAATAATAATTTCATATGACAAATATTAATTTATAGTATATATCCCCTTCATTTTATACTAAAGAAAAAATATTTTATATATTAAAATAAATACGGTTACATTTTGAATAAATACATTATGTAAGAGTATAATATATATTATGAATGGAAACATTACCAAAAATGAAACATATAGACAGTTATAATGTATATAGACTAACATATTCCATTAAAGGAAATAAAGTAATTTTTTTATATTGAGGTAATATATCATTGTTCTACACTTAATTAATTAGTTCATTCTATTTTAATAAAGATAAATATTTACCCTAATTATTAATCCTTATTTTCAAAAATACATCTGTGACATTAAAGAAGAATAAACTAAATATACCAAATATGAAATTCATTTTTGATGATTTTATACTACGTATTGATAGAAACTAATATAAATATTAATGCGTAAAACTCAATAAATTTTTTTAAAAAATATTGATTTTGAAAAATATTCTAGTACGTAAATAAGGTATAATGAAAATATATTTTTAATTATTTATATTAATTATAATTATATATTATATATCTTAATTTAATGCATAATTTCAAGCATATTTTGAATTATTAATTAGATAATTTTTTACAAGTAATGATAGTTTTCACAAATTAGTATTATTTAATTATTCATAGAAAAATAAACATTTATATCAATGTCTATAAATTTTATTTTATATACTATCATGAAAAATATTTATTAATTGGTATCCTTTATAATATAATTTATATATATATATATATTGTTTAAATTAATTACAATATCTGTACGCAAATTGCGTTGAACAACATTTTGTTTGAAAAACAATTTTAATGAATAAAAAGTCATTACAGGAAATTGATTACTAATATATTATTAAGTATTTTAAAATTTTGAATTATATAAAAGAATTATATTAAATTATCCAATTCTTGTTTTAACTATTCTTACACATGATCTTAATGGGTAGGTTAAGATAACCATATTTAAAAAATATAACATCATCTTTTGTTTAAGATCAATGTTTATTTTGTTACATTCTATCTAACAAATATTTTTTATTTTAATAAAATATACAATTAAATATTTTGTTATTAGATAACTCTCATCAAATTATAAATTCTTACTTACATTAATTTATCATCATTCAAGAAACCATAGTTTTATCCATTACCCACAAATTTATAATAATGAAAGATAAACATTTTTTATATGGGTTTAAATTAACTATTATCTAATTGAGAATAATAATGACATAGAAATATTTCTCAATCAATTAAAGTGGTAGTAGCACAATACCATACACATTTTTGAGTTTTATCTCCTATAATAGTTCAAGGAGATTTATTAATCAGAATGCGTGGAGTTATAACCACTTTATGACAAAATGATTTATGTAAATGAGTGTTATAGAGAATAGATAATACATTTTCCATCAATATTATGTACATACAATCTGTCACACTATTATGGTGTGGTGTACTATGTATATTAAAAGTCCTCATAATTATTTCTATTTTATGAAATAAGATAAATTCAATGTAATATAATTAAAATATATTATTGGTTCGATGAAAATTGAAATCTATACGTAATTTTTATTCAATCAAAAAACTGATGCCAAATATAGATCAAAAACACCAATTATTTATAAAAAACCTAAAACATCTTTCAAAACTCATCATCATTAGTTAACATGTGTTTTTAAATACATTTAGATGGAACTGCAGTTAGAATCTAAATATCATAATGAATATAAAATAGTGTCCCCATCAAATTGGTAGTTCTATTTAAGGATCTAACTTATCTTTTTTCTTAAATATACAGTTATCAAATATTAAAACATTCTGATACCCTATCCCACTAGAATACCTCCCCTACATAGTTAAATAACTATATTATACTATATATTTTCATGTCAAAAAATCAATGATTATGGATTATCATCATCATATAAAGGTGAATTAAATGTAGTTACATCACCAATGATTATCAAACCTTTAATGACATACAACATACCAACTTTTACTCTTCTATCACAACATGTTATCCTTTTATAACAATTGAAACTCCTCATATACTAGTATACCTATACACATATATATAATGTGTAATGAATGAAATTAAATTTAATTTTAAATAATTATGTAAATCAAATATGAAAGAGTTATCAAAATGTTATAGATTATATTATTTCAAATAGTTCTAATTCCAATATTCATTCAAGATACATTATATCCCATTAACTCATTAACATTTTTCACAATATCATACATTTAAAACTAGTCATGATTCAAACACATTTGAAAAATACATGTCGAATAAAGAATCCAATCCATAGTTGTTTTAGATTGATTTTAACGCCCTGACCATAGTTACCCAGAGTCGGTGCATTATTAAATAACATTGGCATGATCACAAGAAGGATTAAATCTCGAAAGACCGATTGGTTTAGTAGACATGAAAACACTAGATATATTCATAAGTATTTAATTACATCATAAAAATGAAAACTACAACAACATAGTCTCCATATTCCACACTCATATCCCCGCATACTGTCCCTAGAGGTCGTTTATAAATTAATTCTTCACATCCTGGAAAAAATAAAACATTTAAAGGGGTGAGATCAGATGCTCAATAAGGATAACAATATAGCGGAAACATTCATAAATAAACATAAAAATTTAAGGATATGTTTAACTAAAACAAAAGCCTTTTAAACATGATCTTCAGCATAATATGGAAAAGATAAAATGTAATAATTTCATTTACATAATCACATGGATATACTACTAGTCGAATAATCACATGAAATATCAATAACCACTTTCATAATGGCAGAATGCATTATGTCAGACTATCATAACCACATAGACAAAGCCTTGTTCCAAGACTAAAAATAAGATTTTGTCAAGGCCTCGTTCCAAGACACTAGTTTGTCTCATGATACCTACCAATGCATCAAGAAGCTATAGTGGGCTCCACCTGTCACTTATTTTGTCCAATGCATTCCACGTATGAATAGGCTTAAACATAACATAAACATTTGTATTAAAACTAGCATATGAAATGTCAATAATTTCTCTATATACCATGGATGGTATAAAAATAACAAATCTACAGTGAAACATATCACAAAAAATTCAATACAATATGGATGTTTTGTATCATAATAAATCAACTTCAGGTAAGCTTAAAAGCCATCAATGGGGGTTGACATAGAAGAAATCAAAACTATTTGAGAGAAATATCTCTTTTTTTAAATCATTTAAAAGTTACATAATTATTAAATAAAAAAATTTACATTGAAAATATTCTTATAAGATTGTAAGGGAAGCTTTGAAGATTTATAATAGAGTAAAATAGCTGCATCCTCCGTATAAGTTAAAAAATATTCTTACCTTAATTCTGTCGAAAAGGTTAAAAAGGACCTTATTTGGAAAGCGATAGAAAGATTCCTTTTTAAACATCTTATAAAAAGTCAAACATGGGTATAAATGAATTTAACCCATATTTTGTGAAATATTAAGAATGTTTTTAAATACATTTTTACGAAACATGTATGTGGATGATAAAGAGGTCTGAGTAGATAATTACGTATAAAAAACCTCGAATAGTGAAGTGATTGTGAAATAATCACTTACCTTGTACTTTTAGTTGGTTGATGGTAGGTTAACCTACTTTATAATGGTAAAATAATTGTTATTAAATTATAAAATAATCATATATATTAATATGATATCATATATGATCTTTTAACATTGCTTATTTAATCAAATCTTAGTATTATCGTCGTTTTGGGTGTTAACTTACTCGTTTTCTTTTATATGTTTTGTGACATAAGTAATGTTTATTATGGATAGTTTTTATCATATTCATATCCAGAATGATATCAAGTCCTTAAACATTATTTTTAATCATCAATTGAGAATTATAATTGCATAGATACGATGGGGAATGAATCTCATCACGTTCGTGGAGACGGTAGACCGTACGCACGCACGAGTGACAATATCATTCTTTTGATATTAAAATAATATATAATTGTATGGTATATCATATAGATAGAATCATTATCATGTTATATTTATTATTAAAATGAATTATACATAATTATTATACCCATAAAAATAATAATATATTGAATAACAATTACACCACAATGTGGAGACGGTAGGCCGTACGTACACACGTATGGTGACATGTCATTCAAGGGATGGATAGAATAATGAATTTTTTAGTACCATAATTATAATAATATCACATTTTATAAAATATACTGGAGTTATTATTTTAGAATGAAAACAAAAATTAATGAAATGTTGAAGAAGAAAGGAACTTTTAAGAGGGTGGTGAAGACGTTACCACTTCTTATGGTTCTTCTTTTTGATTTGATCAAAAGGGATCCCTAGGATGGATTTATGATCAAACTAAGGCCTCTAAGATTAGTTGAGGGAAGTTTGGAGGATATTTTGAAAGGGGTTGGCAGAGCCAAATGGCTTTGAAGGTGTGAATTAATGAGAATGTAGACTGCCCTTGTTATAAGAGGGGTGAGGGGCTCTTTAGGAATAAACATAAAGTATTATTTTATAATAAAAGAATATTCAGTTTCTAATGGATCCAAAGTAGATTATTAAAATTATAATGTGGATATGGGTCTATATCCTTTCAACTAATAGATTTTAGACATTTTTGGGTCATTATATTAACCTTATCATTTAGTTTTAACTCTTGGTTAATTAGTTTATCACTTACCATGTCACATTGTATTTTTATAATATATAGTTAATAAACATACTATATAAATCCAAGCGACCACCAAGTGGTCCAATAATGATACAAAAATTATGATATAATTTTTTTGGCCGACCCTTTGATTTTTAGGAATTAATTGTCAATTAATAATATAATATTAGTTTGAAAAACTCATTTCTGTCAATTTTGACACTACTCAATAATTGATGTTTGTTAAAGCCATTACAAATTTATTAATTCAATAAAAATTCATTTATGCAATCCTAACATGTCATATTATCGAATAAAATTCGTGTATGTCATAAAAAATTTCAAATTATATTTATTTTAACATTTATAATATAAATTATTTGATTCTTTCATTAATAAGGAAAATACTGCATCATTATTGTGTCATATATATTTTTACTTTTTCAATGTCTAAAAATTATAAATAAACTACCATTAAGTAATAAATCTTTTTATATTTAAAATGAATTTTTATAATCTAAAATTCCTCATATATAACCCTATTTAAAAATTGTTATTTTAAGAGATATATGCTTATGTCATTTTTGTATTTATTTTAACTTAATTAATATAAAGTGTCCTTATCACCAACAAGTGGATCCATGGGGTCCCAAAATAGACTCAAATATGCCCATGGTAGGAAATGTATCCAAAAATAATGTTAGGACACGTTTTAGGATAATTTAGTATTATTATAATATTATTTTTAACCCCTATTTACCGGATTACCCTTTAACCATGGTAAATAAAATATTTAACGAAATAATTATTCAAAATGTCTAAAAATAAAAGTTACCTATTTGCACAATTTGGACATCCTAATTCCAAATATGGAATTCATTTTTCCAAATTAAAAACACAGAAGTGGCAGAAATTAATTTAAGATTAATTTCTATTGTCAAAACAAAAAACGTGTTTTTGAGTTATAATAACTATCAAAAGATTGATACTTGTTTATGTCCGGTTTAATTGTGAAATTATGTCCAATGACCAAAATTGTATTAAATTGTACAAATATATTCTAAATATACTTGAAAACCACTTAAATCCATAAATTATCACTTATAATTATTTTGATTAAAGAAGTTGTTTTTAATTAAAATTTTGTAACTTTCACTATTCATCAAAATATAAAAGTTATCCGAAATGTTCCAAAATTTCATCCTATGATAATTTCGATATTCCGAATCCAAAAATGAAGACCATTTTCAATGATAAAATTTATAATATTTCAAAAGATGGGTTTTACTATTCACAACGGCTACTTTGATTGGTTGTAGCGTGTAAGAATCTCGGAGTTGCATACAACACACGCTACTATATTACACAAAGAGAAGTGTACCGTGGAAGCATGGGGTGTTACATTCTCCCCTCCTTAAAATAATTTCATCCTTGAAATTTCTAGAATATTACTACATAAAAAGACTTTGGAGGTCCTTCATTATATGTTACTAGGGTTCCCACGTTGCCTCTTCCATTTTATGGTTTCTCCATAGAACTTTTAACAAACGAGTCATCCGATTTCTCAGCACTTTTTCTCTCGTATAAAGAATACTGAAGGGCTCTTCGCAATAAGAGAGATTGGGTTCCAGTTCTAATTCCTCATAGGTGAGTACATGCGTTGGGTCAGGCATGTATTTTCTCAACTGTGATACGTGGAACACATCATGATCTTTGGAGAGATTTGGCGGCATTGCCAAATGGTAAGCTACAACCCCAATTATTTCTAGAAATTTGAAAGTTCTGATGTACATGGGACTCAATTTTCATTTATTTCCAAAACATATAACTCCCTTCCATGGAGATACGTTCAGAAAACATGATCTCCTGCCTGAAATTCCAAATCCTTCCTTCCATTATCGGTATAGCTCTTCTTCATACTTTGAGCTGCTTTGATGTGGTTTTGGATTACCATCACCATTTAAATCATTTCCTCTACCAGTTCTAGACCTAAAAGATTTCTTTCCCAAACTTCATCCCAAAAGGATGGTGTGCGACATATCTTTACATATAACGCTTCATATGGTGCCATCCGAATACTTGAATGGAAGCTATTGTTATAGGAAAATTCTACCAGAGGTAAATATTGATCCCACATACCATGAAAGTCATGTGAGAATGATCTCAAAATGTCTTATATGGGTTGAATAGTTCGTTCTAATTGTACAGCTGTTTGAGGGTGGTAGGCAATGCTCAAACGATGTTTAGAATCCAAGACCTTCTAAAGAATCTTCCAAAATCATGATGTAAAACAGGGATCACGATCTGAGACAATCGATAGGGGTACTCCATGAATTCTCACAACTTCATTAATATATAATCTCTCTAGACATTCAAGTCTTAAATCCTCCCTTATAGAAAGGAAATGTGCTGACTGGGTAAGACGATCAAAAATGACCCATATTGCATCGTTCCTTCTAGGAGTCTTTAGTAGTCCCATGACAAAGTCCATTGTGATATTATCCCATTTGCAATCAAGTATGGGAAGAGGTTTCAATACTCCTCCTGGTTGTTTCCTTCTTGCTTTCACTTGTTGTCAAACCATACATCTTGACACAAAATCGGCAATCTCCCTCTTCATGTTGTCCCACCAAATATGTTCCTTAAAATCTATATACATTTTGGTGCTCCAAGGGTGTATAGAGAAATTGGAACTATGAGCATCATCCAAAAATTCTCTTTTTAGATCAGGTATATTAGGAAAAGAAAGTCTCTTCCCAAACTTGAAAATTTCATCTTCATACACAAAGTCAATAAATTTCCCATTATTCACAGTTTTAATCATTCTTTCTAACTCTTCATCACTGGTCTGATAACTCTTTATCCTTTCTAGTAAATATTGTTTGGATACTATTTGAAAAATCATTGATGCTTCTCCTTCCATCGTGATTCCCATATCCATCTTCACTATATCCATGAATATAGGATCCCTTTCAATTCCCATCACATTCAAAACTCCATGATCATTTCTACACAAAGAATCTTCCACCTTATTTTCCATCCTCGGGTGTTAGTGTATCGTGCAATCATAATCCTTGAGTAGTTAAAGCCATATCCTTTGCCTCACGTTGAGTTCCTTCTATGAGAAAATATACTTCAAACTCTTCTGGTCAGTACAAATCTCACATTTCACTCCATAGACATAATGTCTCTATGTCTTCAAACCAAATATTACAGCAACTAACTCAAGATCATGAGTAGGATGGTTTTTCTAATTAATTTTCAGTTGTCGTGATGCATAAGCAATAAATCTATCATTCTGCATAAGGACACAACCGATTCCTTTAATTGATGCAACACAATAAATAATGAACCCATCATTCCACGATGGTAGAGTCAATATTGGAGCATTGACTAATATTCTCTTCAGTTATTCAAAACATTCTTCAAACTCTTTTTTCCAGACAAATTTATCCCCTTTATGTGTGACCCTCACCAATGGGTTAGCTAATCGGGAAAAATTCTGGACGAAACATCGATAATAACCTACTAAACCAATAAAATTGCGTACCTCGGTTATTCTCGTTGGTGTTGTCTATTATTTGATTTCCTTGGTCTTATAAGGATCAACAGAGATTCTATCCTTAGAGACTATATGGCCAAGAAAATAAATCTCCTAAATCCAGAATTCAAACTTGCTAAACTGCCCATATAATTCATGTCTTCTAAGAGTCTTATGTATAATACGAAATTGATTTTCATGATCTTTGTAGCTTTTGGAGTATACCAAAATATCATCCATAAATACCACTATAAATTCATCCTGATATTCCTTGAAAACTCTGTTCATTAGATCCATGAATATAGGGGGTGCTTTAGTCATCCCAAAAGGGATTACTGTAAACTCATAATGCTCATACGTGGTTCAAAATAGTGTCTTCAGAATGTCTTCCTTCTTTACACACAACTGATGATAACCTGATCGAAGGTCAATATTTGAAAATTATTATCTACATGCAGTTGGTCAAATAAATCATCAATGCGAGGTAGGGGATACTTGTTCTATATTGTTATAGCATCGATCTCCCTGTAGTAGATACATAACCTCATAGATCCATCTTTCTTTTTTACAAAAAAAAAACAGTTCCTCCCTATGGAGAAACACTAGGGAGAATAAATCCCTTATTACTCAATGCATCTAGTTGTTTTATTAGTTCAACTAATTCCACAGTGGCCATTCTATAAGGGGTCTTTGATAAAGGCCTTGATCCAGGAATTAAATCAATGGAAAACTCAACTTATCATTCTAGAGGATGTCAGGGTAAATCTTCCAGAAACACATCTACATTTTCTTTCACAATAGGTACATATTCTATTTGAACGTTACATTCCTCACCCACAGTTATTTATTTCTCTTCCTCCCTGATAATTGAATATAGTTGAGCTACTGGGGGTGGATCTAGATAAGAATTAGGTGGTGGCGATTCTGCTCTAAAGATATGGTGTTCCTTATCATCATCATAAAAAATTGTAACCTCCTTTTCTTACAATAAATCTTCGCATCATGGTCCAAAAGCCAACACATACCGAGGATTATGTCAAATTCAGTCATGGGTATGATGATGAGATTGGTAGATAAATAACATCTATATGCCCTAATGGGAACGGATCCAAAGAACTTTGTAGCAATGATACTTCCCATAAGGGTTTTGACTGAAAACTCTCTTGTCAAATAAAATTGGAAACATCTAATTTTCATCGCAAACTAGGATGATATGAAACAATGAAATGATCTAGAATCAAATAAATCATTTTCTACACTTGAGGAAAACATTAATTTACCTGCCACCACGCCTTTCGGAGCTTCTACCTCAGCAGTAGTGATAGCATTAGCATAGCCTTGATCCCTTTGACTTTTTTGAGGCAAGTTACTATGACGCTTAGGACATTGATTTTCATAATGTCTCATATCTCTACCATTATAGCATTCCACGTTGACAACAACTCTCTTTCCCTTGAAATCATGAGCTTGGTGGCCTTTTTCACCACACTTGTATCTGACTCCCA
The DNA here is from genome assembly GCA_963277665.1 of Viscum album. Classification (NCBI taxonomy): domain Eukaryota; kingdom Viridiplantae; phylum Streptophyta; class Magnoliopsida; order Santalales; family Viscaceae; genus Viscum; species Viscum album. Next base: position 590,550,420 of record OY728162.1, on the reverse strand, counting down.
TTCTTTTTAGGAAAGTACCGGGGTGTTTATTCCCACATTTACTGCAGGATGGGTTTTCAACGTTTCCATTCTTCCCCTTATTTCCATTTCTAGATTGATCAGAAGTTCTCTTCTTCTATTGCTTTGCTTTAAAATCATAAGACATGGAGAATTACTTTTCTGTCTTGATAGCACAAGAGACAATATCTTCGTACAACGAGAAGGTTTGTGATACTAATGCTCGATGGAGAAATGGTTTTAAACCATCAATGAAATTATCAATCTTACTTCTTGGGATACGTATATAATCTGCAGCATATCTCGCTAACCCCATAAAGTTAGAATCATACTTGCAACATTCTCATCCTCTTTATTCCTCAGATTCAGAAATTGCATGTCCATATCTTGCTCGATGGTCTCGAGGAATGTAGTTTTCTAAGAATAGATCTTTGAACTCCCTCCATTCCAAATATGATACTTCATCATCTTCCTTCATGTTTTGTATCAATGTCCACCATTGATCAGCATCTCCAGTGAGGTATGTGGGTGAGTAATGTGTATTAAAATGTTTTTTGGAAAAGGGGATTTTAATTTCATATTTGTAATATTCTTTTCTCGGGACAAGAAAAACTCAACTTGGGGGTGTGATTAGTCATTGAAAGTGTCAAAAATTAATTTCGAATATTTTCAATTATTTTTTATAATGTTCATAAACATTGTTTTTAGTGCATTACATAAATAGAACTTCATTCTCATCTTAAATGAAATTCATGTTTAAAATGAAAATTTGGGAACAATCATTCATCTATTTTTGGAAAACATTATATTAATTTTCAGAATTTGATATTATGGGATATGATTAATTACTTTTTTTGATCATTTTATCTTTTAGGTCCTGTGGATTAATATCAAGGGAAGATTGATATTTTTACACATGAATGCATATATTTTCTGGAAAAACCATAATGGCCCTAAGGCCAATCAAACCAATGTGGGGCCCACAAACCAAGCCCAATGAAAGTAAAATTTTTACAATAAGAAGATAATAATATGAGGATCATTTTATTAATATATGGTTGCAGCTAATACTGAATTTTTCATGATGATAAAGGGATCTGATGTTGAGATATATATGGTGGGTCCGACATTAATGCTCATAAAGTCGTCCCACCATTTCGACCATAACATCCAAACAGCTTCACCGAATTTATTTAACCTTTTATATCTCATATATGACAGATGGAAGAACATATTCCTCTTCTACAACCCCTCCATATTCGCCATTATTAAATTACAAATTCACATGTCAAAATGGAGGATGAATATGGCTGGTTTTGTGGTCAACTTTGTAACGTCAATTTCCTTTTGATTTTCACCCTCCTTTTGACTGTATTAATTGTTGGGGGGTAAATTGATTGTATGGGGATGGACCTAAGGCTCCTAATATGCCTATATAAAGAGCTGGTGGTTAAGGGAATAATCATCTCCTATTTTTCTTATAATCTTTTGTTGCTTGTTTCATAGTAAGGTTATGCTTCCAATGTTCCTTTGCAATGCTTTCAATTTCAATGTAAATTTTTTTGTATGTCAATGTTATTAATAAACATCTATCACTTATATATTTTCCATTTAATTTATTAAATCTACATTTTCTCAAATCATCATGATATCTATGTGTTGTGGTAAATTCGTTCACACATAGGTGTGAATTTCATTCACACACATGGAGGGGTGCTCTTTATTTCCACGATTTTAATTTCTTCAATCCAATTATTGTATGCCATTTTGTGCCCATCGTTGAAAGTATACCATCAATGTAGGGCTATACCATTAATTGTTTGATCGTAGGAGGATGAAATGGTTGGATTGAATGATATTTTATGAACGATTTTAAGTTAACTGGATAATTACTTCAAGACTTCCATTCTTCTGTTATTTCAACTCTGCATCTTCACTATGATTGAGCAAGTTAAATTCAAGTACTATCTGACCTTATACCTTTGAGTGATCTTGAATTTGGTTCTCTATATGTATTGGGGATTATTAATTGTGTTTAGTCAGCACCAAACCAGAAAATGATGAAGGTAGTGTTATTTTTTAAGAATGGATTCATCAAGAATTAATAAAACCAAAATTGTCTAAAGGAGTAAAATTAATTCTATACACCCCAAGAATAATCTCTAGATCAAACCATTTTCATTGAATTGAATTCACTTAGGTTTCTTTGTTTTTTTAAATTCATCCAAAATCAAAACCAAAGTTGGACACTTCACAACACATCCTCCACCAAATCATAGCATCACAAGGTTACATCTTCTGTCTCTGTGGATTCGACCCCTACATATATAACATCGACCGCTTTTACGAGTAGGGTAAATTTGGGGGAAAACAAATTTTGGCACCATTTCTGGGGAGCCAAGTAAGTACCTTAGACACTCATCTTCTTTTCTCTCCCCAAATTCTCTATTCTCACCCCAAATTATCTTCTCTATTACCCTTTCTGTTTCTGTGTGTCCAACAAATCCCAAAACCAATTTTCAATAAAATCCAATGGATTATCATCCACAATACCCATTGATAGACCAATGTTATAATAAAACGAAAAAACAATATTTGGAACCACCTCACATAGGTAATTTCATTGACCAATCCTTGATTTAATAGGCCACACTAGATGAGATGTAAAATCAATGTGATGCTAATTGTTTAAAGGAATAATTTCCATAAATATCGAGGATTATTGAAGAGATCAAACATAATGAAGTTCATGATTAAAAAACATCTATCAAACCTAATTCTGATGAAATTATTGAACATTTTCGTGAAAAAATGGATAAAATGAATTCAGAAGATTCATCAATGAGAATTGATATACAAAGCATAGGGACTTATGAGGAACCCATTCCCAATCAGGATGTCCTTTCCGCATCACTGATAGAAGAAAGATTTATCCCATAAACCGCTCATGAATATAAAAATGAACTATACTTTGGATATGGGACAACTGAAGAAGATCAAGGAAATATTGAATGGTATTTAAATCAAGAGGAAATTTATTTTTTGGATTCACAAAGGGAAAATTTGCCTTCATGGATTGAGTGTCCAGAATATTGCTCCAATAATGATTTGATAGAATCACCGATCATTGAACCATTGGGATTGATAAAAAATATTGAGTCAATACCCACTCATGAAATTCTAATCGACAATTTTGGGGCTGAATCATCTTTTCAAAAAGAACCAATTATTTCAAAAAAAATAGAGAAGAAACATGTTTTTATTCAAATTTTGATTCTTCTTTAGGAAAATCAAATCAAAATGATCATGATGTTATGATTGTTCCTTACCAAATCATGAATCCAACAATTTTTTATAACCATGACCATTCAATTATCATATATTTTCATCAATAATCCGAAAAAGGTGGAATGACCCTTGAAATCTTTGGAAGGACTGTAAATGAATATCAATAAACCATTACCAAATTTCCTTGTAATTTATCAGTCATTGTTAATCATGGGATTTCACATGAAAAAAATACTAAAAATAATAATTAATCTCAATCTTGTTGAAGTGGATATAAATGGGGTCCTAAAAATGTTGAAAGTTCGAATTGGATAATTTGGGGGGTCCAAGTCGAGCTATCGATGTTAAAAAAAGTGTTTCATGGGAGGAAACACATGATTTTTATGGTTCCAATCATTGTGAATCAATTTTTTACATTTTATTTTTAATTTAATTAATTACCAAAAAATTTGACATGCTCTTCTTTTATGAGTATGGATAGGTATAAAAGGAGAGCGCCATGTTCATCTGTGTCACGTGGCATGATCTCAGAGTAATACATTAACCAGAAATTTAAAGAGAAGACAATCTGTCATCAGTTTATATTGTTTTTATTTTTTTATAGATTTAAAATAAAAAATAGAAAAAATTAAAAGGACACATCGTAGGTTATGGGGGAAAATCCCATCACATCCATCCAAGCCGCTGAGATTTGAATCCAGGATTGGATGGAGAATGTGGCACGCGCTTTCATCATCAACCACCAGGTGAATTATTTCCATTATTATCATTTTAAATTTCATAATTGAACACCTATCCCATACCCCCTTATATGTTTTATTTATACAGTAGGGAAAATGTTATTCTATGTTGGGGGGAGATGAAATAAAAAATGATTTTTTATAAGAACATGAATGGAAGGAACATTTTCATTAACCTAGAACATGATAATAGACATTGCAAACTCTGAAATTCGATATGAAATAATTTTTCAGGCCTTGATTTCGATTCTAATGCAATTTTATGTTAATGAGCATTGTTTTTGGAAATTGTGGTTTTCCGAAGTGATTTTTAAAATTTTAAACTTTCATCCTCTTAATAAAAATTACACAATTCATGTCTACTGGATCTTTGATTAAAATTAGATTTCTTAGCTCCCTTTAATTATAGAATAGGGTTTTGGGGTCACTTTTAGATTAATTTGAGTATTCAAAAAAATTAAAATAAAATAACAATTGAAAAAAAATTATAAACACATAAAAAAATGTTTTTTCCAAATGTGTGGTGTCAGGTACTTGGTGATCATGACTCCATAGTTGTCTTTCCCATAGTAAGGTTTTATATCTCTATTTTAGAGCATGGAATTGACAATATCTGTGTTGTCTGGCACTTGGGGATCGTGACTCTATAGTTTTCGTGCCCAGATCTAGTCTTTTCAATGCTAGTGTCGTTAAAAAAAACTAAAAAACACAAATAAAACAAAATAAATAAAAAAATGGATACTCATATTTAGGTTTAATGTGATTCCCACCTAGCGCTTCCATTTTTCACCTTGAACAATAAAATGGGCCCCATATATTTTGTGATGCACTACACTTTATCATGCTCAGTTAAATTTGTATGAAATATGGGGATAAATTTGAAAAAAAAGAATGGGCATGGGATTGGGATATGCTTTTGGACCTAGAATTTTTTTAAATGATTTTATGGGTTTCATAATTTTTTTTTGTATGAGGTCTTTGGGTGAGCAATGTGTATTAAAATGTATTTGAAAAAAAGGGGTTTGAATTTCATATTTGTAATATATTTTGCTTGGGACTAGCAAAACTCATGTTCGGGGGTGTGATTAGTCATTGACAGTGGCTAATATTAATTTTTAATATAATTATAGTCATTTTCCAAAGTTCATAAACATTTTTTTAGTGCATTACATAAATTGATCTTCATTTGTCATCTAAAATGAAATCCATGTTTAAAATGGAAATATGGGCCGAATCATTCATCTGTGTGTCCACAACATTATATTCATTTTCTGAATTATATATTTTGGGATATTATTAATCACTTATTTTAGAACATTTTATCTCATAGTTCCGATGGATTAATCCAATGGGAAGATTGATATTTTTTCACTTGAATGCATTAATTAGCTGGACAAAGCATTATGGGCCTAAGGCCCATCAAACAAATGTGGGGCCAACAATCCATGCCCAATGAAGCTCAAATATTTACTATAGGAAGATAGAAATATTAGGATCATTTTCTTCAACTGTTGATGGAGTTAATACTGATGTTTTCATGATGATAAAGGGAACTTAGGATGAGATTTAAATGGTGGACCCAACATTAATGAACATAAAGTCATCCCACCATTTCGACCATAATATCCAAATGGAAGGGAATAATTTCTAGGACGTTTTATATATAATAGAGAACATAATTAAGAACATATTCCTCTCCTACATACCCTCCAGATTCGGGCATATTAAATTACTAATTAACACATCATAACATTGGAAGAATCATGCTGGTTTTGTGGTCATCTTTGTAACGTCAATTTGCTTTTGATTTATCACCCTCCTTTTCACTATCTTAATTGATGGCGGTAAATAGATTATTGGGGACTTGAGATAAGGCACCTAATATTCCTATATTAGGAGCTTGTGGTTAAGGTAATAATCCTCGAATATTTTGCTTATCATATTTTGATTATTGTTTCATTGTAAGGTTATGCTTCTAATGTTCCTTTATATTGTTTTCAATTTCCATGTAAGTTTTTTTGAATCTCAATGTTCTTAATCAAAATCATTCCCTTCTATATCTTCAATTTCATTTGTTAAAACTACATTTTCACAATTCACAGTGATATCTCTATGTTGTGGTAAATTAGTTCTCACATAGGTGTGAATTTCATTCACACACACGGAGGAGTGCTCTTTATTTCCGCAGTTTTAATTTCATCAATCCAATTCTTGTAAGCCATATATGGCCCACCATTGAGAGTATACCATCAATGTAGGGCTAAAAATTTAATGGGTTGATCTTAGTATGATACAGTGGTAGGATTGAATGTTATTTTATGAATGAATTGGAGTTAATTAGCTAATTAATTTAAGACATCCATTCTTCATTTCTTTCTACTCTTCATCTTCACTATGATTATGCAAGATAAATTCATGTACTATGTGACCATATACCTTGGAGAGATCATTAATTTGATTCTCTAAGTGAATAAGGGATTAATAATTTTGATTAGTCAGCACCGAACCAGAAAATGATGAAGGTAGTGTTATTTTTGAAGAATGCATTCATCAAGAATTAATAAAAACAAAATTGTCTGAAGAATTAAAATTCATTAAATCCACCCCGAGCATAATCCTAAGATCAACCCATTTTTATTTAATTGAATTCACTTAGGTTTCTTAGTTTTCATTAAAACCATCCAAAATAAATACCAAAGTCGGCCACTTCACATCACATCCTCCACCAAATCATAGCGTCTCAAGGTTACTTCTCCGATCCCTATGGATTCGACCCCTACAAGTACGATATCGACCACTTTTACCAGTAGGGTAAATTTGTGCGAAACAAAATTATGGCGCCATTTCCAGGGACCCATGTATGTACCTTAGACATTCATCTTGTGTTCTCACCCCAAATTCTCTATTTTCACCCTAATTTCTATTCTTTAATCCCCTTTTTGTTTCTTTCTGTCCAACGAATCCGAAAACCAATTTTCTATCAACTCCAATGTTTTATCATCCACAATACACATTAATAGACCAATTCTATAATAAAATGGAAAATCAATATTTGGAACCACCTCACATAAGGAATTTCATCAACCAAACCTTGATTGAATACGCCACACCAGATGAGATGTACAATCAATGGGATACTGATTGATTAAAGGAACAATTTCCATATATCTCAAGGTTGATTGATGAGATCAAACAAAATGAATATCATGATGTCAAAACATCTATCAATACTAATTCTGAAGAAATTATTGATCATTTTTGTGAAAAAATGGTTAAAATGAATTCATAAGTTTCATCACTGAGATTTGAAATACAATGCATTGAGACTTATGAAGAACCCATTCCCACTCAGGATGTACTTTCCTCATCACTAATAGAATAATGATTTATCCCAAAACCACTCATGAATATAAAAAAGAACTAACCCTTGGATATGGGATAACTGAAGAATATCATGGAAATGATGAAGGGAATTTATATCAGGATGAAATTAAATTTTCGGAATCACAAGTGGAGAATTTGTCTTCATGGATTGAGTCTCCATAATATTACTCCAATAATGATTTTATTGAATCACTGATCATAGAAACATTGGGAGAGATTGAAAATGTTGGGTCTATACCCACTCCCTAAATTCAATGGGACAATTTTAGGGTTGAATAATCTTTTTAAAAGGAACCAATTATTTCAAAAAAATTTGGAGAAAAACAATTTTTGATTCAATTTTTTATTCTTCTTTGGAAAATATCAATCAAACTGAACTCGATGTAATGATCTTTCCTTACCAACTCATGAATCCCTTCATTTTTTATAACCAAGACCATTCAATTATCATCCATTTTCATTAAGAATCCCAAAAAATAGGAATGAACCTTGAAATCGTAGGAAGGAATGCAAATGAAACTCAATCAAACGTTACCAAATTTCCTTGGAATTTCACAGTCATTGTTAAGCATGGGATTTCAGATGACAAAAATACAAAAATATTAATTATTCTCAATCTCGTTGAAGTGGATAAAAACGAGGTCCTAAAAATGTTGAATGTTGGAATAAGATAATTTGGGGGGTCCAAGTCGAGCTGTCAACGTTAAATAGAAGTGTTTCATGGGAGGAAACACATGATTTTTATGTTTCCAATCATTTTAAAACATTTTTTTATTTTTTTTTCATTTAAAGAATTACCAAAGGATTTTGACCAGTTCTTCTTTTTGAATATGGATGGGTATGAAAAGAGAGCGCTATATTCATCTGTGTCACGTGGCATGATCTCTGAGTAATAATATACCCAGAAAATTTAAATGAAGACAATGTATCAGCAGTTGATTTTGTTTTTATGTTTATATCAGTTAAAAATAAAAAATGAAAAAAAAATTAAAGGGACACATCGTAGGTCATGGGGGAAAAGCACATCACATCCATCCAAGCCGCTGAGATTTGATACCGGGATTGAAGGGAGACTGTGGAATACACATTCATCATCAACCTCTAGGTGAATTTTTTCTATTATTATCATTTTATATTTCCCTATTGAAAAACTCTCCCATACCTCCTTCTTAGTTTTCTTTAAAAACTGGGGACAATGTTATTATATATTGGAGGGAGATGAAATAAAAAATTAATTTTTTAATAAGAACATGCATGGAAAGAAAAATTCCATTAACCTGGAACATCATAACTGACATTTAAAACTATGAATTTGGATATCAAATAATTTTTCATGCCTTGATTCTAATTTTATTGCAAGTTTACGTTATTGAGCATAGTTTTTGGAACGTGCGGTTTTCCGATGTGATTTTTCAAAGTTTAAATTTTCATCTTCTTAATAAAAATGCTACAATGCACGACTACTGGATCTTGGGTGTAAATTTGAGTACTAGGGTCCCTTTAATTATAGCAAAGGGTTTTGGGGTCACTTTTAGTTTAATTGGAGTATTAAAAAAAGATAAAAAAATTAAAAATAAAATTGAAAAAAATAATAACCACATAGAGAAATGTTTTGACCAATTATGTGGCGTCCGGCACATGGGGATCATGACTCCACAGTTGTCTTTCCCATAGTTAGTCATTATATCTCTATTGTAGATCATGTAATTGAATAAATGTGTGGCGTCTGCCACTTGGGGATTGTGACTCCATAGTTGTCGTGCCCAGAGTTAGTATTTTAAAATATATTGTCATTAAATAAAAAAACAAAAAAACAAACAAAAAACTCAGAAAAAAACAGATATTCATCTTACGGTTTAATTTTAATACCACCTATCACTTCCATTTTTTTCCCTTGAACAATAAAATGGGCCCCATATATTTTGTGATACACAAGACTTTATCATGCTTAATTGAAATTGGATGAAATGTGGTGATGAATTTAAACAAAGGAATGGGATTGGGCTTGGGATATGCTTATGGACCGAGCCTGTTTTAAATGATTTTGAAGGGTTTCATAATTTTTTTTGTTATGATGTCTTTGGGTGAGCAATGTTTATTAAAATGTTTTTGGAAAAGGGGATTTGAATTTCATATTTGTAATATATTTTTCTCGGGACGGGAAAAACTCATGTTGGGGGGGGGGGGGTTATTAGTCATTTAAAGTGGCTAATATTAATTGTTAATATATTTATATTCATTTTTGAAAGTCCACAAATATAGTTTTAGTGCATTACATAAATAGAACTTCATTTCTCATCTTAAATGCAATTCATGTTTAAAATGAAAATTTGGGACCAATTATTCATCTATTTGTGGACAACATTATATTCATTTTCTGAATTTGATATTTTGGGGTATGATTAATAAATTTGTTTGGAAAATTTTATCTTTTAGGTCCGATGGATGAATCCCAAGGGATTATTGTGTTTTTTTGCCTGAATGATGCAATTTGTTAGAAAAATCATAATGGGACTAAGGCCCATCAAACAAATGTGGGGCCGACAAACCAAGCCCAATGAATCTCAAATGTTTACATTGTGTAGATACGAATATTAGGATCATTTTATTCAACTTTTTATGGAGATAATTCTGAAGTTTATTTGATGATAATGGGATCTGAAGTAGTGATTTAAAAGGTGCGCCCGATATTAATGCACATAAAGTCGTCCTACCATTTTGACCATAACATCCAAACGGATGATCCAAATTTCCTGAACATTTTACAGATCATAGAGGACAGATGGAAGAACATATTCCCCTTCTACAACCCCTCCGGATTTGGCCGTATTAATTTACAAATTCACACATCAAAACGGTGGATGAATCTGGCTGGTTTTGTGGTCAACATTGTAAAGTCAATTTCCTTTTGATTTTTCACCCCCATTTTGACTCTATTTATTATTGGGCAGTAAATTGATTGTCGGGGGATGGACCTAAGGCTCTAAAAATGCCTATATAAGGAGCTTGTGTTGAAGAGAATATTTACCTTATATTTTTCTTATCATCTTCTGTTGCTTTTTTCATTGTAAGGTTATGCTTCCAATGTTCCTTTGTAATGTTATCAATTTCCAAGTATGTTTTTTTGTATCACTATGTTTTTAATAAAAATATTTCTATTATATATCTTCTATTTAAGTTATTTAAACTACAATTTTACAAAGCCCAATGATATCTATATTTTGTGGTAAATTAGTTCACAGATATTTGTGAATTTCATTCACAAACACAGAGGAGTGCTCTTTATTTCCTCAGTTTTAATTTCATCAATTCAATTCTTGTAAGCCATATTCCACCCACCATTTAGAGAATACTGTCAGTGGAGGGCTAAACCATTAATAGGGTTGATCTTATGAGGATGCAAAGGCTGGATTGAATGTTATTTTATGAACGAATTGTTGTTAATTGGCTAATAAATTTAAGACATCCATTATCATTTATTTCTACTCTTCATCTTCACTGTGTTTGAGAAATATAAATTCAAGTAATAAATGACCATATACATTATAGAGATCATGAATTTGGTTCTCTATGTGTATAGGGGATTAATAATTGTGTTTAGTCAGCACCAAACTAAAAAATGATGAAGGTAGTGTAATTTTTGAAGAATGGATTCATCAAGAATTAATAAAATAAAAATTGTCTATAGAAGAAAAATTCACTCAATCTACCCCAAGAATAATCCTATGATCAACCCATTTTCATTTAATTGAATTCACCAAGGTTTCTTAGTGTTATTTAAAAACATCCAAAATCAAAAACTATGTTGGCCACATCACAGCCCATCCTCCACCAAATCATAGCGTCTCAAGGTTACTTCTTCGGTCCCTGGGGATTCCACCCCTACATGTACTACATCGACCGCCTTTACCAGTAGGGTAAATTTTGTCTAAACCTAAAATCCAAAACACATGGAGTGAATCTGACATTGTGGCGGGCTCAATAGTCTCGTTGGGAAATGAGGCAGAGGAAATGATCATCTATTACAGTTTAGGTTCCATTCCATATTATTGCAGGGATACCGTGGAGAAGTATGCTCTTAGTCTTCAACATTTCTAGCCTCCTTGAAGAATTCCTCAACCCCCTTCCATTTTTATTATTATCGTAAGAATATAAAATTAAATTGTCAATCATATATTTAAGTATTATTAGTTATATTATGAATGTAATATATTTCATGATTTAAAATTCTTAAATTGATGTCAAACATTCATGGGGATCATGATACAAATGTTACTATACTATTATGGTAATTATTAAATAAATTTACACTCATTGGGTTAAAATAAATTTTAATTTTTTTTTCCATCATAGAATATATTTAAAATGAATTTTTATTATACAATACTTTATTTACACTTTTTTTTGAATTTAATGTGAATAAAAAAATCCATTCACTCGATGAATTCTTACTTCAATGATATGATATTTGTAAACGATTTATAGCCTCATTTATTATTTATATGAGACTAATGAAATATTGACAACATGATTAATTTTTTTGGTTTATATACTTCAAAATATTTTAATATTGAGTAAATTTACTTATATTTATACATATACACATTTTTTTAATGTAACTTTCATACGGTTTACAAGTTCATATGTAACCTATTTAGTAAGATAAATTTTTAACAATATATAATATTTGAGACAAATTATATGTAATGAAGCTATATTATTTTATATATGTACACTGAAAATTTACATGTTTTACAATGAATATGATTACTTTACGTATATAATATGTTTCATATAATTTTATTTTCTCATCATTCAAAAATATATGTTCCTCGAAATAAATGAATTTTAAAAATGTCTTAAAGGTGTTTTATATGATTTTCTATCATATATTAGGAAAAGTTATTTTGAATATGTTTAAAATTGTTTTCAGATTATATTATATATTTTTTAAATTTTATATTCAATTAATTTTTTAAAATTTATTGTTAATTAAAATGGAATTTTTAAAATGGAATATATAGATTCCTCAATAAATAATTAAATTTTTTATTTCTAAATAATTTTTCATATAAGAAAACATTAATTGATGTTACATATGTTTTACTATGGATAAAATCAAGTGATACAATTATTGTTATTTCTCTAAATGGGTTATGATTATAATGGATTAATATTTATGAATTTTGACTCATTTCCATGAGTAATGTTATGATGAAATACTTATAATTCTAGTTTTATTTTATGGGGTTTGATATCAATTATTTTCATTTAGCAGACATATGTATCATTTTTTATGAGATGGGTAGGACCTATATCTCCCTCTTATTAGTAGGGTATTTATTTAAATATCATGAGATAGAATTTATGGTAATAGAGAGGGATGTAGGTTCATTAAAAAACCATGTTCTCTAATATGGACTTGGGAGTGAATCGTGACTTCAAAGATGATCATGGGAGTCAACCATGACATTCAAGATGATATGTGAAGAGAATTAAAAATACAATTATGGGCATGGAAGTGATGCCTAGACTACTATAGAAATAATTTTATATGCTTATGTGACTATGAAATATTTTACATCTTATTTATATGTTATGAATTCATGAATTATTATCATGATTCCCTTATTATTTATGTATTATGATCTTGCAACACTTATTCCATGGTTTATTTGTTAGATATTTGATAATAATGTTATGATCAACCAATTAAACAATATTTTTCAAATGTAATTATGTTTATAATATTCTTATATGTCTTCAATGATTTCCTTTACTAGGAATATGATATCACCCCAATGTTATGTTTAAATTTATTCAGGTTATGAAGAATGGTTTTACGTTTGATATGTCTAATAATACTTCTAGAAATGATGTAATTTTATATGATAATATATTTTTGTATATATATATATCATGATTTATTTATTTTTTTATGACATGCAGTAGTTTTTCTATATTTTATAAGACATTAAACCTAATATTCCCTTGAGAAATTAATAATTTAATGTCCCTTTTTCATGTTTGATTTTTAGATGGAAACATTTGTGTATCATTTTTAATGTTTATGTACTTATCAATAGATACAAATGTGAAGATTATGGGCTATTAAATTCTATATCAGATCATGGATTAGATAACAATCCATATTATGATGTTTTTATGAGAAATTATATTAATATATATAGAACCCATCATGGGTGTATAAGACCATAAGTTCAGAGTATTAGAAAACACATGTAGAGTTTTTAGATACGTAATATATATGTTAGTAAAGATATCGAGGGAGACATTTATTTTTTATTGAAAATAATATTTAATATTTTTTTCGAAGCAATATGAAAGGTATGAGATATCCATTGAGGTTAAAAAATATCATTAATATTTATTATGTATAGGTTACTTTTGGGAAATATTTTCACATTGCTAGAAATTATAAGGGTATAGTAATTTGAAAAAGGGAATCCCATAGGAATGTTGAATACCCATAATGTTTGAGAGGTCCATGGGGAATTAATGCACAATGGATGTGTTATAAGGGTAAATCACCTACCACTTGACTATGTTAAGTCTTGGTTACTATCAAATTTTCATTTTATTTAAAATATATTTTGGAAAATATATTTTTTATTTTTGTAACCAAATATTTATTATATAGATAACCATGGGATTTGAAATATATTTGGTGTTAAGTGATTAATGTTATTTCAGAATACATTTAATATTTTGGAAAACCTATATGATTGTGGTAAATAACACACAGTGGGATTTTATTTGAGGAATAAATGTCGAATTATTATTTAAAATCATATATAAATTTTTAGTATTTATGTTAATTAAAGTTATCGTCATGTTTCAGGGGAACAAATGATGAACATATTCACATGTTCGATATGTGATAAAAAAATAGTTTCTTATTGATATATCATATATCAATAATAGTATAATTTTGTTCAATTTACTAACCTATCATCTAGAGTTTTTTTATTTCATATGTCTAATGGGATACTTGGTTAAAAATTTATTAAAAGTACCATGATAAACATTAAATTAATTTTTAAAGATTATTGTATTGTCTTCCCATATGAGGATTAATTCTAATTGGATAAGTTTTACTAACAATGTTTTTGGGGATAAAGATAGATATAATGAACTATCATTCATTATATGGATCTCGTGACTTTCTAATACAGTAAGAGTGAAAATTATAACTTCATTTATTATAATAATATATGAAATGTAAATTTACAACAAAAAAAGTCTGAGATTATGTATAAATATAGTAAATATATGTTTTCATGATAATTATTCAAATTCAGGGAAATGGTTAAAAAATAAAAACAATGTACCACTATCATATTTGTATCTTATGATGTCCATGTTAAATCCACATTGGGTGATCATTATCATTCGATTAACATTGTACTCAATAACACACAACTAGAACTAGATAGTTACTTTTCTCATTAAAGTTAGTGTATTTAATTTCCATATATTTTATCCCTTGAGGAAACCTAGTTATGAGTTTAATTGGATAACCATTATGTCTCAAACATTCCCTTTTTATTGGATGTTTTATTATAATTATTTACGATGTTGGATTCTCTAAAAGGAACATTCCAATATTAAACCATTGATAACAAAAATAGATTATGTGGTTGAACTTAATTTTTAGGGAGGTATAATTTTACAACCTAATATTTTTTTGAAAATGTTTTTTTATTTCATTAATACCATACATTTCACGATACAACATTCAACTATTTCCCAACATGCAACATCATCCTATCTTGCATTACAAGATACATTGTGTTTCTAGGAAACATCATATTTTTAATTCTTTAATTAAAACAATTATAACCTATATATCATAATGGAGTGTATGAACATTATTAACTTAATTATGAAACCTTGATATACACATGAAATACTCTTTTTAAATTAAATGATTTTTTTACTTCATAAACACTGTTTTTATTTAAAATCTGTGTTTTATACAAATAAAATAGATAAATCACTAGTGTTGGATAAGATTAATTTATTATATATATATAATAAATAATATTATTTTTAAATTAATATTATTGGTTTTGTATAAATTGTATAAGAATAAATAAAAATGTACACATAAATAAAGTATTTTTCAATGATGCTAGTTTTGTGCCATTTGAGGGCACACTTGTTTTTTATAGAAATATTGACTATTTTATGGAAATAATTTGTGAATTAATCATCTCCTATTAATAATAGATATGAAAATATGATTTTGTGGAATTTTTGGTATTTTTCTTTTAGGTTTCATGTTTGGATGAAAAGTGAAAAAATGAACAATTGTAATTGAAAACCGTTGTTTCATCTAAATAATATTTATAGAAAATTTTATTTTTTAATTATGCTGAAGTAAAATTTATAAAATTTTAAATAAATTAATTTAATTATGGTCATTTTAAAAAAAATTAATTGAAATTGTATTTATGAAAATTTTAATCTTTTGGACTCATTCTCATTAAAACCAATTGTTCCATCCCATCTGCGGGATTAATTTAATATTGATTTCTCCATCTTATTTGAAATGTATTTTAAAAAATATATTACATATTTTTAGTGGTATGGACAGAGTTTATTATATATATCTTTTTAATTAGTGGTAATTATGAATATTAACTTTAGTAATATATATCACCACAATTTTCACAAATTTGTGGATAAAAGGTAAAATTAATAAAATATATAATTGAAATAACTATAAAACATGGCCAAATGTTATTGTATGAAGTTAATTATACCTAAACAAATACCTTTTTGAAATTAATTATTTAATGGACACCATTAAATGAAAATTAATTGTATATTAATGAAATCAATGAAAGTGAGAAAATGGAACACTCATACGTTTACTAAGTATTTTTTATGTGTTAAATAGATGATTGGATAGACTATATAAATTACTACTATATATATATATAATTTGTTACCTAAATCATGGTTTTTATTTTTAATTTCAAATTTCTCAATAAATTTCATCATTATTTAACAATGATGGTGTTGTAGTTATTCAATTAATTAAACAATCAATTAACTTTTATTAGAAATTTTAAAAGATTTATAAATAAACTTATTTAAGGTTATCGATGATTTATATATTTTTATATAACCTGTTATGGGAGTATAAATTGATGTTTATCAAATTTATCATGTAAGATTAATTTTCATAAAATCAATGTAATAAATAGTTTCAAAATTGACAAAAATAGTATTTTATGAAAATAAAACAAATTAAATTATTTATATATAATATAAATCCAAAATAAAGTATAAAAAGTTAAATTATGTTTTAGAATATAATTTTTTTTCATTTTAGGTTATATTTAATACATTTAAGTAAAACACTCAACCATTTCATATTTATATTTATGTTACCAAATTTAAATTAAAATTTGTTATGCAATGATTATTAAAAAATATAAGAATTATAATTATAATAAAACATGAAAAAAATCATTTTTGATTGGATTACCAACTTATACCACATTATCCTTGAATAAATTTACATTTTCAGGTATTTGTATTGATATTTAATTTATAATAAATTTATCTGTTGAGAAATTCAAAATGTGAAAATGCCCCCTCTTATAAAATTTTTCACCTACTTCTATTTTCTTCACACATCAAAAAATATTTATCTACAAAATAATTTCTAAACAACTTACCAAAATACATACCTTCTTTCTAGATACCTTTAATTGGATATAAATTCAACCAAATATGTCAATTTTTGGAAACCAAAAAGATGATACCAAATTAAAGGTAACATTTATAAATTATCTTTTTGATCAATTTCTTCCTTAAACGAATGAAATAATTTTTATTTCATGAATATATAATAAAATAAATATACTAAATATACAAATTTGTTGTTATATTATTTTTTATACATTCAATAAAAATTATTTTATTCAAATGGGAAACAAAATCATATTTCATGTGTACTATGAACTACTGCCTCACGAACCACTGTCGTTTGATCTTCCATTTCCACCATTCAATGTTCCAAATAATGATGAAAATTATGTTTTTAAATTATATATTTATACATGATATATATGATCTATTTATTCTTATTTAATTATTATATAACATATACCTTCATCAATTACATTTTGTGTCAACAAGATAACTTCATTTGTTGATTTGTGGTGCACCACCAACTAAATGCAATTTGATTCATTCATACATTACGTAGAACATATTAATGATTGTTTTTGTGAATATATGATATATATGTCGAATAATAATAATAAATGAATTTTATTATACTTATTTAGATTACCTTATTTTATTCAATATGATAAAAAATTGTAAAAAATAATCACGTAGAAGTACGTCCTTCCATATTTATGAATTCTATATTTCATATTCTAATTATTTATTTCAGAGATTATTATAAATAAATATATAACAATATATATAATATTAGTGTATTTTTTATCACTCTATAGATAATTATATAATTATATATGTAATAGGACAAAAAATATATCAAATCGAAACTCATTGGAAAAACATATTAGATATTAAATGATGTGTATCATTAACATGGGAATGCTAATAAACTAAAAAAATAAAGTCATCATCAAATAATACATAGTATTAGATATATGAATATGGTTCGATAATAAATTTCTAATAAATTTTTATTTATTATTAATTTTAATTTTTTGAATAAAAAATTATTTAAATCTGAAGGTATGTGTTTTCGCGACTAACTTTAATTTCTATGGAATATATGATTTATTCAACACTTATTCTTCTTGTGTGGTTTATGTACTAACTAATAAAATGTTATATTATTAATATAATTAATTTTATACCTTTACTTTTTTCAATTTCTGTTACACTTTCACAGGTTTAATGATACCATACTTACTCATATATTAATGGAATTACTTAATCAATTTCTATTCAATTGGATAAAATAATATTACATTGATTATATCTTTAAAAGGTTATATTTTAATGGAAATTTAATTATCATGTGTTTTATTTCCTATTTAAACATTTTAATTTACATTTAATAAACATAATCAATCAATTTAATTATTTCCCACTTAAATGAGATAATATTTTTATGGGATTTCTAGTCTAATTTTTAATTCTAGGAAACATATACCATATTCGGCACTCATTTATTTTGTGCGGTTCATATAATGACAATGAAATTAACACATTATTCTTATCATTATATATGTGTGTGTATACATATAAATTTTATGAAATCTATATCCTGGGTAACATGGTTCCAATGTTACAAAATGAGTATGGTATTTTTTTTATAAATTTTAGATGATTGAGACACATGTTATATAATACACAAATACGATTTTTTGAGGTCTGTATAATGCCTTTAAACATTTTTACCATGAATCTCATTATTTTCTGGTTATTTTGTGTTTCATATAATTGTATTATCTATTATGAATTATATACATGTTCTTTCCCATAATATTTTTAAAATATAATCAATGTGATTTAAATAATAATTTATGAATTTTATTGAAATAATTATTGAAAATAATTTTAAAGTAGTTTTAAATGAATATTATATATTAATTAAACCTGTTTTAAAATTTAAAAGGTTCACTACGTTTTCAATGATTTAAAAATAATTTTCATAATGGAAATGATATTTTTTCAAAAATTATTTCTATTTATATTTCAAAATCATTTTGTGTATAAGACAATATTTTTTTGATGTTACATATGTTTTTATATGGATATAATCTCATCATACCAATATTAATCATTCTATGAATATTTCATGTTTATAATGTACATATTCTTATGAATTTGTTTCTTTTTCTTTAGTTAATTTATGATGAAATGTTTATTAATCTCGTTTATTTTTATGGGTTCTGCTATGACTTATGTTTTTCAGTTGAACGTACACATGATTTTATTATTTGACGTTTATGAATTTATCTCTATTCAATGGAAGGTTTAATGATTTTTATCTCGTGAGATATAGATGAATGCAATGGGGAGTGAACTAGGTTAACTAAAGGACATTTCCAACTATGATGGTTTTGGGAGTAAACCTCAACTATTAAAATATTATTGGGTGTTAACAATGACTTCCAATATTATATGGAGAGTTAACATATACTACTAAAATAGACATGGAGGGGTACACATAAATATATAAGAAATCAGCTTATAATATTATGTGTCTTCCAATAATTCCATATCTTATCTATATATTATGCTTTCATCACTGGTGCTATTTATTTGGATATGATTTATTTCATATGAACTACTATTATTTATTTTAGGATTCATGATTATGATCATTGATATTCATATTTGGATCTTCTAATGTTATTATCACATTCACATACTCGTTTACTCTTCATATACTTATATTCCTTCCATTTTCACAATTACTAAACATCTAAGCTCACCCCATCTTGATTATTCCACTTCCTCGCATCATGGAAAATGATTTTCAAGATGATATTTCGAGGTAGAGTCCTAGATGTAAATAATTTTGGTATGTAATATATTTTTCCTTTATTTGGACAAGTTTTTTATTTATCTATGTAATGTATGAGTTTTCCGTAATTCTCTAAAACTGTAAAACAAAAGGAATGAGGGTATGTATGTTATCCAAAATTATCTTTTTATGTCTTATGTTTTTATGTAAAAAATTGGGTTAAAATTGATAATATTATATCTTTTTTAATAGATGAGAATAGTGTTTTCAAGGATATTACCAAACCTGTTTCCTCAATTTGAATCTATAAATAAATGATCAGATGGTCTCTAAAAAATGGTGTTTGTTTCGATACCATAATTTTATAATATTCGATGACATTTCATCTTAATTTTAGTGGGACTTATTATATTTTATTAGTGGATGATAAATTTATTCCTCGATAATACTTTAATATAGATATTTTGGTATACAAATTTTAAATATTTTCATATTGAAATATTATTTAATATTAAATATATACATATAAATACTTTTTTGTTTATATTAAAAAATTAAAAATTAATTGAATAAAAAAATATTTAACAATATTTATATGTTAATGTATATTATTAAATATATGTACCTTAATGAAATAATTAGTATCCATTAAATTTGAAATATAAACATATATATATACCTATATGAATGTAAATATTATGATTATATATAAATATATACATCTACATATGTTTCTATATCAACAAACACAAATATATTTCTATACGTATTCTTATAATATGTAAATAAATATTCGTTTAAAATATATGTAATTAAATAAAAGTTTATATATTTATATATGTGGGACCATATACATGTACACAAAAACACAAAAATGTATTTTATAGTATTATTTAAAAATAATCACCTCTCCTATAATATTTTCATTATTGCATGTATCAAATTATTTGTTCTAAAAAGATCCCATAAAAGATGTTTATTTATTAGATCATTAAAAAGAACTAAATAGTGGGATATTTATCCTTTCTATAAAGTGAATTAATAAAGGATTTATTTTACTAGTTTAATTTTTATAATTGATAAAAACCCTCCATTATTATCAAATTTCATATATTTTATGCGATCATTTTTTACCATTGTTAATGGCCCACATTATCTGATATTTCCTAAGACATAAATAAGACTCTATATCCTTGACAAATACCCCCATTAATCAATTCTTTTCTTATCACTGATAAAAAATGAACATTATATTTAAATTATAAATTATTGAAATTAACATTTTAAAACAGAAATATATTTTTATTGATTTATTAGAAATATATTCAAAAGGATATTATTTATATAAAACTATATATATTTATTAATTAATATATAATATATTAATGGAATACAATTTATAAAATAAAAAAAATTATTTTGGTAAATAATTTTCAAATTGGAAATTTAATAATAGTAATTTAATAACAATATGTTTATATAAAATGTTAATAAAATAATTGATATATGTTGATATGTTCCTAACTTTACATGAATTTAAAATTCCCATAATTTTTTAATATGATATATTTTAGGGATCAATGGGATATCACATCAAATCCTATAAATAGATCTTTGAAATTTTGTGTTAGGGACCCTAGTTATAAGTATTTTTGATAAAAAATGCATAAATGGGATTAAAAATATATATCATAGTTGAAATACACTAAATGTTTAATATTTTATTGAATTTTAGTTTCATTTAAGTCGGTATTTATATCATTTTGTTTGGAAGAAATTAGCTATAGAGTAGAGACTTTATAAAACATATTAACCATATCTCTATAAAAAATATATTTACTATATTTCAAAAAATTACATTTATATTTATATTATATACATGTATGAAAATATATTTTCCAATATGAATATGTATTCTAGTGTGTGTGTTTGTGTGTTGATAAACATGTATATATATATATTCATGACTATATTCAATTACATGTAATTAAAAATTAATTGAATTTGAATTTATATAGACACACACACACACTCTCTCTCTCTCTCTATCATGTTTTTATATAAATATAAAACCCCCCTCACATACATACACAATGTTGAACCCTAACATGTGTGAAATAAATATTTTTTGAGGTGGGCCAGCATAGATAAAATTATCATCTGTATTGGGAGAATTATTATTGTTTTAAATAATTATATTAGAATTAAAATTATTACAAATGGAGTATTTTATATATATTATTTTTTTTATAATTGATAATGGGATTCTAAATCAACACATTTTCAGATGTGAAAAAAAATATATTTTAACAATGTTTAGATCACTTACTCTTTTTGTCACTAATACTTTTGATTTTTATAATTAATAAAAGGTGTATTAGTACTTGTGTATATAAATATATGAATAAATAAAAAGATAAAATTTATTTATGTAGCCATATGTAAATAAAAATATATATAATAATACATAGAAGAAGTGAACATAGATTAGTGTTAGGGAAACATGTATGCATTTGTGTATATGTGGGATGGTAGCTGTACAAGGGGTCAGGAGATCCATGATAATGGTAGTGTTAGGGGAGTAGATATATTCTTATTGGGTGTAAAATGTGAGTAGGTGGAGGGGGGGAATGTGTGCTTTATCCAATTAATGTACTTTTTTGAATTAATATCCTAGATAAAAAAGGGCCACCCAAGAGGAGGCAATTGATAAAAAAATACGCTTCATGGATAATACAATATAATAATTTCATAGTCCCTCCCCTACCATATGTCATCCGTTGATAAATTTTTTCCCTACCATAATGGAAATTCCCCGTTTTGGGTGTCCAATTATAACATCATGATTTTACATTATCCCGATTATCCTATATTTCATGACCATTCTAATAAGATAAGAATGTCGATGGTCATTCAACATCACAATACACTTGTGTGTGATCTGGTGTGGAGGTTCAGGACTCTACATTGAACGCCCCTATATATACGAACATATAAATCCTACAATCAGAACTTTTCAATAATTGAAATTTTTTCAAAATTTACATCTATTAAAGGGATAAAGTGAATACATTCCAAACCATGATTATGGGATTTTAGATTTACAATATTATAATTAATTTTATTTCACGAAATATACGAAATATGATTATACTAATCAACTCACTCATTGAAATATTCACCAATGTAGGTTTTTTCTTGAACACATTTTGTGTTAATGATATTTTTTTTGTATATATGGGAAAAAATGTTTTAAGGTAGATTTTATTTCCAAATATGAACCTTTGACTGTATTATTGGATTAAAAGAAATATTTTATTTTAAATATGGGTTGTACTACACCCACACAATGAAATACCCATCATAATATATGTATATATTATAATTCATTTTATTATATAATCAAATTCAATCCTAATTTTTTATTTGTTTTAATAATTATGGAATTATGATCTTTGAAACCAATAGCCCCTCTGATTCCTTCATTGGAACCATAGATAAAAACAAGCACTTTCACTGAGGCATTAAATTCTGAAAAACAAATAGTGAAAATAACTATATTATGCATACGTAGTAGTGAATCAAATAATTTGTAAATTGGAGTTAATTTGACAATTATTTTCAGTATTTTAACATTTTATTTTATATACATAAATAATTTCAACATTCCATAACATAAATTACATTGGTTACAAAAACATTTTATGGGAAAAATGGATTTAGAATAATGTTCAATGATTGGGGTACAAAATAGTGTTCACCCAACTATGAAGATCATCTAACCAATAATGAAAATAAATTGGGACCCAATGAGTTTCATATAGGAGGGTTTCACATTTCATCTTTAGTATGACAAAAGAAAAGAAAATGAAAAGAAAACGTTTTTAATGATGTATATATTCATAACCAATAATAAAACAGTGGCTATACAATATCATGAAAACAGTTAAAATTAGGAATGTCAACGTAGTATGACTTCATAATAATATAATTCTATCCTATAATAATTAAAAATTACATTCCAATAACAGAAAATTGATTTTAGTCCCCTAATATAAGTTAATTGAAAAATAATTTTAGATCTGTAAAATAAATGATCCAAAAGAATCCCGAAAAATAAAACAAACACTGATTTCACATGTTCTAGTACATAACCATTCCACATTGTATTTAAAAATTATAATCATTATAGGTTTACACATTCTAATAGAATGATTTGTTTTTGATATGTCATTCTAAACATGATTACATTTAATGATTTTGAACCATGACGTTGCTTAATCAATACCGAAGGATCTTAATCCATCCCTCTGATTAACGATGAAAAAAATTAGTTATGTAAAAAACACCAAGGAAATAATACATATAATAGTAATTGTATTCATCATAAGAGAGGAATTATAATTTGTCAACATCACTTTTAAACTAGTCTCTATATCTAAGATGTTATCATATAATGAATTCCCAGCATTCATAATTTATCTCACTATAATATAGCGATTAAAATTTAATATATATATATATATATATATTATATATAATATATATAAGTGTCTATTAAAAATAATTTATTTGATGTTTTTATTATTATTATTTCAATTAAATTCACATGATAAAATATATTTGTATATGATATGTATTTTATATTTCTCCCAAACTATTTTACTATCAATCCATTATGAATGGATTTAATGAAATGATTATTTATTGACTTTTATTCAAAAAATTAATGAATGTAATAAATAATATTTATATGGGAACACAAATTTGGAAAAAGTGTATCACTTGATGAAATAAATCATTTTAAACTATGTAATGGTATATGATATGTCTTATTATAGACATCTGATTGTGAACAAGCCACTATATTATCTCTTCATACAATAATGTTTTTTATCATACGAGATGAAGGTTCTAAAACACCTTTAGTATTTTTTTATACTCATGATACGATCACTAATCCATTGGATGGGGCATTCCCCTAAGTGGCAAGGTGCGTTTGACTACTATATATTGAGCATCATCTACCATTGTCCATTACTATGGACATGAATAATAATGATATTTTTTTTATTTTTTCCAGGTAATATATTTTATAGATATATTTACATAGATATTCTTAAAGAGATATCTACGTATATATGGGATTTATTGTTATAATATCTTCATAAAAGGCGCATATGATATACATGCATTGTATTTAATGTTATTATTCATTGATGAATCACCAAATTTAGAAAAACATGATAATATTATAAAACTATAATTTTCAATCCTAGAAAAATATGAGAAGAAAATTTTTGTAATTAGTTAAAATGATTGTGTAATTATTTATTTAATTAGTTTTCATGACATTTTTTATAAAATGTGGCTAACATAAAAAATAATGGGATAACAATATTTTCATTATTAATAACTATCAAATAAGAAATGATAATATTTTGTTAAATTTGGGTTTTGAAAAATATATATACATTCTATTTAATTAATTGAATTTAAATTTAAATATAATAATATTATTTATAATTTGATTATAAATAATTAAAAAAAATATTTTGAAATATTTATATAATTTAAAAATGTGATTTATATATATTATAACTATAAAATGTTTATGGTTAATTGATATTTATATATTAAAGAATACATTTTATAAAATTACATGGAAAGATTTATGAGATAGATATAAACTATTTATATATAAATCAAAAAATATTATTTATATTGTTTTTTTAATTCTAATATGTATGATATATAGATTATATAAAAAATTGGATTATATAAATTAACTGGAAAAATGTATTTCAGATTAAATTGCATATAAATGTATTCTGAAATAAAATTTGAAAGAGTTCATATACAACAAAACATAAAATGGTTATATTTTTGAAATGTTATAAAATATTTATCATTAAAATTAATATCTTAATATTTCATATATGTCTCTTAATTTTTAAAATTAATAAATTTTTGATTTACTAAATTTTCATAATAATAATTTTTATTTCATAAATAATTTATTTGACTTTATTTCAATAAAGGACAATTCCTTCGGATATTTTTTAGGGTATATAAAAAGTATTTATGAAGACATGAATTATCATGGTCTAAATAATAAATATTTGAATTGTTTATTTATTTTAATGTTATATTCATTTTTATTCATAGATATAAATTGCCTATATTATAAATTAATGTATTCTATGATTTTTATATAAAAATTACATTATGATATTACCTTTAATATCATGTGATTTTTTATAATATAAAATTTATTTTTCATCTACCGAATCCTCAATTTGTAATTTTATTTATGAGCTTGATAGTTAGTGATGTGAAAATTTTCATCTTATTGTGAGTTAATTTTTTAATAAATTGTATTCTATATGATGTAATGTATCTATAGGAGAAGGGACTGGGGTCAATCAATATTCTTTCCAAGAGGATTTCCATTACTATGAAATGGAACGATGTATGCTATATTTTGATCCAGGATTACTCATTAGGAGTTTGTACATCTCAAAGTAAACTATTCCTTTATATGAACAATTCGTGTTCCATATTAATATGATGCATTTGAATATGTATGAATTCACATGACTTGTATTTTTGATTTATTAACAAATTCTTGGTATATTTGTAATGATTTACATATTAATATAGTGTTGACATATTAATTTCTATTTAAGAGTAGGGATTCCAAATTTAATTCAATTATAGCATGCATAAAAAATAACGGTATAACACCCAATAATATAATTATTATTCATGATACAATAAATATGACTTTAATATTAATATTATGTATATAATATTGTTCACACAGTAAAAGAAATCCCTAAAAAACTATTTATGAGATTCCTTGAAAAAAACTAGTCAAGACAACAATCATTTTACCAGCAAGTTTAGTTCCATAACCAGGTGTCCCTATATTATCATGTTTCAGGAAAGAAAATAATGAGTGAATCAAAATTTTCTAGTGGATTATTATTGTTTCATAGTCGGGTCCACATGTATACACTTCAGTTATATTTTATTTGGTGTTTTCCATGTGTTACACAAGACAAGATTCCTGAATAATTAAGATACCGGAGGAATTAAGTTGATTGAGTTTATAAGATAGATTTGGATAATTTATTATCCACCAAACTATAAAATAGATAGACTATTTTTGATGTGATTCTCAGACTAAATATATAATTTGTTAGATGAATTCCCTAGACAACTCATTTCATGGTAAAATATGGATCTTGGTTCACTATGTTGATATAATTTACATGTTCATCATTTTAAGAGGATGAAAGTCCATTTAATTTCGTTGATTATAATATATATGGAAAAATATTCATATGTTAACAAAAATCTATTATATATCTATAGAATCACCATCTACAAAATTATACATGTTCTTTATCCTGGAGAAATAATAGTTGTATATTATAATCATTAATGTTATAGTAACATGAGAATTATGCTCATGTTAGAGGAGAATTTATTTGTTTCAGAATTGATCATTCTTATGTAACCATGTGTTAAATTTCATCAACATGTAAATCATAATTTGTATAGAATCATTGAATGATTTATGTAAGGGTACTATAGAACTGTATGACAATAAAAAAAATGTTATTCTCTTTTATTATACTACATTGGATTAAACAATTAAATGGTATTCAATATGAATTGATATGTTTTGATATAATGATGATTTTATTTAAGGAATATTCGGGATAAATAATTCATTCTATTTTCATATATGGAATTTTTTTATTTGATTCATGAAATCAATAAAATATTGCCCCATATTCTCAAAATGATTTGAATAAATCAACATGGCTTATGATGTCTAGATTCTAGTAATTTATAGATGGTACACGTGTTGTAAGTTTCAAATAAGAATAAAAAAATATTAAGAAAGGGTTTAAAAATAAATTTATTTTAATTGAACCCTATGCATGTAAAATAGGAAATGTAATAATATAACATGATTTTATAATTCAATAAATAACTGATGAATTTTGAGAAGCTCCATTGAATTTCATTGATAGCCATTGATGTAACAGAAATTACTTTTCAAATTTTTAGAGGTATGAGATATTGACATTCATTCTATATGTTTTTGGAATATATAACTGTTTAATATAACATTGTAGAAATTATTGATCTTTTAAATCAATTTAATGACATGATGTAAATGAATACTAAATTTGGAATTTCAATGTAATAGATTTTATTGAGTTCAAATGAATTGAATAAAAGGATGTGTATCTTCCTCTTCCGAACATTATACGATAGGAGAATAACAAGAAGAATTTTGAGATGACTAAATGTAAACATGTGGCTTATAATTATTTCAATTCGCTAGCTTTTTTATATAATAGTTTTGATACAATGTTTATCTGGGTTAAAAGTGTTTAACTAAATTTTGTCACCGATTTTTTTTGAATGTGTTCCAACCACTCATTGGTGGTTTATTTTAATCAGGTCTCTTTATTTATCTATGTATTTTTTAATCAAAATTAATACATTATATTATTGGGAAAGTATTATAATTAATATATATCCCTAGTAAAATAAGATTTTTTTCTTAAAATTTATTGTATATTCTATTTATTCAAGTTATGATATTTTGAAGAAAATATAATTTCTAATTAGAGCTGCGAATATAATTTTGACTTATAAAAGCTCAATGATATCAAATAATATATTTTTGTACATTCAATTTATTTCATAATTTAATATATATCCTATAATATTTGGATATGAGCTAGTTAAAAAAAATATATTTATGTCTAGTTACCATAAAAATTTGAGAGTCACATTATACTATAAATAATTAAGGTGTTGGTTTTAATGATAAATATAAATTGTAACAATAATAACAATAATGAGATGGATATCACATTATCCAGAAAGATCACAGGATTAGCCGATAATCTAATTATGTAAATGGTTATATTATATTAAAAAAATCACGGAAAAGACTAATGGAATGGTTTCTCAGGATGATGATGATGTACTTATTTAGAGTTCAACGTAGAAAATATGAAAACGTTATATCATTTTATGATTTTTAGTTAAAGATTATGAATATTTGTTCAAAGGTTTGATATATGGGAATAGGATTATTAAGAATGAATATTATAAAATTTCTATTTTTACAGAAATGTTACTCACTAAGAGGATAGTGGGAGTATTTTATATGATGGTCCTAACGGTATGTGATTGAAATTAAATTATTGTGTAATGTTTAGAAAATGAATCAATTAGTATTGAAACAGTATGACAAAAAAGTTTAAAATCATAAGAGATTGATTGTATATCTTATAATGGTATCATGTAAATATAATAAAGGGTATCTCTATTTTTCATTAAACATTGTTTGATGAAAATTATTTTATAAGATTTGTTAAATGATAAATATCCCCTTAATATAAAAAATTTATTTCTCATTTAATAAAGACCAATATATAGTGTAATGGGATGTGATGGTATTGAATTTTTTTCATGAATATATTATTATATATGATATAATGGGTTATACATGTGATATTAAAGTAAATTTTTTTGAGGTAATATCTAGTGACTTATAACATGAAATGATTCACGGTATTAAATCTCTACTAATATCAAACATTTAAAAATATATTTAATGTTTTATTCTTAATATTGGTCCATCATTATTTATGCTTACACGATAAGTCTCATGTGAACCTTCATACATTGGTACTCAACTAACATAAGACAACATATGAACATAGCTTCTCTGATGATGTATTGTTATGTTTTCAAATATGTAATACATTGGAGTGAATCCATGATTGGGTATGTCCACTAATATGTTGATAAAATTAATATATCCCTAGAATGACATAAATTGAATAAATGTATGGATAATATTAGTTTTATCAAATATGATGTGTTCAACAACATAGATAGTTGATATGTGTTTTTATTATCAAACATATTAATATCATGTCATATATACATTCCCAAGGTCAATATTTTTCATTGAATGAAAAAATATGAGAGTCATATATTAGATTGAAATTATCCATATTTAGTCATATCCAAATGTATTGGATATTGGGATTTTATATAAATCATATAGATTATATGTTTTATCATATTGTTTTATCATATTGTTTAATAGATTTATATATGAGAAGTTTGTTTTATTTACTAGACGACTCTAATTTCTAACATATTTGAAATAGATATTTCATATGTGTTATTAATACAAATAAGATCTGGAGGGTATGATCATTAGGACATTGGGGAAGGATAAATTTTATGACAATGTTCCTGTAAATTATTAAAAGAGGTTGATGAAAGAAATATCTATATGTGTTTGGTTGGATTCAAATTGAATTTTGAAATTACACATAAATTATTTATAATGTCTTAATGAAACTAAGAGAATAATTTAATTGAAATTTTTTATATGCTTATATATTAAATTTTTTATATATGGTTATATTTATTTATCTATAATTGATGTAGGTAATTATCCAATGTAATAAAAATAGATAATAAATATATGAATATGATATATATATTTATCTATAATGGTTTTACTATCAATCAATTATGAATGTATTATATGGATTGATTATTAATCGTATTTTATTTAATGAATGAATTAGAATGAGAATTAATATATATGGATAAATAAATATGGCCCATGCATTTAATTTTATGAAATTTCTCTTGGATAGATATATAATCGGACATGGTCCCTCTTATTGTTGATATCCAATTATGAGAAATCCTTTCCATTTTCAATACATCCCAAATAGATTTTAATCACCAGAGATAAAGACACAAGTACACATTTTCTATTATAGTATCCCCACATTCCAATAAAGGATTCATTGGTTTGTGAATACCCCTCTAGGAAAAAAAAATTGTTCACTACGTATTGATGTTGATCAAGTATTATCCTTTTCTGTGGGTTAATATGAATATATTTGGCATTTCTCTTGGTACACTAATTTTCATGTTTATTAACATTTAGAATAAAAAAGATAAATGTTTCTATGAATTGTTTATCATGTGATTCATATGATTATATGATGATCCTTAGAAACCGACAATAAAAGTGATATTATCAGGTAGTATTTACATTTATGACACATTATATTTTGGAAAAACTGAATCATCTATTTCATAGTGGAAAGTGATTGAATCAATTGAAAACAGGATTCCCAAATATGAAAATATGAACTCATTCTTATCGTATGTACAGTTCATTTTAAATTTAGTCAAATTCATTTTCTTTTTGCTAATATGGATTCAATTTGAATTTTTATTTGTTTTGGTGGAGTTTAGTGATGGTTCAGAGATCATAATCCCAATCTGTGGAGAAACTATTAGGGCCAAATGTTCAGTAGAAATCTTTTAGCTCAGGCCTCATGGTCTCTCCTAAAAACGATATGCTTGAAATAGTTGAAATTAGTGAAGAAAAATTCCTATACAGTGTGCTAGGGGCCTCATGCTCTTGCAGAATTCTTGCAGAATTTTATAGATCTTAGTCTCAAGTTTGGCTCATTATTTTTCCCTAATTATGAAACACAAAAAAGTGGTTTCCAATTTTATGAATTTATCCAAGATCTATTGGACATGGTTTGGCCAACCATGCGGCCAAAATAACCCAAATCTATTTTTTGGGTAAAATAATGAAAATTACATTATTGAAGAGTTTGATTAACCCCCATCATCCTTGGCTCATTATAGCTGATTGAAGGGTAGAACTTCTCCCTATTTGTGATCCCAAAATCTCATTCCTATTATCATCTCCCAATCTTAATCTGAATGTTTATTATAAGAAATTTTTTCATTTGGTATGTAAACCAAAAGTTACTCATTTCATTTTGAGTTTTTCACTATTCTTCGTTCCCATGATGAAGCTATTTCATTGCTTTCTCAAATTCCATATTTTCATGAATTTGATATTTTCATCAGATATATTTCAATCAACTCCAAACAAGGGGAAAATACTATAAGTGTTGATAGTTATAGCCTCTTTGTAGATGGTATATGACTCATCAATCATGGAGCTCTTTTTTATAAATTTTCATTGTTTTTCATACACTAATTTTATCGTGTGTTGCCTAATAAATTCATATTTTTTTATTGGGATTATAACTATATTCAAAAAACCTTCATATACCTTTTAATTATATTTTTATGTCATATAATAATTCTTATCCACCGCATGTGGGTATTTTCCCTTTATTATTTCTTTATTGGTTTGTTTTATTTGTTTGTGGCATAGCTCAGGTGTGTTACGAAAAGACCCCATTAATAGTAAAACCCTCATTCATAAAAAGAATTATGAATTTTAATGGTTATACTGTTAATTGATGATGTCACTTGACCCTAAAAAGGATTTCATTTTAATAAATTTAATGAATTATAATTGTGAATGCAATGTATACTATGTGTATTACTTTTTATTATTGAATGTAATTAATTGTCTTGGTTGCGCATCTGTATCACAATATTCTATGATAAATGGATGTCATATTTAGGAACCCAATGAATTTATTATTTCAAATATAAACTAAAAATCATATAATTTTCTTTTTAGTATTGTAATTCTTATGAAAATAAATTCAATGTTCTAATAACATATTATATGATTAGACTATTTAAATTCCCTTAACTAATTATCGAATCATGTTTAAAATTTATTGTTTTATAATGATATTTAAATATTTATAGTAATGGTATGACTCTAATTCCACACAGATTCATGAGGGAATGTTTTGAACATATGTTGATTACATTCTGATTTAGGTATTCTAGTTTCGATGGATAGAACCCACCTTGAAACCATATGTTTTTAAATTAGAGGATACTTGATATGATACCATAGGAACCATCTGTCCTGATCAATGATTATCCCATTTTACCTTGGTCAAATTCAATATATTCAGTTAGAATCATATTATAGTGGAATTCCTTGGGAGATTACCTTGGATAAATTGAAAATCCATACAAATTAGATACAAATTATTACTGAGTAAGCTTGACCCATGAGGTCTTGCATTCCATAGTTATTAAATTTTATCTTGTTCATCATCATCATCATCATGGATTTCTTACTATACCAGTGATCCTTTATTATTATCATGACATAAGGATAGTGATAGTTATAACTCATCTGACTAACAATATAAAATGGGTTATAATTTATTAATGAAAATATTAAATGATCATACAATTGATGAGAATGAAGAAGGTATTGGGTAGTCAAATTGTTGTACTACATTAATTTTTTGTATTCATTCCTAGAGACAACATATTTTTATATTATAAAGAAATAATCATATTGAAACCAATGGTTGTAGACTATTAATATTTATCTAACATACCATCCATGCCACTATAGGTAGCCTATAATATTACATATATACATTTGTTGAAAAATGGTCCATTCAACCATATAATCCTAATATTCCATTCCTGTATTAGGATTGTCATGAAACCCTCCACACAATGTGTACCCCTCTTGGCTCGGAAATGTGCGATGGGAGATAATGACTCATGAGTCCCACCTCTAGTAGGCCCCAGGTTGGGGACTAGCACCGAGGGTATAGTAAATACACAAATGGGAGGAATTATCCTCTAAGAGAACACATGTAGAAGATAGAGATAAGATAGTCACAATCAAACTCAAACTCAGAACTTAAATATAAAATAAAACCCAAGTTAACATTTGTAATTTCATGCAAATTAAATATAATTGGGAGGGGAAAACTGAAAGTACCCAAAAGAATGTAAAATAGTAGCAACCACAAGCCTATATAGCTCATGCAACCACAATCTAGTAGTAACCATCCTAATATCCCAACTGCTCTAAGTGACCTGAGATATATTATATACATACATAGGGTGAGTGTAACAGTATACTCAGTAGGATCCTCCCCGAAGCCTCTCATGAAAAATTAATGAAAGCATACTAATGCAGAGTGAACAACAAGTGAAACTAACTCGTCACCTAAATAGGTATACTATATTCCCAGCCTCACTATGGCTACTCTCACCACGTAACTCATAAAAGAATATATCATATATAAAATAATATATAGGGTACCCCTCTATTAATTGCCTATTGGTTTTCCGCATTTCCCCAACCTCATTCGTCCTATGCATCTCTCCCAAAAAATTATTGCCCACAGACACCTTGGAGAAGCACCAAAATATGCACCTCGTTCAACAAAACCACCATGTCTACACACGAAAGTAACCATGTATTTTCTGGGAGCCACCATAGCTCACATAACTTGTATCTTACATCAGGTATTATACCTCATGATATTACAGAACATTAACCGAGTTAGGATCATCATGCCATCAAAACCTGTACATGTTACACCTATAGTGGTCCATAGAAAACTATATCCTGAATATATGTGTGTGAATAACAACAAGCCATTACAGACCTCCATACACATATATGGGGAAAACTAACAAATGTGCATGCCTGCACAAGTAACTACATGGAGAAGAGAGTTGGGATAAAGGGGGTAGTTATCAATCCATCCTCCCACTAGAATGGTGCAGAAAACACCCCCCCCCCCCCATGGATCAGAATTCCCTGGGTGTCTGTTTCCCTCACTGACATGCGGGAGTAGATAATAGAAACACAAAAATTACAGGATATAATATATCTCACAACCACAGTATTGGAATAACCTAGTCCTAGACACAACTACAGTTAAGGTATCTAAGACACCGATCTGCACCTTCTAATACTAGGTGTCCTATATGCACCCAACCATTAAAAGAGATTTATTTGATTAATTCTTCCCTTTTTATCAGTTCAACATTACATTAATTAATTCATTAAACATTAATTAACCATGATAAATTCCACATTAAAATCTATAAGCATCATAAACAAAGTCCACTATCACTTCAAAATTGAAACCTCATCATTATGATCCAGCGACTCCACCCCCATGGGATAACACCATTTATTAAATTATTCATTACAGAATTACATTCCAACATTCTCATGCATTCTAGAAAAACATTCTATGCTAATAAACACAGGGGGTATTATCAAGGTGAGTAGATGTACAACCCATTGATTCATTTCCACATATTGAAAGATCATATACCAATCCTCCCTTGAGATGCCAAAAATGGAAATCATGTAGCATACCCTACATGTCATTGCATCTTTCAATAGAAGGTTTTGTAAGACAAGATAACTTGATCTGGGGGGAAAAATAAAGAAGATAAACAACCAATCAAAATCAGAAAGCATCCAACTATAACAACCATTTAGTTCCATCATTCCGGGTGTCCTCCTCGACACACACTTGTATAAACTAATGCATCTTGCCACTGTAGTAGTCATCTTCTGCCAAAACCAAAAGGCCTTCTTGTCCCCACATATCACAATAACCATCGAGGCTCACATCACAACACAAGCAGCAAGAAAACCAACATTTTAATAGTTGGGCTCTGGGCCCTTTAACAAACAATATAGAAATTAAGAACCCTACAATGAGTTATCTTTAATAGATCAACCATTTCTTTAATCAATATTATATTAACCGATTGTTATTCTTATGTTCCAAAATTGGGAAACTAAATCAGTAACCTATCACAAATAATTTAACATGCTTACTGCACCATTTTGATTTACATCAAATTACAATAAGAAGAACCAGATTCATTTACATGCCTCTTTATCTTTAGCCAAACCAATATCAGTTAATTAAGGCCTTATGTTATTTACCAATTTCCATCAAGATCGATATTCTAAACACATGAATCATTGATATCACACTATCTAGAAAAACACGAGGCAATAACAATAGACATGTATCGATTTGTTTATCCTGTTGAAATATTTATTATGTTAATTAAATTGCAATACAGTGGGATAAATCATGCTAGAAATAATGTTTCACGTAAAAGGAAATAGATTCAATTAATACCTTACCTTAAACAGTTTATGACATTCATTATCCACACAACAGGTCATGATCCTCCTCTCGGGACAACTGCATCCACCTGATGATGCCACGGTACGACCACACCAACCCAAACCCACGAAATCCATATTAGAAGTATGGATATTTCATTTTATAATATGGAACGGATAAAAAACAGAAGATGAACCCCAAAGGAATGATGATAACACAAACCTTATATCAAATATTGATCGATACTGCTTGGTTACATCAAAACAGACCGGAATCAATCCGAGGTGGAAAGTTTGACTATGCAACTACTATGACAAGGAATGGGATATTCAATAATCTCACACTCAAGATCAAGGAGAATAAAATAGGGAGGATGATATCCTTTCCCTTTAGAATATTTAACAGGTCGATTGTTTAAGATACATTTAATTTCCCATTAAAAGAGAATCACATTAAACATCATGGGATGACCACGTAAAAACATCCCGATCCATAAGAATAATTAATATAGGAGTTATGGCCATTTAATAGTCCTTAGATTCAATAAATCGAGGATTTAAATGCAATATAAATCAATGGAAAATGTTAAAGGCGTGAAACAGTAGGATCTAGAAACAATGGTCATGAACCACACCATTAGAACATTATTCATGAACATCTCCATTAGAACTTCACTAATAGAACATTGTGGATTATCCTCACTGATAGAACACTGTTCATGAACCTCACCATTAGAACATTATCCATGAATATCAATGTTAGAACATTGTTCATGAACCTGACCATTAGAACCTCACCTATAGAACACAGTTCATGAAAATCAAGGATAGAACACTGTTCATGAACCTCACCGTTATAACACTATTCCTGAACCTCACTATTATATCACGATCATAAACCTCACTATTAGATCCTCATCGATAGAACACTATTCATGAACGTCACTGATAGAACACTGTTCATGAACATCACAGTTAGAACACTATTAACGAACCTCACCATTAGAACCTCACCTATAAAACACTGTTTTTGAACCTCACCGATACAAAATGATCATGAATCTCACCATAAAAAAATTATTAATACACCTCACCATTATAACACAATTTATGAACATCCAAGATTGATCATTGTTCATGAACCTCACTGATAGAACATTGTTCATGAACTTCACTATTAGAAAACTTTTCATGTACCTCACCGTTAGAACAATGTTCACAGATGGAAATATTAACAGGATTGGAAATTTGGATAAGTAAAGAGAGGTTACTGTTTGAGGTTATCGATGGAACGGTTCATCGATTGAACTGTTCAATGAATTATAAATTTAGAAAAGGAAAGAGAGGATACTGTTAGAGGTTACCAATATAAATGTTCACTGATGGAACTGTTCAAAGAATTGAAAATTTGTAAAAGTGTTTGGGATAAGTCACCTTGACTACCTGGAACACCTCAAGCCCCACATTTTCAGAAAGTAATGGACCAGAGAGATCCGGGCCATTAAATCTGATACCTCTCAAAACATTTTTGTCCTCAAGTATTCAAAACCCACCTATAAAAATTGAAACGTGGTGTGAACAACCACCCATATAGATACCTCTATAAAGAGAACAATCCACAAAATCAACAAAATAAATTCATAAATAATAAATGAATGAAAAAACCACAAATGGGACATCATTACATAAAAATAGATAAACCTCAAAAAATGATGGGAACTGAGAAGGTATCTGTGACTAAATTTTCAAGGTACTCTCATCCATGACACTGTGTCGCCACAAGACATAAACAAAGAGAATATAATGCCCATACAATACATTTTACTTGCTGTCTTGGATCTCCACAGGTCACTCCTCAATGGTCGCATCATCATAAAAATTGATCTATCGCCAATTTATAAAGTGAGAGTCATTGGGATGATAATGACAATGCTATGATACATTGAAATCATCATATATCTGACTCATCTGTGAGGGAAGTGCTACTCGATAAGCCACCGCTCCAACAAAAGATAACACCTAGAAATCCCCAACAAACTGTGGAGAAAGCTTACTCCCATGACCAAACCATCACTACCCACGACGAGGAGTCACCTTCAGAAACACATGATCCCCAAAATTGAACTCTATGTGTCAACATCTTTGATCGGTATATGATTTTTAAGGATATTTTGATGTCTTCCTCCAATCACGAATCACCCGATCCATCACTGTTGTATTCTCTACTAGTTCTGGTCCGATAATTGCAGACTCTCCATCCCCTGTCCAGCACAACAGAGGACAGAATGGCTGGCCATAAAAGACTTTAAACAGTTCAATACCGATGGTGGAGGGAAAAATATTATTTTATGAGAACTCCACCATGGGTATGTGCCTCATCCATGAACCTCCAAAATCAAGAAATCAAAAGCGTAACATGTCTTCAAGTGTCTAGATGGTTCACTATATCCACACTACTTCCACAAGATATGTCTTTAGCATAAATGGAGTGACCTTGAACTGGATCTCTGGATGCAAAGCCTCCTATAAATGAATCTCCCTAGACTCATCATCTGGCAACAGGTCTGAAGAATATCATAAAAGGTTCATGAAATGGATTCCAAACTCTTGAACTCTAGAGATACATTGTCAGAGGGTAAGAAGCTCCGGGATAATGGACACCTTCACGGTCGAAGAAAGAATCTCGACTCTAAACATGTCTTGGAACTCCACCCATGAGATCGTTGACACCTCGTGATCCCCAAGGAACAAGAACCACCACTTCCTTGCTGCTCCATGAAGCATCATCACAACCATGGACAATCAGTGCTCCATCTGAGCACAGATTGAATTGAAGCTGATCATGACCTCCTATAACAAGTCATCCATGACTGCATCTGAAATAGAGCCCTCGTAATTCTGTAGACTCTGGAATAGAATGTCTCGGATTGTCTTGATCCAAGTGTAATTGTCGTCAACCTCTACCCTACAGCGATCTGCAGGAACAATCTGCTGGACATTTTTTATGTAAACTTGATGAGGACGTCGACTTGCAGCCATACCTCTATAATAACAAACCGTTAAAGGTCGTAAGCCTGGAATGTGGAAGAATCAACATTAATTAATTAATTATTTTCGTTCATTGATTTTATATTATCCTATTCCATGGTCTAACTATTCAATCACATGAAAAAATAAGAATGATGCATGATCCATTCCTTGGTCTCTACCCTGCAACCGGTATCACCTTCTGTAGTATCCATTGTATACATAATGGTCCTTACATTATATCATAGGGGGCCCTAAACGCATAAGTCCCTGCCGGTCACATGTGTTTACATCACTTTCTAAACATGATTTACAATATTTCCCTACCAACCCATGAAAACTTGCTTGTTCCTAACACCAATCTCGATTTTATCCCTCAACATGACATGGGATACCACTCTATCACAACACCCTCCCCACAAATGGGAGGTGTTAACCTCTAAGAGAACACATGCGTAAGAGAGAGATAATATAGACACAAACTAACTCCAAGTCAGAACCAAAATATAAAAGAAAACTGATATGAACATATGTAATTTCATGTAAATGCACTTCAATTGGAAGTGGAAAACCGCAAGTACCCAAAAGAAAGTAATATATAAGAAACCACAAGACTGAACAACTCTAGCAACCACTAGATAGTAGTATATAGCCTGATCTCCAACCTGATCCAAGTGACCAGAAAAAAAATTTATATATACATAGGATGAGTATAACAATATACTTAGTAGTATCCTCTCTGAAGCCCCTCGTGCAGAAGTAAAGAAAAATAATAAATCATAATGATCAACAAGTGAAACTAACTCATCACCTAATCATGTATTCTATGTTCACATCCTCTCCATGGATACTCTCACCATGTAACACCTAAAATAATACGTAATATAATAAATAATATCAATGGTACCCCACTACTACTTCCCACTAGTTTGCCGCTTTTCCCCAACGTCATACGTTCTAAGTATATATCTCCAAAAACGATTCCCCGTAGACAACTAGGCGGACCTCCACAATATGCACCTCATGCAACAAAACCACCACATCCTCACACCAAAGTAACCAGGTTGTTTTTGGGATCCACCACATCTCTTATAAAATGTATCATATGTCGGGTATTATATATCAAACCATTACAGCCCATACACTGAGTAATGACCCTCAAGCCATCACTGCCAATACATGTTACACTTATAGCAGTCCATATAATTCTATATCTAGAATATATGTGTGTGAATAACTAAAAGAAATTATAGCCCTCTATACACATATATGGGGAAAAATAACCATTGTGCCAACCAGCACAAAAACTACCAAGAGGAGAGAGCAGGGCCAAAGGGTGTAGTCAGCCATCCATCATCCCACCAGAATATTGGGGAAAACACCCCCCAGGGATCAAAATCCCTGGGGTGTTAGTTTACTTTACTAATAGGGTGGAGTATCTTACATACACAAAAAAAGTACTAGATATGTGATATCCCACAACCACACTAGTGGCATAACCATGTCTTAGACACAATTGCAGATAACATCTCTTGGTCTATGGGATTCTACTACTAAGATTCAATATCCTATAAGGACACAACCATTTAAAGATATTTATTATATTACAACATTCCATTTTTATCTTTTCTTATTTATGTTCATTAATTATTTAAACATTAATTAACCATGAATAATTTCACATTAAATTCGATTAGAATCACACCCCAAGTCAATTATTCCTTCAAAATTACAACCTCATCATTATGTTCCAGCCAATCCAACCCCATGGGATAACACCGTTTATTCAATTATTCATTATATAATTACATTCCCACAATCCCAGAAATTCTAGAAAAACACTCTATGCTACTAAACACAAGTGGGCTAAACACATTGAGTAAATGTACTTCCCACCGAGTATTTTCCACTTATAGAAAGAGAATATACCCATCCTCACATGAGAAGATAAATATGAAAATCAAGTGGCCCAACCTTCATGTCATTGCCTCTTTCAGAAGATGAGTAAGTAAGAAAATCTCTCTTTAGTAGTGGGGAAAATTAAAGCACATAAACAACCAATCAAAATCAGTAAGAATACAAAAATCACAACGATCCTGTTCCATCATCCCCGGTGTCCTCCCCGACACCCACATATATAAACTTATATCTCTCGCCACTCTAGGCATCATCTACAACCACAACCAAAAGTCTTACATGCCCCCACATATCACAATAGCCATCCAGAATCACATCACAACACAAGAAGAAGAAAACAAACATTTTAACAGTTGGGCTCTTGGCCCATTAACAAATAATATGGTAACTCAGTACCCTACAGGGAGTTATCTTTTATCTATAAACCAGATTGTTAAAACATCTTATATTAACCGATTATTATTCATATGTTCTAAATTTGGGTAACCAAATTAGTAGGCTATCATAGACAATTCAACATTCTTACTGCACCATTTTGATTAACATCAAATTACAACAAGAAGAACCAGACACATTTATATGCCTATTTATCTTTAGCCAAACCATTATCAATTAATTTCAGCCTTACATTCTTCACCAAATTCTATCCAGAATGAAATTATAAACTCAGAATGAATTTACATCAAACTATCTAGAAAACAAGAGGCAATAACATACGATCAATATCAATTTTTTTTATCCGTTTAAAACATTTATTAGGTCAATTATATTGTGATCCTATGGGATAAAACATGCTAAAAATACAGTTGCACATAAATGAAGAGAAATTCAATGAATACCATATGTCAAACAGTTCTTGATGTTTGTTATACACACAACAGGTCACAATCCTTTTCTCGCGACAACTGTATCCACCCATGAATGCCACGGTACAACCACAGAAACCAAAACCCAAGATAACTCTATTATAAGTTTTTATATTTCAAGAAATAGTATGTCAAGTAAAAATAGGAGAAGATGAAACCCAAAAGAACGACGATAACACATACCTGATATCAAAGATTGACCGATACAACTTGGTTGAATCAAAACATAGCAGAACCAATCTGAGGAGGAATGTTTAACTGTGTGACTACTGTTTCTGACACTTTCACCAGGGTGCACGCATCTGTCACGTAGAAGACGCACTGCTGTTACCCCACATTACCTCATTCCAATGTCAGGCGACATCCATTCCTTATTCAGGTATGTCTACTCCATGAACGAAACAAGATGATGAGATGTTGGTTCTTCTATTTGTGGATTACTCTTCGGAGCTCGTCACCTAGTTTGCATCTTCCTCATTGATTTAAGATGTAGTTTATGATGCTCTTCCCAGTTCCATATATTTATGGACACCAGTTAATTACACCTCTTCTGTCAGGACATTCCACGGGGTCTGGTCCGGGCAGTAACCTTCAGATAGAAGAGTAGTCGTGCTGGGCATCAATGGTGTGTCTCGACACTGGGGAATTGGCATGTCTGTTTTCTTTCCGTTATTATAGGGCTTCTTGAATGCTCAAAAGCCCGAGGAATCCCAAATTGAACGTGGGGAATTTTATACCATATGAATGTATCTAATGTTTTACTCAGCTTCCCATGTTTAAAAAAGAGTATGCCACAAATT
Source organism: Viscum album (assembly GCA_963277665.1). Taxonomy (NCBI): domain Eukaryota; kingdom Viridiplantae; phylum Streptophyta; class Magnoliopsida; order Santalales; family Viscaceae; genus Viscum; species Viscum album. The sequence goes on along the minus strand of OY728162.1, from coordinate 590,507,962 downwards.
TAAAATCTAGCAAAAACAGTTTGGGCTGATCGGAACACTAGCTTGAGTGGATCTTATTGAGGAACCCCCTAGAGGGAACACTGATGTTGGGGCCAGAATGTGGGTGGCTTCCCGAATGCTCTGATGGGGAATGGGGAATGAAGTGGCATGATCCCACAAGGATGTGGTGGCCCAGGTAAGAATCAGGATGAATGATGGATTTGGGCGTGCACCTCGATGAGACTTCCTACGTATTCTTGTGGCCGGGAATCAAAGTCCACGTAGTTAGATGGATCGATGGGACACCAGAAGAGGAAACCCGTGAGAATGGATGCATGGATAGGACCCAGAGGAAGTGGAACCTTCCAGTTAGGGCATGATCTTTTTGAGACACGTGGGCTTAAGGGAGAGATCAGGATGAGACAAGAGTGATGGGATGGAACCTTATGGTGTCTTCCTACTTATCCTCTTCAAAGAGAATCAGATACCTCATAGTTTGGGATGGAATGATGTTTAACATCATGCAGGATGGGGGAACTTGGGGCCTACTCCCTGAGGCGGCCCAAGGATATGGGGTGGGTGAGCCAATGTGAAGAGGGACCTCGTGTCCGGATGGATTGGGGCCTATGATCTGAGGCGACCTATGGTGTAAATGGGGCTAGGAACGCTAACACGAAGAAGGTCGGGGCCAATGGTTAGTGAGGCTTGAACCTCATGGAGGATTCCTATGTATCATTCCTTAGCACAGATCAAAGTCCCCGTAGTTCGGGTTGGTTGGGGCTTACGCTCTGAGACGTCCCAAGGTGAGTATGGGATATACACTCTGAGGAGGCCCAAGGTGTGGTGCTTGATCCTTGTGGAGGATTCCTACATAACATTCATTAGCATGGATCAAAGTCCCCATAATTCGAGATGGTTGGGGCTTACGCTCTAAGACGACCCAAGGTAGGTATGTGGCTTACACTCTGAGGAGGCCCAAGGTGTTTATGGGGCTTACACTCTTATGAGGACCAAGGTGGGTATGGGGCATACGCTCTGAGGCGGCCCAAGGTGGGAATGGGGATTACACACTAAGGAGGCCCAATGTGGGTATGGGGTAACAAAGTGAGTAGGCCCATAGTGGTCTGTCTTGAACCTCATGGAGGCTTCCTATGTACCATGCATTAGCTTGGATCAAAGACCCTATAGTTTGATTTGGTTGGGTCTTCCGATTTGAGACGGCCCAAGGTGTGGGGCTTGATACTCAGGGAGGCTTCCAATGTACCATTCCATAGCATAGATCAATTTACCCATAGTTTGAAATGGTTGGATCTTACACTATGAGATGACCCAAGGTGGGTATGGGGCTTACACACTGAGGATGCACAAGGTGGTTATGGGACATACACTCTGAGGAGGCCCAAGGTGTGGGTCTTGAACCTCGTGGAGGCTTCCTATGTACCATGCCTTAGCATGGATAAAAGTCCGCGTAGTTCGAGATGGTTGGGGCTTGCACTCTGAGACGGACCGAGGTTGGTTTGGGGCATACACTCTGAGGAGGTCTATGGTGGGTTTGGGCTTACACTCTAAGCAGGCCCAAGGTGTGGGCTTGAACCTCGTTGATGATTCCTATGTACCATTCCTTAACACAGATCAAAGTCCCCGTATTTTGGGATAGTTGGGGATTACACTCTAAGGAATCCCAAGATGGGTATGGGGCTTACACTCTAAGGAGTCCCATGGTGGGTATGGGGCTTACACTCTGATAAGGCCCAATGTGTGGGGCTAGAACCTCATGGAGGCTTCCTACGTACCATGCCATAGCACTGATCAAAGTCCCCGTTGTTCAAGATTGTCGGGTCATACGCTCTGAGATGACCCAAGGTCTTTCATGGTCGGTGCTCACTCTAAGATCACGGGAGTTATGCTCAGTGTGAGAAAAAAAGAAGTAGAAGTGACCTAATGATCACGTCACGAAGGGTGTGTCTTTGTGAAGTGAAAAGGGGCTTACACTTTGAGTGGCCTATGGTGCCGGGACATATTCCAATACGGAGTTCCGAGGACGGCAAAGCATATCCAGAGAGGGGTTTCGCACCTAGGATGAGAGGAGGATCCTTGTTACCTATCACGCCCTCCACTAGCCATGGGGCTGAAGAAAGGAGGAGCAGGGATGCAGCCTCCTGGAAGGAAGGCTAGGTGCTTACACCAAGGTGGTTTCCCTGGCCCACGGACAAACCCCACTCCGATAAGGAGGATATCTTCCCCTGTGAGGGGTGATACCATCTGCGTGGAGACAAGTGGGAATGGAGAATTTCCTAGCTGGGGGGTCACTGCGTTCATGGCATGAGGTCGGGTCACAGTTTAATGTCTTGTGTTGAGGACGCGGTGTTCAAAAGTTTAACGTCATGCATCTCGGACGAGGTGGGTTCTCTCTGCACCCCTAAGACTTACATAACGGGTGCCCACTACCCCATGTGTAATGGAAGGCAACGACAAGGCCATAGTGAGGGTGTTTCGCTGGGCAATCCATCGGGGGGTGGGGGGGCACGTTAGCATGACTGTGTGAAAGAGAAATAGACGTTAGTGTGCATATACAAAGAAGAATGATGCAAATCAATGCAACGTGAAGGATTGTCCAAGGGACTTTGAAGTTACTTCGTACGAATATAGAATGTCTCACGAGAAAACCATGTATGATACAGATGCCCGGGGTGCACAAGACACCTGTGAATGGCACCAGGAAGGAGGACATCGGTCGCTCGCAGAAGGGGCGCTCTGGGGGCACCGAGGTGAAGGGCCCTGAGGGATTGCGCGCCACCATTGAGGTTCGCATGAAATAAAGGGTTCTAGAGTGAAAAACCCTACGATGGTGTGAAAATCCCCTGGTTTGCGCGAAATCAGTGTTGCTTGCGTGAAATGGGGGGGGGGGGGGCTGGGGTTTTCCGCACGACATGAAGGGATTCAGAAAAATGTGTATCAATTATGCGCAGGCGGGAATGGATGCACGTAAGGATGGAGGGTGGTCGCAAAGTAAGGGATTGCATGCAATTGAAGGGATTGCACACAAAGGAAGGGGTGTGCATGCAATAGGAGGATTGGGCACAACTTGTTAAGAATGCACGCAATGGATGGGGTTTCACACAAGGGGAGGACCCCAAAGGGGTTGGAGTTTAGTCTATGCCATGGGGATCTCATGTGAAGGTAGATCACATGGCTACTCGGCACAAAAAAGTACCATACCTGAAAGCCATATTGTGCACGCGTAGAATGCCGATTAAGGGAATCAGGGGCAGTTCAAATATTTATGCCCAGAAAAAGAAGGTGATCCTCTTCTATTTATAGGTATCTGACAGCATGGAATAAGGGTCTTCAAGGAATAATTGCGCAGCGGAGTTGGAAGCGTGAAAGGTAAACCACACGGGGCGTGGGCAGAAAATTATTTTTCCCAGGTGCCGGGACTCTTCACGAATCCTGGTTCTTTCCGCGCATGATTGCATTTTTCGCTCACTTCACCCTTTTTCCATGCAACACTTACGGGCCCTCAAGATCCGGTCTTTAGGTCTGAATATGACTTTGCTTTTAAATTTTATAACTTTCTCCAATACTTAAGCACTTTTGGCGTCAAAAAATTCCCCCCTTGGAATTGGATCGGTGAGGGGTCACAATGATCGGATTCAAAGGGAAACCCTAACATGCAGGGCTTCGTGGGACCGATCGGTGCATAAATTTTGAACGGCACACAAAAATAGGCGAAGTGCGGAATCAGCATTTTGCGTGGGCAAGGAACCCATGATTAGCCTATAAAAGAGGCCAATGGTCCCATGCTCCATACGACTTTTCTCACGCAATAATATCTGACCTCTCGTGTGTGAAATTTCTTCCACTCCTACATGAAAACCCCATTGGTAGTGCATAATTCCTCCAAGATTTGGCGATATTTTATGTACAAAACTGGTTCTTTTCTCAACAAGATCTGAAATTTCATGCAGCCCACTGATTTTACATGCCAACCTCCCAAATTTTGTGCTTACATTCCAGTTTTCGCGCCAACTACTTAAACACACGGTCGGAAGAAGGGGACCACAAACTGAGCTGGTTAGGGGGAGGCCACTACTCGCAGAGATGAGATAGTTGATAATTCAGAGGATTATAGCGCAAAGAGGGTTGTCTCTTATAACCATACCCTCTTCAACATGTCAACCCCCGCCCAAAAAGAGTACGCCTTTTCTGACAATCATCTGTTGTGGGACTTCGGCATTCTGGAGGTGGTCCCTCTGCCATGTTTCGGGGTTGATACCCCTCAGTAATGGGTGACCCATGAAGACGACCTTCCTTGATACAACATCACCAATAATGGTCATCCTTCTAGAGAAACCAAGAACATGGATGGCTATGTTCTCAACCCCATGACCAGGACCATCGCTGGGGGTGACCCTGTTGCGGAGAGCACGCCAGCCCTCTACGCGAGCACTTTCCATCAAAGCATCACTAATTAGACCAATGGCTGGCGGCGGGACTGGGTCCAATGTTCCGGAGGTAACTTCACCAGTGAGTGGGCTCGGGCGTACTGGGTTCGCCACACATGCGACCAATTTGGGGCCGAGATGTGGCACATTGGTCTATTCGAGGCGGTGTTGACATTGCAGTTCCAATTCTACGGACAACCTGAGCTTGGACTGTAGAATTTCACCTGGTGCTTCCCTAATACCAACACATTACATCATCTCCATGGATATGTCTGAATCTGTCCCTAGGACATCAACTGCATCATGGGAATCCATTTGGAGGGCCATAAATCTGATGAGTTACTCCCGCCACAGATCATCTTGGGTGACTGGTCTCAAACCCCCATACCAACGTGGAACCTGCTAGAGATGGCCAACGATTAGTAGATGTTCAAGGAATTATTGATGGATATTGCCTACAAGGACTAGTTCAGCCTATTCCTTGAGAGGGATCTGGTAGTCAAGATGCTAGGGCGGGGAAGATGTTGTCCAAACACTACTCAGAGGTGAAAGAGTGGATCCTACTGGAGGATCTTGGAGGTGGGGCAATACCAAATATGGGGCTAAATCATCTATGAGGCACGGGCCCCGAATGTTTGTTACACTGGATTCCTTGCCACATTCCTTAGATGATGGCTTTAGACGGTGTGGGACGTAAGGATGGGTTCCCTTCTAGTGAATCTGGTGATGGCCGGCATCATGGATGCCAAAAAGAGGATCAACCGGGGGGTCCCCATGCTGGCTCCGATGTAAGCCATCAAAGGATGCTTCTTGAGAGGGAGATTGCCTAGGAGAGTATGTGGTTCCTTCCAGATCTTACATGGATGGGTTGCGTCTCACTACTGCGGCTACACCTTCCCAAATGCAATCCGTTCTCCGGGAAATGGCCTACGACCCTCTCTGATGAATATTGTCAGGGTCATGACAATGATGCTCAATGAGGTGGGGGTACAGTTCACGATTTTATCCACGCCAACTTCGCCTTCAGTCCAATACCCACCCCAACTGGTAAGCTGGTAGATTATGGTCAAGGCTCACTGGAGAAGAAGGAGTACTTCTAGAGCATCAGAGGCGGGGTGATCGTGTCCTAGATTGATGGGAAGATCTTCTGTGAGGATTATGTGTTGTCCAGGTTTTCTAGGCAGTTAGGATTCCTCCATCAAATTCCAAAGAGAGTGTTCATGGACGTTCATAAGGAGAGTCAACCATGTGTTCTTTGTCTGCTATGGCTAATGTTCACGACTTATGGCTATGGGGACATCATCACTTTCCCTCCCACCGGAGTCAACATGGGTATCTCAACTGAGTATGCTGATCATTGCACCATAGCATACCCTGAGGGGCCTCTGCAGAAACGAGTTCGGCAGCTCAAGGTCTCTAGTGTGGAACCTCGACGGTGAGAGAGTAGGCAATGTGCCTCTAGGTGGGTGGATCAGATGTGCCTCCGAAAATGGGGCCTACGCACGAAAGAACCTCACCAGCTGGGGCGTCACATGTCGTGGAAATTCCCTAGTCACCTTGAATAGGAGGTTCCTAAAAAGTGGACAGAGAACTTCCCTAGATGAATATAAGATACACGCTTCAACCTTCCCAGGATGTCATTTTCATCACGCTATGGTCACCATGGATAACCCTACGACAGTTACAGGATATCGAATCCCTCTGATAGAAGATAATGAAAGAAGAGATTCACCTACTAGAAGTCGGGCATTTCCGTGTCACCAACATAGTGAACTTCCTCCGATTGTACGCATACCTAACGGTAATGGACACATACGCACGTCAACGGTGTCGGCCTGTGGATCTACCTCTCTTGATTAATGTGATTCCTGATGAGGAACATGATCCAGAAGGGATGCCATTGGGGGATGATGACAGTGATGAGGAGTCAGAGGGTGGAAAAATTGGAGTGGAAGAATAAGGAATAAGGAAAGGTCAAGGAGAAGGATAAGGATAAGGGGAGCCCAATTGTGAAGGGTCGTAGGGGGCGTCCCACCAAGGGACTCTCCGTGAGAGCGGTGAGATCATCAGCTCTGATGTAGATGTAACTGAGATACTTGAGGTATTATTTTTCCCTTTCTATCCTTTTCCATTCATTCACTTTCCTTGAAACCCTTAATCTCCACTTCATCTTTCATGCGTAGGAGCATACTGGTGCTGGGACTGATCAGGAGTCCCCAATCGGCGGAGAAGGAGCTCTAGTAGAACAAGGCGGGGCATAAATGCTTGTTATCAAGCTGAAAAGTGCTGAGGTATCCCAAGCCACAATAGATCCTGTAGAGGCCAAAGCACTGGAGTCTGATTCCTTGGGTTCTTGTATGTCCCATGCGTCGATACTGGTACTCACTGTCAGGGGACCCAACTGATCAGGGTACTCCTTGTATGTACAGTGTTCACAGCGCTGGAGGCTCGACGGGCTTCTGATCCTGGACTATCCGCAAGAATGTCAATGGAAAACTTGTCTCCCCATCCATAACATGCCTCCTAAACTACGTTGGCACCAGTAATTGGTGAGCAAGGAGAGGCGGACACTGGTGGGGCTCCTGACGGGGCAGGGCCAAAGATCGATGATGGTGCCACTGGGATCGAGGGGAGAGAGGAAGGTCACCCAGATACTGAGGAGCACATTCCCCTGGGAGGAATCTCTGAGGAAGACCCGGCTGCTTCCCTGTTGGCTATCTTCCCTTTCTACCGGCCCGCTGATCTTGAATAATTTGACAACTCAGATTCATAAGCGGTCGAGGAGAGTAGGTTTACATGACGCAAGGGATGGAAGTGCATCCGTTGTTTTCTCAATCAGAACTAGGAAGATTGGCTGAAGTTGATGTGGTCACTCCACACCAGGCTGCACTTTCTGTGCGCTGTAGGGGATGATTCTTAATCTCTTCACCTGATGGTCCGCGATTACATGGTCTAGAAAATACGTGAGGGCATCCGGCGCGCCGACGTCATCAGGTGCCAGGAGGAGTCGGGGAGTACCCGGGCATTTTTGATGTCGGAGCAGGAGGTCCAATGCCTCAAGGAACTGGTGAAAGATCCGGAGGTATTCATCGAAAACTACTCTGAGCACGTGCAGTAGTTGAGGGCCCAGGTAGTGGATGCTCAAGATCAACTCCTAGAAGCTAGTCGACAAATAACCGAGCTCTAAGCTGAACATGGTTGGGCATTGGCTAGGGTCGGCAAGTTGTGCTCCAAGGCCGCTAATGAAGAGAGGGTCCTCAGGGGATGGGTGGATGTCTTACAGGGCTCCAGCGAAAATGTGGAATCATTTGAGAGATCTATCCTTGAAGTCGACCCTTAGGGTCCCTATTTTGGCCAAACCTATAAACTCATCCCTCTTTAATTCTACTTGTTATTTTTAATCGTTTGTATAAAAAAATTTACATACATTCCCCTTTTCAAAACATACTTTTTCATTTTTCTTAACATTCTCGACCATAATCCCGACGTAAATTGAAATCCGTCCCTAAGCTCACATGGGCCGTGAGAAGGGAAGGAGGCTCGTAATATCACTTTGTATGACTGTGGGAGCATTAACCAAGCTTCAAGCATTCTAATTTCGAACCCATATTTCTGAGGAGAATAGGGAGGCCCATCAAAAGGGAGATTCCCTTAGACCAATTGATGTATTGTCTTATCAGTGTGCTCTAGCGCACGAGCGGGGCAATACCAGGGGAATTGGAATCAGTCCGAACAAAGGGGGTGAATAATTGGAATCACATTACCCAAATTCAGAAAACTATGAGAGGGGTGAGGCAATAAAGTATGACTGTGGACCGTGTTCGAAACAAAACATCCCTATTACATTAGTCTGAAATGAGGACAACAAATGAGGGACGATCGCTGACCACGTTCGCAACGCGGTGCCTAGCTCAAATATCATTGATCAGTCTTCCGAAACGTTGGCCCATGAAAGCAAGAAAACCACAGGTCCAACATTCAGAGTAAAAGGGAGTTCCTCCAAACTTGATGAGTCTTATGCAACATAATCCTGGGAAAGTAGGCGGACCATAGGTCAAGAATCCATACAATTTGGGGGTCCCATCAACTATGAAAGAGGATGTGGATCCAAATAAAGGGTCACACAATGTGTGGAAAGTGAATTGGTGGTTAGTTCGAACAGAATCCAAATCTCCCAAGATTACGCCACTGTTGTGGAGGCACATTCGGAAGACGCATTAAACTGATCATGGATCATCCCTACTTTTAGACAAGACCTCACTAGTGAGGGAATTGTCGCTTCCCCATTCCTTCATGGGGCATCCTGAACTGGTTCAGGGCAAACCCTACAGTTACAAAACTCCATGAGAAGTCAGGCCAAAGGGCCGACAGTGAGGAGGGATGGAATTGGTAATCCCCGGGGCTGGACCTGAGACGAAATTTCTAGGTGTTCCTATGTATCCCATATGGATGGGAATCAAGACACACATAGTTCTAGAAATGGAATTAGATTAAGGTATTATAACTAGGACCATGGATTGGTAAATAATGTAGGATACACATGGTAAGGTGATTACGAAACCTGATTGGAATGGGGACATGAGTCCTACTTACCATGTGTTCCCTGGGTAAGTGTTCTGGTCAAGGGACTGAACACGAATGTTAGGTTGGGCCCACAAGGAAGTGCCCTGGCACTCCTTCATATCTCATGAGGATGAGAATAAATCCATATTTAGTTCATGTAGGGTGTCACAGGATGGTAATGTACTTGTGCAAGGGATTAAAGGGGTGTGCAGGTCTAGCCCTAGCACCAAAAGAAGTGGTATTTGATGTATCTTGTTTGTCCATTAAGGTGAATGGTTTTATTTTGTGGGGCTACCGGACTAGTGTAGAAATTCCGTGCATCACAAAAATAATCAAACCGTATACGGGCGTTGAAAAATGTTATGGTAAATGAATCATACCCAACGTGATGTCCTCTATGACGAGGTCACCACAATGCATTTCCATTTTTCGTTGTGTCGCCAGGACGATATCATCACAGTTTAGGGTCATGTCATAGGACCAAGCAATAAAGTTTAATGTCATATGGCTTGGACCTAGGGGAATGCGCACAACATGATAAATTATACTCGACGTGAATGAGGATGTGTTCCACATCATCCCCCGGGGGGATTCCATGACAGGATCCTCGAGCCAGGAGGCCAGTGGGTGTCATAGTATAAGGGGAAGGATATGCTAGCTTCCAGCTAAACTGGACCTGAAATGAACTTTCCAGGTGACCCCACTTATCTCATGGGGATGAGGGTCAAGCTTCTCATGGATATTAGAGAAGATCTCAGCCTATAGTCTTATCCCTCAGACCACGGGATCCCCGAGAGACACCGTATTGCACCTTTGTATGCCTGACGTATGGAGGTGCAATGAGGGTTAGTGCAACGAGTGTCGAGATTCCACCAAGACACGATGGGGGTGAAACATAATATGAATCATGAAACCAATATTCAAGGCCTGAAGGGGATGGCGTGACGATGAAGGATTACTGCTGACCATGTTCGCAACATTGCATCCTGTCTTGTTAGCCAGAAATGGGGACAAACAAATGTTCATCGACCACTGCCCATGTTCGCAATGCGGGATTTGTATCAATTGGTTGTCCAAAACCCCTAGGGGCATTTTCCTGTAACTGTAGGATATCCCTTAGGTGTGTTATCCATGCCTTTTTTGGGGGTCCATTCGGGTGTGAAAGATAATGTGGGCCCAAATGAAGGGGAACAGAAATCTTGACAAGTGGAAGGAACTTTCCTAAGTTGAATCTGACACTCACAGTCCAAGACCAGAGTACTCTAAAAAAATTGGCGGACCACTGCAAAGGATCGAGGGGATCAATTCGAGAGAGGTCAAGAGATGGATGATTCTAGGGAGAAGGGAGCGCATGGCGCCAAAAACCTTTTACCACACCTATATATCCCCCTCATGGAGAGGGACATGCCAAGGGGCCTAGGTGACTGGGATTTTGTGGGATATCTATGAGATGAGGCTGGAACTGAAATCTAAATATTCTAGTCGTCCTACATTTCTCATACGGATATGAAATCAAGCAATACATTTTTCTTGAAGAAAAATTTTAAAGTCATGTGGGATAACATATAGTATAACGTCATGCAGGACGAAATACAGTTTAATGTCACGCGAGATGAGCAGTTTATGGTCATGTAGTACCATAGGCCAGTTTAAGGTCAAGGGGGACCATGATCCATTTTATGGTCATTGAGGACCATAGTCTAGATTAAGGTCATGGGGGACCATGATCCATTTTAAGGCCATGGAGGACAAAATTCTCAAGAAATGTATTTCATAAGAAAAATTTCATTTGTGGGAGGAGTTATACGCTCACCATCCATTGTCACATTGGAGTATTATCCATTCGTATAAACCATACGAACAATGAACGGACATTCCCAATTGTCCTCCACCTTGTTTGGTTTCCTACCCGGGATCATTGGTTCCCAGAGAGCTAATACCAAATCACCTTGCAAGATAGAGTGGAGGCGATCCTTCTTGTAGAAAGCTCGATCCATCTTGCTCTGATGCCTTTCTAGATTGTGCAGGGCATGAAGCCTATTCTCGTCCAGTGCTTCCAATTCTGCTAGATGGATTTCATCCACTATATCTGGCGCTTTCTAGTCATATAACTATGTGCGCAATAAGATAAATTGAATCTTTATGTGAAGGAAAACCTTCGTTCCGTAAACCAGGGAATATGGAGTCACCTAGGTGGAATTACAGGTCATCGTCCTATATTCCCACAGGGCATTGGGGAGCTTATCCGACCAACTTTTCTTTTTCTGATAAAACCCTTTTCTGCAGAATGTATGAGGGGGTTTTATTGAATGCAGTAATCTTTCCATTTTATTGAGCGTGACAGCGAGAGGTAAGGTTGGAGGGAATTTTGTACTTGGCATACAATTTCTTCAGCTCGACTGCTCGGATGTTAGTTCCGTTATCCGTGAGGATAGCGTGAGTATCCCCAAAACGATGGATGATATGGGAACTCACGAAGTCAATGATAGAATGATCCTTTACTTCCCTGAGTGTAATTACCACTATCCACATCGAAAATAAATCTGCAGTGGTCATAATGAATCTTCAATCGCGAGACGTTGCCTATCGGTATGGTCCCATGACATATAATCCCCAAACTGCAAAGGGCCAAGATTACTTGGTAGTGTGGAGAGGCTTCGGTGGCCGATACACAAAGATAGAATGAACATGGCACGCATTTCACCTCTTGGCATACTCGATGTAGTCGTGGATCATGATGGTCTAAAAATACCCTAGTCTCTGAATCTGGTGAGACGGTTTTGGCCCAGCCTGATGGGAACCAGAAGTACCAGAATGAACCTCTTGCATGACATATGGAATCATAACCCCCTGAATTCAATGGAGGAGATTACCATCAAACCTACGTTTATAGAGGATCTTCTTAAGGTTGGGACCACTCTGAAGAGTAAACTGCAGCATGCGGCGTCAGATTTGCTCGCGCTTGGTCCGATCTGCCGGGAGGTAACCATTTTGAAGATAATCAACAAAAGGGGATCTCCATGAAGGATTTTCATCGACCACTACATGTGAAGAACCTGGGGTTCTTGATGTGGAAGATCCTACGGTAAGCTGGCTTACTTGTGTTCTATTGTCATCCTATGGGGTGACGAGATCAATGACTCTCCGGTTCTCCACATGGATCATTATACTATCCTGTTTAGGCTCTGCAAGTGATGCAGCCAGGCTGGCCAAAGCATCTTCTCCACCGTTCTTTGACCGAGGGACATGGATAACCTCTGACCTATAAGGGAATTGGGCCATTAGCTGAAGAGTGTGTTCTAAAAACAATATGAGCTCTGGCTTCCTGACAACATAGTCTCCATTGACCTGCTTAATAACTAGCTCGGAGTCCCCTTTCACATGAAAATGGGGAACATTGATCTCAAGGGCCAGCTTGAGACCAGTAATGAGGGCTTGATACTCTATCTCGTGGTTGGTGCAACCTTATGATAATAGGAATGAGTAAGTGAGGACAAATTGCACCAAAGTGATAAAGATGATACGCAAACCTACTCTCTTGAGACTAGGATCATTGAGCCTCCTACCAATGAGGGTCAGAGAGGCACCATCAATGTTCTTCTGACAACATGGGATGGATTGATCGACTGAGAGGTTTGCCTCATTGTGAAAATCCAAGTCCAGGGACTGGTCCATGGGGGTTGGATGGGCACTAGGAAGTGTGCCTATGTCTCTCCCTTGATAGCCTATTGGGGCACAAACCTGATGTTGAACTGCGGGAGGATCACCTCCCACCACGCTAGTCAGCCAGTCAACACGGGATGGCTCATAATGAACTTCTTTGGGTCTACCCGAGAGAAAAACTGTACCTCGTGGTGCTGAAGGTAATGACGCAACTACTTCATGGAAAACATGTGCGGAAGGCTTATTTTCTCGATGGGGGAGTATCGAGTTTCTATATCGAGGAGTATACGACTGAGGTAGTAGAGGTTGTTCTCCATCCCTTCATTGTTCATCTGGGCACGAAGGGTGACGAGGGACCATTCCAGGGACGTAACATACAGGATTAGTGGATTTCCAGAGATGGGTGGCATCAAGAGCAGAGGCTGGAGAAAATATTGCATGATCTCCTCAAAGGTGGTATCACACACTTTGTCCCACTCATAAGCGGTGCCCTTCTTCATGATCCGAGAACAGGTCTTACAAATTCCGACCATATTCACAATGAATCTATGTATGTAGGATAAGTGGCCTTGGAGATCTCACTACTCCCGAATATTTCATCGGGGAGGCATCTGGATGATGGCCTTTATCTTTTCTGGGCCAGTCTCGAAGCCCCAGTACCAGACACCAATGTCAAGGAACTTCTCGGAGGTGACCCTGATTCTCGCTTATATTTACCCAATAGATGAAGGTAGAATGGTCCTTATAGTTTAGCTTGGGTTATCGAATCCTCAGAGACCTAAGAAGAAACCTATAGACACATACATTCTATGGACTTTTTTTGGCTATGAAGTGGCAATCATGGGTTGATTTTATATGGGTTTAAAGGATAACTAACAGATTTAAGTGAATTCAATTTAAAAAAATGAGTTGATCCTAGGTTATCGCTCGGGGTGGATTGGATGAATTACTTTTTTAATGATTTCAATTTCTTATAATTGAGATGGATTCATTTAAGAAGATCAAACGAAATCATCAGTTACTGGTTTAATGCCTACACACCCTAATACTAATAACCTATACACTTGAAGGATCAATGTTTTGAGCACTCCAAGGTAGAGGTTCATATTTTCACTTGAATGTGAGACCTTAAATTCAATAAGGATGAAGATGTTTTAAAATCATCAAATAAAAATCTCATTTAAAAGAAGGATTTGCCATTAATAGAGTTATAAATAACATCCAATCCAGCCCCTTGCTACTCCTTTGGATCAAACCATAAATGAGTTATCCCTCCATTGATGACATTTCTTCAACGGAAGCGGGTAGTAGACTTACAATGGTGGAATTGAAGAAGTAAAAACAACAACAATAAAATATCACTCCTCCGTTGTGTGATAAATATCACAAGGTTTGGTATGAACAAGTTCACACCTTGAACCAACAGTATCAAAGTGATAAGGAGAAGAACATAACAGTAAGAGAAGAATAACTTTTATTAAGAAACTAAGGTGAATTAAACAACTTACATGAGAAAGAAATGCGATTACGAACACAAAGCGGCAGCATAACACTACATTGAAAACCATGCACCAAATATCCTTCAATACCCAACAAAACTGCCTTAAATAGGAATTTTTGAGCCCTTGGGTCGAGCCTCCAATAGTCCATGTCTCATCAATTAATTGTGGTAGGCCATAGGTGGGTGGAAAGTAAGAGAGAGTTGATTTTTCCACCCTTTCCCCGAGGTGGCAGACAGCTTTCCTTCACCGAAAAGACGCGTATGAAAGACCTTCTAGATTGCAGAATAAGAGTGATCCATAGAAGAATAAAATGGATCTACGGATCTCTAGTAACCGCCTGAAAAGGTAGGTCCCATTTGGAGTTTCGGATACCGAGATACGATAAAATTAGTGGAATGTTTTTTTGGGCCGCAGAATCTGGCCCAGAATTGTATCTCTAATTTGGGCCGCCGTAATGACCACCATTGAGGCCGAATTAGCATTGGATCATTAGTTTTATTTGTTACTATGAATGTCTTCTAGAATCCCAAAAAATTTGGGATTCATTGGGCTTGTATGTGGGGCCCCACAGTCTCATCAGTGGGCTATTGTCCAATCTGCCTTCTCAAGAATTGCTTCCTTTAATGACAAAATATCTCCATCTTCTTCCATGAATTATCCATTGATCCCTGAATGAAACATGTTCATATTAGAGTTTAGATCAGTTTCCGAAAATATCAAATTAAAATATGTATAATCAGATTAATCATTGGGTATTTCAAATGATGTTCAAAAATTTACCACATAATAGTGCAATTTAAGAAGGTATTACAATCATAATGTGAAATGATGTTCAAAGTGTAAAATGCACTAAAATGGTGTTTATGAATAATAAGGAACATGAATATTATATATATTACCAATGAATATTAGCCTCATTTAGTGGCTAATCACACCCCATCTTGAGTTTTTCTAGTCCTGAGCAAAATATACCTCAACAATATGAAATTCGAATTCCCTTTTCCAAAAACATTTTAATACACAATGATCACCAAAAAACCTTATACCTAACAATCATGAAACCCATAAAAATATTTTAATACAAGATAGTTTCATAAGAAGATCCCAATCCCAAGCCCATTACTTTTTTCAAATTCATTTCCATATTTCATCCAATATCAATTAAGTATGAGGATGTGTTGTGCATCACAATAGACATGGGGGTTCATCATTATTCAAGGGGGAAATTACAGAAGTGCTAGGTGGAATCGCATTTCAATATTAAGATGAGTATTCATTTTTTTGTATAATATTTTTTGTTTTTTTTGTTGTTTTTTTTTGGCAATTTTGCCATGGTAATTGAAGTTGCACTCAAAAAAGTCAACCCCTATAGCGAGACTTTGTCGATGACTCCCAGGCTCAATGACCTTAGGGCACCAAGTGAAGCCCACATTCATGGGCATCATCTCGAGTTATCTCAGTCTAAAACAAATTCAAATTACAAAAAATAGAGATAAAATTACTAACTTTGGGCCAGACAACTATGGAGTCACGATCCCCAAGTGCCGAAAGCCAAGCATTAGGTCATTTCATTGCTCTACGCGCAAAAAAAAATAATTTTTTATGAATACTCAAATTTAACTAAAATGATCACCAAACCTATGCTATTTATTTAGGGGACCCCATGAACTTAAACTAATTCCCCACTATCCAAAGGACGTGCACTGTGAATTTTTTTATTTGGATGAAAATATAAACAATGAAATATCACATTGGAAAACCACACTTTCCAAAATCTATGGTCATGAAATTATACAAGGATTAAAATCAGAATCATAGTATGCTAAATTATATGATATTCAGTTTCATAGTGTTCAATGTGTATTACCATGTTTAAAGTTAAAGTAATTTTTCCTTCCATTTATTTTTTTTTCAAATCATTCATTTTTTTACACAAAAGCATTTTTTTTATTTTATCTCTCCCCCCAACTTAAAACAACACTATCCCCAGTGTTTGATGAAATAATAATTTAGAAGGAGTAGAGGAAGATAATGGAAGTTCAAAAAGGAAATTGAAACTGAGGATCATGGAATGAAATCACCTGGTGGTTGAAGCTGAAGTTCTTGCTGCTCCAAATTAGTCATTTGATCTATTGGGGGATGTAGGCACCTCCTTTATTGAACATGTATCACCCAAAATAGTACCTAAACAAAAATAAGAACAAACCATACAAAACAAACAACACAGTGGCTTATTTAATTCCATGCATCATCATTTTTATGGTTTTTCCAGTTATTTTTTTTATTTTTTTAAATCAGACTAATGATACATTGTCTTCTTTTTAATTTTCCGGGTAAGGTATTACTCAGGGATCACACCTCATGATACAGATGAATACGATGCTCCCCTTTCATACCCAACCTTACTCATAATAGAAGAACAAGTCAATAGTCTTTTTTTAAAATGTAAAAATGATTAATTAATCCTATTTAAAATATAAAGTTTATTAAAACAACAAAATGATAAGAAAACTTGAAAACCATGGGTTGCCTCCAATGCAGTGCTTTTTTTAACGTCGTTAGCCCGACATGGACCATAAATCTTTCAATTATTTTCTTGTTCATAGGTTGGCTCAGTTAACTCAACCTCTATTTCCTGTTTATTGAATGATTCAATGAATGGTTTTAACCTCAGACCATTGACCTTGAAAATGTATCCACTTGTGGGATCTTGAATCTCTACTGCCCCATGGGGGAATACATGATGCACTATGAAAGGACCTGACCATCTAGACCTTATCTTTCCCGGATGTAAATGATGTTTTTAACTATACAAGAGCACAAGTTTTCCCGGTTCAAAATGTTTAACCATGATATTCCTAGATTGGTAGGCTTGAACTATATCTTTATTGATCCTTGAATTTTCAAAGCCTCCATCCTTAGTTCCTCCAGTTCATTGAGATCTAATTTACTTTTTGTTCAGGCCAATGAGAGGTCATAATCCATTTTCTTAATTTCCCAAAAGGCCTTATGTTCAATCTCCACTGGAAAATGGCATGCTTTTCCATAAACCAACCTATATGGGGGCATTCCAAAAATGGTTTTTTATGATGTACGATATGCCCAAAGAGCATCTAAGAGTATCTCAGACCAATCATTCCTAGAAGGATTGATAGTTTTCTCAAGAATTTTCTTAATCTCCCTATACGCTAACTTAGCATGACCATTGGTTCGAGGATGGTATGAAGTGGACACTTTATGAGAAATACCATACTTAGACATGAGTGAAGAGAATGGGCGGTTGTAGAAATGGGTTCATAGATCACTGATTATATCCCTAGGAATTCCAAATCTTGAAAATATGTTCTCTTTCAGAAATATAATCACAACTTGATGGTCATTGGTCTTAGTGGGAATGGCCTCAACCCATTTTGAGACATACTCAACAGATATGAGTATGTAGAGGTATTCCCGAGAGTTTTGGATGGGACCCATGAAGTCAATTCCCCAACAGTCAAATATTTCAACCACTAAGATGGGAGTGAGTGGAATTTGATTCCTTTTTGTGACGGACCGTACTTGTTGACACCTAGGACAGCTTTGAAAAAATGTGTATGAGTCCCTTGAGATGTTGGGCCAAAAAAGAACACATTGAAGAATCTTAGAAGATGTTTTCTTAGATGAAAAGTGACCTCTACATGCCTCACTGTGACAGAATTTAAGGATGGACTCTTGTTCAGATTCTGGAACACACCTCCTAATGACTTGGTCATGGCAGAAATTATAGAGGTATGGATCATCAAACACATAGTGTCTAACATCAGAAAGAAATTTTCTTCAAGCTTGAGTCCATAATAATTTTGGAATGACTCCTGTCACTAAGAAATTTTCTATGTCAGCATACCAAGGGCAGTCACTCATAGAGTATAGGTGTTCATCAGGAAACGAATCAGACACAAAAAGGTGATTTGAGTTGTCTTTGAACTCCATCTTAGAGAGGTGATCAGTTACAACATTTTCAACTCCCTTTTTATCCTTGATTTTGAGGTCAAATTCTTGTAAGAGAAGGACCCACCTATTCAGTCTAGCCATAGCATCTTGTTTTTGGAAGAGGTATTTTAGTGCAGAATGGTCAGTGAACATAGTGATGGGGGATCCTAAGAGGTAGGACCTAAACTTCTCTAAAGAAAACACAATAGCAAGTATCTCCTTTTCAGTATTGGTGTAGTTTATTTGGGTATCATTTAAGGATTTGCTTGCAAAATCAATGACATAAAGAGTTTTATCACAACGTTTTCCTAACAAATCTCCAACAGAAAAGTCACTGGCATCACATATAAGTTCAAAATGAAGGTTCCAATTTGGAGATTTCATAATGGGAGGAGAGGTGCGAGAGGATTTGAGGGTTGATAATGAACCCTCACAGCTTTTTGTCCAAACAAATGTAGCATCTTTTACTAGGATAGCACAAAGGGGATGAGATATTGAACTAAAGTCCATGATGAATCTTCTATTGAAACCAGCATGTCCTATGAAAGACCTCACTTCCTTGACAGTTTTGGGTGATGGAAGGTGACAAATGATGTCAACCTATGCTTTATCAACTTCAATCCCGCTACTCGAGACTAGATGGACTAGAACAAGTCCATCATTAACCATGAAATGGAATTTTTCCCAGTTTAGGACTAGATTCATTTCTTCACATCATGACAAGACTCTCTCCACATTCTGCAGACATCCCTCAAATGTATCCCCAAACACAGAGAAGTCACCCATGAAGACCACTATAAATTCCCATACCATGTCTGAGAAGATTCCCATCATGCATCGTTGGAAGGTTTCAGGGGCATTGCATAACCGGAAGGGCATGCGTTTGAATGAAATGGTTTTGAATGGACATGTGAATGTAGTCTTCCCTTGATCCTCTAGGGAGACCTCAATTTGACTGTACCCTGAGTACCCATCTAAGAAACAATAGAAGCCATGACCTGCCACTCTCTCAAGGACATGGTCAATGAATGGTAAGGGGAAATGGTCCCTCTTGGTGAATGAGTTTAGCTTCCTGTAGTCAATGCAGACCATCCATCCACTACTCACCCTTGTTGGAAGAATCTCCCCATACTCATTGGTTATCACTGTGATTCCGACCTTTTTTTGAACCACTTGGATTGGGCTCACCCACTCACTCTCAGCTATGGGATATATGATACCATCTTTTAACAATTTCAGAAGTTCCTTCCTTACTACCTCCATGAGTTTAGGATTGAGTCGCCGTTTAGGTTGACGACATGTCTTTGAATCAGATTCCAGAACAATCCTATGAGTCCCGATAAGTGGGAAAATCCCAGGAATATCAGAAAGGGTCCAACCAATGGCTTTCTTATTCTTCCTAAGGACATCTAGAAGCATTTTCTAATGATTGGCTTCAAGAGAAGATTTAATTACAATAGGATGTGTTTGATTTTACCCTAGGAAGGCATACATTAGTGCAACAGGAAGTTCCTTCAATTCAAGATCAGGTTGGTTCAGAATTTCAGCAGAATATTGGGACATTGGATCAAGATCAATTTCTTTTTTAGAGTTTCAAGTAGGATTGATTCCCCACATGTAGAATTTTCAGCTACTAGATTGGCTTGATTAACTTTAGGGAAGGAATTTGGAGTGGTCTTCCTGAAAGTGGTTTCTTAAAAGGTTTCCCAGATTGTTGGACCTAAGAATTCATCATAAGAGAAATTTGAAAATGATTCAAGCCAAGGAGATAAACTTCCTTCATATGAACAAAGGAAATCAATCTCATTCTGACTTAAACATTCATCAAATATTCCTTGATGTTCGATGGATTCATTATCAATGATTCCTATCATGTTTACTTCATGAATGTCCTCGTCATCCCCAATTTGTGAGCTTGCATTATAGATGTTCAAGTCTAGACTCATATTCCTAAAGGTGATGGTCATGTTCCCATTTCGGACTCGGATAACAGAGTTGATTGTTGCAAGGAAAGGACAACCAAGGATGATTGGGGTTTGTTCTTTATTTCCTATGTTTGGATGGTTCTCAAGGACAATGAAGTCAGCAGGGTATATGAAGTTTTCAACCTTTACCAGAACGTCCTTTAAAATCCCCTTTGGAACCATAATGCTACGATCAGCAAGTTGAAGTGTGACAGATGTGGGTTGGAGTTCTTCTAGGACTAACTGGAAGTACACAACATATGGGATAAGATTTACACTAGCACCTAGGTTATACAAGGCCTTGACAACTTTTCTTTCTCCTAGTACAACATTGATGTAAGGGAAACCCGAGTCTTTCAACATAGGAGGAATGGTCCCTTGAAAGGTGGTACTCCCATTAGCAGCCAAAAGGACTTGGTTTTTATGTGAAAATTTTCTTTTAAAAGTACACAATTCCTTAAGGTACTTTGAGTAGGATGGTCTGGTTTGGATTTCATCAAGAATAGGAATGTTCAACTTGACTTGTGAGAATATTTCCCTCAACATTTCACTCAATTCAGGCTTGGTCTTCCCCCTCATGCATTGAGGAAATGGTACAGGTTGTGGGGTTGTTTGTTGAAGAGTTGTTTCCTTGACAATGTTATCAGTTTCCTCAGTTTGATCTTGTGGTTAATTTGAACTTTCATCCATGTTTGAATCTTCTGGTGGGTTATGAATTAGTTTTTTAGGTTTCTCAATTGATTTCCCACTTTGTAAAACAATCATAGCCTTTAGTTGTTCATGAGTTTTTTGAGCACAAATTGACTCTCCCCTTGAAGTTGAGGATGGAACCGCCTAAGTAGGAATGGGTTCCATTCCAGTTTTTATGGTTTGAAGTTCCTGTTTTAGGGAAGATACCTCAGAGTTCATCCTCTCCATTTTTTTGCACAGTTGTTCTAGTAGGATTTGTGGAACAGTTTGGGTGGGTGCTTGAGTAGGTTGGATTATCCCAGGGGGATATTTTGGAGGTGGCATGGTTTGTTGAAAATGGAACGGTGGTTGTTGGTATTGGATAGGTTGGGTTTGGAACTAGTTATGGGTCTGGCAGTTCTGATGGGGGTAAGGATTTTTTCCATGTGGTTGGCTAGGTTTTTGGTTATCTTTCCAGTGGAAGCCTGGGTGGTCGTTATACCTAGGATTGAAGTTGTTTTGGTGTTGAGGCTTTAGAAAGTTCAAGGCATTTACTTCCGTTGGGGGTCCTCCTAAAAGAACATCCTTGATGGATGGAATGGTTGTGCAGTTGTCTATATTATGGTCATGTTTTTCACAAATTGTGCAAACAGGGTCAACATTTTGGATTTCATGGACTTTCCTAAGGTCTATCTCTTCAACCTTCAGAGAGAGTGCTGCGAGTTTAGCCCTAAGGATTTCCTCTTCTCTAAGTGTATGAATTCCATTAGTTCTTTGTGGCTTTTCAGAGTAAGGTGATGTTCTTCATGTCTTGTTTTGTTCATAAAGGCTTTCTAGATACTCATAAGCATCATTTGGGGCTTTGTTTTCAAAGTTTCCATTAAACATCATGTTAATGAATTGTTTGTTCCATGGACCCAACAATTCATAGAAAATTCTCACTAGTTCAGGAATAGAAAAACCATGGTGTGGAACCATGTTTAGAGTATCTTTAAACCTCTCCCATGTTTCATAGAATGACTCTCCCTCTTTTTCAAAAATGTTTTGGATACTACTTTTAAGTGCAATTGTTTTATGGTGGGGAAAGTATTTTTTGTAGAATTCTATTTGTAGTTGGTTCCAAGAGTTTATGGATGATGGTCTCAAATTTTTTAGCCAATTTTTAGCTCGATCCTTTAATGAAAAAGTAAAAATCCTCATCTTAGCTGATTCTAGTTGATGTGGGGGGCACATGGTTTCTACAATGTTATTTAACTCCTTAATGTGCAGGTAGGGCATCTTGGACTCCGTTCCATGGAATATGGGAAGGTAGTTTAGGACATGGGGTTTAAAGATGTAGTTATAATATCCTAGGTAATTGTGTCTAATGCATGAGGGGTCATTGGTCCAGGAAGGTGTGAGGTAGTCATTCATGGTTTGATCAATTGCATTCCCCAAGTTTGGGGCTGCCTCATTTGGGTTCCATTTTGGTTTACACCCGGGTTTATGAGTTGGTTTCCTTGAAGTCCTTCCATTGAAATTGGATCAATTTTGGACTCTAGAGTATTAGGAAGATTATGATCTAATGGAATGAGTTCCATTTGTGTACTTGACTCCCCAACCCCATGACTATCCACCCTAACAAGACGGTTTGATTGATCGCGGGTGTAGGCGGACATGCGCCAAAAAAAACGAGAAAGGGACAAGATAAAAGAATTTGGATTAGAAAAGAAGAAATGGGGGAAAATAGAATGGGTGTTTATATGACTTACTTGGGTCCCCGGAAATGGCGCCAAAATTTGATTCTCGCTCAAATTTACCCAAGAGATGAAGGTAGAACAGTCCTTGTAGTTTAGCTTGGGTTATCGAATCCTCAGAGACCAAAGAAGAAACCTATAGACACGTACATTCTATGGACTGTATTTAGCTATGAAGTGGCCATCATGGGTTGATTTTATATGGGATTAAAGGATAAATAACAGATTTATGTGAATTCAATTTAAAATAATGAGTTGATCCTAGGTTATCGCTCGGGGTGGATTGGATGAATTACTTTTTTAATGATTTCAATTTCTTATAATTGAGATGGATTAATTTAAGAAGATCAAACGAAATCATCACTTACTGGTTTAATGCCTACACAACCTAATACTAATCACCTATACACTTGAAGGATCAGAGTTTTGAGAACTCTAAGGTAGAGGATCGTATTAGCACTTGAATGTGTGACCTTAAATTCAATAAGGATGAAGATGTTTTAAAATCAGCAAATAAAAATCTCATTTAAAAGAAGTGATTTTACATTAATAGAGTGATAAATAACATCCAATCCAGCCACCTTCTATTCCTTTGGATAAACCCATAAAAGAGTTAGCCCTCCATTGATGAAATGTCTTCAACGGAAACGGGTAGTACACTTACAATGGTGGAATTGAAGAAGTAAAAACAACAACAACAAAAGATCACTCCTCCACTGTGTGATAAATATCACAAAGTTTGGTATGAAAAATTTCACACCGTGAACCAAAGTTATCAAAGTGATATGGATAAGAATATAATAATACGAGAAGAATAACTTTTATTAAGAAACTAAGATGAATTAAACAACTTACATGAGAAAGAAATGTGATTACAAACCCAAAGCGGCAGCATAACACTACAATGAAAACCAAGCACCAAAGATCCTTCAATCCTCCAATACCACTGCCTTAAATAAGCATTTTTGAGCCCTTGGGTCGAGCCTGCAACAGTCCAAGTCTCCTCAATTAATTGTGGTAGGCCATATGTGGGTGGAAAGTAAGGGAGAGTTGATTTTTCCATCCTTGACCCGAGGTGGCAGCCAGCTTTCCTTCACCGAAAAGACACGTCTGAAAGACCTTCTTGATGGCCGAATAAGAGTGGGCCATAAATACATAAAATGGACCTCCTGATGTCTTATAAGCCCCTGTACAATTTGGGCCCATTTGGAATTTCTGATTCTGAGATATGATACAATTAGTGGACTGTTTTTCTGGGCCACAGAATCTGGCCCTGAATTGTATCTCTAAATTGGGCCGCATTAATGTCCACCATAGAGGCAAAATTATCATTGTATAATGAAGAGTTATTTGTTCCTATTCATGTATTATAGAATCCCAAAAAATTTGGGATTCATTGGGCCTGTATGTTGGGCCCCACGGTCTCATCAGTGGCTTAGTGTCCAATCTGCATTCTCTAGAATTGCTTCCTTTCATCACAAAATATCCCCATCTTCTTCCATTAATTATCCATTGATCCATGAATAAAAAATGTTCATATTGGAGTGTAGATAAATTTACAAGAATATCAAATTAAAATATGTATAATCAGATGATTCGTTTGGTACTTCAAATGATGTTAAAAAATGTACCACATAATAGTGAAAATTAAGAAGGTATTACAATCATAATGTGAAATGATGTTCAAAGTGTAAAATGCACTAAAATGGTGTTTATGAATAATAAGGCACATGAATATTATATATATTAAAAATGAATATTATCCTCATTTAGTGGCTAATCAGACCCTGAAGGCACATTTCAACGGGTTCATTTTTAGGTGGTGGGAATGGAGGAAACAGAACAGTTTCTCTAGGTCCTTGAGATAGTCCTAGAATGGGAGAGATTTGAACACCAGGTCTTCCAAATGGCATTCAACAAATTTTCTTAGGATTGTCTTGAATATGCGAGGCATGGCCCACTGATATGTGGCACCAACATTATTCAGGCTAAAGAGAATAACATTGTAACAAAAAGTACGTTGGGGAGCCCAAAAAGTGGTAGACTCCTCATCCTAGGGGGGAATACAGATCTGATTATATCCATAGTAACCATACATGAAAGAGAGGACTTTGAACCTGTCCGTAGCTTTAATCAATCATTCAATCACTGGAAGGGTAAAATCATCCTTCAGATAGTGACAGTTGAGATCTCGGAAGTCGATACTAACTCTGATCTGTCTACTCTTCTTTCTGATTGGAATGATATTGGCTAGACACTTGGTTTCCTAGAAATCCATGATTAAGTTAGCCCTGATGATCTTGTCGACTTCGGCCTCAATGATGGCACCGGTTGACGAATGCATCTTTCTGGGAGCTTCTTGAACCCCCGATGATTTGTCGGGAGACCGAGGTGGTGGAAAACTAACTGAGGATCTATTCCTGGAATCTCATAGTAACATCAGACAAATAAATCATAGTTATGTTTGAGGAAGCCTACATACAAATGCTGTTATTTGAGGGACAAGGCGGCAGTAATCAATGGAAGTCTGAGATCTGTCTCGCTACCGAGGTTCACCTGTACTAATTCGTCGACCGTGGCTGAGACGCCTTCTGCAAAGGCAGGGGGAGCATCTTCTATAAACTCTTCTCCACATATGGAGTAATCTTCTATGGGGGAAGTTGATCTTGAGGTAACAAACCACGATGGGAGGCTTCTATCAGTCTGTGCAGTAGTGGTCAATGCATCGGGGCACTCTGGCGCTGCCGAGACCATGGCTATGAAGGCTATCGACCTGATCCCATCATATCTCCAGCCCAATGGGACACACATGATAATTTCGAAGCAGTAGTGGAACGTCGGCCAAAGACAACTTCTTCTAGCCTGGAGAAAAAGAAAAGTATGACATACTATCATTGCCAAGAGCTGGACGTCTCGATACCTGGCGAGAGTGGAAGGCTCCAGGATCACTGAATCCTGGTTCGTATAAGAATTCGAAGTGAACTACCAATGCTAACTAGATATAGAAGTGTGGTTCCCTATTGTCCCGTAAATGATAAAACACTAACCATATCAGGGGTTATGGCCTCCAACAGATGGATCAGGAAGGCATTGGCGTTATTCAGGCCTGTCCAGGGGTCAGTCGTAGTGGCTACGGGCTCAACTTCGCTTTCCTGATCATATTTATCTGTTCTCATGTAATAATCATCATCCATGTAGAGGGATTTACAATAGGAGAAAGGAGATGCATCACCTTGGAGTATACCTACTCGACCATTAAGTTAGTATTTGAGGTAATTGTGATATGACCAGGGGACCGCTGCATGCAAGTGGAGCCATGGAAGGCCCATCAATGCAGTGTATGTGGTGTCCTTAGAGTCCACCATTAATTCAGTTCTGGAAACTAGGCCACCGAACTGGGACTTCAAATGGATCTTGTCGAACAGAGTCTACATTGTCCTGTCATATCCCTGGACCCTTAAATCAGAGGGATTCAGTTCATCTTCAGATAGCCCTAGCTTCCACAACGTCCATCTCGGGATAAGGTTGATCCTGAAGCCAGTGTCAATGAGACAACGACGAACCTCCACACCGTTGAATTGGCCGGTGATGTATATATGGGGATGTTCCCGTGCATGGATGAGACTTCTTCTTCTCTAGAGAACGAAATTATGGCATGGAATTTGGCATTCTCAACTACTTTATCATGGAAGGCTTCTACAGCTGCTACCTCTGTCTCAAACTGGAGGGGGATTCATAAAGCCTCAACGAGAGCATCACATATATCTGATGATAGGCTAAGGGCTTCAAGGATGGAGAGCCATGCTGGGATGCTGACGAGGTGGTTCATAAAATCATATGTTTGTGCCAAGAGAAAACTTCTACATACATGAGGCCGCTCTGCGTTGGCAGGAATGGAGGACCCTGCCTGTTGGACTGGCTGCTGACTAGTACTGGGGATATCCCAGTACCCGCTAGTTAAAGATCAGAGAATAGCGACTGAGTGAGGACCGAGTGATTGGTATCAGCCTGTGGCTGGGCGAAGCTGGTTGCGGTAAGGCCGAGGTGGCTCTGGATGATCAATTAGCACAAACAATGGAGGATGAAGGATTTTAGACACCACACGAAGAGGTTGTGCATGATGAGTTCTCCGATGGGCCTGCATTATGGTCTCAACGGAATTCATGGCCTAGGTATAGGAGCCAACTTACGTGCCCTGATGACCCATATGGCTACTGTTCCACCAACATTGACGTCATATGGGGAAATTTGGGAGGTTATCCTAGCGCTCCCCCTCTTTAAGAGTCATATAGGGATTTACCAACTTCACGGTGTTAACTGAAATGTAACCTTGACTGTAACATGATGAATTATCCACAACTGGGTGGATTCTGGGAGGGATTCCCATCTCTGGTGTCAAGAAGTTGATGAGGGTGCGGTATGATGACGACATTGGCAGTGCACACAGCTTCTTCTTGTGTCGTCCATGCTTGCTCTTCCGAGAAGAGGCCAGATAAGATGATGATACAGAAGTGATTGATGCAGCTTTTGAAGGTTCCGGCTGATTCAGGTTTTCTTGGATAATGCCTTGGGTATGGGAAATAGTCTTACAAGCCATACAATAGTCATACTTCTAGGATCCGTGGCTGAGAACCTATTGTCACTCGCCTTCATCGTCACTAATTCTATCTGATATCCGAAAGTCACCCAACACTTATATTGGTGTTGGGCACATCATGGCTATGTTTTTGTCAATATGGACTTGAATTTAGTCCTTCAACACATAACACTAATTGATGTTTTGCCAAGGATCCAATGATAAAAGTAGTAGTCGGGGTGGTCAGTGAGGTGCACCTCCTCCGGCATTCTACACCAAGGAAAATGCACAATTCGATGCTCTAAGGTGATGTAGAAGTAACCAGGGAACTGAGCCTCTTCGAATGAGTAGGATAGATTCCTCCGGTCTGGGAAGGGGGCTCTAGAAGCCTGACCGAGACGGGGGGCCGGAGGAGGCTACCGAGGAGGCAGACCATGATTCTCTCACCTAGGAGGTGGCAGCGCGTTACGTGGGGGCGCCTATCGATTTTGGGGAGGGGGATACTCGGCTGGAAACTATGCCTGCGGTGGTGGAACTCTGCGGTGTTACGGAGATGGCTCCACTAGTAGCAATTCTAGCAGCCTGGGGGCCTCTACATGGGCCACGACGGCATGCTCGGCTATGGAAACTATCCATGCTGAAATTACAGGAGGCATGAGATGTGCCTTACTGTCATGTTGTAGGGATTCTTTGAGGAGCTGGGCCTTATCCGAATAGTCTCAGAACCCTCCAAGATAATCTTGAGTGATCAGGGATGGCACCAATTCTGTATTGACATTCCCCATGGACATCGCCAGTAATTGTTCCTGAGTCAGTGGCATGTCAAGAGAGTATGTTAGCCCCTTACACTGGGTGATGAAGTCCGCGACTCACTCATCGGGCCTCTTCTTGCACCGAAAGAGGTCTACGATTTTCATCTTGCTGGTTGTAGAGCAGATCCTGTAAAGGAACTACCTGCGAAGGTCCTCCCAGCTAGTCACAGAACCAACGGGGACCTGGCTGTACCAGAAAAATGCTGGCCCCTCCAGCGTCTGAACAATGCAACTGATCATGGATGCCTCCTACAGAGATGGGGTCCCTAACATAGGCCCACAACGTGAGTTTAAGTTGTCCAGGTGATGTGGCGGGTCCCCCATCCTATTAAAGGGGGAGAAAGTGGGATTTACGATTCCCAGGGGCGCCAACATGTCATCCACCCATGCCGGGTACGGCTGACCATTAGGTGGGATAACCACCTGCCGCGTCTCTAATGCTTCCATGTGGGCAATGAGTGCCACCATTGGATAATCCGTACGTGGGTCCCATTCCTAATGGTGATCCCTAACCACAAGTGCTTTGTCGGGCCCTTCAATGCGGTAAGAAAGCTAATCGGCTTGGGGAGCGGCTGGTGGAGCAACCCATGGGGCTACCGGAGGAGCCCGGACGAGGTTCCCTGGGTGGTTGCGCCATTCAGGAGGGTTCAATGAGACATATCGTGCCCTCTTTCCATGATCTCTGGCTTCTGCTCTATCAACGAATATGGAATGATCAGGGTTTCCTGGGAGAATCTCAGAGAGGGGTAGTTTCTCATTCCCCTGCTACCCCAGCCTAGGATCACCATAGTCAGGTCGTCGCTCTGTAATGAGTTTAGCTAGAAGTTTATCCACTAACTTCTTATACCCAGCAAGCTTCTAGGACATTGTTGTGTTTTTCAGGTCCTCTTTTATCTTATTCACTGAGGTTGATGGGTCAGAGAGCGTGACAGCTCCAATGTGCTCTTTGCCCTTACTGACATTCCGACTGAGAGCCCATGCCTCAGTGAGCGGAGGGAGACCTAGGAGGTTCCTCTTCTGGCGAGTAATCCTTCCTGATGGGTCCAATGATGACCCGTCCTCAGGAAGGACGTTCCAATCAAGAATTCTGATCTATTCCTCTGCAATTGACATATTAGTCATGTTGACCGCCACTCTTCTGGGGGGAATGTCCTCACTACAGCCAGGTGAGCCAGCCTTCAGGCGAATTGCACTGAAGAGGAGGGCTTCATACTGCCCCAATCCAAGGACATGCGTGTGGGGGTAGCCTCCTCAACAAATTTATGGTGTAATTGGAATCTCTGAATGCATTGTTGTTGGAGGGCCATACGGTGGCTTGTGCCACAATAGTCGCTGATACTAACGCCCCACGAAGTGCATCCTCTTATACACCTACCTGACACTAGCGTCTGGTCAAATAGACTGGATCTGGTGATGCAGGCACATGGACTAAATTCTCCTTAGCCCGAGGTACCAGGCGGCGGCGCTGACGCGACCTGGTGGGGGCCCTTGACGAGAGCCCTTGAATCGGTACATCGACAGGGCCGACCTGAATATCCACATCTTCATCGACATATGGGATAGAGCTATCAAGCCTCTCTTGGTACATTCTCTCGACGTGATTGAATGTTGGGGTGGGGAGCAGCGGCTCCCTGTAAGGCCCTTAGGGGAAGCGTTGATGGCGAGGCGCAGCTGCCTCGAGATCCAAGCGGGCCATATCCCTATTGGGGATGACCCCCTCCTCCTCGTATCAGTGTACCAGGTCATTGATTACCCTTTTCTGGATAATTTTTGATGGGGAGAGGGGGCGTTGGTGCACAGTAGTTGTGCCAGTCGTGACTGTCATGGAAGAGGTAAAACCATGTGGGGTAGTCCCATCGATATTGTCATTTTTCTTGCGTCAGTGGGTAGGTGATCGTGCTTCGGGTGCAACAACTTGATTCTTGAAGTAGGGAGATGAACTCATTAATATATCTAGGAAAAGGAATCGACTACCAGTGCCCCAATGTCATTATGTATTATTTGGTTGGAAAGAGGGATCCATGTGGTCAATGTCGCAGAACAAAATGCTCAACGTCCTGACTGTCCCAAATTCTGGCGAGTTTCACGTCAGGCCTGTTTGATCAGACCAGGTTCCGGATGACGGGGCCAGATGACATGCTAAACCACCGATGCCCCCAAACGTTTATAGCCTCTATGATGTGGAGAAGCACTTCATGTCAGGTTCACTATTTTTTGTTTTTAACACTTTCGTAGGGGAGCACGAATCAGTCAGGAATGGGATGCATTGTTGTTACCCCACATTCCCACTTTCCAAAAGCAGGAAGAAACCGTTCCTTATTCAGGGACGTCTACTCCTTGATCGAAGCGTGAAGATGGGATGTTGATTCTTCCTTCCGTGGATTCCTCCTTAGAGCTCGTCACCTAGTCCGGGTCTCCCTAAAAGAATTAAGACATAGTAAGTGAAGCTCTTCCCAGTGCCATATCCTCATGGACACCAGTTAGTTATGTCTCTTCTTGGAGGACCTTCCAAGGGGTCCGATCAAGGCAACTACCTTTATTTTGGAGAGCAGTCACGCTGGGCATCACTGGCGTGTCTTGACGTGGGGGAATTGGAATGTCTGTCTTATGTCCCTTTTTGTAGGGCTTCTCGAGGGCATGGAATCATGAGGAATCCCACATTGAATGTGAGGAATTGTATTCCATTGGAATGTATATGATTTTTCCCCAGCTTACCATGTTTAACACTAGGTATTCCTCAAGATTGACATCCAAAAGAGACGGATCAGACTGATCGGAACACTAGCTAGAGTGGATCAGATTGAGGAACCCCTGGAGGGAACACCAATGTTGGGACCAACACATGGGAGGCTTCCCAAATGCTCTGACGGGGAATGCAGAATGAAGTGGCATGATACCACCATGATCTGGTGGCCCGGGTAAGAATCGGGATGAATGATTGCTTTGGTCGTGAGCCTTGAAGAGATTTCCAATGTATCCCCGTGGCAGGGAATCAAAGTCTGCATAGTTGGATGGATCAATGTGACACACTAAGAGACGACCAGGGAGTATGGATGCATGGATATGACCTAGAGGAAGTGGATCCTCCGAGTTAGGACATGAGCATCCCAAGACACATGGGCTCGAGGGAGAAATCCGGATGAGACATGAGCGATGGGCTTGAACCTCATGGAGGCTTTATACATATCCCTGTGGTAGGGAATAAAAGAACACGTAGATCGGGATGGAATTCAGTTTAACATCATGTGGGACGAGGGAATTTGGGGCCTACGCCCTAAGTCGGACCAAGTATATGGGTTCAGTGAACCGACGTGAAGAGGGACCTAGGTTCTAGATGGATTGGAGATTACGAACTATGGCAGCCCAAGGTTGATATGGGGCTTGGAAAACCAACACAAATATGGTCAACGACAATGGTTTGTCAGGCTTGAACCTCATGGAGGTTTTCTACATACCATGCCTTAGTATGGATCAAAGTCCTCGTTGATCGGGTTTGTTGGGTCTTACGCTCTGTGACGGCCCATGGTGGGTATGGGGCTTACCCTCCGAGGAGGCCTAATGTGTGGGGATTGAACCTTGTGGAGGTTTCCTAAGTACCATGCCTTAGAACAGATCAATGTAACCGTAGTTTGGGGTGGTTGGGGCGTACGCTCTGAGACGTCCCAATGTGGGCATGGGGCATACACTCCGAGGAAGTCCAAGGAGTGTATGGGGCTTACACTATGAGGAAGCCCAAGGTGGGTATGAGGCTTATGATTTGAGGCGGCCCAAGGTGGGTATGGGGCTTACACTCTGAGGAGGCCCAAGGTTGGTATGGGGATTACACACTGGGGAGGACCATGGTGGTGGGGCTTGAACCTCATGGAGGCTTCCTACGTACCATGCCTTAGCACAGATCAATGTCCCAATAGTTCGGTTTGGTTGGGTCTTACCCTCTGAGATGGTACAATGTGTGGGGCTTGATCCTTTTGGAGGATTCCAACATACCATGCATTAGCACGGAACAAAGTCCCCATAGTTCGGGA
This sequence comes from Viscum album, assembly GCA_963277665.1. Lineage (NCBI taxonomy): Eukaryota > Viridiplantae > Streptophyta > Magnoliopsida > Santalales > Viscaceae > Viscum > Viscum album. The sequence continues at coordinate 590,476,059 of OY728162.1, read as the reverse complement.
TGTAGGGGCTTACACTCTGAGACAGAACAAGGTTGGTATAGGGATTACACTCCGAGGAGGCCCAAGGTTGGTATGGGGCTTACACTCAGAGGTTGCCCAAGGTGTGGGGTGTGAACCTTGTGGAGGCTTTCTACATACCATGAATTAGTAGTAATCAACCTCCCCGTTGTCCGAGATGGTTGGGGCTTATGCTCTAAGATGGCCCAAGGTGGGTATGGGGCTTACAGTATGAGGAGGCCCATCGTGGATATGAGGCCTACCCTTTGAGGGGGCCCATGGTGTGGGGCTTGAACCTCGTGGAGGCATCCTACATACCATTCTGTAGCACATATCAAAGTCCCTGTAGTTCAGGATGGTTGGGGAATACACTCTCAGGAGGCCCATGGTGGGTATGGGGCTTACACTCTGAGGAGGCCCAAGGTGGGTATGGGGCTTACACTATGAGGAGGCCCACGGTGTGGGGCTTGAACCTCATGGAGGCTTCCTACGTACAATTCCATAGCACGAATTAAAGTCATGGTAGTTCAGGATGGTTGGGGCTTATGATTTGAGACAGCCCAAGGTGTTTCATGGTCGGTGCTCCTTCTAAGATCATAGAATTCATGCTCGGTGTGAGAAACAAGAAGTAACAGAAACTAGATTATCACATCGTGAAGGGTGCGTCCATGGGAAGTGAAATGGGTGTTAGGCATTGAGCAGCCCATGGTGCTAGGACATACTCCAAGATGGAGTCCAGAGGACGGAAAAGCACAACGGGGGAGGGGTTTGTCACATATGAAGATAGGAGGAGCCCTATTCCCTTTCAATCACTCAAATTGCCTTCAGGAAGAAGAAAGGAGGAGCTGGGATGGTGCCTCTTGGAAGAAAAGATAGCGGCTTACACCAAGGTGGATTCCCTGCCCTGCGAAAAAATGCCACTCCGACAAAGAGAATATCATCCCACGTGAGGGGTGATACCATCCCCATGGAGATGAGTGGGCGTGGATAATGTCCAAGGTGGGGGGACCCTGCGAGTGAGGCACAAGGCTAGGACATAGTTTAACGTCATTGGATGAAGACGATGCACTTTGCAGTTTAATTTCATGTAGCTCAGACGAGGTGGGTTCGCTCCGCACACCTAGGACATATATAACCGGTTCCCTCTGCCCCTTGTGGAAGGGAAAGAATCAAAAAGGCTGTAGTGAGGTGGTATCTTTTGGTGAACCATCGAGGATTCCACATTAGCGTGGCTATGTGAAGGAGCGATAGCCGTTAGTGTGCATATGTGAAGATGAATGAGGTGAAGAAACTCATTAGGAATGATTGACTAAGGGAATTTAAAGTTACTTTGTACGAGCCCAGAAGGTCGCACAGGAAAACCAGGTATGATGTGGATACTCGGGGTGCACAAGACACCTGCGAATGGCACCCTGAAGGAGGACATCAGGCGCTCGTGCAAGGGTCCACACGGGGGTCACCTAGGTGAAGGGCCCCGAGGGATTTCCCGCAACCACTGAGGTTTGTGCGAAATAAATGGGTTCGGCGCGAAAAACCCCATGTTGGCTCTAAAATCCCTGGGATGGTGTGAAATCAGTGTTTCTTTCAGGTAATAGGGGGATTTCTTTTGCGAGCGACATAATTGGAATACACGCAATGTGTTTGAATTACGCGCAAGCAGAAATGGCCACGAGCAAGGACATGGGGTTCATGCAAAGGAAGGGATTGCGCCCAAAGGATGGGAATGCACACAAAGGAAGGGACTGGGTGCAAAGGAAGGGGTGTTCACGCAATAGAAGGATTGTGTATAGCTTGGATGGTCTGCATGCAAAGGAATGGGTGGAGTGTAAGGGGAGGACCCCGTAGGGTTTGGAGTTTAGTCTACCCCATGTGGATCTCGCGTGAAGGAGGACCCCGAGGCAACATGGCGTGAAAATTATCTATACTTGAAGGCCATATTCCGCCCGCATGGATTGTTGATTATGCGCATGAGAGGCAGTTCAATTTTTTCATCCCCGAAAAGGAATGGTGTCTCCTTCTATATATAGGCATCTAGTGGCATGGAATTCGGGTGTGTGCGAAATAATTGTTCGACGGAGGTGGCAGCGTGAAAAGTCAACCATGCAGGGCCCGGGTGTGAATTTATTTCGCGCCGGCGCCGAGACTCTTCGTGAATCTGAGGACATTCTACTAGGGACATCTTTTTCGGTCACTTATCCCTTCTTTCCCACAACCCTTCTAGGCCCTCTGGAGCGGGTCTGTGGGTCCGAATATGACTTTGCCTTTTCGTTTTGGCACATTCTCAAATACTTATGTGCTTTTCGGCATCTATAACTACTAGGAGAATGAATTCTATGTTCGATAATTTCAAAACTGATAACAAGGAGAATTAAATAGGTAGGAATATATCCCTTCCCTTTAAAATATTTAACGGGGTGACAATTTAAGATACCCTTAATTTCCCATTAATAGAGGATCACATTAAACCTTCTGGTTTGACCAAGTAAATACATCATGATCCATAGGAATAATTAATATAGGAGTTATGGCCTTTGAATAATCCTTAGAGTCCTTAAAATGAATATTTAAATGCATTTTACGTCAATGGAAAATTCTAAAGGGGTGAAACTATAGGATGCTGGAAACACTGTTCATGAACCTCACCGATAGAACACTGTTCATCAACATCGCTGATAGAACATTGTTCATGAAACTCCCCATTAGAACACTGTCAATGGACTTCACCATTTAAACATTGTTCATGAACCACACAATTAGAACCACACTAATAGATCACTTTTAATCAACCTCACTAATTGAACATTGTTCTTGAACCTCACCGTTATAACACTGATCATGAACCTCACCATTAGAGCACTATTCATGAACATCACTATTAGATTCTCACGGATATAACACTATTAATGATCCTTATGGATAGAAAATTATTCAAGAACATAACCATTAGTACATTGTTCACGAACCTCTCCATTTGAACACTATTCATGTACCTCGCCATTAGAACAGTGTTCCTGAACCTCACCAATAGAACACAGTTCTTGAACATCACCGTTAGAAAACTGTTCACGATCCTCACCATTAGAACACTGTTCACCAATGGGACTGTTAACAGAATTGAAAATTTGGAAAAGGAAAGGGATGTTACTGTTTGAGGATACAAATAGAACTGTTCCCTGATGGAACTGTTCATAGAATTGGAAATTTGGAAAACAGAAGTGATGTTACCATTAGAGGTTGCCTATAGAACTGTTCACTAATGGTACTGTTCATAGAATTGGAAATTTGGAAAAGTGTTGGGGATAAGTCACAATGACCTCCCAGAACACCTCAAACACCACATTTTCACAATGTATAGTACCAGAGAGGTTCATGCCATTACATGAATGTATCATGGTAGAAAATGACCGAGCTATAGATCTGTATTCTAGGAGCGTGTTCGTATAATTTTTTATTTTTCTCTCAGAATGTATTGGATTGTTCCTTTTATATGTATTATTTTTTTTTGTAGAAAAAATACATTCACTATAATAATTTATTGATTAATTCTACAATTTATTCTTTAATTTATCATTCATGGATTCTACCTCTATAGTGGGATACATGTACTATGTCTTTACTACATGTTTTTTATTATTCATGTATTTCATTATATTTATTTCTTTATTGAATTAATATTAAGTATTAATTATATAATTCACAATTGGAAAGATGTAATATTCTCTTGATGGAAATTCCCGAGCCCCTCGATTCTAGTTCGAAGCCTCTAGAGTTTAGGGAGATGCACTGTTGTTCAAGGCTCCATTCAATCTTGAAGAACATTTGAGTGAACCCTAGGTTCAGGATGACACTATGTGACATCTAAGAAGTTTATTTCCATTATTTAATATTTGAAGTCAATATATAAAAGATTATGTAGTATTTGGATGCTCTATTGAATTTTTTCATGGGTGTATGTAACCCATGTTCAGCGTAAAGGAAATTTTTCCTGATATAATAATAATTGATTTCTATTTTTCGTATTATAGTACATATCCATCAACCATTAGGTAAAAGAAATATTTTATAATAGAAATTATTATTATCCTGGTTGAGGATTTAATTTAATCATTGGACTTATCACAAGAGGGTAAAGAGCATTTCTCTAGGAATCATCTTAGGCATCTAGGATTCACATTTCATCAATTTCACATTATATATATGTTCATTTAATTTTTTTATTTCATGGTTGGCCTATTTTTGTTTATTGATCATTTGTTAGTTATATTATGATTTTTTTTCTTGGATGGATTTGAGTGATTTCCAGATTCTATTCACGAGGTCTATATGTACCAGTGGGATGGAATTAGTAGATTACCGTGTGAATCCCCCATATATAACCCTTAAAATTAAAAAACAGAATATAGAATTAGTTAAATAGATATTAAATGGTATTTGATTTTAGTTATAACATATATAGAACAATATTCATGGGGAATGAATATCTATTTTAACCACACTTTTATCAAGTGTATAAGATAATGAAACATAGAATTTAAAATTGAAATAGATATGAATAGTTTCTTGTAAATAATGTGGAAGGGTGATATTGACCCTTTTATATACTATATATCTAGTAATTTAATCTTAAAAAGTTACCAATACTTGGCATTTTATATGGGTATTTGTTGTAGTATACCATGAGTAGTGTTCCCTTCTTATTATGTTGTACTTCCACTTCTAGATCTAATTTCATTATTCTAATTGTGAGGTGTGTTAATAGAATATGTTTACCAATGTAACCGAAATGTCCTCATGTTAGTTTCATGGTGGGTGGAAATAAATATTCTCTAGACATGGTTGATCTGTAGTCTCTAGACTAAATGTTACGCGAGCCATTTCAGTTACCACCTTCTATACCTGATCTAGGCACTAACTTCCAGTTTCAGAACCCAACTACTATATTGGGGATGGTGGTCCACAATATGATATTTCATTGATAGAGGAAATATTATACATCTTTTTTAATCTGATGAAATCTCTAGATAGCTTGGAAAAACATGATACATACATGTGGAATTTTCCATCCAAGCATTGTCAGAATGTTACTACATATGATCATCGACATAGGGGCACAGTTTGGGCTAGTTTTCTGAATTCATTATTGATCACATATTTCCTCACATGAGTGATTTTACGTAGAGAGATAATTTTTTAATCTATATCAGGGTAATATTTCATTCATGTAATATGTTGTTCATTTTTTAACCTAGAGAATTTTTTACTTCCTCTAGTCGGTGAAGTTATTTATGGTGTCAGTTTCATTGAGGATGGGATATTGTATTCCATTAGTACAAATGTGAATATTCCTCAACAACGTAGATGGTTTGATATTTTCAATTATTATATTTCACAATGTTGATATTAAGGTAAGGAAATTGTACTAGGAATAGAGGATCATTGTTGGGGAATGAAAATAGTTATTCTGTTTTAAGAACCATTCTTCGAGGATTCACATCATAGAAATGGTGGTCAGTGTAAACACACTAGAAGCCCTAATGAATTTGATCAGTGTGTAAGATAGTGGTTTTGGATGCCACTATATGATTGGGACCCGACCAAGTACTGGGATTTCATCAATATGGTGAATCAATAAATATTATTTTTGTACATTCCTTTTACTTCCATCCAAAGAGGTTATGCATAGACTCAAACATCAGTGTAAGGATTATTTTCTATTAATTAGGTGAGGTGGGGATTAGAATTTTATAGACTAGTCAACGATGAGGTTGTTCATGTGGTGTCTAAACATCATATCATCAGTATCAGATGTGTGATCATAATTTTTTTAGTCTAACTATAAAACTAGACTTTGAATGTGGTCAGTTAATGCATTAAAATTGATCCTTGAGGATCTGAATGCAATAACATATACCTTACAAGGTATTATTCTAGTTCCCTATACTGTAGATTTTGATTGATTATTATAGGTTATTTAATAATATATTTCTCTTTAACTATCATAGAATTTAATTTTCTAGACATATTATATTATTGTTGTGTGATAACCTAGGATACAACATTTTGTGAATAGTATGAGGGAATTATAAAAATTAGGGACATTCCTATTGAGTTAGTTAGTTACCTTTTATTATGGAATCCATTATTCCCTTACATAAAGGGCATCAACATCCATCACCTAATGGACTGGTTGGTCCTACTACCCATCATTTTGGACTACTATCAATAATTTTTATTATTAGAAAACAAGGTGGATGTAGTTATCTATTGAATGGTGTATTGGATTAATAGTATTTTAGTCATAGAATTGAATATCATGGTCTAGGTGGTGATTACAAGTATATTTCTAATCATTTCAAAGAATAACATGGTTTTCATAAGATTGATTTTTATCCAATGGAAGAATGTTTCAGGGAAATCATTATTGAATACATTTCTCATTTAACATCCAATTGATTGATATCTATGACAATGGATCATTTTTTATGAGTACATACATTATTCATTCATCTATACATGATTAAAAAAATTGAGCTTTATAAGCACAAGAGGTAGTTGGGGGATCTAGAGGATAACAGTTGTATACACCCTTCCACGTCATCTTAGGGTTCACTATTTCTCTTCTCCATGGAAGGCATTGAATCCTTTTATTAATATTTAGATTACAAATAAATAAATGTAAAAATAGTAAAATAATGAAACATATATCCACGAATACATGAAAATTTTGACTAGATCATTGGTCCTAAGGTATTCATGAATATTAAACTGAGATCAAGAAATCATCAGGTGAATGTCCAGCCATAATACATCCCTCATATATCATTTCATAGTTTCTATAGTCTTAATGAGAATCGGGTCATTCTATTCTTGAAATACAACCATCCCTACCATTTTCATGTATTTGATGAATATTTTCTTTCATATTTATCCATATATTTTTTATTTTTTATTTGTTGATGAGACATTTGTGTATTCTCACGCTCATATTTTTACAGATAATAAACGTGATATCACTATGAAAACATTGAGAATGTATCATATATATTAAATGATTTCAATGTAGATATTATGAATTGAAAATTATCACATATTGTGTACTGTTATATTAGAATAAAGAGAATTTGTTGACCCAGTGAAGGATTGTTCATTGTTATCTTGGGTGAAATTGAGGAATATGTTTGATATATATAGTTTATTTGGGATGGATGAATATTACATGAATTTAATATAAGACATATCAATCCATTATTCATATATTATTGGTATTAAAAAGAATGGTGAAATGTTCTTGTGGTAATATGAGATCAATAATTTATTTCAAGAGCTGAATGGATGGCTTGCTTCATTAATTTTTCCAACTCTTCCAGAGCAGGGAATCAACCATACAATGTTTTGGGATTCAGCCAACATAGCCCTAGGTGATGTAATTATTTAGTTATTTAGATTAGATTCCTAAAAATCTCACTTTTTTGGAATAATGAGATAAATTTTCTATTGCATGTCCTTGAAATAAAAACATTCTATCATGACATTTGTTGTTGGAGAAACTATTTGATGGGGGACCACATTATGGTGTAATCAAAAAAATAGCAAAAATTATATATTTAAACATTTTTAAATAAATATTAAACATCAAATATGGGTTAAATATATTCAGTCCTTCATATTATATGATTTATATAGGGATGTAAATATAAATATAGTAGCCGATTCACTAAGTTAGAAATCACAAGAACATATCATACCAGAAAACATTAATGAATCACCAATTCAGGTCATCTTCTCTATAATGAATTTGGATTTTCAGGATAGTTATGAGTATCCTTATCTCACAATCATTACAATCATCTATTCATTATATTAATAATGTATTGGTTCATAATTATTTTAATATTAATTTTTTTTCTTAGTGAGACTCTTACAGGGGAGTGGAGCCCCCATATTGGTTTATGGATAGTGATTAATTCATACATATACATGGATGTGTCTATTTTCAAAAAAGATAATAGAGTGTAATTGATACACATATTTCATGATTCTTAGTGGATATTTTATTCTTTTATCTATAAAATGCAATGAGATATTCCATGCCTGCATTGGTTGCGTGGGGTGAAATGTCAGATATAAAGATTTATCACTGGGTGATCCACATATCAATAGGTGAAGGAATGTCTAAAAATTCTAATACACTGTTAAAGATGATTCAATTTCTAGATTGAAAATAAGGAATATTTTTCTATCTATGTTGTGGTCTGTGAACCGAGGTCACCACGAGTTAGTGATGTTGTTTGGGTTATCACTGAGAGATGGATGAAAGTGTCCCACATCCATTCTTTTTGGGAGGCATCCTTACTATATTATATGGTATGATTTTAGGTCTGTGAGATCATCAGAAAACATTGGATCCCAAATTCTATCATTTCAAAAATGGATGCTCATTCCACAACATGGTTATATAGGGTGTAATAGAAATCACATTGAACACAAATGCTTCTGAGATCAACTTTTAACCCTTAGACTGATGGAAAATCATAATAGAAGATACATGCTCTACATAAAATTCCTTGAGAATGTTTAGTTAATATTTGAAGTTCTGTTGAGAATCATATAACTCTTATTGAGTTCTCATATAAGATTAAAATTTAGTGGAAAATTCTAATTCTTGTTTGTAGGGATGTGTTTGGTGGGATATGATGTTAACCACTAATATAGTTTGATGAAAGAGTGGTTGTTGTACATCAGCATCATATTAAATAGGAGACATTAAGGAAGGATTAATAGTTCACGAAGCATATGTATATTTCTCTATATAAATAGAAATATTATGTTGATCTCCATTAACATGCACTAGGGTTCGATGTTTGGGATAAATTATTCCTATAGGTATCTCCCAGGATAGGTTTTAGATGGGTATATAGGAAATTGATGTTATCATGACATTATATTGGGACATTTAATATGTTAGAGAGAGTTAGTATAGTTACCAATTAGTTTTTAATCCATCTGAGGAATAATTCTAGGACGAACATCTTCCACATTTCACAGCTTGTACATTATCATTACAAACCATCAAATTCATTTGGTCATGAGCACGTTGAGTTAGATTCTTATGATTCATATGGGGATTATACTATATTCTGTATTGAACTGAGTATAAAGGATATTTTATTAACTTATGTCCTTTTAGAGAGGGTTTTATGGAAGATATACCATGTATAGGAAGAGACATTGTAGAAGGAGGGCATTGTATGTTCTCAATGGCTACTTCATTTTTCAGATGATGATTTTCCTCCCATGAAATGTGAAATCAAGGATAAGTTCTATTTTCAAGGATTACTGTAACAAAATGGTTATTATCTACGGTGTGGAGCATACGAAATTAAGAAAAATTCATTTTTTAGACCTAATATGGATTATCTCTAAGGTTACAAATGTTTTAGGGGTGTCTAGGGCCTATTCATAGATACTAACCCCTACTGGTCAAGACAAAAGATGGCCCACATGGTAATTAGAAACCATGTTTCCAATCCCAAATAGTACCACCTATTAGTGAGGGGTTGAACAAAGGATCGTATTGGACACACATCTTTCCAAAACCATCGACCATGGGTCGTACACCCGTTAAGGATTTCTATTGACTTATAATATAGGAATAAAATTGTTGGTGCATGGTTTAACTCATCACGTGGACTATCAGTGGAGTTACCCTCCTAAAATAGAGATCAAAAAATGGATGGTGCATAGATTAACCATCTGTGAAACCAAAAAATGCTTCTCTATTTTTTGTGTGAAATTATTATGACATCCTTAATTAATGGATTATGTCAGTATCTTTATCTTTACCACATTCTAGTTGAAAGGAGAACACCTATTCTCCTTTTTTATGCTCCCATTCTATAATTCCTTTTGAGTTATTCTTCATTATTATTTCACATTACGAAATTATTTAGACATATGTACATGTTCCTTATTTTCATTGCATTGATTTTCTCTTTAAATATCTTTATATCCCGGAAAAACTAATTGTTAATACTGGATGATGAGATTTCTTTAGCCCTGTGAGTGTTTCTATAAGACTCATAAACAATTATCATATATTTTATATAATTTTATTATTTTGGGAACAATATTTTCATGTGGTATTAGATTTGAAATTCATTAGTTATTCTTATATACCGTGAAATCATATTATATGGCCAATTTGATACATATTCTTCATCTATTGTTGTTAAGACATAAATTCTAACCACCCATTTAGGGTGTTTCCCATAATTTTTCCATTACTAGTCTATTATGTTTATCTAAACCACTATTCTGGTGTTTTATGTTTTGACCCTATTACTAGTAATCCATTCCTTGATAAAATGAATTTTGAATTTTAATTTTTATACTCGTATATGTTGATTTCACTCAAACTCAAATTGTAAATATTTTATTATAATTAATGAATCATAATTATGGATTGTAAGTATAATAAATATATGACATGGTGAGATAAAATTTAATTATATTGTTTTTTTCATGTCTGTATCACAAAAATCCATGATTGATGAAATATATCTGGGTGAAACCGATTATGTTGTTATTACTAATATTATCAAATAAATGATTTCATGTCGTTTAATCATTATATCACTAATAAATGAAACGATATGAACCCATCACATGATAAATTGAATGATTATTTCATGGAATAAACTAATTAATAAAACAAGAATATGGTGTCATTATCATGTGGACCATGAAATAATTATTGGAGTGGTCAAACTCAAACTGACCATTGATATGTGAGGAAATTCCTTGAGCTCTCATAGAAAACATTCTGATTCATGGAGGTTAGTTTCCAAGGATGATTTTAACCACAAAACTCAATATATTTCAAATAGTTATTCAGTAATATAACACCAATGGATCCCTCAAATATCATTATAATATTACTCGGATATACTCATTTGATTCAATATGGAATCAATATAAATTTGGTTCCATGTATACCCCAATTGGGCCTAATTAGTTCATATACAATTTTACCATGGATGAAATCATTGTATTCAGATTGAATATTCCATGATAATCAAAATTATTATACACTTCTAATTTTCAATTATTTGTGGATTTAAAATTATTTATATGATAATATAATTGTTATATGCTCAATTTTTTATGAATAAGGATTCATAAGATTCAAGGGAATAAATTCATAAAAAATGAAGAAGTTGTCTGGTACACATCATGTCATGTCTTCACAAGTCGCGTAATGGGAGTTTAGAAAATGATAAAAGACATGAGCTAATACATAACCAATAAACTAATTTTGAAGAGTAAAAAATCAGTAAATGTCATGAATGATCTATATTCTTTGCAACTAAAGTCAAAATAGTTGACCATGAAATCCACACAGAGAAACAGATGGAGGCCATTACATGTCGTGAATATGTCGTACATGATGTCAAGTCTGTTAGACATCATAAATACTCTAGATATGATTGAGGAAGACTGAAGATCAAAAATATTTGAAAATGAATTTGTATTAACTGTACAATTCCGGATCCACCAACACTCTTCATCACCATATCTACCTATAAATATTGAGTTGTAGTAGAGAATTTAATAATAATTCTCTTCGGTCTTCTTCTATATTTTTTGTTCCATTAATGTTCTATTAACCCCCTTCTCCTTATAAAAAAAATTAATTCATTTTTTTCATTATAATTAAATTCATTGATGTGAATCTATTTCCTTTAACACATTAAAATAATCACATCAATGATTCTTGTTGATCATCATTAATTTCCAACAACTCTACTAGAATCCATTAATGTTTCATATCTAAAGTAAGAAATTTATTAGATTTTTTATTTATCTTACGTAAATATGATTTCATATTAATTTTATTTAATATTATGAACCCCATCATGTTTTTATAATATTTAAATTCAAACAGCATGTTGATCTTGATTTTCCTTGTTAATTAAATTTCATATACACCTGTAATGAGTGGAAAAACCTCTTATGTGTTGGGGTAATGAGATGATGTATCTGAACACATAATAAATCATTTTATAAATTTTTTGGAACCCATATAATTAAATAAACATTAATATAAACATAATCTAAAAAATTCAATAATACTACCCTGACCATGAGATATTGAAATGGAAAACCATATAATGAATAAATTAGATTAGTCTATGATCACTAGCCTAGGATTTTTTTTTTCTCCCAATGGATTAAAACCTATTTCACCTGGGTTTTTACTATCACTTGATCATGTAATTTTAACTAACAAGGTATTAGTAGTATACTGGACTAAATTCAATCTAGAGACCACTATTTTCATCACAGCCTAAACCATAGGGCCCTTCCATGATTATAATTATGGTAGCCCATTATCAAGATATGCTAAATTGATCCCAACCCCGCATTAATTGATTGAAGTCCCACCCTACTAGTTATTTCGTGAAAATCCTCACACCCTAAGGTATAATAAGAGGAAATTTATAAGGGTATCATGTATGTGATCCTATATATGAAAATATTCTTCCATTTGGGAACTACCCACCACTTATACAATTCTATTACCTTGAATTAAGTAATGGTATAAAAAAACAATTCATATCTGATCATTTCCAGTTAGAACCAAACAGTGATTGTAGACACGTCAAAATATTTCTCTATTTTAATGGAGAACTGAATTTTTTTTGATAGACTACAGTCCATGATATAGGATTAGATTTTCCTCACCCATTTATTTCATTTCTTTTAAATATTCCCTTGTGTCTCAGTCCTTCACCCCAGTGCATGTTGCAATTTACCAGGACTCGTTCTATGAACCTTGTGTTTAATGAAACCATGTCCTTAAATCCGTAGATCGAAATGTATTTCTTTAACAACTACTTGTATTTAATGTCTATGAAAATTCATCCTCGACGATCCAACTAGAAAATCCCCATCAGATAATTCTATGATAACACTCGATGCATCATGAAAAGAAAATAATTTATTATGGTCATGCCATAAAACCATGGTTAAACCCCATGAATTTTTCATCTCCCAATTCTATCCAACACCTTCAGGATCATGCCTGGACTCACTCACATGATCCAGAATATAGGAATATTTTGTGGTCTCCAAAGTGATGAATTTCATTAACACGTTTCCATCTTTTTGGATGCCTGCGGCACATTTATCACCATTGGAGTATCATTACATTTCATAAGACTACTATTATTACCATTCATTCAAAGTGATAAAGAAGGTTAATGGCTTAAAAGACAATATCACGAGTCAATCAATACATGATACAATCTTGCAAAGATGTTTTTAAAGACGTACATCCCACCAATCCGAAACATGAACCTCTAGAATGATATTAAAAAAATTTCAAACAGATGGATAATTAATGTGGGATGCATCAGAAAAATTTAATGGTCATATGAGGAAGCTTCCACATCATATCTAGAATATATGGATTATGTTACAAACATTTTATCAAGGACTCCAGCTAGCTTTACGAACTATCAGGGAAGTTTATAGAGAATTAGGATTGATGTCAAGGACACCAGAAGCTGAACGGGTAATTCATGATGAATTTTCATACAATTTCATCCTCTATAAAATTGATCATATAAAACTATGTCATAGTATCCACAATATTGATTATAATACCGAACTAGCATCACATGTTGTAGTGATTAAAATAGAATGAAATTTTTTTGATACCAGCTATACAACCTCAAAATCAACCCCCACATTCCCCTATATTAAAAATTCAACCATGTAAAATTAATGGTGCACCACATCGTGACCAATATTTCAAGGTAGGATATGATGTATAAAATGATTTTAATTTTGTTAATAAAAATATACATTACCAACCATTTCAACTGTAGCGATATTATTAACAGAGGCCATCTCAACAGCAACCTGTGAGTAGTCAAGGGTATTTTGATCCATGATGTGGTCATCCACAATTTAATAATCAATTAAATCTAGGGCATCCTATTATTGAACATGTGTAATTACCCAATCATCATATATAACAACATCCATTCCAACAAAGACCTCAACAACAATTCTAACCCGCATAGCAAAAACATCAACCACCACCACTCCTTACACTAAGTAACTATAAATATAACCAAGCTACATTGATAAAAAGGCACATCAAAAAAAATGAAAATACAAGGAGACCAGAATGAAAAACAAAATATATACAGTAATGAATCTGGAAATTCAAATTGGAAAATCTTGAAAACATATCAAATTTATTTGATGATACTTCACCACATAACATTGAGACTTACTTAGTAAAGTAATCAAAGTAGGTAGTGATACGAAATAGTAATGTATTGGACATTTAATAACCTTGTAGTAAATATAAAAATAAAATAAATGAGTCTAAGAGGAAACAAAAATAATATTGAGTAGTTTAAAAGACAATATTAGTCACCCCTCACGACGATGTACCAACATAAAGACAAACACCAAAAGAACCAAAAAAACTAGTTTAAAATTTTCCAACTCCATATAATCTACCTCTTACATATATGAAATGATAAATACAATTTTTGTAGGATGAAAAATAATATATATACATAGAGATGTTCAAGAAACTAAAAAAAAAACATTTTATGAATTTATTACTCAAGTTCTAGTATATGAATACATTCACAAGGATACGCTCTCGATCATTATGATAACAGGAGATCATGGGGTCATATCCTTAAATGTGGAATACTCTGGAGTCCTGAATCAGAAAATTTTCCCAAATATGAGAGATCCAAGATTCCTATGAATTCATTATTCTATTGGAAAATAATTTTTTGGGAGAGCCCTCTATGAAATTTCATCCAACATCAATTTAATGGGAATGAGAATGTTCCCCATGCTCATAATCAATGAACTCAAAATAACTAGAGAAGAGATATAGATATTCAACCGATCATTTAACTACCCTAGATTAATTCATGGATATGTTTTGGACAATGATTGAAATTTCATCATTCCAATAGACTTACTAGTCCTATGCATGGAAGAATAATGTGATATACCTATCATTCTTGGAATGAAATTCCTAGAAAAAATAATTTATTTAATAGACATGAATAAAGGATGATTGATATTCAGAGTTGGAGAAGAACATGTGGTGATGAACTTGATCATAGAATACCAACAATCGTACAATGATGTATATTTTAATTTCAGATCTGTCTCAAAAAAAGTAGATATGTACATGTCCATTGAGGAAGAATGTGGAGATTAAATATTAGAGATAGAATAAAAACCCAATTTTGAGGAAGTAATATTCTATGAATGACTGAAAAGGGACACTTTTTCAAGATTCATACCATCCATCATCTATCCTCCACTGGTAGAACTAATGACTCTGCCCAGTACAGTGATTTACTCATACATATAAACGATATCCCCTTTTCCATCATTTATTATCTCCGAACAATCCGAGTCATAGGAATGAAAATTTGTTGATGTTCTGAAAAGGAATAGGAAGTCAATTTAATGGGGAGTGGTAGAAATTATAGTAATAATTTATAGTAATTATCCTCCATGAAATATACTCTATGAGATTGAAAAGCCGATTTGACATCCTAGAAGATGAATCACACCACCAATGATGGGATTCGTTATAAAAGAAGTGATAAATGACGTGGTTGCCAACATACATTTTCCAATATCATTAAGATAATGGGTGGTCCACCTCTACGTTGTTCCCATTATAGGAGGACTCACTATAGATTGAAAAGGTTAAAATGAACATATTTGAACATGTGCCATCACTGGATGAAGAGTTTTCAAGGACTACAGATTCTTGAATGTTGTAACCAGAAAGAATCACATCCCCTCTTCCTTCATGGGCCAGGTTCTATAATTTTTGGAGGGGATATAATTTTACTATTCATACATGGATATTTATGATACAATAAAATTACATTCAACCTTACTAATTTCACAAAAACAACATTTTTATGACCATTTGTTACCTTTTCGTAAAGAATTATATCATTTGGAATGTCCAATTCTAGATCCACAATTTAGTGATGTATGTCACATATATTCTTGGACCTGGAAAATGAATTCTTCAAAATATATATTGATGATTTCCGTGTCTATGGAATATCATTTGAATTATGTATAAGCAATGTAGAACTGTTCTTAAGAATCTTCCAAGATATGTCCCTTGTCTAGAATTAATTGAAATTCCATTTTAGGGTTATTAGAGGAGTAGTAATTCGACATAAAATCTACAAGAAATTCAACACAGTTGATATCACAATGACCAAATTCATTAATGATCTGCAAGAATCCTCAACCATCAATACTTTCAAATGTTTTCTGGGCCATGGTGGATTTTACAAACAATTTGTGAATGATTGTGATAATGTTTCCCACCCATTGACACATTTATTGAAAAAATATATTTCTTTTAAAATCACTGGGGACTAACAAGAGGCATTAAATATACAAATGGAATGACTAATAGCATCACCGATCATTATTTCACTGAATTTGGAAAATTAATTTGAGTTAATGTGTGATACAAATTTCCTTGATGTAGGTGTTGTCCTAGAAAAAAAAATTCACATATTCTATCCCATTTATTATGAAAGTCATATGATTAATGAAAATCATATAAACTACACAACTACATAGAATGAAATCATATACTATATATATGACTTTATAAAATTCCAGTCATATCTTGTTCTATCCAAAGACATTGTTCACACTGATCATGCTACCATTGGGTACCATATGAACAAAAATGTTGTGAAATCAAGGCTGATACATTGGTTACTACTTCTATTTAAATTTAATCTTATGATTATTGATACAAAAGGACTGTATAGTGATATTATTAATCATTTATCATGACTATCTTTATTAATCTTCAATGAAAACCAGGAGACTGCAATTGAAGTAGATTTTCCAAAATAAACAATATTTAGTATCAAGAATCAAGCATCATTTTCAGATTTGTCCAATTATATTTCCACTATATTACAATATTTATCACACTCTTAACAATTTTTAATGAATTTTATTTCTGATTTAATGAATCACTATTGGAATGAGCCTCTATTGGCCAGGCATTGAGAAGATGTATTATAGAGACTATGAATCCCATATGAAGAAACCCACAAATTAATTGATATGTGTCATATGTTTCTAACTTGAATACAACATAGAATTGAGGGTATAATGGCCATGATCCCTCAATTTTGATTTTTTGGCCTATATTACACCATGACATGTGGGTATTTTTTTCAAAGATGTTATAGATGCTAGTAAAAATGGAATATTGGATAAATAAATGAGACTCCAAAAAAACCCCACATGAAATTCAAATTTTTATAAATTATGGGGAATCAACATAATGTGACCCTTTCCTACATCCTGTTGGAAAATATATAATCTGGTTGTAATTGAAAAAATTTCAAAATATGTTAAAGCTGAAGATACAACACATGACACCAAAAAAAAATTTATGATCATTATAAAGAAAAATGCATTTTAATGATTTGGATTAACGATTTTACTCATCTTTGATCAAAGAACACACTTAAAACCCCCTTTTGTGATAGGAATTCTAGAATGATAATGTATCATATACTATTGCAGAACTCCCTAGGACCCAGAAATGTGTAGGAAAGTTATATTTAAAATAGGAAGGTAGTGAAAAATTTAGAAAAATACTATGAATACCAATCTAAATGAATGGAGTCTAAATCTGAATGATGCACTATGGGAATAATGAACTAACTACAAGAAACCCAAAGGAACCACCCTAGTTATATTGGTTTGTGAAAAATGATGTCATCTTTCCATCGAGTCATATCATTGCACATTTTGGGTGACCAAGAAAATAAATATTTATGTTGAGGAAGATGGAGATGACATGATGTTTCAATTTATATTTAGATGTTATAAGAAGAGATAATTATGAAAATGCTTCATTCTATAAAGAATAGTTGATGAAATGTCATGATCAGTGTATTCCAAGGCATATCCATTTACGTGAAAATAATGATATATTCTTTAACTTGAGAAGGAAACTATTGCTGGAATAGATGACATATGATTGGTCAGGAGCATTCGAATTAGTTCATGTCATCCATTATGTAAGTATTTAGATTATATGAGAAGGTGGTTCACTATTTATAGTGGATGACAAAAGGATAATTATTTTTTGAGAACCCTTCTAGTAAGGTTATGTCATGCGATTTAAATTAACATATACATTAATGGAGTAAATATCCCGACATAAAAGGATGCTCTGATAGGGTTGCCACCCATGGTAGGACATCATTAGCTAGGATAGAGTATGATCATCTTATAATAGTTTCTAATAGGAAGGAGCTAAAGGAAATGATGGATAATTATTCAAATATAAAACCTTCATTGAAACATTGTGTAAAAATGGTTCATGACATGTATCATTTTACATGAAAGAAAATTCTCTTTTACATACCAGTACATGACGTGAACCTGAAGTACACACCATGTACGTCCTCATGTTTGTTATTAAAATACTTACTTTATGATCTGATTCCTCTCCTCCACTCTCACATCTCTCAACCAACAACACACCCTATTTATTAACCATCACAATCCATAACCCATTTCCCCCATCCATTTATCTCCTTCACCCTCAAACGTGAATCCCACCTAACCCTCTAATATGTTCCTCGTTCCCTCCCATACCACAATCTCGAACGACCTATCATCCCACTTCCCCTCTCTCACATGCTGCCACCATCCCACATGACCTCTTATTTCCTTCATGGATCACACAAAAAGGCCACAATTTCCCTCTCCATCATCATACTCTACCATATCCTCAACCACCAAAGAGAATACTACATCCACTAATCATCCCCATTTCTCCCCTACCAAACCAGCCACAGATCGGGCCGAACCATCCACTTGTTGCACCTGCCAAACTTTCCACACCGCCATCCACTAGGAATCTCTATGAGAAATCATTTGGAAATTACATGGTCAGGATAAGAATATACATTGGGAAGATTTTCATTTCATACATCTATCTCACACCCAAAATACAACCACACCATTGGGCTTTTCCACAGTTGGGGCATATTGTATCCTATGATCACCAGTCGCACCACGACCCGCGCATCATGATGTATACTCTGTTGTGGTTCCATGCACTATGTATACCACATCATGCAATTTAACATGGATAGTTTTCCATTGAATAAATTCATGGTAGTTTCATGCATGTGGTTGTATAGATTCTTACAGTAGCCATCGATGGACAACCAATTAACATGGCTTCCATGATTTCCCTGTACATCAAGACTAATGCACCGATGAATCTTGTTACATTGATGGGAAACTCCTTCCTCACACATATCGTGGGGTACCATGGCATGTTTGATTCTTTACATCCACTCATAGCCTTATGAAACCTCGAGATTATTGATAATGTGATGGTACCCAAGATCCAGATGCAAGTGAGGGAGGAAGATGTACACTTTTGGGAACATGGAGTTTAAGATCCCACATAGTATGAGTCAATACAAGCCATAGTGGATGATCCATCATTCCAACCACACTATACTCCCATACCGCTTCCACCCATCCCATTTCACACCTCTTCCCACCCCATATCCAACCCCTATAACCTGTCACACCACAACACCATAGATCTGAGCGACCATGCAATATATCTTGGAGAACCTGCACCAAATATCTAGTCCCATCTATCTCTCATTTATATACCCTTCTATGATTTACCCCAAAATCACCATCAAAGTATACCAGAACCTGCCGCTACCATCCCCACATCATCTATTTTCCATCCAGACCTACCCACAGACCTTACTAACCCGGCTACACGATTGAAGTTAATAGAAGATCAGGCCCAGTGGGACTAGATGCTAGCCACTGATTCTACCTTGGAGGTATACTTTGAAGATCTAGATTCATGAAACATGGAATCCGTACCGATCAAAACCTCCCCATGATCTACCCAAGCCTAGCTACCTAACTCTGCCATCACATAATCAACTACAGACACCACTCCACTGATTTTTACTGATGCTATAGATGTTAACCTAACGAAATATCTGGCCTCACCCCTGATCAAATGCTAAGACTAAAAAATGACATTAGCTCATAAAACTAATCATTTATTTATTTACCTTTCTACAAATTTGGTGTGTTTATTTGGAATGAGGATGGATATTAATTTGTTTCATTTTTATACCTTCTTTTCAATTGAATTTTGATATCATTATATATGGGATTTTATTTTCAATTTATTTTTATGTTGACCTTTATCTCATTATTTTGGTACAATGAGTTTTCTAGCTCCTATGATTAATCTGTTGTTATAGATGTTATCATACAACAATATTTTTTGAAAAAAAGGGTACTCCAACACTTTATAGATATTGTACGACATCTTCCAGAGCATTCCATTGAAATCTATTAATAACAGCTACCACATCATCCTATGAAATCATTCATTCCACATATCATTCACTCTCACACTACATCGATTGTTGTTATCATCCTAGAAAAGTTACCATGATAATTCGAATACACAACAACAAGTAGTTGCAAGTGACAAAAGGAGACACTGAGCTGATTTAACCATAATAGGATATCTTGGTCCATCTGTATGGATGATGTTGTCTAGCTACCACTTTACGGGATGTAACCCATGGTTCGTATTATGTATAATACTTAGTGCACTTGTCTATTACTCTCTTATTAAAATGATTAATCCCATGGTTTAATGTTTAATATAATGAATGATTTTTTCTATAAACTATTTGAAGATGTCATGAACATATCATTAAGGTAGAATAAATTCCCGAATGGAATACCACTTCATATGAGGTTCTCTTGATTACCTCATTTAAATTTTTCCAAAATTATATTTTAAATGGATTAATATGTTATTACTAATGCAATCCCACAAACAAATCATGGAAAGTGTAGAAACTATATATTTCAATGTGTGTGTGGGGGGGGGGGTGGAGGTTCCCACTATTTTTAGTGATGATACAATAAAATTATTGTTTGTTCTTACCTTTCTCGTTTTAATATTTTGAAATAATAAGCATTCTTTAAACATGGTAAATATTATAACAATTACAAAAAATAAAAAAATAGGAAAAATGTTAATATAATCTATGATTTTCCTGTGTTTTTAATTTTAGAATGATTTATGATTTTAGAATCGTTATTCAAATTAAATATTTTTGATATTATAGTCAATTAACCTATTACCTTGTTTTATACCCATTTTTATTGAATATTTATATTATATTTCCATTACCCGAGGTGATTATAAGACATCAAGTACAAATTATTTTCTGAGATAATATATTGAGATATACCTTAGAAATGTCAACATATCAAAAACTACATGTAATCATTGAAACATCATAAATTTTCCTAATAAGTGTGTTTAATTAAAGAGATCCAAAATCCATTGAAATATATATGGTTCAAAGATACATGATGTCTATAGTAAGTAAACATCATGAATACATATTAGTATAAATATGGATCTACGGTAGAGAATTTTACAAAAAATCCTGACCTAATTCATCACTAGTTTATGTTCTGTTCCAGTTACCACACTCTACTTCTAATTAATACTGACATTTCTTTATTGTTTTCAAATTTAATTAATTTCAAGATACATGGAAATGTTTCCTATACGCATTCAAATTTCCCCTACTACGATTCACGCCGTTCATCATAAATTTCCATCAACTCATGTGAGATCAATTTGAAATTTTTTATCTCAACAAAAAAATTTATTAATTTTTTGATTTTTCATTTGTAAACCTGATTTCATTTTCATTACATTATCAATTCTAAACACCTAAATATTTTTAAATCTATTAAATTCAAACAAAATTTCAGGATTCAGTGTCCTAGATTAATTAATTTCATCGCCACCCTCTATGAGTTACTAATAATATTAGGGGTAGGGAGGAGGAGTATTTGTTTTTTATCCCTGAATCAATCCTTTAATTTTATTTTGGAAAGCCTAATGAATTAGTAATATGGATAAATAAAATAATATAACTTATTAGTGGGAAGATCCCTAACCATAAGATATTCAAATGGATAACCATATCCTGATTAATGTAGATTATGCTATGATCACTATCCAAGCATAAAATCTACCAAAAAATTAAATCATAATGCATGTGGGATGTTATTATACCCCAATCATGGAATAGTCACATCCCAGGAAGAACTAGTTGACTTGACCATACTCAAACTAGCGACCACTGTTTTCATCACATCCAAAGCCATATGACCATTGAAAATTTAGAATTAAGTTCATCAATTATATAAAAATGAAAAATTGACCTCGGCCCTACATTTATTACATAAAGTAACACCTAAATATTGATTTACTTAAAATTCCCTAACACCATGGTAACCTGAAATGACTCCAATAAGGGTCTCAAAAAATTGATCGTCAGAAACATAATCCTTCTCTTCATGGGATCGACCACACACATATACCATACTATTCCCTGATAATAATTAAATTATAAGACAAAAAATTTTAATCTATCCACCACTTGTATGAACTGAAAGAAACATGAGGGTGCTCCAATATTATAGAAGAATTATATGGGTTATTCCCTATTTATTACATGCAGACCCCAAAATACAAGCTAAATAATATTACTAATTATCATAGAACTAATATGTTTAGGGTGCCTTGTCAATTATCATGTATCCTATACATTATGATTACCTACATTGATTTATATTTATATATTTTATCCTTTGTTATTATTAAAATGATATTGTGTCAATGTTAGTGATACCTCACATGACATACTATATAATTTTAAATATATATTCATAATGAAATTATTACTTGTTCCCACAATAAGTGGGGAATATGTTGGTACTAGTTATTTACAATAATATTCATAATTAATTTTATATATACATTATTGATTAATTTTTTAATTTATATTACATGGACTAGATGTAATTGACCCCCTTTATGGTGGACTGCTGAGAGATATCTCCACCCAATTCAAGCCTCCATTCATGCCTGAAAATATTACATATTTGCTGGTGTTGAAAAGGGGATGCATGTCCCTTGTACACCTGATATTTCATGAAAATATTGTGATGTATCTATATAGAGGTTTAATGACATGGAGATCCTAATTATTTTATATTTTTTTGGATTTGTTTTCATATTTTTTATATTATATATTTCCCGCATCCATGAATACAAGTTTTTGTTTTTTATAAATGAATGGCATACAATATTATCATATTTTGAGAACTAAAAAATGATTATAATCTTTTTTTTATTATTTCATAATTTCTCAAAGGTAGTTTAATGGTTAGGTGTCATTAGTGTTTTTTATAGAATTCAATATTTTCTCTAATATTTTTTCCAAAATTTACCTATATTTATATTTATTTGATATTCTCCACTCTGGTAATCTGTGTATAGTTTACCAATGGACACTCCCTTGTCCCTCACTAATATTAATGAGCTTATGATGTTTGAGGGGATGAGATTTGGTCCTTGTGTAAAACTTACATCCATTCTTATTTGAGTTTTAAATTGGTTTCTGATTCAATAATGTTTTCTAAAAAAAATAACAGACCATTGATGTGGCCAAAATATATTGGAAGGTCATCAATAGCTCTCCATCCTCCTAGATTAGGGACTCAAGATCCATCTTTTACACATGTATAATTGAGTAGGACCCATAAATTTATTTAATCAAACATTTCATATCAACACCAATGTTCCTCGAGAATTGGATTCATAGAATTACATTATTTCACTCATGTTTTGAAAATTTTAATTTTTTTCACCTACCCCTACCCACCTACGTAATTAGTGAAATAACTGTTACATATTCAAAAATATGGAATGTAGGAGATTTCACATTACACTCACCACTATCGACCATCCTTGTGTCCATCCATATCTTAATACTACTCTCATCTCCAATCATCCTATAAATACAACTATTTCTTAACTCTGTTGAATGGAGAATGATTATCAACAACAAATAGGGGAAGAGAGGTAAATAAATGACATATATTTCCAATTTGTGGGATTACATTTCATAGTGAATATTTAAAAAAAATGATTCTTGATGATTTTTATTCCTCCAACAATTCTTGGAAAGAAAAGAAGCAGTGATTTTATGAATATCCATGATCCCTATACCCCCACAAGATTACGAGAGGCCCTGAATTCCCCAATACAACCAATGGATTAAATTATTTACATTTTTAAGTCCATAATGTAAATTATCATATAGAGAGTGGATTTGATCAACAATCTTACCATAGAGTTTTAAAAGTGAAAGAATATATTTCATAAGTGATATATCCCCAAAATTCGTGAGAGTTTTCTTACCCAATTTTGAGACTTTTTTAAATGTCTAACCCTTAATAATTCTACCAAAATATCAATGATACATTAAAAAAACTTATTTTTAGAAGATAAATTTTTTTATTGATTATAATATTTTTTTTTGTTATCTACTACATAGATTGCTAATGGAAGGTTATGTTCATTATTCTAAACCTATAAGACTACTAATAGGAAATAAATATCAAATTTTAATGATTAACCAACTTATTATTTCCCATCACATACGCGAAGATGAGATGAAAAATAGACCAGTAGTCTTCCCTAATGGGAATTGAAATAATTAAAATAGCATCCACAAAAAAATGTAATTTGGTCTGCTCCAACAAAAAACCATCAGAAAATGAAAAATGTTATCTTTAGAAGTCAAAGAAATATGATTAGAGAATACCATAACCATAATAATAACAATTAAAGAGGATATGGGATCCCCACGAGTGGAGACCCCTATTAATAAAAAATTCACAACAAGAGGCTACCTTTGATTTTAATTTTTATTTAAAGGGATGTGATTAATTTTATAACAATATAGATCAATTTACAACTAAAATCCAAAAACAATAATTAAAACTTAAGGAAGATCAATTCCCCTTTGTGATAAGATTTATTTTGATCATGTCTCTATTCCATCATAGTGTATTATATATATCATTAATTGTATCATGGAAGGAAAACAATCATGATTGTTAATTGAATTATAAAAATTTATTCATTTGTGAAAAAATAATTTGGTTCTAAAAAATTATAAAATTTAACCAATTAAGCTTTTATATTGCCAAAATCTTATTGAAGATTTTATAAGTGACATTTCCTGAAATATTGGGCATAGATTTTGTTACCATGTATGGTTTTTGAATATTGGGAACTGGGTTAATAAAAGATTAATTGTTAGTTAAAAAATTTTCATTACTTGACCAAATAAATATCATAAGACTGGAAATATTATGTCTCATAATATGCAATGATTTATTAATGAATAAATAATTGAATCCTGATGGACATCTTTATTAGGTATAGTGGATATTTTTATGTTCCTCAAAAATTTAATCATCACCAATTTCATTATTATGATGGTTGTTCATTATAAACATAATCTCTAGATTAATGCAACATGAAATATCAATCAAAATAAATGAATCCACAATCATGTAATGATCAAGAAAAAATATAGAATGTTCACAATAGAAATCTTATCAAGATAATAATTTATACATTCTTATGTAGTGGGATGAGATATGTGGTTAATTATATTTCTCATTTAGAACCAATGTCTTAATTATAATGTATTAGAAAAATCTTCTTAAATATTGATTTTGAGATCATGAATGAAAATAAACATTATATAATTCTGAAGGATAAATGTTTATCTTCTTCATCAATAGAACATCCTATAAAAAACATTTATAATTATTGGAACACATATATTTTTTTTCTCCCTATTAAATTGAATCACATGGATTTGTAGGTTTTCAAAAAAATTTCACACCATTGTTTCAGGTATGAGGTATCTTGATGAAATTTTCATCTAGTATCAAAACCCCAAACAATCATACATGAAGATATCACATAATAACAATCCTTGTACTTTTCCAAAAATTTTTCAAGAACAATATGTACTTCATACATAGGTCTTCTTCAACCATTGGAAATATTGATTAGTGTAGGGTAATAATCAAATGCTACTTGTGTAAGGTGATATCCCTTGAATAAATTGGAGAATATAGTTAATTTGATCGATCTAAAAAAGAAATCCATGAACTCATTAAACCATTTATAATCCTACATACCATTATTGCACACATAGTTATTTCTCATGTATCATTTATTAAGAGGTAGCTTTTCAAAAATTATAACATGAAATCCAATATGGGCTTGGAATGCCTGCATGATCCTCCTCTCTTCTTATTTTGGAACATGATTTTTATAGATTCTCACATACAATAATAAATTAACATAATATCAACCATAATGACCTCATTTGCTACATGAATCTCTAGTTATCCTTACAATATGATCATATATAAAATTCTATGAATTACTTAGTGGGTACATCTCGTTAATTAATTTGTGATATATCATGATTCAATGTGAAAATTTTAACTCTAGCATATACCTCCTTGTTCTAATTAAATAATATTCCACATGATCGATATTGTCTTGAAATATATAGGCACCCCATAGAACCCTATTTTTTAGAAAATCCTGTATTTTCATTCATTACATCATGGGTTATTATAGGAAAACTAGCCTCAGTATTCCTATAGAACATCAATGATATATTAACGAAATGCTATGCAGGTTTCCTATATGATGAAAATCCCATTATAGAATTTCTATTTTGATATTTGGGGATGGATCATTCAAGCTATCACCTTTGAATATTCATGAATTGATCAGCCATCCTTTTATTTACCATTTTTAGATTATCACCTATTATCATATGGAGCATCAATGCATAGTTCAATGTAGATGGGGTCCATAAAAAACATATCATTACCATTATACCCTCATACTGTAATATTATATAACTTTTATTAGTGATAGTCATCACATGTTAATTTGGATCCTTCAACATAAGGTATTACCATACAGGATAATGAAAATTTTGGGGAGTTTGATGATCAAAGGGGAATATAGATCTATTTTGGACGGGTGAGGACATATTGTTACCCACAAAAGTTGAAAGGATTCATACATGAGGATGAACATCAACATTAAAGTATAAATGTTGGTTTTAAATGAATTAATGTATCAAATAAATATAAATCATTAATCATGACACTCCTGTACTTTTTAGAAAAAGTCATTATAATGGTCTCAGGGAGAGATAGGAAGCCTCAACATGTTGATATCCATTAAGCCATAAAGTGTATTGTCACAAAATTATTGAATTTTATATATATTTTAATATACCTCACATATTTGGTTATTAAACACAAATAAAATCTCAAATATACATTAAAGGACCCAATGAAATATAATAAAAACTATCCCAATCCATAATGTTTTTAAGAGGGAATCCATTTTATTGGACTATTCAATATAATATTCCAAAAAATGGAATACGTAATTTTGAATAGAAAATTATTATATGGACGAGTTTTAATTTTGGGTGTCCCCATTGGTTCCAAAATCCACCATTTGAATAAGCGGCCTGTCAAAATACTAATGTTCACTATAAATCAATTTATGTTAAAACTTATCAAGTAAAAATTAATAATATCAAACCTCCAAGTCCAATTTCTCTTATTCTTTTATCATCTTCTAATATACATACAGTTCATAGTGAATTTATAAGGGAACATGTAATGGAAGGTTGAGTTTTGTTAAATTTACCTACAATGACGAGAAATATTAGATTCACACATAATTTATCATCATCCATAAAAAAAATAATTGATTTCCCATTATCTATTATTTATAATTTTCCATCAAATAATCATATTGATCTCCATCACACAAGAAATGAAGGAGAAAAGATGTAAATATCAATAATGAGAAGGATCACAATTGACAATCAACATCATAGATTTACTAGTGTAGAAACACAATACATATGAAATTCTAGAAACCTCAAGACCCTATGAATTCCAAAAAACCGACATCCATCGGTGGAGATATGCTAGATTTCTTAAGACATGAATTAAACTAATATTATAATTAGCTATTAGTTATATTATTAGTTATTATTTTTATTACATCTTATTTGACATGATAATTATATTATATTTATTTATTATTAATATTAATTTTATATTTTATATAATTAGGGGCATTTATATTTATTATATTCGTCAAATGATAATCATTTATAAAAGCAGAACATTATTCTAAATTATATTAGTAACTTTTTATTATATTATTTATATATACTCGATTAATATTCATT
The DNA here is from genome assembly GCA_963277665.1 of Viscum album. Lineage (NCBI taxonomy): Eukaryota > Viridiplantae > Streptophyta > Magnoliopsida > Santalales > Viscaceae > Viscum > Viscum album. The sequence goes on along the minus strand of OY728162.1, from coordinate 590,447,731 downwards.
AGTTACAATACTAATTATTAAAATTTATTCAAATTATTTACTATATTTTTTAAAATTAAATATTTTCTTAAATACTAATTACAATATTATTTATTAATTATGATCACTAATTTTTTATTATGAACAATTTATTAATTTGTTAGTAATTATGTTTTTGTATTATTAAATATTAATTACCCTTGAATCCCATTAATCATGCATTTTCCTTATACAATCAATTCACATAGTTAATTATGTAATTAGTCAACAATAATATTATGTTTTTATTTATATTAATAATTGTTAATTTATTAAATAAACCCAACCTGAACGATGTACATGACAAGCATTCCTCCGCATATCCCATTAAACTATTGTACTTGTAGGTCACCAGTCAATTGTACCACATGTAGAGTGGAAATTGTAAGAACACCCCACCCATTATTAACATTCACTATCGAGGTCATTAAATAAAATGGGGAAAAATTAGGATATTGATGCACAATAAGTGGGAGTCAAATTATAAACTTTATAGATGCCGATGAATGATCCAAACCATCAGGTTACCCATATAGTGTTTATATTAGTAAATATTAATTATAATTAAAAACATTTTAGTTAACAATTTTATATATGACATCTTATATATCAATTATTGACAATATAATTAATTAAATATATAATATTTGTGGAGCACATTAAAATATTTATAATATGTTCAAATTTTACTATAACGATTACTTTGTTTGAAAATCTATGTTAACATGGCATGAATGAATATTATGTGAAAACGACTTTTAAATTAATTATATCGTTATGAAAATATAACTTTATATAACAAAAATATATTGTAAATATAACATTATTATCATATTATAAAATTTTAAAATTACTTCATGTAATGTTTTTATCAAAAATATATTGTATTTATTCTCTTATATAACAAATATATATCATACAAATAATGTGAATGTAACATAAATATAAAATTATATAAAATCAATATAACATATAAAACAGGATATTAAAATTATTTTATAATGATATATAATGAAAATATAACATTGTATAAAATGAATATAGTGATAAAATAATATTATTATAATACTATAGAATGTAAAAATAACATTTTTCAATGACATATAACAGTAATAAACAATAAATATAAATTTATAATGTAATTATAGCATTATATTTATGTTATGTAGTGTTTATAGGTTATATATGCATTAGATAATGTTAATTTTATGTCATATTTATTTTATATAGATTTCATTTATTATAGATTTACAGTACTAGTAAACTATAATTACCATTTTTTGAAATTATATAATATAAATATTATGTAAATGTTACTTAATTATATTTTAAATACAACCACAATTATTGGTACATAATTGTTCCACCCTAACATTATAATGTCTAAAATTCATGAATGATATCATAAAAGACATGCAACACAGAACACAAAAAGGAATGTGATATCCAAGGAATATATCCTATATTTACTATTTTATGAAAATTCCATATATTTAATATAATTAAACTTTTAAGACACTAATTTGGAATATGTCACATGAAACATTGATTTTCATCCATTACATGTGATACACAACAGATCGAGTTTCACCAAACATTAATTTATGGATAAAATAATATTTTTATATAATAAGACATAACATTTAAATTAATTTATCAGTTCTTAATAATATTTACTATATTACAAAAATATGGGTTTTAATAGTTATAAAAATAATACATTTCTTACAAATTAATTATAAATGAATATAAGAACCAATGGAATATTAAGCGATTTTTTTTATTAAAACTGTTTTAATGCTCAAAATGTTATCTAGAAGATGAAATTTAATTAAATAAGATTAGTGAGTGATATTAATGTAATATATATATATATATATTAAATAAATAAATAAATTTTTTATATTAATCCAACAGTTTTGATAATCAAAATATAAGAACATTCTTAGTGTTAAACAAAAAAACCAATATTTTTATTAACAAACTTTTACCACCTTTTAATGGATTACAAAGTTTGAATCCATTTTTCGGAAGTTTTATAAATTTCATATATCACAATAAAAAGAATAATTGAATTATAAACATAAATTTTATTTAAGGGTAAAATATTTTTCATTTATGTGAAGTTTCATTTATAATGAAATGTTAAATGTACGAAAATTTAATTCAAAATAGATTTTTCAGCTATATTATTTATAAATATAATTAATAAATTGAATTTATTTTTAAATTTATTTAGATTTTATTTTTATAAATTAAAACAATTTAGATTATTATAATATATTTCAATCACAAATTGAATATATAAACATAGAAATTGTTAGTATGTTTTTCATTAAAAACATGAATATTCGTCCCGTTAGTGGGGCTAAGTTAAAATTAATTTCTACCACTTCTATGATCATAATTTTTTAATAATTTTTACATATTTTTAATAATAATTATTATTTTTGTATATTTTTTTCAAAATTTTTTTAATTCAAAAAATATTATTGAATGTAGTAAAATTAATCCCAATGTTTAAGGTGAAATTATGCCGAACATTTCAAAAAACATTAAAAACATGGGAAACAAGTAACAAAAAACTTGTAAAAAACCCCTTAAATGTATATAATTCAGACATAAACAATAAAATATTTATTCATTTAGGTTTAACAAGGCATTATATTTGTAAAATCATTGGTATATCTAACTTGTTTGTAAAAAATGAAAAGTGTGCACTTTTCCTCTCATATAAATTGTCACCACACATCCCACTTCATCACACCTATTAGACCCCATAGGTTTAGAAAATATCTATCCAATTCACTCCCAAAAATACATAAACTCAACCTACAATCTACCCATTGAAAATAATTGTGTTCAAGGAAGACGTTTGTTAGAAATCAAAAGGAGTTTCCAGATAATAGGTAACATAATTATTGAATCTCATTAGTTTTAATACATTATTCACTTATGTAATTATATTGATGTTATGATAAAGTATCATAACATGTATAATAAAATTACCCCTCCATCTAAAGGGTAAATTACATACACTTTATGTGTTTTTGGAACTATCTTCTCACAAAACGATGATAATTCATTTTTTTCATTACCACTATTCAAGGATGGAATTTTGATGGATAATCTATTTATATATGATAAATATTATTTATATAATTTATATATAATTTTGTAATTATTTTATTACAAACACCCCAATACATTTCATTTTGTGTAAATATGATAAAATATTTTGTTGAAGTGTGGTGTACAACCCCTAAAAGTGATTGAATCCTTTACACAATACATGGAACATATATAGGGTTATTTTTAAAAAGAATACTTTAAATAACAAAACTATATATGATATTAATTAAATAATTCCCTTTATATAAAAAATATAAATATAATTTTCTTTATTACTCTTCCTTTGATAATTTAATAGTGACACCATGATTCGTGGATGTGTAGACTACCACAACCTCGACACAGTATGATTCCATTAAAATCATTATAATTATATATATAAGTATATATTAATAACTAAATTTCTATTTATTATATATTTGAATTAAATAAATTTATATATGTTACTTATCTAATGATCAATGGAAAATTGAAACAATACTCATGCATACATATGACGTACTATCTCCATGATCAAAACATTGGATCATTATTCATAATCATAAATAATTTTTTTATTTTCCATGAATAATTTAATTATAAATATTATTATTGTTTAATGAGTTTTATTCTTTATATGTTATTAATGACCCATTTTTAACAATGTTTAATAATCAAGATTTTTTCGACACATAAATCTACTTTTCTCAAAATAACCGACATTTACATAATTTTATTTTTAGATGTATTCAACATGATAATAAATGAAATAAAAGTAAGGATAAAAATTAAAAACATTATAATGAATGTAAGTATTTTATAAAATATTATTATTCAAGAATAATATGAAAATGATATAATTCATACTCAAGGTATGTTATTTTCATCTCTCTTTTTAAATATGTGACATAATTGTCACGTTCGCCACTTACATATTTTAGAAGTAGTATATGCAATATATTTTCATATATTATATGATTAATAATATTCTATACATGGTATATAAAACATTAATTTAATTTTATTCCTTTATAAGGAGTATGATTTAAATTGTTTCAATGTGTTATGGGACACTTTGGAATGTTTAATGATTATTTTCATTAAGAATATTTTAAATTATTATTTTTTCCATTCAAGGAGATAACGAGAAAATTGATAAACGGAGAGTTTAAATTTCATATAATCTATTTATTAATGACACTTTACATGTATTATTAAAATATTACAACTATTTGGTACTCAATATGATTTTAAAAATAATTTTATAAAAACAGAAATTCATTTCAATTTTTAGTCGGAGAATTTTATTTCTTTGGAAAAAATGGATTTGTTAAATGTTATAAAAAATTGTTTTTAATGATTTAAATATATTTTGGAATTTTATTTTAATATTTTTGATATTTTATCATGATATTCAAAGCATTAGTATTGTCTGTTTTTGAAAAAATCATTTTTTGAACTTTTTTACATTGGATGATGAATATTCATTTTTCATCATACCACATGTACGGATTTAAGTGCTATAATTTCATGGATGCATCCAATGTACTTTGAAAATTTCGTTTTTTACCTTGTTTTTTAAATGTTACATTCAATTATTTTATTTAAGGATTTTATACATAAAATAATATTTCCCTCAAAATGTTTTTAAGGACCATTTATTTCAAAATGTCAATAAAAATTTATTTTACTCTCCTTGGGATATGTTTTATTGGTATCATACATAATATTAATTATTATGGTTTATAGTTTATTTTTTCAAGGATTGTAATCACATTAACATCCTTGATTCCTTTTTTCTCCTGAAATATTAAATATCATAACATAATTTGGAATTAAATATTCATTAAATATCAACAGAAAATTTCATGGATATGAATAATTCCGGAACCATATAACATTATTAATACATTTTTTAATTGAAATGTTATTTTATTTTATTGGGGAAATATTTAAAAATCATTAAACAGTTTTCAATACATATATTCATTTCAACATATTTTTTAATAGATATGTAAAATTATTATGTCATAAATGACCTGGGATGGGAACTATTTAAAGAATGACATATGGGTTTTGGACAAGATAATGTAATATCCATGATGTATCTATTGTTTTAGGAGATAAAAATAGTGGATGATAAACCCTTCGAGATTGATTCTAAGAAGGATAGAGAGATTCTACCATAGTGTTAACCTGTGTTGTGAATGGTCACAATGGTATATGTTTTCATGTTACATGGATATGCCGTTCAACGTTTATGTATTCCCCTAATTTAGTTTTAATTATTATTTCTCAATTATATATTATATCATCATATATATGGATTCATCCCATTTTTAGTTCAATTATTAAATGGAATGTTTTTCAATTTTCATATCTATACATATAAATTATTCCTTATCTAGATATTTGTATTTAATTTCTTATTAGTTTTCTTCCATTCCATTGGGGTTTACATCCATTCATTCAAAATAATTTCATATTTACATAACCTTATCAGTGATTTCAGCTAACTAATATTTGGTACCCTTGTAAATGAAATCCATGAAGTGTACTATAAAAGATATGAAGGGATAAATAGGATGGAATGTTATTATCAATTAATGATGAAACAAATATGTTGTAATTAATTGAATCATTTGTAACTTTATACATATGTCTGTAACTAGTTTACTAATATGACTAAACTCATCCAACCTTTTGAATTTTATTCCTTATAACCATGGTAATGTAAAGGGAGTAGATATCGAACCAACTATTTATTGTATCTGGTAAATATTTTAGGAATTATAGGATGTTTAGTAGAAACATTGGGAACTAGATTATGGAAAACATATATTAGAAAAAAACATTCCAAAAAATATTGATGATAAGTTTAAAATTATATCCTAGAATATTGGTACAAATTAAATTTTATGGATCTTCCTATAAATACATCCAAGTACGTATACGACAAGTGGACATGGTTATGACACATAAGTACCAAGGAGTAACAACTTTATCATGGTGTGTGGTGCCTTACTATGATTAGCCTAGATTACCGAAATGATCCTTAATGCACACCATCTGTGATACTTCTATGGGATATTCATTTGTTAATTCATAGTTTCATTACAAATTTAAAAAATAGAATTTATTAAATAATGGAAATGAATCACTTAAGATGAAACTGGTGTTTCATGTATTGAAATTAATGTGATGAAATTTTGATTTCTATAAATTTTATTATAATGGGTTTAAAATATGATAATAGATGCTCAAAAAATGATTGTTTTTGATTTTGGAAGTTTCCACCTCTATAGGATAAAAATTAAAAATATGGAGAACCCGTTTGAAAATAAATTGATGGAGAAATTAAGTATTATGATGTCATTGAAAACATTATTTTGAAGGGGTATTTAGTTATAAAAATTATTTCATGGATGTGAATCATATTTATTTTGGAATTTTTATTGATTTGGTTTTAAAGAAGTAAAACATTAATGTCGGGATGTATCTAATGATGTATAGATGTCCATTGTTCTTGAACTGAATCCTGAAAGATGAAAAGGGTTTCATGCCTTCCATTGACCAATGAAATGTTCTTGTCAATATGTATTCTTTTGAAAACAATAATGATTATATATTAATTTTGAACTAGTAATTTTTATTTTCTGAATTATATACAAATTTATTAGAAAAAATTACATTCTAATAAAGTTTGATAGTTATTTAAAGAATTTTAACCCATCTAGGAGTCTTACAATCCACAAAATGCTTATTCATCTCTTTATGTAATCAATGTTTATTTTTGGATATCCATTTCACGAAGTAGGTGATGAATTAGTATTTGATCATTGAAAAACAAAATGGTGAAATTACATCTTTATAAATATATTGAGTAAATTTATTTATTTATATTCATGGGTCGTAAAATAATTATTCATCCTCTGTAGACTAATACAAAAATATATATTTTCCTAATACATTAATTTTTGTTAATATAATTACTTACTAAATCATCATAGTTTATATCATTAAGAACACCTCATTTTCATTGATAATTCATGTGATTTTTATAGAATAACTCAATCACACCCAATAAAAATTTATACTTTTCCATATATTACATATATTTAATTCGCACTAATGTTATCCTACATAAATATATAATTATAGGTTATTCCTTGTGACCATTTTCATCAAATTCTATCTTTTCTAAAGGATTTTTTTTGAATACTTCTCATTTTGATATATTTAAAAATAGGAAATATCAGTTAATATATTACTTAGAATGGTTTTAAATTTTAGGTATGCAATTTAATTAAGGTGGGAAGAATTTGATTCCCCAATATACTAATGAAGGAACATTGAGTTCTATATCATGTTTCACAAGCCACACCATGTATGTGAATAAAATCTAACATCCAATGAGGGTATAATATATTTTCTATTTAAAATAATTGATATATATTTTATAAATGTCCATGTATGTGAAATTTTGTTGGTGTATGTCTCATGAATAAATCTGTTTCATAAATGGAGTGTGTTACACACAGAACATCATTTAACAAAACAATAATATAATATTAAAATATTATTATTTAATATAATAACACATATCATAATCATTAAATTATCTGTTCCAAAAATTAATAAATAAATTAATAATATACATTTTAACACAAAAAATAAATTAATTTCTTTCTTTCATATTTAATATAAATTAAAATAAGAACTAATTGTATATAAAGGAAATGTTTTTATAAAAAAAATTATCATGAAGACAAACATGATTAATCATAATAAATTAAATAAATTAAAACTACAATGTGTTATTAATTTAATATATAAACTAAACATGTAATAAAATATTTTTTGTAGTAATTAAATTGATTTTGTATTAAAATATAAGAACAAATTCATTATTAAACATAAAAAACCTATATTTTTAATAATGATATTTTACCGATTTTTTATTGGGGAGCCTAGTCTAAATAAAATGTTTGAAAATTTAATATATTATATATTTAATGTTAAACATAATCATTGAAATATATTCATAAAAATTGCCATAGTGTGAATCCTTGTGATTTTTGAAGTGTTTTTTAAGGAAAAGAAAAATATACTAGAAAAATAATAAAATCTTATTTTCATATAATTTTTTAAATTGATAATATATTATTTAAATGGGTATAAAATTGAAATTATAAATAATTATTACCCTTTATTCTAATTTAAATAACTATAATATATTTAATTATGAAATCGGCTTTAAAAACACAGAAAATATTTGGTTGTTTTTCTAATATTCCTATCACTTTGTCCTATCCATGGGTCTAAAAGAACATTTATAAATACCAAATCTATTATATGAATTTTTAAAAATGAATTCCATATTTATAATAATAATAATATATAATTTTGAATAATCTGACAATAGTTTTTGACCAAAATTTTAGTTAATGTAATTTATCTTCATTACAATGATTTAGGTGAAATTTTTCTTAACAAGGGACATGACCCGTAATCATAAGAACCAAAATGAAAATGAAATATTACTAAAATCAATTTCATGGAAATATATCCTACAATAAAATTAAATTAATTATTTTTTTTGGATTTTTATCTCTTTTTTAGGTTTAAATGTGGGAATGCGCAAATTTTTTTAAAAAATGGAATGATAGTCCTTTTCCTACGATATAAAAGGCAACCACCACTCCCAAATTCTCAATCCAATAAAACCATATATATTTAGAAAGGATATTCCATATTCTGTCTTAGACATCCCTACCTTCCTCATTTTGGAATCCTTTTGGAATAAATCTATCCAAGGAAGACTTTTGGTATAATCCAAAATAACATAATGAAAAAAGTGTTTTCATCAGCCTTCATGCTCTATTATTTTATTCTTATCCCCACTCATTAAATTAACATTACAAAATGAGTTTTTAATAAAACAAAATAATAAATACACTTAGGTGTTTTTATGCTATGGATTTTATAGAAACTTAAACACACCTCCATTTAATTGGTCATGAACATACAGTTTTTATGTACAGAGAACTCCCACCTAACCCAATTATGATTGTTTGTTTTTCTTTTACCAATATTCATGGTTGATAAATATGATGCTAAATTTTTTTATATATGTTATATATGTTATTAATTATTTATTTGTACTTTTTTAGTTATTTAATAACACACACCCTTATACTTTTCATTTTCTGTAATTTATATAACATTATTTATGGAATGGTGGATTATAGCCCCGTTAAAGAGGTATGATTTGTTCACGCTAAATATGAAACATATAATGGGTGAAATTATAAAAAAATATGTTAAAAATAATATATTATATTATTTAAACAATTACCGTTTTTGAAATATTATATATATCATTTCTTTTATTACCCTTTCGTATAGACTTCAAAATTCATAATGTTGTTTGATGACATGTGGTCTAATACATAGTCTACACAATGAGAGTACATATAACTCACAATAATTGATTAGAAAATAATAGTTGATAATATAATATGTTATTTATAATGAATTAATTTTTCTAGTAAGGAATGGTATTTCTTACATTCGTTCTATAATGATCATTAAAAAAGGGAATCTAACTCATATGTAAATGATTGTAAGTCTAGTACATTTTGGATAACCATATTTAATCATTTATTTTATAAGATTAATTAATTTATTAATATAATAATTAATATAGATATTTTATGAAATGTCTTCTATCTACCATATTTGACAGACCCCGTTTTTTACACAGAAAACAAATTTTGTCAAAACACAGGATATAAACATAACTTTATATGTAGCGGTATAAAACATGATAATAATTAAAGTAAATATAAATTTATGGATGAAAACAGTTATCAAGTATGTATAACGTTATCATATATTTACAATTCATTAATATAGAGACATGTGATACTAGTTACACTCAAGATATGATAATTTCATCTCACTTTTTAAGCCTCTTATATAATAGTCTTATTCACCAAATACATATTTTTTTTGGTGTATATAATATACATATTCATATAATATATCATCAGTTATTTTATCATAATTATATTTTAAAAAATAATTTTATTTTTTCATTCATTAAAATTATGACTTAAAAATGTTCAATATTGTATGAGACACATTGGAATGATTAAAGATTATGTTCTTATGGTATAATTATAATGGTATTATATTTCAATTCATGGAAATCATTTTAAGAATGATTAAAATGCCATCTCATTTTCCCATACATTGGATATTTATGAAATTTTTGTATTATTAATGCTTATCCAAATCCTTTCTAAAATCAATGTTTTAGGAACGATTTGTTCGAAAACCCGACAACATTTATCTATTTAGTAGGATAATAAATTTAATTTTAAGAAATATTTTTTATTTAAATGTTCTAAAAATAGTTATATAATATTCCAAATTATTTAATAAAGTAATTTAATCATTTTTTCATTTACCAATTTTATCATATGAATAATCTGGTAGCATTTACAATAAGGAATTTATGTCTATTGTTACTATACAAAAGGAATGTTCTTTTTACCACATACGACATGTAATTTATTACCCATCCTTATTTATTTTAAGATCTATTGAAATTATAAAACTATTTATTTTAATATTTTTCTAAAATATATTTTCATTGAATTTTTTTTCAATTGGTTTAGGAAAAAGGATATATTCCCCAATAGTATTTCTATACATTTTTTTTCAACAATAACATCCCATTATTTTATTACACATTGAATGTGTTTTATTGATAACATAAATTATATTCCCCTATAAGGATTATAATATAATTCTTCTTGGATAGTATGGAAATTCACTCCCAAGATTCATTTTATTTCCCTTTATAAGTTCAATTTCCTATATTAAGTAGATAATAAATTCCTCTAAATTTTCATATCATTTTCCATAGAATTGATTTATTAATGAATTGTATACCATTTGTTTTATGTTCATTAATTTGAATTTTATTTTATTATTTGGGAATTATTGAACAATAAGTATATTTTATTAAATATAGATATTTGATAAGGGATATTCACTATTCGATATGACGAATTATAAGGTCATGCAAGACACATGATGGGGACTATTTATGTTATTCCCTATAGGTTGAGAACCTATTAATATAACCCACTCAATGTATTGATAGTCCATTGAGGACAAATTAATTTTCAGAAAACCCATTATGGTTTTATTGATTCGTTTTCAATCTTATACAATAATTTAATGTATTTAATTACTTTTTTTCTTCATTACAAAATTATGTGTGACATAATGATTTTAATTTAATCAAGGAACCTAATATTTAATTATTTCCAAAAAGCAATCACCATTTGACTTAGAATATATAGTTTATAACAAATTACATTGATAATTATCCATATTATCCACTGTATGACTCATAATATGGACATGAATTCCAACATATATCATTCAGTAATCCATTATATAAAATTAGTTTGACATATATTCCATATTCCAATGTGTGGAATCACCAATATGAATATAAAAAGTCTTATATCATAAATAATTACAATAATATTTTTACTGAATAGACCATGATAACTAAAATCAATACATTTTCGGTTAATTTGAATCGTCATCTTAATTAAGAATCCCTATTAATTAAAGGTTCCCCCAACTCTTGTTTAAAATGGTATATTAACTATAGTTTTATCATAATTTATATGATGGAGGGCATAATGAAATAATATGATCTTGAGAGATTTATTCTTTTTCTGAAAAGACATTTCTTTTTATGTCCTTTAAATATCATGATTAAATTAAATGTGTTATAAATAATTCAATCCCTATGTTTTGATAAAACATTAACTCATAATATATTTTTTCAAAATCCATTATATCTTATTAATCCATTAATATTTTTTATCACAACCCTAAATCCATATAATAAATAATTCATTAGAAATAAATAATTATTTAAATTAATAAAATTTATGATCATGATATCATCTAATGATTATTTTATTGAGTGGACAATAAATTAACCTATGTCATTGGGAAAAATTCCTTTTGATAGGAATTGAATTATATGAAGCATTCCACTTATCATCATCAATACAATCATGGATTTAATAAACTAAATTCTTCCTAGAAACATCTCCTTTAACCATGGGATTCAAAAATAATTTTAGGTATTTATCACATACATTTTGGATAGGGTAACCTAATATTGGTTGAGGGGAAGTACATAAATCACTTTCAACATGCAAGTCTTTCATATTATTGGAATAGGGATGAATCATAGTCTATCAAATTTAATTGAATATATTATAATTTTAAAAATAATGAAATATATTAAAATACATTTAAAAACACATAAAAATTCATTGTTAAATTATTGTTGTTTTGTTATAAATGAATCAAATAAACAAATTTTTTTTGAAAAATAGTATATTTTAGTAATAGTTTTTCTTAAAATAAATAAAAATGAATGAATGAATTATTTATTTATTTATTTAATTTCCATTGATGTTAATGGACATTCTATGTCTCTTGGTGATACACATAATCAACAAATTCAAGAAAATGTAATGAAATTATAATAATTATATTAATTAAAAATAAGTAAATTAAGAATTTTGAAAAACTCAAAACATTATTACAATGAGAAATTCATCTGAATTCAATTAATGTATTATCTATTTAAGAATAAAATTATATAAATTAATGTATTTTGCTTCTATATTTTTTGGTGAGACTACCCGACAAGTTATATTAATCTACAAACTATGATCCTCATTTCAATATACTCATGAAAAACACTTGGGGAGTTTAATTTTAAATCAGTAGGTCTATTAAGAACATACTAACTAGCTAAAAATCTGGTATCATTCCTTATTTTGTCAACAAAAACTATTGATTGAATTCGAGTGATCCTTGGTCATGGGATCACAAAGCATGAACTCCCGCTATAATTCATGTGTTCTTAGAGTTATTTTTACACATTACATGAAGAACAAATCAAAATGTGTCGTGGATATGAAAATTAATTATTTAATTCTTGTGTACACCAGATAAATGTTTTGTTCTTTAGGAACTATATAGAATTCCAATCTTCTATATTAGATAATAATGTATTTTACATTGTAGTTAGCGAAAATTAGACAACTAAAGTGTCTACAATAATCAATATTTATGGAAGATACACATTATGTAATATGAGATGACATGTTTTGTGTTTTCCTTTCAAACATGTGGTATGAAATAAATTCACACTATTTAATAACTACTTACCTTTTCATGTATCTATTGACATGTCCAGGTCTAGTTAATTTGTGTACACTACTTGTACATCAGCTACACACCATCAAAACCAATCTTAATGGCTAGAATATTTTTCTCATTCTTACGGAACATTCAACTGGTCATCATATTTTTTTTAATCCATTCATAAAATTTAAATCAATAAAAATACAATTAAAATAAATCAAATTAATTAAACATTATATTAATGAATGAATAAATTATTAATTTATTATTTAAAATCTTATGATACTATATATCTACAATAAAATTAATAATAATAATTATTAATGTCACCACCTATATAATAAGTATGTTCTTGAAAAACTAGAATTTCCTTGATAGTGAATAACAATTATGTCATTCTCGTATTTTATGAACCATTATCTATTTACGAAATGTGTAAATGTCATGAAATATATTCTAATATTGATATAGGAATCCTAGATCCCAGGGTGGATCCTTTAAATATTTAATTTATATTTAATTTAAATATGATCAGATGAAATAATACACCTTCTTAGATTATTCATCAATTATTTTTTATTTTCCAAAAAACCATTTCAGATTACATTCATTTATTAGGGACGACCCAATGAAGATATCCTCTTGTGGAGATCCAAATTGATAACATTGATCATCATAAAAACATAATAATTTTTGGTATCTATCAAGGTGGATCTATCACCAAGATTCGTTCATCATGATAGAATCATGTTTCATTGGACTTGATGAAATTCACACAACGTACACCACCAATTATTGGATTATGGAATGAGGGATCAACAGAGAAATGTCTTGAGTTCAACGAATATCAATCCACAATTATCCATTCATAATTGAAATAACCATCAATTTATTAAAATTAGGATAAGTTTAAAGTAATATTTAATTACACCACAAATCATAAATAATATAATAATCCTTATCAAAACCCATAATATATAAAGAGAATAATATTATTATTTATATAGCATTCAACAACTGGAATTATGATAAATATTATATAAAGGCGTGAAAAATAATATCTATTTTCTGACATAATTTTTGTATTTTTCCCAAATAAATTTATCGAATACTAAAATAATATTTATTTTTTTTCACTAATAAGAAAATAATTTATTCATAATATTTTTTTAAAGGTTATTGTTAAATATTTAATGAATAAAATTAATAATAATTTCAATGTATATAGAATCAATATTTTTTTAAATATTTTCAATAAATAATTCCTATTATAATTATTCATCATGCATGTCAATAATTTTTTCTATAATAATTAAATTCAAATATATTTTTGAACCGAAATTCAAATATATTTTAATTGATATATTGGAAAATTTTGAGTGTGAGATCCTCTTGGAATCATTCGGAATGGTGTAAGGTGGGATTTCCAAAAATATATTATTAAAACCTAGAATGATTCAAAGAACACAATAACAGTAATTTAATGTCACTACATCTATAAAACAACATGAACTCATACTTTATAATATAATTTTTTAAATATTTCATAAAATAGGTTGCACACATGTGTCATTTACATATTTTTTTATACACTATTTTTTTAATATATGAAATAAACTATCAGTTATAACATGGATATAGAATTTTATTGGTTAATTTCAATCCAATGAAATATTTGATAAACAAAATTCTATTAATACGGGAGGGTAAAATATTACATAAACTTATTAATAAACAAAACACCACTCATGACGCCCCAAATGTATCTAACATCTCAAAGAACTATATAAATTATTTTTATGAAATATATCAACTTGTTGGAGTTTTTAATGGTATTAATAAAAATCATAATGTCTTAGGACCATTATAAAGACTAATATATATGATTATTAAATGAAAAATTAACATTTAGAATTTATATTAGAGGGTTCACAATAATTCCATGATGAAGAACATCTAATATGTCATAAATTGTTTGAATAATTTTTCTATTCCATGAATAAATTTTTTATCTATTATAAAATGTAATTGGTTCTAGAGAGGAATATACATTATGGATTTCATAACATCCTTTCTAATTTCATTATATCATATATTTATTTCATTTACGATATTTTGAGGAAACCAGAATCATTAATTCATTTCACAATATTGCATATGACTACTGGTGTGGTCATATTTGAATGACTTGTTATAATTGTCAAATAAAAATATTCTTAATGTGTAATACACTTGAATTTGGTGTCAAATCTTCAAATATATTTTAATTTTAAACTTTCAGTATGATATTTTATTTATTTTCTTTTCTTTTTTACATACTATCCTAAGTGAATTACTTTTATATTGAAGTAATAACATCCTAACAAAATAGAATATGATAAAATATTATAATATTTATATGGATCATGTTAAGACGTATAAAAACATTTTAGTTATATCATTGATGATTTTTTTATAAATATACAAGAATGATGATCACTGAAATGATTATTTTTAAGGGATGTTGATTAAGATGAAAAATAAAATATATAAACTTCTTGATTAGTAAGTGTTATTTTATGTGTTCTTGGAAAATGTGACAATTGTCAATGGTATATTTTATGGTATTTTCACACATCTATAATCTATTTTTATATTAATGGGATATAGTATTTGGTATTAGCAATGAAAACCAAATTTTTCTATGAATTATGATACACATAACTACCTTTGGTACAATAATATTTATATTTTTATTACTCATTCACATCATCTAAATTATCTAATAATGAATTTTTTTTCTATATAGTTATATAGTAAATTTAATCTAATCAATATGTTCACATTAGACTAAATTGTTGGAATGATTATTTTCATTTAAATGTTCTACTTTTCTTTATTTCTTAATAGATTTTTATCATATTTCATTTAATTATCGAATTAGTTATTTTAAATATATGTTCTGTGATTTTTATTTTTCATAAAACTAATATAATTTACTATATATATTTTCTAAAAATATATTTTAATACATTTTTATCCATTCATCTCCAACATCATCAGAAATAGATAACTCATTTTTGGTCCTTCCGTTTCATCACTATTCTCATTTCCTTATATTATTCAACCTCACTTCTCTTCATCGTAATGATATATATATTTATATTTATATTTATGGATTTCATAAATCATATCAATATTTTTATATCTAATTAATTTCATTGTAAATAAGTGTGATGAAATTATACTCAGTTACATTGAATTTAATCGTGCAATTACATGATATATTTTAAAACATGTATTTAAATTAAAATTGAAGTATTTCAGTTTTACATTTGATTCTTCTATTTGATGTTAATTCTCATTTTTTGTTTTTTTCATTCATTTTTTATTCATGTTATTTATTTTGATATAGTGTCAATGTTAATTGGTATTTAGTAATCATATCATATATGATTCTCGAGGTTTCATGAAATTATTTTTTATTAGTTTTATTCATAGAGTTCATAAATTGATTATTCGTTTAAGAAATGTTTAGTTACATGATACTATTAATTAGTGTAATTTATAGAACGTTTTTAATACTTGGTATACAAAAAAATAAAGTATTATTTTATCTAATTTATTGTTTAAATGAATATTGTTTATCTTAGTATAAAATATTACTACTGTTGAATTTATTAATCAATATACTATAAATACTATTAAATTATCCAATATATATCATAGTGGACTGATGGTTATTTCACTATTTACTTTGTAATAACTACTTATTTTCATTGACAAACATTATCCATTAAATATCATGGACTAATAATATCTTATATGATAACCCACCACATCATCAGAGCATTTTCCACATTTGAAATTATATACAAAGGTAAGGTTACATATTTCTATTAGTCCATGATATTTAATAATTTATCATGTTTTACATTAATATACCCTCCTGAAATTTTTCAATAAATAGATTTTTCAGAATAATCAAAAATTGTGCCTTCTGATTGTAAGAAATTACTGTTATGTTAAAATCCTACTATATTTGTCAAATTTATGGAAACAATTTTTAACGGTATGTACAGTTTATAATTCATTTTTATGCACTTAATCTTTTTTAAAATTATTTATTTCATATAAACTTTTCATTTCATCCATCTTCAATATATTTTATTTTTATTTTTCTTCTCTAGGGTTTTATGGTTTATATATTACAGTAATTTTTTAATCAATTAATTATGCTTCCATGTTCAATATTGAGTGGGTAAGTGGTGACACAAATTAATATTAAACATTGGTATTAATTCCATGTATTTATTTGATAAAATTCAATATTGAATTAATATAATATATTTTAATCCAAGTTGGTAAAATATAAATGATGACTTATATACATCATCATGATAACCATGTGTCTGTATTGAATAATATCATGTCATTTCATCAGTCATTGAAATGATAAAAAGGCTAAAATGAATTTTTAAAAAATAATTCATAGTAAAAACAAATGTATTATAATGATTATATAAAATTCATGAATGATAGAATAATAAATTTTTTCAATCCTTAGATACCCCCACTATATAGAAATATATATTTTGTATTTTAAAGATCAGCTTTTTTCCTAGGACCTTGAATTAGATGAATAAAAGGACCAGATGAGTTTCCAACTTATCTACTATTTCACAGGTCTTATACTATGTGTGTCCTTTCTATCAGCTCATCAATCTATGTTGTTCAATCGTGTGTCATCCAAAGACACCTCTCAGTACCACGTGGAAAATTTATGTTGTTAATGGGATAGTGAATTGGAACCAACAAACTGATATTGCCTTTTGAGATTCCAACAAGAAGACACATGCATTTCGCCATGTTATACCACTAGCCAATTGATCAGTGTCATCTTCTAATTCATAAGAGTTTTAGTATTACTAGTATCTATGCTAAAACACCTAATAATAGTAAATGTTGAACTGTGTTTCCCTCTTTTATTTTATAACTGTCAATCCATTAATCCCACAATTAAAATCTATGTTGGCGGTTGATCATAGAATAAGTTCTCACACACTCATCGAACATTCGTGTTTCCCTACCAGTAATTCTTATGAGCTATCTTGTTGTATTTATTATATATTTTTGTAGTGTTTTTCTTTATCCAATTCAAACGTTTTTTCATTAAATTTGTTACCAAATAGAACTCTATCAATTTTCTGGGACCCTTGTTGATGAATTGGGTGTCCTATGGCTTGAAATCAAATTTCTATGTCTTAAATTCCAATTATTAATTAATAATAATACTACTACAGTACCCAATTATAGTACCTGATACAATTCATATGAAAATAAAACATTCTTATATTTTATCACATACATAATGATGGATTATATTTTTATTTATCAACACATAAAGGCTTCCTAGTTCAAAATATGACAATATATAATGAAAATATGTCATTAGATATACATTATATAATATAAATGGCTCATTTATTATGATATATAACATTTTAATAATTTTATATTTACAAACATTATGTTAAAATGGTGATATATTAACTTTATGTTAAATTTATATTACCTTAAAATTAATATATATTCATATAATATTTTCATTGTTGATATATTACATAAGATCATAATAACATTATATAACATTATATTATGTTATAATAATGTTATATTATCCTTATAATTACATTATATAATTTTATAAAAACATCATAGGATTGTTATATAACATTGTATATAATCTGTATTTATGTAATATTTATGTGATAAAATTGTTTTCGAAAATCATTATAATGTAATTATAACATTATATATGTTATTTATTGATATAATGATCATATGTTTAAATTAAATTTCCATTACATAATGTTATAATAATTTTCTAATAATTATATAGTTATTTCATTTAATGATTTATGCCCAATATAATTATATTTTATTTATGGTATACTTATATTATATATTTCCTAGTCATATAAACAATAATTTCAATATGGTATATATAAGATAAATATAATGTTAATTAACATAATAATAATTTAATGTAACATAATTATGACCAAATATATCATAAATATAGTTTTTTATAATATAAATATAATTTTATATTTACATAGATGGAACATTATATTTACATTATACGTTTATTATATCTATATTGTAAATGACAATTTTTTAATACCAATACATGTCACCAATAGATTTTATGTTTTCCCTTATGTTTCTCTTCTCCACCACTATATTCCCCCAATCTATTATTCCTTTCCTCCCACTATCGATATCAATTCTCCCTTACCTTCCTCATCACCTTCCCTCATCCCACCCATGACTATGTACATTATGTACTACATTTTTGCATCCTTTGCACAACATTCTTAATAAATCCACATTTATTCTTACTAGGAAAACTTAATGACAATTTATTTTTAGTTATCAGTTATATTTATTTTTCCCCAGCAACTGAGAAGTTTTTGGTTTATGAATATGAATATTTTATAAATTTTCTAGACAATATTTATTCTACGTGGTTGTATAAACCATTAATCATATGTGTATATCTTGTTATAATTTTTAATAATAGAGATATAAAAGGATTCATTATGGATTTTTTAACTTTATGGGTAAAAATGAACCCCAGTCAGAAGTGGTTATTTTGTTCTGTTTGGGTTAATTTTATACTAGTATTCATCCCGACTCTTCCCCCACCACAACATGATGACATAAAATCCTCCCAATCTCTCTTATTCACTATCCATGACCTGTCAGGGTGAATCTACAGTGGCTTGTTTCTATTTCAAACCCAAATTAATGTGTTAGAGATCCTATTATCTACATCTCATGTATTCTACCATTTCCACTTCTCCTATAATCCTAATGGATATTGTTACATTATTTTAATGATTAGGGTAGTTTTAAATGAGGATTTTGATTTATAATGTTTTCTATCCATCTCAATATGATTATTTTTGAGTAATTCATCACTAAAGCCATTGCTATATCAATATGTTGAGGCACCTCACTTGATGATCCTCGAAAATTCACAAGTATATGCTTATAATATATAATTCATGTAATTATTCACATCCATTTCAATACATATTCCAGAAGTAGTATTTATATACCATAATAAATAAAAATAAACCATAAAAAGTAAATAGTGGAATGAAAAATGAATGATAGAAGATCAAACAAGAATTATGTGACCTGAAAATATGTCATATTTCCATGGGAGAACTCAATAATAATATTATAATTAATTATATAAGAGTTAAAAAACAATCTACTCTAATTATATGTTTGTATCCTTTTCATGAAATATGAATGTTTTTCATTGATGTTGTGTTGTTGTTTTTAGACATCAGGTCATAAATCAAATGTTTAATGTCCTTTGATACCATAATATAACACTATAGATTTATTGATTGGATGATTTATTTATATACATACAATAATAAGATATATCATTAATTATAAACAACACTATATCAATTAAATAACATCAATAAAATATTACACTACATTTCATTCCTATGAATTTTTTATTTTAGACTTGTAGTTATTATGGTAGAAACAATTATTAAAAAAACTATTGCATTTCTAAAAAAAATTATTTTTTCGATTATATTATAACATTATTATACTGTAGTATGTTGTTATAATCTAAAAATATTATTATACATAATATAACCGATTTTTTTACTACTCTTATGACCATAAATAGGGGATTTGTAAACATAAGAAAGGGGTGAGCATAGATGCTCAGTAAGGGTAAACATAAGAGATTACAATCAAATATGATTTTTGAGAATCACATGAGACTAAAGGTATAATAAGTATTCATAATAATTTCATTCCCAATAAATCATAACACACAAATCATATATTATAGAATGATATAACTTGAGAACATATTGTATAAATACTATATATTAATGAAACAAGGAATAAATGAGAATTATGGAACAACCACCAGTATAAGAAAGAATCACCTACATCATTTATACATAATAACCTAGTGTTGAAAGAAAACATAATTATAGACCCAGATATATATATATATATCACTATCATGAGTTATACATATTAACCAACTCTTATGAACATCTAAATTATTGTCTCATATATAAATCTCATAGGATTTGTCTTCTTAACCAATGCATTTCAAGGTGATATATGATCTCACCCATTATTCAACCATACTAATGTGTTCCCTTAAAATCATTCATCATCACATCCCAAAGGATCCAATTAGGTAATTGGGTAGTAAATCCTATTCAAAGATAATAATATAAGGATAATATTCATAATATAATTACTATACATGACAACTACAATAAATATAAAGGGGAATCCAATCCCAATTAGTAATGTCCTTGGTAAATACCATTAAAATAAATATATCACCTTGAATTTATAAATCAAATATAATGGGTACAATGTTTATCTAAATAATTCCATATTCAATAAATGAATGTTATTGTAAATATTTTTTTTTCTCGTGTAATACTTTGATATTTTTGAAATATTTTTAGATCAATGCACTAAGATGACGAATCATACTGAGCCCCAATGTACATGGAATTAATATTATAAAAATGTTAATTATAAATTCATAATGAAAATATGGTTTTCAAATTTAATGGGATAAATATTATATGTATTTATAGATAAAAAAAATTAATTAAATATATGAATCTAGTATATGAGGTTCTCTTTAGGTGTGACCTAATGTTGGTCGGCATTTTGTGTTTAGGTGAAGCGAACTTCAGAGGGGGCACACCAATAATAAAATAAAATAATTATATAATCAATTCATAAATATTATAAAAAATTCATCTATTTAATTACTAACATGGAGGATATATAATGATTGTTTCATTATATTGGAACCGTTTATAGGATAATTTAACATTCTTCACTTGTGATTTCATAAAAGATTATGACGAGCCTCTTAATCAATGAAAATTAATAAAAACAAACAAAAAGTCATTCCTCCCCATTAGAGTGATAATTATTCATCAACTATCAATCATTATCATTATTGAACATTTTATATGTAGAATTAAATCTCTTGAGTGAACTATTTAATCATCAATTTCAAATATTATTATCGATATTTGATTCAGGAAACCACAAGATGATCCCAAAAAAAAAATTGATTGTTAAATTTTATAATCCCTTTTGTTCCATGAATTACTTCTCTAGATATCCCTGAAATAGTTTTTACGAATAATTCATGAAAAATTACAATTAGAATATTGTTTTTGTTATTTTCATCCAATTGGTCTTATCATTCAACATTGTTGGACTGTGTTGTTATGATTCGACTATTGATAGGACATACTGATAATGATTAGACCACCATTTAGAAGATAGATTCATGTGAGATGATTGAATCAATAAGTAGATGATAAATCATGTATTTTAGTGTGATGTAGGGGATACAAAAGTAGATTTACTTATCTGGTAAGGCAGTAGGTGGTGTCACTTTTTAAAGAGATGTGTGTGGCTTTGAGATGATGAATCAGATATCTGATTCCCTTCTAACAGAGGGATAGAAACAAATACTGAGGATATTTCTCCTAATCATAGGTGGTAAAACATTGTTATTTGTTTTGGAAGAATATTATTTGGACCACATGTAATGAATAATCATTTATACAAATAAACGGAACCACATGCCATATTCTATGAATAACATTAATTGTGTTCCGCTCTAACTGTGGTTGTTATGGATTTCAAGAGAGTGAAATATCACATATCAGATTGGAAAACCACCTGATTTTTTACCTAGTAATGGATACCTAGTCTGTAATATTTTAGAACAAATACAAGGGAACATACATACACATAGCCAGTTTTCACGAACAATGCCTAGTTACATGGCCCGAGTGCATGGAAAAGGTACATGTACACATCTAGGTGTAGAGGAATGACCTCATATGACTAAGGAACAATTTTTAGTCCCATTACCCATTACACATGGATACATGGGTTATGATACATGTATTTGTAGTGACCTGTAACACCCCAAGCTTCCACGGTACTCTTTATTTGGAATAATACAGTAGTGTGTGTTGTACGCAACTTCTAGTTCTAACACACACCACAACCAATCAAACTAGCCATTATGAATAGTAATACCCACTTTTTGAAAACTTATAATTTTTATCTTTCAAAATGAACTTCATATTTGGATTCGGAATTATGAAATTAGTCGAGGTTGAATTTTTGGTATTTTTCTGAAAACATTTAATTTTTGATGATTAGTGAAAAAACACTAAGTTATAGTTTAAATTCAAATTTTTATTTAAATAATTATTTATTTTATTTAAATTTAATTAAGGTCAAAATAGATACATAATACCTATATAAGTTAAATTTATTTCATTGTAGTTATTTTAGAATAATTTTAGATTTATAAAAATCTTATTAAACTTTTCACAGTCTTTTACCCACCTCCTAGGAGAATTTGGAAATTCACGTAAAACCTAATTATACCACTTATATGTGTCGAATTTATAAAATCCGAGAGACATGGTTAATATCAAGTGTAAATATTTTTTCAATAAGTTGAAAATAATTTTTGGGGAATAGTACCTTTTTACTTTTATTTACAACATTTAAAAGTAAATAGGGTAATTATGGTTAAAAATGGTATTAATATTACCTTAACACATGTCCTAATTATATTGTACCAGTGTATATAAGCCAAAAACAATCTTTGGAATAAAATAATATGATTTAGGTCCACATGGATTTGATTAGGACATTTATTATTATTTAATACAAAGAAGTGTTAAAAGAGTTAAAATCAATGTTTAATAACCAAAACATTTTTAATATAAGGTTACCCATATGATAAATTCGATTATACATATTTATTATAAGGATAAAAATATTTCCTAAATAATTATATCTTCTTTATAATTTTTGGACATTATATTATTAAATTTATTTATGACAGAATAGTGATGCAGTAATTTCCAAATTTGTGAAATATTAAAATATTTGATATTATAAATACCCAAATAATTATAATTTGAGACTTTTTATAAATTCCAATAATTATTTTTGTTAATATGTCATATTATTATTGGATAAATGTATTTTATTTGCAATAAAAATGCTGTTATAAATTTATCAAAAAAAAAATACCCAAAAGAGTCAGAATTGACATAAAAGAGTTTTTAAAATAAATATTATATTAATAATTGATATTCTATTCCTAAAAATCTAAGGATCAGGAAAAGTACTTATATCAAGATATGTGTATCATTAATGGTCCACTTGGGGGTCTCTTGGATGTATATTGTATGTTTATTTACTATATAATATAAAAATACAAAGTGACATGGTTAATGTCAATCTAATTAACTAAGAGTTAAAAATAAAAGATAATTTTAATATAATGACTCAAACTTGTCTAAAATATATAGGTTGAAATGAATTAGACCCATAAACACCATATAATTTGAATAATCCACATTGGAGAAATTAGAAATAGAATATTTGTTTTTTAGAAAATAATACTTTATGATTTTCCTAAAGAGCCCCTTCTCCCCCTTATAAAAGGACACCGCTTCTAAACAATTCCTTATAACTTCAAAGCCTCTTGGTGCGGCCAAACTCTGACCAAATATCATTTACACTATCATACCTTAATCCTAGAGGCCTTCCTGTAGTCAAAAAGCCAAACTAATGATCCATTTAGATCAAATCAAAAAGAAGAACCCGAAGAAGAGGTGTTGTTTTCACCACCCTCTTTCATGTTCCTTTCTTCTACAACTTCTTCATTCATTGTTATTCCCATTCTAAAATAAAAACTCCCATATATTATATATAATTTTATGTTATTATAAATATTTTACAACCATATTCAGTATTCTATCAATCCATTGAATGACATTTCACCATACGTGCTTACGTACGGCTTACCGTCTCCACGTCGTGGTGTAATTGTTATTAAATAAATTATTATTTGGATGGGTATAATAATGATGTGTAATTCATGTAAATAAAAAATATAACATGATAATAATTCTGTATATATTATATACCATTCAATTATATATTATTTTAATATCAAAAGAATGATATTGTCGCTCGTGCTTACATGCGGACTACCGTCTCCACGAACGCGATGAGATTCATTCTCCATCGTATCCATTAATGTATAATTCTCATTTTATGATTAAAAATAATGTTTAAAGACATGATATAATAAGGGATATGAATATTATACAACATATCCATAACTAACATGGCTTATGTAACAAAACATATAAAAGAAAACGAGTATGTTAACACTTGAAACTACGATAATACGAAGATATTATTAACAAATCAATGTTAAAATTTCATATATGATATCATATTAATTTATATGATTCATTTATAATTTAATAACAATTATTTCACCATTATACAGTTGGTTAACCTACCCCCATCCAAGGAAAAGTTCAAGGTAAGGGCTTATTTCACAATCTCTTCATTATCCGAGGTTGTTTATACGTACTTATCTAATGGGACCTCTTTATCATCCACATCCATGTTTCTTAAAAATGTATTTCAAAACATTCATACTATTTTATAGAATATAAGTTAAAGTCATTTATAACTTTTTTTTTACTTTTTATAAGAAGTTTATAAAGGAATATTTTAGTCGTTTTCCAAACAAGGTCCTTTTTAACCTTTTCGACAAAATTAAGGTAAGAATGTATTTTTATCATATACGGTGTGTGCGGCTATTTTCTGCCATTATAAAATAGTCTGAGCTTCCCTCACTAGCTTATAAGAATATTTTTAAAGTAAATTATATCTTTTATAATTATTTGACATTTAAATGATTTCAAAAAATAGATATTTCTCTCAAATAGTTTTGATTTCATCTATGTAAACATCCTTTGATGGATTTTATGTTTTTTTGAAGTTGATTTATCATGATACAAAACATTTTATATTATATTGAAGGTTTTTTGAGATGTTTTACTATGGATGTATTATTTTTATTCCATTCATTGTTTATGGAGAAAGTATTGACATTTCGAATGATATTTTTAATACGAATGTTTATGTTATGTTTAAACCTATTCATATGAAGAATGAATTGGACTTAATAAGTGATGGGTGGAGCCCGATATAGCTCCTCGATGAATCGGTAGGTCTCATGTGAAAAACAAGTGTCTTGGAACAAGGCCTTGACAAAATCTAATTTTAGTCTTGGCACGAGGCCTTGACTATGTGGTTATGATAGTCTGGAATTATGTATTCCTTCATTATGCAAGTGGTTATTGATATTTCATGTGATTATTCGACTAGTAGAATATCAATGCGAATAATTAAATGGCGTTGTTTAATTTTATCATTTACATATTATGTCAAAGTTCATGTTTAAAATGATTTTTTTAGTTATACATTTCCTTTAATGTTTATGTTTATTTATGAATGTTTTCTCTATATTGTTATCCCTACTGAGCATCTGAGCTCACCCGTTTCAATGTTTTAAATTTTTCTTAGGATGCGGAGAAGTAATTTATGAATGACTTGGAGGGAATGTATGTGGGGATATGAAGACATGATGTTGTCGTAGTTATTTTCACTTTATGATGTATTGTAAACATTATGAATGTATCTAGTTATTCCATGGGTACTAAACTAATCGGTTTTTTGAGACATGATCTTTTGTGATCATGACAATGTTATGTAATAATGTACCGACTTTGGGTAACTCGGGTCGGGGCATTACAATTGGTATCAAAGGATGTTCAGTACAAATATTGGAAGCTATATTTAGATAAACTCTGATAATATCACGCATACCTAAGATGGAATTTGAGATTAGTATAGAAGAACTTCCAAAAATTTTGGTATAGTAGATATTGTGTGAGTTTTTGGAGCAATACATCCATGTCTAGATACGAGCAGGAAGAGGAAGCTCTGGCACAAATGTACCTAGGGGTAAAACCAGAAATCACCGCTTTGAGCTAGACTCGAATGAGAACTAATGCACGACAACGTGCCTTGCTGCACTCTTGTTTACGACACTACCGGTGGATATTCTTAGGATAATTCTCATTTTTTTACAAACCATTATGAAGGTTTTATGAGTATATAATTCACCAATGAAAACATATTTTTTATGATTTTGGATTATATCCATAAATATTTCAATTTATTCTAAGTGTTTTACAAGTTGGATTTATGTATTGTGATTCATAAATTGATCTAGTTTATGCCATTTTTTAGAAATGGCTCCGAGTTGAACGAATGGAAACCATATCAATGCATGAACTCCATGTAATGATTTCCCTCCTGATGAAGATAATTATATTCGAGCTAGTGATGCAACTGGTGCTGATCACCTAACCACCATACTCGGACAACTCACTCAAGTTATGAATAATAACTTAGCCATATGGAGCACCCTGATCCGCAGTGTGGAGGATAAATGTTAAATCACTTCATTAGGCAGAAACCCCCAAAATTCAATGGGAGTACAAATCCATTTTTAGATGAGCAATTGATAAATTCCCTAGAAAAAATATTCAATTCCATGGGGAGTAGTAAAAAGGAAAAAGTTGTCATGGTAGTTTAGCGCCTCACTAGAGATGTTGATCAATGGTGGCCATTGATTCAAAACGTGAAGGAAGATGTTGAAGTATCAAATATGGAATGGAGGGAGTTCAAAGAGCTATTCTTAGAAAAAAATTTCCTCATGCCCATCGAGCAGATATGGAATGGAAATTTCTAAGCCTGAGGCAAAAGGAAGATGAGAATTTCGCAAAGTATGAGGCTAACATTACAAGGATAGCAAGTCATGCTATAGATTATATATGTAACCCATGAAGTAATATTGATCGTTTCTTTGATTGGTTAAAATTGTTTCTCTATCAAACATTTGCCTCTAAATCATTCTCTTCGTACGAAGATATTGTCTCATGAGCTGTCTAGAGAGAAAAGGAATTCGCTAAGTCTTGGGATTTTAAGCAAAAGCAAGAGAAGAAGATATCTGCTGACCACTATAGAAATGGAAATAATGGGAATAAGGGAAAAGTTTATTATCCATAATGTAGTAAATATGGGAAGAAACACCCCAATACTTGTTTTAAGGGAATGGGAGTCTATTACAAGTGTGGTGAAAAGGACACCAAGCTCATGAGTTCAAGGGAAATAGAGTTTCTATCAACATTGAATGCTATAGTTGTAGAAATATGGGACATTATGCAAATGAATGTCTTAGGAATCATGTAAACTTACCTCAGAAAAGGAAAATCGATCAAGACCAAGCTTATGCAATCACTATTGTTGTGGTAGAAGCATTGAAATACATGGTGGTAGGTAATTTAATGGTTTACTAAAGTTTAGAAAATGCTTTATTTGATTCTGTATCATCGCATTGTTTCATATCTTCTCAATTTGTTAAGAAAATTAGATATTTCCAATTTGATTTAACAAGGTTGTTGCTGGTTAAAACTCTTAAGGGTAGTATCATTGATACAAAGTTCTATGAATCAGTTCCTGTTAGAGAACATAAATGTTCTTTATCAGCTGATCTCATTGTCATGCCTATGATTGAGTTTAATAATATCCTTGATATGGATTGGATTTCGGACCATGAAGAAATGATTTATTGTAAGAATAAGGAGGTTATGATTTTTGATGATGATGATAAGGAACACCATATCTTTAGAGCAGAATCATCGCCACCTAATTCTTATCTAGATCCACCCCTAGTAGCATAACTAAATTCAATTATTGGGGGGGTGGGAAGATAATGAAAGGACTTTGGGTGAGGAAATGAATGTTCAAATAGAGGATTTACTTATTGTGAGGGAATATGTTGATGTGTTTCCATAGGATTTACCTGGACAACCTTCATAACGAGAAATTGAGTTTTCCATTGATTTAATTCCTGGATCAAGGCCCATATCAAAGACCCCTTATAGAATGGACACTCTGGAATTGTTGGAACTAATGAAACAACAAGAGGAGTTGAGTAATAAGGGATTTATTCTCCCTAGTGTTTCTCCATGGGGAGACCCTATCCTTTTTGTTATGAAGAATGATGGATCCATGAGGTTATGTATCGACTATAGGGAGATCAATTCTATAACAATAAAGAACAAGTATCCCCTACCTCGCATTAATGATTTATTCGACCAAGTTCATGGAGCTGAAATTTTTTCAAAGATTGAACTTCTATCTGGATACCATCAGTTGTGTGTGAAGAAGGAAGACATTTCGAAGACATCATTTTGAACCAAGTATGGGATTACGAATTTACCGTAATGCCTTTTGGGCGGACTAATGCACCATCTGTTTTCATGGATGTAATGAATAGAGTTTTCAAGGAAAATCTCGATGATTTTATAGTGGTATTTATTAATGATATCTTGGTATATTCTAAAAGCTACAAAGACCATGAAAATCACTTCTGCATTATCCTAAAGACTCTTAGAAGACATGAATTATAATAGATGTTTAGCAAGTGTGAATTTTGGATTCAGAAGATTTATTTTCTTGTCCATATTGTCTCCAATGATGGAATCTCGGTTGATCCTTCTAAGAACAAGGCAATCCAGGAATGTCCATCAACGACGAGTATAACTAAGGTACGTAGTTTTATAGGTTTTGCAGGTTATTATCGATGTTTTGTCCAGAATGTTTTCCGATTGGCTTACCCATTAACGAAGCTCACACATAAAGGGGAAGATTTTGTTTGGACAAAATATTGTGAATAATTATTTGAAGACCTAATGAAAAGATTAGTCAATGCTCCAATATTGACTCTACAATCGGGGAATGATGGGTTTATTATTTATAGTGATGCATCGAATAAATGAATTTGTTGTGTCCTTATGCAGAATGATAGGGTTATTGCATATTCATCATGATAGTTGAAAATTCATTAGCAAAACTATCCTACTCATGATCTAGAGTTAGTAGCTATGATCTTTGCTTTTAAGATATTGAGACACTACCTCTAAGAAAAAAATGTGGGATTTATACTGATCACAAGCATTTGAAGTATATTTTCTAACAAAAAAACTCAATATGTGGCAAAGGAGATGCCTTGAATTAATCAAGGATTATGATTGCATGATACACTACCACCAGGGGAAGGCAAATAAGGCAGTAGATGCTTTGATTAGAAATGATCATTGTGTTTTGACAAAGATGAGAGTAAAAAGGGATCCTATTTTCATGTATGTAATAAAAAATCGATATGGGAATAACCATGGAAGGTGAAACATCAATGAGTTTTCTTATGGCTTCCAAACCATCTTTACTATAATGGATAAAGAGTTCTCAGACCGAGGGTGAAGAGTTTCAAAAGAATATTAAAGCTTTGAATGATGGGAGATTGAGTGACTTTGTATATAAGGTTGGAATTTTGAAATTTTGAATGAAACTTTGTTTTCCTGATATACCTGATCCAAAAAGGGAATTATTGGATGATTCTCATAGTTCCAATTTCTCTATACACCCTGGGAGCACCAAAATGATTAGAGATATGATGGACCATTTTTGGGCGGACAACATGAAGAGGGAGATTGCTGATTTTGTGTCACGATGTATGGTTTGTCAACAAGTGAAAGCTGGAAGGCAACTGACTAGAGGGGTCATGCAACCTCTTCCCATACCTGAGTGAAAATGAGATAATAACATGACAGACTTTGTCATGGGACTACCAAAGACTCCTATAAGGAATGATGTAATATGGGTCATTGTTGATAGTCTTACTAAATCAGCACATTTTCATGCTATAATAGATGATATACCACTTGAATGTCTACCAAGGTTATATATTAATGATGTTGTGAGACTTCATGGAGTACCCCTATCAATTGTATCTGATCATGATCCCCATTTTACTTCATGATTCTAGAAAATTCTTCAGAAATACCTAGATACTGAACATCGTTTTAGCACTACCTACCACCCTCAAACAGATGGACTATCAGAACGGACTATTCAAACCTTAGAAGACATGATGAGATCTTGATCACATGACATTCAGGGTATGTGGGATCGATATTTTCCTATAGTAGAATTTTCATATAACAATAGCGTCCACTCAAGTATTCGGATTGCACCATATGAAGCGTTATACAGAAAGAGATTTCGCACACCAACCTGTTTGGATGACGTTGGTGAAAGAAAACTTGTAGGCTCAAAACAGGTGGAGGAAACAATAGAAAAGGTAATGGTAATCTAAAACCACATCAAAGCAGATCAAGTTAGGCAGAAGAGCTATGTTGATAACCGAAGGAAGGATTTGTAATTTCAAGTAGGTGGTCCTGTTTTCATGAAGGTATCTCCATGGAAGGGAGTTATACATTTAGGTAAGAAAGGTAAATTGAGTCCCATGTACATCAGACCTTTTGAAATTCTAGAACAAATTGGGGCCTTAGAATACCGGTTGGCAATGACCCCAAGTCTCTCCAAATTTCACGATGTGTTCCACGTATCAGTGATGAGAAAATAAATGCTTGACCCAATGCATGTACTCACTTACGAGGAATTAGAATAGGATCCCGGTCTATTTTATTGCGAAGATCTCGTCAGGATTGTTGATACAAGAGAACAAGTGCTGAGAAACCGGACGCCTCGTCTCTTAAAAGATCTATGGAGAAACCATAAGATGGAAGATGCAACGTGGGAACCTGAGGATCTTATAATGAAGAATCACCTGAGTCATTTCATGTGGTAGTATTCTAGAAATTTCGAGGAAGATATTATTTGAAGGAGGAGAGAAGTAACACCCCAAGCTTCCATGGTATGCTTCCCTTTGAATAATACAGTAGCATGTGTTGTACGCCACTTGGATTTCTAACCCACACCACAACAAATCAATCTAGCCCTTATGAATATTAATACCCACTATTTGAAATTTTATAAAATTTATCTTTCAAAATGGACTTCATATTTGGATTTGGAATATTGAAATTAACCTAGGGTGAATTTTTGGTATTTTTCTGAAAACATTAAATTTCTGATGAATAGTGAAAAGTCACTAAGTTATAGTTTAAAAATGAATTTTTATTTAAATAATTATTTATTTTATTTAAATTTAATTAAGGTAAAAATAGATACATAATACCTATATAAGTTCAATGTAATTCATTTGAGTTAGTTTAAAATAACTTTAGATATATAAAAATCTTATTGAACTTTTCACCGTCTTTTACCCACCTCCTAGAAGAATGTGGAAATTCACGTAAAACATAATTTTACCACTTCAGTGAGTGTAATTTAGAAAATCTGAGAGACACAGTTAATATCAAGGAGTAAAATGTGATTCAATATGATGAAAATATTTTTTGGTGAATAGTAAGTTTTTTCTTTTATTAACCACGGTTAAAAGTAAATAGGGTAATTAATGGTAAAAATGATATTAATATGACCCTAACATGTGTCATAATTATATTGTACAAGTGTACCTCGACCAAAAACAATCTTAGGAATAAAATATTTTCATTTAGGTCTACTTGGATTACATTAGGACATTTATTATTATTTAATTCAAAGAAGAGTTAAAAGAGTTAAAATCAAAGTTTAATAACTAATACATTTTTAATATAGGATTATACATAAGATAATTTCTATTATAAATATTAATTAGAAATCTAAAAAAAATTCCTATATAATAGTATTTTATTTATAATTTGTATAAATTATATAATTTAATTTATTTATGACACAATGGTGTTGCAATAATTTCCTAATTAGTGAAATATTAAAATAAATGATATTATAAATTCCCAAAAAATTATAATTTGAGACTTTTTATGAATTAAAATAATTTTCTAGGTTAATATAACTTATTATTATTGGCTATATGAATTTTATTTTAATTAATAATGATGTTATAAGTTTATCCAAAACAATATACCCAATAGTGTCAAAATTGATATAAAAGAATTTTTAATCAAATATTATATTGTTAATTGTTATTTTATTCCGAAAAATCTAAGGATAGGACAAAGGAGTTATATCATTATATGTGTATCATTAATGGACCACTTTGGGGGTCTCTTGGATGTATATAGAATGTTTATTACCTATATAATATAAAAATACAAAGTTACATGGTTAATGTCAATCTAATTAACTAAGAGTTAATACTAAAAGATAATCTTAATATAATGACCCAAGCCTATCTAAAATCTATTGGATGAAATTATTTCGAACCATACCCACCTTATACTTTTAATAATCTACTTTGGAGCCATAATAAACCGAATATGAATTTAATATAAAATAATACTCTACGTTTTTTCTAAAGAGCCCCTCCTCCCCCTTATAAAAGGAAACCACTTTTAAACAATTATTCATACCTTAAAATCCATTTGGATCGGCCAAACTATTCCCAAACATCTTCTACACTATCCT
This sequence comes from Viscum album, assembly GCA_963277665.1. Taxonomy (NCBI): domain Eukaryota; kingdom Viridiplantae; phylum Streptophyta; class Magnoliopsida; order Santalales; family Viscaceae; genus Viscum; species Viscum album. Next base: position 590,413,960 of record OY728162.1, on the reverse strand, counting down.
ACCATAATCCTAGAGGCCTTACTTTAGTCCGAAATCCAACCTATGGATCCATTTTGATAAAATCAAAAGGAAGAACCCGAAAAATATGTAATGTTTTCACCACCCTCTTTCAAGTTCCTTCCTTCTTCAAATTCTTCTCTCTTTGTTGTTACCATTCTAAAATTATAACCACTAGTATATTTTATATACTATGATGTTATTATAAATATGGTACAACCATATTCAGTCTTCTATCTATCCTTTGAATGACATGTCACCATACGTGTGTATGTACGGATTACGGTCTCCACGTCGTGGTGTAATTGTTATTCAATAAATTATTATTTGGATGGGTATAATAATGATGTGTAATTCATGTAAATAATAAATATAACTTGATAATGATTCTTTATATATGATATACCATCCGATTATATATTATTTTAATATCTAAATAATGATATTGTCGCTCGTGCGTACGTGCGGACTACCGTCTCCACGAACGCGATGAGATTCATTCCCCATCGTATCAATTCAAGTCTAATTCTAATTTGAGGATTAAAAATAATGATTGAGGACTTGATATAGTTCTGGATATAAATAATATAAAACCTATCAATAATAAACACGGCTTATATAACAAAACATATAATAGAAAATGAGTAAGTAAACACCCAAAACGATGATAATACTAAGATATTAATAACATAGCAACGTTAAAAGATCATATATGATATCATATTAATGTATATGATTCTTGTATAATTTAATAACAATTATTTCACCATTATACAGAAGTCTAACCTACCCTAAACCAAGGGAATGTGCAAGGTAAGGGTTTATTTCACAATCTCTTCATTATGTGAGGTTGTTTATACATAATTATCTATTAGGACCTCTTTATCATCAACGTACTTGTTTCTTAAAAATGTATTTCAAAACATTCATGCTATTTTACAGAATATGGATTAAAGTCATTTATACCCTTGTATGAATTTTTATAAGAAGTTTATAATGGAATCTTTCTGTCGTATTCCAAACAAGGTCCTTTATAATCTTTTCGAAAAAATTAAGGTAAGTATGTCTTTTTAACTTATATGGAGGGTGTGGAAATTTTCCCCCATTATAAAATCGTCTAGATTCCATCACAAGATTATAATAATATTTTTAAATTATATGTTTTCTTTTATAATTATGTGAATTTTAAATGATTTAAAAAAAGATATTTCCCTCAAATAGATTTGATTTCATCTATGTCAACATCCTTTGATGGATTTTATGCTTATATGCGGTTGATTTATCATGATACAAAACATCAATATTGTATTGAAGGTTTTTTGATATGTTTGAATATGAATGTGTTATTTTTATTCCATTCATGGTTTATGGAGAAAGTAATGACATTTCGTATGCTAGTTTTAATACGAATGTTTATGTTATGTTAAAACCTGTTCATATGAGGAATGCATTGGACTTAATAAGTGACGGGTGGAGCCTGCTATAGCTCCTTGATGCATCGGTATGTCTCATGAGACAAACTAGTGTCTTGGAACGAGGCCTTGAAAAAATATTATTTGTAGTCTTCGCACGAGGCCTTGACTATGTGGTTATGATAGTCTGGAATTATGCATTCCTTCATTATGAAAGTGGTTATTGATATTGCCTTTGATTATTCGACTAGTAGAATATCTATTTGAATATGTAAGTGGAATTATTTCATTTTTTCTTAGCCATATTATTTTAATGTTCAAGTTTGAAAGTCTTTTGTTTTAGTCATACATTGCCTTAAATTTTTATGTTTATTTACCAATGTTTCCACTATATTTGTTATCCTAACTGATCATTTGATCTCACACCTTTCAATGTTTTAAATTTATCCCAGGATGTGAAGAAGTAATTTATAAATGACCTATAGGTAATGTATGAGGGGATAAGAAGACATGACGTTGTTGTAGTTATTTTCACTTTATGATGTAATGTAAACATTATGAATGTAGCTAGTTATTTCAAGGCTACTGAACAAATCTGTCTTTCGAGATTTGATATTTTGTTATCATCCCAATGTTATGTAATAATGCACCGACTCTGGGTAACTGGTGTTGGGGCATTACATGACCTATAATTCATTTTATGTGGGACCACATGCCTTGTGGACCCCCATTAATGTCATGTACCCTCATTTGGAGGAAACATCTTCCACTCATTTATCATTATCACAGACATAGATTATGGACCCCACATAGCGTATCATGAATGCACATTTCATTTAAAATGTGATAGTTTACATCGTAGTAGATTTTTGAGATATGATGTGAGGTGAACAATGTGTGACGCATCTCAAAGATGTAAATGAGGACAACATTGAATGAGTTGTATAATTAAATTAGTACCTAATGATGTAATATGGTGAGGGTCCTCAATCTACTGAGTGTTTACACCTATTTGATATCATTTAGGCCATCCTTAGACTGAGTGGGACCCTATAAATATATTATAAATCATTTTCTTTATGCACTTATGGGATACCCTATTTTAGGTTATGTGTGAGTCCTCAAAACATTGAGTGGTTCCCCAGTGATGTACTATGACATGGGTCCTCTATATACTAAATGATACCTTGAATCAGATAGTTTGTGAGTCCTCCTTATTCTTGTTTGTATCCCCATGAAATACTAGGGAACATGTTCTTTATATATTTATTTATACCTCCTCTGGAATTAAGTTAGATTCCCTTAATCATCTTAGTGGCACCCACTATGGAATTAGTGAGTGGGTCCACAACTTTGAGATTATGAACCCTTGACAATGTGGAACAATAGTGAGGTGTGACTAAACATGGATTCTTCTATTTGATAGATGCATTAAATGCTAGGAATTTTTTATGGGACTCTTAGAACTATAAGAACTCCTTCCTATGTATGGGATATGAGGCAGAGAACCCCTCTCTCAATCTTTGGGATTCAATGTTGTGTAATATATATTTGAATCCATTTTTTTGTATTTCATTACTCTATTGTCATCGGTTTATCTACATATTCTTAAGATGAAACTTTTTTTTCTATCTTCATCTTCCAAGTCATCCAATTGGGCATTTATATACTCACACACTTAGTTTTTTTCAGCATATTTAGTGTCATTTGTTGAAAATTGATAGGTAGTTAACAACAAGAGGGGATCATATTTATACCCTAGATCATTATACCACACTCTATGGTTGGGGTTTGGAGATATGAAGTTGATATCTCTCTGAAAATTATATTTATAGTATTTTAGTTAGTGACATAATTCTTTTAGGGAATTTATTTTTTACTATTCACTCTTTCACATTACAATGTCATACATTTCTACACCCTAGAGTTTTTAAATAAATTTTTTATTCCCTTGATGTTGTGTATTTTTTATTAATCCTCTATAATTCTTCATGGATATATTTCAATGTAAACATAGATGTTCATTTGGTAATATAATCCCATATTAGTTTGTAATTTCCACAATTATCACCATCCCTTAGCCTACAATATTAGATATTGGGTAGGTTTGTCCAGAGCATCATTGGGTCAGGTCATGATAATTTGGGATCAGTGGTTATTAATTCCCCTTGATTGTTTTTTCAGTTGTCCCATTAAAAGAATTTGGATGGTACACAAGGAATGGATTTCAAATTTTCTCATGTATGTCTTAATGGTCCATTGTTTGTGTGGTGGATGACATATACATACACAAGAACTATGACTACCATTATATTGATTGAACATACCTAGATATGGGTTGCAGGTAATTTTTTTGATTATATCATATAGGATAGAGTCATTGATTTTAATTATTGATCAATATATAGATATATAGATATATATTCATTTATCAATAGAATTTCTTTATTTAATTTATAAGATTCTTCCATGGAGATAGCTAGACATGTAATACATTATAGATTATGATGATGGTCTGATGAGTGATGAGGCCTCATCTCAGTGTCCATCCAATCATATTCCACCTCTAGGAGGATAGGTAGATGAGCCCCACCTGTTGATAAGTATACAGATATAGTATATTACGATGATGATTAATGTAGTATTATTCCACTCTTCATGTTCTAGTGATAGTGGCCACTGAGGATCAGTAGTTAGCTATGTCCCTATATAGGTTAGGATTAAATATAGTTGGTGATATGAGTTTTTAATATTATTATATCATAAACTAATTTATTGGTTTCCCTAGATGACATTATTTTCCAAGTATCATTTTGACATTGATGGGGTCTAGTAATATAGATTCATAATAAGTTGACCCTCCTAGAAGTCAACTACCAATAATATTTTCATGAGGATAACAACCCCTCATGATTTTTACTTGATTAGAGTTAGGAGAATGCAGATCTACATTATAGAGAGATTATTGTTCTAGATTATATTGTCAGTTTTACTGAACAAATATGATAATCCCTTGACATTATTCAAGATGCTTACTACTTGTACTAGATGATTGATTATGGTGACTGTATAGAAATTCATTCCAGTGTAGACTCACAATGAATTTTGAATTATTTTTGAAATTTTTAAAGAGTACTGGTGATGGAGACCCAAGGTCATGTGGCCCAAGGACTGATAAAATGACCAAAGATGTCTAGAGAGGACCAGTTCTAGACATGTGACAGATGAGGTCTCATTGTGCATTATATTATAACCATACATAATGAAGTGGTTTGGAAGATAGTGGATAGATCACCATATAATAGGCAACCCCATGTTCAAAAATTTCCCAGGATAGGGAATTGTTGTCCCTGTGGCAGCAGAGCAGGAATTGTATGTGGTAAATAAGAGGAGTATCTATGGGTTGTGGATGAAATAATGAATTAATTCCACCACCCCCACTAGAATGTAAAAATCAGGAATAGGTAGCTGGTAGTCATGGATGTTTGTAGCTACATGTTATGGAAGTGTATGAATATGGAACACAAAGATCATTAGAGGTATAACATCTGTAATTTTTTAAAAATAAATCAGTAATACTTTAAAAATGACTGAGTCATTATATAATTGCATTAATCATTGTTCTAGAGTAGGATTACCAAATTGATGAATTAATACCAGATCATTTCAATGAGGTTTCTATTGAAAACACGTTTTCTATATAATTTATCTTCTATCATTGTGATGTATTCCATGGGGGAGATAAGTTACATTAAACATTTTACTCTTCAGTATTAGTACTACGTATATAATATTCGGTATCGATATATTGAACATGTTTATTTACAATCATTAAAATGCATAACATGCCTTCGTAATGATAGGTTGTAAATTTTTTCTATGGGAAATAAAGATCTCGTAGCAGGATGAGTGTGTTCTGCATGGTGGAGGTTATATCCCATTACCCATCATTTGTAGTGTGTTACCCATGTTATGTATGTATCATTGGGAATCTAAATTACTTTACTCATGAATGATTAAAATAATATATACCACAAGGATGATATTTTACTACCATTTAGCTGGGATATGGTTTTCTATATCAATATGCACCATTTGACCTCTTCAATATATTCAAAATCATATAGATTTTCCCCTTCTTAGATCTGAGAGATATTATTACATTTAGAGGAAATTTTATATAAGTTATTTGTTTATCGCAGTATATCCCCCTAGGAATCCCATGGTTATTCATGAAAATGGTAGAATATATATTTCTCACATGTGTATATTATTATCGATTTTACCTAGAAAAAGTACAAAGTACTAATTTCCAACGATTGATGGACTCTTTATGTAATTATGGTGAATCAGTTTGTTATCAATGGTGATCATTGTTTCAATTGAATCTATTTGAGTGTTCTTGAAGATGTTATTCAAAAGCATTAATTTGAATGTTTCTACAGACACGAGGGGTTCTTAGTGAATCAATTTGCTGTAAAAAATTCCATTTTTATGTTCATGGCTATAATTTACAAGATCATGAAGCTGCACTTGGAAATTTTTTATAATTTTATTAATTATTAAAATATTAATATACTCTATGATATATGATGACTATGATAATAACATCTATGTGGACATTTATTTACCTTTGAATCACCAACCCCATTAGATAAATTTAGAAGGTCTGGTTCTGTATCCATGAGGGCAACATTCAATAGAATTTCATTTCTGAGAATTGATCAACTATGGACCCAATGAATATTGATGAATTTATATTTTCATAGCCTTATAGGATCTTGTTGGAGGTGAGTATTTTTCTTGTCATGGAGGGCTATTACTGGAGGTTTATGGTAGAAATCTCAGAGATTTCAACCCCCTTTATCTCTCTGGCATCAAAAGAAAAACCAATTACTACGATTGAGATGTTCTGCGGATCCATTGATAAGTTTCTGATTACACTGATTAGATCCTATATTTCGAGACTAATGAAGGGGGCATAGAGTACATTGAATATATTGATACCCCAAGAGTTGGGCTCGTCTAAATGTTGATGTAGAGACATGGAGTTATCTCTTATGGGTTATGGGAGTTGAACTTCAATCACCAGAACTATGGGTATAAAGAAAATGATAATTCAACATAATGAATTTTTCTAATGATGTGGATGAAATATATTTTGGGGGAACACTTTTTTGTTTACTTCTACAAATAGATTCTCAAGTATGAATTAACACTGATTGACATTAACCTAAAGTATAGTTCGAGGTTGGAGTTCCTATTTGATGAGTGATTTTAGATGTTATGTACTAATAGGAATGAAAACATAGTGGAAGGTTCTCATTGTAGGAATTACAAGACTCATATTGTGTAGGAGGATTCAGAGGAGTTTTATTCCTTGTAGTTGACACTTGTTGAAGTTGAGAATTTGGTTTTTCTAAAGTTATTTCTGCTTAATACTACATCATCTAGTGTGTGAGTGATTCCTAGTTGCAAGGCATTGACTATGGGGTATTATGTGACCAAATACCCTAAATAGATTCACTGTATGGATTTATTTAAGGTGGGAATCATCTCATACTATTCCAAGAATAATTTTTTCCCATTCACAATGGATGAGTAGTTAATTATAGGGTTTCCCACATATGATTTGGTTTTACATCCCAATGTTAGGAAAATGTAAAAATACCTTCAGTAGTTATTTTTGTGGGATGGTATGTGATAGATAATGGCTATTTAAATATCTTGATGTATCAATTATATACAGGTGGTGTATAAGTACCACGTTATGATACGGTTTTGAGCCCCATGAGTCACCAAAGTTGAAATGGGACATCATATCCATGGAATTTTGTATAATTCATTACATTGTATGTGAGAGACCACAACTCCATCAAGGGGATAGATGACCATCTTACAATTTCGATACAATCCTCTTACCTTAGGGACCAATGATTAGTGGAGAATTTTTTGAGTTATTAAATATGGAGAATCATTATACTTCATGGGTTTCCATGGACTATTTGAATTAATTATGATGTGAATTTTTTATACTATTAGTGGGGAGGCCTATAAAAGGCACTCTTGACATATATGCGGATGATATAATCCTTACACCCTCAAAAAAATTGAGAGATCATGTTCACTATCAAGGTGCAGGAGGATATAATGATGTTATTCCTCATATAATTCTATAAATTTGAGGATGAGCAGTAGTTATTTTTATTGTTTTTATAATAAAATGACTATAAATATTATATTGAAATGGAACCTTTAGAAGAAATTAATAGAAGACTCATTGGAATACCCTTATGTTGTACTGTGATTAGTGAGGCATCACTTTTCTTGGCACAAAATAGTATATTCAATTGCTAAGATGGTCCAAGTGATCAGTGAATGTATGTTGAAATACCAAATTAGGATGAGATCTTATTAAAATAAACATCATAGGCCCATGGATTTGGATAACAGAGATTGTGTTTTCTTGAGAGAATGTCTATGAAGAGGATGATAGGGATACATATTTGGTTTCAATTTATCCATAAGGTCCATCGAGTCGATCATTATCATAATTAGGGTTTTTAGGGTTCCTAGCTTTCTCACCCTACCGCCACAGTTGGATTGGTGAATGAAATCTTCCATGTGTCATAGAAAAGTATATACGTTCATGAACCTAAAAAATAATTGTATTATAGATATGGTTGTCGTCGATGGAGAAACATTTGTGGTGATTTCAGTTCTCATCGTGGATCAATTAGAATGAATTTGGCATGGATGGAACATTCCCTTTGTTTATGTTGTGCGGTAGCATGAGTGAATGTAATTGAACTATTGGGAGCAGAAGTGTAATATGTAGTCTCAATATCACTACCTTTTAGTTAGGTTTTTTCATGTTTGGTAAAAAAGGAGAAAAAAATTAATTTAAAGACCATTTTACTTATAATAGGTTGATGTAAATCTAGAAATATTATTGGAGAGAGGATGTGAGATGATGTGTGATTTGGGTGACTAATTTTCCTAGAATTATTTTTATAAAAAAATCTAATATATTTTATATAAATATAATAGGTCTTTTCATAAATAATATTAGAAATATATAATAGTATTCATATGAAAAAATATAAATCAACGATTGAATCAAGAATGCATGTTTTAAAATAGGCACGAACCAATGTTGGTTGTCATAGGGAGTTAAAATTAATAATTCAATGGTGGGGGAAATTAATAACTAAATGAGTGAATTAATTAATTAAGAATTCAATTAAACCAGAATTTACTCTAAATAAAATCTTGAGGATTAATCGCCTAGGTTATCCACATAACCATAAGATTATGGAGGCAATAAGTCAATGTTCCTCATTGGTAATTATAGATCAGATGAAGATGATCCTTTGGATCAGAGGAAATTAATGTGTTAAATACATAATGTACTATTCTTCTTCATCGTTGAGTGTCTTAGTCATCAAATATATTTTCATATTGATTAAGAAATCATCAATTCTTTTGTATCTCTCATGAATAAACATTTTAATTGTTGATTATCAAATAGATTGTTGATATGTTATTCTAGAAACCATTGTAGAATCCCATCTAAAATTTAATTTATTATATAATAATTATATCCTGATAGTGAAATTATTAAATACCATAGATATCCATAAACTAGTTAAATCCCCCTGAATTATTGTGAAAATAATTTTAATAATCTTGTTCAAATTCATTTCTCCCAACCGTTCTATGTGTTATTCATCCTCACACCACATGGTCATGATTTGAGAATTTCTAAGAAGGACATAGTTTGATCAGATAATCAAATTGGTTTAATATTCACTTAAGATGAACATATAAATGACTAGAGGTTGGATTGTGGATTTTTATGATCTAGAAGATTCAACTATGGATTTGGAGATTAGTTATAGTCGTTAGATGTGCGACAAGAAATGATGATGCATCCAACATCAAATGATGAATCAATTATATAATTTTTTCCATCGTATTGGAAGAAAAACTAATAATGTGGTTCCTAATAAAACTAGGTGGTAAAATGGTTGTATTTTTTGTATGATTTAGATTTGGATCATCTGTAATGTAACAAGATATCATCGAAACATACTGACTACAAATTTTGTAATTTGAATATCAGATGGAATGTATACATTAGGCTATGACATAAAGTGTTTATGGGATAGTTAAATATATTATTTAATATTGGAGAACAAATTCCATATGATCTGGAGTTCGTTAACCGATGTGTACACTATGTGTAAATAGACACAAGTGCGTATAGGCAGAAATACATATTACACAGATATTGCCAAGGTACATGAACTATGTACGTATACACAATGAAGGCATACTTACCAAGTTCTCCATGTAATGTAATGGAAGAGGAAATTAATTAGAGAGGTACCTAAATCATTTTAGTTCAAATTTAATTCCATTTCCCTTTTTCTAAAACAACTTCCTCACATATCCACGTCATCTAGTCTCTCATTAAGGCCCATAAGTATTTTATCCTGAGAGTTTTATCCATGTAGAGCGTGATGGTTTCTATTGCTGTTTTTATCTATATATGATAACATATTTCCCAGTAATGAATTTCATTTTGGTATTGGTAAATGATAATAGTGACCAGGCATGAACATTAACATTGTACCTCTAGGACATGAAGTTGTACTTGTACTATATGAATTTAGTGGTACCCCAATCAGATAGGGGGATGATACGACATACAATATGTGGTTATCCCATGATATACATTGGTGTTGGTACTATATCTACTGATCAGAACCATTTATTAGATATGATGTGTGTAATCCAAATGTTGAGTCGTACCCCCCTCATTGTGTAGGCCATGAATTATCTATCAATTGAGTTGTATCGATTATTTGATATGGTGTGGGTATACCTCTCACATAGTGATACATCTGATGGACTAGAAAATGGCTTCTCAATCTACTGAGAGGTACCACTCTATTGAATTGGTTTTCAGTCCTTCATGTACAAACTATTACCCCCAAATAGACTATGGCATTAATTTTCTCTCTACTTAGTGGTACACCCTATGGAATTCGAGTATGGTTCTATTAAATCTGGAGTGGTACCCCATTTTTAATTAGGTTATGAGTCTTCTACCATGAGAATGTATCCCCTCATCAGTGAAATACAATAATGAGGTGTTTCTCCACATGGCTGCTTCTTATGGACAAATAAATGAGATGGATTGAATTATAAATGGATCCCATGAAACAATATGATATATTATGGATGTTGTGTGGTGGGATGTAGATCCAAATTATAACTCATTCAGGATTGTTTTATATGTAATATATTAATATATATCTACATTGTTGAAAAATATTACTCTCTTTCTATGGGCCGATCTATCTATTCATATCATTTCTTCCACTCCTCCTTCATCTTTTGGGGTGTCCTACTAGGTAGGTATGTAATAACCACATCAAGGGATTTCTCACAACATGTAATGTCTTTTGAATATGATAGGTAATTCATTTAATATTATAGGAGCAAATAAAGACCCCACAGCACATAAGACTTCATATGGTGGTCACTGTGTAGAGATATGGAGTAGGGCTCTCTTATCACATTAAATTTTCATTTTTTTTCATGTCGGGACATAATTATATTTTGGCATTTATTTTCCATTTTCATTATATAGATTACTCTATCATACACTTATAATCCCTATTTTTTTTTCTTTCATTAAATGTTATAGAGATTTTTCATCTTTTATTATTATTTCTATTCACTGCTGCATAGATCTGGGCTTGTGTCTGTGAACTTGTACTATAAAAATATTCCACATATAGTTTACTTACATTTTTATCAATAACCCATTCCAATTGGAGTTCGTATTAGGGTAATTGAGGAACTAGAACAAACAAGTATGGGTCGTGAAAAATATTATATTCATCACCCATTAATCAAAGTATCGAAATATTTGTATTATTAGAGGAAATTAATTGGAATGTATATTTTGAATATTGATCTATAATTTTTATATAGAAAAAGGTAGTGATTGATCATTTCACTTATAGATATTTAATGATTATCATTTGTGAAAATAACAAATAAAAACATGATGGAAATGATTAAATTTCAATGAAAAGACATTATATATAAATTAATTTAATAATTAAAAATTAATTGACATTTTAACACCAATAATCATGGTAGATAAATTTAAAAATAATGGTAAATATTTTTTTAACAGTGTAAAAGAATGATTATTTTATTATTTCATTAATTAATGTATTAGAGAATAATAAAATAGTTTTTTCAAAAAAATTCTTTTTTAATTTGGTTGAAACTAAAATTTTATATATTAATTAATACTTTTTTTATTATGAATTATCAAGAAATTGATTCTTGAAATATACCTAAATGATTTAGTGTGAAAATGAATAATTGATGATATGGTTGGAATCTATTATACATAAATTCAATAATTTTTTTTCAACACCATTATTGAATTACAACATTATAAATATGGAAATCAAACATTCATGTAAAATGTTGTGATGATAAGAAAGAGGATCACATGAATTAATCAATATGTGAGTTTGAAAAATGAGTATAAAACATTGTAGGGATGTAACATAAAGAAATAGAGGATAAAGATGATTAGGGATAACGACTTTCATTCTTACCAATGTAAATCATTATGTCATACAATAATATAATAAAATGAAATGATTGAAATAAAAAAAATAAAGTCTATAAAATTAAAATGAAAATAAATTTATAAAAAGTAAATTTAAGGATAATTTGCTTTTTAGATGATTATAACAAATTATGTAATTGTGACTCAACGAGAAAGAATTTCAGTTACAAAATTAGATACAACTCATGAAACATTTTAATTTAGATCCCTAAAATATGTGACAAATTGAAATTTAAATGATATTATCATAGATATTACATATTTATGGAATAATAAATAAAATATGTATAATATATAACATATAATGAAATTTAACTTCAGAATACAAATGTATCTGAAATAATTTTTTTGATATGAAAAAACATATCCAACATGAGTATTTTTAAATTTAATGTATGTGAAGGAGTGATTTATAAATTAAATTCTAAAAAATAAGATTAAGGGTTATTGGTTATGAAATAATTCAGTTTTAAGTGGCTATAGATTTAAATATAATGAGAATTTATTAACATGAAATAATGTTTTGAAAATGTTACTTGAGATGAAAAACACATCCTGGTAATAAAATATTAAAGGAAGGAAATATTTGATAATGTGAAAATTATGTTAAATTAAAAGGTGAATAAAAAATATAGAGGTCTGAAAATATATTTTACTCATTAAGTATATTAAAAAAACATAAAATAATATATTTCTGTAATAATGATTGTATGTCAATAGAAGAAACCTCAAATCAAAAAATCAGAATAACATCCTTATAAATTTATACATTTTGAAAATAAAATTTTCGACATGAAAGAATGTTCTATTACTAAATATTATGTAAATTAATCATAAAATAATATAAAACATACCCACACTATTACATAAAGGTAAGTTAATGTAAAAAAGTTACACATAACAAATATCGGGTTCACAAAAAATTACATCCATTTGAAAACACTCCATTACAATTATAAATTAGTGTATAATATATTAAAAACCCCTAACTCCCCCTCAACAAAAGTTTACATATTATTAATTATCAACCACAATATTTAATATGATGCCTTTATTTTTGGATTTTTCCCACTATATATTTAAAGAGGACATTTCAATGAATCTAGTTCCCCCTGACATTAATGGTTGCCAATTAATTGACTATGGTATCCTATAATACACTATTACACCTTTATATTGACTAGTGACAACTAATGAACATGTTCCTTTTCAAATAATTAATCTTTACTTCATAAATGATCAATGTAATTTCTGAACAAAATGTTTCTGTCAAACTCCTTCTATAAATTCAGTGATCCCCAACTAAAGCTAGAAACACATTTTGAAGATGTTCATTCCAAAAAAATCATTAAAAAAAAATTTATTCAATTATATGAAGAGACGTAAATAATACTGTCTAGGTTGAGGTAGTTTCTAATAAAATATTTATTTTTAATAAATAGTTCCATCCCATATTATTGTATTAAATGTGTCTTTGAACTAATATAATGTTATATGTCATACTAATTTTTGTTTTATCATTGGTTTATAATGCTTTATTGGTATTCCTTTTATGAAAAAGATAATCTTTAATTTTTAATGAAACATCGATCTAAAATAGATTTTTATTAATAAGATGTGTTTTATAAAACATAATTGGTTGTTTTAATAATGAAAAGTGATCGGTCAAAATGTTTTGGTCCATGACAGATTGATAAAGTAGTGTGATATTTTTTAAAAATGGTTTTCGTAATTTCAAAAATGGGATCTAATTATCTTAAAGGGGGTTATTTTTTAAAATTATTTTCATTGAATATTTATGTTGTAGTATTCATTGATTAGATCCTTTATTGATTTTTGTGACTTTATTGAGACTGTTCTTTTGTTTCACATTAGGATCCATCGATTTGAAAATTTTAAAAAATATATAAAAAAGGATGTTCAAAAATATTTTTCTTGGATTTATTGAAAATTTTCATTTTAAAATATATTTGATTTTTTTAATTAATGTTTTCTACAGTGTTTATGTGACCCAATATCTTCCAATGATTATATGTAAATGTACGTGTTTATTATTAAATTAGTTTTTATTCATGTTATTTTGGTTGTGTTTGGGGAATATTATTGAAGATGTTATTTTGGGATGGATTTTATTTTATTTTTATTTTTCATAACCCTTAGCCTCTAGAATTTCTCTAAGAATGAAATTTTCTTTATGGTGGACCACCTATAATATCTATAACCCAATGAATCTTAGGTAACCCATTGGGAGAGTGATGGGATGTTGGATATACCGGTTGTTATCATCACCTCGGATAGTATCCCCTAGTTGAATGTTATCACCTGGATAGGGTGTGTCATTGTTGTGGCTGATTGGGAGTCATTTGGATGATGAGATGTGTAATTGTTAATCATCAAACTATTGGTTCTACTGTTTCATGCATAATAAATTATCAATTATCCCCAATGGGATTTAATTATGATATGAATTCAATATTATTCCTATAATGGGTTATTTCTATGTGAAATTATTCTTCATTGATTATGTCTATATATATATATGTTAGTTATTTGTGATTGATCATTTTTATATGGATGCATTATGTAATTATTGTAAACAATTTATTACAATTTATTTCATGTACTTTATTTTTGATTCCATTTATTTATACTCATTGATTAATAGTGACATGTTCTTATGTTTTAGATATACAATTTTTTGTTTGTTTTATATAAAATACACTGTAATTCAATTGAAATTTACATTAATCATTGTGTTGGATTGTTATGGAGAAATGAATATTTTAAATAAAAACAAAATGGTTACCTTTTTTATTTCGGAAATGCATGATTTAAAAAATTAATTGTATGAATTTGAAATGATATTAATATGATATAAAATATTTTGGGAATGTACTATAAATGTAATATTCTAAGAAATAATAGTTGGTACTATGTATTTATTTTCATTTTCTATAGAGGAAATCAAAACATTTCTTAATATTATTATCATACTAGTGGACATTGTTTACATATGAATGAAATGTAATATTCTCATGGTAGTATCCTAATGTCCATTTTACCACACTATATAAACCCATAATGTTGTGTATGTGGACTTCATTTTTTCCTATAGGATTCTAGGTTAAGAATTATAAGTTATTATGCTAGAATATCCAATTATAATGATTTTTTATTTGGTTATGGTAGTTAATGAAGAGTGACATTGTAGTTTTATTGTTTTTATACAATTTGTTATTGACTTATTTGGTTATTATGTAATTTTACTTCTCTGCACTCATGGATTTTATATAAAATTGTTCTATTTTTAACGAATGAAAAATATATGTATAAAAATGGTTTAATTTTTTGGAAAAAGATTATATATAACTTATTTTTATTATTAACAGTGTATAGGATCTTAACTTTGGATTTGGTTGTTTATTTTTGTATGGTTTTCCAATGAAGGGAAGTCTCATGTTCGGATTATCTTTGGAATACATTATTGATCTTTGTTTTATTAATGGTGAATACAATCCCATTCATTGAGTTATGATACCCAATTGTTTATCATTAAGAGGAGTATATCAGGAATGTTCCTTGAGACCTATGGTGGAATAGTATAAGTGAGTATTTAGGTGGAATTCATGTGTTGGGTTGGACAAAATTAGTATCATATCCCATTAATATATTTTTTTATTGGTAGACAAGATTTAGGATCATAATATCTCATGTGGCAGTTTTGGTTGAGTGAATATTCATTTATTCCACATCCTAGACATTGATTTTCTATTGGGTGTCATGATTTTTATTTATATTTCAGGGATTAACCGGGACTACACTTTTTATATTTTTATATATTTTTATACTACTATAATTTCATTGAATATTATATGTGTTTTAATGGTAAATCCATATCATTAGAATGAAACACGAGGAAATGTAATGAGAAAATTGTTATGGAACACAATATATCAAATATTTGTAGTTTGTGTTGTCCCTTCTAGGAAACATCCTTTACAGAACACATAAATGGTGCATTGTTAGAAAACATATATGGGGAACCCATGACATTTTCTGAATCTATTAATTTGTTAATTTTTAAATTTTTTATTATTTTGACCCTTACTATAATTGGTGGTGTTTTTTGTGAGTGATCTTGTGATTATTTTTTAATACTAATTATTCCAACATAATATTTTAAAGAATATTTTTTATGTTTTGATTTTAAATTTATATTATTGAAAACCATGTTTTGGGTTCTTGAGTCGCATTAGGGATGTATTTATGAATTGTAAAAGAAATGAATTTATTTTGTGTTGGGTTCAATGGAAATAAATTAATTATTTTAGAGATTAGTGGTATGCATGAAATGTTATTGTGATTTTATTAAAACTAAATTAATGAATTTCTTTATGTAATGGTATGATATTTTTCATTTTTTAGTTTTATAGAAAATTTGGTTTTTAATATGTGGGATCATTTTTATCATTGTGATTGAAACACATTCTGGTTTTTAAATGAATTTTTTAATTGTGTTTATATGAACTCACACTATGTCTTTGAAGTTGATTGAAGCCCATGTTAGGTTCTTTAATAATAGTATTGTAAAGAGTGTTTTCATTCTTGTATTATTTCTCTTCTGCATTTGGATGTTTTTTGATGTGGTTTATAGATGGATTGATTGAATATTTTATGGACGTTTTAGATTGTTACCACCTGAAATGAAATGAAAATTAATAAATGAAATAAACTAGTTAGTATCTCTAGTAATTGAGACATTCCCTCAATGTTTTTAGTATACATAGACCATCGATAGAGTGTTTGGTCCATATTCCTTTTTTCTCATCGGAAATTAAATATTACCTTTGAACCATCATCTGAAATGTTTTTGTAGTGATAAAGGGTCTCATGGGGAATATAATTGTATATCAATTGTGGAAGTTATCTTCAAGTCAATAGGTATTATATGAACCTATTGGGTGAGATTCACCACTCTTTTTATTAATGAGTTGGGTTTAGATTACTAGAAGAAAAAAATATATTCAAAACCATTTGAGTTATTTTCTTTTTTAAATATTAGGGGAAACATTATATGTATTTTTATCATGAGGTAGTAAGTATTTAAATTGTGATAGAATTATTATCTGTTCCTCTAGGTGGTCACATGATGAATGAAAACATTAAATATTTGAATCTCCTGGTTCCAATATCTCCTAAGCTGGATATAGATGATTATAATAATGAATGTTTCTTTTAAACAAGGCTTAATCTATAATCCACCATGTTGGAATTTCCAAATGGAATGACTAATGTTTTGGAAGGTATTTTTATTGTCATTATCATAGATTATTTTTTAGTCAATAAACATACTGCGGGATATGCTTCAACCAGATAAGGAGTTGTTGAAATTTATTCTTCTAGAAGAATGATGAACATAATTATGTTTTTATATTGTGATATGTTCTAAATAATTATACCCTATTTTAAAAATAAATTGATGAAATATTAATATTTTTTATTTATTTTACATATTAAAAGGATTTTCATGATGAATGTATTCTGGAAGGAAATCTATCAAACACATCATTAATTTTAGTAGTGTTATTAGAGTCTTTTCTATTATAGTAGAATAATATAGTTTCTTGTTTTTGAGTTTTCTCTTTTATAGTTTCACTTTTCAATTGAACTTGTTTGTTACCTTATTTATATCCCATAAATTTTTTTTCCTAAATTTAATGTATTTTAACACTTGATTTTTGTTTGAGATGTCTATGTCAAGTTTTAATGTTTTTTATATTATCTTTTCTACATAGTGTGGATGATGGTTTGATTTTTTTGGAAAAATTACCTGGGAATGACTTGTGTTTGAGATGGTGTAATGGGTATATGAAAATGTTTTCCATGTATATTGAGAGAAATATTAGGTTTCAATTTTATTTCTTGACCAATAGGAATGTGTTTGATAGGATTGTTTCCTCAAGAGTAACACTCCGAGATTTTATGAAATAGATTATTTTTAATTTGTTTTATTTTATGTATTGTACACGACACCAATATTATATTTCGCTACACACAACACCGTATTAGATTGTTGTATACAAAATACAACTAATATATTTCATTCCACAAAACATCAACCTTACTCGATCACTTGCATGGTATAAAACAATGTGTTCCACTAAACATTGATTTTATTTATAATATTATTATTTAACGGCATATAAATTTTCCATATTTCTTCCTTTTGATGGGGTAACAATTTAAAATATATTTATTTACTCATTAATATAATATATTTTAAAAAATATAATTATTATTTTGAATAAGGGAATAAAAATTTAATTGGTTTTAATTTTTTTTCATATCATTCCAATATTAATGAATATTGAAAAATAATTCATTTTAATGGAATACTAATTTTTCATCTAAATTAATTATAATTTAAAATTATCTTTATCATTTTTTAAATAAATATTTGATCTGTATTTTATCATTTAATAAAATGTTTTCTATTTGGATGCAATTTTAAATTTAAATCGGACATAAACACATGTGAATATTTCGATAGACTTTTACTCCTTAGAACACAATTTTTTAATTTTGAATATATGAAATAATTTTAAATTAATTTATGAAATTATTTTATATTGAATTTATAAAACATGATTTCATATTTGGAATCAGAAGGTTCTAATTGTTTATATATTTATCTTTTGTTTTTTGAAATTATGATTAGTTACTTGAGTAATAATTTTTATTTACTTAGGATAAAGTGTGCATCGAATAAATAAGGGTAATAAATTATTTTATAATAATATAAAATTACCCAAACACATGCCGTAATAAAATTTTATGACATATTTCGCACTACGATCATCCTTGAATAGATTTTATGACGCCATGGATCCACTTGGGAGTGATAATGACATGTTATAATAATTAATTTATAGTAAAGAGATAAATTACATAAATATGTATCTTCTTACTAATTTTTTATGGGGTTATATAATTGATATCTTTGACTATGAATAGTAATTACAAATATATTATTTTATAAATTATGATATTATATATATATTTTTCCAACCTTAAATAATTAAATTTAAATACGACCCAATGATGATGTAGTGATTTATCCATTAATAATAGATCGAAAAATTAATATTATAAATATTTAAATAAATAATAATTTTTATAAAATATGTCATACAATAATTATATAGGGGAATATGACATGTTAGTATTGATTATATATTTTTTCTATTGATCTATGCTGATATGAATTTTTAAAAATGTCAAGTATATATTGTTAACAAAATTGACATAATTCATATATTAAAGTATAAATTTGTTTATTAAATTATATTGAAAGAAAAAAATATATAATTTTTTGAGAAATGACTAAGATAAGTTCATATATTTTATAAATGGAATTCTTTTGTGTCATTTTACATGCTTTGGTAATTAGAGTAACCCACAATGTGTACAAAACATGATATCACAAGTAGATTAACAATTTTAAAATAAGGGTTAAAATCATATGATTAAGAAAAAATAATAAAAAATCATCTAAATATTATTATTTGATGGTTATTGGAACCAAAGTCATTTTAAATTCGAATTAAATTACTTTTGACCATTTTTATTTGAATTTTTTTTATAATAAATTTATATTTTATATCATTCCAAAAGTGGATCCCACTTCTTCTAGACAAGGGCACCTAATTTTCTATTTACCTAACACTTTAAATTCCTTATTAGTTGGAAAATACCTATATAATACCCTCCAATAATCCCTACATTACTCCCATAATCCTTACTTTGGGTAGAATTATATCATAATGAGATCCTTTTTGAAAATAAAACGGAGTTACTCGGATAAGATGTAATTGTTTTATCTCCTCTTTCAAAAATATTTTCATCATCTAATGCCACATATTATGTTTATTCTTTAATAAAGTAATATGTAAAGTATCATATGAATTTTAATATTTTTTTATAATTATGGGACATCATTATACATCCTTTTATCAATCCTACGAATAACAATATCACCATGAATGCGTGCGTACGACATACTGTGTCCATATCGAGGTGTATTTTGTAATTTAAAAATAAATAATTTGTAATGGTATATGAGGAGTAAAATGGATTTAAATAATGAATACAAAATAATAAGCATTTTTTATAATTAATAGATATTCTAATTCTATACCATGTAACCATTCAGTGATTGATATTGTCGCACATGCGTACATACAACATACCTTCTACAAGATGCAATGAGAATCATTTTCCACGTTAACCATACAAGAATGATTATAATGTATATATAATAAATAATAATTATTATATGACATAATAATTATAAATTGTTTATGTATACATATATATTTCATTTACATTCATCCATTCAATTCAATAAAAAAAGTAAATAGTGTTCAAGCCAACGTATGACCTACCATCTCAATGAACTATCTATTTCATTTCAATTATCCATCTGTTATATATATTTACATAATGAATATTAATGAAATAAAAATAATTTTTTACATTATGTATGTAATTATATCTTGATCTATTTAATAATATCATTATTGTTCGTAGGTATGTATTTATTAGGCATAAACTTATCATCCACATCCATATTTATTAAAAAATATCATATAATGTTTACAATTGTTATATGTATGTTAATAGTCATTTTATCCTTTTCTTAATATGGAGTTTGGATGGAATCATTCTTTTGTTTATCATAGGATGTGGTTTTGTACTTTTAAAAAAAAGTACAAGGGGAAAATTTTCTAAAATTATACCCCAAGAATTTATTCCTATGCTTTCATAACTCCTAATTTATATGAATATTAATTTGATAAATTTCATTTTTATTTTCAACTAAATTCATTTCATTAAAAATTGTTCAGCTTTTTCAGAAATTCAAATGTTTTTTTTAAAGAACATATATTACCCTCTAGATTTAAATTCATTTATATTTTTCAAAAAAATATTCTATCTAATATGAACCTATTTAAATATGGTTATATTTCTATCTGTATAACTAATTTCATTTTATAATGTTTATGTTGAAATTCATTTTTTTGAAATCCATTTATTTTTTATGGTTTATGTTATGATAAAAATATGTTCATGAAATCGAATTAATTTATTGGGTTATGAATGGATGAATATATTATGTTTTATGGAAAAAGTAATATTTTTTTCATTATGAGATGGGTTTGACTTATATTTCCCTCCAATTCTTTGGGTAAATATTTATATCTCATAATATTGACACGACTGGAACAATATTTAAATCTAGTTTAGTAATACATTGTTGGAACATCTAGAAAATTTTGTTCAGTAATACTTGGGTGGAACGTAATATAAACTGGAATTAATAATGGAAATTGTCCTTTATAATTGTCTTAGAAGAAATTCCTTGGATACAATGGGAATCATATTATGTTCTTATTTGTTCTCCATAATTCCATGTTTTATGAAACTGATATTCTATCAAGGTTATTGTCCCTTTATGATATTCTCTTATGTACATCAATGATTTATTTAATGACACAATATTTTTATTTTTAATCTGTGGTTCATGTATATACATTAATAGGTTTATGGTTTCAATTATGTTCTCTATAATTACCATGAAGGATCATTTGATATCACTCTTTATACATTTTCTTTCCCCAAGGATATATTCAAATTTGTATGTTGGAAAAAAGGGGAATATATTTATGGGTGATGTTGAAGATATATCACCATGTTAGATGATTATGATACATGTTTTAGATAACCTAAAAATAATACATTATTTTGCAGTATTTTTTGTAATGTATTACATATTCCGTAAAATAAATGTAATGTCCATCAATGTCAAGAATGGGGTGCTATTGTTGGTATCTGAAAGAATATTTAGTCAACCATTATAATATAATATGTGAAAACATTAGTTAGATCCCTAGATATATTTATAATGCACTCTATGGGTTTTCACTAAATGTAATAATAGATATAGGTTATATTATATGAATTATGGTAACGATCAATATTAACATTGGGATAACCTTAATATTTTGTAAGGTACTCCTCCTTAATTATGTTGTTTTGCTACTATGATTTTTACCTCTCACACTATTCTGTTCGGGTTTTATATAATGTATTGAACCCAAAGGAACCAATATGATACCCGATGTGGTGGGAAATGTGATGATTTTCCTCCTGAACAACCAAATGTTTTGGGTTCTCGAATAAAGAATATTGTTTCCAGAACCAAAAATGATGATAGGCACACATATGACCAACGGTGGGGACAAAATTCTATTGAATATTTTATATGTCTACATAAAACTTATTTTAGTGGATCGAACAATCCACTAGTTTGAAAAAAATGAATTTGTACCATTGAACATATATTTTTCCTTCTCCATTTTTCATAATGTGAAAATGTTATATTGGGAATTTCTTACAGGGATGGTAAATATAATCTAATGTGGGAAATTATCAAGAATACATTATAATACGATAAAATTGGCTACATGGATTGGGAATAGGTCATGAACATATATTTTAGTATTCACATTCCCTATATTCTTCGTAGAAAAATAGAGATTACAGTTATTCACTTATCTCATGGTTAAGATATAAAAATAATGATTGAATTCAATTGAAACTATAAAAATTATTGAGAAAATACTATTAGTATTTCATTATAATAAATGTGTAGAAGGACACATGGATGGAATTTCCTTAAGGGGAATGATAAAATTTTAATTGTTGGAAATATTGTCATCAATCATTTTACAACTAATGTAATGGGAATAAATAAAATGATTTAATGTGTACACCTCCCTCAAATCTGGGATACAAGTGCTTGGAAATGGGGAATTATTCAAACCAATTTTATAATACTAGGGTTATCAATTATTGTCGATGAAAACAACCTATTCAGTCCAATTACCAAGGAAAATCACATGTGATCACTATTGATGATGTTGAGTATGCCAACGAACTAGTGGATTGATTATGTGTTTATGGAATGGGATTAAAAAGTGTGTGGTTGGATATCATTTATATTATTATGAAATACTGGAATATCTATGTACTGCTCAATTGTGTTTTTTCATATTTATATGGTATAATTAACTATAAAATTTGATTTAAATATTCATAGAATGCACGTGATATGAGAAAAATGATGTAGAAGGAGATAATGAGATGCTTTGTTGAATTAATGACCTTTAGACAAATTAATTGTCAATGTTATATTATGGATTGATTATATAGAAATTTTGGTATTTTTAATATATGGAAAGTGTAAATTTTTTAAGAAATAATGTTTTCAATAAGGTTTAATATTAATTAGTGTTATGTTTCTATATAATACATGATTACGGTATTCAAATGTTTTGAATGTGACAACAATGAACAACCTTAGGGGATTTGTGTGATAATGTATTTTCAAATTAGTTAACCTCTTTCTAATGTTTTATTTTTTTTGTTTTTGGAATCATTGTAGTGTTTTCCATTTATGAATAGTATTAGTTATTTTTTATTTGGAGATTATTAGATTAATGTATTATCTCACTATGGGTGTAATTATGCATTTTTAATTAAATGTGAAAACCTTTTTATTGAGACAGATTGAATGAACTATCATTATTTTGCATGATTTGCTAATACTTCATGAATGCCAAATTAAACATAATTTCATTAAATAAGAGAATTTTTTGAAATTGTTTAAGTAACTAAAAATGATAATATTGTACCAAAACAAGTAAGTATTTATTATCATTAAAAATTCATCATTGTTATTAATGGAATCTTGAAAACCAAAAATGTTATCTTAGTTCTGTCTTATCTAATTAATCAGATGTTCTCATAAATCATCATAGATTTAAAGATTTTTAGTAGTTAACCTTCTACAGACATTGTTCCCTATCATTATCAATTAGAATATGATGGTTAAATTTTCTGTCCATATCCCTGTTTTAACTTCTAAAACATGTTCTCGGATGTTGAATCCTAATGATGAGTTACATTGGGTGAACATTGTGTTTAAAACTATCCATTTTAAAAAAATTAGTATTCCTATGTTATATTTGATTTTATAAGAATGAAACTTTCCAAGAGTAAAAATTTTATAATCTCGACAAATTTGAAGGGAGAAATTCATTTTAATGGGTATAATGTAACTCCCCATGATTTTATGAGATAGATTCATTATAATTTCTATTATGTGTTTTGATGTATGAATCAAAAATATAATATTATCATTAACAAAACAATTTATTAGCTTTAAGTATACAAAACACTATTGTTGGCATGCATTACACGCAACAACGACCTTCCTTGATTTTTTGGGTTACACGCAAAACCATTTTTCTATAAACAATAATATATTATTAAAATATTATTGTTTAATGGGATATATACTAAAAATTATAAAGATATTTTACTACATGTCTAATTATATATAAAACTAACATTTTACTTATGTATTTTATAGATATAATATAAGATCTAATATAATTTTTCAGATAAAAGAATTATTTTTTAAAAAATGTTGTTTTCATTCCTTTTGATGGAGAACCCAATATAAATATATTTCCTTAAAATTTTATATAATATATTTGATAAAAATCATATAATTTGGATTAGGGTCATCAAAATTTAAAATGGTTTATTTTTTCTATTTATCTTTTTACTTTTATATTTTAATGAACAGTGAAAAAGATTTCATTTAAATTCAAAAAAAAATTCCATCTAAATTATTTATATTGATAGATAATAATTTAATTTTTTTATGTATAGTTTAATTATTTTTTTATAAATTAATAAAAAAATTTCATTGGAATTATTTTCACCTTTTATTTGGACATAACCAAAAGTCAAATTTTTGATTGTTTTTACATCATAAAAACCCATTTTTTAATTTTGACTATGATAATTAATTTTAAATTAATTTATACCATCTTTTTGTTTTTAATTTTTAAATATGGATTTCATATATTAAATCATAATTTTTAAATTTTGAAAATAGTTACCTTTTCTTTTTGGAAATTTTGAAGAGTAACATTAGTAATTATTTATATTTACCCTGGTTATATGTTAAATCAAGTAAATATGGGTAAAATATAATATTATTTTAATATAAAACTACCCTAACAGCTGTTCTAATCTTATTTTATGACACATTTATATCCATGATAATATTTTAGATGATTATATGTCTCTATAGATCCACATGGGAGTGATAATGACATGTTATAATTAGTAATTGAATGAAAAAAGTAAAATAACTGAAACATGTATCTTCATAAAAAAATTATATATGGTTATATGAATGATTTTAATGACTATAAAAATTAACTAGAAATCTGAAAATATTTCTTAATTCATGATATTTTATTTATTTTATTTATACAGTAAATAAATAACATTAATTTTGACACACTGATGATGCAATGATAACTTCATTAATAATGGATTCAAAAAATTATATTATATATTTTAAAATAAAGATTATTCTATATAATTCATGACAACAAGAATTTTATACATTAATAGGACATGTTAATATTGATTCGAGAATTTTTTTGAGGGAATCAATTTTTATGGATTTGTGATGAAGTCAAGTATGATTAATGACTAATATTGGGATAATTTATAAAATAAAATATTAAATATATTATTAAATGATATTAAATTCAAAATAATATAATATTCTTCCAAAAGTTTAAGATAAAATAAAATATTTCAGTAATTGAATTTTTTTGGGCATTTGACATTAAATGTTAAATAAATTAACTCATAGGGTTTAAATAACATGATATGACAATATGATTTATAAGGAAAAAATAAGTGTTAAACCACAAAATCTTAATGATAAAAATAATTATCAAAACATGTCGAATAATTATTATATGATAGGTATTGGAAAAAAATCATTTTATCTTCTAATTATATTTGTATTGGAACATTTTTAATCAAAATATTTTTTATAATAAATTTATATATCAAGACATTCCCAAACTTCACCACACCAATTTTATAAAAGGAAACTTTTCTAATCATGATCTAACACATCTAAAGACATTTATTCTTGAATATCTAAATCAAATACAATTATTAGAATACCTATATTTTTCCTAGAATCCATACATTTTGATGAAATATATCCTAGTTATAATTTTTGTGCAAATAAATTTGAGAGACTCAAAAAAGAGGTAATTGTTTTATCACCTATTTTAAAATCACATTCTTTTTATAGTCATATTATTTTGTTGAAGCCATACCAATGTAATAAATAACTTATCTTTTACATTCTGAGATTTTATTATAATTTCCTAAAACCTTATACATCCATTTATCTATCCTAAAAATTACAGTATCACCATGCGTGTGTATGCAAGACATACCATCTCCATGCTGTGGAGTAATTTGTTATTCAATAGTATTTAATATGGTTGGGTATAATTATGAGTATAATTAATGTAAATAATGAATATAAAATAGAAATTATTCTATATAATTAATATACAATCAAATTACATACCATGTCATCATTAACTGAATGATTCATCGCTCAAGCGTACATACAACCTATTGTCTCCACGATGTGATGAGATTCATATCTACCATTAACCATTAATGAATGAATATAATGTTTATTTAATAAATAATCATAAAATTTATGAAATAAGAATTATTATATATTTATGTATATATATCATTTACTTTTTTCCAATCAATTCAATAAGTTAATGGAAACATCATTCTTGCGTACGTACGACCAACCGTATCCATGAACAGTGTATTCCATTTCATTTATCTATCTATTATATATATTTCTATACTAAAAATTTATGATATATAAATTATATTTTAAATTATTTATGTAATTATATCATGACTAATGAAACAAGATAAATAATAACAAGTCAAGACACATATGATAAATTAAATGACTATTACTCAAAATGATTCTTTATCAAAGAATTGATAAATAAACATAGAATAAAAACTCATAAGTGATTCATAAATGATATCATTGATGTTATTGAGGTTTTTTTACAATTTAATAATATGTTTAAAACCACTATACATGTGTTTTAGACACATATGGATGAAATCGGGCCAATGGTAAGTAGTAAATTTGCTATCTCATTTTTCTCTCAGATTGTTTATACATAAGTATTAACTGGGGTATATTTATAATCAATTTCCATGTTTTCTAGAAATAAATATCATTAAATGATCAATATTTTTAAAAATATTTTTATAATGAATTTAACCAATTTTTTTCCTTTTACATCATGGTTTGGAAGGAATATTTTTTTAAATCATAGTAGGTTATTTTTGTCTTTTCCTGCAAAAGTAATAGGAGAATGTTTTTTTAACTAATATGGCACGAATGGATTATTAGGCATTTTTAAATACTTATTCCCAAGACGATTCCATTATTTATATTTCTTGTTTATTCTAAACTAAATTATTTTCATTTAATATCAAATGAAAAATTTGAAAAGAAAACATTTTTAGAGAAGAAAGGATATTAATATGAAGAATTAAATTGAAGTATTTTATCAAAATTATTTTCCATATGAGTTGATGCTCTTTAATAAGGGTTCTGTTTCAAACCCATCTATTTATTTTAATTTATTGTGTTTTTTATAGAATTATTTCCATGAAATATATTTAATTTATTTGGATTATTTTATTATTGTATTATATTTAAAAACCCCATTTTATTCTATGGGTTATGCTATGATGAATAGTTTATGTATTTTTGGCACATTTAAGAATGAATTTGTTCTTAGATGGGTGGGACCTATATATCCTTCGAATTTATTGGATAATGGTTTATATCTCATAATATATACATTAATGTAAGGAAAATTAAATCATGTTCAGTAATACATGGCTCAAATAAAATGTAAATCATGGTTAGTATGACATGGTTGGAATCAAAAGAAAACTAGGTTAATTAATTTATTTTTTCCTCTATGATGATATTGGATGAAATTCCATGGATACTATGTAAATAAAATTATGTGATATTTTTTTGGCCACAATTAAATGTTTTATTATAATGATATTATATAATGGTTAAGGTTACTCTATGATTTATGGAATATGTACTGCCAATATTTACTTCATGACTCGTGATTTTGTTATTAAAAATTTATGTTCACAATATTAAAATCTTATGATTGTGTTTTGTTTTATGTTATCCATGTTTACCCTTAATGATCATTTGGGATCTCTCATCTTTGTTTTTTGTTTCCCTATTATATAATGAAAGTATTTAGGTAGGGAAAAATGTGGAAGACTTATGAAGGAGATGTTGAATATCTTTCACCATGTTAGAAGAATATGTTCCATGTTTCCAAACACTCTAAACTAATATGGTCTTTGGGAGTGTAATTTTGTAATGTATTAGGTATTCTGAAAAAAATATTTTATATACATGTACATCCACCTTGGGATTCTATATCGATTTACCCTTTGTATTGTTTTGTGACCCCAATTTAGAACCAAGAAAAATCATGTTAACTTATGCTTCTCTTTGGGGGGTTCCACTACTTTTGGGTAATATTTTTGTTTTGAGATATACTCTACTGTACATTTTTATGTTTCTTTGGGATATTACCTCATATGGTTCATTAATATGGAGTTTTAATTTTTTACATGATTAAGGAATCATTATTAATATAATTCATTATTTTCCAAATTTGATTTCATTGTTTCACAATTTTAGAATAATTAATATTTCTAGGAGACCTTTGTTTGGTCTATATCTTCTTTCTCATTTTTGAGAGGTGTTCTTATTATCTTTTGGTTAGGAATTTATATATTTGTTTTCTTTACATCAAAACATGTTTTTGAGGTGCTAAATGTGGTTTTAAACATGTTATGGATTGTTATTGATGAGAATATTATGGTGGAATGAATAATAGTATTCTATAATTGAAATATAATTGTGGGTGAAAATCTCATCATGTTATCTTATTGATTCATTTTTCATCTATCAATGGGTACTCTACTGAGAATCATGTTATTATTAACCTCATTAATATTTGTATTTTTGGGATATATTTTCTAATTTTATGTCCAATAAATTAGTGGATTCTCACATTCTTATTAAAAGTATATTTGAATCATAGTGTTTAATGGACATCTGTCATCAATGTATTTATTGCAATATAAAGCTTCATGGTTGTGATAATTTTGACTTTCCAATATCAATTTAATAATAGTTAGTAATTATGTATTTTCTTCAGATGATATTCATGATTATTGGGATGACTATGTTAAAAACATTTTTCACTTTCCTAGATGCATGATTTTCATTCAATTTGGAGGACCATGCAACCTATTTGTAAACCATATAATGTTTTTAATATTTGTGATTTACCTGGTTTCCCGAAATTTTGGTAAAATATGTGACTAAATTTTCATCCCAACCCATCAGATTCTATTTTAGTTATTTAGGGATATTTTTAGTTTTTTCTTACTCCCCAGTCTTCCACCACAGAATTAAAAAAAATGGATACACCCAAGCTCTATTATTACACTACCAATGCCGTACATGGTTGGTTAACTATAGTTTATTTGTGTCATTCCACCATAATATAAAGGTTAAAACTCATCGTATCTTTTAAAATGTGTTTCTACCTTTTTTATCTTCTCTTTTTTCCCAAAGGCCTTAGATGAGTTATTTTCATTTTATGGGTTGTCATATAAAAGACAATTTTTTGGTTCTATTGTGTTTTGATCTTGAAACAGATGTATAATCCAATTTCATTCAAAAAAATTTACAATGTATCTCTAGTTGTGATATGTGTTTTCATTCCATTTATTTTTTTATGTTCTTTATTTGCATTTTATTTTATAATTTTTTTTTAAAATGATTATTATGTATTTGAGACATTTTTTTTAATATTATGATCTCAACGATTTGATTATTTGTCCTTTCGAAAATTTGTTAATTATCATAATTCAATATAAATTTTTTTAAAATTTTTTTTTTAATTTAATGTGTTTCATAAAATTACAATTGTGGTTTTTTAGGAAAAATTGATTTGTTATAGAGGTTTGGGAAATGTTATTTCCATATTATAATTTAAATTATATTATAAATTATTTATTATTATAAATCGGGTGTCTCTTTATTATTAATGGGTTTTAATTTTTTGGGGATTCGTTGTTAATGTAAGAAGTCGTATTGAATGATGTGATGGTTTGGTGGTTTTAATGAAATTATTGATTTTATTTCATGCTATCATTTTGTACTACCTTTAATTTTTTGAATTTTTTCAATTGTGGTTATATAAATGGATTTTTAGATGTTTACTTTTTTTAACAAAATATAACATTTGGCATCTTATGTGAAATAAGAATTTTATTTATTGATGCTTTTGACATAGATGATCCATAATGTTTTCAATTATTTATTCATATATGACTGTGGTTATGAATAAACGTATTTAGGATAATATTGCATGGTATGGGTTTTGGGACTGGCATAGTATGTTTTTTTAAGAAGAACGTATGTGGTTGTTGTGTTTTTAAATTTGGGAATGTGATTGTAATGTGATTGGAATTTTCTGGATAGTGGGCTACCTATGTTTTCTATGACATGAGTAACCCTAGGATACTCTATATGTATCCAATTTATTTTGGCTATGATATATTAGATTTACACATTATATTGAGGACATGTGTTCAATGTTATGATATAGACTGGGATTATTAATAATAGGACTACATGAAACTGATTTGTGTGATGAGTTGTGTGATAATTAACCAGTTAGTAGTTCAACCCAACTATAGGATTTTATTATTATTCAATTTCTCCAAATGTTGTATCCCATTGATATGTATTTTAGGTTTGGACTCTTATTTTTTACTATATTGCGAGATAATTTTTTTTAAGATTCATCAATATATTATGTGTTGTTTGTTTATGAATTGGAATTTATGTTTTTATGAATTAATTTATGTTATTAATAACACATTATAATGAATTATTATTGGGTTTACTTTATTATATTTTATAGATTGTAATATTATGTAATCATTAATATTTTTATAATTATTGTTTAAAAGGTAAAATTGATAATTGGAATAAATAATATTTTTTATAAAATGTTTTAATTGAAATTTATTTTAAAACTTGATATTGTTTTCTATATGGATGATTTAAAGGGAAAATAAGGTTTAAATTATTACATTATAAAATGATTCTTTTTATAAAATAATAATTTTATGTTTTAAATTTGATATTACATTCGTATGTCCTCATTAGTGAATTTACTACAAATGTTGAAATTTATGAAATAATATGAGTTAATATATAATCGTTTTATTTTGTTTGAAGGAAATAAAAATTATATCATTATATTTCATCCAAAATAGTTCACATTCTCTATTTATTAAATTAATGTAGTGGACTGAAGGGGTCATCCTATTATATGTTTCCACACAACCTTAATAATAATAATGGTTGTTTTATAGCGTACATGATTTTTATGGGATCTTAGATAGTGTATAGTTGGATATTTTTCTAATTCATTCTATTGGGATGTTGTAATTGTTTGTTATCGTGGTGAATCAAAAGTAACATGGGGGTTTTGTTGTTTGTATCCACATTTTTATTAGAAGGATGAGTCTTGTGGTGTTTGGACTTCTCCATAATACAAATTTTAATTTAAAATTCATTCCTTATTATACAATTCTTTTTTATAGAGATTATATGATTTAATTAATATGGATAAATTTTTGGAAAATGTTTTTGATATTTTTTTTATTACATGATTGGATTTCTATTTTTTTGACTACATAATAATTATTTCATGGTTTTACAAAGAATGGGATCCTCATATTTGGTTCACAGCAATAACACACTAATTATATTTTTACTACTGGAGAAAAAAATCATCTTTATGAGTTATCTTATGATACCTTGACTCTTGTTTTTAGATTTGGGATATTTTGAAAGAACATCAGTGTTTTAGGTGCAGGTTTATATGGAAACCTATTCCTGTTTGCTTTACCTCACACCCCCCAATCACACAACTTTCAAACACAATAATCCCTCTAAACAAGAATTATCATTTTCCATTATTCTCTTTCATAGAGTTTTGATCATTTTAAATTATTCCCATATTATAAATTCCATTAATTTGTATAGCCTCATATTCAAAATATAACATTCACCAACATTCCTTTATCTATCATCAACATAACAACTCATTGTGAAAATAAAAGCTCTTTTGTCTCCCCATCCTCTATCACCTTTATGCTAGTTGATGGGAATTTTTAATTTCTCATTGAATTATTTTTATCATTCGAAACATTCCATCACCAGTCTATGATTTTATTTATTGTTTTAATCAACATAATCCTCTATATATGTTTAAACTATTCCATTTCTTAATTCCCCCATAATATATTTCATATTTTACCTTATATCATGATCCCTCTATTATCATTTTTATTTTTTATTTTTACATTTCTAAATAAATATCTCATTGCATTTATCTACATTCATTCAACTAAAATATTTTTTAGTTACTAACATATTTTGAGAAACTAATTCTTACACCATAACATTAGGAAATTAATATGATTTTTTAACTATGTTTAATAAAATGTCTCATTTTAAAACTAATGGAATATATTGTATGAATTTAAATTAAAAATAGGTTATGTTACATAAATTAATTATGTTCTCTAATTTACCAAAATATTAAAGAATGAATCTATGAAATATTCTTTCATCCATATCGAGGTTTTACTTATGTTCTATATATGATAAACCATTTTTTATTTAACACGGTATAGTTTTATATTCCATATATCAATTTTTAATAATATATAAACTACATTATGTCACATAATATTAAAACATGCCTCTATTAGTGTTTTTACATATGTGAGAATCTATTAATTATTTTCCACATAACATATCTACATTTGGGGTAAATGTTAAATAAATTTTAAAAGATATTAATCCATACCTATCATAAATATAAAAAGGTGATCATTTTTTTCAAATTAGGTTCAAGGAGTATTCATGAGTGAATTTGATTTTATCTTAGGTTTGGTTTTCTTAATATGTTCTTTGATTATGTTACTATTATATAATTCAATTACATTATTTATGAAATTTTATAATCGATTAATCTATATAATAAATGTTTTTTCAATTTTTCCCAAATTTCATAAATAAGTAATAAAATATAACCCTGTTAAGAGGATAATATATTAACATTATCTATTTATATAAAATATAAAATTAATGTTTCTCTGAATTATATATAAACCGCTTTACCACAATATTTTTGGATGAATAAAGTTACCATTTTGGTAGAATTATGATATATATTCATTATATTAAACATTTTTGAGATTTTTTGAATGTGGTAATAAAATAATATATGATCGGTCATCTTAAGATAGGTCATCACTATTGAACTATTTATTTTTTGTTTCATTATTTGATTAGGATTTCCATTTCCCATTTCCATTATTTAAAAAAAATATTTTACCTCAAAGAGATTTGTTATATATATAATTCTATGATTGAGGATGTCATACAAGGATGTCTAATACAGGTGGAAAGCTATAACTAAATTCATTCATCGCTGATATTAATATATGAGGATAATATTTTTTTCATTATTATTCTATTTGTAATAATTTATTATTTTTTATTTTAATACTGGTTTATTGATTTGAATGATTCACTCTTCATTTATCATTATTATCTAATTTATAGTATTATTATTATGATTACAAAAAAAATTATGAGGTATGGAGATAAATATTGTCCCTTAAATATTATATGTTTCCCTAAATGAAATATTTTGATTATATTCTGGTAGAAATAACCATACATTACATTAGTTTAATTCTAAGATAAAGGTCCAATTTTTTTTTATTTTAAATATGGTTGGCCTATTCACGTTGTCTTCTAAGAATTTAACTAAAAAATATATTTTGGATTCATTTAATAATGATCAAAATAAAATGTAAATAGAAAAACAAATATTCCATTACTAATTATTTTTTACTCATTCATCTATGTTCTATTATTACATAACATTATGAATTTAAAAAAGAATAAATTTCTCTATATTTGATTTTGGAAATATTTGAGAAATTGATGAAATGTAAATGTGCTTCGATGAAAAAGAAATATATCTTGAACTACACTAATCATCAATTCATTGTGATATCACGTTCACTTAACAATAGAATTTACACCTTGATCATGATTTTAATCTATATTTATTTTATTTTTAACATTGGTAGTGTATTTAATGACCTATTCTATTTTTATTCTTAAATTATGTTATTAAAGGATTTAGTTTACATATAGAATCAAGTATCACTTAAACTAAAGAATGTTTTTGTAATGGTATGTGTATTTTCCATGGAACACATTTTTTTCAAATGCTTATTACTATATAAATCTGGAATCGGAAATAATATCATGTATAATGTTTCTAAAAAAATGATATTTATGTCCTAAATTTGTTTCTCGTTATGCTACTGTTTATTACATTTTCAATGCGTAATATTTAATTAATAAAATAGTAGAATGATGTTCATATAATGATATCCTATATCAATCATGAATGTAATATCCCATCATGCCTTTCATGGGTTTTATCTTGTATATAATCTAGATTAAGTGGAGTAGTTAATAAGGATGAGGTGAGTTCACTCCTTAAATAATTTATAAAATGAATAATTTTTTATAATTTTTATATTCCCATAAAACTATAAATTTTTATGATAAAATGAAATGATATTCATATTTTTTCATTGGACATGTGTTTATCCTTGGTATAAAGAGTAAATAATTAATTATAATATGAAAATGTATTGTTTGTACAGTCCTACACATAAGGATACATCACACCCTTTAAAGGCACCAAATGTTAAAATATATATTGCTTCTAGAGAAATCTAATGCTGGAGTTTGGGATTCAAAAAAATTCATCAACATATATATCAAGGAACTATCAAATCAACCCTATAATTTTTAAATCCATGATCAAATGAAGATTTAATGTTATTATTTATTATATACATAATTATAATATTCAACTATATTTTTTATTGATATTATTTACAATGTTAATTATATTAGACTTTAATTTCATTAATATAGGCATATCCTCCGGAGTTGGTTGTTTTTCCTGTATAATGATGTAATGATGGACCTCATTTAATGGATTATTATTTTTGGATTGACTCCATATATTTTCATTGAATTTATCCATGAAAATGGTCTGTTTTAATTTTCACCAGTTAATGTACATTTTTTTCATTATTTAGTTAAATTTTTAAAAAACATTTCTTCATAAGTCTACATAAAAATAGTTATATATAAAACTATTTATTCAATATAGAATTTTTAATAGAAATGGAATATTAATATAATATATTTTTAATAATTTTACAATTTCACTAATTTAATTTTTATTTAAATCTAAATGCTTTTTTATCAATTATTTTAAGAGATTAAGTGTTACTTTTACATTTCCCAAACTTTATACATATATATATTAATATTTATATTAATAATTTATTCCATATTATATAATTTATTAAAATTTTATTTCATATGTATTAATATAGTTTCCAAATAATATGCGCATATAATTGGAATTCTATGACAACTCAACATTGACTCATTGTTTTATCATGATATGAATGACTAATTTTAACCCATCTAAATTTTATTTCATATTTATGGGGGTATTTGTATAAGGGTTTTTAAACAATATTATTTTAAAGAATATAAAAAAAATATTATGTTTATTTTTAATTTATTTACTAATAATATCATTGTTTCAAATGTTTATAATTTCATTTTATCGTATCCCATTGGATTAAACTTATATAATCCCACATTATGTGAATGTTAAATAAGAATTTTACTGTAATGTTAATTCTTCTATTTCCTAAGGAAATATATCCTTTCACATATTACCTCCAATCAATTTACACACTAAAATTTCCCACAAAAATATTTTCCCCCAACCAACTCTCCATCTTGGATTTGATAGCCTCCCATAATCAAATCTAAATCTCTATAATATCTATATATTTTCTCAAAATATGTTCTCTATGAACCCATCTCTTGGATCCCACCACCATAAGCCCCCTAAAACTCCTTATCCATCACTTGTATCTTCCACCAAACCTATTATTTTCTCCCCAAATTTCATATTCCTCTTGATTTCCTCGGTAATATAATATCTTCTCTTAATCAATTTATTGTCATCCTAATTCCACCATTTTTATCTGTCAAGAAGTATAAAAAGTTGAGACCCATTACCTATTAACATCACCTCCAATATCATACCTCCTAAAAATTAAAGATTCATGAATCCTAGTAAATAATTTCTATTATTCTTAGTCAAACATTTAGAGTACCACATCATCGTTAACAATAGAAAACCAGGAACTTGTTTTGGGGATTTCTAAATATTTTCAGTCACATTCTATATCTCCAATTTTTTTTACTATTCACTATTTGGCCTCTAATTGTTATTTTCTAATTATTCTTCACATAAATTTATTATCTAGAAGTAAAATATATTGTAAATTTAACATATTTAAAATTTATTTTTTTTATTTCCAAAACATTACTATAAAATAATTTCTTTTTGGATGTGATGTGAATTCTCACCTATTGTATCATGTATTTTTATTATTATTTCTTCCATTTTATTTATAAATTACATAGTTAGTTATATTACTAGATAGATAATTGATTATATAATAAAAAATTATTTTATTATATAGATTTTATTTAGTGTCATTTTCATCCTAAAAATTTTCATCATCAGAAATTATCACTCACTAATTTATCATAAAAAATAAAATATTTAGTTTTGTTGGAATATTTTTAGTTCACTTTTTTCAAATAGGATCTTATAAACGGAATTATTTTATAATGTTATATGAATTCCTTTTTTACGTATTCACATTAATTCTTAAAACATTATGTAAAAAATAATCTAATTAGATTAAGTTATTTTAATATTATGAAGATTCATTATAAAAATATGTTTAAAAAATAATCCGCATTTAAAAAATTTAACAAAATAAGAAACATAAAAAACATATTATAAAATCAAAACACTTCATTAGTCCCATTTTTTAATGAATAATACTTTTTTATATTTTTTTCATTCATTTTTTAGTGGGGACGAA
Source organism: Viscum album (assembly GCA_963277665.1). NCBI lineage: Eukaryota > Viridiplantae > Streptophyta > Magnoliopsida > Santalales > Viscaceae > Viscum > Viscum album. The sequence continues at coordinate 590,376,655 of OY728162.1, read as the reverse complement.
TTATCATGAAATAATGTTTCATTGTTTTTCATATTTTCCCAATCAAAACATCTTTGTTAAATTATTTTTTCTTTTAACTACATTAATTATTTTAAAACAATATCGACTGTTACTTCTGTAGAGTCTCTCTATAATTTCAAACACTATATCATATACATTTTTCATATAAAATTTCATTTCAATTTATATAAATAAATATATTAACTAAATTACTTTTTTATATAAATATTATAACATAACGAAACGTGAATAGGCCCATGTGATTGGATTGATGGTGTTCTAGTATATGTTATATCATAATTATATTACCTTACATAATGATATATATGTGATATATTTCATTAATGTAACATTATTTTTAAAACGAAAATGACCTATATAAAAATGTTTTTCTTATTCACCATATATAATGCAATTTTTATTTTATAGTTGCATTATAGTTGTATTAAATTTAAATTTTTCAACATCATATTTAAATTTCAAAATGATAACTTTACAGTATTTATGTTTATATTTAGATCATGTAGTGTTGTATTTAAAAATAATTAATGATATAAATGATTATTTAAATTTTATATTTATGTTATATATAACAATATATATTATACATGTTTCATATTTACTTTGTTGTGACATTATAGAATACATAAATAGTATAAATATAACATAAATATATATTATATATTATATTCATATCACATTGTTATAAGATCATGTAACCAATATATAATGTAAATATAACATCATTATAATGTTATTAAAAATAACTATATATTATGTATTACATAAATAAATAGTAAATATAATATTATACAACATGAATATTATGTAAATATTACATTATTATAATATTATAAAATACACATATGATATAAAAACAACGTTATTATGATATTTAATTTATATTATATACTATTATAATAAAGTTATTTTTAAGTTATATTGAAATTATATAATATTGTATATGAAATATATTTATGTAATATTTACATTATAGTTATATTACATAACAAAATAAAAGATAAATATAATGTAAATATAATGTAAATATGATGTATACAATATATATATGACATAAAAATATCATAAAAATAACATTACATATATATCATATATCATAAATGCAAAACTATATTAAACTATATATCATATATATATTGTTATATTTTCAAGTCACTTATATATATTTTAATTATAAACATGTCTATATCTCATTATATAATTTTATATTTCTGTTATATAATGTATTGGTAAGGTTATATTTACATAATATATGTGTTCTACAATATTATATTTACATTATATAACATTATATTCACATTAACATTTCATTATTTATATGATACATTAATGTTATATAATCATATTTATGTTCCATTCACATTATACTTATGATATATTATCATTATCTAACATTTTTAAACATTATATTAATTATATAGACAATAAAAAATATTATATCAAAATAATTTTTATTACAATATTATATTTTATATTTTCATTATAATAATGTTACATAATGTTATATTTAAAGACTGATAGTATTAATTGGAAATTAATCTATCCCAACTACACCATCATTCATTATTTATATATATTGTACAATAGTCACATATTGTTGTGTGAGCCATTGATCAATAATTTCAGTCATGGATTGTTAATTAAATGGTTAATCCCAAAATTGAATTCAAGGGGAAGTACCATCAGGACAGGATTCTGATTCCAACTAATGATTATGAATTGAAGGCCGCACAACAATGAATGAATATTTCCCAGAAACTAGTACATCTTTATGAATAGTATACTAAGCAAGCTGCCTGGAAATATGATTCGGCCTGGATGTAGGAACATTATTCATTGTATCCTAGATAATACTATAAATACCACCATTAGAAGTGAATTTATGTTTACATTCAAATGTATAATGTCCATGTTTCCTAAAATTCAATAATTTAAAATAATTATGACATCACTCTATTTAAGGAACCATTAATTTAAAATTAATATATATCATTGTTGCTTATTATGAGGTAGAGGCCTCGATTTTATAATATAGTAAAGGAAAACCCAATGAAAAGAAGGACATTAATGATGTTGATGATAAACTCAATGGTGGGAATCCATAATTAATGGATAAATCTAAAGGTCACAAATCTCTTTCATTTGCATGAAAACAGAGAGATAATACCCCTTTGAATGAGTTAATATTTTCATTCTGGTAATTTTTTTCATGATTCATCACCCACAATGTCGGATAAAAAGAGTCCATCTTCAACTAAATTAGATAATTGATTAGGAATTACTAAATCCTAAAGGAACAATGGTGACACTTTTATTGTAAAAATTATTACAATGGAAGAACACAAGAACATGGATATCAATTATTAGGTTAATAGGAAACTACATAATTGAATCTTACATCTATATATGTTTGGGACTCCCAAATTTGAGCTATTATTTGGGGATATTATGTTTCTATAAGCACGTTCAACAACAATGAAATTTGTTAACGTAGTCATAATGATTATGTATTTCTAAATTAACATGATATTGAGTTTTTTCTTATTTATAGAAATTTTTTACATATAATTGAAAATGGATAATATTATAAAAATTACATATCTACATAGATGAATGTCTCCCCAAATCACTCTATAATAATGATATAAGTAAATCCTCAATATATATTGTTGTTTTGGTTAATGGTATTATGAATCGCATTCATTCATCAACTCATGAAAAATCATGGTAAAATGTTTTTTATCAAAGAAAACAATATATTGTGAAATAAAAAATATATTTAATCCCTGGAATTGTAGATGGAAATATTTACGACTATTCACCCGATCATGACTCATGTTTATCTCAAAATTCAATCGTATAATATTTATAGTCAAAATATGGGATTAAGAATGAACCATAAAAATTTTTTTATGCCTTGATAAACCATATATTCAGGTTTGGAAATTGATATAAGAAATATCCTGATGTCACATACCAGAAACATCATGTTTTTATGCGAAGAGGATACAAATAACCTTTTATAAGTAAGCTGATAAGAACCCCAATAATTCATAGAATTAAAATGATATTCCATTGTTTTTGATATTCTATATGGAAACAAGAAGGGTATAATAGAACAATTAATATAGGATGTTGATATATATAAGAAAATTTGGTAATTTAAATTTTTATTTTTAATTTTACACCATACTATACATGATTATCCTCATTAAATCCAATTATTCCCTAACTCTAAAAGTAATTTTTTTGTTTTTCAATATTCATAATGGGGAATAATAAATTTTAACTTATTAGACAATTTAAATATTTAAAATATCTAATGTTGTATCTTATTGGCACAATTTTACTCAAATAATCATATGAATTAAATATAAAATATTCCAAACAAAAGTAAACAAAAAGAAGGTTTTTGTGAAGTGTACTTTCCACGAAATATATAATTTTATGTCAATTCTATGACTAAAATTAATCATTATATCAATATTAGTTAAATATGATTGTATTTTATCTAAAAATATAATTTTGAACATTACTCAAAATTTATTATTTTAATTAAAATGAAAGTGAAACATTAATCACATTAAAACGGATTTTAGAGGACATAGTTTATTAATTTTGAAAATAATTATATAATAAAATCATAAATATAGATGAGTCATGTAACACCCCAAGCTTCCATGGTACGCTTCTCTTTGAATAATACAGTACCTTGTGTTGTATGCAACTTCGAGTTCTAATACTCCACAACCAATCAAACTAGCCATTATGAATAGTAATACCGTTTTTTAAAATTATATATATTTTGCCATTCAAAATGGACTTCATTTTTTTATTCAGTATATCCAAATTATCATAGGTTGAATTTTGGTTATTTTTCTGAAAACATTCAGTTTTTGATGAATAGGGAAAACACTGAGTTATAGTTTAAAACAAAATTTTTATTTAAATAATTATTTATTTTATTTAAATTTTTTTAGGTCAAAATAGACACATAATACCTATATATGTTCAATATAAATCATTGAAGTCAACTTATAATCATTTTAGATATATAAAAATTTTATTGAACTTTTCACCGTCTTTTACCCACCTCCTAACAGAATTTTCCAGTTCACATAAATATTAATTTTACCGCTTCTATGAGTGAATTTGAAAAATATGAGTGACATTGTTGATATCAGTAAGTAAAATGTTTTTCAATAATATGAAAATAATTTTTTATTGAATAATAACTTTTAACTTTTATTTACCACAGCTAAAAGTAAATAGGGTAATTAAGTGTATAAATGATATATTTATTACCCTAACAACTGTCCTAATTCGTTTGGATAATTATAGTTCGACTAAAATAACCTTAAGAATAAAATATTATCCTATTTGGTCCACTTGGAATAGATTAGGACATTTATTTTTATTGAATTCAAAGAAGAGTTAAAAGAGTTAAATTCTATGTTTAATAACTACAACATTTTTAATATACTGTTATACATAATATAAATTCGACTATAAATATTCATTAGAAAGATAAAAATATTTTTTAAATAAATTTAATTTATTTATATTTTTTATAAATTAAATAATTTAATTTATTTATGACACAATGATGATGTAGTAATTACCTAATTAATGAAATATTAAAATAAATGATATTATAAATATCCAAATAAATGTAATATGGGTATTTTATTGAATTAAACTAATTTTATAGGATAATATGACATTTTAGGGTTGGTTAGACTATTTTTTTGGAAGTAATAATGCTGTTATGAATTTAGAAAAAAAATACCATATAGTGTCAAAATTGACATAAAATAGTTTTAAAAAAATATTATATTATTAATTGATATTATAATCCTAAAAAACTAAGGTTCTGCCAAAGGACATATATAATAATAGTTGAATCATTAATGAACCACTTGGGGTTCTCTTGGAAGTATATAGTACATTTATTAACAATATAATATAAAAATACAAATAGACTGGATAAAACGTCAAACTATTTAACTAAGAGTTTAATCTAAAAGATAAAGTTAATATAGTGACCCAAACCTATCTAACAACTATTTTTTGGGTTTTTTAGACCCATCCTCACTTTAGCCTTTAAATAATCCATTTTTTTAACCATTATAAACTGAAAATAATTTTATTATAAATTTATATTCCTATCTTTTCCTAAGGTTCCCCTCACTAATCTTATAAAAGGGAACATTCCCTTCTCTCTAATTCACATATTCAAAGCCATTTGGCTTGACCAAACTCGGACCAAATAACCTGTCAACTGTCCTCCATTCATCCTAGAGGTATTCCTTTAGTCATAAAGCCATCCTAAGGATCCCTTTGGATCAAATCAAAAGGGAGAACCCGAAAAGAGGTAAATATATCACCACCTCTAACAAGTTTATTTCTTCTTCCACTTCCCTATCCATTGTTGATTCCATTATAAAATAATAACACCAGTATCATCTATATACTGTGAGTTTATTATAAAACTTTTACAACCCTATCGATTATTCTATCAATCCATTTAATGACATGTCATCATACGTGCATACGTACGGATTACCGTCTCCACGTCGTGGTGTAATTGTTATTCAATACATCGTTATTTGGATGGGTATAATAATGCTGTGTAATTGATGTAAATAATAAATATAACAAGATACTTATTCTGTTTATATGATATACCATCCAATTATATACTATTTTAATAACAAAAGAATGTTATTTTTTCTCGTGCGTACGTACGGATTAACGACTCCACGAACGCGATGAGATTCATTCCCCCTCAGATCCATTCAAGAAAAATTTCAATAATCTGATTAGAAATAATGTTCAAATACTTGATATAATTATGGATATGAATAATATACAACCCATCCATAACAATTATGACTCACATAATAATGAATACAAAGGAAATTGAACCTGTTAACACCCAAAACAACGATAATACTAAGATATTACAAACCATGAAATGGTAAAAGATCATATATGATATAATATTAATGTATATGATTCTTTTATAATTTAAAAAAAATTATTTCACCATTATAAATGAGGTTATCCTACCCTCAACCAAGGAAAATTACAAGGTATGGGTAAATTCTACAATCTTATTATTTTTCGAGGTTGTTTATACGTAATTATCTACTAGGACCCCTTTATCAGCCACATCCATGTTCCTTAAAAATGTATTTCAAAACATTATTATTATTTTATAGATTATGGTTTAATGTCATTTATTCCATTTTTTGACTTTTTATAAGATGTTTATAAATGAATCTTTATTTTGTTTTCCAAACAAGGTTCTTTTTAACCTTTTCGACATCATTTTGTAAAAAATGACTTTTTAACTTGTACGAAAGTTGCGGCTATTTTACGCCATTATAAAAATGTTTAAGCATCCCTTACAAGCTTATATTAATATTTTCAATGTAAATTTTTTCTTTTATAATAATGTGACTTTTAATAGATTTAAAAAAAGGAGATATTTCTCTCAAATAGTTTTGATTTCATCTATGTCAACATCCTTTGGATTGTAAGCATATTTGAAGTTGATTTATTATGATAAAAAAATTCCATATTATATTGATGTTTTTGTGATATAATTGACAGTGGATGTGTTATTTTTATAACATTCATGGATTGTGAAGATAGTATTGAAATTTTGTATGCTAGTTTTAATCCGAATGTTTATGTTATGTTTACACCTGTTCATATGAGGAATTCATTGGACTTAGTATGTGACGGGTGGAGCATGCTATAGCTCCTCGTTGCATCAGTAGGTCTCATTAGACAAACTAGTGTCTTGTAACAAGGTCATGACAAAATATTATTTGTAGTCTTGGAACAAGGCCATGAAAATGTGGTTATGATAGTACGGCATTATGCATTCCATCGTTATGAAAGTGTTTATTGATATTGCATGTTATTATTCAACTAGTAGAATATCCATGTGAATTAGTAAATGTCATTATTTCATTGTATTTTTGGAATATTATGCTGATGTTCAATTTTAAAAAAGCTTTTGTTTTATTTATACATTTCCTTAAATGTTTATGCATATTTATGAAATTTTCCACTAAATTGTTATCCTTACTGAGCATCTGAGCTCACCACTTTATATGTTTTATTTTTCATAGGATGTGAAGAATTATTTTCTGATTGACCTGTATGGATAGTCTGGCGGGAAATTTGTGTGGACAATAGGGACTATGATGTTGTTGTTTTTGACTTTATCATGTAATGTAAGGCTTATGAATGTATCTAGTGGTTCCAAGGCAAATAAACTAATCGGTATTTCGAGACTTTTTATTTTGTGACCATGCCAATGTTATTTAATAATGAACTGACTCTGGGTAACAAGGGTTGAGTAGTTTATAGATGGTATCAGAGGATGTTTAGTACAAACCATGGAAACTAGATTTAGATAAACTATGATTAGAGCATATAGCCCTAAAATATACTATGATGATTAGTATAGAAGAACATCCTAGAATTTTGGTATTGTAGAGACTTTGTGAGCGTTCTGAGCAATACATCCCTGTATGGATACAAGCTGGTAGAGGCAACTATGGCACATATGTACATAGGAGTGAATACTCCATCAAGGAGTATCAAGCTTAACACGGGGTATCCTGGTACACGACTATGGGCCTTGCTACACTCTTGGTTACGACACACCCGAGGGATATACTTAGGATAATTCTTATTTTCTTTACAATCCAATATGAAGTGTTTATGGGTATATACATTCTCAATGATTTTTTTATGATTATTGATTATATCCATAAACTGTTCAATTTATGTTAAGTATTTCACAAGTTTGGAAATTATGTATTTCGATTCATAAACTAATGTAGTTTATGCCATTGTTTAGAATTGATGCCTAGTGGAACTAATGGAAACTATAACAATTTACACACTCCATATAGGGATTTCCCTCCTTCTCATGATAATTGTAGTGGAGCTAGTGATATAACACGTGCTAGTCAAATTATCACGATACTAGGACAACTCACTCAGGATATGTATAATAATCTTACCTGTATAGAGCACCCCGATCCACAACCTGGACGATTAATGTTAGATTGCATCATGAGGTAACAACCAAAAAAATTCAATGAGTTTACAAATCCATTAGTAGCTGGGCAATGGATAAATTCCAAAGAGAAAATATTTCATGCCTTGCGGAGTAGTGAAAGAAAAAAAGTTGTCATGGATGTTTACTGCCTCACTGGAGATGTTGATCAATAGTTGTCGTTGATTAAAAAAAGAAAGGAAGATGATGGGGTATCAAATATGGAATATAGGGAGTTTAACGAGATTCTCCTTTAAAGAATACTTCCCTTGTGACCATCGAGCAGATATGGAAAGACAGTTTCTCAGTATTAAGAAAAAGGAGGATGAGAATGCTGCAAATTATGAGGCTGACATTACAAGGTTAGTGAGGCATGCTGAAGATTATATACGTAACCCAAGAAGTAATATTTATTTTTTCATTGATGGGTTAAAACCATTTCTCCTTCGAGAATTAGTCCCAAAATCCTTCTCTTTGTATGAAGATATTGTCTCATGCGCTGTCAAGACAGAAAAATAATTATCTATGTCTTACGAATTTAAATAAAACAAAGAGAAGAATAGATCTTTTGATCACTATGGAAATGGAAATAATGGGAAGAAGGGAAATGTTGAATATCCATCCTGTAGTAAATGTGGGAAGAAACACCCCGGTACGTTCTTTAAGGGAATGGGAGTCTGTTACAAGTGTTGTGAAAAAGGCCACCAAGCTCGTGATTTCAAGGGGATGAAAGAAGCTATCGATGTTCAATGCTACAATTTCCGGGAGATGGGACATTATGCAAATGAATATCCTAATAATCAGGGGAATATAGCTTAGAAAAGGCCAAGGGATCAAGGCCAATCATGTTCTATCACCACTTCCAACGTAGATGCTCTGAAAGACGTGGTGGTAGGTAATTTAATGGTTTTCCAATGTTTAGAAATTGCATTATTTGATTTTGGATCATCACATTGTTTCATATCATCCCAGATTGCTCAGAAAATTAGATATTTACTATTTGATTTAATAAGGGAGTTATTAGTTAATAAAATTTATGGAATTATCATCGCAATAATTTTTTTTGAATCTGTTCCCATTAGAGAATATAAATGTTCTTTATCTACTGATCTCATCATCATCCCTATGACTGAATTTGATATAATCCTCTGTATGGATTGGATTTCAGACTATGGTGAGAATATTTATTGTAAGAAGAATTAGGTTATGATTTTTGATACTGATAATAAAGAACACATTATATTTAGAGTAGAATATTCACCACCTGATTCTCATCTAGATCCACCCCCGGTAGATCAACTAAATTCAATTATTCGGGAGGAAGAGAATGAAATAACTATGGGTGAAGAAAGGAATGTTAAAATAGGGGATGAAACTAATGTGAAAGAATATGTAGATGTGTTTTTGGAATATTACCTAGACATCTTCCAGAATGAGAAATTGTGTTTTCTATTATTTTAAATCCTAGTTCAAGGCCCATATTGAATGGCCACTATGGAATTAGTGGATCTAAAGAAAGAACTAGAGGAATTGAGTAATAAGTTAATTATTTTCCCTAGTGTTTCCCCATGGGGAGACGATGTCCATTATGTTTAGAAGAAAGATGGATCTATTAGGTTATGTATCGACTACAAGGAGATCATTGCTATTACAATAACGAACAAGTATCCTTTACCTCACATTGATGATTTATTTGACCAATATCTTGGAGCTCAATAATTTTCAAATATTGACCTTCGATATGGATACCATCAGTTATGTGTAAAGAAGGAAGACATTCTGAAGACCACATTTCAAACCAGGTATGGGGATTACGAGTTTACATTAATGCCTTCCGGATTGAAGAATCCACCCTCTGTCTTCATGGATCTAATGAACAGAGTATTCAAGAAATTTCTCGATGGTTTTTAGTGGTTTTAATTGAGGATATCATGCTATAATCAAAATGCTACGAAGATCTTGAAAATCACTTTCGTATTATCCTAAAGGCTCTTATGATGCATTAATTATATGGGATGTTTAGCAAGTTTGAACTCTAGATTCAAGAGATTTATTTTCTTGGCCATATTGTCTCCAAAAATGTAATCTTCATTGAAACTTCTAAGACAATAGCAATCACTGAATGGATATCACCTTTTAGTATAACTGAGGTATGCAGTTTAATTGGTTTAGCAGGTGATTATTGACGTTTCATCCTGAGTTTTTCCCAGTTTTCTAGCCCATTAACAAACACAAATATAAATGGGTTAAATTTGTTTTCACAAAAGATTATAAAGAATGTTTTGAAGAACTGAAGTGAAGATTATTCAATGCTTCTATATTGACTCTACCATAGAGGAATGATTGGTTTTTAATATATAGTGATGCATAGAAGAAAGGGATCGGTTGAGTTCTTATGCAGAATGATAGGGTTATTTAATATGCATCACAACAACTGAAAATTCATTTGAAAAACGATCCTACTCATGATCATGAGTTAGCTGCTGTAATATATGCTTTGAATATTTGGAGACACAATATCTATGGTGAAAAATGAGAGACTTATACTTTTCATAAGAGTTTGAAGTATATTTTCTCATATAAAGTACTAAACATTTGGTAATGGAGATGGCTTGAACTACTCAATGATTATGAATGCATGATACACTACCACCTGTGAAGCCAAAAATGATGGCAGATGCTTTGTGTAGAAAGGATCATTGAGTTTTGAACAAGATGAGAGTTGAAAGGGATCCTATTTTCATGGATCTAGTAAATATGGATTTTGGAATCACAATGGAAGGTGATAAATAAATACTTTTTCAAATGATTTTAGAAACATCTTTACTAAAAAGAATCAAGATTTTTCATACTGATGATGATGAGTTCCAAAAGAAGACTAATGCTGTGAATGATGGGATATTGAGTGTCTTGGTGTATGAAGATGGAATATTTAAATTTGGGAAGACACTTTGTGTTCTCAAAATAACTGATCTAAAAAGAGAATTTTGGGACGATGCTCATAGTTCCAATTTCTCTATACACCCTAGAAGCACCAAAATGTATAGAGATTTTAAGGAAAATTTTTTGTGCGATAAAATGAAAATAGAGATTGCAGATTTTGTGTCATGAGGTATGGTTTGTCAACAAGTGAAATATAGATTCCAACAACCTAGAGGAGTCATTAAACCTCTTCCCATACCGGAGTGGAAATGGGATAATATTACGATGGAAATTGTCATGGGATTATCAAAGACTCCTAGATAGATCGATGGAAAATTGATCATTATTTATCGTCTTTCCATGTAAGCATATTTTCATGCTATAAGGGAAGATTTACCACTTGAATATCTAGAAAAATAATATACTAATGATTTTTTGATACATAATGGAGTACCCCTATCGATTGTTTCTGATACTGATCCACATTTTACTTCATGATTCTGGAAATGTTTTCAGAAACCCTTGGATACTGAACATTGTTTGAGCACTGCTTACCAACCCCAAACTGATGGACAATCAGAACAGACTATTCAATCCTTAGAAGACATGTTGAGATCATGCTCACTTGATTATCAATGTATGTGGGATAAATATTTACCTCTGGTAGAATTTTAATATAATAATATCTTCCATTCAAGTATTCAAATGTCACCATATGAAGCGTTATATGGAAAGAGATGTCGCACAACAACTTGATTGGATGATGTTGGAGAAAGAAAACAAGTAGTACTAGAACTTGTTGATGAAATTGTGGAAATGGTGAAAGTAATCCAAACCCACATCGAAGCAGCTCAAAGTAGGTATAAGAGCTATTACAAAAACAAAATGAAGGATTTGTAATTTCAGGTAGGAGATCATGTTTTAATTAAGGTATTTCCATGGAAGAGTGTTATATTTTTCGGTATGAATGGAAAATTGAGTCATGGGTACATCAGATCTTTCGAAATTCTAGAACGAATTGGGGTTGTAGCTTACCGTTTGACAATTCTGCCAAGTCTCTCCAAAGTTCATAATGTTTTCCATGTAACACTGATGAGAAATCACATGCCTGACCCAATACATGTACTCACCTATATGGAATTAAAAATGGAACCTGATCTGACTTTTTCCGAAGAGCCTGTCAAGATTTATGATACAGGAGAACAGGTGCTATGAAACCGGACAACTCCTCTGCTAGAGTTTCTATGGAGAAACCATAAGATGGAAGAGGCAACATGGAAAAATAAGGAACTTATGATGAAGAACCAATCGAGTCGTTTCACGGGGTAGTATTCTAGAAATTTCAAGAATGAAATTATTTGAAGGAGGGGTGAATGTAACACCCCAAGCATCCACGGTACGTTTCTCTTTGAATAATACATTAGTGTGTGTTGTACGCAACATCGAGTTCTAACACACCACAACCAATCAAACTAGAAATTATGAATAGTAATACACACTTTTTTAAATTTTATTAATTTTCTATTTCAAAATGGACATCATTTTCGGATTTGGAATATCGAAATTATGTTAGGATGAATTTTGGTTAATTTTATGAAAGCATTCAATTTTTGATGAATAGTGAAAATCACTGAGTTATAGTTTAAAAACGAATTATTATTTAAATAATTATTTATTTTATTTAAATTTATTTGAGGAAAAATAGACAAATGATACCTAAATAAGTTCAATATAATTCATTGGAGTCAATTTCTAAAAATTTTCGATATATAAAAATTTTATAGAACTTTTCACCGTCTTTTACCCACCTCCTAAGAGAATTTTCAATTTCACCTAAAACATAATTTTTCCGCTTCTGTGAGTAGAATTTCAAAAATCCAAGAGAAACGGTCGATATCAGTATGTAAATTTGGTTCAATAAGATGAAAATATTTTTTTGGTGAATAGTAAATTTTTTCTTTTATTTACCAAGGTTAAAAGTAAATAGGGTAAATAAGGGTAAAAATTCAATTATTATTACAGTAACACATATCCTAATTATATTGGATAAGTATAGTTCGACCAATAACATCCTTAGGAATAAAATATGATCATATTTTATCCACTTGGATTAGATTAGGAACTTTATTATTATTTAATTCAATGAAAATTTAAAAGAGTTAAAATCAATGATTAATAACTAAAAATTTAACATAGGGTTATACATAATATAAATTCGACTATAAATATAAATTAAAAATATAAAAATATTTCCTACATATTGGTATTTTATTTATATTTTTTATACATTAAATAATTTAATTTATTTTTGACACAATTATGAATAAGTAATTACCTAATTAATAAAATATTAAAATAATTAATATTATAAATATACATATAAAGTTAATATGCGACTTTTTATGAATTAAACTAAATATATAGGTTAATATGACATGTTAGGGTTAGTTAGATGAATCTTATTTGATTTAATAATGCTGTTATGAATTTTGAAAAAACAAAATACCAAATAGTATAAAAATTGACATAAATGAGTTTTTGAAACAAATATTCTATAGTTAATTGATATTCAATTCATAAAATTATAATGTTAAGAAAAAGTACATATATAATGGTAGGTGAATCATTAATGAACCACTTGGGGTTTGCATTGAAGTATATAGTATGTTTATTAACCATATAATAGATAAATACAAAGAGACATGGTAAATGTCAAACTATTTAACTAAGAGTTAAATCTTAACGATAAAGTTAATATAATGACCCAAGACTATCTAGAACCTATTGGTTGAGTGGTTTTTATCCCATACCCACCTTGTAATTTAAATAATTCATTTTGGAACCATTATAATTGTAAAATAAGTTTATTATAAAATAATATTTCTAGCTTTTCCTAGGGTGCCCCTCACCCCTCTTATAAAAGGGCATTCCGCCTTCTCTGTAATTCACAACTTCATAGCCATTTGGATCAGTCAACCTCTGGCAAAATACCCTCTCAACTGTCCTCCCTTCATCCTAGAGGCCTTAATTTAGTAATAAATCCAACCTACGGAGCCCTTTTGATCAAATCAAAAGGAAGAAAACAAAGAAGAGGTAAATATCATCCCACCTCTTTCATGTTTCTTTCTTCTTCCACTTACCTTTTCATTGTGTCTTCCATTATAAAATAATAACACAAGTATGTTCTATATACTATGATGTTATTATAAATATGGTACAACCATATCCATTATTCTATCCATCCATTTAATGACATGTCACCATACGTGCGTACGTACGGATTATCATCCCCACGCCGTGGTGTAATTGTTATTCAATACACTATTATTTGGATGGGTATAATAATGAAGTGTAATTGATGAAAATAATAAATGTAACATGATAATGATTCTGTGAATATGATATAACATCCAATTATATATTATTTTAATATCAAAAGAATGCTATTTTTTCTCGTGCGTACGTATGGATAACCGTCTCCCCGAACGCGATGAGATTCATTCCCCATCATATCCATTCAAGACTAATTTAGATTAGATGATTAAAAATAATGTTTAAAGACTTGATATCATTCAAGTTATGAATATGATACATCCCATACCTAACAATCATGACTCACATAACAATGAATATAAAGGAAAATGAATCCGTTAACACCCAAAACAATGATAATACTAAGATATTATTAACAAAGCAATGTTAAAATATCATATAAGATATCATATAAACGTATATGATTCTTGTATAATTTAGTAACAATTATTTAACCATTATATAAGAGGTTATCCAATCATCTGATCTCAACCCTTCCTATTTTTTATTTTTTCGTGGATGTGAAGAAGTATTTTATAACTGACCTGTAATGATAGTCTAAGGGGATATGAGTGTGGAAAATACAGACTATATTGTTTTTGTTTATCACTTTATCATGTAATGTACGACTTGTGAATGTATCTAGTGTTTCCAAGGCTACTAAACTAATCTTTCTTTCGAGATTTGATCTTTTGTGATCATGCCAATGTTGTGTAATAATCCACTGACACTGGGTAACTGGGGCCGGGGCATTCCAACTCAAAAGTAATAAAGTGCACTAAATATGAAAAAAACAATATTTATGGAAATTCAATACATAACATGGAATTTATATTTATTTTTTTATAATAATTAATTGTTAATTTTACAGAAAATGATATATTTCATTATTCACTAAGAAGTAAATATTTCTGATGAAATGAAAAAACATCACCAAAAATGAATTCAGGTAAAATTATTTGATAAATAATTTTATTTTAACAAAAAATATTTTTAAAAATATCTATAATATATTTTTAATATTTACTCATAAAAAATAAATTTCATTTTAAAATAAAATACTTTTTGAAAATTATAATATCTTTTAATAAAAATGATTTATTAACTACTAATAAATTAAAAATAAATTTATATTGAGAAGTATATATATATATATTATCTAATAATATACATAAAATTATTTTTAATGGAAATGTTTAATGTTTTATATTTAAAATAAATATATTTTATTATTTAGCTGAAACTTAGGGCAAGGTTTCATTAATATTATAAAAGAAACTCATTATTGGTTGTAACATTCACTGAACTTGGTGTTTCATTAAAATAAAATGATCGAATGTTTTATAATTATTTTAATAAAGAATAAATAGCATAAAATTTAAGGATTTTAAATTCTACCAGCATTAAAATGAATTTCAACCTCAATATTTATCTCTACAAACAATGGATTAAGATTTATCAATTCTCTAAAAGAGTTATAAAATGAACCATTGATTAATAAAGAGTCCCTGAAATGGGAAAATTTTGAACATAATAGCTTTCTAAATTATTGCATAACTAGTTTTAGAGATGCGAAGATCATATTTAGGAAGTGATTATTTGAACATAGAAGAAAATATTAACCTCCAAATAATGAATGATAGTGATAGAGGTCATTGATCACAATAAAGTGTATGATCATGTGAAAATGAACACCCATAAAACCAAAACCAAATATGAATTAATATTTTTTTTAAAAAAAATCAGAAATGATGGTAATATGTAAATATTTTATAACAATTTTCCTTTCTTAAAGTTGACGTGTTTTTATTATATGATATTCTTAAATGATTTCATTAATGTATATAAGACAACTATCATTCTTTTTTGTTCACTGATATATTTAAAACACATTTCAAACTCCAGTAAATGAATATGAATTTATTATGACTGATTCAGTAATTTATCATTAAATACATAATATATTGATAAGTCATTCCATGTATCACTATTTATCTTCATAAAATTGTTTAGAACATACTATTCAATATTCTTAATAATTCATACGTCAATCTAATACATTAATTCGTAAAACATTTACCAAATATCATCTAAAATCATATTATAAATGAATAACCCTAAATCTCCCTCAAAATATGTTTGACAAAAAAAGAATCACAATGATTTGAATTATTTTTCATAATATCCTTATATGAATATCTAAAAAGTTGTTTTAGTCATCCATAAATCCTCATTATCAAATATAAATACCATATCCATTGAAAATATATTCACAATAAAATAATAAATGACCATAATAATGTATTTTACATTTATTCATTAAATAATTTATTATCATATCAAAAAAATTTCCATTACAAATTTGGTAACATCGTTGAAATTATATCAAATAACATGTTGATTTTAAATATAAAATATCATTTAATTATTATATATTGTAGGCGTGGATAAATATTTCATTTTCATAATAAAATAACATATATCTAAAGGATTACCAATAATATTTTAATATATCTTCCTCATAAAAAATCCTATAGGAAATTCAACGATATAGAGTCCCATAATGTTCACGGATCTATTTAGAAATTGTGATTTAATATGATTTCCCATTGTTCTTTTTTCCCTATAGGTAATTATGTTTTATCATCCAAGTTAGACCATGGATTAGGGAATTGATTTCTGTAGTTCCCAATCACATTAAATTTGAAATAATGCAGTCTGTGTGGTGGATTAGATGATGTTCTCTTCTCCACTACTTCATAAATTAGACCAATAATAATATTTATACCTCCAAATGATTCATTACCATAATTCACACATTTAAATAACCTCCCAATTCAATTAATAATGTTCAATTGATTTTGAATTTCATATTTCCAGCATACATATTGATGTATTTTCATTCCACCATGTGAATTATTCATGTTTTAGGGGACTTGATGTTCCTTTTCTTATTACATCCATTGCAATCGTATGGATATTAAATTTCAATTTAATAAAAATATCACTTTGAATGAATTTTTCATAAATTAGAAATTGTTTTTAATCAAATTCCCTTTAATTTCTTAGTTTCGGGCTACTAAATAATCAATAAATTTTTCTTCTAATTCTGATGATTAAACAAGAAGTGTAAGTCTTCTAAAGTTTCCCCCATGGGTAAAAATTAAATTATCATTTTTCAATATGATAATTATGAGTTACTTATCTATCCATGTATATAAAATATAAAGGTTTAACATGATTAAATAATTTTTAGAAATCATTCCCATCCATACAGACAATTTCATCATTTTCCAAATATTTTTAAAAAGAATATTGTATTCATCCCCATCACCTTATAAAAGGTTGACAGAAAAAATTAGATTCTCATGATCTATTGCCTGTAAAATAAAAAATATCTTTGCACATATACTGATCCATCTTTTTTTAAATCATGGGAAATAGAATATTCCTTATTTATTACGTTTTTAAATTTGGAAATATAAATTATATTCGATTACTTCTGTGGTAAATTGTTTTGTCTACTAAATTGTTTAAATTACAACATATTTAGAAATTTTTATTTATATATTGTTTGAATTAATGGTTATATATTATGATTCAAATTTTGAATCTCAGATTATGTAAATTATTTCATTTATGTTTGGTTACAATACATAATTTTGAAAAAATGTGAACTTTATTACGGTGGAAAATTACAAAGTCCAAGAGTGGCCATGGAATCCAAGGTCTCCATTATTACTATGGTATCTAATTGTGATATACCCCTGAGAAAAAAGGTAATGATATGGTATGTATGAAGGTCATAACATATCCATTGACAATAAATTGTCACAGTACTCATACAAACAATGTGATCCACTACTAGATGTGTGTACTATGAAAATCTATAAATGATAAAAGAAATGACAACATAAATTATTTAATTAACTGTTCCACCACTCTCAATGTATGAATACCTACCAGGATCCCCTTTCTCTAAAAACATATCATTTCTTGGACACAAACCATGACATTAATTGTAATCCTGAATACTACATGCTTCATCCATAATAATGTTCCTCTAGCATCTTTATAGTAATCAATATGCACATGATCTCCATCCTCTAGAGATCATCAAGAAAACTTTTACCTTTACTCTCTATGGTCCAGTGGTGAGGCTATACTTAAAAAATAAGAAACCATACCATATATATACCTCCTCCACATTGAAGAATAATGAGATGACTTCTTTGTTGATTCCACCTCATACTTTCACCACTAAATTTTAAATTATAATGGATATGATCTATATTAAATGAGATTAACTATACTAATATCCCCCCTTCATAGATATTATTTGACTGAGGGATAAATCATGTTATGTGATCCATATGTGAATGCACCCTTCTAGTCCATATTGAATAGTGGCTCCAGTATGATATTCTATCTGGAAGGAAAATTCTACCTTTCGACACCATATCTACCATAAAAAGGCATTGATCACATGCATATTTGATATATTTTTGTGGGAACCATTTTCCCTTTTTTTTATGAGACCTCCCTCCATAATTAAATATATATTTTATATGAAGGTATTTTCTTGTGTATGGTGACTAGAATGAATTTTATTTAGAGAAACTATTGTGAAACTAAAAATGAAATGGTGGGTCTTCACCATCCAACGATGGGAGAGTCCAACTAAAAATTCTAGAAGAAGTAAAATATTATAGGTTAATGAATCTACCATTATTCAAATCAAATGAAAGATACATAATTTTATATTCCTTAGATCGTTTGTCCCATTATTGATCACCTGTTTTTATAAAGCATAGATAATTTAACACTGAAATGGACGATTTTTCTAGACCATTGAATGTAAACCATCTCCTTATAATTCATTAATAAAAAATGAATCTCAGGCCTATAAAATTAAGATAATTAACGAATAATCTATATCATTAGTTCAAGATGTATTATATTGGTATGATTGATCCTGAAAATGGTGGATAACATATTATGGAAGGTTTCTAACAAAAACACCTAAGTTATTTAGTTATACATTATAAAAAAACAATGATGGAACAATAGACTTCATGTTGTTTAGACATAGTGAAACCCCACTTCTAAAATTTTGGGAATTTTGATCACTCAAATGTATAACTATTTATTTCATATAAGTTAATAGTATATTATGTTGAGGATTCTTCTAATTTAATAATTTGTTTTATTCTAGTTTTTATAAATTCCAACTTGATCTACTTGTATTAAATATGCTACAAGATATATTAGATTGTTGATGTATATTAGGAGTAAATTGAGATATATGAATACCATTCTAGGAAAATTAAGTGAATATTATTATATGAATATTATTCTAAATAAATCAAAAAATCGAATTTCTGGTAATTAAGTTGATTCAATGACTCTAAGGATGACTATGACCTAATTTCATAATGATTCAACATGCCAGTGAATTAATAATCTTACAGTATACCAATTTTTCCTAACTATTTTTAAAAACCAACACAATATTATTTAATATATCTATAAATATTGATCCTAAAATAAAAAAAATTATAAATCATAGTGCACATTCTTCTCTAGAGAAATCAATGTAACAAGTATACTAGATTTTTTCTCAGGTTCAATATGGTATTTTTGAGTGCCATGTGATACAGGCACATCAATGTTGGATATATTTTTAGGGTGGAAAATGGTTTTTTTTATATTGAAAAAAAATTAATCAAACTAATCAAGTTATCCCCTCCTCACTAGTTTAGATCCTAAGTTCTATGGAACTATACTTGTTAAACTCAGAACATTAGGGAATATAAAACCTGTTGAAAGAGATATTTTCATCATGTGATTTTTTATTCTAACTCATAAATTTCATCATCAAGATAATACAAAATATAAATATAAATTATTGAATGTATCTTAACTATATATAATAAAACGTTGAGATAAATTCTTTCATGAATTTATCATTAACATTTTAGAAATACAATTAATGATCAAATAAAATTTGAAATCGATACTGCAATGATTGAGATACTACCAAAGTTTAATGATCTATTTAGAAATGACACCAGTATTAATATGACGTCATTTAAATTTTTTTTTATGGTTTTATAACTAGAGGTGTCATTAAATATGCAATTTTATGGATGTAATTCTCTTTCTAACATAAATGTGAATCAATGGTGTGGTTGTACAACCTGTGGCTAAGAGAAATAAACTCATGTAAATATCTACAAAAGTAATTCCATAGATGTTCATTAAAAATTAAATAACATAATAAAATTTAAAATTAATAAATGGAATGAAAAAATAATTTTTAGAGACTAATTATGATTTCTGTGAGATATTCCGGAGGATAAATATGTCCTTCCCACTCAATCCATATGAAGAACATCATTTCATAGTTTTAATCTTTCAATGATTGATGGATAATGATTGAATCCATGTTTATTCTTCTTTGGGAGTGGATCTAGAAAAAGTCTCCTATTACATTGAGACATCCCATTTAATGAATCTCAAAAAATTTCCAAAATATCATTTCTAGAAATGAAAATATAAGAGTAAATGAGTTTTAAACTTCCAACCACTCTTTTTTATAAAATAATATAGAATAAATAATTTCACTTATGTGAAAAATTGAAGTTTACAATGTATATAAATCATCATCTAACACACCCCATGGACCATCCAATTATGGAACTTCTAGGAACATATCACATTTGGGTTCCCAAACATATATAGAATTGAATTTTGTGAAAACATGGTACAATATAAATTACAAAAACTACTATTTAGTAACCATTTATAGTTATAAATCTCCACTATTAAATTTGTATATATAATACAATAATTAAAAATACGACCATTTTAGAATTTTCCCCCACACCCTCTATTACAGTGATATAATTTATAACCATATACATTCTTCCAGTAAGGAAATACAGTAGAAACATCCATGAAACACATGTAGAGACATTAAATATGAACTGAATATATCAATATAACATTGTTACCACTCAAGGGATATACATAAAATAATTAAACTACTTTTTTTCAAATCATGATCACCTATAATTTTATGGGAAACCTTGTAACATGACATATTTTTCAAAAAAATTCCTAATCCGACATAAATTGTTAGTTCATGTGCCTTGAGAAGTGGAGAAGAAATAGAAGATAGCAAAATATCACCATATGAAATTTATAGTTGAATTGTATTTAATTAATCATATGAGTAATATGATCAATAAATAAACTTATGTAGGACACAAATAAGGAACTGTGAAATAATGAAAAGATAGATCGTGTAAGATCTACAACAACTACCTTCCCTATAAGAATGCACAAACCAATAAAACCCAATGAAGAATTATTACAACAACATATGATGGATGATTTCAAAAAAGTGGAAATCAATATCCCATATTGGATGATTTTTAATAGAATATACAGTATGAAAAATTTATGAAACTTATGAATAATGGTTGAATGATATTGAAATTAAATTTTGGGATATGACTGGGTAAAACAATTTCTGTACTTTTTACATCTAAAATTCCCCAAAAACCCTCGAATATTTATACAATTTCAATTATCATTACAATTGTTATGTTCATTTTTTTAAATCTATTTTATGTATTCAGATCCTCAATAAATTTAATGTCTTATTATATATATTATTCATTAAATATTTTAGAACATAAACCCACCTGATTGATTATACAAAATTTCAACAAAGCCACTTCAAATATGGAAAGAATCCACTAGTTTGTTAGAGTAGGATTACATGGATACCCTTATTAATCTAATTTTTAGATCTTCATCATGGTAACATTTACATTTAACCACCACCAACATATTATATTGGCATAAATTTTATAGGAATAAATAATACCATCATAAATAGCAATAAAGGAACAATATCCCTGACCTTTGGTGAGGAAGAACATTTCAATTTATTCAATTAAATAAATCATACACATAATTAACATTATTATTTCACATTAAAAACATTATTACTAAAATATTATAATATTGAAGAATATGTAATTTTTATTAAAATTATATTAGCACATTTATAGGAATCACCGAAATTAATGGAAAATCAATTTTTTAAAATGAATATATCCTGGAAACTATTTAAATAGATGATCAATATAATGAAATTAATAAAAATTATTTTTATGGGATACTATAAAGTATAACATTCATTTTATGAATTTAAATTTTAGGAATATAGTCTTGTGAATTAATAAATAAAATCTTCTATAGATAATCACCCAAAATTAGTACTTTTTCCATTGAATTTAAAAAATTCCTTCTTGATGGAGGATAAAAACTAACCATCGTAATTTCAAATAACTTATAACCTATACATGTGAACCAACAACTTAATGTATTTATAAGTAATGTTAATTACCTAGTATGGATATTGAGAATATTTTTAAAGAATAATTCTTATCAACTTCATTCACAATATTTTTGTAAGATGAGTCTATGTTAGTAATATAACCACATAAGTGACTCAACCCAAACATCATCAAGGTTTTTAAAAAAAATTAATTAAATCTAAAATAAAAAATAACAAATTAAATTTCAAACCCCTAAGGGGTGAGTCCCATTCAAATAATTCCAATAAAAACATGTCACACCATTGAAAAAAATGAAAACAATGAATTGGTGACCACAATAATCCAAAATATTTAGAGGGGTTTTATTGAATATTGGATACAATACAATATAAATTGAGTAGACCATTTCACAAATCCCATTGTATAAAAAATCCAAGAACAACTATTCATGAATATAACTTATTATTTCCTTGTTTTTTTAATATAGATATTTTCATGTTACAATATCAATATATTTTAAAGACAGTACCACATATACAATTACTTTAAGAAAAATTACATACCAAATTATGCATTTTGGTCTTTGCAATGTCCAAGGTACTATTAAATGTTTGATGGAATGATTCTTCTCAAATATAATTGACATTTTCATATAGTTATTCCTTGATGACTTCTTTTTGAATGGTATTAGCATTAAAAATTGTTTGGAATATTTTTAATTTGATTTAAAATGTTTTATTAGGAAACAACTAGTTTTAAATATAAAATAACCCTATTTTATTATATAGAACATAAATCTTATGGGCCATTTAATTTCTATGGAATGTATTGAAATTTATAAAGAAAAAGGAGATGTCATTTATATATTACCTTACCGTACTACTATTACACACAGTAATGCATTCATTCCATGATAGGTTTTATATAATATTCATTATGGACATTAGAAAAATTGCATTACCCCTAAATAATTCACTATAAAATGAAATTGACTTTGTATTTAATTATTATAAAAAGAATAACCATAAAATATTGAATGAATTCATAACCATTACATCAATTATCCCCCCCACATGATTAGATTCCCCCCTTTGAGAAACTTTGTGATGAATCCCATAAAGCTTTATGGGTCGTATTGTCTCAATGAATTGTTAGGAATCCTCATCTAACATCCATCATCTAAAAAACATAAGAAAATTCCTTGTTCAAATACACATTTACATAGACAGAGTTATTGAATATTATTCTATATTTCCTTAAATTTCGTGGTTATTTCTTATTATGTATGTTATATTTAAATTTTGATCAAATAGATTTATAATATTTGATCATAAAGAATGTGGAAAATCATAGTATAGTATGGTGAATTCTTTTTCAGTAAGAGTTTTAATTTATGATTAATGAAATTATTGGCATGGAAAAGATAGTTCTTGACTACATGAGTACACATCCTCACACTTCTGAGGTAAGAATTACCGAAATAGTATCGACTTCCAAGGTGATAAATTCCATTTCCTATCTAATGTGCACCCCGTATATTAATATATTGAATTTTATAGTCACAACAATAGTACCTACATTCTTCAGTGAGAAAAAAATTAAAAGATGAAGGAAATACCTATGTTTGGAAAAACCATTATTAAAAGAAAATATTCAATGATAAAATCATTAGATGTTATATTTTGGGGGAATAAATCAATTTTGTTCTTTTTTCAATAACCCTTCATTTAGATACAATTGTTATAATCAATGTGATATTATTAAAATTTTGGAAGATAAATTATCTTAGATTAAAATTTCTGAAAACACTTATAGGATTTCTAATATCATCCCAAATTTTTAGTTCACTGTTATAATTTACAAATGACTGGGAAATCTCCCAATACCACTTTTTTAGGATATTTATTGTTTAAAAAATTGAATTTAAGTTACAATTATCCCTAATATTTTTAGTTTTCAATTATATTTTTGGAATTAGACAATGTGTCTACATGGATTGATGAAAACCCAAATAGTGGCGATGTATTGAAACATATAATTTAAATAATTACATCAATATAATTTTTGTATATTTGTCATTCCTCAATCATTGATCGGTGACCAATGAATATATTTATAAAACAAGAACTTGTAATCCCTAATAAGAAAAGATGACATACATTATAAAATCACTAATTCCTAAAACTCACAAACTAAGGGGTTGTCATAGCATTCTATGTGATAGGACAAAAGGATATTAGATAAGATAATACAAACAACCTATAATGACTTTACTAAGAGTCTATATTTTTCACTGTTGGCATATAGAACTTATTACAAAATCCCATTAGGAATTATACCTTACAAAATTATTTATGGTAAATGTTTCAACTTGTGTAGTGATCTAGGTTGAAAATACAAGGGAGATCTCAAACGAGTTAAAACAAAATTTATAAATGATGGTGATAAAGGGAATATGAAATTAATAGAGTGTCAGGAAATTATGATAGAGGCCTATTATAACTCAATATTACTAAAATTGGGGAAAAATATTGTAATGATATGTTTATCCAGAAAAAAAATTCAACGTTTCGATAGTGTACTGCTATTTTCATCTATGATTAAACTCATCCTTGTTGAGATTCATTCAAATTTAATTGGGCTTTATATTGTAATTTACTCATTAATTTTTTGTGATGTGAATACTAAAGGAAATTATTCATTGAGCCAATTATTTTGAATGGAAAAAACTAATGATGTTCATTGAGAACATTTAGAATGTTGTTATGTACGCAACAAAACCTACTCAATACAAATGAGAATTTTTTACACCACAGTTTTATTATTAACATATATTGTTCTATCTATTTATTTTATTGAAATTCATTTCCTAAAAAAATCCCAAAAAATTCATCTTTGATAGTATGGGTACTATGTATTGGGTAATATTGGTACTAGAATGTTCTTATAAATAAAAACCCTTTCACCTAAAAATATAGTATTGTACATTAATATTTTGAGTTATTATTTTTTTATATTTTCATACCTTTTATTAAACATCATGGATACCCTACTGGTTTTAAAAATAAAATATACATATTATAGAATTCATTGGTTGTGATACTATGTGATTTTTTGTTTTTATAGAGTTTGTTTTTTTAGTTATTTAATGAATTTATATTATTGAATAATGATATTGAGTGTGAGTGAAAATATTATTGAGGAATCATTTTTATAAAATTATTGAATAGGAATTTTTAACACAATCATGGATAACATGATTTTAATGACACAACAAATAATGATACAAAATAAATTAAAATTATATAATTCCATTGAAATGGATATAAAATGGGAAATTATAAATCCACAATTTATATATAAGACAATTTAATTAAGTGTGTTAATAAAACTAAATAAACCCATCACATATACGGGTTACACATAGTTTATTGAAAATATATTTGTCACCGGGAAATAAATTTATAATGTCCTTATAAAAAATACTACGATTTATGTGAGGGGAATATTTATCTCATACAAAGAGGATAATTTTAATTATAACATATGAGTATGTGTTGATTAAAAAAATATGGACTATTAAACTTTGGTTTGATGAAAATTCAGAATGTGAGGAAAATGGTGGTTATATATGATAAAATATTGATTATATATATTTATAATTTGATCCACTACTATAATATTCTTTTACTGAATTTATGTGAGTTAGGGCATTAATTCACATATGATGCATGACATTGTTTTCTTTTTAACAACATATGTTTTGATGAAACCCTGCCTATTAAATTTTATATTAGCTAGGAGGACAATTCATTATTCGTAATTTTCTTGAATAAATAGAATTAAATGACATAGTTTTCTAGGGGGTTATATAGTAATTATTGGGTAGATTTTAGAATTAACATTTAAAAATTTATTGGCTATTCATTAATTAAAATACCCCTCAAGTTAGTTTGTTTCCAAAGTCAATGGTTGTCTCTGTTGACATTATAAAATTAGAACAAAATTAAAAAATTTCATAAAATGTTTTATTTATTGATGATTACATATATTGATTTAAATATTTAATCAAATATTAAAAAATATATTGCATTCATGGTGGACATTAATACATCACATATAATGAATGTGAATCTTTCTAGGTTACAAACATCCAAAATAAATTTGTGACCAATGATTCCATGAACAATATTCTAGCCATGTGTACATTCCATTTTAAAGGCCCTACATGATCTCGTTGTGAAAGTATATGCAATCCAACTATGAAATCTACTAACCACACCCAATTTTCAGGGTAGTGATACCTCCAATGATTGACAGAATCTAATAGTGTGTTCTATAAAATCCTCAAAAACAATAATTAAAATTAATTCTTGAAGAATTTTATTAAAAGATCCACCAAAATTATATTAGGAATACCAATAATTTGACCCCTTCTAAAAATTCATCTATTGGTCAATGAAATGACTATCAAAGTATTGGTAAATATTCTTAGGGTATTAATTTCACACATTATTTTTCCTCTACTACCCCAAAAACAATCAGTTGACCCCAATACACCACCCCCAATGATTAACACTAAGAATTTATTGATACTGACTGAGGTCTAAAGCTCGGGAGATGACCAAAAAAATAAGAAACCAATGGTATTGATGTACATCCACCTCAAGGAAGAACATGGAGCCACATAACCTTCCAATGCCAGCTTCTCCAGCCACCCCTAGAATAGAATTGATTATAGAATAAATATATATATATACTTTGAAACTAAATTCTATCATAATATCATTTAAAATATGAAATGACTGATGGATAGATCCATCTAATCAAACCACATAAAAATCCTCCATGCCTATTAAAAATCGGTGGGCGATTTGGTAGTTGATTCTATCTTGATGTTATATTCTACTTTTTGACACTAGATCTATAGGAAACATTGACCAGGCTACAATGAGGACTTTATGGAAATGATTGACCAATGTTATCCATTCTATTAATGATCCCCCATCCATCATTAAATTGAGATACATTCTAGTGAATGCATTGATCTAATAGTGAGAAGAAATGACAATTTTGTGGAGAACATGTAGCTCCATTGTGAATGAAAAGGATGGCCACCAGTGGCCAATGAAGTGAGAATAAATGTCTATATTTTTTAATTAGTGTTGTCTAAAAGGTAAATTAATTCTTCCCAAACATTAATAAAATTAATGAGGACCATTAGCTTGATAAAAATCTTGTGTTCTCTTCCGAATCATATCCTATACTATAAAGCATCATATTATTCAACTACCCAATGGAAAAATGTGATAAATAATTGAATTTAAACCACATCCATCACATTATTAAGAACAAGATGAATCTATTACTTAAGGTAAGGGTTTTCTCATATCAAATTCTGTTAAGTGTGGTATATGTCATATTCAACACTTATTGTTGTTATGTGGTGTATATAATGTCCTATTAAAAGTAATATAGTGAATTTATTTTATTTAACAATTATAAATGTTTATATTAAGGTAACTATTTCACAGATATCATGATTTAAATTATTAATACTTAATAATAGGATTTCAAGTATCACAATTATTTCAGTGATATTTATTCCATATATGAAAATTGTCTGTTTTTTACGTTTATAACACCCATTAATTTATTCTGTTATTATTATATTTTAATATAATTTAATTTTTTTCCCATTTTATGATTTATATTTCTATGGGTTTTACAGTTCTAATTTTACCAAAATTAGTAAGTTTGTTTTTGTCAATTATCATTCATTAAGATAGAGGATTTTTTATACACCTATATTATTTTTCAAGGTTTATATACTTTCTTTTGATATGTGATATATTAAGCATCATTATCTTAATTATATTATATGTCTAATATAATTCTATTTTCTTACATGGATAGTATTATACAATCTTATTAATTTTTAAGAGATTTCTGAAACAATATCACTTTTTGTCTGGGTTATTTATTAATATCTGTTCATTTATGAATTCATATGATCAATACTTCAATAATACTAATGATTTAACATAATTTATTATTACTTATATATTCATCTATTGGTAACATTTCCCCCATAAGTAATATGATCAATTTTTGTTCAATATTTTAATTTTATGATATTTTGTATTATTCTCTTGGTTTCCTTCAAATTCATGTCTTATTAACTTCTAGTAGTTACTCCATGAATAATTTTATAATATTTTATATGGATGGTTCCTTTATCAAATGTTTTTTACTTTTTATCATACCCTTATTTTCTTGTTATGCTTTTGTATCACCTTTATTTACCTTTACTAAACATATGTGGTCACCCATTTTTATGATTCCATTCCACCAGTTTTGATTAATGGATTATGGTGGAATTTAAAAAGGTGATGTTTTTTATTGGAGATGATGTTAATCATCAACCAAATTATAATAATGTGTTCCTTGTCACCAAACACACTAAAATATTATGTACCTCATGAAAATTATTTTTTTATTGTTCTAAATAGTGAAAATAATGATATAATAACTTTAAATGTTTTTATGGGTTTCTTTATGAGTAAATTATCCTCATACAAAGGAAATGATAAAAGAGAACGAGTCATATCCATCTCTAAGACAAGATAATACTCTTGAATATTTTATACATTAAATATCCAAAGAATGGGAACCACCCCACCAAATAGATCCTACCTATAGTTCACATAAATTTTTTTTATTCAAAGGTTATTTCATTAATACATCCCATCATTATTGATTAATTAAAATTCATTATGAGTTCCTCATACAAAACTACAGATTTGGAGGTCGAAGCTGTCGATGTAAGGGATACTGGTGGATTTACGGGCTTCGAAGAACCTATTATTTTGGTTAAATTCAAATATAGTAGATATATGCATCTGAGACCCATGGGAGACAATATTTAAAAGTCCCACATAAATACAAATAGGCCTCATAGACATCTATTGTTCATCCATGAAAACACATAGTACAATACTGACTAGTATGAGTGAAATTATCTAATTAGACCAGGCCAAGGGGAATTCCAATGCATCCCACACGATTGGCACTAGATGGTACATAAACCTCTTATCATGCACCGAGACCATCTACCTCAAACACCTCACCTTCTAAACCACACAATAGGTTTCATATCCACTATGGGAAGTTCCTCACTCTAGTACAAAATTAAAACATAGTGAAATAGTTGGTGGTCTCCCATAAGAACTCTCAATCATATATGTTCTATATATTCCAAAATAACTCATAGGGGCACTCATCGATGCCCTAACGATCCCATAGAATGTTTATATAGAAGCATCTGAATCTATGGTTTATTTTTTCAAGTCAATTATTTTATAATTATATGTCACCATCTCTTTCATAGAATAAAATCACGAAGAAATATTATAAGGACAAATTTTTCACCCATATGTTTTGGGAATACAATTAAATTCCATCATCAATATATATTTAGTTTCAAATGGTTTTGTGAACATAATAATCCCAATTTTCCAAATTCCATCCATATGATAAGAGTGGGAGATTTACCTTCTTAATTTTTATCCGTTCAAATGTATTACATGATTGAGAATAGGAACATTGGGACATTAAATCTCATGTTAAACATTTGGGATCTCACATCAAATGTTGAATTCAGGGTTATAGATAATGACATCATATATAATATCATACGTGGAAGGCATTTTCTTCCCCACCACATGGTGATAAATTCAATATTTCATTAATTTTTTTCAAAAATTATTAATGGTAAGGTTATTAGAATACATTGTGATAATTCCCCATTTGTATCCGATAAATCTAAATATACAATTGTATGTTCTATAAAATGGTAGGAAAACAAAAAATGGAGGATGATGGTTTTCATGTTTCATCCACAAATGGCATGGGGACTCCCACTATAAATACGTCAAGTATTCTCAATTAGTTAAATTTTATTCCCAAAAACTTGATTTTGGATTTATAGTTAATATTAGTTGTCTAGGATCTCATTATATTCGATGGTAGCATAAAAGAAAAAAGAATAATCACTACTATATGTATCAGATTACATGAATAGTTCTACATGATACTGTATCTTACCATGGAATTAATTACCTCAATAGTGATCGAGACTCCCTCAAATTGCCAACTATGTTTGAGATGCCTCCATAGATATAGTCATTTTTTAGGAAAAAGTATTCCTGAGGAATTCCCTTCTGATATTTTTCTAAGGTGTCTCTAATAACAGTGATGGTCATTATAATGTAAATTTTTGAAAATATGATGACCCGTAATGAATTTATATTAGTGATGCCATTCCCCTTGTGGATAAGAAGAGTTATTTTTATTTTTTACAGTAAAAATTATTTGTTTTTATTGTTTAAATATATAAATAGTAGGATAAAAACTTATGATTCAATGATCCATAAAATCATTCCTAATGACTATATAAATATGAAAATGGTATCTAGGTTGATAATCACTAAGAAATTTATTAGTATTGTGTTTGATGTTTACAATGTTTTCAAATGAAACTATTTTTGATAGTGGAATACCCAATAAAGATCTCCAATATTCTCACTATCATTAAAAAGAATAGGATGATCTAGTGATACATCTATTTTGAGGACCTAAATCTATACTGGATGATGAATGATTTCCCATTTCCAAAAAACAGAACTTTTGATTTTTTAATATTACATATTCAAAGACCATTCTTCATGGGATTGCAATTTTGGGTACAGTATAATAATTATGTACCTAAGGATAAGATATCCACCACATTCAGAGTACTTCCTGGGATATTTTTTTTATATAGTCATGCCCTTTGGATTGTGGAATGCTGGTGGAATATAGAAATGAACCATCCATCATCTCTTTAAACACTTATTTGGATAAATGGTATAATTGTTTTTTGGAGAAATTATAATCCAATATCAATAGTGATGTGACCCCTTCATAAATATTCAAACAATCAACTTCAAGTTTGGGAAGCATAGATTGCAGATAAATCCTCAATAGTGTTCTTTCTAGGTAATGTTACTGTAGTTAATTATATTTGTGGTTCGCCGTCATGAAATTTAGGTCAGTCAAAAAATGGATCATGAAAATCTCCAATGTGTGATTTCTCAGTAATGTTAGGGAATTTCTATGTATTTTGGATTTCCATTTATGAAATTTAGGTCATTCAAAGAATGGAACGTGAAATTGTAGCAAAGTAAATCTTTACAATAACAATTATTTGAGGGGAATTAATGGAAGACATTCTTAAAATATAGATTTTCATTTCCAATCTTTTCAAAAAATCTATCACATTACCATTTTAATGATCAAGTCAGTCACCTACTTATGGGATGCATACTATAATGAGGATATTGGAAATATAATGTATTATTACTACACCAACCAATTTGGATTCATCAAGGTTAAGGAAACCATAAAATATAAATTTCTCTTCAATGAACTGACCCAATTCATATAACATAACATAGAATAATTATTTTTGGAATGAAAAAAATATTTAATACCATACATTAATAAATATAGGTATAATGGACTGATATTCCAATGTTTAAAAGAACTATCTTTCACTCATGTATAATGTGAAAAACAAAGACATTATGTGGAGAATATTTAATTCACCATCATATTCAATATTAATATAATAAATTATGTTCTATTACATATTTTATTAAATGATCATTAATCATGATGTGTTATTTTCTTAAAAAATATGAAATAAATTTCATGTCACTGAATGAAGTTAAATGGAAACCCATGATGATTTCTTTATAGTACACCCACCCTGGAAAGAAGAATGATGGAAACCAATCATCTAGAAGAGTACATTTTCTATGCCCATGAAAAATTGGAATAAGCGTTAATTTTTTGACAATAGATTTTTAATACACTATGGAATATTTCTGGAAAATCAAATCCTCAATTGTGTGGGATCATGGATTTTGATTATTTCCCTAGAAAAATAAAATTTTCCCCACCCATTTTAATTTAACGAGGGATGAAAAAATATTTAGACAGGATATCATGCCCCTAATGGAAACATTGAATGATATATGTAGTTGTAGATTTCCTAATTTAACCTTAAATGTTATTTAGATATGATGGTCAAACAAATTGTGAATATTCCATCAAGAAAGAAGAGTTGGCTGCTCTTATCAACTATGCCATAAGACTAACTACAAAGATCCATATTGATACAATATTCCATCATGTACCTATATTCTAAAATTGTCATATTGATTTACAAGATCATGAATCAACTGTTTTAGTTTTCCCTGGTCAGGGAAAAGTTGTTATTGGAATCACATAATGAATTATGGTGTCATTGTTCATCATCTATGACGTAGAGGAAATCAATCAGGTCAACACTGACCATGGGAATGTTGATACAACATCCACCCCTAGATTTAATGTTACTATAAAATATTACCACAGATATGAGACCCCCTCTAATTAGATCATTTCAAATGGTAATATACCCAAAACCGAACAATGAACATTACCATTCAAGATGGGTAAAATAAGAAAAAAAAACCCCCACTAAAATGATGATTTTTCGGACCCTATTTAAATAAATATAACGTAGAGATATTACATCAATCATTAAAGATGTATATGTAGGCTCATGGGGAACTCATCAGTCAAGGACCAATACTACCCACTGAATTTATAGGATTAGTATCTTCTAGAAAATAATGATAAGTGATCATGATGAATTCCGGAAAAAAATATATGCATTCTAGATCCATGAAAATATCATATATAAATCCCCATATATGCATCATAATTCTAAATATTCATGGTAAGTTGTCTTAATGTTAATTGGTGTTGTTGGGATATATCTCCCAATGACATATATACAGTTTAACTACATCCTTACTAATATCGAAATCAATTCAATATTGAATAGGGTAATACCCCTCGAGGATATCCTGACGAAGAGTATCATTAATTTCCTATAATACAATATCATCACTAGATTTAGTGTTCCTAATATAATATTGATGTAAAATGACACGATCTTCTGTCTTATTGAGTTGAATGAATTTTACTATGTGTAAAATATCAAATCCAACCAATCATCTTACAACTAATAAGTGGTAATTTGAGAAATATTTGCAGTTAAAAAGAATCAATAATATATACACTTGAAGAATATGTATAAGGAAAAAATGACTTAGATTGAGAATATCTTTCATGTGTTATGGGACTACCATACCACCACATGAAATTATACAATATTAAATATTGATATATTGTAGTGGAGCACTGATGTCGAATTTGAAATAAAATCCCAATTTCCCTCACTCATAATATCTATTTGTGGATATGTCTAGGATACTGTGAAATCTAAAAAGATTAAGAATCTATTGGAAGGGATCATTGATAAAATGATGAAAACCCTTCATTACCTCTGAATATAGAAAAATAGTGTCACCAAAACATTTAATAAAAAGAATCAATGTTCCTCATTACTTCTTGGATAAATTGTATTTGATATAATAACCCCCGTGATTAAATGAAGTAATCCACTAATGATGGATCCCAAATGATAAAAGCCCAACCTAATATATATTTTAATTTCTATAGAGCTTAGTCATTTGACAAGATATATATGGAACATGTCAATCCCCCCCATTAATGTAAGGTTTCTCAATAAAAAAACTTAATTGAAACCAAAAATCATCCAATATATTCCCATCATGATGATAAAATATTATGAAAATGTCCTTATCACTTTTTTTAACATCAACATAGATACGTCATATACTTATGACATTAATAATTATAGAATAATTATTTGAAGAAACACTTTATACTACATAACAACCAAGTTTCCACTCATATGAACGAAAACTAAAAGACATTACTCATCCATGATTCATGATGTTAATCACCATGGAGTGGAGTTTCTCACATGACATGAATCGGTACAAACACTATTTTCTCTGTCACAAGACAATAAACTGTATAACAACAACATCAAAACATAATGTTGAAATATAGGTTTAACATGTACACCGAGAACATGATTCCATGATAATATATATTAAGAATCATCATGTCAAAATCACGATTTTTCGTTCATTAGATGATTTCTCAATTATCGAGACCACGTTTTTTACGATTTGTTCCTTCCATTCATTTGATATTAAATATAATTCGTGATGTATAATCAAGGAAATAAAAATATGTGTTATTATGGAATTCACCCCCAAAATACCACTATTCATTGTGTCCCACCACACCTACATTAAATGACTACATGTGGATTAATTACAATTACTGAAGGATTTGTAATGACTCTATGATATCTAGTCATGGTTTCAACCACAACAGTGATGGAAAATCTCCCCTCTGTATATGTCGTGTACTAGCGTGAAGAGTTTTCCATTCAAAAAAATTATGGGGGATGATTCCAATTTCTTTTGGATACATGGTGATACCCAAATTTCATTTAATGGGTCCAAAAACTACATCAACAGAAACAATTAAAAACATTATACATGGTAATCCCAATGTGTAGAGTTTTAAATTCAATAATGAGATGGGTCTTGACTACATTAATTTTTGAATTCAGAAAAAATGTAGCTACTAAAATCATGATTATTGATTTGGAAATGAAGCTAAATTATAATTTTTATAGAACCCAAGAGACAACCAATTGTTCAGAATTGTGAAATAAAAATTTACCATACATGAGATTCTATAGTTATGGAATGATGGGACACACATAAAATCTATGTTTCATAGAAAAGAGGTACTGTAACACCCCAGGTAAATAAATAATATACCCTCTTTATATTTATCCATTTTTGTGAATCAAATATTAATATTACTTTAAAGGGGATGCTATGCTCGATGGCGTACCGAATACGCAACAACGAGTTTCCTGGGAATCTTATGTTGCACTATAATAATAAAATAATATTATTTTAAATGGTAGTTAACACCTTGCCGTTGTAATAGCGGGAATTAACATAACTAACTACCAAATGATTATATATGTTTTTCAAATGTTTTTACTTTTTACAATAAATGTTAGAGGATTAAATATGCGAATGAATCCAATTTTAAGCGTTAACATTCTAATATTTTTTTAATGGTCGATTAACAGACTTTTGATGGAGAACCTCTTTTAAATCCACTTTTTGACAATTTTATGTGTTATATTTGACAAAATAAAATTTTTCTTTAGAATCGGGACATCAAAATTTACTTTGTGTAAATGTTTGGTATTTTTCTGAAAAAGTTCAATTTTTAAAGAATATTGAAAAATGATGTATTTTAATTCAAAACCACTTTTTAATCTAATTTATTTATATGATTATATTACATTTTGAATTGGGTTTAAAGTGAAATTATAATATATTTTTACCATTTAATTCAATAGTGGTCGATGGAATTAATTTCACTTTGAAATCGGACTTAAACTAGTGTCAATCTTTTGATACATTTTGTTTCATAAAAACACGCTATTTGTTTTGACAGCAGGAATTAATTATTAAATTAATTAATTCAACTTATATGTTTTGAATTTTTTAAAATAGACATCATTTTTGAATTTGGAATATCAAATATATATTAGGGTGAATTTTTGGTAATTTTCTGAAAAACCTCAAATTTTGATGAATAGTGAAACCACTAAGTGGTACTTATAAAAATAGATTTTCCATTTAAATGAAATTTTTCCACCATTGTGTTTTGAATTTCAAAAATCCGACATACATGGTTTTCATTAAGAAGTAAAATGTGGTTCAATGGGATTAAAATAATTTTTTGGTGAATAGTAACTTATTAAGTTTTTAGTCGCGATTAGATGTAATTAGTGTAGTTTAAGGTAAGAATAATGTTTTAATAAAATGAAATGACCTATAAACATGTCATAACCTCATTGGATGCGTCATGGCCGACCAAAAAAATCCATGGGTCAACTTGGGGACCCCAGGGAGACACTTTGGTTGGAAAATGACATAAATTCCTTTTTATTTAATGATAAAGTAAAAATGACACAAACATGAGATGTTTTACTAAAACAATTTTTACATGGGGTTATCCAAGTCATAATTTTGACTATAAATATTCATTGGAAAGATAAAGAGATTTCCTACATCATAGTAGTTTTTTTACAATTTTTAGACATTAAATATATTACATTATTTATGACATCATGACGATGCAGCGATGACCTCATTATTTAACGATTTAAATAAAGTGGAAAGATAATTTAATATCTAAGACCTAAACATGTCCAAAACCTATTTTATGAGTGTATTTAGAACCCATATCACCTTATCCTCTAAATAAATCAATGTGGGACCTTTAAAATCCGAAACCCATTTGAAAATAAAGTAACATTTTGTAACATTACAAGAGTGCCCCTCCTCTCATCTTATAAAAAGCCCCCACCTCTACCTCCTTACCCACACTCCCAAAGCCTTTGGCTCGGCCACCCCTGCCCATTCTATCTCTCCACTTCCCTATATTACTCCTTGAAGCCTCAATTTGGGTAGAAGTCTTCCCAAGGAAGCCTTTGAACTCAAACCAAAGGGATTTACCCGATTTTAAGGTAATGTCTTCACTTGTGTCCTTTTGTTTTATTTTGCTTCTCCAACCCCATAAACCCTTTTTATTCATTTATTTTGTAACAATTACAGTAACTTAAATATACTAGGGTGTTGTTATAAGAAGTATTCTAGCTACACTTACACACACCTACATCTAATGGTTAAAGAACATATGGTTTCTGTGGATGGCGAATTTTTGCCTCCCGAAACGATGATTGTTCAACATTCTTCTAACATCTTCAAAGGTGGACATTAAGATGACACTATATTTATATATGATATCTAATATGTTTATGTTTTACTTAAGATTCTGTATTTTTCATTTAGGGCATACCTTTATGGTTTCCATTATGGGTAAACGCGATATCTTCATTTAAGGAAGTGCGGACTACCGCCCCCACAAAGTTATTTGATTCGTTAATACCATATGTGGTATGTATAAAGGATATATTTAATGATATTATATATTATAAAATACTGGAATTCAAATACTATTATGTATCATTATGTTTTAATTCCATTAAATATGAAATAGAAATGGAAGTAGCGTTCATGCGTACGTACGGCTTACCGTCTCCATTAACGGTACATTTCATTTCTTATCTCAAAATGTTATGTAATATTATATGTACATATATATAATGGATATATATGAAATATATTACATATAAATTATGGATATTATTATGGAATTATAACATATATATATATCTCTCTCTCATTTTGTTTTAATTCCATTAATATGACAAAAAAATGAAAGTAGCGTTCATGAGTACATACGGCCTATCGTCTCCTTGAATGGTGCTTTTAGTTTTTTATCTCCAATTTTTATGGAATAGTATAAATTGAATATTTAATGAATATATATGATATTTTAATCATTAATACTTTTCTGGAAATTATTTACTTATAACTACATGGGAAATCTTTTTTCAAACAAGTTCATTTTTGACTCATGTACCAAACATCGGCAAAAACTTCTGATATGAAAAAACATTATTAAACAACTATTATAAAATTATAATATGTGATATGAACTGAATAATAATATCTAAAGGAGGTACTTGGGAAATTATTAATTGACCAAAGTTTATTATTCAGGATGTTAAAAACGACCGAGTCAAGTCGGACCCGAGGTAAGGGATCCTACTCCTCTCTTTCTTTTTAAGTACACTCTTTTATGTCATTCTTTTTAAAGCTCATATTTATTGTTATTGGGATGTTATTTTATATTAATATTACTGTAATTTTTATGTTCATGTGATTAGAACCCTATTCTCTCTCATCAATCAATTTTGTAAGTTTTGAGTGGTGCCATTAGGCTGCCGAATTTTCGTATGAGATCTAACCTCTCTCTTTCTTTTTAAGCACTCTCTTTTATGTCACTTCTTTGAATCTCCTCTTTGTTATGATGTGGGATGTTATTTTATATTCCTATTGCTGTAAATTTTATTTTAATATGATGAGAGACCCTATTTGATCTCATTAATCCATTTTTGGATGTTTTAAGTGGCGTCATTAGGCTCCCGAGTTTTCGTAAGGGATTTTTTCATCTCACTTTTATTCCTGTGAGATTTATCCTAGATTTTCCACAATTTCCTTTGAGTGGTCTATTTACTATCCATTATTATACTCTCTGTGTAATATACTTTCGTTTATGAGTATTTACATCAATGTTGTATTGTCCTTCTTTCACGAGGCGTATGTTTCGAAAGATACCCATGTCGGTAAGGGAACCTTTCACCCTCCTCTTTTTAAAAGACTTATTTTGTTATGTCTTTTAATTCACATACTATTATATCGGGATA
This sequence comes from Viscum album, assembly GCA_963277665.1. Lineage (NCBI taxonomy): Eukaryota > Viridiplantae > Streptophyta > Magnoliopsida > Santalales > Viscaceae > Viscum > Viscum album. The sequence continues at coordinate 590,337,561 of OY728162.1, read as the reverse complement.
TGTTCTTATATATCCTTATTAATTTAAATTTTATGTCCAAGTGATGAGATAGCCTTTTTATCTCTCATCAACTCATTTTCTGAATTTTGAAGTGATTCTGTTAGGCTGTCGAATTTTACCAAGGGAACTTTTTAACCGAATTTTGATTTATTTGGGTTCAACATGTAGTTATTGAATATGTCCTCATTTGAATATGTGTGAATGACCTTTGAGTGTTTTACACTTAATATCCACTTATATTTGGTGTATTCGTTTGTCACACAAAATTATGTAATTGATTTATCCTTAAACCATGGATACCGTTTTTGTAAGGGACTTCGTCTCAATCTCCATTCATTGAGGCATATTTTGTTTTATACACAACCTTATTTTATATGGTGTATAAACCCCTTTGACTTTTACGTTCATCCAAAAAGGAATATTTTTTATACGAAGCGTTTTACTAAATGACAAAAGGGACTGTTTTTGTCGTACGTATGCGGCGACAACGACTTCTCTACGCCCGTGACCATTATTTGAGTTTCAGCTTCTTCTACAAGCCATACCTTCATTTTAAAAGAAAAATAAATACCATGTTTTAATTTTCTTTAATTTTGGTATTGAAAATAGTTTTCATAATATTTTTGTATCAATGTGTTGTATTGATATCTTGTTATTGAATGATGGAAATGTTATGTTTCCTTTATGCATGTTTTTTGTGATAAAATTATGTTATGGTTCTTGGGAATTGTTATGAAGACGGGTGGTTCCGTGATAAACTAAGGGTGGGTGAGCCCAATATAGCTCTCCAATGTATCAGGTAACGCGAAGGAGTGAAACGTTACGGTTTCTCCGAAGAGATTTAGGGAATATACTGTGGTGGGTATTCCAAACGTAACCAAGAGAGTTACTCCCTGCGTAAGAATGTTATGAATGCCTCAAGTTACCTTTTATGTCTTATGATTTCTATGATTTATTCATGATTTGATGAGTTATGTTACAGTGACTATGTTTTATGGGTAATGTATGATTTCATTCTTATGTATATATGAACTCATGTTTCATTTCCATGTTTTTATTACCCTTACTGAGATTTTTATACTCATCCCAAGTTATTTTGAAATTTTTTTCACAGTTCAAAGGAAAGGTACATGATGTTATGATAGTGTCAAGGATGTGTCAAGAAAGAATCCATGTTTTATTTTAAATATGTTTCCGTTGATGGGAAGAATGAATAATATCTTTTATGTAACCACTTTGTTTAAATGTGGAATGTAATGCATGTTTCATGATCTAATTCTCTAAAACACTAAACCTGAAAAGATCCTTAATTTGTAAACTTGTAATAACTCAAGATAAAGTAAGGTTTAAGGCTGGGGCCTTATAGTTGGTATCAACGGTCGGTTTAGATAACATTAGAGGTTAGGGTATTCTTTAAGCAGAAGTAACATTACCATAATGCTTAGAATTTCAGGAAGATTCCTAGTTTTAGATAAAGTGAATGGGTAAGTATATCTTAGGGTTTATCTTCCTCATTAGTACATGATGGTTTTGTTGATATACTCACACTGGCATTTCTATTTTTAGTGAATGGATGGATCTTTCAGGCACCGAAGTGACAATAGGTATGAAGGAAACTGTGGTGGTTCTCTGATTAAGAGACTGGATGAAATGGGGGATTCAATGAGGACACCCGTGGTTGTTCTAAACCAACTATCAAGGAGTCATTATCAACCACTTGAACCTTGGTATGATCTGTAATGCATCATGTACAAGATGACCAATCGATTTGGAAATTCAGGTAATAATGATAAAGGTAACCATTAGAGTTTATATGATCCTTACTTTTGAGGTAATTATGGGTTATTATATGTTATGATGGAAAATGAAAGGCATGAGATAAACTTGAGGTTAAAATATGTTATGATTATTTTTGAAGATTTTATCTCGTTTTGGGGAATGTTTTAAGAATTACGTAGTTTTGGAAAAAGGACAACACGCAGACCGTGTGACAACCCGTCGCGTCGGACAAAGCTGTGGGAATCGAACCCACAACCAAAGTGCGACTGGTATTTATCTCCTACCACAGGACTACGTGAAGTCCCTGGTTAGTTTGACTGATTATTTTAAGTTAGATGATTTTAGGAATCAAGAGTATGTTTATTTTGGGTTATCTATGGGAATTTATTAACCTATCATGGAGTATATGTGATTAGGTTAATTACTTTTAAATATGAGACATTAAGAGCAACTGATGTTGTTTCGAGATAAATGTTACGATTTAACTTGGAAGAATATGTGACTAAATCCTTCAAATATTTGGGTTTCAATCTTAGTTTGGTTTACTTTGAAGAATATTATGGACCAATTGTCTATCGAATGGTCCTTGTTGAACTTTGGGTTTTGTTGGACAAATTTTGGAGATTAAGAATAGATTTTCTTTTTATAAAGGGTTATCCTTTTCTGGATTATCTGATATTGTACTAACATTATTTGTTTTGGTTTTGGTTTTGGTTAAGGTCTAAAGACATGGAAAGTATATAGTTCCCTTTTTGGATTAGGTGATTCTCTAGAAGTTGATTATAGTACTCTTAATGTGAACAAGTCTTCCTAAATACTCGTCTTTTGGAGAAAATATGAGTTTGTGTAAGGAATCTAATAAAAGTAAAAAGTCAACATGATAAGTGATTATGTTTCCTTATGAATAAATTCCTCAATAAAAAGTATCATAAAACAAAAATGTTTCCTATTAACTTTTCATACTGGGGAATCGAATACCGTTTAACCCAGCACAAGTTTGTGATTTTCTTGTGGTTAACTTTCTCCTAAACATGTTTTCTATCACTCTCCATCAGAATATGACCCTTTATTTTTTTATTCCATGTACATATTTTCATACTTGGAATCCTAGTATGGGTTAACTAGGGTGACCTGTGTACTTATCTTTATTTATTTTAAAGTGATTGTTTTATCGACTCTTGTTCCGATGTGGGACTTTCAAGGATGTTTCCAAGCCCAATTTTAAAATTGCGAGGACACAATTCCCAAAAGGGGGGAATGATGTAACACCCCAGGTAAATAAAGAATATGACATCTTTATATTTATCCAAATTTGTGAATCAAATATTAATATTACTTTAAAGAGGATTCTATGCTCGATGGCATACCCAATACACAACAACGAGTTTCTTGGGAATCTTACGTTTCACTCTAATAATAAAATAATATTGTTTTAAATGGTAGTTAACGCCTAGCCGTTGTAATGGCGGGAATGAACAGAACAAACTACCAAATGATTATATATGTTTGTCAAATATTTTTACTTTTTACAATAAATGTTAGAGGATTAAAAATGCGAATGAATCAAATTTTAAGCGTAAACATTCTAATATTCATTAAAAGGTCTATTAACCGCCTTTTGTTGGAGAACCTCTTTTAAATACACTTTTTGAAAATTTTATGTGTTATATTTGACAAAATAAAATTCTTATTTAGAATCGGGACATCTAAATTTACTTTGTGTAAATTTTTGGTATTTTTCCAAAAAAGTTCAATTTTTAATGAATAGTAAAAAATGTTATATTTTAATTCAAACCCACTTTTTAATCTAATTTATTTATATGATTAGATTATATTTTGAATTGGTTTTAAAGTAAAATTAGAATATATTTTTACCATTTAATCCAATAGTGGTCGAAGGAATTAATTTCACTTTGAAATCAGACTTAAACTGGTGTCAATCTTTTGATACATTTTGTTTCATAAAAACACGCTATTTGTTTTGACAATGGGAATTAATTATTAAATTAATTAATGCAACTTATATGTTTTGAATTTTTTAAAATAGACATCATTTTTGAATTCAGAATATAAAATATATATTAGGGTTAATTTTTGGTAATTTTCTGAAAAACTTCAATTTTTTGATGAATAGTTAAACCACTAAGTGGTACTTATAAAAACTGATTTTCCGTTTAAATGAAATTTTGCCACCTTTGTGTTTTGAATTTCAAAAATCTGAAATACATGGTTGTCATTAAGAATTAAAATGTGGTTCAATGGGATGATAATAATTTTTTGGTGAATAGTAACTTATTATGTTTTTAATCGCGATTAGAGGTAATTAGTGTAGTTTAAGGTAAGAACAATGTTTTAATAAAACGAAATGACCTAGAAACTTGTAATACTCTCATTGGATGTGTCATGGACGACCAATAAAATCCATGGGTCAACTTGGGGACCCCATTTAGCCACTTTGGATGGAAAATGACATAAATACCTTTTTATTTAATGATAAAGTAAAAATGACACAAACATGAAATGTTTTAATAAAACAATTTTTACATGGGGTTATACATGTCAGAGTTTTGACTATAAATCGTCAATGGAAAGATAAAAAGATTTCCTAAATCATAGTATATTTTATATAAATTTTAGACATTAAATAAATTAAATTATTTATGACATCATGATGATGCAGTTATGACCTCATTATTTAACGATTTAAATAAAATTGAAAGATAATGTAATATCTAAAACCTACACATGTCAAAAACCTATTGGATGAGTGGATTTAAAACCCTTATCACCTTATCCTAGAAATACATCAATGTGGGACCTTTAAAATCCGAAACTCTTTTGAAAATAAAGTAACATTTTGTAACTTTACAAGAGTGCTCCTCCTCTCCTCTTATAAAAGCCCCCCACCTCTACCTCTTTACCCACACTCCCAAAGCCTTTTTCTTGGACAAACCCTTCCCATTTTGTCTCTTCAATTCCCTATATTACTCTTTGAAGCCTCACATTGGGCAGAAGTCTTTACAAGGAAGTCTTTGAGCTCAAACCAAAGGGAGTTACCCGATTTTAAGGTAATGTCTTCACCTGTGTCCTTTTGTTTTATTTTGCTTCTCCAACCACCTGAACCCTTTTTATTCATTTATTTTGTAACAAATAAAGTATCTCCAATATACTAGGATGTTGGTATAATATGGATTCTATATACACTTACACACACATACATCTAATGGTTAAAGAACATACTGTTTCCGTGGATGGAAATTTTCTGCCTCCCGAAACGATGATTGTTCAACATTCTTCTAACACCTTCAAAGGTGGCCATTAAGATGACACTATATTTATATATGATATCTAATATTTTTATGTTTTACTTAAGCTTATGTATTTTTCATTTATGGCGCACCTTTATGTTTTCCATTTTGGGTAAACGCGATATCTTCATTTAAGGAAGTGCGGACTACCACCCCCTCAAAGTGATTTGATTCGTTTATACCATATGGGGTACGTATAAAGGATATATTTAATGATATTATATATGATACCATACTGGAATTAAAATAATATTATGTATCATTATGTTTTAATTCCATTAAATATGAAATAGAAATGGAAGTAGTGTTCATGCGTACGTACGGCTTACCGTCTCCATGAACGGTACATTTCATTTCTTATCTCAAAATGTTATGTAATATTATAAGTACATATATATAATGGATATATATGTAATATATTAAATCTAAATTATGGATATCATTCTGTAATTATAACATATAGATATCTCTATCATTTTGTTTTAATTCCATTAACGTGACAAAAAAATGAAAGTAGCGTTTATGCGTACATACGGCCTACCGTCTCCATGAACGGTGCTTTTCGTTTTTTATCTCCAAATCATATTGAATAGAATAAAATTAATATTTAAGGAATATTTATGATATTTTAATCATTAATAATATTCTGGAAATTATTTACTTATAACTACATGGGCAATCATTTTTCAAACAAGTTCATTTTTGACTCATGTACCAAACATCGGCAAAAAAGTTTAATAGGAAGTAACATTATTAATCAATTATTATAACATTATAATATGTGATATGAACTGAATAATAATATCTAAAGGAGTTACTTAGGCATTTATTAATTGACCAGAGATTATTATTCAGGACGTTAAAGAACGATCGAGTCAAGTCGGACCCGAGGTAAGGGATCCTACTCCTCTCTTTCTTTTTAATTACACTCTTTTATGTCATTTCTTTTAAATCTCATCTTTCTTGTTATTGGTATGTTCTTTTATATTACTATTACTCTAATTTTTTATGTTCATGTTATGAGAGACCCTATTCTCTCTCATCAATCCATTTTGAAAGTTTTGAGTGGTGCCGTTAGGCTGCCTAATGTTCGTAAGAGATCTAACATCTCTCTTTCTTTTTAAGTACTCTCCTTTATGTCATTTATTTTAAGATCATCTTTTTTATTATGGGGGATGTTATATTATATTCCTAATTCTGTAAATTTTATTGTAATATGATGAGAGACCCTATTTGATCTCATCAATCCATTTTTTTGGAGTTTTATGTGGCGCCGTTAGGCTGCTGAGTTTTCGTAAGGGATTTTTTCATCTCACTTTTATCCCCGTGATATTTATGATACATTTTCAATAATTTCCTTTGAGTGGTGTATCTAATATCCATTATTCTACAATTTGTGTAATATACTTTATTTTATGAGTATTTACATCAATGTTGTATTGTCCTTCTTTCACGGGGCGTATGTTTCGAAAGATACCCATGTCGGTAAGGGAACCTTTCACCCTCCTCTTTTTAAAAGACTTATTTTGTTATGTCTTTTAATTCACATACTATTATGTTGGGATATGTTCTTGTATATACTTATTGATTTAAATTTTATGTCCATGTGATGAGATACCCTTTTTATCTCTCATCAACTCATTTTCTGATTTTTGAAGTGATGCCATTAGGCTGTCAGATTTTTACAAGGGAACTTTTTATCCCAATTTCAATTTCTTTGGGTTCAACATGTAGTTATTGAATATGTCCTAATTTGAATATGTGTGAATGACCTTTGAGTGTTTTACACTTAATATCTACTTATATTTGGTGTATTCGTTTGTCACACATAATGATGTAATTGATTTATCCTTAAACCAAGGATACTGTCTTTGTAAGGGACTTCGTCTCAATCTTCATTCATTGAGGCATATTTTGTTTTATACACTACCTTCTTTTATACGGTGTATAAACCCCTTTGACTTTTACATTTATCCAAAAAGGAATCTTTTTTATACGAAGCATTTTACTAAACGACAAAATGGAATGTTTTTGTTGTACGTATGCAGCGACAACGACTTCTCCGCCTCCGTGACCATTATTTGAGTTCCGGCTTCTTCTACAAGCCATAACTTCTTTTTAAAAGAAAAATAAATACCATGTTTTACATTTCTTTTATTTTGGTATTGAAAATGGTTTTCATAATGTTTTTGTATCCATGTGTTGAATTGATATCTTGTTATTGAAAGATGGAAATGTTATGTTTCCTTTATGCATGTTTTATGTGATAAGATTATGTTATGGTTCCTGGGAATTGTTATGAAGACGGGTGGTTCCGTGATAAACTAAGGGAGGGTGAGCCCGATATAGATCTCCAATGCATTGGGTAATGCAATGGAGTGAAACATTAAGGTTTCTCTGATGAGATTTAGGGAATATACTGTGGTGGGTATACCAAACGTAACCAAGAGGGTTACTCCCTACGTATGAATGTTATGAATGCCTCAAGTTACCTTTTATGTCTTATGATTTCTATGATTTATTCATGATTTGATGAGGTATGTTAAAGTGCCTATGTTTTAAGGGTAAAGTATGATTTCATTCTTATGTATATATGAACTCATGTTTCCTATCCATATTTTTATAACCCTTACTGAGCTTTTTATGCTCATCCCAAGTTTTTTTGAAATGTTTTTCACAGGTCAAGAAAAAGGTACATGATGTGATGATAGTTTCAAGGATGTGTCATGAAAGAATCAATGTTTTATTTTAAATATGTTTCCGTTGATGGGAAGAATGAATATTATCTTTTATGTAACCACATTGATTAAATGTGGAATGTAATGCATGTTTCATTCTCTAATTCTCTAAAACTCTAAACCTGAAAAGATCCTCAATGTGTAATCTTGTAATAACTCAAGATTAAGTAAGGTTTAAGGCTGGGGCCTTATAGTTGGTATCCAAGGTAGGTTTAGATAACTTTAGAGGTTAGGGTATTCTTTAAGCATAAGTAACATTACCATAATGGTTATAATTTTAGGAAGAGTCCATGTTTTAGATAAAGTGAATGATTAAGTATATCTTAGGTTTTATCTTCCTCATTAGTACATGATGGTTTTGTTGATATACTCACACTGACATTTCTGTTTTTAGTGAATGGATGGATCTAGCAGTCACCAAAGTGACCATAGGTTTGAAGGAAACTGTGGTGGTTCACTGATTAAGAGACTGGATGAAATGGGGGATTCAATGAGGAAACTCGTGGTTGTTCTAAACCAACTATCAAGGAGTCATGATTAACCACTTGAACCTTGGTATGACCTATAATGCATCATGTACAAGATGACCAATCGATGTGGAAGTTCAGGTAATAATTATAAAGGTAACCATTAGAGTTTATATGATCCTTACTTTTGAGGTAATTATGGGTTATTATATGTTATGATGGAAAATGAAAGGCATGAGATAAACTTGAGGTTAAAATATGTTATGATTATTTTTGAAGATTTTATCTCATTTTGGGGAATGTTTTAAGAATTATGTAGTTTTGGAAAAAGGAAAACACGCAGACCGTGTGACAACCCGTCGCGTCAGACAAAGCTGTGGGAATCGAACCCACAACGAAAGTGCGACTGGTATTTATCGCCTACCACTGGACTACGTGAAGTCCCTGGTTATTATGACTAATTCTTTTTAGTTAGATGATTTTAGGAATCAAGAGTATGTTTATTTTGGTTTATCAATGGAAATGTATTACCCTATCATAGAGGATATTTTATTAGGTTAATTGCATTTAAATACGAGACTTTAAGAGCAACTGATGTTGTTTCGAGATAAATGTTACGATTTAACATGGAAGACTATGTGACTAAATCCTTCAAATATTTGGGTTTCAATCTTTGTTTGGTTTACTTTGAATAATTTTATGGACCAATTGTTTATTGAATTTTCCTCGTTGAACTTTGGGTTTTGTTGGACAAATTTTGGAGATTAAGAAAAAATTTTCTTTTTATAAAGGGTTATCCTTTTCTGGATTATCTGATATTTTAATAACATTTTTTGTTTTGGTTTTGGTTTTTGTTAAGGTCTAAAGACATGGAATGTATATAGTTCTCTTTTGTGGATTAGGTGATTCTCTAGAAGTTGATTATAGTACTCTTAATGTGAACAAGTCTTCCTATATACTCGTCTTTTGGAGAAAATATGAGTTTGTTTAAGGAATCTAATAAAAGTTGAAAGTCAACATGATAAGTGATTATGTTTCCTTATGAATAAATTCCTCAATAAAAAGTAACTTAAAACAAAAAAGTTGTCTATTAACTTTTCCTACTGGGGAATCGAATACTGTTTAACCCAACACAAGTTTGTGATATTCTTGTGGTTAACTTTCTCCTAAACATGTTTTCTATCACTCTCCATCAGAACATGAACCTTTGTTTTTTTCTTCCATGTCCATATTTTCATACATGGAATCCTTGTATGGGTTAACTCGGGTGACCTTTGTACTTATCTTTCTTTATTTTAAAGTGATTGTTTTACCGACTCTTATTCTGATGTGGGACTTTCAAGGATGTTTCCATGACCAATTTTAAAATTGCGAGGACGCAATTCCCAAAAGGGGGGAAGGATGTAACACCCCAGGTAAATAAAGAATATGGCATCTTTATATTTATCCATATTTGTGAATAAAATATTAATATTACTTTAAAGGGGATGCTATGCTCGATGGCATACCCAATACGCAACAACGAGTTTCTTGGGAATCTTACGTTTCACTCTAATAATAAAATAATATTGTTTTAAATGGTAGTTAACGCCTAGCCGTTGTAATGGAGGGAATGAACGAAACTAACTAACAAATTATTATATATGTTTGTCAAATATTTTTACTTTTTACAATAAATGTTTGAGGATTAAAAATGCGAATGAATCAAATTTTAAGCGTAAACATTCTAATATTCTTTAAAAGGTCTATTAACCACCTTTTGTTGGAGAACCTATTTTAAATCCACTTTTTGACAATTTTATGTGTTATATTTGACAAAATAAAATTCTTCTTTAGAATCGGGACATAAAAATTTACTTTGTGTAAATTTTTGTTATTTTTCCGAAAAAGGTCAATTTTTAATGAATAGTAAAAAATGTTGTATTTTAATTCAAAACCACTTTTTAATCTAATTTATTTATATGATTAAATTATCTTTTGAATTGGTTTTAAAGTAAAATTAGAATATATTTTTACCATTTAATCCAATAGTGGTCGATGGAATTAATGTCACGTTGAAATCGGACTTAAACTGGTGTCAATCTTTGGATACATTATGTTTCATAAAAACACGCTATTTGTTTTGACAGCGGGAATTAATTATTAAATTAATTAATGAAACTTATATGTTTTGAATTTTTTAAAATAGACATCATTTTTGAATTTGGAATATAAAATATAGCTTAGGGTTAATTTTTGGTAATTTTCTGAAAAACATCAATTTTTGATGAATAGTGAAACCACTAAGTGGTACTTATAAATACTGATTTTCTGTTTAAATGAAAATTTTCCACCATTGTGTTTTGAATTTAAAAAATCTGAAATACATGGTTGTCATTAAGAAGTAAAATGTGGTTCAATGGGATTATAATAATTTTTTGGTGAATAGTAACTTATTAAGTTTTTAATCGCGATTAGAGGTAATTAGTGTAGTTTAATGTAAGAATAATGTTTTAATAAAATGAAATGACCTAGAAACATGTCATACTCTCATTGTATGTGTCATGGACGACCAAGAAAATCCATGGGACAACTTGGGGACCCCATTTAGCCACTTTGGTTGGAAAATGAAATAAATACCTTTTAATTTATTGATAAAGTAAAAATGACACAAACATGAGATGTTTTACTAAAACAATTTTTATATGGGGTTATACAAGTCAGAGTTTTGACTATAAATCGTCATTGTAAATATAAAAAGATTTTCTACATCATAGTATATTTTTTATAAATTTTAGACATTAAATAAATTAAATTATTTATGACATCATGATGATGCAGCGATGACCTCATTATTTAACGATTTAAATAAAATGGAAAGATAATGTAATATCTAAGACCTACACATGTCCAAAACCTATTGGATGAGTGGATTTAAAACCCTTATCACCTTATCCTCGAAATACATCAATGTGGTACCTTTAAAATTCGAAACTCTTTTGAAAATAAAGTAACATTTTGTAACTTTACAAGAGTGCCCCTCCTCTCCTCTTATAAAAGGCCCCCACCTCTACCTCCTTACCCACACTCCCAAAGCCTTTGGCTTGGAAAACCCCTTCCACTTTTGTCTCTCCACTTCCCTATATTACTCTTTGAAGCCTCATATTGGTCATAAGTCTTTCCAAGGAAGTCTTTGAGCTCAAACCAATGGGAGTTACCCGATTTTAAGGTAATGTCTTCACTTGTGTCCTTTTGCTTTATTTTGCTTCTCCAACCCCCTAAACCCTTTTTATTCATTTATTTTGTAACAAATCCTGTATCTCCAATATACTAGGATGTTGGAATAAGATGGATTCTAGCTACACTTACACACACCTACATCTAATGGTTAAAGAACATACTGTTTCCGTGGATGGAAATTTTCTGCCTCCCGAAACGATGATTGTTCAACATTTTTCTAACACCTTCAAAGGTGGCCATTAAGATGACAATATATTTATATATGGTATCTAATATTTTTATGTTTTACTTAATCTTATGTATTTTTCATTTATGGCGTAACTTTATGGTTTCCATTGTGGGTAAACGCGATATCTTTATTTAAGGAAGTGCGGACTACCGCCCCCTCAAAGTGATTTGATTCGTTAATACCATATGTGGTACGTATAAAGGATATATTTAATGATATTATATATGATACCATACTGGAATTAAAATACTATTATGTATCATTATGTTTTAATTCCATTAAATATGAAATAGTAATGGAAGTAGTGTTCATGCATACGTACAGCTTACCGTCTCCATGAACGGTACATTTCATTTCTTTTCTCAAAATGTTAAGTAATATTATAAGTAAATATATATAATGGATATATATGTAATATATTAAATCTAAATTATGGATATCATTCTGGAATTATAACATATAGATATCTCTCTCATTTTGTTTTAATTCCATTAACATGACAAAAAAATGAAAGTAGCGTTTATGCGTACATACGACCTACCGTCTCCATGAACGGTGCTTTTCGTTTTTTATCTCCAAATGATATGGAATAGTATAAAATGAATATTTAATGAATATTTATGATATTTTAATCATTAATAATATTCTGGAAATTATTTACTTATAACTACATGGGCAATCATTTTTCAAACAAGTTCATTTTTGACTCATTTACCAAACATCGGCAAAAACGTTTGATAGGAACTAACATTATTAATCAATTATTATAACATTATAATATGTGATATGAACTGAATAATAATCTCTAAAGGAGTTACTTAGGCAATTATTAATTGACCAGAGTTTATTATTCAGGACGATAAAGAACGATCGAGTCATGTCGGACCCGAGGTAAGGGATCCTACTCCTCTCATTCTTTTTAAGTACACTCTTTTATGTCATTTCTTTGAAAGCTCATCTTTCTTGTTATTGGTAATTATTTTATATTACTATTACTCTAATTTTTATGGTCATGTTATGAGAGACCCTATTCTCTCTAATCAATCCATTTTGAATGTTTTGAGTGGTGCCGTTAGGCTGCCGAATTTTCGTAAGAGATCTAACCTCTCTCTTTCTTTTTAAGTACTCTCCTTTATGTCACATCTTTTAAGATCATATTTTTTATTATGGGGTATGTTCTATTATATTACTAATTCTGTAAATTTTATTGTAATATGATGAGAGACCCTATTTGATCTCATCAATCCATTTTTGTAAGTTTTATGTGGCGCCGTTAGGCTGCCGAGTTTTCGTAAGGGATTTTTTCATCTCACTTTTATTCCTGTGATATTTATGCTACATTTTCCACAATTTCCTTTGAGTGGTGTATCTACTATCCATTATTCTACAATTTGTGTAATATACTTTCTTTTATGAGTATTTACATCAAAGTTTAATTGTCCTTCTTTCACGGGGCGTATGTTTCGAAAGATACCCATGTCGGTAAGGGAACCTTTCACCCTCCTCTTTTTAAAAGACTTCTTTTGTTATGTCTTTTAATTCACATACTATTATGTTGGGATATGTTCTTGTATATACTTATTGATTTAAATTTTATTTCCATGGGATGAGATACCCTTTTTATTTCTCATCAACTCATTTTCTGAATTTTGAAGTGATGCCATTAGGCTGTCAGATTTTTACCAGGGAACTTTTTAACCCAATTTAGATTTCGTTGGGTTCAACATGTAGTTATTGAATATGCCCTCATTTGAATATGTGTGAATGACCTTTGAGTTTTTTAAACTTAATATCTACTTATATTTGGTGTATTCGTTTGTCACACATAATGATGTAATTGATTTATCCTTAAACCAAGGATACCGTCTTTGTAAGGGAATTCGTCTCAATCTCCATTCATTGAGGCATATTTTGTTTTATACACTACCTTCTTTTATACGGTGTATAATCCCCTTTGACTTTTACGTTTATCCAAAAAGAAATCTTTTTTATATGAAGCATTTTACTAAACGACAAAATGGAATGTTTTTGTTGTATGTATGCGGCGACAACGACTTCTCCGCCTCCGTGACCATTATTTGAGTTTCGGCTTCTTCTACAAGCCATACCTTCTTTTTAAAAGAAAAATAAAAACCATGTTTTACATTTCTTTTATTTTGGTATTGAAAATGGTTTTCATAATGTTTTTGTATCAATGTGTTGTATTGATATCTTGTTATTGAAAGATGGAAATGTTATGTTTCCTTTATGCATGATTTATGTGATAAGATTATGTTATGGTTTTTGGAAATTGTTATGAAGACGGGTGGTTCCGTGATAAACTAAGGGCGGGTGAGCCCGATATAGCTCTCCATTGCATTGGGTAACGTAAAGGAGTGAAACGTTAAGGTTTCTACAAAGAGATTTAGGGAATATACTGTGGTGGGTATACCAAACGTAACCAAGAGGGTTACTCCCTACGTAAGAATGTTATGAATGCCTCAAGTTACCTTTTATGTCTTATAATTTCTATGATTTATTCATGATTTGATGAGGTATGTTAAAGTGACTATGTTTTAAGGGTAAAGTATGATTTCATTCTTATGTATATATGAACTCATGTTTCCTATCCATATTTTTATAACCCTTACTGAGCTTTTTATGCTCATCCCAAGTTTTTTTGAAATGTTTTTCACAGGTCAAGGGAAAGGTACATGATGTGATGATAGTGTCAAGGATGTGTCAAGAATGAATCCATGTTTTATTTTAAATATGTTTCCATTGATGGGAAGAATGAATACTATCTTTTATGTAACCACATTGTTTAAATGTGGAATGTAATGCATGTTTCATTATCTAATTCTCTGAAACTCTAAACCTGAAAAGATCCTCAATGTGTAATCTTGTAATAACTCAAGATTAAGTAAGGTTTAAGGCTAGGACCTTATAGTTGGTATCCAAGGTCGGTTTAGATAACTTTAGAGGTTAGGGTATTCTTTAAGCATAAGTAACATTACCATAATGGTTAGTATTTTAGGAAGAGTCCATGTTTTAGATAAAGTGAATGAGTAAGTATATCTTAGGTTTTATCTTCCTCATTAGTACATGATGGTTTTGTTGATATACTCACACTGACATTTCTGTTTTTAGTGAATGGATGGATCTAGAAGGCCCCAAAGTGACCATAGGATTGAAGGAAACTGTGGTGGTTCTCTGATTAAGAGAATGGATGAAATGGGGGATTCAATAAGGAAACTCGTGGTTGTTCTAAACAAACTATCAAGGAGTCATGATAAACCACTTGAACCTTGGTATGAACTGTAATGCATCATGTACAAGATGACCAATCGATGTGGATGTTCGGGTAATAATTATAAAGGTAACCATTAGAGTTTATATGATCCTTACTTTTGAGGTAATTATGGGTTATTATATGTTATGATTGAAAATGAAAGGCATGAGATAAACTTGAGGTTAAAATATGTTATGATTATTTTTGAAGATTTTATCTCGTTTTGGGGAATGTTTTAAGAATTATGTAGTTTTGGAAAAAGGACAACACGCAGACTGTGTGACAACCCGTTGCGTCGGACAAAGCTGTGGGAATCGAACCCACAATGAAAGTGCGACTGGTATTTATCGCCTACCACTGGACTACGTGAAGTCCCTGGTTATTTTGACTAATTATTTTTAGTTAGATGATTTTAGGAATCAAGAGTATGTTTATTTTGGTTTATCTATGGAAATTATTAACCTATCATGGAGGATATGTGATTAGGTTAATTACTTTTAAATACGAGACTTTAAGAGCAACTGATGTTGTTTCGAGATAAATGTTATGATTTAACATGGAAGACTATGTGACTAAATCCATCAAATATTTGGGTTTCAATCTTAGTTTGGTTTACTTTGAATAATTTTATGGACCAATTGTTTATCGAATGGTCCTCGTTGAACTTTGGGTTTTGTTGGACAAATTTTGGAGATTATGAAAAGATTTTCTTTTTATAAAGGGTTATCCTTTTCTAGATTATCTGATATTGTAATAACATTTTTGGTTTTGGTTTTGGTTTTGGTTAAGGTCTAAAGACATGGAAAGTATATAGTTCTCTTTTGTGGATTAGGTGATTCTCTAGAAGTTGATTACAGTACTCTTAATGTGAACAAGTCTTCCTAAATACTCGTCTTTTGGAGAAAATATGAGTTTTTTAAGGAATCTAATAAAAGTTGAAAGTCAACATGATAAGTGATTATGTTTCCTTATGAATAAATTCCTCAATAAAAAGTAACTTAAAACAAAAACGTTGTCTATTAACTTTTCCTACTGGGGAATCGAATACCATTTAACCCCTCACAAGTTTGTGATTTTCTTATGGTTAACTTTCTCCTAAACATGTTTTCTATCACTCTCCATCAGAACATGACCCTTTGTTTTTTTCTTCCATGTCCATATTTTCATACATGGAATCCTATTTTGGGTCAACTCGGGTGACCTTTGTACTTATCTTTCTTTATTTTAAAGTGATTGTTTTACCGACTCTTGTTCTGATGTGGGACTTTCAAGGATGTTTCCAGGACCAATTTTAAAATTGCGAGGACACAATTCCCAAAAGGGGGGAAGGATGTAACACCCCAGGTAAATAAAGAATAATAAATCTTTATATTTATCCATATTTGTGAATCAAATATTAATATTACTTTAAAGGGGATGTTATGCTCGATGGCGTACCCAATACGCAACAACGAGTTTCTTGGAAATCTTACGTTGCACTCTAATAATAAAATAATATTATTTTAAATGGTAGTTAACGCCTAGCCGTTGTAATGGTGGGAATGAACAGAACTAACTACCAAATGATTATATATGTTTGTCAAATATTTTTACTTTTTACAATAAATGTTAGAGGATTAAAAATGTGATTGAATCTAATTTTAAGCGTAAACATTCTAGTATTCTTTAAAAGGTCGATTAACCGCCTTTTGATGGCGAACCTCTTTTAAATCAAATTTTTGACCATTTTATGTGATATATTTGAAAAAATAAAATTCTTCTTTAGAATCGGGACATAAAAATTTACTTTGTGTAAATATTTGGTATTTTTCCGAAAAAGTTCAATTTTTAATGAATAGTAAAAACTTTTGTATTTTAATTCAAAACAACTTTTTAATCTAATTTATTTATATGATTAGATTATATTTTGAATTGGTTTTAAAGTGAAATTTGAATATATTTTTACCATTTAATCCAATAGTGGTCGATGGAATTAATTTCACTTTGAAATCGGACTTAAACTAGTGTCAATCTTTTGATACATTGTGTTTCATAAAAACACGCTATTTGTTTTGAAAGCGGGAATTAATTATTAAATTAATTAATTCAACATATATGTTATCAATTTTGTAAAATAGACATCATTTTTGAATTCGGAATAATAAATATAGCTTAGGGTGAATTTTTGGGAATTTTCTGAAAAACATCAATTTTTGATTAATAGTGAAACCACTAAGTGGTGCTTATAAAAACTGATTTTCTGTTTAAATGAAATTTTGCCACCTTTGTGTTTTGAATTTCAAAAATCAGACATACATGGTTGTCATTAAGAAGTAAAATGTGGTTCAATGAGATTAAAATAATTTTTTGGTGAATAGTAACTTATTAAGTTTTTAATCGCGATTAGAGGTAATTAGTGTAGTTTAAGGTAAGAATAATGTTTTAATAAAATTAAATAACCTAGAAACATGTCATAACCTCATTGGATATGTCATGGAAGACCACGAAAATCCATGGGTCAACTCGGGGACCCCATGGAGCCACTTTGGTTGGGAAATGACATAAATACCTTTTTATTTAATTATAAAGTAAAAATGACACAAACATGAGATGTTTTACTAACAAAAATTTTAAATGGGGTTATACAAGTCAGATTTTTGACTATAAATATTCATTAGAAATCTAAAAGTATTTCCTACATAATTGTATTTTTTTATAATTTTTAGACATTATAAAATTTAAATTATTTATGACATCATGATGATGCAGCAATGACCTCATTATTTAACGATTTAAAATAAATGGAAAGATAATGTAATATCTAAGACCTAAATATGTCAAAAACCTATTGGATGAGTGTATTTAGATCCCTTATCACCTTATCCTAGAAATACATCAATATGGGACCTTTAAAATCCGAAACCCTTTTGAAAATAAAGTAACATTTTGTAACATTACAAGAGTGCCCCTCCTCTCCTCTTATAAAAGGCCCCCACCTCTACCTCCTTAACCACTCTCCCAAAGCCTTTGGCTCGGCCAACCCCTACCAATTTTGTCTCTAAACTTCCCTATATTACTCCTTGAAGCCTCACTTTGGGCAGAAGTCTTCCCAAGGAAGCCTTTTAGCTCAAACCATAGGGAGTTACCTGATTTTAAGGTAAAGTCTTCACTTGTGTCCTTTTGTTTTATTTTGCTGCTCCAACCCCCTAAACCCTTTTTATTCATTTATTTTGTAACATATACAGTATCTTCAATATACTAGGATGTTGTTATAAGACGTATTTGAGCTACACATACACACAACTACATCTAATTGTTAAAGAACATACTGTTTCCGTGGATGGCGAATTTCAGCCTCCCGAAACGAGGATTGTTCAACAATATTCTAACACCTTCAAAGGTGGACATTAAGATGACAATATATTTATATATGATATATAATATGTTTATGTTTTACATAATCTTCTGTATTTTTAATTTATGGCGTACCTTTATGGTTTCCATTATGAGTAAACGTGATATCTTCATTTAAGGAAGTGCGGACTACCACCCCCTCAAAGTGATTTGATTCGTTAATACCATATGTGGTACGTATAAAGGGAATATTTAATGATATTATATATGATACCATAATTGAATTAAAATACTATTATGTATCATTATTTTTCTATTCCATTAAATATGAAATAGAAATGGAAGTAGCGTTCATGCGTACGTACGACTTACCGTCTCCACGAACGGTACATTTCATTTCTTATCTCAAAATGTTATGTAATATGATAAGTACATATATATAATGGATATATATGTAATATATTACATCTAAATTATGGATATCATTATGGAATTATAACATATATATGTCTCTCTCATTTTGTTTTAATTCCATTAATATGACAAAAAAATGAAGTTAGCGTTCATGCGTACATACGGCCTACTGTCTCCATGAACGGTGCTTTTCATTTTTTATCTACAAATGATATGGAATAGTATAAAATGAATATTTAATGAATATATATGATATTTTAATCATTAATACTATTCTGGAAATTATTTATTTATAACTACAAGGGCAATCTTTTTTCAAACCAGTTCATTTTTGACTCATGTACCAAACATTGGAAAAAACGTATGATATGAACTAACATTATTAAACAATTATTATAACATTATAATATGTGATATTAACTGAATAATAATCTATAAAATAGGTACTTAGGCAATTATTAATTGACCAAAGTTTATTATTCAGTACGTTAAAGAACGATCGAGTCAAGTCGGACCCGAGGTAAGGGATCCTACTCCTCTCTTTCTTTTTAAGTACACTCTTTTATGTCATTCCTTTTAAAGCTCATATTTCTTGCTATTGGGATTTTCTTTTATATTACTATTTCTGTAATTTTTTTTTTCATGTGATGAGAGACCCTATTCTCTCTCATCAATCCATTTTGAAAGTTTTGAGTGGCGCCGTTAGGCTGCCGAATTTTCGTAAGAGATCTAACCTCTCTCTTTCTTTTTAAGTAGTCTCATTTATGTCACTTTTTTTATGCTCATCTTTGTTATGGTGGGGGATGTTATTTTATATTCATCTTGTTGTACATTTTATTTTAATATGATTAGAGACCCTATTTGATCTCATCAATCCATTTTTGGATGTTTTATGTGGCGTCGTTAGGCTGCCGAGTTTTCGTAAGGGATTTTTTCATCTCACTTTTATTCCCGTGAGATTTATGGTACAATTGCCACAATTTCCTTTGAGTGGTGTATTTACTATCCATTATTCTACTCTTTGTGTAATATAATTTCGTTTATGAGTCTTTATATCAATGATTTATTGTCCTTCTTTCACGGGGCGTATGTTTCGAAAGATACCCATGTCGGTAAGGGAACCTTTCACCCTCCTCTTTTTAAAAGACTTCTTTTGTTATGTCGTCTAATTCACATACTATTATGTTAGGATATGTTCTTCTATATCCATATTGATTTAAATTTTATGTCCAAGTGATGAGATACCCTTTTTATCTCTCATCAACTCATTTTCTGAATTTTGAAGAGATGCCTTTAGGATGTCGAATTTTACCAATGGAACTTTTTAACCCAATTTCGATTTCTTTGGGTTCAACATATAGTTATTGAATATGTCCTCATTTGAATATGTGTGAATGACATTTGAGTGTTTTACACTTAATATCCACTTATATTTGGTGTATTCGTTTGTCACACATAATTATGTAATTGATTTATCCTTAAACCAAGGATACCGTCTTTGTAAGGGAATTCATCTCAATCTCCATTCATTGAGGCATATTTTGTTTTATACGCAACCTTCTTTTATATGGTGTATAAACCCCTTTGACTTTTATGTTTATCCAAAAAGGAATATTTTTTTTACGAAGCGTTTCACTAAACGACAAAAGGGAATGTTTTTTTCGTTCGTATACGGCGACAACAACTTCTCCACCTCCGTGACAATTATTTGAGTTTCGACTTCTTCTACAATCCATTCCTTCTTTTTAAAAGAAAAATAAATACCATGTTTTTATTTTCTTTTATTTTGGTTTTGAAAATGGTTTTCATAATGTTTTTGTATCAATGTGTTGTATTGATATCTTGTTATTTAAAGATGGAAATGTTATGTTTCCTTTATGCATGTTTTATGTGATAAGATTATGTTATGGTTCTTGGGAATTGATATGAAGACGGGTGGTTCCGTGATAAACTAAGGGAGAGTGAGCCTGATATAGCTCTCCAATGCATTGGGTAACGAGAAGGAGTGAAACGTTAAGGTTTCTCCGAAGAGATTTAGGGAATATACTGTGGTGGGTAATGAAATTCAATTTATAAATGATGATAAACTAAAGATAAGTGCACCCTAAATTATAATATATTATATCTCTCAAGGATATTGTTGTTTTATTCTGAATGTTATGAATGCCTCAAGATATCTTTTATGTCTTATGATTTCTATGATTTATTCATGATTTGATGAGGTATGTTAAAGTGCCTATGTTTTATGGGTAATGTATGATTTCATTCTTATGTATATATGAACTCATTTTTCCTTTCCATATTTTTATAACCTTTACTGAGATTTTTATGCTCATCCCATGTTTTTTTGAAATGTTTTTCACAGGTAAAGGGAAAGGTACATGATGTGATGATAGTGTCAAGGATGTGTCAAGAAAGAATCCATGTTTTATTTTAAATATGTTTCCGTTGATGGGAAGAATGAATACTATCTTTTATGTAACCACTTTGTTTAAATGTTGAATGTAATGCAAGTTTCATGATCTAATTCTTTAAAACTCTAAACCTGAAAAGATCCTCAATGTGTAATCTTGTAATAACTCAAGATTAAGTAAGGTTTAAGGCTGTGGCATTATAGGTACTGAAGGGAATAAGAAGAACAATGGCCTTATAATATAGATTAATTGTCCAGGTCATCATTTGATTTTAAATATATCAGGTGTGGTGGATTCATATAAATAGAATCATATTATTAAACAATAATACATAAGAATATGTAAAAGGTGAGTGAATTTGGTCAAACAAAGAAGCCAAAAGTACCATAAAATGATCTGAAAATGAAAATTATATTTATTCCTCAACAAGATTATTCTTTTCAATCTTATATAAAGGGATATCATGATTATCATTCTATTTCATGTATAAGGTCAAATAATAGATAAAAAACAATAGACATGAGCATGAAATTATTATAGATTTTACATTCAAATAATCATATCACACAAGAATATAGAATATTGACATTTGATGCACCTCACATGTGATTAGAATTAGGATTTGGTGATTATAA
Organism: Viscum album; assembly: GCA_963277665.1. Lineage (NCBI taxonomy): Eukaryota > Viridiplantae > Streptophyta > Magnoliopsida > Santalales > Viscaceae > Viscum > Viscum album. Next base: position 590,315,754 of record OY728162.1, on the reverse strand, counting down.
TCATGTATGATAAATATGATCTCTTAATATATGTTAATGATGATGTCATGAAAATTACAGGCTATGGAAAAGTTATGTATTGGTGAAAATACATGTGTTGTGCTTATGTTTTGGTGGATTAAGGCCTCATTCACAACATACTATTTTTCAATAAATTATGTGACTCAAGACATGCCATAAACGTTTCCATGAATTTATGTTTCATCAAGAGAATATATGGTGTATTATTTTTGTAGGGAATTTGTAACTAACTAAATCTCTAACTTAAATATACATAATATGATATGTGCTTTTTTCAAGGAAGAAGAAAACATGTAAATTCTTAAACTTCGTGGACATATGAGCCAATTTGATTTTGAATATCTTGTAATATATGATTCTACATAAAACAACTATTTTTAATCACATTTTAACACCTTAAGCTTCCATGGTACGTTTCCATTTGAATAATGCAATAACATGCATTGTATGCAACTTCGAGATTCTAACACGCCGCGACCAATCAAACTAGCCTTTAAGAATATTAATACCCACTATTTAAAATTATAAAAATTTTATATTTCAAAATGGTCTTCATTTTTGGATTTAGAATATCGATGTTATCCTAGGGTGAAATTTTGGTATTTTTAGGAAAACATTCAATTTTTGATAAATAGTGTAAATTAATAAATTTTACTTAAAAACAACTTTTTTAAACAAAATAATTAATAATGATAAATGATGAATTTGATTGGTTTTAAGGAAAATTTATAATATATTTTTACCATTTACTACAATTTTGGTCATTGGACATAATTTCACATTTAAATCGGACATAAACAAGTGTCAATCTTTTGATAGTTATTATCTCTTAAAAACACTCTTTTAGTTTTAACAACATGAATTAATTTTAAATTAATTTCCTCCACTTCTATGTTTTGAATATATAAAAATGGATTCCATATTTAGAATAAACAGGTCAAAATTGTGTAAGTAGGTATCTTTTATTTTTAGTAATTTTGAATAATTACTTCGGTAAATATTTTATTTACCATGGTTCCAAGGTAAATCCGGTAAATATGGGTAAAAAATAATATTATAATAATAATAAATTACCCTAAAACATGTCCTATTATACTTTTTGATACATTTACGACCATGGGCAACTTTTGGTATATTTTGGGACCCCATAGATCCACTTGTAAGTGATAATGACACTTTATATTAATTAAGTTAAAGTAAATACAAAAACGACATAAGCATATATCTTTTAGCAAAAAAATCTTTACATAGAGTTATATATGTTATATACTAGAATAAAAATATTCATCAGAAATATAAAAATATTTCCTACATAATGGTATTTTATTTATAATTTTTAGACATGGAATATTTAAATTTTTTTATGTCATAGTAATGATGAGGTATTTTCCTTATTAATGAAAGAATAAAATAATTAGTATTATAAATGTTAAAATAAAAATATTTTGAGAGTTTTGATGCCATACGCGATATTTATTGGTTAATATGAAATGTTATTATTTCTTAAATAAAATTGTTTCAAATTATTAATTTTTTACGACTTTAAAAAAAAATTTAAATATTTTCAAAATTAACATAAATGAGTTTTTAAAAAAAATTATATTATTAATTGATATTCTCGGTATAAAAATATAAGGTTCGGCCAAAGGACTTATATGATGATAGGTGTATCATTAATGGAACACATGGGGGTATCTTCTATGTATATAGTATGTTTATTAACTATATAATATAAAAATACAAAGTGACAAGGTAAATGTCAAAATAATTAACTATTAGTTAAAACTAAAAGATGATGTTAATATAATTACCCAAACATGACTAAAATCTATTGGATGAAATTATTTGGACCCATCCATATCTTATAATTTTAATAGTCCACTTTGGATCGATTTGATACTGAATATGAATTTATTATAAATTAACAGTTTATGTTTTTCTTAAAGTGCCCATCCTCCCGCTTATAAAAAGACACCACTTATAACCAATTCTTCACACCTCCAAAGCCTTTTGGTTCAGCCAAACCCTGATAAAATATTCTCTCAACTTTCCTAAATTAAACCTAGAGGCCTTAGTTTGATCATAAAGCCAACCAATGGAGCCCTTTTGATCAAATAAAAAGGACGAACCTGAAGAAGAGGTAATGATTTCACCAACTTTTTTCAAGTTCTTTTCTTCTTCAACTTATTCTTTATTTGTTATTTCCATTCTAAAATAATAACTATAGTATCTTATATATACTATGAATTTTTTATACATATGGTACAACCATATTCATTATTCTATCCATCCCTTGAATGACATGTCACCATACGTGCGTATGTACGACTTACTGTCTCCACGTTGTGGTGTAATTGTTATACAATAAATTATTATTTGGATGGGTATAATAATGATGTGTAATTCATGTGAAAAATAAATATAACATGATAATGATTCTGTATATATGTTACACCATCCGAATATATATTATTTTCAAATCAAAAGAATGATATTGTCGCTCGTGCGTACGTACGGACTACCTTCTCCACCAACACGATGAGATTCATTCCCCATCGTATCGATTCAAGAATAATTTTAATTTTAATGGTTAAAAATAATTTTTAAAGACTTAATATAATTATGGATAAGAAAAATATACAACCTATCCATAACAAACACGACTTACATAAGAAATCATATAAAGGAAAACAAGTGAGTTAACATCCGAAACGATGAAAATACAAAGATATTATTATCAAATCAATGTTAAAAGATCATATATGATAACATATTAATGTATATGATTCTTTTATAATTTATTAATAGTTATTTCACTATTATACAGGAGGTTAACCTATCATAAAACAAGGAAAATTACATTGTAAGGGTTTTGTTATCACAATTTCTTCATTATCCGAGGTTGTTTATACGTAATTATCTACTGACACATCTTTATCATCCACATCAATGTTTCATAAAAATGTATTTCAAAACATTCATTTTTTTGTACTATTGGTTAAAGTCATTTATACCCTTTTTTAATTTTTATAATATTTTTATAAATGAATCATTCCGACATTTTCCAAACAAGTTCCTTTTTAACCATTTCGAAAAAATTAAGGTAAGAATGTGTTTTTTAACTTATACGGCGGGTGTGGCTATTTTCAACCGTTATAAAATCGTCAAAGCTTCGCATACAAGCTTGTATGAATATTTTCAATGTAAATGATTTATTTTATGAATTTTTGACTCTTAAATGATTTCAAAATAGAAAGAGATATTTCTCTAAAAGGGTTTTTTTTCATCTATTTCAACATCCATTGATGGACTTTAAGTTTATTTGAAGATGATGTATTAGGATACAAAACTTCAATATTGTATTGATGTATATGTGATATGTTTGACTGTGAATGTACTACTTTTATACCATTCATGGTTTATGGTAAAATTATTAACATTTTATATGCTAGTTTTAATATGAATGTTTATGATATGTTTAAACCTTTACATATGCGGAATGTATTGGACTTAGTAAGTGATGGGTGGAGCCCGCTATAGCTCCTCAATGCATCTGTAGGTCTCATGAGACAACTAGATGTGGAATTGTCTGAGTCCATTTCCAAATTTGATTTATGATTTTGGTCGAGGCCTTAATCATTTTTAGACGTCTTGGCTAAGTCCTTGATAAAATGTTTCAGAATGTACGGCATTATACATTCCCTCATTATAGAAATAATATTGATGGTTCATGTGGTCATTCGACTAGTAGAATACCCATGATTATGTTTTATTATGGCATTATTTACTCATCTCAAATTCCATCAATAAAAGTATTCATGTTTATTATTGGTAAAGGCATGTGGTTCCAATTATTCACCATGCATAATATATTTTTCATCTTCCGCTGTATTGCATACCCTTACTGAGCGTTTGAGCTGACCCCATTCCATGTGTTCTTTTTCCCAGGATTCCAAGAAGTATATTATGATTGATATGCAGGGTTAAGCTAAATGGAATTATGGCATTCTCAATGAACTATTTACGTTGTGATTTTTTTTTGAAATTATAATGTAACATTCATGTATGTAATCTATTTTCCGAGACTGTTAAACTGATCGGTCCTTCGGGACTTGATTTCTTGTAATCATGCCAATGTATTAAAATAATGCACCGACTCTTGGTAACTGGGGTCAGGGCGTTACAGTGGGTATCAGAGGATGCTTATCAATAACATTGGAGTCTAGATTTACATAACCTTTTATTATTGCACATTACCCTAAGAGAGACATTGAGGATTAGTATAGAATAACTATCTAGAATTTTGATAATGTAGGGATTTTGTGTGTTTTCCAAGCAAATACAGCCATGTCTGGATAAGAGCAGGTAGAGGCGGCTCTGGCACAAATGTACCTAGGGGTAAAACCCGAAAACAACGCTTTGAGCTAGACTGAAACGGGAACTGGTGCCCGACAACAGGCTTTGTTACGACACTCTAGGGGGATATGCTTTGGATAATTCTCATTTTCTTTACAAATCATTACGAAGAATTTATGAGTATATATCTCCTCAAATAAAATATTTTTAAAGATCATATCCATAAACTGTTAAATTTATGTTTGGTATTTTACATGTTTGGAATTATGAAATGTGATTCATAAATTGACCAAGTGTATGCCATTATTTAGAAACGGCGCCCAGTATAAGGAATGTGAACACCAGCAATAAATATGATCCAATGAGTAATAAGGTTCATATCTTTCATGGTATGAAGCCAACATTAAGAAGGGAAATATTCTCCCATGTATTCTCCACATATGAAGAAATATTATCCTATGTTAATAAGATATGTAAATAATTCTTTGAATCCTATGGCTTTGAATGAAATCCATAATAGAAAAGAATGATAGAAAGAAAGATGGATATAGTGAATAAGGGAAAGAATGATTTTCCAATATGTGATAAATGTGTAATGAACCACCTTGGTAAATGCTTGAAAGGAATGAGAGTTTGTTATAAGTGTGGAGAAAAAGGACACCAAGTACGTGACTGTAAGGGTATGAAAAAGGTTTCAAATGTACAATGCTTTATCTGCAAGGAGTTGGGACACTACACAAACCAATGTCCAAATCATAAGAGTATGCCACAAATGATGCTATTGGAAAATAATCAAGTTATGATACTAACTCAGATGAAGAAGAATTACTGGTGTTCTTATTTTATTATTATTATATTTTTTTCATTTTAGTGTTGTATCAACAATGTAATAATTATAATAATTATGGAGTATATAAGGATTGTACTACTGTACTATTTTATTAAGGACTTGAGATTGTGTGGAACCATGAAAATTGAATCAATAACAGGTTAAATTTTTGGAAAATATGTGGCTTAGAGAAAGATAAATCATAATATGGTTTTGATACCGATATAGTGCTTTTGGAAAAATACATGATTGATTTGGATAAATTATATTGGATATTATTGACTACCTTGAAACTGATTAATGATTTTTCATCATTAGAGTTTACAAAATTTTTGGATAGAAGGAGAATATACAGTATTCTATAATGAAAAAGGGAGATTGAATGCAATCAATAAGGTTTTCTGGTAATTTTGGATGTTTCCATGTTTTCAAATAATAAATGTTGAAGGTGTTCAGATGTTATTACATGGAAAAAAGGATCATCATTGTGTTTAACATCCTTATAAGTTTTGGACAGTGACTTTGGATAGTAGTATTTTGGATAATTCTAAAGGTTGGAATGGATTAATATTGAAACATTATTTTTGGATTATTATAAAAAGGAAAACCTGGAGGTCTTATGACAACTTGTCGTGTCCGGCAAGGCAGCGAGACTAGAACCCGCAAATGAAGGGCGACATGGTTGCATCGCCTACCATTGGATTATGTGATGTAATGAATTGTATAATGTAGTTTTTTTAAAAAAGGTCTGATATATGAATTATACATTCATTTTTTTGGAACCCAATATGATTAGGATAAATAGATTATTTTTGAGTTGTATTATGTATTGTAGTGAAAGATGAGTTTGTGGTAGAAATTTTTTAATGTATAAATCTCTAATTATAATGTAAGTATATCTCCTTATGATCTTATCCAATATCAAAAATAAATTCTTCAACATTAATAATATGAACTTACAATAAAATCGTTGTCCTAGATGGTACCATAGATCATCACAAATTTATGGTTTTGTGATTGTTGGACTTTTCATAGCCATGTTCTCTACCACATTACATCAGATATTGATGGTTATATTTCTCTTCCATATCCATGTTTCCATACATGGAACCCTAGTATGTGTTATTTTTGGTAACCTTCATAATTACCACTCTTTCTTTTAGATAGAGGCCTCATTAATCCATTTTTCTGTGTTGGATTTCAGCTTTGATGTTTTGAAATTTCAACCCCAAGTTTCCAATACCAAGAATAAATTTTGAGGACACAATTTATTGAAGTAGGGGAGAATGTTACACCCCAAGCTTCTATGGTATGTTTCCCTTTGAATAATGCAATAGCTTGCATTGTATCCAACTTCGAGATTCTAACATGCCGCAACAAATAAAACTATCCATTATGAATAGTAATACCCACTTTTCAAAATTTTATAAGTTTTATCGTACAAAATGGACTAAATTTTTGGATTCGGAATATCAAAATTATCCTAGGGTGAAATTTTGTTATTTTTCTGAAAACATTCAATTTTTGATGAATAGTGGAAATTACTAAATTTTAATTAAACACAACTTTTTCAATAGAAATAAATAATTGTGATAAATTATGAATTTGAGTGGTTTTAAAGTATAATTAGAATATATTTTTATTATTTAGTACAATGTTTGTAATTGGACATATTTTCACATTTTAAACAGTCATAAACAAGTGTCAATCTTTTGATAGTTATTATTTCTTAAAAACACGTATTTTGTTTTAAAAATTGGAATTAATTTTAAATTAATTTCTGCCAATTATGTGTTTTGAATTTAGAAAAATAGATTCCATATTTATAATCATGAGGTCCAAATTGTTTAATTATGTATCTTTTATTTTTTATAAATTTGTTATAATTACTTTGGTAAATATTTTATTTACCATGGTTAAATGGTAAATCCAGTAAATATGGGTATTAAATAATATTATAATAATAATAAATTACCCTAAAACATGTCCTAACCCTATTGTTTGATACATGTCCGACCAAGGGAATCTTTGGGTCTATTCTGGGACCCCATGGATCCACTTGTAAGTGGTAATGACACATTATATTAATTATGTTAATGTAAATGCAAAAAGGACAATAGAATATATCTTTTTGCAAAACTATTTTTACATAGGGTTATATATGTTATATTTTCATCTATAAATATTCATTATAAATATAAAAATATGTCCTACATAATGGTATTTTATTTAGAATTTTTTTACATGTAATAATAAAACTTATTTATGACACAATAATGATGACGTATTTTCCTTATTAATGAATGAATCAAATAATTAGTCTTAAAAATGTTAAAATAAATATATTTTGAATGTTTTGATGCCTTAAACGATATTTATTTGTTAATATGACAGGTTAGTATTGCTTAAATGAATTTTTTTATAATTAATAAAGTTATTAAAATTTTAACAAAATTCAATTATTAAATATTGTCAAAATTGACATAAATGAGTTTTTAAAACAAATATTATATTATTAAATGATTTTATATATCTAAAAATCTAATGTTCGTCCATAGGACTTATATCAGGATAGGTGTATCATTAATGGATGACTAGAGGGTCTCTTGGATGTATATAGTATGTTTATTAACAATATAATATAATAATATAAAATTACATAGTAAATGTAAATCCAATTAACTAAGAGTAAAAACTAAAAGATAAGGTTAATATAATGACCAGAACCTATATAAAATCTATCGGTTGAACGGATTTCGACCCATACCCACATTATACCTTTAAAAGTCCATATTGGAGCCATTATCAACCAAATATGAATTTAATATAAATTAATAATTTATGTTTTTCCTAAAGAGACCATCCTCCCCCTAATAAAATCACACCACTTGTAACCATTACTTCACACCTTCAAAGCCATTTGGTTCGTCCAAAACCTCCCCAAATATTCTATCAACTTCCCTAAATTCAACCTAGAGGCATTAGTTTGATCATAAAGCCAACCTATGGAGCCGTTTTGATCAAATAAAATGGAAGAACCCGAAGAGGAGTTAATATTTTCACCACCCTCTTTCATGTTCTTTTCTTCTTCAACTTCTTAAATCATTGTTATTTACATTATAAAATAATATCCCCAGTATATTATATATACAGTTATGTTATTATCAATTTGGTACAACCATATTCAGTATTCTATCCATCCCTTGAATGAAATGTCACCATACGTGCGAACGTACAGCTTTCCGTCTCCACGTCGTGGTATAATTATTATTCAACAATATATTATTTGGATGGGTATAATAATGATGTTTAATTCATGTAAATAATAAATATAACATGATAATTATTCTTTATATATGATACAACATCCTATTGTATATTATTTTAATATCAAAAGAATGATATTGTCACTCGTGCGTACGTACAGACTACCATCTCCACGAACGCGATGAGATTCATTCCCCATCGTATCCAATCAAGAATAATTTTGATTTTTGTGGTTAAAAATAATGTTTAAAGACTTAATATTATATGGAATATGAATATTATAAAACCTATCCATAACAAAAAGAGCTTACATAACAACTCATATAAAGGAAAATGAGGGAGTTGACACCCGAAACAATGATAATACTATGATATTATAAACAATAAAAATTTTAAAAGACCATATATGATATCATATTAATGTATATGATTACTGAATAATTTAATAACAATTATTTCACCATTATATAGGAGGTTAACCTACCCTCAACCAAGGAAAATTACAAGGTAAGGCTTTATTTCACAATCTCCTCATTATCCGAGGTTTTTTATATGTAATTATCTACTGGGACCTCTTTATCATCCACATCCATGATTCTTAAAAATGTATTTCAAAAAATTATTACTATTTTATATAATATTGGTTAAATTCATTTATACCCTTGTTGTCTTTTTATATGATTTTTATAAAGGAATATTTTCGTTGTTTTCCAAATAAGGTTCTTTTTTAACCATTTCGACAAAATTAAGGTAAGAATGTCTTTTTTAACTTATACGAAACGTGCAGCTATATTCAACTGTTATAAAATCGTCGAAGCTTCCCTTACAAGATTATAAAAATATTTTCAAAGTTAATGTTTTATTTTATAAATGTGTGACTCTTAAATGAATTCAAAATAGAAAGAGATATTTCTCTAAAAATGGTTTTCATTTCATCTTTTTCAACATAATTTGATAGATTTTAAGTTTATTTGAAGTTTATTTATTATGATACAAAACTACAATATTTTATTGAAGGTTTTGTGATATGTTCGACTGTGGATGTGTTATTTTTATACTATTCATGGTTTATGGTTAATGTATTGACATTTTGTATGGTAGTTTTAATATGAATGTTTATGATATATTTAAACAATTTCATATGAGGAATGTATTGGACTTAGTAAGTGACGGGTGGATCCCGCTATAGATTCTCGATGTTGGGAAGGACTCATGAGACAACTAGACATGGAATTGGTTGAGGCCCATTCCCAATTTGATTTATCTTATTGGCTGAGGGATTTATCATTTTTAGACGTCCTGATCGAGGCCTTGAAAAAATGTTTTATAATGTATGACATTATACATTCCCTCATTACGGAAATAATATTTATGGTTCATGTGGTAATTCAATTAGTAGAATACCTATGATTATGTTTTATTATGGCATTATTTATTCATCTCATATTTCTGCCATAAAGGTAATCAATTTTATTATTATTAAAGGCATGTGGTTTCTATTATTCACCATGATTAATATTTATGTTATCTTCCGCTATATTGCTTACCCTTACTGAGTGTTTGAGATCCCCCCTTTCCATGTTTGATTTTTTCCAGGATTCCAAGAAGTGTATTATTATTGATATGCAGGGTTATGCTAAAGTGAATTATGGCTTTCTCAAATAATTATTTATGCTGTGATTTATGTTTTAAATTATAATTTCACATTCATGTATGTAATCTATTTCCAAGACTACTAAACCGATCAATCCTTCGGGACATGATTCCTTGTAATCATGCCAATGTATTAAAATAATGCACCGACTCTGGGTAACTAGGGTCGCGAAATTACATACATGGTCATTCCAATACATGTGGTTCCCTCCAACCAGGTAATATCATATGAATGATATATAAGGATAAGATAAAGGGTTTACATGATTTCTTGAGTTGGTGAATATGGATGTTCACATACAAATTTCACTATGATCTATAACTGGGAGGAGATATTATGTTTTATTCAGTGATGATTTTAGCAGAATTACATGGGATTTCATCATCAAACAAAAATATTATTTTTCAGCTAAACATAAACTTACTGACGGGATCTTGAGAATATAGTGGGTTGAACAATCCGGATGATATTATAGGATAATGTATCATATTTCAAAAATATCCATCTGGAAAATCTTCATGAGAAACAAGTTATATGGAAGTAGTTTATAATGATAATAACTCCATAGTACAATGGAGTATTTGAGAGAATAATAATGATTATAATTAATATTTATAGAACAATGATCATTGATAAATACCACAACTAAATTTTGGAATGTCCTAGTGATGGAAACTGTTTACACATCAAATAAATCATTATTATGTCCAAAACAAGGGAATACATCATATGATCTCTTGTATGGATAAAATGAATCATTAAAGTACATTCATGTCTTAGAAATTAAGTGATATTTTATTAATATGTAGAAACAAGGAATTTTGGAATCCTGTGGAGATGAAGGGATATTTAATGGCTTGTAAAAGAATAACAAAGAATATAAATGCTTTAAAAAGTGTTTGAGAGATGGTGTTCAAATCAATGATGTAACCATAGTATAAAATTAGAATAATTTGGAGGAAATAAATTATTTTACATAGGAGGATAGTGATGAAGGGATAATAATAGTAGGATATGATCCATTTCTAGAGGTCTATTCAGAATAAGATTTAGATAATAAAAAGTTTGAGCACAATTTATCATATGAAAAAATACAGAAGAGAATATACCAAATTGATAGATAGAACATATTTTGTGATCCAAAAATACCAGTGTTAGAATGGATGATGAATACTCTACAATAAGAATATAACATATCATTGGATGATACTAATTGTTTTTTATGATGCAATTAGTGATTATAAATGTGTTTAGGATATTAATGAAGTGATTTCAAAAATTGAGAAGAATTAGGGATGAGAGATTGTTTTGAGGACAACCAACATGAATTTCATTAGGTTAAATTTCTATTTAAAAAAATATGAATAATGATGGTTTGGTAATTAGAAACAAAAAAAATACCTATGTGAAAATGGTAAACCCAAATAGAGGGTATTATTATCTATTAAACAATTTCACATGTGTCATGGATATAGAAAATCGAAATATTCATTTCCATGGTAGTGCGATGGCTGTCCAATGTACTCATTATGGATGTGAAGTCAATATTTCAAAATTAGAATCTAGAAGAAGATGTTTATATGGTGTAACAATTCTCTTTGACGATTCATGAATACGTGATTAGAGTTTTTTTACGAATTCATTATAAGGCTTGATGCATGAACCATGTTCTTGGTATTCAAGGCCTGATCGGTTTATGATGAAGATCGCTTTTCACCATGGTGGAGTATATTAAAATATATATGTAGAAACATGATAGTAACAAAATGATTATGTTTTGGTTTTTATAGATGACATATTCTTTAGTGAATCAGATTATGTGCAATTCATATTTTTGTCCAAATTCCTGAAAAGTGAGTATTAAATTATAATTATTGGTGAACTGACATTTTTTCTTACTAATATGATATAAATGGTAAGAATTTCCCATTAATTTCCCATAATAAATACTACAACGGAATATGTAAATGTTGTGTAATGTATAATTAATAAGTGATTAAGACTCTATTGGCAAATCAAATGAAACTATCTTGGGATGATGAAGGCAAATCAGTTAATATCACAAAATATTGGAAGATCACTGGAAGCTTCTTGTACCTAAAACTAATACATACATATATTTTTTTCACATGAAAATCAGAAAAATATAAATATTGTCCCACATAATGGCACATGATTAAACTGGGAAAAAAATAAATCAGTATATCTTAGGCCCATTGGATTTTATTTTGATGTAAAATGAAATATATCATCTTAATATATTTGAATACAAATTTCAGATTGGACTGGTTTTGTCGATGATATAAAATCAACATCATGTGGTGCATGTTATCTAGGAAAATTTTTACATATTATTTTATAACGAAACAATAATAGATCTTATTGTGCATAGTTGAAGAAGAAAATATTTTGGATACTCATGTATGAACACAATTCAGGTGGATAATGAAAAAACATGAGGATGTTGAAGTAAAAGTCAAATCTATGATTAGAATCAATTATGAAAAGTCATGATATATATATGAAATTAAAAATCTAGTCTATCATTCAAGGAAAATGAAAATTTAAATAAGTATCATTTTATCAAGGAGAACGTTGACCAAGGACTTATGATGAAGAATTATCTACCTGTAGTGTATAAATTGTGTAAATTCATACAAAAACCGTACCTAATTAAGACTTTTAACATCATAAAATGGATCTAGAATTTGAGTTAACTACGAAAACATGAAAAGGAGTTTATGTGGTACCCCCTCTCTATGAGGTATTGTGTGTTTTTCATTAATGTACTGATATGTGTTATTTTCCTTGTGGTATACAACAATTTTTTGTTCTTCGTATTCATTCAAAAAAATAGATAAATTATGGCTATCAAAACGGAAAAGTAGACTTAGTCAATAGAAAGTGATAAAATATTAGTGGATTAGTGAGATATAGTGAGTATAAGTGCGATATGGGGAGTATTAAATTTGACTATGACTGATGTGAGTGATAATGGATATATATCATGAAAGAGGCTTGTGAATAAATTAGATGATTGGTTTTGGAATCACATGAACAAATTTATTGATTAATATGGAATGATAAACATTTTTTTCAGGCCTAGTATTTATCACGTGGCCATTAAATAAGTGTTGAGTTAATCAATGATCAGAATTTTTATTAATTGCTGTGAACTTTAATTGATGATGGTTGAAGATTCAATGACGTATCATATTTTTAAAGTGTTATCAAGAAACCCCAGGAATATCTTTTTTAAAAAATTCATCAATGTGTCCTCATGGTTTTTTTGGAAGTGATTATGATTGATTGAAAATACTGGTTATATTTAATTATTATTGTTTATTTTTTCAATATAGGTGTTTAAGGTTGTGATATTTCCTGGTTATTCACATATTTTTTCACCCAAAAATGTGGATTTTTTGTAGAAATATAATGATTTTTAAAAAGGATTGATCTGTACATGGACTGTGAATCACATTTCATTGATCATAGAGTATTTTTCATGTACTGCGAATAAACAATTGGTCATTGTTTAAAAATTAATCCAGGTAATGATTGTAGTTCATGGGAATAAAACATATTGCAGGATGTGTGTCTTTTATAGCTGAGAGGTTGGGGTTCAATTACTGAATAGTTCAGCCATAATAGAGGAACATAGTATTATGTGTAATATGAGGGAAAAAATGTTTTTAGGATGGTTTCATTATGAGTTATGTGTATACCACATCAATGATTTTGTGATAAAATATTTTCAATATTTTTAAATATATATTCCTACATAAGGAATGCAAATCATATCATTAAGGAATAGTGATTTTAATTAGGGAAAATTGTCACTCCAAATTTTTTTTACTATGTATGATAGATTTAGGAGTAAGTATATGAAAGGATAATGAGTTCATGGGAATAGTTAGTGATGAAGATTTTTGGGACACTATTAGAAATATAATATAATGCTCTATAGAGGATAGGTGGTCTGTGGAAGATGAAATCATCCAAATATCAGATATGGCCAATGAAAGAATGGATGGTCTATGAAAGAAGAAGTGGTTCATGGAAGGACTGTGGTCTATGGAATAAATTGATGTCTGTAGAGGAAAAGTGTTCCACAAAGTACATGGGCCTCAGGGTGATAGGTTGTTCATGGAGAATTTAGGAATATCACATTGGGAATAAAATAGATTGTGAATGTATTTTTCGTAGAAACTCTGTACACAAAAAAGTGGATTTCATCTATGGGTTAAAAATATAATTCAACATAGCATCTACCAACAGTTTAGGATTCATGATTTCATGAAAATCAAGAAGCCTATCTGTTTATAAACATTCTGTTGATCCATTTCAATTTAATTGAACAGTGGAATCAGAATACGATGGTCTTTTACATAGGTAGTGATCCAGAAATGTACACATAAGGATTAACACTTGGAAAAGTAGTGAGATGACCCTAAACCTAAAAATAGATGTGATCCTAATGATGGTGTTTAGTAGTGGGATATGTTCTTATACAGTAGAGGATGATTTTGATCCAGTTCATTATGAATATTAGGGAGCACTGGTTTATATCAATCCTTGTCTTCTACAACATGATGGCGGGAATGTCCCTATCTATCCTCAATGTTTGTGTGGGATCATTTGAAACATCCAACGAAGGAAGATATTCATTATAGATCTACCCAATAAGTGGTTTCCTCCCACATATTATATATTAGAAATATTTATCCATAATTTACCATGAGAGAGATTGAAGTAATTAGTTCAAATGTATTAAAATCTAATCATGACATTGGAAAAAAAATTAACGATACCTATGGAGTTGAGAAGTCTATGTCGCCACATATTGATGAATAAATTGTATTCTTCAGGTGAATTTTATAAAATCTTTCCTATTCCATAATGGTGATACACATTAGTCAGTGGAAATGCATCCAGATCACATGTCACACCTTGATCTATATCAACATGTCGAATTATTCAAGGACTTCTGAGTATACTCAAATATCATTGAAAAATTGGATTATGGGAAAGAGTTCAATCAACTATACCCTGATAGGAGTTTTCCAACATAAATTAAATTCCATAAATTTGTTATTTGACCATTCAACGGTATTCAACAATCACCATCCTAATATAAAAAAATTTAAGTTGATATAATATAGTATATAATATTTATATTAGGTCAGTTAGGGATATAATCACCTTGTAGAAGAAAACCCTACAATGTATGTAGAAGTGTTGGAGGATAACAGTGAATTTTCAGATAATTAATCTCCATCAAAGAAACTGTTTTAGAGATCACATTATAAGGATTGAAAAAATTATAATTTTTTATGATCATAGCCCTATGGCCAACTGTATAAGTATGTTTATGTGAACTGAAATCCATCTTGACAAATAAGGACGTGTATGTAATATTAGAAATTAATATTCCAAAATAAGAATAAAAACTAAGACAACATCTCTATAATAAAATAATCCACATAAAGTTTATCAATAAAATAAACCATTATGAATTTTATCAATTTTATAACCCATGGTAAATCATATGAATGCATGATCTCTTATAAGACTTGAAATCATGTGACCCAATGTTGTTCATGTGAACTACCTAATTGTCAATATATCACACTAACAAGCTAGTATACTAGTGGATGACCACATGGCACCTATTAATCTAACACATGCATCATAGTTTAACCAAAATAGAATATGTTAAATTGTAGTTCTTTTGTGAATTTATATTAATCAATGAATTTCATAAGATGATATCAATTAAATAGATATTGAAAAAATGTCTTGTGAGTGGAATCACATGAAGTGGTTTTAATAATGCAGCCTCAAATAATGGATCGTGTTGCAAGATCATGTGATGAAATAACATGATAAACGAAATCAAAATAGCTAAAATTATTGTGTTCCAATTTTAATTAATAGATCCCTTGATCCACTTCATATAGGATTCCTTGTAGAATTATTATGGACATCAAGAAGACAAAACCCCACTCAGGACACTAATCAACCAAATCATCAAGAGAACGGGTGGGAATTTACTCTCCTCATAACTTTGTCCTTCTATATGAAAATATTTCGCTTAAGAGTGGGAATTTGACGACACCATTAAAATGAGAATAATAAATTATGGATTTGATGAAATTATCAAATCATGGATTTATTTTCATCTCAATAATATGTAAGCAGTCATATTTTTATATGGAGAACGAGTGAATAGATCACTAGAATTGTGTATTTCTAATGAGACACATGTTTACATGAACATGGGAAAATCATATGAATAGATCATTATCTTCACATTAAATTTTCATGATCATATGAATCCCATATAAATATAGATCATGCACTAGTAATGGTAGCAACAAAATCGATGATGATCTTATGTTGGGTGTAATATCAACACTTCTGACTATGACGCAATTCAAGTGACCCAAGCCTAAAATCATCAATATCCCCATATAATATGTGAAATTAAATCCAAAAAATATATATTCTTCATGTTTTCTATTTTTTTCCAATATTCATGAAAATGGGTTACAAATCACCTAAGATGACCACTGATCACGTGAAGGTCCTATCAATTGCTGGAACAATCTCATGGAGCTTCTCTTGTGAATATAGTTATCTTTCATAAATGGAATCTGAAAATACAACATGATCTCACATAGGGAACCAAGTGTCTATTCATCATGTTAATGTCTCTCTGATAGGAATCCAAATCTGACAGTGAATTCCATAGATATAAGGTTGATATTGTGTGTTGTATTTTACATTCTCGTTTAGTTTTATGAAACCCATTAGAAATTATGATTCATTATAAATTTTATAAGGGAGGAGTGTTTTATCATTCATTGATTATCATGAAACACCGTGATGACACTTAAAGTGATCAAGCTATGTGATTTATATGTTATTTCTTCCACTGAATAATGCCTATATATATAATATATGATCTATGAAATGTTTTATATATCTGGGTTTGTGATTCCTATTAATACCCCCTCCTAAAAAAACCAAATATTAGTGAATATTATTCTAATTCTTGCTGTTAAAATCCATGAAATCACAAGCGTTTTCCACTAGGTAATACCTGATAAATGATAAAAGGGGTTGCATTACATGAATATGTACGTCACATGATCACCATATTGATTTTGAAGGGACGTCCAATTCACCAACCAGAATATGTGGTGGAATTTACATATATAAATTTGGTCACTCGAATCATAAAAAATATAATTATTAAATTATTATGCGAATACATGTAATAAGGATTGAATAAAATGTAGATGATTTATGAAAATATGGGAAAATATTGATGAAAAAACATCATCTACACTGAATGTCCTTGACAGATCATGAGACCACACCAATTCACATCATACGCATTTTCTTATGTCTTCAAGACATGTCATATATGTCTTGTGAAGTACTATAGACATGTTTACCAAGCCCAACAAGATCCTTCAGAAATGGAATATGTGTCTTGAAATGCCTTCATTACATGAAAATGATATCTTGTGATGGCCTATTGGCATGTTGTTGAGGTTTATACAAGTCCTTCGATCTTATCTTCCACCTCAAATATAGTCATCCTGTGAAACCATTTAGATCTTGTCACATCCTCCTAACATGTATTCCTTGATCACACACCACTCGTGGATTTTTAATCCCTCAAATAGGATCAGAAGTTCTATAGTCATGTAATGTCAACAATGTGATTGTAAATTGATAAGAATGATTCCAATTTGAATCGCATGAGAACAAGATAACCTTGACAGATATATTGTTAATACATGTTAGAAATGAAATCAAGATATTTCAAGTAAATAATCAATGAATGTCTTGAAAAATTAGTACATGTATGATTGGAAATCATGACAAGTTATACAAACACATAGGAAATTATAGATATACAATTAAGGTACTTTTGGAATACAAGAATTGAATGTAAAAAAACACATATGAAATGTTATACATACACCATTAGATATTTAAATAATATCAGGTAGACCACTTATGAAAATATATCCATGTCTAATAGATATATTATGGCATCCCCAAAAATTAACATTGATAATTTTTATTCCAATACAAATTGGATATGTACTTTGACTTCTTAATTTCTAATAAAAAATGAGAATCAACCTTGGAATGGTTAACTCAACCCCAAAAATATTCAAAACTCTTGGGATTTGTTATCCCATATGTATTCCATAAATCTTCATATAATTGAATATGAGAATTGGATCACACACATACATCCCTTCAAGTGTAATCCCAATCAATTCACTCTAGTACAACAATCACATCATCATGATATGAACAAATCAATCTACAAGGAAACTGATTCATATCTAATCAATAAATTTAGGATTCTATCCAAATTATAAATATATTAAACAATCTATACATTAGGTCATCCATAGTACATAATCCTTTTATCTAATAGTGGTGATTCTCATTAGTCATTGTCCTTTTTTTCTCACAACCCACACAACTCACATAGTATTAGGGATTTGGAATGATCATATCACTGCCGTTTTGAATTTCCCCCACCTATGGTAGCCTTAGTGTGTATGATGGGTTCAATGACATGATAAAATTACCCCATTTATGGGAACATACCATTTGGTTTGTCCCTATGTAATTACAAAATCAGTAAACCATGGGAAAAGATCCCTCATGGGAATTAGTAATCTTTCATTTCCCATCAAAAGATTGAAGGTTAACCAAACCAAATTTTATTTTTTTCATATTATAAACTAGATATATAGGTAACTTTCATAATGATCAATCTCCATACTCTGTTACTAAGAGACCAAATATATTTCCTTTTCACATGATGGTAATATTTAGTACATAATTGATCTACATGAGTTTGGATTTATTTTATAATCATGAAATGCGGGACACCATATAATGGTTTCATCCAATCAGAAAAATAAAAATCCCTTCATAGGATAGAAGAAACCTCTATGAAACATGGTGTTATTGATTTGTAATATAAATATGTGTTTTTTAATAAAAAATAAGGTCAAATGGATATATATCCATAGATATATATCGATGGTCTCATTAAAAGTCTCCCTATACACATATAATAATTCTACATGGGAACATTTTTTTAGTGTAGCTAGTACCGTATCAGAATTTGGGAGAGATTCATTAAGATATCATAAATAAATAATATAGTATTTGAATATTAAATGACTACCCACCAATGTTTTTATAGAGGAAAATATTTCATATTATCGGCCAATGTGATTTCTTATGCACAACTAGGTCCCTTTAACTAATTGACCACCTGCCTTTACAACGTAAGACTATACCCAAATCAGGATGTCGGAACCATTAAGAGTTTCTATGAATATTGAAAATCAAAATCCCATTGTATCAAATTGTTCAATCCCGAACCCACTTCAATCAATCATTTGATAGGTATAAAATATGGTGAACCATGCGTGTCATCAGGTAATCAATGAATAAGTAAATCATTATATGAATCAGAAATCATGTTTGATAAGACACATGGAAACGATATACCCTTAATCTTTTGATGGATAAAGTAATCCAGGATTATCTTATATTTAATTCATTCATGATGGGTAATTAATTAAATTTGAATAAGCAAATAGTATTCCCTATGTATTTAAATCTAGGTGAAATGTCAGGCACATTTTCACATACTAGGTTAAGGTACAGTAAAGCTTGATGTTCCTTTTTCGGATTTATTAACCCATGGTAAGTCTATTACATAAGAATGTCAACTCTTGTATATATATGATGGTATATTTCTATGAAGACCACATCAACTAAATTTCCATAACAATTTTATGTTCTCATTTACATAGGATAGTCATATGTCTTCTCAATAATATTTTGTCATCATATATTCAATAAATTAAATAAACATTTCAAATGAAACAATGGGTAACATCCATGGATTTATATAAATAAATATTACTTATATTTATATGAATATTAAATACTACATAAAAATATACACTTGTGTACCATTAATGATTATTATCACTAGAGACGAGACAAAAAATATTCTTTCTAATTCGATGATTTTGATCATATATCATATAGATTATCCCACCTATTAATCTTTCCAAAAAAATACACAAAAATATTTCATCATATCCAAAAGAATAAAACATAATTAATATAGATATCAAACAAAAATTATGGAAAAATATATGTGATATCAATCAATGATCACAAAAATGTATAAGATAAAAGTAATGGTATATGATCATGATCAAAATGACTGATCAGCATACAAAACCATTCAAAGATTATAAACAATATTCATGGTTTACACCATAATAATTAAATAAAACATAGCATATAGGTTTTAAAAATAATAATAACTCAATAATGACCCTTAATATCATGTTATAAAAGTGTTGAACCATCATTAATATAAAAAATTATTTCATATTTCATAGATAATTTGAAAGACCATCAATATAGTGAATTAGGACCCATCACATCTTTCCCAAAAGTGATAATGACCAACAATTTCAAATAGTGGACTAGGGCTCTATAATTTAACATTATTAACCCATCCCATCGATTGGGTTCTCATCATTAACTCAAGAGATATAAATAATTTCCCATTAAATTATAGGGAAATATTGGTAATACATATATCATTATTAAAAACAAACTTATGTGGTTTAAAATATCACTCATCATATCATCAAATCAGAACAAGTGCCAAAAATAATGATTTTATAATCATTTCATCAATTATTCATAACCTGACCCATGAAAATATGGTGGCTTTATAATCAACTCATCAACCTAAATATTTACCAAATGGGTAGTAGTATGAACATTATCATTTGAAAATGCCCATAGTAAAAAACAACTACCATAAATCTATTTCTTCTTAGATTGAATATTATTTTAAAGGATCACATAGATAATTTCTTGAGGAAAATATCATTTCCCATTTGAAATTTTTTTTGAAACTGAAAACATTTTCATAATCGGTATAACAAAATAATTCATTTTTAATATAAAAATATTCAATTGTTATGTAAACCCAATTCATTAAAATTAACAATGAATTATTTTAACATATGTTTGAAATAATTTAGCTATAATTTTATATGTACGTATAGATTATTCTGGGATTTCTCAAACTAATATTTATTTCACATAATAATTTAATGAAAATAATTATTTCATTTCCAAAATACATGACAGTTATTTTTAAAAAATCAATGACCAAGGAAATGTATAATTCAAAATTTTATTATCTAATCGATTATATTTTGTGGAATCACTTTTCAAAAAATATTAAGAAAAAATTGTATTAAATGAAAAATGGGTATTGGATGATGAGATAAATATAGATGATTTTTCTTAATAATTTTTTTTAAACTAATGAGTACACAACGAGAGAAATATGAATAGAAAAAATGGTTTCTCATGAAATAATAATAAGATAATGATTTTAATTTTATACATTAGAGTCGGGTCATGATTGTATATCGATGGTAATATAATCATAAAAAATTCAATAAATTATGATATTATAACATAAAATAATTTATACTTTAGTAACATTTAATCCAAATCTTCATGATGGAATAAAAATAAAAAAATACAAAGAGAATAAATTATTTCATGCTATAACATGTTATTTGGACTTTATGTACACATCATTAAATTATATTGGTGAAAAAGATAACATATATATCGGAGAAGCAAAAGCATTATAAATAATCACTTACTTATTTAGTAACTATTGAATTATAAAACCCATGAAATATTTGTCATAAATGGATATGTAAATCCCCTAAAATTTTTGGGAAATCCATATAAAATGCATTAATTAGTATTTTAAACACCACATTAATGAAATATTTTGTGAAAATATCTACGGTCGTTAGAATTTAATAATTGATGTGGAATCCTTCAACATATTTTCTGATTTCCTAAATACAATTTCTACATTCCTATATAATAGATATATTATGATTATAAATATATTATAGAAAAATATTAAAATATATTATACTATATATGATATACTTAAACCTATTTATTTCGCATTTACTAATAATCACATTTTGAAATATAATTTTTGTTTAATAACTACTAAATTTTTCAAGTTTGATTGGGTTTGGTGTTTTTTGTCCGTTAACATTGATCATGGTTCGTTATATTAATTAATGTCAGTTATGGATTAAATATAAAATATGATCATTATATACAAATTTAGGATAATCCATTTATTTTTGATAAAGATAATAAATTTCATTGTTCATAAGGTCAGTAATTTGTACGTACACATGTATGTTGTTTTTATTATCTCAATAGAAAAGAACATAATTGGAGTAATTAATATTTTATACTTCCAGAATTATTATTATTCCTTATATATCATATATATATATATAACATATATATTTATTTAATTTATCCTAGTAATATTCGTTGTAAAAGGAAATGAAAAACAAATTACATTGATTCCCAAGGATGTTGTTTGTCTAACAAAATACTGATGTTATTATTCTCTGATGTGTATGAATTTAAGAAAATTTATAAGATATTAAATATATAGAAGTATTTTTAGGTAATTAATATCTCATATTTTCATTAAATGTGTTGTTATTCACATCCAAGTATATATAATGAGAAGAATTAATATAATTACTTAGTGAGGCATTAGTCCACCATACAAATGGGAGAAGATATAAAAATACACAAAATAATGGAAGTTACAATAGAATATGTGATATAATAATTACTAAATAATAACCTGTTTCAAAAAAATAAATTAATACCTTAAAAAATCATTATTACAATTTGTGAGAAGCACTGATGGAAAAAGGAACTGTGACAGATTACAATGTGGTAGTTCGTCGTAAACATGATCAACTATTTTTTCCTATTTTAGGGAATAATTTGTTATTGTAAATATATAACAATAATATTAGTAGATATTTATTAGATACATTTAGAAGAATATTCAACATATTATACAAACATGGGCATGAGTACAAGAAGAGTTTAGTGTCATTGGAGACAGGTACATATTTTTTTTAATTTGGTGATAGAACAATATAATATTCCATATTGATATTCTACTATATTAATCTTCACTAAAATACTGATGTTAAAACCTTACTACATATCCCTGAAAAAATTAAAAATATTAAAAGGTGATAAATGATGATCAGTATAGGTATAAATGGAGATACGTAAGCATAACATGAATTGATGTATTCTGGGATCATGGTGTACAGATTTGATATCATTACCCTCTTTACAAAGGATAAGAATATATAGAGATGAAATTATTATTAGATTTTAATATGAGATGAATAAAAATAAAATAATATAACATGATAAAAGAGATCTTAAAATTAGTATAATAAATGTAATTGTGGAACACACATAGGAATTTAAATTCATTTCCATATTAGTCAGGGCTCACTAAAAATGTTGCCATAGTGGAATGGGTTCCATCCATATACAATTATAGTATTCATGATTCATTAAAAATATCATGGTAGTAGAAAATGTACATTAATGAATTGTGTTCTCCCGGTGTTCAAATCCAATATCTTTCAAGAGATAAAAATCATTGCCCTATTTAATAGATAATGATATTAATCCACACCATCTCATAATGACCATAATATTTTCGTGATCAACTATATCATGAAACATTTATCATATAATAATGAATGAGATGAAATAGGGTTCGTAAAATTTTCATCTCATCATAACATGTTGAAAAGAGACAAGATTTTTTGTTATTTCATTATCTAATTAAGCACAACCTATGAAAATGGAAAAGGATTTCATTAGGATTATTTAATGGTATAAACTAGGGAATATAAATAGATTTCATAAACATCCTATAATTATAGGAAATTTCAAGAAATAATAATAATTGAAACATTTTCTGACATCCATATTAACGAATAATTAATATATATGTATGTAATTTTATATAGAAAATTATTCTGAATGTTAAATAACATTGAGCGTTTAATGGGGATACTAACTTTTCTATGAAAATGACATTTAAAAACATAAATAAAGTTATAAATAATTTTCTATGACTGAAAAATTTAAAACACATAATTTATGATTTATTTATCATTTAAAAATAATATTGAGGAAAATAACTATCTTGCTTCAAAAAAAGTCTTTTTATAAGTTAAATATTTGTCAATAGTCATTTCTATTTTTTATTATATTTTAAAAATATTAAAAAATCACATGTATTTAGGTCTTTTAATATATATTACAACACATGTAGGGTATTTTTGAAATCATTGGGTGAACATGATTGTGGGAAACACTGTTTATGTTATTCATGTTATAAAAATAATGATTCATTTACCATTTTGGGTGAGGGATTAAAAGACATTTTTTGAAAATGAAATGAAAATTAACTATTAAATAAATTTTAAAAATCACAATCATGGTAAGAAATATATTTCACAAATAAATAACGAATTGAAATTTAATTTATATTTATTTATAAAACATTTATTTCTAATATAATAGATTTCCAAAGGATTATAGAGTTATAGAAAATTCTACTTAGAACCAACATATTGAACCAATTATTAAATAAAATGACAGAAGTTTAAGTAATATTTTATGATTAAATAACCATAGGATAATAAAATTCATGTGTTTCATGGGATATGGGTCAAAATATATTTTTATCTAAAACATAACAGTAAAAGTTTTTGATAAATAATGAGATTATATCATAAATTTGTAACTAATTTCAAAATATTTGAAATTAAGAAACAGAAATAAATATAAATAATTAAAACATAAAATATTAGGGGGATAAATAAATTAATGTTATTAAATATTAATGGTTTTTATATAAACCTCATAATGTAGGATTGATGTATAACATACCATACGCCTCAATTAATGCGAGTAGAGTCAATAATCTAATACCTTAAGTCTTGAATTTATTCATTCATGATAATGAAACAACAATAATTAATGTAATTTTATTATGAATTTATTATTGAACCATGATTATATATATCATACCTTGTATTATTTAACTCATACCTTCCTATACCCTCTAATTAAAAATTCTATGTTAAAGTCACATTTCTGAAAATAACCATTTGGTTTTTCATATATTTATTGATGTGTATCTTTTTTAGTTTTTTACTAATCATAATTACACAATATAATTGTTTTAACATTAAATAAATTTCATACATATTCATTATATATTTATTTATTGTGATCTATAAATGATAGATATATAAAATTAATTACACCTTCCATGGAGATAATCATCCGTATATACATATGAACAAAATTTCAATTTTCTCAACAATCATTATATAATGGAGGTAATCATATTATATTTTTAGTATATTATCATAATTACCATATTATATCTGAACATTTAATTATATATATATCATACATGTCATTTGGTGATGAATATAGAGCCACATTGCTTCATGAAGGTGGCAGTGTACTCATAGAGAAACAATTTTAACATATTACAATGAGAGAAAATTAATGAAATAAAATCATAAATTACATTAAAACAATTATTAAAAAGTAATTAAAGACATAATTATATTATTTATTTCACATATTTTCATATTATTACTATATATTATCACCTATGTAAAACATTATTGAAATTGAATCCAATGATTTCATACAGAGGTAGTCAACATTACACACGGACGACGTTGTCGTATGCCCTACCAAATATAAATTAAATGAGTTTTATATGATATAATGACTCTTATGGTATAAATATTATATTAATATATATATATATATAATTTATTTCAATAATCATACTCCACTGTGAGAGGTGATAATGGTAGACCCAAAGACATCGGTTCAGGAGGCAGTAGCCAAGCGTATAGACTAATAATGATTTTTTAATCATTTTGATAATAGTTGAGGTGGTTGATATTCATGGAAATAATTTAATATATATCAGTATATGTAATATAATGATTTTATTCCATCAACATGTATTAGTTATAATTGAATTAGGTTTCTGATGAAATAATATAAAAATTCTTATTGAAGAAAGTTACCACTTTATTGGGTTACATAATTATGTTTAAAAAACAACTTCTAATGCTACATTTCATCCAAAAATAAGTATGATATAATGATTGGATGTAATTTTGGAATTTATTTGGTCATGGATATTATGAAACAAATGTGTTTCATGCTATGATGAAAAGAGGAGTGGGTGTGCATTTTATTAGTGAGGTAAGTTCCACAGTTCTAAATTTTTTAAAAGAAATTGTGTATGCGTGTTTTCATAAATTAAAAAGGCTCTAAAATATATTATATTCGACACATATACATTATTGTATCAAAATATGTATATAAAAAATATTTTATACAAGTGTTTAGTCATTTTTAACACTTATCATTTTTAATTTGACGCCTAGTAAAACCATGTTTTCTTTTATCGTGGTAATTAATATTTTATTATACTCACTGTAATTTTTTGTCAAATTTTTTTTGGTAATTATTATTATTTATATGTAATTATAATTATAAATTTTAAATCATTTTTTCCTATTTCAATTAACATTGATTGAAAAAATATTCAAAAAATTAATCCCCTAGAGGTGACGAGAATGATGATTTCCATTGAGAAAATATTCATATATTTTCAATGATTTTTAATCTAATTTAAAAATGAAATTGATTAGAACAATCTAATTATTATTGATATAAATATAAATGAAATATTTTTTTAATAAAATTAATTTAATATTTTATTTTACAATATAAAAAATATAAACGAATAGGTAGTTTTCAATTAATTTCTCACAATTTGTATTATTCACCAATAAATTTTTCATTTCATAAAATATTCATAATATAACCCTAATATAACATTGAAATAATGATTTAAAAATAAAAATTTACTTTTTGGAAAAAACATTTGAAAAAAACTATAACATTTATTCATAATGAATAAAATATATTTTTGAAAAAATATTTTTATTATAAATTTAATGAAATTACTACTAATTGTATGATTATTTAAAAATATTTATTAAATTAATCATTATTGGGAAAATTATATATCAATTTCATTTATAATTTAATATCATTCATAACTTCCTATTTAATGAAAAGGTTATAATTTTCATATTTAAAATTATATTATTTCGTGGTTCAATAAAACTCAATTTTGACTCACAAGCATGATAATGAAGAAGATAATTAGTTTATTTAACAAAACCAAAACACCGATCAATATAAAAATATAAATAAATTTAAAATAAAAAATCATAATATATTGGTTTGTTCTATTATACAACCCTCAAAATTAATTTATCCTTCGAAATTATCCCTATTCATCAATTTTTTACCAATTTCAATTTTTTTCATAGAAACCAACATTGCATAAATGATTAATAAAAAATCACATAATAGGGAATGTTTTGAAAAAAACAACATACTTAATTTAACTCATAACTAGGATTCCTCAAAGAAGAAAAATCATGGGAAATGAAGATTTAGATATCGGAGAAAAGAATACATAATTATTGAGAGTCTTATTGATAATTGATCATTAGTATGCCATTGGCCCATAGAAGGTTAACAACTACAAATATACAAAATGGTTATCATAGGATAACCAATTTCTATAAATCATTATATGGTGAGGTAATATATAAATCTATAAAACCTCATCCAGGGATCAAAATAATCCAATCCGTAAATGATTAACAATATAACACTTCAAAAAATAATTTTTTTATTATGACTGTCATTGAAAATATTAAAGTCACCATTACATTAATCCTTCATATACAATAAATTTTATCATGATTGAAACATACAAAACATGTGAATACCTTTATTCGTATTCTAACGAAACCAAATTATAATGTTTAATAATTTTAAATTTATTTATTATTTAATTATCATAAATAATTTATTTAGTACATGTATTATTATTTAATTATATATATATAAATATATTTGAAGAAGGTAAT
Source organism: Viscum album (assembly GCA_963277665.1). Lineage (NCBI taxonomy): Eukaryota > Viridiplantae > Streptophyta > Magnoliopsida > Santalales > Viscaceae > Viscum > Viscum album. The sequence continues at coordinate 590,287,595 of OY728162.1, read as the reverse complement.
TCGTATTTACACTAATGACACGGATTATCACCTAAATTGTTTAGTATTAATCACACCACCAAATGAAATAAAAGTATTAATATGTATATAAATGTTATTTAGACATCTTTTTTCAGTATTTCATTACATTGAACAAACATATCCCAAGAATTTCATACATCCAAGCTTTACTCTAATGCAACATCACATAAAAATTCTTAACAATTATTATCTATTAATATTTATAATTAAAAATGAATTTATGGACTCTAAATAAAATATAATTAAAAATTAAATATTCTTATAATTAATATTAATTAACAATAACCGGGAAATATAATTTAAAAATAAAATATTACTGACATTTATAAAAATTTATAATTTATTAAATAGAAATATTATTTATTAATTATTGATTAATAGTTAATAACAAACAATAATTATATAATTACCCAAATTTCGAGGAATTCTAGTAATACTATATAAATGTCGGGATCTAGACTAGGCGGTTGAAAATTTTATATGGTACAATAGTTGCAATTTCGATGTGTGGTATTATAGCATGTAGAATAAAAGTTGTAGTTGTAGTAATACTATTTTGAAAAAAAAATCCGTTCATCCCATGATATGGGCCTCCATACCTTTGGGCCTAGGCGGCATGAAAGATGGTAGGTATGATGATTCTAGAGAAGCCCCAGAAATGTTAATATATAGTGTGTAACACCCCGACCCCAGTTACCAAGAGTCGGTGCATTATTGCGTAACATTGGCACGATCACAAAAGATCAAGTCTCGAAAGACCAGTTAGTTTAGTAGCCTTGGAAACACTAGATACATTCATAAATGTTACATTACATAATAAAGTGCAAAATATCAATAACATAGTCTCCATAGTCCACTATTTTATCGCCTTCATACTATCTCTGTAGGTCGGTCATAAAATATTTCATCACATCATGGGAAAAATAAAACATTGAAAGGGGTGAGCTCAGATTCTCAATAAGGATAAAAATATAGTGGAAGATTTCATAAATAAACATAAACATTTAAGGCAATGTATAACTAAACAAAAGTCTTTTAAACATGAACTTCATCATAATATGGAAAAATTAAAATGAAATAATTCCATTTACTTATTCACATGGATATTCTACTGGTTGAATAATCACATGCAATAACAATAACCACTTTCCTAATGATGGAATACATAATTACAGAATATCATAACCATGTATCCAAGGCCTCGTGCCAAGACTACAAATAAGATTTTTTCAAGGCCTCATACCAAGACACTAGTTTGTCTCATGAGACCTGCCGATGGATCGAGGAGCTATAGCGGGCTCCACCCATCACTTATTAAGTCCAATGCATTCCTCATATAAACAGGTTTAAACATATCATAAACCATAACATAATAGTATCATATAAAACATGAATAAAGGAAACATAACATTTCCACATTTCAATCACAAGATATCAAAACAACACACTAATATAATAAAAACACTTTCAAAACCTTTTTCAATACTAAAATAAATGAAAGTTAAAACTTTGTATTTATTTTTCATTTAAAATAATGTTATGGCTTGTAGAGGAAGCAGAAACACAAATAATGGTCATGGTGGTGGAGAAGTCGTTGTCGCCGCATACGTAAGACTAAAACATTCCTTTTGTATTTTAGTAAAAACACTTCATATAAAAAGATTACTTTTGAATAAAATTTAAAGTCAAAGGGGTTTATACGCCGTATAAAAGAAAGTTGTGTATAAAAAAATATGCCTCAATGAGTGGAGATTGAGATGAAGTCCCTTAAAAAGACAATGTTTTTTAAATAAAATGGATCTATTATGTGTATTCACTATAATTACACATAAAGAAAATAAAAATACAAGATAGAACATAATAATATCATGAAATAATTTGAAAGTAAGAGATTAACCACATGAATGGAAATTGGGTTAAGAAGTTCCCTTACAAAGACCATTTTTTTTAAATAAAATGGATCTATTATGTGTATTCACTATAAGTAAAAATAAATAAATTAAAAATACAAGATAGGACATAATAATATCATGACATAATTTGAATGTAGGAGATTAACCCAAAGAATGGAAATTTGGTTAAGAAGTTCCCTTACCTCGTGTCCGACTTGACTCGATCATTCTTTAATCTCCTAAATAATAAACTAGAGTTAATTTATATTTTCTTAAGAACCTTTTTCATGTTCATTATTCCCTTTATATAATTTATTACCATGTTATGAACATTATGTAATTATTTAAATTAATAACCGTCATTTTTTCGATCTTAGGTACTTGAGTCAAAAATAATCATCTTATAATTGCACTTTGTTCATGTGGTAAAATATCCATTATATCCAGAATTATATTCATGATGTAGATATCATATATATCCTATATATCCAGTATATAAATGCTTTTATAATATTACATAACATTTAGAGGTAGGATATGAAATGCACCGTTCATGGAGACGGTAAGCCGTACGTACGCATGATTGCTACTTTCATTTCTATTTCATATTTAATGGAATGAAATTAAAAATACATAAAAGTATATGATAATTCCAGTATAATATAATGTATAATACCATTTACTCAATCCATGATACATCCCACATATGGAATTAACGATTCAAATCACTTTGGGGGCGGTAGTCCGCACTTCCTAAAATAAAAATATCGCGTTTACCCTCAATGGAAACCATCAAGGTATGCAATAAATGAAAAATACAGAAGCTTAAGTAAAACATAAACATAATATATATCATATATAAATATAGTGACAACTTAATGGCCACCTTTGAAGGTGTTATACGAGTGTTGAACAATCATCATTTCGTGAGGGAAAAATTCACCATCCATAGAAACAATATGTTCTTTAACCATTATATGTAGGTGTGTATATGTGTAGCTCGAATACAACTTATAAAAAAATCCTAGTATATTGAGTATACTGGTGTTGTCACCAAATAAATTAATAAAAAGAGTTTAGGTGGTTGGAGAAGCAAAATAAAACAAAATAACATAAGAGAAGACATTACCTTAAAATCGGGTAACTCTTTTTTATTTGAACCAAAGGCATCCTTGGGAAGAGTTATACCAAAAGTGAGGATTTTAATAGTATGATATATAAGTTTGGAGAGTATTTGGGCAGAGTTTGGTCGAGCCAAATGGCTTGACGGTGTGGATACAGTGGTAGAGGTGGGGGCCTTTTATAAGAGGAGAGACGGGGCACTCCTGGAAAGATTGAAATGTTACTTTATTATGAAATGATTTTCGGATTATAAAGGTCCCCCAATGATATATTTCTAGGGTATGGTGATAGGGGTTATAAATATACTAATCCAATAGGTTTTGACAAGTCTAATCCTTAGATTTTACATTATCTTTTCATTTTATTTAAATCGTTAATTAATGAGGTAATCGCTGCATCATCATTGTGTCATAAAATTTTTAATTTATTTAATGTCTACAAATTATAAAAAAATTACCATGATGTAGTAAATCGTTTTATCTTTCCAATGAATATTTATACTACAAAATTTAACTTATATAACCCCATGTAATAATTGTTTTAGTAAAACAACACATGTTTGTGACAATTTTATTTTTACATTAAATAAAAAGTTATTAATGTAATTTTCTTACCAAAGTGGCTCCATGGGGTCCCAAAGTTGACCCATGTATTTTCATGGTCGGCCATGACTCATACAATAATGGTAGGACAAGTGTAAATGTATTTTCATATTTTTATAATATAATTTTTACCTTAAATTTCACTAATTATCTTTAATCGTGATTAATTAAACTTAAAAGTTTCTATTCACCAAAAATTATTTTAATCCCATTTTACCACATTTTACATCCTAATGACAACCATGTATGTCAGATTTTTGAAAATCAAATCACAGAAGTGGTAATGTTTCATTTAAATGAAAAATCGGTTTTTTAACTACCACGTAGTGGTTTCACTATTCATCAAAAATTGAAGTTTTTCAGAACAATGCCAAAATTTTACCCTAAGCTATAATTGATATTACTAATTCAAAAATGATTCCTATTTTAAAAAATTTCCAACATATAAGTTTCATTAATTAATTGTATAAATAATTCCCGCTGTCACAACAAATAGCGTGTTTTTAAGAAACAATATATATCAAAAGATTGACAATTTTTTATGTCCAATTTCAAATTGAAATTAATTATAATTAACAAAATTGGATAAAATGGTAAAAATATATTCTAATTATACTTTAAAACCACTCAATAGTATTATTTATCAATATAAATTATTTTGATTAAAAAGGTTTTTTTAAGTATTTGTCACTATTCATAAAAATTGGAAGTTCTCAGAAAAATACCAAAAATTCAACATAGGATAATTTTGATATTAAGAATCCAAAAATGAAGTCCATTTTGATATATAAAATATATATAATTTCAAAAAGTGGGCATTACTATTCATAATGACTATTTTGATTGGTCACGGTGTGTTAGAATCTCGAACATGCGTACAATGCAAGCTATTGCATTATTGAAAGTGAAGTGTATCGTGGAAGCTCGGGGTGTTACATTCTCCCCTCCTTCAATAAATTGTGTCCTCGCAATTTGAAATTTTTCTTTGAAAATAAAAGGTTGAAATTTGAAAATACCTTTGTGGAAAACCCACATCGGAAATAAGGTTAATAAAAATATAACATTAAAAGAAATAAAGAGAAGTTCAAAGGTCACCCGAGATAGACCATACTACGATTATATGAAAATTTGGATATAGAGGAAAAACAAACCATTAAGGTCTGATGGAGAGTTGTAGAAATCAATATTAAGAGAATGTTAACCACAAGAAAATCACAAACTTGTGATTGGTTAAACGGTCATTGAATCCCCTGTTGGAAAAGTTAACCGAAAACGTTTTTGTTTTAAGTAACCTTTCATAAAGTTGGGGAATTTATTTAAGAGATTTTCTAAGAACGTAAGGAAATATACTTACTTGTCATGTAGAATTTGAATCATTAATAAATTTTTACCACAAACCCATATTTCACTCCAAATGGAAACAGAACTCAAAAATATTCTATTTATCCTAATTGTATAAGGTTCCAAATATTACCACATACCATTTAGATTAGGAAAACTATTTTGTAATAACCAGGGACTTCCTGTAGGCTTGTGGTAGATAATTAAGGCCTGTCACACTATGGTTGTGGGTTCGATTTCTGCAGCTTTTTCCGACGCGACGAGTTATCCCCCAACCTTCAGGTTGTCCTTTTCCTAAAACTATAGTATTATAATATTCCAAAAATAATCTTCATAAAATTTTTGTCCTTAAAAAATACTATCCAAAGTTCAAATTAATCCATTCCAACGTTTATAGTTATCCAAAATACCTCTGTCCAGACTTTCTCTAAAAGGTCTCTAAATTCCAAAATCAATTGTATCATCAGATTCCCCAACAATGTAAAGATTCTCTTATTGTCACATACTAAAAATATGATTACCTTCATCATATTAAAACCTTAATGAAAACAAAAAGTAATGCAGTACAATCCTTATATATATCACATTATTCTTATAACCAGAATATAATCCTTGATTCCAAAAGCATCAATACATTAATTATTCCGCTTCAACTGTAGTAACATCATATGATTGGCATTGATCCCTTGTCCTTTTCTGAGGTAAGTTTCCCTGACTCTTAGGAAATTCATTTTAATAATGCCCCATTTCCTAACATTTGTATCATTCAACATTGATAACCTCTTTCTTTACCTTGTAATCACGAGCCTGGTGAGCTTTTTCTCCACATTTATAACAAACTCCAATTACTTTTAGGCAAGAACCAGGGCGATTCTTCGCACAATTATCACATAATGTAAAATCATTCTTTCTCTTTTCCCTTTATCCGTCTCTTGTTCCACCATTCTCTTCTTCTCTTGATTTACATTGTTGTCATAAGACATAGAGAATTCCTTTTCTTTCTTGGTAGAACACGTGACAATATCTTCGTACGGTGAGAAGGATTGTGATACTAAATGTCGATGGAGAAATGGTTTTAACCCTTCAAATAAACGATCAATATTACTTCTTGGGTTATGTATATAATCTGCAGCATGCCTCGCTAACCTTGTAATGTTAGCCTCATACTATGCGACATTCTCATACTCCTTCTGCCTCAGACATAGAAATTGGATTTCCATATATGCTCGATGGTCATGTGGAAAGTATTTTTATAAGAAAATTTCCTTAAACTCCCTCCATTCCATACATGATAATTCTTCATCTTCCTTTGTGTTTTGAATCAGCGACCACCATTGATCGGCATCTCCAGTGATGTGGTAGACTACCATGACAACCTTCTCCCTTTTGCTACTCCCCAAGGCGTGGAATATTTTCTCTAAAGAGTTTATCCATTAATCAGCTACTAATGGATTTGTACCCCCATTAAATGTTGTTGGTTGTTGCCTCATGAAGCGGTCTAACATTGATCCTCCACGTTGAGGATTTGGGTTCTCTATATGAGTAAGGTAATTATTCATAAACAGAGTGAGTTTTCCCCGTATGGTAATAAGTTGATAAGAACCAATTGTATCTCGAGCTCCACAATAATTATCTTGAGTAGGAGGGAATTCCCTACACGGAGTGCGTGCATTGATACAGTTTCCATTCCTCCCACTAGTAGCCATTTCTAATCAATGGCATAAACTAGATTTGTTTATGAATTAAATACACAATTCCATACCTGTAAAACACTTAACATAAATTGAACTATTTATGGATATAATCCATAGTTATAAAAATGTTTTCTTTGAGAAATTATATACTCATAATCCCTTCATAATGGTTTGTAAATAAAATGATAATTATCCTAAGAATATCCCCTGGGAGTGTCGTAACCAAGAGTGCAGCAAGGCCCGTTACCGTGCACCAGTTCCCGTTCGAGTCTAGCTCAAATCGGTGTTTTCGGGTTTTACCCCTAGGTACATCTGTGCCAGAGCCGCCTCTACCTGCTCGTATCCAGACATGGATGCATTGATCAGAAAACTCACAAAATCTCTTTAAAACCAAAATTATAGGATGTTCTTCTATACTAATCCTCAAAGTCTATCTTTGGGCTATGTGCTCTAATCAGAGTTTATCTAAACCTAGCTTCCAAGGTTAGTACTAAAACGCCTCTGATACCAACTGTAACACACCGACCCCAGTTACCCAAAGTCGGTGCTTATTGCGTAACATTTGCCTGATCACAAAAGATCAAGTCTCGAAAGGCCGATTAGTTTAGTAGCCTTGGAAACACAAGATACATTCATAAATGTTAAATTACATCATAAAGTGGAAAATCACAATAACATAGTCTCCATAGTCCACTCTTCTATCCCCTTCAGACAATCCCTATAGGTCAGTCATAAAATATTTCTTCACCTCCTAGGAAAAATAAAACATTGAAAGGGGTGAGCTCAGATGCTCAGTAAGTATAACAATATAGCGGAAGCTTTCATAAATAAACATAATAATTTAAGGCAATGTATAACCAAATAAAAGCCTTTTAAACATGAACTTCAATATAATATGGAAAAAGTAAAATGAAATAATGCCATTTAATTATTCACATGGATATTCTACTGGTCGAATAATCACATGCAATATCAATAACCACTTTCATAATGATGGAATGCATAATGTCAGACTATCATACCCACGTAGCCAAGGCCTCGTGCCAAGACTAGAAATTAGATTTTGTCCAGGCCTCGTGCCAAGACACTAGTTTGTCTCATGAGACCTGTCGATTCATCGAGGAGCTATAGAGGGCTCCACCCGTCACTTATTAAGTCCAACTCATTACTCATATGAACAGGTTTAAACATATCATAAACCATAACATAATCGTATCACATAAAACATGCATAAAGGAAACATAACATTTCCACATTTCAATCCCAAGATAAGAATAAAACACATTGATATAATAAAAACACTTTTAAACCCATTATCAATACCAAAATAAAAGAATGTTAAAACATTGTATTTATTTTTCATTTAAAATAATGTTATGTCTTGTAGAGGAACCCGAAACACAAATAATGGTCACGACGGCAGAGAATTATTTGTCGTCGCATACGTATTACAAAAACTTTCCTTTTGTAGTTTAGTGAAAATGGTTCTTATAAAAATATTACTTTTGAATAAAATTAATAGTCAAATGGGTTTATACACCGTATAAAGGAAAGTTGTGTATAAAACAAAATATGCCTCAATGAGTGGAGATTGAGACGAAGTCCCTTACAAAGTCAATTTTTTTAAATAAAATGGATCTATTATTTGTATTCACAATAAGTACACATAATGAAATTAAAAATACAAGATAGGAAATAATAATATCATGACATAATTTGAAAGTAGGAGATTGACCCAAAGAATGGAAATTGGGTTAAATAGATTCCTTACAAAGACCATTTTTGGTAAATAAAATGGATCTATTATGTGTATTCACTATAAGTAAACATAAATAAATTAAAAATAAAAGATTGGACATAATAATATCATGACATAATTTGAATGTAAGAGATTAACCCAATGAATGGAAATTGGGTTATGAAGTTCCCTTACCTCATGTCCGAATTGACTCGATCGTTCTTTAATCTCCTGAATAATAAAGTAGATTTAATTTCTATTTGATTAAGAACCTTTTTATTCTTCATTATTCCTTTTATATCACTTATTACCATGTTATGAACATTATGTAATTATTTATGTCAATAATGGTCATTTTGTTGATCTTAGGTACTTGAGTCAAAAATAAACTTCTTATAATTACACGTTGTTCTTGGGGTAAAATATCCCTGATATCCAGAATTATATTCATGATTTAGATATCATATATATCATATATTAGGTGGCCCCATCCTTAAACCTTACTTAATCTTGAGTTATTACAAGATTACACATTTAGGATCTTTTCAGGTTTAGAGTTTTAGAGAATTAGATCATAAAACTTGCATTACATTCCACATTTAAACAAAGTGGTTACATAAAAGATAGTATTTATTTTACCCATCAACGGAAACATATTTAAAAAAACATGGATTCTTTCTTGACACTTCCTTGACACTATCATCATATCATGTACCCTTTCGTTGACATGTGAAAAACATTTCAAAAACGTGGGATGAGCATAAAAATCTCAGTAAGGGATATAAAAAAATGGAAAGGAAACATGAGTACATGTATACATAAGAATGAAATCATAATTTACCCACAAAACATAAGCACATTAACATAACTCATAAAAATCATGAATAAATCATAGAAATCATAAGACATAAAGGTAACTTGAGGCATTCATAACATTCTTAAGTAGGGAGTAACCCAATTGGTTACGTTTGGAATACCCATCACAGTATATTCCCTAAATCTCTTCGGAGAAACCTTAACGTTCAAACCCTTTACGTTACCCAATTAATTGGAGAGCTATATCGGGCTCACCCTCCCTTAGTTTACCACAGAACCACCTGCTTTTATAACAATGCCCAAGAACCATAACATAAACGTATCACATAAAACATGCATAAAGGAAACAAAACATTTCCACATTTCAATCATAATATAACATTTTAGGATATTGAAATAATGAATCCATTCAAAAAAACATTTTCAAAACCATTTAAAACATTTAATAATGTGATTCTCGAATGAAAGTGTCTCATACAACATTGAAGATTTCAACATGTTAAACCATTAATATCCATATAAATAAATCCTTAAAACCATTTTTAAAACATGGATATTAATAAGAACAAATCATTAAAACATTTAAAGCGATATTTTGGTTAAAGGGTTTTTACCAAAATTAGAGACACTTGAATTCAATAATTGATGAATAACATTTAATCAGAACTTTATAATATCATGAGAATAAATGGATTCATGATATAATATTCCAAAGGACAATATATACACCATATAAGAGTTAATTGGTGCATAACAACAATGAAGTCTCAATTGAAATGTAAAATGTGATGAAATCCCATATAAAGAAGGTATCCTTAAATTAAGGATAAATCAATCTCAAAATTATGTCTAAAGAATATAAATACACCCAATTTAAGTGGATATTAAGTTTAAAATAATAATTGGGAATTCACACATATTCAAGGGATGACATATTCAATAACTACATGTTGAACCCAATCAAATCGAAATTGGGTTAAAAAGTTCCCTTCGTAAAATTCGACAGCCTAACGGCGTCACATCAAAATTCAGAAAATGAGTTGATGAGAGATAAAAAGGTTATCTCATCACTTGGACATAAAATTTACATCAATAAGGATATAAAATAACATATCACAACATTACAATATGTAAATTAAAAGACCCAACAAAAGAAGTCTTTAAAAAGAAGAGGGTTAAAGGTTCCCTTACCGACTTGGGTATCTTTCGAAACATAGACCCCATGAAATAAGGACAATACAAAAGTAATGTAAATACTCATAAACGAAAGTATATTACACAATGAGTATAATAATGGTAAGTACATATACCACTCAATGGAAATGGTGGAAAATGTAGCATAAATCTCACGGGAATAAAAGTGAGACGAAAAATCCCTTACGAAAACTCTGCAGCCTAACGGCGCAACTTAAAACATCCAAAAATGGATTGATGAGATCAAATAGGGTCTCTAGTCATATTAACATAAAATTTAAATCAAGAGGAATATAAAATAAAATCCCCAACATAACAAATAGGACCTTAAAATAAGTTACATAAAGGAGAGTACTTAAAAATAAAGAGAGAGGTAGGATCTCTTACGAAAATTCGGCAGCCTAACAGCACCACTCAAAACATCCAAAATGGATTGATGGGAGAGAATAGGGTCTCTAATAGTATGAAAAAAATGACAGTAGTAGTAATATAAAAGAACATCCCAATCACAAGAAATATGAGCTTCAGAGGAATGACATAAATGGGTGTACATAAAAATAAAGAGAGGAGTAGGATCCCTTACCTCGAGTCCGACTTGACTCGATCGTTCTTTAACGTCCTGAATAATAAACATGAGTTAATTTATACTTTCTTAAGAACCATTTTCAAGTTAATTATTACATTTATATCACTTATTACCATGTTATAAACATTATGTAATCATTTAAGTTAATAATGTTTGTTTTGTCGATATTTGGTTCTTAAGTCGAAAGTGGACTTCTTACAATTACATGTTGTTCGTGTGGTCAAAGGTTCATTATATCCAGAATGATATTCATCATTTGAATATCATATATATAATATATATCCAGAATATATATGTATTTATAATATTACATAATCATTTAGAGGTAAGAAATTAAATGCACCGTTCATGGAGACGGTAAGTCGTACGTACGCATGAACGCTACTTTCATTTCTATGTCATATTAATGGAATTAAAACTAAATGAGAGGTATGTATATTTTATTTCCAGAATTATATTAATCATTTATATGTAACATAAATCATATATAATAACATTAAATACATCCTTTATACATCCCACATATGGCATTAATGAATCAAATCACTTTGAGGGGGCGGTAATCTGCACTTCCTAAAATGCAATTATCGTGTTTACCCACAATGGAAACCATAAAGGTATGCCACAAAAAAAATACAGAAGCTTAAGTAAAACATAAACATATTATATATCATATATAAATATGGTTACATCTTAATGACCACCTATTAAGTTGTTATATGAGTGTTGAACAATCATCTTTTCGTGAGGCAGAAATTCGCCATCCACAGAAACAGTATGTTCATTAACCATTTATGTAGGTGTGTGTAAGTGTAGCACTAATTATTCTTATAACAACATCCTAGTATATTAAATATACTGGATTTGTTACAAAAAAATTAATAAAAAGATTTTAGGGGGTTGGAGAAGCAATATAATACAAAAGAACACAAGTGAAGACATTACCTTAAAATCGGGTAACTCTTTTTGATTTGAGCTCAAAGGCTTCCATGGTAAGACTTCTGCCCAAAGTTAGGCTTCTAGGAGTAAGAGAGGGATGTGGAGAGGCAAAATGAGCAGGGGTTGGCCGAGCCAAAGCTTTGAGAGGTGTGGGTAAGGTGGTAGAGGTGGGGGCATTTTATAAGAGGAGAGGAGGGGCACTCTTGTAAAGTTACAAAATGTTACTTTATTTTCAAATGAGTTTCAGATTTTAAAGGTCCCACATTGATTTATTTCTAGTATAAGGTGGTAAGGGTTATAAATATACTCATCCAATCGGGTTTTGACATGTGTAATTTATAGTTTTATCATTATCATTTCATTTTATTTAAATCCTTTATTAATGAGGTAATCACTGCATCATTATGATGTCATAAATTATTTAATTTATTTAATGTCTAAAAATTATAAAAAAAATATCATGATGTTGGAAATCTTTTTAGATTTATAATTATTATTTATAGTCAAAAATATGACTTGTATAACCCCATTTAAAAATATTTTTACTGAAACACTTCATTCTTGTGACATTTTTATTTTAACTTTAAATAAAATGTTATTTATGTCATATTCCAACCAATGTGGCTCCATGGGGTCCCCAAGTTGACCCATGGATTGTCTTGGTCGTCCGTGACACATCCAATGAGGGTAGGACATGTGTCTAGGTCATTTCACATTATTAAAACATTATTTTTACCTTAAATTACACTAATTACCTCTAATCGCAATTAAGAACATAAAAGATAGTATTCACCAAAAAATTATTTTCATCCCATTGAACCACATTTTACATCATAATGACAACCATGTATGTCAGATTTTTGAAATTCAAAACACAGAGGTGGCAAAGTTTCATTTAAATGAAAAATCAGTTTCTTTAACTACCACTTAGTGGTTTCACTATTCATCAAAAATTGAAGTTTTTTAGAAAAATACCAAATATTCACCCTATAATATTTTTGATATTACGAATTCAAAAATGAAGTCTATTTTACAAAATTCAAAACATATAAGTTGCATTAAATAATTTAATAATTAATTCCCATTTTCAAAACAAATAGCGTGTTTTTAAGAAACAATAAGTATCAAAAAATTAACTCAAGTTTAAGTCCAGCTTCAAGATGAAATTAATTCCAATGGCCACTATTGGATTAGATGGTAAAAATATATTTTAATTGTTCATTAAAACCAATTAAAAATATAATCTAATCATATAAATAAATTAGATTAAAAAGAGAGTTTGAATTAAAATACAACATTTTTCACTGTTCATTAAAAAATGAACTTTATCGGAAAAATACAAAAAATTTACACAAAGTGAATTTTGATGTCCCGATTATAAAGAAGAATTTTATTCGGTCCAATAGAATATATAAGAGTGACCAAAACTATATTTAATGACGGATCACCATCAAAAGTTGATAAGTGGACCTTTAGTGAAAATTAGAGTATATATGCCTAAAATTGAATTCTTTTCATATTTTAAGGATTTATCCGTCATCGGATAAATGTAAAAACATTTAACAAACAAATGTAATCATATTTTAGTTATTTATATTCATTCCCACCAATACAACGACTACGTGTTAACTAACATTTAAAATAATATTATTTTATTATTAGAGTGCAACGTAAGATTTCAAAGGAACTCGTTGTTGTGTATTGGGTAAGCCATCAAACATAGTGTTCCCTTTAAATTAATATTAAAATTTTATTCAAAAAAAGGGATAAATAAAAAAATTGCATATTCTTTATTTACGTGGGGTGTTACATCCTTCCCCCCTTTTGGGAATTGCATCCTCGCAATTTTAAAATTGGGCTCAGAAACTTCATTGAAAGTCCCACATCGGAACAAGAGTCAGTAAAACAATCACTTTAAAAGAATGAAAGAGGAGTACAGATGTCACCCGAGTTAGCCCATACTATGATTCCATGTAAGAAATCATGGACATGGAGGAAAAAACAAAGGGTCATGTTCTGAGGGAGAGTGATAGTAAACATGTCTAGGAGAAAGTTAACCATATGAAAATAACAAACTTGTGAGGGGTTAAATAGTTTTCAATTCCCTAGTAGGAAAAGTCAATAGACAACATTTTTGTTTTTTTATTTAGGAATTTATTCATAAGGAAACATAATTACTTATCATGCTGTCTTTCAAATTTTATTAGATTTCTTACACAAACTCATATTTTCTCCAAAAGAAGAGTATTTAAGAAGAATTGTTCACTATAATCAACTTCTAGAGAATCACCTAATCCATAAAAGAGAACTATAAACTTCCCATGTCTTTAGACATTAACCAAAACCAAAACCAAAATTGTTAGTATGAGATCAGATAATCCACAAAAGTATAATCCTTTATAAAATGAAAATCTATTCTTAACCTCCAAAATTTGTCCAAAAAAACCCCAAGTTCAACGAAGATCATTCGATAAACAATTGTCCATAAAATTATTCAAAGTAAACCAAACTAAGATTGAAACCCAAATATTTTAAGGATTTAATCACATAGTCTTCCAAGGTACAAATTAACTTTTATCTCCAAATAACAACAGTTGCTCTTAAATTCTCACATTGAAAAGTAGTTAACCAAATCACATATCCTCCATGATAGGTTAATCACTTCCATAGATAACCCAAAATAAACATACTCATGATTCCTAAAATCATCTAACTAAAAATAATTAGTCAAACTAACTAGGGACTTCATTTAGTCCAGTGGTAGGCGATAAATAGCAGTCACACTTTGGTTGTGGGTTCGATTCCTGCAGCTTTGTCTGACATGACGGGTTGTCACATGGTCTGCGTTTTTTTTCATTTTCCAAAACAATATAATTCTTAAAACATTCCCCAAAATTAGATAAAATCATCAAAAATAATCATAACATATTTTAACCTCAAGTTTATCTCATGCCTTTCATTTTCCTTCATAACATATAATAACCCATAATTACCTCAAAAGTAAGGATCATATAAAATCTAATGGTTACCTTTGTAATTATTACCTAAACATCCACATCGATTGGTCATCTTGTACATGATTCATTACAGATCATACCAAGGTTCAAGTGGTTGATCATGACTCCTTGATAGTTGGTTTAGAACAACCACGAGTTTCCTCATTGAATCCCCCATTTCATCTAGTCTCTTAATCAGAGAACCACCATAGTTTCCATCAAACCCATTGTCACTTTGGTGCCTGCTTGATCCAACCATTTACTAAAAACCTAAATGTCAGTGTGAGTATGTCAACAAAACCATCATGTACTAATGATGAAGATAAACACTACTATATACTTACTCAGTCACTTTATCTAAAACTAGGACTCTTTCTGAAATCATAACCATTATGGTAATTTCACTTATGCTTAGAGAATTCCCTAACCTCTAATGTTATCTAAACCTCCCTTTGATACCAACAATAAGGCCCCAGCCTTAATCCTTACTTAATCTTGAGTTATTACAAGATTACACATTCAGGATCTTTTCAGGTTTAGAGTTTTAGAAAATTAGATCCTAAAACTTGCATTACATTCCACATTTAAGCAAAGTGGTTACGTAAAAGATAGAATTCATTTTTCCCATCAACGAAAACATATTTAAAATAAAACATGGATTCTTTCTTGACACTTCCTTGACACTTCCTTGACACTATCATCATATCATGTACCCTTCCCTTGACCTATGAAAAACATTTCAAAAACATGGTATGAGCATAAAAACATCAGTAAGGGATATAAAAATATGTAATGGAAACATGAGTACAAGTATACATAAGAATGAAATCATACGTTACCCATAAAACATAAGCACTTTAACATACCTCATAAAAATCATGAATAAATCATAGAAATCATAAGACATAAAGGTAACTTGAGGCATTCATAACATTCTTATGTACGGAGTAACCCTCTTGGTTACATTTGGAATACCCATCATAGTATATTCCCAAAATCTCTTCGGAAAAACCTTAACGTTTAACCCCTTCGCGTTACCCAATGCATTGGAGAGTTATATTAGGCTCACCGGCCCATAATTTATCACGGAACCACCCGTTTTCATAACAATGCCCAAGAACCATAACATAAACGTATCACATAAAACATGCATAAAGTAAACATAACATTTCCACATTTCAATCACAATATAACATTTTAGGATATTGAAATAATGAATCCATTCAAAAAAACCATTTTCAAAACCATTTAAAAGTTTTAATAAAGATATTTTTGAATCAAAGTGTCCCATACCACATTGAAGCTTTTAATATTTTAAACCATTAATATCCATATAAATAAATCCTTAAAACCATTTTTAAAACATGGATATTAATAAGAAAAAATCATTAAAACACAAAAAGGGATATTTTGGTTAAAGGGTTTTTACCAAAATTAGAGAAACTTGAATACAATAATTGAGGAATAACATTTAATCAGAACTTTATAATATCATGAGAATAAATGGATTCATGATATAATATTCCAAAGGACAGTATATACACCATATAAGAGTGAATTTGTGCATAACAACAATGAAGTCTCAATAGAAATGTAAAATATGATGAAATCCCTTATAAAGAAGGTATCCGTATATTAAGGATAAATCAATCTCAAAATTATGTTTGAAAAATATAAATACACCCAATATAGATGGATATTATGTTTAAAACAATAATAGGTCATTCACACATATTAAACGGATGACATATTCAATAACTACATGTTGAACCCAATGAAATCGAAATTGGGTTAAAAAGTTCCCTTGGTAAAATTCGACAGCCTAATGGTGTCACTTCAAAATTCAGAAAATGAGTTGATGAGAGATAAAAAGGGTATCTCATCACGTGGACATAAAATTTACATCAATAAGGATATAAAAGAACATATCCCAACATTACAATATGTAAATTAAAATACCCAACAAAAGAAGTATTTAAAAAGAGGAGGGTTAAAGGTTCCCTTACCGACTTGGGTGTCTTTCGAAACATAGATCCCATGAAAGAAGGAAAATTCAACATTGATGTAAATACTCATAAATTAAAGTATATTACACAAAGAGTAGAATAATGGGATGTACATTTACCACTCAAAATAAATGGTGGAAAATGTAGCATTAATCTCATGGGATTAAAAGTGAGACGAAAAATCCCTTACGAAAACTCGGCAGCCTAACGACGCAACATAAAACATCCAAAAATTGATTGATAAGATCAAATAGGGTATATAATCATATTAAAATACAATTTATAGCAAGAGGAATATTAAATAACATCCCCCAGAATAACAAATAGGATCTTAAAAGAAGTGACATAAAGGAGAGTACTTAAAAAAAGAGAGAGGTAGGATCTCTTACGAAAATTCGGCAGCCTAACAACGCCACTCAAAACATCCAAAATGGATTGATGAGAGAGAATAGGGTCTCTCATCATATGAAAATAAAAATTACAGTAATAGTAATATAAAAGAACATCCCAATCACAGGAAAGATGAGATTAAAAGAAATGACATAAAAGTGTGTAATTAAAAAGAAAGAGAGGAGTAGGATCCCTTACCTCGGGTCCGACTTGACTCGATCATTCTTTAACGCCCGAAATAATAAACATGAGTTAATTTATACTTGCTTAAGAACCTTTTTCGAGTTCATTATTAAATTTATATCACTTATTACCATGTTATAAACATTATGTAATCATTTAAGTTAATAATGTTTGTTTTGTCGATATTTGGTTCTTAAGTCGAAAGTAGACTTCTTACAATTACATGTTATTTGTGTGGTCAAAGGATCATTATACCCAGAATGATATTCATCATTTGGATATCATATATATAATATATATCCAGAATATATATGTATTTATAATATTACATAATCATTTAGAGGTAAGAAATGAAATGCACCATTCATGGAGACGGTAAGTCGTACGTACACATGAACACTACTTTCATTTCTATGTCATATTAATGGAATTAAAACTAAATGAGAGGTATGTATATTTTAATTCCAGAATTATATTAATAATTTATATGTAACATAAATAATATATAAAAACGTTAAATACATCCTTTATACATCCCACATATGGAATTAACGAATCAAATCACTTTGAGGGGGCGGTAGTTCGCACTTCCTAAAATGAAATTATCGTGTTTACCCACAATGGAAACCATAAAGGTATGCCCCAAAAGAAAAATACATAAGCTTAAGTAAAACCTAAAAATATTATATATCATATATAAATATATTTACATCTTAATGTCCACCTTTTAAGGTGTTATATGAGTGTTGAACAATCATCATTTCGTGAGGCAGAAATTCATCATCCACAGAAACAGTACGCTCATTAACCATTTGATGTAGGTGTGTGTAATTTTAGCTCTAATTATTCTTATAACAACATCCTAGTATATTTAATATACTGTATTTTTTACAAAATAAATGAATAAAAAGAGTTTATGGGGTTGGAGAAGCAAAATAAAACAAAAGAACACAAGTGAAGACATTACCTTAAAATCGGGTAACTCTTTTTGATTTGAGATCAAAGGCTTCATTGGTAAGAATTATGCCAAAATTGAGGATTCTAGGAGTAATATATGGATGTGGAGAGGCAAAATGAGCAGGGTTTGGCCGATCCAAAGTCTGGATAGGTGTGGGTAAGGTGGTAGAGGTGAGGTCCTTTTATAAGAGGAGAGGAGGGGCACTCTTGTAAAGTTACAAAATGTTACTTTATTTTCAAATGAGTTTCGGATTTTAAATTTCCAAATTGATTTATTTCTATGATAAGGTGGTAAGTGTTCGAAATATACTCATCCAATAGGTTTTTGACAAGTGTAAGTTATAGTTTTAATATTATCTTTTCATTTTATTTAAATCCTTTATTGATGAGGTAATCGCTGCATCATTATGATGTCATAAATAATTTAATTTATTTAATGTATAAAAATTATAAGAAAATATCATGATTTAGAAAATATTTTTTTCTTTCTAATTAATATTTATAGTCAAAAATATGACTTGTATAACCCCATTTAAAAATTGATTTAGTGAAACATCTCATGCTTGTGACATTTTTATTTTAACTTTAAATAAAAAGTTATTTATGTCATTTTCCAACCAAAGTGGCTCCATGGGGTCCCCATGTTGACCCATGGATTTTCTTGGTCGGCCATGACACATCCAATGAGGGTAGGACGTGTGTATAGGTCATTTCACATTATTAAAACATTATTTTTTACTTTAAATTACACTAATTACCTTTAATCACGATTAAGAACATAAAAGTTAATATTCACCAAAAAATTATTTTAATCTCATTGAACCACATTTTATTTCTTAATGAAGAAAATGTATGTCGTATTTTTGAAATTCAAAACACAGAGTTGGAAATGTTTCATTTAAAAGAAAAATCAGTTTTTTTTACTACCACTTAGTGGTTTCACTATTCATCAAAAATTGATGTTTTTCAAAAAAATACCGAAAATTCACCCTAAACTATATTTGATATTACGAATTCAAAAATGAAGACTATTTTACAAAATTCATAACATATACGTTGCATTAATTAATTTATTAATTAATTCCCGCTGTCAAAACAAATAGCTTGTTTTTAAGAAACAATAAGTATCAAAATATTGACAGTAGTTTAAGTCCAATTTCCAGATGAAATTAATTCCAACGACCACTATTGGATTAAATGGTAAAAACACATTCCAATAGAACATTAAAAAAAATTAAAAAGATAATATAATCATATAAATAAATTAGATTAAAAATAGGTTTTGAATTAAAATACAACATTTTCACTGTTCATTAAACAAATGAACTTTATCAGAAAAATACCAAAAATTTACACAAAGTGAATTTTGATGTCCCAATTCTAAAGAAGAGTTTTATTTGGTCCAATAGAATGTATAACAGTGACCAAAAATATATTTAATGATAGTTCACCATCAAAAGTTGATAAGTGGACCTTTAGTGAAAATTAGAGTATATATGCGTAAAATTGAATTCTTTTCGTATTTTAAGGCTTTATCCTTTATTGGATAAATGTAAAAACATTTAACAAACATATGTAATAATAGTTTAGTTATTTCTATTCATTCCCACCAATACAACAGCTACGTGTTAACTAACATTTAAAATAATTTTATTTTATTATTAGAGTGCAACGTAAGATTTCAAAAGAACTCATTGTTGCGTATTGGGTAAGCCATCAAACATAGATTTCCATTTATATTAATATTAAAATTTTATTCAAAAAAAGGGATAAATATAAAAATTTCATATTCATTATTTACCCAGGGTGTTACATATATATCCAGTACATAAATGTGTTTATAATATTACATCACATTTAGAGGTAATAAATGAAATGCACCGTTCATGGAGTCGGTAAGCCGTACGTACACTAGAACGCTACTTTCATTTCTATTTCATATTTAATGGAATGAAATTAAAAAAATGTAAAGGTATAATATAAATCCAGTATAATATAATTTATAATACCATTTAATCCATCCTTTATACATCCCACATATGGCATTAACGATTCAAATCACTTTGAGGGGGCGGTAGTCCGCACTTCCTAAAATGAACATTTCGCGTTTACCCATAATGGAAACCATAACGGTATGCAATAAATAAAAAATACAGAAGCTTAAGTAAAACATAAAAATATTATATATCATATATAATTATAGTGACATCTTAATGGACACCTTTGAAGGTGTTATATGAGTGTTGAACAATCATCGTTTCGTGAGGCAGAAATTCACCATCCACAGAAACAATATGTTCTTTAACCATTAGATGTAGGTGTGTGTAAGTGTAGCTCGAATCCTTAATATAAAAAAATCCTAGTATATTGAGGATACTATTTTTGTTACCAATGAAATTAATAAAAAAAGTTTAGGGGGTTGGAGAAGCAAAATAATACAAAATAACATAAGAGATGATATTACCTTAAAATCAGGTAACTCTTTTGATTTGAGCCAAAGGCTTCCTTGGGAAGAGTTCTACCCAAAGTGAGGTTACTAGGAGTAAGAGAGGGAAGTTGGGAGAGTATTTGGGCAGAGGATGGCCGAGCCAAATGGCTTGATGGTGTGAATAAGGTGGTAGAGGTGGGGGCCTTTTATAAGAGGAGAGAAGGGGCACTCTTGGAAAGATTGAAATGATACATTATTATGAAATTATTTCCGGATTCTAAAGGTCCCCCAATGATATATTTAGAGGATAAGGTGATAATGGTTCGAAATATTTTCATCCAATATGTTTTTGACATGTTTAAGCCTTAGATTTTACATTATCTTTTCATTTTATTTAAATCGTTAATTAATGAGGTAATCATTGCATCATCATTGTGTCATAAAATTTTTAATTTATTTAATGTCTATAAATTATAAAAAAAATTCCATGATTTTGGAAATCTTTTTATCTTTCAATGGAATATTTATAGTAAAAATGTTAACTTATATAAACCCATGTAATAATTGTTTTAGTAAAACAACACATGTTTGTGACAATTTAATATTTACTTTAAATAAAAAGTTATTAATGTCATTTTCTTACCCAAGTGGCTCCATGGGGTCCCCAAGTTGACCCATTGATTGTATTGGACGGCCATGACTAATACAATAATTTTAGGACAAGTGTAAAGGTATTTTCATATTTTTATAATATCATTTTTACCTTAAATTTCACTAATTACATTTAATCGCGATTAATTAAACTTAACAGTTACTATTCACCAAAATTATTTTAATCCCATTGAACCACATTTTACATCCTAATGACAACCATGTATGTCAGATTTTTGGAAATAAAATCAGAGAAGTGGTAATGTTTCATTTAAATGAAAATTCAGTTTTTTAACTACCACCTAATGGTTTCACTATTCATCAAAAATTGATGTTTTTCAGAACAATGCCAAAATTTCACCCTAAGAAATAATTGATATTATGAATTCAAAAATGATGTCTATTTTACAAAATTTCAAACATATAAGTTTCAATAATTAATTTTATAATTAATTCCCTCTGTCACAACAAATAGCGTGTTTTTAAGAAACAATATATATCAAAAGATTGACAATTATTTATGTCCAATTTCAAAGTGAAATCAATTCTAATGAACACCATTGGATAAAATGGTAAAAATATATTCTAATTATACTTTAAAACCACTCAATGGTATAATTTATCAATATAGATTATTTTGATTAAAAAAGTTGTTTTTAAGTATTTTTCACTATTCATAAAAATTGGAAGTTCTCAGAAAAATACCAAAAATTCAACATAGGCTAATTTTGATATTACGAACCCAGAAATGAAGTCCATTTTGAAATATAAAATATATATAATTTCAAAAAGTGGGTATTACTATTCATAATAGCTATTTTTATTGGTCGCGGTGTGTTAGAATCTCGAACATGCGTACAATGCAAGCTATTGCATTATTGAAAGTGAAACGTATCGTGGAAGCTCGGGGTGTTACATTCTCCCCTACTTCAATAAATTGCAACCTCACAATTTGAAATTTTTCTTTGAAAATAAATGTTTGAAAATAGAAACTACCTTTGTGTAAAACCCACATTGGAAATAAGGTTAATAAAAATATAACATTAAAAGAAATAAAGAGAAGTACAATGGTCACCCGAGAGAGCCCATACTAAGATTCTATGAAAATATGGAAATGGAGGAAAAACAAACCATCAAGGTCTGATGGAGATTTGTAGAAAACAGGATTAGGAGAAAGTTAACCACAATAAAATCACAAACATGTGATTGGTCGAACGGTCATTGAATCCCCAGTTGGAAAAGTTAACCGAAAACGTTTTTGTTTGAATATATCTTTCATAACGTTGAGGAATTTATTTAAGAGATTTACTAAGAATGTAAGGATGTATACTTACTTGTCATGTAGAATTTCATTTTTTAATAAATTTTTACCACAAACCCATCTTTCACTCCAAATGGTAATAGAAATCAAAAATATTATATTTATCCTAATTGTATAAGGTTCCAAATATTACCACATACCATTTAGATTAGGAAAAATATTTTGTAATAACCAGGGACTTCATGTAGGCTAGTGGTAGGTAATAAAGGCCCGTCGCACTATGGTTGTGGGTTCGATTCCTGCATCTTTGTCCGACGCGATGGGTTATCCCCCAACCTACAGGTTGTCCTTTTTCTAAAACAATAGTATTATAATATTCCAAAAATAATCTTCATAAATGTTTTAACCTTAAACAATACTATCCAAAGTTCAACTTAATCCATTCCAACGTTTATAGTTATCCAAAATACCTCTGTCCGGACTTTCTCTAAAAGGTCTCTAAATTCCAAAATCAATTGTATCATCAGATTCCCAAACAATGTATAGTTTCTCCTATTGTCACATACTAAACATATGATTACCTTCATCATATTAAAACCTTAATGAATACAACATCTACTACAGTACAATCCTTATATATATCACATTATTCTTATAACCGGAATATAATCCTTGATTCCAAAAGAACCGATACATTAATTATTCCGCTTCAACTGTAGAAAAAACATAAGATTTCCCTTGATCCCTTGGCATTTTCTGAGGTAAGTTTCCCTGACGCTTATGACATTCATTTGAATAATTCCCCATTTCCCTACAACTATAGCATTCAACATTGATAGCCTCTTTCTTTCCCTTGCAATCACGAGCCTGGTGACTTTTTTCTCCACATTTATAACAAACTCACATTCCGTTTAGGCAAGCACCGGGGTGATTCTTCCCACAATTATCACATAATGGAAAATCCTTCTTTCTCTTTTTCCCTTTATCCGTCTATTGTTCCACCATTATCTTATTCTCTTTATTTACTTTGTTGTCATAAGAATTAGAGAATTCCTTTTCTGTCTTGATAGCACACGGGACAATATCTTCACACGATGAGAAGGACTGTGATACTAAAGTTCGACGGAGAAATGGTTTTAACCCATCAAATAAACGATGAATCTTACTTACTGGGTTATGTATATAATATGTAGCATGCCTTGCTAACCTCGTAAAGTTTGCCTCATAATTTGCGACATTCTCTTCCTCCTTCTGCCTTAGACTCAGAAATTGCCTTTCCAAATCTGCTCGATGGTCATGTGGAATGTATTTTTCTAAGAAAATTTCCATAAACTCCCTCCATTCCATACATGATACTTATTCATCTTCCTTTGTGTTTTGAATCAGCGACCACCATTGATCGGCATCTTCAGTGAGGCGGTAGAATCCCATGACAAGCTTCTCCCTTCGGCTACTCCCGAAGGCGTGGAATATTTTCACTAAAGAGTTTATCCATTGCTCAGATACTAATGGATTTGTACCCCCATTAAATGTTGGTGGTTGATGCCTCATGAAGCGGTCTAACATTGATCTTCCACGTTGTGGATTAGGGTGCTCCGTACGATTAAGGTTATAATTCATAACCTGAGTGAGTTGTCCCAGTATGGTAATAAGTTGATCAGCACTAGTTGTATCACCAGCTCCACAATAATTATCTTGACAAGGAGGGAAATCCCTACACGGAGTGCGTGCATTGATATAGATTCCATTCCTCCCACTAGGCGCCATTTCTAAAAAATGGCATAAACTAGATTAGTTTATGAATTAAGATACATAATTCCCTACTTGTAAAACACTTAACATAAATTAAACTATTTATGGATATAATCCATAATCATATAAATGTTTTCTTTCAGAAATTATATATTCATAATCCCTTCATAATGGTTTTTAAATAGAATGATAATTATCCTAAGAATATCCCCCGGGAGTGTCCTAACCAAGAGTGCATCAAGTCCCGTTGTCATGAACCCCTTCCTGTTCGAGTCTAGTTCAAATTGGTGTTTTCAGGTTTTACCCCTAGGTACATATGTGCCAGAGGCGCCTCTACCTGCTCATATCCAGACTGGGATGTTTTGATCAGAAAACTCATAAAATCTCTGTAATACCAAAATTCTAGGATGTTCTTCTATACTAATCATCAATGTCTATCTTAGGGATATGTGATCTAATCTGAGTTTATCTAAACCTAGTTTCCAAGGTTAGTACTAAACTGCCTCTGATACCAACTGTAATGCCCCGACCCTAGTTACCGAGAGTCGGTGCATTATTGCGTAACATTGGCGTGATCACAAAAGATCAAGTCTCGAAAGACCGATTAGTTTAGTAGCCTTGGAAACACTAGATACATTCATAAATACTACATTACATCATAAAGTGGATAATCACAATAACATAGTCTCCATAGTCCACTCTTCTATCCCCTTCAGACTATCCCTGTATGTTATTCATAAAATATTTATTCACATCCTGGGAAAAATAAAACATTGAAAGGGGTGAGCTCAGATGCTCAGTAAGGATAACAATATAGTTGAAGCATTCATAAATAAACATAAACATTTAATCCAATGTATAACTAAACAAATCCTTTTAAACATGAACATCAACATAATATGGAAAAAGTAAAATGAAATAATTCCATATACTTATTCACATGGATATTTTACTAGTCGAATAATCACATGCAATATCAATAACCACTTTCATAATGATGGAATACATAATTCTAGTCTATCATAACCACATAGACAAGGCCTCGTGCCTAGAATGCAAATAATATTTTGTCAAGGCCTCGTGCCACAACACTAGTTTGTCTCATGAGACCTGCCGATGCATCGAGGAGCTACAGCGGGCTCCACCCGTCACTTATTAAGTCCAATGCATTCCTCATATGAACAGGTCTAAACATATCATAAACCATAACATAATCGTCTCACATAAAACATGCATAAGTGAAACATAACATTTCCACATTTCAATCACAAGATATTAATAAAACACACTGATATAATAAAAACACTTTCAAAACCATTTTCAATACCAAAATAAAAGAAAGTTAAATCGTTGTATTTACTTTTCATTTAAAATAATGTTATGGCTTGTAGAGGAATCCAAAACACAAATAATGGTCATGAAGGTAAAGAAGTCATTGTCGCCACATACGTAAGACAATAACATTACTTTTTTAGTTTAGTAAAAACGCTTCTTATAAAAATATTACTTTTGAATAAAATTAAAACTCAATGGGTTTTATACACCGTATAAAGGAAAGTTGTGTATAAAACAAAATATGTGTCAATGAGCAGAGATTGAGACGAAGTGCCTTACAAAGACCATTTTTTTAAATAAAATGGATCTATTATGTGTATTCACTATATGTACAAAAAAATAAATTAAAAATACAAGATATGACATAATAATATCACGACATAATTTGAAAGTAGGAGATTATCCGAAAGAATGGAAATTGGGTTAGGAAGTTCCCTTACAAAGACCATTTTTTTTAAATAAAATGGATCTATTATGTGTATTAACTATAATTACACATAACGAAATTAAAAATACAAGATAGGACATAATAATATCATGACATAATTTGAATGTAGGAGATTAACCCAAAGAATGGAAATTGGGTTAAGAATTTACCTTACCTCATGTCTGACTTGACTCGATCATTCTTTAATCTCATGAATAATAAACTAGAGTTAATTTCTATTTTAATAGAACATTTTTATTGTTCATTATTCCTTTTATATCACTTACTACCATGTTCTGAAGATAATGTAATTATTTATGTTAATAACGGTCATTTTGTCGATCTTAGGTACTTGAGTCAAAAATAAACTTCTTATAATTACACGTTGTTCATGTGGTAAAATATTCATTATATCCAGAATTATATTCAAGATGTAGATATCATATATATATTATATATCCAGTATATAAATTATTTTATAATATTATATAACATTTAGAGGTAAGAAATGAAATGCACCATTCATGGAGACGGTAAGCCGTAGGTACGCATGAACACTACTTTCATTTCTATTTCGTATTTAATGGAGTGAAATTAAAAATATATAAAGTTATACTATAATTTCCATACAATATAATGTATTATAACATTTATTCCATCCTTTATACATCCCACATATGGCATTAATGATTCAAATCATTTTGAGGGGGCAGTAGTCCGCACTTCCTAAAATGAAAATTTCACGTTTACCCTTAATGGAAACCATAAGGGTATGAAATAAATGAAAAATACAGAAGCATAAGTAAAACATAAACATATTATATATCATATATAAATATACTGACATCTTAATGTCCACCTTTTAAGGTGTTATATGAGTGTTGAACAATCATCGTTTCGTGAGGCAGAAATTCTCCATCCACAGAAACAGTATGTTATTTAAGCATTAGATGTAGGTGTGTGTATGTGTAGCTCGAATACTTCTTATAAAAACATCCTAGTATAATGAGGATACTGGTTTTGTTATGAATGAAATTAATAAAAAGTGTATAGGGGGTTGGAGAAACAAAATAAAACAAAATAACATAAGAGAATACATTACCTTAAAATCGGGTAACTGTTATTGATTTGAGCCAAAGGCCTCCTCGGGAAGAGTTCTACAAAAAGTGAGGCTTCTAGGAGTAAGAGAGGGATGTTGGGAGAGTATTTCGGCAGAGGTTTTCTGATCCAAATGGCATGAAGGTGTGAATAAGGTGGTAGAGGTGGGGGCCTTTTATAAGAGGAGAGAAGAGGCACTCTTGGAAAGATTGAAATGTTAATTTATTATGAAATGCTTTTCGGATTATAAAGGTCCCCCAATGAAATATTTCGAGGATAAGGTGATATGGTTTGGAAATATACTCTTCCAATAGGTTCTTGAAAAGTTTAAGCCTTAGATTTTACATTATCATTTCATTTTATTTAAATCGTTAATTAATGGGGTAATCGCTGCAACATCATTGTGTCATAAACATTTTAATTTATTTAATGTCTAAAAATTATAAAAGAATTCCCATGATGTAGGAAATTGTTTTATTTTTCCAATGAATATTTATAGTAAAAAATTTATCTTAGATAACCCCATGTAATAATTGTTTTAGTAAAACCACACTTGTTTGTGACAATTTTATTTTTACTTTAAATAAAAAGTTATTAATGTCATTTTCTTACCCAAATGGCACCATGGGGTCCCCAAGCTGACCCATGGATTTTTGTGGACGGCCATGACTCATACAATAAGGGTAGGACCAGTGTAAAGGTATTTTCATATTTTTTATAATATCATTTTATCATAAATTTCACTAATTACCTATAATCGTGAATAATTAAACATAAATGTTACTATTCACCAAAAATTATTTTAATCCCATCGAACCACATTTTACATCCTAATGACAACCATGTATGTCGGATTTTTGAAAATAAAATCAAAGAAGTGGTAATGTTTTATTTAAACGGAAAATCATTTTTTAACAACCACTTAGTGGTTTCACTATTCATCAAAAATTGATGTTTTTCAGAACAATGCCAAAATTCCACCCTAAGCAATAATTGTTATTCCGAATTCAAAAATGATGTCTATTTTACAAAATTCAAAACATATAAGTTGCATTAACTAATTTTATAATTAATTCATGTTGTCACAACAAATAGCGTGTTTTTAAGAAACAATATATATCAAAATATTGACAATTGTTTATGTCCAATTTCAAATTGAAATTAATAATAATAAACACCATCGGATAAAATGGTAAAAATATATTATAATTAAACATTAAAACTAATTGATAGTATAATTTATAAATATAAATTATTTTGATTAAAAAACTTGTTTTTATGAATTTTTCAATATTCATAAAAATTGGATGTTCTCTTAAAAATACCAAAAATTCATCATTGGATAATTTTGATTTTAGGAATCAAAAAATGAAGTCCATTTTGAAATATAAAATATATATAATTTCAAAAAGTGGGTATTAATATTCATAATGGCTATTTTGATTGGTCGCGGTGTGTTAGAATCTCGAACTTGCGTACAATGCAAGCTATTGCATTATTGAAAGTGAAGCGTATCGTGAAAGCTCGGGGTGTTACATAGTAGAAGAACTTATCATTTAGAGATGAACAGAACCATATTAGGACATACTATACCGATAATCCACTATGTGTCAGTAGTACACTACTTTATGTCGTGTAGGGAAAAGGAAACCCTAATGGCCTCTGATGAATTGGGTGCATCCATCGATGACGTGCTGAAGACAGGTTGATTATGTTCGGTCTGGATATTGATAATGTAAGCCGTGTGTACCTTTAGTCATTTGGCCCATGTAATCTAGGCATCCTAACCATCTAACAGTTCCCTCTAAACAATGTTAAAAAGTGTTATATATTAAAAAAATACAAAAAAATTCAGAAAATAGAGTATAATAGTTAATAATTACTAATTAATAGATACATAAAATCAATTAATACATAACAATAAAAAATAAATTTAAATATTAATTATTTAATTACAATATTTAATTATGAAATACTAAATTATAATCATTTATTAATTTAATTTTTTATAATTCAAGGATAAAAAATATAGATAATTAATAACTAATAATTATAAATTATATTTGAAATAAATTTTACATAAAAAATAAGAATTTTAAAAAAATTATATATTTTTAATAAATAAATAATATTAATAAAACATTTTTTAAAAATTTATATATATTTTTTTAAATATGAAATATTAATTATTACTATTTTAAGGAAAATTTTATTAAAAACTATGACATAAATATAATTAAAATATCATGAAACATTATTTCATATTGAGCGACAATATAATAAACTTGCAAATCAATGAAAAATAAATTTCATTTTTTAATTATCTATTTCGATTATGTTAGATTAATCTAAAAGCACTAATAATGAAATAAAATTAATCCTCTAATAGTGGTTTTGGAAAGAATAACTAAATGATCAATTTCCTATAGTTTATAATAGAATAATATAAATAACGTTACTGATTTAGAATTATAGACAATGCTAAATAATCCTCATCAAAGTTCATCCATGTATAAATAAAAATTTCTATATCAAAAGAAGGAATTAATTCTAACGAAATACATTCAATAGTTGACAACACAATTTATAAACATTTATAACATTATAATATTGTTAAGAATCTTCAAGTCTCTAGATTTATTTAAGTAAAATGAGGCACTGATAGCTAGAATTCAAAATATGAACATTTTATTGTGGGAGTTTATTATGGAATAATAGTTCACCAGATGTTTGTGTAGTTTGTTCACAAGGGGAACTGATATTTATTTTTAAAGAATATGGTTATGTATATGACAATATAACTCTAATAATGATGTTTACTAGAATGTAGTGAGACATAAGAGAATTGTTCCTTTATCGTGGAATGGTTTTCGGGTAGAGGAATAGTGAAATGGTATTACATAATTTTCTCATTCTGATGTTTAATAATAATACACAATTAATTAAATAATTAATTTCATAATTAATATCTTGAACATGTTCAATTAAATACTCCATATTTTGTTTCATAGAATATAATCCCATATATAAGAGGCTTAAAATACCAGATGAATCCAACCAAACATAGTACAAAATAGGAAACCAATCACAAACACATTCAATTTTTTTTTCAAAATTCATGAATTCATAAATTATTTTTGGAATAAACGAACAAGAAAAAATCCACACAGAACCTTAGGTGATCACCCCATATGTATTTCCATTATCCAAGATAAATAATTTTTCATTAAAAGGAAATATTTTTACATATATAATAGTATAATCATCTCCAAATCCAAATTCATATTCATTTAATTTAGAATTTATAAATTTTGGGAGAAACTTATTTAAAATTAAGGTGACAAAGTAAATTTTTCTCTAGAAATATCATAGATAAAGAGAACCATGACTCATTATAAATTTTATAAACTGCCATATTTGGAAGAATAATGGAATGAGAAAAAAATTCAGGTTATGTCCCTTGGTATATTGTTTAAGAATATACAAATACATCAATTTATGTCTTTTTAATCATTTACATATTTTTATTGAAATTGTTTATAAATAACTTATTTTTTAAAAGTAAAAAATTTTTGAGTTTACAAAATCATATCATATGTTTCTCTATATATGATCCCGTATAGTTGATATATATTATCTTAAATATCATAGTCACATCAAAAATCATATGTTTTCCTTTATCAAACACTTTCTTAAATTATACATAATGTGTTTCTGTTGAAAATAATAATATATGTTATATTTGACCCATAAAAATGGTTTACCCCATAGGAAAAAAAATTACTAACATATTTATAATATCTATTAATTTACAATTTGTTTAAAATTTATAAAATAAAAAAAATAAAACATGCATAATATATTTAGGTAATGCACTAGGTTTTTAAGTTAGCATAAAAACCTCTCATAACATATTTTTCAATATGTATGAGTTTTTTAAATATTATAAAAATCCAAATATAATAAAATTTCAACCTATAATATAATATTGAAGATATTATTTCATAATGACCAATCCATTGTTTCGCAAATAATATACTACATCACTTCATGATATTTTTTTATTCATAGGTCATTTATGTTAGCTGAAAATCCTTATGTAATTAATATTCTAACACACATAATACTCACCATTGAATTGATAAGTAAAATATTATTTTCATATATAAGATATTATCCTTCCTTTAAAAAATAATTTCTATATATAATTTCACTTTTTTTATCCCTCTTGTGATACATAAGTTTCTATTATTAGTGAAAAAATATGTAAAATCTAAATCACAAAAAAATTAACATCCTACATTATTCACATAGTAAACGTAGGCACATACCAATACTATCAAAAAATCTAAAACATTTAACAAATATATTAAGAAAATCATATTCTTGATCTAAAACCGAATTTAAATAAAATACTCCCCTCTAAATCTAAATATTCAAATAACCGAACTCCCCTTAATTTCAGTAACCCAAAACCGCATGAGTAATTACATAAAATGAATATTTCGAAAGAGTATAAAACATAGTATATGGATGGTGGATTAATATGATAATATTATATATTGTCATACAATTTATGTGTGTCTAATATTTGAAATTTACATTGTAATCACATTCTGTTCCAAAAAAACATTATTTTCATTCCATGTTACTATCTTTGACAGTCAAAAACATATATTTTATATTAAAAAATAAAATTAAACAGCCACTATGTCTTCACAAATCCAATTGAATTCTTTTCATAAGGAAAATGATAATATTTCATATAATGTCTTATATTTATATGATATCATCAATTATTACATGAGTAAGCATCCATCAATAGATAATCAAACATAACAATTTTAGAAAAATGGAAAATCCATAATACAAGATGGAAGTCTATCATAGTTCCCCACTTCCTAATTATACATTAATAGAAAAATAAATCAATTCCTTCTTAATTCATACACTTCACATAAATACATTATAACAATATATTTATTTCATCACATTACTTAATATTTCTTTTTCAATGTAGAATGATGCTAAATCCATTATCATACCTTTCATATTACTCCTATGATGAATGAATGACAGTTTTCAATATAAATTTTTAAAAAATAATTTAAATAACATACAAATTAATTATATAATTTTATTTCAAAACAATATTGGAATAGGAAACTTTATTTAATAATTAAATCATTTTTTAACGTGGTTGAGATTAAAACTGTTACATAAATAGTTGGCCCAGAATCTCAATGTCCAGAAATAGATGCTTGATATCATAAATGGATCCTCCATTAATTATTTTAGTTTCATGAATTATTTTTAAATAAATGAACAGTAAAAATATTTAATCACAACCTAAACAATTATTATATACTCGATTATTTTTTATGTATTTATCCCATATCCTATTCGATGTAAATAATTCATCTACAAATCTATTTATAAACACAGTATTATTTTATATATCCATATATATATTAAATAATTTTTTAGCATAAAAGGATTATATTCAATTTTTTAATATAATAAAATTTATATTTTTCATTTTGTGCAATTTAATTTGACTAATATTTTTAAATGGAATATAATCAAATTATATTTACATTAATATTTTGAATTTTTTTAACATAATTTCAATATAATATATTTGGATATTATTTATACAATGAGAAAATCAATAATAAAATACCCTTTTAATATTGTTTATATACTTTATAATAAATAAGGGTTCATTTCAAACAATTGAAATTAATAATTTTTACCAATTCGCTGTTTTTGTAGCAAAAATATATATTATATTTGTTTTTTACTTTATAATTTTATAAAAAAACAATATAATAAACTATACATTGACATTATATATATAAATTGTAAGTCTTTCTATTTAAATGGAAATATATATTGATATGAACTATTCATATCAATATATTTGTTGTTTTAATTTTATAAAAAATAATTGTTTTCTCAAATTGTTTTAATGAATTTAATTGACTTAGAGAATAAGATAGTTTTTTTTCATTTTAAAATTTATGAGTTATCAAATGTGTTTTATGTTTAATAGTCATATAACGGTTTAAAACAAGTAGAACATTTTAGTACTTTTACATACATGGTAAAGGAAATAAGAATATGTATTAATGAATTAACAATTCATACGAGTGAAAAATAATCAGATATTAATCATACATTAAGAGCTTCATCATAATTGACAAGGGAATATGATGCTCTATATTGAACATTTTACGATGATCAAACATTAAATTTTACATCCTAATATATGATTAATTGACTGATATACAACTGAAGTATTTATACATAGTTGGTGGGTATTATATCCCTTATCCAATGTTGAAACTCCATCACGAATAGAAATAAATGTAATATTATTTTTTAATTGGGAATATTAGAAGAATTAAAACCACAAAAGAATTATTTTCAACTTGATTTCATGAAGTTGGAGTAAGGGTAAGGCATAGATTCATTTTCTGTCTTTTAAAGTATCTAATAAATATATTTAAAAATATAGAATCAAATAATGAAAACAAATCCAAGACATACCATGAATGAAACTAAAACCATGTGTATCGTAATATAAATATCAATTCTACCTTCTCAAAATATAGAATCATAATTTTTCATCATCTCGAATTATTGATGATGATTTCAAGAATGTATGTCGAATGACATCCCTTCCCCTTAGATATCCATGACATATATTGAATCAAAAATCGTACGAATAAAAATATTCTTCCTGATATAACATGCTATCAATCATGGTGTAAGGGAGGTAAAAAAAAGATAGATATGAGAACTATAAATTTGTACAAGGCCATGGTAATATTATATAATTACTATCTCATGGTGAATTCCACATGATAAATACCTGAAGGATACTCCTGGGGAAAACCGACACAATTTTATAATATTTGAGTTAATGAATGAATTATTTGTAACCCCTATCTAGATAAATGATTCCAAATATTACATCCCATGAAATGTATCTTTATAATTATCTCCATGAATGGAAGATTCCTAACTGATAACTTTTAACCATAAACTACCATGATTCCTGGATTGTAATTAATATTTTACATTATGATTATACATTTAGTTCTCTATAAGATATCAGTCGAAAATTTATTATTATTAGAGACGGTAATTTAAAATTTTGATTGTTACTTTAATTATTATTTTGATAATTTCAATCCATTATATTTCAATAATAAAGCATTCTCATTTTGGTTTTAGGGAACATCTCATTAATTTACATAAAAAAAGATTTATCATTCCCAAAAAATAAACATTGAATAAATATACACTATAGATGACTTAATATCCACATTATTCTTATTTACAGTTACATTGTAAAATGTTATAATAACTAAAATAAGAAACCAATATTGTGTAAAATTTATGTTCTTGTGTAAATAATAACATACATGAAATCATAGACACCTTACTTATAAGGAAAAATTCACGGGTATGCGTTATATATCCCTGTTAAAAGGATCTCACTTCAATGAGTCAATAATGACTAAAAAGTATTGAAGTATTATGTTAATATTTTCTCATGTTGAATCATTAAATAACATTATTTGGACATCAATTTTGAGATATAAAAATCCATTCTTTATTTATGCTATGTTTAGATTTCATGCCATTGAATCTTGTAGGTACTGATATTTTACATATATCCATTGTGGAAATTTTTGATTTAATTACATTGAAAATGATAGATTCTAAAACGGGAACAAAATAATTTTCTGTGTAAATCCAAAATTAAGGAAACCAATGTGTAAAGGGAGAACCAAAAATTCACTATGAGTTTCATTTTTTAGAGAATTCCATGCAGGAATAAAAAAAATTGTCACACACACACATATATATATATGATGAAATTAATTGGAAGTTATTTACCACAGAAATAAAGAATATGTTATCAAAAATAGTGGAAAAAATAAATTGTAATGAACCACATTTTTTGTTGCATTAGTGGACTCTTTGAAAATTATTCATGTTGGTGAAAAAATATCTTCATTGATCATAATTGTAACATCCTAGATAAATAAAGAATAAATCATTTTCATATTTATTAAATTTTTCAAATTAAATATTAATATTACTTTATATGGGTTTCTATGTTTGATAGTGTGCCTGATATGCAACAACGAGTTTATTTGAAATCTTACGTTGCACACAAATAATATAATAATATTTTTTTAAAATGGTAGTTAAAATGTATCCATTGTATTGGCAGGAATGAATAGAAATAACTCAAATATGATTATATATGTTTTTTAAATGATTTTACATTTATCAAATAAAATATAATAGCTTAAAATAAGAAAAGAATTCAATTTTTGGCATATATACTCTAATATTCCCTAAAAGGTCGAACTATCTCATTTTGATGGCGAACCCTCTTTAAATATAGTTTTTGACACTCTTATACATTCTATTGGACCAAATAAAACTCTTCTTTATAATCGGGACATCAAAATTTAGTTTGTGTAAATTTTTTGTATTTTTTCGATAAAGTTCATTTTTAATGAATAGTGAAAAATCTTGTATTTTAATTCAAAAAATCTTTTTAATCTAATTTATTTATATGAATATATTATATTTTTAATTTATTTTAATGGAAAATTATAATATATTTTTACCATTTAATCCAATTGTGGTCATTGAATTAATTTCACTTTGAAATTCGATTTTCACTAGTGTCAATCTTTGGATACATATTGTTTCATAAAAACATGCTATTTGTTTTGACAGTGGAAATTAATTTTTAAATTAATTAATGAAACATATATGTTTTGAATTTTGTAAAATAGACATCATTTTTTGAATTAGGAATATCAAATATAGCTTAGGGTGATGTTTTGGTATTTTTCTGAAAAACTTCAATTTCTGATGAATAGTGAAACCACTAAGTGGTACTTAAAAAACTGATTTTTCATTTAAATGAAATCTTACCACCTATGTGTTTTGAATTTAAAAAATCCGACATACATGGTGTCATTAAGATTTAAAATTTTGTTCAATGAGATTAAAATAATTTTTTGGTGAATAGTAACTTTAATGTTTTTAATCGCGATTAAGGGTAATTAGTTTAATTTAAGGTAAAAATAATGTTTTCAAAATATTAAATGACCTTGACACATGTCCTACCCTTATTGGATGTGTTATGGAAGACCAAGAAAATCAATGAGTCAACTTGGGGACCCCATGGAGCCACTTTTGTAGGAAAATGACATTAATAACTTTTTATTTAATGTTAAAATATAAATGTCACAAACATGAGTTGTTTTACTAAAACAATTTTTAAATGGTGTTATAAAAGTCATATTTTTGACTAAAAATATTCATTATAAATCTAAAAATATTTCCTACATCATGATATTTTTTTCATAATTTTTAGACTATGAATAAATTAAATTATTTATGACACTATGATGATGTAGTGATTTCCTCATTATTTAACGATTTAATAAAATGAAAAGATAATGTAAAATATAAGACCTAAACAAGTAAAAAAACTACTGTATGGGTTGATTTTGAACTATTATCACCTTATCCTAGAAATATATAATTTTGGGACCTTTAAAATCCGAAAAACATTTTATAATAAAGTAACCTTTTATAACTTTCCAAGAGTGCCCCTCCTCCCCTCCTATAAAAGGCTCCCACCTCTACCACCTTACCCACATCTCTCAAGCCTTTGGCTCGACCAACCCCTGACAATTGTGCCTCTCCAAATCCCTCTCTTACTCCTAGAATCCTCACATTGGGCATAAGTCTTCCCAAGGAAGCCTTTGAGCTCAAATCAAAAAGAGTTAACCATTTTAAAGGCAGCGTTTTCTCATGTGTTCTTTTGTTTTATTTTTCTTCTCCAAACCCCTAAACTCTTTTTATTCGTTTCTTTTGTAGAAACAACAATATAAAAAATATACTAGGATGTTGTTATGTGAAGGATTCGTGCTACACTTACACACACCTCCTCTTAATGGTTAAATAACATACTGTTTCTGTGCATGGTGAATTTCTGCCTCACGAAACTATGATTGTTCAATCTTCATTTAACAAATTTAATGTTGGACATTAAGATGTAAATATATTTATATATGATATATATTATGTTTATGGTTTTCTTTATTCTTTTTTATTTTTCATTTGTGGCATACCTTTATGGTTTCCATTATGGGTAAACACGATAATTTCATTTTAGGAAGTGCGGACTACCTTCCCCTCAAAGTGATTTGTTTCGTTAATACCATATATGGTATGTATAAAAGATAGATTAAATGATATTATATATGATATTATACTGGAATTATAATATACCTTTATATAATTCTGATTTCACTCCATTAAGTAAGAAATAGAAATGAAATTAGCATTCTTGCGTACGTACGGCTTACCGTCTCCATGAACGGTGCATTTCATTTCTTATCTCTAAATGATTATGAAATATTATAAATTCATGTATATATAGTATATATATGATATATATTATATCTACATCATGAATATAATTCTTGATATAATGGATATTTTACCACATTAACAGCTTGTAATTATAAAGAGTTTATTTTTTACTCAAGTACCAATGATCGACAACAAGACCATTATTAACTTAAATAATTACATTGTGTTTATAACATGGTAATAAGTGATATAAAATGAATAATTAACTTAAAAAATATTCTTATGAAATTATAAATTAACTCAAGTTTATTATTCATGACGTTATAGAATGATCGAGTCATGTTGGACACAAGGTATGGGACTTCTTCTCAATCTCCTTTCATTGAGGCATATTTTGTTTTATACACAACATTATCTTATGCAGTATATAAAACCATTTGACATTTATGTTTATTAAAAATTAAACTTTTTTATACGAATCATTTTACTAAATGACAAAAGAAATGTTTTTTTGTCGTACGTATGTGGCGACAACGACTTCTCAACAGCTGGGACCATTATTTGAGTTTCGACTTCCTCTACAAGCCATAATTTTTTTAAAAATGAAAAATAAATACCAGGTTTTACTTTTCTTTTATTTTTGTGTTGAAAATGGTTTTCATAATGTTTTTACTATATCAATGTGTTGTATTGATATCTTGTGATTGAAATGTGGAAATTTTATGTTTCCATTATGCATGTTTTATGTGATACGATTATGTTATGGTTCTTGGGAATTGTTAGGAAGACGGGTGGTTCCGTGATAAACTAAGGGCGGGTGAGCCTGATATAGTTCTCCAGTGCATTGGGCAACGCAAAGGAGTTAAATTTTAAGGTTTCTCCGAAGAGATTTATGGAATATAATGTGATGGGTATTCCAAAACTAACCATGAGGGTTACTCCCTACGTAAGAATGTTATGAATGCCTCATGGTACCTTTATGTCTTATGATTTATATGATTTGATCATGATTTGACGAGGTTTGTTAAAATTCTTATGTTTTTTGAGTAAAGAATGATTTCATACATGGACTAATGTTTTCGTTTCGTACTTTTATATCCCTTACTGAGCTTTTTATGCTCATCCCATGTTTTTGAAATGTTTTTCACAGGCCAAGAGAATGGTACATGATGTGATGATAGTGTCAAGGAAGTGTCAAGAATGAATCCATGTTTTATTTTAAATATGTTTTCGTTGATGTAAAAAATGAGTACTATCTTTTATGTAACCACTTTGTTTAAATGTAGAATGTAATGCATGATTTATGATCTAATTCTCTAAAACTCCAAACCTAAAATGATCCTCAATGTGTATTTTTGAAATAACTCAGGATTAAGTAATGTTTAAGGTTGGGGCCTTATAGTTGGTATCAGAGGTCAGTATAGATATCTTTAGGAGTTAGAATTCTATTAAATGATAATCCAAATTTTTTTGGTCAAATTGAAATGATATATCACTTGAAGTTTACCGTGTTGCTTCATCTTAGACATGTTTGTTCAGAATGGTTTTTCGCAGAGGAAATAGGGAAGAAGTGCTAGGAAGGTATATAGAAGGAAATGACATTCCAAATCAGCATCCTGAGATGGTCGGAATTGGAACTGAACTGTTTGTTGCCGTAATGGTGCAGTTGACTCAAGAAATAAATGGTGGTGGTATCCATGCATGAGATCAGCCAGATCAACCGCAGAGGAACATGTCAGTGGTGGAGCATTTCATGAGGCAACATCTCCCATAATTCAGAGGATCATCTGACCATGTGCTAGCTGAAGGGTGGATTAAATCACTGGAAAAGATTTTCGATGTCATAGGGTGTTCAGAAATTTAAAAGGTTAGTCTTGCTATTTACCGTTTTGAGGGTGAAGCAGATCAGTGGTGGTCGATGGTTAAAAATATCAAGGACCCTGATGAGATTGATTCTCTCAACTGGGATGTATTCAAAGGTATGTTTCTTGAGAAGTATTTTCCTAAGGCTGTTCAACATAGGATGAAAAAACAATTCCTGGAATTGTGGAAAGAGGAAGACTCAGGGGCTGCCTATGACGAAAGGTTCACTCGATTGGCGAGGTATGCTCTAAATTTTATCTGAGACCTTGATAGTAAAATCAATCGTTTTATACTCAGGATTAAAGCCAAAATATCGAAGGGCTTTAGCTTCTCGAGAGTTCAAGAGTTATGAAAAGCATGTTCGATGTTCTGAGAAGGTGGAAATAGAGTTTTCCAACGATCAAGTGTGATGACCCAGACTCTCTTGGTCCTTACCTTTGCCAAAATCCGAGTCCTAAAGGAGTGGCATCTCGGTGAGACCGATCGGCGAGACAGATCGGTGTCACCTGACCTTGTTAAGTTGTTTCCAGTAGCGCTCCCTTTTTCACAAATAAGGTTTAAACCCTATTTTGACCTATTTGAGTGTGATTTAATGACCCGCAACGTTCATAAGAGTTTTAATTATATAGTTAATCAATTCATGAGTCGACTTAAACAACCCAACCCCCCCCCCCCCCCCCCGTTTTTATGATGAGTGGAGCCGTGTGGTCAACCCCAGATCCCCGTGCCTTATGCGGTTTCTCATTTTCACCTCAACCGTCCTCGGATCGTATAAACTAAGGGTTAGCCGTGGTTTCTCTTTTCTCGATCATGTCTTTTCACAAACAGCTTCTGGTGCATCGGGCGCATCGTTATCGGTAAATTTCCGCGCCCACGGCCTAAACGTCGATCATCTATAAACAAGTAGGGAATTTCTCCTTCACCTCTCTCTTTTGTGTATCATGCGGGGTGGGCGTGCTTTTGTTTTTTTAGAATTGGTTGGACAAAACTTAATGAAGATAATGAACGAATTCTATAAAGAAAGAGAGGGTGGGATGTGTTTGTTGATTTTGTCTTATATTTGATGTTGTTTCTTCTATGACCATCTTGTTGAGTTGTGCTGGATTATGCCTCTTGAAAATCGAGGTCGTTGGTGGTCGTTGTTTGTGCACTAATGAACCCTGCTAATGTTTTAAATGTCTTGTTTGTGGTTGTAAACTCCTGCTGTGAAAAGTGAATTGGTTAATCACGTATATCCAGCTGAATAAATTGAAAGCACCAGGATAAAACCTTCTGTGATAACTCCCGGATAGAACACTCGTAATTTGAATCATGGAGTGTGTTAAGTCGTTTAAATATGGAAAATCCCTGACTTGTGATGGTGGTGGTAGTTGGTTGTCTTCCTTTCGGGCCGATTGCTGGAGATGTGAGAGGGGATGAGATCCCCTGTTCTTTTATACCCTCGGTGGTTCTGTGAATTTGGGGGATGGGATCTCCTGTTGGTATGGATTCGGTGGATATGAGTTTTGAGAACCGGGTGTGGGCATTTCGGTTGATGTTTGACTATTTACTTTCCTGGACATATGCCTATTCCTACTAGTTGCCCAGTAGTTCTTAATCATAAACATTATTACTGGACGTGAAATAAGAAAGGGTACAAATGGGTTGTTAGCATGAGTTGTGACTCGGACTTGATTGATGTTGTGATCTATAGGCTGTCTGATGAAAAACCTAGCTTGGGTGAGTGCTTGTTACCTATATATATTTACTTGTAGCTTTGTGTTTATTATTCATGCCCCAGCCAAGTTGAGAACTTATGGCCGAAAACCCCCATTTCATGGGGGAGGGTGTTTTTCCAAATACTATTCATAGTGGTTGGTTATTAGCTCCTTTTCTGCTCCCTTTCTCGGATAGCCCAAGTATCTTCGGGCAGGCTGTGATAGCCTGAGGTCCATTATTAGCCCAAGAACCTTAGGGCGGGGTAGTGTGGTGGTTGGATAGGAGTGTGCGGCAGGTGGTTTCCAAAGTGTCTTCGGGATGAGGCCCAGGTGTCTTCAGGCGTGGCAGTGGATCCTTTAGCCCAGGTGTTTTTGGGCGTGGTGGTGGTTGTTCTGGCCTAGGTGTTTGCAGGCATGGTTAGATGTGACAGTTGTGGCCCAGGTGTGTGCGGGCGGGATTCAGCAGTGGGACTACGTGCGGTTGAGGCGCAGGTGTGTGCGGGCGGGATTTCGGTAGTGGGAATGCGTGTGGTTGTGGCCCAGGTGTGTGCGGGCGGGTGTGGCAGTGAGACTGCAGTGAGAATAGCGGGATTGGACCGATGCGTAGGATGTCTCAATAACTAGTGGGAAAGTGGCGCGGGGTACCCATACATCGATGTGCTCTTAATATATATATTACAGGACTTGCATTATTTGGGGAGTGTTCCTTGGTGAGGCCTGGGGTGGATAGTTTTCCTTGTTAGGTGTTTGGTTTACTCTTTTTCTCACGGAACTTTAGTACGTTCCCCCAATTGTGCACGAGAGTCTTTGATTTTCCCTACTGAGTCTACTTGTATGCTCACCCTACGTATATAAAACTGCTTTCAGGTTTCCAGGAGGACTTCAGGGATCACGCAGGACCTTACTAGCTTGGACCTTTGGAGCAGTTTCAGTTGTTGTTTTTATTTTCCTCGTTGGTACTTACCTTGTAGTCACCTTTTGTACTTGTGGATTTACTTTTGGAACATGAATGTGGGAATGGTTTCTTTTTTTTGGCTTTAATTTCCTTTTACCTTGGTGTTGTTGAGTTTCATCATCTCATCTCTTGATCTTATAAAACAAAAAGGGGTAATGCCTTCCATTTGTGAGAAATTTCTATACCCTTGGTGCTAGTCGCCACTCCGGGACCTATTGAAGGTGGGTCTCGGGGGTCATTATCTCTCCTTCAACTTAAAGAAGGAAGGGCATGGCAATATGCTGACC
Source organism: Viscum album (assembly GCA_963277665.1). Lineage (NCBI taxonomy): Eukaryota > Viridiplantae > Streptophyta > Magnoliopsida > Santalales > Viscaceae > Viscum > Viscum album. The sequence continues at coordinate 590,244,942 of OY728162.1, read as the reverse complement.
CTTCCCTCCTTTTGGTGAAGGCGGGTCGTGACAGAATGGTATCAAAGGTGATGGTTGAGAGATAGGATGGAGTCTGGAGTTAGGCCCAGTGAGGATTGCATGGGATGGTAAGGCAACAGTGTTGGGTGACCTTGGTGCATGAATTAGGCCAGGGAAGACCGTTTAGGACACGGGATTTTAGGCCCCCCCATGATCCGATGCAAGGAATCCGGACCTACCGAATGACCAAGTGAGGCCACACTGATTGCAGGGTAGGGACCCTAGGAAAGGTACATGCATCATAATGACTTGTGTTCTTGTGTTTCTGGGATGTCTTGGGAATTAAGAATAAATTAAATTTTATGATGTTTTATGAACGATATTCTGCACTACTTGGGCTTAGGCATTCCTTGTTTACCTTGTAGCTATGGCACCTGGAAGGCGACCAAGTGTGGTACAAGAGATCGAGGACCTAGAGACTACTTTGGCCGATCGGTAGAGAACTGATCGAGAGGAAGAGGACGACCAGTGGCAGAAGACTCTTCGCGCCATCCAGCAACAGGCCCTTGAGAAGTATGAGGGACGCACCTCCGATATGAAGATGGAAGGCTGGCTAGAGGAGCTAGTTATAGTCTTCGACCTGATTCGGGCCCCGACCGAGTACTGGGTTCCTCTGGCTGTTAGCCAGATGCGGTGAGCGGCACGTCAGTGGTGGACGCTTTAACTGGGGGACATGAGAGAGTCTAGGGTGGCTTGGGTGGATTTCGAGAGGGAGTTCCGGGCGGAATTCCTCTCCTCGACCATGAAGGCAGAAAAGAGGCAGGAACTACTCTCCCTCTAGTAGGGGAGTATGTCCGTGATGGAGCTAGGGATCATGTTCAAGGACCTCCTTCATTTTTCTCCGGACCACTTTCCCGATGAGGAGTCTCGGGAAAGACGTTTAGAAGAGGCACTCCGACCCTCCCTCAAGTATGCTCTTACCCCCTTTACCCTGCCGACATACTTGGAGGTCCAGAAGAAGGCCAAAGTGGTGGAGAGGATGCATGATCTAGGGGGAGTGTCGTGAGAGGGGATCTAGCTGGGACCATCGAAGGGGAAGGCCATCAGCACCAGGCCTCTAGCGTCAGGACTGTCCAGGTTCCGACCAGCATGGAGCAGACCGCAATAGTTTCTGTTTCGATCCCCCGGCCCTCGCCCTTTCCCTTCGGGCCCGGGACCGCGGTGCTTCGTATGTGGGAGCCCTGGACATCTCCGGAGTCAGTGCCCTAACCGGGTGCAGTACAGTAATGGCAGTCAACCCCAGCACCCGCCCTAGTAGCAGCTTCTAGCCAGACCTTTCCAGTAGCAGCAGCAGAGATAGCAAGCTCCCGCTCCTCCGAGGGCAGACGTAGGAGGAGGCCGACCTCAGGGCGCTCCACAGGGACCTCGACCAGAGCGTGGTCGAGGAGGTGGCCGACAGCAGAGGGGCAGGGGAGATGGGCATGGCCAGTTACACGCCACAGAGGCAGTAGTTCCAGCATGGCCAGAGGTTGTTCGAGGTACGATCAGTCTGTTTAGCACTCTTTCTTATGCCTTGTTCGATACCGGAGCTTCACACTCCTTTGTTGCACCCAGCCTAGCCTGTGCCTCAGGTTTAGATGCAGAGAGACTTCCAGTTCCCCTGGTGTTGAGCACACCAGTTGGAGGTTAGACCAACTTGTTGTTTGTTTTTTGGGGATGTAGACTGATGATAGGGCCACATCAGTCAGTTAGGGATCTTCTTCTGCTACAGATTCAGCCATACGATGTCATCCTATGCATCGACTGGCTATTTTCTGTGTGCGCCGTCATTGACTATTTTCGAAGAAGGGTGGTGTTCTCAGACTTGGACAGTCGGTGTGTTACCTTCACTGGCGAGCATAGCAGTCCAAAGGGATACAGGAGAGAGGATCCTCTCCTCTCCTTGTTGTACGAGCTGACAGTTGAATCAGTAGATGCTGAAATGATGGATGTTCCAGAGATTGTCTGTGAGTTTATGGACATCTTTCCCGAGGAGGTGACGACTCTACCCCCTCGACGTGATATCAAGTTCGGGATAGACCTGCAGCCCATCGCTCTTCCAATCTCGATGGCTCCTTACCGGATGGCACCTTCGGAGCTACCGGAGTTGCGGATACAGATTGACGATCTGATGAAGAGGGGTTATGTTCGTCTGAGTGTGTCACCGTGGGGTGCTCCGGTCTTGTTTGCAAAGAAGGCAGATAGTGGTCTTAGGTTCTGCATAGACTACAGGAGGCTGAATCAGGTGATTATCAAGAATCCCTACCCTCTTCCAAGGATAGATGATCATTTCGACCAGCTGAAAGGGGCAGGATGGTTCTCGAAGATCGACCTGCGGTCTGGGTACCACCAGATGAGGGTGAAAGAGAGCGACATTCTGAAGATAGCATTCAGGTGCAGGTATGGACACTTTGAGTTCGTAGTCATTCCCTTCGGTGTTACGAACTCCCCAGCTGTGTTCATGGGGCTTATGAACTACATCTTCCGGGAGTACCTGGATCGGTTCGTGGTTGTGTTCATCGATGACATCATGATCTACTCAAGATCAGAGGAGGACAATGCAGAGCACCTGAGGACAGTTTTGGAGGTCCTCCGACAGCACTAGCTCTATGGGAAGTTGTCAAAATGAATGTTCCAGACACAGGACGTGCACTTCCTCAGGCATGCGGTGTCCGAGCGGTGGGTAGCGGTAGACCCATCAAAAGTTGTGGCGGTTGTTTCTAGGGAAGTACCCAAGAATGTGGCGGAAGTCCAAAGATTCCTCGGGCTGGCGGGTTACTACCGAAGATTCGTACCCAACTTCTCCCGAGTAGCAGCCCCTTTGACGGATCTGACCAAGAAGGACCAGGCTTTCGTATGTAGTGAGAAGTGCCAGACAACATTCAGCTATCTGAAGGAGAAGTTGGTCAGTTCCACAGTGCTGAGATTACCAGAAGAAGGGGTGTCTTATGAGGTATTCTGTGATGCTTCGGGATAGGGCCTGGGATTCGTGTTGATGCAGCGACAAGGGGTGATCTCTTATGGGTCCAGGCAGCTGTGTTCCCATGAGGGTAATTACGCCACCCATGACCTGGAGCTTGCAACGGTCATTTTTGTGCTAAAGTTATTGCGACAATACCTCATCGGGGAACGCTTTGTGGTCTTCACAGATCACAAATGCTTGAGGTATATCTTCTCCCAGTTGGACTTAAACATGCGACAGTAGAGATGGGTGGAGTTCCTCCAGGATTACGACTTCGAGATCTCTTATACTGAGGGAAAGGGAAATGTGGTGGCCGATGCGTTGAGTAGGAGGACGTAGAAGGATGCGGTCCGAGAGTCGGCGGATGCCTGGAAGGAAATGGAAGAGTTGGCTGCCTTACACCTGGATGCGAAGATGGATAGTGCTAGAGGCTGCCTATATGAGATGACAGTGCAGTCATCCCGGTTTCAGCAAGAGGAGGAGTCTTAGTGGGGAGACCTAGAGTGTGAATTGATGCGTGACCATGTTGACCAGGGAAATGCTCCGGAGGGATGGACAGAGGATGGTCAGAACCGGATGATTTTCCAGAAAATGTTGGTTGTCCCGGAGGCGATGAGCGGCAAGGATCTCAGTGAGTTCCACAACTCACCCTGGAGGTACACCTAGGAGTTTCCAGGATGTACCAGGGATTGAAGAGGAAGTTTTGGTGGCCCGGAGTTAAGCGAGCAGTGGAAGAGTTTGTGTCCAAGTGCTTAGTGTGTCAGCAAGTGAAGGTTGAACACCGAGTTACAGGTGGCCTACTAAAGCCCCTATATGTCCCTGGGTGGAAGTGGGATGACATCTCAATGGATTTCGTCACAAGACTACCCAAGTCCCAAGGGGGATATTATGCCACCTGGGTGGTAGTGGATAGGTTGACGAAATCGGCTCACTTTCTGGCGATCAGGGAGTCAAGTACTGTGGACGCTTTGGCACGAAAGTACGTGGATGAGGTGGTGAAGTTGCATGGAGTTCCGAGGTCTATAGTCTTGGATAGGGATGCACGGTTTACCTCGTGAGTTTGGAGAGGATTGCAGCATGCATTTGGCACCCAGTTACGCCTTATCACTGCTTTCCATCCCCAGAAAAATGGACAAACAGAGCGCACCATCCAGACCATGGAGGATATGCTGCGAGCATGTGTTCTAGACTCAAGAGGATCATGGGTGCAATACTTGTCTCTGGTAGAGTTTTCCTATAATAATAGCTACCACTCTACCATTGGCATGTCCCTGTTTGAAGCCTTGTATGGGAGGCCATGCCGTTATCCTGTGTGTTGGACCGAAGTAGGAGAGGCAGGAATCCTTGGTCCGGAGTTGGTGCAGAACACGACAGAGAAGGTTTAACTCATACTGGAAAGGATGAAGGCGGCCTTGGACCGATAGAAGTCATATGCTGATACCAGGAGGAGGCCCTTAGAGTTTGAGGTTGGGGACCACGTGTTCTTAATGTTATCCCCTCTGCGTGGGCAACAGAGGTTTGGCAAAGGGAGTAAGCTTTCTCCCAGATTCATCGGACCCTTCCAAGTTTTGCGGTGGGTCGGCGAAGTGGCTTACCAGCTAGCGTTGCCACTGCCGCTACTAAGGATACATGATGTCTTTCATGTGTCCCAGCTCCGTCGGTATCTGCACGACGATTCACACGTCCTTGATTGGGGTGATCCAGACATTGAGGACGACGTGACCTTTGTGGAGAGACTAGTGGTTATCGAGGATCGCAACGAAAAGGTGCTTCTCAGGAGAACCATTCCCTTGGTTCACGTGTTGTGGAGACATGGTGGGCTTGAGAAGAGTACATGGGAGAGGGAAGCACAAATGTGTACCCAGTACCCAGAGTTGTTTTAATTTGTGTTCTTTGTTGTACCTGTTGTGATAGAACGTTTTGTCTTTTGGCTATGAAATGTACATGTTTTCTTCCTCTTCTTGTGTGTGAAAATCCCCGGCTATGGGGATGGTGATAACCTGACCCCTAATCAAGACGCATTAAGGTGGATGCGATTAAACCCGTGCGGGCGAGTCAGTGCCACCCAAAGTGGATAATATCTTGAAATGGGAGAGGAGACTCCCCAACCCACATGCCCGGGCAGTTTGGCATGGTATGTTGCTTGGTTCGTGATAGGAAGGAGTTCTTAGTTAACGATGAGGTTCACTCTTGAGAGGTAGCTTTCGGGGTGGTTTTTCGGACCCACCCTTCCCTTCTGGGTTGTTTAAATTCTCAAGGACAAGAATAGTTTGAGAGGTATCTGATGTGATGACCCAGACTCTCTTGGTCCTTCCCTTTTCCAAAATCCGGGTCCTAAAGGAGTGGCTTCTCGGTGATACCGATCGGCGCGACCGATCGGTGAGACCGATCGTCGTCACCTGACCTTGTCATGTTGTTTCCAGTAGCGCTCCCTTTTGAGCAAATAAGGTTTAAACCCTATTTTGACCTATTTGAGCATGTTTTAAAGACCCGTAATGTGCATAAGAGTTTTAATTAAATACTTAGTCAATTCATGAGTCAGCTTAAACCACCTAACCCCCCCCCCCCCTTTATGACAAGTTGAGCCGCGTGGTCAACCCACGACCCCTGAAGCTTACGCAGTTTCACGTTTTCACCTCAACCGTCCTCGACTCTTATAAACTAAGGGTTAGTCGTGGTTTCTCTTTTCTCGATCGTGGGTTTTCACAAACAGCTTCGTGTGCATCGGGCACATCGTTATCCGTAAAGTTCCGTGCCCTCGGCCTAAATGTCGATCATCTATCAACAAGTAGGTAATTTCTCCTCCGCCTCACTCTTTTGTGTATCATGCTGGGTGGGCGTGCTTTTGTTTCTGTAGAACTGGTTGGACCAAACTTAATGAAGATAATGAACGAATTCTATAAAGAAAGTGAGGGGGGCTGTGTTTGTTTATGTTGTCTTATATTTGATGTCGTTTCTTCTATGGCCATCTTGTTGAGTTGTGCTGGATTATGCCACCTGAAAATCGTGTCCATTGGTGGTTGTTGTTTGTGCACTAATGAACCCTGCTGATGTTTTAAATGGCTTGTTTGTGGTTGTAAACTCCTGCTACGAAAAGTTAATTGGTTAATCACGTATATCCGACTGAATAAATTGAAAGCACCAGGTTAAACCCTTCTATGATAACTCCTGGTTAGAACAGTCGTAATTTGAATCTTGGAGTGTGTTAAGTCTTTTAAATCTGGAAAATCCCTGACTTGTGTTGGTGGTGGTAGTTGGTTGTTTTCCTTTCAGGCCGATTGCTGGAGATGAGAGAGGGGATGGGATCCCCTGTTCTTTTATACCCTCGGTGGTTGTGTGAATTTGGGGGATGGGATCTTCTGTTGGTATGGATTTGGTGGTTATGAGTTTTGAGAACCGGGTGTGGGAGTTTTTGTTAATGTTTGACTATTTACATTACTGTACTTATGCCTATGCCTACTACATGCCTAGTAGTGCTTAAAAATAAACATTATTACCGAACGTGAAATAAGAAAGGGGACAAATGGGTTGTTAGCGTGAGTCGTGACTCGGACTTGAGTGCCGTTGTGATCTGTAGGCTGTCTGATGAAATACCTAGCTTGGGTGAGTTCATGTTACCTATATATCTATACTTGTAGCTTTGTGTTTCTTATTCGTGCCCCACCCAAGTTGAGCACTTAGTGCCGAACAACCCCATTTCATGGGGGAGGGTGTTTTTTCTAACACTATTCATAGTGGCAGGTTATTAGATCCTTTTCTGCTCACTTTCCCGGATAGCCCAAGTATCTTCGGGCAGGCTGTGATGGCCTGAGGTCCATTATTATCCCAAGAACCTTCGGGTGGGGTAGTGTGGTGGTTGGCCCAGTGTGTGTGGTAGGTGGTTTCCCAAGAGTCTTCGGGATGAGGCCAAGGTGTCTTCGGGCGTGGCAGTGGATCCTTTAGCCCAGGTGTTTTCGGGCGTGGTGGTGGTTGTTCTGGCATAGGTGTTTGTAGGAATGGTTACATGTGACAGTTTTGGACCAGGTGTGTGCCGGCGGGATTCAGTAGTGGGATTGCATGCGGTTGAGGCTCAGGTGTGTGTGGGTGGGATTTTGGCAGTGGGACTGCGTGTGTTTGTGTCCTAGGTTTGTGAGGGCGGGTGTGGCAGTGGGACTGCGGTGAGAATGGCGGGATTGGTCCGATGCGTAGGATGTCTCAATAACCAGTGGGAAAGTGGCACGGGGTACCCAAACATCGATGTGCTCTTAATATATATATTACTTGACTTGAATTATTTGTTAAGTGTGCCTTGGTGAGGCCTGGGGTGGATAGTTTTCCTTGTTAGGTGTTTGGTTTACCCTTTTTCTCATGGGACTTTAGTACGTTCCCCCACTTGTGCACGAGAGTCTTTGTTTTTCCCTACTGAGTGTACTTGTATTCACACCCGACATATATAAAATTGCTTTCAGGTTTCCAGGAGGACTTCGGGGATCACGCAGGACCTTACTAGCTCGGACCTTTGGAGCAGTTTCAGTTGTTCTTTTTCTTTTCCTCTTTGGTACTTACCTTGTAGTCACCTTTTCTACTTGTGGCTTTACTTGTGGAACATGCATGTGGGAATTGATTATTTTTTTTGGCTTTACTTTCCTTTTACTGTGGTGTTGTTGACTTTCATCATCTCAACTCTCGATCTTATAAAACAAAAAGGGGTAATGCCTTCCATTTGTGAGAAATTTCTATACCCTTGGTGCTAGTCGCCACTCCGAGACCTATTGAAGGCGGGTCTCGGGGGGTCATTATCCCTCCTTCAACTTAAAGAAGGATGATCTTGGCAATCTGGTGGCCCTTCCCTCCTTTTGGTGAAGGCGGGTCATGACATCAAGTGTTCTATAACAACTAGCAAAAGAAGAGACCGAGGTGGCAGGAGAAAAGAAAGAATTCCTCAAAAAGTTCTGACGGTATGAAAACTATGTTTCCAGTTTTTGATAAATGTGGTAAAATGCATGCTGGGGAATGTCATCTGAATTCTAGAAAGTGCTACCGATGTGGTAATATGGGACATAAGGCTCGCGATTTCACTGAAAATGATCAGGGTGATGGTAAGACAAAATTTGATTTATAGTTAGTGAAATGTTTGAAGTGAAATTAGATGGGTCATTATTCAAACGAGTGTCCGACAAAGAGCTCGAGTGATGGGAAGTAGTAAGACTACAATCAGAAAGGGGGGGGGGTGAAATCCATTGAAACATCTTTAGCCGATGTCGGACCACCAAATGAAGTTGTATCAGGTACTTTGTTTGTTTTTTCAGATTATGCCAGTGTGTTGTTTGATTCGGGGTCTACACATTCATTCATCTTTGAAAACTTGTCTAGTAAAATGGGAATACCATCTCATGAAATGACTCATGAACTTGTGGTAAAAACACCTGGGGGAAATGTTGAGGCAAAAAGAATTTATAATAATCTTCATGTCCTTATCTGTGGAAAGAACATACTTTCAAACCTTATTATTTTACCTCTAGTAGAGTTTGATGTTATCCTAGGTATAGATTGGCTCTCTATTTACCATGATAACACTTTCTGTAGAGCTAAAGAATTTTCTTTTCAGAAAGAGTTTCAGTTTGTGTACAAGAATGAATCCTTACTGATGATAACATATCAAGAGGCCTAGAAACTTGTAAAATATAGAAATGAATGTTACCTTGAACATATCGTTGAAAACATGGGAACTATTTAGATTAATGATGTTCCAGTGGTAAATGAGTATCCTGATGTTTTCCTAATGAGTTTCCTGGAATAATACCATATCAGGAAGTCGAGTATACTGTAGACTTTGTTCCTGATGCTAATCCAATTTCAAAACCCCCTTATCGAATGGCTCAAGTTGAACTTTTAGAGTTGAAGGAGGAAATCCAAGATTTATTAGAGAAAGGTTTCATTCGACCTAGAACATCACCATGGGGTGCTCATGTTTTATTTGTTAAAAATAAAGATGGTTCTATGAGAATTTACATTGATTATAGAGCCTTGAATAACATCACTATTAAGAACAAATATCCATTGCCTCATATCGATGATTTGTTTGATCAGCCTCAGGGAGCTCAGTATTTTTCAAATATTGACCTGAGATGAGGGTACCATCAGTTGAAGGTAAAGAAAGCAGATATTCCGAAGACTTTGTATCGTATAAGATATGGCCATTATTATTTTTAGTTAGGCCTTTTGGGATATCCAATTCACCAGCTATATTTTTGGAGTTAATGAATAGAATTTTCCATGATTTCTTGGATATGTTTGTTGTTGTTTTCATTGATGATATTTTGGTGTTTTCTAAAAGTAAAGAGGAACATGAAAGACATTTAAGGGTTATTTTTCAAACCATAAAAGAAAATAAATTGTGTAGGAAATTCAGAAAGTGTGATTTTTGGTTGCAACAAATTTCTTTCCTTGGTCATATTGTTTCAAAAGATGGAATAACTATTGATCCTCTAAAAACAACGGTTGTTGAAGAATGGCCAAGACCCACAAATATAACTGAGATTCGTAGCTTCCTTGGTTTGGAAAGCTATTACCAAAGGTTTGTTAGAAATTTTTCATGGGTATCTAGTCCAATGACCAAGCTAACTCGGAAGGGTGTTATGTTTATCTGGGAAAAATAATGTGGTGATTGTTTTCAAGAACTGAAAAGAAGATTGGTGAATGCACCAATTTTGGCACTACCTTCCAAGAATAGAGAGTATGTTATCTACAGTGATGCTTCATTGAATTGACATGGTTGAATCATAATGCAGAATGATCAGGTAATTGCTTATGCTTCACGACATTTGAAAACTCAGGAGGTAAATTACCCTACACATGAATTGGAATTAGCTGCTGTTGTTTTTTCTCTAAAAATTTGGAGCCATCATTTGTATGAAGTAAAGTGTGAAATATATACTGATCACAAAAGTTTAAAGTATATATTCACTCAGAATGAATTGAACATGAGACAGAGGAGATGGTTAGAATTAATCAGGAATTATGATTGTACAGTTCATTTCCATCTGGGAAAATCAAATAATGTGGCTGATGTTTTGAGTCAAAAAAGTCATGCTTCATTAACAATGTTGCGTTTGGAACGTGATACTATGGTTAAGGATTTGATGAACATTGGAATAGAAGTTTTTGGTGCAGTATGTCCGTCTGTTTTGTTTCATGTATCAGTGAAATCTTCTCTATCAGAAAAAATTAAGAAATCACAAAAGCAAGACAACGAGTTGCAGAAAAAGGTAGAGCTGGTTCAAAAGGGTAAGTTTCCTAAATTCAACATTGATAAGGATTGTGTTTTGAGGTTTTTAAAGAGATTTTCTGTTCCGTGTGCTTCCCAGTTGAAGATAGAGTTGTTATGTGAAGCTCATAGTTCTCGATTTTCAGTTCATCCAGGAAGTACTAAGATGTATAGGGATCATCGGGATTATTACTGGTGGGATGGAATGAAAAGGGATATTGTTGATTTTACTGTGAAGTGTTTGACATGTCAACAGGTTAAAGTAGAGTGGCAGTTACCAAAAGGGATGGTTCAGCCTTTACTAGTACTAGAGTGGAAATGGGAGAATATATCCATGGTCTTCGTTGTGATATTTCTGAAGACACCTCGAGGTAATAATGCAATTTGGGTTATTGTTGATCGCTTGACTAAATATGATCATTTCTTTTCTATACAAGATACTTTTTCCCTAGATGAAATTTCCCGTTTGTATCTAAAAGAGATAGTCAGGTTACATGGAGTTCCTCTCTCCATTGTATCTGACCATGATCCTAGGTTCAGTTCTAACATTTGGAAAGGACTTCAGAAGTCGTTGGGTACTGAATTAAATTTTAGTATAGCTTTTTATCCTCAATCATATGGGAAGTCAGAACGAACTATTAAGACCATGGAGGATATGATACGTGCTTTCTCTAGGGATTATCAGGGATGTTGGGACCAACATCTTTCTTTGGTTGAGTTTTCATATAATAACAGTTTTCATTCCAGTATACAGATGGCTTTGTTTGAAGCATTATATGGAAAATGTTGTTGAACTCCATATTTTGGGATGATGTAGGTGAAAGGGAGTTAATGGGACCAGAATTGGTAGAAGATTTGGCAGAAAAAGTTCAGCTGATATAGAGACACATGAGGATATCTTAGAGAAGGCAGAAGAGTTATGCGGACAAGAGGAGGAAGGATCTATCTTTTGAGGTAGGTGATCATGTTTTTCTCAAAGTATCACCGTGGAATAGTGTGATGCGATTTTCTAAGAAAAGAAAGTTGCGTCCAAGGTTCATTGGACCATATGAAATTCTGGAGAAATTTGGATCAGTTGCATACATAGTGGCATTACCACAGGGTTTATCTCAGGTACACAATGTTTTTAATGTTTTGATGTTGAGAATGTGCATGCCAGATCCATCCCATGTTTTGAGCCCAGAGGTAGTTCAGTTGGAAGAGAATCTCTCTTATGAAGAACAACCAGTCCAGAATCTTGACCATAAAGAGAAAATGTTTCGGAATAAGGTAATACACCAGGTAATGGTTTTATGGAAAAACCATATGGTGGAAGAGGCAACATGGGAATCTGAAAATGCTACGAGGGATAAATATCCCCACATATTTTGATATGTGAATAAACCTGAGAGGACGCAATTACCAAAAGGGGGGAAGGATGTAACATCCCAGGTAAATAAAGAATAAATAATTTTCATATTTATTAATATTTTGAGAATTAAATATTAATTTTACTTTGAAGGGGTTTCTATGTTCGATAGCGTGCCCGATACGCAACAACGAGTTTCTTTGAAATCTTTCGTTGCACACTAGTAATATAATAATATATATTTTTAAATCGTAGTTAACACGTAGCAATTTTATTGGGGGGAATGAATAGAAATAACTAAAATATGATTATATATGTTTTTTAAATGTTTTTACATTTATCCAATAAAAGATAAAGTCTTAAAATAAGAAAAGAATTCAATTTGTAGCATAGATGATTTAATATTCACTAAAAGGTCGAACTATCACCTTTTGATGGAAAACCCTATTTAAATATAGTTTTGGTTAGTCTTATACATTTTATTGGACCAAATAAAACTCATCTTTAGAATCGGGACATCAAAATTTACTCTGTGTAATTTTTTGGTATTTTTCCGATAAAGTTCATTTTTTAATAAATAGTGAAAAATGTTGTATTTTAATTCAAAACCTCTTTTTAATTTAATTAATTTATATGATTAGAGTATATATTGAATTTGTTTTAAAGTAAAATTAGAATATATTTTTACCATTTAATCCAATTGTGGTCATTGTAATTAATTTCACTTTGAATTTGGACTAATACTAGTGTCAATCTTTTGATACATATTGTTTCATAAAACACGATATTTGTTTTGACAGTGGGAATTATTTATTAAATTAATTAATAAAACTTATATGTTTTTAATTTTGTAAAATTTTCATCATTTTTGATTTATGAATATCAAATATAGCTTAGGGTGAATTTTTGGTATTTTTTCTGACAAACATCAATTTTTGTTGGATAGTGAAACCACTATGTGGTACTTAAAAAAAACTGATTTTTTGTGTAAATGAAATTTTACCACCTCTGTGTTTTGAATTTCAAAAATCCTACATACATGGTTTCATTAAGAAGTATAATTTTGTTCAATGAGATTAAAATATTTTTTTTTGAATAGTTTCTTTGAGGTTTTTTAATCGTGATTAGAGGTAATTAGTGTAATTTAAGGTAAAAATAATTTTTTAATAATATGAAATGACCTTGACACATGTCCTAACCTTATTGGATGTGTCATGGACGACCAAGAAAATCTATGGGTAATCATGGGGACACCATTTAGCCACTTTGGTAGGAAAATGACATTAATAACATTTTATTTAATGTTAAAATAAAAATGTCACAAACATGAGGTGTTTTACTAAAACAATTTTTAAATGGGGTTATACAAGTCATATATTTTACTATAAATATTCATAATGAAGATAAAAGATTATCCTACATCATTATATTTTTGTATATTTTTTAGACATTACATAAATAAAATTATTTGTGACACGAGGATGATGCAGCGATTACCTCATTATTTGACGATTTAAATAAAATGAAATGATAATGTAAACTATAAGACCTAAACATGTATAAAACCTATTGGATGAGCGTAATTAGAAATATTATCACCTTATCCTCGATTTATATAATTTTTGGACCTTTAAAATCCGATAATAATTTTATAATAAAGTAACCTTTTATAACTTTCAAAGAGTGCCCCTCCTCTCCTCTTATAATAGGCCCCCACCTCTACCACCTTACCCACACATCTCAAGCCTTTGGCTCAGACAACCCCTACCTATTTTGTCTCTCCACATCTCTATATTACTCCTAGAAGCCTCACATTTGGCAGAAGTCTTCCCAAGGAAGCCTTTGAGCTCAAATCAAAAAGTGTTACCTGTCTTAAAGGTAGTGTTTTCTCTTGTGTTCTTATGTTTTATTTTGCTTCCCCAATCCACTAAACCCTTTTTATTCCTTTATTTTGTAACAAAACCAGTATCTAAAATATACTAGGATTTTTTTATGTGAATTATTCGAGCTACACTTATATACACCTCTGTCTAATGGCTAAAGAACATATTGTTTCTGTGGTTGGCGAATTTCTGCCTCACGAAACGATGATTGTTCAATATTCTTTTAACACCTTTAATGGTGGCCATTAAGATGTAACTATATTTATATATGATATATATTATTTTTATTTTTTCTTTATTCTTCTGTAATTTTCATTTTTGGCATACCTTTATGGTTTCCATAATGGGTAAACACGATATTTTCATTTTAGGAAGTGCGGACTACCGCCCCCTCAAAGTGATTTGATTCGTTAATACCATATGTGGTATGTATTAAGGATAGTTTTAAGGATATTATATATTATATTATACTGTAATTATAATATAACTTTATATCATTATGATTTCACTCCATTAAGTAACAAATAGAAATGAAATTAGCGTTCATGCGTACGTACGGCTTACCGTCTCCATGAACGGTGCATTTCATTTCTTACCTATAAATGATTATGTAATATTATAAATGCATGTATGTACTAGATATATATGAAATATATGATATATAAATCATGAATATAATTATTTATATAATGGATATTTTACCACATGAACAACTTGTAATTATAAAGAGTTTATTTTTTACTCAAGTACCAATGATCGAAAAAACGACCATTATTAACTTAAATAATTACATAGTGTTCATAACATGGTAATAAGTGATATAAAAGGAATAATGAACTTGAAAAATGTTCTTAAGAAAGTATAAATTAACTCAAATTTATTATTCCACACGTTAAAGAATGATCGAGTCAAGTCGGACCTGAGGTATGGGATTTCGTCTCAATCTCCATTCATTGAGGCATATTTTGTTTTATAAACAACTTTCTTTTATGCGGTGAATAGACCCTTTTGACAATTAGGTTTATTCAAAAGGAATATTTTTTATACAGAGCATTTTACTAAACGAGAAAAGGAATGTTTTTTTTGTCGTACGTATGCGGCAACGACGACTTCTTCACCGCCGTGACCATTATTTGAGTTTCAGCTTCCTCTACATGCCATAACATTTTTTTAAAATGAAAAATAAATACCATGTTTTACTATTCATGTATTTTGGTATGGAAAATGGTTTTCATAATATTTGTATTATATTAATCTGTTTTATTGATATCTTGTGATTGAAATGTGGAAATTTTATGTTTCCTTTACGCATGGTTTATGTGATACGATTATGTTATGGTTCTTGGGAATTGTTATGAAGATGGGTGGCACCATGATAAACTAAGGGCGGGTGAGCCCGATATAGCTCTCTAGTGAATTGTGTAATGCGAAGGAGTTAAACGATAAGGTTTATCTAATGTGATTTAGGGAATATATTGTGATGGGTATTCCAAACGAAACCATGAGGGTTACTCCCTACGTAAGAATGTTATGAATTCCTCAAGGTACCTTTATGTCTTATGATTTCTTTGATTTATTCATGATTTGATGAGGTATGTTAAAATTTTTATGTTTTATGAGTAAAGTATGATTTCATACATGGACTAATGTTTTCTTTTCATACTTATATATCCCTTACTGAGATTTTTATGCTCATCCCATGTTTTTGAAATGTTTTTCATAGGTCATGGGAATGGTATATGATGTGATGATAGTGTCAATAAAGTGTCAAGAATGAATCCATGTTTTATTTTAAATATGTTTCCATTTATGGAAAAAATGATTACTATATTTTATGTAACCACTTTGTTTAAATGTGGAATGCAATGAATGTTTTATGATATAATTCTCTAAAACTCTAAATCTGAAATGATCTTCAACGTGTGTTCTTCAAGTAACTAAAGATTAAGTAATTTTTAAGGCCGGGGCCTTATAATAATCCTATAGATGATGAAATAATCCTCTAATATCTAGATTTTTATATTCCACCTCTTCCTTAAAAGATCACAATAATGAGAATTAAGATCACTGGAAATCCATGTTCATCAAATTATCAAAACTAGAAATATGATGAGCCTCTGTCAGAATGTTTATAGGATTTACATGAGTAAAAATCCTTCTATCAAAAATATAACATTGACAATTATCAACCCTCACAATATTATAATTGACATAAATGTTGTTTTTCATAACATTAATTATATTATCCTTTGTGATAAAAATAATTAAAAGTTGTAAAAATTATTGTTGGTCAGAGTGGATACTCAAGAGGGGGGTGAAATGAGTTCCAACTATAATTTCTTTTTTAAAAATCTTTAACAAAATCCCCCAATTAAAAATAAAAATTGAATTGTAGTGAATTTGAACTAAAGAAAACTTTCAGTTCGGCTCTCAATTGATTGATTAATTCCCAGTTAATCTAAACAGAAGATCAGATTAGCTTTTGAAACTGACCTAATAACTTAAAAATAATGCAAACACTTTCTAATTCAATTATCAGAGTTACTTTGATAAACAGTTTAGGTATTAAAGCACTTGGCAGCAGAATAAAAAGTTTTAGATAAAACTAAATAGAGCACAGCAGATATGACCAAGAGGTTCAGTCTCAAGCCGAGATATAGTCCTCTCAATAATTTATATAAATTTGATCCACACCCTGGATCGGGGTTCACAACAGTTTAAAGCTGTCTAGGAAAAAGACCTCTACCACAATTCAACGTGGGAAACAAAAACAACAGCAAATACAGCTGTCCAGGTCAAACATGACCTCTACTACTATCCACAGTGGGAAATAGAATATGTAAGGAGTTTGAATGAGGATTTACAGATCCTACAGTTTAGGCTCAGGAGACAGTGTGTGTGTAAATTAAAACTGATGACACAAAATGCTCATAATGTAAATAATAAATCACTGAGTAAGATATAGAGTTTAGAATGGCTCAAGTGATTGTAGTGTAGCTCTGGACTCCTTCGGATTTGATAAGAAATGGTTCTGAGTCCTCTTCTAGTTTTTGTCTAAAAAACAGAGTGTCGTATGCTTGACTTCTAGGTTCGGAGACAGTGAAGATGTTGTCTATAAAGTTCTTCAAAGTCCTTGTGAATGTAACGAACTATTCTTGAGTAAGTTTGAGTGTGTATGAGCTTCTGTGTATTCTTGGTCATGCATGTATAATTGTATGAGTTCTTCATGTGTATGTCACTTTTATCACTTATGTATATCCCTTGTATATTCCTCGTGTCTTTCACATGTGTCTTTTTGCCGCAACAGGGACGTCTTGTAATTATGGCACGAGCTCCAGCAAAAGAAATGATTTCTTTTTGTAGGTACGAGGTACGGTTCCCAGACATCCAACGACCTTTATTAAATAAATTACAGAGCACTAAAATATATCTTATACGACCATTGGCTAGATTAAATAAAGATAAAGAAATTATGTTAGCATCAGATTCTCTGGAACGGTACCTTTGTGTATCAGTAAGTTTTTATATCGGTAACCTCTTGTATCGGTAATCTCTTATGTAACAATAGCCTTTCTATCGGTAGACTTTATGTCTGTCAGTAGACTTGATCGGTAGCAGTAGACAGCATGTACCTGTGACCTTTCGTGTAACGGTAGCATTCATGTACCGGTAGCTTCCTTTGTGTATCGGTAGAATCCCTTAACTTGTCTGTAAAGGTAGGCTTTAGTAATGGTGACTTGATGTATCGGTAGGCTTGATGTATCAGTAGACTTTAACATAACGGTAGACTTGTTGTACATGTGGACCTGATGTATCAGTGACCTTCACGTATCGATAGACTTGATGTACCGGTGGACTTGATGTATCTCTGACCTTCACGTATCGGTAGACTTGTTGTACTGGTGGACTTAATGTATAGGTATGATTGTTCTATAATGTTGACCACTTGTCTGTTTAAGCATTCTATTGGCAAAAAGTGTTAAGTTAGAATATATATTCATCCAATAACTGAATTCTCTGAAGATAGATATGAATACGATAATATATGAATATGTGAATGGTGTATAGAAATACTGAAATAAGTAATTAACCATTAAATAATATATTGATTATCAAACCACAATTGAGTATAAATGGAATTATCATAATATAAGTGAACATAATTGGGATTATCAGAATATGAGTTCAACTAATTCTCCCAGAGGGTTCAACAATCTCCCCCTTTTTGATAATCACAACTTATGCCAAATTTTAGGAAAATTAAAATAGTGTCAGAGGAAAAATTTCCTAAGAAAAACATTTAAAACAATGTTCTCATTTTTCTCCCCCTTTCAATTTCACTCCCACTTCTCATTTGATGCATTTTATCCCCCATTGTGATTAACAAAAAGAAGGGTAGAATCAGAGAAATGTAGGGACAAAAGAAAAAAAATTGCAAGGAAACATATACACAGGAAAGTGGAGAATGTAAGAGTAAATTACCATTAAGTAACAAAAGATACAAACTGATAAAGTCATTATTACAAAAATACAAGTGAATCTTATCAAAAACATCTAGAATCACTCAATCGTCCTCTTGAACAGTAGTCTTCCCTTAGGATGAGAAGAGGGTGCATGGTAAGATTGAGTAGATGGATTGGGAATAGCTGAAAGAACAACTGGAGGGTCATCCAATAAAACTGTACTAGATATGAAATTTGTGCTCTTCTGTGGGATCATAGGTGCCAAGCTTTGAATAGCATGAACTGGAGTCAACTGATGTGTACTCCCAGAGGTAGAGGCAGGAAGTGCAGGAGGTACAATCACAGGTCTGGAATCCACATGCAAGAATGGTAGCAACAGGTTCTTGAAATCCATAATAATACTACCTCCTCTCTCTATTGCTGACACAAAATCATCTCGATTTTCAATGAATTTATCCAAGGCACGAGTAAGCTCCCTGAGCATACTAACCCGCTATCTGAAAACCTGAGTCACTAGTGGAAACTTCAAATTCTCCATCAAAATATTGATATGGTTGGTCATTTGATACTTGGTATAGACCTTCTCGAAGTAAACATCCACCATATTTTTAATTTCCTCTTGAGAAGCAGTAGCTGCCCGTAGGTGATCACGAACAAAACTACTAACTTCTATAGTGGTAGCAAGGATCTGAGTATCTGAGGTGCCACTGGTACTAGACTTAGCCAACTCTTCCTGGATAACAGTTCTTATCTGGTCAAGGTTCACAGTGGAGCTGGATAAGGGAAGGGGTTTAACTGAGAAAGCTATTGTCTCTTTGAATGATTGTGTCAGATTACTAACCACTTTCTGAACAAGTTCATCTTGACTGTTCAAATGTTCTTTGACTGATTTCTTAAAAGACTCAAAAACTTCCACAAACTGCATGACTACTTCTTTGACATACCTGTTATCAGTATTCACTTGGGTTTGAGAACTGTTCATGGAATTTAATGAAGCAATTGATTGTCATAGAGCCACCACAGCTCCTGTCCAACTCTCAATTTGAGTATGGCATACTTTAACATCATCCATCATTACCTTCCCTGGACTAGAAACAGTATATCCCAGAGATAGCTTCAGGGATTGCTCCGCACTTCTTATTTCATCAACCAAACTTTTCTTCAAATCTTCCATTGATTCTCTCAGTGTTTCATTCATTATAGCCTTTAAGGACTCAAGGTCCTGCTTGGTTGCCAAATTTTCATCCACAATAGGTAGGATAACTGATTCCCCTTGGGGATGCTCTTCCTCATCAGAATCTCCATAATTTAGTCCATGTACCATATATCCTAGATCTGATGTCCAACCTTCAATGTCATACAACACAGAAACTGAACCGAGATGCTCCCCCTCACTTAGAGCATTCTCCTGGGGAATCACCTCTAATGGTTCTGCTCGAGGTACCTCTACAGCCTCCTCTACAACTTCAGCATATGCAACAACCATTTGTTCTGATAGTTCAATAGTAGGGTTAGTCATATCCTTTTATGAGTCATCAATTAGTCTCTCAGTAATTGCAGTAGGTCCCACTGCTTCTTCCTGATCAGGAACTGTCTGGACTGTACTATCTATCCGAGGGCTCAAACTGAGCTCTTCTTCTTCATTTTCCTCATCATTTGCTTCAGCAGCAGTCTCCTTTTCTCCATTAACAAAATGATCGGATTCGGTTGCCTCATCCTCTTAAGAGGTGTCCTTAACAACATATTGAAATGCTTCTTCTTCTTCTTCTTCTTCTTCTTCTGTGGTCTCAGTATCATTTTCCATCAGAATAGTTTCTCCCCTTGGTAGTTCTTTTGGAGGACTAGCTACTCTATAGGAAACATTTTGATGCATAGGACTAGGAGGTAAATCATGGTCTCCTCCTTCCTCAACTGATGTCTCTTCCTCCTCAGCTTTAGCTTCATTATCACTGTATAATGGTTATGGCTCATCCGGTCCAAGACCAGGATCCCTCAAATCCTTTGGTCTAGAAGGATGGTCCACAAGAGTGTACTTGTCATAGATTTTACCTTCATCATTAACCCATGATTTCTTCCAAGGGTTCCAGATAACTTTTATATGCTTGAAAAAAGTCCGGGTGAGAAAAAGTTATCCTTAACCACAACAGTTTCATCCTGAGGTCCAGCTACCTCCTTTGACTTCAATATAATAGATATCAGCATAGAAAAGAATAGTTCATGGGACTTAGACTTTGGTCTACTCATATAATCAATCTAAACCATTAGCAGTCTGCACAAGTTCGCCTTTATTTCATACTTTAACAGATACAACAAATAAATATCCTCAAATCTGAGGGTAGAAAAATCTCCTCTTCTTGGACTAATCAAATGTTGAATGAACATGAAAAGTACATTATCCTCACCTTCCATTTCTGCAGTAATGATCATTCTAGGGGTTCTATTTCTTGTCAATTCCAACAAGGCATCCTCATATTTGAAAAAGTCACTAGTATTAGGTATGGATTATGAATAAAATCCATAATCACCACTATGCGTAACCCTAATATTCTCATCCCATTCAACTGATGAAAATGAATACTTTTGACCATTCACACAGGAAATCATCCTATTCTCCTCTTATGATGTCTCAAAACAGAAAAACTCATAGAAATCTTTTACCAGTACTATATAATACAGTTCATTATTGTTTGTGAAGCACTCGATCCATCCTTGCTCTTGTAAGATCACTAGAATCAAGGACTTTCTTTCCAACAGCCATTCCGCACATAACTCATTCTCCACTAAAATTTCACTCTTCGATAAATGCAGATTCATAGGATTCCTTCAAGCAACACCTCTACTGCTTCCACTAGCAGAAGCATTGGTTACTTTTTTCTTCTTATCTTGCGACACATCACTCCCTTCATCCACTAAGGGTGGCTTCACATGGGCCATTTGAGATTCTGAGGCTTAGGGTATTGTCAGCTTGAGAGGTTTAGGTAGGAGGGATTCGAACAGACGGGTTCATGGTGATTGAGTGAATTCTAGAGTCGGGTTTAATATCATTTAGGATTGACATATAAAATAAATCTCATATTAAAAATGGTTCGAAGTCTCGGCCTTAATATGAAAATTTTAAAACAGCACGAGAGATGTACCGGTGAGGTGTCCTTAAAAGATGAGGTCTATCCTAACGGTGAAGTTTATCATAATGGTGAGGTTTATCCTAAATGTGAGGATTTATCTAACGGTGAGGTCTATACTAACGGTGAGGTTTTATCTAATGGTGAGGTCTACCAATCGGTGAGGTTTTATCTAACGGTGAGGTTTTATCTTAACGGTGAGGTTTATCCTAAAGGTGAGATTTTATCCTAACGGTGAGGTCTATCCTAACGGTTTAAGAGTAAGTTATCATTCCTAATTCATGTCTAATGTAACTTAATATTTCTAAACATAATGTCTTAGTGATAATATCATCTAATTGGAGTTTAGTTCCTATAAATACAAGAGTTATATCACCTCTTTGATAATGATCTCTTAGAAAGTGGTGTCTAACATCAATATGTTTAGTTCTATAGTGCGACACAGGTTTCTTTGAGATGTTGATCGCACTAGTGTTATCACAGTTAATTGAAACATGTTTAAAAACAAATCCATAGTCCAATAAAGTGTGATTCATCCACAAAATCTATGCATAGCAACTCCCAGCAGCTATATACGCTACTTCTGCAGTAGATAATGAATCTGAGTTATGTTTTTTACTACACCATGATACTAGGGACTTTCCATGTAAATGACATGTTCCACATGTGATCCTTCTATCTAACTTGCATCCTGTAAACACAACATCTGAATAACTTATTAAATCAATTGATTGTCCTTTTGGGTAAAATAGTCCCAAATTAACAGTATATTTAAGATATTTTAAAATCCTTTTAACAACAAGAAAGTGTGACTCTTTGGGGTTAGCTTGAAATCTAGCACACATACATACACTAAACATAATATCAGGTATACTAGCAGTAAGATAATTTAAACTCCCAATCAAACCTCTATAATTAGTATGATCCACTCGTTTCCCAGTTTCATCAATATCCAATTGACAGGTGGTACTCATTGGTGTATCACTTCCCATAATACTATCCAAACCAAAACGTTTAAATAAATCCTTATTATATTTACTTTGATTTAAAATAATTCCATCTTTATTGTGAATGATTTGAAATCCCAGAAAGTACATAAGCTCTCCCATTAAGCTCATTTCAATCTCATTTTGCATAACCATTGAAAAATCAGTACATAAATAATTTTTAGAAGATCCAAAAATAATATCATCAACATAGATTTGTACTATTAAAACATCTTTTGAAATTCTATTTATAAAAATATTGGGATCGGCAATTCCATTTTTAAATCCTTTTGAAATAATAAAATTTTTATGTCTTTCATACTAAGCTCTTGGAGCTTGTTTTAAACCATATAAAGCATTAGAAAGTTTAAAAACATGATTTTGAAGTAGATGGCTTGAAGGAGACTGGATTCCTTTTGGTTTATCTTATTCTTCTTTATTTACCTTATGTTCTTCTTCATACATCATCAAATTTACAGAAAGTTCCTTAACTGGCAGTTCACCAATATTAGAAGATTCTCTGATTGAAACAAAAGTGCCTCTCCATTTTTTAGGTAGGCTTCTCAAAATTCTCATGAACTGCTCCTTTGATGGAACATCCTTTCCCAGTGAGATCATTGTGTTGACAATTTCGTTAAACCTGAGATACATATCAGAAATGGGTTCATCAGGCTTCATCTTTAAATTATCATATTTAACAGTATAGATGTTCAATCTCATTTCCTTTACGTTAGTTGTTCCTTCATGAGAAACACTTAAAGTACCCCAAATTTCATGTGCGGTCTTACAAGCAGATATTCTATTAAATTCATAATATCTAAATGCACAATACAGAGCATTCATAGCTTTGAAATTATTATTGTAAGTTGTCTTAGTAGCTTCATTCCAAGTATATCTAACAGTAGTGGTAATTTTATATTCTGATTCCATGGTAGTCCAATTATCAAAACCCATGCTTTCTAAATGAATTTTCATCTTAATTTTCCACTGAGCGTAGTTGTTTCCATTGAAAAAAGGTGGTCTATTAGTAGAAAAAACTTCAAGTCTGCTATCCATGATAACTAGGTTAAAACAGAAATTTTAAAGAGATAAAAATTTAGAAATAACAGAAATTTTAAGAACATTAAAATACAACTAAAGTCATAGTTGGAAAATAGAGTACTTCATAAAATATTTTAAAATCCTCTAATACCAAATGTTGGTTAGAGTGGATACTCAAGAGGGTGGTGAATTGAGTTGCAATTAAAATTTCTGTTTTAAAATCCTTTACCAAAATCCCCCAATTTAAAATACTAATTTAATTGTAGTGAATTTTAACTAAAGAAAACTTTCAGTTAGGTTCTCAAGGGATTGATTAATTCCCAATTAATATAATCAGATGATCAGATTAGCTTTTAAAACTAACCTATTAATTTACAAATAATGCAAAAACTTTCTAATTCAATTATCAGAGTATCTTTGAAAAGCAGTTTAGTTTTTAAATCACTCAACAACTGAATAAAAAGATTTAGATAAAACAAAATAGAGCACAACAGATATGACCAAGAGGTTTAGTCTCAAGCCGGGACGTAGTCCTCTTAACTATTTATAAAAATTTGAACCACACCCTGGATCGGGGTTCACAACAGTTTACAACTTTCTAGGTCACAGACCTCTACCATAGTTCTACGTGGGAAACAAAAACAACAGCAAATACAGCTATCCAGGTCAAACACGACCTCTACCACTATCCAAGGTGGTAAATAGAAGATGTAAGGAGTTTGAATGAGGATTTACAGAGCCTCCAGTTTAGGCTGAGGAGACAATGTGTGTAAATTAAAACTGATGACAAACACTACTCGTAATGTAAATAATAAATCACTGAGTAAGATATAGAGTTTAGAATGGCTCTAGTGATTGCAGTGTAGCTCTGGAATCCTTCAGATTTGATAAGAAATGGTTCTAAGACCTCTTCTGGTTTTTTTCTGAAAAATAGAGTGTCGTATGCTTGACTTCCAGGTTCATAGACAGTGAAGATGTAGTCGATGAAGTTCTTGAAAGACCTTGTGAATGTAACGAACTCTTCTTGAGTATGTTTGAGTGTGTATGTGCTTCTGTGTCTTCTTGGTCGTTCATGTATACCTGTATGATCTCTTCTTGTGAATGTCACTTGTATCACTTTTGTATATCCCTTGTATATTTCTCGTCTCTTTCACATGTGTATTTTTGAAGCAACAGGGACTTCCTGTATTTATGGCACGAGCTTCGGAAAAAGATATGATTTATTTTTGCAGGTACGAGGTACGGTTCCCTGACATCCAAAAACCTTCATTAAATAAATGATAGAGCACTAAAATATATCTGATATGACCATTGGTTAGATTAAATAATGATAAAGAAATTAAGGCAGCATCATATTCTCTGGAACGATAGCTTTGTGTATCGGTAATTTTTTTTTATCGGTATCCTCTTGTATCGGTAACCTCTTGTATTGGTAACCTCTTATGTAACAGTAGCCTTTCTATCGGTAGACTTAATGTCTGTCGGTAGACTTGATCGTTAGCAGTATACTTCATGTACTGGTGACCTTTCGTGTAACGATAGCCTTCATGTACTGGTAGCTTCCTTAGTGTATCAGAAGACTCCCTTTTGTAACTTGTCTGTAATGGTAGGCTTGAGTAATGGTGACTTGATATATCGGTAGACTTGATGTATCGGTAGGCTTGATGTATCAGTAGAATTTCATGTAAAGTTAGACTTGTTGTACCGGTGGACTTGATGTATCGGTAGTCCTATTCTAAAACGTTGACCACTTCATCTGTTTAAGCATTCTATTGGCAGAAAGGGTTAAGATAGAATATATATCTTTCCAATAACTGAATTCTATAAAGATAATATAAATATTATAATAAATGAATATGTTGTTGGTGTATAGAAATACTAAAATAAGTAATTAACCATTAATCAATTTAGGTATTATCAAACCATAATTGAGAATAATTGAAATTATCCTAATATAAGTGAACATAATTGGGATTATCAAAATATGAGTTCAACTAATTCTCCCAGAGGGTTGAACAATATCCCCCTTTTTGATAATCAAAACTTATGCCATAGTTTTAGGAAAATTAAAATAGTGTCAGAGGAAATATTTCCTATGAAATACTTTTAAAACAATGTTCTCATTTTCCCCCTTTCAATTTCACTCCCTGTTCTCATTTATTGCATTTTCTCCTCCATTGTGATTATCAAAAAGAAGGGTAGAATCAGAGAAATGTAGAGACAAAAAGAGAACAAATTTCAAGGAAACATAAACATATTAAAGTGGAGAATGTAAGAGTAAATTTCCATTATGTCACAAAAGATACAAACTGAGAAAGTCAGTATTACAAAAATATAAGTGAATCCTATAAAAAACATCCAGAATCACTCAATCTTCTTCTTGAACATGAGTCTTTCCCTTAGGATTTGTAGTGGGTGCAGGGTTAGATTGAGTAGATGGCTTGGGAATAGCTGAAAGAACAACCGGAGGGTCAGCCACTAAAGCTGTACCGAATCTGAAATTTGTGCTCTTCTGTGGGATCATAGGTGTCAAGCTTTGAATAGCATGAACTGGAGTCAACTGAGGTGTACTCCTAGATTTAGAGGCAGGAAGTGCAGGAGGTACAATCACATGTCTTGCATCCACATGCTAGAATGGTAGCAATAGGTTCCTGAAATCCATAATAATACTACCTCCTCTCTTCATTGCTGACACAAAATCATCTCGATTTTCAATGAATTTATCCAAGGCCGGAGTATGCTCCCTGAGCATACTAACATGTTCTCTGAAAGCTTGAGTCACTGGAGGCAAATTAAAATTCTCCATCAAAAGATTGAAATGGTTGGTCATTTGATGCTTGGTATAGACCTTCTCAATGTAAGAATCCACATTATTTTAAATTTTCCTCTGGAGAAGTAGTAGCTGCCCGTAGGTGATCACGAACAAAACTACGATCTTCTCTAGTGGTAACAAGGATCTCAGTATCCGAGGTGCCACTGGTACTTGCCTTGTCCAACTCTTCCTGGATAATAGTTCTGATCTTCTCAAGGTTCACAGTGGAGCTGGATGATGGAAGGGGTCCAACTAAGAAAGCTACTGTCTCTTTGATTGATTATGTCAGATTACTAACCACTTTCTGAGAAAGTTCATCTTGACTATTCAAATGTTCTTTGACTGATTTCTTAAAAGCTTCAAAAACTCCACAATATGCTTGACTACTTCTTCGCCTGATATCAGTATTCACTTGGGTTTGAGAACTGTTCACGACATTTAATGAAGCAATAGATTGTCTTAGAGCCACCACAGCTCCTGTCCAACACTCAATTTGAGTATGTAATACTTTAACTTCATCCATCATTCCCTTCACAGGACTAGAAATAGCACATCCCAGAGATTGCTCCAGGGATTTCTACACATTTCTCATTTAATCAACCAAGCTTTTCTTTAATTCTTCGACTGATTCTATCCGTGTTTCTTTCATTTCAGCCTTTAAGAACTCAAGGTCCTCCTTGGTTTCCAAATTTTCAGCCACAACAGGTAGGATAAATGAGTCTCTTGTTTGCTGGTCTTCCTCATCAAAATATCCATAATTAAGTCCATGTACCACATATCCTGGATCCGATGTCCAACCTTCAATGGCATACAACAGAGAAACTAAAACAAGATGCTCCCCCCCACTTGGAGCATTCTCCTGAGGAATACCCTCTAATGGTTCTACTCGAGTTAACTCTAGAGCCTCCTCTGCAACTTCAGCAGATGCAACAACCATTTTCTCTAATAGTTCAAAAGTAGGGTTAGTCCTATCCTTTTCTGAGTCATCAATGACTCTCTCAGTAATGGCAGTAGGTCCCACTGCTTCTTCCTGATTAGGCACTATCTGGACTGTACTATCTATCAGAGGGCTCAAACTGAGCTCTCCTTCTTCATTTTCCTCATCATTTTCTGCAGCAGAAGTCTCCTTTTCTCCATTAACAAAATGATCGGATTCCGTTGCCTCATCCTCTTCAGAGGCGTCCTTAACAACATATTGATATGCTTCTTCTTCTTCTTCCTCTGTGGTCTCATTATCATTTTACTTCAGAATAGTTTCTCTCCTTGGTAGTTCTTTTGGAGGGCTAGCTTCTTCATAGGAAACATTTTGATGCACAGGACTAGGAGGTAAATCAGGGTCTCCTACTTCCTCAATTGATGTCTCTTCCTCCTCAGCTTCTACTTCATTATCACTATATACTAGTTCTGGCTCATCTGGTCTAAGACCAGGATCCCTCACATCCTTTGGTCTAGAAGGATGGTCCACAGGAGTGTACTTATCATAGATTTTACCTTCATCATTAACCCATGATTTCATCCAAGGGTTCCAGCTAACATTCATATACATTCAAATAGTCCGGGTGAGGCAATAGTTATCCTTAACCACAACAGTTTCATCCTGAGGTCCATATACCTCCTTTGCCTTCAACGGAATAGAAATAAACATAGAAAAGAAAATTGCATTGGACTTAGTCTTCGGTCTATTCATATCCTCAATCTGAATCCTTAGCAGTCTGCACAAGGTCCACTTTATTAAATGCTTTTATAGATACAACAAATAAATAACCTGAAATCTGAGGGTAGAAAAATCTCCTCTCCTTCGACTAATCACATGCTAAATGAACATGAAAAGTAGTTTATCCTCCCCTGCCATTTCTGCATAAATGATCATTCTAGGGGTTCCATTTCTTGTCAATTCCAACATGGCGTCATCATATTTGAAAAAGTCACTAGCAGTAGGTATGGATTTTGAATAAAATCCATAATCACCACTATGAGGAACTCTAAGGTTATCAGCCCATTCAACTGATGAAAACGAAAACTTTTGACCATTCACACAGGAAATCATCCTATTCTCCTCTTCTGATGTCTCAAAACAGACAAACTCATAGAACTCTTTTACTAGTAATGGATAATATGGTCCATTATTGTTCATGAAGCACTCGAGCCATCCATGCTCTTGAAAGATCGTTAGAATCAAGGACTTGCTTTCCAACAGCCATTCCCCACATAACTCCTTTTCAACTACAATTTCTCGCTTCGATAAATGTGGATTCACATGACTCCTTAGAGAAGCACCTCTACTGCTTCCACTAGCACCAGCATTGGTAACATTCTTCTTCTTATCTTGCGGCACATCACTCCCTTCATCCACTAAGGGTCGCTTCACATGGGCCATTTTAGTTTCTAAGGCTTAGGGTTTTGTGAGCTTGAGAGGTTTAGGTAGGAGGGATTCGAACAGACGGGTTCATGGTGATTGAGTGAAGTCTAGATTCAGGTTTAATATCATTTAGGATTCACATATAAAATAAATTACATATTAAAAATAGTTCGATGTCTCGGCCTTAATACAATAATATTAAAACAGCGTTAGAGATGTACCAGTGAGGTGTCCTTAAACGGTGAGGTCTATCATAACGGTGAAGTTTAGCCTAACGGTGAGGTTTATCCTAATGGTGAGGTCTTATCTAATGGTGAGGTCTATCCTAACGGTGAGGTTTTATCTAATGCTAAGGTCTATCTAATGGTGAGGTTTTATCTAAAGGTGGGGTTTTTTCTTAACGGCGAGGTTTATCCTAACAGTGAGGTTTTATCCTAACGGTGAGATCTATCCAAACGGTTTAAGATTAAGTTATCATTACTAATTCGTGTTTAATGAAACTTAATCTTTCTGAACATAATGTCTTAGTGAAAATATCAACTAATTGGAGTTCAATGCCAATAAATTCAAGAGTTATAGCTCCTCTTTGATAATGATCTCTTAGAAAGTGGTGTCTAACATCAATGTGTTTAGTTCTATAGTGAGACATAGGGTTCTCTGAGATGTTGATCGCACCAGTGTTATCACAGTTAATTGAATCATGTTTAAAAACAAATCCATAGACCAATAAAGTGTGTTTTATCCACAGAATCTGTGAACAACAACTACCAGCAGCTATATACTCTTCTTCAGTAGTAGATAATGCAACTGAGTTCTGTTTTTTACTACACCATGATACTAGGGACTTTCTAAGTAAATGAAATGTTCCAGATGTGCTATTTCTATCTAACATTCATCCAGCAAAGTCAACATCTGAATAACTTATTAAATCAAATGATTTTCCTTTTGGGTAAAACAGTCCCAAATTACCAGTATATTTAATATATTTGAAAATACTTTTAACAGCAAGAAATTTTGACTCTATAAGGTTATCTTGAAATCTAGCACACATACATACACTAAACATAATATCAGGTCGACTTGCAGTAAGATAAATTAAACTCTCAATCATACCTCTATAATTAGTTTGATCCACTCGTTTCCCAGTTTCATCAATATCCAATTTACATGTGGTACTCATTGGTGTAACACTTCCCTTAATACTATCCAAACCAAAATGTTTTAATAAATTCTTAGTATATTTACATTGATTTAAAATAATACCATCATTAGTTTGAACGATTTGAAATCCATGAAAGTACTTAAGCTCTCCCATTAATCTCATTTCAAACTCATTTTCCCTAACCTTTGAAAAATCAGTACATAAAGAATTATTAGAAGATCCAAAAATAATATCACCAACATAGATTTGTACTATGAAAACATCTTTTGAAATTATTTTTATACAAATAATGGGATCAACAATTCCTTTTGTAAATCCACTTGAAAATATGGAAATTTGTAAGCCTTTCATACCAAGCTCTTGGAGCTTGTTTTAAACCATATAAAGCTTTAGAATGTTTAGAATCATGATTTTAAAAGTGAGGATTTCAGAAACCAGGTGGTTGTTCTATAAAAACGTCTTCAACAATAAAACCATTTAGAAAAGACTTTTCATGTCCATTTGATATAACTTGAAATTCATATGTGATGAAAATGCAAGTAAGATCTTAATTTCCTCTAATATAGCTATAGGTGAAAAGGTTTCCTCATATTCAATTCCTTCTTCTTGATTGTAACCTTGTGCAACTAGTCTTGCATTGTTTCTAATGATGTTTCCAGATTCATCAACTATGTTTCTAAACACCCATTTTGGGCCTATGGTTAAAGTGTATTTAGTTCTTTCTACAATTTCCCAGACATAATTTATTTCAAATTGATTTAGTTCATATTGCATAGCCATTACCAAGTATTCATTACTGGTAGCATTATTGATATTTTTCTGTTCTAACTGTGAAAGAAAATCTTGATGTTCAACCTTATTTCTTAGAGAAGCTCTAGTTTGTGTTCCTCTATCTAGATTACCTACAATATCATCTATAGGATGGGTCTTTAGAATCCTAGTTGGTCTCGAAAAGGTAGGGCTAGAGATTTCAGGTTCATCAACAGGTTGGGAATCAACAGAAGCAGGTTCTAGAAAATTTTTAGAACTGGATGTTTTGACTACAGGTCCACTGTCTTTATCATTAAGGTTCAAAACAGAGAGACCATCTTCAATATTTTCAAGAGAGGTCTTAGGTTCATGTGGAACAGATTCATCAAATTTGATGTGAACAGATTCCTCCACACATTTGGTTCCCTTATTGAAAACTCTATAGACTTTACTAGAAATAGAGTAACCTAGGAAAATTCCTTCATCACTATTGGATGAAAACTTATCAAGATTATCTTTGGTTTTAATAATAAAGACTTTTCAACCAAAAACATTGAAGTATTTAACTGTAGGTTTCCTATGGTTCCAAAACTCATAAGGGGTATTCTTAAGAACAGGTCTAATCAAGACTATATTGATAATATAACAAGGTGAATTGACAGCTTCCGCCCAAAAATAAACAGGTAGGTCATACTCATTGAGCATGGTTCTGGAAATTTCCTGAAGGTTTCAATTCCTCCTTTCTACTACACCATTTTGTTGAGGTGTCCTAGGGGCATAGAAATTGTGACTATAGCCATTGTGTGAGCAGTAGGATTCAAACTCATGATTTTCAAACTCATGACCATGATCACTTCTCAAGGTTTTAATCTTATGTACACTAAGGTTCTCTATAGACTTGGAATATTTAACAACGTAAGAACAAGATTCACTTTTGTGAGCTAGAAATTATACCCAAGTATACCAAGGATATTCATCTACTAGAATATATATGTAGTGCTTCCCATTTAAACTAGAAACTCTAGAAGGTCCAAAAAAATCCATGTGAACCAACTCGAGATATTGAGAAGTTGACATTTCATTCTTTGATTTTAAAGAAACATTATTTCGCTTTCCCTTTTGACAGGGATTACAAACATTATCAGCTGGGAATTCAAGTTTTGGTAGGTCTCTAACTACGTTCTTCCTAGTAAGTTTTCTAAGTGAATGTAAATTTCAGTGTCCTAATCATATGTCCCAAAGCCAAAACTCTTTATAAATATCATTTAAACAAGTAATATTTTTCATAGATAAAGAATTTAAATCAATAGCATATACATTTTCATTTTGCAAGGCAGAAAATATTAAAGCATTTTTAGAATTAAAAACATTGCATGAATCATTTTAAAATTTATCATTAAAACCATCATCAAATAACTAAGAAATACTTAGTAAATTATACTTATGTCCATCAACAAATAGAACTTTAAAAATTAACACTGAGTCAGTGTTACCAATCTGGCCTAACCCGATGATTTTCCATTCAGAATTATCACCAAAAATAACAAAACCTCCATCAACTCTAAATAAGAATTTGAAGCATGAGATGTCTCCTGACATATTTCTTTAACATCCACTGTCCAAGTACCAGGTCTTTATACATGAGCTCTTTAAGTAGGTTCCCTTCAAAATAGATTTAGATAGGAAATGATTTTGGTACCCAGATTTTCTTGGGTCCAGATAAGTTAGCCAATAAAACATTAGGTACCCAAATTTGTCATATAGGTCTCATAAAATTTGCAGAATCAATAGATTTAGACAGATAAACATTATTATATATGTAACTATGAATATAACTAGTTAAAGCCTATGAACTTCTAGAACGATAACTATCTACAATCTGTCCAAATTTAGGAATAAATCTAGTTTTGGTAAGTTTTCTTTGTCCATGTTAGTATCCTATAGCAGTAGTATATCTAGGTGAAATATTCTTACCTAGAATTTGAGTAAGATTATCTTTTCCAGTTGTGTTCTTTTCTAAATCCTTCCTAAGTTGCTCATTTGACAATTTCAGTTCAGTGTTTTTTTAAGTAACATAGCATTATTTTCCATTTCTATGTGAAGAACAGATTTATGTTTAATAGTTAAAGAATATTGTTTCTTTAAACCATTGTATTTGTCTTTAAGCTCATTAAAAGTTTCTTCCAACATATCACAGTATTAAAACTGTTCAGATTTTAACATATTTTAAGAATCAGAATCAGCTCCAGAATAATATGAATTTAAAGCAGGAGTTTTAGATGTTACCTCAGAGGTGTTTGTCATAAAACAAATGTTTTCCATATTTCTGTTTTCGGTCATAGAAGCTTTAGATTCACTGGAGCTATCCTCGAAGCACTCCACGTAGCCTTCATGGATTTCTTATACTTTTTATCCTTATACTCATACAACTTCTTGTATTTCAGCTTTGGACAATCCGCTTTTATATGTACTTTTCTTTTGCATTCATAGCAGACAACTTCATCATATTTGTCAGATTTCTTCCAGTCCTTTTTCTAGTGTCCCTTGTTGTCATACTTACCTTTTTAATTTGATTTTCTGAAAAAATTCTTCTTCCTATAAAACGTCTTAAATATTTTGGCAATGTGAGCCGTTTCTGCATCACTGTCAGATGCACTTTCTCTTTATTCATAGCTTGAGCTATCACATACAGCTTGAAGTTTCTCTTTATCCTTATTCTTTGAAATAGATGTCTTGAAGGCAACTGACTTCCTTTTTGGTTCCTCTTATTCATCTTTTTTTACCTTAAGTTCTTCTTCATACATCATCAAATTACCAATTAGTTCCTTGACTGACAGTTCACCAATATCACAAGATTCTCTGATTGAAACAGAAGTGCCCCTCCATCTTTCAGGTAGACATCTCAAAATTCCCAGGATCTTCTCCTTTGATGGAACATCCTTTCCCAGTGAGATCATTGTGTTGAAAATTTCGTTAAACCTGAGATACATATCAGAAATGGGTTCATCAGGAATCATCATAAAGTTATCATATTTAATAGTATAGATGTTCAATCTCATTTCCATTACGTTAGTTGTCCCTTCATGAGATACAATTAAAGTATCTCAAATTTCATGTGCAGTCTTACAAGAAGATATTCTATTAAATTTCTCATCTCCTAAAGCACAATACAGAGCATTCATAGCTTTGCAATTATTATTTTAAGTTGTCTTAGTAGCTTCATTCCAAATAGATCTAACAGTAGTGGGAATTTTATATTCTGATTCTATGGAAGTCCAAATATCAAAACCCATGCTTTCTAAATGAATTTTCATCTTAATTTTACACTCAGCATAGTTGTTTACATTAAAAAAAGGTGGTCTATTAGTAGAAACACCTTCATGTATGCTATCCATGATTACTAGGTTAAACCAAAAATTTTAAAGAGATAAAAATTTAGAAATAACAGAAATTTTAAGAACATTATAATACAACTAAAATGACAGTTGGAAAACAGAGTACTTCAGAAAATATTTTAAAATCCTCTGATACCAAATGTTTGTCGGAGTGGATACTCAAGAGGGGGGTGAATTGAGTTCCAATTAAAATTTCTGTTTTATAATCCTTTACCAAAATCCCCCAATTTAAAATACTAATTTAATTGTAGTGAATTTGACCTAAAGAAAACATTATGTTAAGTTATCAAGGGATTGATTAGTTCCAAATTAATCTAATCAGAATATCATATTAGCTTTTGAAACTAACCTAATAATTTACAAATAATGCAAACACTTTCTAATTCAATTATCAGAGTAACTTTGAAAAATAATTTAGTTTTTAATGCACATGGAAGCGGAATAAAAAGATTTAGATAAAACTAAATAGATCACAGCAGATATGACCAAGAGGATCAGTCTCAAGACTAGACTTAGTCCTCTCAACAATTTATATAAAATTGATCCACACCCTGGATTGGTGTTCACAACAGTTTACAACTTTCCAGGTGAAAGACCTCTACCATTGTTCTACGTGGGATACAAAAACAACAGCAAATACAGGTGTCCAAGTCAAACACGACCTCTACCACTATCCACAGTGGGAAATAGAATATGTAAGGAGTTTTAATGAGGATTTACAGATCCTCCAGTTTATGCTCAGGAGACACTATGTGTAAATTGAAACTAATGACACACACTGCTCGTAATGTAGATAATAAATCACTGAGTAAGATATAGAGTTTAGAATGGCTCTAGTGATTGCAGTGTAGCTCTAGAATCCTTCGGATTTGATCATAAATGGTTCTAAGTCCTCTTCTGGTTTTTGTCTAAAAAACAGAGTGTCGTATGCTTGACTTCGAGGTTGAGAGACAGTGATGATGTAGTCGATGAAGTTCTTCTAAGTCCTTGTGAATGCAACGAACTCTTCTTGAGTATGTTTGAGTGTGTATGAGCTTCTGTGTCTTCTTGGTCGTGCATGTATAACTGTATGATCTCTTCTTGTGTATTTCACTTGTATCACTTCTATATATCCCTTGTATATTCCTCATGTATTTCACATGTGTCTTCTTGCAGCAACAGAGACTTCTTGTATTTATGGCACGAGCTCCTGCAAAAGAGATGATTTCTTTTTTCACGTACGAGGTACATTTTCCTATCATCCAACAACCTTCATTAAATAAATGACAGAGCACTAAAATATATCTGATATGACCGTTGGTTAGATTAAATAAAGATAAACAAATTAAGACAACATCAGATTCTCTAGAACGGTAGATTTGTGTATCGGTATGTTATTGTATCGGTAACCTCTTGTATCGGTAACCTCTTGTATCGGTAACCTCTTGTATCGGTACCCTCTTATGTAACAATAGACTTTCTATTGGTAGAATTCATGTCTTTTGGTAGAATTGTTCGGTAGCGGTAGACTTCATTTACCAGTGACCTTCCGTGTAACAATATCCTTCAGGTACCGGTAGCTTCCTTAGTGTATCGGAAGACTCCCTTTGGTAACTAGTCTGTAACGGTAGGCTTGAGTAATGATGACTTGATGTATCAGTAGACTTGATGTATCGGTTCAGCTTGATGTATCGGTAGACATTCACGTAATGGTAGACATGTTGTACTAGTGGACTTGATGTATCAGTGACCTTCACGTATTGGTAGACTTGTTGTACGGGTGGACTTGATGTATCAGTTTCCTTCACGTATCGGTAGACTTGTTGTACCGGTGGACTTGATGTATTGGTAGGCTTGTTCTATAAGGGTGACCACTTGTCTTTTTGAGCATTCTATTGGCAGAAAGGGTTTGGTTAGAATATATATTCAGCCAGTAACTGAATTCTCTGAAGATAATATAAATATTATAATATATGAATATGTGCATGGTGTACAGAAATACTGAAATAAGTAATTAACCATTAATCATTATAGGGATTATCAAACCATAATTGGGCATAATTGGAATTATCATAATATAAGTGAAAAAAATTGGGATTATCAAAATATGAGTTCAACTAATTCTCCCAGAGGGTTCAACAATTATCAATATATATGTTGTTTTTAGTTATTCTATGTAACCAAAGTGAATCATTAGTAGCTTCTATAATAGACATTTACATGGAAATAGTAGTAGACAAATAAATTTTATTATTATCTATTTTTAATTATAAATATCACACTTGATATTGATAAGTACACAATATTTCAAATTTCATGTACTATCAATATATCCTAAGAAATCCATGTCAACATAGCCAAACACACATCCATGTGATCACCCAAAATGTTGGAAAACATCAGTAGCTCCGCATATATATAAATATATATTTTAGAATACCTTATTATATTATTTATTGGAATTATTCATATATATATTGACAATAGTGAAAATATGAGGTAAATATGTATAGGTGATAACAATTTAAAACCTCAATGAATCAAATTCACTTGAATATTTAATCTAATTAATCAACTCAAACTCATCATATGACAAAGGGAAAAAATGAATATGAATATCTAAAATGATTATCTAATTTAATAGTCAACAAATGTTAATTCTAAATATAATAACATTAATACTTGTTCTCAATAAATAATGTATGAATCAAATACAATATGACCAAAATTATGTTTCACATTATCTCGATGACAATAATTATCCGTAAATGATCAAAGTCGTTCATTTCATACTAATAATTAAGAAAAACAATAAAATTTTGAATGTATTTATTATCGTTGGAATCAATAAACATACCATTAATATATACATAAAGATAAAAATAAAATTTTCTTCAATATTTAATAGGATAATTTAAAAAATCTTAATTGAACATTTTAAAACCACGAAATTTCATAAAAGAGTATAAAATTAAATGCCACTATATAGATGGTTATTTTTCCTCAATAGATAATTCTAAAATAAAAATTCAATTTCTTAATTAGAAAAAACTATTAAATTTATATACATATATATATTTACCCCAATGTCTCTAATATTAAATATTTCATTAATATATAACTTCACCAATTAATTAATTTACAAAGATATTATACCAAACATATATTGAATACTACATTGTTTTACAACTCGAGAGATGATATCTATGATTTCAACACCAATAACATGACTATAGCTTTTAATAACATTTGATGTTTTATATCAGACTTCTTCTACAAATGGAATTCCTTATTTCATATTGGACAACCATGATCATTTCACTACATTTCTATTATTATGTTGTTTCCCAAAATCTATTTTATCGGGGTATGAAACATGTAAAATTAGTTTAGAAATAGATAAAATGTTTAAATATGGAAATATATGGATTCCCAATGGGGTCCTTGAGTTGTGGGGGGGGGGTCTCCGGTCTAGTTCAGAGATCAAAAACCAAACTTTTGGAGGAATATATCCTAGAATACTGTTAGAATAAACCATATTGGTAAGGCCTCATGGTTAGATAAAGTGATCAATATAGTTTAACTTTTATATGTCCATTTATGAAATTTTGATAGTGGTGTTGTGTATTTTTTCCCATGTTTAGTAATCTGGGCCCAAAAACTCTGTGATGTTCCCTTTCCCACAAATAAGCATGCACGACTGGTGAAAATTTTGTCCAAACAATGTGGGAATAGAATGAGTCCCAATACTTTTGTTCGAAATTAAATTTCTACCCTTTATTACATCATATTTATAACCACATATTTAAATTCTCCTCCTATTCAAAAACCCCACCTTTTATTATATTTTTTTGTATTATATTCTAGTAATTATAGAAAACTACTTCGTCTATGATTGGAATCAAGATCCTCACATCTTGATGGATCCACATAGGTAAGATATAAATTCATTTTAGATTCTATTTGACTCAATTGGTATCTATTAAAATATATATGTTCAAGATAATATTCCCTAATAATATTTTTTTGATCCATCCATGGATATTCTCTGGATCTGAGAAAAATCAAGAGTATATGTTATACAAGATATACACTACGGACCTACATTATGATTTAATGTGAGATTTCTTACATGTATATGTGTTTTTAAATTGTCTTCGTGTAACATTTGTAATGATTGGATCATCTTCCTTGAAATGAATTTAATCCTATAATTGAGTTTCATAAATTGGCCAAAATAATTAAAAGGTCATGTCCATGAATGTTAATATGTTGTAACCTTGAATAGAACCTCCCATTTGGGTGTGTAGATTATAATAATTAAACCACCATGGGTGTAATTTTAAATTATACCCTAATTAGTTTTTCCCATTTCCCCATGTCACGATATATTAATAATGAATTTTCAATTTATGGTTGAATTATGAATTCATATGTAATTTTAATTGTGATAGAAATTGTAATTGAATTGATTAATCAGAAGGGATGAAATAAAATTGACCGTATAACATTTCCATGTATGAGTGGATTAATCATGAGATTCTGGTTATAGTGAAATTTTCACAAATGTAATTGAGATGAAATCCTCCTATAATTTTCCCATTAATGTTTTATCCTTATAAGGATTGTTCGAAATTGAATGATCTATTTTTTTACCTTAACATGTTAGGTGGAATATATTATATTGAATTGAATGATATTGAAGGATTTTATGCCTTCGATGACACATGGATTCATATGAGAATCTAATAGATGTACTAACTTGTGTCGTACCTTGATTACATAGGAGTGAAACATTAAATCATTATATGTATATACAATGATGGAATCATATGTGATGACTATTATATTACATGTAAAACATGAAATATTCAAGGATATCTAATTAAATAATTAAAGGTAATTTGATATTTATATTTCTATGTGTGATACTAGGGAACCCTTAGTGAACATCCAAGGATAGGCACAAGTTGAAGTGTTCTATTCCACCCCTATAGAAATACATGGGTTATTGCATGATACTAATGAGCATTTGAGAAAGGGACTAAGATACAACTCTAAATTCCAATTGGGTTGTGTTTTTCCTCTTTTTAATTTTGTTCTTGTATTGTAAATTTGTATTGTATACATGTTTTTGGTGGTGTTAGGAACATATGGCATGTATCATCTTCATCATTGTATGTAATGTTCTTTTTTGAATTTTTATACCTTCATGATGTGTATCTATTATATACATGATATATTATTACCAGTACATATCTATTATGGATATTAGACAATTATATACTTCGATGATGAGGGAATAATATCCCAAAACACTTACCTAATCCCTTAATTCTAGCAGACAAACTCTAGTGTTTGTGTATATTCATTTGAGGCCATGTGGCCAATAGGTATCGGGGAACTACTATGTGGAATCTAGTCCTGGGATGTTACAATGTTGTATTAGAGATTTCATTTTTGGTTTTATGTATAGTTTTTATAAAATATAATGGGATAAGAATGAATAAGAATTTGGAAATGAGTTGTGCCCAGATGTTGCTGACAAGCATATAAGAAAAACCCAAATTACATCATATAATTTTTTTATTTCTATATATTATTTATTAACGATTACTCAATTCAATCTTTTGGTAAAACACATCATTTGTGATGTCATTATA
Source organism: Viscum album (assembly GCA_963277665.1). Classification (NCBI taxonomy): domain Eukaryota; kingdom Viridiplantae; phylum Streptophyta; class Magnoliopsida; order Santalales; family Viscaceae; genus Viscum; species Viscum album. Next base: position 590,205,753 of record OY728162.1, on the reverse strand, counting down.
GAAATGATTATGGGTTATGTTTTGATTCAAAGTTATGATATGATGGTATTAAATCTAATAAATCATATAAGTAACTGTATATAAATGATATATTATTCTTTTCATTATGCCATTAATGTTGAATTACTTGTTTCATTCTTTTATGAAAGATATTGTAGATGATTTAATGTGTTAGTTAGGTGGATTTTAGAATTTATTCATGATTAGTATGGTCCCTCAGGGATAAGAATTTTGAGAACCATTGGATCATCCTATTAAAAAAATATGATATAAATTCTATAGGGTATGAATTAAAAAAAATTAATATATATATATTCAAATAAAATGTAAAATTAATTAATGACAATGAAAAGAAAATAAATTTTTTAGTAGAGAACATGAGAAAGACCCAAAAATTTTAGTCGACAGTTGGTAGTGCCTCTGGCATTTATAAGATTTATACATCTCACAGACTTGAATCTATAATTATGAATAGTAGTGTGTTTTTAAACAGAAATGTGTATAACTACCATATTTTCATATATGTGATTTATTGTTGAGATCATTGAAATTGATCTTGGACTGAGGTGTGTATTTAGAATTTCAGATGCATCCCATAATGATGAACAAAAACCATACACTAGGGGGGTGTCTATGACCACACTCTATAGGTGTTGGGCGTTGGGATACTACTGGATATTCTAGTAGTGCCTGGTTAGGCAATAATAGTTCTGACAAAAAGGTGGGTAAGAATAGTGTTGTGATGGGTTCATGAGATTTTATGCATACTATTCTTGGAGCATCATGACCTAACCCATCTATCGTGGAATAGGTGAGTTTTTTTCATCAACAACATCCAGCAACGTTATTGTTTTATTGATGAACAAAGGTTGACATGTCATGGATAGAGGTTGTGTTTTTTATCTTCGTGCATCTTGAGACATCTCATGAGAGGATGGAAATGCTTTCTAATTATATGTTGTGTTACTCCTCCAGGAGATGCTGGTATGTCATTACAATGATATATAGACATTGGGATGTTTCATATAATTAATTTTACATGGATATACATGATCATTTCTATCAAAAGACATGGAGGGAAGACAATGACCTTGATTTTTTCCCCTAGAGTAGTGTGCATTACCACTTATGAATTATTCAGTCCATGTTTCAGAACTCTAAGGATTGAAAGCTATTTTGATCTTTGAAGACTAATCAAATGTGATGATATTAGTGGATGATCCATTGTATGAAATCATATTATATGTGAATGTCATTCTGCTGTCTACCATTTTTAGAAATATTGATTCATGGGAATATCAGACTGGTTAACCAGATAGGGGATGGGGGTGAGGTCTAGGGTATTTAATCTTCTAAATATGTTTTTGTTTTGACAGGAATAAGGAAGAATATTATAGATCTTCCATGATAGGATATTTGAATCTAAACCACAAACTCAAGTAGCTAGGTTAGGATCTACTATTATGGTAGGCTGAGTCAAATGAGGGCCATAATTTATGAGTGACCTAGTCTTGTATTGATCACAAGGAACAATAATCCATATTTCGTTCTTTAAAAAAATTACTCTATCAGCATGTGTGAGATTTTTTTCATCTTCCATGAGATAAAGAGAGTTTTCAACTCTTTTACATCATAAAGGGAGCTAGAGTGTTTTGGAATGATCATGATAATGTGGTGGTCATGCCCGTGGTAGTCATACTTCAATTTTAGATCATCAGTAGAGCTGAACTGCTTCGTGTAACCAGGATTAATAAAAGGGTTGTGGGTGAGTCCAGATATATACAGTTCAACCGATGACCGAGAAGTAAATTTTGGGACATTTCATATGGAGAGGTTTTAATCTTGTGGAATGTATATTATCTTCTGTACTATAGAACATATGGTCTTCTTATAGTTTTATATCTCTCGCATTATGTAGATCATTAGGATCATGAATCATTTTTTGGGGGTGTAATGATTCTTGATTCTATATGGTGAATTAGAACAGAGGATTTATATCAATATTGGGAGATCTATATGAGATATGTTAGTGTCACTTCATATTGGGCTTCTTTCTTCTCAATATGAATGGGTTTTCAATAATTTTTAGGATGTACAGGTTGGTTACCATTTATTTATTCATTGAATTTTATATTAATACAATGTACATAATATCACTAGTGTATGGAGAGTTTATTCCCAATGGTGAATTCACTATCTAAGTGAGAAAATAATGTCCACAACTTTATGGACTATCCGGATGTGTAATTTCCCACATAAAAAGCAATGGAAATTTCCTTCTTATAATTTTTTCCTATAGTATAAAACAAATAAAATTACGTTGAGAACATAATAATTACAATTTAAAGGATGAATAATTTAAATAAGAATTATTTGAAGAAGTTAAGGATCCTATACTGATTAAATGGTAACAATATAGTATGAATAGTAATATCAACCATATGAATAGTAAAACAAAAAAAGAATATTAATAATACCCCCTAATTGTATAAATTCAATTTAGGAATCTTATAAGTGAAATTATGATATAATTATATCATATTATATATAAAGAAATGGTTAAAAAAATTAATAACAATTTCATATTTTCGAAAATTTATAAATATTTAATTTTAATTTTATAAATAATTTAATAATAAAAATGAAAATTTTAGATTCAATAAATTTACACATAAATTGATATTTTATTTTCTTATGATTTTAATATAATTTTAAGAGACATTAATTTATTTTTCAAAGATTTTTTAAATCAGTTATAATTTTGAAATCACAATTTATAGTGTAAATGATGAATTTCATTATTAATTAAATTTGTCATAGTTATAAAATTATTTTCATTTAATGGGGTTTATTTTTTAATTTTACACGTTGAAAATGGTAATGAATAATTTTTTTTATTTTTTAGAAATACAAGTATTTTTTGTTAATTGAAAAATATGATAATTCATGATAAATACTAAATTAATGATTTTTTTCAAAGACGATGTATGGATTTTGTAAGACTAAATTCTCAAAAAATAAATCATTTTTATAATTTATTTACTTATAAATCTCAATCTCTTAATTGGGGTGAGAAAAAATAATAAACTAATGATGAATGTAATTAGAAAACACCCCTCTCCTCAACTATATATAGTACCCCAACCACCACTTCTCCTAAAACCTTCAAATCATTGAGACTTATCTAAATTCGTTGAAATAATCATCACAATCCACTTCTCAATATCTAGGATTTCTATTGTCATCAATATACCAATCCCTTTTCCATAAAGATTTTATCATGGAGAATGATACAAGAGTTAAATTCAATTTTTCTTTCTTTTTATTTCATTCCAAGAGCTCATCCTTTAATATGATCTTTATACCTTACATCATCAAAATGGAATGAAAGCACCAGTAAATTATATATTCTACAAAATTATTATTATATTTAAAAAATAATGAGTTATTCAACTTCCCCTATCCCTCCTATAAAAAAATGTAAATGTTTTTCATGATGTGTTGTTTTATCGCCTTCATAGAAGAAACTTTTTCAGTATCTCTCCCCACCATCAATGTTACACATAAATCCATTTACTGGTATAATATTGGTTTTTAATTTTATGGTATAACTCTTTTTTTCTATAACTATTATAAATACCCAATAATAAATTACAAAAAGAACTAGTACGTGATGATCAAAAAGTCACATTAATAATCTAAGGGAATAATAATAATGTCTCATTTAATTAATAATACTCATAAATTATAACCAATTAATATGTGTAAATATATAACCATATGGATATTCATTGGTAACATAATATTATAAATAATTATAATTTTAAAAAAACACCATTACTTTTAAATAAGTTAAGTAATCATGAAAACCATGAAAATTAATTCTCCTAGAGAATGAAATTAAACAATATGAAAAATAAAACATTTAATATGAAAAAATAATCCAAAAATAATGAAAAAAGTAAATATATAAATGGATATATATATTTTTATCATTAAATTTAATTTCATTATTTAGAATATTAACATGAGTAATGCTTTCAGACATGTGTTTAGGGGAATTCACGAACCCAACTCGATTCTATTGTTTTTTTGTTCTTCACTCCATTTTCAATATTTTTCTTCTTATAATTTAACATATTTATCATATTCTTATCCCTGTCATATATTTTTTTTATACATGTAACCAATATGTTTTTATGGAAAATTCAAATATTTTTCAAAAATTAGTATTCTTAGTAACTAAATATTAATCTTCTCATGAGATTTATTCTTCTACAGTCAATAAAGATTATTCTTATACTAAAAATATTTTTCAATCAATATTTTTTAAATTCGAACTTTTATTTATCAATTAATTCTACATGAAATGTAACTCATTCCATTCAATGAGATATTTAATGTCTATTACATATAAATGTTATATTTGGTATGCATGACAATGAAATTATTATGATGTGATTGGGGAACATAGAATAATTTAGTGCATGTAAATTTTTTGATGTGAATGGTGAGGCAATAATTATATAGTGAACCAAAACATTTCATAATGTGAAGAATAAAATGATATAACATTAAATTTTCAAGAAAATTTTGATTGTTTTGATCACAACATTGTGTGGTATTTGACCAATAAGACATAATGTTTCATTTTTATGCATTCCTACATTCCTGTAATCAAATTAATTCTTACTCTCTTTGTTATGATGATGTTGATTATTCTCACATATTGATATTGATTCTTGTTCTTATACATCCTCTTACTAGTCTTTTATATCACCACTTCATTTGATGAATATCCCATGGTGATTGCATGAAGTAAGATGAATATGAAGGTTTATATGAATCAAGAGAATATAGAATTTTGTAAATTTTTATGTTTTATTATACAAATGAATTGTATAGTTCAAATATTTCCATGACTCTAAAACATTGAATGCTAGACTTGTTACACTATTATGTTCATTAAATTTAATATGACATAATAGTATTGTAAGAAAATGATATGTCACTATAGTTGGTATCAGAGAACCATTTATATAATATTGGAATTAGGTTTACTGAACATTATTGAAAAATCATATTATTAGAAAAAATATATGTAATCACCATGGAATACATTTTTTAGATAAATTTAATCATAGGGATCTCAAATGTAATTAAATTATATTTAATTTCTCAGAAGAATACTTCATTCATGAATTATTGACTTATATTTTTTTAAAATAAATATCTTTTAATAAATTTAAGGAACTATGAGAAACAGAGCCAACATACCACGATAGGTATAATGTAGTGATTTCCCAAATGACCCACCAATTTAATTTGGTGGAGGATTTAAAAATTTCAAAGTAATTATTACATGGGAATATTTTTTTTCAATAATAATCTGAACAATATGGAATATCCTCCTTCACCTATTAGAGATATACTAAAAATTTATGGGTTTATGTGGCTAAAACAATAGTCCTTTATTGGCTCATTAGAACTATCATTTATAAAAAGTGGGTCCCCTCAATATAGAAGATAATTTTTTTAATTTTTTTTTATTTTATAAAGATGGTGACTTTTTCCATTTCTCATCTAGATGGAGAGGCTTACCAATGGTGGGAATTTATTAAGAACACCATTAATGATAAAATTAATTTTATAGTGTGGTAATAATTTATTATAATGTTTCATAACATGTATATCTATCAAACAATCCATAAAAAAATTTATATAACATTCATACAGTTAAAGAAAAAGGATGTTGAATCTATTATTACATAGGAATAAAATTTCCCATGTATTTCAAGGTTCATTACTTTTTATCAACAATTATCAAAAAATGGATATATTATTTAGTGGATTAAAACCAAACCATCAAAATTCATTTAAATTTTTTTCCATTTGGAGTTATGAAAAATTTGACCAATGTGCTCTTAAAATGGAGTTAGAGTTTGGAGAATGGTCCAATGGATTTGGTGGTAAGAATAAAAATATATAGTTTAAAGCTATTGAGATTAATGATAATGTTGAATCTAAATTTAAACAACCCAAATGTCAAAAAATGTTGGAAGAAGAATCATGGGAATTACCTCAAATGGAAGGGGATTGCTATATGTGTTGGATAGAATTCCACCAAGCTCAGGAGTTTTGAAATTCCATATGAAGATGTATATTTTCATGGATGAAAAGAGAGAAACACTAATGGTTAAATTCTTCAATTGTATTGATCAAGGGAATTATTCAAGACAGTGAACTAAACCCCGAGCCAATAAGGGTAATCAATATCATCACCCACCAATGTTAATTAAGCATGTCTAGGCTTATGCCATCCCAACTTATGAAGTGGATCCTAATAACGATGTTGTTATAGGTATACTACTTTTTCATTCAATAATAGCGAACATAATAGTTTATTTTGGTTATTCTCTTGCTTTATTATATTTATTAATAAGCAGAAATATTCTTATATGACATAAAAATATTAAGATTGTGTTACATATGATAGTAGTAAAAAGAGAAATTATTGCATCCAACATATATAAAACCTCACTGATTAGTGTTTCAGGATTAAACCACCCTAAAACATTTATAAATACATTGTAGGAGTTTTATACTATTTTGGGCATGGATTGACATTCTTCATATAAATACAACATCAACAATACGGAATGGGATATCACAAATCACATCCCAAAGCATCCTCTAATTCAATAAAAGTTTAAAGATGAGGATGATTATCATTTATATTCATCGTATTATCTGTTGATATTATTTTCTTATGAAAAATTATACATACCACAAAATATTGAGACAAAGGAGAGAATCTTGGTCGAAGACATGCCCATTGTGACGGACTACACTGATGTTGTCCTTGATGAAATTTATAGTCATCCGCTAGATAGAGAGGTTGAGTTCTCAAATTAATTCTCAATTGAATTTATTCATGGGACACTTCCTATATCAATGAAACGTTATTTAAGGCCACCATTGATCTAAATATACTGAATATAAAAATTAAAATATAAGATGGAAATGGGTTTTAAATTCCCGATTCCTTCACCTTGGAGTTCAAAATTAATCCATTCCATGAATACGGATGGATCAATTAGCCTCTACATTGGTTATCATATGATCAAAACAATTACTCTTTATTTTAAGTGTCGCATTCCCAAGATATAATACTTGTTCGTTACACTATGGGGTTCCATGTATTTCTAAAAGGATGTACTTCTATAAGGATATCAACAATTAATGTTGAAGAAGGATGATATTCTAAAAAAATCCACTCAAATGAGGTATAATTGATCCTTTAACATTATCAATGATATGATTTTAGAAGGATGCAAGATTCATATATTTGTAACATATTTACATGGGAATCATTAGGTAAATAACATCTTCAATGATTTTTTAAATTATTTTCATCATTCAATTTTGGAAATAATAAAATGATTCTCAATGAAAAGAAGTGAATATACATATGATGGTGGAATATATTATATATGGGAAATAATCATAGTCTAAATTTGATGAGGAAGTAGTTTTATGACATGGGTCATTACTATGTATATCATTCTATCCAGAGAAAAAGAAGGATATTATTAATGAATAACATTGACCAACCTTTCTATTAACCCATGGAGCATAATGATGTATCTAAATCCATGAGAGATCTATTGGTGGGATGAAATGATGTAGGTGATTTCTGATTATACATCAACATAGGTGGTATCTTAGAAGTTAATTCATAAATACAAAACCTAATGGGTTGATACAAAAATTTCCCCAACTATAATGTAAATGGGAAAACATCACCATAGAAATTATCACCCGAATTCCAAATATATCATTTGGAAATAATTATACACAGGATTTTATGGATAATCATATAATGATATACCACTTTATCTCTATTCTATTGTACTTTTCACTAGATCAACATACAATGATTTATTTCTGAGAAGGGTTAAGGCTAAATGGTGTACCATATTTTATTTTATCGGATCGATATCTGATATTCAACTACATGTTCGGGAAAAGTCTCTATAATGGTCTATACATTGAGATAATATTAATTTTGAATTATCATCCTCAAAATGATGATCATTTTGATTGTCAATTTCTGAAAATGAAAGACATGATGTGGGAATGTTCTACGGACTTCATAGGTAGATGACAAAAACATCATATAAGGAAAAGTTCTCTTATAAAAACTGTTCCTACTCAAGCAACCTAATGTTTTCATATGTCCCTCATTATGTGAAAAAATGAGAAACATAGTTATATAGGGTTTGTGTAAGTGGAAATCACATACATGGATCTGAAATCGTCGAATAGATGGTGCAAATAAAAAAACATAAATGTATCACATCATGTAATTCCAAATTCAATGAATGTGATAAGGAGAAAATCACCTATGGGAAAATTATTTTATGGATCAATACATGGAATTTATCCACATATCTCCATGGAAGAGGATCATGATATTTGGGATGAAAAGAAGGATGAGACCCAGTTACATTGGTCACTCTATATCATGGTTCATGACATAGTGTTGTCCAATCCACAAGAACTTCCACCTATCATGTATAAAGTAAATTTTTTATTCTTCATATCCCTCTTGGTGAAGTACATACTAGATCTCTCACATGTACAAAAATCCATATATTTTTCTAATGGAAAATGGTCTATCATAAAATTTGAAAAGAGTTATGATCTACGACCATAGAGATAATGATCTATGAAAAAATACAACTCACTTAGAAATTTTAATATGAAAAAACCATATGATGGGTGTGGCACGATGGGAACAAGAGGAAGATATGAAGTATAATTACCCACACTTGGTTTCAACATATTATGTAAAACATAATTCTGATGGAAAAAATTCATAAGGTGTGAAAATTTAATGACCTAAAATGTATAAAGTGAAATATCCTTCTAATAAATTTTAAATATAGTATAAAACCCAAAATATCACATTTAAAACAAAATAAAATTAGTATAAGTTATGATTGATTAAAAATTAATGTAGTTTTTAATTTCTATGAACTTATACAGATTAAATATTAACATGAACATAAAAATATTGATATAGACCATATGAATAGTGAAATAGTCAAATGAATTGTTTCCAAATATAGGAAAATATAAAATAAATTTAATCATATTATATATGAATGTATGATATAATTGTATAATAGTATATGTAAATTAGTTTTTTTAGAATGGTTTTTTTGGTGTTGGTATTTTTTAGTCATAAATATTTAACTGAATTTTTTGGATTAATTTCATAATTTAAATGAAAATATATTACCATAAAATTTATTTTTAGATTAATAGGTTTTTATAATGATTTTATAATAATAATATGATGTTTTAGTTAATTTTTCAATATGTTATAAAATCAGTTATAATTTAAATACTTGTATATTTCGATTAAATAAGGATTTTAATTAAAAAATAAATTTATCATATTTAGATAATTGAATATATAAAATGGAGTTATTTTTTGAATTTTACATGTCAAAAAAATTTATGTTAATTTTTTTTTGAATTTATTAAAAATACATGAATATTTAGGGAATTCTAAAACAATGTAATTTATGGAAAATTCATAATAAATGAATTTTTGTGTCATATGTTATCTATAAGTCATGGATGACCATAATATCAATACATAAATAATTTTTTTTATATATTAAGTGATAATTCATTACATATTCTTTGTGGAAACACAAAATAATAATCCATTGATTAAAATAATGGGAAATCATCCCTCTCCTCCATTATGAATACCACCCGTAAACACCTATTCCCCTCAAACCATCCATGATTTGATCCTTGTATACATTCTACCCAATACTCCTCCCATGACCCTGCCCTATTTATTGGATCTTCATATCTCATAAAAAGGGTAATCCATTCTCCCTATGGAAGTTCCTAATGTGAAAGATTCTAAAATTATATTATATTATATTTTCATTTAATTTCATCTAATGTTCATATCTATTATTATTCTATATTCACCATCCATCATCAAAATGGAATGATAAGTCATATGTTGTATATATTCTATAATATAAATAATCTATTGGAAATTATATAATAAATCTCTTCTACTTACCCATCAATTATAAAAAAACATTTTTCATGAGGTGATGTTTTATCGCCTTCAAGGATGAAATGATTTCATTTTCCATTACCACATTTAAGTATGTATATAAAACCATTAATATATAAAAATTCTATCCTATTTTTATTTTATAACCATTTTATGTTCTATAACTATGATATATACACAGAAATAAATAATGGAAAACCACTAGTCTATTGATTATTGGGAAACAGCTTTAATAATCTAAATGTTTATCACTACTGTATTATTTTATTTTTCATCGTCATACCATATAATGAAAAGATATGTATAACTATTTAAACATTTTTATTTTTATTAATAAAATATAATTCCAATTATCTGGAGTTATTCCAATTATACAAAAAAATAATTACATATAATTTAGGGAACTGATCATGAAAATAAGGAAAATCAATAGTCCCAAATGATTTAATTAATATATACAACAGATCCAAAATTCCATAAATGAATGTATAAAAAATATAATTAATTAATTAATTTGTTAATGGTTATGGATTTATTAATTAATTAATATAGTTTTACTATTATGTATATTAATGTGGCGATATAATTTGAAAAAAGGTATGGGGAATTCTCAAACCCAACACACATCCTTTGGTATTTCCCTATTACAAAAAATTGATAGTACTGTATTTCATTTAACATTCATATAATATAATTTTCTATCCATATATTATTTTTTATGTGATTTACATGTCACTAATATGGTTGTATTACTTTGGAAATTATTTATCGAAAAGAAAATTTCTTTTTAAAAATAAAACTAGTAATGATCATGAGACTGTTTCTTCTTCACTAAAGATTGATGATTCATATACCATGAATCATATTATGAAAATATTATGGCAAACCAAAATATTATTAATAAGCTATTATTTAATATATAAAACCCATTTTCATCATTTTATTATTTTATCTCTAAAAATAATATATGTTCTATGTGGAATTCATGATAATAAAAATGATTCTATGTGATTAGTGAAACTATAATTATATTGCACATTTTAGTGTTATAATGTGATGTGTGTTCCAATAATTATTTATAATTTCCATGCATTGGGTAATTTGATTGATTTTATTGAAAAAAGTGATATATGTGTGAATATAATACTTGTTTTGTTCACAAATTGGGGTGTTATTTCACCAATAAGACATTCTGTCTCCTTTTTATGCATTTACACATTCCATGAATTTATCCAATGTTTCCTTTCTTGACATTGATATAATAAGATTATTTTTTTTAATAATGATGATTAGAATAACCCAAGTTATATTGATTCATATTTGTAACTATACACTTTCTATTATTCTACATCACTCCTTTCATTGATGTATATCATCAAGTGATTACATGTAGTATGGTTAATTTGTATTCAACTAAAAAGATATAAGAAAAGGAATCAAATAAATCATTATATTTTGTTATGATTTTTTTAAATAGTCCTAATTTTCAATAGACACATAACATTTGGATCTTCGATACCGAACTCATTTACGATGTTTACCACTAAAATAATGTAATTGTAATGTATGAAATTGTATTGTAAATATATAACGACAACATATTATAAGAGTTTAAATATTGATGAGCATGGGAAAATCATATTGATTTCACATTAGTTGTTGATATTATCTGGGATGTTCTCCACAATTACTATTTAGGGTTACCTCTAGTGAGAGAAGAATATTTCTCTATCGAGATAGACCTAAGAGCTACAACTGAATCCATTCCAACTAACTTGATGAGAAATAATGGAATGAAATATCTTAAGAGGTAGCTAGAGGATTTTCTGGCAAAAATTTATATCAGACCCCATACTTCTCCATGGGTTTCATTAATACTTTTTTTGAAAAAGGATAATGGTACCCGTAGGCCATTTGTGGATTAATATATATTAAAAAACAATATGATATGTTCTGGAATTATATGTCCTTGTAGATGCTTATTTTGACGTCATTTGAGCTACTTGGGTTCTCTAAAAAATTTATTTGAGATCTAGTTATCATCAGGTGTTTGTTAGACCATAGAACATTCCTCGAAATACATTTCATAGCATGTTTTGTTTATAATGTTATTGAATATGTGGTGCGGTATCAAAAACATGTTTGTGATCATTATGTAAGTATTGAAATGACATTATGAATCTAATTTTTATTCGTTTTTCAGTCATTTTCATGGATGATATATTGGTTTATTCTCACCATCATCATGACTATTTAATAAAATTTTGAGATTGTATTGAATACACAGATAAGGTCATAGTTATATTATATGCATAAAACTTTCCACATCTAGATCGATAAAATTAAATTCATAGGTCACATTAGCTTAGTGACAGTAGAAGCTTTTGACCCAGATAATATGTGAGATATAATTTTGTAGGAAAATAGCAGGAATATCATAGAGGTATGGAGGATCATGAAGCTAGCTGGTAAATAAAGGCCTGTCATAAATGTCATCTTGGGTATAACAACACTACACACAAGCTTTACTATAATAGGTGTGATGATTTTATGCATATATTCCTATGATATAGACTTTTAGAATATTAAATGGAAATTGACATGAGCAATGATACTAATTTTTCTAGAGCAATGTTTGTGTTACAATTTTTAATATAATTCATTAGTTAAAAGGATTGGAGTAGTTCTTATGAATGGGGATATTGTAATTGTACATGTATCAGTAGTTGAGGCTACATGAGATAAAATATGTGATGAAAGATCTCGAGTTAGGTGTATTGGTTCATGCAGTTAATTTTTTGATACATTATCTACTTGGTGAGAATTTTAAGGCGAGTACATACCACATGACCCATCAGAACATATTTACAACACATAATCTAAAAAAATGGTAGCCATGGTAGGGTGCATAACTATAGTCTTTTGACATTGAAAATTACATGAAACCAAGTAAAAGTAATGATGTATCTGATTCACTGAGTATAATGACACAAATACATGTTTCTTAGAATTCCATTATCAATTGATAACTCATAGATTAGTTCTCTGCGATGCATTTGAAGGTAAATGATTGAGATGGGAATAGTTTCATTTCTTCCATGGACACTACCACTAAAATAATAGATTTAGTGGGGATAAGAAAACTATCTGAATATCAAATACTATTCCTACAGAAGTGTTTGGGAGGTATGAAAACTCAAACTGATATGAACATATGAATGGATAAAATTCTGCATGTACATTTCAACTTATTGTTTTTAGTAGACAAGTTTGATGAGGTTTTTAGATTTTTTCATGCATTAACTAGTGTATTCCTATAATGCCTCATCCTTAAACATAACTTAATATTTAATTAAATGATTAATTCACATTGAGGATCTTTATAGGATTAGAGTTTTAGAGAATTAGGACGTAACTATAACATCTCAAAAGTTTAAAATATAGAAACTTCTACATAGTTTCCTTTTTTACAATACATGAACTCTTGAAAAAAAAGATTCATATCTAGTTCCATGTTTAAGAAAACATAACTTTTCCTTGACCCCATCCTTGACCCTATTCCACATTATTTCCAATGAAAAACATTTCAAAAATATGTGGGATGAGCATAAAAAGCTCAGTAAGGGATACACAAAGAAATAAAACTGTTAGTTTTTCAAAACAAAAAGTAAACCATGAATAATTTATCAAAGTAATACATTTAACCTTTTTGAAGTAGTAAAAAATCTTCACTGAGTAAAATATCATTACATAGCCTTTTATAACCAAAATATTCCCATAAAACCCATATAAATAACACATAACAAATAAAGGTAACTTGGGACATAAACCTACTTAAATGGATAACCATACGGTCTACTTCCACACATATTACATAATGGAATAGCCTTACGGCCGACTTCCATACCCAATGCATTTGAGGTTATAATTAAACCACCCATCCTGGTATTCACAGCACCACTCGTCATATGTTTTATCATGTAACCACCCGTCAAATGTCCACGTACCATTATAAAATCATAAGACATAAAAGAAATATAATGGAATGAAAATATTTCCAAATTTCGATCACAATATGTCACATAAATATATTTACATAAAAAATACATTACAAAAACATTTTCAATACCAAAATACATAAAAGAGTATATGGTATTTATTTCATTTTAAAAATATTACGGCTTGTTGAGGAAGCCAAAGACCAAATATTACTCACGGCGGTGGAAAAGGTTGTCGTCACCACGTACATTAAAATAAACATTCCCTTTTTTCATTTATTAAAACTCTTTTTAGAAAAATATTCCTTTTGAATAAAAGTAGAATTAAAAGGGGTTTATACACCGTATAAAAGAATGTTGTTAATAAAAAAAGTATGCCTCAATGAAAGGAGATTAAGACGAAGACTGTTACCTCGTGTCCGACATGACTCGTTTGTTCTTTATTCTCCCGAATAAAAAACTAAATTTAATTTATACTTTCTGAAGAACCTTTTTCAATTTTATTATCCATTTTATATAACTTATTTCGACGTTATAAACATTATGTAATCATTTAAGTTTATAATGTTCCTTTTGTTGATATTTGGTACTTAAGTCAAAAATGGACTTCTTACAATTAAATGTTGTTCATGTGGTGAATGGTTCATTATATCTAGAATGATATTCATGATTTTGATATCATATATATCATATATATCCAGAATTTACATGTATTTGTAATAGTAAATAACATTTATAGGTGAGAAATGAAATGCACCGTTCATGGAGACGCTAACTCGTACGTATGCATGATCACTAATTTCATTTATATTTTGTATTTAATGTAGTGAGATCATAATGATATAAAGGTATATTATAATTCCATTATAATATCATATATAATATAATTAAATCCATCATTTATAATTCCCACATATGGCATTAACGATTCAAATCACTTTGAGAGGGTGGTAGTCCGCACATCCTAAAATGATGATATCGTGTTACCCATAATGGAAACCATAAAGGTATGCCATAAATGAAAAATAAAGAAGCATATGGAAAAAATAAGAAAAATATATAACATATATAAATAGTTTGATATCTTAATGGACACCATGAATGGTGTTAATATAAGATTGAAAAATCATCGTTTCGTGAGGCCGAAATTCTCCATCCACAGAAACAATATGTTCTTTAACCATTAGATGGAGGCTTGTGTAAGTGTAGATCGAATAATTCTCATAAAAACATCCTAGTATATTTAATATACTGGGGTTGTTACAAAATAACAGAATAAAAAGAGTTTATGGGGTTGGAGAAGCAAAATAATACATAAGAACATTAGAAAAGTCATTACCATTAAATCGGGTAACTCCTCTTGGTTTGAACCAGAAGGGTTCCATGAAGAGAATTAGGCCTAAGGTAAGGAATCTAGGATGAGTAGAGGGATTTGTAGGGATAAAATGAACAGATTTTGGTCGAGCCAAAGGCTATATATGTTTGGGTAAGGAAGGTAGAGGTGGGGTGCCTTTTATAAGAGGGAGGAGGGGAACTCTTGGAAAGTTATAAAATGTTACTTTCTTTTAAAATGAGTTTCGGATTTCAAAGGTCCCACAATTATATATTTCAAGGATAAGGTGATAAGAGTTCGAAATACACCCATCAAATATGATTTTGACAAGTGTATGTCTTTTACTTTATATTATCTTTTTATTCTAGTTTAATCATTAATTAATGAGGTAATCGCTGAATCATCATGGTGTCATAAATAATATAATTTATTTAATGTATAAAAATAAAAAAAAAAATATCATGATGTATAAAATATTTTTATATTCCTATTAATATTTATAGTAAAAATTATGACTTCTATATCCCCATGTGAAAATTGTTTTAGTAAAATAATACATGTTTGTGACATTTTTCTTTTAACTTTAAATGAAAAGTTATTAATGTCATGTTCTTACCCAAGTGGCTCCATGGGGTCCCCAAGTTGACCCATTGATTGTTTTCTTTGGCCATTACACATCCCATAAGGTTAGGACATGTTTCAAGGTAATTTTATATTTTTAAAACATTATTTTTACCATAAATTACACTAATTACCTCTAATCGCGATTAATAAAAGAGAAAAGTTACTATTCACCAAAAACTTATTTTAATCCCATTGAACCACATTTTAAATCCTAATGAAAACCATGTATGTTCAATTTTTTATATTCAAATCACATAGGTGGTAGAATTATTTAAATGAAAAATTAGTTTTTTAACTACCACTTAGTGGTTTCACTATTCATCAAAAATTGATGTTTTTGAGAAAAATACAAAAAATTCACCATAAGAAATATTTGATATTTCAAATTCAAAAATGATGAATATTTTACATGATTGAAAACATATAAGTTTCATTAATTAATTTAATTATTAATTATAGTTTTCAAAACAAATATCGTGTTATTATGAAACAATACATATCAAAAGATTGACCCTAGTTTAAGTCCAATTTCAAAGTGAAATGAATTCCAATGACCACCATTGTATTAAATGGTAAAAATATATTCTAATTGCACTTTAAATAGAATTAAAAATATAATATAATCATATAATTAAATTATATTAGAAAGAGGGTTTGAATTAAAATACAACATTCTTCACTTATTCATTAATAATGGGATTTATCGGAAAAATAACAAAAACATACACAAAGTAAATTTTGATGTCCCGATTCTAAAGAGAATTTCTATTTGGTCCAATAGAATGTATAAGAGTGACCAAAACTATATTTAAAGAGGGTTCACCATCAAATGGAGATAAATAGACCTTTTAGTGAATATTAGAGTATCTATGGCTAAAATTGAATTCTTTTCTTATTTTAAGCCTTAATATTTTATTGGATAAATGTAAACACATTTAAAAAACATATATAATCATATTTTAGTTATTTCTTTTCATTCCCGCCAATACAACGTCTACGTGTTAACTAACATTAAAAACAATATTATTATATTAATAGTGTGAAACGTAAGATTTCCAAGGTACTCTTTGTTGTGTATCGGGTACGTATTGAACATAGCATCCCATTTAAATTAAATCTAATATTTAACTCGAAAATATTAATAAATTTGACAATGTTTTATTTTTTATTTATCTGGGATGTTACATCCATTCCCTCTTTTGGGAATTGTATCCTCACAATTTTATTCACTTATCAATATAAGTGGGGGTATTTATCCCTCATAGCATTTTCGGATTCTCATGTTCCCTCTTCAACCATTCGTGTTTTCCACAAAACCTTTACCTGGTGAATTACCTTATTCCACTATACTTTCTCTCTACGGTCAAGAATTTGGACTAGTTGTTCTTAATAAGATAGATTCTCTTCCAACTGAACTACCTCTGGGATGAAAACATGAGATGGATGTGTCATATACTTTCTCAACATCGAAACTTGAAATACATTGTGTTCCTGAGATAAACTCGGAGGAAAAGCCACTCGGTAAGCAATTAATCCAACTCTCTTCATAATTTCATATGGTCCAATAAACCTTGGACTCAGCATTCCTTTCTTAGCAAATCGCATCACACTTTTCAATGGTGAAACTTTGAGAAAAACATGATCACCTACCTCAAAAGATAGATCCTTCCTCCGGTTATTCGCATAACCTTTCTGCCTGCTTTGAGCTGTTTTCATGTGTTTTTGAGTCAACTGAACTTTTTCTACCATCTCTTCTACCAATTCTTGTCCCATCAGCTTCTTTACCCCTACATCATCCTAAAAAGATGGAGTTCGACACCGTTTACCATATAATGCTTCAAACGGAGCCATCTGTATATTGGAATGAGAACTATTATTATATGAAAATTCCACCTATGAAAGATGTTGGTCCCGGCATCCCTGGTAATCCATCGTGCAAGAACGTAACATATCCTCCATGGTCTAAATTTTTCGTTCTGACTGCCCATCTGACTGCGGATGAAAAGATGTATTAAAATTTAATTCAGTACACAATGCCTTTTGATGGCCTTTCCAAAAGTTAGAAGTAAACCTGGGATCACGATCAGATACAATGGAGAGGGGAACTCCATGCAACCTGATTATCTCGTTAACATACAACCGATCAAGTTGATCTAGAGACAAAGTATCTCTAATAGGATGTAAATGAGCCTATTTAGTCAATCGATCAACAATAACCAACATTGCATTATTACCTAGAGATGTCTTCGGTAATCCCACAACAAAGTCCAGTGATATATTTTCCGATTTCCACTCTAGAACCAGTAAAGGCTAAAGCATCCCTTTTGGTAACTGCTGCTCTGCTTTAACCTTTTGAGAATTCAAACACTTCACAGTAAAATCAACAATACCACTTTTCATTCCATCGCAGTAGTAATACTCCCTCAGATCTATGTACATCTTAGTACTTCTAAAATGTACTAAAAATGGGGAACTATGAGCCTCACATAACAACTCATTCATAAACTGTGATCACAAGGCACACATTATCTCTTCCCAATCCTCAAACCACAATAATTATCAATGTTAAATTCCGGAAACATACCCTTCTGAACCAACTCTACCTTTTTCTGAAACCCACTATCATTCTTCTGCTCTTGCTTAATTCTGTCTGATAGGGATGATCTCACAGATACCTGAAACAAAACATAATAACTTCCTACCCCAACAACTTCTATACCAAATTTCATCAAATCAAAAACAAAAATTTCTCATTCCAAACCTATCATGGATAATAAATCATTACTTTTTCGACTCAATGAATCGGCCACTTTATTTGATTTTTCTAAATGGTAATGAATTTTACAATCATAATCCTTAATTAATTCCAACCATCTTCTCTATCTCATGTTCAATTCTTTCGGATTGAATATATACTTTAAACTTTTTTGATCAGTATATATTTCACGCTTTACACCATACAAATGATGCCTCCATATTTTTAGAGAAAAAACAACAGCAGCTATTTCCAAATCATGTGTATGGTAATTTATCTCATGAGTTTTCAACTGATGTGAAGCATCAGAAATTACCTGATCATTCTGCATTAGGACACAACCAAGACCTTTTAATGAAGCATCACAGTAGATAAAAAACTCACCATTCCTGGAAGGAAGTTCCAAAACTAGATCATTCACCAATCGTTTTTCAACTCCTGAAAACAATCATCACATTCTTTTGTCCAAAAAAAATTTACAACCTTCCGAGTAAGCTTAGTCATTGGACTAGATAACCGTGACAAATTTTCAACAAACCATCGGTAGTAACCCGTCGAACCAAGAAAACTATGGATCGCAGTTAAATTTGTTGGACTTGGCCATTATTCAACAACTTTTGTTTTAGCAGGATCAACAGTTATACCCTTTTTTGAAACAATGTGACCAAGGAAAGAAATTTTTTTTTATGAAAACTCACACTTGCTGAATTTTCCATACAATTTCATTTCTTTTATGGTCTGCTGGATAACCCTTAAAATAATTTCATGCTCATCCTTACTTTTAGAAAAAACCAAAATATCATCAATGAAAACAACCAAAATCTTATCCAAGTACTCATGGAAAATTCTATTCATAAGGTCCATGAATACATTAGGTGAATTGGTTAACCCAAAAGGGATATTATTCAAGGCTCTATAATCAAAAAAATCATCCATATGAGGAAAATAATACTTGTTCATAATAGTGATATTATTCAAGGCTCTATAATCAATGCAATGTCTCATTAAACCATCTTTCTTTTTAACAAACAAGATAGTATCACTCCATGGTGACGTTCTAGTTCGAATGGAACCTTTATCTAATAACTCTTGCAATTGATTCTTTAACACTAAAAGGTCAAATTGAGCCATTCGATAAGGGGGTTTTGAATTTTTCTTTGAATCAGGAACATAATCAACAGTAAATTCAACTTCCCGATCAAGAATAATTCTAGGAAACTCATCAAGAAAAAAACAAGGTACTCATTTACCACTGGCACATCCTTAATCTGAATAGTTACTTTATTTTCAACAATATGTGCAAGGTAACATTCATTTCCATATTTTACTAGATTCTCAACTTCCTGATATATTATCAAAAGTAAGGGTTAATTCTTGTACACAAACTGAAAATCTTTCTGAAAAGAAACCATTTTTTATGCAGACAATCTTAGCATGATAAACAGAAATCCAATCCATGCCCAAAATAGCATCAAACTCTACTAGAGGCAAAACAATAAGGTTATTAGGAAGATTCGTTCTAGACACATGGATAGGAAGGTTCTTATAATTTCTTTTTGTCTCAACGTTTCCTATGGGTGTTTTTACGATAAGATAAGGATTCATATATTGAGATGGAAATCCCAATTTACTAGAAAAATTCTCAGAAATGAATGAATGTGTATACCCTGAATCAATCAACACATTGGCATACTCTGAACAAACAAACATTGTACCTGATACTACTTCATTCTATGGCCCAACATCTACTGATGTAGTGGCAATGGATTTCACCACCCCTTTCAGCTAGTTGTCTGGATGCTTTCCCATAGTTCAGTTCTTCGTTAGACACTCATTTTCATAATGACCCATTTCATTACACTTAAAACATATTACCACTGTATTTTCATTGCCTGTTTGATCATTATCCTTACAGTTATGAGTAATATGACCAGACTTACCACTCTGAATGCACTTTCCAGATGTTGATAAACATTCTCGAAGATGTATTTTTCCACACTTCTCATAGGATGGATATTTTGTTTTCTTACCTCTCTGCTTCTTTGATGAATTATTCCCCTTTGCCTGCCAACTAGACCTATTATTCTCTTGTTTGTAAATGAACACCTGATCATCGGAAAACTCCATTTCCACCTTCTCCGCACATCGAACAAGCTTTTCATAAATTTTGAAATCACGAAAAGCTAATTCCCTTTGATACATTGGATTTAACCCTGAGAAAAAATGGTTGATTTTACTATCACGATCTCGTATGAAATTTGGACCATACCTTGCCAGTCGAGTGAACATTGCTTCATAAGCAGCCACTGAGTCATCATCTTTCCTCAATTCTAGGAATTGATTTTCCATCCTAAGACGAACCACCATTGGAAAATATTTCTCAAGAAACATACCTTTGAATTTTTCCCCATAACGATCATCAATCACATCACTATCCCTGATATTTTTCATCATCGACCACCACTGATCAGTTTCACCTTCAAGACGGTAAATAGCAAGACTAACCTTTTGATGTTTTGAACATCCCATGACATAAAAAATATTTTCCAGTACTTTAATCCACCCTTAAGCTTTCACTGGTTCAGATGATCCTCTGAATGATTGGGGATGTTGCCTCATGAAATATTCCACCACTGACATGTTCCACTACAATTGATCTAGCTGATCTCGTGCATGGATACCACCTCCATTTATATCCTGAGTCAATTATGCCATCACTGCAACAAATTGCTCAGTCCCAATGCTGACCATCTCATGTTGTTGATTAGGAACGTTGTCTTCCTCCTGATGTTGTCCCAACATAGCTTCCTTATTTCCTCTACAGAAAACCATTCTGAACCTAGAATTATCTTAGGCTAAGCAACATGGTAATCTTTAAATTGTATATCATTTTAATAATACAATAAATTAATTTATAATTTTAACAATTTTCTAACTCCTAAAGTTGTCTAAACCGACCTCTGATACAAACTATAAGGCCCCGACCTTAATCATTACTTATTATTGAATTAAATGAATAATTCATATTGAGGATCTTTTCAGTTTAAGAGTTTTAGTGAATTAGGATGTCACTATTACATCTCAAAAGTTTACATAGTAGACATTTCTACATAGTTTCCATTTTTTTAAAAAACATGAACTCTTGAAAAAACTAGAGTCATGTCTAGTTCCATGTTTATGACAACATGA
This sequence comes from Viscum album, assembly GCA_963277665.1. Classification (NCBI taxonomy): domain Eukaryota; kingdom Viridiplantae; phylum Streptophyta; class Magnoliopsida; order Santalales; family Viscaceae; genus Viscum; species Viscum album. The sequence continues at coordinate 590,183,740 of OY728162.1, read as the reverse complement.
CTTTTCCATGATCCCTTCCTTGAACATATTCCTTAATTTTTCCTGTGAAAAACATTAAAAAAACATGTGATGAGCATATAAAGCTCAGTTAGTGATACACAATGAAGGAAAACTGTTAGTTTTTCAAAACAATAAGTAAACCATGAATACATTGTCAAAGTAATACATTTCACCTTTATGAAGGAGTAAAAACTATTCCCTAAATAAAATATCATTACTTACCATTTTTTTACCAAAATATTACCTCAAAACCCATATAAAGAACACATAACAAATAACGGTAACTTAGGATATAAACCTACATAAATGGAGTAACCATATGGTCGACTTCCACCCATATCACTTAACGGAATAGCCATACGACCAACTTAAATACCCAATGAAATGGAGTTTATAATGTAACCACTCATCCGGGTATTCATAGAACCACCCGTCATATGGTATATCTGTTAAACACCAGTCAACTGTCCAAGTACCATTATAAATTCATTAGACATAAAACAAATATAGTTGAATGAAAACATTTTTACATTTCGATAAAAATATATCAGTTAAATATATTGACATATCAAATCTATTATAAAAACCAATTTCAATGCCAATATAAATAAAAGTGTATATGGTATTTATTTAATTTTAAAAACATTACGGCTTGTTGAGGAAGCCAAAGACCAAATACTACTTGTGGCGGCGGAGAAGGTCGTTGTCACCATGTACGTTAAAAGAAACATTCCCTTTTTGTCGTTTAGTAAAACGCAACGTAGAAAAATATTCCCTTTGAATAAAAGTAAAAGTCAAAGGGGTTTATATAATGTATAAAAGAATGTTTTGTATAAAACAGTGTATTCCTCAATGAAAGGAGATTGAGACGAAGTCCCTTACCTCGTGTCTGACGTGCCTCGTTTTCTCTTTAATCTCTTGAATAATAAACTAAAGTTAATTTCTACTTTCTTAAGAACCTTTTTCAAGATTATTATTCCTTTTATATAACTTATTTCCATGTTATAAACATTATGTAATCATTTAAGTTAATAATGTTCATTTTGTTGATATTTGGTACTTAAGTCAAAAATGGACATCTTAAAATTATATGTTATTCATGTGGTCAAAAGTTCATTATATCTAGAATGATATTCATTATTTGGATATCATATATATAATATCTATCCTACATATACATGTATTTATAATTGTACATAACATATAGAGGTAAGAAATTAAATGCACCGTTCATAGAGGCGGTAAGCCGTACGTACGCATGAACGCTACTTTAATTTCTATTTCGTATTTAATGGAGTGAAATCATAATGATATAAAGGAATATTATAATTCATGTATAAAATCATATATAATTTCATTAACTCCATCTTTTATATGTCCCACATATGGAATTAACGAATCAAATAACTTTGAAGGGGCTGTAGTCCGCACTTCTTAAAATGAAGATATCGTGTTTACCCATAATGGAAACTATAATGGTTTGCCATAAATGAAAAATACAGAAGCATATGTAAAGAATAAACATAATATATATCATATATAAATAGAGTGACATCTTATTGGACACTATTAAAGGTGTTAAAATTTTATTGAACATTCATCGTTTCGTGAGGCAGAAATTCGCCAACCACAGAAACAATATGTTCTATAACCATTAGACGGAGGTGTGTGTAAGTTTAGATTGAATCCTTTTCATAAAAAAATCCTATTATATTTAATATACTGTTTTTGTATCAAAATAATGTAATAAAAAGAGTTTAGGGGGTTGGAGAAGAAAAATAAAACATATGAAAATTAGAGAATACTTTACATTTAAATCGAGTAACTCATCTTAGTTTGAAACAAAAGGGTTCCTTGAAGAGCTTTCTGCCTAAGATAAGGCATCTAGGACGAGTAGTGGGATGTGGAGGTATAATATGAGTAGAGCTTGGTCAAGCCAAAGTATTTATAGGTGTGGGTAATGATGTTAGAGGTGGAGGCCTTTTATAAGAGGTAGCTGGGGCACTCTTGGAAAGTTATTAAATGTTACTTTATTTTAATATGCGTTTCGGATTTTAAAAGTCCCAAAATTATATAATTTTAGGTTAAGGTAATGAAATTTCTAATTCCACCCATCCAATAGGTTTTTTGCATGTGTTGGTCTTAGATTTTACATTATCTTTTCATTTTATTTAAATCGTTAATTAATGAGGTAATTGCTGCATCATTATGGTGTCATAAATATTTTAATTTATTTATAGTATGAAAATCATAAAAAAACTATCATGATGTAAAAAAATTTTTATATTTATAATTAATATTTATAGTCAAATATATAAGTTGTATAACCCCATGTAAAAATTTTTGTAGTTAAACAATACATGTTTGTTACATTTTTATTTTACATTTAAATAAAATGTTATTAATGTCATTTTCTTACCCAAGTGGCGACATGGGGTCCCCAAGTTGACCCATGGGATGTTTTGGTCGGCCATAACACATCCAATATGGGTAGGACAAGTGTCAATGGAATTTCATCTTATTAAAACTTTATTTTTACCTTAAATTACACTAATTACCTTTAATCACGATTAATAAAACATAAAAGTTACTATTCACCAAAAAATTATTTTAATCCCATTGAACCAAATTTTACATCCTAATGAAAAACATGTATGTCATATTATTGAAATTAAAATGACAGAGGTGGTAAAATTTCATTTAAACGAAAAATCAGTTTTTTAACTACCACTTAGTGGTTTCACTATTCATCAAAAATTGAAGTTTTTCAGAAAAATACAAAAAATTCACCCTAAGAAATATTTGATATTCCGAATTAAAAAACGTTTTCTATTCAAAAAGATTAAAAAAATATAATTTTCATTAATTAATATAATAATTAATTCTTTTCGTCAAAACATATAGCGTGTTTTTATGAGACAATATATATCAAATGATTGACAGTGGTTTAAGTCCAATTTCAATGTGAAATTAATTTCAATGAACACCATTAGATTAAATGGTAAAAATATATTAAAATTTCACTTTAAAACCAATTCAAAAGATAATCTTATAATATATATAAATTAGTCTAAAAGTCATTTTAAAATAAAATACAACATTTTTCATTTTACATTAAAAATGAACATTATCGGAAAAATTAAAAAAAACATACAAAAAGAAAATTTTGATGTCCCTGTTCTAAAGAAAGATTTTATTTGGTCCAATAGATTGTATAAGAGTGACCTAAACTATTTTTAAAGAGGTTTAGCCATTAAAAGGCGATAAATCGACCTTTTAGTGAATATTTGAGTATTTATGCCTAAAATTTAATTGTTTTCCTATTTTAAGCCTTAATCTTTTATTGGATAAATGTAAACACATTTAAAAAACATATAAAATAATATTTTAGTTATTTATATTCATTCCTGCCAATAAAATGGCTATGTGTTTAATACCATTTAAAATAATATTATTTTATTACTAGTGTGCAACGTAAGATTTCAAGGAAAATCTTTGTTGCGTATCGGGTACGCTATCGAACATAGAAACCCCTTTAATGTAAAATTAATATTTAACTCACTAATATTAATAAATATGAAAATTAATTATTCTTTATTTACCTGGGATGTTACAATTCCACCCTAGTATTACTGTGATGTATCAGTATTTACATCATCAATACTGGGAAATGGGTATAAAAAGGGATGTAGATGTATTTTTCATGTGATGATCCACATGTCAACAAGTGGGGGATGATGATCAGGGACAAAACTGAATTTTACATTAGAATCATATTCCTGAGTAAAAATTTGAACAAATCATGATTGATTTCATGAAATGTTTACCATGTTCTCATGAAGGTATTGATTCTATATGCGTTTGTGTTGAAGGGGTCCAAATGGAATTTCTTTTCTTATCAATTATGGATTCCTTCTTTGTTGATAGTCATGGGATTTTGTATATCTTTGAGATAGTATAAATCCACTTGGTCCCACATGGTATCATGTCATATAGGGATTCTATTTTTAAATATACATTCTAATTGATTTTATATAGGGAACATAGTTTATAGGGTTTTATGAGCACAGATTACCACCATAACACTGATTTCCTATTTGAGAAAATTATTCAGGTGCTTGGGGACCTCCTATAAGTATTCCACTTGTATATTGTGTTCCCATGGTATAGGAATTTATCCTAGTTGAATTCTAATACAATAATATATTTCAGATATTATAATGATAGTTCCTTATGAGGCGTTTATGGTAGGTCATTTCGATCGCCAATATATTGCTATGAAGTATAAGAGGTATCTATGTTTGGAACTCCTCTTGTACAAGAGACCAAAAAATTGGTCCAGTCGATTATGCATTGGATGGATACTATATACTATAGAGAATAATCTTACATCGACCACCGCAAGTGACCTCTAGTGTTTGTGGTTGGGGATCAGATATTTTTTGTGTTTCACAAAATTTTGGATAAAAGAGAATCAGGATAAAGGGAGAACCATTATTGTAGTTTCTTGATTTATTCATGATTTTGGAGAGACTCGGACTTGTACCATATCAGTTAATGTTACCCTAGAGGTACCAATACATTCACAATGTCTGCCACATATTTTAGTTATGAATTTAAATTTTTGGCATGTCTCATAGATTTTATCATGAGTAGGTTTAATTCCATGTACAATCATTTTTTTAAAGGTACCCTTTCCATATTTTAATTCAAGGAATGATGTTTGTGAGTGGTCGGTCAGTTCCACTTGTATAGGTCCTATGAAAGCAAACATGAGTACATGATGAGACAATAGAGCGGGTGGCTAATATACTATCATAGTGGATAGTGTTATTCTCATAAATTTTTTAACACTATTGAGATGAAAATTTGGGGATTAATTGATTTAATGGGGGAATTTTCTAAGAACCATGTTCTTTTAGGATGTATGAATCATTTAAATGGTACCAATTACTCATTTAAATGTTTATATAATAACTAATGTGGATTCAAATTGGGGTCATGACTGATTTCATGGTGCCCAGGGATGGTTTTGAAACCAAACCCAAAAAATGTGGGTAAATTTTTCCTTCCACATGGTTATTATAAACTATGTTTTGTAGGCCATAGTGTTATATAAAACCGTGCATGACTGGACATCATTGTCTTACATAATACACTATTAGATAAAACCATGTGACTTTGGGTTCATGACCATTTTTCCATGTCCAAAATTTTGACATTGTACTTTTCCATTCGTTGCATAGGTTTAGTCAAACCATACTAGAATATTGTTGGATATTCCCTTCCCCACATCAATGCATAATTGGTTGGCACACGGTTTTTCATAAAAAAAGTATTGAAATTGTGATCACTTATTTTTTGAGAAATTAAAATATTATACTTCATTAAATCTTATTTCCAGCCATATATTTCTACTATCCTCCCACATAATAACTCCACCATATAGTTTCTTCTCATGGATTCTATTAAATGAATTATGTTATCATCTTCGTCTGAGATCATATTCAAGTTATACTTGTGTCATTGAATATGTATCAGCAATTTCCCAATTCTTTTTATGTTTTCCTTCTATTGATTGTGTATCACCATTTCTATTTATGTGTATGATAACATTCAATATTAATATGATTTAGGCACATCATTGATTTTTTATTAATATAATATAATTTTGCAACTTCTACTGCATGATCTATCCAATACGTACTTATATTAGGAGGTATAATGGTTTAAATTAATAGTTAATGTTTTTATATATTTCTATTGTATCACACTCATAATTAATATATCATCACCCTTCAAAATATTGTTAATCCCTGAATTGATCCTTTTAGCTTTCCCTATGTAATTTATGAGTCATATCATTGAATTTTTATATGTTGGGAACCTTTAGTGGAACCACGCCAATTGTATGTTTTGATTATTCTAAATAGTCCACCATGGGTGGAATATAAAATGGTACCACATAATGTGTTCCCTTTACCCCTTTTGCTATGGTGTTAATAATTAATTTTGAATTGAATTTTCAATATGGAATTGATATTTAAATTTAATCAAGATATAAATTATAAATGAATTGAATAATTGGAAGCGATGAAATGACCATGACCATTAACCCATTTCATTTAGTGGTTCATTATGCATGTTGTGATAGTTTTAAAGAAATATCCATAATAGTAATTGAGAAGAGATCCTTATAGAATTTTCTAATGAATTAATACACATCATAAGGTGAAATTAAAATAAAATTTTCTTGGTTATTATTTTGAGTAGTTTAAGTGAAATTGATTAAATTGTACTGAATGAAATTGAATGATTATTTTCCTTGGTTAAAAAATCGATTCATATGAGAACTCTATTGATGGTGTAAATTGTATTATAATTTTCTAACACCCAAGTGACACTTGAACTCATTATATGGACATCCATAGATGTACTCATATGTGATGTCTATTATATAGCATGTTAAAATTTGACTCCATAACGATTTTTAAGGACATATTAAAAGTTATATATATATATTTATATACACATGGGTGATTCATGGGAACCCATAGTGGACCATGAATGATAGAATCGAGTGGCATAGATATATACCACACCTATATTGATACGTAAGATATTAAAAATTTCCCTATGGATCGTCTATGAGTTTTTTGGTTCATATTATACTTAGAAAAATTCATGGATTTCAACTTTATAATTACATGGATGTGATTATGATTAAAATTGACGAATGAATGAATACATTTATATGATTTTTCCACCAAGAAAAAGTATTATGTTATATTTAGTCAGAGACTATACATTATACACAGGATGTTATGGATAATCATATAATGATATACCACTTTATCTCTATTCTATTGTACTTTTCACTAGATCAACATACAAGGATTTATTTCTGAGAAGTGTTAAGGCTAAATGGTGTACCATATTTTATTTTATCGGATCGATATCTGATATTCAACTACATGTTCGGGAAAAGTCTCTATAATGCTCTATACATTGAGATAATATTAATTTTGAATTATCATCCTCAAAATGATGATCATTTTGATTGTCAATTTCTGAAAATGAAAGACATGATGTGGGAATGTTCTACAGACTTCATAGGTAGATGACAAAAACATCATATAAGGAAAAGTTATCTTACAAAAACTGTTCCTACTCAAGCAACCTAATGTTTTCATATGTCCCTCATTATGTGAAAAATGAGAAACATAGTTATATAGGGTTTGTGTAAGTGGAAATCACATACATGGATCTGAAATCGTCGAATAGATGGTGCAAATGAAAAAACATAAATGTATCACATCATGTAATTCCAAATTCAATGAATGTGATAAGGAGAAAATCACCTATGGGAAAATTATTTTATGGATCAATACATGGAATTTATCCACATATCTCCATGGAAGAGGATCATGATATTTGGGATGAAAAGAAGGATGAGACCCAGTTACATTGGTCACTCTATATCATGGTTCATGACATAGTGTTGTCCAATCCACAAGAACTTCCACCTATCATGTATAAAGTAAAATTTTTATTCTTCATATCCCTCTTGGTGAAGTACATACTAGATCTCTCACATGTACAAAAATCCATATATTTTTCTAATGGAAAATGGTCTATCATAAAATTTGAAAAGAGTTATGATCTACGACCATAGAGATAATGATCTATGGAAAAATACAACTCACTTAGAAATTTTAATATGAAAAAACCATATGATGGGTGTGGCACGATGGGAACAAGAGGAAGATATGAAGTATAATTACCCACACTTGGTTTCAACATATTATGTAAAACATAATTCTGATGGAAAAAATTCATAAGGTGTGAAAATTTAATGACCTAAAATGTATAAAGTGAAATATCCTTCTAATAAATTTTAAATATAGTATAAAACCCAAAATATCACATTTAAAACAAAATAAAAGTAGTATAAGTTATGATTGATTAAAAATTAATGTAGTTTTTAATTTCTATGAACTTATACAGATTAAATATTAACATGGACATAAAAATATTGATATAGACCACATGAATAGTGAAATAGTCAAATGAATTGTTTCCAAATATAGGAAAATATAAAATAAATTTAATCATCTTATATATGAATGTATGATATAATTGTATAATAGTATATGTAAATTAGTTTTTTTAGAATGGTTTTTTTGGTGTTGGTATTTTTTAGTCATAAATATTTAACTAAATTTTTTGGATTAATTTCATAATTTAAATGAAAATATATTACCATAAAATTTATTTTTAGATTAATAGGTTTTTATAATGATTTTATAATAATAATATGATGTTTTAGTTAATTTTTCAATATGTTATAAAATCAGTTATAATTTAAATACTTGTATATTTCGATTAAATAAGGATTTTAATTAAAAAATAAATTTATCATATTTAGATAATTGAATATATAAAATGGAGTTATTTTTTGAATTTTACATGTCAAAAAAATTTATGTTAATTTTTTTTTGAATTTTTTAAAAATACATGAATATTTAGGGAATTCTAAAACAATGTAATTTATGGAAAATTCATAATAAATGAATTTTTGTGTCATATGTTATCTATAAGTCATGGATGACCATAATATCAATACATAAATAATTTTTTTTATATATTAAGTGATAATTCATTACATATTCTTTGTGGAAACACAAAATAATAATCCATTGATTAAAATAATGGGAAATCATCCCTCTCCTCCATTATGAATACCACCCGTAAACACCTATTCCCCTCAAACCATCCATGATTTGATCCTTGTATACATTCTACCCAATACTCCTCCCATGACCTTGCCCTATTTATTGGATCTTCATATCTCATAAAAAGGGTAATCCATTCTCCCTATGGAAGTTCCTAATGTGAAAGATTCTAAAATTATATTATATTATATTTTCATTTAATTTCATCTAATGTTCATATCTATTATTATTCTATATTCACCATCCATCATCAAAATGGAATGATAAGTCATATGTTGTATATATTCTATAATATAAATAATCTATTGGAAATTATATAATAAATCTCTTCTACTTACCCATCAATTAAAAAAAACATTTTCATGAGGTGATGTTTTATCGCCTTCAAGGATGAAATGATTTCATTTTCCATTACCACATTTAAGGATGTATATAAAACCATTAATATATAAAAATTCTATCCTATTTTTATTTTATAACCATTTTATGTTCTATAACTATGATATATACACAGAAATAAATAATGGAAAACCACTAGTCTATTGATTATTGGGAAACAGCTTTAATAATCTAAATGTTTATCACTACTGTATTATTTTATTATTCATCGTCATACCATATAACGAAAAGATATGTATAACTATTTAAACATTTTTATTTTTATTAATAAAATATAATTCCAATTATCTGGAGTTATTCCAATTATACAAAAAAATAATTACATATAATTAAGGGAACTGATCATGAAAATAAGGAAAATCAATAGTCCCAAATGATTTAATTAATATATACAACAGATCCAAAATTCCATAAATGAAGGTATAAAAAATATAATTAATTAATTAATTTGTTAATGGTTATGGATTTATTAATTAATTAATATAGTTTTACTATTATGTATATTAATGTGGCGATATAATTTGAAAAAAGGTATGGGGAATTCTCAAACCCAACACACATCCTTTGGTATTTCCCTATTACAAAAAATTGATAGTACTGTATTTAATTTAACATTCATATAATATAATTTTATATCCATATAATATTTTTTATGTGATTTACATGTCACTAATATGGTTGTATTACTTTGGAAATTATTTATTGAAAAGAAAATTTCTTTTTAAAAATAAAACTAGTAATGATCATGAAACTGTTTCTTCTTCACTAAAGATTGATGATTCATATACCATGAATCATATTATGAAAATATTATGGCAAACCAAAATATTATTAATAAGCTATTATTTAATATATAAAACCCATTTTCATCATTTTATTATTTTATCTCTAAAAATAATATATGTTCTATGTGGAATTCATGATAATAAAAATGATTCTATGTGATTAGTGAAACTATAATTATATTGCACATTTTAGTGTTATAATGTGATGTGTGTTCCAATAATTATTTATAATTTCCATGCATTGGGTAATTTGATTGATTTTATTGAAAAAAGTGATATATGTGTGAATATAAAGCTTGTTTTGTTCACAACTTGGGGTGTTATTTCACCAATAAGACATTCTGTCTCCTTTTTATGCAGTTACACATTCCATGAATTTATCCAATGTTTCCTTTCTTGACATTGATATAATAAGATTATTTTTTTTAATAATGATGATTAGAATAACCCAAGTTATATTGATTCATGTTTGTAACTATACACTTTCTATTATTCTACATCACTCCTTTCATTGATGTATATCATCAAGTGATTACATGTAGTATGGTTAATTTGTATTCAACTAAAAAGATATAAGAAAAGGAATCAAATAAATCATTATATTTTTTTATGATTTTTTTAAATAGTCCTAATTTTCAATAGACACATAACATTTGGATCTTCAATACCGAACTCATTTACGATGTTTACCACTAAAATAATGTAATTGTAATGTATGAAATTGTATTGTAAATATATAACGACAACATATTATAAGAGTTTAAATATTGATGAGCATGGGAAAATAATATTGATTTCACATTAGTTGTTGATATTATCTGGGATGTTCTCCACAATTACTATTTAGGGTTACCTCTAGTGAGAGAAGAATATTTCTCTATCGAGATAGACCTAAGAGCTACAACTGAATCCATTCCAACTAACTTGATGAGAAATAATGGAATGAAATATCTTAAGAGGTAGCTAGAGGATTTTCTGGAAAAAATTTATATCAGACCCCATACTTCTCCATGGGTTTCATTAATACTTTTTTTGAAAAAGGATAATGGTACCCGTAGGCCATTTGTGGATTAATATATATTAAAAAACAATATGATATGTTCTGGAATTATATGTCCTTGTAGATGCTTATTTTGACGTCATTTGAGCTACTTGGGTTCTCTAAAAAATTTATTTGAGATCTAGTTATCATCAGGTGTTTGTTAGACTATAGAACATTCCTCGAAATACATTTCATAGCATGTTTTGTTTATAATGTTATTGAATATGTGGTGCGGTATCAAAAACATGTTTGTGATCATTATGTAAGTATTGAAATGACATTATGAATCTAATTTTTATTCGTTTTTCAGTCATTTTCATGGATGATATATTGGTTTATTCTCACCATCATCATGACTATTTAATAAAATTTTGAGATTGTATTGAATACACAGATAAGGTCATAGTTATATTATATGCTTAAAACTTTCCACATCTAGATCGATAAAATTAAATTCATAGGTCACAATAGCTTAGTGACAGTAGAATCTTTTGACCCAGATAATATGTGAGATATAATTTTGTAGGAAAATAGCAGGAATATCATAGAGGTATGGAGGATCATGAAGCTAGCTGGTAAATAAAGGCCTGTCATAAATGTCATCTTGGGTATAACAACACTACACACAAGCTTTACTATAATAGGTGTGATGATTTTATGCATATATTCCTATGATATAGACTTTTAGAATATTAAATGGAAATTGACATGAGCAATGATACTAATTTTTCTAGAGCAATGTTTGTGTTACAATTTTTAATATAATTCATTAGTTAAAAGGATTGGAGTAGTTCTTATGAATGGGGATATTGTAATTGTACATGTATCAGTAGTTGAGGCTACATGAGATAAAATATGTGATGAAAGATCTCGAGTTAGGTGTATTGGTTCATGCATTTAATTGTTTGATACATTATCTACTTGGTGAGAATTTTATGGCGAGTACATACCACATGACCCATCAGAACATATTTACAACACATAATCTAAAAAAATGGTAGCCATGGTAGGGTGCATAACTATAGTCTTTTGACATTGAAAATTACATGAAACCAAGTAAAAGTAATGATGTATCTGATTCACTGAGTATAATGACACAAATACATGTTTCTTAGAATTCCATTATCAATTGATAACTCATAGATTAGTTCTCTGCGATGCATTTGAAGGTGAATGATTGAGATGGGAATAGTTTTATTTCATCCATGGACACTACCACTAAAATAATAGATTTAGTGGGGATAAAAAAACTATCTGAATATCAAATACTATTCCTACAGAAGTGTTTGGGAATTATGAAAACTCAAACTGATATGAACATATGAATGGATAAAATTCTGCATGTACATTTCAACTTATTGTTTTTAGTAGACAAGTTTGATGAGGTTTTTAGATTTTTTCATGCATTAACTAGTGTATTCCTATAATGCCTCATCCTTAAACATAACTTAATATTTAATTAAATGATTAATTCACATTGAGGATATTTATAGGATTAGAGTTTTAGAGAATTAGGACGTAACTATAACATCTCAAAAGTTTAAAATATAGAAACTTCTACATAGTTTCCTTTTTTACAATACATGAACTCTTGAAAAAAAAGATTCATATCTAGTTCCATGTTTAAGAAAACATAACTTTTCCTTGACCCCATCCTTGACCCTATTCCACATTATTTCCAATGAAAAACATTTCAAAAATATGTGGGATGAGCATAAAAAGCTCAGTAAGGGATACACAAAGAAATAAAACTGTTAGTTTTTCAAAACAAAAAGTAAACCATGAATAATTTATCAAAGTAATACATTTAACCTTTTTGAAGTAGTAAAAAATCTTCACTGAGTAAAATATCATTACATAGCCTTTTATAACCAAAATATTACCATAAAACCCATATAAATAACACATAACAAATAAAGGTAACTTGGGACATAAACCTACTTAAATGGATAACCATACGGTCTACTTCCACACATATTACATAATGGAATAGCCTTACGGCCGACTTCCATACCCAATGCATTCGAGGTTATAATTAAACCACCCATCCTGGTATTCACAGCACCACTCGTCATATGTTTTATCATGTAACCACCCGTCAAATGTCCACGTACCATTATAAAATCATAAGACATAAAAGAAATATAATGGAATGAAAATATTTCCAAATTTCGATCACAATATGTCACATAAATATATTTACATAAAAAATACATTACAAAAACATTTTCAATACCAAAATACATAAAAGAGTATATGGTATTTATTTCATTTTAAAAATATTACGGCTTGTTGAGGAATCCAAAGACCAAATATTACTCACGGCGGTGGAAAAGGTTGTCGTCACCACGTACATTAAAATAAACATTCCCTTTTTTCATTTATTAAAACTCTTTTTAGAAAAATATTCCTTTTGAATAAAAGTAGAATTAAAAGGGGTTTATACACCGTATAAAAGAATGTTGTTAATAAAAAAAGTATGCCTCAATGAAAGGAGATTAAGACGAAGACTGTTACCTCGTGTCCGACATGACTCGTTTGTTCTTTATTCTCCCGAATAATAAACTAATTTTAATTTATACTTTCCGAAGAACCTTTTTCAATTTTATTATCCATTTTATATAACTTATTTCGACGTTATAAACATTATGTAATCATTTAAGTTTATAATGTTCCTTTTGTTGATATTTGGTACTTAAGTCAAAAATGGACTTCTTACAATTAAATGTTGTTCATGTGGTGAATGGTTCATTATATCTAGAATGATATTCATGATTTTGATATCATATATATCATATATATCCAGAATTTACATGTATTTGTAATAGTAAATAACATTTATAGGTGAGAAATGAAATGCACCGTTCATGGAGACGCTAACTCGTACGTACGCATGATCACTAATTTCATTTATATTTTGTATTTAATGGAGTGAGATCATAATGATATAAAGGTATATTATAATTCCATTATAATATCATATATAATATAATTAAATCCATCATTTATAATTCCCACATATGGCATTAACGATTCAAATCACTTTGAGAGGGTGGTAGTCCGCACTTCCTAAAATGATGATATCGTGTTACCCATAATAGAAACCATAAAGGTATGCCATAAATGAAAAATAAAGAAGCATATGGAAAAAATTAAAAAAAAATATAACATATATAAATAGTTTGATATCTTAATGGACACCATGAATGGTGTTAATATAAGATTGAAAAATCATTGTTTCGTGAGGCCGAAATTCTCCATCCACAGAAACAATATGTTCTTTAACCATTAGATGGAGGCTTGTGTAAGTGTAGATCGAATAATTCTCATAAAAACATCCTAGTATATTTAATATACTGGTTTTGTTACAAAATAACAGAATAAAAAGAGTTTATGGGGTTGGAGAAGCAAAATAATACATAAGAACATTAGAAAAGTCATTACCATTAAATCGGGTAACTCCTCTTGGTTTGAACCAGAAGGGTTCGATGAAGAGAATTAGGCCTAAAATAAGGAATCTAGGATGAGTAGAGGGATTTGGAGGGATAAAATGAACAGATTTTGGTCGAGCCAAAGGCTATATAGGTATGGGTAAGGAAGGTAGAGGTGGGGTGCCTTTTATAAGAGGGAGGAGGGGAACTCTTGGAAAGTTATAAAATGTTACTTTCTTTTAAAATGAGTTTCGGATTTCAAAGGTCCCACAATTATATATTTCAAGGATAAGGTGATAAGAGTTCGAAATACACCCATCAAATATGTTTTTGACAAGTGTATGTCTTTTACTTTATATTATCTTTTTATTCTAGTTAAATCATTAATTAATGAGGTAATCGCTGAATCATCATGGTGTCATAAATAATATAATTTATTTAATGTATAAAAATAATAAAAAAAATATCATGATGTATAAAATATTTTTATATTCCTATTAATATTTATAGTAAAAATTATGACTTCTATATCCCCATGTGAAAATTGTTTTAGTAAAATAATACATGTTTGTGACATTTTTCTTTTAACTTTAAATGAAAAGTTATTAATGTCATGTTCTTACCCAAGTGGCTCCATGGGGTCCCCAAGTTGACCCATTGATTGTTTTCTTTGGCCATTACACATCCCATAAGGTTAGGACATGTTTCAAGGTTATTTTATATTTTTAAAACATTATTTTTACCATAAATTACACTAATTACCTCTAATCGCGATTAATAAAAGAGAAAAGTTACTATTCACCAAAAACTTATTTTAATCCCATTGAACCACATTTTAAATCCTAATGAAAACCATGTATGTTCAATTTTTTATATTCAAATCACATAGGTGGTAGAATTATTTAAATGAAAAATTAGTTTTTTAACTACCACTTAGTGGTTTCACTATTCATCAAAAATTGATGTTTTTGAGAAAAATACAAAAAATTCACCATAAGAAATATTTGATATTTCAAATTCAAAAATGATGAATATTTTACATGATTGAAAACATATAAGTTTCATTAATTAATTTAATTATTAATTATAGTTGTCAAAACAAATATCGTGTTATTATGAAACAATACATATCAAAAGATTGACCCTAGTTTAAGTCCAATTTCAAAGTGAAATGAATTCCAATGTCCACCATTGTATTAAATGGTAAAAATATATTCTAATTGCACTTTAAATAGAATTAAAAATATAATATAATCATATAATTAAATTATATTAGAAAGAGGGTTTGAATTAAAATACAACATTCTTCACTTATTCATTAATAATGGGATTTATCGGAAAAATAACAAAAACATACACAAAGTAAATTTTGATGTCCCGATTCTAAAGAGAATTTTTATTTGGTCCAATAGAATGTATAAGAGTGACCAAAACTATTTTTAAAGAGGTTTCACCATCAAATGGAGATAAATAGACCTTTTAGTGAATATTAGAGTATCTATGGCTAAAATTGAATTCTTTTCTTATTTTAAGCCTTAATATTTTATTGGATAAATGTAAACACATTTAAAAAACATATATAATCATATTTTAGTTATTTCTATTCATTCCCTCCAATACAACGTCTACGTGTTAACTAACATTAAAAACAATATTATTATATTAATAGTGTGCAACGTAAGATTTCCAAGGTACTCTTTGTTGTGTATCGGGTACGTATTGAACATAGCATCCCATTTAAATTAAAATTAATATTTAACTCGAAAATATTAATAAATTTGACAATGTTTTATTTTTTATTTATCTGGGATGTTACATCCATTCCCTCTTTTGGGAATTGTATCCTCACAATTTTATTCACTTATCAATATAAGTGGGGGTATTTATCCCTCATAGCATTTTCGGATTCTCATGTTCCCTCTTCAACCATTCGTGTTTTCCACAAAACCTTTACCTGGTGAATTACCTTATTCCACTATACTTTCTCTCTACGGTCAAAAATTTGGACTAGTTGTTCTTAATAAGATAGATTCTCTTCCAACTGAACTACCTCTGGGATGAAAACATGAGATGGATGTGTCATATACTTTCTCAACATCGAAACTTGAAATACATTGTGTTCCTGAGATAAAATCGGAGGAAAAGCCACTCGGTAAGCAATTAATCCAACTCTCTTCATAATTTCATATGGTCCAATAAACCTTGGACTCAGTATTCCTTTCTTACCAAATCGCATCACACTTTTCAATGGTGAAACTTTGAGAAAAACATGATCACCTACCTCAAAAGATAGATCCTTCCTCCGGTTATCCGCATAACCTTTCTGCCTGCTTTGAGCTGTTTTCATGTGTTTTTGAATCAACTGAACTTTTTCTACCATCTCTTCTACCAATTCTTGTCCCATCAGCTTCTTTACCCCTACATCATCCTAAAAAGATGGAGTTCGACACCGTTTACCATATAATGCTTCAAACGGAGCCATCTGTATATTGGAATGAAAACTATTATTATATGAAAATTCCACCTATGAAAGATGTTGGTCCCGGCATCCCTGGTAATCCATCGTGCAAGAACGTAACATATCCTCCATGGTCTAAATTTTTCGTTCTGACTGCCCATCTGACTGCGGATGAAAAGCTGTATTAAAATTTAATTCAGTACACAATGCCTTTTGATGGCCTTTCCAAAAGTTAGAAGTAAACCTGGGATCACGATCAGATACAATGGAGAGGGGAACTCCATGCAACCTGATTATCTCGTTAACATACAACCGATCAAGTTGATCTAGAGACAAAGTATCTCGAATAGGATGTAAATGAGCCTATTTAGTCAATCGATCAACAATAACCAACATTGCATTATTACCTAGAGATGTCTTCGGTAATCCCACAACAAAGTCCAGTGATATATTTTCCGATTTCCACTCTGGAACCAGTAAAGGCTAAAGCATCCCTTTTGGTAACTGCTGCTCTGCTTTAACCTGTTGAAAATTCAAACACTTCACAGTAAAATCAACAATACCACTTTTCATTCCATCGCAGTAGTAATACTCCCGCAGATCTATGTACATCTTAGTACTTCTAAAATGTACTAAAAATGGGGAACTATGAGCCTCACATAACAACTCATTCATAAACTGTGATCACAAGGCACACATTATCTCATCCCAATCCTCAAACCACAATAATTATCAATGTTAAATTCCGGAAACATACCCTTCTGAACCAACTCTACCTTTTTCTGAAACCCACTATCATTCTTCTGCTCTTGCTTAATTCTGTCTGATAGGGATGATCTCACAGATACCTGAAACAAAACATAATAACTTCCTACCCCAACAACTTCTATACCAAATTTCATCAAATCAAAAACAATAATATCTCATTCCAAACCTATCATGGATAATAAATCATTACTTTTTCGACTCAATGAATCGGCCACTTTATTTGATTTTTCTAAATGGTAATGAATTTTACAATCATAATCCTTAATTAATTCCAACCATCTTCTCTATCTCATGTTCAATTCTTTCGGATTGAATATATACTTTAAACTTTTTTGATCAGTATATATTTCACGCTTTACACCATACAAATGATGCCTCCATATTTTTAGAGAAAAAACAACAGCAGCTATTTCCAAATCATGTGTATGGTAATTTATCTCATGAGTTTTCAACTGATGTGAAGCATCAGAAATTACCTGATCATTCTGCATTAGGACACAACCAAGACCTTTTAATGAAGCATCACAGTAGATAACAAACTCATCATTCCTGGAAGGAAGTTCCAAAACTAGATCATTCACCAATCTTTTTTCAACTCCTGAAAACAATCATCACATTCTTTTGTCCAAAAAAAATTTACAACCTTCCGAGTAATCCTAGTCATTGGACTAGATAACCGTGACAAATTTTCAACAAACCTTCGGTAGTAACCTGTCGAACCAAGAAAACTATGGATCGCAGTTAAATTTGTTGGACTTGGCCATTCTTCAACAACTTTTGTTTTAGCAGGATCAACAGTTATACCCTTTTTTGAAACAATGTGACCAAGGAAAGAAATTTTTTTTTTATGAAAACTCACACCTGCTGAATTTTCCATACAATTTCATTTCTTTTATGGTCTGCTGGATAACCCTTAAAATAATTTCATGATCATCCTTACTTTTAGAAAAAACCAAAATATCATCAATGAAAAAAACCAAAATCTTATCCAAGAACTCATGGAAAATTCTATTCATAAGGTCCATGAATACATTAGGTGAATTGGTTAACCCAAAAGGGATATTATTCAAGGATCTATAATCAAAAAAATCATCGATATGAGGAAAATAATACTTGTTCATAATAGTGATATTATTCAAGGCTCTATAATCAATGCAATGTCTCATTAAACCATCTTTCTTTTTAACAAACAAGATAGTATCACCCCATGGTGACGTTCTAGTTCGAATGGAACCTTTATCTAATAACTCTTGCAATTGATTCTTTAACACTAAAAGGTCAACTTGAGCCATTCGATAAGGGGGTTTTGAATTTTTCTTTGAATCAGGAACATAATCAACAGTAAATTCAACTTCCCGATCAAGAATAATTCTAGGAAACTCATCAAGAAAAAAACAAGGTACTCATTTACCACTGGCACATCCTTAATCTGAATAGTTACTTTATTTTCAACAATATGTGCAAGGTAACATTCATTTCCAACTTTTACTAGATTCTCAACTTCCTGATATATTATCAAAAGTAAGGGTTAATTCTTGTAC
Organism: Viscum album; assembly: GCA_963277665.1. Taxonomy (NCBI): domain Eukaryota; kingdom Viridiplantae; phylum Streptophyta; class Magnoliopsida; order Santalales; family Viscaceae; genus Viscum; species Viscum album. Next base: position 590,164,581 of record OY728162.1, on the reverse strand, counting down.
ACAAACTGAAAATCTTTCTGAAAAGAAACCATTTTTTATGCAGACAATCTTAGCATGATAAACAGAAATCCAATCCATGCCCAAAATAGCATCAAACTCTACTAGAGGCAAAACAATAAGGTTATTAGGAAGATTCGTTTTAGACACATGGATAGGAAGGTTCTTATAATTTCTTTTTGTCTCAACGTTTCCTATGGGTGTTTTTACGATAAGATCAGGATTCATATATTGAGATGGAAATCCCAATTTACTAGAAAAATTCTCATAAATGAATGAATGTGTATACCCTAAATCAATCAACACATTGGCATACTCTGAACAAACAAACATTGTACCTGATACTACTTCATTCTATGGCCCAACATCTACTGATGTAGTGGCAATGGATTTCACCACCCCTTTCAGCTAGTTGTCTGGCTGCTTTTCCATAGTTCAGTTCTTCGTTAGACACTCATTTTTATAATGACCCATTTCATTACACTTAAAACATATTACCACTGTATTTTCATTACCTGTTTGATCATTATCCTTACAGTTATGAGTAATATGACCATACTTACCACTCTGAATGCACTTTCCAGATGTTGATAAACATTCTCGAAGATGTATTTTTCCACACTTCTCATAGGATGGATATTTTGTTTTCTTACCTCTCTGCTTCTTTGATGAATTATTCCCCTTTGCCTGCCAACTAGACCTATTATTCTCTTGTTTGTCAATGAACACCTGATCATCGGAAAACTCCATTTCCACCTTCTCCGCACATCGAACAAGCTTTTCATAAATTTTGAAATCACGAAAAGATAATTCCCTTTGATACATTGGATTTAACCCTGAGTAAAAATGGTTGATTTTACTATCAAGATCTCGTATGAAATTTGGACCATACCTTGCCAGTCGAGTGAACATTGCTTCATAAGCAGCCACTGAGTCATCCTCTTTCCTCAATTCTAGGAATTGATTTTCCATCCTAAGACGAACCACCATTGGAAAATATTTCTCAAGAAACATACCTTTGAATTTTTCCCCATAACGATCATCAATCACATCACTATCCCTAATATTTTTCATCATCGACCTCCACTGATCAGCTTCACCTTCAAGACGGTAAATAGCAAGACTAACCTTTTGATGTTTTGAACATCCCATGACATAAAAAATATTTTCCAGTACTTTAATCCACCCTTAAGCTTTCACTGGTTCAGATGATCCTCTGAATGATTGGGGATGTTGCCTCAAGAAATATTCCACCACTGACATGTTCCACTACAATTGATCTAGCTGATCTCGTGCATGGATACCACCTCCATTTATAGCCTGAGTCAATTATGCCATCACTGCAACAAATTGCTCAGTCCCAATGCTGACCATCTCATGTTGTTGATTAGGAACGTTGTCTTCCTCCTGATGTTGTCCCAACATAGCTTCCTTATTTCCTCTACAGAAAACCATTCTGAACCTAGAATTATCTTAGGCTAAGCAACATGGTAATCTTTAAATTGTATATCATTTTAATAATACAATAAATTAATTTATAATTTTAACAATTTTCTAACTCCTAAAGTTGTCTAAACCGACCTCTGAAACAAACTATAAGGCCCCGACCTTAATCATTACTTATTATTGAATTAAATGAATAATTCATATTGAGGATCTTTTCAGTTTAAGAGTTTTAGTGAATTAGGATGTCACTATTACATCTCAAAAGTTTACATAGTAGACATTTCTACATAGTTTCCATTTTTTTTAAAAACATGAACTCTTGAAAAAACTAGAGTCATGTCTAGTTCCATGTTTATGACAACATGACTTTTCCTTGATCCCTTCCTTGAACATATTCCTTAATTTTTCCTGTGAAAAACATTAAAAAAACATGTGATGAGCATATAAAGCTCAGTTAGTGATAAACAATGAAGGAAAACTGTTAGTTTTTCAAAACAATAAGTAAACCATGAATACATTGTCAAAGTAATACATTTCACCTTTATGAAGGAGTAAAAACTATTCACTAAATAAAATATCATTACTTACCATTTTTTTACCAAAATATTACCTCAAAACCCATATAAAGAACACATAACAAATAACGGTAACTTAGGATATAAACCTACATAAATGGAGTAACCATATGGTCGACTTCCACCCATATCACTTAACGGAATAGCCATACGACCAACTTAAATACCCAATGAAATGGAGTTTATAATGTAACCACTCATCCGGGTATTCATAGAACCACCCGTCATATGGTATATCTGTTAAACACCAGTCAACTGTCCAAGTACCATTATAAATTCATTAGACATAAAACAAATATAGTTGAATGAAAACATTTTTACATTTCGATAAAAATATATCAGTTAAATATATTGACATATCAAATCTATTATAAAAACCAATTTCAATGCCAATATAAATAAAAGTGTATATGGTATTTATTTAATTTTAAAAACAGTACGGCTTGTTGAGGAAGCCAAAGACCAAATACTACTTGTGGCGGCGGAGAAGGTCGTTGTCACCATGTACGTTAAAAGAAACATTCCCTTTTGTCGTTTAGTAAAACGCAACGAAGAAAAATATTCCCTTTGAATAAAAGTAAAAGTCAAAGGGGTTTATATAATGTATAAAAGAATGTTTTGTATAAAACAGTGTATTCCTCAATGAAAGGAGATTGAGACGAAGTCCCTTACCTCGTGTCTGACGTGCCTTGTTTTCTCTTTAATCTCTTGAATAATAAACTAAAGTTAATTTCTACTTTCTTAAGAACCTTTTTCAAGATTATTATTCCTTTTATATAACTTATTTCCATGTTATAAACATTATGTAATCATTTAAGTTAATAATGTTCATTTTGTTGATATTTGGTACTTAAGTCAAAAATGGACATCTTAAAATTATATGTTATTCATGTGGTCAAAAGTTCAATATATCTAGAATGATATTCATTATTTGGATATCATATATATAATATCTATCCTACATATACATGTATTTATAATTGTACATAACATATAGAGGTAAGAAATGAAATGCACCGTTCATAGAGGCGGTAAGCCGTACGTACGCATGAATGCTACTTTAATTTCTATTTCGTATTTAATGGAGTGAAATCATAATGATATAAAGGAATATTATAATTCATGTATAAAATCATATATAATTTCATTAACTCCATCTTTTATATGTCCCACATATGGAATTAACGAATCAAATAACTTTGAAGGGGCTGTAGTCCGCACTTCTTAAAATGAAGATATCGTGTTTACCCATAATGGAAACTATAATGGTTTGCCATAAATGAAAAATAAAGAAGAATATGTAAAGCATAAACATAATATATATCATATATAAATAGAGTGACATCTTATTGGACACCATTAAAGGTGTTAAAAGTTTATTGAACATTCATCGTTTCGTGAGGCAGAAATTCGCCAACCACAGAAACAATATGTTCTTTAACCATTAGACGGAGGTGTGTGTATGTTTAGATTGAATCCTTTTCATAAAAAAATCCTATTATATTTAATATACTGTTTTTGTATCAAAATAATGTAATAAAAAGTGTTTAGGGGGTTGGAGAAGAAAAATAAAACATATGAAAATTAGAGAATACTTTACATTTAAATCGAGTAACTCATCTTAGTTTGAAACAAAAGGGTTCCTTGAAGAGCTTTCTGCCTAATATAAGGCATCTAGGATGAGTAGTGGGATCTGGAGGATTAATATGAGTAGAGCTTGGTCAAGCCAAAGTATTTAGAGGTGTGGGTAATGATGTTAGAGGTGGAGGCCTTTTATAAGAGGTAGCTGGGGCACTCTTGGAATGTTATTAAATGTTACTTTATTTTAATATGCGTTTCGGATTTTAAAAGTCCTAAAATTATATAATTTTAGGTTGAGGTAATGAAATTTCTAATTCCACCCATCCAATAGGTTTTTTACATGTGTTGGTCTTAGATTTTACATTATCTTTTCATTTTATTTAAATCGTTAATTAATGAGGTAATTGCTGCATCATTATGGTGTCATAAATATTTTAATTTATTTATAGTCTGAAAATCATAAAAAAACTATCATGATGTAAAAAATTGTTTTATATTTATAATTAATATTTATAGTCAAATATATAAGTTGTATAACCCCATGTAAAAATTTTTGTAGTTAAACAATACATGTTTGTTACATTTTTATTTTACATTTAAATAAAAAGTTATTAATGTCATTTTCTTACCCAAGTGGCGACATGGGGTCCCCAAGTTGACCCATGGGATGTTTTGGTCGGCCATATAACATCCAATATGGGTAGGACAAGTGTCAATGGAATTTCATCTTATTAAAACTTTATTTTTACCTTAAATTACACTAATTACCTTTAATCGCGATTAATAAAACATAAAAGTTACTATTCACCAAAAAATTATTTTAATCCCATTGAACCAAATTTTACATCCTAATGAAAAACATGTGTGTCATATTATTGAAATTAAAATGACAGAGGTGGTAAAATTTCATTTAAACGAAAAATCAGTTTTTTAACTACCACTTAGTGGTTTCACTATTCATCAAAAATTGAAGTTTTTCAGAAAAATACAAAAAATTCACCCTATGAAATATTTGATATTCCGAATTAAAAAACGTTTTCTATTCAACAAGATTAAAAAAATATAATTTGCATTAATTAATATAATAATTAATTCTTTTCGTCAAAACATATAGCGTGTTTTTATGAGACAATATATATCAAATGATTGACAGTGGTTTAAGTCCAATTTCAATGTGAAATTAATTTCAATGAACACCATTAGATTAAATGGTAAAAATATATTAAAATTTCACTTTAAAACCAATTCAAAAGATAATCTTATAATATATATAAATTAGGCTAAAAGTCATTTTGAAATAAAATACAACATTTTTCATTTATACATTAAAAATGAACATTATCGGAAAAATTAAAAAAAACATACAAAAAGAAAATTTTGATGTCCCTGTTCTAAAGAAAGATTTTATTTGGTCCAATAGATTGTATAAGAGTGACCTAAACTATTTTTAAAGAGGTTTAGCCATTAAAAGGCGATAAATCGACCTTTTAGTGAATATTTGAGTATTTATGCCTAAAATTTAATTGTTTTCCTATTTTAAGCCTTAATCTTTTTTTGGATAAATGTAAACACATTTAAAAAACATATAAAATAATATTTTAGTTATTTATATTCATTCCTGCCAATAAAATGGCTATGTGTTAAATACCATTTAAAATAATATTATTTTATTACTAGTGTGCAACGTAAGATTTCAAGGAAAATCTTTGTTGCGTATCGGGTACGCTATCGAACATAGAAACACCTTTAATGTAAAATTAATATTTAACTCACTAATATTAATAAATATGAAAATTAATTATTCTTTATTTACCTGGGATGTTACAATTCCACCCTAGTATTACTGTGATGTATCAGTATTTACATCATCAATACTGGGAAATGGGTATAAAAAGGGATGTAGATGTATTTTTCATGTGATGATCCACATGTCAACAAGTGGGGGATGATGATCAGGGACAAAACTGAATTTTACATTAGAATCATATTCCTGAGTAAAAATTTGAACAAATCATGATTGATTTCATGAAATGTTTACCATGTTCTCATGAAGGTATTGATTCTATATGCGTTTGTGTTGAAGGGGTCCAAATGGAATTTCTTTTCTTATCAATTAGGGATTCCTTCTTTGTTGATAGTCATGGGATTTTGTATATCTTTGAGATAGTATAAATCCACTTGGTCCCACATGGTATCATGTCATATAGGGATTCTATTTTTAAATCTACATTCTAATTGATTTTATATAGGGAACATAGTTTATAGGGTTTTATGAGCACAGATTACCACCATAACACTGATTTCCTATTTGAGAAAATTATTCAGGTGCTTGGGGACCTCCTATTAGTATTCCACTTGTATATTGTGTTCCCATGGTATAGGAATTTATCCTAGTTGAATTCTAATACAATAATATATTTCAGATAATATAATGATAGTTCCTTATGAGGCGTTTATGGTAGGTCATTTCGATCGCCAATATATTGCTATGAAGTATAAGAGGTATCTATGTTTGGAACTCCTCTTGTACAAGAGACCAAAAAATTGGTCCAGTCGATTATGCAGTGGATGGATACTATATACTATAGAGAATAATCTTACATCGACCACCACAAGTGACCTCTAGTGTTTGTGGTTGGGGATCAGATATTTTTTGTGTTTCACAAAATTTTGGATAAAAGAGAATCAGGATAAAGGGAGAACCATTATTGTAGTTTCTTGATTTATTCATGATTTTGGAGAGACTCGGACTTGTACCATATCAGTTAATGTTACCCTAGAGGTACCAATACATGCACAATGCCTGCCACATATTTTAGTTATGAATTTAAATTTTTGGCATGTCTCATAGATTTTATCATGAGTAGGTTTAATTCCATGTACAATCATTTTTTTAAAGGTACCCTTTCCATATTTTAATTCAAGGAATGATGTTTGTGAGTGGTCGGTCAGTTCCACTTGTACAGGTCCTATGAAAGCAAACATGAGTACATGATGAGACAATAGAGCGGGTGGCTAATATACTATCATAGTGGATAGTGTTATTCTCATAAATTTTTTAACACTATTGAGATGAAAATTTGGGTATTAATTGATTTAATGGGGGAATTTTCTAAGAACCATGTTCTTTTAGGATGTATGAATCATTTAAATGGTACCAATTACTCATTTAAATGTTTATATAATAACTAATGTGGATTCAAATTGGGGTCATGACTGATTTCATGGTGCCCAGGGATGGTTTTGAAACCAAACCCAAAAAATGTGGGTAAATTTTTCCTTCCACATGGTTATTATAAACTATGTTTTGTAGGCCATAGTGTTATATAAAACCGTACATGACTGGACATCATTGTCTTACATACTACACTATTAGATAAAACCATGTGACTTTGGGTTCATGACCATTTTTCCATGTCCAAAATTTTGACATTGTACTTTTCCATTCGTTGCATAGGTTTAGTCAAACCATACTAGAATATTGTTGGATATTCCCTTCCCCACATCAATGCATAATTGGTTGGCACACAGTTTTTCAAAAAAAAGTATTGAAATTGTGATCACTTATTTTTTTAGAAATTAAAATATTATACTTCATTAAATTTTATTTCCAGCCATATATTTCTACTATCCTCCCACATAATAACTCCACCATATAGTTTCTTCTCATGGATTCTATTAAATGAATTATGTTATCATCTTCGTCTGAGATCATATTCAAGTTATACTTGTGTCATTGAATATGTATCAGCAATTTCCCAATTCTTTTTATGTTTTCCTTCTATTGATTGTGTATCACCATTTCTTTTTATGTGTATGATAACATTCAATATTAATATGATTTCGGCACATCATTGATTTTTTATTAATATAATATAATTTTGCAACTTCTACTGCATGATCTATCCAATACGTACTTATATTAGGAGGTATAATGGTTTAAATTAATAGTTAATGTTTTTATATATTTCTATTGTATCACACTCATAATTAATATATCATCACCCTTCAAAATATTGTTAATCCCTGAATTGATCCTTTTAGCTTTCCCTATGTAATTTATGAGTCATATCATTGAATTTTTATATGTTGGGAATCTTTAGTGGAACCACGCCAATTGTATGTTTTGATTATTCTAAATAGTCCACCATGGGTGGAATATAAAATGGTACCACATAATGTGTTCCCTTTACCCCTTTTTCTATGGTGTTAATAATTAATTTTGAATTGAATTTTCAATATGGAATTGATATTTAAATTTAATCAAGATATAAATTATAAATGAATTGAATAATTGGAAGCGATGAAATGACCATGACCATTAACCCATTTCATTTAGTGGTTCATTATGCATGTTGTGATAGTTTTAAAGAAATATCCATATTAGTAATTGAGAAGAGATCCTTATAGAATTTTCTAATGAATTAATACACATCATAAGGTGAAATTAAAATAAAATTTTCTTTGTTATTATTTTGAGTAGTTTAAGTGAAATTGATTAAATTGTACTAAATGAAATTGAATGATTATTTTCCTTGGTTAAAAAATCGATTCATATGAGAACTCTATTGATGGTGTAAATTGTATTATAATTTTCTAACACCCAAGTGACACTTGAACTCATTATATGGACATCCATAGATGTACTCATATGTGATGTCTATTATATAGCATGTAAAAATTTGACTCCATAACGATTTTTAAGGACATATTAAAAGTGATATATATATATTTATATACACATGGGTGATTCATGGGAACCCTTAGTGGACCATGAATGATAGAATCGAGTGGCATAGATATATACCACACCTATATTGATACGTAAGATATTAAAAATTTCCCTATGGATCGTCTATGAGTTTTTTGGTTCATATTGTACTTAGAAAAATTCATGGATTTCAACTTTATAATTACATGGATGTGATTATGATTAAAATTGACGAATGAATGAATACATTTATATGATTTTTCCACCAAGAAAAAGTATTATATTATATTTAGTCAGAGACTATACATTATAAATTGTCTGCATAGAAATATTTGTTCTTATTACTATGGGTGATGACATGATACAATAATGGTCCTGAAACATATAATCCAAATTAGTTTCCATTTCTAAATAGACATGATTACAAATGATAACCAAGAAATTATATGATGATTACTTTTTATGACTGAATTCCATATTATATTGTTTCTTGCACACAATAAATTTCTCATATTTACTAACATTATGTAACTTAATCATGTGTTATGACGTTCTATGGTTTTGGATTATATCAATTTCCTGATGTATTGGGTACCCCAATAGATTATATTATTTAGGGTATGCATAAGTAAAATAATAATAATATACAAAGTGGATTTATACTACTGGAAATGGGAGCATTGTATAGAGATGAGAGACATGATTCTAGAAGAGAAACCTTTAAGCATTTTTAAAATTTTGTAAATGTATTTTACACATATCTTGTATACATTTTTTTGGTAGTTTTGTATATACTTATATCATGTATCATCATCATCATTTTATATGAGATTATTTTTTATATTACTATCCTTCGTTATTGTGTGCATGTTTTCTTTATAATTTACATTATATAATAAATATATTTTCTCCTAAATCCTATACATTGGTGATGAAGGAATAGTATCCCCACAGACACTCATATTTTCTCACTACTACTCTGTAGCCTCTAGAATTTGCGAAGATGAAAATGGGTCCATGTGTCCAATCGATCTCAGGGAACTACTGACTGACATATGAGTCTGGGATGTTACAAGATACTCCCTCCCATTATAGAAAACATGAAAACAAATAACTGAATAATTACAACTAACTATATTTGATTTATTTATTTTTACGTTATTCAAATAAATACCTTGAGACACATATATTTCATTAGAATCCTATAATTCTATATTATAACTATACAGAATAATAATACTTCTTCAAATGTATATTTTATAATTATAGTTTGTGATGTATGTTGAGGTGGATAAATATTTCCTAAAATGTCAATGAAATCACAAGAGGATGAATTCACTGTTCAATTTGAATGAATATTAATGTAAATATTATTCTAGGATTTATGTTTTATAAATTATAAATTATTTTATAGACATAACAACTATTTTGTAAAATCTAGAGTTCAGAAACCCATAGTCAGTCATAACATATTACATTAGAATACTATAATAGGGATCATACCAAATATGATTTAATAGTATATATTTTATAAAATACCAGATACATACGTCACTTCCATATTAGAATTGAAATTAAAAACACATCATGAAAAATTTTATTTTATTCTTGAAAATTATTCAAATATTCATTATTTATATCATTATCAATGGAAATGATATAATGGGTGGTCTTAAATTCAATGTAACATTTAAGTATAATGGAACTTATCATGAATAAATAATTCATAATACATATGACATTGTTGAAAATAAAAACACATTAAAATAAATTATTTAGCATTGTTCAGTGGATATACAAGGATAATATAAGCATAAACGTCACATGGGGTATGGTTATTAGGTAATTAATAAATAAAATAAAATAATATAAATAGTCATAAACTTTACATCATGTCCTCGAAAAATATTTAATGAATCACACAGTCAAGTCACCTCAATAATGAAATCATTCCTAATAAATGTATATGTGTAATCCAAATACCCATATAATGTATCAACCTATTTGTGTCACATGCGACATATAGATGCACTAAGTGTATAAATATAATATGGACACTTCATTCACTTTTAAATCACATAAATCACTCATAATATTAATTATCAATTAAATTCAATATAAAATTAAAAATAAGTAAGAAGGTATCGATTTTTGATAACAAATATTGAACATCAATATGTCATCAATTACTGATATAAGTTACATGATATGTGTTTTTTAAATAATATTGCAGGTTGAAATATTATAGGGTTCAAACAACAGCAAATAATGAAAAACGATTCTATATTCATCAATGTTATTAAAAAGCATTACCTGATAAATAAAAATAATATCAAATTATTTATAGAGAGTGATGAATTACATGATCAAAATAATGTGAATAATCATAAAAAATTATAATCTATTTTTATTAATGTACTATATAAGGCATCATATGACAAAAAATACGGTTTTATATTACTACTATGCACCTATAATTGAAAATACACGAAATATATTAAAATAAACAAAATTTTAACTTCATATGACAATATTGTTGAAAATTGATTTTAAAATTTCATTCCATTAAATTAAAAAAATAGTAAATTTTTCTGTGGATATCAATTTAAATAAAAAATATGAACTTATTTAGATAAATATTGTAGTTTATTATAACACAAAATACATGAAAATATAGTTTCAATGTGACAGACATTTATGATATTGGGAATTTATATTTATTTTGAAAATGATAAAATATGTATTATATATTACATTTAGTAAATTTTTTAAAATATATCATTTCTAAAATATTAAAAATATTAATTTTAAAACATTTTTTAAGTTCAAATGTTGTTGAATAATGATTAGAATAAAAATATTATTTTATTTTACAATATTCAATAAATAATTTAAGAGACCGAAGACATTGAAATACATGTTTTTGGATTGAAATAATTTAAATATTATTTTTTTAAAATTGAATGTCACATACTTGTAACATATATTATTATATGTGATAAAATAATGTATGAAAATTTTGATAAATTTTTAAACCTAAAACATTAAAAAATTACAATATAATAGTGGTTAATTAATATATTATGATTATATAATTCCCTAATGTAAAGTAATAAATATACAATCCCTAAATAAAATTAAATAACAAATGAAATCCCTAACCATGTGCCTATTCAAAGTAAAACATGTTTGATCCTACTGTATACTTAATTTGAAATTATTTAACAATATATTAATAAAAATTGACATTTATATTTTATATTTAATTGTCCTTTTACAATCATTGTTAATTCATTCATTGAATAGATATTTCATACCTAAACTAGAAATGTTTTTCTGTTCAATTAATAAAATATTTCATTGTTATATTATCCATTGATAGAAGAGGTATGGATTTGTTACAAAATTACTATTTTGTTAACAATTTAATGAATATAAATTTTATTAATTATATAAATTTTTTGAATCATCTGTCTATACATGTAATAGATAAAAAATCTACATTGCATCAGAGAGTTTGTAGTAAACACGTACACAAGAGCATCATTCTCATTTTTTTATTAATTAAGGGATAAAATGTAGATGATATATCATATTTCAATAAAAATAATTTTGTCATAAATATAAAATATAATTTACTAATTCATACGTTATAATCATCCATGTAATAAAGTGATGGTATTAAATTACACATCATTGTACTGACAACTTGTCATACGTATACATAAGAGAAATTTTTATTTTCCAGATCATTTAAATTTGTTAATAAGGGTTTTGACATCTGCATAATAAAATTTTACTATATTTAATGTACAATTTTCAATATTTGAACATGTTTATATTATATTTTTATTAGTTATAAGTGGAAACCAACTGAAACCATTCAGTTAAATGTTAATCTTTTTCATTGGAAAACAACCTTTGTCTTACATCATAGTCATTTAATGTTGGTCAAATGATGTTGAAAAATACATCATGAAATGGCTAGGTATTTTTTGAAGAAATGTGTATTATTATTGGAAAACATTTTTTGATCAAAAGGTATAAATAATTTGTTACTCTTTAAAAGATAGGGAGCAAACAGAGAATGAATTACAAAAAAAATTAAAACATATATATCCTAATCATATCATGCAGAACAAAATGTATATACTTTATAAGGTAAGTCATGATATGTTAAAAATAAATTCATCCAATAAAATTAATATGGTTTTAGGTTTCATTTTGAACATCTTCATTGGGATTAAAACCATAATTAACTCTTTTTAATGTAAGTTGTGGTAACATGTGTTTTAGCCTTTATGATTCATAAATTTGGTTATAACGTGACAGGTGGTGCACAAATGGTTCATGTATGAAATTTTATATATCCTGTAATACCAGTTGTCTGTTCTAAAAAAATTTCTGTATGAAAATATTTTGTAAAATATTTTTAATCATAATGTATCATTAATATCATCTATATGACTATACATTTATATCAAAATTTAGGTAAAAAATATCAATTGATTTTAATAAAAAACTATTTTAAATAAATAATGAATTATACTTAAAAACTACATTATTGGAATAATAAATTACATTAAAATAATATGTTAATTTTTTAAAAATATAAATACCTTGATTTTCCTATTACTCTCACAAGCACTATAAAAACATTACGTATGTGTTTAAGGAAATAATATTGTCATTAAAATTAATAAATTAATAAATATCAATAAATACTGTAATAATATTACGTATAACAATTTTTAACTAATATTTGCATCTTTTTACCCTTCTGTAAATTTATTTAATATATTAAAAAGAGGAGAGTGCAATTTTCTGTTTACTCTATACTTAAAATAATTAAAATCTCATTATAAACAGAAAAACAAAGAAAATACATAAATACAAATTTAGAGTATATATTTTATAATAATTCTATAAAAATGTTACTAATTTAATTCTTAGTTTGATTTTAAGACCTTATCTCATATTTTACACCTTAATTAAATTTCATTATTTATTAGATTTGTGATCAAATTTTACATGTTAACTATTCATTTTGACCATATGTAATAGGGAACTATTTATGAAATTTGAAAAACGTGATTCCAAATGTGGAAAATAGTTTCAAATATTTTATCGTGATATTTTGAGGAAATTTATTTAATATCAATTCATAACACAAAATGAAAATAGTTTTTAGAAAAATTATTTTTCATGAACACAAATAAAATTTTACCAAAATCATGAATTTTTATTATTATTATATCAATAATTATCTAATATACAATTAATTTGTTTTTTTGATATTTAATATAATATTATGAAACATATTGATAAATTTAAATTACAAGATTTAATGAAAAAATTGTAGTTTTGCACAATTCTGTAGTCTTAAACTATTCATTAAATATATATGAATTTCGGTCAAATATCAAAATTTTGATTGTAAGAATATTATGAAATTATAAATTAAAGAATTATATTGATCTTTTAGAATAATATTTATAAATTGTGTATAAGTAAATTATAATATATATGCATAATATAATATAAATTAATTTTTACAACATGTAATTTTAAAGAATAAGATGACAATAATAAATATTGAATACCTATTTATAATGCATTTGTTAAAAAAATTCATTATTTTAATACATTAAAATTATATTCCATATTGTACATATTATTATTCATAACCTTACACTAAATGTCTTGGTCACAACTACAATATATTACTAATTTTATTTGTAGATTTTTTCAAAATTGGTGTTTTAGGTATTTGTCATAGTTGATTATAGTGTTTTTTAAGACAATAAAAAATAATAAACTATGGAATTAAATTATCATGTCCATATAGAATTTTCATCCTTGAGAAATTATTTATTCATTCCAAAACAAGAAATATCTTAAAATAGTAATCAAATTATATATAGGTTTTATCATAAAATATAATTTCTAGATTAGGTCTAGTGATATAATTATGCATATAAACCTGTAATTTAAATCAATTTAGACAATTTTCAAAAAACATACCTTGGTGGATAAGTGTTACTTTCCACATAAGACATAGTTGATCTATCTATGGTAGGTTTTATTTTGATAAATTATTTTTTCATTTGGATAGAAAATATAATAATATTAATATATTGGAATTTATCCTACTATATAAGCATGATTTGGAGTACATATTTGAATCATCATGATCATGATAAATTTTTTTCTATATATAAGTAAATTTATTATTTATCAAGGATAAGATTAAATATCATTTCTAAATTTTAAAAATAAATTGATAGAATTAACTTATTTGATAACCATTATTAGTAACCCTACATAAAAAATAATCACTTAAATTTAAAAAGAATCAATTAATGAACAGGAAGCCCCCGAATATGCTTAATTAAATGTGAACATAAAAAAATAATTTATTGACAACTAATTCTTCGAAAAGTATCACCTTTTATGAAATGACACTTTACCATGTGATTAATACCTTTCATCACATGTTTTAATAGAATCTATTTTTTTAATTACACTTTTAAAAGATATGTCTGAACAATAACAACATCAACCAATTGAGAACATTAAACAACAAGTCATCCCAGATAGTCACTATAGTAACTTCCCTCCCCATTGGGTACATCATTACGGAGAAACTCAACCATCTGATGACCTATTGAATAGATGTCAAATGTAGGGTTCCATGGGTCTGGAACCGATGAAAAAAATCCATACCCTCTAATTGACATTAAAGATTAAAAAATTCTCTACATACAAAGATGAATTCAAAAAAACATTCGATATAAACCTGAATATCACTCATTGAAAATAAAACATTCAACCGAGTGGGAGAGGAAATCGAAAATGAAGCAACCCAAAGAACATCGTGATGACAACTGGAGGAACTGAAATTCTCATCGCACGGGTGAATAGAGTAGCTGGAATACATATCATAGTGGAAGTTGGAGAAACCAGAGACTCACATCATGGGTGTATCTATAGAAATGTAAGATAATATCATTTTTACAAGAACCTCTTAAACAACTACCACTCACTAACTTCCCTAATGATATGGGACAAAAATGAACCCCAAAAATAGCACATGATCCCCAACATCCACCTTCCTAGAAACAGCACCACATGAATCCAAAAAATAAAAAATTTAATGCAAATTAGGGAGATGATAATTTTACAGTATCATCCCTGTGAACAACACATTTGAAACTGGAGGAATCGAAAAATTCATAATAGAGGTGAATTGTGGAGCTCAAACAAGCATCATAGAAGAAACTAGAGAAATAAGAGATATACATCAAAGAGGCCACCAAATAAGTTTAGGAGTGCATCATAGGGCCAAGACCCTCAATCACCATGGGGATCAGACCCCCAATGAGACCTCAAATGACGAAAAACCAACAATAGATTATGAAAATTCAAACCTAGAACAATGAAAAATGAACCCAAGGTAACTTATCGTTACATTGATCAAGTAATTTTCCTTTTGCATGTTTCCCTCCTGATATAAAAAATTTTATTATGTGATTTTTATGGGTTTTCTACAGAAAGATAATCGTGTACACACCTTGTATCTTATGTAATCAATTTGCACATGATGTTATTTCATGTCGAGGAGTTGTAGATGATGTCCTGAAATAGGGGATCATTTCGTTTGTTATACATGTCATGTACATCAGGTACATGACTTCTAGGGTGTACATATCATTTTTTCAAACTGAGGTGACATTTTTTGTGGTGTAAATTATCAATAGAGGCCTACATGTTTTGACCAAGAGGATCATATCACGAAATAGACTATCCAATGATTTAATTCACACATTATAATATTTTCTCGATCTTTTTCACTTTATCGTCTTGGATTTTGAGATTGAACATCTTCTATGATATTTTCAGAAGAGTCTCATCATCCAGATCAATCTGATCGACATTGTATCATCATTTATTCTACGATGTGTGTCTTCATGTAAGATTTCATTCCAGTTCTTCTTTGCAGTTGATCATGGAAGCTCCCTTTCCTTGTTTTATCAGATAATTTTACTAAGTTAGTTGATCAGTGTCAACATATTCTAGATAAATTATGAGATCTCATTCCGGAGACCTTACCCATTTGTTGGTTTCTGTGTAGTAGATTCGCTTCTTCACGGTATGTGGGGTTCACCTATTCCTCCAAAATGATGTGTTTACATATGAATCAATATTTTCATGGATTGGATTCTAGGGTCACTATTTGTGTTTTAGGGTTTTGTTCAGGGTTTTGAATTATGATGAGGTCTTGTGCGGCCTGTAATTTGGGTTAGGAGGATCGGTCTATAAGACTATGATAATGAACCCAACTGATATTGCTTTAAAAATTTATTTACAAAATATTAATGGATGTTTGTGTGTGTTGAAAGAGGTTTTTCGAAAGAAAAATTAATTTTCCGTGGATTTTAAAATAAATAGTGATATGGTTTTGAATTTTTTTAAGGTACTTGAAACAGGTTTATGATAAAGAGAACATAGGTTAATTGGGTACATAGGTGGATGGTTTTCTTGACACTGTCTTCCAGTGCTTTGTGATTATCAAGGAGGTTTTTCTTGGGGATTTCCTCTATTTCTTAGGCCAAATGTTCTAGGGGTCCAATAGTGTCTTTTTGTGTTGGGTTTCTAATGGGATGTTCCCCTTCTTATTTGGGACATTGTTATATGATTAGTTTATGTGAACTAGATTATTTTTGTTTGATTATTCTACTACCTACACATGTAGTATTATTTGGGGCAAAGATAATTATTATTCTGTTTGCACTACTTGGCATTCTCTGTTAGTCAAGATATGAATGTAAATAATTGATAAAGAATATATGGAAACTTTTCATGAAACTATTATACCTGAATTTGTGTAGAACTTTGTAAAGAAGGAAATTTATCATATTTCCTATAAAATTGTTTTACTTCTTATCAGGAAATGTTTTACATTAAAATGTCAATACATGAGTTTTTATAAAGAGACATGGTATGTATCACCTGGGTGGGATCCAACTAATCCTATTAGCTCTCACCCCGCACACTACTACGGTGGTATGGAGAACATTGTTTGTATTCATGTTTATTTCATGTCCAGAATCCTCAGTGATGAAGCAAGGTTCATGTCATCTGGGATGGGTAGATGGTTGTGAGATGGTTGGAGTTTGAAAATTCCATCGTTGGAGTAACTATTTGGTTTTGAGTCCTTTTAATTTAGACTAGTATTTTGGGATTTAGATACTATTAAAATTGATCTATTTTTTCCCTTACATTTTAAGAAAATATATTTGTTAGACTTACGTTGTTTCTTCTTTCTCAAATATGTATATATATATATATATATAATGAATGGTAGTTCATGTTGGGAGAAATCATTTAGTAAATTTATTTTGTATGAATCCCCAGTGCATGTCGCTAGCTTATGGTGATCAGGGACACCTTTCAGGTATGTGGAAAATCGTTTCGGTTGTTAGGATTCCTGAAAACATGGGTCTGTTCGTTACAATTTGGTATTAGTGGTAGTATTGTCCTTAAGAACAATTTTCTTCGGACTTCTAATAGAATAGAGTTTAGATTTACTGTCATCAGAGGTATTTTGTGATATGTTCCTGGACATCTATTGTCATAACAAGAAACAAGTTACATTTTTATATTAGGATATGTGTCTCTAGTGTTGGTTTTTGGTTTCAAAATATAAATATTTTATTATAGTTTTTCTAGATTGAACTGAGATTTGTTTCATGTCTATTCATTGTTTTGTTTGGTCATGCAATAATATTCTCCAAGACATCATCCATTGGTTACTCACAAGTGTATAGTTGATAATAAACATTGAAAATCACCTATGGATCAAAAATATTATCAAGACTATCATACGACCAGTCTGTTCTATTGACCAGGATGTTCTACAAGTTCACAAAGTAGGGGTTGTGGTACATCCCGAAGCTATAAGAGAAAGAGATTGATCGTGGGAGTTATTGCATGAGATTCCACCTTCTTGTAAATGGATGACTAAAACACAATAGGCGGAGGATTAGAGGGACATGATCAATCAATTATATTACAACCTGTAGACACCTATAAATATTAGGGTGATGTGTGCAGTGTTTAAATGTGTGGGTTCAGGCTAAAGTTAGTGGGACTCCATGGTCTAGACAGAAAGTAATTTGGGTTTGGATTGGAAGGGTTTCATGACCATGTTCTCTCATCAATTTTTTCCAGATTCTCTGATGATGAAAAAAATTTGATGTTATTTTCATTGAAGTATGGATAGATTTCAGTGTTTGAATACACCAATAGTTTAACTAAGCATGTCCATTTTTTTCTAGACATGGTAATGAATGACGATGTGAAGGGGTAGATGTACTAACATGATTTACGGCTAGACATTCGAACATAGGTGTTCATGTTGAATCATTATACCTATTCTAAAATGGTCAGAAAAGAAATGATATAAGAGATGAAAATGGAAGAAAAATTAATTATTACAACCTCTTCTTTTCCAACAGGTGACAGATTTAGTGGAATGCCTAGGAAAAAAAGATTGTGTCAAGATAGTCATAGAAGTGGTGGAAGTGGGATTTAGAAGTTAGCCTCCACTACACCATCTATTTCAATTGGATGTATGCCTCTGACATTCTATCAGTGTTTCAAGGGAGGAAATAGTAGACGTTATTTTCCTCTGAATCCAAGGTGATGTTGTAATTGTGGATGTGTTGGTCATCTTCATCATTTCAGTCTGGTGATGAATATAACCCATTATGGTCAGGGTTCCTCTACTCTGATGGCTACTGCAATTTAATCATTAGAATCAATGACAACAAGGATCCTTCCAAATGCCTCAAGAGTGGATCATTTATGGGATATAGATGATTTTCCAATGGATGTTGATGTAATTCTAAAAATAGTGATAAGTATGCTCCAAATTTTAGCTTCAGTATAAATTGATTTTTTTGATACTTGTTCATCCAAATTGTTTATATTTTCAGTTTTTTTTGGTATGATAAAATTAAAAAAAGAACATATTTCCTTTATAATGTAGTTAGAACACCTCGGGGTAAGAGGAAAGATTAAGGGATTCAATGTTCTTTTGGTTCGTTTACTATTGTTGATATAGAGTTTGTCTAGGATTTTCACATTCTTGATCTAGATCTATTTGACGTTATTATCAGTATTTACCGCCATTCCACTCATCTAGATTATATTGACTGCTATCATCGGTGTGCTTTATTTTGTGATACAGATGAGAGATATCATGTGTTTCATAGAGAGTGGGACCCATATTAAAGATCTGCATAATGATCCTTCCCAGAGCTCTAATGTTTGTTGGTTACTGTTTCCTTCGAGATTGATGAATTTTCCACAAATGGTGATCTTCTTGTTGCCATTCGAGACATTTCTAATGTTTTACCAAATGTCTTATCTGGCATTCCTCCAGATACAGACATATATATTGTAATTGACTAGTTGTGAGGTAGAAAAGTGATATTTAGGTCTTTATATCGTATGGATCTAGTAGAGATGATAGAGATAAATAATTAGTTTGAAGACCTATTAAAGAAAGGATTCATTCAACCAACTATTTCTCCTCAGGAAACCTGTATTCTCTTTCCTATGAATGTTTATTTTTCACTTCATTTTTGTGTGGACTTGTAGATGTTGTATTAGGTCATAGTTAAGAACAAACACTCATTGCCTCTTGTGGATGATTTCTTTGATCATTTAAATGATGAAAATATGATCTCGAATATTTTCCATTTGTTGAGTTATTATCATCTCAGAGTCCGATATACCGATGATGGAATTTAGTAGAAGTTATGGACATTATGAATAAATAGTGATACTTTTTGGTCTGACTAACACTCATGCAGTCTTTATATCAATGTTGAATCAGATATTCCATCAGTATCTGGAAAATTTTGTGGCAGTGTTCGTGGATGATATTTTGGTTTATTTAAAATACAATCATGAGGATTAGAACCATCTATGTTTGGTTTTGAAATTTCTAGGAGATCCCGGTTTATATGGAAATCATTGACTTATAGTTTACAGATTCTAGAAGTGATATTATTAGGGCACATAATTTCATAGAATGGATTTTCAGTTGAACCAGATAATGTGAAAGTTGTTTTTACCTAGACGGAACCACATAATGTTTTGGAGATACGATGTATCCATGGTATTTCAAGATAATACCGTTGGTTCACCAATTATTTCTCTTAGATATCATCAACTTTAATTCTCATAACATAAAATTGGAAGAATTATCATAAGTTGAAATGGGTCAGTATTCTTTTGATGAACTGAAACGAAATATGACTTCTTCATCTATTCTGATCTTACTTGAGCCCATTAAAGTGTATGTGGTGTTTTGTGATGCATATGTTGTTCTTGTGAGATGTGTACTAATGTTGGATGGCGATGTGGTAGCTTATTGCTCTTATTATATCTGACCACATGAGAAGAACTACCCCATATAGGAATTAGATCCTTCTACATTGAAGACTGAACAAAATTGTTGGAAGCACTATCTTTTTGGGGATAAGTTCATGGTGTTATATGATCATAAGTGTATGAGATATATATTTTCAAATAAAATCGGGAATCTGAGGCAAATATGATTGTTGTAATACATCTATACATTTGACTTCATCATCAGAA
Source organism: Viscum album (assembly GCA_963277665.1). Taxonomy (NCBI): domain Eukaryota; kingdom Viridiplantae; phylum Streptophyta; class Magnoliopsida; order Santalales; family Viscaceae; genus Viscum; species Viscum album. The sequence goes on along the minus strand of OY728162.1, from coordinate 590,143,599 downwards.
ACACCCTGATGAGAGGGAATTTTGTTACAGATTCCCTAAGAAAGAAGATACCATCACCGGTTGTTCTATAATCGAAGGACGAGTGGAATCATTGGGAGATTTTTGTTCAGTTATGCTTGGACACTCAGGGAGATGTTCATGTATCATTCAGACTAGTTTTCAATTATCATCATCTCTCCTGAAGTCTATTTTCAAAATTCAATCGCATGATGATGAGTTTCAGAATTCTCATTAAAGCCTTTATTTTGGGGAACATTCCTGTCAGGTCTCTTTTATCAGATGTTATACTACACTTCAAAAAGCCTATTGTCTTCCTAGATTCTATTACGTGTTCATTTTTTAATTTCATATTTCATAATGGGTCATTCACCTAGGCACTACGATGTTTTATTATGACAAGAGATGATGATTCAAGTGGAAATGTATGAGTCATGACATTGTCGATTATGTGTACCGCTATTACGACAACCTATGGGTAAAGGAATAACACTTGAATCCCTCTGGTTTTTGTCATCCTATTATGATACCAGTTTAGAAATTGGATAAGGTGTCCATAGATTTTGTTCTTTGTTTTCCATGGACTCCCCAAGTTGAAAATTATATAAGGGTGGTTTTTCATCAGTTCTTGATGTATGCTAATATTGTTTCTATCAAAGACACCACATTTGTTGAAGATCAGGGTAAGCGGTATTTGCAGGCGATTGCGAGGATGCATGGGTGTCTTTCCCCTATTGTTTTAGATACAGATAATCAGTTTACCTCTAGTAATTGAAGGATCCATTAAGAGAACATGGGGACTCAGTTCATGTTGATCAACACAAACCATCCATAGACAGATGGCTAGATGGATCATGTGATTCAAATCAAAGATGACATGCATCGTGCCTATGTCTTGGTTTTCAGTGGATCATGGGATTAAAATTTAGAACTGTATGAGTTAGATTAAAAGCCCATTTCTCATTATTCAATCATAAAGGATCCTTTTGAGGCATTTTATGGCCTCCCCTAGAGATCAAATAATTTTTTAGCAGACGTGGGAGAGTATTTTTGGATGGAAAAATTCATGTTCATGAGAAGTCATCAATGATTAAAGAGGTGAAATTACCAGATCCAATAGAAATTGTATACAGATTGAGGACATAGTCCATTGGAGTTTTCTATGGTGATTGGGTTTTCATAAATGTTTCTACTCATTTTGGCCTCTATCATCATTGAAAACTTGGAATGATGGCTCAGAAATATGTTGGACTGTATGAGATCACTGAACAACTCTGGCATGTTTCTTGTCAGTTAGCTTTGACAATTAATTTGACGGGCATTCATGATGATTTCTATATATCTCAGCTCGGGATGTATCACCATGACACTCTCATGTTATAAGATAGTAACAAATTAAGTTAGAGACTGATTTTTCTATATTAGAGAATCAAGTTGATATTAATTATTTTTTAGTGATATTTCTGCATGGGAAGTTTATTGCATAGGTAATATTTATAGGGAAACTAGGATCTAATTATCATGAGACTTGGGAATGTGAGTTGTTGATGAGGGGTAAATGGACCCATCTTTTTACAGGGTTTACCTCTTCAAAATGACTTCATAGGGAAGAAATGTATTTACAGTGGGGTGTTTTTAACATCATTTTACATTGATCGGGTGAGTTTCCGTTTACTATGGACCCTCATGGTTTTAGAAATTATTTTATGTGATATCTCTGGTTTTACTGTAGACTGCTGAGAAGGTATATACTTGTACCTGAAGTACCCGAAGTGTACTTGGATTTGGTTACATGTTCAGGGCAGGGAGATCATGTTGTGAACTGGGGAATCACGTAGTGATATATTACACATCATGTTTCTGAGATTGAGGTCATTTAGGGGAAAAATAACATTATTTCTACCCAAGGCGACTTGTTTTTTGGAAGAACATATATTGCGAGGCCCACAAATTGTGACAAAGGGGTACACTTCTGGACTCGACCTACACCCCGTTTTAATTATTCCATTTTTCATTTTCAATTGGAATTTTTCTCCAAAACCACATTGCTCTCAACCTTAAACATCACTTATTAAATTTCAAAGGTATATCACCTTTCAAATCGATCCGATTAGATCCATTTCATTGTTGCTACTATGGTGCATATCTCTGTGTAACTGTTCATTCCAGTTATTCTTTACAGTTTATCATGATAGCACCTTTTCCTGGCATTATTGAATCTTTTGACCTATGCTGGTTGATCTTTGTCATCTTCTTCTAGATTAATGGTGAGATATCATTTCTAATGCCTTTTCCCTTTGTTGGATGTGTTTCAGTGGATGCAATTCTACGAGGTATGTGGGTTTCAACACATCAAATGAACAATTATGTATAGACATAAATCATTCTCAATGTGGAATGGATTCTAGGGTCTCTATTGGGGAAGTTGGGGTTCGTTCTTGGTTTTGGATTTCGTTGCAGGCATGTGCGACCCAGAGTTTATGGTAGGTGGTTTTGACTTTATGTCTTTGATAATGATCCTAATTTCAATTTCATTTCAAATTGTCTTTTAAAATTAGCATGTTTGTTTTCATATTTAAATAGGGATTTTGGAACAAAAATTGTTTGCACAGGCTTCTGAAATGAATTGTGAAATGGTTTTGAATGGTTTTCAATGAAATTTAAACTGGTTTATGAAAAAGAGAGCATGGGTTACCATAGGTACGTAGGTGGATCAATAGAATGATTCCATCATCCATTTCATTGTGATTATCAAGGATGTTTTCCATTGGTAGTTCCTCTATTTTCAATTTTCGTTGTTCAAGGGGACCGATAGTGACTTTTGGGGTGATGTCATAGGTCATTCCCCTGATTCCTAGGAACCTTTTTCTAAGATATATTTTTGTGAACAGGATTATTTTGGAATGTGTAGTCTGATTCTATGACCTATAGTATTTCCTGGTGTTGGGATACCAATGCATCTATTTTATACTGCTTCGATATCTATTTTATTTTTGATATTCATGTGGATTCATGGGAATGAATATATGGAATCTTTGCTATGAACTGTTATACATGTTATTGGTTAGAACAATGGAAAAAGGAAATTTACAATGTTTCTTATAAAAATTCATTACATATTACCATACCATGTTTTAGATTATAAATTCTATAGAATATTTTTTTAATAGGGACCTGTTATTGAACACCTTTGTGGGATCCTACGAATAATGTTAGCTCGCAGACTGTGCACTACTTTGGTGGGGAGTAAATCTTTTTTTTTCATCCAATGTACGGAAATTGAATGAACCAACATGAGGTGGTGAGTATCGTGTCAGTTGTTATGGTAAGCTGGTGGAGTGATATTTTGAGTTCATCCATGAAATCATTGGAGTAGCCATATATTTTTGAGTCCTTTGTTGTCAAGAATTTTTCTTTTTAGATTTAGCAACTATTACAGTTTTTTTCCTCCACATTCCTTACAGTTTTGGCATATATATTTTTTAGTTTTCCTCTGTTATTATTTAAATATATATATATATATATATGATGTGAGACAGTTTGGGTTGGGTGAAATCATTCCATCAGTTTTGTTGTTCCATGCTCGGGTGCTTGTCACCAGCCCGAGGGGATCGAGAATGCCCTTTTGGTATGTTTCAGATCGAGTCGGGTGATGGGTTTCAGCGAATCCTGTGTATGTTCCTAACAGCCAAACCTCTATAATAAACCATGTATTCATAATATGTCAAATAATTTAGTAGGATCTTACCACATTTCATGAAACATGAAATTTTTCGACTCAATGTCAGCCACATGAGCATAAGAAACCAACCACCATATTTGAATCCATTGCAGCCATGACCCCAACATATTCAGAATCCTCTAGCCACCTATAAAAACCACATCTAATGAAACTTAACAGAACATAGGCACCCAACCCTAATGAAAATTGCGTCCCTAATGAAACCCTACACCATGCGTGGTTAAATCAACATGACAACCACTAATGCAGGAACCCTCACCGCTGATGATAAAATGTTGGATTTCAAAAAACACTACAGTGTTTTCACCCACCAGGAACTAACATCTATTGAATATATAATCATGGAAAATCCGTCTCCCCTTCTGTGATGCAATATTCTCTACTTCTCGGATGAAATTTTATCCATGAACACCCCCACCTCATGATCCAAAAATCATTTTCCTCTGATGTCACAACCATGTCTCCATGCTGTCGGGGACATGATTCAATGAAATTTCTTCCATGAAAAAATTAGATGTGTGAAATAGATTAATGGGGTTGACGACTTCCCATCATGATAGTGATGCATGACCATGATATGAGATCCCATGAAGAACACTCAGCTCATTGATTCATCAAATGTTTTCAAAATTCAGAATTTATAAATTTTATATAAAAATGAATATTATTGATGTTATGCATTGATGTTTATCTTAATAACCATAGAAACTATAAATTAAAAATACCATCACATTATAGTGGTATATTATCTAATTTATTTATAATTTCCTAGAACTCAATTCATTAGATGTTGTATTAATCTAAGAGTGATATTTAATGATTAACACTTTTTTTTTAAAAGATCAACTTTTTTCCATGCATAGAGAAACTATTACCATGAAAAGAAAAGTAAACAAATCAATATTGGAAATAAAAATTTTGTTCAAAAAATTCAAATTCCACTAAAAGACTCGTGAATAAGTCTCAATTGGTTTTCGTTGTCCTTATGAAAAATGATCATTTCAAAAATACCATAAGGAAATAAAATTACTGGGTTATCCTTGATTCAAGGGGAGTTTGTATTAATTATTCCATAACAACATACAATTAATGTTGTATAAATTTATAAGTTCCTTATTTATTTTGAAATTATGAGAATGATAGACATATTATCTTCAGTTAAAAGTGTAAAATTTTCACAAATAATTAATAAAAGTTATTTATAAAAAATGTCGATTCATTTAATGGAAAATATATTTCATTCCCTGTCCTTTATCACCTAAAAAACATGATAGTCCACTATTAATTTATTTTTTGGATATTTAAATAGTTCTATATTAATTTATATAAATTTACATATTTTATAAATATAATCAAAAGAAAATTTACTATATATTCAATCCAATTGGTCTGTCTAAGACGGTAAAAATATAAATCAAAACATATTTCCGTTTTAGAAATATGTACATGATCTTATATACATCAACATGGATTATTTTGGATCTCTCACCAGGGTAATCCTCAAATTTTACATGGGTGATCATTCCCTAAATTATAATAGAATCTATCAATAAATACTGTCACTCACATTGTTATCTGAGATATATCATAATTATTGAACCACAAAAGAAAAATCTGTAAAAAGTAAATAAATAAAAAAATTTATTTTCACAATTATCATGTAATATATGTCAATATAAAATGTATACCCCTAAGGGTCCTAATTAAATTTTATGGATACTAAATATAACACCATAAATATAGTAAACCATAGATAGCGATTACATTCTATTGTAATTATTGTCCAAGAACAAACTAAATTGTACTTTTTATTAAGGAATATATATAGAGAAATGTATTTTATAATTATATTTTCTCATTTGGGTTGTAATTATTAATATATAATTAATATATAATTTTATATCATGTATATAAAATCATTATCGGTTATAGTGGTGCCCAACTAGAATGAGAACATTAAGATTCTATGATATTATATATGAATTGATTCTAATTAGTATCATCATGAACTATTATTAGGAAAATTGATTTTCAAAATTCATGTATAAGTTCTTATAAGAGTATGATCATTTATCTCGTGATATCATAACATGGTGTTCTCTATGTAGGGTAATAATTTGGAAAAACAATCATTGGAAATCTGGTATTTTTCTTGTGTTATCAGATATTCTTATCTTTATGTATTTGTAATGGTCCTTAGAAATTATGATTATTATTAACCCATATCATTATTGATATACATATATTTATAATTGAATTCCATGACACCCTCTGTTTATGAAATTTATCATTTTTGGGTTCATCTCGATTTATATTTTATTAATCAGTATTATAAGGAATAATTTTTCCCTACCACATATGGATTGAAATATCTCAACCCATTGATTAGAATGGAACTGTTGAAGTAAATTCCATGGACATTGTGATGTTGCCATGTTTATTCCAGATTATTGGAGAACGATATTTGAATCACTAAGGTTGATGAAACATGTATTAATCCATTTGAAGACATATAAATTGGAATTGATAATATTATGTAGTTCATGCTCATTTTTGGTTGTCGATGATGTGAAAATAACTACTTCCTATTATGTGCATTTACTAATTTCTAGATTGTAATTTTGGCCTTTAGGCAATCACACCAAATATCCATTAGTATGTATCATAAATGATCTCATTGTATGATGATCCAAGGATATGAAATAAATTTATTTTAATTGATTTTTTTGAATAAATTACATTCTAGTATACATGAAATAATTTTACTCTAGATTTATTGATAAGATAAATTAAAATCATATTTTTAATCAATGTATTTATTTAAATTTTTTGATATAGAAATTTTTTACATACATATATATTTAAAAAATATTTAATTAAATATTTATTCACATATTTAATAATTATAATATAGTAACATTGGATAACGACGAGGTTTGATGATAAATATTAATTTTAATAATGATAAATCAATTTTTTTTATTGTACTAGAAAGTTAAATCCATTTAATAATAATATCAATTTTATTATTTTTCATAGATTTTTTTTTCTATAATGGGTCTAATATATTATTAAGATCCATTTTGAAGTTAAATAATATTAGATGTCATCCAATCACTCTATAGATATAATTTTTTGTCTATTGTACATATGTTTATCAAATATTTTGGCAATATATATCCTAATCAAATATAGATATCTCTCTCAATAACATAAAAGATTTTCAGTTTTTCAAATCACAATACCAATTAAAGATACATCATCATAATAATTATAATTAATAATATTGTAATGTTTATTATTTAATACTGATGGAATCACCACATGGATCATATAGAACACCAAATAATGATAGATCTATATTTTTGGCAATAAAAAAATCATTGTAATTGTTTTTAGAACAACATAGAATGTGTGGGTCAACACTTGAGGGATTAAACAATTTCATACAACTAGAAATATGGCTTGTGATCCAAATGGTTTCCAAAAATGAATATATTGATAGATGTATCATCTCAAAATATAGGTTTTATTTATTTCTATAAAATTAAATAAAATATTCATTTAACCAGATATAAAATCACTGTTCAAAAATGTAAATGTTATTTCACCATAAAAATCATTTTCTCAAGGACTAAAAATCATCTATATCACATAATGTCTAATTTATCAAACAATTCTATAGTTATTTCTGACCTCAATAAATGATTCTATTCTGCCCAGATCCAACAATTGGTATCAGATCCATAATTCATTCATGTTTATAATGATTATTATTTTTTATAATAATTATACATTCAAACGATATATTTGATTTCAATATTTAATTTTTTATTAATCTACCATCAATATCATTTATTCTTCGAATTTATTTCCCTCTAACCAAACTATGATAAAATAATAATTAATAATGAATTCATAATGTGTTTCTAATAACATTAGATCGATAAAACATGGGTAAAAATTATTCACTTATTCATTACACGTTATATTACCGTGTTTATTTCAAAAGTATATCCACATGGTATTCAAGTAATCATGTAATAAATACACATCACATACATTAAAATATCCACATATAGAATAGTAGGGGTGGAACATGAATATACCAGCATACACATAGTATTTATTAAATATATGTTGTTTGGTTGAGCTATTTTCTCTATAACCAACATAGTGTCACGTTGTATTTTTGTAATTAACACAATTTTTTTATATAATACAATACATGTACATGATACATACATTGAAAGATGATGTATACCTCTTTTATCCATCATACATGACATGAAAATTACCTTTTTTACATATAATAATTCAAATTGATTAATTAAATCATTAAAAATCAACGAAATGAGTTACATGAGTCAATTAATTGATAGTATTTCTTAGTAGTAGTGTAATTTATTGCATTATACCATTAATTAATATTGATTAAAATTTAAATATACATGGAAATTATCATTATTTATTTATAAATACAAAGTGAGAATTAAATGATATATACATCCTTATTTTAATGTACCCAATTTTCCAATAATTTCAATTTATACACCATGAGATTATGACACATTTATTGTATGAAATATTTCATGTGAGGTAATTTTATAAAGAAAGGACCATACTAAGTATTTTTTAAAGGTTATAATGAATTATATTCAATGTAAAATGTTGGAAACTATTTTATTAATTATTTAGTAATATTACAAAATTATTATTTTTTACCATCACAACGGATGGGGATCTCATGGATAATTGGATTATAAAAGATAAAATAAAATATATATTAAATAATATAATTAACAATATTACGTCACGTTTGTATTATATAATCTATGAACAAATATTAATGAATTAATTAATGTTTTCAAATGTGTAGTCAATATATGTATATGACCAATCATTACCATTATTTAGATATATTTATGTGGTTATTTTATTAAAATAATTTTTTTAATTTATTTCAACAATATATTAGTAATATAATTATGATGGATTATGTGTCATATCACCCTCCATTATTATATTGGGTCTCTATATATGAGCTTGATTTATATAATTTCTGATAAAGAATCCGTTATCACACCTCATATACGTGGGTGCTATAAAAAAATTGTAATAAATTTGGTATCTAATGTCAAATGGAATTAGTTCAATGATGATTTGAGGTGGAGGAATTTTAGATGGAACCAATGGGAACCTACACAGTGGATACATTAGATTATATTTGAAATAATATATATCAGTCCAAGATAGACATGGTTTGTTTTAAATGGGTTAATAGGATTATTATGTGTCTTTTTAATATATAATTCACCTATTAAATCTCAAGAAAATGGAATTTGTTTATATAATTTATTATAAATTATTTATTTTCTGGGTTATAGTTTGTGATAACATAAAACATGATTTATATGGAATGATGGAAAAAAAATTGATTAAGTATAAATTTTCATATAAGAAAAATGTTAATCCCTTAATAGAAATCCAATTATTATTAACATGACATGTAAAAAAATAAAATAATAGAGGTTATGAAAAATAATCAAAATACACCAACTAAATATTATTTCATATTAATATTTATGTTACATGACTACGAATAATAACATGGAACTATTCATTGGTTGAACCCCCGTTGAGACACATACATTTATTGTGGAGTGTTTTATGAATAGTATGGGTCAATAATAAAAATTAGACATCAAGAGAATTATCCCTCACTAGTCATGATGTTATATGTGGGAACTGTATTGGATAACCACTCAATGGATTTAGGATTTGGTAGGCTACTCAATTGATCAAGGAGTTTAATTCCTCTATTTTTAAAATATAATCATAGAAAAATACCAAAAATTATTTTATCTGGACCTCACATGAGATATTTGAAGGGGTATATATATATAATACACTAGAATGTGAATATTAATAGACATTATTTGTCAATTGGTGACTTTTTTGGGAAATTATAAAATAGTGGGAGATATATAATTAAATTTATTTTCTCCCACATTAAAAATCATATAATGTAATAATAATATTTTCTTAATTTTTATTGAATGAATTGGAACATTCATCAATCCTCAAATTATCTCCATATACAATCATACATAAATACATTATCCTTACAGAAAAATCACCAAGGAATGGTACGGTGGCCTCTAAACGATTCTATGGTTGGAAATAATGCTATATATTTGGATTCCATTGTATTAGTTTAATCTATTGTGAAGGTGACTGAGAATGATTTATTATACTAGGAGGAACTCATGGATGATTTTCTAGATGTTCAATTAAAAATGGTATAATCCATTTCCAATGAACTGTAAATATCACATGATATTATTGGTGTATATACAATTCATAGAAATCTATGTTATCATTATCAAGGGAGATAATTATAAGAATGGTTTAAGATATCAATAGAACTATACATATGAAATCAATGAGAAGTCATAATAGATTACATCTGATAGTAAAAAGGATTATATATATCATACTTATGTAATTTATAGGCAAGAAAGTTATTGTAAATTGTTCACCAATATCACTCTCACTTCACATGCATTGAAATTACATAACATTAATATGAATTATACATGATATCTATAGAGATTACACTCATAAAATTTTAGATATTAGTTTTAGAGATTGATAAGGAATTGAAGTCTGAATAAGTTTATATCATTATGGTATATAATATGAAAATATAATAAAAAATAAAAAATTCTATTTCTTTGTATATCGATTATATTCACCTACCTTATATTTAGAAAAAAATAAAAGTCTAATAAAATCATACTGATGTAGTTTGTTTTTATGGTGCATGAATGTCCACTAAAAGAAATACTACTCAGTTTGAATGAAGTGATTAAATTTTTTTATGTTCATTCGTTATCAATTATAACATTTCTATATCTTTGAATCGTATATTTGATGAAACTTTTTATTTTCAAATTTTCTGTTCAAATTAATTTATATAATATATTTCAAATGATTTCAGAAGGTGAGGTGCATTTGAGTGTGGAATATTGAGCTCTAATGGTGGAACTATCTATCATTGACCACCACCTTACATTGTAAGGATAAAATAATTTATTACATTATAATTGTTAATATTTATCAATATTTTCCAAAAAAGGAATTTTTATTTAAAATTATACATTGATGCATTTATTTTTTTGATTTTAAATGAATGTGTCATCATTAATAATGAAATAAAATTTTATGGTTTGGCATATATATTTAATGGTGTTTATGTATTTTCATATGACAACAATGTCTTATAAATTGATAATGAATATGAATTTCATGACTTAGATAACATTATGATATGAATTCACCATGCAGGTCATGTTAAAGAAAAAAAATTGATATGAAATATTAATATGATATATATATTCATTCTAAATAAAAAATCATCATATTTTTTAATCAATTTTACAGGGCAAAGTTACCAAATTTACATTTAATGGTATTGGTAAAATGGAAATGGTGATTATAAGGTTAGATAACAATAATGTCTGTAGTCAATTCCATTTTTATCCAAGGGGTGGTTGTCATATATTAAAACCTTTATTAATGATTTTATTAGTTAGGGATATGTCTACATAATGTGGTACATGTTAGATTCCTTTTATAAAATCAATAAAATCATGATTGTGGATTCAGACCATCTCGACATGAAAATTAAAAAAAATCACTTAGTCCATAGTAGATATTATCTTAATCAAGACTTCATTGACTATTTAATAGAGTTTGAAAATTTATCCCAACTCACAAAACATAGAACACCCCCATGGAATTGTATATGTGAAAGGAGGAACTACACCATGTATTTATAAGGTGATGTAAATTATAATTCTAGAAAACTGTCCAATATAATTTTGTGTATATGTAATATGAATAGAACAGCACACACTAAACCATGTACCAAAAATAAAATACTGTTTTTTTCTCCTCCAATATAAGAGATTAAAATAATTAAATATACATTGGTGAGTATTAAATTTGTTTTTAGACAGCTTCATTAATTAAAAATGAACCCATAGGTCTAATGTGTATCACTAAAGGATACCCCAAGGGAAAAATGGTATATTACCTATACAATGAAAAAAAAATTAGAATAGTGGAACTAAATTAAATATTGCTTGAGTGGGGTCATGTCTATTAAATATATAGTGGGAGATAGAATGACATTGATGGACTTTAAGATATTGATACACATGAGTTGGGGTAGATTATTTTTTAACAAATCCCTTTAGAAGAAACAATTATTTATAAAAAATAACTATGTAGTAATACATGATTGTATAGATAACTAAAAGGTAATGTTTTTCTAGGCCTCGTGGATGATGACACATTGTTGATATATTATAATGTTCTATTTACCCATAGAGAAAAAGCAGGTGGAACATATTAAACAATAAATAATGATGTACTGAATTCTAGTATAGATTCCATTTAACCAAACCTTGAAAGGAACTTTTTTATACATAATTTTTTAAATCACATTATTTCCAAATGAATATTGAAGAAGAAACTAGTCATGAATGGTCTAGTCAACAACAATAAAGAATACCAATAGGATAAATGGTTCAAATAACATCATGATATAGAAAATTATGAATAAGATTCCAATGTTTCATTCAAAATAATAATAATAATACACGTTATATAAGTATACAATGGAAATGAGATTATTCATGTTGATTTCAAAACAATTCTCCAAAATTGGAACCATCGGTATGTTATCTAAATCAGACAGCTAGATGTGATTATGGCTCCAATTAATTATAATAGTGTATTCTTGTTTATAAGATCCATATATAAATTGAATAATGAATTATTGTTTTTGTAAATTTATATAGATTAATAAATAATTAAATTTGTTTATATATGAAATTTATGTGAACATAATTATACAATCCCTTTTGGGGGATGGATGTCATTTTAATAAAAGTAAATACTGAAGTGATTTTAATTTTTTAAAATGAGACCCGAGACATAGATAATGTTTTGATTTTGTCAAATACATGATTATACATAGATGATATATGTAAATCATCATATATTATTTGGATAATGTACTATCATGGAAGACCCAAGAGTCTTATTAGTTGAATGTCTATGTACATATATTGAAAAAACAATATGGATATTTTGTAGAGAAAAATCCAGAGGTGATGATGTACTATATTGTATGATAATAATATTACTATGAAATGGTTTCCTTGAACACATGAGGAGGGAATATAATGGAAAGGATTAAATATTTTATATTAACTTGTACATTCAGGTATTAAATTAATTTTACCATGATATATGTTGATTAGTCCTTAAATATAGTACGAATATAAGAGTGTTTCCTAAGATTCCACTAATAAATCACTATTGTTGATATCCTAAATTATTGGGTGAAAAAATTATATTATCCATGTTTATGGACAATATTAGAATGCAATCACCAACTAAAATGAATATTTTGGATCAAAAAAAGATCAAGACGATATGAAATAATAGTCAGGTCACATCATCCCCATCAATTAAGGGATTGTGAGTTGCATGTAATCAAAAAATGAGTTTTTTGAGATTCTATATTTGTGTCACGGTATGTCATGGATTATAATGTCGCTATAGGGAAATAATAGATTTATAATTTTAGTAACTATCCTGATGTGGTACCCAGGGGTGAAGACCATATCATAGATTAATGTTATAATACTGTAGAGAAGGCTCTTTCTAAATATCCATGGACAGTTTAATAGGTGAAACCCATTCCATAAATATATCATATCTTGATAGGTTTTTCTCAAACCAATGAAGTTGAATTTATTGGTATTTCCATGGAGAAAAAATATAGGACCCCTTAAAAATCCATTTCACATTTGAAACATGATCCTCATGTGGCAGAGAAAATAATAAAATTCATTGTATGTATGATCTATTCCATGAGGGTGTTTTTAAAATGTGTATCCAAGAACTAACTAGTTTTTACATTTGAGTATCCATTATATTAAAATAAGATGTTTTTAAATATAACATATAACATATCAATTTTCATTTTGGATAACTTTAATAATATAATTTCCTATGATATTAATCTCATCAAAATTGGATATAGTAGTTCCCCAATATGATGATAATATTTAGATTATATATAAATAAATCTTATATATATTTATTATATTTATCATTAGATAATATGAAATGGAAAATATATGTCGGAAATTCATGTGTGAGTAATTCCATGTGGATGAGGCTTCACCTAATAATATTTTCAAAATATGATTTAAATGATGGGATATTATGAATAAAATTCTTCCAATAAAATTTTTTCATGATTTTGTATCATTGGTTATTCCTAACATTGATCATGTGTTGTGGTCATTATACTTTATGATTATTGTTAAATATTTGTTTGAATCACATGCATATATGTACAAAGCAATTCTATGATTATCTATGATCACTCTTAGTAAGAATAATTGAGTTCATAAAATTTTTATGATGGTAATGAATATGTAAATGAAGGGTTAATCAATTGAACTAATGGATGGTAATATCTACACCATTTGATAAAATATAATAATTGAAACAAATTCTATTGACATGGTTATAAAGAGTTTTTTATTCTAGATAATCAAATAATGACATATCATGCACTATGGTGGATGAAACAAGTATGATACCTACATCATGATATTTATGGACAATAGAATTATATTACATAGTGAAAACATATATGTGTTTCTAAATGAAGGGACATTATATTCTTTTTCTTGGGACGCTTGACCCATTCCATGTTACAAGCATTGGAGTTTAAGAAAATCCGTATAATGATAATGAGGAAGGGTCATAAGGTTTACTAACTAAGATTTACTATTAATAAAAATTAAATTTTTCTTGAAATTAATTATTAGATTAATTTTTTTCTAAAAAAACATATAAAATTTCATTACTGGCTTATTGATTATATCAATTAAATAAATATTTACTCGTTATGTGATTATATAGTTACAAGATTATAGAATATTAAATATATTAATTATTAAATCAATAATCATATATATAATTTACTATTCAGTATTTTTTTAAAGTAAGGGAATGAGAAGTGGTACGAGATATTTTCTGGTAATAAACATGTAATTTTATGAAGGTAAAATAAAATTTGCCATTCTTTAAATTATATCACACCATCAAAAAATAATAATACTATATTTATTCAATAACATGGGATTATTTAAGGATTTAATATATTAATAATGGCCTATGTTGGATATAGAATATTTAACTATAACCCATATCTCTATAAATATATTCTTTTGTCTATAATTCTTGGGTTAATTGATTATTATAGAATCATTATAAACAATGAAATATATTAATCTTAAAAATTCTGAAGAATGCATTATCTGTTTTTTCTCAAGTAAAATATATTATATTAACTCTTATAAATTCACAAGAACAAGTTCGAATTTTAGAATCCTGAGGATGTAGGTAAACACAACGGTGGTCATGGAGAATGTTATATGATGATTGATCATCCATGCTAGTATGATACAAAAAATGAATGTTTTTTAAAGATCATTAGAGAGCATGTAGATCAATTCATCTGGGATTATGAAAATGGATCATATATACATAATTATAGTATATAAAAATTGATTCAAATCATCAACATCTCACTAAAAGAAATATATCACTATGAATGTAATCTATCATTTTATAAAATTAACATTAATGTTCATATTGGATTCAACATGTATGTTCCTATTAAGACATTATTCTGAGAGAGATGATTTTCGCATTATGTGCATCATTGAATATATTTTGAATCAAAAAAAATTTGGATTCTATGATAGTCCTGAAAAATTATTATAATATGCTCAGAAAGTACCCTTATTATATTGGTTTAAGATTCAAGGGACCATACAAACCCCGATCAATTAGATTAGATGTCCCGGAATACCTAATAAAATTATGATTACTATGTAATATTTTCAATTTAAATGTTTTCATTAAAATATTCTTCCATACATCAAATTCATTCAAATATTCCATATTAATGATTAAATGATAGTAAAATAAATAATTATTAAGCTCACATGTTTAATAATGGTAACATAGAGTTGAATGTAATGTTAAATTATTAAAAATATATATGAAAAATGGTTAGATTATGGAGTGATGGTGGATGGATTTTTTATATAGTGGTAACAAATAGAAGATAAATATAGGTATTATGGTGTCAGGGCTATTTTGATGTTGCACAAAAGGTGGGTGTGGGGTGATAGTGTAGGTGACCAGGGTTGAGGTTGTGGTTTTCTTCACATCTAGTGTCACCCTCATAGCGGTCTCCCAATATGGTTTCCCACATTCACTATATATAGAGGATGATCCCTTCAATACCAATATAAAATATATAAAAAATATTAGAATTAAATAATAATAATAATAATAATAATAGATATAAAAATATATTTTATATTTTATAAGTTATTAAATATTGTGTTCTTGGTCCCATAAAGTAATATTTACTTTCATAATACATACAATATAATTAATAGTAATATAAAAATATAATATATATTGAAAATAATAATACTAATATTATTAATAAAACTTATATCTATAATATTAGCCTATGAAAATGTATATTAGAATAATTAATTAAAAATAAAAATTATCAATCCTAGTTATAATGATAATATAGTTATTAAATATTATTTTAAATAATATAAATATATTTATATATATAAATTCTAAGGATACATGTTTTCCAAATTACATTAATTATATTATTATATACATCATAATAATATTACAAATGTTAATAATAATAATATTAATTTAAATATGTAAAAAAATATAAATAAGTGACTAATATTTATATATAATTTATTTAAAAAAAATTAAAATTCTATAAGAATACAAAAAATAATAACGAGAACCTAAAACACAAAAGGCGGGTTGATAAAATAATTAAAACCTATTTGAATATTTATAATAAAAATTATAATGAAATAAAAACATCAAATGTTCAAGTACATAATAATTTATCACCTTAAAAATGAAAAATATCATGTACAATTAAAATTATAAAATTTCTATAAAAATCCCTTCATCTTGCATTAATTAAAAAATAATTACAAATAATCATGCATAATGTGCCCTATATAATCAACACTCTCAACACTCAATCAATTTGATCAAAATTTTCACCATTCACATAGCCATCCATGATTAGAATAATCTTTCCATCCAAATAACATGACTATAGGAAGGAATAAAAATGAAGGTATCAATATCGATGACATTACTTGTAGTTTATATTTCTCATTAACTACAGAATGGTGGGTCCTAAAAAATTGACAGTTTTTAACAAATGATGATTGAATCTAAAAAAATTAATGGTGTGTTTAAATCAAAATTTTCCCTCGAAATATTACTCTCCATCACTTAAAATGTTTATTATTATCAATCATATGTTAATAAAAATGTCTCGATGATTTTTTATTTATAATCATTTAAATTTATTCCTTATTGTTTTTCTTTTTTAGGAACCCAACTCACTCAAATATGATTTGTAGAAAATCAAGTGACTATCAAATAAAAAACCCAATAAAATATAATACAGTATTTCATAGAAAATTATAAATTTAAATCATAACTCATTGGATTTAAATGATTGTATTTCATATAAAATCTCTCTTGTTTTTGGAATAATTGGTTATTTGTTTAATAAATATTTTCAAAAGAAAGAATTGTCATGTAATGACAAAATTTGTTTTCATGTTTTAAATGAATAAAATTATATTTATCCTTGTAAATATACATTTAATTCTTTAGATAATATAAACTACAATAAAAATTTATATGAAATTAAAATATCATCCAAAGGAAATCAAATTACTCCATGTCCATTCAACAATCATTTCCAATAATAAATATATGCCCTACATGAAAATTAAAAATAATCATTCAAATATTTCATAAATGGGAAGGGAATGTTAATTAACATGGTATTATCTTAAAATTGGATTTCTCATAGCTTATAATGTTTGAACTATAGTGAAAAATAAATGGTGTATATGTGGGTTTATGGTTACAAATAAATCAAAAAAATTACATATTCATTTTAGTAAAACATTAAAAAATGTTATCATATTGATACAAAACATGGAGTATTATAGAGTCAATTACATTCATGAGATTCCCTTAATAAAAATAGAATCATGTGATTATGTAAAAATCATCCTAAACACTCCTATATAAGAAAAAATATTATTAAAAAGTATATATGGCCTTTATTATGAATGACTATTTAAAAAATATTTGACTTTTTGAATAATATATTAATTAACTAATAAAAAATTAGGCCATAAATAATAAAATCCTTTTAAACATGAATCATTTTCTAATCCAACGTAGGGACCTGTGTCATTTTCATCAAAATAGGTTACAAAAAATATTCAATAACGTTTATGTGGGTTCAAAAATGGTTGGAATATTATTTTTTAATTAGTTACTTTATAAGGTGTTTTTGGAAGCCGAATATAAGATAGAAAAAACACAACCAAAGGTATGTATAGAGAGACTCAAAAATTATTCCTATAACTGATGATACTTTTAAAATGATGTACTTGTAGAATTTTCAAATGGACAAAACAAAATCCCATACATCAATGATAGATAACCATAATTGAGTTAGAATTTGGATGTCAAAACTATGTCTAATGAATTAAAATCAACTATAGTGATAAGAGAAAACATATTGAGGTAAATACTTGCACGTTTATTGCATAAAAACTAAATAAAATGAAAGTAGATGCAGTTAATTAAATTATAATTAATGATGGATTCCTCCCATTGATATCTAAATTGAATTCATCTTCAGCTAGATGTAGATGACACCCCACTATGATATAATAGGAATTAAATCCATGAATCTTTTTCAATATAAATTATAGAAATTAATATACTCATTTAATAAAATATTATACAATTTTATGAACAACATATTAGCAGAAAGATGATATTCAAATGGATGCAAGGAAGGAAATGAAAATAAACCATATTACAAGTTACTAATTATACCTATTATAAATAAGAATATACAAAATAAATGATTTTTTAAAATGGACTCATCATGATGAGAATAAAAAAAATATTTAATTTTAACAATATAATAATTGTACATAATGCCACACCCCATGATTTGGTGATTAATTTATTATATTAATTTTTTATAATTTTTATTTTATGTGAAACTAGAAAAATATTATACATATATATACATATTAATTTACTAACTCAAAAATTCCATTAACAATGAACCAACATAGATCATTCTACATGCAACACTGACTTGAATTGAACTACATACAACACTGACCAAGTTTGCAATACATGAAACACAAACATGGAATGCACTACATGCATCACCAACTTTGTGTAATATAAACGCAATATGATGTTTCGACAAAATATAAATGGATTATTATAATTATTTATATGAATCAGTAAAAACAAATCAATTAAAATTAGTTATATGAATTTAAATAACAGCTTTTAAAATATTTTTATAATTTTATTATAAATAACACATATCTTTAATGAAAAATATAATATTTTATATGATTTTATATGAAAAAATGATTGTTTTCTGTAATAAACAGAATTCATGTCCTTTTTTATGAAATTGTATTAATTTTATACAAAAATATAAAAATAATTTCATATAAAAAATTCATTTTTGTAATTTATAATTCATCAATTATCATAGGGTTAAATAGTGGAATTTTTCTATTAAACATAGTTTATTTATGATATGTGAAAAATACAACATTTTAGTTAATAATAGCCATTTTGATTCAATAATTATAAATTAGATATTATATATAATTTTTTAACTTCAAATAAAATCCATTATAAATATATTTATAAAATTTAGTACATTAAGATAAATTTCAATTTGAAATGGAATATATAAACATAAAAATCTTTTAAACATTTTTCTAAATTTTAAACCCTTTTTTATCCTTTTTAAGGGATTATAAGAAATCATAACAAATCCCCTTATATGAATTTAATTTGAAAAAATAGACATACAAAATTTTAATCAAAAATATATTTATAGTCTAATTAGATCATGATAATTTTTTATAATAATATTATTACGATTATTTTAATTTAATCATAGAAAAAAAGATAAATTAAAGTTAATTAGGGACTATACCTTAATCATACGGTATAAAATGAACATTAAACTTTTATAACACCCATTAGATGGAAATATTTCTTATATTACCCTGCCATTAATTATTATGGTTGTTTTTGAACGACATTTGATTGGTATGAACATGTTTACACCTTAATTGTTTTTATAAATTCCATCATTTTCCTTCTCCATCCATATAAATGAACACCAAATAACCCACATTTAGACAAATATAAAACAAAATTTGTTCTGAAAAAAATCTTCCAAAAATAGTTCCCAAAATCCCTCACTTCTTCCTTGAATCCACCCTTTGTGATGAAATAAATACAAGCAATCCTTTCAGCACAAACCAAAACAATGTACGCTATTAAAAGGTAACATCATCTCTCAATATCATTTTTTTTTGTTTTCTTTGTCCAAACCTTAAACACTCATTATCCCATTCCTATATATATAAATTAGTATATTAGAAATAGTATTATTTTTTTCATTCTATGGGATGAAATGAAAATTACACACACCTCCATATAATGGGTAATAAAGACACTATTTATGTGTATGATGAACTACGGTTTCACTAAATAATGATTATTTATTTTTCCTCTACCCCTATCATGGTGATAGTTATTATGGAAAATATATTTATATATGTCATAATTTATATTTTTTTTATATTTATAATTATTGTATTACATTTTCAACCCTAACATTTAATCTTTTCATTTGCTGTTAATACAATAATGTCATTTGAAGAAGTGTTAAATACTTCCCCCGTAATGTGATGTGATTCATTTACACATTTCATGGGATGTAATATGTATGGGTTTAATAAACATATATTAAGTATATGATATAATAAATATGTGGTAATAATGATATATATATATATATATATATACATATATGACATTTTCCTTCAATCTTTCAATACGAAAAAATGGAAACAACCATCATGCATATATAATGCTTACCGTCTCCATGAACGGTGTATTACATTTCATAAATATATATTCTATAAATTATTATAATATAAATATAATGTATATAAATTATATTTATATCATATTTTTCATTATGGTTGTCTTGTTAAATTTATAAGGAACAAATTTATTACAAAATTATCCAACATGTAGAGAATTATGAAAATATTAAAGGAAGTGAAACCTTAAAAATGTTTTGTTAACAAGCGGGTAATAAAAGTAATAATCCAACCATATAAATTATTAAATATAAGAATATGTATCACTAAATTATTTATAATAAAATTTTATTTATTATATATGAATATTTTATGTGTATAAAGAGAGTCAAGACAGAAGGAAAGGGGATTTCATCTTAGTTTTAATTTATTTGAGATACATGCTTTATTCACCACCAATGCATTTTGAGTGGATTGTTAACTGACCATGGATTTATTATATATTTATTATAACTAAATGTAAGGATATTTAAAGAAAAATTAAATGAATATTATGTCATGTTAATTATTTTTCAAGAGTTACCAAAATGAGTAATGCAATTTAATCTCAATTTCCCTTTATTTGGACCCATTACATGTTATGAATTTATATTTTTATGTAAGGTGTATATATTTTATTTGACACATTATCTCATGATTATTATTCCAATAATTATATTTAAAGCTTCATTTAATTTATTTTTCAAACTTTTGGAGTTTGATACAATGTTACCATGCCATATGATGTTTATTGAAACAATCTCATCATTTACCGTGATTGACTATGATTATGCTTCCACTAATGAAATATTATTATCCATATCTCAAGAACACTCAATATTTTTATTCTCAACATTATATTAAATATATATATATATATTACAAACATTTTAACACTATTTTCGACCTAATATAATAATGAAAATGTTTTCAAATGAATTATTACTATATTTCACTCTTTGATTGGAGAACTTTGTTATTTGAAATGCCACGATTTCATAAATGTTATCAAAAATTAATTTCAAATGATATTTCATAATTATATTCATGTAAAAATTATTTTACCAATGTTTTTTTTCAATGTATACTTGATATGATTTCAATGATATAATAAAAAAATTAATTTCTTTATTTTTGAATAGGAATTTTAAAAATATTCATGATTCTCGAAATAATATGTATAAAAAAGATGTTATATATATTGTAATATAAAATCAATTAGAAATATTTTATACACACAGATATTTAACTATATATAATATGAAAAATGAATTATGAAAAATATAATTTTCATAATAAGTATGATATTTTAATATATTAAAATATATATGTAATATTATTTTTGATATTTATATAAAAATAATAATATAAGTAATTATTTTTACGTATATAAAATATAAATAATTATTCATCCATGTACTAAAGTACGACATATAATTATATATATTTAGGAATTTATTAGAATGATAAAAATATTACATATACATATTAAATAATATTAAATATAAAATAACATAAGCTTTTAGTAATTTAAGTGTTATTACGTAAGTTTAAAATTGATTACATTTAATTAAATTTTATAACTGTTATTATTAAATAAAAATATACAACCACATATATAAAAGATATATTTTTTTAAATCATTTGTATAAATTTATTATATCTTACACCTAGTTATAGGTTGAGATGTATAATAAGTAAAATATAATAATATTACAAAAACATGTAATAAGTATATTGTGGTTGCAGATCATAAGATGACCAATGAATTCATAATTGATATTCACATTCATTTTTATTCATGTTGTTATAAATTTTTTTAATATTTTACATTTCATTTACAATTGGATGCACTGGGAGTCATAACAATCTATGTCTGTAACGACCGTCATGTCAACCTAACAACTATTGTCAATTTTATTCCCCTTGACCCCCTCAATCTCATGTGATTGTCATTCTAATGAAGAGGTGTTCAATAAATATAACCTAATAAGAAGATATTTTATTTAATATGTGGCTAGTGGTTTCAGAAATATATGATAACAAAGGCTCTTGGAGTTTACCTATATGTATTGGTTGGTTTACCATAAAATGAAAAAATATTATATAGAATTAATCAAAACATCAAATCCGAGTTATTTATTCTCAAGTAATTAATATTTTTTATTCATTTGATTAGGTGGAATATATATATATTATTTATTTTATATAATATTTATACCGACATTATTTAGACCAAATAAATTAAATCAATCATATATGATAGAAATGTAAAATGATTACTGATATTGAGAGGCATTTCAAATTTTTTGTTGATAAGTCAATGAATGAATTATAACTCATTCAATGTGAAAAATATTACCCCTAATATAAATTCCCTCATAGATAAATATATGATAAATTGTTTTCTTATTGGACGGTAACCAAATAAGAAATCCCAAACCCTTCACTACACCCATGATTGTTTTAAGACAACTCTTCACTTGATGTATAGTTTAAGTCAAAAAAATTTGTATCGATTATAACAACCATTCAATAAATTCCATTGTCCCATGTCTCAGAATGAATACAACCATTTATAATAATTAGATACCCTACAAAAAATCTAATGAAAATACAAATGAAATAATAAATATAAATGATGATTCAGAGTAATCATATTTAATATTTCTATATCTGATGGAATTGATGTATATCAATAATAATATTTTTTATCATTTGGACATTGTTGAGTACATATCAACACATAACTGAGTTCATTAATAAAATTGGATGTTCTATAGGATGTTCTATCCATTCATGACTTGTATTACATTGTATTCATCTTATAAATTGTACATTTAGATCAATATAACATCCCATTATGCATAAAATATCGATGTTCTAATTATTTAACTGACACAGAATTAAAATATTCCACCACTAACACTTCATATCACTATTATTAAAAAGTATAATTTAGAATCGTTTTGTTTTATTTTGGCATGTAAACACAATGATTTCACAAAAAACATGAGATTCAGACTTCTATATGATATAGACCGAGTGATGATACATGCCATTAAGAGTAATATCCTAAATAGGTATAACCAAATTCATATCAATTATATTTCTATTTTTATATTTAAAGTAATTTTATTATTAATTTTAGAGACGAGTATATAGAGAGGATGATCATCAAGTTGGGTATGTTTTTTATAAACTTGCATTTTTTGGAAGAACATATTATATTCTTTTAAATACCTTTTTATGTTATTGTTATAGTACACATGACAAGATAGCAATGGTTTCATCAACATTGTGAATTAATTTTATGGGACAATAACTATTTTTATGAATATATATGGATTATTTTAAATGAGAAATTTTCATTATAATATTATGGTGGAATAAGATTAGGTCGTATGACCACTAGAGTATTTGTGTTCATAAATGTGGTCCTCATGGGATTATGCAATCTAAAAATCACAAGGTATATGCATGATTCATTTTATAGATTTCTGAATTCATTTATTCGACAGACCCAATAGTCATATTAGTGGATTTAAAATAGAATTACATAGTATTTTTAATGTGACATTGATTAGATACTACATGAAATAATATGTTTGTATGATACAACTATTGATTGTGTATATAGAAACATTCAAGTAATATATTTCTATGACTAGAATACCAAAATCATAGTTGGTGTGGTAGTTGTCATGTTGGATAACATGTAATTATATTCATGTTTGTGACAACAATCATTTCATGGGATCTATATATTGAACCTCTGTTTCACAAGAGCAAATTTTTTTAATTTTATAGTGTATCATGCATTCATGTCAGTGACTTTCATTCTACCACATTGAATACTAATCAACCGACACTCATCCTGGATATTTTCAAATTCATTAATTTTTTTATATATATAAGATTTTTTAATTTTATTCGACATTATATTATTTTGTTTATATTACAATTCAAATTCATCAAGATAGAAAAAGGTTTACTCAAATACTAAATAAGACAGGCATGCCATAGAAATGGGTAGGGGGCTATGATGCAAAAATAGTCACGTAGAATGGAATATTCATAAGAGATGTCCCCCAGAGGTTGGGAAAATATCCACCTCACATAATCCATGACCAAGTAAATGTATTTTATAACGGATCTGTATATTTATTTTTTATTTCAACTTCTCAATAATGGATCATTTTATTTCGTTAAATATCTATTTCTAACATGTTTCATCTCTTGTTTAATTTATTTCGAGACTCTATCAGAAATTATTTTGTTATAATATAACTATTAATAAATTAAGATATAATGAAAATTAATATACTATACATAAAAATGTTTTATATGGATTTTTCCTCATTAATTTATTTATATATAACTATATAAAATAAAATAAATTTAGAGAATGATCTATATAGTCTGAAATTCATAGATGATGCCAACAACATCTGCCACATATATATTATTTCATCATTTCTAACATATTTCTGAACAATACATGATAATTTTCTACATATTTTTTTATTTATATTTTTAATAAAATGTTAATATATTAATTTAATTCACCAAAAAATTATCTGTGAAATAATTTGTCCAGTTGGAACATCCACCATCGCTCACATTGTAGTATAATAATTTTTATTTCTGAATTTATCGGGAAATCCAAAGCCTCCACTATGTTTATGTTGATACCATAATATTCATTATACTATCCCACTTCCCACTATCTTCCCCCATATTCATCCTAATGATTTTTATAATGTTGTGATGTTATATTTAATCTATGTTGAACATCATCTCATTGTTTCACTCGTAGAGTGATGGAACCCAGAGTCACATATATTCCATTTTACAGGGGGTGACTCTTACACCAGTGGATGTTCTATCATGTTGGGCCATGCCAATAATGGTGTGGGTGTGAAATACCCATTTTGAGAATAATGGGTAGATATGGTTCATAAATTTCATATAACATTAGTCCATGATGATGGAAGGTCCATCATTGGTTGTTGATTATGCATTCAACGTATATACAATCACATCATGCATCTTGAAGAGTATTCCATAAAGATCCCATGATGTGATTTTAAAATCCCTACATTCTGTGGAAAATTGGTGGAATGATATTACATGATCCTTCAACAACATTTTTTCATCTCTTGTGTAAACCTTTATTGGGGGATGTGGTTTATGAAGGCTTGTATAGTTGGGGAAACTCGTAGACATTCATATACATACAAGGTAATATAAAACTCAAGTGACAATGATAAAATGTACCTCACAAGATGGTTTATACTATTACAAATTTGGATATGGAAGCGCAAATATTTCTTATATACACATTAACAAAAGCCATCGCTACCTCAAATTGTAGTTTTGTATTCATGTGAAAGATAATTTATTTTTAGACCATTATAATTTCTAAATCAATTGCATAATTTTTTATTATGAAATATAATTATGATTATGCTATCAATAGGTGGAGTTTGGAACATAAACATTCTAATAAATCCCGATACTATGTCAATAACTACAGAAATATGGTGGACAACTTTTGGATATACAACATATTAGGTTATTTTTTAAATAATTAGAAATTTATTTTGTAATTTACATATATTCATTTATTTATTATATAATAATTTTCCAAATTTTATGTATTAAATATATAATTATATAATCTATGGTATTCCACTATATTGTATGGTGATGCATGGTTTTAGCTTTTACATCATTCCATTGATTCATATTCATATTATTGTGCTGAATAAGACTGGAGGTGTTGTGAGATAGTTCATATTCGATAAAAATATTCCATCAATTCATAGTTACATATCTTCACATAATTCCCTGATATGTCATGGAAACAAGACATTGATTGGAGGATGTATCATGTTTGATATGTTGACATATGGGACAAAAGACACGAGTCCCAATTCTGAGGTTCAGTAAACAAACATATGCATTTACTTGATCCACTAGATTATTCTCCCTTATACTGTTGGTCCCCAGGTAGATTTCAGACATGACAAGATTAAGGCTTTCATGACTTAATAATAATTATTCATTCAATTAGTAAAGAGTTTATTTATTAATATTACATAACAACACAATTTTTTGTTGTATTTTGGAATCACGCAACTCCATAACCTGATTGATTTACTAAAAGTATGTGCATTTCACAAAAAATAATTTCATTGAGTCTTGATAGTGTTGGTTCATCCCCTAGAATACATTTATCAGGGAATTTTATGTGGTCACACATTTGATGATAATGCTACTTAAATCACATTGATGTCCCCAGAGGTGAAGCCACTATTTTGGATGCAGATGTTGTATAATATGTTGATTTACATCATGAATAATAAGAGGATTCTCATCCATATACATTTGCACAAACATAGATTGGGGTTTCTTGCATGAAAATTTTTGTTGTACAGTTAGAATCTAACTAGTATGTCATATATACATCATTAGCCTCTGATTTGAAAACCTCCATATCACAACAGATATATTGTTTATGTGTGAGTGATATATCCAATAAGTAACCACACTCCTAGTAAGAAGTTCAGAGAAAAGGTTGAGGGACAATACATCCACAACCTATCACACATGATGATGTGCCGGGATGTTCCATAAATTATATACATGTGCATCATAGTGAAGCATAGAGACGTAGAAAAAAACATCATGGATGCATAATATATACACTTGTTAATGGAATATTATAGAATCTATTCCATAGATGTAGATTATATTATTAAAACATATTGTATGTTTTTTATATGATTATTTATAAATTATTAATAAAAATTCTAATAAATTACATATTGCAGAATAAATTAATTAATATATATAATTGTAAATTTTAATGAATAATTTTAAACAAAAACAACCATTAATACTACTGACTTCATTTGTAAAATAAACAATTTCTATTTTTCATTCATATTAATACACAATATTATTATACATATATGTATAATGAATAATATTCATAAATTTATTATTAATATAATAATTTTATTCATGATTTAAATGTATATTTTTAATATTTAATAATTATTTTATGATTATTATTTATAATATATAATATTTATAATAATAATATGTATTAAAATAATAAATATTAATCTTAAATTAATTAATAAATAGTAATAATATTATTATTTTCCATTCTATTATAATAATTAATCTTACTAATAAATATTTTATTATTTCTCTTATTAGTAATTCTATAATTATATAATATAATATAAATAATATTATATTTTTATAATTAGTAAATATTTTTTAAATATTATTACATTAACATAATAAATTATTTGATGTACTAATATTAATATTATTATATTAATTAATAATAAAATAATATGAATGATTTTTGAAAAAGAATAAAACTTATCATATTAATAATAAATAAATGAATAATAAAATCAAATAATATTTATATTTTTAATGTTAAAAGTATATGGATTTTATATGTTATTTAATATCACATTATCAAAATATCAAACAATAATAATTAAAAAAATTGTATGTTAGTAAATATATAATTTATCAACATACTAGTAATATTTTAAATCAATGAATAAATTTAAACAAAATTATTATGAATTTTGAAAGAAATTAAACATAATAATAAACAAGATATCATATCAATGCACATTATATATATATATAAATAATGAGGCGTGAAAGTTGTTCATTACACAATGGTCGATATGAACTAGAATGAACCATCTTTTTTGAACACTCACAGAATGGATAGGCGTGAATGATGTTGATACTTCTCTAGAAATATTTTAAAATACAACAACCGTATCAATTATATATATATATAATTGAAAAATAAATTTAAAAAAATTTATTTCCCTTTAGGGTTTTACTCATTCTCTTTGGGGATAAGTGGTCCCCCTGTACACCAATATAAAATGAAAGAAGATTGTAATAATAATAATAGTAGTAGTAATAATAGTAGTAGTAATCATAATAAATATCAATAATAATTGTTTGACATAAATAATTATAAATTTGGGTGTGAATTCAAATAAAATATTATATAATATTATAATAAATGAAATGTTGTTAATTGTTATATAAAATAATGATCTATCATAAAAAAATACTATCATTATTAATACTAATAATATTTGGGATATAATTCCACACTTATATTAATATGAAAAAGTAATAAAAAAATAAAAAACCCCCATTATGATGATAATATTTAAATAATATAATTTTTCAAATAGATTATAAATATATATAAGATATATTAAGATAAAAGATTAATATAAATAAGTTAATTATATAATTATACAAATAATAGTTATAATGACAATGTAAATATTAATTAAACTAAAATAAACATCTATTAAAAATAATAATAAGTAACTATTATTATGAAAAATTAAACAAAAAATATAAAATATCCCAAAAAATTTAAAACAATAATATTAACATGAAACACTAATGTTGGGTTGAAAAAAATAATTATATATATATATATATGAATTTATAAAAATTATTAAAAAAATCAACGTTCATAAATTATAAATAAAACATGTCATTAGTTAAAAACATTTGTTCAATGAACATCCATAGCTAGTATCAAAAAAATTCCCATGGATAATCGAATATAAATTAAAAAAACAACTTAATTTCATAATTTTAGACATTCATAACAGATATCTCAAGGCCTCCTCTATGTTATCCTGAATCATTCCACTAATTCCTCTCAAAAGACAAGTCATTCTAAACAATTTGGTGAATTTAAACTGAATACTTATTTTATGTGTCCTTTTGATTTGTCTCATGATACATGTCAGTTCATCAAATAGATATTTATAATGGATCACACCCATCACTTAAACATCCAGTGAATTCACCATATATTTATTGATAAATATAATTTATTCTTAAAATGTATTTTAAAAAAAATTTATCTATAGTGAGTCATTAATAGGGATCAAAAATATATAACCACTAATTTAGATAACACACTCAATAAGAATATTGAAAATTGAAAAATTATATTGAATTTTTTCCCAATGAAACATCATCTATGTAATATAAATGATTCGTAATTCATTGTAGATATTAAAATATAATCATAATAGAGATAAATAATGTTAAATGATTAATGAAGGTTGATATAGTATATGTTCAAAATATAATGAATGATCCTACAAAGCATGTATAGTACAATATAAATTAATATTATAGATTACAAAAGTTTACTAAAACTTGAATTAATTTAATAAAAATACATATTTTAAAAATATAATACAATTATTACAATAAAAATAGCTTCATACTAACATAATATAAGAACATAGTTATAAATAAAATTTAATAAAACATTTAATGACATTAAAAAAATAATACTCAACTCTTTTGAAATGATATTAATTTAATATTCCAAAAACATTGGGAAAATATTTTCTATAAAAAAACAAGGACAATTCTATGGTTTCATTCATTGAAATAAATGGCCTTCAAGCATGAAATTATTATTTTTTCAATTAATGTAAATTATGTATTCCCTTCAAACATTATGTAAAAATACTAAAAATAACTAATTTGAAAAAAAAAGGAGAAGCCTTTTAAAAATTTATAAATATGGTATAATATGTTTTAAATTAAAATAAATATTTCTTTGTTGTTTCCATAAAAATATTGTTGAAATATTTTAAAATAATCCTTTCATGGATGAAAATGTGATTGATTGAATACCATAAAATTTTATAGTAAGTAAATCAATGTCCTTTACTTATAACTCACTTAAATATTATTGATAAAACTAAGTATTTAATGGAATAAAAAAATGTATAACCTCAACATATCTATAAGAGAATAACACATATGAAATTTTAGAGACTATGAACCAAAATTTAAAATCACAAATTAGATATCATGCATTTATTAACATAATGGTTGCATGTGTTTGATCCTCATGTATAATAAATTCGAATTTATAAAATATATCTAATGACCCTTTTTTATATTACATTTCTATGATAATTTTATAATAATTTTAAAACCATTCTGGTAATATTTCATTTTAAAATTGACCCCATAAGTTTATCAAGTCAATTTCCCTGTAATTATTTTGTGGTATTGCCAGCAAATAAAGGAATTATAAAAAGATAAATTTTAGACATAATATTACTAATATCATGAAAATAAATTGTTGTCATTATATAATAGTTTATTTTAATTCATTCAAAGTATAAACATAAAAAGAAACGACATCACTTCTTAGAGGTGGTTGTCCTAACCATTGCACTACCAGAGTTGGATCCCTAAATCACACTAATTTTTAATTTGGATTACATATAAATAAAACAATGTTAATATATATATATATATCAAATATAATATTTATTTTTTATCATCATAAAATTGATTCTTATTGTCTGTGACAATCACTCACATTTATAAGGTCATAGTAGTTTCACCCTATGTTGAGAACCATGATGTTCCATGAAGTCCTCATTAAAATATAGTTCTACAATTTAATAACATAATATTATGGTTAATATAAAATAAATAATTTATTGATTTTTTACTAACAAGAATATTATTGTTCATCTCCAGATGGTCATAGTTGGTAACCTCTAAAACATGATGTTCTGTGAATAGACATGTTTGTAGGAATACAAGATTTTAGGTTGTTATAGGATATTTCTTTTTGTGAGCATGGTAAATGGTCTATAGTCATTAATATTATTACTACTTCATTCCATGAATCATGAGATAGAATTTACTAATAATAACCATTATGGTATATGTTCATGGTGTGGTATGATACATTGGGCGTTTCATGAATGACATGTCAATAAAGGATATGTTAAGAAATGATTTTTCATGAAACGACCCTTCATTTGAACCCTATATCTAATATATTACATTATTACATTATAATAATTAAATATAATTAAATCATGGTGGTACATTTAGTTTAATAGTTTTTGGAAACTATATTACAAACATGATACACATATTATATTAGGAAAATAAATCGTGAGAAAACAAAAATAAATGCTCAGCATCCTTGGAAAGCAATTAGGTGATCCAAAATCATACCCTCGTAATGTGAAACATAATAATGGTGTGCAAAAATGTAATGTATGTGTACATAAATTGTACTTAAAAATTAATCAAATATAATTAATCATTATGGAATGGTGAATTACTAATATCAAATTACATTTAAATAATTGGAAAATTAATATTCAATACGGAATGGTAAATAATATAAACACATTCCATCTAATAAATAAAATAACATTTATATATATCCTTAGATTATTTCTTTTGAAAAACTCATGCATAATAAAAATGATATTTGAAATATATGTGAAGTAAATTTTAAATTATTGGACATAATTTTTGAAGAACATGAAAAGTTATAGCACAATTTCATTTCACTTGTTGATTTAAAAAATTAAGTAGAAACCTATTTAAATTTTCCATCTTATCTTCCTCTTGAGATCATGTTTATGCATTTGGGCGATATATAATGTCTCCACCAATTCACTTCCTTCCCAATGTATTCCCCATAATGTTTAAACTATTAAATTACTAAACATGATGCATAATCCATCATCTTTATTCAAAAAATAAAAACTATTTAATTATATTTCACCATTGGATGATATGTAACAAGAATGGTTTTGATGTTTATGAATGTTAATAACATAAAATTATCATTAAAATCATTATTTAGGAAGATAATCCTAATACATTACATAGATTCTCCAATGAATTTTTATCATTTCAATCATAATACTTATGAAGTGATTGTATTAAATGAAACAGTGAATATAATACAAAATAATATATTCCGGATATAACATTTAAAAGGGTAGTATTTACACCATATAAATGAAACTCCATCTATAACATTTGAATATGTATCGATTAAATGAAAATGTGATGAAATCCCTTATTGTGATCATCAAATGTCACATGTGTCTCAATATTAGCGATTAAGAATCACTTGTTAATTATTTACGTTATATTGAACCATTTTCATGTTAATTAAAAATTTTACTTCACTTATTGCAATGTTTATAAATCTATGTAAAATGTTTTGTATGCATCTCTTATTTTGACAAAATTTGGAACCCTTGTCAGAAACGACTTTGGTAGTTAGAATATAGTCAAAGTCATCATTGGGTCACCCTAGGTATTATGTTATTAACATTTTATTTAGTCTATTTAATTATTTACAATATATTTTTTATGTTTGTGAGAGTATGATAGACTTCTGTTATGTTTTTGGGGCTTTTCAAAAGGTTCATGGTTGGTGTGGTGTTAATGAACACTGTGCAATTCATTTTGGAAACTATGTACAATGTGACATTGGAGAATGTGTAGGTGCATAGATATGTTCACAGTTTGGAAAAAACTATGGGGAATCTTCTATGAAAATCCAAATGGTTGGAAAATGTTATTATTCATTATTAGTGAACAGTTTTCCTAACTGTGTAGGTCAACTGTACGAGGTAATCCTTGAGGTAGATACATTCAAACTATTACCACATGATTATTCTAAATAATGTGAATAACTGTGATCTGTTTAAATATCTCATCTTTAAAATGTGGATCTAGTATTGGAATACGTTTTAAACACACATTTTTATCATAATCCCCCTATTTCCAGATTTATGCTTCTCTATGGATGTGGAACCCTTCACCCTAAAAAATTATGAAATCTCATGGATTCTCTTAGAGCATTACAACCAAATTTCATAGTTAAGTCCTTATTTTAAATAAATTTTGCCATTTTTTATAGATCATTTTTATTCCATATATCTATTTATTAAATCAGTTCCTATGTGGATATATCAAAGGTTATTTTTTCCAATAATTGATAATTTTGTAATAGATAATTTTTTGGAATGGTATGTGAGTATTTTTTTTGAATATTCAGCAAAGTTTTTGGGCTTATTCGTGTCATTCATTATATTCATCATAATTATTCAAGATGGTGGAAAGACAATAGACTCATTTAATAATATATATATGTTTGGGTTTTAAAATGTTTCTTCTATTTTAAATTGATTGTGAAATTGTTGTGAATTGTTGATGAAAAACATCTTTGGTGACAGATTATGAAATTTTTTAAATTGGGTGTTTTGTAGAGAAGTGAAAGATGTTAAATGATTTTTAAATGAATGTTATGAAATGGTTATTCTTTTGATGGATATAAAATAAATTCTTAATAAAAATATTGTTTTATTGTAATCGTTTTGAAAATATGGTTTTTTCATGTGCCTAGAATAATTGATTAATCATGACTTGAATATGAATAATATTTGTCATTAAGTACAACCATCAATGTGATGAGTTATTGACATGATGTTACTTTATTAATGGTAACATCAAGCATGTGTGATTGTATGATGTTTTGTGGTTTTGTGAAATAAAAATTTTTCTGTTTATATTTAAAATTGAATGGGTTATGAAAATATGGAATTTTTGAAATGGTATTGTGACTTGTCAAACATATTTCCTTTGATAAGAATTTAGTATGTAAATCATATTTTGAATGAAAACTATTTTATGTTGTAAATATTGTTGGATATGATAAATTTAACGTCCCAGATCTGGCTTTCACAAATATAGTCCCCATAATCGGTTGACAATCTGTCCTTACACTCATTTCCTACGTGCTAGAGGACGCTCAATGTAAGAGAGGCGATGAGGGTATGATAGTAGGGAAACAATACCCCCATTAAAAAGTATTAACATTGTAGAATAAAAATATAAAATAGTTAAATTATTGAATTTCATATAACGGAAATAAAAATTGAAATACTAATTTGATAAATAACCAATAAACATTCAATACAAAAGATAATGCATCATTTTATGTTCTATGAAAAATAAAAAAACTATTACACTACAAGAATCCACAATATTTGTTCAAACATAAAAATAAATAATAGAAACTAAAAAGAATTACTAGCCTCATCATGATCCCATGATCCCTTTCTCTTAAACAGCTTCTCCCGTACCTTTAAAAGAGCGCTAACCCTTAACAAAACCAATAACAATGAAATCTTTTTGGGTCCAAAAGAAATACTAAAATAAGGTTTGAATAATAAATACCATTTGGAAAATTACAATGATCATTGGCTTTCTTTCTGTAAACATATGCATTAAATATTGTAAAATATTAAAAGCGGTAAACTAGATGAGCTAAAAATTAGATCATCCCAAAAGTCTTGTATTCCATTTTCATTCATTATGATTAGATCAACAATTAAATTGCAATGAATTATAATTCTATCAATATCCATCATATTCCCAAAAATAACCATAAAAAAGAATAATAAATTGATACCTCATAAGTCTATCTAAACTAATAATGTGATGACTAAATCCACGATTATGATTTGTCTTGGTAGATGCATTATATATCACTCTATTTCAATAATCCATTCAACATATTTCCAAATAGAATTGAAAAAACCAACCTGCATGCAGAAAAAAATCGTTTCCACCAAGATTAATGAATCCTCACCCACAGATATTAAAACTCCTCAACCCTGGGTGTAACATATCTTTACATGCAGGAATAGAAGATCCTCACCCACATGCATAACCAATTATCTCCCGCTCGAATAACAAATCAATCATTGTCAAGACCAGTATATAAGTATTTCATAATATAAAACAACACATGTAAATTACACTATTACATTGTTAACATATTACAACTATCTTGGGCGTCGCACAAATCAAGAAACAAGTTATTTAAATTATTAAAAGGGCTTAACTACAATTGGCATATCATAGGGAAAAGGGGAAATTAATAATCCCCAACCCCACTAATCAAATCAATAAAAATTTAACACTATTTAAATTCCATTTTAAAAGTTATTCATAATTAACAACCCAATAATGTTAAACATGGTATGCCTCATAGTCAGCCTTGTCCAAATGACAATAAACTGACCTTCTATAGGAACACAAACACGAGGTGGACCAAAATAAACTAACA
This sequence comes from Viscum album, assembly GCA_963277665.1. Lineage (NCBI taxonomy): Eukaryota > Viridiplantae > Streptophyta > Magnoliopsida > Santalales > Viscaceae > Viscum > Viscum album. The sequence goes on along the minus strand of OY728162.1, from coordinate 590,107,658 downwards.
AGATCAATAATACTTAATTTAATTTAATTTATGACCAAATCATCATTAGGAAACAAAAAATGTTAATTTCAATTCATGGTTACCAATTTAACATGGGACAACATCAATATAGTACATATAATCAACTCAACATTGATTTAAAGGAACAAGACCACTTACAATAACATATTAAGATTGTCCTCTTCTTGAAATGTGCATTGATTTAGCTAATAATGGAGTAGATTTATTAAATGTGTATAAATGCTCAACCAAAATTAACTAGATCTGGAGATGAAATCAAAATGATAGGATCAATTATTATTGAGTTCTCAATAATTAGGATTAATCACAACTGACGACAACGAAATTGTGGTTTCGATGACCAATCAGTATGAAAAATGGCCCTCGACACTTTTGTTCATGAACATAGACCAGACCCTTCATATTTTAACAAAAATGATTACATTTTCCTATTTAGACAATTGAACTTATATACAACATGTATATTAGATTTGAATATGTCTATGTATAGTTTTTTGGATGATCATAATGTGGATATGTACCAATATTACACAGTTTGTTTCCTTCCAAACACGACATGTACTAATACGTACATGTTGTGTAGTTCCTTGACACATCTTGTAACAGGACTACAGCTAGCCCCTTGACATATTTTCCTCCAATTTATTATATATCAGTTAAAAATTATTGATTCGTACCTCAAAACAATAACAATTTTCTAACAAAACTCCATCCTAAATGCAATTGATCCTCAAAGTTCCCTTCTATTGCTGGTGAAGAAAAATCTATGAACAACACTAGACAGTATGATCAAATGATACTACACATGGTTGTGCATCCATAGAACTCATATCAATGAAATATACCTAGATCATATATCCTTTTTTCTATGATACACAATATTAATTGAATTCTTCTCAAGGAACCATCTTCCTGAAACTCCCCTCCCTCTGGTCTAAAGCGGTGAGACGGGTCAGAAATGTAACGCTGCAACATCGAAATGTGGAATACATCATGCATTTACTTATAATTATGAGGTAACTATAATTTATAGGAAACCGTCATTACCATATAAAAATCACAAATGGACAGATATATATCAGTGAAAGAATACCTTATCATTTGATTCTCTTGTTTCCAACCTCATCACAACATGGAATAATACTCAATGGCATACCTCAAACTCCACAGTTCACATTTGGTGTCATCAAAAAATTTCTAATTATACTTTATAGTTACCATACACTTATGAATCAAATGAACAATTTCAAAAGTCCCTTCCAGAAGTCATTTTCCCAACATAGATGCCTCACCCACCTCTATCATTCACCTGGTTGATCAGCATGTCTTTCCATAAGAAACCACACATGGGAACATCTCTAATGAATCGTATAAAATTATATTATAGGTAAATTCATACAAGGTAATATTATTCTTCCAAGAGCCCCAAAAGTCTAGGAAACATTCTCGCAGCATATCCTCTATCCATTGTATCATGTGATCTAAGTGGTCATTTTTCTATGGGTGGTATGTTGTGCAGAGATTTAATTTTTTACTCAGCGACCTCTGCAAACACTAACAAAAGCAAGATTTAAACTGAGATTCGCTATCTGAAATTATATAATGATGGAACCCTTGATGTTTTACCACCTCATGAATATACATAATATAATGCTCAATAACACAAAATTACACCTTGATTGTTAAGAAGTGATCAACCTTCATAAGACTATCAACCACCACCCACACTGCATCATTGCCTCATGACGACCTTGGAAACTTGTCACAAAATTCATCAAGTCCTCAAACCATTTCCACTCCGGAATTGTTAACTATTATAAAATCTTGAATGAAAGATGATTTTCTACCTTCACCTACTGAGAGGTGGAACACCTCATAAAAAACCATCATCCTCTCTCTTCGTACCAGACCACCAGTAATAATAGCGCAAGTCACGGTATATCTTGCATCTCAGGTATCCATGTCCCAAGATGAAGCATGAAACCCACTCTTCGAATCTTCACAAATGTCCAATGGAACCAAGAGACGTCAATAGATATGCAAGATCTAATCATCACCAACTGTCTAACAAGGAGGTGGATCATCACATGCAACACTCTCCCGTAGAACAAAGCCTTCTTATTCTGATAGTTATATCAACCTCACACCGTCCAGGAGGGTATAATTCATAGTGAATGAAGTATGTGTTGTCGATCTTTGACATTCGTGATCCTACTTATGCTTATCATTGAACAATGCCATCAGCTGCCTCGTGATACTGGCCTCCTACACACCCTAAAATGACTCTTCTACTCAATGCATCAGCTACTGCATTTCTATTTCTAGTCGTGTAGGATATCATAAAGAAAAAGGACCTGAGGTACTCTACACACCGTCACTTCCTCATATTTATAACATGATGAGTAATGTTTTACTTGAGATTTGTGTAGTTTTTGTGCACCAAAAAACCCTCCCCCAATAACTAATGTCTCAAACATTTTAAGGCATGAAAAACTATGGATAACTCAAGATCACGATTCAGTTAGATACTTGAATGTGGTTCCAACTACTGAGACAATTATGAAATGAATCATTCCCCTAGAATATGATCTACCCACAGTCTGATACATAATGCATCAAATTATATAATATTAATCTTACCCGACTATAAAAATATCTGAATTCATGTTGATGTTAACCACTATTTAATATATTAAATGGTCTCCTCATAAGAACGTGACCATAGGTACTTTACACCCTTATTATTCAATATCGTAATCTGTGCTACTACGATTGATATGTCATATATGAAATATTCATAGTTACCATCCATCCCTATAAAAATCCTCACTTAAAATTCCTTCTTGGGTTTCTCCCAGGAAACTACTTCCCTCACCTTCTCTGGTCTAATGATTCTATTTTCACCAAGAAGGCATGAGCCATGAAGGGAATCGAATAAATCATGAATTGGAACATTGAGAGTTTTTCATAAAACTAATTCTTCCTCATGGACATAAAAACGATCTCCATATCCTAACCATAGGTATATTTTCAGAACACTCACCTTCTCGATGCTAATAATACGTGGATCAACATGTGTAATGTGATATAATTTTTTACCATTTTTTGGATCAGTTATTTATGGTCAATATATTGTCTGAGTTTACGATCATCCATTCTCACAAAAAGGCCAGAAAACCACTTGGATATGTACAAGGTCAAATAAACCACTTTTCTTATATATACTCTAGATACCTCTTGATCACTTTTACATGCCTCATTGAAATCTTGTATGGATGAAGGGATACTGGTGAAAATCATGGAAGTTTCTCATTCATTAACTCCACCTCTCTCTCCCGCTAGAGGTAACTACGAAAAGTCATAAAAGAAAACATCCCTGAAATGATAAAATGATTGATATATATCTATATAACATGTTCCCTATAATTACAAATATAAACTGGAAATATATGTTTTCATCATACACTACTCTCATTGCTCTGGACCATTTTAGATTTCCTGGACATCCCACTCTCCATTATATTGAATCAATCCACCTCCTGTGGAAGTAAAACTCACCATACAGTGTTATCAATCAATAATTGATTGAAATGATACTTAACAGTTCATTCCATGCATGACATAAATGCTTATCATCTCTAAGGAACAAATGTCACAAAATAAGTGGAACCCACAAACCTCATGGTGGAACTCCATACACTAATGCACACATGAAATTATTATCCATAATGGTGTGTCTAACTTCATAACATCATTTGAAAGGGAATACATAAGGACCCAGGCTCTATACAAAGGGAAAAATTATAAAAATATGATAATCCCCTAAATCAAATTGTGTAGAAGTTAAAATAATGGCATCTAGAATAGTAAATATGATAGTAGATTATTTGGGATCCTAAACCTATTGGGTATGCTACACTATATATATATGGCCTATATTATGGCCCTTTGACACTTCTTGTCTTTCTAGAGACGAACCACTATATTATCATTGAAAAGGTTGATTCTAGTTACCTCGTCCATGACCACCACCTAAGCCGAAGATGCCCAACATCTTCTAGTTCCCCAGCTAGTGAGAATCCAATGACTCTAATCATAAATTTAAAGATAGCGTGAATCCTCTCTCACTAGACGATGGTTGAAATTTCTTATAGTAGAACTTTTGATGTCCCATCTGACCACATGCACTCCACTAAAATAGTTTCATCATGCACTACAACCACATATTCCTAGATCCCCCACACAAATAGCACCTCACCTGGCCACATGAAGAAAAAGTCTAACTCTTCATTTCACCACCAGAATGCTTTATATGATTCTTCTTTCTCACGATTTAGAATATAATAGACCTCAGTGTTGAACGACCCTCCTTCACACCCCTTGAAGATCGATGATTATGCTCGGTAATCAACATCGGGATCATGATGCCCAATACATAACTAAACTAAAATCATAAACCTACGATCAAATGTAGCATATAAGACAATTTTTTAATTATCAACCCTCGATATATTGTCACCCATCATAATATATGCTAATATATAATGCATTGTAAAATGGGTAGAGTATTCCATTTATATAATAGTCCCCTATATAATATGAAAAAATCCAAGGCTCTATCATCCCTCCATGTCTTAGGGAATCAGTACCCATAGAGTACAATCCAAAAAATCCCCATTATGTATTTCGATGAGGATCTATCTATTTGATAACACACCCCAGCACTTGGTCTAATCATGCATCATATTAGTTGCAAGAATGACCCTCTTCTCAAGAGGCATATCTAGATTCTAAAATATCATAAGCATGGAATCCATAAATTACAATGCAGTATGTGATCCACAGCCATTAAGAACATAGGCAGACACTACTGCTTGAATACTCTAGTTAGTTATTCTATAGGAATGATATGCTTAGGTACCCAATAGAAGATATTTATAAACCTCATGAATCACTTAAATAACTATGAATCTACATGTGGGTTTGGTACAATAGATGGTGCTGGTACTGAAACATATGAATGATATAATGGTATCCCATGGCCTACTAGTAGTAGTGAATGATCTTATTCACTTTCCTGGTGTACAACTAGTGGTCATCTTGGGGAATTATTCTGAAATTCCCAACACATGTGCCACAACATAATCATATACATCAATGAAAACATGGTAAGAATGAATGAAATAATCATGACTTGAAGATCCTCAAAATTTCAGAAATTATGAGTTTTTGGCATGTTGGAACCGTACAATACGTATCCACATATGACCATATATGATCATGTACATCATCCATCTTGGTCATTTTAACATCCTAGGTAAACAAAATTAAGGGACAATAAAATTTTTATCCCCTAAAACTCTAACATGGGTGTGTAACATCCCTTGTCTTGGTCATGTAAACGTCTGAGATACATAGCGTGTCATCCTGACACATGATGTGTACTCATGTCTTCTCTCTTGGCCATGTACATTTACATTCCTAGAGCTATCTGTGTCTATATATGTAAAATTACATGGTGTGTACATTAGGTTTGCAATATGTTCTGAACAAAACTCAATAACACTTGTTTTCTTTAACATGGCTGGGACACAGTCATCTGTCACAAGACGTATCGTTAGAGTACATTGTTTGTACCTTGAATAGTTATTTTCTTCTAGAATAGAATATCTTGTGGCATTGGTTCATACAACCACACACCATTTTGTATTGGCTTCCAGACAATCATCCTTAGAAACATCCCTGGAACACCTATTTCTAAAAAATATTACAACAATTTGGTAAATTATTATCCTTGTTTGCCCATACATCACTCGAATCAAACCATTATATCCACATATAACACATAACAACACAATTTATATACCATTGAAAAAATGTGATTCACCAAAAGTAGTTCCAAGAGGGCCGATACTCCTTAGGGGTCAAATATTGAGATCCATCCAATTGAATCAAAACACGTACCAATACACCAAAAGCAATTATTGGCATATCAATTATTGTATATATCCGTAAAGCATTAATGTATTTAAAAAAATTTCTAACAATAACATAGAATATTTAATTCTCTATTAATGGCATGAAAGAAATGCATGGAGTGCGATTTTTGACTAGTGCCTATATGTTGTATGAGATTGCATAATCTCATCTCATATGGTTACAAAAAAAATTATATTAATATTGACATTAATAATAACATAAAAAAAATTGTGTCACCCAATGGTGAAAAAAAATCAATTGAAATAGATGAAAATCCAAAAATTACAATTCAATTTGAAATAATTTGGATTTTTTCCTATACACAGTTTAGCAACTCCCGAGAACATATGTTTACCAAATTCTATTTTCATTTATGACGCGTCCAAAAAAAACCAGAAAAAACACCCTTTGATAGAAAAAATTTACGTTCCGGTTTAGGATGCAACTCAAATGGTGCCCCATACCTCGTAGGCCCCATGGCCTCAACTGCATTTCCCAAAATGACAACGGTTGCCGAGTAGTAGCGAGGTACTAGGAAGCAATAGTGGAAAATATATGCCGTCATTAGTAGAGTGTAACACATTGGAATAATAATATACAATATTGGAAGAAATAAACATCATATAACTGATATTAATTATGGTAGACTTAGATGCTAAATAGGCAAGCATCATCCAATACAAAAGATGATGAAACATGTTATGTTCAATAAAAACAACAAAAAAATTAACAATGAATGAATAGAAAATATATGTTTCAAAATAAAAATATACTTTGTAATTTATGAATCATCAAAAGACTCGGCTCATTCTCATGGTCTCCTACTCCTAAATAGAATCTCAAGTACCGGTATAAGGGTACTTGGACATATCAACTCCAGAAACAATGTAATCTATTTGGGTACAAAACTATTACCCAAATATGGTGGGATAAATATATCCGTATAGGATTCCAAAATATATATGTTCCTATCTATCATTGATCATGTGAAATAAGTAGTGTTCAAAAAGGAATAGTCATAATCTAGGAATCACTCAAATGAAAACCATCGGAAAATCTTGGTTTTCCATTTCCATTCATAATTTTTAGTTGAACCATTCGATTACATTGAAATACAATAGTCTCGAGATACAAAATAAGCCCCACAATCCCCAAAAAAAGAATACTCATCCAATACCTTATAAGTAGGAATAAATTAATAAAGTGAATAAAAAAACAAATCTTGTGATTTGTTTTCACATACACATCATATATCATTCTATTTCAATAATTTATTGAACATCAATCACACATGAATTAAAAAATCATTCTCGAAGCCATATCCAAATCCTTTACCAAAAGTCTGGTGAATACTTTCCCATATGAATAACAACTTCTCTACTATATGGTTATCAAATCCATCTCACGAGCATAACTGATTATTGCATTCAAAAATAACAGATTCTCCCCCATAAGCATAACAAATCCAGCAGGGTCAATCCAAATATATCCTCATTTTAACATTTTATTCAACACTATTAAATTAAACTTTTTCATGGTTTACATATAATAACTGACATGAAAATATCACATAGAAATAATCAAATCAATTAAAATATAATAAGGCATAAATGATAATTGTCATATAATGGGGAATAGGATAAATAACAAATCCCAAACCCCCTTAATCAATTCAGTCACCATTTAACTCCATTGCAATTCCCCTATAAAATTTATTCATACATAACAACCCAATAAGGTAAAAAATTGTATTCCTCAAAGGAAATCTCATTCAAACAACAATAAAAATTCATTCTAATGGAACACACCTACAAGATAGCCCTAAATCAAACCAATGATCTCAATGAAGATTAATTTAATTTAATTTAAGACCTATTCATCTTTATGCAACAAAAAAGTCAATTTCAATTCATGAATACACACTAAACATGATATAATGGAACTAACACAAATAAAAAAACTAAACATTGATCAAAATTCACAATACCACCTACATTATAATAGTAAGACTTTCCTAATCCAATATCAGGCTTTGATTCACCAAAGAATATAGTAGATCTAAAAAAAGGATAAAAACTCTTGATCTTAAATAACACGATCGATAGAAGAAATCTGGATGAATTGATCAAGAGGGATTGATAGTTCACTGATCAAGTTCAAACACAGCTAAAAGAGAAGTACTAAATGATCATATGATAAACTGGGAAAAAAAATATCCCTCAACGCAGCTGTCAGAGAACCCATACGAGCCCCATACTATTTTCACAAAAATGACTCTACATTTTGATTTAATCAATAATAAAAGTACTCAATTTTTAAAAGAGATTAAAAACTATTTTGTTACTATATTATGTCACAAATTAATTATATTTCCAAGTTTATATAATATTTTATCTGATAAAAGAGGAAATTTAATGAAAACACTCAAGAGTTAAACCTCTTCATAGAGAACCACAATTAGATTTTTCAATAAGATTTCTAGGTGATTATTTTAATGTGAAAAGATCATATAGGTCATGTGGATAGATAAGGGAAGGAATTTGACTATAGATTGATTGAGAATATTTTTTAAATATGTATGAAAATTAAAGATGATGTGGTGCACATTTATAAATGAGGGTAACCAAAAATAATAAAAGACATAAAAGGATTAAAAATAATATATGTCCTATTAATATCATATGTTACCAAATAAGCATATTTCAAATGTCAAGAAATTATGAGGTAATAATCCCTTCAAAAAATAGAGATTTCGTTACAATTCCTTTTAGTAATTAACTGCAGATATGACCCCAAGTTTTATCTTTTTAACCGTATGCATTAAAACACAATTTTTAGTCCATAAGGTACATAAATTTCATTCTACAGCAAGGAGATGATCCAAAATGGTACATCAATTATTTTTATTTCTATTTCACATCCAAATGGTACTATTTCAAGATATTTTTTTGACCAATTATAAAAATATAAATTTACATAATATTTCATAAATATCATTTTGGGCCAATACATTTAATATCACATTAAATACATATAGATAACGTTGGATTTTAAATATAAAAACATTTAACATAAATTATATTTCATAATATCATAAGATATATAGTTTCTATAATACATCCCAAAAGTATAATTTTTTTTGTTTTTTTAATCATGTGATTTGATTTTTTTCTAACATACACAATCATAATATCAGCGTAGTGTAAGAATTTATTGTAATTATATAATTAATAAATATAAAAACATTTATTAAAAAATAATAATTTATTCCTTCTAAAATTTAAAATCATATATCATATCATTACTTTTTTCATACTAATGAAAATATTAAAGTGATATTAAAATAACTAGAATAAAATTATGAATTTCTTCTATAATTACATTTATATACATTTCAATTTTAGAGGAAAATGGATGAAAGATAAAATATAAATGAAGTGATGATGGATACGGTCAAATTAATGTAATAAAATTAAATAAATTCATAATTTGGTATATTTTCAAAGAATATATCATTGATTTAAGCTTCATTAAAATGTTTTACCCATTATCGTGGTAATAATCATTAATAATGGTTACTATACAATAAAAATAAAAATAAATGATATGTATTTAAAAAATAAGTTTTGTTGATTACAAATAAGGATTGAATATTTCAATATTCAATAACTTGAATTAGTTAATATCGTGATTAATATAAATTCATTATTTCCATGAAAATCCATTTTTATCGAAATACAATTTTATGCCCAAAATGAACTAATTCCCCAATAAAGTATATTTTTGATTCATGTGAAATTAATGAGATATACTATTATTAAAATCATACTTATGATAAATTATGATAAAAATAATAATAAATTGTTATTTTAAAATACATTCTCGAATTAAAATAAATGTCTATTTTACAAAAAATAGTTATTTTCTCACTATTCATTAAAAACCCAACTTTTTATGAAAATAAAATAAATTAAACCTTCTAGTTTTATGAAATTATGATTTTCAAAAAATTATTTTTTAAAATAATATATATTATATTTTTTTAAACTAATTATTAAATCATAGATCAAAATTCAATAAAATACATTTAATATGAAATTTATATTTAACACATTATATTATTTTACTATAAATTGAATATATATTTATTATGAATTATGTAATTATTTGTAGTTATATAAAAACATTATAATTTTTTTTAAATTTGGTTGTTCTTAGTCACACCCGCAAACTAAATTTCATGTTTATAATTGCCATATTTAAATATTATTATGTCAAGGTTTGTTTATGTTCAATGTTGTATGCTCTATACCACATCGATTATAGTTTTATTTTTTAAAACATGATATACACTAACATAATTGGGTATTATTTAATTATCATCTTGTATTACTATCATTATAATAATATTATTATGTTATCCAAACAAGACAACTTTTATCCTTTAAACTAGGGTTTACAACTATGAAATATAAAAATTTTGTATATGGGTCCTAATTTTCCATTATTTCAATGAGAATAAGTAGTAAAAAAATTGTTTAAATATAATTAAGATATTGTTTAACGATACAATACCACATTTAGGTTTTTTTTCCAATAATAGTTGGGGGAGAGCGATTAGTAGAAGACATGAAATTTCTGTAACAATATTCAAAAATTACTTGGGTAGATTATTGATATAGATAATCCATCAATCCTTTAAAATAAATTTATTATTTACATGTTCTGCCAAACTGTTTTTCTGGGGAGTATCTAGAACAATCAAATTTCTCAAAATAATATCTATATTGAATAAATAATAAAATTCTCAAAATCTTAGGTCATGTACATTATCATGTTCAACATGATTCCCTTATCAACATGCTTTATTTTCAGTGGTAATATTTTAATTATAAATGCTATTAAAGACAACAATTTTTATTATCTAGAACATGACACCAAATTTTCTGGAATATTCAACAATAATTGTTATATTTTTAACATTATGTCTTTTAGAATATTTTAGGGCCCCAAATATCATAGATAATATAGTACAATGTTTACATATAATTTAGTGTTACCATTCGGAATATAACTCATTTATACTACCCATATAAATTGTCGTCATAAAATTTGGACCTACTCAAAGCCTATCCATAATGAACACTTATCATTCTCACATAATTCATTCCCATTCTAATAATATTACCAATTATCAATGGCCATAATTTTGAAATATCCTAACTAGAAAAAACATGATGTCAAAAAAGTTGGATCACTATTGACTATCAAAACCTGAATAATATAAATCTTTAAATTTTTTTTGGCCTTTATTCAAAACAAGATTTCCATTAGAAATCATTAAAAAATCCCCCCAAAAGTACAATTTTAATTTATTTTACCATATGTAATTTAATAAACATAATTTATTATTAGATTAGTGATACGATTAAAAATTATATGAGTTCTCAAAATGCAATCAAAATTCATAATTCTGATTATTTGAATTCAAATAATATTTTCTGATGAAATGTTTCAGGTCAACAAAAATCTTTTCTAAAGTATCTAATCTTAAATATTCATCCTTGTTATAACATATAAGAGATTTATATATTGATTCAAGAATCCAATCATCACTAAATTTAGGTTTACTATACTAATTAACATAGAGATACAGATAATTGAATTTATCCCCATCTTCAATAGTATCAATAGAATTTTATACATTCTATCATATCTAATTAATGGATATCTTATGATTTTCTGATATCATAACATGAAACAATAATATGTAATATTCATATTCTTCTATGTAGAAATTAAAATATTCATTTCCCTTATTCTTGATGTGAAAACAAGACCCTTTTTATATCTTTCAAAATTAAGGGAATGCTATATTATTTCAACATTAAAAAAATCACAATACTAAAATATATTATTTGTGTTACGAATATAAATAATTTTACCTCTAAAGATCACATATGACGATTCAAATATAATTCCACAATTAAACCAAATTCCATATATTTATATAATACCTCAATTTATTCTATATTTGAAAAAAATATTTAATGACTAATAAATTATTTGCAAATCATTTTCAATATTATAATTGATAGGAGTGTATCCATTGAATCAGATACAACTAGATGATATGAATATTGACTATAATTGTATTCTTTATTATCATCCAAAACTCGTAATCAATTATCTCATTCAATACATGCAGAAAAATGTGTTTTGAATGATGTAGTTGGATTTATGAGAGATACTTACGATCCACAAATCTATTTTCCTCCAAAGTAAACAATATATGAATCTTTATTAGTCCAAACCATTCATCTTATAGATCCTTTCTTGTAATAAATATAAATATATTGATATTATATATATAAATTCTGATGTTCCACTCCAAAATAATAATTTCACACAACATTATTTCCATCAAAAGAAAGAGAAATAAGTCTATGAAATTATAATAGATAGTAAATGTTATTCAATTCATGTAATAATTAATGAATATAGGTTCACCAAAATAAGATATCTAAAACAAATATTTTATATATATAAATGAATGAAAAACTATGACATAAATTAGAAAATAGAAAGAGATAGAAACATAATTTAATATAGAAAAACCAAATCTAATCAACTGACAGTTTGAGGGGGTACTAAAAATTCACTAAGTTAAAATGTTTTTATAGAATTCCGTATAAATATTCAAAATGAAATAAAATTAGTCAATATAAAAAAACATTAATGAACGTATTATTCAAAAATTAATAGATTATTTCTATGGAAAATAATGGATATAATAAATGGGTGTTAGATGAATTTTTGGAAGCATGTGTGAACACTTTGATAAATATTTAGTTGAGGTCACTGAATAAATATTAATACTTATTATAATCATTAGTTAACACATTTATATTTGTTATATAATATCATATAATTAATACAATTTCACTTGAAATATCTTAATAATATAATAATCATCGTTAAACATTTTTATTTAATAATAAAATTCAATTCTTATACTTTGAAAAAAAATCCATGAATGTGTTGAACATATTCTACAAGTTATTAAGAGAATATTTCAGAATATATATACATTTACTTATGTTTTAATATCACAATTTGTTTATTTTAATAGTAAAATAGTTAGGATATTTTATTTTTATCCATAATTAAATATAATCATGTAAAATCATATTTTCTAAATCAATTCAATGCACTTCTTGGTTTATGTTAGTCTCTAATACAAGGGAAACACAAAAATATTACTATTTTATAAAAGGAGAAAATAATTTCATCAAATAAAATACCATTATTTTTTCTAAATATATTCACAACAAATAGTTTTTTTTTTTGATTATTTATAATCTATCTTCTTCAACATTTTCTACAATATGGCTATTTTTACTAAATATTTGTATTATTTATGGTATCTCTACCGAGAAAACTTTTTCTATTCTTAATTCTAGATTATAATTCCTTATACCTAGATTTTATTTTTTTAATCATTATAATTATTTGAATCACATCATCATTATTATTTTATTATCCCCTTAATTTTGGAATCACATAATCTTGTTGTGAGTTTCTATGACATGGTTTCAATTTTATATTGTATATCAATATTTATAAATAATGGAATCTATCTTGAGGGCACCAAAATATGTTTTTTTTCATTATAATTACTATTATATTTATCATTTATAATTTTGATATGTAATTATTATATATATATATATAACATGTTTTATTAAATTTGGCACAATAATGGTGTTCATCATATAAAACTATTCAACAGTAGTTGAATTTGATTAATTTTAAACACGATTCCCTAATTAATTCATTTTATATCCATAGTCCATTGAATTGTTTCATGATTTTTTAATTTTGATTAAAAATTATCAGGTATACTTTTCAAAAAGATATTTTTAATGTCATTTTTTATCATAAAATTCAAATTAAACATTTGGTTTGGAAGACATATTAATTGATAGGTTCTAATAAATAAATAGTTGATAATGATCCAATAGCATATAATATGGTTCAACTCATCTTTCTAAAATTTATATAATTAAATTTAGATGTTTTTCCTTTATAAAAAATAATATGTATTCCTCACCATCATGTGTATGATTTCACTACATCAATATTTAACTTCATAGTAGAGAAATACTAATATATATGGGTCATATCTTTAAATTCCATTACATTCCCTATCTTTAAATATATTTATTATCTATCTTCTATATTAATTCTACATCTCTTAGTGTTTTCAATCATAGTATATATAGATTCATTATTCTAATATTCTATGTAAATAAATTATATAAATGTTTTGGTTGGCCTTTTGGCGTATGATTTCATACAATCAAGATCCTTGTTAATACTGTAAAAAAATAAATTTTGAAATTTGTTCAATTACATCATTGTTGAATTCCATATATTTTATCAATTTATATAATAATGATTTCATATTTTAATTTTCCCAACATGATGGTCATTTCTATGATTATAATTACATTACTAAAATTTTTAATGTATTTATAAAAAAATCAACTTACCCTCATGAGACGCATATTTCAAAAAATGATATCAGAAATTTTCACAAAGAATAAGATATTATTCCACGGTTTTCCCACTATTCAACGAAGTGATTAATAATTATTTGACTCTTAATTCATTCTAAAATCTCTATAGGTTATATTATGTATTTAAATTTGATTATATATTGATATTTTAGATTTATTTATATAACATTATGATTTATAAAAGTAATTAATTTCACCAAAAAATCCCATATAAAAAAATTATACAACCTAATTTAACTATTAAAAAACATAATAATATGGTTTTATATAACATCAAAATTTTATATAATTCCTCATATATTTTATCATTTACATATGACATAGATTATTCCATATCATCATGTGAAGGATTTTTACCATTTTGTTTTTATTCACTAAATGAAAAATCAAATCACTCTACATCATATCATTAAATTTAATTAAAATCCTTATCATTAAACCCAATAATTCATAGTATTCTATATAAATTATAATTATCATATTATTTTTTCTATCAAACCTTATATTTAATCATTCTTATGTGAATCTGTTTAACATATGAATCCCTATTTTATGATAGGCCTCCTTAGTTATTATTTTATCAAATAATATTTCATTTAAAAATTCTAGACACATAAATAATGAAACATATTGCATAAAAACAATAATGGATATAATATATTTTATTTATTAATATATCTTCAATTTTAGATTCAATTTTATTGAATAAAATAATTAATATATGGTATTATATGTAATATTCCATATTTTTTTTATTTTTTTGAAAAAATGATAACTTATCCTTAATGATATAAAAAATTATATAAATTTTATTAGAAATGTTTAGAAACAAAATTATTAAATTAAATATGTTTCTAAATTTTCAAATAACTAATTAAAAATAAATTTATTATTAATTCAGTATATATTCATTGTAAATTCTACAATGTATTGTACAAAATTTAGAGAATTTTTTTTTGGAGTAATTTATACCATAATTGGATCTACGAATGTTATTGAATTATTTCCATTCAAAAACTCCATCACAGAAATTATGAACTCTAGTCTAATATTTTAATATTGGAGAAACTAAAATATAATTACTTTTAATAATTAATTTTATTATAATATATTTAAAATAAAATTATAACATGAGTGTTTAAAAGTAATTTAATCGTAATTTTATTTTTTGTATTACATTACACATAATAAAGATATTTTAAATATAATGTCACCATATAATTTTATATAATTTTACTAATATGAGTTTCATGATTTGGATTTATTTTATCAGTTATAATGAAGTAACTCAAATAATAAATGTATGAGTTCTAATATATAAGTTCCATAAACAATAATGTCATATTCATCATACTCCAAATATTCTATGGTATAATATGTAAAGACACAGAATTTTCATGGAAATTTTATTCTTAAATACATTGGAAATTTACGAGCCTGCGGTTTCTAACGGCTCCGGATTCCGAGACACGGGTGTGCCCAAAATTAATTTTTGATGTTTTTTTGGGTATGTTCAGTAAACGTACAAGTGGGTTGTTCAATCTTTTTCTCCGGTGCTCAGAATTGAAATCCAAAGACACTGATGAACTCATAACGCCTCGATTTGCTTAAGGGAACCTTTATCACATTTGTGTTTAATGCGAGTTGAGTGTTATAATTTGGGGATTTATCTTAAATTAAATAAAATTGTGGTGATATACAATTTTAATTCAATAGGTGGTTAATTCCTCCAAGGGGAAGTTAGGGGTGGGGCCCATACCCCACATAACCACCCATGTGATGATTTAGTGTGGTGGGGCCCACACAAACACAAACCCATTCACTTAAACTCAACTCCCTTAAACTCCTCATTAACACCCCTCTTTTTTTATTTTGACAAAACCCCAAATTTATTATAGTGTTCCCTCTCCACCTTCCTCTCATTAAGTATTCCAACATAATTAATTAATTACATAATAATTAATTTATGGGTAAACATTTCATTTGAATTGTTTTGGATTGCATGGAAATTCTATTTTTTTATTGGGGAAGCCTTTCTATAATATTTTCTTGGATTGTATTTGGTGGGGTAGCCTTTGGAGAATTGGAGGAGAGCTTCATCCCTCACCAACAAAGATCATGAGGAATTATATCCTCTCGACATCCATGGGAAAAACGTTAGGCGACACTCATGAGGAACACCATCATTCTTCTTCTTTCTCCTCGTCAAGGTAGGAGACGTCGTCCTCGAGGAAACATCAACTACGCTTCCTCCTTGGACGAAACCCGACGTCAACAAATCGACATCGACTTAGGATCCTCATCCCGCGACATGGAAAAGAAAGCATCGGAATGAATCTAGGGGGTTTGATATAATTCTAGGGGAATGAAATTATATCACGTCCTTGGTGAATGCTTGTATTGTCTTCGACCAATTGATATCGACTAACGCATAGGGCGCGGGATGAAAAAACACGGCCTGACGACCCTCCGATGGTTCTTCACTATTTGGCAGTAATAATCGGAGGTGATAGAAACCTGAGGATTCGGCGTCCATGTGCCACCCGCATTGAGAAGAACCGCGGCTAGAATCTGTCGGCCGCTCGAACAAAGAATAATCGGCTGGCCGTAGCCAGCCGTACCGGCAGACCGCAGTTATACAAGGTGCGTCACGCTATGTAGGATAGCGGCCAGTGTTCCACGGGATGCTTTGGAAGCGAACCGGTCGACCGCCAGCCAGTCTGGTTGAAGGAGGCTGCAGAACCAGCAGGTGCTGCGTGGGATAATCGGGGCCTCCCCTTGCGGGCCACTCACGCCAGAAATACCGGCATGCTTCTGTTGGCCTGACAGGAGGGTCGGCACTGCCGGTTCTTAATATCATTGGAGGGGGGGGCACCCCCTTGCCACCTCGGCCAGCTGGACGAGCCGCGGCCAGCCACGGGCCGGGTCGGGCCGCCTGCCGCTGGGTTGGGCCGCCCCCCGCCGGGCCAGGCCGAGACTCGCTCTAGAGCGAGCCGGGATGCCTTACACAAGGTTGGGATGCACCCCACCTAGTCGGGTCAACCCCCTAGTCGGGTCGAACCTGCCGAACCAGGTCGAGGTGACCCGCCAGCCCACTTGGCTAGATGAGTCGGGCCCGTTTCACTTAAAAATGAATAACATTAAGACTGTGCGTCCGATACATGCACCGTCTGTGGAATGGGGACCCTCGCGAAGAGACAGACCTTTTGAGATACTAGAACTATATTTTTGATGACTTTGTAAAATGGCCGGGTTTGGAATGAGCATAATTCCAACCGGGTCCCTGGAACAAAAAAGCAATTAACCATGAGACCAGGCATTCGATTGAAGCGTTGTCTATCCCATTTGTTTCTTTTGATGAGACAGAACTTCTAGATACATCAACTCTGGATATTGCGATAGTTGATGTATCGAACCCTTTTCTCATGGAGCGGACCCTCCTGAAATCGAGGGTGATGTGTCAGGGAACCCTATAGCTGGCGGCGACTGTGATGACTACTGTACTTGAATCCTCCGTGGGTTCACCATTGACGATAACTGTACTGAAATACTTTGTGGGGTCGACCATGATGACTACTGTTCTTTTATCCTATGTGGGTCTGATATTTTGACTTCTGTACTTGTATCCTGAGTGGTTCTGACAGAGTTGATGTTCTAGTATCCTACGTGGGTGCGACAGCTTAGCTGGTCTGCAATCCAATGTGGGTCCGACATCATATATGAATCAGTGACTACATCTGATCATCCATATCTCTATACTAAATATGTATACCTTTGTGAGCTAAGTCTTGACTTGCAATAATTATCATCAATGTCATTAGATTTTATTTCTTGTGTGGACTGGGTTGTGCTTGGGCTCAAGAGTTGGAGTCGAACTGTCGTTGATAACTTAGGTATATGTACAGCCATATACCAATGTAGTGTTGGTTTATACTTCATAATTGTATCAATTTTTAGTGGTTTATCCTTTTTGGATTCTGGGAGACCTTCGGGGGTCTCGGGGTCCCTACTAATAATCGTTTACTCGCCCCTTCATGGGATATTCCCTCACTACATTGTGTTGGAAGCAGACGACAGACATCACCGATCAAGGAGGAGATTTGTGGAGTTGGACGGTACCTGGAGGTGGACCACTTAGTGAGACATACACGTAGCAGACAGACTAACTTTGGGTGATGTGGAGGCCATCTATGCCCACCCTTCAGGTGGGATTCCCAGAGGACGACTTAGTGGTTTTTTGTTTTGCTTTACTGTTGTTGTAAAGCTTTTCAGTTGTTCTGTACTTACTATTGGGTTTGTATTTCCAGACCCTTTTCTTTCATCATTTACTGCTGTATACAATATTAATTAGTGCTTAATTATGTTCTGTACATTTCTGTGTTTGTTACATTTATAAAGGCAATACCTTCCCTTTGTATCGGGGTATACACCTTTGGTTCTAATCGCCAGCCCTAGGCCTATGGAAGGCGATCGTGGAGTAGTCATAACACGAGACCTGAGGATGGGTTGTGACATTATATAACATAAATTAAGATGTTTCAGCAGATTGACAGATTCCATTGGTTGGAATCGATCACTTTTAACAAGTTACAATTTCCATACGATATTCCATTATATCAAAATCTATATTTTTTGACTTAATTTTTTTATTACACAAAAAACTGTACCAAATAAATTGTTCTCTATTGAAACAAAAATTTTAATCAAAAAATATCACAACAATTGAGTTTACCTTCAACTATTATGATTATGATGAATATTTATTTATAATTTTTTAATTTAAAAATATTTTTATTGGTTAGATTATTTTATATCAATTCTATATATACAATTATTTATCTCATTATTAATCCATTTATCATTATTTTATTGCATTATAGATCATTATAATTTTATTATGATATTTTATTCTTGTCGTAGTCTTTAGGCTTGAATGACATAATTATATTGTTAAATCCAAATATCTTGAATGTGGGAATCCAGTCATTTCAGGGTTGTATCTTTAAACATCTCCAAATTGTACACTATCTATTTAATATTTCAGTTCATATCATTTCATGAAGCATGATTTCATAATCACATTATATTCCATTGAGTTCATTCTTCAAAACAAGAAATAATTATATGAATATAACAAATTATTTACAAGGATTATATTATAATTATTTAAAATATTTTAGTATTATAATGGAATCCTTTTCAAAGAAATAGTTAGAATAATGTGGCCTTCCTAGAGTATTTTCTAGGTATTGAAATTGAAATGGGAACTGAAAATAATAAACTATATATGTTTTGAGTGCTACATTGTGTGTTCATTAGGAATGTGGGAGTGTGATCTATGGGATTGTAATAATTCTACTGTTCTCTAACATTTCATTTTTACATTCATTGGAATAGTGTATCTTTTTCAATTGTTGATCATCACATTTATTTCACAATTTATGGTGTGATTATCTATCATTGATACATTAATTTTTCTCTACGTATCTTTGATATGTATCTTATAATGTTAATATGCATGGAAATATGTTTTTCCCTATGGGTTGAGAGTAGTTTTAATTAAATTATTATGTTTTCTTTATATAAATTCATTGAAAAAAATAATTATCAAATATATTTGAATCATTTTTTAATAGTTATTAGATTCATGTACATTCCACATTTCATTCTATTAATTATGATCCTGATATGTTCTTTAGTTTTTATTTTTTAGAAACTACTATTATATAATATATCTATTGTTAAAAAAATATGTTTAATATTTGTTTTCGTTTTCCTACTAATTTAAACAGTTATAATAACAAAAATATCTAACCATTTGGCCTTCCCATTCCATCACTATTATCATTCCATTGTATTTTTCAACATAATTTCTTATATTCAATTAGATGCTAATATTTATTAATTATAAAAAGTCTATCCATATTTTTATTTCCTATAAGTATAGTTCTCATTTAATTATATTTAATTAAACATATTAATATTCCCTTAAATCTAGGATTGTTATTATCTATTATTGATGGATTCTATAAAGTAAGAAATTAATCATTCAATATTTATAATGTATTCATCAAATTTCTGTTCGATTTATTTATTTATTTTATGTTTGGATTCTATTTTTTACATTTATATTACGTTTTTTTATAATGGAATCGATTTTATTTGTTAAAAACAATGTATATCAGAGCCTAATCATGATGATTCATTAAATTATATTTTTTATTATTTATAAAAACAATTTTTATGAAATGATTGCATATTATAAAATATATAATTTATATAATTAAATAATGTTTTTTTCTATATGGATAGTTATTTATCCTCGTACTATATAAAATAAAATATTAGGTTATCTAATTTGGAGTTCATTTGAGTTTAGGGTTTTCCATTAAATTTTTAAATAGTTTTAAAATTTGATTTTTACTGGGTATAATTGATATAATATTTTAAAATTCACATATAATTTTATATCAATTTCTGAAACCATTTAATTAATTTAAACTGAATATATCCATGTACCACAGTTTTTAATTCAATCATGTGGACTAAGAAATTTTCATATGTCATCTCACCTCATCATCAGTGTATTAACCTCATAACAAAATTGAATATAAATTTAAAGATTCATACATAATTTTTTTTGTTACCTAACAATATTGGAAGTATATCATAGATTATGGAATTGATAAATTGAGAATGTAATTACATTCAATTTGGTCTACAATATCATATTTAATAATTATTTGTATTAAATAGAACTAGTGAAATATGTAAATATATATTCATTATCATAAACCATAATAATGACTTGGAATTGAAATAAATTATATAGAGTAAACATTTTTTAATATAATGTAATATGGACGTAAGGTTGTTTTTCCATGCACATTATATATTTTATAAATATGAATTTTCTCTTTTATAGAAATATTTATTTCATTTAAAATATGAATTTCTTCCTCTATGGTTATTTTTTCTTTTATGCATCTTGATAGTATTTCCTAGTATATATTGATTAAATTTTTGATACTGAAATATTAATACAATTTCAGTCTTGATCGCATTCAATGATCATGTAATGATTATAAAAGTCAATTATTATTTAATTTAATTTTATTAATACATAAAAATTATTAATTAAATTGAATGTTTCCAAACCATACATGTTGAAATCCAAGAAAAAGATTAATATATTAATATTTCAGAACCATTTATTAATGATCAAAGATTTCATCTATGTCAGCATTATGTTCCATGATTTTTTTTTAAAATGATTATTTATAGATGAAAGCAA
The DNA here is from genome assembly GCA_963277665.1 of Viscum album. NCBI lineage: Eukaryota > Viridiplantae > Streptophyta > Magnoliopsida > Santalales > Viscaceae > Viscum > Viscum album. Next base: position 590,085,782 of record OY728162.1, on the reverse strand, counting down.
GGTGAAAATATATGTATATGACTATTTTGTCAAATTTATGACCGTCTGAGAAATAATTCCTTCCATGATGTAGATACCCAACATTATAATGACATGTTACATTATTTTTGAATAATAATTATATTTTTTGTTATCATTTTATTTTTAAAATATAATATAAAATGAAGGTAAATTTTTTCAATATACTGTTTATAATTTTTAGATATAAAGTAATCCAAAACAATGTAACTAGTTATTTATTTTTAATTTAGATATTATTCATCCATCTCAAAAATATTGATTTCTATTTTTAACTCATTAACCGTCATATCCCATGGTATATGATTTGTAAAAGAAAACCAATAAATATTATAATTAATTTTTTTGGAAGTGTCTATAGAAGATTAAAATTTATTATACACAGATTATTTAATTATCAAATACATATTATCTTATGCATTAACACCCCAATTAATTTTCAATGATTGTCATTTCATAAACTAAATGTAGTGTTAAAATGACATCGATTCATTATACAATGTGGAAAAAATTCTATGCTAAAAGGAATGAAGATGCCTTATCACCATCGTGCTTGGTTAAGGATTAACATTTTTTAAAAAGGGAATTTTTTTGAATAATTAATTAAATTCACACTACATATGAATGAATAATCATCATTAGAATTTGATTATAGTAGTTTATTTATTATATTTTTTTTGATATGTATAATAAATTTAGGTATTCTAATTGATTATTAACATATAAATGCATTCCCTAAAAATTGGTTTTATTTTATTAAATACCATTTTTCTGAATTCAAATATTATATATATATTAATTAAAAAATATATTATATTTTAATCGGATGACTAGTTTTATCACAACTCGTATTAAAATATGTCATGAATTATTTTTCAAAATATACTATATAACATAAAAATTCATTAGGACAAGATACTTGCAATTATATTTGGTATAGGGGATTAAAAAGACACATATGCATCCTGACACCCTAGTGTTTCATGCCTCGTTCTCACCCCCTATATTATTAGATATTTTTTGGGGTCTACTTTATAAAAAATTTATAGAAAAAGAACAATTTTCTTTATGAGGAAGGGCCTGCTAAATGTGTTCCAAAAACCATCAATTATTAGGAATCAAAGGATGAGAGGTTCATCCAAGGTCCTCTAAAGACCCAAAATTTCAAGGATTTTTTTTATAATTTTTAATTTTATGAGTCTGTGGCTTCTGACGGCAATTGATTCCGAGGCCCGGTGTGCCCGGGATCAATTTCTTAAGATTAGCTCCGGTATGTTCAGTGAATGAACGAGTGGGTTTTTCTATCATTAGAATCAGTGGTCAGAATTAAATTTTGAGGAAACCGATGTACATTCAGCATTTAGATTCTCTTAGGCGAAGCATAACTTCGGTTGGCAAGAGTCTGACGAAAAAGTTAAATTTTGGACTTTTTGGAAAAAATATTTAAACAACTATATGTGTTATTTTATTCTTCCTTTGACCATTGAGTGATAGTTTGAAAATCCACAGTGTAACGATAGTCATTAAATAAGTAATTTAATGATTTGTTTCTTTTGTTGTGAAACCGCAACTCTCTCCTAATTAATAGTCCTTTTATTAAGGTTCATTAATAAACCATATAAATGAGCTAAACGTGGAGATTGTTTCTTTTTATTTAATCAATCTATTAGAGAATGAATGGGGGGATTGCTGGGAAATCTCTGGCGAAGCGTCGTCAACGTCATCCTTCAAAGAAGAACAGAGTACGTTATAACTGTTGGGGGAAACGATCCAGAGGTCGACGAGCGGCGTCAAACGTCGGACAACATTGAACACAAAATTCCTTCCTTCATCTACATTGGATTCCACAGAATTCAGTTAGGGGACTTATTTGAGCATGTTTATATTCCCATGATTCTAACCTCCTAAAACAAAGAATGTGGATCAACTCAATATCATGTTTATCCGTGAATGTTTTTATTTGCGGGTTTGGAATAAATTTTTTCGGGGAAATTATTATGGAATTTGTATATTTATTTATGTGATTTATACCCTCGACATGGAGTGAAATTTGTTGGGTGATGTTGTGATCCCATAACAAGGTGGGTATGGACTAATGAACAAGTCCGAACCCACTACAATTTTGTTTGTGATGCATGAAATACTTTTCAATGATGAAGTGGGACCAAAATGGTTATTGGAGGCCTTCGTAGTGATGTACGGGTCCCGAGGCGACCGCAGGCGCAGAGAAAAGTAAAATTCTACCATTGGAATGAATCTGTTGGCCCGTGGAAGTCCCCAGTGACGCGGGTCATGGGTGAGACGGTGCCCCGGCGTGCCGCCAGCATGAGCCCGCTACAGCTTAAGCCGCGACAGCGGGGTGCAGGATCCGACAACCACGCAGGATCAAGGGGAGCAGCGGTACCACCCTGGCACCGCGTCTGCAGAAAGCGGGGGCCACGCCCCCCGCTCGGCTCGCTGGCCAAGCCAGCGTGCCCCCCGGTCGGGCTGGGTCATTCCTAGCCAGGCCGGGCTTCTCTTGACCCGGCCGGACCAAGACCTAGGTCGGGTCGGCCCAGTTCGGGCCGACCCAGGGCGTTGGGCCGGGTCAGATCGGGCCCTGACCCCCAACTTCTGACCGTTTTTGGTCGTTTGACCATAACATTAGCTACAGATCTCCGATCGACACACCGTCAGTTGTGTAAGAATCCATGGATCGAGTCGGTAATTTCAATATTTTACACTTGAAGTTTCGAAAATTTTTGGGGATGTCTGTGTTGGTTCGAACTCGAAACCAACATGGCCCTTTGAGCGGACAACCTTATATCTTAAGGACCAGACGTCCGTTTGACATGGCGTCTTTTTCTTTTAAATCCTTTTGTTGAGATGATTCTTTTTCCTAACTCAACATGATGTTTGGACACAGCTAGAGTATGGTCGTGTTGGTTTTAGCTAAAAAACAAACCCGGTCCCTAGGACGGAAAACCCAATAACTCTTAGATCGGGCATCCAATTGACGCACCATCTGTCACTTTGGGTTTTTTTTTCGAGACAGAACTTTGGGATACATCAACTCTGGACATTATGATAGTTGATGTATCGATTCTTTTTCTTGATGATCAGACCCTCCCGGAATCGAGCATGTTGTGTGCGAGATCCCAAGAGTTTGTTGCGACTGCAATGATGACGACTGTACGTGGATCCTCCTTGGGTTATGCAGTGAGGACGACTGTACTTGTATCCTTTGTGGGTTCGGCAGCGAGGATGACTGTATGTGGATCCTTCGTGGGTATGACAGCGAGAACGACTGTACTTGGATCCTCTATGGGTTCGGCAGCGAGGAGGACTGTACTTGGATCCTCCATGGGTTCGGCAGCGAGGATGAATCTATGTGGATCCTCCGTGGGTTCTAAAGCGAGGGAGAATGTACTTGGTTCCTACGTGGGTTTGGCAGTGAGGACGACTTTACTTGGATCATCCATGGGTTCGGCAGCAAGGACGGCTGTACATGGATCCTCCCTGGATTAAGTAGATATGAAGACTATACTAGGATCCTCAGTGGTTCCGACAGGGATGACTACTGTTCGTGTATCTTATGTGGGTTTGTGAGTATTGGCCTCTGTACTTGTATCCTGAGTGGGTCTGGCAGAGTAGTTGGTCTTGTATCCTATGTGGGTCGGACAGTGTAAAAGGTCTTGTATCGTATGTGGGTCTGACAACATAACTAGTCTTTCATCCTATGTGGGCCCGACAACTTAGATGAATCCAGGGATACATCTGATCATCTCTATCTCTTTACGAAGTGTATACCTGTGTGAGGTGAGTCTGGAATTCAGTCATTACCAATGGTGTTTTTGAATGGCTTTTCTATGTGTATTGTGTTGTGTTTTCTTGTGTGGACTGGGTTGTTTGTTCTTACGTGGACTGGGTTTTGTCTTCCTATGTGGACTGGTTGTGCTTGGGATCGATAGTTGGAAGAGAATTGTAATTGATGACTGAGTTATATGTATGTGAATATAACAAAGTAGAGGCGTTTGATACTTCATTATTGTATCATTCTTTTGTGGTTTATCCTTCATGGATTCCAAGAGACGTTCGGTGGTCTCGGGGTCCCTAATGAGTATCATATACACACCCATGCATGGGCTATGCCCGCACTACGTTGTGTTGGATGCAGATGAAGGCTAACACAGATCGAGGTGGAGGCTTGTTAAGTTGGACGATACACGGAGGTGGACCACTTAGCGGGATGTACAAGCAGCGGACGACCGGACCCGAGGAGCTGAGGATACTATCTATACCCACCATTCAGGAGGGATTTCTGGAGGACGACTCGGTGCTTCTGTTTTAGTTTCTGCTATTGTATTGTCCTTTCATTTGTACTGTACTTTCAGTTGAGTTTGTATACTGGCCCATTTACTTTTCTGCACTTACCTTGTACCCTGTTTTACTTAGTTCTTACATAACATGTGTACTCTGTTCTGTTTTTTTACTATGTAAAAGGAAGTACCTTTCCTTTTTTAGAATTTACGCATTTTGTGCTAGTCGACATCCCCTAGCCTATGGAAGGCGGGATTGGGGTAGTCACAACACTAGCCCCGAGGATGAGTCGCGAAAAATTTGTATCAGAGGAGTCGGTTCTACTGTAGAATGATGGACTATGATCATTCCTTTATTTTAAGTAACAGTGTTAAGAGTATTGAGTGTGTTTTTCAGTCCTTGGAGTCAAGTGTTGGTGTGGTGGCTGACGTATCCAAAAACCAGGACCCTGACCTCTAATTTTCGAATTAGTACACGAAAACACTGATTGCATGTGTGTTTCCAATCAAAAGTTGTCTTTGTGATTCCTTTGTGTCAGCTCACCAGGTATAATGATTGGCCATGTCATAACTGTTTATTTTCAGGAAGGACACACGAAGGTAGCCAGCTAGGGTTCCTAGTTACGCGCAGGATGGCAGCCCACTAAGCGATGAGGCATCGGTGTAGGGCCCCACTACAACGGAGGAACCAGCACTACCACTCCCTGATGGGCCACCAATACCACCAGCCCCAACAGCAGATAGTGCACATATCCTGAGTGCGTTTCACGAGTTTTAGTGATAGAGGCCGCCTAGGTTCCACGGAGAGATGGATCCTCAGGTATCCTAGGATTGGTTGTAGGCTATCGTCAGAGTCTTTATATTGGAAGGGACACCAGCGGACCTTATGGTGATCCTTTCCTCGAGTCTCTTGCACGTAGTATTTGGGAAATGGTGGATCCTGATGAACCCGGTGCATGACGAGGCATCTCTACTTTGGACGGTTTTGAGAGCCTCTTCCGCTCTGAGTTCGTTCTAGCCACCCTCCGTGCGGTGTGCATCCTGGAGTTACTGTAGTTGCGACATGGAAACATGACAGCAGCCTAGTACTCGATGAGATTTACAGACCTCTCACGCTACTCCATGGACATGGTATGGGACCCATTCTTCCATGATCGAACCTCTGAACATGGTCTATGTCATGAGATCAGAGCTTTGATGATCTCCCTCCACATCCCAACACAAGCGGTGGTGCTGGAGAGTGCCCTTCTGGTGGAGTGTTTTCTCACTGAGCAGTCACCACCATCGAGACCCTCCACAGAACGACACATAGCGAAGTCTTCTGTAGCCGGTAGTAGACAGTTGACGCAGAGGTCCAAGAGGACCAGAATATCTGATGAGCGACCCCAGGATACAGGTTTGGCTGTGCGGGGAACACGGCACTGAGCCATCCATAAGAGTAGCAGACAATTCTTTGCATGTGACGGGCAGGTTCACAAGGCTCGAGACTGTATGACCCTCCCTGCAGATGAGGAGAAGATGGTAGAGTGACCTCCCAGGAATAGGAAGAGGTTCGATCAAGGCGAACCGCAAGGAGCAGGCGATCGTGGCAGAGGAGCTGGCCATGCTACTGGTGGTGGACAACACTTCGAGGTGTTTCCACAACCACCACCAGGAGGACCACCCTGACTGTAGGTAACATGTGGATGTGGTAGAGCACAACATCAGGTGGCTGAAGCTTACGACCATTGAGCTCTGGGAGTAGACAGGAAGGAGTGGGACTAGCTCCAGGCATGGAGACTTTTGTTCATGTTGCTTCTAGATTTGTTAATGTCATTGTTTGTGGATGCTTGAGTCTTTTTACATTGATCTATAGTAATAATAGACACATGTTCATATTATGTTTTCTTCCATGTCCTTTTTATGTGGATGATAATGTGAGGTTACCTTTAAAATCGTTGACATGGCCCTCACTTGTGAGATTCTAACTGGAGGAGACCCAGTAACCACCCACTGATGCCGACAGTGTGACTCAACCATTGGAGGCGAGAGGAACGGTTGGATCCCTTAGTAGTTGCATCGAGGCCTTACAACATCTTCTATGGCATGAAATTTAACCGTTCATGTCAGGATTTACTATATTAGGAAAAGAACGTGGTTTATCAATGGGTGAGACCGGATTTCCCTTTTCGTCAGAGGAGAAATATCCACAGATGTTTGGTAGAACATAGACAATGAAGGGTGGAGATAAGATATTACAATTGGAAAGTCTCACCAATTGTTCGTTGAGAGAACAGTTTACTGTTCTCTCCAACTCAATAGTCTCAGGTGTATCTTCTCTTAGAAGGACAGGAACTTGAGACAATGGTGATAGCCTAAATTCCTCTGGGACTATGACTTCGAGATAGTTAATACTCCTGGGGAGGGGATCATTGTAGAATATTCTCTTAGTAAGAGATCGGGCATTCAGCTATAGGAGTAGTGAGACAGCAGCTAGCCGCGTTGTAGATTTTCGTTGTGGATAATGATGGAAATCAACATGTGTGGAACTAGAGACGGTTCATGCTATGATGGAGAAGGTGAAAATCATCCAAGAGTGGATGAAGACTGCACATAGCATGAAGAAGTCCTTTTCTGATAGGGGACGAGACCACTAGATTTCAAGAGTGATGACCACGTCTTCTTACGGGTCTCACCTCAATTGGGACTGCAGAGTTTTGGTCGGGGCAACATGTTATATCCGTGTTTCATCTGGACTTTCCACCTTAGATGCACCAGGTGCATGACCTCATCCACATATCTCATCTGAGGAGATGTGTGCAAGATCTATATGTTATCATCGACCACAGGGAGATGGACATCGATGAAGGTGCGACCTTCACAGGGTTTGAGTTGAGGTTTAGGATTGACAATAGTGGGTCCTGCGAGGAATGTCAATTCCTCTTGTGCGCATTCGTTTGCAGCACATGAACCACCATGAGAGCACATGGGAGCGGGAGGCTCGGATACGTGCTCAGTACCCCCCATTTGATTCCCTATTTTATGTTGTTGCTTTATGGAAACTAAATCACTAATGTGGGAGTAATGTATAGACCAAGAATTTCAATGAAATTTTGTTTTTAAATACATTGAAATTTTATGAGTCTGTGGCTTCTAGCGGCACTTGATTCTAAGGCCTGGTGTGCTCGGGATCATTTTTCAATGTTTAGATAGGGTACATTCAGTGAAAAAACGAGCAGATTTTACTATCTTTTGAACTGGTGCTCGGAATTGAAATATGAGGGCGACGATTATCTCGCAGCGTTGAGATTCTCTTAGGCAAAGCTTAACTTCAGTTGCCCAGAGTTTAATGATAAAGTAAAATTTTAGAATTTTCAAAAAAATAATAAAATAACTATATGAGTTATTCTATTTTTTCTTCAACCATCGAGAAACAGTTGGAAAATCTGCAGTGTAACGACGATCATTAAGTAAGGAATTTAAAGATCTGATTCTTTTGTTGTGAAACCACAACACTCGCCTAATTAATAGTGCTTTTATTAAGGTTCATTAATAAACCATATTAATGAGCTAAACGTGGAGATTGTTTCTTTTTATCTAATCAGACTGTTAATGAAAGAATTGGGGGATCTAGAGAAAATCTCGGGCGATGCGCCGTCAATGTCATCCTTCAACGAAGAACAGAGAATGAGAAAACTATTGGGGGAAAAGATATGGAGGTCGACTAGGAGTGAAAAATGTCAAACGTCATCGAACGCAAAATTCTTTCCCTCATCTGCATGGAATTCCACCAAATTAAGGTAGGGGTTTAATTTGAGCATGTCTATATTCCCATGATTCTTCCCTCCTAAAACTAAAGAATGTGTATCAACTCAATATCATGTTGATCCACAAATGTTTTTATTTGTGGGTTTGGAATATTTTTTGGGGGAAATTGTAGGCGAATTTGTATATTTCATTAAGTAATTTATACCCTAGGCATGGCGTGAAATTTGTTGGGTGATATTGTGAACCCCTAACATGGTGGGTGTAGACTAATGAATAAATCCAAACCCACCACTATTTTGTTCATGATTCGTGGAATACTTGGCAATAGTGAAGTGGGGCAGAAATGGCAATTGGAGGCCTTCGCAGTGATGTACGGGTCTCGAGGCGAACACAGGCGTAGAAGGAAGAAAACTCGGACCACCGGAATAACTCTAGTGGCCCGCGGAAGTCCCTGGTGGCGCGGTGGCACCGGAGGTGCCCCAGTGCACCGCCAGCGGGAGCCCACCGCGGCTGGGAGGGGCTAAATCCCACGGCTGCGCAGGATCCAGGGGAGCAACGACACCACCTTGGCTCCGCGTCCGCAGAAAGTGGGGGTCGCACCCCCCACTCGGCTCACTGGCCGAGCCAGCGTGCCCTGTCGGGCCGAGCCGCGCCCGACCGGGACAGACCCGGGTCGGGGCGCTCGGTTCGAGTCGACCCAGGGGGGTTGGGCTGGGTCGGACCGGGCCCAGACCCACCCACTTCAGATCATTTTTGGTATTTTTCCTATTACATGAGCTACAGACCTCTGATCAATGCACCGTTAGTTGCATAGGAATCCATGGATTGAGGCGGTCGTTTTGTTAGATTAAACTCGTGGTTTCAACAAACTATGGGTACGGCCGGGTTGGTTCGAACACGAAACTAACCGGAACGTTTGGGCAGAAACGAATATTTCTCAAGGACCAGACGTACATTTGACATGACATATTTTTCGTTGAAATACTATTGTTGAGATGGTTCTTTTGGATTACTCCACTTGAGGTTTGGTTATAGGTGGAGTACATTCTGGTTGGTTTTAGCTTAAAAACCAACCGGCCCCCAAGGACGGAAAAGCCAATAACTCTCATACCGGGCGCCCGATTGACGCACCGTCTGTCGCGTTGAGTTTCATTTGTTGAGACGGAACATTGGGATACATCATCTCTATAAATCATGATAGTTTATGTATCTAATCTTTTGCTCGAGTAGCCGACCCTCCCAGAATCGAGCATGCTGTGTGCGGGAACCCTAGAGCTGGTTGCGAATGAAACGATGATGACTTTTCATGGATCCTCTGTGGGTTCTGCAGCGAGGATGACTGTACATAGATCCTCATAGTGTTCGGAGGAAAGGAAGACTATAGTTGGATCCTGCATGGCTTCGACAGTGAGGACGATTGTACTTGGATCCTCTGTGGGTTGGGTAGCGAGGGCGCTTTTACATGGATCCTATGTGGGTTCAGCAGCGAGGACGACTGTACTTGGATCCTCTGTGGGTTCGGCATCGATGAAGACTATATTGGGATCCTCTATGGGTACAACCGCAATTATTATTGTTTTTTTATCATACATGGGTCCGAAAGTATTGACCTATGTTCTTGTATACTGAGTGGGTCAGGCAGAGTAGCTGGTCTTGTATCCTATGTGGGTCCGACAGCTTAGCTGTCCCTGTATCTTATATGGGTCCGACAACTTAACTGGTCCTGTATCCTATGTGTTTCTGACAGCATAGATGAATCAGGGGCTACATATGATCATCTATATTGCTTTACGATGTGTATAACAGTGTGATCTGAGTCTTGACTTCAATCATTACCAATGATGTGTTTGACTTGCTTTCCCGTGTAGACTGGGTTGTGTATTCTTGTGTGGACTGGGTTATGTTTTCCTGTGTGGACTGGGTTGTGTCTTCTTATGTGGACTAGTTGTGCTTGGGCCCGAGAGTTGGAAGGGAAATGTAATTGATGACTTAGGTATATGTATTGGAATATACCTATGTAGAGTTGTTTGATACTTCGTGATTGTATCTTCCCTTTGTGGGTTATCCTTCGTGGATTCTTAGAGACCATAGGGGGTCTTAGGGTCCCTACTGAGTATCGTATACTCACCCCTTCACAGGATATGCCTACACTACGTTGTTTTGGATACAAATGACAGACAACACAGATCGAGGTGGAGGCTTGTGGAGCTGGATGGTACCTGGAGGTGGACCACTTGGTGGGACGTACACGCAGCGGACGGCCGGACCAGAGGAGCTGAGGCGACTCTCTATAACCTCCCTATAGGTGGGATTTCCGGAGGACGACTCGGTGTTGTTGTTTTACTTTCTGATATTGTACTGTCCTTTTAGTTGTACTATACTTTTAGTTGGGTTTGTATACTGTCCCATTTACTTTTCCGCACTTACCTTGTACCTAGTTTTACTTAGTTCTTACTTCACTTGCGTACTCTGTTGTGTTTTTTTACTATATAAAATGAAATGCCTTCCCTTTTTCGGAATTTACGCCTTTGGTGCTAGTCACCAGCCCCTGACCTATGGAAGGCGGGCATGGGGTAGTCATGGCAGGGGCCGCGAGGACGGGTCATGACAGGTCCAAACTACACAAATAGTCCACTATTTCATTTCATAGCTTAAGAAATCACATAATCTCATGTTTCTTCATATTGAATCATAGAGCCTCACCTCTTTTTCCATCAGCTAAAAATAATATGGGATGAGTTTTAGTTGACGGGACCCAACACACCCATCTCTCATTAGATCAATGCACCAGGGGACATGTTTATGTCTTCATGTTATGCTACCTTCAAGTCAGGCCATGTCATTTTCCAGTCACACGAGTACCATTGTTTTTGGACTATATTTCATGCCACCGACTTATTGAAATTGATGTTTCATGCTTCTCTCAATTTATACCAAACATGTCCTACATATATCTAATTTAATAAATCTTATGTCTTATATTAACATATGATAATATCCCACACACTCATCACTCATAAGATGAGAAGCTAGATATTCATGACTATTTTCATGTTATTTTTTATTCCATAATGCGATGAAATGTTTATTTAGTACCATTGTAACATATTCCCCACCCCCTTTATGGCCCAATTTACATCCTTCCCTCGTTAGAAGCATGGTTTATGGCCCTTGAGTCCGGTGGCCTGAATTAAAATTTTATATCTTGATTTTAAATTTATAATTAATAGTATTACTTGAATATTACTACACTATAATACATCTTCTTTCACTTATAGTAATTTCTCATATTTAGAAATTAAGTTGGGTTTCATGATAGTTTTCAAGGTGATTTTTCCACTCCGGAAATACACCTACATCAAAATATAATATTATTTTATTTAAAGATAACATTTTTAAAACTGTATTTAATTTAAAAATAAAATTATTTACATTATATAACACTATAATAATTTTTTTTATATTTCATAATGTTATAATATAGTCATATTAAAATTATATTTATGTTATATAATGTTATTATTACTATAAATTAGTTTTTTATTTTTAATATAGTTATATAATATAACATCCTGAGAAAATAAATATAACCTTATTGGTATCATATGATGTTATAAAAGTGTTATGTTTACATTATATTTACGTTATGTAATGATATAATAATATATTATTTAATTATTTTTATGAAATTAAAAAATTATTTAATTTATATTTATGATATATTTGTGTTATAATTTTATTATGAAAAATCATAATAAAGTAATTATAGAATTATTTATGCTCAAAATGTTATCCATACATTTCATTTAAATTATATAACATTATAATAATATTATATACATTTTATATTTATATTATATAATATTATATTTATAATATATTTATAATATATTTACATCATATTTATATTATAAAATTAATCAATAATGTAAATATAATTTTATATATTGTATATAAATGGTTTGTTTTGGACTATATGATATAAATATTATGTAAATGTAACAAAAAATAACTTTATATAACCTAAATACAAAGATATATTATATAATCATAAAGATATATAATGGAAATACAATTTTAAATCTAAATAGATATAATGGTATAATTACATTATGAATAAATTATATCTATATAAAATTAAAAATTCATTTTCCTTTGTATTCATTTTTTCACCAGATTTCATGTTTTCTTTATAGTTGCTCTATTCCCCCCACTTTTTCAATCTAGATCTTCATTCCTTCACTCCATCTAGAAATCTACCACAACCATCTCTTCATCATCCCCTTCTATCATCCCTCCTTCATGCATTCTACATATTATTCGACTTTTAATACTGATCCCGACCACCTCGTTCTTATATCTGGGTCCCTTTCTACCTTTAAAGACACAACATCTTTTTATTTGTAGGAATCCTTTATATATATTAATCCCTTCAGTTTTATGTGTATATGAGTGAAGAATATGAATATTTTAAACTTATTATAGACCAAATAAATTTTTTATGTTTTTGAAAACAATGAATCCTATGTGTACATCAGAAATGTGTTTTAAATTTCTGTGATCTCATTGGTTTCCATTCAATTTTGTACACTATGATGGTTAACCCTGATCTCTTCTCCAAAATATAATTTAATTCCATTTTTATTCAATTTATGTTAGGATTCCTCCTAACACTTCACCAACTATTACTAGTTGACATAGTCACCAATCTCTCTTTATCATTATCAAATATCTTATATTGTGGACATGTTGTCGTTTCGTGGTGGACTTATACCCGAATGTAATGTTAAGACACCTTATTTTCAACTTATATTTCCTTCCACCAATTTATTTCTATCACTAACGACAATTTATAGTTTTTCATTATTTTCATGGTAATAGTTCTTTTGAGTCAATGATTTATTGTTTCTATTTTTTTTGATACCTCTAATGAGGCCTATTCTAGAGGGGTCCATTGAAGGATACATATTGACATGAGTTTTATAGAGAAACAAATCTAATAAACCCTAACAAAAAATAAATCAGACGAACATACATCAGAATATATACCTTATTAATTTTATCTTCTCCCCTTTATTAATTTTTCTCTAAACAATAATTATACATCCTAGTTACCAAATGAAATTTATTATAAACATTTACTTAAAATAATAGTACACAAATTCATAATCATTCTCATGAATTGTGTAGTTTATGAAAATGTTTTATGTTCATGATAGATCATTATAAATGATTTAAAACTAAATGGTAAGTTATTAAAAAACTCTATAATATCATTTAGATGAAGCTTTATTCAAATGATATCAAAAATTAATTCATTGTTATAATTTTTTTCTTTTCAACACATTGTCCCACCTAATATTAATAAGGGACTTTTGATTCCCTCAACACTTCTCTACCGAATTTGCTGCAATGTTACATTCTATACATACATTATCCCAAACCAATTATGAATCCCTATATACAATATAGTCTCAATTAAATTAATTAAAAACAATATTAAAATACATTTCATTTTTGATACCTTTTATGATTGTTGTTTCAATAAAATAAATGAAAAATTAAATAAAAAGGCCCTTATCATTTTCAAATAAATGAAATATCATATACGATATATGAAACTGCATAGTCCATAATAATTCATTAACATTCATAAAAAATGAACTACATAATATATAAATTAATACATTTAATTCATTTTTTTTATTCACAACCTAGGGAGATGGAAATAGTGCTGTTTTGTGAGATCAAATTCACAATTAGGGTTAACATAAGTGTAAAAAACCGATGAACATTATTGATGATTAGAAAACAATATTGTTACATTTAGGAAACATAAGAATGACATAAACAATAGTTAATATACTATAAATCATGGTATAAGGAATTACATAACTCTATACCATGAAATAGAAATACCTCATGTAAATGATATAAGAAACAATTGAGAATTATGGAAGAACCGTAAATATTGGAAAACATCATCATCATGAGACCCACAAACACTACTAGGATTGAGAATAAAATTAATTTAATATGAGGTTAATTAACCATTTAGAGAATTTCACATTCAAACTGGATTTCAAGAAAATAAATTATAACTCGGTATACATACCTCTTGAGTTTTTGGCTTTTGAACAATCATTAGCGGGAAATATTGTACACCCCAATCATTTATCCATACATATATTTTCCAGTAATATCAATCTTCAGTATATCATAAATAATACTCTAAAAGGAAAAGTTATTTATATTCCATTCAATTGGAATCTTTTAAAGAGAACATTTGAAAATCATTTAATATTCTTGACAAACCCATTAAATTTAAATGGGTATTTAATGTAATTATGTAACTATCTTGGTAATTAAAATTAAAAATAGTAAAAACAATGTATTTAATGATGATATTTAAAGTGCTATTATTTTAGTTAATATGATTCCTAATAAATAGAAAAACGACATCTATGTGAACACTGATCTATCAATGGAATAAAAAATAGTTTATTTATAGAGCATATTCATACGATGAAATTTAATTTTTTACTCTAAATATAATTATTAATGAGAAATGTAGTAATGAATAATTTAAATTTTATATATTGATCATCAATCACATATGAAAACATAATTAATGAATAATTTCTAAAATGATGAATATTTTTATTGAAATAATAGAATTCTAGTTTTAGAATACAAATGAAAATGACCGATTTCAAGGAATTGTTTTTTAGTGATTGAATATTTAAATAATAATTAAATTCATGTTAATATGATTCATCATAAATATGTTTCAAAATTATTTGAAATATGTGTTTTATAATAATTTTTAATTATATTTTTCCTTCCTTAATCCTATATTGACGTACATTGTTACAAAGTCAGTAGTTTCAATTGGAATGAAATATTCAAAATGAATAGAAATGAAACATCTAAAAATTATAAATATATTTCATTTTAAAAAATAACAAATAATGGAGTTATAAAATGATATAATAGGTTTATTTAGAATATGTGAAATGGATGATAAGGATGATCTCCATGATACATAAATTACTTTCATATTTTAAAACATAATTTATTAAAAGACCACATCAAAAATGTAAATACTGAAATAATTTAAAAAATTGATGATAAGATTGAGGATAATAATAATTAGTCCTATTATTAATTCCAACAAAGAGATAGAAAAAATATATCCATGGTATATTTAGTCATAAAGGATATCAATATATTAGAAATGATGTGATTTATTCATACCAACATCAAACATTTAATTGAGAATGTATCTTATCAATGTAGAAAATTAAAAATAAATAATAGGAAATTATAATGAGAAAAAGATAAATCACCACTAGAAAATTGAAATTAAGGACTAATAGGGTCATATAATATAATAAACAAATATATATATTTCTTGACTCATGGAGAATGAATTGGAGATGAAAAATTTGTTATAGATCAAGTATAAATTTAAGTAATTCGACATGAATTTGGGAGAGAATGGAAATGAACTAATAAAAACAATACATAATTATATTTCATTGAAGAAAATATCATATTCAGACTATAAACCATATAAAAATTATGATTATAGAAGTAACAAATCAAAATGAAAGGGGTTTGAGATGATAAATACTTTACAACATGAATATTAACGTGATTGAATGAATGTGATGATTTGATTGATAAAATAAAAATTAAAACATTATATTAATGGTGATTTCTAATGAAATATTCTACTATGTTGTGGTTACACCATTTTAATGAATATTAAGTAACAAATCATGAAATCATTCCACATGGAATAATAACTGAGATAACAAACCATAAAAAATAACTTAATAAATGAGGTCTGAATTTTTTGATTATATATTAAAAGGGAATTATTATAAAACCCAATAAAAGTAATATTGAATATATTTAAAATTATTTATTATGTTGAATGAATAAAGCATGTAAAAAATCAATATTAATGCAGGTAACATAATGTAGTCAAATTTGATTTAAATAGCCCTTACCTTCCACCATATTTTAACAACACATGTGCCTAACATTGTAAATAATAGAATTACGAATTAAAAAAACATATAAAAAACATTATTAAATGATATTATTATTTGAAAGGAACATTAATTTTCATCTATTATTATATTTTATATTTTATTATGTTGGTAAATTGAAGTATATAAGACATTTTCCACTAATTTATTTATTATGTTCAATATGATTAATGGATATTTTAAATACATTTTAATTATATATAATTATTGGGGTTATATATATATTATTATTATATATAAATAATGTTTAATTAGTTATAAATTTAAATTTAAAATAAACTTAGATTAAAATAGTACTTCAATACGTTCATTTGGGTCAGTTTAGTTTACTATGAACATTTATCACTAATATCACTTATATAATTATAAATATTTTATTTAAATAATAATATTATTGTTTTAAAAATACGTTTTTTTACATTGAATACTTTTTTTATGCAGATAATGTAAGGTAGTGATGAAAATTCAATCACACTGCTTCATAAAGCTAATACTCGGCACATACGCATGATTATAATTATTTTTTTAACAGTGGTTGGAATGGAATACATAACCATATTTTCATTAATATAATAACACATAATTGTACTAATGATAATAATTTCATACTTACATTATAACATTTATGTGTGGAAGTGATTTATTAAAAAGATAAATATGAGTATTAAGTCATACTCACTTTGGGTCCATTAACATTCTCTTGGGAGGCTACATTGAAATGAAGGGAATATACTAAGTTATCGTTGCAATGGGATATAGATCAGGTAATTTAATTTTATGTTAGGATATTTTTTTATTTTTTAAAGGTAATTTTTATGGGGAGTTGTATATTTTTAAGGGTGTATGTGATGCCCTTTTATAAAAGAAGTGATTTATATATTTGTTAATATCCATTATATCTAAATAATTAAATGAAAATATTCAATGGAAAAATGTTCCAAAATTCTCAAATAATGGAATGTGGGCTTATAAATTATCTATTAATCAACAAAAAATAATTTCCAACAATTTTTTAATCATGTTTAAGGTCATTTACAAGTATATTTTTACTTATGCATTTTCCCTCTTTTTATGGTTGTTACATGATTTTCAAAAGTGACATCTGTTTTAAAATAGTTATACAAAAAACCCATATACCAATTTTTTTATCTTCTGAATCTTTATTTATGTTTAATTTAATATATATAATATTCTAATTTATAGAAAGTAAACATTGAAAATAAAATATATTAGATATATATAGATAATATTTAATTTTTTTTAGAAATTATCTATTATTCATATTTATAATTTACTAAAAATTAAATTGGAATTAATATATTATATATTTGTATAAACATTATATATTTTGTTTATTAAAAATAAAATAATATATTGAATGAGATAAAAATGGAAGAGTGCCAATACTATAAATCATTATAAATATAAGAGTTTAACCATTATCATGATATATAACTATAATCATATTTATCTCCTTTTTATCAATAAAAATGTAAAATTATTACATAATATAAGTATTATAATATAAAATATAAAATAAATCATTCTATGCTATATTTATTTCATTGTTGAAAAAAAATTTTGTAATGTTATGTATGAAAATAGTTTTTAGAGAGATTTAATATCTAGGATTCGAAAACATTAATAAGAGATTCAATAAATATGAAATATAATTATTTTAATTATATTATTAAAATTTTCAAAATCAATATTTATTGAATAATTATTTTCGAAAACATTTATATCATAAATGTGATGGTATTTTAAAATATGTATTTCATCAAAATTCACCAAAAATCTATTCTTTTATAAATATTAAAAAAGTATCCTATGACATTCTATTATTAAATATATAAATTTATAAATTGAGATATAAAAATAAAATATATAAAAGAAAATATCATTTATGAAAAAAAAAATGTATTAAATTTCTTATTTTTAATCCAATATTTTACTAATTTCTAAATGATTACTACCATTTCTATCTACAATATGTTTTATTCTATATATAATTTTCTGGTGTAATGTATTATTGATTATTTTAGTTAATTTTTTAATGTGAAACATGTTATCTATATGATTTCTCTAAAGATAATATATTCCCAAATATCATGGTTTCGTTGTTATTCTCTTAAAAAGCTATTCCACCACCCTCTAAGCATCATGTCTATTTATCCATTGACCGAGGAAACCATTAACACAATTTTACACCTATATATTAACTATTGAATATTGGTGGACATCCCGGATTCCAATGTATCAAATACTTCATTAAAAAACATCTAATGTATTATCAAAATAATATTCATTAATTAGTATCCATTCATAACAACCTCATATTTGATTAGATTTCATATCTTGGCATGCATTAACTTTTTTCCTTCTCATTTTATTTACATGGGACAAACCAAGGAACAATGTTTCTTTAGAAATTCAATCAATAATAAATTGTAAAAATCTAATTGGGATTATAATTTCTATCCAGCTATAAAAATTATGAAACTATTTTTTCAATATGATTCAATATGAATTTTAATTTCATGTAAAGGTTTTTTTTTCTATCAATAAAAAATAGAAATTAAAGTAATGTGAGGTTAACATTAACCGTCATAGATAATTGTTACTCATTCCAATTATATATTGTTCTTACTTGTTAAAAACATTCTCCTAAAAATAGCTTTTCATCATCGATGATTGAAACATATTCTTTTCATATTTTAGAAAGGGTAACCACATGCGATAATAGAGGCATTAAAGTTAGTGTTTTCCATTGGAAAATACATAAGAAATTTATTGTTATTTAATAGGAATTCAAGTATCCATAAATATCCACATTCCAAAAACCCTTTAATGATCATCATTACTACATCATAACAATTTATCATCTTGGCCATTCGAACATAGAATAATCCACTTCAATGACTCCCAATTACTCATTTCAAAAATAAAAATAAAATTATAACAAATCTAACATTAGGTATATATCATGTCGTGTTCATATCATTTAATATATCATAATTTAGGAAGCTAAATCATATTTCAAATTTTCCTTCAAACAGTAATATTTTTTCCAATAAGGTGAATGTGATTTTAAAATTTTTGAGTTTCCATACCGTGGATTTCAAACAAGTATTCATCAGAAATTAGGAATCATTAGACAATATTTTTAATGTATTAATTTATTATAAAACTAATGTTTCACATTTCCTTTGACTCACATTATCTATCCCCAATATTTTAATTTTATGTTCAAGATATGTCATTTCTAAATATCTAGAAAATTTTCTCTTTGACATCCCAATTCATTGAATATCTCTTCCATAATAGAATATATAATTCACATAAAATAATTAGATATATTCCATCATTATATATATTAATATAGAAATAAGTATTTGAATAACAATAATTAAATCATTATTCACGAATGAAATAATCAAACATCGGATTCCTTTATTGAGGATATATTTCAATGTCATAAACAATTTCCTTTTACATCAAAATAAATTTATCCTTATTATAATCATAACAATAATTTATTTATTAAATTTAAAATTACTCCTCCAGATAACAATAAATAATGGTTTTCATGAAGTTCATCTTCTCATAGTGAATATCATCTGAAAAAATAATGATTATTATCATTCAAATAATAGTGGTCTTCATAAGTGGTGAGAAAATATCTAAAACAATTATAGTATCATTTATTTATAATCATTTATTAACTAGCCCTTACTTGTAAATTATAATTCACTAATATTATTCATTCCAATAGAAAACAACTTTGTAAAATATAGATCTCATTTATTCGATATTTTCAATTGGTTCCCATGTTTCACTGGTCGTAATTGAATTAATTTTATCAAATATTAAATAATCCAAAAAAATATTATAATTTGATTTTATCTTATTCTTATATAATTTTGTCTTCGACATTATTTTTTAATAGAAAATAGTTAACATCTACACTAAAACCCTGAAAATATTTCCAGTTCCTAGATTCTCTATTTAGATGAAATGATTTTTTGAAAACGAAATTATTATAATATTCATTATATAAATAGTTTTTTCATTACACTCCCATGAGTCTCAACTCTTTTAGGATTTTCTGTTATTTATTTTTATTTCCTTATGATAATCTCATTCAACTCAACATGAGCAGGAGTAGAAGACTTTTTCATTAATATTTATCACTAACATGTTTTGATGTTCCATATATATATTATATTAAAGACTATATGTCTGATGTAAATTAATTAAATCTTACTATAAACTTATTAAACATAACAAATGTTCACATTACCATATCTTAAAATAAAACACATATTTGATTTAAACTCTATATACTTTATGACAATGGAATAAACATGAACACATAACACACATCAGTATATTTTGATCTAATTCACATAAAATCTTGTATAAGAAATATTTCAATATAAAATTTATTTCCCCTTAATATAAATTAAAATTATGTTGAAAATTTATTCCACCTTTTTAATAGTTATTTCTCTGTTTGACTTAGGCATTTTGGAATCATTCCCCATATCAAATGATTTGTAATGAATAATTCAATTTTTTCATTCATCTATGGAATTATATTATGATTGTTTATGAAATTTATTCCCAATACTAATTCTTATATTAAACTAAAAGATTGATATATTTTGTCTGATGTAATGTCAACAATTTTATACAAGATCATCAATTTTCAACCACAATCCCTTTAGAAAAAATCATAACATTGAAAAAATTCATAAAATATCTTATATATTCAATAGTATATTGACATAGATCTTATAAGTAGAATCATTAATTAAATATAATAATTATATACATCCATGGATGTTATTTTTTTTTGAAATTTTATATACATTATAATGAACAGGTTTTAGATCATGATTCCTTTGATTCCATTAATAATGATTAAGGGAAACATTCTTATATTTCCCCATTATAGATTTATCACATTTTCTAAAATTCATGTGGATGTGTTTAATTATTAGCTTTAATTATTGGACAAAAATTTTAGGTATATTTCCCTAGTTTCATACTTTTAATCTATTTTAAAAGGTGCTTCTGATCATTATTATAATTTACAACCTTAATCAGAGCATAATCATTAATATTTTGTACAAAATTCATTCTATTTAATTTGATAATTTAATTAGTTATTCATTTTTTGAGTCTTTCTTCTTTTAAATTTGAATTAATATGTTTATATTATTTATTATTTCATTCTATTTAATGTCGTTATATATTGGGAAACCATTTATTATTTTCTTTCAAAAATATTTTTAAAAACTCCTTGTATTTTATTTGTTACATCAGTTTTAGTGATCATAATTTTCTAATTATTTTTTAATTTTATATATTTAATTTTTATATAAATATTATTACACAATGAAAATATCTTATTCTATATCAAAAAATGATTCACTATTTTTCTTTCATGAAGTGTGTTCAGCAAAAACAATATTATATTATTATTCTATATTTCTTATATAAAATTTTCTATACTAATCATATTTTTATAAAACATATTCATTTAAAATTCCAAATAATGTGTCCTAATATAATTTTAATAATTTTCTTCTTAATTTTTCTTTTTATGGTTTTTTATAGTTTTCATAATATCATGAATGTGTTCTGGAATTATGTTATTTCTATTATTAAAAATTGTTTATTTTTATTGATACATCATTAAATTCTAATCAGAATCCCCCATGGTTTTTTGTTTTATAAATATGTCTTTTTATTCATTACATTCAAAATCATGAAACAAAAAATGGTAATTTAGATACATAAATAATTAGTACAAATGCTGCAATTCATTCTATAGTATTACAAAAAATATTTTCAAATTTTTTCATGGATACCTCAATAATTAATTACTAGAATTATGTTATGATTTATTTATTAGATGTATAATTAAATTATATTTAATTAAATATTTTGGTATTACTTATAAATTATTCTTTTCAATATTCTAAAAATTAACCGATGATTATGTGTCGATATTTGTATATAAAAAGATGAAATATTGTTTATCCTCTTCTTCTTCCCATATATTTTAGTAGGGGAATCTCTTAAAAATAATTATTCATCATCCATAGATTATTTTATTCCCATAATCATGTCCATAATTCTTAATCAATCATTATGATTATACTTATAGTTCCACATTAGTTCATCTTCTTCTTGGATAGTAGTTCATGTAATTTTTATTTTTCCATGATTCAACAAGCTTGAATGTCATGATTATAGTTCAACATAGGAATAATTTTCACATTTAAAAAAATTAAATAGTGTATGATTCCTCCTAAAAAATGGTGAATTATTTTTTTTCTAATTCTAATGGATCGACATTTCCATCTTTCAAATGGTTAGACATTTCAAACATAACAATGTTGAGACATCTAGAACATTGCATCAATCATTAAATTTCATAAGTCCAATAGTGTAACATTTTTATCTTATTATTCCTAATTTTTAATTACAACACATTTTAATTTTTTGATGTAAAAATGAATATTTTTTGAAATAATGGTTGTCCATTTTTTTAAACTAATGGTGACTCATACTATATTTTTTCCGAATTATTTTTATTTAACTTATTATTATATGTATATTATGGATTTAGAAAATTAATATATATTATTTAATATCCATGTGAGTTGTTATTATTATAAATTTTAATTTTTATTGAAATATAATTAAATTATATATTTACAAATAAAAATATTTAATATATTTATAATATTTATTTCAAAAATCACATTATTGGTCTTATGGTAATGTAATTGAATATTTATTTATGACAAGTATATTGAAAATTATTTTATGGATTTTAATGAAGTATTTGGATTATTGTTATTTTAGATGACATATGACATTATATAAAAATTTATAAATTAATTGTAGTAATATACCTATTGACTTCTTTAGATTATATTGAATTGTTATTAATTTTTAATGTTTGATTCAATAATGTTTTATTGAACCTTTTTATTGTAATTAAAACATTTATTGGTTGTGGTTTTTCTTAATAGTAATTCTCCATCTCTCCTGAATAATTCATCAATTTTTGAATATGAATTTTCCTACCTTATGATTTCGTTGTTAAATTTATTTTACATTGATTAATTAATGCATCCATGAAAAATAGAAAAATATTTTAGAAAAATCTCCAATAGTATATTTATCTTGTTTAAAACCTATATGATTATTAACCTACTATAAAAATTAATGTGGTGAGTTTAATTATGTTTCGTCACATTGAAAATTTATCATGGGATGTCTTTCTTTTTTATTGACATATTCGTACATAAAGAGATGATCTGATTTAATCATCAAGAACATGTACAATTTTTTTCTAACTCTTAAATTTCTAAACAATATCATAGTGGAAAATTAATATTAACTCTAATTGTTACAATATTATACAATATTATGAAAATTAAATGACTCGATATCATATTTATGAGTAATAATAAATATAGAAAACACCATTTATATTAACAAATTTAGTATTAATGTAAATAATATTGATGTCACTTGTTTTTAGTGTAACATGAAAAGAAATATCAGGCATTATTGTGCCAAAATAAGCAACAAAAACAAATAAAAAATGATAAAAATATATTATCTACATGATTGGGTTATAAAGAAGAATATTATACCACAGAAAATCAAGAAATTAAAAACAAACATCTAACTTGTTCTTCAAGGAATCACTATTGACGAATTCTTAAATATGTTTTTATTTTGAAGTGATGATTCGAACATTAATTATGAAAATAAAAATATAACTAAATAAAGACATTGAATTATTAAGAAGTGATTATAAAAAGATGTTCATTTTTAATTAATGATTATTGTAACTAATTTGAAACATTTTCCAAAAAAAATCCAAAGAAAATGATAAATTTAGAAAAATCATCATACATATCATTAATCATTATATGAAAATATTAAATAATCTAAAAATATGAAACAGAAATTGGAAAATTATTCCAAGCGATATAAAAAATGTTTGTATTAATTTATTGATGTTTGTAAAAAATATAATATGATTATTTCTATGAATAAACTAAATAAATATATATATATATATTGGATATGCATGAAGATTACCTCAAATGATTAAAATTTATTTTTTAAAATAAAATTTTGTTGTAATGTTATTATCTCATTAATTAAATATTGTATGATAAATCCCAATGAAAATTAATGTTCTCTTATATTCATATATTATTTTCAATTAAGGAACTAATATTTTTAAATAATTTTTACATGTTTAGCATTCAATAAAATTGTTAATCCTATACATGTAAATAATAATTGTATTAATTTATCCACTGGACTCAAATTATATTGGGTACCAAAATATGCATGAAATTGATTTTTGTATGAATAATGACTTAGACGTATCAATAAAAACATAATATAAGAAAAATATGATTATCGACAAATATTACTTGTGACCATTCAAATATTTCCACATACAACACATGTAATGGAGGCATCGTTACATTTTCGGATAATTCTAGTGGGAATTTAAAAGGATTTAATATTTTTTATTTAAAATGTAACACCCCAAACATAGTTAATTAGACCAGGTGCATTATTACATAACATTGGAATGATTACAAGTAATCAAGTCAAGAAGGACCAATCAGTTTAGCAGTCGTGGAAAATAGATTACATACATGAATGTTACATTAAAAATTATAAAATACAACACAACATAGATAGTCATTTCTAAACTCCATTATTACCTTAACGTATCCCATCACATGAATCCTAATACACATCTTGGAATCGTGGGAAAATAAAACATAGAAAGGGGTGATCTCGAACGCTCAATATGGGTAATTAATATAGCGGAAAATGACATAAATATTAAGCATGGTGAATAATTGAAACCACATGCCTTTACCAATAATAAACATGAATACTATTATGGTAGGAATATGAGGTGAGTATATATTTACATAATAAAACATAATAATGGGTATTCCACTAGTTGAATGACCACATGAACCATCAATATTATTTTCAGAACGAGGGAATTTATAATGCCACACATTCTGAAACATTTTGCCAAGGCCTCAGCAAAGACGTCTAAAAATGATTAAGGCCTCATCTAAAACCATATATCAAATTGGGAAAGGCCTCATCCAATTCAATGTGTAATTGTCTCTTGAGTCATATAGATTCATCGAGGAGCTATAGTGGGCTCCACACATCACTTACTATGTCCAATACATTCGTCATATGAAAAGGTTGAAACATTACCTAAACATTCATTTTAAAACTATCATATGAAATATCAATACATTATCCATAAACCATGAATGGTGTAAAAATAACACATCCACAGTCAAGCATATCACCAATGCTAAAATACAATAAGGAATATTTGTATCATAATAAATCAACTTCAAACATGTTTAAAATCCATCAAATGAATTTTACAAAGATGAAAATGATTCGTAAAACTATTTTGGAGAAATACTCCTTTTTATGAAATAGTTTGGAAGTCTCACATTTTATAAAGGAATTCATTTAAAAGATATTTTTGAATCAATGTTTCTCATACCACTTTGAAACCTTTTAAAATAGTTATCATTTCAAAACATTCATGTCCATATAAATAAATGTTTTAAATCGTTTTGAAAATATGGACATTAATTAAATGGGTTTACAAAGATAAATTTTTAAAACATTTATCATGACGATCCAATTAAATATAACATCCCATAATACATTAAATTATTTCTTTTGAAATAATTTTTATGAAATATGGGTATCTATGATATATATGTCCTAGAAAATACATACACATGAACAATCTCGGATAATAATGAGATTGAAGAAATAATGCTTACCTGGTACTTTTCCTTTGTTGAGTGTATGTTAACCTCCTATATAATGGTGAAATAACTGTTAATAAATTATACAAGAATCATATACATTAATATGATATCATATATGATATTTTAATATTTCTTTGTTAATAATATCTTAGTATTATCGTCGTTTTGGGTGTTAACTTACTTGTTTTATTTTATATGTTTTGTTGCATAAGTCGTGTTTGTTATGGAAAGGATGTATCTTATTCATATACTGAATGATATCAAGTCCTTAAACATTATTTTTAATCATCAAATGAGAATTATACTTCCATGGATAGGATGGATAATTAATCTCATCACGTTCATGGAAACGGTGGTCCGTACGTACGCACGAGCGACAATATAATTCTTTTGATATTAAAATAATATATAATTGGAGGGTATATCATATATATAGAATAATTATAATGTTATATTTATTATTTACATCAATTACACATCATTATCATTCCCATACAAATAATAAGGTTTTGAATATTAATTACACCACGACGTGGAGACTGTAAGCCGTACGTACGCACTTATGGTGAAATATTATTCAAAGGTTGGATAGAATACTGAATATGGTTGTAAAAAATTTATAATTACATCATAGTATATAGAATATACTAGGTTATTATTTTATAATGGAAATAATAATGAAATAAGAAGTTGAAGGAGAAATGAACTTGAAAGAGGGTGCTGAAAACATTACCTCTTCTTCAGGTTCTTCCTTTTGATTTCATCAAAAGATATTATTAGGATAGATTTCAGATCAAAATAAGGCCCCTAGGATGATGTGAGGGATGTTGAGAGAGTATTTGGGAAGGGGTTGGCCGAGCCAAAAGGCATTTTAGGTGTGAATTAGTGAGAAGGGCGAGTGCCCTATTATAAGCGGGGTGAGGGGCACCATAGGAAAATTTAGAAATATTATTTTATAATATCTTCATATTTAGTTTCTAATGGCTCCAAAGTTGATTATTTTGATGTTAAGGTGGTTATAGGTTGAAAAAAACTCATCTAATAGGTTTTATAATGTTTTGGTTCACTATATTAACTTTATCTTTTTTATTTAACTCTTAGTTAAATATTTTGGCATTTACCATGTCTCTTTGTATTTTTATATTATATAGTTAATAAACATACTATATACATACAAGAGAACCCCAAGTGGTCCATTAATGATAAAAATAACATGATACAAGTCCTTTTTCCGAACCTTAGATTTTTATGAATAGAATATCAATTAATTATGTAATATTAGTTTTAAAAAACCATTTCTTTCAATTTTGACACCATTTAATAATTAATTTTTGTTAAAGTCTTGACAACTTAATTAATTAGAAGAAAATTAATTTAAACAATAATAACATGTCATATTATCCAATAAATGTTTTGTATGTCATCAAAACTTTAAAATTTTATTTATTTTAATATTTATAATACTAATTATTTGATTCATTCATTAATGTAGAAAATACAACATCAATATTGTGTCATAATACAATTTAATAATTCAATGTCTAAAAATTATAAATAAATTACGATTATGTAGTAAATATTCATATATTTCTAATAAATATTTATAGTCGAAAATATACCACACATATAACCCTATGTAAATTTTTTTTCTAAAAGATATATGCTTATGTCATTTTTGTATTTACTTTATCTTAATTAATATTAAGTATCACTATCACTTAAAAGTGGTTCCATGGGGTCCCTAAATAGACCCAAAGATTCCCATGGTCGGGAATGTATCATAAAATAGGGTTAAGACACGTTTTAATTTAATTTATTTTTATTATAATATTATTTTTTACCCTTATTTACCGGATTTACCTTTTAGCCGTGATAAATAAAATATTTTCCGAATTAATTATTCAAAATGTCCAAAAATAAAAGATACATATTTACACAATATGGACCTCATGATTATAAATATGGTATCTATATTTCTAAATTCAATACACAGAAGTGGCAGAAATTAATTTAAAATTAATTCTCGTTTTTAAAACAAAAAGCATGTTTTTAAGAGATAATAACTATCAAAAGATTGGCACTTGCTTATGTCAAGTTTAAATGTGAAATTATGTCCAATTAACATAATTGGATTAAATGGTAAAAATATTATTTATTTATACTCTAAAATTACACAAATTCATAATTTATCAATATTAAATATTTTGATTATAAAAGTTTTTTAATTAAAATTTAGTAATTTTCACTATTCATCAAAATATGAAAGTTATCTGAAAAGTACCAAATATTTACCCTAAGCTAATTTTGATATTCCAAATCCAAAAATGAATTCCATTTTGAAAGATAAAATTTATACATTTTGAAAAAGTGGGAATTACTATTCATAATGGCTAGTCTGATTGGTTGTGGTGTGTGTTAGAACTCGAAGTTGGGTACAACACAAGCTAATATATTATTTCAAGAGAAGCGTACCATGGAATCTTGGGGTGTAACATTCTATCATCCTTTAAATAATTTCATCTTGGAAATTTGAAATTGTTTTTCAAAAATAAAAGGCTGAAAATAGAAAATACCATTGGGAAAACCCACATCAGAAATTAGGTTAATAAAACATAGTCTTAATTAGAGGAAAAGTGAAATGAAAGGGTCACCACCATATTATGATCTCGAATTGGTGAACATTGCTGAAAATTAGAGAGATATAATTCGAGGAAACATGTAAATATTTATAGGTAGTTATTCAGGACATAAATCACAAACATGTTTAAAATTGAAGGACTTAAATTCATTAATCTATGATGATTTAAAATAAAATCAGGTTAACAAAACAGAAGGTATTCAGATAACACATTTTTTGTTTTATGATATCTTCAATAAAGTATAAGAATTAATTTCTTCATAGAATAAGAGTAGAATAAAAATATATACTTGACAAATAGTGTTTGATCATTTAATTATTTTATACCAAAAACTCATCTTTCACTCTAAAAGATAATATAACTTAAAAAATATTATATTTAACCAATTCATATGTGGTTAAAATTTTTTACTATTCATCTACATGTCCTTTTTAAAAAATAAATTATTCAATCCAGGACATCATTGGGCCAGTGGTAGGTGATATACCCTTGTCTCCCTTCGGCTGCGGGTTCATGTCTCATGGCCTTGCCGGTCGTGACAGGTTGTCGCCCCACCTCCAGGTTGTCCTTTTTATGGAAATCCAAAAATAATCTCAAACTAGACTTATCCAAAATACATCTATCCAAACACACAGTCCAAAATATATAAGGAGGGTAAACACAATTAATATCCTTTTTCCACATAATAACATGTGAACACTTTAATCATTTATTATTTTAAAACATGGTAACACCCTAAATTACCATAAAACCATATTTATTACATTCATGCACCCTTATACTTTATAAAATACTAGATATATTCTTTATATCAATTTTTTTTAATATTCAAACAATCATGAAATAAACAAACCATTAATCAGTTCCAAGATAGTCAACAATATCCAATATTATTTATCCAAATCAACCATCTCTTATTCCAAAAAGTACTATCTTTGTATCAGGGCCACATAATCTCAAATTCACAATGAAATAATACTACAATACAATCCTTATTTATTTCCATGATTCATATAACTTGTACATCATTGATTCAACACTCAAATGACAAAATAATTTAATAACAACATAAGAACACTTAATCATTCCTCTTCATCTGTGGTAGTAGCATAACTTGATTCTTATCGAATAGTAGCATTTGGGTTATACTATAATGATTTGGACATTGATTCCCATACTGTCTCATCTCCTTGCAGATAAATCATTGTACATTTGAAACAATTTTCTTACCCTTACAGACACATACATGGTGTCATTTTTCTCCACACTTAACAAACTCACATTCCCTTCAGGCAAGTTCCAGGGTGTTTCATCCCACAATTTTCACATATGAGAAAATCCTTCTTTTCCCTCTTACCTTTTTCCATATTTCTTTCTTCCATCCTTTTCTTCTTTTACTTCCCTTCAAAACCATAGGGCTCATAAAATTCATTATTTATCTTATTAACACATGATATTATTTCTGCATATGTTGAGAATACATGGGAGACTATTTACCTTATAAATTATGGCTTAACACCATGAAAGATATGATCCTTCTTACTCATTGAATCATACATATTGCTGGATTTCACATTCCTTCTACTGGACGTCATTCCTAAACAATGGCATACACTAGGTCAGTTTATATATTGCAATGAATAATTCCAAAATTGTAAAATACCTAATGTAAATTGAACAGTTTATGGATACAATCTATAATCATAAAAATGTTTTCATTGAGGAATTATATAATCATAAACCCTTTGTAATGGGTTGTAATGAAAATGAGAATTATCCTAAGCATATCCCCTAGGAGTGTCGTAACAAAGAGTGCAGTAAGGCATGTGGTCGTGCACTAGTTCCCATTCTATTCTAGCTAAAAGCGGTGTTTTCAGGATTTACCCTTAAGTACATTTGTGCCAAAGCCGCCTCTACCTACTTGTATCTAGACGGGTATGTATTTGCTCAGAAAACTCACAATATCTCTACCTTACAAAAATTCTAGGAAGTTCTTCTATAGTAATCCTCAATGTCTATCATAGTGTAATGTGTCGTAATTAGTGTTTATCTAAATCAAGATTCCAAGGATATTATTAAACTTTATCTAATACCAACTATAATGCCCCGACCCCAGTTACCCAGAGCCAGTGCATTATTACATAAAACTGTAATGATTACAAGTAATCAAGTCATGAAGGACTGATCAACTTAGCAGTCTTGGAAAATAAATTACATACATGAATATTACAATACAATTTATAAAATACAACACAACATAAATAGTCCTTTATAAACCCCATTATTCCCATAACATAAACCTACATATCAATCATAATACACTACATGGAATCCTGGAAAAAATAAAACATAGAAAGGGGTGAGCTAAAACGCTCAGTAAGGGTAAGCAATACGGCATAAAATGACATAAATATTAATCATGGTGAATAATTGAAACCACATGCCTTTAACATTAATAAACATGAAAACTTTTATAGAAGTAATATGAGCTGATTAAATATTTCCCTAATAAAATATAATCATGGGTATTCTACTAGTTGAATGACCACATGAACCATCAATATTATTTTTATAATGAGGGAATGTATAATGCCAGACATTCTGAAACATTTTGTCAAGGCCTCGGCCAAGACGTCAAAAAATTATTAAGGCCTCAACCAAAACAATATATCAAATTGGGAAATTCCTCGGCCAATTCCATGTCTAATTGTCTCATTATACCTACCGATTAATCGAGGAGCTATAGAGGGCTCCACCCATTACTTACTATGTCCAATACATTCCTAATATGAAAAGGTTGAAACATTATACAAAAACTCATATTAAAACTAGAATACGAAATGACAATAATTTATCCATAAACCATAAATGGTATAAAAATAAGATATCCACATTCAAACAAATCACAAAACCTACGATAAAATATGGAATATTTTCATCATAATAAATCAACTTCAAACAAGTTTGAAATCCATCAAATGACGTTGAAATAGATGAAAATGATTCGTAAAACTCTTTCAGAGAAATAACCATTTTCATGAAATAATTTGTAAGTATAAAAATTTATAAAGGAAGTCATTTAAAAGATTTTTTTGAATCAATGTGTCCCATACCACATTGATACTTTTGAAAAGAGTTATCATTTCAAAACATTCAGGTCCATATAAATAAATCCTTAAAATCTTTTTGAAAATATGGACAAGAATTAAAAGGGTTTAGAACGATAAATTTTAAAAACTATTAACACAACGATACTGTTAAATATAACCTCCCACAAGACATTAAATGATTTCATTTGAAATAATATTTATGAAATATGGGTATCTATGAAATGTATGCCCTGGAAAATACTTACACATGAAAAATCTCAGATATTAATGAGATTGAGGAAATAACCCATACCTTGAACTTTTCCTTGGCTGAGGGTAGGTTAAACTCTTGTATAATGGTGAACTAATTGATATTAAATTGTACATAAATCATATAAATTAATATGATATCACATATGATCTTTTATCATTGCTTTGTTAATAATATCTTAGTATTATCGTCCTTTTGGGCGATAACTTACTCGTTTTATTTTATATGTTTTGTTAAATAAGTTGTGTTCGTTACAGATAGGTTGTATTTTATTCCTATACAGATTTATATAAAGTCATTAAACAATATATTTAATCATCAAATGAGAATTATACTTCCATGGATATGATGGGGAATGAATCTCATCATGTTCGTGGAGACAGTAGTCCGTATGTACACATGAGTGATAATATCATTCATTTGATATTAAAATAATATATAATTGAATGATATATCATATAAAAAGAATAATTATCATGTTATATTTATTATTTATATCAATTACACATCTTTATCATACCCATCTAAATAATTATCTTTTGAATAACAATTACACCATGAAGTGGAGACGGTAAGCCGTACGTACGCATGTATAGTGACATTTCATTCAAAGGATGGATTAAATACTAAATATGGTAGTACCATATTTATAATGACATCACAATATATAGAATATACATGATTTATTATTTTAGAATAAAAATAACATTTAAATAATAAGTAGAAGAAGAAAGGAACTTGAAAGAGGGTGGTGAAAACATTACCTCTTCTTCGGGTTCTTCTTTTTGATTTGATCAAAACAGATTCTTAGGTTGGCTTTCTGATAAAAATAAGTCCTATAGGTTGAAGGGAGGGAAGTTGAGAGAATATTTGGGTAGGTTTTGGCAGATCCAAAAGGCTTTGAAGTTGTGAATTAGTGAGAAGAGGGAGTGTCCTTTTATAAGCAAAGTGAGGGGAACCTTAGGAAATTCATGATATATTATTTCATTAAAAATTCATATTCGGTTTCTAATAGCTAAAAAGTGTATTATTTAAATGTTATGGTATGTATAGGTCGTAAACCACTCATCCAATAGATTTTAGATAGGTTTCGGTCAGCATATTAACATTATCTTTTTAATTTAACTCTTAGTTAAATAGTTTGACATTTATCATGTCTTTTGGTATTTTTATATTATATAGTCAATAAAAATTATATATACTTACAAGAGACCAAAATTTTATCCATTAATTATACATATATCATGATATTAGTCCTTTGGCCGAACCTTAGATTTTTAGAAATAGTATATCAATTAATAATTTAATATTTTTTTTAAAAACTCTTTTATGTCTATTTTGACACTAATCAAAAAGTGATTATTGTTAAAGTCTAAATATATTTATTAAATATAATAAAATTCCATTAATAAATACTAACAAGTAATATTAAACAATAAAATTTTTTGATTCCATAAAAACATTAAAATTATATTTATTTTATTCTTCAGTATAATATTTATTTGATTATTTCATTAATAAGGAAAATATTGAAACATTATTGTGTCATAAATAAATTTAATTATTCAATGTCTAAAAATTACAAATTAAATAAAATTATTTAGGAAATATTTTTAGATTTCTAATGAATATTTATAGTCAATAATAGAACATATATAATCATATGTAAAAATTGTTTTTCTAAAAGATATATGCTTATTTAATTTTTGTATTTAATTTAACTTAAATAATATAAAGTGTCATTATCACTTACAAGTGGATCCATGGGGTCCCAAAATCAACCCAAAGATGCCCATTTTCAGAAATGTATACACCAATAGTGTTAGGAAATTGTTTAGGGTAATTTATTATTATAATAATATTATTTTTTACCCTTATTTTCTGGATTTAATTTCAACCATGGTAAATAAAATATTTACCGAAGTAATTATTTAAAATGACTAAAAATAAAAGTTACCTATATAAACAATTTTTACCTCCTGATTCTAAATATAGAATCCATTTTTCTAAATTAAATAAACAGAAGTGGTAGAAATTAATTTAAAATTAATTTCTGTTGTTAAAACAAAAAAGCGTGTTTTTAGAGATAATATCTATCAAAACATTGGCACTTGCTTATGTCCAGTTTAAATGTGAAATTATTTCAAATGAAAAACATTGGATTGAATGGTAAAAATGAAATCTAATTATACTATAAAATCACTCATATTAATAATTTATCACAATTAATTATTTCGATTAAAAAAGTTGTTTTTAAATAAAATTTAGTAATTTTGACTATTCATCAAAATATGAAAGTTATCCCAAAAGTACCAAAAATTTACCCTAAGCTAATTTTGATATTCAGAATTAAAAAATGATGTCCATTTAGAATGATAATGTTAATAAAATTTTAAAACATGAATATCACTATTCATAACGGATAGTTTGCTTGGTTGTGGTGTGTGTTAGAACTCGATGTTGCGTACAACACACACTACTATATTATTTAAAGAGAAGCGTACCATGTAATATTGGTGTGTTACATAAAATATTAATTTAATTTCAATTTTTTTCATTGTTGAATTTAATAAAGACATTCAAATTGTTAAATATTGATTATGTGATGATGTATTTGAACATAAATATTAAATGAATTTTTTATAGTTTTAAAGGAGGATTGGTTATTATATTATATTAATTAAATGAAAATATTACACTATTCATTTTTTTAAAATGATAATTACACATTAAGTGTTTGAATATTGTGTAATGTGATTGAACCACATCGAATAATCATTTAGGTCTTTTTAATTTCACTACATTAAAAAATATCTGAATACATGAGAATGTTATGCACCTTCCTCACTAGGATAAATAATTTTTATATGTTTGTGATGCTAATATAAAAGGGAAACACATTCAATTTTCTTCAACATTTATCAATCAAATAAATAAAAATTCTCAATTATATTCAGTATATCCTGATTTATTTTTACTCATGAAACATTATATTCTTGTTATAATAAAATATACATTAGTTATTATTGATGATTATAATATAGTTACATGTGTATCTCATCTTCCTTATAAAAGGGATACATTATATATATTTAGTTATTTTTAAAATTCAATTCAAATAAAAAAAAGTTTTTATTATTTGTTAAATTCGTATTGATATGGAGTTGAATTTTATAATTTATTTATTTAACTTTTGTAAATAATGGTTATTTTTATAATTTTTCTCCCTCATGAACACTGTATAAAAATGATATTAATGATCATAATGATACAATTAATATTCTATTGGATGGAACATTTTTATGTGATTATAATTTACATAGATATTTTGGTTAGAGGACAATTTATCATTGGTTTATATTTCTAATAGAATTATTAGTATACCATTGATATAAAAGTATATGTGAACTATTAAAAAAATTCCTAAATATGGATAAATTGTATTTTTTGGAGTAAATATTTTATTTTAAATTCAATGTATAACTTCGATAAATTTGAAGCTAAAAGTGAAAAGGGTATTTTTATTGTTTATTCAAACAATAGTAAATCCTATAGATATTATAACTAAATATTTAAGGATATTGTATAATCTATTCATCTTATTTTTAATGAAAATATATTAAATTAAATTATTACTCTAATTTTATTTACGATTAGTATTGAGATAATTTTTTAATAAAACAATCAAGATAATGATAATTCAATATAGATTGTGAATATTCATTCTAAATGTGATCCATTATCATATATAATTCATAAATATACTCTTATTTAAAATGATACTAAAACTTTTGAGTATTGTGTTAAAAAAATACATTAGGTTTAAATTTATCTTCCAAATAATATTTAATTTTATAGTTTATTCCTAATTATATTAATGATTTTTTCAATACAACTAATGTGATTATTGCACTGCAACATGAGATTAATGTGTTTTTTAGAATTAATGGATGGAAGTTAGTAGAATTCCTTGAGGATAAGAAGATAATTTTAACTACTTTGATATTCAGAAAAAAAAATAGTTGTATAGAGAGAGATTTTCATAAACAAAATCAGATATATTTCTCATGAATACTCTCAAGAAAAAGGTATATATTTTGAAAATTCATTCTCAATATATTATGTTTTATAGGCTATTAGAATATTATAGGATTATTTGTATTTTCATTATTTTGAATTTTATCAAATGGATGAAAACAATTATTTCTAAAATGGGATTATTAAAGATAAATTCTATGATTCTTAACCAATGTTTGAAAATGAAAAATATTACAATCATGGATTTAAATTTTCATTAGTTTTTTATGGTCTAAAAAAATAACCCTCATTCATAATATGAAGTAAATTATTTATTTTTATTATGTAATGGTTTAAAAAATGATTTTTTGATCATAAAAATTTTATGAAAAGAATTTATATTTATATATTAATTGTGAAAAATTATGTTGATTTTATATATTTTTATTCATCTTGTGATCTTATTTATTATGGGTTTTCTAATTTTATGTTTTAATATTTTGACACGAGTCTATTGGGAAAATTAAAATTCCTTCTTTGGATTAAAATTTATCAATGAAAATAGGGTATATTTCAAAATCATACATATTTTATTAAATATTAATTTATTTTATTTGTTATCAACTCAATTAAATATATTATATATCTTTATTTAATAATTTTAAATTATATTTGGATGAATCTTGTATTTTTGTGATATTAATGAATATAGAGGAATGATTGGTGTCTATATATCATTAACAACATATATGAATGATATAATTTTAATTGTATGTATACGTTGTAGTTTTCATAATGATCCTAAAGAGAGACATATTTAAAATGTAAAAACGAATAATTAAATATTCGGAAGAAACATTTTATTCTGATTAAATTTATCCATATATAATACTTTTCAATTAATATTGAAATAAAACAATGATATTTTTAGAATATTTAATTTATAGATAAAGCCCATAAGAAGATAAATATATAACAACATTCATTTTATCTACTAAGTGTTTATGTATTATAAATACATTAAGTTATTTTTGATATTATTCATGATATATTTTTTTACTGTTAGAATACTTATAGAATTTATATTTCGAAATATCATTTGCAGAATTCGAGATCAATGTGTGTTGATTAATGATTTAATTTTGTTAGAGATGATGTTAATTATGGTGTTATTGTTTTAGTATTTATCTATACTAAAAATCATCTAGGATACATCAAAACTATTCCATTAAACTCATCACATTTTGATAAAATTATGTTATAACTAGTAATGTTTTTTTAATGACATTATTATTTCATTTGTTTAGGTGGTGTTTTTTTAAGATTTTGAGTATTTACAAAAGTGGGATTTTAATTTAAAATTTTACATGTTTTGTAATTTAATGAATAGGGTGAAATTTTTTCATGAGGATTAATGTATTTCTATTTCTTTTAATAATATTTAATTTTATGTTTTTAAATTTCAAAGATCATTTTGTTATTATATTGGATTTTTTTTATAAAACCTATCCATATATAAATTATTACATGAGTTGTATTTATAGTAAATTTATAATTGTTGTTTCAATTGAAATATAACATGTTTATATAATATTTATTAAATGAAAAAAATGTCAACATTTATCTATAACATGTTCAAATTTTGATCTGAACATGATACATGGATTCTGTTTCAGAATGTTCTTTTATTAAACTAAATCGTTGTTTTCTTATGTATTTCATTCATAAAATGGAATATGATTGTTAGATTCTTATCAAACCTTTTCCATTGTAAATTAATATCAGCTGACCTCATTTAATTATAATAAATTAATTCTTAATATTACATTTTTATGGGTTCTCTCATTGTCTTAATAAAATGAATGGGTTATTGAATATGAAATTTTCTAAAATTCCAATTCTATTTAGATTAATTGATATCTATTCATTTATATTAATAATAAATCATATTTTTTTATTTTATAATAGAAAATATTTTTTTATCATTTCTATATAATACATGGAATTTTAAAAAAGTACATTTATATAACTTCAAAATTGTCCAAAGTGATGTAATTATTTTATCAATATTTCAAAAATATATTCAATATTCATTGATGAAGTAAGATTAAATACATATTATAATTAAACCATTATTGATTAGTTAGAAAGACATTGTGATATTATTAAATAATTTTAATGGGATTAAGTCTAATTCAGTAGTTGAAATGTCTAAAAAATTCTCTAAATTGACCATTACAATGATTGTACAAAAAAATTTATTAATTTTTATTCAGAATCATCTTTGTGAATAATATTACATAATGGAAGGACCTACAATTTTATTTTATTAATGAATAAAATTCATACAGTCATTTACCATCTCTTTTAAGATTCACTAATATTGATCTTCATTTTTATTGTTCATTAGCAGCTCTTATCCATTCAGGATAGAAGCTTATGAAATTTTTCTTCTTCTTTTCTTCAAAAATCATGCACATCATGTTTATAGTTCATATTCATACCTCAGGGATCATTTAAAAAAACTAACACACTGAATCATTCTTCTTAGCTAATGATATATATTTCAGTTTTATTTTTCCAATGGTGAGGTATATCCATCTTTCAATTGATTAGATATTTCAAACCTAGAAACATCATGATATTTAAATATTTATAATGGTGATAAATATATAACATTTAAGTGTGGATATGTTTCCACATTATAATGGTGAATAATTTTTACACTGATGGTGACTCCATATTTGGAATAATGGTGTGCCATTTTCAATAAATAGTGACTCATTTTGTGACTTATAGGTATTCATCATTTAACTATTTTTGCATAATTTATTTAAACTAATTGTTACTCAGAATTTATTTTATAACAGTGTGAAAATATTAATTGTTTTATTCATTTTATTGACATCAAAAATTAAAAAACATTATATATGACAAACAAGAGTATTTTTATAATACATTACTTTTTGAAAATGTTATTAAATACATTTATAACACAGAACACATATAAAAGATATTTATATAATTTTTCTCATGAATTTACTGGTTGTACATAGTCTTATATAAATTATTATTTACTCGTGGAAAACATATTCTATATAATTATAATGAATTTAATGTAGTATAATTATATGTTTTTTATTTTAATAGCATGCTCTATTAAATTAAAATATATTTAATATTTCATAAATTTAGTCAATAAATTTTTATGGGATATCTTTCATTAGTTATTTTCATTTACTGTGTGATTCAAAGGTGTTTCAATCAGTCATTAGTTATCATTTCAATAATTTATTTGTGGTTATTTTTTGGTAAAATAATTTTTTATCTCTTGAGAATAATTCTTCTATTATTGAATAAGAAATTATTTAACAATATATTTTATTAGTTTTCTTTATATTTAATTTAATGGTTTGAACACAATTCAAGGAATAGATCAAATTACATGATCAATACACATTTTAAAGGCAAATAATCTTTGAAATTTTGAACCCATATTATACACTAATGTCTTTTTTGGATAATTATATCAACACTTAGATAATCTCAAAAGGGAAAAATTTATTCTTCTTCATATTATAATTACTCGATGAAATGATATTATTTAATCCAAAGTAGTAGTAATTTCAAAAACCAAGTAAGGACTCCCGCCAACCAAACCACTAACCCAATTCATGGAATGTCCTAAAGAGAAATCTTGATCTCCATAGTCTAGAAAATAGTTCCAGGGTATAAAAAATCATAGGAAATGATTTCACCTATGAGTATAATAAAAATAAAATTCATAGAATATATTATTATAGAGATGATACTCATAACCAAATAGATTACAAAAATTTATATATTTAAAATTTCCAACTTTAATTTAAACCAAAAGTACGACAATAGAAAGTGATGAATAAAACTATCCAAAAAATATTCATTCAAAAAGAGGAGAATCACCCTTTTTCCCCCCTCAAAACACCAATATATAGTGGAAAAACTTCATCTAGATCCATTATAACTAATATGGAACATATTTCATTAAAAATGGTCATACATAACAATGTCTACATTCACCCAAATTTGTAAGTATGGTGTCAGACACTGCTTCGTATGATTCTTACCAAAAGAATCATTCTATTATATAATATTATAAGACAATACAACACACATATTTCTATGATAATATATGATTAATTTCCATGAAAATATTTTAAGAAACAATTTCTAATGAATTTTCAATAAAATATTTAAAAATTATCCATTCTTGAAACTAAACATAGACAATTTACACAAGGTCCTCTGTATAATGATGGATGACACTGCATTACATTATCCATTATATCACACAAGTGAAACATGTGAAATATCTATGGGTAACTAGATTTAGTGGGACACTATGAACCACAAGCCTCGTCGATCAAAATCCTCCGACTCAATAATCCAAAGAGTTCCCACGCATGTGACATTAGAGAGGATGTCATGAAAATTTCTAATTATCTCCATATCATTATCCAATACCCATTTTAATTCTATGAATGGTCCACAATGAGGGACACAATCCTCTGTTCTCATATTATATGATAATATAAAATGATTATTTAATATTTAAATTTTAAACACTGCTAGATAGATATGGGCATTTCCCTATCTAATTAAACCTTCGTACTAGTTCTAGTTTCCCCACCATGATATGTGAGATTCCATTTATGCTCAATCTATTTTAAAATATCACATTAATTAACACTTTCATATATAAATACCATGTTGAAATGTAATAAAATGAAACCACTAAATTCAAAATTAACATTGATCCAGTGATCATTACACACATTGGAAACACTATTATCCATTAACATAACCATTATGCTTTTAAAATTTACAATAAAATATTGGGAATTACATTTCACAGAAGCTCAATTCATGATAAGGACCAAATAGTATTACTAATATCAAAAGGATAGAAACAAGTAAATGGGTACCAAAAATACATTTTGGGAACAATTTGAAACACTAATAAAATAATGAGCAACTCATGAGAGTAAAATATTACGTATGTAATAGTCATTTCCAATCAATATACTATTGTTTTAGATTCAATTATTATAAATTTAATCAAAACGAAAGTACCACAATGGTAAGGTAACACAAATAATGTCACAAAAACACCAACGATAGAAGAGAAGAATAACACTCATCCCACCACTAGAAACACCTATAATGAGAAGAACACTAGAAATCAGATCCACCACCACAACTATGGGACACCAATCATATTTCATTTCCATACATAACAACTTCTACATAAAAAAATGAGTTATGCAAGTTGTGATACACATCACACTATGATTTGACCCAAAAGTAATATTTAATTATATAACATTCGATGAAAAAACAACATGAATATTTATATGATATTATTTGAAATATTTTTGGAATTTTGTTTTTGAAAATAATTCTAAATAAATACATTGTATGGAAAACCATTTGATAAGTAAGCATTCACGAAATGAAACATAAAAAACAAAAACAATTTCCACCATATATAGTTGGTAATCACCACTTCATATAATTGATGATATGAGAAGAGATATACATAGGAAATATATAGAGATAAATATAACAAGTGATAGACAACGAACATTACACATCATAGATCAAAATCCACCAACTAAATTACTAATAAAGTTCTCATGGGAATGACATTATAGAGGATCTATTTCAAATATAAAATGGTTTCCACCTAAAACTCCACAACATATAACATTCTCGTTCATGGTATACTAGAGGGGATCTCATCCCAAGGTCCACTTGTCTGTGGTCATATCACATGTTTTTTATAGTGTTTCAATCATAAATCCAACTCAATGAACCAGGTCTCCCTTCTTCCAAGTCAACTAGAGTTCTAGTACTATTCTACCTCATAGAATCAGTGGATTCCTTTTCTTCTCTAACTCATTTCACATATAACAAACAGAATCACAAGGACATACACAATACAAGTAGCACAAATACATAAGAAAAAGACCACTTTCACAGATTATAATCATTCAATGATCTATAATAGTAAGGAATCCACCATTTCCCACAAAACAATAAAATATTCAAATTCTAAAATAATAGAATACACATTTTGAAATACATTTCACAA
Organism: Viscum album; assembly: GCA_963277665.1. Taxonomy (NCBI): domain Eukaryota; kingdom Viridiplantae; phylum Streptophyta; class Magnoliopsida; order Santalales; family Viscaceae; genus Viscum; species Viscum album. The sequence goes on along the minus strand of OY728162.1, from coordinate 590,043,629 downwards.
GACATTTATATTTCAGAAAACCCATTTTGATGAATAAAAGTATTTTATCATATTACATCAAACCATTTTCATGTGTAAAATCAAATCATAAATAAACAATCACATCAATGGATTTTTTGTTATTTTATTTTCATTACATTCAAATTATAATGACTCATTTAATGTTAAAAAACGTACACATCATGCAATAATCCCCCATTTCTCATGGAAATGTCATTTTTAATATATTTTCACCATTAAATCTCTATAAAATAACATTTCTCACCATTCAAACAAGGCATAAAAAACATTCGACAATTCACCAAAATAAAGAACAACTAAAACAAAATTGTTTTCTATTAGAAAATCAATTTTCATCTCATATGCATATATCATACATTTAATAACATGTTTCTCAAGAAAAAAAAATCACATTGATCATATATAAACAACCATTAATGAAAGTAAATATTATCTAATATTATAAAATCATTTAACCTCCTACCTTACACTAGTAATCTTCTGAAAACTGGTGGAAAATCATAACTACACGACCAAAAGACAATATAAAAGCAGGATTGAACATAAAATGTCAATATTATTAATAACATCATAAGATATAACCATTAATATATAAAATGTTGTATTGGAAAAAATGAAATCAAAAATGTGGGATGAAAATCCCAAAAAGAATGCACAAACCATTAGAAATGGGTTTTACGTGGAGATTATTTGATGTTCCCACACAATAAAATTCTGTGAAATGAGGCACTAAATGTCCATTACGCCTTGGAGGCAGTACCCCTATCTATAAATCATTAATGTGGTCAGTGAAATATTTTTAGGTTAAATTAGAATATGGATAAATATGGAATTACCAAATTTTAATGACCTATATAATTCACATGATTTTCCATAACGATTTTCCAAATCATCCCACCACCATGCATCAACCACTGCCAAATAAGAACATACTACATAGTAATCACCCATAGTTTGAAAAAACATGCACCTACCATGTTGTCTCCAATGTATAAAAACAATATTTTTTCAGAATTTCCTAGGCATGGGATCATTGTTTCTCCCTAACTGTGCTCCAAACCTTAACCACAAGATTAAAAATAAAATCAACATTTTCACCAAAAACATCAACAGAAACTAATGAATGAATGAATGATCATGAATTTACAATAAAGTACATCAATATGAAACCATATAAATGAATAAATTATGTGATTTTATTATATATCTTCTTATATTCTTGCTTATAAATCTATAATGTTATTTCTCACATCCAACGTGCACTATATTTATCTTATGCATTCAAGTACAAATGAATTTATTCTTATCATATCATCAAGTTGTTACTATATGATTCTAATATGTGTACTAATCTTGTTGCAACTCCTAGTGTCTAATGTTATCTTTTAATTGTGTTGTGACTCCCCATGTTAAAATTGGGTTTATTATTATACATCCCTAAAAAATGTATTCTATTATTTTGTTTTGATTCCCCCTAAGAATCTTTATAGTGAAACCAATATCTCACTGATTAACAAGGAATGAGAATGGTCTAAATCAAATATGGACTAACCTAGTACCGAATGCCATTATTTTTCTTGTCATTTTAATTATCTATAATTATAAACATTGAAAATTAATTTAACTAATCAATTTAATTAAATAAAATTTTTAATCTGGTATATTCACCCTCAAAAGACCATATTTCATTAGCATAATTAACTTAAAAATTAGTTAGTCAATCCTATTTAATGAAACAATATATTACTAGGTGGAAACATCTACTGAATATCAATTTTCCATATTATTATTCATTTAAAATGGGACACTTTAATTATTTTCTTGAAAAAATATTTTCTTTAAACATGTATTTCACTTTCTCCATAACCATTCTTAAAAAATATGAGAAATTTATTTAAAAATGTTACCAATTAAAAATATATTTATGTTTCATTAATTAAATGAAATTTACTTGTTATAATAGTTGTAGTTTAAAAAATTAACACTTTAAATGTTAGAAATTAATTGAAAATAAAAAGTTTCATACCAAATAAATCAACATATATATAAAAATAATTTTATAATGATATTCATAAGAAAACAATGTTAAATAAATTTATATAAAAATAATTTCATTTAAATCATGACAAAGACATTAACACTTTTCATAGAATAATAAATTTCACCCATAAATGTAGTATATTTATTATTTGAAAATAATAATATTTAATAACTTTTTATCCATCATAATATTTACATAAATCCTTATGTTATTCACTGTTAAAAAATATATATATAACTATGAACAACATTTTCTATATCACTTTTACAAATATAATAATCATAACATCAACTTTTATACCCAATCAATTGGGGGGATATCATGACCCCAAACATCCTTAGTCAATAATGAAACCATCCATACATGGTTAATATAATAACAACCCCCCAAGGATTATAATAAAACCAAAAAAACATAATAACTATCTCACACATATCATAATATCTTATAAACATATATAATTTAAGAATATTCATCATTACATTGAAAAATATTCTTTACACCCATAATAAGTCATTTTAATAAAATATGCATTCCATTTAAAAATACATTTTCAATACTAAAATTAAAACTTATATGGTAGGATATTTTGTTTGAATTTTTTTTCAAATTATGGAAATATAAAAATAATGTGTTCAATATTGGGAAATGTCATTGTCAGCATATATGACTACATAGTGTGTTCCTTGTATCATTGATAAAGAAAATCAAAATATTCATATGAAAACATTTATCTTAATCAATAACAAAAAAACATGAAATAATGTTAAAATAGTTATAAAATATCAATTATATTTGTTTTATATCTATATATTATCATCCATAAAACAATATAATGAATATGTAATTAGAATAAAATAATTTATCGTATAATTCATTAAATCATTTTAAAATGTGATTTTTTTAATAATATCCCAATACACTTTGGAAAAAATTTAATCAAAATCCCCATTAAAGAATTAAATTGATTAAAAAAATTAAATATGTTAAAATAAATAAATTCATGGTATAACATGGAAATGTTTCTTTATATACGACAAATAAAATGAGATAGTTGTATAACAACAATTATTATTCAATGAAATGTAACATAATTAGTGTATTAACCTCATAATAAAATTTAATATAAATTTAAGGATTCATACATTTTTTCAACTTAATAATATAGGTAGTAATTTGTTGCTTAGTAAATTGACAAATTTAAAATGTAACTACCTTCACATTTGTCAACAATGCCATATTTAATAAATATTTATATTAACTAGATCAAATGAAGTCAATATATATATATTAATGATCATAAACCTTATTAATGGGTAAGGGTTAAAATAAAATGTTATAGAGTAAACAATATACAATAGTAAAATATATGGATGTAAACTTTTTTTCATGCAAAATATATAATTTATAAATATGGATTTACTATTTTTCTTAAATTATTTATTTCATTTGAAATATGAATTTCCTCATTTATGAATAATTTTTCATTTATGTGACATTGTATAGTATATCATGGTATATTTTGATTACTTTTTCAGCCAATGAAATATTAAGACAATTTCAGTCTTGGGCGCATTCATAGTTAATCAGTTGATTATAAATGGCCATTATTATTTAATTTTTTTTTTCTAATAGAACTAAATATTAATTAAATATAATATTTTCAAACCATCCATGTTGAAATAAAAAATAAAAGAATATTATAATTATTTTTCATTACCATATATTAATGTTTTATGATTTCATGTTTGTCAACATTATTGTCCATGAAATGTTTTTGGAAAGTAATTTATTTATAGGTAAAAGCATGAAAAAATCAGTTGGATATGGCTATTTAATAAAACATATGAATGTATGAGAAATAATATACATAAATTATATATATGTTTTGTAATGATATAATAAATTATTATTTATTTATTTATTTTGAAATAAAAATTTACTTAATATGGATATATGTTATATTTCTGTTATAATTTTCTTATGTAAAATGGTAATAAATTAATTATTTCATTATTTGTGTTATAAATGTTATATTTACATTTCATTTATATTATATAAATTTTCAATAATGTAATATAAATTTTTTATTTATATTATATAATATTGTATTTATAATATATTTATAATATACTTAAAAATATTTATATTATAAAATTAAACAATAATGAAAATATAATTTAATATATTATTTATATAAGGCATATTTGGACTATATGATATAAATATTATGTACATGTAACAAAAAGTAACGTTATATAACATATATACAACACTATATTATGTAATCATAACGATATATAATGGAAACATAATTTTATAATTACCATATGATTATATCATATATAAATTACACTAAAATTGAATTTTCCTTCCAATACACTTTTCCAACAGATTTCATGTTTTACTTGTAGTGGCTCTATTCCCCCCAATATTTTCCACCTACTCCATCATTCCTTCCCTCCTTCTACCAATCTCCCCACCACAATATCTTAATCATCACCATTTATCATCCCTCCATCATACTCTATATATTTTATTACACTTTTAATCACCATCCAGACCACCTCGTCCTTGTATTTGGGTCCCTTTCTACCTTTAATGACCCAATGTAACATTATAAGTAGGAATCCATTATATATCTTAATCCCTTTAGTTTTATGATTATATGATTGAAGAATATAAATATTGTAATCATATTCTAGAACAAGTAAATTTTGTATGTATTTGAAAACCATAAATCCTATGTGTACATCACACATGTGTTATAATTTTTTTTTATCTTATTGGTTTTCATTCTATTTGTTACACTTTGAGGCTAATCCCTGATATCTACTCAAAAATTGAATTTGGGCCCTTTTTTATTGAAGTTATGTTAGGATTCCACCTAACACCTCACCAAATATTACTAGTTGACATAGTCACAACCCAATCTATCTTCATCTCTATTAAATCACTTCGATGGTGAACATGTAGTGGTTTTGTGGTTGATTTTTATAGGAATCAAATGTTAAGACCCCTTATTTTTATCTTATATTGAATTCCCCAAATTTTGTTTCCTCCACTAACCATAATTTATTGTTTTTCATTGTTTTCATGGTTATTGTTGTTTTTGTATAAATTATTATTGTTTTTTTATTTTCGAAACCTCTAATGATGCTTATTCAAGAGGGATCCATCGAAGGGTACATAGTGACATGAGTTATATGTGGAAACGAATCAAATGAACACTCATAGACAATATTTCTAAAAAAACATCAGAATATATACCTTATTAATTTCTTCATGTTCCATTTCCACCTATTTCATTAAATAATAATTACACAACATAGTCACCTAATGAAATCAAACATAAACACATACTTTAAAAAACAATAAATAAATTCAACATCTTGGCACAATAATTATGTGGTTTATGAAAATGTAATATGTCCACGAGAGAACATAATAATAATTTTATAAATAAAATAATAAGATATCATAATGTTATATACTATCATTTAAATCATTCTTTATTCAAATGAAATCATAAATTAATTCTTTGAAATAATTTTTTTCTTTTTCAACAAATAATCCCCCTTCAAATTTATAGTCGAATTTTGATTCCCCGTGACCTTGACTACAAAATTTGGCTCAAATATAGGTTCTATACATATATTATCTATTACCAATTATGATTCTCTATAAACAATTTAGTATCAATTAAATTATTTAAACACAATAATAAATTACATTGCATTCCCGATACCTTTTGTGATTTATGTTTCAATAAAATATTGAAAAAAATTAAATAAAAAGAACGTTATCATTTTTAAATAATTGAAATATCATAAACTATATATGAAATTGAATAGTCCAAAATAAGTATTCAATATAGACCACAAATTCACTACATAATATAGACATCAATACATTTAATTTTTTTACATTCACAACCATGGGAGATAGAAATATATATGATGGGTGATTTCTAATAACATTTAGGGTTTACATATGTGTTAACAACCAATGATCATAAGTGATAATTAAATAAAAATATTTTTAAATTTAGGATACATAAGAATGACAGAAACAATCATGAATTTACCATAAATCATTGTATAAGGAATAACATAACATTATACCATGTAATAGAAAGACCACATGTCACTTATATAAGGAATAATTAAGAATTATGCAACAAACGTAAACATAGGGAAACATAAACTTCATTAGTCCCACATATACAACAAGGATTGAGAATCAAATTAATTTCATCTGAGTTTTAATAATCATTTCTAGAATCATGCATTCTCCCATGCTTTCTAAAAAGTAATTTATAACTTGGTATACATATCTCATGAGTTTGATTTTTTTGAACTATAATTAGAGGGAAATATTGTACCACACCAATCATTTATACATACATAAGTTTTCCAGTTAAATCAGTATTAAACATGTCATAAATAATACTCAACACTGAAAAGGTGTTTATATTCATTTCAATTGGAATCGTAGATGTATACCATTTGAAATTTCATTTAAAAATATTGAAAAACCCACGAAATATAAATGGGTATTTCATGTAATTATGTAACTATCCTGGTAAATAAATTTCTAATTAGTGAACACAATGTATTTAATGACTGTAATTAATGTGATATAATTGTAGTTAATATGTTTCCTAATATATTTCTAAATGACATCTAAGTTAAAATAGATCATACAAAGGAATAAAAAATACTATATTCCAAGAGAAATGTGATAAGATATAAATTTATTTTAATACTCTAAATATAGTTGTTAATGAAAAAATTAGTATGGGATAATATAAATTTAATATATTTTTCATCAATCACATATGAAAAAATAATTAATGAGTAATGAGGAAAATGATGAATACTTTTATTGAAATAATATAACTTTAATTTGAGAATACATATGAAAATGATTTATTTACATGATTTATTAAAAAAATGATTCAATAATTGAAAAATAATTAAGTTTCTATTAATATGAAACATCATTAATATGATTCTAAATTATTGAAAATAATATTTTTATAATAATTTAAAAAAATAATTTCTTATTTCTATATTGAAGGACTATGTTACGAAGTTAGTAATTTCATTTCGAATGTAATTTTCAAAATTCATAAAAATATAACATCTAATAAATATGAACCTATTTAATTTTAAAAATATATAATAATGGAGTCATAAAATGATATAATAGTTTCGTAGAGAAAATGTTGAATCGATGATAAGGATAATACCCACGAAACATAAAGTAATTTAATATTCTAAATATATATTTTATTGAGAAACCACATAAAAAAGATAAATATTGAAATAATTTAAAAAATATGAATGATAAGAAAGATGATAATAATAATTAATCCACATATTCGTTCCTAAAAAGAGACAGAAAAATGGTATCCATGGTAAATGTTGTCATAAAATATATCAATATATTGGAAAAAATATGATCTTTTTTTAACAACATCAAACATTTAATATAGAAGGAGTCTCATCAATGTATAAAATAATAAATAAATAATGGAAATTAAACTATGTAAAACCTACATTACCATAGTAAATTTGAAATTAATGGCCTAATAGGGTCAAATAATATCATACACAAATATATATTTTATGACCCATGATGAATGAATTAGAGATGAGAAAATTTTTATAGTTCAAGTATAATTTATTATAAATCCAATTAATTTGTGGGATAATGTAAATGAAAAAATAATACCATTAATTAATTAAATATCATTGAAAAAATATCATATTTATAATATAAACCTTCTAAATAAAATTAAAATTATAACAACAACAAATCTAATTGATAGGGGTATGTGATGAAAAATACTATACAACATGAGTGCTAACTTAATTAAGTGAATGTGATGATTTGACAGATAAATTAAATATTAAAACATAATATTAATAATAATTTCTAATGAAATAATATAATCTATAGTGGGTACACCATTAAAATTAATATTAGGTGAAAATCATGAAATTTTTCCTCATGGAATAAGAATTGATATAACAACCCCTTAAAAATAACATAATAATTGAGGTGTAAATTATAAGATTATATATTTAAACAGAATAATTATATAACCATATAAAATTAATACAAAATATAATTAAATTTATTAATTATTTTGAATGAATAAATCATATAAAAAATTAATAAAAATGATTTTAGAATAAACTAGTTAAATTTGAATTAAATAACACATACCTTGCTACTGATTTTCACTACACTTGTGACTAACATTTTGAATAATAGAATTTTGATTATTAAAAAACTTATAAAAAATCATTAATAAAGGAAATTATTGTTTATAAGGACCATTAATTTTAATCTATTATTTATTATTATATATTTTTATGTTGGTAATTTCAGGAGATTAGGTCATTTTCCAATAATTATTTTGTTCTGTTCATTATGTTTAAATGTTATTTAAAAGGAAATGAATTTATAAATAATTTTGTGGGTGTATATATTTCAATATTAATGTGACATAAAATTTAATTTTATATAAATTGTAATTTTAAAATTATTTAGTTTACAAAAAGTACATCCATTTGTTCATTTTATGTGGTTTAGTTTACTATGAACATTTATCATTAGTATCACTTATATAATTCCAAATATTTTCATTATATAAAATTATTAATTTTTAAAAAATAAATTTTGAACATTAAACAATTTTTTTATGTTCATAATGTAAGGTGGTGATGAAAAACCAATCACACATCTTCATAAAGTTGATAGTCGGCACATATGAATGATTATAATTCATTTTTTTAACAATGGATGGAATGGAATTCAAAACAATTTTTACAATCAGATAGTAACACATAATAGTAATAATGATAATAAGGTAATTTTTATGTTGTAACGTAAATGCGTTGAAGTGATTTATTAATAAGAAAAGGATTAGTATTAAGTAATACTCACTTTTGGACCACTAACATTTTCTTGGGTGACTGATTTGAAATGAAGGTAATATACTAACATATATTGTCAATGGGCTAAAATACATGTATTTTAACTTTATGATATGATATTTTTGTTTTGGTACATGATAAATTTTATTAGGACATGTATATTTTAAAGTTGTATTTGATAACCATTTATAAGAGAAGTGATTTAATCATTTGTGAATATCCATTATATGTAAATAAAGAAAATAAACTATTCATTGAACAAATGTCCCAAAAGTCCTAAATAATGGAGTTTGGGTTGAGAAATTATTGATTAAGCCCCAAAAATTAATTAGCACAAATGTTTTAATCATGTTTTATGAAATTTACTATTATACATTAACTGTTGGATTTTTTTTACAGTTGTAAAAAGTTTTTCAGATGTGAAAAATGTATTTATAAAATGATAAAAAGAAACATATAAATTTTTTTGGTGTTATGAACCTATATTAAATTTATATTGAATATAATTTATATTCAAATAAAAGAATATAATCTTTTAAAAAATATGTTAGATTTATATATAATTTATAATGATTTTTTTTCGCAATTATCTATTATTTAGGTTTACGTTACTACCAATTATATATAAATAAATATATTATATACTTGTTTAAAAAATATATTTTTTTTATTATTGAAAATAAAATAATATATTTAATGAGATAAAAATTGAACAGTGTCAATAAAATAACACTTTATCAATATAATAGTTTCACCATTATCGTGATACATATCTATAATAATATTTATCTCATTTTTATGAATAAAAAATGTAAAATTATTACCTAATATAACTATTATAATATAAAATATGAAATAAATTTTTCTATGCAATATTTATTTCTTGTTGAAAACTAATTTTCAATGTAAGGGGTGTAAAATTGTTTTTTGAGAGATTTATTATCTATGTTTCTGAAACATTAATAAGTAATTTTATAAAAACTAATAGAAATTTTTAATTATATTCTTTTTTTTGTAAAAAAAATTATTTAATTTTTTTCCCAATATGTTTATATCATAAAAGTGATTGTATTTTAAAATATCAATTTCTCCACTATTCACCTAAAAATCATTTTTTGATAAATAAAAAATAATTTATACTAATATTATTATACTAATAAATTATTGAATTTATAAAATTATATATAAAAATAAAATATATAATTGAAAAAATAATTTATGAAAAAAATGCATTGTTGTTCTTCTTATTCTTAATCCAATATTTTACTAATTTCTAAATGATTACAACCTTTTCAATCATCTATACGATTTATTCTTGTTATAATTTTTTAATGTAATATATTGTAGATTAATTTTTATCATTTTTTAATGTGAAACATGTTATCTATATGAATTATCGAATGATAATATATTATCAGTTATCATGGTTTCATTATAATTCTCTAAAAATCCATTTCACCAGGCTCTACGCTTCATGTCTATCAATCCATTGACTGAGGAAACCACTAACACTCTATTACACCTTTATATTGAATATAGAATACTATTGGAAATCCCTATTTTTGATGAATCAAATCCTTTATAAAAAAATCCAATGTAATATCAAAATAATATTCATTAACTTGTTTCCATTAATAATTATCGACGCTGAAAACCATTACCAAAAATGGATTCATTAAAAATATTTACACAAAAAATAATTTTGGAAAATAACCATTGGAATGTTATATGGAATTAAAAAATACAACAAATGACTCACATGAATATCATTTATGATATTATAACACCCTTTATAATTCATTAGATTTCATCTGTTCTCATGTTTTAATTTTTTTCCTTCTCATTATATTCATAGGGGTCCAACCTATGTACAATGTTTCATTAGAAATTATTTGAAAAAAAATTTTAAAAAAAAATTTAATTATAATTTCTCTTCAGGTATAGATTTTATGAAAATATTTTTTCCAGATGATTCAAAATGAAATAAAATTTCATGTAAATATGTCTTTAATGATAATGAAAAATGGAATTTATAGTAATGTTAGTGTAACTATAACATACATAAAAAATAATTATTCATTCCAAATAATTATTGTTCTTAGTTGTTAAAAACATTAGCCTAATTATAACTTTACTTACTTCATGTTAAAACTATATTCTTACTCTATTATAGGAAGGGTAACTAGAAGCCACAATAGAGGCATTAAAATGAGATTTTCCTTTGGAAACTATAAAATAAACCAATTGTTAATTAATATGAATTCATGTATCCATAAACTTCCACATTCCCAAAACCCTTTAAGAAACATCATAACTACAACATAACAATTTATCATCTAGGAAATTCAAAAAATAGAATAATCCACTTCAATGACTCCAAATTTCTCATTTCATTATTGAAAATAAAATTATCACAAATCACAGTTTAGGGAAATATCAAGTCATTTTCATATCATTTTGTATATCATAATTCATGTAGCAAAATAATAATTCAAATTTTCCATGTTCCAGACAATTTTTTTACAATATTGTTTAGGTGATTTTTAAAATATTGAGTGTCAATCTCTGGTATTTGAAACAAGTATATATCATAAATTAGGAATCACAAAATAACAGTATGAATTTATTATTTTAGTATAAACCTAATGTTTCACATTTCATCCTCTTCACAATATCCATCTCCAATATTTTCAATGCAAGATCATGATACGTCATTTAAATATATCAAGAATTTTTTCTCGTGGACTTCCCAGTTCATTGAATTTCAATTCCATCATTAGATTTATAATCCACATAAAAATTAATTTATATTTCAGAATACTATATATTACTATAAAATTTTTATTTGAATCACAAAAATTAAATCAATATTAATGAATGAAAGATTCAAACATCTGAATCCTTTATTGTGGATATTTTTCTATGTCGTATATATTTTCCTTCAAACTTAAAATCACTTTATCCAGATTATAATCATCATTACAATTTATTTAAAACATTTACAATCAAACCAATAAATCACAATGTAGAATTGTAGTCTTGAAATTCATCATATCATAGTTATTATCATCTGAAAAAAATTATAATAATCATCTGATTAATAGTGTACTTGAAAAGTGGTGGGAAATTTTCTACGAACATTATAAATTCATTTAGTTATAATCATTTCATTAATAGACATGTGTTGTACAATATAATTCAATAATATTATTACATCAAATAGAAAATGAATATGTTAAATAGAGATCTCATTCATTCAAGAAGTTCAATTGGTTCCAGTGTTTCACTAATCATAATTGAATTAATTTCTTCCTATATAGGAAAATTCCCAAAATGTTATTATGTCAGATTATCTTCTTCTTATATAGTTTTGGAATCACCATTATTTTTGAAAATATAACAGTTCATATCTACACAAAAACCCTGAACTGGTTTTTTGATTCTAGTTGATCTATCGCGACCCGTCCCCCGGGCTCGTGCCGTGACTACCCCAATCCCGCCTTCCATATGTCAGGGGTTGGCGAATAACACCAAAGGGGAAAATCCCTAACACCCATAAGGCATTGCTTTTATAATGTGTAAACACACAAAACAGAGTATAAGCTGAATGTAAAACACAGAGCAAAATGGTATAAAATGGAGTGAGGAAAAGTAAAAGGGGCTGGAAATACAAGCCCACCATGGAAGTACATGTACAACTGAAAAAAAGTACAACTGAAGAAAATGTAATCAACTATTGGGTAACCCTCCAGGGATTTCTACCTAAAGGGTAGGAACAGATATCCTCCTCAGCACTCCATGTCTATCTGTCTCTTCTGTGTACCGACTCGTCGTTAGGTCTACCTCCGGGTACCGTATAGTTCTGCCACTATGATTCTATGTCTGCGTTGCCCATTGTCTGTAACCCACACAACGAGGTTCGGGCATTGCCCGTGCAGGGGTGAGTATAACGATACTCATTAGTAACCTGAGACCTTTATGTTCTCACAAAATCTAACAAGGATAAACCACAAAGTATGAAATCAACAGATACCCTCAACAAGGTATATGCCCATAAATATACCTAAGTTATCAAGTAATCCTTTTCAATAATAACGTAAACAAAAAGGTTTCGGACTCAGATCAAAATAGAATTTTATTCTAGGGGTTTTATCAACTAACATCCCTAGTCATTCTGTCGAAACCACTGCTGCTAGAGTACTCCTCCTCTATCGAGTACAGTGGGCCTCCCGCTTCACAAATAGGCACTTCCCACTATCCTTGAACTGATGAGTTACTCCTCCTGTCGAGTAATGTGGGTCAGTGTGTCACAAAGTGGAACTCCCCACTGTGGGTCTGCCGCATCAAACAGAGGCGCTCCCCCACGTACCCTACTGAGGTACTCCTCCTGTGGAGTACCGTGGGTATGTCACAGTCACACAAAGGCACCCTCCACCATGGGTTTTTCGTGACACCAAGTCTCACCCCCCTGGGCTAGTTAAATCACACTTTGTTGAATCGATCAGCAGTCGTCAGGTCTCAACCAACTAATTTATCTTCCCACTATGCTCACTAGTCACCAGGAGGATCCGCTCCATGATCTGAAGGTCCATACTCTAACTGTCACGAAGTCCCACGTAGAAGAATATCAAATGTCCCCCACGTCATAGTGGACTCAATAAATTGACGATGCGTCAATCAGATGCATGGTCTTTGAGTTATTAGCATTTTAGTCCTGGGGCCCGCTTGGATTCGTGTACGGTCCAACATCACCATATCTCAACATTACACCGAACACTAATGGTGTATACTCAAAGTGACTGTTATGCTCGGAGATTACCAGCGTCGCTGGTGGTTTGTCAAACGGTTGTCTATTGCCGAAGATATGACCCTTGAAAGTAAAGGGTATTTAGTAGGCCTTGGTCCGGTCCGAATTGGTTGGACCGACACGACCCATTCCAGTCTTTACATACCCAGTCTGGGTCGTCCAGGTTAGACTTGTTGGCTCTGGCCCGACCCATTGGGAAGGCGAACCTGTTAGGTTCAGCCCGGCCAGGCCGCAGCAAGGGGGAACACAGTGCAGTTTGGATAGTCAGGTGCTCGTGAGGCGGGCCGGTAGGGCGCAGCCCGGAGGGACGGCGGGTGGACTGTTAGTGCAGGGCACGGTCAGTGCGGGCTGGCGCAGATCGGGCAGGGCGCGACCATGCGGGCATGTTCAAGTCTGGCTAGGCGGGCCGAAGGCTCTGGCAGGTGGGCCGACGAGTGGCCGGGAGCCTGGGGGCGTGGCTCAGCGGCGGGGTGGCCGGGGTGGCTCGACCAAAGGTCCGCAGTTCAGCCTGTAGCACTAGAGCACCGCATTGGCGGCGTGGTTCGCAGAGGCCGTGGTTAGCGTGACGTTTTTCATTGCCACCTTTGTCGCCTAGTTCCTCATCTTCATGCCGAATGATCATTATAAACAAGATCAGCATATGTGTCGGGTAATGCTGGTTTGGCCCGCACCCTCCACACTTAGAGTTGTTTTAATTGGATCATCAATGATGTTAGAAGAACAACTAATATTTTACAACCATGCAATAAATTCATTCTATCTGGACAACAGAAAGAGATAAGGGATTTAAATAAAAATATAAACCCCTACTGTTGATCGTCGTTTCTTGTTCATTGATGGGGTCATGGAAACTATATGATGATGATAGTCATTCTTCATGTCCTCCATGTACATCCAAAGATGAGTTGTGTTGGCTCGTTGATGACGATGCATAAGTAGGTCATCGATGACGTCTCACGACGGTTGATGCATCATGGACGATGTAATAGAAGGTCGTCATTTTTTGTTCTCCGTTCTTCATTTGGAGACATGGTTCTTCGTTTGGAGCTTTCTCCCAAATAATCCTCCCCTCAATGTTGCCCCCAAAATGAATATTCCAATGAAATCATAGATTGAATTATCCTATTAATATGTTGGCACGATATTCAAATTTGATTAATTAATTAATAAGATATGATCCACTTAATTAATTCACGGGGTTGGCATAAGGAATTAATTTGGGCAGGTGATGAGACTATCCCTCATAAATGATGGAGATTTGAGAGGTTTTACTCTCCTCCATCAATAGGGGGGATAAGCCCCGTGAGGTCCCCACATCATAACCCCTCGCAGGAGGTTATGTTTGGATTGGCCCCACCAACATAACCTTTCATGGGAGGGTAATGTGTGGTGGTCCCACCCCCAACTCCCATTAGGAGGTTTTAACCACAAAACACCACATGGTGGCTATAATAAACTAAAATGAAAACTCACTTTATTTTATTATTTTCCACAAAAACCCAAAACATAACTTCTATTATTGACCAACTGCCATTAAGGTTATGGTCTCCTTAGAAGAATAGCGGCGCTGCGATTTCAACGGTGCCCTAAGATTTCAATTCCGAGAAACGGTTCAAAATTTATAAAAACCTTATTGTACGTTTACTAAAATTACCCGAACAAAACTACGGAAATTTATTTCCAGAACATCAGGCCTCAGAATCATGTGCCCTCAATTTTCAAAGGACTCATAAAATTCACATGTCTTTAAAAATAAAAATTTCTCTAAAATTATGGGTTACATTCGCCCCACTTCAGTGCTTTACGTCCATGTAAGCTACAACTCGATCTTAAGGAACAAATGGGGGTACTGAGCTTGTATCTGAGCCTTCCACTCCCATGTGCTCTCCTGGAGGTTTCCGCGCTACCAACTAATGCACACCAGAGGTATCGACATTCCATAACGGACCCTCTCTTGTTGATCCTCAATCATCTCTGGAACCTTTATTATAGTTTCCACATCATTGATGTCCAGATCCCCATGGTCAATGATGTGAGAAGGGACGTGCACGTATCTCCTCAACTGTGATGTGTGTAAGACGTCGCGAACCTGGGGAATCTGAGGTGGAAGAGCTAAGTGGTAAGCCACCAATCCTACACTATAGAGGACATGGAAAGGTTCGATGAATCTCAGAGATAACTTGCCGCCTCATCCAAATCTCTGTAAAACTCATCGACGTGTAACCCATATAAAGACGAGGTCACCATCCTCGAAATCCAATGGTCATTGTCTCCTGTCGGCGTATGACTTCTGCCTGCTCTGTTGAGTCTTCATTCGCTGCTGGATGATATTCACCTTCTTTGTGGTAGCTTATACAATATTAGGTGCTGATAGTCCTGACTTCCCTAGGTCTGTCCAGCAAAGTGGCGATCTGCAAGTTCAACCATACAAGGCCTCAAAATGTTTCATCTCGATGGTGGAGTGATAGATGTTGTTGTATTCTAACTCCATCAAAGGTAAGTGGTCCCCCCATCTGCGACCAAAGTTGAGGACACATGCACCTAGCATGTCCCCGAGCGTCTGAATGGTCCGCTCTGTCTGACCATCTGTCTGAGAATGGAAGGCGGTGCTCAGACGAAGCTATGTCAAGAAAGCATCATGCAACCCCTTATATAGCTGGGAAGTAAATCATGTTTCACTATCAGATACAATAGAATAAGGTAATGCATGTTGCTTCAAAATATCTTGCACGTAGAAGGATCCCATTCTCTCTACTGAACCATGTACATAGATCATTAGGAAGTGGGCCGATATGGTGAGTCGTACGATTATCTATCAGATAGAGTCATGTCCCGTGGACGTACGTGGAAGACCTGTCTCAAAGTCCATGGATATCCCATAGCACTTCCACTCTGGGACCTCTAAATGTTGAACCAATCCTGTTAGTACTTGAATCTCTACCATCACTTGTTGACAAATAAGGCATCAAGATAAAAACAATGCTACTGTCATATTTATACCTAGCCACCAGTGCTGTTGTCAATGGTCCTAGTACATCGTCACGACTCCTGGCTGTACTGCTAGAGGGGAAGTGTGGAACTCCATCATCCCATCCTCATAATGTGACACTGGCACCATAGTACTTCCTATGAAATGGATGATGTTCTCCCCACCTTCAGAAAATCCATTATGTTTATGCCCAGTGGATATCTATGAACGTCGTGTCTCGTAGTCAGCGTCTCCTTGTTGTGCCTCCATTAATTGCTGAAAAAGTGGAGGAGTGACTGTAAGAGTCTAATGGAAAGCTGCTCCATCATGGTCCATAAATGATATCTGTAAAGCTGCATGCTACTATGTCACCTCTCTTAATCGTTGTACACCAGACCTCCTACTATGTGCATCTTCTACAACTTTCCCCTTCCTAGGATTATAGACTATCTAGAAGTCATAGTCCTTGAGGAACTAAAACCATCGCCACTATCTCAAGTCGAGGTCTTTCTGGGAGAAGATATACCTGAGAATCGGGTGGTAAGAGTACAATGGGAAATGCTCGCCAATCATATAGTGTCTCCACATCTTCAAGGTGATGACCACTAATGCAAAAATTCCTTCATGGATAGCATTGTTCTTCTCATGTTTTCTCTACTGATAAGAACCATAAGCGATCACTGCTCACTCCTGCATCAGGACTCACCATATTATTGTCACTAATGCGTCGTAGTAGCCTACGTACCCTACGACCTTCTCTGAAATCCACAAGATGGGGGCACTAGTCATCATCTTACTCATCTCTTGAAAGTACTGTTGGCATCTCTCCGACCACACAAAGGGTTTCCCCTTCATCGTCAAGGCTAATAGTGGTGATGCATCTCCGGAGAAGTCTATAATTAACCACCGATAATATCAATCCAATCCCAAGAAACATCATACCTCTGTCACAATCCTGGGTGGAACCCAAGAAAGTAACGCCTCAATATTCAATGGATCTACTACAAATCTAGCCTCTGAGATGACATGTCTCAAAAAGTGAACCTCTTTGATCCAAAAAATGGCACTTCGAGAGCTTACCATAAAGATGGTGCTCTTGGAGTGTGTCTAGTAATACACACAAATGGTGGGAATTATCCTCCTTGGTAGTCCAATTGAACATAATGTCATCGATGAAGACTACCACAAACCAATCGAGGTATGGATGAAATATCTTTTTTATGAGTACCATGAACACTGCTAGATCATCGGTTATTCTGGAAGGAATAATCAAGAACTCATAGTGGTTGTACTGACATCTGAATGTTGTCTTCATCTCATCCTTGTCTCGAACACTGAGCTGGTGATAACCTGATCTTATGACTATATTCGAGAACCAATGTGCTCCCTTCAGCTGATCAAATAGGGCATCAATCCTCAGAAGTGGGTACTTGTTCTTCACTGTCACCTGGTTTAGGCGACGGTAGTTGATAACAATCCTAAATCTTCCTTCCTCATTTGCAAACAGAATCGGGCCTTTCTATGAAGAAACAATGGGATGGATGAATCATTTCCCCTCCATGCCCTCTAGATGTACCCTCATCTCTCGAATCTCAGCGGAATCCATATGATATGGTGGTGTATATATCAATGTTGTCCTAGGATCCATGTCAATGTAGAAGTCCATCTCTCTGCGAGGAGGTAGTCATTGAACATTGTCAGGGAAAACATTTCTGTACTGGTCCACCACTACAGGATCGCTCGGACTCTCCACATCATCTTCTTCGAGGGTAAGGCAGGTCAACTATTGAGTGATCAGATACACCCTCCTCTGAGTAAGTAATTTTTCTACAAAGGCTCCATTCTCGCCAGTAAAGGTAAACCTTGTACCATCCATGTGGACACAGCGCACTTTTCACCTAATACAATCGATATTATCATGGACTACAGACAAATAGTCCGTACCCAAGATGATGTTGTAAGGCCACGACGCCGCTACGAGGAGATCCCAGCTGAATCTATCATCTCCTAGAGAAGCTCACACTACCGGAACCAGTTCATGATCATCAATTCTCCACCTGTATGAGTCTCTATCAGTAAGGATTGAGCCAACAGCTCCATTGGAATCTTCGAGCTATGAACGATGGTGGTGGAAATGAAAGAGTGTCTGGGAGATGTGCCTATAATAACTATAGCTATGGTTGAGTAGACACAGATCATACCACAAATCATCTCCAGAGTTATGTGACCATAGGCCTCAACTAACAGTAGTTGAGCTCTCCCATATCCACCTACTCCCTACGGTCGGGGTGGACATCTTTGTGGTGGTGGCGGTAACACTTCGAAACATCGTCCACCGCCACATTCACGGCCAACTCCTCAGCCACGTATACCTGCTCCCTACAAAATTCCTTGATGGAACCTCTACCTCCGCCTGGGAGGACCCTCAACTGTCTGTTGATCATCTGAACATAGCTTCAGATAGTCACAATCCATGGGACATTACTTTCCACATGCATTACTTTGTCTACTCCTCACATGTATGTCACTTCCCTGGGTGCCCCTCACAACGGATCAGGGGTCATGCAGTTGTCCTCTCATGGGTCTAGTTCTCTTGGTCCTCTATGACATCTATCTACTGTAAGCTGTATAAGACTCCACTTCATGTCAAATAGTGGTGGGTATCACTATCAGAGAATGTTCAGGAAGGAAACTCACCACAAAGAGGGCTCTCCCTAGCTCCCCCGCCCATGTAGTGATGTTGAGTGAGATCATCTAATCCATGGTCTCTCGCCTTAAACCCTTCTCGATGGTCCGAGCCCTGAAGAATGGGTCTCGCACCATATCTGTGGGGTTTCATTACAGATCAGTGAACCTTACTAAGTACTGAACTATAGTCATGCTACCCTGTTATAAATTTAGTATCTCATTTATCCGTAACAGACATAGGGTGGCTGAGAAAAACACCACCCGAATGAAGCTCTCAATGTCTGCCCAGAGAAGTGTTTCCTTGTCATGCACATGGAGAATCAGGATCCACCATCTTCCTGCTTCTACTTGAAATAGACTCGTGTCATATTTATCCTTAATTTCGGCTGGTGTTCCTAACAGTCTGAAGACTCTCACCACATTCTCCATCCAATCCTTAGTTGTTTGTGGGTTCGTCTCTCTGCAGAACTTGGGTGGCCTTTGGTGCTAGAAGTCGTGCAATATGCTCAGTCGGTGTACACCGTCCGCTAGTGTGGCTTATGTTATCGGATGTCCAATGGGTGGTGGTGGTGCCGGTACACCACATGAAGGTTCCAACATAGTAATTGGGCCCTACAACGGAGCCGCGATGCTCGGTGGGCTCTCAGTATGTACAACTCTTGGAAATATTAAAGGATGTACGCATGGGGTCATCTTAAAAAGAATTAGATGCAACACGATAAAAAGTAATACCGGGTGAGCTGACCTAGATGAGACGACTAAAAGTAAATATTTGGAAACACACATGCAATTAGTGTTTTCATGCACTAAGTCGGTAATCAGAAGTCGGGGTCCTGATTTATGGAATCGTCGGCCGCCGCACCAACACTAGACTCCCTGAACTGAAAAGAACAATAACTATTTTTAACAGTATTGCTTCATAGAAAAGAAGTATAATATTCCTAACTTCTATGGTAGAACCTCCATCTGATACTAATTTTCTATGACCCATCTCCTGAGGCCTGTGGCATGACTACCCAAAGCCCGCCATCCACAGGCCAGGTGCAGGCGACAAGCACGAAAGCTGAAAATACATAATACTGGGAAGGCATTGTATTTTTAAAGTGTAAACACAGATAATATATTATGTGATAGAAGTAAAATAAAAAGAAAAATTGTGCACAACGTAGTGCTGAATATTTAAAGGGGCCAAAAATACAAGCCCAACAGGAATGAACCAATACAACAGAAAATCATCTAAAAGTGAAGAAATGGTAAAGCAACCACTTGGTCGTCCTCCGAGGATTCATACCTGATGGTTAGGTACTGATATCCTCCTTAGCACTCCACATCTGTCATCTCCTCCGGGTACCGACTCGTCATATGGTCCACCTCCGGGAACCGTCATGTTCTACAACTCTGATCCTCAGTTAGAACTATCCATCGTCTGCAACCAAAAAAACATGGTGCGGGCGTATCCCGTGTAGGGGTGATTATAACAATACTCAGTAGGGACCCTGAGACATTTATGATATCACAATATCATAAAAGGATAAACCACAATGTACAAAATCAATAGATAACCTCACTTTGGTATATTCCCATACATATACCTAAGTTAATATGTAATACATCGCAATCATGAGGTAAACAAAAAATTTACTGACACAGCTCAAACTAGGATTTTATTCTCTGGGTAGTATCAAAAAACATCCCAAATCACAATGTAGAATCCTCAGCTTCAAGAGTAATTCTCCTCTAAATAGTTATTTGGGCCTCCGCATCACACAGAGGTGCTTCCCACTATCCTTGGACTGTTGAGGTACTCCTCCTCTCGATTACCGTGGGTATTTTTTGTCCCACAGAGGTGCTCCCCACTGTGGGTCTGCTGCGTCATACTGAGGAACTCTACCTCATAACTTGTGGAGGTACTCCTCCTGTCGAGTATCATGGTTCAGCCAAGCTTACATAGAGGGGATCCCCACAGTGGGTCTTCCACGACACCAAGGCTCCCCCAACTGAGATAGTCGAATCACTCTGTGTCGAATCGCTCAACAGTTGTCAGGTCTCAGCCAACTGCTAGGTCTCCCCACTATGCTCGCTCATATCTGGGAGGATCCGCTCCACGATCAACAGGATGATTCTCCAACTATCACAATGTACCACGTTGAATTATCTTAGAGTTCATCCACATCATAGAGGTCTCAACGTAACTAGCGGTGTGTCAATCAGAAGCCTAGTCTGTGAGTTAGTAGAGTATCAGTCTTGGGGGCCCGGTTGGATTCGTGTATGATCCAACCTGGTTGTATCTCATATTTAACCCAAAATCTAGTCTGGTATACTCAAAGGGACCATCATGCTCCAATATCACCAGCGCCACTGATAGTTCGTGAAACGGACGTCTGGTGCAAATGATATGGAAAATGAAAATAATTGGTCAGCAGTGGGCCTGGGTCTGGTCTGACCTGGTCGGACCAATGCGGCCCAAACCCGTCTGGATCGACCTGGTCGGTGTCGACTCGGTCGGACCCGTGGGGTCTAGCCCAGCCCATTGGGCAGGCCAGAATGTTTGGTTAGGCCATGCCTGTTGGGCCTACCGTAGCCGGCCGCGAGGGCGGTTAGGCCCGAGCTTGGGGCCGGTTTTACGTGAAGTGTCAAGAAGATGCGAAATGCCACAGCTCGCCCTAGAGGGCTGGCCCAGGACGGTATAGCTGGGGCACTACGAGGGGGACTGTGGACCGGTTTGGAAGGCCGAGCGGTGGGGACCCAGCTGGGAAGACCACGGCCATGTGAGACAGTTGGTGGCCAGTTCGGGCCGCGCAAGGCCAGTGCGGGCCGGTGCAGTTTGGCTATGGCACGACCAGGTGGGCCGGTTCAGGCATGACCAGGTGGGTGGGTGGCTCATCACAGCTGGCTGGATGGCGGTTGAGAGGCCGAGAGGCTAGCTGCAGGCAGGAGCCGGGTGGCATGGGCCGACAGCGATGCGGTCGTGGTGGCTCATCCAGAGGACCATGGTTTAGCCCGGAGCACTGGAGCGCCGCAAGGGCAGTGAATTTCATTAAGGCCTCAGGTAGAGTGGCCTTTTTCTTCATCAAATTTGTCTCCTCTTTGCTCATCACCATGTCAAATGTTCAACATACACAAAATCTGCAGAGGGGTCGGGCCATGTATGTTTGGCCCGCAACCTCCGCCTTTAGCGTGGTATAAATTGGTTCATCAAAGAAGTACGATGAACAACAATTATTTAACAATAACACAAAGAATTCGTTCTACCCGAATAAGAGAAAGAGAAAAAAGATTAATATACAAAAGTAAACCCCTACCTTTGATCATCGTTCTTCGTTCATTGACAAAGATGGGAAAGTATACATAGATGTTCATCGTTCGTCGCATCTGCCACACACTTCCAAACCAGAGATGCATCTACTCGTTGATGACGATGCAAAAGTTGGTCGTCAATGACCCCTCACGATGTTTGACGCTTCGAGGTAGAAGTCAAAGAAGGTCGGCATTCTTCATTCCTCGTTCTTCATTGGGATACGAGGTTCTTCATTTGGACATTTCTCCCAAATAATCCTCCCTTCGAAGCTTCCAACAAAATTAATATTCCAATGAAATAATAGACTGAAATATCATATTAATTTGTTGGCATGATCTTCAAATTGGACTAATTAATTAATTAGATAGGCCCCCCTTAATTAATTCAAGTGGTAGGAAAAATGAATTAATTAGGAGAGTGGAAGAGGCTCTCCATAATTAATGAGGGAGGGTTGAGATTTTTTACTCTCCTCCATAAATAGGGGGTTAAGCCCTGTGTGGTCCCCACACCGTACCATATCATGGATGGTTATGTACGGGTGGGACCCACAACTATAAAGTCTCATGGGAGGTTAAGATGTGGTGGTCCCACCTCCAACTCCCATCATGTGGTTTTAACCACCAAACATCACATTGAAGATATATAAAAATAAAATGAAAACTCACAATATTATATTACATTCCACGAAAATGCCAAATATATCTTCTACTCTCAACCAACTGCAGTTGAGGTGGAGGTCTCCTTAAGAGAATACAGGAAATACAAGTTCAATGGTTCTCTCAAATTTCATTTCTGAGCACCGGTTCAAAATTTATAAAAAAACGCTCGTACGTTTACTGAAAGTACCAGAATAAATGTTCGAAAATAGATTCCGGGAAAATCGGGCCTCGGAATCATACACCGTCAATTTTCACAGACTCGTAAAATTCTTATATTTTTATGGAAAAAAATCACAGAAATTCAGGGACATTACATGATCTATTAAGATGAAATGGTTTTCTGATAACCTGATATTATGTCTATATTTGAGAACCAATGTGCTCCCTTCAGCTGATCAAATAGGGAATCAATCCTCAGAAGTGGGTACTTGTTCTTAACTGTCACCTGGTTTAGGCGACGGTAGTTGATAAAAATCCTCAAACTCCCTTCCTCAATTGGAAATAGAATCGGTCCTTTCTAGGAAGAAACAATGGGATGGATGAGTCCTTTCCCCTCCATGTCCTCTAGATGTACCCTCATCTCACGAATCTCAGCGGAATCCATATGATATGGTGGTGTATATATCAATGTATTCCTAGGATCCATGTCAATGTAGAAGTCCATCTCTCTGTGAGGAGGAAGCCATGGAACATTGTCAGGGAAAACATTTCTGTACTGGTCCACCACTACAGGATCGCTCAGACTCTCCACATCATCTTCATCGAGGGTAAGGAAGGTCAACTTATGAGTGATCAGATACACCATCCTCTGAGTAAGTAATTTTGCTACAAGAGATCCCTTCTCGCTAGTAAAGGTAAACTGTGTACCATCCATGCGGACACAGCTCACTTTGCACCAAATACAATCGATATTAGCATGGACTATAGGCAAATAGTCTGTACCCAAGATGATGTCGTAATGCCTCAACGCTGCAACGAGGAGATCCCAGCTGAATCTATCATCTCCTAGAGAAGCTCACACCACCGGAACCGGTGCATGATCATCGATTCTCCACCTGTATGAGTATCTATCAGTAAGGATTGAGCCAATAGCTCCGTTGGAATCTTCGAGCTACGAACGAGGGTTGGGGCAATGAAAGAGTGTCTGGGAGATGGGTCTATAATAACTATAGCTATGGTGGAGTAGACACATATCGTACCACAAATTATCTCCAGAGTTCTGTGACCGTAGGCCTCAACTAACAGGAGTTGAGATCTCCCATATCCACCTACTCCCTACGGTCGGGGTCGACAACTTTGTGGTTGTGTCGTTAGCACTTCGAAACATCGTCCACCACCACATTCATGGCCAACTCCTCAGCCACGTCTACCTGCTCCCTACAGAATTCCTTGATGGAACCTCTACCTCTTCTTGGGAGGACCCTCAACTGTCTGTTGATCATCTGAACATAGCTCTAGATAGTCACAATCCATGGGACATTACCTTCCACATGCATAACATTGTCTACTCCTCACATGTATTTCACTTCCCTGGGTGCCCCTCACAACGGATCATGGGTCATGCAGTTTTCCTCTCATGGGTCTAGTTCTCTTGGTCCTCTGTGACATCTGTCTACTGTAAGCTGTATAAGACTCCACTACATATCGACTAGTGGTGTGTATCACTATCAGAGAATGTTCAGGAAGGAAACTCACCACATAGAGGGCCCTCCCTAGCTCCCCCGCCCATGTCGTGATGTTGAGTGAGATAATCTAATCCATGGTCTCTCGTCTGAAACCCTGCTCGATGGTCCGATCCCTGAAGAATGGGTCCCTTACCATATCTGTGGAGTTTCATTAGAGATCAGTGAACCTCGTTAAGTACTGAACTACAGTCATGCTACCCTGCTATAAATTTATTATCTCCTTTATCTGCAACACACATAGGGTGGCCGAGAAAAACACCACCGGAATCATGCTCTCAATGTATGCCCTGAGAAGTGTTGCCTCGTCATGCATGTGGAGAATCATGATCCACCATCTTCCTACTTCTACCTGAAGTAGTCTCGTGTCATATTTCGCCTTAAGTTCGGCTGGTGTTCCTAACAGTCTGAATAATCTCACCACATTCTCCGTCAAATCCTTAGTTGTTTGTGGGTTCGTCTCTCTGCAGAACTTGGGTGGCCTCTGGCGCTGGAACTCGTGCAACATGATCAGTCGGCATACACCGTCCGCTAGTGTGGCTTGTGTTATAGGCTGTCCAACGGGTGGTGGTGGTGTTGGTACACCACATGAAGGTTCCAACATAGAAATTGGGCCCTACAACGGCTCCGCGATGCTCGGTGGGCTCTCAGTATGTACAACTCTTGGAAATCTTACAGGATATATGCATGGGGTCATCTTAAAAAGAATTAGATGCGAAACGATAAAAAGTAATACCTGGTGAGCTGACCTGGTTGAGATGACTAAAAGAAAAGATTTGGAAACACACATGCAATTAGTGTTTTCATGCACTAAGTCGTTAATCAGAAGTCGGGGTCCTGATGTATGGAAGTGTTGGCCACCGCACCAACACTAGACTCCCTGAACTGAAAAGAACACTAACTATTTTTAACAGTATTTCTTCATAGAAAAGATGGATAAGATTCCTAACTTCTATGGTAGAACCTCCATCTGATACTAGTTTTCTATGACCCATCCCCAGAGGCTTGTGGCGTGACTACCCAAATCCCGCCATCTACAGGCCAGGTGCAGGCGATAAGCACCAAAGCTGAAAATCCATAGTACTGGGAAGGCATTGTATTTTTAAAGTGCAATCACACACAATAGATTACGTGATAGAAGTAAAAAAAAACTGTCCACAACATAGTGCTGAATATTTAAAGGGGCCAAAAATACAAGCCCAACAGGAATGGACCAGTACAACAGAAAATCATCTAAAAGTGAAGAAATGGTAAATCAACCACTTGGTCGTCCTCCGAGGATTCATAACTGATGGTTAGGTACTGATATCCTCCTCAGCACTCCACATATGTCATCTCCTCCAGGTACCGACTCGTCGTAGGGTCCACCTCCGGGAACCGTCTATTTCTAAAACTCTGATCCTCAGTTAGAATTATCCATTGTCTGCAACCAACAAAACGTGGTGCGGGCGTATCCCGTGTAGGGGTGAGTATAACGATACTCAGTAGGGACCCTGAGACATTTATGATATCACAATATCAAAAAAGGATAAACCACAACGTACAAAATCAATAGATAACCTCACTTTTTTATATTCCCATACATATACCTAAGTTAATATGTAATACATCTCAATCATGAGGTAAACACAAATGTTACTGACATAGCTCAAACTAGGATTTTATTCTCTGGGTAGTATCAAAAAACATCACAAATCACACTGTAGAAACCTCAGCTGTAGGAGTACTTCTCCTCTAAATAGTTATTTGGGCCTTCCGCATCACACAGAGGTGCTTCCCACTATCCTTGAACTGTTGAGGTACCCCTCCGCTCGATTACCGTGGGTATTTTTTGTCCCACAGAGGTGCTCCCCACTATGGGTCTGCTGCGTCATACTGAGGAACTCTACCTCATAACTTGTGGTGGTACTCCTCCTATCGAGTATCATGGTTCAACCAAGCTTACATAGAGGGGATCCCCATAGTGGGACTTCCACGACACCAAGTCTCCCCCAACTGAGATAATCGAATCACTCTGTGTCGAATCGCTCAACAATCGTCAGGTCTCAGCCAACTGCTAGGTCTCCCCACTATGCTCTCTCATATCCGGGATGATCAGCTCCACGATCGACAGGATGATACTCCAACTATCACAATGTACCACGTTGATGTATCTTAGAGTCCATCCACATCATAGAGGTCTCAATGTATCTAGCGGTGCGTCAATCAGATGCTTGGTCTGTGAGTTAGTAGAGTCTTAGTCCTGGGGGGCCCGGTTGGATTCGTGTATGATCCAACCTAATTGTATCTCATCTTTAACCCAAACTCTAGTGTGGTATACTCAAAGGGACCATCATGCTCCAATATTACCAGCGCCATAGATAGTTCGTGAAACGGACGTCTTGTGCAAATGATATGGACAATGAAAATAATAGGTCAGTAGTGGGCCTGGGTCTGGTCTGACCTGGTCGGACCAACGCGGCCCAACCCCGTCTGGATCGACCTGGTCTGTGTCGACTCGGTCAGACCCGTGGGGTCTAGCCCAGCCCATTGGTCAAGCCAGAATGTTTGGTTCAGCCATGCCTATTGGGCCTACCGTAGCTGGCCGCGAGGGCGGTTAGGCCCGAGCTTGGGGCCGGTTCGACGTGAAGTGTCATGAAGACGTGACACGCCGCAGCTCGCCCCAGAGGGCAGGCCCAGGCCTGTATAGCTGGGGCACTACGAGGGGGAATGTGGACCAGTTTGGAAGGCCGAACAGTGGGGACACAGCTGGGAAGACCATGGCCATGTGAGACAGTTGGTGGCCGGTTCGGTCCGAGTGAGGCCAGTGCGGGCCGGTGCAGTTTGGCTATGGCACGACCAGGTGGGCAGGTTCGGACACGACCAGGTGGGCGGGTGGCTCATCACGGCTGGCTGGCTGGCGGTTGAGAGGCCGAGAGGCCGGATGCAGCCAGGAGCCGGGTGGCGTGGGCTATAACGCCCCGACCCTAGATACCCAGAGTTGGTGCATTATTACATAATATTGGCATGATCACATGAAAGATCAAATCTCGAAAGACCGATTGGTTTAGTAGCCTTGGAAACACTAGATATATTAATAAGTCTTATATTACATCATAAAATGAAAAACTACTACAACAACATAATGTCTCCATAGTCCACACTATTAACCCCTCATAATATCCCTGTAGGTCATTCATAACTTACTTCTTCACATCCTGGAAAAAATAAAACATAGAAAAGGGGTGAGCTCAAATGCCCAGTACGGATAACAATATAACAGAAACTTTCATAAATAAGAATAAACATTTATGGCAATGTATAACTAAAACAAAATCCTTTCAAACATGAACTTTCAACATAGTATGGCATAAATAAAATGAAATAATTCCATTTACTTATTTACATGGATATTCTACTAATCAAATAATCACATGAAAAATCAATAACCACTTTCATAATGATGGAATGCATAATGGCAGACTATCATAACCACATAGCCAAGGCCTCGTGCCAAGACTACAAATAAAATTTTGTCAAGGCCTTGTGCCAAGACACTAGTTTGCCTCATGATACCTACCGATGCATCGAGGAGCTATAGCGGGCTCCACCCATCACATATTAAGTCCAAAGCATTCCCATATGAAAAGGTTTAAACATAACATAAACATCCGTATTAAAACTAGCATACGAAATGTCAATACATTCACCATAAACCATGAATGGTATAAAAATAGAACATCCACAGTCATACAAATCAAAAAACCTTCAATATAATATAGAAATTTTTTATCATAACAAATCAACATTAAATAAGCGTAAAATCCATCAAAGGATGTTGACATAGATGAAATCAAAATTCTTTTTAAAGAAATATCTCTTTTTATTTTGATATCATTTAAGATCCATATAAAATAAAACATTTTCTTTGAAAATATTCTTATAATATTGTAAGGGAATATTTGAAGATTTTAAAACGGCAGAAAATAGCCGCACCCGCCGTATAAGTTAAAAAAAACATTCTTACCTTATTTCTGTCGAAAAGGTTAAAAAGGACCTTGTTTTGAAAATGACGGAAAGATTCCTTTATAAACCACATATAAAAGTCAAAAATGGTATAAAAGACTTTAACTCATATTCTAGTAAATAGTAAAAATATTTTGAAATACATTTTTAAGAAACATGGATGTGGATGATAAAGAGATCCCAGTAGATTATTACGTATAAACAACCTCGTATAAT
Organism: Viscum album; assembly: GCA_963277665.1. NCBI lineage: Eukaryota > Viridiplantae > Streptophyta > Magnoliopsida > Santalales > Viscaceae > Viscum > Viscum album. The sequence goes on along the minus strand of OY728162.1, from coordinate 590,014,294 downwards.
GAAGAGATTGTGAAATAACCCTTACCTTGTACTTTTCCTTGGATGGGGTAGGTTAAACTACTTTATAATGGTGAAATAATTGTTTTTAAATTATACAAGAATCATATATATTAATATGATATCATATATGATCTTTTAACATTGATTTGTTAATAATATCTTAGAATTATCGTCGTTTCGGGTGTTAACTTACTCGTTTTCTTTTATATGTTTTGTTACATAAGCCTTGTTTGTTGTATCTTATTCATATACAGAATGATATCAAGTCATTAAACATCATTTTTAAATCATCAAATGATAATTATACTTGAATGGATACGATGGAGAATGAATCTCATCGCGTTCGTGGAGACGGTAGTCCGTACGTACGCACGAGCGACAATATCATTCTTTTGATATTAAAATAATATATAAATGGATGTTATATCATCTATACTGAATCATTAACATGTTATACTTATTATTTACATGAGTTACAAATCATTATTATACCCATCCAAATAATAATATATTTAATAACAATTACACCACGACGTGGAGACGGTAAGTCGTACGTACGCACGTATGGTGACATGTTATTCAAAGGGTGGATAGAATACTGAATATGGTTGTACCATATATATAATAACATCACAATATATTTGAGATACTGGAGTTATTATTTTAGAATGGTAAGAACCAAGAAAGAATCAGTGGAAGAAGAAAGGAACTTAAAAAGAGGTGGTGAAAACATTACCTTTTCTTCGGGTTCTTCCTTTTGATTTGATCAAAAGGGCTCTTTAGGTTGGCATTATGATCAAACTAAGGCCTCTAGGTTGTAGTGAGGGAAGTTTTGAGAGTATTTGGGCAGAGTTTGGCCGAACCAAAAGGCTTTGAAGGTGTGATGAAATGAGAAGGAGGAGTGCCCTTTTATAAGAGGGGTGAGAGGCACCTTTGGAAAAGCTAGAAATATTAATTTATAATAAATTCATATTCGGTTTTAATGGCTCCAAAGTTGATTATTCAAAGTTTAAGGTGGTTATAGGTCGAAAACCACTCAACCAATAGAATTTAGACAGGATTGGGTACTTATATTAACCTTATCTTTAACTATTAACTCTAAGTTAATTACTTTCACTTTTACAATGTCTCTTTGTATTTTTATATAATATGGTTAATAAACTTACTATATACATACAAGAGACCCCCAAGTGGTCCATTAATGATGAACCTATCATGATATAAGTCTCTTGGAAGAACCTTAGATTTTTAGGAATTTAATATCAATTAATAATATAATATTGCTTTTAAGAACTCTTTTATGTCAATTTTGACACTATTCAATAGTTGATTTTTGTGAAACTCATAAAAGATTGATTACTTCGAACAAAGTCAATTAAATCAATCCTAATATATCATATTATCCTATAAAATTAGTTTAATTAATTAAAAGTTTGATATTATATTTATTTGGGTATTTATAATATTAATTATTTTAATTTTTCACTATTATTGTAATTAATTCATCATCATTGTGTCATAAATAAATTAAATTATATAATGTCTAAAAATTATAAATAAAATATCACTATGTAGGAAATATTTTGATCTTTCTAATGAATATTTATAATCTAATCTCCAACATATATAACCCTTTTTAAAAAAAAAATTTCTAAAAGATATATGCTTGTGTCATTTTTGTATTCATTTTAACATAATTAAAATAAAGTGTCCCTATCACCTACAAGTGGCACCATGGGGTCCCAAAATAGACCCAAAGATGCCTATGGTCGAACATGTATCAAAAAATAAGGCTAGGACACGTTTTAGGGTAATTTAGTATTATTATAATATTATTTTTTAACCCTTATTTACTTGATTTACCCTTAACCATGGTAAATAAAATATTTACCGCAGTAATTATTCAAAATGTCTAAAAATAAAATTTACCAATTTACACAATTTGGACATCCTGATTCCAAATAAGGAATCCATTTTTCTAAATTCAAAACACATAAGTGGAAGAAATTAATTTAAAATTATTTCCCACTGTTAAAACAAAAAGCGTGTTTTTAAGAGATAATAACTATCAAAAGATTGACAATTGTTTATGTTCGGTTTAATTGTAAAATTATGTCCAATGACCAACATTATATTAAATGGTAAAAATATATTATAAATATAATTTAAAACCAATTAAATTAATAATTTATCACTATTAATTATTTTGATTAAAAAAGTTGTTTTTAATTAATATTTATTAATTGTCACTATTCGTCAAAATATGAAAGTTATCCGAAAAGTACCAAAATTTCACTTTAGGATAAATTCGATATTCCGAATTCAAAAATGAAGTCCATTTTAAAATATAATATATATATAATTTAGAAAGTGAGTATTACTATTCATAATGGCTAGCTTGATTGGTTATGGTGTGTTAGAACTCGGTGTTGCGTACAACACACGCTATCACATTATTTAAAGAGAAGCGTACCGTAGAAGCTTGGGGTGTTAAATTCTCCCCTCCTTCAAATAATTTCGTCCTCGAAATTTCTAGAATAATTATCACATGAAAAGACTCTGGTGTTTCTTTATCATAAGTTTCTCGGGTTCCCACGTTGCCTCTTCCATCTTATGGTTTCTCCACAAAACTTTTACCAGACGCGTCGTCCGGTTTCTCAGTACTTGTTCTCTTGTATCAAGAATCCTGACGGGCTCTTCGCAATAAGACAGATCGGGTTCCAGTTCTAATTCCTCGTAATTGAGTACATGCGTTGGGTCAGGCATGTATTTCCTCAACAGAGATACGTGGAACACATCGTGAACTTTGGAGAGACTTGGCGTCATTGCCAATCGGTAAGCTATAGCCCCAATTAGTTCTAGAATTTCGAAAGGTCCGATGTACCTAGGACTCAATTTAGCTTTCTTACCAAAACGTATGACTCCCATCCATGGAGATACCTTCAGGAAAACATGATCACCGACTTGAAATTCCAAATCCTTCCGTCGATTATCGGCATAGCTCTTCTGCCTACTTTGAGCTGCTTTGATGTGATTTTGGATTACCTTCACCTTTTCCACCGTTTCCTCCACCGGTTCTGGGCCTACATGTTTTCTTTCACCAACGTCATCCCAACAGGTTGGTGTACGACATCTCTTTCCGTATAACGCTTCATATGGTGCCATCTGAATACTCGAATGGAAGCTATTGTTATAGGAATATTCTACAAGAGGTAAGTATTAATCCCACGTACCCTGAAAGTCAAGTGAGAAAGATCTCAACATGTCTTCTAGGGTTTGAATAGTCCGTTCCGATTGTCTATCTGTCTGAGGGAGGTAAGAAGTGCTTAAATGAAGTTCAGTATCCAGTGATTTCTGAAGACTTTTCCAAAATCTTGAAGTAAAACGGGGATCACAATTAGAAACAATCGATAGGGGTCCTCCATGAAGTCTCACAACTTCATTAATATATAGTCTTGCTAGACGTTCCAGGGGTAGATCTTCTCTTATAGCAAGAAAATGTGCTGACTTGGTAAGACAATCAACAATAACCCATATTTCATCGTTCCTTCTAGGAGTCTTTGGTAGCCCCATGAAAAAGTCCATCGTAATATTGTCCCATTTCGACTCCGGTATGGGAAGAGGTTGCATGACTCCTCCAGGTTGTTGCCTTCCAGCTTTCACTTGCTGACAAACAATACATCATGACAGAAAATCAGAAATCTCCCTCTTCATGTTTTCCCACCAAAAATGTTCCTTCAAATCTCTATACATTTTGGTGCTCCCAGGGTGTATAGAGAAATTGGAACTATGAGCATCATCCAGCAATTCCCTTTTTAGATCAAGTATATCGGGAACACAAAGACTCTTCCCAAATTTCAAAATTCCATTTTCATATACAAAGTCTCTCAATCTCCCATCATTCACAGATTTAATCTTCTTTTGAAATTCTTCATCATCAGTCTGAGAACTCTTAATCCTTTCTAGTAAAGATGGTTTGGCAACCATTTGAAAAAGCATTAATGTTTCACCTTCCCTGGTTATTCCCAAGTCCATCTTCACTAGATCCAAGAAAATTGGATCCCTTTCAATTCTCATATTGTTGAAAACTCCATGGTCTTTTCTACTCAAAGCATCTGCCACCTTGTTTGATTTCCCCCGGTGGTAGTGTATCGTACAATCATAATCCTTGAGTAATTCAAGCCATCTCCTTTGTCTTATGTTGAGTTCATTTTGTAAGAAAATATACTTCAAACTCTTGTGGTCAGTATAAATCTCACATTTTTCACCATAGAGGTAGTGCCATATCTTCAAAGCAAAGATCACAGCTGCTAACTCGAGATCGTGAGTAGGATAGTTTTGTTCATGAATTTTCAACTGTCGTGATGCATAGGCAATAACTCTATCATTCTGCATAAGGACACAACCAAGTCCTTTCTTTGATGCATCACTATAAATAACGAACCCATCATTCCCCGATGGTAGAGTAAATATAGGATCATTGACTAACCTTTTCTTCAGTTCTTCGAAACATTCTTCACACTCTTTTGTCCAAACAAATTTAACCCCTTTACGTGTGAGCTTCGTTAATGGGTTAGCCAATCGGGCAAAATTCTGGTCGAAACGTCGATAATAACCTGCCAAACCAATAAAACTGCGTACCTCAGTTATACTCGTAGGTGCTAGCCATTCTTGGATTGCCTTGGTCTTAGAAGGATCAACATAGATTCCATCTTTAGAGACAATATGGCCAAGAAAAGAAATCTTCTGAAGCCAGAATTCACACTTGCTAAACTTCCCATATAATTCATGTCTCCTCAGAGTCTTCAAGATAATGCGCAAGTGATTTTCATGATCTTCGTAGGTTTTGGAGTATACCAAGATATCATCAATAAATACCACCACAAATTCATCGAGATACTCCTTGAAAACTCTATTCATCAGATCCATGAATACAGAGGGTGCATTAGTCAATCCAAAAGGCATTACAGTAAACTCATAATGCCCGTACCTGGTTCGAAATGCTGTCTTCGGAATGTCTTCCATCTTCACACACAACTGATGGTATCCAGATCGAAGGTCAATCTTTGAAAATTATTGAGCTCCATGAAGTTGGTCAAATAAATCATCAATACGCGGTAGGGGATACTTGTTCTTTATCGTTATAGCATTGATCTCCCTGTAGTCGATACATAACCTCATAGATCCATCTTTTTTCTTAATAAAAAGAACGGGGGCTCCCCATTGAGAAACACTAGGGCGAATAAATCCTTTATTACTCAATTCCTCTAGTTGTTTCTTTTGTTCAACTAATTCTACAGTGGCCATTCTATAAGGGGACTTCGATATGTGCCTTGATCCAGGAATTAAATCAATAAAAAACTCAACTTCTCGTTCTGGAGGATGTCCAGGTAAATCTTCCGGAAATACATCTACATATTCTTTCACAACAGGTACATCCTCTATTCAAACATTCCTTTTCCTCACCCACAGTTATTTCATTCTCTTCCTCCCCAATAATAGAATTTAGTTGAGCTACTGGGGGTGGATCTAGATAATAATTAGGTGGTGACGATTCTGCTCTAAAGATAAGGTGTTCCTTATCATTATCATCAAGAATCGTAACCTCTTTCTTCTTACAATAAATCTTCGCATTATAGTCCAAAATCCAGCCCATACCGAGGATTATATCAAACTAAATAATAGGTATGACGATGAGATCAGCAGATAAAGAACATTTATGTGCTCTAATGGGGACTGATTCACAAAACATTGTTGCAATGATACATCCCTTAGGAGTTTTAACTGAAAACTCCCTTGTTAAATCAAATTGGAAATATCTAATTTTATTAGAAAACTGGGAAGATATGAAACAATGTGATGATCCAGAATAAAATAATGCATTTGCTAAAGTTAAGGAAACCATTAAATTACCTGCCACCACGTCTTTCGGAGCTTCTACCTCAGCAGTAGTGATAGCATAAGCCTGGCCTTGATCCCTTGGCCTTTTCTGAGGTAAGTTCTCCTGACGCTTAGGACATTCATTTGCATAATTCCCCATGTCCCTGCAATTATAGCACTGAACGTTGGTGGTTTCCTTCTTCCCTTTGCAATCACGAGCTTGGTGGCCTTTTTCACCACACTTGTTACAGACTCCCATTCCCTTCAAGCAAGTACCGAGGTGTTTCTTCCCACATTTACCACAGGATGGATATTAAACCTTTCCCTTCTTCCCCTTATTTCCATTAGCAGATTGATCAGCAGGTCTCTTCTTCTCTTGCTTTTCTTTAATGTCATAAAAATTAGAGAATTCCTTTTCGGTCTTGATAGCACATGATACAATGTCTTCAAATGACGAGAAGGATTGTGAGACTAATGCTCGACAGAGAAATGGTTTTAACCCATCAAATAAAAGATCAATCTTACTTCGTTGGTTACGTATATAATCACCAGCGTACCTTGCTAACCTTGTAAAGTTAGCCTCATACTTTGTGACCTTCTCATCCTCCTTCTATCTCAGACTTAGAAATTTCCTTTCCATATCTGCTTGATGGTCGCGAGGAAAGTATTTTTCTAAAAATAGATCTTTGAACTCCCTCCATTCCATATTTGATACTTCATCATCATCCTTCATATTTTGAATCAATGACCACCATTGATCAGCATCTCCAGTGAGGCGGTAAACTGCCATGATAATTTTTTCCCTTTCACTGCTCCCTAAAGCCTGAAATATTTTCTCTAGGGAAAATATCCATTGCTCAGCTACTAAGGGATTTGTACTCCCATTGAACGTTGGTGGTTGTTGCCTCATGAATCGATCTAACATTGATCCTCCACACAGTGGATTAGGGTGCTCCATACGGGTAAGGTTATTATTCATAACTTGAGTAAGTTGTCCCAGTATGATGATTAGCTGATCGGCACCAGTTGCATCACCAGCTCCACTGTAATTATCTTGAGCAGGAGGGAAATCCCTACATGGAGTGCGTGCATTGATACGGTTTCCATTTCTTCCACTAGGCACCATTTCTAAATAATGGAATAAACTAGATCAGATTATGAATCAAAATACATAATCCCATACTTATAAAACACTTAACATAAATTGAACTATTTATGGATATAATCCATAATCATAAAAATGTTCTATTTGAGGAAGTATATACTAATAAACCCTTAATAATGATTTGTAATGAAAATGAGAGTTATCCTAAGCATATCCCCCGGGAGTGTCGTAACCAAGAGTGCAGCAAGGCCCGTTGTCGTGCACCAGTTCCCATTCGAGTCTAGCTCAAAGCGGTGTTTTCGGGTTTTACCCCTAGGTACATCTGTGCCAGAGCCGCCTCTACCTGCTCGTATCCAGACAGGGATGTTTTTTCGGAAAACTCACAAAATCTCTACAATACCAAAATTCTAGGAAGTTCTTCTATAATAATCCTCAAAGTTCATCTTAGGTCTACGTGCTCTAATCAGAGTTTATCTAAATCTAGCTTCCAAGGTTTGTACTAAACTTCCTCTGATACCAACTGTAACGCCCCGACCCTAGATACCCAGAGTTGGTGCATTATTACATAATATTGTCATGATCACAAGAAATTTCAAATCTTGAAAGACCGATTGGTTTAGTAGCCTTGGAAACACTAGATATATTCATAAGTCTTATATTACATCATAAAATGAAAAACTACTACAACAACATAATGTCTCCACAGTCCACACTATTAACCCCTCATAATATCCCTGCAGGTCATTCATAACATACAACTTCACATCCTGGGAAAAATAAAACATAGAAAAGGGGTGAGCTCAAATGCCCAGTAAGGATAACAATATAACGAAAACTTTCATAAATAAGAATAAACATTTAAGGCAATGTATAACTAAAACAGAAGCCTTTCAAACTTGAACTTTAAACATAGTATGGCATAAATAAAATGAAATAATGCCATTTACTTATTCACATGGATATTCTACTAATCGAATAATCACATGCAAAATCAATAACCACTTTCATAATGATGGAATTCATAATGCCATACTATCATAACTACATAACCAAGGCCTCGTGCCAAGACTACAAATAAGATATTGTCAAGGCCTTGTGCCAAGACACTAGTTTGCCTCATGAGACCTACCGATGCATCGAGGAGCTATAGCGGGCTCCACCCGTCACATATTAAGTCCAATTCATTCCCATATGAAAAGGTTTAAACATAACATAAACATCCGTATTAAAACTAGCATACGAAATGTCAATAGTTTCACCATAAACCATGAATGGTATAAAAATAGAACATCCAAAGTCAAAGAAATCACAAAACCGTAAATATAATATATAAATTTTGTATCATAACAAATCAACTTTAAATAAGCGTAAAATCCATCAAAGGATGTTGACATAGATGAAATCAAAATCCTTTTTAAAGAAATATTTCTTTTTATTTTGATATCATTTAATATCCATATAAAATAAAACATTTTCTTTGAAAATATTCTTATAATCTTGTAAGGGAATCTTTGAAGATTTTATAACGGTGGAAAATAGCCGCACCCACCGTATAAGTTAAAAAAACATTCTTACCTTAATTCTGTCGAAAAGGTTAAAAAGGACCTTGTTTTGAAAATGATGGAAAGATTCCTTTATAAACCACTTATAAAAGTCAAAAAGGTATAAATGACTTTAACTCATATTCTAGTAAATAGTAAAAATGTTTTGAAATACATTTTTAAGAAACATGGATGTGGATGATAAAGAGATCCTAGTAGATTATTACGTATAAACAACCTCGGATAATGAAGAGATTGTGAAATAACCCATACCTTGTACTTTTCCTTTGATGGGGTAGGTTAAACTCCTTTATAATGGTGAAATAATTGTTTTTAAATTATACAAGAATCATATATATTAATATGATATCATATATGATCTTTTAACATTGATTTGTTAATAATATCTTAGAATTATCGTCGTTTCGGGTGTTAACTTACTCGTTTTCTTTTATATGTTTTGTTACATAAGCCTTGTTTGTTGTATCTTATCCATATACAAAATGATATCAAGTCCTTAAACATCATTTTTAAATCACCAAATGATAATTATACTTGAATGGATACGATGGAGAATGAATCTCATCACGTTCGTGGAGACGGTAGTCCGTACGTACGCACGAACGACAATATCATTCTTTTGATATTAAAATAATATATAAATGGATGGTATATCATATATACAGAATCATTAACATGTTATAATTATTATTTACATGAGTTACAAATCATTATTATACCCATCCAAATAATAATATATTGAATAACAATTACACCACGACGTGGAGACGGTAAGCCGTACGTACGCACGTATGGTGACATGTTATTCAAAGGGAGGATAGAATACTGAATATGGTTGTACCATATTTATAATAACATAACAGTATATGTGAGATACTGTATTTATTATTTTAGAATGGTAATAACCAAGAAAGAATAAGTGGAAGAAGAAAGGAACTTAAAAAGGGGTGGTGAAAACATTACTTATTCTTCGGGTTCTTTCTTTTGATTTGATCAAAGGGGCTCCTTAGGTTGGATTTATGATCAAACTAAGGACTCTAGGTTGTAGTGTGGGAAGTTGTGAGAGTATTTGGGCAGAGTTTGGCCGAACCAAAAGGCTTTGAAGGTGTGAAGAAATGAGAAGGAGGAGTGCCCTTTTATAAGAGGGGTGAGGGGCACCTTTGGAAAAGCTAGAAATATTAATTTATAATAAATTCATATTCGGTTTATAATGGCTCAAAAGTTGATTATTCAAAGATTAAGGTGGGGATAGGTCGAAAACCACTCAACCAATAGAATTTAGACAGGTTTGGGTACTTATATTAACCTTATCTTTATGTATTAACTCTAAGTTAATTAGTTTCACTTTTACGATGTCTCTTTGTATTTTTATATAATATGGTTAATAAACTTACAATATACATCCAAGCGACCCCCAAGTGGTCCATTAATGATTAACCTATCATGCTATAAGTATCTTGGCCGAACCATAGATTTTTAGGAATTTAATATCAATTAATAATATAATATTGGTTTTAAGAACTCTTTTACGTCAATTTTTACACTATTCAATAGTTGATTTTTGTGAAACTCATAAAAGATTGATTACTTAGAAAAAAGTCAATTAAATCAATCCTAATATATCATATTATCCAATAAAATTAGTTTAATTCATTTAAAGTTTCATATTATATTTATTTGGGTATTTATAATGTTAATTATTTTAATTTTTCACTATTATAGTAATTAATTCATCATCATTGTGTCATAAATAAATTATATGATATAATGTCTATAAATTATAAATAAAATATCACTATGTATTAAATCATTTTATATTTGTAATGAATATTTATAATCTAAACTCCAACATATATTACCCTATTTAAAAATTGTTTTGCTATAAGATATATTCTTGTGTCATTTTTGTATTCATTTTAACATAATTAAAATAAAGTGTCCCTATCACCTACAAGTGGCACCATGGGGTCCCAAAATCGACCCAAAGATGCCTATGGTCTAACATGTATCAAAAAATAATTCTAGGACATGTTTTAGGGTAATTTAGTATTATTATAATATTATTTTTTAACCCTTATTTACTGGATTTACCCTTAACCATAGTAAATAAAATATTTACCGCAGTAATTATTCAAAATGTCTAAAAATAAAATTTACCTATTTACACAATTTGGACATCCTGATTCCAAATATGGAATCCATTTTTCTAAATTCAAAACAAAAAAGTGGCAGAAATTAATTTAAAATTATTTCCCGCTGTTAAAACAAAAAGCGTGTTTTTAAGAGATAATAAATTTCAAAAGATTGACATTTGTTTATGTTCGGTTTAATTGTAAAATTATGTCCAATGACCAACATTATATTAAATGGTAAAATTATATTCGAAATATACTTTAAAACCACTCAAATTCATAATTTATCACTATTAATTATTTTTATTAAAAAAGTTGTTTTTAATTAAAATTTAGTAATTTTCACTATTCATCAAAATATGAAAGTTATCCAAAAAGTACCAAAATTTCACTTTAGGCTAAATTCGATATTCTGAATCCAAAAATGAAGTCCATTTTAAAATATAAAATATATATAATTTCAAAAAGTAGGTATTACTATTCATAACGGCTAGTTTGATTGGTTATGGTGTGTTAGAACTCGGTGTTGCGTACAACACACGCTATCACATTATTCAAAGAGAAGTGTACCGTAGAAGCTTGGGGTGTTACATGGGCCGACAGTGATGCAGTCAGGGTGGCTCATCCAGAGGACCATGGTTCAGCCCGGAGCACCGGAGCGCCACAAGGGCTGTGCATTTCATGAAGGCCTCAGGTAGAGTGGGCTTTGTCGTCATCAACTTTGTCTCCTCTTTTCTCATCACCATGTCGAATGTTCAACATACACAAAATCTGCATAGGGTTCGGGCCATGTATGTTTGGCCTGCACCCTCCGCGTTTAGGGTGGTATAAATTGGTTCATCAAATAAGTACGATGAACAAAAATTATTTAACAACCACACAAAGAATTCGTTCTACCCGAAGAAGAGAAAGAGAAAAATGATTAATATAAAAAAGTGAACCCCTACCTTTGATCGGCGTTCGTCGTTCATTGACGAAGATGGGAAAGTATACATAGATGTTCATCATTCATCGCATCTGCCACACACTTCCAAACCAGAGATGCATCTACTCGTTGATGACGATGCAGAAGTCGGTCGTCAAAGACCTCTCACGATGTTTGACGCTTCGAGGTAGAAGTCAAAGAAGGTCGGTATTCTTCGTTCCTCGTTCTTCACTGGGAGATGAGGTTCTTCATTTGGACATTTCTCCTAAATAATCCTCCCTTCGAAGATTCCACCAAAATGAATATGCCAATGAAATAATAGATTTAAATATCCTATTAATTTTTTGGTATGATCTTAAAATTGGACTAAATAATTAATTAGATAGGCTCCCCTTAATTAATTCAAGTGGTATGAAAAATGAACTAATTAGGAGAGTGGAAGAGTCTCTCCATAATTAATGAGGGAGAGTTGTGATTTTTTACTCTCCTCAAAAAATAGGCGGTTAAGCCCCGTGTGGTCCCCACACCGTAACATCTCATGGATGGTTATGTATGGGTGGGACCCACCACTATAATGTCTCGTGGGAGGTTAAGATGTGGTGGTCCCACCTCCAACTCCCATTATGTGGTTTTAACCACCAAAAACCACATTGAAGATATATAAAAATAAAATTAAAACTCACAATATTATATTTCATTCCACGAAAATGCCAAATATATCTTCTACTCTCAACCAACTGCAGTCGAGGTGAAGGTCTCCTTAAGCGAATACAGGAAATAAAAGTTCAATGGTTCTCTCAAATTTCATTTCTGAGCACTGGTTCAAAATTTATAAAAACACGCTCGTACGTTTACTGAACGTACCAGAATAAATGTTCGAAAATAGATTCCGGGAAAATCGGGCCTCAGAATCATACACCGTCAATTTTCACAGACTCGTAAAATTCCTATGTTTTTATGGAAAAAAATAAGAGAAATTCAGGGACTTTACATGATCTATTAAGATGGAATGGTTTTCTGATAATGAAATTATTATAATAATCAATATATAAATATTTATGTCATTACACTCCCATGATTCTATACACATTTAGTATTTTACATGTATTTATTTTTCCTTCTAATAATCTCATTCTACTGTACATGAACATGAGTAGTTGATTTTTTTCATTAGTATTTATCATAACCATTTTTGGATTTTACACATATATATCCTATTAAATACTATATGTCATATCTATATTAATTAAATCATTATAAAATACGATAAAACATAACTACTGTTCCCATAACCATAACTGAAAATAAAACTCACATTTGATTTAAACACCGACAACACTATGTCATTGGAATATACATGAACATATAATACACATCAATATATTCTGATCTGGTTCACATCAAATATTTTTAAATAAGTATGTCAATCAAAATTTTCATTCCCATAAATATAAATTGAAATTCTTTTGAATATTTATTCCACCTTATTAGTAGTGTTTTTCGATTTTCACATCAGAATTTTGGAATCAAGTCCAATATATAGAGTTTTGTAATGATTATTTCTATTATTTCATTCATCCATTACATTCAATTTGTATTTTTTATGGAATTTATTCCCAATCCTAAATCCCCTTTTCAACTTAATTATTCTTATGTTTTTTCTTATGTAATGTCCATAATTTTTTAGAAGAACATCAACTTTCAATCACATTCCCTTTAGACAAACTCAAAACATTTACTAAATTCTCTAAAATATCATATATATTCAATAGGATCTAGAAATAGATCATATAATTATAATAATTAATTAAATATAAAAATTATATAGATCCATTGATGATATTTATAACAAGGAACCATCTTACTTGTTCTACTTTCCCAACAATGATATCTGAGATTCCATTTATCCACAATCAAATTTCAAATTTCACATTAATTAACACATTCATATATAAATTCCAAGAAGAAATGGAATAAAATGAATCCACTAAATTCACAATTCACATTGATCTAATGATCAATACACACATTGGAACCACTATTATCCATACACAAAACCATTGTGATTTTAAAATTCAATCTATATTATATGATGATACATTTTAGAGTAGCTAAATTCTTGTTGTGGACCGATGAATATTACTAATCTCAATGGGATAGAAACTAGTAAATGGTTATCAAAAATATAATTTGGGAACATTTTAAAACATTAATAAAATAATGAGAAACTCACGAGAAAAAAAATTACACTACTAATAGTCACTGCCAAACAATTTTCTATTTTATTAGAATCAATGATTAAAAATTTAATCAAAATAAATTTTCCACAATTGAAAGGTAACACCAAAAATATCCCAAAAACAATGATGATGAAAGAGTATTATAACACTCATGCCCCCACCACCATCACCTACAATGAGCTGAACACTAGAAACTAGATCCACCACCACCACCATGGGACAATCATTTCTGCATCATTATCATACAAACAACTTCTACATAAAACAAATGGGTATTCATGGTGTTATCCACATACCACTATGATTTGACAAAAAATTAAGATTCTAATATTTAACATTATATGAAATATCAACATTAATATTTATATGAGATTATTTGAATGATTTCCGAGAGAATATTTTATGAAAAAAAAATCTAATTAAATACATTGAATGTAAAACGTTATGATAAGTAATCTTACAAGAAACGAAACATAAAAAAACCACACAATGTCCACCATATATTGATGGTAATCACCACATCATATATTCCATTTTATAAGAAGAGATATACATTATAAATTTATAGGGATATGGATAACAAGTGAGACACAACAAACATTACACATCAGTGATAAAAATCCACCAATTAAACAACTTATATTGTTCTCGTGCACATGCCATTATAAAAAATCTCATTAAAATATTAAATGGTGTCCACAGAAAAGTCCTATACTACTAGAATTCCTTTTTAGGGTATACTGGAGGGGCTCTCATCCCATGGTCCACTAGTCACATGTCATATCACATGTTTAGTTAGTGTTTCAATCATAAAAACAACTCGATGATCCATGTCTCCACTCTTCCTAGTCTACTATAGTGAAAAAAATATTTTCCAACGTAGATTCAATGGATTCATTTTCTTCACAGACTCATTTCACATATCAAAAAAAGAATCACATTGACATACACATTACAAGTAGAAAAACTACATAAGAAAAACACCACTTTCAGAGTTTATAATCATTCAATGACCAATAATAGAATGGTAACCATCAATTTTCACAAAATGATACAATTTTCAAATTCCAAAAAATAGAATACCCTTTTTGAATTACATTCCACAAAACATTTAATTATCATGAATCCCATATAGAAAAAATGTATTATATCATATTATATCTAAAAATTTTCATGGGATAAACCCAATCATAAATTCACACTCACATCATAGCCTTTTATAATTTTATTTTATTTACATTCAAATTGGTAAGACACATTTAATGTTTAAAAAATGAACACATTATGCAATAAACCACTATTTTTCATGGAAAAGTCATTTTAAATATATTTTCTCCCTTAAATGTCTTTGAAAAATGATTTCTAACCTTTCAAACAAGGTATAAAAATAATTCGACATGAACCCAAATAAATAACACATAAAACACAATTGTTTTCCATTAGAAAATACATTTTCCTCTTTTTATGCATCTATAATACATTTATTATCATATTTTATAGTAAATCAATAACCCATTGAACATATATAAACAACAATAAAATGAATTCAACATAATCTAATAATATAAAATCATGTATCCACCTACCTTACACTAGGAAACTTCTAAGAACTGGTGGAAAATCATAACTACAACACCAAAAGAACATATTAAAGCAGGATTGAAACAAAAAAGTTAATATTACACCTAACATCACAAGATATATACAAAAATATTTCAAAAGTTGTACTGGAATATATGAAACCAACAAGGAGGGATGAAAAACCCTAAATGAATACAAAAATCATGAGAAATAGGATATAAGTGGAGATTATTAGATGTTCCCAACCTAGAAACTCCTATGGAATGAGACAGTAAATGTCCATTAAGTCAGGGAGGCAATACCCCTGTGTATAAATCATGAATGGGGTGGGTTAGATATGTATTTATGTTAAAATAGAATATAGAAAATGAATTAATTTCAAAATATTAATGACCTAGACAATTCACTTGAATTTCCGGGATGATTTACCAAATCATACAACCACCATTCATAGACCACTGCCATAAAGGGACATACTGCATAATTATTCCCCACTGTCTGAGAAACCATGAACATACCTTGCTGTCTCCACTGTCTTAAAACAATATTTTCTGCACCATTTCCTAGTAAAGGGAATATAGATTCCCCTAACTGCACTCCAATCATTCAATAGAAGAGTACTAAAGAAGTCACCTTTTCACTAGAAAATAACTGAAACTAATGAATGAATGCATGATAAAAAATAAACAATGAAATACCTCAAAATGAAATCTTGGAAATAAAGGAATTATGTTATTTTATTATATACATTCTCATATTCTATTTTATGATTCTATAAAAGTATTTCTCATATCCATCGTGCATTGTATTTTTTTTAATCATTCAGATACAAATGAATGTATTTGTATCATATCATCTTGTTGTTACGATATGTTACTTATATGAGTACTTATATGGTTTCAACTCATAGTGTCTAAATTCCACTTCTAATATTGTTGTGACTCCCCATTCAAAAGTAAAAAATTAACTCAAAATAAACATATTCATACCCAATAAACCAATATATATATAAATATAATTTCATAAAACTGTTAATAAGATAACATAGTTGAAGAAATTTAAATAAAAATGTCTTCATCGAGATCGTGATAAAAACATTAACAATTTCTCATGGAATTATAAACATCAACCTTAAAATTAGAAAATGGTTTATTTAAAATATAGATTAATTATTAAATTTATATCAATTTTAATATTAACTTAAAAATAAATGCCAATCATTGTTAAGAAATATATATAATTATGGAAAAAAATTCCAATTTCACTTTTACAAGTATATTAATCATACAATCAACGTCTGTACCAATTGAATTAGGGGGTTATCATGAAACCAAAATCCTTAGTAAATAATGAAACCATCCATCCTTGGATAATATAGTAACCACCCATCTATGGATTATAATAGAACAAAAAAACATAATAACTATCTCGAAAATACCATAATATCATACTAATAGATATAATTTAATAATATCCATGATTACAATCATAAAATATTCTTTTCACCAATAATAATTAATTTACGAAAAAATATATGTTCCATTTAAAAAACCATTTTCAATACATATATTCAATGATATATGGGATGATATATTGTTTGAAAAAAAATATTTTTATTATGGGAATAAAAAATAATGGGTTTGATAATAGGAAATTTGATTTTCAACATATATGATTAAATTGATTTTTCCTTGTGTAATTGATAATGAAACTCAAAAGTTTCAAAAAAAAAACAATTATCTTATTCGATTACAAAAAAATGAAATAATGCTAAAATGGTTATAAAATATTGTATAGATTTGTATTGTATCTATATATTTATATCCATAAAACAATATAATGAATATGGATTTATCATAAAATTGTTTACAGTATAAATAATTAAATAATATTAAAATGTGATTTTAATATGTATTATCCCTTTCCACTTTTGAAACAATTGAATCATTATCCCAAATAAGTATACAAATGATGAAAAAAAGAAGTATGTTTCCAAAAATAAATTCATTGTATAACATGTCAACGTGTCTTTATATACATAAAATAAAATGATATTGTTGTAAAACATCAATAATTCATTAATGAAATTTAATATATATGAATTCCCATACATTGGAATCGATATTTCACATACATTCTTTATCATCCAGAATAATAATATTACCTTAATTATCTAAAATATTTATATCCAATTAATTTTTATTATTCATTTTAGTTAACATATTAACTTGTTTTATATAATTACATTAGAATTTATGTTAGGGTTAGACATTTTTTGATGATTGGATCATAAATCAAATACTAATTTGGTACTTATATGATAATAAACAATGTCATTATTTAATATTATCCAAAATGTGAATCATGAAATTTTTATCACACTAATTCATAAATTATTCATTAAATGAATAACATTTAATTATTGTTATTTTTAAATAAATACATTATAATAATGGAGATGGTAGGTTGTTATTACAATTAGTAACATTAAAAAATATCAATGATTATAATATAAATAATGTATGTTTTTTTATTTTTTCTAAAAATTATAAATAATTTTTAAAAAGCATATTATTTCATCAAATATACTTATATATATCATTCATCTGATGTGGTGATGATAATATAATTGCATCACTTATTAGAGGTTGTAGTATACACGTTTCACGAATGAAGTTATCCTTTTTAAGTGATTGTTAGAAAAAAAGTTATATATTATATTTTTTACCGAAAATGATTTCATTAACATAAAAAAATTAATATATATTTCATATATTTATTAACAAAAACCATATTACACTCTATGCAAAATTGCAGTGTAAAATGAGTCACATTGCTTCGGGAGGCAGTAGTCCACTGTACACACGGGCGAAGTTATCAAATTCCTTGTTAAATGGAATGAAAAAAAATTATAAGTGACATAATAATTAAAATAATAATAATGTTAAAAATATCATATTTATATGTTAAATCCATCATTATAGGAATATATGATAGTCCATGATGGAATAATAATTACAACGATTCAGGAGGCGTAGACTACCGTAAACATGAATCATAAATTCATTCATCATTTGATGGGTGTGTAAATGAATTCAGGTTATTGATTTAATATAATAAGAAATATGTATATGTAAGATTCTATTTTCATTATATTATCATAGTTGAAAAATAGTTGAATGATGTGGATGATGAAGAAAAAAAACGTGTTGTCAAGAATGCTACCTCATCATTGGAAAATCTCATTTTGTTTGCACTAGAGCATTAATAGGATGCCTTCCTATTTAAAAAATTCTCTAGATAATGATTAATAACTTAAAAAACGTTTTATTTACTGATCTAATTATGATATGTCCTTGGAGGTGTGTGTGATATATAATAGGGTGTGTCCTCTATAAGTGGGTGTTAATCAAAGATGAATTATTTAGAAATTAGAATATAATCAAACATTTTTTTCATTCCTAAATATCCAAAATAGAAACATATAGATACGTTGATGACATACTGTCCAAATATGACCATAAAATAAAATAAAAAAAATTTAATCCATTTTAAAATATATATTTTATTTTTGTCCCCATGGTAAACAAATTTTTACCTTAACCACTACAATTCATTTAATTTTTTATGAATATTTATTTTTGTAAAAAAACTCGGTTCCCAATATAAGTCAATAATAATTATGATGAATAAGAATATAAATTTATATTTGATAAAAAAGCACATAAATATAATTTTCTATAAAATTAATACTATATTAGTAGTGAAGAAGTTTCATTCAAGAAATGCAACATTCTTGAATTATAAGATTTTATGTAAAATAGAATAATTGTAAAAAAATTCATTAAATTCTAATTAATGTATATATATATATAACAAAAAAATTTAAATTAAATAATTCTTTATTTTGGTTTGTATTAATTAACTACACATGGCATTCATTGTTCGAATTAAATTAATATTCAGACAAATATCTATTTACATCAAAAAATAATATAGACTAAAATATAGAATAAATTTGATTCCAACATAGTTATTTATTTATATACATGTAATGAATAATTTGTTTAATTTGAAATAAAATTTAGTATATGCATTCTTTTTAATAAGATAATGTATAAAAATTTATTTAACTATTTATAAATTTAAAATATTTTAACAATCCATTGTTCTTTTTAAATATTCAATAATTTCAGACAAAATTTTTATATGATATTTTTATTTAGAGAATTAAATAATTTTAATCTAATAAATTTTATTAAATTTTAAAAAATAAATTTTAAAATATATAAGAAAAATTATGTGGAATCAAGTTTTATAAAAACATATTTTAAACATAAAATCGAATTCACTCTTATCTAATTCCATAAAAATTACTATAGGATTTATAAAAAAATTATATAGTATATAAAATTGTTTATTTATTAAATAAATTGAATAAGATTGAATTTTTATGATAATTTTCAAATTTTTTCATTCAAAATATTTCCATACAAAAAATACCTTCATTTTCAAGATGTTTTGTTATCATTTTGAATTAATTAGAAATTTTTTATTATATCCAATAACTTTCATAATTTTGTTAATCAGAGGCCTTCCCACTAATTTAGAATCAGGTATGAAAAAATCACATTAAAAATTAATATTTTAATAGTATTCTTTTGTTTAAATTCGGTTTTCAATGTTGATTACACTATCAAACATATAGTACATTTTAAAATCATATGGTGTTATAATAATAACATCACGTACTAATCTAGTAAATTAAATGGGTGTACTATTCAAAACACGGGTAATCATCATGGATCTTATTATTTTATTCCACGTTATATTTGAGAAAGTAATTTGAATCCTATATCGTCATGTTGTCCGAACGATATGAGGTTATTCCACATACTAGGAATTTTACTAGCATAATTCTTCATCAAGAAACATCCATTACTCATTCAAATATGGTCAATTTATTGTTTATCTATCTCTATAACTTTTTTTCCTTCTATATATTCTAAAAAATCATTCACTGATAATGTCCACTATGTTCCAACACTCACTAGTTTAATAGAAAGAATAACACAAGTTAAGAGGAAATAATAATTTGAGAATATTCACCTTCAATAATAATATTTTTCCATATTATGTTGTACTTACCGAAAAAGATAAGGAAACATAAGACATATATTACCCATAATATTTATTTTTTTCATTAATTTATACTACTTATGAAATCAAAATTTTATATACTCAATATTCTTTCATAAGATAAATCCTCTTATGAAATATTTTAATGGTCCATTAATGAATATGAACATCTCTATCCACCAACGTTAAGTGAAATTTTGGAGGATAACTTTACATCCTTCTTCTTAAAACATCATACGTGGAATATGATTCAAAATTTATTATGATACAAGGTCATAATTTTTACTCCAATTACATACTATTGAAAAAATATCATCCCCAATTTATATAAGTGAATATAAAATAAGAGACCACTAATTATCATCCAATAATTGAACCTCCATTTATTCATGCCTTCCACAAATCATATTGATTTAATTCACATTTTTCACTACAGATCCACCATTTAATAGTCTATATCAAAAAAATTATTCCACTAAATTTTCATTTTTTCGAGTTCATTTTGAATAATACATTCCATAATATTCAATAATTACTTTGTAATTATGTTTTTTAAAAAATTTTGATTTTCACATTTCTTTCAAGAGATATTTTTAACCATTGTATAGTCATCCTATCCAACCACTCACATAGTGATACATCAATTTAATATTTAAACTTATGAGGTAATGGAGTACCATGATCATTGAGTATCATATTATCTCCTAAATGTGTATAATTTAATAAGTTATATGTTCTTGAAATCTTATTGATCCATATCAATCCTTCACCCAATGTGATTTTTATATCCACGATATTTTTTTTAATGAAAAATCATTTAATAAAACATATTTGGGATTTGAACTATAAGAAACCTTACATTAATAATTTAGAAGAGAATCCTTTAGAATTTCAATTCTCTTATCTTAATTGTATACCACTGACATCATGTTCTATGACTAATTATTATTCTTCCAAATAAATACAATAATTAAATCCTACTAAAAAAATTCCAAAATAAAAAATTAATAATGAAAGAACACTATATAATTATAGGGCTTGACTAAATTTTAAATATTCATGAGGAAAATGGTTTCACTTTATAAAATGATGAATTATAGATTATAAAAGTCTTTACTGGAACTACATTTTAATCTTCTTATCCTGGGTATTAATGGTAAAAATATGATTTTATATTTTTCATTTTTCTTTTCAATTTAACACCTTTTATTTATAAAGTCATTCTCATTGTATACTATTTCCACCACATCTTTAGAGTCATCATCTACCTTCAGTTAACTTTGAAAACCTCAAATACTGCATTATAGATTTATATTATCTTTTTTCAATTGGTTAACATATAAGATTTTATATACCGAGTCTACATTTCAATAAAATCCAACAGAGATTCATAATAGTACACCTTCGTTATGATCATTCATAAATTATTAGGCCCATAACCACTACCATAACCTCATTATGAAAATTTGCTTTATAAAAATGTACTTTTGTAAAAATTATTTCATAAAACTGAATAGACATCACAATTCCAATATACATTGAGATGGGTGTTTTTATTAAATGAAATTTTGTTAAATTCTTCCTTAGATTCAAAGCATTTTAAATGTGTTTTTTTATCCATGGTAACTATTTATATGTTACCTTGTTTTGGGCTATCAATGTTTCTTCATTATCAATTGGGATTTCCTTTAACAAATGTTAATTTTTATAGAATAATAGATCATTCATATTACATATTTATTATGAAATATAAGTGTTTCATAAAATGTAATTTTTTAATTTTTAAAAAAATTTAATTTGTGAAAATATTTTTTATATTTTTTGAATCATAAACTTGAGTGTTCCATTATTAAAATGGATTTTGTAATTATAATAAATGTGTATCCTAATGTTATATTGGGTTATTTTGTTTTAAATATATTTTACATATTTGATTAATTTGGGGTATTCATTGATGCGATCATATAATTATTTCCATTATTTTTTTTAGACTATGCTATGATATAATTGTGTGTTCCCTTGAATTTTCACATTTTTTTAAAAAAGTAGTTTTAAATTGGATTTGGAAAGGATATGTTCATGGTTTCAAGGAAACGGCTAAAATATCCTCATATATGAATTTTGGATGTTATTGATTGATTATTATACACTATTTGAGCTTCAATTATTTCATTTTATGATTTTATTCATGTGAATATGTTCAATGGAAATTAGGATTCATTTTTTGCAGTATTGGTGTATGTCAATTTATTATGTGAGAGTGTGGGAGATTGAATTTGTTGTATTGTTATGATTTATTTCCATTTTACATTGAGTATTTAATATGTTTGACATCTTCCCTATGGTGATCCAAAAACATTAATTATTATCAATGGAACACTGAGATACTAAATAGGGATTCATGGTATGTTTTCAATGTCCGATGATATTTATGCACTATCAATTTTCCTTGGATGAATGTTATTGCATATAAAGGGGAGTATCATCTATGAAAATAGTAGAGTTTGATTTGAGAGATAATATGTGTGGCCATTAAATTGATAATTTTTGTATTCAATCATTCTCATCTAGTACATATTCAATTAGTAATTAATATTTTTCATCGTGACTTATATTTCATGTTATGAGCCTTGTCGTTGGATCATATTTTATTGGATTATTCCTTGATTGATCTATCTTTAATGTGTTCATTATTTATGATTGATCAATTATTTTTTAATTCATTACTTATTTTATTATTTTCATATTTTTATGAATCATAATTTCATATGATTTATTGTATTTTATCTATGATTGTACTATTTTTTAAGATGATGAGTTGGATTGTGTTTTTTAATATAAATATGTGGTTGTTTAAAATTCTATAAATTGTAAACAATTTCCATTATAATGTACTTAAAACTATTAGATGGTTTGATTTATAAAAGGGGAAATTATGTGAAAATATTTGTTTTGTAAAATATTTAATTTTATTGAAAAAAAATATTTCAAATGTATCTTGTTAGAATGAATGTTTTTTTCAAATTTTAATTGTTTTTTTTAAATTATAATACCATATATAGACCTATTTAAGGCATGTTATATATACAATACATTTTATTAAATGATATATTTTACTTTAATTTTATTTATTTTTTTAATAATAAAAATTAAAAAATATATTTATATTACAATAAAACTGCAGGTATTGGTTACAATATAAAAGTATTAGAATTGGATTATGGTGGTCACCTACAACCCTTTGTCTAACACCCTACAAAATCAATTTTTTATTAATAATTACTTCATATTTTCTATTGGTTCTCAAAATATTGATTAAAGGATTGTTATCAACCATTGTCCACTGGGAATAGGAAATTGCTGGTTATAGTGGTTACTCAAGAGTCACTTAATTGTTTTTTCATTTATCACCATTCTATGATGGACCAGTTCTATCATGTGGTGTTTATTCCTCTATTGAATCAATTTATTCATTTTACATTATTCCAATGTAAAAGATTTTCAAATCACTGTATAAAAATAGATTTTATTTTGTGGATGATTTATATTAAAAATAATTTCATGTAATTCAATTTTAGAATTCCATGTTGGGATGTAATTATTTCATATAATCTTAATAACCCTTACATGTTTTCTAATCCATGGAAAACTCGCGTTGGATTCTTATTTGGATCACATTATTGATTTTTTCTCATATTGCAGTTGAAATTATTCCCATGTATTCACATGTGATAACATATCACTGATCATCATCAGAAGGTGATCATGAATGTATCACGGGACTTGTATTGTAATGTTTTGGGTACTCATTCAGGTTGAATCCGTAGTTAGTTCCCTAAAACATGGTATTTAATACATCTTGTTATGTTGTTTTAGTGGTAGATCATTGGTAGAATGTATAGATCTAAATAGGAGGGTCTAAAGGACAGCTTGGAAATCTATTAACCATGCACAACATTGTGTTTCCATGGAATCCATGTGTTTTATTTTTTATTTTGTATAAATCACAGATTATTCTTTTGAAATTTTTATGTGGTTTACTAAATAGCTGACACTTAACAACTTCATGTGAGACATACTGAGATATTACAATTTTTCTAATAATATATGAGGCAATCTCATGTCACATGGTCAATATGATCATGAGATCAAACAATAGGTAGTTTATATAGACTGTTATGGAAAACATCCAGATGATCTATCATGATTACCATATGGTCTAGAAAACAGAAAACCTAATAAATTTATAGTGTACAATATTTAGATTTTACTTTTTGATTTCTGCATTTCATTAAATAACGACTCTTATAACAAATGTTGAAAAACAATTTGGAATTGTATTGTTTTTGATTGAAATTGTTTCAATGGTTTTTTAATTTTTAAAAAATATTAAAAATTTGATGATGTAGTCTTAATTATCAAATAATTAATTTCCTTATGTGAATCTATGAGACTTTTATTTGTTTGGTATTAAGGGTTAATAATTTCTCAAGAATTAGTGTCATTCATAGCTTGTGTGTTGAATTGTTTTATGGATTTTGATATATATACTTGATTGTAATTTTTTTGAAATGTTATGGTGTTTTAAAATGAATGGACTAACTTGTCTGGTGCTTTCGAAATAATATTTTAAATTGTAATTGTAATTATATTTTTTTAATTTTTCATTTGGGTCCCATGTGTGTGGATTTTTGATTGATTGAATAAATGTTATTCTTCATTGTGATCCTTCAGAATATTTCTCTAGTAAATTGATGATAAATTATATATGGGAGTCCATTTGGTAGTATTTCAAGTGGTCATGAAATCGTATTCCTTGTTTTCTAACTCCTCCTAGACTATCAATTGATTAGATGGTCTATTTTCGGCATTACACTTTGATCATGTGTAATATCTGTTTGATAGGAATATGGTAGTATTTAGTATTTATCAATGATCTTATGAGGCAATATAATTTCTATAACTTGTTAAATATATCTTAATTTCAATATGACATCCATGAAAACCTACAGTGATATGAATAAATCCGTTGTTTGAGGGTTCAGTTTTGGATTAATATATGTTCATTATCCACACATAACCACATAAGATTTTTTCTAGGGGATATTTCAAGGCCACCATTATCATCTAATTCACCCAAGTGAATTATTAAATATAACGATGAAATAATTATTTATTATTCAGAATATATATCATTCGGGTAAAAATTATAGTGTTTATTTTACATGAAATATTCTATTCCCTCGTCAGTTTGTAGAAAAAAAATTCAATGAATGATTGGACTTTTTCAAACGGAATAAATCAAATTTCTACCTTAGTTGTGTTTAATTTTTTTCTAACTACCTATATGGATCTGATGTTTATGGTGATCAACACTATAGATTTTTCTATATGGTAACATGTGGTGGGAAATAAGCCAACCCCATTTCGTGGATTTGAAGTTGTTTTGTATGGTGAAAATAGAAGGTGGATGTGTGTGTATAGTGTGAGAGGTCCAAGCTTGTTAGACCCTATATTCTATCAACATTATAGACCATTTACCAGTGTGGAGATGTCAATAACATTTAGAGTATTTTTAAGCAAATAAAATTGTAGAAGAATATGACTTGGGCCCGATTATACAATTAAAATTTGTTTCATGTTTTTCATCTATTCGATAGTCAAATGATATTTTTGGGTTTTGGATTAATCACATTTAATGAATCTATTTTTATTGGACCTTGTTCTATCTATTTTACAAACAAGATATCATATCTATTGTAAATGAAATATTATATAAATTTTATTTTTCATTTTTAGATGGAAATGACTCATTTAACTATAGTTATTATAATATTTTAATGATTATGTAGGCTATAGATTAAGGTTTTGTTGATAAATGAAATCTTAGTTAATTGGTTGTGAAGTGGGAGAATATTGACATATTTTTCATTGTGGGGTAGGCCAACAGAGATACTAGACTAGAAAATTCTTTTGTGACCACTAGGAGTGTGGATTCAAGGAATTTGTACCTGAGTAATGCTCTAGAATTTTTGGTTACCCAGTGAGAGAATCATGAAACTCCATGTTGATGAACAATTCTATTTGGGTTGTACCGTCTATTTTATTGGAGTGTGTTTGTTTAGGGATCTTGTCCTGATGCCTCCTTGAATATACTAATGTATGTTATCTTTTTTAGTTCTATGAGAATGAGTTTTATTATTTTCCTTGATAAGAGATGAATGTATTTTTATAAATTCAATATTTTGTTTTTGGATTTCTAATGAATCACAATTTCAGATAAATTATAAATTATGTGAAAATGTATTTTTGATATCTCCATGATTTCTTATTTCTATAGAGTGTTTTTTCATAATTTTATTAGTTATGATGTTTTTTATGTTTGAAAATGTAATTTATTTGGAGATTTCTGTTGTGTTTAAAACCATTGAATGATTTGAGATGTCATAAATTCATATAGTTGAATGAATATTGGTGGACACAGATTTATTCAAAACCAATAGATTGGAATACCATGTTCTTGTCTTGTTGTTTATTACATCATATTTCTCTAGAGGTTATTCTTTGAATTATGTCATTATTACCCACTAGGATCGGATGTTTGGGATATATTTTCACATTTTTTGATATATATGAGAGTTGATGGTCACATTATTTATAGAAGTTAGTTTTTATAATTTTTTTCTTTTTATCTTAGTTTTCAAAAAAATTATATTGTTGATTGTTCCATGATGGGGCAAAATTTTACCCCAATGTAACATTTATGTTTATGTATTCACTATAATTCAGGGTCAAATGATTTTTAGGTGTTTCATATTGAATTTTATGAATACTTCAATCTTTTTTTAGGATTTATGGTTTTTAAATGATTGGAAATTATTACACAACAAGTATTTTAATATAAATTTAATATATATAGTAATGCATGAAACACTATATATCTAAAAAATAACACTATGTTTTTATAATTATTATAAGGTGATAGTTATAACCAAACTATTAAACAAAATTACATGAATAATATTAACAACTATTAAATATTATTTAATATATATATAAATAAAAAAAATAAAATATATAGCATTTTGTATAATAAAATCAATTATTGAATATTGAATGGAAAAATTATAATATGGTTCATTTGCTTATTAATTTTATGTGATGTATCATTTTTTGTGAATAGAGAAAAATATTACAATCTAATTAAAAACTATATATTATTGTTTTTAAAAACTATTATTCATTGAATCTATTTTTAGAGTCACAATAGATAAATTATAGATATGTTAATCCCTTTTATATCATTGGGATCAATATAAATAATATACATATATATAATGACTTATTAAACTTCTCAGCGTACATTATAACCACCATATCACCACAACTATGGGCCCAAAACTGAATGTACATTGAACACATAATTGAATAGAATTTTGAAAAAATAGTCATACAAAATTGTGATAAATAATTTATGTAGACTATGGTAATATCAATATGATTTTTTGGTTAATAGTAACTTGACCTACTAGAATAGTAATGTTTTCTTTATTAATTGTAATAAATTCAAATGAATTATAACACAACCACTGAATATATTGCTAAATTATAATAATGAATTAGATTGTTATGGGATATAATTATATCATACTATATGTAATTAAATATTTGTAAACTTATTAACTAGTGGTTTGTATTGTTTTCATTAATAAATATTTTATTTCAATTATATAATTATTATAATTATTTTAAAGAAAATTTATATTCCTAAGATAATTTTTTATATTAATATCATGTTGTATTATAATATCTAGATAGTTTTATGAGACTATAGTATATTTTTCTATGTTTTATAAAATAAATTATAATTTTAAAATATTTAATTTTTGTGTAAATGGTGATTTTAATAAATTATTTTTCTCATATTTAGAATATTATTTTCATAAAATGGATATTATTTTTTAATTTAATATTTGAAAAAAATGTTATGTTGAATTTTTTGGAATATTTTTAATACATTATTTATTGTGAATATTAAAATAAGATAATTTAAGATAACTGTTAATTACAAAAATTATTAAGTCATAGGTGTTGTACAACTGATATAAGCTAAAAATATGAAAATATACTATATTATTTTAATATATATTAATATAATGATTAATATATTCATATACATTATCCACATTAATAAAAAAATGAATAAGATATTCAAAAAACTCCTCTATCACCAACTATAAATACATCCCCTCACCATCTATCCTTATAACACCTCTATGAATTTCAGAATTTCTACATTCTACCAGAATACACATAACTATTATCTATGACACATCTAGGAATCATTTTTATATAAAAAATAAATCATAAATTTCCCTTCAATTGGTTGTCAGGGAGATGATATGAAGTGGTAAATTCCAACATTGATTTATTTATATTATGTCCTCTTTCATTTCATTTCAATTAGTCTCAACACAACCAATTTTCAAATATGAATGAAAACAAAATTCTAATAAATATAATATAATGTTGTTATGTTAATGGAAAATACACCACCATGTATATTATCCCCTCCCTTTTATTTTAAAAATGAAATCATCCTCTCCGAGGTGTCGATTTACATCTAACATGTATGAAATATTTTTTTATCCAATTTATTCTGCACGGCTGGTCATGTAAACATTTTAATGGTTACATATGTCTACCATATATATTATAAATCATATTTTAATTTCTAAAAATTTTATATATACAAAATATAAATTCATAAGAAAAAACTAGTACGCGATGAATAAAAAAGCGCCAAAATAATATAATTAATGCTCACAAATGTTTTATATCATGATTTGTCATCATAACATATAAAAAATAAAAAATAATACAATATAATATTTTAAATGTCCATTAATATCAATTAAATTGAATTCAAGTGAATTATATCCACTCCACATGAACTCATATACTTAAATAAAGGTATACATATCTAAAAAGAATGTAAACGAATGCTCCCAAGTGATAAAATTCAATCATATAACATATCAAAATTTTCAAAATATAAAAAATAAATTTATCATAAATAAAAAATATGCTTAATTTTGTATAAAATAATTTATTAATGAATATAATATCAAATCTCATAAAAATTAAGTAATATCTTATAACACATTAAAACAAATTATTAGGGAGTTCTCAATTACATTCATTTCTATGAGATATTACATATTCACCACTCTTCCATTTGTGAGGTGTATGTATACTGCCCAAAGATATTACATAACATCAATATATTATCTTAATGTTATTAAATGTATTATTTTATGTTCATTATTTTTTTGTGGAACATGGTTCGACAGTTTTCAAAGTGCTATTTGATTCTCCCTGAATATCCATTTTTCATTTGAATTATTCATACTCTATCTTAACCCAAATGTAATTCATATATTTTATTATCTACTTCCCCCAAATTATGTTTTAATTAACCATAGTTATCTACCTATCTCAATAATTAATTCAATCATTGAAATTACATGTTTTTAAGGTTCCCCTCTCAAATCATCTAGATAAGCATGACCGATTAAAGGGAACATTCTAGTTTCATATCCATTATCAAGTGCACTCTATAATATGTTTTAGTCTATTAATATTTTTATAAAAAACTATTTTTATCGTGAAGTACCAAATCTTTTCGATTTATTTTTTATTTTAATTTAATTCTTTTGTATATTTTATTGATTACGTATAATTTTTCCTTATTACTAACTAAAGAGACCCATTACAAAAGTTTGGAAAATAAACTATTGAAATGTTTTGACAACATTTGGACGTAATTTATGCCTCATATATATTTTCATTTTCTCTAATTTAACAATTATGTGATATTCATATTTATATTCTGATTTTGTTAAAGGTGCATATCATTTCACAAAAAATACTCTTATTTCTAATGTAAAAAATGTGTTCTCTCATATCCATTTTACTTAAATGAGATATATGACTTGTTCCCCACTATTTAATTGTGTGTAGTGTACCTAATTCCCTTTTATATATTATATAATGAATTATATTATTAATATGATATTATATGATTTATTTATTTTAATGAGGAATTTATTTAATTGTTTGATAGTGGCTGGTGACCCTTCAAAATGTTTTAAGATTATTTTCCTCAAGAATATATCAATGATTTTATTAGTTTAATTTCACCTATGATTATGATTCAAATATTTAAAAGTGGTACGAGATAGTTATATTTAAATATATATGTCTATTCAACATATAAGGAATGCATTGGACTTTGTAATTAATCGGAGTCCTTATTTGTCCCCTCAATTCATCGGTTGGTCTCATGAGTAAAAATATAATGAGTTTATACCCACATCTGTATGGGGTCTTGGATAGGCATTGACGATTTGTTTATGATATCCTAAATTAGGAATTTTTTTATTATGGAACATGAAAAAATATATTCCATTGGTCTATTAGACTAGTAGAATATCCACAGTTATATTTTATTCCCAAATGAATATTTATATTGGAATTTCTATTCTGTTTTTATTCTTTCCATATTATTAACATGATTATGTTTTAGTGTCAAGAGTCATTCCCATTTTAGTATTTTTATTTATTGCACCAGCTTTATTATTTACCCATTCCGAGCATCGTAGATCACCCACTTCTAATGTTTAATATTTTCACATGATTTGAGGTAGTATATTATTAATGACATGGAGGGATAATATAGACGTCTATGAGTGTTTCCAAAAGAGTTCATATGTTTTATTTTTTTTTAATTTCTAATGTAATTTTCATGTATCTAATCTTGTTTAAAAAATATATAAACTAACTAGTCCATTGGGAATCATATATTTTATCTATTTCAATGTTATAAAAAAGGTACATGATCCATGAAACTTTGGTCAGGGTATTTAAAACAAATCGTACAGCCTATGAGTGTAATCGATTAATGTTTTTATTAGTGGTGATCTAAATTGTTTCCCCATGTTTTAGTATATTTTGTGAGTAAACAATGATCCAAAATAAAAATTGGTTATTTTAGATGATTTTAAATTAGTGTTACACCCATAACATCCCACATTAATAATAATTGAATTATGAACCACTTATGTTCTCTTATTCTACTCCCAATTGCTTTCACGGTGTATTTTGGTTGTTTTTTATGTCTTTCATCCAAAAATTTGAAGGTATGAAATCATTTTTTATTACATTGTATGTATCTTCAATTATTATTTTATATTATTACACTAATGTCCATGGTTTGTTGGTTTTTGTTTTTAGGATTCATTGTAAATGGGTAATTTAAGTTCTATAGAGTTATGACCCCTCTCTTGAGGCCTATTCAACTGGTGTTTGTTGACGGTATCATGGTTACATTTGTTATTGAATGGGTTTCCAATAAATTTTAAATTATTAAGGATTTAATTTAATTAAAAAATTTTTAAATATATTTTATAAATTATATAATTAAATATATCATACATATATATATTTAATAAAAGGTTCTCCATGATTTTTTGGTTTTAAATTTTAAAAAATGTGTTATTTTTAATGCTTCAATCAAAATTGTTAAATGATTGTTTATTATGAATTATATGACATTAATATAATAATATTTATATTAATAATCAATTAATATTCCAAATCATGATGTTTTAGGCCACATTTAATTCATAATGTAGTGGTTTCCATTGTTAAAAATGGTTTTATTTGTTATAAAATTCGTTTCAAAATATTTTGGAAAAGGGTGATTTTTGTTTATAAGTTTATTCAAATTCAATAAAGAGAGTTAATTGAATGAAATGATCATTTAATTATTTCATTTATTTGATTGAGACAATGATTTTTTATTATTTTTTGTCCATTGGACTTTCAATTTTTTTATAGTTCTTTTAAAAATTGATTTCTAATTTTGTAACGTTTCATAACAAGGTAAATGAAAATTATTATTATTATATACAAGATGAATTCTATCATATTATTTTTTTACCATATTTAATACATATGTCATGAATCGTCCCCCATGGCTCGTATCATGGCTACCCAAAGCTTGCCTTCTATAGGCCAGGGGTTGGAGACTAGCACCAAAGCTAAAAATCCCTAAACTGGGATGGCCTTGCCTTTATAACTATAAAATAACACATCAGAGTACCCAAATTGAAGAAAACCACTATGAAAAACTTTATACAAAAGATTTGATGGAATGTAAAAGGACAAAAATACTAGGACAACAATAAAGTACAATTACAAATTAATGAAAGTAATGCTAAAGAAAAGTAAAGCAGATATTGGGTCATCCTCTGGGGTTCTTACATAAAGGGTTTGTATAGATGGCATCCATAGCACTCTTGTCCATCCGTCTCCCCCGTGTACCGTCACACTGAGTGGTCCACCTACGGGTAACATCCAGTCCTACATCTCTCTGCCTTAGTCAGCGTTGTCCGTTGTATGCATCCAACACATTGTGGTGTAGGCATACCTCGTGCAGAGGAGAGTATAACGATACTCAGTAGGGATCCTGAGACCCTCAATGTCTCAAAAAATCCAACAAAGATAAACCAAAAAGTATGAAATCAATGGATAACCATTACATAGGTATATTCCCATACATATAACTATGTTATCTAGTAACACATCTCAATCATGAGGAAAACACAAAAGTCATTGACTCATCTCAAACCAATATTTTTATTATTGAAACCACGGCTGGTGGTATACTCCTCCTCTATCAATTACAGTGGGCCTGCCGCGTCACACAGAGGCAAATCCCACTAGCCTTGGACTCATGAGGTTATCCTCATGTCGAGTATCGTTGGTCTGTTGTGCTCACACAGAGGCTATACCCACCACGGGTTGCCGCACTCACACAGAGGTGCTCCCCCACGTAGCCTGCAGAGGTAGTCCTCATGTCGAGTACCTTGGGTCTGCCTCACTCACATAGAGGCACTCCCCACAGTTGTTAAGCCATGTCACATAGAGGCGCTCACCACTGGGGTAGTCGTGTAACTCTGATTCAAATAGGTCATGCAGTCATCAGATGTCATCCAGTTACTGGGTCTCCTTACTCTGTTTGCTCGCCTCTAGAAAGATCCGCTCCATGAACTACTGGTCGATACTCCAACATTCACAATGTGCTACGAGTATGTATCTCAATGGTTTTCCATATCATAGGGGTATCAATGTAATCGATGACATGTCGATTGGACACCCAATCTGTGAGTTATTACCTTTTTAGTCTCGGTGGC
Organism: Viscum album; assembly: GCA_963277665.1. Lineage (NCBI taxonomy): Eukaryota > Viridiplantae > Streptophyta > Magnoliopsida > Santalales > Viscaceae > Viscum > Viscum album. The sequence goes on along the minus strand of OY728162.1, from coordinate 589,980,471 downwards.
ACTGTTGGATTCATTTATCACCCAACCTGATCACAACTCAAATTTAACCCAACTCTAGTTGGGTATTCTTAAATGGACGACTTCTCTCTAAGAATACCGACACCACTGACGGTTCGTCCAATGGATGTCCAATGAAAAAGAAATGGCCCATGAAGGGAAAAGGTTCATAATGGGCATGGGCCTGATCCGACCCGGTCGGACCGTCTCGGCCCAACCCAGACTAGGGCGACCTGGCCTAGGTCTACCCAGTCAGCCCACTAAGTTTACACAACACTATTCTTAGCCTAAGAAGGTATTCATGTGTGGTACGCTACACCATAATTATATTGTACTATATGCAACACTATATTATCTTGAAGTATACACAACACTTTTCTTGTATCGCATTACACGCAATCGCGGCCTTCCTCAATAGGGTGTGTAGTACGCAATACCGGGTTTTACAAAACAACGATATGTTGTTATAATATTATTATGCACTAGACGTTATGAATAGTAGTATCTACATTTTGAAATTTATGACATTATAATTCATCTAACACATTTAATATAACATGGTATGAGAACAAAATAAAATTTTTGGGTAAAATAAGTATTTTTTAAAAAATGCAGTTTTCCCGCCTTTTGATGTCACACTCACTTTAAAAATATTTTTTGACATATTTAGAAGATAAATTTGGAATAATAATATTTTTCTTTGGAATCATGATATAAATATTTACATTGGATAAATTTTTCATATTATTCTGATAACTTTCATAATTTAATGAATAGTAAAAACACGATATATTTTAATTAAAAACTACATTTTTCATCACAATAATTTATATTGTTAAATTATAAAATTGAATGGTTTTAAAGTATAAATAGAATATATTTTTACCATTTAATATAATTTATGTCATTACCATTAATTTTTCATTGAATTCATAAGTAAAATCATTTCAATCTTTGGCAATATTTTAACTTTCAAAACTCGTTTTATTAACAAGGGGATTAATTTAAAATTAATTACTGCAACATCTGTGTTTAGAATTTTAAAAAATAGATTCCATATTTTGATTCAGAGGGTACAAATTATGTTAATAGGTTACTTTTATTTTTTTGATATTATGAATGGTAACTACGGTAATTTTTATTTACTGTAGTTAAAGGTAAATCAAGTAATTAAGGGTAAAAGAAGATTATAAAGTTACCCTAACACTTAAAAAATATTTATTGGATGACGAAAAGTCTACCAATATAACCTAAGGGTCGGAATAAATTCATTTTATGGAATTTTGACCATTGAAATAATTAAATTATTATTAAAACCAAAGAATGTGAAAACCTGTCACAATCTTAAATCTTATAAGTATAATAATTTTAATTCAGTGATAAACATAATGAAACTCCGAACATGAATAGTCTTCAGAAAGATAATAAATTATCTACATCATGTGAATTTATTTATAAATTTTTAAACATTAAATAATTATCATTAAAGGTGACACAATAGTTAGGTTGAAATTATTTTATTGATTGAAATATCAAATAAATGTTATTAAAAATATTAAAATAAATATTATATGAACAATTTAATGTGATACAATAATTTTATAGATAAATATGACATATTATTAATCTATTAAATCTTTTAGTTCGAACATATCTTTTTTGGGGATTTTATTTAAATTCAAATAAATGAATAGTGTGAAAACTGACACTATTGTTATTTTATGAAAATTACATAATATAAAATTGTTGAAAAATCACAAAAATATTTAAAAAATTTAAATAAAACATTATACAGTCATAACGAATCCAATTATGGACAATTAACAACACATAAGTAATTATTTAAAACAATTTAAAATTTCGAATCTTATAACCACAAATAAAATTAATTAGATTAAATAAGGATAAATCAAGTTGATAATGTTTAAAATAACTTATCAAAATGTCTAAATTTTATTAGTTGATTAGATTACATCCCTATATCATCTAAGATCGTATTTGAGTCATTTTGAACATTTTTAAGAGGGGTTTTAATTTATTATAAATTAATATTTTTGAGGTTTCAAAAGGTGCCCCTCTCCTCCCTAATAAAAGGGAACCTCCTCCCTATTCTCTTTACACAATATTGAGCCTTCATGCTCGGTAAAAACATTCCCATTTCCCTTCTAAACTTACTTAAAAACATTATAGTGGTTCTGGTATCCTCAAAATACCATCTCTAGTGCCTTAAGAGGTGGTTAAGAAGTGGCGCGTCAAATAAGTGTTAATATCCTATACCAATTCTTTCCAATTTATTTATTCTTATACATATTATTAATTATTTTTTTCATCATAAATTATTAAAATAATATCACTCACATACTTATATTTCATTATAAATATGAAACAACCCTATTTCATCTTCTATCCATCCTTTGGAAAACGAATTCACCACACGTGTGTATATGCGGAATACCATCTCCACGACGTGGTGTAATCTGTTTTCCACCACCACCTTACATGGATGGTATAATGGTGTAAATAAATAACTATATATGATTATTATAAAGTGATATTTATTCTGAAATATTATACATACACTTCAATAAAATTCCAGAATCATGGGAATCATGTCATCGCTCGTGCATATGTATGGACTACCGTCTCCACGAACGCGATGAGATTAATTTTCCATGATTAACAATTCATGTATGATTATAAAGTATACATAATAAATAACAATTAAAGGAATTATATAATTATGATTCTTTATTTATTTACTTATATGTTTCATTTACTTAATTCCCTTTAATTCAATAAGGAATCGAAAATAGCGTTCATGTGTACGTACGACCTACCGTCTCAATGAATGGTGTGTATCATTCCATTTATCGATCTATCATATATATTTACATGCTGACTATATATTATATATATTTCATGTTTTAAATTATGTAATTAAGTAAATAAAGATATAATTAATAATATCAAGAACAACATGTCGAAACATGTACGATAAATGAAAAGATTTTACCCAAAACGCTGCCTTAACATGGAATATACAAAAGAAGGGTAACATAAAGTCATAAGTGAACCATAATTGATATCATAACAATAAATATGATTCTGTAATAAGTCAATGACATTATTTAATTCATTATAAAGGAGTTTCGGATACATACGAAACATATCAGACATAAGTAAATGGATAACTTCTCCAATCTAGTTTCTATAAGAAATTGTTTATTCGTATGTATTTACTTGGGTTATATTTATCATCCATGTCCATGTTTTCTAGAAATAGTTTCATTTAGGTTTAAATCCCTTTTTATACATTTTTTATTTTACTATATGGTATGTAAGGAATCATACGTTTTTTTTCCATACAAGGTAATTTTGGACTTTTCTGGAAAAAGTACGAGAAGAAGGTTTTTTTAACTTATACGGCATGACTGGATTTTTACAAATCCATAAAGCCTTATTTTCATATAGCTTCCTCCACAATATATCACAATTATTTTCCACAGAATCCTTTTCTTTTAAAATTTCATGGCGTTTTGTGAAAAGAAAATGACTTTGAAGAATAAAGGATATATTCCTCAGGAATTCATTTGAAGTGTTTTTTCAAGACTATTTTAAATCTAAGATGACATTATTTAGTATGATTATGTTTCATGTATAATGTTTCTATGATTTATAAGGTTTCACTTTTTTTAACGATGAAATGATATCCATTTTTTATATGAATTATGTTATGATGAGATGATGTTTATGATACCCATTTTATTATTTTGGTTATGATGAATGATTTATGTTTATGTTGTGGAACAAGTGAAATGATTTCATTACGACATTGGTGGGACATAAATCTCCCTCCAATGAATTGCGTAAAGATTTATATCTCATGAGATAGACGTGTCTGGAATGGAAAGTTAATCTGGTTTTGTGATACAGGACTAGAATGAGGAGTGAACTCGATTCAGTAAGGGACTTTGTCCACTATGATGGTCTTGGAAGAAATGCCTTGGATACTATAGAAATCATATCAAGTGATTAATGTTTTTCCACAATTACATGTTTTATTCCCATTCTAGTTTATCATGATTGATGTTCCATTATGATCTATGCCTTATGTACTGCCATGTTTTATCTCATTGCTCAAGATTTTGATGCTTAAACATTATGGTCATGTTTTTATGTTCAAATTTATATGGTTTGTTTTATTTTCTCCAGGATTACCCTTACTGAGCATTTGAGCTCACCATTTATATTTTTTTTTTTCCCGAGTATATAAAGAAAGGTTTTAGGTATGAAAACAAAAGGGGAAGATCTTTATGGGAGATGTTGAATATCTTTCGCCATGATTAGAAGATTATGTTCCGAGTTTCCAAATACACCAAACTATTACGATACTTGAGTGTTGGTTTTTATTATGAATTAATTATTCCACAAAAGTAATGTAATGTATATATACGTCAATTTTTGGGTCTCTACAGTTGGTATAAGAGGAAAGGTTTAGTTAACCTTTGAAAACTAGTATGTGAAAACGTTTGTGATATCCCTATATATATTTCTATGGTATGTCTAAGGATGTCCCTAAGGATTAGTATACGTATAGTTTACATTCCAAGAATTATGTTGACGATCGTGAATAACCTATGGTGAACCTAATGTGACATATATTGAATAATGTGTGATAAGTTAGACATCCTGTAAGTGACTTTTTATGAATATGTGGTTCCCCGTTATTTTAACTGTTTCTTACACCATGGGTTTTTGGAAAGCAGATGATATGCTCATAATGAAGGGATAAAGAGAAAATTATATGTTTGATAGTATTCATGAGCTCATGACTAATATAAGGACAGAGTGATATAATGGTTTGACTATAATGAAGTTTTAGGATTTTGGTATGTGTAAAGAGATAACTTTTGACAACATTCATGTTTTCACTAAGGTTCTATGGTAATTTTTGTTGCAAGAGAATACAAGAATAAAGTATTCACATGTTTGTAAAGTGATCAACAAGATATATATTGTGATATATGAGGGATACATTATGGAATTCACATGCTCAGTAGATGAAATTTCTAGTAATTGTCTTCTTTATACTAAGATCTTGGACAGAAGTGTTTTGGATAATCCTAATGATTGCAATGAAATAAGTTAGACATATGATAGTATTGTTTTAGGCTAGAACATTTTTCAATATTATTGCAGGAATCTTATAATAATGTATTTTTAGAAAAAAGGACAACCTGCAGGATTGGACACAACATGTCGTGTCGGACAAGGTTGTGGGAATTGAACCCACAATCGAAGTGTGACAAGAATTTTTCGCTTACCACTGGCCTCCATGAAGTCCCTGGTTAGTATAAAATAGTTTAATTTTATTAAGTGGTATGATAGATTAAGTATATGTCCATTTTTTGGAATCATATACGATTAACCTCACCATAGATGGACATACGTATATTTGATAACATTTTCTACCCTATTGTTTGAGACAGATGGAATGACCCATCATTCTATCACATTATCTTCTAACACTTCAAGAATGAAAAATTTAACTTCATTTTTTTAAGAGATGAAGTGGAAAATGATCAAGGCACGAACAACGGTGGGATTGTACCAAAATAAAGTAAGTATTTCTTCTAATTCAAATTCTTCAACTTTTGGGAAATGATCTGGAAACGCAAAAAAGTAATCCTAGTGTCATCATATACGATTAATCATACGGTACCTTAGATAATCACAAATTTATGGTTGTGTTATTGTTGGATTTTTTATTTCCATGTTCTCGACCACTCTCCATCAGACCTTGATTGATAGATTCCTCATCAATATCAATATTTTCTCCTATGTTCTCCTATGTGGAAACCCAGTGATGAGTTAATTTGGTTCACCATTATGTTTTATACACCACTTTTTAAAATTAAATTTATGTATTAATTTTTATGATGTGGTTTTCAATTAAATAAACTTTCATGTTGTAAACCATTTATAACCCCGATGAATTTCGAGGGCGAAATTCTTTTTAAGGGGGGTAGAATGTAACACCCCGAGATTCTATGAGAAAATTATTATTTTTTAATTTCTTTGATGTCTTGTGTTGTATGATACACAAAGATTATATTGTACTATAGACAACATTTTATTAGATTGAAGTATACACAACACTATTCCTGGATTGCGTTACACGCAATCATGACCTTCCTCGATAGGGTGTGTAGTACGCAATACCGGGTTTCACTAAACAATGATATATTGTTATAATATTATTATGAACTAGCCGTTACGAATATTAGTTTCTAAATTTTTATTTATATGACATTATAATTCATCTTACACTTTTTATATAACATTTTATGCGAACAAAATAAAATTTTCAGGTAAAATAAGTATTTTTCAAAAAATGCAGTTTTGTCGGCTTTTGATGGCACACCCACATTAAATTTATTTTTTAAATGTTTATAAGTTCAATTTTACAAAATAAACTTCTTTTTTTTAATCAGGATATAAAAATTTACTTTTGATAAAATTTTCATATTATTCTGGCAAATTTCATATTTTAATTAATAGTAAAAAAATGCTATATTTTAATTAAAAACAACTTTTTTTCCTTACAATAATTTATATAGCTAAATTATAATATTGAATTATTTTAATTTATAAATAGAATATATTTTTACCATTTAATATAATTTATGTCATTACAATTAATTTTAAATTGAATTCATTGGTAAAAACATTTCAATCATTGACAATGTTTTAACTTTTAAAACTCATTTTATTAACAATGGGGTTAATTTTAAATTAATTACTGAAACTTATGTGTTTTGATTTCTAAAAAATGGATTACATATTTGGATTCAGTGGGTCTAAATTATGATAAGATGTTAATTTTATTTTTCGGATATTATGAATAGTAACTACGGTAATTTTTATTTACTGCAGTTAAAGGTTAATAGGGTAATTAAGGGTAAAAATAAGATTATAAAATTACTCTAACACCAGAAAAAATTATATTGGAAAACTAAAAGTCGACCCTTATAACCTAAGGTTCGGAATAAATTCATTTTATGGACTTTGAACCATTAAAATAATTTATTTATTATTAAAACCAAATAAAGTGACAACATGTGACTCTCTTAAATCTTATAAGTATAATAATTTTAATTTAGTGATAAACATCATGAAACTTCAATCATGAATAGACTCTAGAAATATAATAAAATTATCTACATAATTTTAATTTATTTATAATTTTTAGGGATTAAATAATTATCATTAAAGGTGACACAATAGTGATGTAGAAATTTTTTTAATGATTGAAATATCAAATAAATGTTCTTAAAAATATTAAAATAAATAATATATGAACTATTTACTGTGTTAAAATAATTTTATAGATAAATATGACATGTTTTGAATCTATTAACGATTTTATTTTGAACATATATATTATGTGTATTTTAATTAAATTCAAATAAATGAATAGTGTCAAAAATGACAATATTGGTATTTTATAAAAATAACACAATATAAAATTGTTTAAAAATCACAAAATATTTTAACAATTATAAAATAAACTTTATATGGTCTAAAATTTCATAAATAATCCAATTATGGACAATTAACAACAATTAAGTTATTATTTATAACAATTTAAAATTTAGAATCTTATAACCACAAAAAAATTAAGTAGATTAAATAAGGATAAATCTAGTTGATAATCATTAAAATAAATTTCCAAAATGTATAAATTTTATTTGTTGATTATATTTCAACCCTATATCATTTGAGTTCTTATTTGATTCATTTTGGATGTTTTTAAGAGGGGTTTGAATTTATTATAAATTAATATTTATGTGGTTTCCAAAGGTTCCCCTCTCCTCCCTTATAAAAGGGAACCCCATCCCTATTCTCTTTACACAATTTTGAGCCTTCATTCTTGGAAAAACCCTTCCCATTTCCCTTCTCAACCTCCCTATGAACATTATAGTGGTTCTGGTATCCTGAAAAGTCCAACTCTAGTGCCTTTATATGAGGTTAAGAAAAGGCGCGTCAAAGAAGGGGTAATATCCTTTACCGATTCTTTACAATTTATATTTTCTCTACTTATTCTTTATTATTTGTTTCATCATAAATTAATAACATATTTATCAGTAAAATACTTAAATTTCATTATAAATTTTAAATAACCCTATTTCATCTTCAATCCATCCTACGGAAAACGAAATAACTGCGCTTGCGTTCGTATAGAATACCATCTCCACACCGTGGTGTAATATTTTTTCCACCACCACCTTAATTGAATTCGTATAATGGTGTAAATAAATAACTATATATGATTATTGTACAGTGATATTGATTCTTAAATATTATACATACACTTCAATACTATTCCATGATCATTGGAATGATATCATCGCTCGTGCGTACGTACGGACTACCGTCTCCACGAACGCGATGAGATTTATTTTACATGGTTAACCATTCAAGTATGATTATAAAGTATATATAATAAATTATCATGAATGATATTATATAATAATTAATCTGGATTTATGTACATATATATTTCATTTAATTAATTCAATTTAATTCAGTAAGGAAACAAAAACAGCATTCATGTGTTCGTATGGCCTACCGTCTCCATGAACTGTGTATTTCATTCCATTTATCAATCAGTCATATACATTTAGATGCTGAATATATATTATATATAAATCATGTTTTACATTATATAATTAAGTAAATCAGTATATAAGTAATAATATCATGTACAACATGTCGAAACACGTACGATAAATGAAATGATTTCACCCAAAATGCTTGTTTAACATGGACTTTACAAAAGAACGGGTAATATGAAGTTATAAGGGAACCATATATGATATCATAACAATGAAAATGATTCTGTAATAAGTCAATGATATTATTTAAATCATTATACAGGAGGTTCAAATACATACGAAGCATATTATACATAAGTTAAGGGTTATCCATTCCAATCTCGTTTTTATCCGAGATTGTTTATTCATAAGTATTTACTGGGGTTATATTTATCATCCATGTCCATGTTTTCAAAACATGGTTTCATTTATGATTAATTTCCTTTTTACCCATTTTTAATTTTTACTACATGGTACGTGAGGAATCATTCTTTTATTTTCCATACAAGGTACTTTTTTACTTTTACGACAAAAGTACGAGAACAATGTTTTTTTATCTTATACAACATGAACATAATTTTACGGTTTCATAAAGCCTTATTTTCATAAGGATTCCTCCACAATATTTCATGATTATTTTCAAAAAAATTCTTTTCTTTTAAAATTTCATGGCATTTTGTGAAAAGAAAAATATTTTGAAGAAGAATGGATATTTTCCTCAAGAATTCATTTCAAGTGTTTTGTCAAGACAATTTTCCAACAAAGATGACTTTATTTCGTATGATTATGTTTCAAGTAAAATGTCTCTATGATTTACAATGTTTCACATTTTTTAATGCTGAAATTACACAAATTCTTTATATGGATTATGTTATGATTGGATGATGTTTATGAAACCCATTTTATTCTTTGGGTTATGATTAATGATTTATGTTTATGTTGTGGAACAAGTAATAATGATTTAATTATGAGATGGGTGGGACCTATATTTTCCACAAATGAAACGGCTAAATATTTATATCAAATGAGATAGACATGGAGGGAACAGAAAGTTAATCAGGTTCAGTTAATCAGGAATGGAACGAGGAGTGAACACAATTCAGTAAAGGACTTCTTCCACTGAGATGGTCTTGGCAGCAATGCCTTGGCTAATATGGAAATAATATCAAGTAATTGATTGTTTTCCTCAATTACATGTTTTATTCCCATGCTATTTAATCATTATTGATGCTTCATTTTTATCTATGCCTTATGTACTACCATGTTTTATGTCATTGCTCAAGATTTTGCTGTTTAAACATTATGGTCATGTTTTTATGTTCAAATGTATATGGTTTGTTTTATTTTCTCCATGCTTACCGTTACTTAGCATTTGAGCTCACCCTTTATATTTTTTATTTTCCCTAGGATATAAATAAATGTTTTAGGTAAGAAAACAAAAAGGGGAAGATCTTTATAGGAGATGTTGAAGAACATTGACCATGATTTGAAGATTATGTTCCGAGTTTCGAAAGACACTAAAATATTACGATCCATGAGTGTTGGTTTTTATTATGTATTAAGTATTTCAAAAAATTAATGTAATGTCCATCTACGTCATGTTTGGGGTGTCTACAGGTGTTCAACTAGAAGAATATGGGTGTCGCAGGAGCAGTGCGATTAGCGGAGGCAGTGGTTTGTGCGGCCTTTGTCGTTTCCACCTTCGTTGTCATAACCTCATCGCCATGTCATAGAACGCCACAAAAAGAGAGAAATCAACAGATGATGTTAGTCCATTATTGGTAGGCCTCACCCTCCGCCTTGAGGAAGGTAGCATTTGGCTCATCATGAGATAAAGATGATCAATAAATACATATGCATAAAAACCATATTATCCTTGGAATAAGGTAATAAAAAAATGTAGAACATCAACCAGCAATAAACCCCCTACCATTGATTCGTCGTTCTATGATCGTCCATAGTTGATGGAGTTGTGGAAATAAGATAATGAAGATCGTTGATTTATGCATTCATCATGCACTCCCAATTCCGAGTTGTGTTGGTTAGTAAATGAAATTGTGGAGTGTAGGATTCAAGGAAGGAAGTCGAAGAAGAAAACATCATCATTGTTCTTCACGTCCTTCGTTGGACGAACGGTTCCTCATTGAGATCTTTCCTCCCTTCTCCCAAATTCCACCAAAAGAGTGTTCCAACCCAACAAATAATAATAGCTTTTCAATTATTTAAAATTTTTCACATATTTCGAAATAGATAATTAAATTACATAGAATCATCTTAATTAAAACACGAGAGTTGGCATAATTAATTAAAATCGGATGGTGGCACCAATTAACGGTAAAGGAGATCATGGGACTCCCCCCTCATCAATAAGGGGAGATGTAAGACTTTCCACCCTCCCATTAATTTGAAGTTTTAGTATTGTGTGCTCCCCATGACGTAACCTCTCATGGTAGGTTAGGTTCGGGTGGGACCCACCACCATTACATCTAATGGGTGGTTATGGTGTGGCAGAACCACCTCCAACTCCCATGTGGAGGTTTTATCCAACAACCACTCACACTAATGGTGGATCAAAAAATAAAAAAAATTATTGTACACTGAAATATATTATTTTCTTTGTAAAAATATAAATACAAAAGTTTATTCCTGACCATCTACCATTGAGGTCAATGACTTCTAAAGTGAATACTGGTGCTGGAAGTTTAACAGTGCCTCCAGATTTCAATTATGAGCACCAGTTCAAATGTTATAAAATCATGCTCATACGCTTACTGAATGTACCTGATGAAAAAGCAGAAATTGATTCCGTGCACACCGGGCCTCAGAATCATGTTCTGTAAATTTTCACGGACTCAAAAAATTCTCATGTGATTAAAAAAAATTACAATAGATTTCGGGGACATTATATTCTCCCCACCATAGGTCTTTACGTCCCCATATGCTACAACTCAACCTAAGGGAACAATTGAGGGTACTGGGTACACATTTGAGCCTCTCACTCCCATGTGCTCTCCAAGAGATTCTGGTACTAAAAGAAAACATGAACAACAGGTATCGACCATCCACGCAGGACCATCTCCTATCAATCCTAAATCTCCACTAGAACATCCGTAAAAGTAGCCCCATCGTCGAGGCCTAGCTCCCCATAGTTGATGATGTGTGATGGGTCGTGCACGTATCTTCTCAACTGTGATACATGGAAGATGTCGTGCACCTTGTGCAAGGGAGGTGGAAGTTCCATGTGGTAGGCCACCTCACGTACTTTTCTGAGGACCTGAAATGGTCCGATTAACCGCGGAGATAACTTTCCGCATCAGCCAAATCTCCGTAAACCTCGTCGGGGAGAGACTCGTAAAAACACGTGGTCACCAGAGGTCTCCGTATCCTTAGCATACAACTTCTTCCTACTCGGTGCAGTCTTAATCAGCTCCTGGATGATCTACACCTTCTCCATGGTAGCCCATACCATCTCTGGTCCCAACGGTGCTGACTCTAAGGGTCTATACATCATTGTGGGGATATGCAATGTCACCCGTACAAGGCCTCAAATGGTGTCATCACTATGGTGGTGTGATAGCTAATATTGTAAACAAAATACACCAAAGCAAAGTGATTCTCCCAACTGTGACCAAAGGTGAGGACACATGCATGTAGCATATCTTCGAGGGTCGGAATGGTCCGCTTAGGCTGACCATCTGTCAGAGGATCGAAGGTGGTGCTCAAGCAATGATGTGTCCCGAAATCCTCCTATAACCCCTTCCATATCCGTAAAGTAAACAATGTGTCACTATCAGAGGAAATAGATGAAGTTACTCCATATAGTATCAAAATCACTAGCACATAAGGGCTTCAAATGCTCTATATTGAACCCGACTCTCTGATTGGTAAGAAGTGGGCCGACTTGTTGTGTCAGTCGACTATCACCCAAATTGAGTAGTGACCCATGGATGTACGTGGAAGACCCATCACAAATTCCATGGATATCACATCCCACTTCCAAAATGGGAACTCTAATGGCTGAACCACGCCTACTGGAACCTAGTAATCTTCCTTCACTAGCAGAAAAGTGTGGCACCGTGAGACAAACTCCACCAATGACTTCTTCATACCTGGCCACCAGTGCTATCATCGATGGTCCTGGTATATATTCCCCATTCCTAGATGTATCACATAAGGGGATGTGTGGAACTCCCTCAACACTTCTACCTAAAGAGAAACTGGTACCGGAGTATGACCTATGAAGAGGATGACGTTCTCCCCACCATCCGAAAATATATCAGGTGCCTGCCCAATTGATATCTCAGCACGTCATGTCTCGTAGTTAGCTTCCCCATGAAATCCTTTTATAACTCACTGATGGAGTGGGGGAGTGACCATAAGACACGTTAGAATGGATGATCTGCCTATATTCACAAAGGATGTCTTAAAATCGGCTAGTTTATCTGTCGCTTCTCCAATAACCTATATACCAGACCTCAAGCTGAGTGAATATGCCACAACGTTCCATTCCGAAGATTATAAACTATCTTAGGGTCGTAGTCTTAGAGGAACTCAAGCCATCAGCGATGTCTTATACTCAGATCCTTATGGGAGAATATATACATGATACACTTGTGATCTGAGTACACGGTAAAATGCTCTCCCATCATATAGTGTCTCCACATCTTCAGGGCGAAGACCACTACTGCTAACTCCAGGTCATGGGTAGCGTTGTTCTTATCATTCTGTCTAAATTACTGAGAAAAATATGCGATCACTACTCACTCCTTCATCTAGACACACCCATGTCAAGTCCCAGATGCATAGCAGTAGACTACTTACCCTACGCCTTCCTCTGGAAGCCTCACGATGGGGGAACTAGTGAGCCTCTACCTCAGCTCCTGAAAGCTCTGCTGACATCTATACGACCACACGAAGGGTTTCCCCTACTCCGTCAAAGATGATAGTGATGCAGAAACTCTGTATATGTTTGGAATGAACCTCTAGTAATATGAAGCCAGACACCGGAAACTTCGTACATTCATCACACTTCAGGGTGGCTCCCAAGAATGTTCCTCCTCAATCTTCACTAGATCCAATACAACTCTAGCCTCCGAGATAACATGTACGATAACAGGAACCTATCGAATCCATAACTAGTACATTGAGAGCTTAACATAAAGTTGGTGCCCTTGGAGTGTGTCCAGTACGACAAGAAAATGTTAGGCATGCTCCTCCTCAGTAGTCGTGTAGATCAGAATGTCATCAAAGAAGACTATGGTAAAGTGATCGAGGTATGGCTATATGATCAAATTAATGTGTCCCATGAAAACTGGTGGAGTGTTGGTTACACCTAAGGGAAAAACCATGAACTCGTAGTGGCCATACCGACACCAACAGGCCACATTATAAACATCCTTGTCTTGAACTCTGATCTGGTGATAGCCTGATCTGAGGTCTATCATAGAGAACCAACGTGCTACTTTTAGCTAATCAAAGAGGTCCTAAATTCTCGAGAGTGGGTAAATATTCATCATAGGCACTTGGTTCAGGTGACGTTTGTCAATAAAAAACCTCAAGCTCTCATCATCCTTCTTGGAGAACAAAATTCTGGTTTCTTAGGTGAAACACTAGGTTAGATGAATCCCTTCATATAAAAGTCCTCTAGCTATACCTACATCTCATGAAGCTCAGAGGGATCTGTGTGATATGATGGGGTAGATATCTATGTCGTCATGGGGTACATGTCAATGTAAAAGTCAACCTCCCTGCGAGGAGGTATCCCTGGAGCATTGTTAGGGAAAACATTTGGGTACTGGTCCACCACTACGGGATTTCTCAGACTCTCCACATCTAATTCTCCATGGGTAAGGCAGGACAACTGAAGAGTGATCAGCTATAACCTTCTCCTTGTTAGTCTATCCTGCGCTACAAGGGCTCCCTTCTCACGGGTGAAGGTGAACCTGGTCCAATCCCTACAGACAGACCACACTTTGTGTCAAATATAGTCAATATGAGCAAAGACTGTAAATAACCAGTCCATACCCAAGACGATGTTGTAAGGCCTCAAAGGCTATACGAGGAGATCCCAGCAAAAGATCTCGCCTCCTAGAGTAAGCTCACACTACTGGGACCAGTGCATAATTGTCGAGTCTACACCAATTGGGGTCTCTAGTAATAATTATTGAGCCAACAGCTCCATCAAAATCTCCGAGATTTGAATGAGGGTAGTGACAATGAAAGAGTGACTAGACCTTGTGTCTATATGAACTGAAACTATGGGTTATTTGACCTAGAGAGAACCTTGAATCATATCTAGAACACCGTGATCATAGACCTCTGCTACCCGAAGATGATGTATCCCCGTAATCCTATTCATGATGGTCGGGGTGGACCTACTGGTGGTGGTGGTGGTAACACCTCAAAACATCTCCCACCACTATCTTCCCGACCGACTCCTCTTCCACGTACACCTGCTACCTCCACACCGCCTAATTCGAACATCTGCCTCTGCTTGGGTGGTCCCTCAATTGTATGGTGATCATCTAAATAGCGGGTTGGATAATCACGAGCCATGTGACCATGCCTGCTGCATGAGTAACACTGCCTGCTATTGGCATTTGTGTCTCTGCACCATGTGTCCCTCAAAACTGATCCTGAATCATGCGGTCTATCACCTGTAGGTCTGGTCCTCTTGGAACTCGGCCAAATCTGTATACTACCAGCTTCCAAAGACTCCACTTTTTGTTGTCTAGTAGTGGGGCTCACTGCTGGTGGCTGGTCAGCAAGGAAACTCTCCACTAGTTGGGTTCTCCCTAACACCCCCACCTACATTGGGATGCTGAGAGAGATCATTGATGATATGTTGTCTCGCCTATTCCCCTGATCGAAGGTATGTGCCTAAAAAATGGGTCCCACACCATATCTGAGGAGTAGCGTGATAGGTCGATGAACCTCGCCGAGTACTGTGCCACTATCATGCTAACCTGCTATAGATGTAGTAGCTCCAGAACCCGCACTGTGTGGAGAGTGGATGGGACAAGCTCTGCCCAAAATAGGCTCTCAATGTATTCCAACTGTAGTGTCGCCTCATCATGCAACTAGAGCATCAGTCTCCACCAACTTCCTACTGATTCTTGAAGGAGGATCTCTACAAGGATCTCCATGAAGTCTGCTGGTATACCTACTAGCCTAAAGACTCTCACGATTGCCTCCAGCAAATCCTCAGCCGCCTGTGGGTCCGTCTCTCCCCTGAACCTCGGTGGTTTGTTGTGCTAGAACTTGTGAAATGATCTCATGTGGCGTGAATCATCTGATGCTTGGGCTGGTGTCATCAGTGGACCAATTGAAAGTAGTACCAATGGTGCCTCCATTGGTAAAGGTCCCTATACCGAGGCCTCATCGCTCAGTGGGCTATCAGTACGTACAAATCTTGGGGCTCAAGCTGGTTGTCTATGGGGATGCATACTGAATGAATCAAATGCGACATTATCAAAAGATTATACTTGGTGAGCTGAGCTGGATGAAATGATATAATTAAAACTATAGGAAAGACACACGCAATTAGTGTTTTCTTGCATTGAGTCAGAAATCACAGGTCAGGGTCCAGGTGTATGGATACGTTAGATGCTCGCACTAACATTGGACTCCCGTAACTGAATACCACACATATTACCCTTAACACTATTGCTTCAAATAAAAGAAAGAATACAGTTCTATGTTTTGCGATAGAACTGACTCCTCTAATACCTATTTCTCACGACCCATCCCCCAGGGCCTATATCGTGACTACCCCATTCCCGCCTTCCATTTTCCAGGGCCTGGAAACTAGCATAAATGGTGTAATTATCTAAATTGGGAAGGCATTGACATTATAACTATAAAATAACACATCAGAGTGATCAAATGGAAGAAAAACACTATGTAAAACAGTATACAATATAAGTGATGGAATGTTAAAGTGCCGAAAATACATTCCCAAAAAGAAAGTAAAAGTACAACTGAAACCAAGTACAATTGAAGAAAAGTAAAGTAGCTACTGGGTCATCATCCGGGGATCCTACCTGATGGGTAGGTATAGAGGGCCTCCTCAACACTCTCGTCCGTCTGTCTCCCCCGTGTAATGTCACACCGAGTGGTCCACCTCCGGGTACCATCGAGTCCTGCTACTCTCTGCCTCAGTCAGCTTTGTTTGTTGTCTACAACCAACAGAACGAGTTGCGGGCATATCCCCTACAGGGGTGAGTATAACAATACATAGTAGGGACCCCGAGACCCTTACAGTCTCAAAAAATCCAACAAGTATAAACCACAAAGAATGAAATAAAAAGATAACCATTACATAAATATATTCCCACACATATACCTATGTTATCTAGTAACCCATATCAATCCTGAGTAAAACCAAAAAGTCATTAACTCTGATCAAACCATGATTTTTATTATTGAAACCACGACTGGTGGTGTACTATTCCTCTATCTTGTAAAATGGGTCTGCCGCGTGAAATAGATACGCTTCCCACTAACCATGGACTCCTGAGGTACTCATCCTGTTGAGTATCATGCCTCCTACAATCACACAAAGGCTCTCCCCACCATGGTTCTTCTGCATTCACATGGAGGCGCACACCCCTCGTAGCCTACAGAGGTACTCCTCCTATCACGTACTGTGGTTCTTCCGTGATCACAAAGAGGCACTCACAGCATTGGGTCTACCTCGTCACACAGAGGCGCTCCCTACTGGGCGAGTCAAGTAACTCTGAGTCGAATCGGTCAAGCAGTCGTCTCGTTTCACCAAGCTCATGGGTCTCCATACTCTGTCTGCTCACCTTTTGAAGGATCCACTCCATCATCTACTGGTCTATACTCCAACTGTCACTAAGTGGCATGAGTAAGTATCTCAAAGTTCCTCCACGTCATTGGGGTCTCAACGCAACAAACGACACATCGATCAGACGCCCGATCTGTATGTTATTAGACTTTTAGTCATAGGGGCCTAGTTGGATTCGTGCACTATCCAACCGAAACATAACACAAATGTTTCCCATGTCCAGTGGGTTATTATCAATGAGACATCTTCGCTCTAAAAATACGGGTGCCATTGACTATTCATCAAATGGACGTCTGGTGCCAATGATATGGCAAAAGAAGGTAAAAGGGTCTGTAAGTGGCCTGGGCCTGATCTGACCCATTCAGACCATCTCGGCCCATCCTAGAGTGGGCCGACCCGGTCTGGGTCAACCCAGTCTGACCCGCTGCGTCTGACTCCACCCGTTGGGCGGGTCGACCGACTAAATTAGGCCTGGTCTAGTGGGTCTGGCCCAACGGACTGCGAGGGTGGTTCGACGAAGAGGTCGCCACGTAGGTGACTCAACATAAAGGCCATGGATAATTAGGTCATCACCGCGAGGGGTGCGGATCGGGTAAATCTACCAGGGAGGTCTTCCCGGGCGGGAGGCCAGCTTGCAGACCATGCGGAGTGCGGGCAGGACGGATGGACACCGAGTCGGCCGTAGGGGTGCCGGGTGGGTTGCGGTAGGGACGGAAAGGCCACAAGGGCACTAGAAGGGTATCGAGCAAGACGCGGGGGGTCCAGTAAGTCTGCAGGGGCGCCGGAGGGGCTTCAGGTAGTGCACGGGGGCATAGGCAGGGCGCTGGGCAGGGCCCGACAGCAGCGGGGTAGGCCGCGGGGGCACCGGAAGGGCGCCGGGCTGGGCTCGGGGACCACGGGGAGGCGCGCCACATGCCGGGAAGGCCGCCGGGAGGCCGGGGGCAGGCGGATTGGGGGCCGCCCGGACTAGTGGGGTTCGACCAGAAGCATTGGTGCGCCGCGGGGGCGTCGTGATTCGCAGAGACAACGAGTAGCACGACCTTCGTTGTTACCTCCTTCGTCGTCGTCGACTCATCGCCATGTCATAGAATGCAACAAAATGAGAGAAAACAATGGAGAATGTTGGGCCATGTTAGGATGGCCCGCACCCTCTGTGTTTACGATGGTATCATTTGGCCCATCATGAGATGATGATGATCAATAAATATGACTGCATGAAAACCATCTTATCCTTTGAAAAAGTTTTGAAAAAAAAGTTACAACCTCAACAAGCAATAAAACCCTTCCTTTGATTTATCGTTCGACTTTTTTCCTCCGTTTACAGTGTTTTGGAAAGAAGATGATGAAGATCTTCATTCTCCACGTACGCCACATAATCAAAAATCCGAGCTACGTAGGTTCGTTGATGACGTTGTAGATGGTTGGATTCTAGGTACGAAGTCGAAGAGGAAAACGTCACCGACATTCTTCACATTCTTCATTGGAAGAATGGTTCTTCATTGGGAGATTTTCTCCGTTCTCCCAAATTCCACCAAAATAGAATGCCAACATAACTAATAATTAAATTTTATATATTATTTTAATCTTTGAACATAATTAAAATGAAGAATTATATTATGTAGGCTCCCCTTAATTAAACCATGAGAGCTGGAACAATTAAATAAAACGGGGTGGTGGAACCAATTAATGGTATATGAGTTCAAGGGACCCCCCCCTCAATAATGAGAGGAGTTGGGAGGATTTCCATCCTCCCATTACTTGGGTGGTTTTAGTCTCGTGTGGTCCCCGTGATGTAACCTATCTTGCGATGTTATGATCGGGTTGGACACACCACCATAACCATACATGGGAGGTTAGGGTGTGGCGTTTCCACCTCCAACTCCCATGTGAAGGTTTTAACAAACAACCAATAACAATCATGGTATCTCAAAAATAACATAACATGTTGTACACTTTAATTTTTTTATTATAAAAAGCCAAAAAATAACTTTTATTCTCAACCATCTGTCATCAATGTGAATGTCTTCTTAAGAAAATACCAGCACTGCGAGTTCAACGCTGCCCTCATATTTCAATTCCAAGCACCGGTTTAGATGTTATAAATTCACGCGTGTACATTTACTGAACGTAATAGAACAAAACATTTGAAATTGATTCTGGGTACACCAGGCCTCAATATCAAGCGTCATAAATTTTCGCGAGCTCGTAAAATTACAATTTATTTAAAAAAAATCCACATAATTTCATGGTCTTTAAATAATAATTTTGTTTTATTTACAAGAGGTAATGTTAATTTCATGATATTGAGGTTGGGTCCATAATGGAATACCGTTATTAGAATTATGATGTGTAACAATACTATTCTAATTAGATATTTAAGGGATGTTGGATATGGTATTTGATTTTTATGCCATGGATACTAGACTATAATTGAATGTTAAAAACCCTTTATGGTGTGTCACTGATGAGACTTTTTGAGAGTGATTTTCTTTATTGGACATGTGATTCTTAAAATTTTCATTCATAGTTTTACATTTTAATGTTCAATAAGTTTCCAAATATTCCATAAAAACTTTCCTCATGACATATATTATTGGTTATGTATCTTTATTTATTATAAATGGAGATACATACTCAATGTGTGATCATGCATTAATGAGTTGGTGAATAATTCTTGAGAATTAATTTTTTATTGATTTCCATAGGTTGTTATTTATAAATGTTTAAGACTATATAAATAATGTAATATATTATATTTTACATTTATTTATTGTACTCATTTTTGAGGAGTGTGTGTGTGTTGATGTTTTAAAAAGGGATAGAGTATGTTTTTTTAAATATAAGCCTTTATAAAATGTTTTCATTGAAATAAATATTATACCACATGGTTTTTTTTAACTAGTATGATTTAAAATAAGAGGGATGGTTTAACTTTTTTATTGTGGAAATGAATATTATTTTAAAAAGTAAATGGTTCCTTTTAGAAATGACCTTACCTTTATATGTCCTCATATGGTAATGTTTTTTAAATAGTTCAATTTTTTATATAATATATGCAACGGAATGTTTGTTTCTATTTTTCGTAATGGAAATGAAATCATTTCATGCTTTTTTTCTTCAAATTAATGGCATTCTATTCTATTTAAAATGAATTTAATGAACTCGTGGTGTTATCCTATATGGATTGACCTCACAACCTACATAATCCAATTGGTTTTTTATCTGTCCTTCAAGTTTTCTTTATGTTCTCTACTTTCAGAATAATTTATTGATTTATAAAACTATACATTGGGAAGTGGGTGTTGTTGCATATTGTCTGGAATCTAGTTTAACTTGTTGGTTATCATTTGTCTATAAATTTTGATGGACAAGTTAGATAATGTTCTATTTTAAATTCGATGACTTCTTTCATTTTAGTTAAAATTGTTCCATTTTTCATCATTATAATTGATTTATATAGAGATTATTTACATTTTTATAAATAATTTTGAAATTAATTTTGATATCATTCAATTTTATTATTTAAAATTATTATATTCTTATATTGATCAATATACTAACATTTTCATGGTTTTCTAATGCATTGAAACCTCAATTCAGGTTCTTGATAGGAAACCGTTGTTGATTTCCTTCTTGTTAAGGTTGATATCATTTTCATGTGTTCACCAATGATACATTGGGTCCTATATCTAGTATGTGGAAATCATAATTTTAACCCAGGACTTATATAGTAATGATTAATGTTTTGGTTTTGGTGGAATACATGGTTGGTAAATGAAACCCCAAACTGCCACAATTGAATCTATTTTCTCATTATACTCACAACAATATGGATATTATATATATATATATTTAGCATCCAAATGGTTTCATTAATTAACCACTTTTATATAATAACCATTATAATTTATTGAATATTTTTCCTTCTATATTATTCAATATACTCCCACATTCTCTTCGACTCAACATCATCGTCACAACTTGTTGTCGAAGAACAACCACTCTTGTCTCTCACCCAACTCTATTCCATAATATTATTTCCTAGAAATCCTTATTTATTTGAATAATTCAATTATAATTTATTGTATCATATCGATACTTCATCAATATTAATTTTTGTTTTACGCATTATCAACCTGTAACTATTTTTAATATGTTACCAATCTTGATGTACTCGTATATCTATTTTTTTATTTATATAAATCAAGAACAAAAAATTATCTTCCATATTTATTCTACTTAAATATTACACTATCATTTTATTTATGCTATTTAAATCACCTAAAATTCTATGATAGTTGGATGATACATTATTGAAACTAAAATTGGCACTACTTATTTAGGTTGTTCATGTGTTTTTGGAAAAAATTCATTGAAAAATTTCAATATTTCTATGTAATGCAATGAAGTTGTTATCTTTTTACTCCAAACAGGTAATGTAAATTAAATTGAATATTTCTAATAATTTATCAAAAAATTTGAAAATACTATTTTTGAATTTATACATCATCTGTTTATTGGTTATACTTTTGTTATGTATTTCAGAACCCTTTATTAGTTTTATAGGGTGATGTTTTTAATGAGATAAATTCATAGAAATTTTTATATAAACTATAATATGTATCCTATAGATAAAATAGACCCTTTTCCAACATTGGTTCAAATGGGATATTTTTTTCCATATTATGTTCATTATATATTTATATTCATGATAGCTTTTAATGAAATTCATGATATTATGAAAACATATAATTCTACAGTTGAAAAGCAAGTAGTGAAATCTATTTTTGATTTTCAGGTTATAAGAAAATGTATGTCACATTTTTTATTCTACCTAGTGTTATTAATTCATCTAAAATTAATCATATATATTACAAAAATATGACTAATATGGATATGGAATTTAGAAATATATAAATATCCCTCATCATCACATAAAAAGTAAGATATCTGTATCAAAATAAAAATACTACTGATTTTAACAACATGAAAAATAGAAGATATAAAGGGATTGATCACCGTAGATAAAATAATGTTCTGATAAATGGGTTCACTTATTATTGTTATTTCACTGATGATAAAGTGATCTGTTCTTACATATATATATTTCACTGATAAAATCAATGATACTGTAGTGTTCTACTAAAAATAATGAACACTGAATAAATAAATAGAAAATTTTAATGGAAAAGCATTTATATACAAAATCAATGAATTATTGATATATTATATTTAGTTACAAAATTGTATTGTAAAGTTACATAGGTATGTCAGAATTTATCACAAACATTCATATACACCAATGTTCAATTGTTCTTGGTCCTTGAACCCTTCTAAAAAGAGCCTGATCATGCTCCAGTTTCTAAACAAACCACACAAGATTGATCAAAAGTGTTCATCTGTATAAATAAAATTATTTTTTAAAAAATGATATAATGAAATAAAATATGCATAAATATAAAATAATATATTAATGAAAAGTTATTTTATTATAATAAAATTAATATTTATTCATATTAGGAACACTAGTACTAATATTAATTTGTGGTTACAATCACTACATAAAAAAACTTATTGATTATTTTCATAATATATTTAGATAATTGAAGAAAAAATATTCATATTTATGTTTTTAGTGTGTGTTTTGAAATAATTTGTGTGCTTAAAATAGAAATCCGAAACTTCCAGTAACATCGAGCACACTATAAGTCGAACAAGTATATTTTTTATTCAAACACATCATCATTGATATATGGACATTTTTAGTAAATCATAAAAAAAAAAAATTTAAAGGTTGTCAAATTTTAATTATTGACATTTATTAGAACTAAAATGATAATTTAAGATACCATCGTACACATTATATCATACAAGTAACATTATGTGTCACATTAACATGAATTTGATTCGTATATTGTTATAAATGAACTAATGATTAATGTCCAAATGTATCACAACAATCATTGTGTGTTTTTTATAGTTTTACTCTGTGAAAGACACTTTTGAATAAAATTTCATTTTTATAAATAAAAACATGAAATTTCAGTCATTATAGTCCCACAATGTCTCATATTTATTTGATACTAATTCAAAAACTTTACAAATGACTTTTGGATTGTATTAATAAAATATTAAGGTAATAATTGCATGTTTTCTTATTATCACATAGTGACATATGCATTGAGCTAAACTCAATTTTTTTAAACTGAAAAACCATATTTCATTTCATTCATTCTACAGCTATATATAATAATGGAAAAAATAATTTGTATTCATCCAAAATATTGTAAGAATCAATTTTATAAGCAATAAAATCAGTCTGAATGTTTTTATTGCTTTTATTTATGTTACATGTATTTTTAACAAAAATTTCATTTTTTATTGAGATCACATTTATGGATCCACATTAGGAACACAATGTATCATATTGAGTTATGGTAAACTACCACCCATCAAAAAACAACTAATAGATTATTTTACTATTATATCAAAACATTATTAATGTTTTTCTCATAGTTATTAGTATGTTATGTGTGGTTGGAACTAACAATTAAAATTTTCAATATGTATAATGTCTACGACTAATATTGGTCATATCATTTATCATATGGAAAAATGAACTATTTCTAAAAAACGACTTAATGATATTTGACTTAATGTTCCAATACATAAAATAGTATTATTATTATTTTCAATAAGTGAAACATGTTTTTTACTAAAATTATACATTAAAAAAACCCATTTCTAGTCATATTAGTCATATCATGCCTCATATTTACATATGGATAATTTCATATACATCAAAAATGACATATTGATAATTTTCATAATGTATCAAAATAGTCAAAAAAAATCTGTCAATATTTAGTACCTCACATTTCATTTTTATTAAAAAGAATATTTTAAACTAAAATGACAAATTTTGGTCATATTACCTGCATTGTGTATAATAATTATGTGACTTTAAACCATACACATCACATATAAAATTTGGATCATTTTTTCTATACTCTAATAAAAAAAATTAATGGTTTTTAGTATGCTCCACTTCCATTGATTAAAAATTTCCAATTTATAAAAACAAAAAGATTAAATGACATCTGTCACCCAAGGTATAATATTAATCTGATTTTTATTCCATCACCAAAAAAATTACAAATGTATTGATACCTTATTGTATGATGATAATTTACATTTTATTCTATGTTTTTAGGTAGTGATAATAAATTTTATCCAATATATTATTTGAAATCCAAAAACACAAACTCCATGTCAAAATTTTCATTGCATGGTTCATATTGAGGTCTTAAAAATTTCAACATGTCATAAATGACCTTAGACCAATTTCCTAATGTTTCAAAAAAATTAAATCACGTTTTCATGGAATAAGTGATATACATGTGTTTTTAACTAATATTGCATCTGTAAAATAACCCCACCTTTAAATTCATTATAGTCAGACCGAGTAACATTCTTTGGTACGAATGACTCATACACATGAATATGAATAGTTTTCATATATTGTTAATGGAATAAGAATTATTTTCTCAATTTTGAGTATTCAAAGTTACATTTTAAATAAAATGTAAATTTTTAACATAAAAAAACTCATTTCAAGTCATTTAAATATCCCCATGTATCAAATTGTGGAATGGCTTATGCTTCCACATCAAAATTGTCTTATGTATAATATTCATTATGATTAAATAATCAACAAAATTGTTTTATCATATTTAATAATTTCATTTATGTTTTTCACTGAAATTTAAGTTTAATATATGAAAACACATTTTATGTATTACCATTCAAATTGTTTATCATATAGACAAGTGACTAATTATTACACATTAAATTTATCTTACATATAATTTTTCTAAAATATAAAAACAATCTAATCATCTTGTCTAGGATATTATTTTATGATATAAGTTTTTACCCAAGAATAAATTTATAAACTAAAAACTCATATGTTGAGTCATATTGGTCACTTTGTGCATCAGATGGATGTGTATCTAATTCCTATACATAAAAACATCTTATGGATCATTTTCATATCGCATCAATAGAATATGAGTTCATTTTATTAGTTATCAATTAGTAATTTTTTTTAACTAAAATGTTATTATTAAATATATACAACACAATTTATGGAATATTTTTCAAACCATGTATCAAATTGAGATGCAGTTATTTCCGACTCATCAAAGTGACTATATGATCATTATCCACAAATACTAGAAGAATATTAATATGTTTTCAGAATTATGGGTATATCACTTGAATTTTTTACTAAAACATAATTTCAAATTAAAAACATATACATTTAGTCAAACAAGCCACATGATGTACTGTATTGATGTGAAATTGATAATTATATACCAAAACTTCCTTATGATTTTTATTCATATTGTTAATAAAAATGAACTCTTTACTCAGTTTCTAATATGACATGTGTAAAACTATCAAAAATAATATATGAATTATAAATAAACATATTTTTTGTGTCATGACCAGAAAATATTGTATTAAATTGAGGTATGACTCATTAATATATGATATAAATAGAAAATGCGTCATTTTACTGATATATCCAACTAATACGATTTCATCTCAGTTATGTTTATGTTGTGCATCTTTTTATCTAAACATACATTATTAATCAAAACCATACTTTTTATTTCATTGAAGTCACACATTGTATCTGATTGGGGTTAGGCTAAATACAATACAACCCAAATTACATGTTGTTAACATTATAACTACATCAAAAAAATATGAACATGTTTTACAAGATATCAATAGGAGACCCATGTTTTAATCTAAAATAACATTTTTAAAATGAATTCATTCACATTGAGTCAATCAGTGTCACCAGGTGTCATATTAACCTTAATATAATTACTAAACATAAAAAATTATGTATGGATAATTTTTTTTATGAATCGATATATTTGAGTATTTTCACAGTTTTAAATGAGTGGAAAATGGTATTAACTAATATGTAATTTTTAATCTAAACCAAACATTTTTAGAATTACAGGTCACATTAGGTTTTGGATTGTGTTTAGGATGATTACTACACCTCAAAAACCACATTTGGATCATTTTATAAAATATAAAATTAATATGAATATGTTAACTCAATTTTGGGTTTGTCACAAGACTTTTTATTTATAAAATGATTTTAAATTAATAACTCCAATATGACTCATACTAGTAACTCCATGTATCATATTGAAATATCATAATATATATATATATATATATTAGAATATAATTCTATATTTTTTTATTAATGTGTCAAAATAATTATTTTGGTTGCATATTTTTGAGTATATCAATACATAGGTTAACTAACATGTCATTATAAATTGGAAACATTAACATCCAATCATATCTGTCATTCCATGGTACTGATTGATGGGTAACTAATTCCAAAAATTCACACATGTCTTTCATTTCATTTTATTAGTGTATCATAAAAATACATGTACTATTGATCATTTTTCTTTGTGTGACATAAGTTTATTACCGAAAAATAAAATTTAAAATAAAATAAAATCATTTGGAGCCATATAAGTTACAATTTGTATCATATTGTAGTATGACTCATTATTACATGTTACAATTTACTAGGGGATAATTTTCATAAAATATAAAAATAATTTAATTTTTTTTTCATATATTTCATTGTTTCATGTTTCTATTTAACTTATATATCCATTTAAAATGAAAAAACCCACTTCGATCAATTTTTAAACATAAAAAACAAACTACTATACATAAAAATATGAAATAAATAATTATGATATCTATGGTGAAAAAATATAAATTTATACAATCATCCATCATGACATTTTTTCTAGAATACTTTTTCAACTCATCAAATTTTTCTAATAATTCATCTGAAATTTTTTGTGGGGACAAAAATTATCAATATAGTCATTTATTTATGATCTCAATTAAAATTATCTTAACATTTATTAGAAAAATATTATATGGAAGTTAACATAAATAGTATAAAAATAATGAGAATTTTAAAAAAAATATTAGCAATTCACCTCTTTATTTTGTTCTCAATAATTTAAACACTATGTATTCTCCCCATTAATTTACAAACCAATATATTTCAATATTTTACAATGAAGACTATTGATATTCCTTGAAGTGTGGAAAAAACAAATGATTAAAAAATTAGTTATATTAAATTGTGATTATCATCATAATTACCACATTGTGTATGATAGTTTGTTTATGGAATTCAATAACACAAAAAATGTTTACATCTAATTACAAAAACCTTTTCCTTCAGTTTTTTAGACAATCTAGACACATGGAGAAAAATAAGTAATCATTTTGAATCATTTTTTGATGGTGAAATTTAATTTTATTAACCCTAATACATTTCCACTAGTCGAAATCATTATAATTCTTATGCTCATCGAATTTCCCCATTCGATGGTTTTGATGATATTAAAACACATCCTAATGTTTTTTTTTAAATTATATATATATATATATATGTATACATATATGTATATATATATATATAACATTATGATTATCTTTAGAGAAAAATTTTATGTTGTTTTACAAATTGATAAACTACATCACATGTGGTCGATTTTTGGTTACCGATGAATTAAATTCAAAATTGAAATAATTAGATTATCCAAATTGGATGAAATTATAAAATAATACTAAAAAAATAACATGTAACGATTTTAATGAAAATATATTTTATTTGAATAATGTTTTATGATTTTACTCTAGTATCATGGGTAATAAAAATATTTAATCACAAATATGTATATTTTATATAATTATTGAATGTCGATTAACTAATTTTAAATATTCCTAACATTTTAATGATCTTTTTTGTATGGTTGATATGTTAGGAATTTTTAGTCCAATATATTGTTTCATATATTTATTTATCTAAATATTAATCATGCATACACATGAAAAAATATGAATAAAATGTAACTATTATTAACATATTCCATCATCTATGGAAATTTTTTTCTAAAAAAAAACCTCATTTATTTATTTAATTCTTAGAATCCATGGAATTCATGCTTGATGGTTTTCTCTACACTCTCAAGATGAAAAATGGATGAAATAGGTGTATATAGAATTTTTCCTCGAAATCCATTATAAAAATATCATAATTTTGACCATTGTATCTGTATAAATTTGTAATAGAGTTAAATGAGGATGATTAATTGGCATTGTAAATATAATTTTGTATTGTTATTTTAGATTATATTTTTAATCATGTATATTTTATTGATTCAATGTTCTGTTTCAACTATTGATTCATCATTTATAATAACAGTAATAATTTCATGCCATTTGTCACTAATTGATAATATTTTATCATAAAAAATAAATTTAAATGAAATTCCTCCTTAACCACATTTGAATTTTCAATATTAAAAAACCATGCTAAAAATGATCCATAACAACTTCATCCATGTGATAATACTAATCAAAAAGTGGAATGGTTATCATAGTTCTCAATAAGTAAGATACATATACGCCAACACTCACACGACCATATTGATGTTTTTTTGCATAATATATCCTTGGATATTGCGCTTTATAAAACTTGAAACAAGTAAATAGGTAGATGATGATAGATATGAATCATATCATTTTTAACACGATAGAAAATTAGTATCGAAAAGGTAACAGTGTCTTCCAGATTTATATTTCATAGAAATAATTACTAAATAATTGACTACCTATTATTAAATAGGGATTTGAGGGGATTGTCTCACCCCAATGTTGGGTGTTTTATGTTAATGTACTAGATGTTTTCGATGTTTTTATATCTCATTAGTTATTCCCAAAAACAAATAATACCAATTATGTTTTCCATATAGATAAACTATTTGTGATTTCATCTAATATTTTTCTAATCTTTATCCTCCTTTGAATTTTCTCATCCATATATTTTTAGGGGTCACTTCAAATAATAACCTCTAGTGTAATAGTACTATTTATCCACTTCAATAAAAATAGATATAGTCGGTCATTTGGTATGGTCGATGATTTTTATTATTACCAAAACAATTAGAAAATAAAGTAATTCTGGTAATCATTTTTATGAAATAATAATTTTAATTAGAATAAATATTTATTATGTCATACATACAAATTATTCAATATAAATTATTTGTTTTAATCTATAAATATCTGTTATATATTTAACTGATCTAACTTCCAATGAATATAATGTTCAAGGGAAGTGGATTTATATATTGATTCACTGATCTGAATGTTGGAGCCATGGACTTCTATGAATGATTTGGTGTATGGTTTGTGTTTTTTGTCAATAAGTAGTGGAAGTTCTGAATGTGTACCCGCAAAGAGATCATACAGTTCAAGTAGACAACAGTATTGAAGGTGGCGCTGGTTCCCATTGTTTGCCAATTTTTTGGACATGAAGATCGAAAAATGGAGAAAAGTGTTTTCAGAAAAGAGACTTGCGCACTGTGTACTGTATAAAGAGGAAACTTGTGCGCCATATGTTTTTCAAGATCAGAACATGGGAAATGGAAAAGGGATAAGGGTCGCACAAGTTTTGGGCTGGTCGCATAAGTGACCAGTGCGCCGTGAAGTGACTTGGGCGCTGATGCCTTGGAGGACTAGAAACATGAGAGCCTATTGTTTTTCAATATCATAACATCAAATTATTGTAAAGGAAAGAATGTCGTGCAAGTATTTTTGTAGGTCGCGCAAGTGAGTAGCACGATAGAGGCTAGGGAGGATGAGCTGCCCGTTGGAACCTGCACGCTGAGGGAAGACTTCTGCGCTACCGTGCTGGGGGTCTAGTTTGCCTATAAATATAGGACCTCCCTCCTCATTTGTAACGATTTTCAAGACTGAGAGATTTTTTGAGCTCTCGTCACGAAAGTGGTTGAGTCACGCAAGTGGTTATTGGGTTGCGCAAGTAAAGGCTGCATGCCGATTGTTGGGTGCGCGACCAAGGCAGTTGGGGAGTTAAAGGCACAACATCGCGCAAGTTTGGTGTTGAAGGAGGCAGTGTTGCACAAGTAGTGTTGGTGTCACCTGTGTGCTGAATTTCTACCACTCAAGTCACTTGTGCGGCAGGATTGAAACTTGCGCGCCGGGCATTGATAAGCGCGCCAAGGTTGTTAAAGTTCATCTGTCCTTCCGTAGTTGCTCGAAAGATGGATGATCGCCCGGTACTCTCAGTGCAAAGTGATATTAGTCTTATGGTAAGAGATGGACTTCAAAAGATCATCTACATATGACAGAGGATGCATTCTTATGCAATGATGAAGATACCTTCACTTTTATAAACTAAGTGAGACTTCAATAACGGCAGTGAGCCAGGGGGAGTCAACGGGAGTGACCTGAGGGACACAGTGAGCTATCCCTAAACATTTGTAAAGTTAGTGAGCCTGGGATAGAGTGACTATTCCCAAACCATTGTAATCTACATCTAGTGAAGATTAGAGTAATTAGGTATGACCGAAAACTTGTCGGTGTATGCTCCTTGGACGTAGCCCTTAGTGGGGAACCAAGTAAGAAGTTTTTTGTCTTCTCTATGCATGGGAATGTTTTATATCTAATCATTTTCATCTTACTGGTTCAACAAGTTCCTACCAACGTGTGAACAAGATCCATCACATCAAAAGAAAAAGTTTTCACCCTGATTCACCCCTCCCCTCTCAGGGTGTCCCAACGTCCTTCGAGTGGTATCAGAGCGTAAAGGTTTCTGGTGTTGAATCGGTTCTTTATCGTCATGGAGAATGCAGTCAATGTCAGGGGAGTCCCTCACATCGATGGAAGTAATTTAATGATCTGGAAGAACATAATGAGATCTCATATAATATCTCTTGGAATAGAAGTTATCTTTTCTACTGTGCAAGGAATACAAGTCACTGACCCAACAGGTCTGGCTATGACTGAAACAGACAGAAAAATTCTTGATGCAGATGCTAAAGCACAATATGCACTTACTACAACCCTTTCTGATCAGAACTTCCTAAAGGTGATTAATTGCACCTCAGAAAAATCCATGTGGAAAAAATTCGAGAATATTATTTATCGGGATAGTAAACTGAAGGAGGCAAAACTACAAGTGTTGCACAATCGGTTTGATGATCTGAAGATGCATCCGGACGAGAATTTAGACTATTTCTTCAATCAAATTACTGAAGTGGTAGGAGAAATTCGGGGTCTAGGTGAAGAAATTAAATACATTGATATTGTAAAGAAAATATTAAGAATACATCCACCTCTGTACAACGCAAAGGTGTCAACCCTTGAGGAAATAGATCATTCAAAACATTCTCTGGATGATCTACTTAGCAGCTTGGTAGCATATGAAATGAGAGTCAATCCAGAAGATGCTACGACTTGTGTGAGCAATGAAATGGAATTCAAGGGACTAGATAAAATGAGAATCTCAAAATATAGTAGTGGTGATGATGAATAATAGAAAGAAATTATTTCTATCATTGCAAATATGTTTCAGAAGGTGAAAGGTAAATTCAAAGGGAAGTTACCTCTCGCATGTTTTCGATGTGGAAAAGTTGGGCACGTTGCCTCTGAGTGCATAAGAAAGATCAATGATGAATATAGTGAAGTTGAAAGCTTCGAGAGGCCTCAGAGAAGGTTCATCAAAAAGGGAAACTTCAAATCTAGAAAGAAAATGCAAAGGAAGAGTTTTGTCTGTGAAAAGGAAGAAGATGATAATAAATTCTGTGATGAAGAAGAACCAGAATTCAAAACTGGGAACCATGCTTCCATGATGGCCATTGTTGAAAAGTCAGAAGATAATGGTGAAGAAGAAAAACTGAGAACTTTTGTAGTTCCTGAGAAGAAACATAAGGATGTCATTAGTATGGTTAAGATTAAATGTAGGAGTTTCAATAAGTGGAAACCAATTGAAGAAGAATCAACTGAATACGTTGATCAACTTGAAGTTGAAATTGAATTAATGGATGAATTTTTTAAGGTAAAAAATAAATTAATTGATAGAAATGATGATGTAGTGGATCTGAAGATGAGAATTGAAGAGCAGGAAAAGGTCATCAATGACCTCACCTCCAGACTTGATGAAAAATCCAAGACTACTGTGGGTTTTGAAGAGGAATCTGTTACTCTAAGGAGTAATCTTGAGACTAAATCAATTCTAAATTAATCAAGGAAGAATGTATAGTTTGGAAGTTTTTTAGATGCAGAATTACTATCAAGAGACAAGTGTGGTTCAGATGGGGTTGGACAAATCTTGAGAGATCAAAGACCCGCTTGCATAGGAAAGAGTGGAATTGGCTCTGAGGCTGAGACATCAACTGCTGGAAGTGAAAAGATCCAACATAAAGATAAGATGAATGTTGAACATGTTGAAACGTTACATAATGTTCCGAAAAAAGTATAAGGACCCAGCCTTAAACCTT
This sequence comes from Viscum album, assembly GCA_963277665.1. Classification (NCBI taxonomy): domain Eukaryota; kingdom Viridiplantae; phylum Streptophyta; class Magnoliopsida; order Santalales; family Viscaceae; genus Viscum; species Viscum album. Next base: position 589,947,571 of record OY728162.1, on the reverse strand, counting down.
ACATAATCTTGAGTTATTACAAGATTACACATTGAGGATCTTTTCGGGTTTAGAGTTTTAGATAATTAAATCATAATACATGCATTACATTCCACATATAAACAAAGTGGTAACATAAAGATAGTATTCTTCTTTCCCATCAATCGAAACATATTTAAAATAAAACATGGATTCGTTCTTGACACTTCCTTGACACTATAATAATATCATGTACCTTTCCTTTGACCTCATCAAATCATGAATAAATCATAGAAATCATAAGACATAAAGGTAACTCGAGTCATTCATAACATTCTTACGTAGGGAGTAACCTTCTTGGTTACGTTTGGAATACCCATCATAGTATATTCTCTAAATCTCTTCGGAGAAACCTTAACGTTTCACTCCTTCATGTTACCAAAAGCATTGGAGAGCTATATCGGGCTCACCCACCCTAAGTTTATCACGGAACCACCCATCTTCATAATAATTCCCAATAACCTCAACATAATCGTGTCAAATAAAACATGCATAAAGGAAACATAACATTTCCACCTTTCAATCACAAGATATCAATACAACACATTATATAAAAACATTATAAAAACCATTTTCAATACCAAAATAAAAGAAAAGTAAAACATGGTATTTATTTCTCTTTTAAAAAATGATATGGCTTGTAGAGGAAGCCAAAACTCAAACAAAGTTCACGGCGGGGAAGAAGTCGTTGTCGCTGCATACGTACGACAAAAACATTCCCTTTTGTCGTTTAGTAAAATGCTTCGTATAAAAAAGATTCCTTTTGGATAAAAGTAAAAGTCAAAATGGTTTATACACTGTATAAAATATGGTTGTGTATAAAAAAAATATGCCTGAATGAAAGGAGATTGAGACGAAGTCCTATACCTCGGGTCCGACTTGACTCGATCGTTCTTTAATGTCCTTAAAATCGGGTAACTCCCTTTGGTTTGAGCTCAAAGGCTTCCTTGGGAAGACTTCTGCCCAATGTGAGGCTTCAAGGAGTAAGATAGGGATGTGGAGAGCCAAAATGGGCAGGGGTTGGCCAAACCAAAGGCTTTGGGAGTGTGGGTAAGGAGGTAAAGGTGGGGTCCTTTTATAAGAGGAGATGAGGGGCACTCTTGGAAGGTAAAGTAAAGTCACATTATTTTATAATGGTATTCGGATTTTAGAGGTCTCAAATTGATGTGTTTCGAGGATAAGGTGATAAGGGTTCGAAATCCACCCATCCAATAGGTTTTGGCCATGTGTAGGTCTTAGATTTTACATTATCGTTCCATTTTATATAAATCGTTAAATAATGAGGTCATCACTGCATCATCATGATGTCATAAATAATTTAATTTATATAATGTCAAAAAATTATCAAAAAAATATCATGTTGTAGGAAATATTTTTATCTTTATAATTAATATTTATAGTCAAATTTCTGACTTGTATAACCCCATGTAAAAATTATTTTAGTAAAACACCTCATGTGTGTGTCATTTTTCCTTTAACATTTAATAAAAAGTTATTTTTGCCATTTCCCATCCAAAGTGGCTCCATGGGGACCCCAATTTGACCAATGTCTTGTCTTGGTCGGCCAAGACACATCAAATAAGTGTAGGACATGTGTCTAGGTCATTTCATTTTATTAAAACATTATTCTTACCTTAAACTACACTAATTATCTCTAATCGTGATTAAGAACTTAAGAGTTACTATTCACCAAAAAATTGTTTTAATCTCATTGAACCACATTTTATTTCTTAATGACAACCATGTATGTCAGATTTTTGAAATTCAAAACACAGAAGTGGTAAAATTTCATTTAAATGAAAAATCAGTTTTTATAAGTACCACTTATTGGTTTCACTATTCATCAAAATTGATGTTTTTCAGAAAATTACCAAAAATTCACCCTAAGCTATATTTTATATTCCGAATTAAAAAATGATGTCTATTTTAAAAAATTCAAAAAATATAAGTTGCATTAATTAATTTAATAATTAATTCCCGATTGAAAACAAATAGCGTGTTGTTATGAAACAAAATGTATCAAAATATTGACAATAGTTTAAGTCCGATTTCAAAGTGAAATTAATTCCAATGACCACCATTGGATTAAATGGTAAAAATATATTCTAATTTCACTTCAAAACCAATTCAAAAGATAATCTAATCATATAAATAAATTAGATTAAAAATCAATTTTGATGTAAAATGCAGTATTGTTCACTATTCATTAAAAAATGAACATTGTCGGAAAAATACCAAAAATTCACACAAAGTAAATTTTGATGTCCCAATCATAAAGAATAAGTTTGTTTTGACAAACATAGATTATATAATTTTCAAAATATATATTTAAAAATGGTTTCCATCAAAAGGCAGTAAAACAATCTTTTAAAAATATTAGCGTAATCCAATGCTTAAGATTGGATTTATTTTCATTTTAAGCCTCTAAAACACTATCTAATTCATTAATAGACATAGATAAAAATATATATTATTCATTAATTACTTGGGATGTTACATCCTTCCCCCTTTAGAAAATTGTGTCCCCACAATTTATTTACTTATCGAATAAATGGGGGTACTTATCCCTCATTGCATTTTCAAATTCCCATGTTTCCTCTTCCATCATGTGGGTTTTCCACAAAACCATTTACTTGATTAATCACCTTATTTCGTAACACTTTCTCCCTGTGGTCAAGAATCTGGACCGGTCGTTCCTCATAAGATAGGTTCTCTTCCAACTGAACTACCTCTGGACTCAAAACATGAGATTGATCTGACATATACTTTCTCAACATCGAAACGTGAAAAACATTGTGTACCTGAGATAAAATCGGAGTTAAAGCCACCCGGTATGCAACTGTTCCAACTGTCTCTAGAATTTCATATGGTCCAATGAACCTTGGATTCATCTTTACTTTATTACCAAATCTCGTCACAATTTTCCATGGTGAGACTTTGAGAAAAACATGATCACCTACCTCAAAAGTTAGATCCTTCCTCCTGTTGTCTGCATAACTCTTCTGCCTACTCTGAGTTGTTCTCATGTGTTTCTGTATCAGCTGAACATTTTTTGCCAACTCATCTACCAATTCTGCTCCCATCAGCTTCCTTTCACCCACTTCATCCCAGAAAGCTGGAGTTCGACACCGCTTCCCATATAATGCCTGAAATCGTGCCATCTGTATACTGGAATGAAAACTGTTATTATATGAAAATTCAACCAAAGAAAGGTGTTGGTCCCAACTTCCCTGATAATCCATCGAACAACCTCGTAGTATATCCTCTAAGGTTTTAATTGTTCATTATGACTTCCCATCTGATTGAGGATGAAATGTTGACTAAAATTTAATTCAGTACCCAACGACTTCTGAAGCCCGTTCCAAAAGTTAGAAGTGAACCTGGGATCAAGATCAGATACAATGGAGAGGGGAACTCCATGTAACCTGACTATATCTTTAAGATATAAATGGGAAAGTTGGTCTAGGGAAAAAGTATCTCGTATAGCAAGGAAATGAGCAGATTTAGTCAAGCGATTAACAATAACCCATATTGCATTATTACCTCGAGATGTCTTCGGTAATCCCACAACAGAGTCCACGGATATATTCTCCCATTTCCACTCTGGCACTGGTAAAGGCTGAAGCATACCTTTCGGTAACTGTCTCTCTACTTTAACCTGTTGACATGTCAAACACTTCACATTAAAATCAGAAATATCTCTTTTCATTCCATCCCACCAGTAATACTCCCGTAGATATCTGTACATCTTAGTACTACCATGATGATCTGAAAACGGAGAACTATGAGCTTCACATAACAATTATCTCTTCAACTGTGAATCACAAGGCACACACAATCTATTCCCAAATCTCAAAACACAATCATTATCAATATTGAATTCAGGAAACTTACCTTTCGGAACCAGTTCTACCTTTTTCTGCAACTCACTGTCTTGCTTATGTGCTTGCTTGATTCTATCTGATAGAGTTGATCTCATTGATACCTGAAACAAAACATAAGAACATCTTGCACCAAAAACTTCAATGCCAAAGTTCATCAAATCTTTAATCAAAGGATCACGTTCCAAACACAACATTGATAATGAAGCATTACTTTTTCGACTCAAAGCATCAACCACTTTATTTTCTTTTCCCGGATGGTAATGAATTGTACAATCATAATCCATTATTAATTCCAGCCATCTCCTCTGTCTCGTGTTTAACTCTTTCTGAGTGAAAATATACTTTAAACTTTTGTGATCAGTATATATTTCACACTTTACTCTATACAAATGATGCCTCCAAATTTTTAAAGCGAAAACAACAACAGCTAATTCCAAATCATGTGTAGGGTAATTTACCTCATGAGTTTTCAACTGTCGTAAAGCATAAGAAATTACCTGATCATTCTGTATTACGATGCAACCAAGTCCATTAAATGAAGCATCACTGTATATTTCAAACTCACCATTCCCATAAGGTAGTGCCAAAACAAGAGAATTCACCAATCTTCTTTTTAATTCCTGAAAACAATCATCACATTCTTTTGTCTAGATAAACTTAACACCCTTCCGAGTTAGCTTAGTCATTGGACTAGATAACCGTGAAAAATTTATAACAAACCTTCAGTAATATCAATCCAAACCAAGGAAGCTACAAATCTCAGTTACATTTTTGGGTCTTGGCCAGTCTTCCACAACATTTGTTTTTGCAGGATCAACAGTTATCCCATCTTTAGAAACAATATGACCAAGGAAAGAAATTTGTTGCAACCAAAACTCACACTTGCTGAATTTTCCATACATTATATTTTATTTTATGGTTTGCAAGATAACCCTTAATTGTATTTCATGCTCCTCTTTACTTTTCGAAAACACCAAAATATCATCAATGAAAACCACCACAAACTTATCGAAGAACTCATGGAAAATTCTATTAATTAAGTCCATGAATACAGCAGGTGCATTGGTTAGCCCAAAAGGCATTACTAAAAATTCATAATGGCCATATCTTGTACAGAACACGGTAATCGGAACATCTACTTCCATTACATTCAGCTGATGGTACCCCGATCTCAAGTCAATCTTTGAAAAATTCTGAGCTCCCTGGAGCTGATACAACTTTATTTGATGGCCCGACATCTGCTGAAGTAGTTGCAAAGGATTTCACCACCCCTTTCTACTTGTAGTCTAACTGCTTCCCATCACTCATGCCCTTTGCCGGACACTCTTTTTCATAGTGACCCATCTCATTGCACTTAAAACATTTCACTAACTATAAATAAAATTTGGTCTTACCTTCACCTTGATCTTTTTTAGGTCAATCACGAGCCTTATGTCCCATCTTACTACATCAGTAGCACTTTCCAGAATTCATAAGACATTCTCCAGCATGCCTTTTGCCACATTTATCACAAACTGGAAACTTAGATTTCTTACCATCAGTATTTTTTGAAGAATTCTTCCCTTTCTCCTGCCACCTTGGTCTCTTCTTCAGTTGGTTGTTATAGAACACTTGATAATCGGCAAACTCCATTTCCACCTTCTCAGCACATCGAACAAGGTTTTCATAAATTTTAAACTCACGAGAAGCTAATGCCCTTCGATATTTTGGATTTAATCCTGATTAAAAACGATTGATTTTACTATCAAGGTCTCGGATAAAATTTGTAGCATACCTTGCCAATCGAGTGAACCTTTCTTCATAGGTAGCCACTGAGTCTTCCTCTTGCCTCAATTCCAAGAATTGTTTTTCCATCATAAGTCGAACAGCCTTAGGAAAATACTTTTTTTGAAACTTATCTTTGAATTCATCCCAGTCGAACGCATCAATCTCATCAGCGTCCCTGATATTTTTAACCATCGACCACCACTGATCTGCTTCACCCTCCAAATGGTAAATAGCAAGACTAACCGTTTAATTGTCTGAACACCCCATGACATCGAAAATCTTATCCAATGCTTTAATCCACCCTTCAGCTAGCACATGGTCAGATGATCCTCTGAATGATGGGGGATTTTGCCTCATGAAATGTTCCACCACTGACATGTTCTTCTGCGGTTGATCTGGATGATCTCGTGTATGGATACCACCGCCATTTATCGCTTGAGTCAATTGTGCCATTACTGCAACAAACTATTCAGTTCCAATTCCGACCATCTCAGGATGCTGATTCGAAAGGTTATTTCATTCTGTATGCCTTCCTAGCACTTCTTCCCTGTTTCCTCTGTGGAAAACCATTCTGAACAAACATGTCTTAGATGAAGCAACATGGTAATCTTCAAATACTATATCACTTCAATTTGACCATAAAAAAAATATTTTTGGATAATCATTTAATAGAATTCTAACTCCTAATGATATCTAAACCGACCTTTGATACCAACTATAAGGCCCCAGCCTTAAACCTTACTTAAACTTGAGTTATTACAAGATTACACGTTGAGGATCTTTTCGGGTTTAGAGTTTCAGAGAATTAGATCATAAAACATGCATTACATTCCACATATAAACAATGTGGTTACATAAAGATAGTATTATTCTTTCCCATCAATGGAAACATATTTAAAATAAAACATGGATCCTTTCTTGACACTTCCTTGACACAATCATCATATCATGTACCTTTCCCTTGACCTCAACAAATCATGAATAAATCATAGAAATCATAAGACATAAAGGTATCTTGAGGCATTCATAACATTCTTACGTAGGGAGTAACCCTCTTGGTTACGTTGGGAATACCCATCACATTATATTCCTTAAATCTCTTCGGAGAAACCTTAACGTTTCACTCCTTCGCGTTACCCAATGCATTGGAGAGCTATATCGGGCTCACCCGCCCTTAGATTATCGCGGAACCACCCGTCTTCATAATAATGCCTAAGAACCTCAACATAATCGTATCACATAAAACATGCATAAAGGAAACGTAACATTTCCACCTTTCAATCACAAGATATCAATACAACACATTGATATAAAAACATTATAAACCCATTTTCAATACCAAAATAAAAGAAAATTAATACATGGTATTTATTTTTCTTTTCAAAAAAGGTATGGCTTGTAGAGGAATCCGAAACTCAAATGAAGGTCACGGCGGCGGATAATTCGTTGTCGCCGCATATGTACGACAAAAACATTCCATTTTATCGTTTAGTAAAACGCTTCGTATAAAAAAGATTCCTTTTGGATAAACATAAAAGTCAAAAGGTGTTTATACACCGTATATAAGAAGTTTGTGTATAAATCAAAATATTCCTTAATGAAAGGAGATTGAGACGAAGTCCCATACCTCAGGTCTGGCTTGACTCGATCGTTCTTTAATGTCCTTAAAATCGGGTAACTCCCTAAGGTTTGAGCTCAAAGGCTTCCTTGGGGAAACTTATGCCCAAAGTGAGGCTTCAAGGATTAAGAGAAGGATATGGAGAGCCAAAATGGGCAGGGGTTGGCCAAGACAAAGGCATTGGGAGTGTGGGTAAGGAGGTAGAGGTGGGGGCCTTTTATAAGAGGAGAGGAAGGGCACTCTTGGAAGGTAAAGAAAAGTCACTTTATTTTAAAATGGTATTCGGATTTAAGAGGTCCCACATTGATGTATTTAGCAGATAAGGTGATAAGGGTTTGAAATCCACCCATCCAATAGGTTTTGGCCATGTTTAGGTCTTAGATTTTACATTATCTTTCCATTTTATTTAAATCGTTAAATAATGAGGTCATTGCTGCATCATCATGATGTCATAAATAATTTAATTTATTTAATGTCTAAAAATTATAAAAAAAATATCATGATGTACGAAATCTTTTTATATTTCTGATGAATATTTATAGTCAAAAATCTGACTTGTATAACCCCATGTAAAAATTGTTTTAGTAAAACACCTCATGTGTGTGTCATTTTTACTTTAACATTCAATAAAAAGTTATTTATGTCATTTCCCAACCAAAGTGGCTCCATGGGGTGCCCATGTTTACCCATGGCTTGTCTTGGTCGGCCATGACACATCCAATAAGGTTAGGACATGTGTCTAGGTTATTTCATTTTATTAAAACATTATTCTTACCTTAAACAACATTAATTACCTCTAATCGCGATTAAGAACTTAAGAGTTACTATTCACCAAAAAATTATTTTAATCTCATTGAACCACATTTTACATCTCAATGAAAACCATGTATGTCGGATTTTTGATATTCAAAACACAGAAGTGGTAAAATTTCATTTAAACGAAAAATTAGTTTTTAAAAGTACCACTTAGTGGTTTCACTATTAATCAAAAATTGAAGTTTGTCAGAAAATTACCAAAAATTCACCCTAAGCTATTTTTGATATTCCGAATTCAAAAATTATGTCTATTTTACAAAATTAATAACATATAAGTTGCATTAATTAATTTAATAATTAATTCCCGATGTCAAAACAAATAGCGTGTTTTTATGAAACAAAATGTATCAAAAGATTGACACTAGTTTAAGTCTGATATCAAAGTGAAATTAATTCCAAAAACCACCATTGGATTAAATGGTAAAAATATATTTTAATTTAACTTTAAAACAAATTCAAAAGATAATATAATCATATAAATAAATTAGATTAAAAAGCAGTTTTGATGTAAAATGCAGTATTTTTCAATATTCATTAAAAAATGAACATTGTTAGAAAAATACCAAAAATTCACACAAAGTAAATTTTGATGTCCCAATCCTAAAGAAAAAGTTTATTTTGACAAAAATAGCTTATAAAATTGTCAAAATATAGATTTAAAAATAGTTTTCCATAAAATGGCAGTAAAACAATATTTTAAAAATATTAGGGTATTCCATACTTATGATTGGATTTATTTTAAATTTAAGCCTCCAAAACATTATCTAATTCTTTAATAGACATAGCTAAAAATATCTATTATTCATTATTTACTTGGGATGTTACAAAAAGAACCCTCAATCCAAACTAAATGATGAACTGAAAATTATCTTAAAACATTCGAAAATGACAGATAGTCTAACTTTTCTCCCAAGGAAGACGGTATGAGGAGAAATTCAAGTGAGAAGACATTTCCTCTCATGATGTGTCAATTATTTGGCTATCTAGGCCATACCATGTCTTATTGCAATGAGGAAAAAAGCTATATGAATGGAGAAGATATTGAAGTTTAACAAAGGAGAACAAATTCATATCCTAATTCTTATAGAAGGAACAATTTCTATGGATATTTTCATTGTTGTTCTAAAATTGGTCATAATGCTGCTAATTGCAGGCATAGAAGCAACATGGACACCTCATACTGATGTTCAAGAGAAGTCAAGTCTCGTCAGCAAGACAGTGTTGCTCTTTCAAACAGATTTTCTCCTCTCAAAGAAGATTTTGACTCTGATGGACCTGGATTTGCAGAAGATATAATTGAAAGGCCATTAGTACTATATACTCAATCCAATGTCTCATGGAAGGAAAGGAAAAAGATTGAGAAATCCATCCTTACAGAGGTGGCCCTCAATGCTACAAAGAACAACAGTACCTGGATTCTAGATAGCGGGTGTTCATCTCATATGACAGGTAATGCGGGCCTGCTAACGGATATCAAAAGGACGTTTGATGGTACAGTATGATTTGGAAATGATGGGGCTCTGAAAATAAAAGGGAGTGGAAGTACCGAATTAGCTAATGGAGAACTAAAGAAGGCTGAAGTCCTTTACAAAGATGGCCTACGTCATAATCTCCTCAGTGTGAGTCAACTATGTGAATCAGGACTTATAGTTACTTTTATTCACAAAGGCTGCACTATCAAGGGAAAGACAATCAATTCACTTATGAAGGGATGCAAAATAAAAGGCCACTTGAATCAGGTTGATAGTGAAGAAAATGTATGTCACATGACTGTTGAAGAATAAAACAATTTGTGGCGTTAGAGACTAGGACAGGCCAATCAAAAAGACATGGAGAAAATATCCAAATTTAAAATTTTCATGGACATTCCCAACCTAAAGCGTCAGCATGAAAAATCTTGTGATGCTTGCATTCGTGGGAAGCTGGTCTATAGTTCATATCGGCCAAAGAAAAAAAGGGCAGCTCACCTTCTTGATCTGATTCATACAGATGTATGTGGGCCGATAAATGTTGTCGGAAGTCATGGAGAAAGGTACTTTGTCCATTTCATAGATAATTACAGTAGAATGGCTTGTGTGATGGTCATTCACAGGAAACGACAAGTCCTTGACTGCATGAAAACATATCGGCAAATCACCGAGAATGATACTAGACAATCAATCAATGTGTTATGATCTGACAATGGAGGAGAATACAGGTCCATTGAATTTGAAAATTATCTGGAGAAGCATGGGATTCAGCATGAGGTAGCTATTGTGAGAACTCCACAACAAAATAGTGTTTTTGAACTTAGGAATCAATAGGTGAACAACATGGCACGAACTATGCTGATTGAGAGTCGTATCCCACGACATTACTGGAAAGAGTTTGTTCAAGTTGCATTGTACATTCAGAATCGAACATGACTATATATGGGTGAGACAAAGAGACCATATGAATTGGGGCTTGGACATAATCCTTCTTTAAAAAACATTCGTGTCTTTGGAATTAAATGCTTCATCCGGAACAAAGAAGAAAATCAAGGGAAATATGGCGACAATGTAGATGATGGAATTTTACTCAGTTACTCAATAAATAGAAAAGCCTACAAATGTTTCAACAAGCATTTAGGAAGGACTGTGGAAAGCAGTGATGTTAATAAAATTGAAGAGAAAAGTAAAAATTTTTCAAGAACGTCATATGTTGATGTGATAGAAAGTCAGCAAGAAAGTGAATGTGAAGAAAATACTAATGCTGAAATAGAGGATGTTGTTCAAAACACTCGGAACACATCATGATGTTGACTCAGAAGAAGAATCTGAATAAGAAACTGTGGCTGAAGATAATGCTACTGAACCTCGTAAGAGAAATCGAAGAGTTGAGATTGATCCATATAACATAATTGGGGACAGGACTACACCCACTCAAACAATAAGGATGTGGAATAATACAAAATCTGCATTTCTATCATTTGTAGAGCCATCCTAATTCGAAGAAGCTACAAATGATGAATCTTGGGTGAAAGCCATGAATGATTAATTCGATCATATTGACAAGAATCAGACCTGGGATCTTGTCCAGAGACCCGAAGGTCACAACGTGATTGGTACCAAATGGATCTTCAAAAATAAGATTGATGAGCATGGAAGTGTTATCAGAAACAAGGAACGACTGGTATGTAAAGGATACTCCTAGATTGAAGGCATTGATGTTTAAGAAACCTTTACTCCGGTGGCTAGACTGGAGTCAATGAGGCATTTCCTAGCCATGGAACTCCAAAGATGATATAAATTATATAAAATGGATGTCAAGACATCATTCTTGAATGGTGTACTCAAAGAAGAAGTCTACATTGAACAACCAGTGGGATTTGTTTTGGGTGCTGATGAAACAACGGTCTGCAATCTGAAGAAATCTCTATATGTTTTGAAGCAGGCACCACGAGCGTGATACTCACGACTGGATTCATGTCTCATGAAGCTGGAATTCAAAATAAGAGAAGTTTATAACATTCTATATGTGAGGAATTATACAAAAGATCAATTCATGGTTCTAGTCTACGTTGATGATATCATATTTCGTGGTAGCAGGCAGAAATCAGTGGAAGAATTTTCCAACCACATGAAATCAGAATTTGAAATGTCTATGATTCTGGAGCTCACATATTTCATGGAGTTGCATGTGATTAAAAAGTAGGAATACACATTCATTTCTCAAGAAAATATATGCAAGAGAGCTGCTGAAGAAGTTTAATATGAAAGACTCCAAACCACTGTCAACTCCGATTGCAGTTAGAACTAAACTTGGAAATCATGAGGATGGGGACTATGTTGATGCCACCTTGTACAGGAGGATTATTGGGAGCCTACTATATCTGACAGTGACACGGCCAGATATTGTCATTTCCACATTCCTTGTGTCCCACTTTTAGATTAATCCAAAGGAGGAACATATGGCGGAAATAAAAATAATCACGAGGTACATTCAAGGTTCTCATAACTTCGGGTTATTTTTTTGCTGCAGGTAGGGACAAATAATTATCAGCGTTTTCTGATGCTGACTGGGCTGGTGATTTAGTAGACATAAAGTCCATTAGTGGTGGATCTTTCTATATTGGGTAGAAATGTGTTGGCTGGTTGGGAAAAAAACAAGAAAGTACTTCCCTTAGTACTGCTGAAGCTATGTATATCTCTGCCACAAAGTCATGCACTCAGCTGTTATGGATGAAAAAACAGTTAACTGATATTGGTGATGAGGTAAAGCAACCAATGGTGATTTACTATTATAACAAGTGCATAATTGATCTAACTAAGAATCATGTTCATCATTCATGTACGAAACATATTGAAATCAGGTATCACTTTATCAATGAAAAAGTTGAACAAGTGATGATTAGAATGGATCATGTGGGAACTGATGAGCAAGTGGCTGATATCCTGACCAAGACACTGTCTGCGGCTGTGTTTGAGAATCATCGGTTGAACCTCAGTGTTCAGCCACCTACGAATGCATAAGGAGGTCACACAATACCCCTCTCCTTGTTTGTGATAACTTTTTTTATCTGTTTATGGCTATAATGCAGGTTTATGGGGGAGATACTATCCATGGGGACTATGATTTGACATGAACGTTGAACAAATTATTGTTCTTTGGATTTATTGTCAATGGGGGAGAACGGAATAAATTCAGAAAAGTAATTCTTCTGTAATGAGAAGAATGAAATGGAAATCATTGGAACCCAATTAAAGCTTCCTCTCTTGTTTTCTACACCGATCATTGCTCACGTAGACATAGAGTGTTGTCTTAGTTGATTCTTGTGCTTTTGGTTTTCACATGGATGGAGATCTTTTGAATTTATTTTCTGATTTCCAAAAAACCAAAAGGGGATGATTTTTGGAACCACGGTCTTCAATGCATGATTTTTTGTATGGTTTGAGATTGTTGTCAATAAGCAGTGGAAGTTCCGAATGTGTACCCGCAAAGAGATCATACAGTTCAAGCAGACAACATTATTGAAGGAAACATGCGTGCCATATTTTTTCAAGATCAGAACATGGGATTATGGCAAAGAGATAAGGGCTGCTCAAGTTTTGGGCTGGTCGCGCAAGTGACCTGCACGCCGTGAAGAGACTTGGTCGCTGATTCCTAGGAGGACTGGAAACATGAGCACCTATTGTTTTTCAATATCATAACATCAAAATATGGTAAAGGAAATAAGTTCGTGCAAGTATTTGTGTACGTCGCGCAAGTGAGTAGTGCGAAAGAGGCTAGGGAGGATGAGCTGTGCACTGGAACCTGCGCGCCAAGGGAAGACTTGCGCGCTACCACGCAGGGGGTCCAGTTTTCCTATAAATAGAGCCCCCCCTCCTCATTTGTAACGAAGTTCAAGATTTAGAGATTTTTCAAGCTCTCCTCACGCAAGTGGTTGAGTCGCGCAAGTGGTTGTTGGCCCGCACATGTAGAGGATGCGCACAGATTATTGGGTGCGCGACCAAGGCAGTTGGGGATTTAAAGGCACAACGATGCGCAAGTTTTGTGTTAAAGGAGGAAGTGTCGTGCAAGTAGTGTTGGTGTCACCTACGCTTCGAATTTGTACCATGCAAGTGACTTCTGCACCAGGATTGAAACTTGCGCACCGGGCTTGGATAAGCGCACTAGGGTTGTTAAAGTTCTATGTCCTTCTGAAGTTGCACGAAAGATGGAAGAATTCCTGTTACCCTCAGCGCTAAGTGATATTAGTCTTATGGTAAGATTTGGACATCAACATAGCATCTACATACGACTGTGGATGCATTAATATGCAATGATGAAGAGACCTTCACGTCTATAAACTGAGTGGGACTTCACTAACGACAGTGAGCCAGGGGGAGTAAACTGGAGTGACTCGAGGGACGCAGTGAGCTATCCATAAACTTTTGTAAAGGCAGTGAGCCTGGGACAGAGTGACTGTGCCGAACCTTTGAAACCCACAACTATTGAATATTCGTTTAATTAGGTATGACCAAAAACATGTTAGCGTATGCTCCTTAGACATAGCCTTTAGTGGTGAACCAAGTAAAAAGTGTTGTGTCTTCTCTGTGCTTGTGAATTTTTTCATTCTGATCATATTCATCTTACAGGTTCAACAAGTTCCTACCAATGTGGGAACAAGATCCATCACAACAAAAGAAAAATTTGTCACCCTAATTCACTCCTCCCCTCTCAGAGTGTCCCAGGGTCCTTCACTCAATATAGTCAAAGGATTATAAATTTTTTGTTTTATTATGTGACATTAAATTATTAATGTATTTTTAAAATACCTATTGATTTTTTTCAAGTGAATTGATCCCTATAAATAAATTACGAAAGTGGTACACTATATTTTTTTCACGCTACTTATATCCATTAATGAGTTTTTATTTCATGAATTTAAAAATATTAATCAACATGACTTATTATTTTATTCAGGTATGTATTAAAAATCACAATGTACCTGAACAATGCCTCTTCTTGATGACCATTAATCACATTCCACATTTTAATTATTATCAATTGTGCATACATATGTGGTTTGTGCATGGTTACATTCCCATTAAAACCCCAAAGGGGATTCTTTGTTAGTTTTTTCTCAAATCGTACATGATTCATTCTAGTGACTACTAATAAAAATTTAATTCCAAAATAATCAAGTGTAAATTAAAATTTAAATGGATGATTAAGAGTATTTGAAAATATTTTTATTTTGTTTTTTAATGAAATAAATAATCTATATTATAATGTTACCCTAATTTGCTCCAAAATTACTTACTTAATCATCGTCCCAACATTGTTCCATGTATCTATATCAATCATTTCATACATTGGGGTAGTGATCCCGATTAACTAAGGAAAATGGATTTTTTCGGTTAATATAATGGTCATGTGCATTCCTGCCGAACTCAAATTTGATGTCTATCTTTATAGCCTTCATCATTCCGTAAACATTACACAATGATGATATTATTTTTTATTGTAGGTTATTCACCTTTTTCAATCTCCTTGACTTCATCATAATCAAAAAGTTGTTCATTGGGATTGGTAGCATTCTAATGTAGATAAACATTATGTTCCTCGGTATTTAGATCTTTATCAGATTGACAACCTATTGTTAAATGGTATTGTGAGCATCATAATGTATGAAATCAATTATTTAAAGAATTGTTCAATTATATTATGTAGATTATGTAATATTAATATTTAATAGATTGTTTTATATGTTAACATAGTGAATATTAACACGATATAAAATATAATTATTGATGTTCTTTTTTTAGTAAATGTGTTAATGATTTGGCCAATTTATATAGTATCCAAATTCCCTAATTTTTATATCCTCAAACATAAAAGTAATATTCTACATTAGTACTAACATAAAATGGTTTAGAAATAAAAAAGGAAGGACTATTTTCAACTTAATTGGCATTTGACGCTTATAGGGTCATGGTAAATAATAGGAAAATTTACTGTATTTAATATTTAGGATCTATAACATATTAAATTTATACGTAATTTGATTCCATTATAAACTATTATTCCTTCATCCATTAATTAATATAATACAACACCATGAAACACAATTCAATGATGTTAACTTAACACCAATTATCATCAACCATGCATTAAAAAATAATCATATTGTATTATATATATTTGAACTCTCGTATTTTTTTGATAATTACAAAGTATGATACATTCATATAAATTATATTTCAATCCTTAAAACAAGATACATGCATTGCATCATCCATAAATGTAACACCATTTTGTATTGTACATCATTTATCTTGTTATATTATATAAAACGTTCAACCATTTATTAGATAACCATTATAATATAATATATGACAACTTGTTCCTCTATCATGTCATTGAAAAAATTACATAACAATATATTAATTTAAATATGACTCTTAATAAATATATTATCTAAATCATCCTTTAATATATTAAACTATACTATTTGATAAACGGTTATCATTCATTGATGGAATCAAATGAGTAATAATTACTTAATGGGTTTAATAATAAGGAACCAAATCTACACCATTATGTAAAACATTACAAATAATCAACTACCAACATGAAATAATAATTGTTCTAGTATCTATTCTGGAAATTTAATTTACCCACTAGCTACCATATGTGATGGAAATTTGATAGACCATTGATTTTAACATAATACATGCAATAAATACATATTTTAATGGTTTCATAAACAAGATATCTATCTGTAATATATACATCTAGGGAAAAATTTTATTTGGCATACCAAATTTAAAATATTTATATATAATTTAATAAATTACATCACTTTTGTAATTTAATGCACCACACAATCTAATGAATAACAT
The DNA here is from genome assembly GCA_963277665.1 of Viscum album. Taxonomy (NCBI): domain Eukaryota; kingdom Viridiplantae; phylum Streptophyta; class Magnoliopsida; order Santalales; family Viscaceae; genus Viscum; species Viscum album. The sequence goes on along the minus strand of OY728162.1, from coordinate 589,931,120 downwards.
TGAAATAAGGAATGGAATGTCGGGATACACAGCAACGTATAACATAGTGATAATGTATAAGTAGTAATATGTTCACACATTATGTTAAGGACATGAAATCAATCCCACTCATATACTTATGGACATGTAACTAGGTCTATGAAAAACATTGTGATCCTAAATTTAGGATCATTAATAATGTTTTGATCATGTTATATTGTTCACCCATAAAATTATGTACATGAAACTAGGTCCATAGATAACATTGTGAAAAAGTAATAATTTTCACACATAACATTATGAAGACATAAAATGGTTTACTCAGAACATTATGAAAATTTTATTAGGATCATGTATAGTATTATGCTCATGTGACAAGTTCGATGCATTATTTTGGAAAAATGTAATAAGATTCAAATATAATATTTATACTCATGAGTCATCCATCATTACCCAAGGTATTTGAGGGAGATTCAGGTCACATCAATCACAAAATAAAATTGTACCTGCAAATACCAAAAATTATTAATCATATCATATCCCAAGAAAGGGGATGGGTTAAATAAATAAAAAATCATAACCCTTGAAATGAAATGAGTATCATTAACATTTCCTCACATCATTACCTAAGGAAAAAAGATAGGTTTTATAATTATTTCATCAATGAATAACACATGACATGAAGGGTTTTCAAAAGCCGTAAAAACATCGAAATGAAATGGGTTTCATAATAATAATTCCATAAAAAAATAAATAAATACATAATATTATTTTTTCATTGTTATCATTTCCATGATGTGAATTTGTGACATCAACATATTTTATTATAAATGGAAAATTACAAGGAACATTATTTCGAATTAATTTCTTGAGGAAAACATCTGTTCTTCAGAGAGAATTATTTTAAAAAAATAAACAAATTAGAAAATAATTCTATTTGAAAATGTATATAAACAATGAAATATCATGTGAAATTATTTTGAAATCCCTTTGTATTGAAAAAATATTATATTATATTGAAAAAATTAAAAAAAATTATTCATAAAAATATATATACGATTTAAAATAAATTGAAAGCACTTTCCATGAAAAATAATTCAAATTAATGTAATGAAATATTTTTAATTTTTTGAAAACAATTTCATTAAAAATTACATTTAAAAATAATTTAAAAGAAATTACTTAAATGTGAAAATGAAAAATAAATGAAAATATTCAAGGTAACTATGTTCATGTTGTAGAAGATAAAAATATCATTCCTTTTACATAGTAAAAAGGATAAAAAAATCTAGTTTATAATGAAAATGAATATTCCATTGAAAGAATTGGTAAAAGAAAAACTCATAAAAATCTCATTAAAATTTTATTTTATAATATAATAATATGGTTTGAACACCATTTTAGAAATCATGGTGGGAACACCATTTCCCAACCAATTATATGGGAACATTGACATTTCATAAAAATGATTTTTAAATATTTTTTGTACCAAATAGTGAAAAAATGGTAACAATACATTAATATATCATGAATGAACAAAGGATAAGTAAAATTATTAATCATCTCGATATATGTATCATAATATTTCATCATCTGATGAATAACATAAACAATATATAAAAGGGAGGAGAATGTTTTAATGAACTCATAACACATGGTAACTTAACTATAATCATGTGGTATGGAAATGTAATAAAATGAAACATAAAATATCGTGAAATTAATGATACTCATGATATAACATTTATAATGGATTTAAATGTACTTTTAAATGGAATTTAGGTGAATAATAAAATATTATCTCCAAGAATACAAAGTGGAAAAAATTTATTTTACTGATTTGTTATCTTCTAAAACATCTCCATAATGAAATAAATATCATATAATGTGTGTTTATATAACCATAAAATTTATAAAAAAATTATTGAATAAATTCATATACATTATAAATAATATTTAAAAGAAAATAGTGTCGAACTCAGAATGCAACTCAAAATTATAAAAAAATGTGAGATCAAATTCCCTTCCCGTCCATCTTGACTCTATAAACACTCATAATAACATAGTATATATTAATTATAATTTTATAATACAAATTTCAAAGAATAATATTATTATATCTATTCCCATATGTTGTTTTTTATGGATTTATATTACCCATTTGTTAACAATTTTATGTTATGATTACGATGAGGTTAATATTCACTTTGTGTTTCACATGGATAATAATTTATTATATCATTGGTACGTATATTTTTATCAATATTGAAATAATTAAATCCATTAAATTAAGATCCTTATTATTAATTTTATTTGTACTATAATAATCTATATAATATATAAGTGTGAAATGGGACACATATTTTATGGTGATGGTAAGTCGTACATACAAATGAATGTTGCATCTATAGTATTGATGTATTGAAATATTGAATGTAAATTAAATATATTTATATGAATATATTTGTATAATATAATAATAGTATCATTATTATGTTATATATATAATATATGTTTACTAATAATATTCTAAATAAATTCCATGTATATTTGGAATGAATCACATCACTCTAAGGGATCAATAGACTACAATTCCTCGAAAAAAATTATCATATTATCCAAACAGGGAAGGCATAAGGTTATTTTATATATAAAAACTAAATAATCATAAAGAACTTATAAATATCTCATATATAATATATAAATATACCTTCCATAATAATTTTCAACATTATAAATGATAATGAAAAAATGATCAATAATCATTTCGGGAGATGGTAGTTCATCGTTTAAATAAACAGAATGTTCTTTACCCATTAGAAAAAGGTGTCGGTAAATTTATTAAGGAAAAATTTATTAAAAAATTTCTTAGTATATTTAAGATATATTTATTTTTATATAATCGTGGAATAATTATAGTCTATATTGAAGATAATGAAAAAAAGAAAATTCCATGATGAAGGGTGTTACTTCCTAATAGGGTAGGTCCTTTTCGGTTTCTCCAATGGGCTTCCATAGATTTCATTCAACATGTGGTGAGGCATCCAATTTTTAGGGGAGGTATTTTTTGAATATATTTGGAATGATATTGGTTGATCCATTTCGTCTTGAAAGGTGTGAGGATTTGGATGTTAAAATGTAATTTTATATTAGTGGTGGAGTGGAACATTAGTAATAAATTGACAATAAAATCCCATAAATGTTTTCCACATAAACATGAGATCCATTAGTAGACCCTAATGGATCCATGTGAGTATATTGTAGAAATATCTTCATACGATTTCTCTTCGAATTTTTTCTAGTTAATTTTGGGTCATAAAAGTAAGGTTTAGTACATTGATAACATACTAATTCTATTGATTGCTGTAATTAATTTTTACCACATTCACCAATATTTTTGGTAAAACGTTTGGTTGATGATAATATAAATTATAAATTATTATGATCCCAAATATGTAATCCCTTTTTCTCATTTCTATAACAAATGCGATATAAATTTATTTAAGTTTATTCTTACCGATTGGATCACCATGTGAGTTGTTAAAAAAATTTGATCAAAATGTATTTTTGTTTCTTATATTTAATTTTAATGTGAGACTGTTTGAAATGAAATAAATTAGACTTATGGAAAAAAAATTAATATATTAAAATTTATAAAAAATTTAAATAAGTAATTTATCTTTATAAATTATTTGAAGAAAAAGTAATTCTAAAGTAAAATTCAATATTTTTCACTATTCATTAAAAAATAAAACTTCAGAGAAAAATACATATTATTTTCTTTAAATTAATTATTATATTATAATTTTTATTTTGAATTTAATTATATAATATAAATCAATTAAATATATAAAATTTGTATTTAAAATTTGTGCAATATTTAATGGTTGTAATCATGCCTTATCAAAAATATATGTTTTTAAGCATAAAATTTGATTTATGGTTATGTTTTGAAAATAATATATATTGGATGAATATAAAAATATTTTATTTAAAATATAAAATATATATTAAACTTATATCATGATATAATGGAAATTAATGAAATATTATTGGGTAAAATTTATTTGTGACCATAAAAATATCAATATATTCATTTATATTCAATCAGTTTTATTATTCATTTGGAATTAACATGTAAACTATGAATTCATCTTACATTTATGTAGACCATATATTTAAAAAAATCAGTTAATAATATTAATAAATTATAATTTAAAAAATTTGTTATAACTTATTAGATTAAAATATAATATATTTGTGATATATTATGGTTTGGTAAAACAGATCAAGTGCATTATTCAATCCATCAGGGAATTTCCATTTTAATGTAAATAATTCTCAAATTTTTGTTCATTGTAGACGAAGATATAAATTATGATGTGTCTGGTGCATGATTATCTTGTTGTTTTCTATAACATAATCCAAGATAAAAGATTTAATACACAATAATCTATTTTTAGTGTAGTGTGAAATGAAAAATATCAAAAATAATAAATAAATTCAAAATAACACAAAATCTCAGTGTGTTAGATTCTAGGCCCATAAACTGATTTTCTTCATAAAAATCCATCTCCTTTGTCAATTTTTTAATTCTTTATTGTTTCATTCATAGAAGAACACATTTTAGAAATTAATAATAAAACATCCCAAAAAATTGAATGATGGAACCATAATGGTTACCCAAGGTAAAGTATAATTTGGTGTTAAGAAATAGATTATATGTGGATGTTTTAAACAAGGAAATGGATGAGAAATACAACAAACATTTTATGATTTGTATTGATATATATCAAGTATAAGTGCATGTTTGCAATCAAAAATCCATAAATATACGATGAACTAAATGACCATCTGATTCATCTGAAACAGAGGTAAATGGATAAAAAATTAATGATCATTTTTTCAAAATATAAAGAATTTTTATTATATTACATACATCAATGATATCATAAAAACATCACTATGTGTTGTTCTTTGAGTAATATAATTTCATTTTCCGAAATGAATAGTTAATTTCATTCATTCCTAAAGCAATAACTGATCATGTGATACATGATATGCCTTATCATTTGTAATAAATTATAATAAAACCTATTTTTTTATTACATGATATCCAATCAGGATAAATATTAATGTGGTGAGATAGTACTTTACTTCTACAAACATAATAAAATATTTAATTTAATATTTCTAAAAATGATAAACCTTATAAAATTTCTGAAACATGAAAATCTAAAATATTGTATAGAAGGTCAAAAAACAATCTTTAAATTATAACCTATTTATCAAAAGGTCTATATTTTTTGTCAAATTAAAATCATGGGAATACCCTCATCATATATTATCTTGATACTTTATAATAAAATGAATTTGTATAAATACTTTCGAAAAATGTGAATTCTTCATTATTCCAACAGTTACTATATATATTACATAAATCAAATAAGTTTAAAACAAAATCCATGATTATATAGATCACTTTTTATTACCATCAATAAATTGATCTTGTGTAGTTAGTTCTTTTCATATTAGATTATATGAATCAATCACATCTAAATCCAAGAGAAACACAATTTTCTCCACATCTTAATCATTTAAAGCGTTACCTTCCCATAACCAAACTATCCATTTTTAACGTCATCATCACCATTAAAAAATATAATTATAAATCCTTATTGAAATAAGATAATTAAAATATTTTCATATTTCAGTATTCATATAACATAATCGTTACAATCAGAATCATATGTTATTTATTCTTCTAAATGTATTCTTAAAACATTACTCACGATTCATTAACATATTCATTAATATATCATTCCTTGAATTGGAAATTTGAATAATGATAAGGGGTTAATTAACCTCAATATTTTCATGATTCTTATGAATAATGAATACAACACTAGACGAAAATAATATACCTTCCACACACTATTTGTGGTTTCTTAATATACAGATGTATAATCAATAATCATACCAACATCTTGATTATATTTATGATATTTCTATATGGAAAATATATATTTATAATTACCAAAATTTATATTACATACAGATTAATTATTAATGAGGTTACTTATAGTTTTATCTATTATGTAAAACAAGAATGAATTCGGTGAGGAACACATATCAAAGAAGGAAGACAAATAATCATGGAAAATTACATATATGGTGTCTAATTCATGACACCTAAATTTTAATCTATGAAAAAACTAGTTTAAACTATGTTATTAATAGTAATTTTATATTAAAATAATTTATAATAGTGAACGAAGTGTTTTTAAATTTCACTAGAATATAAAATGGGAGTGTAAAAGAAAATGTACAACAAGGCTCATTGTCATGTACCATATTACCCTATATTAGATCTAAGAAATATTATTGGAGATTTTAACACTGGGGAAATCTTTGATATGACCAAAAACCATTTTAGTACTTATAAAAGGATTTATTTCTTCAAAACCACTCAATCTATAATTTTCTCATATACCATGAAATTTTACTATAGTTTTCCTTATCCTAATAATTATCCTTAAACATTTCTAATCAGTTCTCTCTAATATTTTCACTTCATAGATTCAAATGGTTAATGAAAAAGATTCTCTAATTCCAAATATAATAACATATTCTTAAAATACGTTGACAATAAATCAAATTTTTGGAATATTTAAAAAAAATTAAATAATGGATTCCACAAGACCATAAGAGTTTAGCTCCATTGGAAACAAAAAATAAATTTTATCTGTCTGAGGGAAATATATTAATATTTTTCTAATGGAACCTCCACCATTAGTGATTATAATAAAAAACCATTATATATAACCTAGGAAATGGAAATTTAATAAATAGTTGAGCTAAAATGCTTATTAAGGTTAAATAAAGTAATTTTTATTTGCATATCATACCCAAAAGGTTATAAAAACATTATCTAGATCATTTAATGTTCAAACCCTACATATCAATGACAATAAACATGAAACATGGAATAATAGAATATAGTTCATTTGATTTGCATCATAATAAAATCAAGATCAATAGCCATGAAAAAATACCGTAGAAATAAGACATGTAATTCTGGCATAAACATCATGTTATATAATATGGAACATATATATGTAGTAACACACTCAAACATTATATTAATGACATTGAATCGGGTCCTATCATATATTTATAGATGTTAATGGAGGTCCATGATTAATAATGTGATCTTGAAATATATATCGCACATAAAATCACTAGTTCAAAAAACATTATTTTTGTTAGTTATTTTACATTTTTTATGTTAGTTTTTAGCCGATGTTAATACGGAGGACGTTATAAATATTGTTTTTTACCTTGGTTATTTAAAAACCAATTTAAAAAATATAACATCGCGGTGTTTATCACATCGGTTCATTAATTACCGACATGCAAAAACCAGGGGGGAGGGTTTATCACATCGATTATTATATAACTGCCCTGATAAATCGGAGGGGGGGGGGGGGGGGGGGGGGGGGGTGGGGGCGGGGGTTATCACGATGGTTATTATATAAACGACATGATTAACCCATGCAGAGGATGTTTATCACGTCGGTTATTAAATAACCGACGTGATAAACCCCTGGGAAATGATTTATCACATCGGTTATATAATAACGAACCTGCTAAACAAGTCCGGGGGGGGATTTTCATGTAGGTTCTTAAATAACCGACATGATAAACCATTTCACAGGCCTTTTATAAGGCCAGTTATTTAATAGCCAACGTGGTAAACCATTTCCCATTACTTTTATGATGTCGGTTATTATATTACAGATGTGATAAACCCTTCCTGATTCTGTTATCACGTCGGTTATAAAATAACTCACGTGGTAGGTCGATGTTTTTAAAAAAAATCGAATGTAGTCCTCTGCTCTACCCAGAATCAACCAGAAACCAAATCAATAATTCGTACCAAAAAACATAATTAGATCAAAACGAGAACCAAATCAAAATTATGCATTTACATTGATAACATTTAAAAATTACCCCACTGGACAGCCCCCCACCACCCCCAAAACAACACACCCTCACCCAACTGGACAACCCCCACCACACCCTGGGACTGCCCCAACCCCCGGGACAGCCCCAAACACCGCAGGACGAACCCCCCACCCCCACACCCTATAAATCACTCCCACACCCCTGGACAACCCCCCCCCCCCACCCCCATGGAAAGCCCCCACCACACCCCTAGACTACCCCCAACGCCCTGGACCACCCCAAACACACCTGGACAACCCCGCACCCTTATGTATACCCCCACCCTTTGAAAAACTCCCACACCCCTGGACATCCCTCCAACATCACTGAAACAGACCATTAATTTACCAAAAAGATACCAGAACCCCCTCACCCAACTGAACTACCCCACCGCACCCCTAGACACCCCCCACCCCAAACCCCTGGACATCACAACCTCTACCTGGACATCCCCCAGCCTCCTATTGACCCTCCCACCCCCTAGACAGCACTCCCACACCCTTGGACAACCCTCCCACACCCTTGAAACAGACCAAAAAGATGCCGAAAACAGACCAGAACCCCCTCAACCCACTAGAGAGCCCCAACCAAAACCCTGCACTCCCCCCCCATCCACCTGGACACTCTAGACCCCCCCTCCACTGGACAGCCCCCCAACCCTTGGAAATCGTCCTCACCCCACAGGACACCCCCACACCCCTGGACACCCCATAGACATCCTCCCACTCCCCTGGACAACCCTTCCATCGTCCTGGAAACCCTCCCACCCCCCAGGACTGCCCCCACAATCTCATAGACACGCAGGACCTCCCCCCCCCCCCACCCCACCGAACAGCCCTCCCAGACCCCTGGAACCCCCCCCCCCCCCCCACAACAGTGGAACCCCCCCCCCCCCAGACCAGAATATATACCAGAAAAACCATCATAAGTAGACCAAAACAAGAAGTATAGCAAAATTAAACATTCACATATATAAGATTCACAACATACACTGTCAAATTAAAAAAAATTAATTCCAACATAATCTACTACCAAATACACAATTTTAATGACAATATTAAAAATTTCATTTTACATTTCAAACATCTAAAATTCAATCGAACATGTAAAATAATATTACCACTCCATTTGTAAGTGATTTATTTCTTTAGAAGTATAGGGTTGAGGGTCAGAAAAAAGCTACAAATGAAAAGGATAGTAGTTAACGTGTATAATGAATAAATCAAATTGATATATTCTGGAAAAGTTTATGAGGAAATCTTACCAGGTCAAAATTCACAACTATCCCAGTTATTATTATTTCATACATAAATCATCACATATAATATCCACATTTGATGATGCCTTGTTTTTTAGGAAAATTCATTTTGAGTTAGTGTAAATTCAATATATTATTTTTATGTAATATATCAAAATGTACAAATTATAAATGGATATTTACATTCTCATTTACATATTTGATCTTTTCACTCATTTTCATTGTGTTTTTATGAATGTAAACCCATCCCCTATTAGAAAATAATCCAAATGGGTTAAATTTAAAATCTATTATAATATATAAAACTATTGAGAAGTTGAAACTTACCTTTCCAATATATTCTTAAAACATTCTGGAATATCATCATAGACAGAGCATATCCAATAAAGTGTTTTCTCCCTTGAGCAAAAAACCCATAACATCCAATGATCACTGATAAAATGAAATTTCAGGTTAGTGGTTTTTTATGTTAAAAGATAATGAACTCTTTGAGAGATATGTGTTTCATACCTCTCACAAAAATCCATCATCCAACATTGTATGACTATATTCTGTTCAAGTATTTCAGAAATATAAAGCATTCTTTGTTTCTCATCCAATTCACATGATTCAGTGGAAATCAATCGCGGGTCCATGAATCCATATAAATCTGTCAGGTCATTCCTCTGACAAATTTTATAATGATACCTAATAAAAAACAAAGATAAGTATAAATTTTTAATAAATATAACTCAGGGAAATAGTGCTAAGACTAACATGGAAAAATTTTCACCACGTTGATGCCCAAATTATCTCCAGTAACAATATCCATGATATTAGTTTTCATAATCCCCACATTTATTGAACATCCACAAACATGAGCATCCATTGGAAACTCATAATGACATACCAACAAATTTGAATATCATGACAATCTGTCAAGACTAATATAATCGGTATCTGATGTCATATACATTTTTCTTTGTTGTTGTCTATACAATATTTCTTTACCTTTGATGTAATACTGTAAAAATAAATAGAAAAATATTTTAGTTTTCAAATGATAAAACAACTTTAATAAAAAAATAAAATAAAATATATAACTTTCATACCTCTATGGTAATGAGTCGATGATGTCTGTATGGACAAATTAAAAAATAGATGATACGATGTCCAACTTTCACCACCTCATCTGTAGGTAATGGTACTCGAGCTGATTTATCTATAATATCCTATACAGTTACCCTCTGATTCTCTACCTCTAATTTTTGATGATGAACTATATCTCTTATACAATATACCAGCCCATATGCAACTATATGATGTTGAGGATCATCAACATACAACTCACAATAAGTAGGATGATGCAGCGGAGGAGTAGGATAACAAATGGGGTACGCAGGTTGAGTTGGGGTAGTGGGAGCTACTGGTGGAGGTGGAGGATAACTAATGGGGTCTGTAGGGGGAGGTGGAGGAGTGGGTGCCGTAGTCTGAAATTGTCTTTGCATTTCTGCAAACATAGACTATATTGATGCTCTAATATTTTCCTCCATCTTCGCTTTAATAATATGAACATTAGCCTCCAAGGATTCTTTTTTTATAAAACCCCTCAACATTATATGTAGAAGAACGTGGAAACACTTTTCTTACCGATACACCTACCAAATATCCTGTTACACGACCAGGTTTTTCGGGATTTCCCAATGCTACAGATTAAGTATCTTGCCTCCCAGTAGTTGTAAACGCACCATGTGAACTCTTCTCCTCAAGAGAGTCATGTATTACTTAATTTAACATTTCTGTAATGACTGAAATTATATGAAGAAAATAGTTAGCTTAAATAAATAAAATAGATATCTTACAATCCTCTCAGCTGCAATTCACGATTATTTCGAAAGATATTTCCCTTTTTTCCCATCTGAGCCCTCTTCCATTTCACATTTTTTGATGCAGGGGATGTAGGGGAGTCCTCTCCAGAGATTGAAGACTCAGCTCTTAGTAATTGGAATTTTTCCACCATCATTTGTTCTTCCAAAAAGGCATACCCTCCCCGAGATAAACTATCAGGGTATACATTTTTAGATTGGATCTTTTGAGGATATTTCCTTGTTACCGTTAAATTAATAATAATAAATCATTAACAAATCATTAATATGATCATTTATATAAGAATGTTTATAAAAGTTTACATTTCCCATACCAAAAATGACTCTTTTGTTCTACTTTCAACAAAATGTCTCCATGTGTCTTAATATATAAAAGGATATATACGAAATGGTTTTTCATGACTCCTATGACCATTAATGAAATCATATAAGAGGGTTGATTTGAAATCCCTCTATCTCCTGGCACCCAATGATATGCATTTCATCCTGACTCCTCCATTGTCAGGAATATCAAATGCCATATGATAAAGAAGACATTAAACATATTATATATACTAGAAAAATCTAAAGAATAGTCATGAAATTGCAAAATATCTTACCAAAATCATCTCCCACAACTGAGAGATTATCGATTTATCTACACTTCTCCAGTAATCATACATAATACTTACTTTGCTCATAGGCTGAGTTGATACAAAACTCTTAAAATATTTTGCATTTAGACCTCTAGGAATATCATCATCATAAAACTCAACGAGTATCCTCTGATCCTACATACGAGAAAGTACTAATTTTGGTAAACATGTGCACCCACGTTTACCATCCATTGAACTCTTTTTCATAATAGGAGCACTTGAGGAAGATTGGGGAACATCAAGATAAGCATGGGAATGTTCCTCCCCTTAAGTATGACCAATATGCTCATCTCTAAAATCCAGTGGTTGATCAACAGAATGATTTTTCATTATCCTTCAAATCAAAAAAAACAATCTTTAGTTCACAAATATACAAATTCAAATATTTTAATACTATTGTAATCAGAAAATTGAAAATTGAACTAAGTTACGTAATAGTAAACATTGTTAATATGTTAAGCATGTTAACCAGTGGTAATGATGGTCATGATGGTCAAGATGGTAATTATGGTAAACATGGTAAACATGGTAAACCTTGTAAACATTTTAAATTAATTGTCATTGAATAAAAATAAATGATATATAATTCATGTAATGGTAAACATGATAAAGTAAACCAAACAGACATAAAACAAACAATAACTTATACATATTTTTTAATACATGTTTTTATAAAGAAAAAACATACAATATCTAACATTATATGAAAAAAAATAAATGTAAAGAAGAAATAATCATATGTTACCAGTAATTTTTGGAATGTACAAATGGATTGTTTTCCCAAATTCCTTCGTCGTGATCATTCCTTGTGGAACAAACCATATCTTCAACATGGTCATCATTATGTTCTATTAATATTTCCATGGAAATAGGGATCTCACATAAATCATCATCTTCATCAAGTTCATCCCCACCAACATATTGTTTTTTCCCTTATAAAACAACAGTCCAATGCATATCTGATTGATCTACTACATAAGAATTTTTTTTTCAGGTGTTGGCATTATAAATGAATCAGTTGTGTCTTCCAATCTATTCAGATTAACAAGTGTCATTCCAAATTTATCGTGTATGACACTATTGTTACCGATAAACCATTTACCGTTAAAAACATGAACATTAATTTTAAAGTAATCAACCTCTCATATGTCTTAAATCACTCCATAATATGCACTTGATGCAGAAATTGGGTTTTTGTCCTTAGCACTCGAAAAATGCATTGCTTCAGAAACAATAATACACCACTATTCTGAACTGCACTTCTGTTTTCCTAAGAATTCGTATGAAATGTATAGCCATTAATGTCATAGCCGGACCATGTTATCACATTTAAAGATGGACCACCCACTATCCATTTTAATGTCTCTGAGACATCTGATCTACCAAGCATGGTCTTTGTAAACCATGACAAAAATATTTTGTTGTGGTCATTCAAAATCCACATTTCATTCTTCTTTGGATGACATTGTTTCATCTCATTAATATACAATGTGATATACGGTTGAGCATCATCTATTTTATTCATGATTTATGATTCTTACTTCTTCACCTGTTTAGTTGACAATGATTTTATTTTCAATCCACCAATCCCCTTTACCTCATTATAAACTAATTCAAGGCGAGATGGAGGCAAACCTATGTAATGCGCCGCAGCCATGTAGCTCATAAAAAACTCTGCTACCTCCTCAGAAATATACATTTCTGTAATGGAGGCTTCAGGTCAATATAGATTCTTAACATACTGCGTTAATATTTTTATATACCTTTCAAAAGGATACATCCATCGAAGATATACATGTCCAAAAAGATTTATTTCTCGAACCAAATAAATCATTAAATGCATCATTATATCAAAAAAAGTTTGAGGAAAATACATTTCCAATTGACAAAGTATAAAAATTGAATCCTTTTCCAAAATGTTCAAAGAATTCACATCTATCGCCTTATTACTAATTGAATTGGAAAAATAACACAACTACATTATAGTCTTTCTGACACAGGTGGTCAATATTCCACGCAATACAACTGGTAGAATTTGTTGCATCGTGAAGTGACAATCGTGTGATTTCATACCTATCAACTTCAAGTCCTTCAATGAGACAAAATTTTTAACATTTGAAGAATAACCTTGAGGCACATTGATAACATGAATACACTGACAAAAGATAATTTTCTCCCTCTTTGATAATGTATGATAAGCAGGGGGAAGAAATATTCATCTTCCTTTAAGAGTGGTAGCTAAATCCAAACGTATTCCCATTGATATTAAGTCTAATCTTGATTTCAACCCATCTTTGGTCTTTCCTTTAATATCTAACAATGTTCCAATAAAAAAATCACAGATATTCTTCCCTACATGCAAGGAATCAATATTATGTTTAACTTCATGATACATCCAATATGGTAGCTTAACAAATATTGACCTTTTCGTCCAAATATGTCATTCATTACTAGATTTCTGTGTCATTCCCAATGTCACATCAAGGTTTTTCACCCTCTCAAAATACATATCAGGGGTTAATGTTTCTGGAGCAATATAAATTTCTTATAATCCATTTAATGCCTTTTTAGTCTTTTATATGGGTGATCCATTGGAAAAAAAATTCGATGACCCATGTACACTGTTTTCCTTGCATGATACAATTGACAATATGACGTCTATTGTTCGCTAATTGGACATGCTTTATGCCCTTTAACACTATATCCAGAAAAATTTCCTTACTCTAGGAAGTCATTTATAGTGAACAGAAGCACTGCATGTAGTTGAAAATATTCCATTTTATAAGAATCATACAACCTAATTCAATCATCCCATAATAGTTTCAAATCATCAACCAACATTGACAAGTAAGCATCAATATCATTGCCGGGTTGCATTGGACCAGAGATCATTATACTCAACAAGACATATTTGAGTTTCATACAAAATTCAGGAGAAAGGTTGTAAATTACCAATAAAACATGCCAAGAACTATGTGAGCCATTGAGGGTTCGGTATGGATTCATTCCATTTGTGGACAACCCTATTCTGTGATTTCTAATTTCATTTCCAAATATAGAATATTTCTCATCAATTTTCATCCATTGTGGACAATCTGTGGGATGATGTATTTTTGCATCACATAACCGCTCATCAGCAAGCCATATTAACCTTTTTCATCATTTGAATTAGAAAATAAATGTTTGAAATGATGAATTATATGAATATACCAAAATACCTTTGAATGTATAATTGTAATCTCTACATCAGTCTGTGATTTTTCTTTCACCTTATACCATGATGTCCCACATTTAGGACACTCTGACAGAAATTCATATTCCTTCCTATATATAATGTAGTCATTCAGTCAGGCATGTATTTTCTTGTTTCCCAATCCCATCGGGAATAATAATTTATTGGCATTATAATGTGAATCTGGAAGATCATTGTCTTTTGGAAGAATGTCTATCGTCAATTGTAGTAGCTCTGTAAAACATATGTCACTCCATCCATTTTTTTCCTTTAGGTTAATCAATCTTAACACCGCCGAAAAAACTCTAAAATCTGTACAACCATGATAGAATGGCTTTTCAGCATTACTATATAGATGCCCTACTATCGGTTCTATCTCAATTAGTTCTGCTGCAATATCAAGAATCATTTCTTCAATTCCATCTGAGTTACCATCTTGAGAATCATCATCATCAGTGACTTTCAGTCAAGTTTTACCATACCAAATCCAACGGCTATAACTCAAATTATAAACATAACAAATCAGATGATCTTTTATCTCTCTACTTTTCAACATCTTCATATTCAAACATTTCAGGCATGGACAGATAAAAATGTCACTACTTGGAACATTTTGTTTAGAAAATTCCCAAAGGCATCAACAAATTCCTCATATTCATTGCTCATTCAATGTGATGTAATCCAACATCGACTAATTATTACCTATAACAAATATAAAAAACAAATATATTATTAAAATAAGAAAATATATGTTTATATGAATAAAATCATAATTGGAATGTAAAAAATTTTTTAAATATAAACCAAATCTATGCGTATTTAAAAAAATATGCTTGAATATTATTTTAAAAACAAAATATAATTTGATATAACATGTTCAAATTCCATTGAATCCAAGAAAACCATGGGGCCTACAATGGTTGATAGAAAATTGGAGAAAATAGAGTAAACCTGATAGTCAAATAAAATTTAAAATAAAAACTCAGATGGATAAAATCACAATTTAAAGCCAATCGTCACGGCACAATCATCATGTCATAATCTCAGAAACCACGATGCAGTAGTCAATCCCAACTGACGCTTATCCCCCACCCCCTTAGACACCCCCTGGACACCACCTCCCCCTTTGAAAGCCCCCCACCCCTACAAACCACCCCCACCCCCTTTGACACCCCATGGACACCACCACACCCTGGGATAGCCCACTACCCCTCCTGGACACCACCACTCACCTCTTACCCCCTTGGACAACCACCTGGACACCACCCAACCCTCTACACATCACCCCCACCCCCCCGAACAACCCCCAAACCCTATGAACAGCCCCCACCCACTTGGACAACCCCTAGAAACCACCCAACCTTGGACAGCCCCCTACGCCCAGGATAGCCCCCCACCCCTCTAGACAGTACCCTCACCCCTCCTAGACACCACCCCCACCTCTACCCCATTGGACACCACCCTGGACACCCCATCCCTCTAGACCCCCGCCCCCTAGACACCCCCCCCCCTTGGACACCCCCTGCAAACCACCCCTAGCCCCGTTGGACACCCCCCTGAACACCCCCTAACCCTCTGAACAACCCCCACCCTCTGGACAACCCCCCAACCCTCTAGACAGCACCCCACCGCCTCCTGGACACCACCGCCACCCCTACCCCCTTGGGCACCCCCTTGCACACCTCCCCAACCGTCTGGACATCCCCCACCCCCTGGATAGACCCCTCCCCTCTAGACAGCACCCCCAACCCTCATGGACACCACCCCCACCCCTACCCCCTTTGACACCCCCTTGGACACCCCAAACCACTTGGACATCCCCCACCCCACGGACAACCCCCCAAACACTCAGTACAGGCCCCCACCCACTTGTACACCCCCTCCCACCCACCCACCCCTTGTACAGCCCCCACCCCCTTTGAAAACCCCACCCCCTTGGACCCCCCCCCCCCACAGACACACACACCCCTGAACTACCCCCCCCCCCACCTCCATGGACACCCTGGACAGCCGCCAACCCTCTGGACAGCCACCAACCCCTGGACAGCCCCCAAAACCATGGTATTTTAACCTCAAGCTACTAGTTTCGGAAGATATAGAGATTTTAACCTCAATATACTAGTTTAGGAATTTCGCCATTATTAAAAATGAGAACCATGAATCTTATCTCATACTACTCTAAAAGTATCTATTGTGCAATTAATAGGGTTTTAATAGCATATGAATTCTTATAATAGTCCCCGAAATTAAGCGATGTAAATATATTATGGAACCACAAAATGTGATACCCAAAATAGAAAAAACCAAGGATCCAAAACAAACATTACCCTATGAAAAACCATATATACTTATAAAATAAATCATACTGGTAAATGGAATGGGTATATCACAATGGTTTACATATAAATTGAAGTAATATAGGTGAATGAGATCATTAGTTGTTAATGACAACAAAAAATATGATCAATGTAGGGCATCTTCGAAACAAAAACAAACGTAATAGAAGTAGGTGAGGCTTATATGAATATTGTGACTCAATCTAATAGATCTGTTGATAATAAATAATATGATGATGGAAAAATGAGTTAAGAGGGTTCAAAATAGATGAATGATACCTAGATTAAACAAAAAAAATCACAAAAACGTAAATATAGATTATCCGAAAAAACACAAACGAAATAAAGTCATGGGAGGCATACCTGAGTGTTGCGAGTTGAGATGATATATCTGAGGAGAGTAATGACGATAAAATATGATGGAAAAACAAGTTTAATGCAATGACATTGATGATTAAATTAGGGTTTTCCACGCGAGAGAGACGAGTCGCCGAGCTGTCAATCAAAAAATCATCAATGTCAATCCACGAGGCATGTTAATTTTTTAAATGTTTTATAAGGTCGGTTATTTAATAACCGACATTATAAACTATTTATATTACATTTATAATTTTGGTTATTATAATAATAATCGACATTTGAAATGTTTCAGATATTAGTTTTTTTATGTCGGGAATATTATAACAAACGTAAAAAAAGCCGCATGTTGGTTTTTTACGTCGGTAATAAAATAAACGACGTAAAAAATTCATCAAAAATCACAGTGTTTAATGTCGGTTAAAATATAACCAACGCAAAAAAATTGGCGGGTTGGGTTGTTACGTCGGTTATCAAATAACCGACGTCAAAAATTCCTCAAATGCCTCTTTTTGACGTCAGTTATTTTATAACTGACATAAAAAATTCGTAGAAACCTCATTTTTTTACTTCGTTTATTTTATAAATGATGTAAAAAACACCTCTATTTGGTTTTTTACGTCTGTTAATTTATTACCGACGTAAAAACGAACATGCACGATTTTTAACGTCGGTTATTTAAATAACCGACGTACAAAATTTACTCTCTGTATTTTTTACTTCGGTTATAAAATAACTGACGTAAAAACCAAGGTAGCCTTGCTTATCACGTAGGTTAAATATAAGGACATAAAAAATGGTGACGTTAAACATATTTTTTACACTAGTGAATTTTAAATTTTAATTAGGTTCAGTCATAAAAATAAGGAAAAAACACATGGTCCATGAATAACATTTTGAACAATTAAACTGTTTTAGATATTACATTATGAACACATAATATAGTTAACTTATATCATTGTGAATATTTAATCAGACTAACGAATAATCATATAGACAAGAAACTAGGTTCATGAATATCATTTTGAATATGTAATCATTTCAATCCATGAAATTTATACTCATGAGTCATCCATCATTACTCAATGCATTTGAGGAGTATATCAGTCCCACCAATCACATAATGAAATCATACATGCATGTGTCATTACAAATTCAATGAATCAAAACCAATAAAGAATATTTCTTTTATGAACATCAAGTCATAACTAATGAAATGAAATTTGTATCATTAAAATAATGTAAGATCATAAAAAATATAAATGATTACGTCTCATATTCATTTTAACAATGAATTAACTATGTGGAAATGGAGGTTAAAAAATAATATAACCCGTGGAAAAGAAATCGTTGTCATGATAATCATTCAATAATATCGTGAAACATTCTAGAAATAATATGAATGGAACAGTTAGATCATTTTCTAAAAGGGAAATATTATCATCAACGAATGTTATCTTAGAAGAAATAGTAATTCTAAATATATATTTAAAATAATTCTGGATGGAAATATCCAATCTTCTTTGAAAATTAAATTTAAAACAGAAATCCGTTATAATCCAATTTTAATAAAAAATTCATTTAAATCTTTGAAATGAATCTTAAAATCATTTGGAAAACCATTTCCACTAAAAAATTGTAAAATATTATTGAATTGATTTTATAAATAACTATGACTAATATTATTTTAAATATTCTAAAAAAATGGATTCAAGAATTATTATAAATATATTAATTGGAAAAATATAATAGAATCTTATAAAGGTATTGGATTCCATTACATTGAAAATTACTTTTACATAATTTTTTATAAAAATTGACCTTCAAAACATTGAATGTAAACATCAATGAAATTATTGTGGTTAACGCTATTCATACATAATGATGTAAAAAATCGTTCATTTTTTAATTCTTGTGGACAAAGAATCCTTTATTATTTAATGAAATAAACTATTTCGAACTAGATAGATAGAGACCCATTACATTGCAAAATGTCCAAATGTCGTAGTTCCTACTGTAGTGCATCTGCTGCTACAGTTCCCCCACTACTAAAATTCCCCCCTACTATAGTGCTTCTATAGTGACCATCTACATTGACCTGAACATAGTGCTTCTATAGTAACCTAAAATTAATGCATGCCCAAATTCAATCCTGGGTCTTTTGGATACCATTCATGAACTTTTACAACATGGGTACATGGTTGTTCACTTTAAAAAGATCCTTACTTGTATATGGTCAATTGGATAGTAAAATTAAGTGTTCTGAATGATCACTAATATTCCAATAAAAACATTTTTAGTATAAAAATACTGTATAAATGAATTTTTTATATTATTGGTGAATAGTAAAATATTATAAGAAACCCTTTTTAGAAAAAAAATTTGCATCACATATTTTTGACTGAAGAGAATGTAATGTTGCTATTTATTAAAAAAATTCTTAACTATCATATGTTTGAACAAGTTGGAAAATTTTTCCAATACCTGAATATATCATCAATAAATGGAGGAGAAGAAATTTTCTTTTTCTTTTTAAGAGATAAATAATAATATTTCGTCAAATGAAGCATAGACATTTACAATCTCAACAAGTGATTATATTGTTTCAATAAACTCCTACCACATGGTAACATTGGACCAAAATCCCCATGTATATATATAAAATTACAATAAGAATAAAATATAATTAAAAACAAGATATTAATGTTGTTTCATTTTATATTTATATGTATTATCATCAAAATAGAATATAGGTTTATAATAACAAATGTGACTCAATGAATGCATATTGAGAGAAAACAATCATTCTGATATTGTAACATTTGAATCATAAACCCCATGAATGATACGTAATTGAATGCATATGCAAATAATTATAAATCTAATAATAATTTTCATAATATAAATTCATGCGATGTATATAAGACATGAAAAATAAAATAGTGGTGAACATGGCATGTGTCTCACAGATATAAGTAAAAGTGAGATGAAATTTCCCTTACCATGCATCTTGACTATCTTATATCACATAAGAATCACCTATATAACAAATATAATAATATTATTACTTATAATAACAAACATATTCTTATATATAATTCAATAATTCAATTTAATATGAGTTTATATTACCATCTTGTGAAAAATTCTATGTTATGTTTAAACATCGGGTAATATTTTAATTCGTTTTTTCATTTTTCATATTTTACTAATTTTTATATCATGATATCCATAATGTAAAAAATGATATAAATATCCTAAATATTTTTTATATATAAATTATTAAAATATATATAATATAGATGTATGAAATGGAATAATAATGTTTTGATTGCAATAAATATTTAATAAGAATAAAGACATTATAAACAACATATATAATATATATATATATATATATATAATTTACATCATAATTACCACCAAGAGATGTGGTAATGGAAAAACGGACATTCATTATTTAAAAAGGCTATAGTTTGTCGTACAAGTAAACATTAATATCATTTACAACATGATGGATATGTGTGTGAGTGTAGGCAGAACACTTTGAATAAAACCATCCTAGTAAATATAAGTATAATACTTTAATTATATACAAAAATATAATATTAAGAGTTTATGTATTAGAGAGAGGAAATAAATAAATAAATGGAGCATGATGGTGGGTGTTACCACTTAATTGTTTAACTCTATTTGGTTTTCTCCAAGGGGATTCCATGGATTTCATTATCCCAATTTTGAGTCTTCTTGTTATAGGGTAGGGATGTTTGCGATATAATTTTTCTATTATTTTCATTCCATTGTGGCTTGATATATGTGAAAAAGTTTGAGGACATGATGCATTTCTATAGTGGAGGAGGAGTGACACTCTTCTATTATTTTAACAATATAATACCATATAGGTTTTTCACATGCCTTGGGTATCCAATAATAGAAAAAATTATGTTCAAGTTTTGATGGTAACAAATATTTAATTGGAAATAAAAATTTAATGATTAAAAATTCATTGTTTAAGAATAAAATTTGGTTCATTCTTATATTATGTATATAAAATCTATTGGATGATTCTATAAAATACTAGGAAGTCCAGTCAAAGTAAATAACCACTAACTAATTTTTAAAGTGGAGAAAAATTATATTAAATAAGGAAAAGGACAAGGGAGAACTGCTTTCCCATATCCAAATGACAATTTCTTCCATAATGAGACAAATACATATTTGAATGATCATAACCCTCACCCTATCCAAAATAATTTTCTTCTTCTACAACATTAGATTCCCAATCTGCATTCATTTCATGTTGCATTTTTAGATTTTTGTACTTCTTGGGACGTTTCAGTTGTTACAAAGAGAGATTCTCTTCATAGGAATTCATGAAAACAAGATCTTTTTTAGTATTTGAAGCATATCTTCTTCCATCATGGAAGAGGAATTTGGAGACAGCTTCTTCGACATGTATGAATATTATTTCAGCATCCTTATATTTGGTGGACAAGTCATAACTTGTTCACTTTTATACATATTAGTCATTCCAAATTGAACAATATCAATTTATTAATGCCTGACGATGCCACTATCAATTTATTTATCACTATTAGAGATATTTCACATTTTTCATGTGATATGTACATCGGCATAATTTTTATATCCATAATTATTTCCCAACAAAAAACCGAATGAAGTAGAAAAAATCCCTCCTCCTACTATATGGGAGTTACTATTCTTATCCATCGTAGCTATTCTTTCAGAGTACACCTCAGTGTCCTGAGGATGAAGGGACTCTTTCTCTGTTGTATATTATTCAATCACTACATTTTGATTGTTGGAAAGAATTTTCCTACTGATATCATCATTCAAAGTATGACATCTCGTCACAAGGGGTATCTCCTCATTATCCAATCGTTCAAAATGATTATACATAAGATAATTGACATGAAACTCTCCACCTGACATCTGATTACACATAATCATTGCTCCATCATCAGAAAAAATATTTTTATTTGGGCTCCATAAACATAGATGTTCAATATGGATGAAAATTACACATAAAAACTTCCAATGACAGTGTATTCCTCACACCATGATCATGATAATGTTGATCAAAAACCTACATCACTATTGGAATCTGTGATGTCTGCACCTCCTTCGTTGCACCATCACGCACAAAGACTTCTATGAGATCATTCTTCCTTTCCTCCTTCTCTACATTTTTAAACTTATGCTCCCCAAACACTAAACATCCAAGGGAATTTCCCCTAATTGATCTCCCTTCTCATAAAATACTCATAGATCAGATTTCCTAAAGGCCACTGTAAGATCATTCTTACCCCACTCACGCTCCCTCACTATATTAGAGTAACCTCAGGATTATCATCCAACATTTACAGAGTCATGATTATGGCATCACATCCATATATTCTCATCATGTCCACCACTAGTGAATGTACAATCACCCTTCCACTGAGGAAAATTGATTCCTGATGACCAAATCGATTGGAAGAAACACAATAATGCATCAACGACTCAATGATGACCTCTAGATTCCAATTTCTTTTTCCAACTTTTATCTATAACTAGTTCACTGGTGGCCCTGTATCATCATCCTCAATGGATATTTGTAGGCATATTGAGTGAAAAAAACCTACATTCAACAATCATAACAGATATAACAACCTATCATATTTCCAAGAGACCATATAATGGAGGGATTTTGAAAAGAAATATTTATGCAAGGAATGATTACCCATGTCATGGCTTTAGATGGATCATACCATATATGAAATTAAAATCATCGTGACAATAATAAAAAGGGAGATAAGTTTCATTTTTGAGGGTCCATGGTTTGTACGGAGATCATGTAATCCTCTAAACGAAACCAGATCATGAGGTGCCTCTAGTCAAGTAATCCAATAACCCCACACTCTTGTATCACCTAGGATTAGAATATGAACTGATCATCCACTTGAACTGATGGGAAATGAAGTCAAAACTGAGACACTATAGTGATTCTCCATAGATCTGTGGAACTATTAAACTCTACCATGAATATAGATAGTTGAGGTCCCACCCGATAGAGATCGGTGACTTTAAAATATGTTAGGATATTTGGGAAGAGATGTGAAAGACTAGGGTTTGAAAGAAGCGAGAAGGAACAACCATTCATCTCTAAAATAGGTCTCAAAGTCCCCCTCGAAATCGGAATGTTGGTGTAGACCAACTCGACATTAGGGTTAAGTAATAACATGAATTAAATGAATTAATATTTTAATCAATTATATTCCTTATAAAATTTTGAACAAAATTTTTCCAATGAAATCACAATATATTTGTCTAAACCAAATATTATCTCATATTTGTTAATGATGTTCATAGCCAAAAATTTAACATCTTGTTTATATCATATTATATTAAATAATATTATTTTTATAATATATTATTGTATTGTAAAACATAAGAATGTGTGTTACATAATCCACCAAAGAAATCCATTTTTTCATGTGGAAAAATGTAACATTGATGTCATATGAAGTAGAATTTAATATTTATAATGTTTTTAGTTAATGATTTAGATGGTTTTTCATATAATGTTTTCAATTAATTGTGATTTAATATATAATAAACTATTTTTAATGTTACATGAAATGAAAAATATCATAAAGTTGAAATTAATTCCAAATATTATAACTCACAATTTATCATGATGTTATATGTTAATTATTCAGGAAAATTAAAAATAATTATATATTGGTTTTCCCATTATTTCATTCCTATACAAGATCATTATATTTGGTTTTTACCATTACACACATGTTTTAGTGATTTCAGAAACTCAATATCCCTTTACGTGTACCGTGGGAAAACAAAAAATAACAATGTCATGTTGTTAGTTACTACATTAGAAAAATAAATTAATGGGTATTTTTCAATGATAACACAGCAATCTGACAGAATTTGTGCCATTTTTGACCAAGTATTCATGTTTTATTTAACATTTGCTTCTTTAAAACCTACATGATGAGTCATTTCACCCACAATACACATCAGATGAATTTATTGTCTACATTTACAAATATGAAATTATCCAAGATCAGCTTTCCCTTGATTTTACGTCTATATAATTATTTTTTATATTGTTTTCATAGTCAAACATGTGGATTAGTGATTATAAAATTAAAAAAAAATGGCGTGTATCTTGGGAAAATAATAAATCGTCATGAAAATCCATTTATTCCTAAATTTCAAAAATAAATATATATTCATTTATCATCTTGTTTCATTTAATCTCAACATTTATTTCATAGTTTTAATCGAATGAAACACATTTTTAAGGACATGAGAACCATAAAAAGAAAATTATTGTTCCATTATTAGCTAACCATCATTCATATGGGATTTTTTTCTATGAAAACATGTTAATAATAATTCTAATGTGGTGTTTAAATGAATTTACACAAATATGATACTGTTTTCTATTATTAGTCCTTTACACCCCTGTTTCTGTATTATAAAATACTAAAAAATGTTTATAGGAATCCAGGTTAAATATAAACACATATTGACATGTTATTAGTTCATAAATTTCAAAAATAAGTAAGATATTATTGTTATTATAACAACCCTAATACTTGATACATTGTTATACATGATATATTACCTAATATAACACTATAAAAATCTAAATGATCAAGATGTATACAATATTTGGGAATTATATACATTAAATAAATATAGTAAACATGGAATACATCATCATTAATGAAATAATTTGTATCATTTTCAAAATATTCATTCATACATAAAACTACAAGGGATATCCTTTGAAAAAACAAATGAATAGGGTGATCTATAATGTGAATTAAGGAGGTAAAAATTTCATAACATGAATATGACTATAAATGATTGAAAATTGGAATACCAATGATGAATAAAAAGTATATTAATATAAATGAATGATATTTTATGATAATCATAACTTGTAAATGTGGTAACAACATAAAAGAAGATACTATCATGAGATAAGGATCATTGAACATGGAGGAACATGATTCAAAGCACGTTTAATATGGAGAAGCATGGGTCAATGATCATTTCACATGAGGAAACGTGATCCAAATATAATATCACATTACACATCATAATATTAATCATTACCAAATTATTTGTAGCACTATCCTAGAAAAACCATCACAAACATTTCAATCTCATGATTATGTATACCAAATATATCAAATAACATATATTCATTCAACATACTAGGTTATTCCATGATCATTGAATGCGTAACAACACATTTAAGTCCCCAATTAGAAATTATTTGTGAATAATGGAGAATAAAATTGAAAGTGAAAATTTAATTATATTCAATACCCAATCATTTAGTTATGGAATGTTGCGGTTGAATATTTTGATCATAATGGTGACATATAGAGACTCATAAAAATGGATGATGAGAGATAATTGGGTATCCCATTATTTAGTAATGAAATTAATAGTAATAGGGACATGGAAGGACATTACCAAATCTATGTAATTTTTAAATAAATGCCATAACATAATACTGAAACTTGATGACAAACGATAAAGTTAAACAACACCAATAAAATTTCATCAAGGTAATAAGTGAACATAATGGTTGATAGGATGGTTAACTGATAGTTTAATGGGATCTCATTATTTATATATCATGTTTAAAAAAGATTAGGGAATTGGAGAGAATGTATCCCAACATAAGAATATGGAAATTATAATACATATCATAAATGATGTTCCTAATAAAAAGTGGGTAGAGAGAATCCATTATGGAATTTCATAATAGTAATGACTTATATAAGTGTCCAAATGGGGTGGATAAATGATCCCTCATTCAAAAATTCAATTTGATAGTAATGTTATGATTTAAAATTAATTAAATTATAAAAATAATAAATTACAAGAAATAATTTCAAATAAGATGCGTGAATTTTGAAGGAGGAGAGGGAGATAAGGATCGTATACATAGATTTGTGATATTAAGTGCATTAAAGAGGATTAGTTGGAGAAGAAGATCATTTGGATTAATCTATGGAGAAGGTGTCAGAGTTTGAACCAGAATCAATGAGTATGAGTGATGATAACTGGGTTCTTGTGTGTTCTTCTATAGGAATGGAGGGGGGATTTAATTATTATATGATTTTTGTACACAACATAATAAAAAAATTAAAACCAAAAACCATCCAACAAATTTTTCCAATATCTTCAAGAAAATATATGTGGTATATAATTTTTCAGTAGGTCCACGGGCCGATGATAATAAAATATTTCCCTTAATTATGTGAGGTGAGTCACATTTTCAATGAAAATATTTTAAAATATTAATATATATTGTATCTCTTGGAGGATTTACTATGGATTTAAAAGAACAAAACTAACATTAAATTATTTTTAAGGGATGATATATATATATATAGATGATGATATATTTTATAGGTTTTATTAAATCACTATTGGGAAATTACAATGTCAATAAGCACACTATATATTTATATGGTATTTAATTTTATTCAAAAAAATTTATTCTCTCGTAAAATAATTAAAATATTACCATTTTATAATTTTGAGATAATGATTCCAAAATAATTTTCATTTTATCTAAATAATTTTTTAAAAAATTTAATTTTTCAATTTTAATATAAAAACCAATCATTATTTTAAATTGAAGGGATTGGAATAAAAACAGTTTTTAACCCTAATAAAAATTTATTTTCACTTCAAAAATATTATATGATCAATTATATTTAATAAAAGTTTCAAAAAAATAATATTTTATAAAAATATTTCTTATTTAAAAATCTATTAATTCATGAATATTGAATTCCTAGTTGACAAAAATTACTATTTATTCCTGAAAAATCATTTACAATATATGAAAAATAGGAGGAAATTATTGTAATTAATTTATAAGAAATAATGTACATAGTTATATTGACAAAGTCTTGTTACATATCACATTATTACACTACAATACACAATATGATTATGATTCATGATGCCATTGTTTACATGTGGCCATTTAGTGAACATGTTTTTTTTGGTGATATTGATAGGCATAAATTTACCTTGTAAATGGTTCAAATCAAGATTATGTTATTGGATCTCAGCTTCAATAAGGACTATGGAAAGTATTATAAATTATTTCTCTATTGTAATATCTAATAAATTGGATTCAGAGGGTACAATCATACTGGTTGAGGCCATTACATACCTGTTTTGTGAAAAAAATTATTTAAAACCACATATTTATATTTGTCATGTGATCACTATATAATGAATTTATTATCAATAATAATTGTAATTCATGATCATTTAAATCCAATCTGATATTATAAAACAAAATATGTTAATGTGTTTTCTATATTCGTAAGTCATTTAATAAAATCAGAAGGAATATTTTATTCATTAGATATTCATTAGTTACAATCATACCCTATTTAGAAATATCACTGTTGATATTTTATTTTCCCATAATAAAATAGATGTGGGTATCATTGCTTCAATACTTCCCATGATCCCACATTTCTTGTTCAATCATTTGGATTCTCCAAAATAATTTGAAAATTGAAATAATCTTATTTCGTAGAACCTAATGAATATAGTCTTAGACCTTCACCGACTACTTCTCATAAGAATAGTCATTTATAGACAGTACCAACACAAAATTTAGTAGACATCAGGGGTTGGGTATGTGAATTATTAAGAGGAATACATAGAATACATAATTTACTTGAGATTGGTTTGGTGAGTGTTCTAGTCAATAGGCCACTGATCCAATGCGATAAATTATCTCAAATGTGTCAACATACATAGGACTATTCTTTCCGCTCTTCCTAAATCTCTTCACTATGTTCAATGGAGTTATGCGGAGGAATACTAGGTCTCAAATATCAATCTCTAGTTCTCATTGATAATTTTCATCATAGATATTCTTTTGAAATTGATGAACATTTATGTTTTGTTTAATGTATTTAACCTAATCCCCCATTTCATTAACCATTTAAATACATAAATGTTTATGTTCCCTATCATCATCTGAAAATGCCAGTATTTTTTACCTCTTCCCATAAAGGGCTACATAGGGAGACATTTTAATGCTTGTGTCAAAGCTGTTATTATTAATGAACTCATCCAAATGATGCTTTGAGACAAATATTTATTTAGAGTACATAGAACATGATCATACCATGAATTCCACTATCTAAATAGTCCAATTAGATTGTATATTAGTATGGGGATGATAGGGAATTCAGAAATTCATATCAGTTTTTAGGAAATTTTGATGATTTTCCATATAATGGATGTGAATCTAGGCTCTAGATCATATATAGTTGATAGTGTTACACCATTCAGTCTTACCACTTCTCTAATGTATATCCCTTCCAGTTGATCATGTGAGAAATAATCTCAAATTTCAATGAAGTGTTTTGTCCTAGTAAGATGATCCACAGAATCCCAGAGAGAATTGTTTCCTTTTGATGACATCAGATGTCTGGTAACAATTTCCACGGTGATGTTTTCCAATTTCCATGTTGGTATGGGTTATGGTTTCATAATCCCCATAGCCTTCTACTTTTCATCATTCACTTGCTAACATACCTGGGATTTTGATTTATATTTGGTGATATCACACTTTATATTGTTCCATCAACAGTTCTCAAGGTGATCATGATACATCCTTCAGTTTCCTATATGAATAGTGAATTTCTAACTATTTTTATCATCCAATATCTTCATATTTATCTCATTATTGAATGGATCACATAATCTTGAACCCAATCTCACAATTTATTCTTCATTAACAAATGTATCTTTAGATTTCCATTTCATTATAGTTTCAATATTCTTATAAATTCTTACATCATCTTTCCAAATATCATTTCAGCATTCAAAACGTGATATTTTATAAATCATTTTATAATGGATTTTTTATGTTCCATTCATTATGATATCTATATCTATCCTATTTAAATCAAAGAATATTATATCACTTTCATTTATCTACAAAGATATAATTGATGGTTACTTTCTACATAGAGAATCCTCGGCCATATTTTCATTACTTATATAGTAGTGGATTGACTTTTCTTAATCCTTGATGAGATCTAACAATAATTTCTATGTTCTTTATGTGTGAATATATATTTTAGGCTCTTGGGATTATTATATTTCTCAAAAGTATCCCCATAGAGATAATGTCTCTTTAATTTGTAACACCCCAGGTAAATAAAGAATATGACATTTTCATATTTATCCATATTTTTGAATAAAATATTAATATGCCCGTAAAGGGGACGCTATGCTCGATGGCGTACCCAACACGCAACAACGAGTTTCATGGGAATCATACGTTGCACTCTAATAATAAAATAATATTAATTTAAATGGTAGTTAACATGTAGCTGTTGTATTGGCAAGAATGGATAGAAATAACTAAAATATGATTATATATGTTTTCAAATGTTTTTACATTTATCCAATAAAAGATAAAGACATAAAATACGGAAAGTATTCAATTTTAGGCGTATATTCCCTAGTTTTCACTAAAGGTTCACCTATCGCCTTTTGATGGAGAACCATCATTAAATATAGTTTTTTTCACTATTATAATTCTTTTGGACCAAATAAAACTCTTCTTATGAATTGGGACATCAAAATTTACTTTGTGTAAATTCTTGGTATCTTTCTGATAAAGTTCATTTTTTAATAAATAGTGTAAAATGTTGTATTTTAATTCAAAACCAATTTTTAATCTAATTTATTTATATGATTAGATTATCTTTTGAATTGGTTTTAATGTGAAATTATAATATATTTTTTCCATTAAATCAAATAGTGGTCGTTGGAATTAATTTCACTTTGAAATCAGACTTAAACTAGTGTCAATCTTTTGATACTTATTGTTTCATAAAAACACAATATTTTCTCTGATAGCGGGAATTAATTATTAAATTAATTAATGTTACTTATATGTTTTGAATTTTGTATAATAGACTTCATTTTTGAATTCATAATATCAAATATAGCTTAGGTTGAATTTTTGGGATTTTTCTGAAAAACATCAATTTTTGATGAATAGTGAAACCACTAAGTGGTACTTATAAAAACTGATTTTTCCGTTTAAATGAAAATTTGTCATCTTTTTGTTTTCAATTTCAAAAATCCTACATACATGTTTTTCATTAAAAAGTAAAATGTGGTTCAATGGGATAAATATAATTTTTGGGTGAATAGTAACTTATTAAGTTTTTTATCGCGATTAGAGGTAATTAGTGTAGTTTATGGTAAAAATAATGTATTAATAAACTGAAATTACCTAGACACATGTCCTACCCTCATTGGATGTGTCATGGTCGACCACGACAATCCATGGATCAACTTGGCGACCCCATGGAGCCACATTGGTTGGAAAATGACATAAACACCTTTTTATTTAATGATAAAGTAAAAATGTCACAAACATGAGATGTTTTACTAAAACAATTTTTACATGGGGTTATACAAGTCCAATTTTTGACTATAAATAGTCATTGGAAAGCTAAAAAGATTTCCGATATCCTAGTAGTTTTCTTATAATTTTTAGACATTAAATAAATTAAATTATTTATGACATCATGATGATGCAACGATGGCCTTATTATTTAACGATTTAAATAAAAATGGAAAGATAATGTAATATATAAGACCTAAACATGTACAAAACCTATTGGATGAGTGGATTTCGAACTATAATTAACTTATCCTCTAAATACATGAATTTTGGACCTTTCAAATCCGAAATACTTTTGAAAATAAAGTAACATTTTGTAACTTTACAAGAGTTCCCCTCCTCTCCTCTTATAAAAGGCCCCCACCTCTACCTCCTTACCCACACTCCCAAAGCCATTGGGTCGGCTAAACCCTGATCATTTTGTCTCTCCACTTCCCTCTCTTACTTCTTGAAGCCTCACATTGGGAATATGTTTTCCCAAGGATGTCTTTGAGCTCAAACCAAAGGGAGTTACCCGATTTTAAGGTAATGTCTTCACTTGTGATCTTTTGTTTTATTTTGCTTCTCCAACCCACTAAACTCTTTTTATTCATTTATTTTGTAACTAATACAGTATCCTCAATATACAATGATGTTTTTATAAGAATAATTCGAGCTACACTTACACACACCTACATCAAATGGTTAAAGAACATATTCTTTTTGTGGATGGAGAATTTCTGCCTCACGAAACGATGATTGTTCAACACTCATATAACACCTTAAAACGTGGCCATTAAGATGTAAATATATTTTTATATATATATAATATGTTTATGTTTCTGTATTTTTCTTTTTTGGCTTACCTTTATGGTTTCCATTGTGGGAAAACACGATAATTTCATTTTAGGATGTGCGGACTACTGCCCCCTCAAAGTGATTTGATTCGTTAATGCCATATGTGGGATGTATAAAGGATGGATTTAAAGTTATTATATATGATTTATGTTACATATAATTGATGAATATAATTCTGGAATTAAAATTTACATACCTCTCGTTTGGTTTTAATTCCATTAATATGACATAGAAATGAAAGTAGCGTTCATGCGTACATACGGCTTACCGTCTCAATGAACGGTGCATTTCATTTCTTACCTCTAAATTATTATGTAATATTATAAATACATGTATATTCTGGATATATATTATATATATGATATCCAAATCATGAATATAATTCTGGATATAAGGAACATTTGACCACAAGAACAACATGTAATTTGTAAGAAGTCCACTTTCGACTTAAGAACCAAATATCGAAAAAACAAACATTATTAATATAAATGATTACATAATGTTTATAACATAGAAGTAAGTGATATAAAAGGAATAATTAACTAGAAAAAGGTTATTAAAAAATTGGAAATTAACTCAAGTTTATTATTTGGGACGTTAAAGAACGATCGAGTCAAGTCGGACCCGAGGTAAGGGATCCTACTCCTATCTTTCTTTCTAAGTACACTCTTTTATGTCATTCCTTATAAGCTCATCTTTCTTGTTATTGGGATGTTATTTTATA
Source organism: Viscum album (assembly GCA_963277665.1). Taxonomy (NCBI): domain Eukaryota; kingdom Viridiplantae; phylum Streptophyta; class Magnoliopsida; order Santalales; family Viscaceae; genus Viscum; species Viscum album. The sequence goes on along the minus strand of OY728162.1, from coordinate 589,898,371 downwards.
TTAATCTTACTGTAATTTTAATGTTCATATGATGAGAGACCCTGTTTTCTCTCATCAATCCATTTTGGATGTTTTGAGTGGCGCCGTTAGGCTGCCGAATTTTCGTAAGAGATCTAACCTCTCTCTTTCTCTTTAAGTACTCTCCTTTATTTCACTTCTTTTAAGCTCCTATTTGTTATGATGGGGGATGTTCTTTTATATTAAGCTTGCTATAAATTTTATTTTAATGTGATGAGATACTCTATTTGATCTCATCAATCCATTTTTGGATGTTTTAAGTGGCGTCGTTGGGCTGCCGAGTTTTTGTAAGGGATTTTTCATCTCACTTTTATTACCGTGAGATTTATGCTACATTTGCCACAATTTCCTTTCAGTGGTGTATATACTGACCATTATTTTACTCGTTGTGTAATATTCTTTTATTTATGAGTATTTACATCAATGTTGTATTTTCCTTCTTTCACAGGGCGTATGTTTCGAAAGATACCCATGTCGGTAAGGGAACCTTTCACCCTCCTATTTTTAAAAGTCTTGGTTTGTTATGTATTTTAATTAACATAATATTATTTTGGGATATCTTCTTCTATATACTTATTGATGTAAATTTTATGTCCATGTGATGAGATACCCTTTTTATCTATAATCAACTCTTTTTCTGAATTTTGAAGTGACGCCGTTAGGCTGTCTAATTATTGCAAGGGAACTTCTCAACCCAATTTCGATTCTTTGGGATAAACATGTACACCATGAATATGTCGTTATATGATTATGTGTGAATATCCTCTGATTGTTTTACACTTAATACCCACTTATATTTCGTGTATTCGTTTGTCACACATAGTTATGTAACTGATTTATCCTTAATCCAAGGATACCGTCTTTGTATGGGACTTCGTGTCAATCTACTTTCATTGAGGCATATTTTGTTTATTACACAACTTTCTTTTATACGGTGTATAAACCCCTTTTACTTTTACGTTTATCCAAAAGGAATCTTTTTATATGAAGCGTTTTACTAAACAACAAAAGGGAATGTTTTTGTCGTACGTATGCGGCGACAACGACTTCTCCACCGCCGTGACCATTATTTGAGTTTAGGCTTCCTCTACAAGCCATACCTTCTTTTTAAAAGAAAAATAAATACCATGTTTTACTTTTCTTTTATTTTGTTATTGAAAATGGTTTTCATAATGTATTTATATCAATGTGTTCTATTGATAACTTGTTATTTAAATATGGAAATGTTATGTTTCCTTTATTCATGTTTTATGTGATAAGATTATGTTATGGTTCTTGGGCATTATTATGAAGACGTGTGGTTCCATGATAAACTAAGGGCGGGTGAGCCCGATATAGATCTCCAATGCATTGGTTAACGCGAAGGAGTGAAACGTTAAGGTTTCTCCGAAGAGATTTAGGGAATATACTGTGATGGGTATTCCAAACGTAACCAAGAGGGTTACTCCCTACGTAAGAATGTTATGAATGCCTCAAGTTACCTTTATGTCTTATGATTTCTATGATTTATTCATGGTTTGATGAGGTATGTTAAAGTGCCTATGTTTTATGTGTAAAGTATGATTTCATTCTTATGTATATATGAACTCATGTTTCCTTTCCATATTTTTATAACCCTTACTAAGCTTTTAATGCTCATACCATGTTTTTGAAATGTTTTTCACAGGTCAAGGGAAAGGTACATGATGTGATGATAGTGTCAAGGATGTGTCAAGAAAGAATCTGTGTTTTATTTTAAATATGTTTCCGTTGATGGGAAGAATGAATATTGTCTCTTATATAACCACTTTGTTTAAATGTGGAATGTAATGCAAGTTTCATAATAATTCTCTAAAACTCTAAACCTAAAAAGATCCTCAATGTGTAATATTGTAATAACTCAAGATTAAGTAAGGTTTAAGGCTGGGTCCTTACAGTTGGTATCAATGGTCGGTTTAGATAACTTTAGAGGTTAAGGTATTCTTTAAGCATATGTGGCATTACCATAATGGTTAGGATTTCAGAAAGAGTCCTAGTTTTAGATAAAGTGAATGAGTAAGTATATCTTAGTGTTTATCTTACTCATTAGTACATGATGGTTTTTTTTGATATACTCACACTGACCTTTTTGGTTTTAGTAAATGGCCGGATCTAGCAGGCACCAAAGTAATAGTGGATGTGAAGGAAACAGTGAATGTTTTTTGAGCAAGCAACTGAATGATATGGGAGCTGCAATGAGAACTCTTGTGATTATCCTCAACCAACTACCTGGAGTCATGATTGACCACCTAAACCATGGTGATTTCTCTAAAGCATCATATATGCGAGAAACAAATCCCTACGGAAGTACAGGTAATAATCATAAAGGTAAGTGTGTTCAAAAACCTATGTGTCAATGATGTGGAAAGAAACACCTAGGGAAATGTTTCAAAGGGACAGAAATATGCTTTAGATGTGGAAATGAAGGTCATAAAGCAAGAACCTGCCATGGAAAAAGGAAGCATCCAAGTGACTTGAGGAAAGGGAAAAAAGTTCTTTCTTAGGGATCAATTGAATGTTTTAAATGTGGTGTGCATGGTCATTATGAAAACACATGTCCTATGAAGATGTTTAGTGAATGGTATCACCAAGAGCGTACAAATGTTCATTTACCAATACCTAATTCCATTATGATTGAGGATGAAGAAACTGATAATGACCAATCAATGGTTTGTATTATTTCATGACTATTGTTTTCCTATTTTGGAATCTTAGGATATGATTCATGATTTTGTTTGTAGGAAAGAGGTATTTCGGAATAAGTTGGAAATGAATGGTTAGTGGAACATGAAGAATGTTGAATGAGTAAGATGTCAACATATAAGGGCTTCAAGAGTTATGGTAAAATTCTTAAGAGTATTAAGTCTCTTTTGATGATGGGGTTACATTAGAAGACTTTTTATATTATGTGTAACCCTGATGTTTAATATATGCAAATTTTTTTCAAGGAATAGTTAACTTTTCTTTTGTGGACATAGTTATAAAGAACCATTTGGGTTTATATGATCCATACTTTTGAGGTAATTATGGGTTACTATATGTTATGATTGAAGTGAAAGGCATGAGATAAAATTGAGGTTAAATTATGTTATGGTTATTTTGATGATTTTATCCCTTTTTGGGGAATGATTTGAGAATTATATAGTTTTGGAAAAGGGACAACACATAGACCGTGTGACTACCCGTCGCGTCAGTCAAAGCTGCGGGAATCGAACCCTCAACCAAAGTGCGACAGGTTTTTATCGCCTACCACTGGACTATGTGATGTCCTTGGTTAGTTTGACTGATCCTTTTTAGTTATATGATTTTATGAATTAAGAGTAAGTTTATTTTGGGTTATTTATGAAAATGATTAACCTATCATGGTGGTTATGAGATTTGGTTAATTACTTTTCAGTAAGAGACTTTATGAGCTACTGATGTTGTTTGGAGATAAATGTTACGATTTAACTTCGAAGAATATGTGACTAAATCCTTCAAATATTTGGGATTCAATCTTATATTGGTTTACTTTGAAGAATTTTATGGACAAATATTTTAACGGATGGTCCTCGTTGAACTTTGGGATTTGTTGGACAAATTTTGGAGATTAAGTATAGATTTTCTTTTTAATGGGTTATCCTTTTCTGGATTATCTGACCTTGTACTAACCTTTTTGGTTTTGGTTTTGGTTAAAGCCTGAAGACATGGTATGTATATAGTTCTCTTTGGTGGATTAGGTGATTCTCTACAAGTTTATTATAGTACTCTTAATGCGAACAAGTCTCCCTAAATACTCGTCTTTTGGAAAATATATGAGTATAATTAAGGAATATAGTAAAAGTTGAAAGTCAACATGATAAGTGATTATGTTTCCTTATGAATAAATTCCTCAATAAACATTAACTTAAAACAAAAATGTTGTCTATTAACTTTTCCTACTAGGGAATCAAATATCGTTTAACCCATCACAAGTTTGTGATTTTCTTATGGTTAACTTCCTCCTAGACATGTTTACTATCACTCTCCCCCAAGAACATGACCCTTTTCTTTTTATTCCATTTCCATGTTTTTCTACATATGGCTTAAATCGGGTGAACTCTGTACTTGTCTTCCTTTAATTTAAAGTTATTGTTTTACCGACTCTTGTTTCGATGTGGGACTTTCAAGGATATTTCCAAATACAATTTTAAAAATTGCGAGGACGCAATTCCCAAAATGGGGGAAGGATGTAACACCCCAGGTAAATAAATAATATGACATTTTCATATTTATCCATATTTGTGAATAAAATATTAATATGACTTTAAACGGGATGCTATGCTCGATGGCGTACCCAACACACAACAACGAGTTTTTGGGAATCTAACGTTGCACTCTAATAATAAAATAATATTATTTTAAATGGTAGTTAACATGTAGCCGTTGTATTGGCGGGAATGTATAGAAATAACTAAAATATGATTATATATGTTTTTAAATGTTTTTACATTTATCCAATAAAAGATAAAGGCATAAAATACGGAAAGAATTCAATTTTAGGCGTATATGCCCTAGTTTTCACTAAAGGATCACTTATCGCCTTTTGATGGAGAACCGTCATTAAATGTAGTTTTGTTCACTATTATACATCCTTTTGGACCAAATAAAACTCTTCTTAAGAATTGGGACATCAAAATTTACTTTGTGTAATTTTTTGGTATCTTTCTGATAAAGTTCATTTTTTAATGAAGAGTGTAAAATGTTGTATTTTAATTCAAAACCTCTTTTTAATCTAATTTATTTATATGATTAGATTATCTTTTTAATTGGTTTTAAAGTGAAATTAGAATTTATTTTTACCATTAAATCCAATAGTGGTTGTTGGAATTAATTTTACTTTGAAATCAGACATAAACTAGTGTCAATCTTTTGATACTTATTGTTTCATAAAAGCACGCTATTTGCCCTAACAACGGGAATTAATTATTAAATTAATTAATTTGACTTATATGTTTTGAATTTTGTAAAATAGACTTTATTTTTGAATTCGGAATATCAAATATGCCTTAGGGTGAATTTTTGGGATTTTTCTGAAAAACTTCAATTTTTGAGGAATAGTGAAACCACTAAGTGGTACTTATAAAAACTGATTTTTCCGTTTAAATGAAATTTTGCCAACTTTGTGTTTTTAATTTCAAAAATCCGACATACATAGTTGTCATTAAGAAGTAAAATGTGGTTCAATGGGATAAAAATAATTTTTTGGTGAATAGTAACTTATTTAGTTTTTAATCGCGATTAGAGGTAATTAGTGTAGTTTATGTTAAAAATAATGTTTTAATAAAATGAAATGATCTTGACACATGTCCTACCCTCATTGGATGTGTCATGGCCGACCAGGACAATCCATGGCTCAACATGGGGACCCCATGGAGCCACTTTGGTTGGAAAATGACATAAATACCTTTTTATTTAATGATAAAGTAAAAATTACACAAACATGAGATGTTTTTCTAAAACAATTTTTACATGGGGTTATAAAAGTCGGATTTTTGACTATAAATAGTAATTGGAAAACTAAAAAGATATCCTATATCATAGTAGTTTTTTTATAATTTTTAGAAATTAAATAAATTAAATTATTAATGACATCATGATGATGCAGCGATAACCTCATTGATTAACGATTTAAATAAAATTGAAAGATAATGTAATATCTAAGCCTTAAACATGTCCAAAACCAATTGGATGACTAGATTTCGAACCCTTATCACCTAATCCTCTAAATACATCAATGTGGGACCTTTAAAATCCGAAACTCTTTTGAAAATAAAGTAACATTTTGTAACTTTACAAAAGTGCCACTCCTCTCCTCTTATAAAAGGCCCCCACCTCTACCTCCTTGTAACGACCCGAAATTTTGAATAAATCTTGTTTCCTAATTTCATGTGTTATTTTATTTTATTTTTATACTCAAAAAAAATGTTTTATTTGATAAACATAATTATAATTAAAATGAGACCATTGGGTTCTGACTGTTATATGACCATCGGTCAATATGACCGCTGTGAACAAAATGTTTTGATTATTGTCTCTAAATACAAGTAATCTTGGTTAATTATTATAGAAAGAAGATTCTATGGCCTCACCTAGTAGTCTTGGACCGATCGAATCCCATCTAACAGAACTTGGGAAGGAGGTAGCACCACTGGGATTTGCTCTGGACCAAACTCAAGCTGAACTTCATCGTGTGAAGCTAGAACGGGATCGCATTCGCGAGAAGTTCAAACTGATAGAAATTACTACTCGTGCGATGTTGACTGAGCCGCCCCAAGATTCTATCACCCTAGCACACCTTACTCTTAGGTCCTATGCTGGTATTATAAGAGGCTATGTAACAAGACCGTAACTGCCTTGTGTAATCCTTGTTTTAAATAAAAATTGGGATTTCTTCTTATGATGAAGTTTATGAATTTTCAAATGACCAGATAAAAATAGTATGCATATTTTGATGACTTTTCAAAAGGATATTTTAAAAAAATGTTTATGTAAACCTTAAATAATTTAAAATGTGTAATGATTTTCGAAAAATGGTCTTCTACAATTATGTTCAGTACGAAATTTAGAGACTAATAAGATCAACGTAATTTTTGATGAATTGTAAAATATGAATAGTGATTTTATGATTAGGATTAGTAATGTATTCAAATGGATTAGTAATCTCACTTAAAGAAAGTATTAATATAATCTAGGCACCTTGATTTAGTAATGTGATTCAATAAAATGGTTAAATAATGGTTTCATAAATTATTATTCAAGTATTAGTTTTTTCGAATGAATAGTTTTTTTTAATTAAAAATTAAATTAAAAATATTTAGAAAATTATTTTTATAAAATGTATTTCATTTTTGAACTCAGAGCACCGATATTATGTTATGGTAATTTTTGGGGTTTTTTCTGAAAAAATGAATTTTCGATGAATAGTGTATTTATTTAAAAATAAATTTAATAATATTTAGAAAATTATTTTTATAAAATGGATTTTATTTTTCAAATCAGAGCATTGATATTTGGTTAGTGTGAAATTTTGGGATTTTTCTGAGAAAGATGAATTTTCAGTGAATAGTAAAAATGCAGTTTTAGGGTTTCGGTATGTTTAATGACATCATAACTGTGTCATGATGATGTCATGAGATATTTTAAGGGTTGTCCGGCCAAGGGTGATGAATTATTGTTTTGGGGGCCCCATTTGGCCTAACTCCATGATAAATTCAAAGGGAGAGCACATGGGTTTGAGAAAAGCACATGTGAGGTGTCCCTTGGCCATTAATGCCTTGTCCCCTCACATTCCCTATAAATACAAAGCCATCCTCTCATCTATTTCGACTCCTCACTCTCCCCCAACGATTTTCTGGTCTCATTACCTCCCAAGGAGTCCTCCTAAGGTGCCCCCATGCCCTCAAGGTCCCAACCATTGAGTTTTAAGAGTTACGTTTTAAGGTAAGGGATCTGACCTCTCTCTTTCATTTCAAGTAATCTCTTTTATGTCATTCCTTTTATGCTACATGTTATTATGTTGGAGGATGTTCATTTATACTCCTCTTACTGCCCTTTTTGTGTTCATATAATGAGAGATCCCCTCTTACTCTCATTATTTCGTTTTATGAAGTTTTAAGTGGCTCCGTTAGGCTGCCAAAATTTTTGTAACGGACTCTTTCTCCCTTCTCATTTTTCAAGATCTATTTTCATGTAAAGTATTTCAAGTTCCTTTTTATTATGTTGGGGTATGATCTCTAAATTTTTCATACTGATCTTTTATGATCATATGATGAGAGACCCCATTTTATCTCTTCAATTCATTATTTTGAAATTTTAAGTGGCGCCGTTAGGCTGCCGAATTTTTAAGTGGTTCTTCACCCTTCAAGTTTTGAAGTTCTACTTTCATGTCAATTCTTTCAAGTTCCTTTTTGTTATGTTGGTTGATGATCTCTATATCTATCATACTGGACTCTTATATTCATATGATGAGAGACCCCATTTGATCTCTTCAATTCAGTATTTTGAAGTTTTAAGTGGCGCCACTAGGCTGCCGAATTTTTAAGTGGTTCTTCACCCTTCTCATTTTGAAGATCTACGTTCATGTCAATTACTTCAAGTTCCTTTTTGTTATGTTGGGGTATGATCTCTATATCTATCATACTTGACTTTTATTTTCATATGATGAGAGACCCCATTTGATCTCTTCAATTCAGTATTTTGAAGTTTTAAGTGGCGCCACTAGGCTGCCGAATTTTTAAGTGGTTCTTCACCCTTCTCGTTTTGAAGATCTACTTTAATGTCAATTCCTTCAAGTTACTTTTTGTTATGTTGGGGTATGATCTCTATATCTATCATACTGGACTCTTATGTTCATATGATGAGAGACACCATTTGATCTCTTCAATTCAGTATTTTGATGTTTTAAGTGGCGCCGTTAGGCTGCCGAATTTTTAGGGGATTCTTTCACCCTTCTCATTCTTTTCAAAGTTATACTTTCATGTCAACTCTTTCAAGTTCTTTTTTAATAATGTTGGGGAATTATATCTATATCTATCATACTGAACTATTATGTTCACATGATGAGATACCCTATTTGATCTTTTCAAATCATTGTGTTTGATGTTTAAGTAACATCGTTAGGCTGCCGAACTTTCATAAGAGAAATCTAATTTTTGTCTTTCTTCCATGTTTTTCATTTCAAATGGTATGTCCTCGAAATTTCATTACCATGATCATGTATCCTTCTTATTTTGTCCATATACTATTTTATGGGTCATTTATGAATGTTTGACCCATATTCCATCTCTTTTTAATGTCTTCTAAAACCTCGTAACATAGCCGTTATGCTGCAGAATTTCTGTCTCAAAATGTCTCTCTCTTTTTCTAAAGTTCTTTTATATTATTAAGTGAATACTCAAAGATCTGTATTCTAAAGGGGTATTCACATATATACCAAAATGTTATATTTTAAATTCTGGGATTTACATACATGAGACCCACCTTCCTTTTCTGTGGGTTTTAAAGTGACGTAAAGATCATGTCTTTAAAGCAGTTTTTAAAACGTTGTGATTATGAAATGAAACCCATTTATTTTATGCTATATGGGTTATTTATGAAATGTTTGATGATGATATATGTGGCTAACATTATAATAAAAGCAAATTTAATGGTGCGCCCTGATAGTGATCCAATGCATTGGGTAAAGACTTAATCTCTAGAGATGACTATTTTTAACGACGCCATGGTGAATAAACTTGGTAATTTTTAACGACACCTTGGGGATGGACCTTGGTGAAACGAAATGATTTTCAATATTAAATGATGTAGCCACATCATAAAGTTATGAAAAATGTTATTTTTATTATGATATGCCTCAAGATTTCTTTCTCATGCCTTAAAGTTCTTTTCATGGCCTTATTGAAGTATCTCAAGTTCACATGTAAAATGTTTCTCTTGTTTCCATTACTGGGCTTTCTGCTCACCCTTTCTTTTGATGTATGTCCCCAGGTTATGTGATGCAGCAATGAACCTAGGATAAACATGAGGAGAAGCCTTTCAAGTGTTTTATAAGAATGAATTATATTTTCATGTTTTAAGTTCCTGGTTTCCAAGACACTAAACCTTAAAGATCCTCAGTTTTGTATAATGTAATGAAAGTTTATGTGATAAAAAGGAGGGATGCTATAGTTGGTATCAAAGGATGGTTTAGTTATTTGTGGAAATTAGGATATGAAAAATCTAGGAAGAACCCTATAGAAAAGTTTAAATATAGGACATCTTCCTGGTATTTTGGTGAGTATTGAGTAAGGGGTTTCCAAGAAAATACATCCCTGTCTGGATACGAGCAGGTAGAGGTGGCTCTGGCACAGATGTACATAGGGGTAAAACCCAAAAACACCGCTTTGAGCTTGACTCGAATGGGAACTGGTACACGACAACGGGCCTTTCTGCACTCTTGGTTACTACACTCCCGGGGGTTATGCTTTGGTAAATTCATAAGCTTAGTATGAACCATTATTAAAGGAACACGGATAAAACAAAATAAGGATTCACATAAGAATATATGATCATGGATATCCTAGATTGGAACCTAGGGGATCACAAGTTAGGATATACTTTTATTCTACATGTTTATCCTTTTATGCTTACAGTTTCCTTTTCATGATTATTATCTAAGTAAATAAGCCCCTAATTATAGTTTCTTTTCTTAGTTAATGGCGGGAAATGGAAGAACATGTCCCAAAAACCAATGTGATAGGAAATGCGATGATTGTCGTATTAATATGACAGAGGTGATTAGGGGATTAAAAGATGATTATTATTTTGGAATACGTTCACTATTTTAGGGACCCTATATGATCGAGGTAAATAGATTACTATGGTATTTTCATTGAGGAGTACGGTTGACATATATTTTGAAGAATCGATAAATTTATGGTGGACTTATAGTAATTTAGGCTACTTATGGGAATGATTAACCTATCTTGGGTAAAATATGTTTAGTATAGATGTTAGGAGTGGTTGATGTTGTTTGGAGATGAACAATGAAGTTTATTTTGGAAGACTATGTTATCAAATCCTTCTTGTATTTGGGTTTCAATCTTATTTTGGTTTATTTTGAGGAATCTTGAGGACCATTATTTATGGAATGGTCTATGATGAACTTTGGGTAGTACCATGGAACTTTGAAGATTTAAAAGTAGTTTTCATTCCTATGGGATTCTTTTTGAAGAGTTGTTTTACCTTACCCTTTCTATTCTTGGGATAATGTTTAAAGATAAAAGAAATAGATAGTTAATCTTTTGTGTATTATGTGATTCTCTAGAAGATGATTCTTTAGTTTTGATGAGACCAAGTAGTTTTGAATGCTCATAGTTTTGAGAAAAGATTAGTTTTGGGTAGAAACTTATTAAAGGATGAAACTCTAGATGAAGGTAGATATATTTCTTTATGTTTTTGTTCTATGTTGTAAATGAATTTCTCAAAGTTATGAAAAGGAACGTAAAACAAAAATGTTGTTGGTTTACGTTTCCTACTAGGTAATCAAAGACCGCATGCACACATCATAATTTTGGGATTTTCTGGTGGTTAACTTCCTCCTAATCATGTTTTCTATCACTCTCCTTTAGGACATTACCCTTTGTTTTCTCCTCCATGTCCATGTTTCCTACATGGAATCCTAGTATGAGTAAACTCGGGTGGCCTTTGTACTTCCTTTTCTTTCTTTTAAAGTAATGGTGTCACTGACTCTTTTTCCGATGTGGGACTTTCAATGAAATTTCAAAACCCAATTTTTAAAATTGCGAGGATGCAATTTTTTAAGGGGGGAAGATTGTAACGACCCGAAATTTTGAATAAATCTTGTTTCCTAATTTCATGTGTTATTTTATTTTATTTTTATACTCAACAAAAATGTTTTATTTGATAAACATAATTATAATTAAAATGAGACCATTGGGTTCTGACTGTTATATGACCATCAGTCAATATGACCGCTGTGAACAACATGTTTTGATTATTGTCTCTAAATACAAGTAATCTTGGTTAATTATTATAGAAAGAAGATTCTATGGCCTCACCTAGTAGTCTTGGACCGATCGAAGCCCATCTAACAGAACTTGGGAAGGAGGTAGCACCACTGGGCTTTGCTCTGGACCAAACTCAAGCTGAACTTCATCGTGTGAAGCTAGAACGGGATCGCCTTCGCGAGAAGTTCAAACTGATAGAAATTACTACTCGTGCGATGTTGACTGAGCCGCCCCAAGATTCTATCACCCTGGCACACCTTACTCTTAGGTCCTATGCTGGTATTATAAGAGGCTATGTAACGAGACCGTAACTGCCTTGTGTAATCCTTGTTTTAAATAAAAATTGGGATTTCTTCTTATGATGAAGTTTATGAATTTTCAAATGACCAGATAAAAATAGTATGCATATTTTGATGAATTTTCAAAAGGATATTTTAAAAAAATGTTTATGCAAACCTTAAATAATTTAATATGTGTAATGATTTTCGAAAAATGGTCTTCTACAATTATGTTCAGTACGAAATTTAGAGACTAATAAGTTCAACTTAATTTTTGATGAATAGTAAAATATGAATAGTGATTTTATGATTAGGATTAGCAATGTGTCCAAATGGATTAGTAATCTCACTTAAATAAAGTATTAATATAATCTAGGCACCTTGATTTAGTAATGTGATTCAATAAAATGGTTAAATAACGGTTTCATAAAATATTATTCAAGTATTAGTTTTTTCGGGTGAATAGTGTTTTTTAATTTAAAATTAAATTAAAAATATTTAGAAAATTATTTTTATAAAATGTATTTCATTTTTGAACTCAGAGCACCGATATTATGTTATGGTTATTTTTGAGGTTTTTTCTGAAAAAATGAATTTTCAGTGAATAGTGTATTTATTTAAAAATAAATTTAAAAATATTTAGAAAATTATTTTTATAAAATGGAGTTCATTTTTGAAATCAGATCATTGATATTTGGTAAGTGTGAAATTTTGGGATTTTTCTGAGAATGTTGAATTTTCAGTGAATAGTAAAAATGCAGTTTTAGGGTTTCGGTATGTTTAATGACATCATAACTGTGTCATGATGATGTCATGAGATCTTTTAAGGTTTGGCAGGCCAAGGGTGATGAATTATTGTTTTGGGGGCCCCATGTGGCCTAACTCCATGATAAATGCCAAGGGAGAGCACATGGGTTTGAGAAAAGCACATGTGAGGTGTCCTTTGGCCATTAATGCCTTGTTCCCTCACTTTCCCTATAAATACCAAGCCATCCTCTCATCTATTTCGACTCCTCACTCTCCCCCAACGAAGTTCTGGTCTCATTACCTCCCAAGGAGTCCTCCCAGGGTGCCCCCATGCCCTCAAGGTCCCAACCTTTGAGTTTTAAGAGTTACGTTTTAAGGTAAGGGATCCGACCTCTCTCTTTCATTTCAAGTAATCTCTTTTATGTCATTCCTTTTATGCTACATGTTCTTATGTTGGAGGATGTTCTTTTATATTCCTCTCAATTCCCTTTTTGTGTTCATATAATGATAGATCTCCTCTTACTCTCATTATTTCGTTTTATGAAGTTTTCAGTGGCGCCGTTAGGCTGCCGAAATTTTTGTAACGGACTCTTTCTCCCTTCTCATTTTTCAAGATCTATTTTCATGTAAAGTATTTCAAGTTCCTTTTAATTATGTTGGGGTATGATCTCTAAATTTATCATACTGATTTTTTATGATCATATGATGAGAGACCCCATTTTATCTCTTCAATTCAGTATTTTGAAGTTTTAAGTGGCGCCGTTAGGCTGCCGAATTTTTAAGTGGTTCTTCACCCTTCTCGTTTTGAAGTTCTACTTTCATGTCAATTCTTTCAAGTTCCTTTTTTTTATGTTGGGGGTATGATCTCTATATCTATCATACTGGACTCTTATATTTATATGATGAGAGACCCCATTTGATCTCTTCAATTTAGTATTTTGAAGTTTTAAGTGGCGCCACTAGGCTGCCGAATTTTTAAGTGGTTCTTCACCTTTCTCGTTTTGAAGATCTACTTTCATGTCAATTCCTTCAAGTTAATTTTTGTTATGTTGGGGTATGATCTCTATATATATCATATTGGAATCTTATGTTCATATGATGAGATAACCCATTTGATCTCTTCAATTCAGTATTTTGAAGTTTTAAGTGGCGCCACTAGGCTGCCGAATTTTTAAGTGGTTCTTCACCCTTCTCGTTTTGAAGATCTACTTTCATGTCAATTACTTCAAGTTTCTTTTTTGTTATGTTGGGGTATGATCTATATATCTATCATAATGGACTTTTATGTTCATATGATTAGAGACCCCATTTGATCTCTTCAATTAATTATTTTGAAGTTTAAAGTGGCGCCGTTAGGCTGCCAAATTTTTAGGGGATTCTTTCACCCTTCTCATTCTTTTCAAAGTTCTACTTTCATGTCAAGTCTTTCAAGTTCTTTTTTAATTATGTTGGGGAATTATCTCTATATCTATCATACTGAACTCTTATGTTCACATGATGAGAGACCCTATTTGATCTTTTCAAATCATTGTGTTTGAAATTTACTCAACGTCGTTAGGCTGCCGAACTTTCATAAGAGAAGTCTAATTTTTCTCTTTCTTCCAGGTTTTTCATTTCAAATGGTATGTCCTAGAAATATCATTACCATGATCATGTATCCTTCATATTCTGTCCGTCTACTGTTTTATGGTTCATTTATGAATGTCTGACCCATATTCCCTCTCTTTTTAATGTCTTCTAAAACCTCGTAACATAGCCGTTATGCTGCAGAATTTCCGTCTCAAAATGTCTCTCTCTTTTTCTAAAGTTCCTTTATATTATTAATTGAATACTCAATTCTATTTATTCTAAAGGGGTATTCACATATATACCAAAATGTTCTATTTTAAATTCTGGGATTTACATAAATGAGACCCACCTTCCTTTTCTGTGGGTTTTAAAGTGATGTAAAGATCATGTCTTTAAAGCAGTTTTTAAAACGTTGTGATTATGAAATGAAACCCATTTATTTTATTCTATATAGGTTATTTATGAAATGTTTGATGATTATATATGTGGCTCACATTATAATAATGGAAAATTTAAGGGTGCGCCCAGATAGCGCTCCAATGCATTGGGTAAAGACTTAATCTCTAGAGATGACTATTTTTAATGACGCCATGGTGAATAACCTTGGTAATTTTTAACGACACCTTGGGGATGGACCATGGTGAAACGAAACGATTGTCAATATTAAATGATGAAGACACATATTAAAGTTATGAAAAATGTTATTTTTATTATGATATTCCTCAATATTTCTTTCTCATGCCTTAAAGTTCTTTTCATGGCCTTATTTAAGTATCTCAAGTTCACATGTAAAATGTTTCTCTTGTTTCCATTACTGGGATTTCTGCTCACCCTTTCTTTTGATGTATGTCCCCAGGTTATGTGATGCAGTAATTAACCTAGGATGAACATGAGGAGAATCCTTTCAAGTGTTTTAGAAGAATGATTTATGTTTTCATGTTTTAAGTTCATGGTTTCCAAGACAATAAACCTTAAATATCCTCAGTTTTGTATAATGTAATGAAAGTTTATGTGATAAAAAGGCGGGATGATATACTCCTTATCCACACTCCCAAAGCCTTTGTCTCGGAAGACCCCTGCCCATTTTGTCTCTCCACTTCCCTATCTTACTCCTTGAAGCCTCACTTTGGGCATAAGTCTTCCCATGGAAGCCTTTGAGCTCAAACCAAATGGTGTTACCCGATTTTAAGGTAATGTCTTCACTTGTGTTCTTTTGTTTTAGTTTGCTTCTCCAACCCCCTGAACTCTTTTTATTCATATATTTTGTAACAACTCTAGTATCTTCAATATACTAGGATGTTGTTATATGAATCATTCGAGATACACTTACACACACCTACATCAAATGGTTAAAGAACATACTGTTTCTGTGGATGGAGAATTTCTGCCTCACGAAATGATGATTGTTCAACACTCATATAACATCTTAAAACGTGGGCATTA
Source organism: Viscum album (assembly GCA_963277665.1). NCBI lineage: Eukaryota > Viridiplantae > Streptophyta > Magnoliopsida > Santalales > Viscaceae > Viscum > Viscum album. The sequence goes on along the minus strand of OY728162.1, from coordinate 589,882,770 downwards.
AGATGTCACTATATTTATATATGATATATAATATGTTTCTGTTTCTGTATTTTTCATTTGTGGCATACCTTTATGGTTGCCATTGTGGTAAAACACGATAATTTCATTTTAAGAAGTGCGGACTACCGCTGCCTCAAAGTGATTTGATTCATTAATGCCATATGTGGGATGTATAAAGGATGGATTTAAAGTTATTATATATGATTTATGTTACATATAAATGATGAATATACATCTGGAATTAAAATATACATACCTCTTGTTTGGTTTTAATTCCATTAATATGACATAGAAATGAAAGCAGCGTTCATGCGTACGTACGGCTTACCGTCTCCATGAACGGTGCATTTCATTACTTACCTCTAAGTGATTATGTAATATTATAAATACATGTATATTCTGTATATATATGATATATATGATAACCAAATCATGAATATAATTCTGGATATAATGAACATTTGACCACCCGAACAACATGTAATTGTAAGAAGTCCACTTTCGACATAAGAACCAAATATCGACAAAACAAACATTATTAACATAAATGAATACATAATGTTTATAACATGGAAATAAGTGATCTAAAAGGAATAATGAACTAGAAAAAGTTTCTTAATAATGTTTAAATTAACTCAAGTTTATTATTCAGGACATTAAAGAAGGATCGAGTCAAGTCGGACCCGAGGTAAGAGATCCTACTCCTCTCATTCTTTTTAAGTACACTCTTTTATGTCATTCCTTCTAAGATCATCTTTCTTGTTATGGGATGTTCTTTTATATTAATCTTAATGTAATTTTTATGCTCATATTATGAGATTACCTATTCTCTCGCATCAATCCACTTTGGAAGTTTTGAGTGGCGTCGTTAGGCTGCCGAATTTTCATAAGAGATCTAACCTCTCTCTTTCTCTTTAAGTACTCTCTGTTATGTCACTTCTTTTAAGCTCCTCTTTTTTATGATGGGGGATGTTATTTTATATTCCTCTTACTGTACATTTTATTGTAATGTGATGACATACCCTATTTTATCTCATCAATCCATTTTTGGAAGTTTTAAGTGGCGTCGTTAGGATGCTGAGTTTTCGTAAGGGATTTTTCATCTCACTTTTATTCCCGTGAGATTTATGCTACATTTGCCACAATTTCATTTGAGTGGTGTATATTCTGAACATTATTTTACTCATTGTGTAATATTCTTTCATATATTAGTATTTACATCAATTTTGTATTGTCCTTCTTTCACGGGGTGTATGTTTTGAAAGATACCCATGTCGGTAAGGGAACCTTTCACCCTCCTCCTTTTAAAAGTCTTATTTTTTTATGACTTTTAATTCACATAATATTATTTTGGGATATGTTCTTATATATCCTTATTGATGTAAATTTTATGTCCAAGTGATGAGATACCCTTTTTATCTCTCATCAACTCTTTTTCTGAATTTTGAAGTGACATCGTTAGGCTATCTAATTGTTGCAAGGGAACTTCTTAACCCAATTTCGATTCTTTGGGACAAACTTGTACACCTTGAATATGTCGTTCTATGATTATGTGTGAATGTCCTATGTTTTTTTTACACTTAATACCCACTTATATTTTGTGTATCGTTCGTCACACATAGTTATGTAACTGATTTATCCTTAATCCAAGGATACCATCTTTGTATGGTACTTCGTCTCAATCTCCTTTCATTGAGGCATATTTTGTTTTATACACAACTTTTTTTATACGGTGTATAAACCCCTTTGACTTTTACGTTTATCCAAAATGAATCTTTTTATATGAAGAGTTTTACTAATGGACAAAAGGGAATGTTTTTGTCGTACGTATGCGGCGACAACGACTTCTCCGCCACCGTAACCATTATTTGAGTTTCAGCTTCCTCTACAAGCCATACCTTCTTTTTAAATGAAAAATAAATACCATGTTTTACTTTTCTATTATTTTGGTATTGAAAATGGTTTTCATAATGTATTTATATCAATGTATTATATTGATATATTGTTATTAAAAGGTGGAAATGTTATGTTTCCTTTATGAATGTTTTATGTGATAAGATTATGTTATGGTTATTGGGAATAGTTATGAAGACGGGTGGTTCCGTGATATACTAAGGGCAGGTGAGCCCGATATAGCTCTCCAATGCATTGGGTAACGTGAAGGAGTGAAACGTTAAGGTTTCTCCGAAGAGATTTAGGGAATATACTGTGATGGGTATTCCAAACGTAACCAAGAGGGTTACTACCTACGTAAAAATGTTATGAATGCCTCAAGTTACCTTTATGTCTTATGATTTCTATGATTTATTCATGGTTTCATGAGGTATATTAAAGTGCCTATGTTTTATGGGTAAAGTATGATTTCATTCTTATGTATATATGAACTCATGCTTCCTTTCCATATTTTTATAACCCTTACCGAGCTTTTTATGCTCATCCCAAGTTTTTGAAATGTTTTTCATAGGTCAAGGGAAAGGTACATGATGTGATGATAGTGTCAAGGATGTGTCAAGAAAGAATCTGTGTTTTATTTTAAATATGTTTCCGTTGATGGGAATAATGAATATTGTCTCTTATGTAACCACATTGTTTAAATGTTGAATGTAATGCAAGTTTCATGATCTAATTCTCTAAAACACGAAACCTAAAAAGATCCTCAATGTGTAATCTTGTAATAACTCAAGATTAAGTAAGGGTTATGACTGGGTGCTTACAATATTCCACACAGAAGTCATAGATTCAAACTATAAATCATGCATGGGGTAGTATTTATCATTTATTATGGACTACCTTATGTCATAGGCCATGTCATTTTGATTTTTAAACAATACCCTTCTCATTCCATTCTTTGAAGCACCACTAAAAATTATGAATAGTTCTCTAACATTGGGCATTGTCACCATTGGGGATGTTAGGAGCCAAATTTTAAACTCCATAATTATTTCTTCAATATCACCATTCCCTGAAAACAAGAATCCATTATGAGTTTTCTTGCTGAGATGCTTTGAAAATAATGAAAATTTTCTCCGAAATATTTTATAATATCAAGTTTACCCAAGGAAAATATGAATATTATTCACAACTTTTTTCAGAAGCCATCCCTAAATTAATTTTTTCATCGAATGATCCACATATATTACATTTCCTATTACAATATTGTTAATTAATGAAACATCCTTGAACTAGAAGGAACACTTTTTTTTATTTTGATTGGATTTTACACATTTACATGGGTTTATGTAAAATTCATTAATTCCCCCATGATCCTCATTGGTTTTGGATTATATTATAATATCAACTATAAAAACTACAAAAATATTATCTATGAAATCAATATTGAATTTATTTATCATGTACATGAATATTTTTGGAGCATTAGTGACTCTGAAAGGCATCAGTATAAACTCATAGTGCAATACCTTGTATGAAAAGCAATATGGGAGACATCCTTCTTCGCCTATACATGGTAATATGTTGACCGAAGATCATCCATAGAGATGTAGTGTTCTCTATATAGATGATCAAACAAGTTAACAATTTTAGAAAATGATACGTGGAATTTAGACTGAATTATTATGCTAATGATAATCAATGTATATGTGAATTGAATCATCCTTGTTCTTGATGAGGAAGATTGGTGAAACTCATTGGGAAGATCTTGGGAATATGAACCCTTAATCAATATTAATTTGAAGTTGATTATTTTTTAGGATGTTCTATAACATTGATCCTATACATATTTTCGGATATTGTCAATACCCAATGTATTCTCTTGATTAAAATTCAACCTCAACTCTAGGAGGAGGACATCAGAATTTCCCAGGAAACACATCAATGAATTCCATCACTATAGCCATGTCATATAAGATGGTACATTCCATAGAATCAAACATATGTTAAATATATGCCTTTTTATAGGGTATTAGTATTCATTCATGGGATAATGTTGATGATGAAGAATTATCCTCATCCCTATACTTGTATATAATTGGAGGTCCATTCCCCATATAAGGGATGATATCTATTTAATGAAAAATTATATTGTCTATGTATAGGGACTGCCAATCCATGCCATGAAGTAAAAAAAATTCCACCAAATGGATAATGACCATATTCTCAAAGATGTTCATCCCACAAACTCTTACACAAGTGGAGTAATATACACGTTATGAAAAAAATTCCACATCTTACATTATCACAGACATCTCTATTTACATTCATTATGGTGGTGTTTGGATTTTTCTACTAAACCTTCATTATTTAAAACAATATGTAGATCCATAATAAAAAATAATGTGCACTATTAATGAATTAATAACTTGCATACCTATCAACACTTTTCTATTAGGATTTAAGTAAATGGTAGTGATGGATAATGCCCACTATTACGACCTTGGTGATTGTTGGTTATATCCAACACATATTTTTGGGAATTGGTTCGCAAAAATACCTATTTACATAAAGCTACTGCAATAAAAACATGTCTGGAGTTGATTGGATTATTCCACTAATCTAAAATAATGGGGGGATTATCTATTAGGAATTTATTGACACGTTTCCCACTTATTTTTTTCATAAATCATTTCCATGGTCCCCTTATAATGTTTATTGGGTAATTATTTCCCCACTATTGACAAGTTGGATATTTAAATAACATATCATTATTGAATTTTGATGTCAAAAAAATATAGTTAAACTCCCCATTATTATTATTATAATTTTTATTCCTTTTAAATTCACCAATATCATTTTTACATCGAGAGAAAATTGCATAATTTCCTCAAAATTATCAATGTCATAGATTAATTAGTATTTTCATAGACTATGATTATAACAACCAATGAAATGATCAACATTTTATTTAGGGGTAATGACAAAACTAGATATGTATTGAGGATGTCCTATGATGTTTTCATTATACAACCATGTAGATTCTTCATCTTCTTTCATGAGGTCAATGAAATCACATTCCATTTTAAGATAAAGGGTTCAAGAAATATAATTATCTGAATTTTTTTTCTAAAATTCCTTCTTATCCATTACATAGATCTCTACCTCAGGTATCATATTCTATAATAAGTTCAAAATTGATCAACATCACAGTCCATATGACAAATTGGCAGAAGAACCATCTCTAGTTCATATAATTGAAGGAAATAGATGATAATTTCATTAGAATTTATACATTTATCCATGAATAAGGGATCAATTGATCCACTAAATGTTGCATTCCTTTGTCATTTGATGCATTAGATTGCGTGTTGTTCTCTATTAGGTGTTATTGTGAACTTCTCTTCATCCGGGATTCAGTTTAGATCAATTGTTAATAGAGTGAGTAAAATACATATGTGTGTGATTTTTGCAACCATCGGATTGGGCATCTCATTTATACATTTGTCTTATTTTCCTTCACTTTATTTCTTAACCTAATTCTTCTTATTACTAACAATTTTCTAGAATAAAGGGAAAATTAGGGATGATTATCTCAAAATATCAATCAACTAAATTGGAATATAATGAAAATAATGTGATAATATTTAATTTTCATTTGTTTCCTTATCCTAAAATTTATTATGCATTATTATATGGTGTTCATGATCTATCTCTTAAAATATATTCTTATGGGTTTATTTAGATCCATATTTAAGGTTTCTAATTATATTATGAATTTACCATAGCATATTCTCTAGGTTTTTCAAACAAGTTTCGTAATAAGGAATGTTTTCGTATAGCAGGATATCCCAACTCAGGCCCGTAACACCTTGTCAGAGTAGTTACTCCTAGTTAAATTTGTTCAAAAAACAAATTAACTTTTATTTTCTATACATGGATTTATTTCTTTGATAATCTTATTACTATCTACATACAAAATTTTAAGGATTTGTTTCATACACTTACTCTTACCCTTAAGGGTTTTCAGAAGGGTTTTCTAATCCAAATCCAAAAAAAACTATAGATGGATATGATACCAACTATAACAACACTAATATTTATTTCACAATAATACCAGAACTATTACATTAGATAATAATAAATAAAAAATCAATATATTGGTAATTTTAGACTCTTTAAGAATTAGTTACATTAAATTAAAACATAAAACATAAAATAAATCATCATTAGAGAAATCCTAAATAACATATTTATAATGTTACTTCATACATAAAAATAATTGGGATATACTTGGACAAAAAATAAAACATTGGTGATCCATAGGGACCAATAAGGGAGTAAAAAGAAAATAACAAAAACTAAAGAATACATATAATTGATAGGAATATCAGTAGATCATGAATGGAAGATAAATATTAAGTCATTATATTGTATTATAATCATAAAAATGAATCATGGAAACAATATAAAACATGATATTAGAATAATCCAAGGCTCATTGCAGGTGGGGGATACTTACTCAAAGATAATAATACATGGAGGAGAATTGTTCATGGATAATTTCACATGGTGGATCATTATTCAAATCAAATTTCAAAAAATGTATATTGATACTATACATTACCCAATAAAATGGAGCAGTATCAGGGCCCACCCTCTATAATCATTTCAATCTCATTTATAAGTGTATGGATTTTTTAATATTACATGGATTAATTTGACATCATAAGTTATCCACAATCATGGAATTTTGAATCAATACATGTATGTGAGAATTCAATATATATATGTAAATAATGGTGAATACCCTTGATAGATAAATTTTTACATTATTCACTACATGATGATTTTTTCAAGTAATGTCACAAATCCATTTTTCAACTACAACGACGTCATGTAGAGATTTATAAAATGGGTAGATGAGAGAAAAAGTGGTCAATGATCATTTATAATTTATAATAGATGTAATATGTATATTTAATGAAATTAACCATAAATATAAAATTTGTAAATAGAAACATTAACATAATAAATAAATATGAAGACATAAAAAAAATTAGCCTTAAATATTTTTATCATGGTAATAGATTCACAACATTGTTCATAAGAGTGTTAAATGGGATTGAAATGGCTAATAATAATTTATAAAAAATTTGAACCTTATAGGTTTGAATATGTAGTAACTTATACCAGCATACGAAAATAGAAATTAAAATATATTTCATGACTAATGTTCTTGATAAAAAATTGAGATAGAGAATCCCTTAATGAATTTTGGTCTACAAACATCATCAGTAATGGTATAAATGGTCTAGAATAAATTATCTATAATTAATATAACTTTATATAGAATGTAATGGTATTATTATAAATTAATTAAATTATAAGAATCTGAAATTATAAGAACTAATTTAAAATAATTGTCAAGGATTTGAAAAGAGGCATTGATAGTGAGGATCCCTTACCTGGATGAATGAATCTAAATGAATTTTAGAGGCTTCATGAGATCATTGGGTGCCCTTTTAGGACTCTAGGGAGTATATCGCAGAGTTCTCATGTGCAACGATGAGTTTTTGTGATGATAAATTGGGTCGTGGGTGTGTTTATATAGGAATGTGGAGGGGGTTTCATTATTATTTTTGTTTATGACACTTCATAATAAAATAATCAAAACCACTAACCATCAAATATATTTCCCATAATTTTTAATAAAGTGTCGTGTTATATATTCATTCATATGTCCAAGGGATGATTATAATAAAATCATGCAATTTATTATGTAGAGGTGAGTAACACTTTCAATGAAAGTATTTTAATGTCTTTAAATTTAGTATAAGTAATGGAGTATTCAGTAATGCATTATAAAATATATAAAATAAAATGAAACCCACATTTTTTAAAATTTAAAACATATATCTGGCCAATTATACCTTTTAAAGGATTTATTACATCAGAATTTAGCAATTGTTTGTCATGAAACACACTATATATTTATATGGTATTTAATTTCTTCCAAAATATTTTACTATCTCAAAATATTTTGAAAATTTTAAATTATGATAATTTAGATGGAATGATTAAAATTGTAATAAAAAAATTAAATAAATAATTTCATAAATATATAAATTTTTACTTTTAAAATAAAAACCAATATATATTGAAAATATTTGGGTTTTGTTAAAAACAACATATTTTATGAACCTTCTATAAAATTACATTATACTTGATAAAAATAATATGATCATTTATAATTAATAAATGTTATGTAATAATTGAATTTTATTAAAGTATTATTTAATACTAAAATTATTTAATTTATCAACATATATTTATTATTTATCCTTAAATAATATTTTTGATTTATAAATAATTACAATGAAATAATAATAGGATTAAAATATAATCATTATCATAGATAAAATATTGTATATTATCAAATTTATTGTGTTCTTTAGATATCTATTTAATTAAACATCATATACGCTATGATTAATATGTGTGATGGTGGGTTCATTTAGTGAACATGATTTGGGCCATGATCTTGATGAGTTTGAACTTATGCCATATGTAGTTCCACTCAATCTTGTGGGATCTCAACTTGGGAATGTTCTTCAGAAAATACCATAAATGATAAATCCCTTTGAGTCAATAATAAATAGGATTCATAGTGTCGGATAGTACTGTTTGTGGCAATCATATTCTTTGTATGTGCCAATAATATTTGTTAAAACCTTATATTTATTACAGTCATGCGATCACTATTCAACAACTATATTATCAAATGTAATGAAACATAAAAGTCATTTAAATCCAGTTTGTTGTTATAAAAAAATGAACTATATATGTTTTCTATATCCATAAGACAATTAATTAAATTAGAAGTGAAATTTTCATCATATGAGTTCCAGTAATTACAATTGTCTTATATCATGTCAATCCGAATTTATTTTCATATGTTTAACCACATGGAACATGTATTAAAATACATTTTTATCTTTTAAAACTATATATGGAGTCATTCCTATAATGTCACATATCTGATGGATGTGGTTTCTATGTGTAAAAAACAATAAACAATAAATGGTTTAATTTCTATTATATCAAATCGATATATGAAAGTTTTCTTGGGTTTTGAGTATTACAAGAATGTATTAGCATTTTATAATATCTCAAAAAATATTATAGGTGGCCTAGGAAAACCAAAACTAATAATGTTTATTCCTTGGATACAATATTAAAAAACATATACAGTAAATTTCCATTAATTTCATTTCAATAAAATATCAGTTTCAATTTTTTCAATGAGGATCCATGTTTTTAATGACACTAGTATAATAAAAATTCCGTTGATTAGTCATTTGGTGAACACCTCATATTAGATGGATGAGTTGATTGAACGTACTCAAAAAAATCAACAGTGGTTGTTGCATAGTTTCTCATCGACCTATGACCATTTTATATGGTTTTAACTATTACACACTTGCTTACATTTAAAAAAAACTATAAACACCTTTACAAGAATATGGGGAATCTTGAAACTCATAATGATGTGTTTTTGGATCCATCTTTTATAAAATAAAAAAAAATTTCTGGAATGATTTTACATTTATCATAAAGTAAAAATGTTTGGTATGAATCAGTGTTATTGATTTCAATATAAATGTTAATTGTTTTTAATTTAAAATATTTTTGACATATCCCAAAATAATAACGGAGATATCATTATATTCAATATTTTTGAAAAACATCAATAATTTATTTCTTGAATATGAAAATTGATTAAATGTCATCCTAACACATGATGTGTTCAATATAACATGATGTGCCTATTTTCAAATTAAATGTTAAATTTTATATGATAATATATTTAATAATATTAATGTTGGGAAAATAAGTTCAATTTTTTTCAATAATAATAAAAATGATAACTTTCTTTTTTTAATATTTATAAATCAACATGAAATCAATCATAGAAACAAAGGGGGTGGAATGTCTTGATGTGTATATATTCAATATTAGTGTCATTTTAAATTAAAACTCTATTGAAATACCAAATCAATGTAAATAATATTTGATTATTTTCCTGAATTTTTAAAATGGTAAATATTTCATTTTGAAATATAGGAATGTTCTACAAAAAAAATATAAAACATAATGTGGATGGTAAGACATAATGTGGGAGACTACAGTATAATTTTTTCATTGCGGTTTTATTAATGGATGTTGTATGTATTCAATGAAAATGTGTGACTGATATGTGGTGTTTATAATTCTCCTCCTCGAGATGATTAATATGGATGTGAAATTACATGTGTATCATACCTTCGATACTTTTAAATAAATACATTAAATAATTTTAAATTTTAGATAGAAACTCATTATGTGATTTTATATAAACATAAATTTCTAATACATTTTACATCATGCACTCAAATTCCATTTCTTTTTTTATGATAAATTGCACTACTCTGGCCCAAACTGGGTTTATTGTTAAATGAAAAAGAATCTATTCAAAATACAACAGATAGAGTAACCCTGGTACTAATCCCCTACACATTTTTCTAAAAAATCCTTACCTAAAACAGTTGCTATGACATCATTCTGGAAAACTGACGATGATGTTGATGGTTTTTCCTCCATGTCACCTTGATTTATAAGAATCTAATATTTTAATATAAATCATGTATTTTTAAAATTTATAAACATTATAAAATTTTATTAATCATGTATTTTTTATTATCATTTCAATTATTCCATAACTATAAAATTATAATATTTTAAAAATAATTTCTATCACCCCACATTATTTAGACACAATTCAATTAGGCTAGCTAGATTGATTGAATAGTGAAATTTGAGTCAATTCGTACATATTGATCCATGTAGTTCGCCTCATTTAATTTAATTTAAGGAGTGATTGTTATTTAAATTTAATTCTCAATAATACATTTTATTTTAATTAACCAATATTAAATTGTAATGATATGTACATACTCTATTGTCTCTTGTAAGATATTTCCCAAAACTGTAACATCCCGTTACGTTTTCAGGTACTTTTTGATGTTTATAAGTACCCATGTTTTGGAGTATATACTTGGGTTTCTTTTGGGTGATCTTTTAAAGAAAAACTAGAGGACAGTGTGTTGTGAACGGTTTGCGCACTGTTTGACAAACCATGTGACCAAACCGTGTCAGCCTTAAAACTTGGGAAGAATCTTCGACACAGGTGGCGGACAGTTTGTCTAACCATGCGGAAAACCATGCCGGAAGGGTGGCCAAGGAAGTAGCTCAAGCACGCTTAGCGCACGGTTTGTCAAACCGTGCGGACAAACCGTGCGACCACTTAATGATAGATCCTTAAATTGTGGATCTCGGCCATTTTGCCTCTAAGTGCTTCTTTTTTCACCCTATGCAGCCCAAACATGGAATTTGAATTCTCCCAAGGTTAGAGATGGTTCTCCAATCAATCCGGAGGTGAACCGAAGGCTCCTTTTGGTGAATCGAAACCATATTCTTGAGGTATGTGATCATTCATCATCATTCATGGTTGGTTTCATTGATCTACTTAGATATACTTCTCCTCTTCTCTCGGATTATTAGATTTACACCCGTTATGGGTAGATATAAGTGTGTTGTACCATGTTTGATAGAATTTGGTCTTAATCATTCCAGGAGTAGAGATCTAACGTGGGTTCTTGAAGAAGAGACCCGGTTTTGTTGAGCGTTCTCGAACTTTGTTGTTTTGGTCAGAAACATCAAGGTAGGTGCTTCTGTCCCATCTTGCTGAATTGATTACCATTGTAGTTGCTTAATTTATTTCAATTATTGATTTAAATTAAATTGCTCATGTTTTTTTTCAACCAAATTGATAAAAACCCGATTCCTTTGAATTGAGATATTTGAAATGGTTTTGGCATAGAGATGTGGGAAAACCCCATTTCCATTGAATTGGGCGTTTTTATGGAAAATTGGCCGATTTAAATTTTTGGATTTAAATTTTGGATTGGAGGAAAATGTTTTCAATTAAATCGTTTAATTTAATTGTGAAAATAAATGTGTAATGATGGAATTATTTTTGAATGGATTTCAAATTTATTAAAATTGCTTAAAATGAATTGATAGAAACCCATTGGTTTCAACATGTGAAAGAGGCATGTTTTGAATAAAACCTGTTTTGGTTTTAATTGGAATAAAATTGGAACTTTTTAAATGGAAGAATGGGATTTATCATATTTTAATAATTCTTAAAATAGTTCGTGCATCATGTAAGAGCTCATGCAAGCCTTTGGCAGTTAGTGGGTTATTTGGATACACTCTATGCTAGGACAATATTCTAAAACATACATGCAGCGGGTCACATCCCCGACATGTAGGTGACGAGTCTACATTTGCCATTGTCATAGGGATGTGTGTATACACATTTTTCTGATTTCCCATAAAGAGTGTGGATTCCTATAACTGGTTAATACTATCATACCTTTAAGAATGCTTAAAATACAATAAATCCCAATGTTTTGGAACTGCTGGTTTACGTGGCTGATTAATTTATATAAACTGTATTATATACATTTTTTACTTAAGCCATTGTTCAAGAAATATTCCTTCATTTTAAAGCCTTGCTTGATGAATTTTACATCATTTGAAAATGTATAGCATGATTTTTTAAAAATATGCTTCTGAATTTCCAAACCTATTCATTTATAAATTGAAAGCATTTCATTGGATAATGAATATTTTCCATGTATTATGGAATCTTTGGTGATATCATACTGGGCTTAGGATCACACCCTACCTTTGCCTTCGTGTGTTTATAGACTTTCTTCTTCATGGATCGAGCAATGGGAAGGGGCCTCTTGGAGGCGGATCGAGTTGTTGATCTCTGTTCTTAGTGAGTTGTGTCCTTAGAGACTTTGGGACTGTTTTTTCCTCTATGGTACTTGTGTTGTTGTACTTTGGCCTTTTGTGCCTCTTTGTTTTCTGGTACATTACTTCCAGTGGATTTTCTTTGTTATGCATACTATTTTTTGCACACTTGCTTCCGCATTATTGTGGTAAATTCATTCCCACTTTTATATGTTACGGTGCCAGGTTCTAGTCGCTGACCCGTGGTGATTAGGAATTCCCCTCAGGCTATGTCAGGGCCAGCTCGGTTATCGGGTTACCAGGGTACCCGGGATGGTTCATGACAAATTGGTATCAGAGAAGAAGTTTTAAACATCTTTCCTTGATGAAAGTATGCATTTGAGTTATCTTGTCGGGACTTATGATGTAGTTGTGATTGAGTGCATGGCCATCTCTCACCACAATTAACCTTATGTCACCAGGGTGGTCAAGGAAAGGAAACTTTTCGATTAGTTATAGTCATTTCCATAATTTGATTTGGATTTAGTGGAATCAAAATCTTGTTATCCATTATTCTATGAGTAGTTTTCCTTTCTACTCAGGTTCAGTGTTAATCTAAATGTCTTATTTGTAGTATGCTGATGTTGTGTAGCATCATGCCTCGGAGGAGACGTGGAAATCAAATCCAAAAAGAGGATGTAGATGAATGTCATCAAGAAAGTCCTATTGTGGATCCAAGTCTGGTAGTGGTGAATGTTCGCACAGTCCAAGCTATGGCACATGCACCATCTCCTGCCCTTTTTGAGACTCCAGATTTAGATTCTCAAAGTCAAATTCTCTGAAGTCATTATCAAGAGTTCCTATGCCATAAGACACAAGTTTTCAAAGGATCTACTGAACCTCAACATGCTGAGGAATGGTTAATTAATATTGAACGTTTTTTTCGGTTCTTGGAGACACCTGAAGAGATCAAGGTGAAGTGTGCCACCTTCATGCTGGAGGGACCAAGTAGGAGATGGTGGGACATGATGGTGATAGCAGGTAAAGGTGAGGGATTGGAGTGGAAAGATGTTAGGGTTCTTTTCACTGACTAGTTCTATCCAGAATCAATGGTTTTGGCCAAGGCTGTGGAGTTTTTTATGCTTGAGCATGCCAACAAAACTGTGACTGAGTACTAAAATTGCTTTGTTGAGATGGTACAGTTTTCTCCTGAAATTTTATCTAATGAGAGGATGAAGGCTCGACGATTTGAGTTGGGGATTCGATCAGATATTTTCTCTCATGTTTTATTACATAAGATACCCACTTAGGTCAATGTTTTGTATAGGGAAATGATGGTTGAGATAAATTTGGAAAGAATGTCAGGGTTGTAGGAAGTTCCATTTCCTTCTAGTGGCAGTGTTGGTTCCATTAAAGGAAAAAGGAATTGCGATATTTCTCATGGTGGTTCTCGACAGCAGAATCATTCCAAAACACTGGAAGCACCAGGAGGGGCTTCCTTGACTTGCTATCAGTGTGGAAATCCTGGGCATTCTAAGAAGGTTTTCACTGAGGCACCCCAGAACTGTAGCTCATGTGGACGCTTGGGGAACTTACAGAGATTCTGCCATCACTTATCTACTCCGTGTAGTGGAACAAGATCAATAGAACCTCTAAATACTTCGGGGAAATAAAATGTTTCATGTACAAAAGTGTTCCAGCCACATGCATCCGGAACGAAGCTTCTTCACGCAATAGAAGAGTCGCTAGAGGTAGCTGATACATGTCATGCGACTGTGAGAGGTAAAATTACAATATCTTCATCTTTAGTGACATCTCATTTCGATATTGGTACGTCTCACTCTTTTATTTCAACTCATGTTGTGAATATACTAAATATTCCCATGGATTATTTGACTTGTGCGATGGATATTACTACACCTCTTGGTAGGGTGAGAGAGAAGGGTCCCCAAAGTCCTTCATGTGTATTCATTCTGTCACATGTCATTCTAGTTTGGTACTTTTTGGTTCTCAACATGAAATCCTTTGACGCCATATTTGGGATGGATTGGCTCATCTCCAATAAATCCCATATTTATTGCCACCTCTGACGGGTCTACCTTTCTACACCCAATGGTGTGCCTCTTGTTTTTCAAGGAGAATGGGACCCCAGGTCAGGCAGAGCTAGACCTTCTTATCCAGAGCTGGGGATAATTATATCAGTGAATTCTTTTGATCTAGTGAAATATCCAACGAGTGGTGATCTTCCTCCAGTAATCTCTGAGATTCCAAACTTGTTTCCTTTTTAATTCTCTGGTATGCAACCAGTAAGGGAGAATGATTTTTCAATTGATTTAATGCCTGGTACTCAACCTGTTTCTATCCCTTCATACCGAATGGCTCCAGCTGAATTAAAAGAACTGAAGTCTCAGTTGGAGGATCTTCTTGAGAAAGGTTTTATACACCCGAGTGTGTCACCTTGGGCAGCATCAATTCTCTTCTCCAAGAAGGATGATTATTTTTTTCGACTATGTTTTGATTATCAAATGCTCAACCGAGTTACGATAAAGAACAAATATATGTTACCCCGAATTGATGATTTTTTTGACCAACTGAAATGGGTGAAGTGGTTTTCAAAGATTGATCTATAATATGGTTACCATCAGTTGAGGATAAATTATTCTGACATTCATAAAACCTATTTTCAGAGTAATTCTGGCCTATATGAATATCTGTTCATACCCTTCGTCCTAACAAATGCTCATGAAGTTTCCATGGCCTTGATGAACAATTTTTTCCATGAGTATATAGATACATTTGTGGTAGTCTTTGTGGATGACATCCATGTATATTCCATGTCTGAGGAGGATGATGTGCTTTATCTGAGAACAGTTCTGAGTCTTTTATGAAATCACCATCCTTATGTCAAGCTTTCAAAGTGAGATTTCTTTATCCGGGAGGGGAAATTATTGGGACATGTGGTGTCAGAACATAGAATATCAGTTTATCCTTAGAAGTTCAAGGCTGTTATGACTTGGGAAAAACCCGTGAATGTTTTCAAGATTCTGATCTTCTTGAGATTAGTAGGATATTATCTTCGTTTCGTCAAAGACTTCTCAAAGATAGCTTCGCCAATGACTGGTCGGACATGAAATGGAGTGATGTTTTCCTAAAATGAAAAATGTCGGAGATATTTTATTAAGCTAAAGAGTCTCTTGACTACTGCACCAGTGTTATCTCTTCCTGAGGCTAGGGCAGGTTATGTGGTCTTCTGTGATGCATCGGGCTCAAGTTTGGGATGTGTCCTTATGTAGGGTAATCATGTTGTTGCTTATGGATCTCGTTAACTTAAGTATCATGGGAAGAACTATCATACTCATGACCATGAACATGCAGGTGTAATGCATGCACTCAAGTGTTGGCGACATTACATTTATGGATAAATGTTTACTGTGTATTCCGACCACAAGAGCTTGAGTTATATCTTCTCTTAAAAATATTTGAATCTCCTCCAAAGGCGTTGGGTAGTGTACCTGCAATCTTTCGACTTTGACATTTTCTGTACCCCGGGAAAAGGGAATGTAGTCACAGATACGTCAAGAAGGAAACTTCCATCAAAGGCTATGAAAGAATCTTCAGAAGAGCGGAGTTTGATGGCTCTTTTTTCTCAGTTGCATATTAGAGTTCAGTGGACGGGGAATGAATTTTCTTTAGACAGTGTCCAGTTGACATCTTCTCTTTTTGATTTAATTCTTAAGGAACTAAAATTGGATGATGAGTTTCGTGGAATTAGTGACTCCCCTTTTTGTGGGGAAACCAACACCTTGTGGTTGTTTTCCAATGAGGGTGTTCTGTGTTATCAAAACTGTTACATGGTTCCGTTATCGACATGAAAGGATGTCATGAGGGATTTCCATAACTCCCATTGGGATTTTCACCCGGGAACTACGAAAATGTTCTATGATATGCGGCGGAAATTCTGGTGTCCAGGTATGAGACAAGACAATGCTGAGTTTGTATCTCGATGCTATACATGCCATCAGGTGAATACCGAGCACCAAAAACCATTGGGTTTGCTTCAACCACATCCAGTCCCTACATGGAAGTGGGATGAAATCTCAATGGACATTGTGGTTGGGTTACCTCAATCCCAGAGGAAGAAGAATGTGATATGGGTGGTGATCGATAGGTTGAGCAAGTCGGCTCACTTTATACCTATTCAAGATACAACCAAAGTTGAGGAGTTGGGAAATATCTATGTGAATGAAATTGTTCGTTTGCAAGGAGTTCAGTCTTCTATAGTCTCTAATAGGGATCCATGGATTACATATCACTTTTAGAGAGGCCTTCAAGAAGAACTGGGATTTCAGGTCCGTTTGAGAGAGGCCTACCATCCACGGTCAGATGGTCAGACAGAGAGATCTATTCAGATTCATGAAGATATGCTCCATACTTGTGTTCATGACTTTGATGGATATTGGGATGAACATATGGGGTTAGCCGAGTTTTTTAACAACAGTTATCAATCTGCGATCAAGATGGCTCTTTTTGAGGCATTGTATGGTCGTCTGTGTAAATCTCCATTATGTTGGTCAGAGATTGGTGATTGTTCGTTGGTAGTACCGAGTTTGGTCCAAGAGACGACAACTAAGATCCAGTTGATTCATCAGAGAATGTTGACAGTGCAGAGTCGGTACAAGTCTTATGATGATCCTCCCCATATACCTTTAGAGTTATCAGCTGGTGACCAGGTGTTCTTGAATGTTTCACCCTGATTGGGTCATCAATGGCTAGGGAGGCAAGGGAAGCTTGCTCCTCATTTTGTGGGACATTTTGAGGTTGTTGGTCTTTTGGGGAAATTTTCTTACCATTTAGCTCTACCACCACAACTGACGTTGATACATAACGTGTTCCATGTATCACAGCTGCGAAAGTATCTCTCTGATCCATCCCATGTTATGAGGTGGAGTGATATTGAGATTTAACCAGATTTATCTATTATTGAGCGACCAGTCAGGGTAGTTGATTCTTGATACCAATGTACATCGTGGAGAACGATACCTCTTGTCTGTATACTTTGGCAGCATGGTTCGAATTTTCATGATACTTGGGATAGAGAGGAACTAATGAGGGAGGAGTGGCCCCATCTTTTTGACATGGATGTTTCTTCAAAGTCTTTGTGTGGGAAGAAAGTTCTTATGGTGGGGAGGTTGTAACACCCCATTACGTTTTCAGGTACATTTTGATGTTTCTAAGTAGCCATGTTTTGGAGTAATGACGTGGGTTTATTTTGGGTGAACATTAAAAGAAAAACTAGAGGAAAGTGTGTTGTGCATGGTTTGCGCACAGTTTAACAAACTGTTTGACCAAACCGTGCCAGCCTTGAAACTTGGGCAGAAGCTTCCACACGGGCGGCACATGGTTTTTCTAACAGTGTGGCCAAACTATGGGATAAGGGTGTCCAAGGATGTAGTTCATGCACAGTTAGCACACGGTTTGTCAAACCGTGGGATCAAACATTGTGTCCACTTAAAGTTAGATCCTTAAATTGTGGATCTCAGCCATTTTTCCTCTATGTGCTTTGTTGTTCCACCTATGCGGCCCTAACTGAGGATTTGACTTCTCCCAAGGCCATAGAAGGTTCTCCCATGAATCAGGAGGCGAACTGAAGGCTGCTCTTGTTGAATAAAAACTGGATTCTTGAAGTATGTGATGACTCATCATCGTTCTTTGTTGGATTCTTATATCTACATAGATATACTTCTCCTCTTCTCTCAGTTTCATATATCTATGCCCGTTATGGGTAGATCTAACTATTTGGTACCATTGTTGATGAGATTTTCTCTTAATATTTCTAAGAGAAGAGATCTATGGCGGGTTCATGAAGAAGAGACCCAGTTTTCTTGAGCGTTCTCCACCTTTGTGGTTTTGGTCAAAAATTTCGAGGTAGGTGGTTTTGTACCATCTTTCCAAATTGATTATCATTATAGTTTCTTAATTTATTTCAATTATTGATGTAAATTCAATTGCTCATGATTTTTTCAACTAAATTGATAAAAACTCCATTTCATTGAATTGAGATATTTGAAATGGTTTTGGCATAGGGATGTGGGAAAACCCCAATTCCATTGAATTGGGTGTGTTTATGGAAAATTGGCCAAATTAAATTGTTGGATTTAAATTGTTGATTTGATGAAAAAAATTCAATTAAATTTTTGAATTTAATTTTGAAAATGAAATGTGTAATGATGGAATTGGTTTTTAATGGATTTCAAACAAATGAAAATGGCGTAAAATAATTTGATAGAAACCCATTGGTTTTACCATGTGAAAGTGGAATGTTTTGAGTAAAACCTATTTTGGTTTTAAATGGAAAGAAATTGGAACTTTTGAAATTGAAGAATGGGATTGATCGTATTTTAAACATTTGTAAAATAGTTCCCCCATATTGTAAGAGCGTATGCAAGCCTTAGGTAGTTGGTGATTTATTTGGATACACTCTACACTATGGCAACGTTCTAAAACATACATGCATTGGATCACATCCCCGACAGATTGGTGATGAGTCTCATTTGGCCATTGTCATAGGGACATGTGTATACACATTTATCTGAGTTCACATAGAGAGTGTGGAATCCTCTAACTGGTTAATATTATCGTACCTTTATGGAAGATGACCATTTTGCTCGCTTGTTTATTTATATTTGAGATATAAATGTATGCCAGCATTTTAGAACTACTGCTTTACATGCCTGCTGAATTTATATAAACTGTTTTATATAAATTTTTTACTTAATCCATTGTTTAAAAAATATTCCATCATTGTAAAGCCTTGTTTCATGAAATTTCAATAATTTGAAAATGTATAGAATGATTTGCTAAAAATATGCTTTTGAATTGCCAAACCTGTTCATTTAAAAATAGAATGATTTTCTTTGGATAATATATATTTTGAATCTGTTATGGAATCTTTGGTGATATCCTACTGGGCTTAGGCTCACACCCTACTTTTTCCTTAGGGTGTTCGTAGACATTCTTTTTCCAGTATCGAGCAAAGGGAAGGGACCTCTTGGAGGCATATCTAGTTTTTGATCTCTTGTATTGGTGAGTTGTTTCCATAGGGACTTTGGGATTATTTTTTCCACTATGGCACTTGGGTTATTGTACTTTGGCCTTTTGTGTCTCTTTGTTTTCTGGTACATTACTCCTAGTGGAGTTTCTTTCTTATGCATATTGTTTTGTTTCACAATTGCTTCTATATTCTTGTGAAAAATTCATTCCCACTTGTATGTTTTATGATGCTAGGTGCTAGTCGCCAACCCATGGGGATCGGGAATGCCCCTCGGGATATGTCAGGTTCGTCTCTGTTATCGGGTTACCTGGGTACCTGGGCTGGTTCATGACAAATTTGTATCAAAGATAAAGTTTTAAACATCTTTCCTTGATGATAGTATGCATTTGAGTTTTCTTGTAGGGACTTAGGAGGTATTTGTGATTGAGTACCTAGCCATCACTGACCACAATGAACCTAATGTCACCAGGGGTGGTTAGGGAAAGACGACTTCTAGATTAGTTTTAGTCTTTTCATTATTTTGATTTGGATTGAGTGGAATCCAAATCTTGTTATCCCTTCTTTTAAGAGTAGTTTTACTTGATACTCAGGTTGACTATTAATCTAAATGTATTCATTATAATATGTTGATGCTGTTTAGCATCATGCCTCCGAGGAGATGTGGAAATAAAATCCAAAAAGATGCTACTGCTGAATCTCAGTAAGCAAGTCCTGTTGTGGATCCATTTTTGGTAGAGGTGATTGTTTGCACTGTCCAAGCTCTGGGACATGCACCAAAATTATTATTACAAAATGATCGTAAATTTTAGTACATTATAAATTATAAATCTTTTAAAATGTCTCCAATACCATTGGAAAATATCCTGAAAAATCCAACAGTATTTCAATTAGCACAACCATGGTTTCCAATGACTAAATTTAGACATTAGTAAATAAATTCCCCCCATTTTCTCTATCTACCAACACATTTATAAATCCCATTCTAGATACAAACAATGTGGTTGTAGCAATGAAATATATGTATATATTGGTTAAACACAAATACACCTCATAGAGAAAAACTATTATGGGAAGAGTTGCATGAAAATTTTCCCTAAAAAACTAATTTTTTAACACACCAATGTGATATGTTTGGTTAATAATATGTTTCTCGTGAACAATATTAAATGATTTATAGAAAAATCAAGCCTTTTCAATAAATAAAATATTTTATCATGATGATTAAGGATATAAAATTAACGTCCAGTAATAAGATACATTAAAGATACATGTTTCTCACTATGGTTTTCTGCTTTTATAAAAAGGAGTAATATAGGATGAACCATGGAAATGGTTAACACAACATAGATTGTGTTGATGACATTATGATGGGCTCTAGAATGGAAAAAATCAAGACAATGATAAATTAACTAACTGTTGAACTGAAAATTAACATGAATCAAGGTGACATACTAGATTCAATTATAAATGAAAAAAATTCATTTATTCATTCATGTTTTATTAACCATATTCTTTATGTTGACCTAACAACCATTCTATTGAAGAAAATGCAATATGTTTTCTATAAAATAACATTTCTATAATCAATTTTTCGAAACATGATAAATTTATCCAAGTAGGGTACTTATTACAGAGCGAAGCTGATCAGTAGTGGACCCTAATTAGAAAAATAAATATAAGAGTGAATATTGAAACTATATGTTTTAAATGGATCATGTTAACTTTATTTAAAAAATATTTTCTCTACATGATTTGAAAAATAAACGGAATTTAAATCATTATATATAAATACAAAATAAAATTAATCTATAAAATTATATTATATGAAAATTACAAGATTATTTCATTATACATATAGCTTTTTCATGGATCTGAATGGGAAGGTTTATTGATTCCTCATTGGAATAATACAACATAGACAAAATAATCTCACCAATTGATTATATAATTGACACTATGACATAGTGAGATATGATATAATGGTTGAACTAAACATCATAGATTTGCAGTGGTCCCATATATAAAATAAAATGAACGGATAAATGGATCTACGATAATGGATGAACATTGATCACAGAAGAGGAGGAAAATATGTGAAATATACATCCTCAAACTAATGTTGTATGATCCATTTGGGGAACATATATCATGATAGGGGAAATGTTATAGGATTAGAAGTTATATCCATTTTTGACATTACTATCGGAGTCCGGAGAACGATCATATTCTCAACACAAAAAACAAAGGGAAGATGGTACATTCCTCGACCAATGTCCAATTATTATTGTGATTGCATCATGTGTACATTTCCAATCACTATTCAGATCCATTTTTAATGGAATGTGATCACCATAAACCCCATCATTGTACATTGGAGAAAATTCATCATTTTTTTATCATAATAGCTAATTTAGAGTCTCTAAATGATGTGGTGGATGGTACCCTCATTGACCTCTTAAATCAAACAAGTACATTAATTGATTATTGTTGTTGTCAGAACATAGTTTAGTATAAAATGAAAATGAACATAGAATTAATAACTAAAAATCTAAAATTATTTTAACCATTCTTTCTTCTTATAGGGATTATCCCGAAATTATGTTTGTATATAGACTATAGAATTTTAATTGGTGGGAACAATATAATCACTATTCAAGTACTTATTCTAATGCTAAAATATGATATTATACTAGCGATGGCCTGGATCTAAATGTATAATACTAAAATATGCAGGCAAAGAAAGAAAATATTAGTATTTATGAATAGAAAACCATTAGTGGTTTCCAATGGATAGATATATAAACCTATGCTTTTTTCAGAAAAACATCCAATATCATTCATTGTAAAAATGGTCGGTAAAGATAAATAAGAAATGAAATTATAAACATAAAAAGGACCACATCTTTCTAGAAGATTATATCATATTTCCAATGATGTATCAGGGTCCTTGACCAAGAGGATTGGTTGAGTTATATATTTAATTTTTACATGGATCCATGCTGATATCAAATAATGCATAGAGAGAAAAAAATTTGGTGCGAGTGGAATTAATGAAAAAACACAAATATATATTTCAGAAGGGATTTATCAACCTAAGTGTGTCCCTTGGGTGATCAAATATACTCATTTTGAAGAAAAATTATGGATCAATGTGGTTTGGCATTGATTATAGTGAACATAATGTCGAAATAGTGATGAACAAGTATATTCTTCCTAGGAATGATTATTTATTTAATGATATTCATGGGTCCTAATTCATCTACATGATTTATCATCACTATGGTTATCATCCCTTGAGTGTGATGAAATAATATATATATCAATTACATCCATCCTATAAATATATGGGAATAACAATTTTTATTTTATGCCCCTTAGTTTTTCAAAAACTATTTTATATATTTATTTATATAATGAAATGGATAATTAATTATTACATTTATAACATATAGTGGTTTTCATTGAAGATATTCTGATATATTTAAAGAGTTATAAGTATATTGGGGATCATTTATGAGATATATTGGAATCCCTATTGGAGGATATTCTATTTGGAATTTTCAAAAAATTTGAATATTGGATTAAAAAAATAACCTTCATGGGAAACATTGTATACATAGAAGGAATCGCAGTTGATCCTACTATGTAAATAGTTTGAGGGAGTTGTATCATTATTCTATTGTTAATATGATTCATACTTTCTTTTATTATGGATGATATTATCAGTTATTTATGAAAAAACATTATAATCCACTAGCAATGTCAACTCAAAAAGGGGCCATGTTTATTTGGATAATGGAGGGTAAAAATAGTTTCTAATGGTTGATGTAGTTGTTAGTTAATTCATGTTTGTTTTCTCTACTATATTTTAATGATGGGTTGATTATTTTTTGAGTTTCATCTCTAAACGGTCATGGAGTTTTCTAATGAATAATTAAAAGTAGATTTGTTATGCATCTCAATTGTTAAAGCCTCATGAGTAGAATTATCATATGCATGACCTGAAGCATGAAATGGTTGTTTTTGGATTGATGATATAGATGAACTATCATTATGGATTTAGTTGTGATATATACATAGACCATCAATGCTTGAAGTATATATTTTGACGCAAAAGGAATTTAACATGAGACCAATGAGATGGTTTGAACTTCTTAAATACTATCATAGTTCAATTCATTTTAAAACAAGAAGAGAAAGAAATATTGTTGATGCATTATCTATGAACGACTCTATTAATCTATAAATGAGGAGGATTAAAGGAGATCCATTGACAAATATAGTAGTAAGATATTAAATGATAATCCTAAAGGAAGGTGCATCATCAACCCTATAAAAAATTCATTATCCACCATCATTACAATATAATAACAAGAAATATAAAAGACAAGTATAATAATTATAGAGAAAGATAGAGGGTGTAGATAATGTGAAGTTTCTAATGTCCAATTTTTATCAACAATGTTTACTAAAATTACATAAAATGATTTTTGTTTCATATATACTAATGATAATTTATAAAATGATGGATGAACTCATATCTCAAAATTATATTTACATCTTGGAATAAGTAAAATGTACAATGTCCTTAGTTATAATTATTAGTGGGACAATATTAAAAGGGTTATTTTTTACTAAAATAAATGGTTTTTGGTTTGTCAGCAAGTGAAGGTGGATTGAAAACTTCTTAAATTAGTTTTATAACCACTTACCTTAATAACATAGAAGTGGGAAAATGTTAGTTTTTAATTTTTCATTGGTCTCCCAAAAACATCCAATGGATGTAATTCAATATGGCTTATAGTTAATATTCACACCAAGACCCCTATGTTCATCAATATTTGTCAGGATTTCTCTCTCTACCCACATCTCATGATTTACATAAAAGATGCAATGTTGTTTCATGGTGTAAAAATTTATATCATTTCTCATAATGATCCAATGTCCAAATAAAAATTATGATGAATTATTCAACATTATCTGAATAATATATTCAATTTCAGAAGGACCTATCACCCCCAAACTGATGGCTAATCTAAAAAGACTACTCAGACACTTGATGACATGAGTTGAACATTATTAAAGGAATTTAATAGTCTATTTGATAAAAATAACTCATTAGTTGAGTTGTTATAAAACGACATCAATAATTAAATTTTTCAAATTGAACCCTATGATGATACATAAAAAACGTGTTTTAAAACTATAATATGTGGGTATGATGTTGGTGAGAGAAATATGTCTGGGCCTAATCTTGTGCTGGAGGTGATGGAAAATGTTCATTCCATTCAACAACAAATTATGGCTTCTCGTAGTCGAAAGAAGTGATATGATAAAAACCATCAAAGGGAAATATATTTTTATTAATTCCATATATTAATCATTCAAATATCATATTCGACAAGATTTGTTCAGATTGGGATGAAATGGAAGCACCTACCTAGTTAAATTGTTTCCAACGAAATCATTGATCACATAAGAGTATGGAGTTATTATCATTGTCTACAAAAAAATATATCTCATGTTCATGATTTATTCATAATTTACCTCTTTTTAATTACATTTCTATATAATGATAGTTATACAATAATTGTGTGGCATAATTGAAAAATTAACACTCTTATAAGAAGAAGATATTGGAGATCTTGGACCACAAAGAGAATTCGATACACAAGATGACTACCCACATCATTTAATTTTGTTGGAGGAACCATAAATATGAATATGAGACAAGAGATCTAGAGGAGACAATGATATAGATGTAACCACAAATTTTCTCAATTGATTGAACGAATTGAATTTTCTTTCTTGACATTTCTTTTGGGGGAAGAATGTAATAACACAAACACTTTCAATGATGTTTTTTAATGATAATTTTCATGTTATGTTATTTGATAAAAAAATCTGTATATCAGTAATAATGAGGTGAATATTATTTTAAATTTTCCCATGGATATTTAACTTCTCTCTGACTGTTGATCAATACAACCATTGGAATCAATACTCCTTATAAAACCTCTTTCTATATAATTATTGTTAGTAAATAGAAATAAAAAATGATAATTAATGTATAAATGAAAAATGATAGACCCAAATAGTAGAGTCATGTCATATAATTCCCATTTGTAAGACCATAGAAGAGAGGTAGCATCATTGGGATTTTATCTTAACCATGATATATCTTACCATCAACAAGTCAATCGTTAACAAAATCAGCCAGTGGATAATTTCATCATAGTAGAAATAACCACTAATTCAATGTAATATAAGCCATACCAAGAATTAATAACCATCACACACCATTCCATAATGTATTATGTGGGCGTTATAAGTGGTAATGTTTTGATGCCTTAGTTACGTAATTTTTAATATGTGTGTTTAAAAAAATACATATTCATTGAATTTGGTTTGGAGGATATTTGTTCTTAATGAAACTGGGTTAGATTTTGATAAATTGATTTTTTTGAATGAAATAGAACATTCAGAAAAAGATATAAATATATATAATAAATTATTATATTATAAATAGTTTTTTTAAAGTAAATATTTTCTTAAAAACACTCTTACTTTAATATAATGGAAAAAATATTTTTTTATGTGTCTAAAATTTTAAATTGCACATTATATCAGATGTGTTTTTGTAAATAATGAAATATTTATTTAAAACTTACAGTTGACATATTAATGTAATTATTTGGATAAAATATTTATCATTTTATATATAAGACTTTTGATATTACTTTATGATATATTTAGGATAATATTTAAAAATACAATAATTTTACAAAAAAATAAAAATTAGTTTTATAGTTTTTTAGTATGGATAATGACATCATAAATATGTAAAAATTATATAATAGCTAATAAAATATAATCAAAGAACTAATTTTTTTATTATATATTATTTAAATATACTTAAATCAATGTTAAAAAAAATATTTTTTCCATTATAATAAATATAAACCATAAAATTAAAAATGTTCTTTTGTAAAAATTGTAGTTTTCATTGAAAAAATAAGTAATATAAATGATTGTGAAAAACTTTGGATTGAAATAAAATAAAACATTTCCCATGTTTCCATTAAAATGTGTAAATACCTCAATCAATCTCATCGTTTTGTATTTACCAAAACCTAGGTGTCCAAGGCCTAAATATATAAATTAATAAACAAATCCCCATATATTTCTATAAATATGAACACATTTATCAACATATTTTCATTCCAAAATCATCTCTCAGGACACATTGATATTTTACCTTTAATTTAGACCTCTCAATTTATCTTCAATCCCCCAAGGTCCCAATTCTCATGTTTTAATAATTACTCTTCACGGTAAAGTAAATATCCACATCAATTATCGATTAATGTTTCTTCTTTATAGTGTATATTTTTCATATTTCTGAACTATGATCATATGTTCAATTTATTATACCTTTATATTGTAATTATTTTTTACTAATTATATAACATTATAAACTATATTTTATTCCTTTTCAAAAACCATTCTTTATATCAATTATACTACAAATTATACATCTCAAAATGTGTATCTTCTCACAGTGAAATTGGATTTTTTATTTTTTATGTGAATACATAATCCAATTTTGTATCTTAGATTATTCAACAAGATATAATAATTATTAATTTTATTCATGGATTGAAGGAAAAAACAGACCCTCACTCCATTTTTTTGGGTAATATTTGACATAATGATATTTTCTTTAGGAACTTTTTTGAACTCTATGATTATTATGTGAAACGTTTTTTATTTTTTATAAAAAAATTATTTATGAACTCAGTTATTATGATATATGTGGATCAGATTAATTTAATCATATTATGGGTGATCCCTAAAAGCTCTCCAAAGAATTGGGTAATGATTTTAATCAATATAGATTACATGATTTAATATACCTTATTGAATAACATTTGATATATTTATGACACCTATGTGAAAAATCTTTTTGATATGATTACAATGGTCACATTTAATTTTAGTAGATATATTTCTGTATAATGATTCAGGTTCTTATTATTATAATTTGTCTTTTACTGATTAATATATGATAATCCTTATATTACTATTGATATTTCTCAAGATCACATGTAAAATTTTTCCCATGATTTTCCATAACGGCCATTATGCTCACAATTTCCGTTAATGTACATCCCAATTGTTTGAGTTGTTGTAAATGTAAATAAGATGAACCATTAATGAAAAATATAATGTTGTTTTGATGAATGCTTTATGTTTTCATGAATCATGTATTGGAAACTATACATTAATAGATCGTCTATTAGTACATTGAAAATGAAATGTTAATATATTAAAAGACGGGAATCAAATTTTTTAAAACGATAATTAGGGGATATTTCATCAACACATATAACATAATTAAATATAGTCTCAATTCTATCTAGGTTCCTATATTATAAGTCCATGAACTAATTATATTTATAACCATAAGAAATATAGGTTTTTGTTGATCTATATTCATCACTTGTGACTTCAAATGACCAATGCGCCTAATAAAAAAAATATGAAACGTATTAATTCAATTTATAAATTTATTTAATAAAATATAATTTAACAATGAAAAAAATACTATCAACATACCTCACAATTTTATACATCATTCAACGGGGTATCATTCCACCATGTTTATCTTCATCAACTAATTTAATAATATAATGAATCATTACTTTGAAAGATGAAGATGAAATTACATCTACAATTGAAAGCCAATAAAAAAATTACTATATTAATATTTATAAATATAAGATGGAATTATAATATTCCATTAATATCCCAATAGAAGGAATAAAAATCAATTAAAACTATAGTTTGTTTTTTTGAGTAACATATTAAAAAATTTACAATGACAATAATTTCCCCATCAGAATATTTGATTAATGACTTTTCAGTCCATCTATCATTAAATTTTTTAATTCAATGAATCATGTATTGTTACATGAATATAAATATGTAAATATAATATTAATTAAATTTCAATGTAATATGTCATTCTCATGATTTTTCATTGTAAAATTAATCAATGGGTACTAATAGTTTTTATTTACCCACCAACCATGATTTATAATAATTTATTTGAAATACTAATGAGCATGAAAGAGATCCTTCAAGTTTCCCTGCTAATTAAGAAATGTAAAAATTACTTTTCCAATGATTTTATTCAAAATTTTCATTGTGTCAAGATTATTATATATCAAATTAAACTCCCCAACATAGAGTTTGAAAATGTACTCATTTTTATCAACTTTTTCCTCTATATCCTTTAGATAATATACCTATAATATTTTCACAACATATAAAAAAATATTATATTTTCCAAATTCAATAGTGGAATTCAATAACATGTACAATATTTAGTGTCCATTTAAAAAAATTTCGGCATTTCTCAATTCAATATCTCTATTTTATTGTATCTTGGATAACATGAATTTTGGAGAGGCATCATGAGATTGATGATGAAGGATAAAAACCGAATTTTTAATATGAGGTAGTTGTTGATGTTCAAAATCAAAATTAAAAACAAGACATTCAATTAAAATATTATTCTACCAATTAGATACATTTCACAATATAAAAATTTCAATAATTATTATTAGATATGTCTCATTAATTTGTAAATGTTTTCTTATTTAAGAATCTTAAGTTTCCATATCATCATCCAACTATTCCTGTTATAAATTGATTGGAGGATAAACGTATTTAATAATTCTATTTCTAGGTATTTAATTCATGAATCATTATTGAAATTATGAACGGATAATTCTTTTATAACATCAATGAAATTATATTGTAGGGTATAAAAATCATTCAGATTGTTATAATTTTCACTTTAAGTATAAAAGTATAAAAGTAATCAGAAGACAATACAAAACATACATTCATATTAACTAAATATTTTTTTATAATGAATCAAAAACCTTACATGATGTTAAATCTTTTAGATATGACATAATTCCAGCATTTTAACTATACTATATATTCCACATCATGTCTTATATATTATTATATGTCAGGAATAATTTATTCACGTATTTTTTATGATGAATGTATAACAAAACTAGTACATGAATTTTCATCTTCTATCTATTCCTTATGTTGCATTCATTTGTAGTTCATTTTTTCTTTAATTTCAATTTTCATTTCTGTAATATTATATGTTCTTATTTATCAGACTCATAGACTATGTATATGAATCCACCACTATGGAATTCATTTTTATTTTTATATTCATATTATTTTTTGTTGATGAATTTTTTAATCTCACATAATGAGGTTTTATATTTATGTTTCATTAATATATCATGATGAATACATAAAATCATGTATGGTTCATTGTTTTTAATTTCAAAATGAAACACCATATGATACAACTTCTTTAGGAAATTAAACATTGAATTAGTAGAACATCATTCACATAGTTCTCATTTACCTTCATCAACTAATTCACTAAACACATTTCTTGTTCACTAATGTAATATGAAATATTAACCAGATAAGTGAAAAATAATGGGTCTTTTTAAATAATATGATATTTAATATTGTATCCTATAATTTAAAAAATTTCACTTATAAAATTTCAAATGGTAATTTTCACTATTAGGACTCTTCAGGTTCCATTGAATTGTTTTTTTTAAATTGTATAACCATTTTGACCAGATCATTTAAGAATAAAATTCCATTTATTTTAACATTATTAAATGTCTTATGGTTATAGAAAAAACATGAACATATTTTATAAAATCCAACTAAAATGATAAATGATTGTTATGTTTCTTATACATTTATAATATATCATTTTAACAATGGTCAAATGACTAGTAAAACTATTTTGTTTTAACATGTGCATTGAACATTATAAAAGATATATTATAAATGAATAAAATATTATATCATTTATAATAGTCATTTGATCATTGATAAAATGATATATTATAAATGAATAAAATCCAACTGAAATTTTAAATGATTATTATGTTTCTTATTGATTTATAATATATCATTTTAACAATGATCAAATGACTAGTAAAACTATTTAGTTTCAACATGTGCATTGAACATTGAAAAAGGATGTGATTTCCTCAACTAGTAGGGGCATACTCGATAAATCCCATTTACCAGTGCTTACAAGAGAGGTATCATTTATTATCATCACCGTAGACAAACCCCAAGTCATGACACAAAATTATAAACATGAGGGAAAAGATTTTTGGCATAATTTCAAGATCATCGGGATCATGGAAAAAAAATGTTCACTAAACAACACCATGAAAGCCCACCATTCAGGCACCATACTATTAGGGAATATGTTTGTGTAATAAAGGTATATGTATCAAGGATCTATCAAAAATAATATGTAATATATATTTTATAGAATAAATAATATATTTTTATTACTATTATTGTTACTCTGTAAATAAATTTTAAATGAAAAGTTATATTTTTGTGTAATATTAAAATTCTGTTATTCACATTATTTTGAGGAATTAATAATTTTTTTAAATAAATATTAATTTTAAAGAAATATTATTAAATAAATTTTTTTAAAAAATTTTCATATAATCTTTATGATGTCCAAATAAATTTTTATTAATACATGAAGAGTGTATTTATAAATGTCCAAAAAGTTTCAATAATTGTTGTTTTTTATTTTAATTGTAAAAGTAAAATTTATAAAATATTATTTAGATTAGCCGAATATATTTTTTTTGGAATCAGGATGTCAAAATTTTTCAATAGTTATTTTTTTAAATATTTGAAATAGTAAAATTGTTGGGAAAAAATTAAATACCTTATAAATATAAGATGTTTTTTAGGACATCAAAATTGACATATATTGATGTAATAAATACTATTAATGGTGTATTCACGAATTTTTTATGTTTTTCTTTTATAACAAGTCAAATTTTGGATTATTTTTATTATATATCCTTACATATTAATCGAAGACATATAATATATGGGATGATTTTAGAGTCATTTCGTTAAGATTGAATAACCTAAACATTTTCAAAGTAATTATATTAATATTTTTTTACATGTATTTATAAAATAATTTAAACCAATCCCCTATTCCAAAAAACAAGGCAATAACCCTAGAATGATTGTGGTTTGGAATATTTCATTATGAAGTTTCCAAAACATAAATAATAAATAAATCCCCACCATTTCCAATATAAACCCTCAAATGATCCTGTTTCACATCACTAAAACTCTTTCATTGTTGTAAATACCTTCCAATATTCTTTATAAAGTCCTACCACAGTTCCAAAATCTCATAATAATCCACTCCTAAGACATTGAATTAATACATCCAAGTTAGAGATCATCACCTTCCTCTCCTATTTTCAAATAAAGAACCATGTTTAAAATTAGTATTTTAATGTTCAATTTCATATATTTACATTATTTTATAATCATTTACTTATTGTCCAATTAATGTTTTTTCAATGAGGGATCATTTATCCTCCACTATTTGGACCCTATCACAAGCAATTAATTTTCCAAAATTATGTACGATATTTTTATCTTCTTATTCCCATTTAGGAACTTATTTTATAATATTCATCATAAATTATATTTTCATATGTTGTGATATGGCCTTCCATGATCCCCATATATTACATTTTGATTTATAAATGATTATACCTTCCATTGAATCCTGTTATTCCCCCCTATTATCCTTTACGTAAACTTTTTTACTATATCAAAATTCCACAAGGGATCTTCCACAAGTAACATTTATTAAAAATCCATTTTAGGTTATGTCATATAATTTCATTATTACTATGATTTGATATTTTATTAGATATTATTCTTACATTACATCTATGTATATGTGATTGGAGACACCATTCCCTCTCATCAACCAATTTTACGAATTAATATTTGACTACATTATGCTGCTGATATTGAACCAAGAATTTTCTCAAAAATATAATGGTGTAGTGAATACCATACCAATTCCTTTGTCAATGGTATTAATCATTCTAGACATACTATAAATTATTTGGGATCTAAATGTATTTATCCCACTTTCCATGATCATGCAATAAATTATAAGGAGGAATTAATACATGTTATATGATCCATGTGGAACAATTAACCATGAGATTTAAATTCTTATGAAGGTTGTTCCCTACTAGTTCCCCAAAACATTAGGAAGTTATTAGTGTCATGATAAGTAATATCCGGACAATGGTTTATCTAATTCATGTTTTGGACTTTTTTCTACCATGCTGTATTTTGGGTTATTCTTTGACTTATGTTTATGATGTTGGGTTTTATGTTTCAAACACAATTCATATGTCATGGATAACATGATAAATTATAAAATATTATTCGTGTTTGATTATCCATTTTTTATATTGATTTTCTAAATTATATATTTATCAAATTTTTATAACATTTTTACCCCCTTAATGGGCTTTATATCTATCCTTTATCCTTTTTATGGTCACCGGTTATCCCCCATAATGTTATGTATGAAGTAATGTTGTGGTCATATGAATGAATTTTCAATAAATATGTTATTGTATTAAATGTTTTAACTGGTTATCTAATTTTTCTAAACCCACAATACACTATACCTATCGATCATCCTATATTTACAAAGTGCAATTTTATTTAATGAATCATTTTTAAATCTGAAATAAACATCCAGGTAGTTATAGTTTTTATGAGAGGATATGATCAATTTTCTTTGGAATTAGGATTATAAAATCCTTGTTAAAATCCTTTAGGATGAGACTAAGTGTAATAAAACATACCTAAATTTTGGAGAGTATCGGTAAAGTGGTTTATTTGGAAAATAATTACCATTCTATATACTACAATTAGATGTTGTTCTGGCACAAATTGTATTAGGCGTAACAACACTGACATGGCGTTCCGACCTTGACTCGGTGAAAACTGATGCATGAAGATTTTTTTTACTATGCATCTAGTTTAACACTCTAAGGGGATAGGGTTTTTAAATTCATAATCTCATTTTGAACCATTTTTATTTGATCAATATAAAAAACATTACTGAAGAATATATGTTAAGAAGTAGATCATGGGTAATATAGAGTCGATGATATAAATGCAGATGTTATGGAGATAAATATATTTTATTTTTTATCCCATTAATTTAATTTTATTACCATTTATGTGTTTAAATTCGTAAGATACTCTTTCTAATTTTCCTTTTATTTTAGCCAAGTCCCAGAAATAGGGGGAATCATGGAAACAACTTATTTGAAGGGTTGTGAGAGGATAGAACCAATCAGAATCCCAACAAAATCAGAGTAATAATCAAAATAATTTTCAATTTTATCTATCATTTTACTATATATATGAATAGAATCATATGGTAGGAGGAGTTCCCAACCCCCTCCCTAAGTGATAGAAGTCTTTAGTCGAGAGCTTCATGTGATAAAGGCCTATTATATCTAGTGTATCATTTAATACCTTAATCACTGAGAAATGGATCAATTCCAATGAAATTATCTTTTCAATATTTAAATGTTCATAAAAAGTGAATGTTCATGTTTTTCTTTATTGTATGGATGATGAAAATGATATGGGGTGGACAATGATCAATAATATGAATCATGAGGTAGATATTTTAGCAATGGTGTTGAGGGAATTTTGGTATTAATATATTATATATTTTCCCTTCACCCACCATATTATGATAGAAAGAGGATTCCCAATAGTAATGAAATTGAATGAAGAATCTTTTGGGGATTTTAAGTCACACATTACATGACATGCATGATACACCTATTATTTTGTTGTTGCCCACAAAGTCAAGGATGACCTCTTATTTAGTGTGATCAAAACTAGTATATTTAAATGCTTTGCAATATGTGAATTTGGTAGCGAAAAAGAATTTGTTTCCTGATCACTTAAATATGATATGTAGATCAATAAATTTAAAGGCTATGATTGGAGTAATATGCGTTAAATTGAGTTTTATACAAGTAGTCTGATTGGAAATTCCGGTAGTGCAAAGAAATTCAAGAACACACATGACAAAGGGGTGGAATAAATAACCATAGAAATTGACTAAGGGAAACATAAAAATTCATTTTGTATGGAAGGGAAGGTAAAATTTCCAATTATTTCAAACTAGATAGTACAACAAAAATGATAGATGAATGGAATTCCCCAGTTGATCCTCAATGCATCATTCATAACTAAAAATACAAGGAACTATGAAACTTTGGGAACCATTTATCAAATTCAATGGTTTTAGGAGGCAACAAATAATATTCACGGATGAAAGGGTGAGAAGTATTCATCTATACCATCTATGTTCATACTGACAATGAATTTATGATAGGTAGGGTTGTTATTAATTTAAAATATAGATAATACATATTTATTCTAGTTCTATGCAATTTTTTTTTTGAAATGATTAGTAGAACTATTCCAACACCTCCACAAATAATGGAGGTATATATATCAGTGTAGATGAAAATGAGGAAATTAATTCTCCTAATGAATATAACTCCTCCCCAATCCCAATTTATCGATTGAAAATTCTGGTGAACCATTTCTATCATTCCTTTGTAGAATTTGATTCAATTCATAGCATTTATTGGATTTATCAATATAAAGACATCATTAATTGCGTTAAGGTTGAAATCAATCTAAATATGGTGAATCAACCCTCTAAAACTATAAAAGATCAAGGAGGATAATGAATCTTATTTAGCACGATTATCTCAAACATGGATATTATTACCCTATGAGAAAGATTATGTATCTAAAATGATAGAGTCTTTGAAATGATCCACTCTAGAAGACTTTTTTATTGTTATGGAATTCAATAATTTGTTTCCCAATGAATTTCTTATTCATCTTTGTTGTCGAGAGGTCAAATTTTCGATCATGTTTAAATCTGGGGAATTTCTAATATTCTTGACATCTTATAGGATGGTTATTGTGGAACTTGAGGAACTGAATAAATTAATATAGGTGTTTCTAGATAAAGGGTTTATACACCCTAGTACTTTACCATGGGGTTCAAAATTCCACCGTTTCATGAATATAGAGAGGTAAATGTACCTTTCAATTGATAATTGTGGGGAAAACAATATAATGAAAAAGAACTAGTATCATTTTACATGAATTGATGAATTTTTTTTATTAGTATGTGGAGCACAATACCTATCCAAGGTTGATCTATAATATAGATACTAAAATTTATGGTTTAAGAAGGGGGTATCCAAAAGAATCATTTTCGTTTAATGTAAGGCACTATGAACTCACATGGATGAGTTTCAGAATAACTAATTCCCCCAAAATCATTATGGTCTTGATGAATATAGTCTATAGAGATTACCACAAAATATTTGTGGTATTCATTAATGAAAATATTTTAATATACTCGAAAAAAGGAAAAGCAGGGGGAGGATATAAACAATGTTCTAGTGACCCTACAAAACCAGAATCTCAATAGAATGTTCAACAACAGTGAGTTCTAGTTGAAGGAAGTATAATTCTTAGGGAATATCATCTGAATAAATGTGATATCTATAGATTCATAAAAATAAAAAAATACCGATGGACACTACCATACTTTGTTGTAGATATATAAATCTTCTTTTAGTTAGATAAATATTATGATCAATTTGTGACATATTTTTTCGGAATTTCAATCCATTTTACCAAGAAAACATAAAATTATGTCAGATTTCCTAGGAGAGATAAATGTGAAGAATGTGTCACGGTGTTGAAAATCATTATTGTTGCTAACACAATTCCAATACTACCCAAAAGTGGGGAACTTTGTCGTAATCTTTAATGATGTTACAATGATTTACTTGTGATGTGATTTGATATGAAATGAAAAAGTCATTTCTTATGTCTCATGGGAGTGGAAGAATCATGAGAAAAAAAATCACACGGATTTTATGGAGTTATCATCTGTGATCTTAGTGTAAAAAATATTATGACACTGTCTATTAAGGGATATGATTAATATATATAGAGATCAAAAAATTTCAAATATATATTCACATTGAAAAAGATAAATATTAATCAATGATGATGGTTATAAATCATTAATGATTATGACCACTAAATCCAATACCATCCCAGGAAAGAGAACATGGTGGACTATTCTCAATGCATAAATCACATATCAATTATATCATTGATGGGAATTTAGAAGAAGAAGACTTTCATAGACTTCATGAATATGGACCAGGTAATCATAAATCAATGAACATCATCAATCTATTTATACATTATTTTTCTATCTTCTCTTTTGGAAAGGTTAAAGTATCATCAAAATGGTGATGTGGAAAGTTATATGAAGTGTGAACTATCAGAAAATGGAAATCCTCATAGTTAAATGATAATGAAGAATGAATTTTTTTTTGGTAAATAATATGTCTTCTATAAAATCTTTAGTTAATGAAAAAATATTTGGATGATGTACCTAGTTTGACTTTAAAGGTACAACCAGGAAACAAAATTATGAATCAAGGTCATTGGGAGCTCTATTTGAGGGATAACATGATGACAAAGATCTCTGTATATACATTAATTTTCTTATTATGTCAAAATGTGAAGAATTAATTGTAGATTTATAAGGGGGTGATACAATAATTAACCATAACCACATTGAAATGTGATAAAATCACTACATGATTTATCACCAGACATGAAAAGACATTTTAAGAAATCAAAGCTATCAGGTTTTCTTGTGGATCATCTAAAAAATATTGATAAATTCATTGTCAATCAAGATGAATTATCATAATATCAACATGGATGGATATAAATTAGATAGGTAATAAGCCTTCATGGAGTAAAACATTCAATTCGGTATAATAGCGATCTATAATTCATCTCTATGTTTTGTAAAATACTCTATATTTATCAAAACACTAATCTTATCTTGAATATGGATTTTCGCCCTCAAACTAATGCCCAATCTGATCAGACTATTCAAACAAATGTGGACATGTTGGGATATTTCTTAATAGAAATAAATGGAGGATATGAACAACGTATTCAATTTGTGTATTTATGTTATGAAAATTGTATCCACTCAAGATACAATATGGATCCATATGATGCCCTTTATGGGAAGAGGTAACGAACACTGACATGTTGGGATGATGTTGGGGAATGAAAACATCGATGTCTTAAAGTTGTCAAAGAAATGCTACATAAGTATAAGATCATCTTGTAAGTCATCAATAAAGCTAAGAGTCGACAAAAAGAGAAATGCTGACAATAATTGATAAAACGTATAGTTTGATGTCAGAGACATGTTATTTCTCTGCATATCCCAATGGAAAATAGTTACAATATTTGGAATGTACGGAAATATTAGTCCACGGTACGTCATCCATCTTGAGATCCATGATTAGATCGAATCTATGGATTATTTACATAGACTCCCCTCAATAATTTGTCTTGTACAAGATGCATTCCATATATCCCAATTATGGAAGTACATTCTAGAGACCTCACATTTTCACAATCCAGAGGTTATACCATTTGAGATTGAACATTCCATTGGGGATAATCCATTGATTCTTTTAATTCATAGTTAAAAAGTTTATCGAAATAAGAAAATTCCTCTAATAAATGAGTTATGGTAAAACCACATGTTAGAAGAAGAAACAATGGAACCAATTGGAGTGATGAATGATAAATAACCTCATCTATTTTAGTGTGGTAAAATTATATTTTTATGGTGAAATTTCTTAATGGGGAAGGAAGTAAAGACTAGAAAATTTAAAAAAATACTTTATTTTGACATAATAAAATGTAATATGGTTATAGATAACACATGCACATATTATATAATATCCATTTAAATATTAAAATGACCGTTAAATATTATTATGGTTGTTAAAATTTCCATTTTACAATGATCACATGAAATGTATAAATATAAGGGTTTAACAAGTCTTTTTGATAGAGAAAAAGGATGTGATGTCCTCAACCAGTAAGATCATACCCAATAATGTTAATTTATCAGAGATTCAATAGTAAAATGATTTTTTGGGACGTTCTCTAGACCATGACCGTTACACAATCGAACAACATAATCTTATGTGAAACAAGTTACAGGAGAATTTCATGCTCATTTAGATCACAACCCTTACCATGTTCAATAAACATCCCCATAAAATCCACACCATCAGGAATCATTCTTTAGGGATTTTTTTGTGTAATAAAATTATCTTTATCAAAACACTAGTAATAATATATATAAATTATTTTTTATAGGAAAATGAAAATATGTTTCATCCCAATATATTTACTTTTTAATTGATTATTAAAGAACATGTAGATTTTTGAATAATATTTAAATATTGTTAAGAAATATATTTTGATAGAATAATTTATTTTTTAAATAAATATATTGTAGTAAAATTTTAATATAAAAAATTATTATTAAAAATAATTGATTATATAATTTTCAATGATTAATATGATTTTTTTAAAGATTGGTTGACTTTTTTTATTAAACCCATCAATTATCAATAAATTTCATGTAATTATTTAGAAAGTGAAAAATAAAAAATTTATAAAAATATTTAGATTAAAGGAATATTATGTTTGGAATCAGGATATAGGAATTATCTAATATTGAATTTATCCTAATTTTGTAGGACAACCAAATTTTTGAGTAAAGTTTAAATAACGTATAAATATATTCTTTGTTTTATAAGATAATAATGTCCCAATAGTTTTGTAATAAATACATTAATTTGGATCATCAAATAAATATTTTTTCTTCCTTATATGTAATGTAATTTTGATTTTATTTATTTTATTTAATAAATACTTATTGTGTCCTCAATGAATTATAATATATTAAAATATTTTATAATCATTTCCATGAGAGTTTGACTCACATCTGCATAAGAAGGAGAATTATTTTATAATTTTTTGCCTCATCCATATTAAAAAATTCATTCCAACAAATTCTTATGAAAATAACGTGAAATAACCATGGGACGGGTTGTTGTTGGGTGTAATAAATAATGAAGTGTCCAAATCCAATATAATAATGAAATCCCCATCATTTACATTATAAACCCTCTAAATATTTCAATTTCCATCACTCAATGACCTTAAAATTTGTCCATCCTATTCTTCCTGACTAGTAGAGTCTTCCTCTGGGTCTCTAATGAAAAAAAGAATCATCTCCAGTGTTGTTGGAGTCATAGATCAAAGTATAAGATCCACATATTACCTTCCAATTTTCAATTCAAGATCATTGTTTGAAGTTTTTATTCTTTAATATTAATTGGTTATATTATAATTATATTATAATCAATTCTCTAAATTATATTTTATGTTAATTCAATGTTTTCTTATTTATTATCTCCCATTTGGACCCTTACATATACCGTTATTATTCAAAAAGTTCGTAAAATATGTATATTCTCATTTCTATTCAAGAACGTACTTTACATTAGGAATCTTCAATTCCATATTAATCTGATGGTATATAATTTTACATTATCCCCTAAATTTAAATTTTATTTATAAATTATGGTAAATTATTTTCACTCCCAAACATACTCCAATGAATTTTTAAGTATAATGGTTACTGCGACAAAAATTACAATGCGATCTTTCACTCATCTCCATTATTAATAATCCATTTTATGATTTTTATTATAATATAATTTTTTATATTTCTTGATGTGTTCTTGAATATTTTTATTACATTATATTTAATGATTATGTGATGGGATACCCCTTTCTATCCTCTGTACTAATTTTATGAATTTATACATGATGTTGTTATGCTGCAGAAATTGCACCAGGATTTTACATTCCTAGATAATTGTGTAGTGAATAACATAAAAATATCTCTTTCTAGATTATTCTCCTTTATGAACATACTCATATATATTTTGTTTCTACATGAATGTATTCCACATTCCGTAATCGTTGAATAAATTATGTGGTTAAATAAATCCATGTCATATGATCTATGTGGCCCATTTAAGCGTGAGATTGTAATGTTTATGTTGGGTGTTCCCCTCTAGAGATACAAGGAATTAGTTAATGGTTAGTATCATGATAAATAATTATGGGATAGGGGTTTTCTTGATTCATTTATTGGTCCTATTTCCACCATGAAGTATTGGTGGTTTAGCATGGACATATGTTTATGATGGAGAGTTTAAAGTTGTTTCCACATTTCCATTGTAAATATTATCTTGAAAAATTGGGCATTATTATTAATGTAAAATTATAAGTTTTTGATATTACTTTTATTAAATTACATTTTACTCTCATTTTATGCTATGTTTACTCAAAAATTGGTATATATAGCTCCCCACTTCCCTATTATATTCATCGAGTTACCCCATGTACTGTTATGTACGAATGAATGATGCTGTCATGTCAAAGAAATGTTTAGTAAAGATATTGTTGTGTTTCAGGTTATTAGTTTTTATGAATTGATCCTCAAAACAAATAACTCTATACATATATATATTCAGTGTTTTATTAATTTCAATTTATTGTAATAAATTGTGTTTTACTATGAAATAAAATTCATGGTTGTTACAATAATATTCGATTAATCATGGAAAATCTAACATATATAGGCATAATAATAATATTTTCAATATCAAAGGATAATATAATTTTTTCTATTTAAAAATTCATTTAATCATCTCTCGAGACATTGAAATATTACTCGACCATCCAATATTCTGTGTGTACTTATATTTATAAAAATTATTCCTTACCATTGACATATCAAAGTTTATTTTGAGGTAAATTAAAAAATATATTATCCTTATAGGTATTGGATTGTCACTCTTCTCCCCATACATGCATATATAACTATATAAATTATTAATCAAACTAAAAAAATTAATAATCACAAATAATCATCATGAAAACTGTTCTATTTTGATTTTAGATAAAAAAAGCTGACTTATATATGATCTAATATAACAATAAAATCTAAAAAAATAATTATTTAAATCATAACACTAATAATAATACTATCAAATGTTGAGGAATAATACAACTGAGAAATATAGAGATATTACTATGAGGTTGTGCTTTCTATTATTAGAGTAAAATAATACATGAATGTAATTATTATATTAAATGAACTATAAATTTTATAGTTTCAATATTTTAAATTATATTTTTATTGAAAAAATATGGTTTTTTTTAGTTTTCTATTTGTTAAATAATTTTGACTTACTATTTTATTTGTATCTCAAAACCACATATTTACACTATGATAATTGGTTCAAGTTCAACAATATGTGCTATAGAATTTCTTGCATTTGTGGTTATTCATCCCTTTTAGAATTGATTCAGGAAATAGTTCTCAACTTTAACAGAGTAGAATATAAAAATATATTCATGTAATATGATGCAATATAGAATATATTAATAGTTATGTATTGTAATTATGATTAATATTATTTGTTATTTATTATTTTAATTCATGATATGAATTTAAAAAATTATAAGAGAGTTATATTTCATGATTATTTCTTTGTTAAACTGTTGGCTAAATGATTGAATTGTTTAAAATAAACCCCATATAAAAAACATAAATAACCTCAATTCCCTATATTCCAACCCATAATAGCCATCCAGTTTGTCATAAAATGGAAAATAATATTTTTTAAATTTATTTAGAATTATATTAAATTGGAAAGTAACCCAAAAATATATGATTGGAAAAAATCATCATGAAAACAAAAAATATTTATTTTGTACAAAACACACTAATAACAACTTAAGAACACACATCATTCATCCTAAAATAAATAAATCATTATAATATTTTTATATTTTTTATTCATAATAAAAAAATATGAATAAACTCTTAAATTAACATTGATGATTTTTAACTCTTGAAAAATCTGAAAAAGTATATTGATGTTTCTCAATGTAACCATATCATCGTCTTGAGATAAAAACCTAAAAACCTAATTCAATTAAAATTATCAGATTATAATTTAATTAAAAACCATTGAAAAATAAAGCATCCAACATTACCTTCAATGATTCTTGGGTAAATAATAAACAGGAAAATCAGAAGGGGGACGTTGTGGGGTGTTTTCAAAGTAGGGTAGGGGTGTAACTATTAATTACTCATCATAATAAATTAGGATCAATGCCATGAGGATCCATACATAGAGGGATAGTCATTATTGTGGGTTGGAGAGGTTGGTGTTAGGGGAACAGTCGAGTATGATGGATATTCATCGTTTGGGAGATGGGGTTCAGGGTTACGAGGGTTGCCATGAGAAAAAGGTTGGGTTAAGGATATTGTAGACCCCATCAAGAGCTATGGGTCGAGGATAATTAAATAAGGTGTGGGGTATTGTTTTAAATTATGAATTTTTTAATGATTTAAAAATATATTAAATAAAAACACCTCTAAATAAAATTGTATTATCATTTTCAATAAATTGATGATATATTATAATTTATATTTAACCCATTTTATTTAAATCTAGTTATTAGAAACAAAACTAGTTAATCAAAGATAAAAATATATTTTAGTTTTCGTAGCTCCTCAACCTATCATTCATAGTATCATGGAGTTTTACGTGTTTTCCTGATAAATGAATATATCCCCGTTGTTTAACTCTTTTATTTATAATAAATATTATTATAATATCAAAGAATTTATTTGGAATATATTTTTTATTTATATATAAAAATGTTTTCCAAAAGATATATTTTCATATGAATTAATAAAAAAATTATAATTTCCAACAAAAAGTTACACGTAAAAGATAATTGAATTTTATATACTCGGTTTGGTTGATAGACCTTGGATGAGTAACATGTGTTTCTTGAACTTGACCATTAAATCATATTAAATGAGGGTGATAATTAAATTAACCATCATTTGATCTTTAACTATTGTTGATGGTCAAAATTTATACTTTTTACATTATATATTTCATTTTCATATAATTTTTTTCCCATATCTATTTCATACCCATATTGTTACTCATATATAGAACATATTATGTTTTCTATATTTTATATTTTTAAAATGGTATGGTTACATTAATTATTTATTTCAAATAATTATGATTAATTTATTAATTCATACTAAAGAATAAATTCAAGAAAAAATTAATTTTATTCATTAAGACTTCCACATGGAAATTTTTCCTTGAAAACATTTAGATCTACTACATATATGAAAAAAATGACACAATGATACAAAGTAATCCTTTTGATTGTATGTTATGTTGTAAAAAATGTTTTTATTATTGATTCTAATATATATATATTAATTAAATTATTTCATATTTATATCACATTATTTAGTGACCTACAATCACAATATCGAGTAATTTAATTCCCCTATTAGTTCGTTTCATTATACAAGATAGTTAATGTTATCTAGCTTATAGATTTGTTTGTTATTTTATTTTATAAAAATGTAAATATTCCCATGTTATTTTGTTGTGTGAGTAATAGAAGACATTATTTCTACTCCATATGAAAATATATCATGAGATATTAATATTATATAATTCTATAATAATATCATTTTAACATTAAATTTTTTATATAATAATATATTTATATTATATATATATATTATATATAAAAAATTTATTATTCATTTATTATAATGTGATAGTTATGTTATTTTATTCATTACAGATATTCTATTTTAATATTACATTACATTATATTTACATTATATAGTGTTATATGTAAATTATATAATCTAATAGTTATGTAATATGGTGGGGTATT
Source organism: Viscum album (assembly GCA_963277665.1). Lineage (NCBI taxonomy): Eukaryota > Viridiplantae > Streptophyta > Magnoliopsida > Santalales > Viscaceae > Viscum > Viscum album. Next base: position 589,838,210 of record OY728162.1, on the reverse strand, counting down.
TAAGATATTTAAAAATTATATAACATTATTTTTATTATATATTTATGTTATATATATTGTATATACATCACATTTAATTTATAAATATATTGTATTTATAACTATAAGATGAATATAAAATAAATATATAGTATATATAATTTATGTATAATTTTATTAAAGTTTAATGATGAAAAATAAAAATTTAAATAACATTGTTATAACATCACATAAAATAACAATGTTATGCTTACATTATTACGTGGTAATATATAATAACTATAATGTAAATTTATAATAAATAAATAGTTTTTAATGGACCTAAGGGATTATTTTTCATTTTATTTTTAATAATCCCACTTTTATGGGTTGAAGGAGAATCCGTACATGGCCTATAGTCTTCGTGACATTAAAGGTCCTAAAGGCCTTAATGGAATTTATTCCACACTTGGACTACTTGGAAATACCACTCCCCAGCATCTTCTCATGATCAATACCCCCCATTCGCCTGACGGGTCGGTTAACTATCCTATATAGGCATGCACAAGCCTAGTATTGTAATAAAATCAATACCATATCATTCTTCCATGTTTGATTAGCTCAACTCTAGGGATAGTGACTTCAATGAATCCTCATCTAGGGCATTATTCCATGTGTGTACGTTTGATACATCTGCAATTCATGAGCACAAAACTCCATGAGATTTTATGAAGGCCATGATGTGGCCCATAATAAATACTATCATGATGGCCTTAGGTGGCCTGATGTCTCTAAAGAAGATAATGACCAATTTGGTGGCCCTAAGGCCCAAACGAGGGAATTGTTGTTGCTGATATATATCTAGGAATAAAATTCTAAAATTCATATGAAAAGACCAAGAAATTTCGAGGAATTTTTTTTCATAATTTCTTTTGAATCCTACAAATACACAGTTTCTGACGGCACCTGATTCCGAAGCCCTGTGTGCCCGGAATAATTTTCTGAAGAATAGCCTGGGTATGTTCAGTAAACGAACGAGTGGGGTTTTATACCTTTTTAACCAGTGCATGGAATTGAAATCCAGGGGCACCGATAAACTCGCAACGCCAGTAATTGGTTAAGGGGGCATATTCTATAGTTGTGTTTTGACGGATGAAGAGGTCAAATTTTTGGTTTGTTTTTAAGGAATAAATAAAAATATGTGTCTAATTTTTTTTTGATGAGGGTAATCTTTACCCTACAAAGTGGGAGGGTTTAGTGAGGAGGGGACCACAAGAGACCCTAACTCCTCACTCCCCTCTCAACTCCCTAAACCCCCTTTCAATCACCCTTTAATTATGTTGTAAACTCTTCTTTAATTAAGAAACCTCTCTACCTTCCACTCCTCCATTTATGTAGATTACACTTATAAATAATGAAGAGATGGTTGGCATTCGTTCAAGTTTTATCATCGTCTTTCATTGAATGGCCGAATGTTTTCATCATAACTGGAAGAGATCGGACCACACAAACACGGTCGATACTCCTCCCCATTTCATGTTGTTCTTCATTGACGATTGAGAAGAAGGCGGCATAGTGCCGTTGCACCACGCGGGGGCGAAGGGGACCTTGGTCGGAGCAGATCGCAGTGGTGGTGGTGTTGCACCGCCCTGTCGCGCCGCACCGAAAAGGCCAAGGAAGGACTCAGAGTAGATGTCCGACCACAACGGAGGGGCGCAACACCATCGCACCGTGCTAGAGCATCCTGGGGCCACGACGGTGGGGTGTGGCGCCGTCGCACCGCACTGGTCGAACAAGAGTAGCGGCCTAAGGCCACAGTGGTCTTCAAATGGGCGGCCGACTGAGAGGGCCGCCGGAACCACCTAGAGGTGGGACCCGACGGGGTCCCACGGTTCCACTAAGGCCGGCCATTACGGGCGGCCATTTTGGAAAACCGGTGGGGGGGGGGGAGGGTGTAACCACCCCGTGACCAGATTTTAGGGCGGAGCCCACAGGGTCCGCCATTTCAACATAAATGGGGAAGTGCCCCTTATGTCCCACTCAGCCAGCGCCGAGCCACGATCGGCTTCCGAGCCGGGCCATAGGTTGCACGGGCTGGGCCAGCTGCGCCCGGTAGTGCCAGCCGCGCCAGCCGCGGGTCGGTCCGTGCCCAATCGTGCTGGACTAGGACCCGAGTCGGGTCGACCCGGTTCGGGCCAACCCATGGGGTATTGGGCCGGGTCGGTCCAGGCCCAGACCCCTTTTTTGCAGACCAGGTTCGTTCAAATGCCAATATCATAGGCTACAGACCTCTGATCGATGCACTGTTAGTTGCGAAGGGATCCATGGATTGAGATGGTCGTTTTGGTATATTGAACATAAGGTTTTGGAAAAGTTTGGGAATGGACAGTTTGGTTTTAACCCGAAACCAACCGGGCCCTCGTAGCGGAAACGATTATAGATTGAGCTCTGAACCTCTGATTGACGTGCAATCGACTATGTTGGATTCCTCATGGTGAGACGAATCTTTTGGCATAATTAACCTGATGTTTGGATATTGTTGAGATCAGGTCAGATTGGTTCGTACAAGAAACCAACCGGCCCCCCGGACAAAAAGGCTAATAACTCACTGACTGTGCATCTAATTGAGGTGTCATCTATTGCGTTGAGATTCCTATGACGGGGCAGATCATTGTGATTCTTTTTTGTGGGACTTTTTGAAACTTGGGGTGTCGACCAGTGGCTCGTGGAGTGGATCCTCCTGGAGACGAGCATACAGAGTACGGTGACCTTGTAACTGGCTGAGATCTGATGACTGCTTGTCCGATTCGATTCAAAGTGACTTGTATAGCCCAATGGGAAGAACTACTTCGTGAGGTGGAAGACCAATGGCGGAGGAGAAATACTATGTGAGGTGGAATACCCGCGGTACTCGATAAGAGGAGTACATCTATAGGCTATGAAGGGGAGCACTACTGTGTGAGGTGGAAGACCCATGGCGGGGAGCACTACTTTGTCAGGTGGCAGACCCGCGGTACTCACCAGGAAGAGTATCTCAGCAGTCTATAGTTCATGAGTAGCACCTCAGAGTCATGACTGGGCCACTGTACTCAATTGAGGAGGAGTATCTCAACAGTCTATGGTTAGTGAGTAGCACCTCGGAGTCATGACAGGGCCACTGTACTCGAAAGTGGAGGTGTTCTCCAGCAATTGTGGTTTCATTAATGAAAATCCATGTTTGAGCTGAGTCATTGACCATTGGGATTACCTCTTGATTGAGATGGGTGGCTAGATAACATAGGTATATGTATGGGAATATACCTATGTAGTGGTTATCCATTGATTTCAGATCAGTGCGATACCTAATGATTGAGATAGGTTACAAGATAACTTAAGTACAAGTATGGGATTATACCTTAATAATGGTTATCTTTTGAGATCATTCTTTGTGGTTATCCTAGTGGATTTAGTGACACCATGAGGGTCTCGGGGTCCCTACCAAGTTTCGTTATACTCACCCCTGCACAGGATATGCCCACACCTCATTGTATTGGATTTAGATGATGAACATTACTGATAGAGATCGAGTGTACGAGCACTGGACGGTACCAAGAGGTGGGCCCCACAATGAGTCAGTACACGGAGGTGGAACTCAAGACGAGTCAGTACCTGGAGGTGGAATTTACGATGATACGATACTCAGATGAGGTTGGAGGGAGATATCATTGAGGAGGCTATCTGTACCTTCCCTTCAGGTAGGATCTGAGGTTGACGACCCATGAGCTACTTCTAACTTCAAGCTGTTTATCTTTTCTGTTGTACATTCGTTCAGTTGTAGCTGTACTTCTCAGTTGAGTTTTTATTCTGACCCATTTTCTTTACAACACATTCGTTTGTGCTTAGTGTATTACTTCTACGTGTACTATGGTTGGATGTGTTCTTGTTTAATAAAGGAAATTCCTTCCCAAATATCGGGATTTACGCCTTTGGTTCTAGTCGCCAACCCCTGGCCTATAGAAGGCGGGCTTGGGGTAGTCACAGCACGGGCCCTGATGACGGGTCGTGAAAAATTGGTATCGGAGGAGTTGGTTCTACCGTAGAACATAGGACTCTGATATTTTCGTTATGTGAAGAAATAGTGTTAAGGGTACTATGTGTGCTCTTCAGTTCAGGGAGTCCAGTGTTGGTGCGGGCAGCCGATGTATCCATACACCAGCACCCTGACTACTGATTTTCGACTCAGTGCATGAAAATAATGATTTCATTTTTGTTTTCATATGTTTCTTTAAAATCAGATCAAACCAGGTCATCTCACCTGGAATAGTCTTTGACTGTTTCACATCTGTTCCTTCAGGATGCCTCCCCGCGGACGACCAGCTAGAGCCCAAAGTGTTGTACGTACTAACAGGCCGCCAAGCGATGAGGCCTTAGTACATGGCTCTCATCCAGATGAGGCACCAGTGGAGGCACCAGCATTACTACCACCCATTGGGCCACCGATGCCACCAGCCACAACAACAGGCGATGCACGCAACTTGAGCACGCTGCATGAGTTCCACCGCTAATGGCCACCCAGGTTCTAGGGACAGACAGACCCCTAGTAAGTTGATGATTGGCTGGTGGTTGTGTGGAGAGACTTTAGGCTAGTAGGTAAACTAGATGTCCTTATGGTGATCCTTGCTGCAAGCATTATTCAGGCAGCAGCAGGCAGATGGTGGAGCCTGATGCTCCGGATGCATGACAAGACGTCACTTCTATGGACAGACTTCGAAAGCCTATTCGAGGAAGTGTTTATACCAGCCACACATCGAGCGGTGCAGATACAGGAGCTACTTCATCAGCAGTAGGGTAGCATGAGTGTACCTCAATACTCAGTGAGGTTCATAGACCTCTTGCGCTACTCTAAAGACATGGTACGAGGCCCGTTATTCAGGGCTAGGACCTTTGAGCAGGGTCTAAGGCCCGAGAACTGATCTTCGAGGATCCCTCTCAGCATCCCGACTCAGGAAGGGGTGTTGGAGCAAACCCTCTTAGTGGAGCATTTCCTTTCTAAGCAGACTTCATCAGCGGGACCCACCACTAGTCTAATTGCATGGGAGTCATCTACAGTTGGCATCACAAAGATGACACAAAGGTCCAGGAGGTCCATACCTACATGTGGTTGACCACACGACTCAGGATCGGTAGTACGAGGCACCCATGGTAGAGACAGAGCCAGACCTGCCATGTTGTGTTATACATGTGGTAGACAGGGACACATGGCTTGTGATTTTCTGACCTACCGCTAAGACGATCAGCAGATAGACGAAGGACCTTCCATGCAGAGGCAGAGGTTCAATCATAACAGACCGCAAGGAGCTGTCCATGCATATGGATGTGGACGACGCTACGAGGTGATGCCACCACCACCACCTGGAGGACCACCTAGACGACAGGGAATTGGTGGATATGGGATAGATCAACTTCAGGAAGATGAAGCATATGGCTACGAATCTCTATAAGTAGGTGGATAGGAGGGGGACTCAAAATGGAGGCCCTTGTTATTAGTGCATTTTATTTTCCATATTGTTCCTGTTCTGTTTGCATTGTGTCATTTTACTACGAGCTGTAGTAATAAAATACATTTATCATTGTGACGATTACATTCTTGTCCACTTTGTATGGTTGATACTAAGAGGTTCTGTTTTAAAACAGGTGAATTGATCCTCACTTTCGAGATACCTATTGGAGGAGACCTAGTGACCACACACGACTGCTAACAGTTTGACTCGACCCTTGGAGATGAGAGTAACGGTTGGATCTCTTGGTAGTAGCGTCAAGGCCTTATGACGTCATCCATGACATGAAATAGTACCATTCATGTAAGGATTTACTGTATTAGGAAAAGAACGTGGTTCATCAAGGGGATGAGAATAGAATTCTCATTTCGGCAGAGGAGAAATCTCAGCAGCTCTTGAAGAACGTAAACAATGATGGGTGGAGATGAGTTCTTTTAATTGGCTAGTCTCAACCATAGTTTGTTGATAGAACAGTTTACGGTTCTCTCCATTTCAATAATCTCAAGTGTATCTTCTCTCAGAATGATATGAACATGGGACATAAGTGATGGATTGAATTCTTCTAGGACTATGACTTCGAGAAGGTTTATATTTTTGGAGAGGGAGGACATTGTAGCAGATGCTCTTAGTACGAGATCAGGCATTCAGCTGTGAGGAGTGGCGAGATAGCATCCAAACATGTATCATATACCCTTTGTGGATAGTTATAGAGTCATCTCGTGTAGAACCATAGATGGTTCAGGTTACGATGGAAAAGGTGCAGATCATCCTGAAGTGGATGAAGACTACATGGAGCAGACAGAAGTCCTATGTCGATAGGAGACAAGAGCCCTGGAGTTCGAGGGTGGCGACCACGTCTTTAGACAGGTCTCACCTCAATGGGGTATACGGAGATGTGGCCGAGGCGGAAATTAATATCTGAGGTTCAACGAACCTTCTAGGTCTCCAGCAGAGTAGGCAAGGTGACTTACCACCAAGCCTTTCCACCTCAGATGCACCGGGTGCACGACGTCAACTACGTATCTCAGCTGAGGAGATGTGTTCATGACCTATCCGTCACTGACGACCCCGGAGAGCTGGACATCGATGACGGGGTGACATTAATGGGGTTCCGGTAGAGGTTGAGGGTCAACATGAGCGGGTCCTATAGGGGTAGTCTATTCCTCTTGATAACTATCGTTGGAAGAATGGGAACCTCAAAAAGAGCCCATTGTAGCGGGAGGCTCAGATGTGTGCTCGATACCTCCATTAGTTTCCCTAGTTTTTGTTGTAGTTTTACAGAGACGTAAATCCCTGAGGTAGGAGTCTTGTAATGACCTCGAAATTTCAACGATTTTTTTATTAATTTCTTTGGAATCTTATGATTAGGCTATTTTTGACGGCACCTGATTCTGAGGCCCGGTGATCCCGGAATAATTTTATGAAGTTTAGCTTGGGTACGTTCATCAAACGAACGAGCAGGTTTTTCTAACTTTATAACCGGTGCTCGGAATTGAAATTTTATGGCACCAATAAATTGAAATTACGGATATTGTTTTAGGGGACCTATGCCATAGTTGCATTTTGACATAATAAGATGTTATTTTTTTTGTTTGTTTTTAAGGAATAATTAAAAATATGTGATTAATTTTTTTTTTGAGGATGGAAATCCTTATACTACAAAGTGGGAGGTTTTAGTGAGGAGTGGCCCACACAAGACCCTAACTCCTCACTCCCTTCTAAACTATCTAAACCCTCCTTTTAATCAACCCTTTAATTATTTTGTAAACTCTTCTTTAGTTAAGAAACATATCTACCATCCACTCCTCCATTTATGTTGCTTACTAATATAATTAATGAAGAGATGGTTGGCATTCATTAAAATTGGGGGAAGCATGGGTGATAGGGGCTTGGAAAATAATCTTGAGGGGGAATCCTTTGGAGGAATAGAAGTGCTCTTTCCCTCTACAATGAACAGTTCTCCATCCATCAGATCTCCAAAGAAGGACACTCGAGTCGAATCGAAGGCCTTTGAAGAAACGACAAATTCCAACGACCATCATCACCTACAACTCTTACCTTGAGACAACGTCAACGATCCAACGCCTGATCCCTTTCGCGATATCGTCAATGAACGACGAATGACACAAGGTAGTGGTTATTTCTTCGTTCATGTTTTATCATCGTCTTACGTTGATTAGACTAATGTTATCGTTGTAATGGGAGGAGATCAGACCGCAAAAACACGGTCTATACTCCTCCCCATTTCATGTTGATCTTCGTGGAAGATTGAGACGATGGTGGTGGAGTGCCATTTCACCATGTGGGGATGAAGGGGACCACAGTCGTAGAATACCGCGACGGCAGTGGTGGTGCGTCGCACCGTCATGCCGCGCTGAAATGCCAATGAAGGCTGCAGAGTAGACGTAGGACCGCGACAGTGGGGTGCGGCGTTGTCACGCTGGTCTAGTCGAACAATAGCCGCATCCTATGGCTATAACGGTCTTCAAAGGGGCGGTCTACTGAGCCGGCCACCAACGCCACCTGGAACAGGGACCCGATGGGGTCCCGCGATTACACTAAGGCCAGCCATTATGGGCTGTCGTTTCGGAATAATGGGGGGGTGTAACCCCCCCCCCCCAACCAGAATTTAGGGTAGGCCTAACATGGTCTTCCATTTCCGCATAAAGATGGCAGCACACCTTCTGTCCCACTCGGCCAGCGCTGAGCCACGTCCGGCTTCCCAGCCGGGCTGCAGGCCGCACTGGCTGGGCCGTCCCTGCCCAGTTGGGCCAGGTCGCGCCCAACCGGGCCGGGCTGTGCCCAACTGGGCCGGGTCACACCCAATCAGGCCAGACCCTGGACTCAGTTCGATTCAACCCGGTTCGGGCCGACCCAGGGGGTATTGGGCCGGTTCAGACCGTGCCCAGACCCCTTATTTTAAGACTAGGTTTGTTAAAACGCCCATATCTTGGGATACGAACCTCCTCTCGACACATCATCAGTTGTGTAGGGATCCTTGGATCGAGAAAGTCGTTTTGGTGTTTTACATTCATGGTTTTGAAAATGTTTGGGTACTTCCAAGTTGGTTCAAACACAAAACAAACCGGGCCCTCAGTGCGGAAACTATTATAGCTTCATCGCCGGATGTCCGATTGACATGCCTTTGACTTTGTTGGATTCCTCTTGGTAAGACGGATCTTTTGAAATAATTCAAATGAATTTTGTAAACTATTGAGATAGGGACAGGTTGGTTCGTACATGAAACCAACCGGGCCCCCGTGACAAAAAGGCTAATAACTCACAGACCGAGAGTCTGATTTACGTGCCTTCGGTTTCGTTGAGATTACTATGACATGACAGATAATTGTGATACATCTTTTTGGGACATCGTGACACTTGGGGTGTCGACTAGTGGATCATGGATCAGATCCTCCCAGAGACGAGCATACGTAGTACATTGACCTAGTAGCGGGCTGAGGCCTGATGATTGCTTGTCCGATTTGATTCATAGTGACATTTATAGCCAAATGGAGAGCACTACTTAATGAGATGGTATACCCATGGTGGAAGAGTACTACATCGTGAGATGGAAGACCCATGTTACTCGACAAGATGAGTACCTCTGTAGGCTATGAGGGGGAGCACTATTGTGTGAGGTGGCAGACCCATGGCAGGGAGAACTACATTGTGAGGTGGAAGACACACGATACTCGACAGGTGGAGTATCTCAGCAGTCTAAGGATAGTGATTAGTGCCACTGAGTCATGATAGGGCCACTGTACTTGACATAGGAGGAGTTCCCCCAGCAGTTGTGGTTTCTTTAATGAAAATCCTGGTTTGAGCTAAGTCAATGACATTTGTGATTACCTCATGATTGAGATTGGTTGCTTGATAACATTGGTATATGTATGGGCACATACCTATGTATTGTTTATTCACTGATTTCATTTATGTGTGATACCTCATGATTGATATGGGTTACTTGACAACTTAGGTACAAGTATGGGATTATACATAAGTAAGGGTTATCTGTTGAGATCCTTCTTTGTGGTTATCCTTGTTGGATTTAGTGAGACCTTGAGGGTCCCGGGACCCTACTGAGTATCGTTATACACAATCATGCATGGGCTATGCCCGCACCTAGTTGTATTGGATGAAGATGATGGACATCACTGACAGAGATTGAGTGTACGAGGACTAGACGGTACCTAGAGGTGGACCCCACGATGAGTTAGTTCCCGGAGGTGGACCTCACGGCGAGTCAGTACCTAGAGGTGGACTTTATGATGAGATAGTACTTTTAGAGGAGGTTGGCGAGTGAGAGCGTTGAGGAGGATATCTGTACATACCCTTCAGGTAGGATATGAGGTTGATGATCCTGGAGCTTCTTCTAACTTCCTGCTATTTGTCTTTTGTGTTGTACTTTCGTTCAGTTGTAGCTGTACTTCTCAGTTGGGTTGGTATTCGGGCCCATTTACTTTACAACGCATTTGTTTGTATTTAGTGTATTACTTCTTCTTGTAATATGGTTGGATGTGTTTTTGTTTAATAAACGCAATGCCTTCCCAAATATCTGGATTTACGCCTTTGGTGCTAGTTGCCAGCCCCTGGCCTATAGAAGGCGGGCTTGGGGTAGTCACGGAACAGGCCCCGAGGACGGGTCATGACAACCTACTATAGTAACTCTGACAATACTGCTACCATTACTAGGAAACATTCCTCAGTGTGGATTTGATCATGGGTCTTTTGTATGCACATCAAGAGTCCTCACAAACTAGACTGAGGCCCTTGTGCATAAATATATATTAAATATAACATTATATAACATAAATATAAGGTAAATATAAAATTATTAGAACACATTATATTATAAATTGAATGAAAATATAATTTTATTATAAAATTATAAAACATATAAAAAATATAATTTACAATATTTAATGTTTTAATATTGTTATATTTACGTTATCTGTACAATACATAAGATTTAATTTTTCCTGATATTTTGTTATAATTAATATATTGTTATATTATATAACATCATCCTATAGAATATATAATTTATTTATAACCTAAATAGAATCTATATAACATAAAGATAACATATTAAATAAATTCATATAATGATTAAATAACATAAATAAAACAGCATATAATGTTATGTAACATAAATATGTTATTAAATTTAATATATATATATATATATATATATTCTATTATTGTTATATCTAATTAAAAAAATGTTATATCTACATTTTATATCATTTCCCAGTTGTCGTTGTCCATTAAAAGGAGAAATTATGGCATACCGCAATAATATGGGCATATAGTTGCAGAGAAGTTTTTTTTATTTAACAACAAACTAGAATCTATAATGATATGTGATGTCAACAACAAAAGAGAATTATATGGGTGAAATTTTTTATCCACTGAGGAAATGTTTAACTACTAATCCAAAATTTCATGGAATTCAATGTCCAATGTTTGAGACATTAAACTAATGAAGTGAATCAATCCTGGATAATGTTGTACATAAGTGTAAGGAATCATGACATATTCATATATTATTACTATTGAAAATAATGGGAGTCAAAATCAAGCTTCTTAAATGGGATAGAAAAATAAAATAAAATATATATATTGTGTGTTGTCAATACTAACTGTGAATGTGGATGGATGAAACCCCTGGGTACTTAGGGAGTGTAATTGGTAATGTTTAATCCTACATAACTAATATATTAAAGTATTAATATGCATATAAAAAATAGTAATTAATAATTAAATAATTAATAATAATAAGGTATTAACATAATAATTATGTAATTATAGAATTACAATTTTTAATTATATTAAATTACTAAAAATATAAGTTTAGAGGATTATGAAATATTGAATTCCATGCACACAAAAACAATATATTGGGAAAACCTCATTCCTCCCCATTGGGATTGGTGGGCACCCACTGAAGATATTATATTAAAATATTTTTTATTTATAGAATATCATTAATTGATGAGATCCCCAACTTAATGTGACTTTTTTATGGTCCTTGAAGCTGAAATCTTGAAGGCCCACATGAGACTCTTATAAGATGTTATACAAGTTCTCAATAGCCACACAACCCCTAGCTACAGTCATTAAACCTATGGAATCGTTCATGAGTGTTGTGTGTCCACATAAAATGTGATACATCAAGACAACAATTATTCCACATTGAATGGGTACTCCCTCTATCCCACAATGTCGGTTTGGATGACGTTTATATGATAGGTGAGAACCATGTACTCTCATTCTACCCCACCCCATGAGGATTGTCTGATATCTCGTGGCACTAAAAACATGTTGATCCAATCCAATACATTAATCCAATAATGATGAAAGTCATATGACATGAAAACCATAAATCCTGCATTTGTTGTAAAATAAATATATCATTAGTGTCTTTACATCCATCAATATTTTGAGGTTACTAATCGAGTAAGTGATTTATTGATTCCAAGCCTCATACACTAGATTCTTTTTGGACTCATCCTGTAACATCTTATTACCTTGAAAGGGTATTTTTACCCATTTAAAATGTTCCCTTTCAGATCAAAGTACATATATGTGATTTTAAAGATTTTATATATGTTTTAGTGTACGTACATGCTATGTACCTAAAGATCACATCATGTACTGGATGATGTGTACAATTCTTGGTAGGATTTATCACATTGTGAACGATTGTGTGGCGTTTATGGTGGCTACACATCATTTTCTATGTAAATGGTGTATTTTTTCTGAGGAAATGGGTTATTCAACATAACTTATCCAGCATGGACTAAACATCAGGTACTAGAGCTCCTTGTTGTGACCCATCCCATGTCCAGGGTTAATTCATGAATTTAATAGTTTTTCTCAGTACTCTATTTCCAGACTATTTTTCTCATGAATATAGACTTTTCCTAGAATATTTTCAGATCCACCTCTCTTTTTGGATCGATCCAATCCACATTGGATCTTCACTGTGTCTGTGATGCATCTTTTTCAGTTTGTGTTATTTGTTATTATTCATTACAATTGATCATGATATAACACTAAATTTGTGTTATCTTATCGGTTGATTAGTGTTTGATCATCATTATTGTCATGTTCTATATCAGTTTGGAGATCTTATTCTGGGGGACATTTCCTTCGTTTTTCATGGTGCGGAAGTCTTTCATCATCAAGGAATGTGGATTTTCCCTCTTCCACCGATTTCTTGTGTTTATATATGGATTAATCCTATGATGTGGTGAATTGAATATAGGTCCTCCATTGATTTTGATGGGGTTTTGATGGCTTTGGATTCCTCTATGGGTATGTGTGAGAAGATCTTTGAGGTATGTGATTTAGTCTTTATCCTATGATAATGAACCTAATTGTTTTTCATTATAAATGAAATTATAATTTAGGATTCGCGGGATAGTTTTGGGAGATTTGAATATATTTTTTAATGAAAAATATTTTCTCCGCATTATAGAAAAAGTTTGTGAAATGATTTCTAATTATTATCAAAGCATTTGAATGAATTTTGAAAAAGTGAACATGGTTCACCTTTTGTAAATAGGTTAAAGGATTAGCTTTAGGCCATATTCAATTGATTTTAGATTATTAAGGATTATTTTTATGTGTAATTCCCTTACTTCCTAGAAACATAGTTCTAGGGGACCTATATTGGCATTTTTTGGGGGTTTATTCATAGGGTGGTCTTCTTCTATATATGCACGTTATTCTAGGATCATATTTTTTCACTTGATTATTAAGGTACGTATAGTATGTGTCCCAAACTTGTAGTATTACTTTGTGTTATAATTCCTCTGATTTGTTTTTTTATTTGATGGATTTTTTATTTATCCTTGATGTACATGTTTATGAAATTGGGGAATGATTTGGAAAATATAATTTGAAACTGGTATACCACATTTTGTTTAAAATTAAAGAAAAGGGAAATGTTTACAATGTTTTCTATAAATCAACATTTCTGCAAATCAAGAAATGTTTTTTTAAATGAAAGTATAAAATTTTTTATACATAGACTTTTTGTGGAACTCCTATATGGGATCCTACTGATATTGTTAGATCACACCATGTGTATATCTATTGGGGTGAATAGACCTTTGTTTTTCTTCTCATGTAGTTGAAGGTAAATTGTTGAAGTAAGGTAGAAAGGTTCCTATCTCCCATTATGGGTAGATGGGGGAAAGATTCTGGCATGTTGTCCATGTGATCAAAAGGAGTAGCTGTTTGTTGTAGACCACTAAAATTTAACATATATTTTATAGTATTATCTATTATTATCATTTTTCAGTTTCTGTAGTCTTTATTATAGTTATGGAATATATATACCTTATTCATCTTATTATGAAATTTATTTTATAGTACACATGTTCCTTATGGTTGAACATATTGAGATAAATCATTACCAATGTTGTCTAGTTCGATGCATGGGTGCTTTTCGGAAGCTATTGGGGATCGGGAATTCTATTCAGGTATGTGATGGATCGGGTCAGGTGTTAGGTTTTAGGTAAACCTAGTTGATTCATTATATATTTGTAACATAGGAGGGCTACGACCAAGCCTCCATTTCATGGGAATCCTTTGGCACTAGAGATATGATTTTCCGGAATTAAGAGGGGTGTAGCGATAAGTACCCGGTGAGCCCTTGTCATAACAAATCTCGTGATGGCATGTGATGTTGCAATGTGTTCCTCAATTATTGGGTTTTGTTTTAATATATCAAATTTTTCATATTATTCTTCTAGTTTGAAATGATATTTGTTCTACTGTTTGAACATTGATATGTATTGATGTGAAATTATATGCCTCTAAGAAGACTTCCACATGTTCCTCAGGAAGGAGAAGCTAATGATCCTTAGGAAATAATCCATTGGACCAAATAATAATTGAAACAATCATAAGTAGTGTCTGTGAAATCGATCAAGATATTCCAAAATTCTGTAATGTAGTGTTATAGGTAATTTCATGGGCTTGAGAAGAAATAGATCGATCACATGATTTCATGCATGAGAAGCCAATTTTCATTAAAGAAATGACTAAACCTTAATAGGTGGATTATTTCATAGATAGAGTATATCAAATATTCTACTCCCTGTAGACAATAAAGAATGTTATTGTGAAGTGTTCATCAGTTAGACTCATGGATTCTGACAAGCGTTGGTGTGATTCTATGGTCTAGATTGACTTATACGTGGACTGGGATTGGAAGGATTTAGAAGCCCTATTTTTTAGTGGCTTTGTCAAAATTCAATGGCTTTTTAGATGTCTCAAGAGGTCATGTCTCTATAACAGTTTGAGACATTGGTGTTGGTATTCAACAATCATTATTATGAGCATGTCGATTTTTTTCATACTTGTTGAAGAATTACCTAATGAGGTCTCAAAAGTACCTGCATGGTTTGTGACCGGATGTCAGATCACTAGTGTTAATGATGAAGACATATACCTATTTTGATATAGTATATTGACCTATGAATGTAGAATGACTATTGTAGAAATTTTTCAGCATTTCATCCATTTATCTTACAAAATATGAAATATTTAGTATCATGCAAGGGTAGAAGGGGAATTGGTAGATTCATCACAGGATTAGTGCAGCTGGGACTCAACAGCAAGCCTCCTATACACTATCTATTATATTGGATTATGAGGTCATATCATTATAATAGTATATAAAGTGAGTTAATAGAAGACATTATTTTCCAATTCCTGTAATGATGTTCAATGTCTATGGACATGTTGGTCATCTAAAACATTTTTGTTAGGCTATGACTACGCCCTAATATAGTCTGAAATCATCATCTCCAAAGGATACTATGACACAATCTAATGTTTCCCATACTATATGGATATATCCATATTATTCATGAGTGGATCATTTACATATATTATATGAGTTTCTAATCGATGATATATATGATCAGACAATAGTGAGAGGTGTGATTCTTCTTTCATCTTCAGTAGCAATTGCATTATTTTATATTGGTGCCTCAAACTCATTTATATCTACACATATTTTTGATTCATTTAACCATCCAACATAAATTATTCCCTTTACAATATATTTATAGGAACCTCTTGGAAACATGAAATATAAGGGGTTTTAGTGACCTTATTATTTAATGATAGCTGATACAGTGCCAGTCTGAGATTTTTTCATTCATTGTCTGAATTTTATTAATGAAAACATTAGTATGGATTTGAATGACACTCATTGAGATGAGTTTTATTGTTATCATTAGAGTGCTCCATTTCCTACTACAAATGTGAGCGGTTGTGTGTTTTTGTGAGTATGGGACTTGTTGTCTGGTCTTGCAGGACGTTCCTACACCGATCTCTTGAGTATGTGGGTTGCTGTTGTAATTGACCTTGATTACATTTCTTTTATTTATGACCTTCCTATTATTGATCAATATTTCCCTATCTTATTTTATGATGATTTCTACTTTCTTCCTCCAATGATAGAGAAAGTGATTATTATTGATCTGATATCTGGTACACAACCGATATTGATTCCTTCATATCATATGGAACAATCAAACATGAAATATATCGAAATATAATTGTATGTCCTATTGAAAAGGGTTTCATTCACCCTAGTATTTCTCATTCCTCATCCCATGTTATCTTTTCCAATAAAGAATATTGTTAACGTAGTTTATGTGTAGACTATCGATTGTTGATATGGGTAATGGTGATGAATAGATATCATTTCCCTCATGTTGATGATTTTTTTATCAATTGATGTGGAAAAGTGGTTCTTCACGATTCATTAATGGTCGGGTTATCATCATCTCAGAGATATAGTTTCTTATATACTATTTATGACATTCAGATGAAGGCATGTCCATTCTGAATATCTTGTCGTACCTTTTAGTCATTCTAACACTCTTGCAGTTTTCATGGAATTGATGAATTGAATATTGCATGAATATATTGATGCTTTTTTGGTAGTATTTGTGGATGATTTTTTGGTTAATTTAAAAACTAATCAATATCATGAGCACTATAAAAGTTTCGTTTTTTAAATTCCTAGAAATATCCATCTACATGGAATAATTTAAAAATGTAGTTTCTTGATTCGAGAAGCTATGTTATTTAGGAAAAATGGTTCATTATCTGTTTCTCAATGTTATCATCTCATTTGGATTATCATTCATGTAAGGCGGAAAATTTCAAATGGGATGAAAAGTTATCTTCTTTTTTGGATGAACTAATAATACTCTTGACACCGATTATTATTGTGATCTTACTTGAGTCTGATATGAGGAATGTGTTGTTTTTTTATTAATACCATTCTACTTTTGGGTGTGTGGTGTTGCATGATGATGATGGAATAGCTTATGGATATCATCTAATCTGACCAAATTAGAAGAACTTCCCCACCGATGAATTTTAGATTTTTGTTGTTATACATGCACTTAAATGTTGGTGGAATAATCTCTTTGGGGAGAAGATCTTGATATTATTTGATCATAATTGTTTGAGAAATATCACTTCTCGCATGGACTTGAATCTCAGATAGAGATGATGGATAAAATACCATTAGATTTTTTACATCAACATCGCATATACTCCAGGGAAAGGGAATGTTGTTACAAATGCTATCATTAAGAAGATACCATCATATGATGATTTTAAATAGAAGGAGGATTGGAATCTTCTGGGTCATTTCATTTAGTATTACAAGGATAGTAACGAGGTTTGTTTCAAGACTGGTTCATACTAGTGATCTATTATCAGCATTTCTCAAAGTGTATATATTGTAATTTTTGCAGAAGGACGGTGTGTATCAAAAGACCTTGGAAATCCTTTATTATGGAGATATAATATCAGGTTGGTCATGTTCTTTAGAAGGAATAATTCACCTCATGAATAGATTTTTCTTTCCTGAACATACGAGAAGTTAATTATTATTTGTTTTTCATAGATCAACATGGACCATTAATCTAGTTTCTACAAATATGTATTGTAACATGGTAATATGATTCCAATTACTAGGTATGAAGAATGATATAGAGGATTATGTGTCCCTCTATTACACGTAACTACAGATAAGGGTAGAGAAATTGAAACCTTCTATTGTGGTTTGACCACTTCGAGTGCCAGTTAGGAAATGTGATAAGGTATCCATGGAATTATTTTTTTATCTAGGGTCTCACCAATGGAAAATTACGATCGGGGTGGTTGTTGACTGATTGATGAAGTCGGCACATTACATTCTGCTCAAAGTCACCACTAATGTGAAACATCTGGGTATGTTGTATGTGAAGGATATCGTGATGTTACATTGGATTCCTTCAACCCTTGTTTTAGAAACAGATCATATATTTAACTAAAGGTTCTATAAGAGTCATCATTATTTATCTTTACTCATCTCATGTTTAGAACAAAAGTCCATCCAATGACAGACATTTAGGTGGAGCATGTAATTGAGATCATCAAGGATAAGTGTCGTGCATGCATATTGGATTTTTATGTATCAGGAGAAAACTATTAGTGATTAGTTTAGATTGTTTAGAAAAATACTTATCTATCATATATAATAATGGGTCATTTATAGGAATTGTAGGGTCCCCCATGAAGATAAATACATTGATCGGAAGAGGTTGGTGATGTGGATTTTGTTCGAACATGCTTGGTTCAAGAGTCATCATTGAAGACTCAGGATGTGAGATGACTTTTAGTAATATTCCATAGTCTATTGAAAGTTTATGATGATCAAAATAGAGTTTCGTCAGTGTCTTCCATTGGAGAAATGAATTTAATGAATTTTTCTCCCTTTAGGGCCACTATAATATTGGAAAATAGGGGAAGATAGAAACATGATAAGATGAACCATTTTATGTCATTAAACAAATTGAAAATGTTTTTTTTGTAAGGTTCTTCAAATCTAATGGCATGAATCCCTAATGTGTTCTTCATATCTCAACTCTGGATGTATTTATCGAATCCTACTCGTGTTCTCAGATGGGAAGAAAATGAGTTAGAGATAGATGCTTCTATTTTGGAGAAACCAATTGAGATTGATGATTCTTAAGTGAATTTTTTGCATGGTAAGTAAATTTTGTTGGTTATAGTTCAAAGGATATAATGTTCAAATTCTCAAAACACATTGGAATCATAGTCATTGATTAGGGATTAGGGGCCACATTTGTTTTTGGGAGTTACATATTTTATAGGACATATTAGTGAAGGAATGAATGTATGGTGGGGAGTTTGTAACATCAGTTTACTAGGATCGAGTATGTTTTCCCTTTATCTATGATCCCTATTTCTTCAATATCCATAGAATTAGTTTTCTAAAACATTTGTATGTTTATGAGTAGGTACACATCATGTATCTGAGGTACATATCCTATAATGGAGGATTTATACTAGTTTTGAAAGGGAAGATCATGCTCTGAACTGGTGCACATCATGTATGGAGGATATAATTCAAGTATGGTGTAAAAAATGGATTATTATTCAATTGTGACATATTTATTTCATAACATATCATGTCTGGAATACACATTGTGTACCTGAGCTGTACATGATTACCCGACCTGCGTGTTGGTTTGTATCACAATTTTGGTACTTTTAATCGGTTCTTAATTTCCATACTCCATTTCTATATATCATAGAGTCAACGTTGTATATTTTTAGTATTTACTTTCCTTTATGATCGATTTTATAGACTTTTATTATTCATTGTGTATGGAGTGCGTCTCTATGTGTAAGTGCTCTTTATGCTTATTCATTTTCGTTTATTTTGTTAGAATCCAAGATTTTTGATATTTGATATGCTGATCATTGTTGGATTACAATTCATTTCCTTATTCATGATCTATTCTTGAGATCTTTTATCGGAAAACATTTCATCATTGGTAAGGGTGTGGTGGGTGTTCCTCATAGAGGTATGTGGGTATCCTCTCTTTTGAAAACCTCTAGTCCTTAGATTTGGATAAATCCTAATATGTGGGTATTTTATTCAAGGGCCTTCGTTGTCATTGTTTTGTTTCATTGGATTTGGATTCCATTATAGGCATTTGAGACCAATTATTTGTTGTGGGTGGTTCTATTTCTAGCCTATGATAATAAAACCTATAGTTTTTTTAAAACATATTTTCTAGTGAATGATTGGAATCATTGTTATGTGTGTGTTGAAAAGGATTTTTAGTGAAAATGGGTTTTACTAATTATTGAAATAGTTTCTGAAATGGTGTTCAATGATTAAAATGTTATTGAAATGAAATATGAAAAAGAGATCATCAGATACTATGTGTACATAGGTGGATGTTATAAATTGAGGCCAACTTCAATCATTTTGTAATTATCAGTGATGGTTTTCTTGGAGATTTAGGCAATTTTCTAGGGACATTTATCTAGGGGACCAATATTAACAATTTGGGTTTTTTCCCATGTGTTATTCCTCATATTACTATGCCCATTGATTTTGGATCATATATGGGCACATTATTGTTGTCGTACGATTGGTCTGTGGCTGAGACATTTAGTATATTTCATTGTTGTGATAGCTGTTCTTTTTTTCGTTTACTGGATTTCTGAGTCAGCTTCATATACATGTTTATGGTTGAGAAAATTGATATGGAAAATATGATTTTTAATTAATATACCTGAATTTTGTAGATCTGTTGAAAATTAATGTTAATAGAATGTTTTTTTATAAAATTATATTCCTTCTTATGATGGAATGTTTTTTAACATGATCATATGTAATTTTTTATACACCAAAATCATGGGGAACACCTGGGTGGGATACTACATATACCATTAGCTAAAACCATGGACACATTTTTAGTGGTGTGTAGTCCTTTATTTGTCAACCAGTATAAGGAATGGCAAGGAACAATATTTATAATGTGATTTTCATGTCATCTATGATCTATTTATGGTGGTATGATATTTGCATTTGTTCATTCCCTTGGTTGGAGTAGCAGCTGGTTGTTGTGCCTTGTTATCGGAGTTGTCTTCTGGAGTTTTAGTTAATATTATAGTTGTTCTATTTCCATTGTATTTGTTATTGGTATGTAATATATATATATATATATATATATATATCTTCTTTGTATTCCACTTTCTATTTTGGATTACTACATATATTTCTAGTTTTTGATCTTTTCTGGAAAAATTGTTCCATATATAGTCTTGTTCGATTCCTGGGTGCATTTCTCAATCCTGTGGGGATATTCAACACACTACCTATATGTGAAAAATCAGGTCTGGTTCAAGGTTTCTCTGAATACTCAGTTAGTTTGTTACATATCATGATCCTTGACTCCATGTATCTTTTACCTATGATTGATTCCATAGAATCCTGATATGCAAGGACAAGTTGTCATAGGGGCCTAAAATCCAAAAAAACAACCACAAAATCTCACAAATGGATAGTCTAGGTGGCTATTGCTATACTTTTGAAGTACTTTTTGAAATGTACAATTAAATAAGACTACAGAAAACCCTTCCATTTGTAGTCGACCCCCAAACCTTATTGATGCCGTTGAGGAGCCTGTACCAATTATGAACAAGAATTTTTTTAATAAATAAAGTCGTTATTAGAAAAAAAATAATTATAAATTTAATAGTCATTCACCAATAAATATTACTCTTTATTTAGTGTCACATGTAATAAATTTAATGACCTTTCAATTGTTTAATAAAATAAATAAATTTTTATATTTAATAAATATAAATATAATTATTATAATTAATAACAGGTAAAATAATTAATAAATAATGATATTTCAAATAACATAAATAGTGTAATAATGATCTTAAGAATTGTATTTAAATTTTTTTGGCTTGCATCCCCATTATTTTTATCATAAAATATATTAAAATACCAAAAATATCCCATAATAAAAACAATTTTTATCTAAATTAGTTTCAATGGGATATACATTGAATGTAGATTTGTTTCAATAATTTATTTGAAAAAATAAGAAAACCTCGTAAAAAACTTTTTTATCATAGGTTCGACGTGAAATCACCATGTGTTGTATCAAGACATTTGTAATAGCTATTACTTCAACATTACACATTGATTTTAAATAATTAACAATGACAAAAGGATCATAAGTCCTTCACATTATGAACTATTGTCCCTCTCCAGGATCCTGTGAAATGTAATGGAGCATGTCTTCCAAAACAAACATATCGCAACAAAACCATCGCCTTCCCAATCAAAATATTGGGATCTAGAACAATATCATTATTATATATCTAATTGTTAAATTTCATAACAATTTTCTAATTTAATAAATATATTACCTTAATTTAAAATAATATAACATATAAATTAAATTAATAAGGGGAAAATAATCTTATTTTTAATTTTTTTATAATAATGTTTTTCCATTTTAACATTTTCGTTTTATATTATATGAATTTTTTTAGTTTTTCAAATCAATATTTATTAAATTCTATCTCAAATTTGATAATTAACTTATATATTTAAATTGATGAAAATAATATAATAGATAGATAATTCCAACATTATTTTTCAATGGAATTGTTTTTTCCATGCATGTGGGGAATTTATATATTTTCAATATGTCTATTTTATTTACTTATGTCTTCTTTAATAATTCTAAAATTTATGATATCTTTAAAATTAGTAGAGATTTTAATTGAGAAATATATGTATGACAGAATAAAAATGTGAAATTATTATTTTTCATAAAAAATTTTGGATGATAAGAAACACTTTAGGAATATTTAGTATGATATTTAATGATATTTTAATTTTTTATATATATTATTTGATCAAAAATTGATTATATATAATTTATAAATTCATGGATATTGAATATAAACAATGACTATAAAATTTAATTATAATTTTATTATGCATCTTTTAAAATTATTTGAGAGGTTATGAATGAGGATTATAAATATTAAACATGTATTCCTACAACTATATATGTGTGTGCGTATATATATATCATCATTTCCATTCAATACGAGAGAGTGGAAGATTTAGTTGGATGTTATTAGCTGGTGATGATTATTATTTACTTGATGATGATTGTGGTTGTGGTCATGTGACACTAGGTTTTGTTTATCAGATTTTTTGTGTTTACATTTTATTACATATCTTATATTGGGAATATTATGTCTATTAATTATAATAGAGTTGATTGGTGATAAATTTATTATTATCTTGATAATTTTGTTGGTAATTTCTTTTATATGTTTTTTCTTTATAGACATAGTTTCACTCTATAACTAATGTCTTATTTGAGGTGGCATTAAAGAGTTATAAAATCATAGTTACCTTTACATATTTCGTATTGGTGACGACATGTCATGAAATAGTTCAACTTAATGATACCCCATATAAACATTGCTGACCTAAAGAAACAATTTATGTTACAATAGTGCATTCACTTTGGGGTGGTGGTGTAGATCGTGGGATGATCAAATATAGACATGTTATATTTATTTAGGTTTACAAATTAGTTTCCATTTCTACAATAATAATTATAATTATTACCACAATATTGACCATATGGATTTCTAAAGTAGCTAATTTGATATTTCTAGAGTGACTTGAAAATTTAAAGAGGGTTTAAATTATAATATGAGATGCAAACAATTTTAATCACTGTCAGATTTGATGTTATCTATGGGGGATTAAAATTAATAAATTTTCTGGGGGGAGATACTCCAAATTTTTTGTTTAATTAATATAAGAGATATAAATTAATTTGGACCACGTATTCTTTTAATTTTCTAAGGTGTTGATAATCCTTATGAATGTGTATCATTAGAAATTTATATCGAACATTCATATTTTATAATAAACCTAATAATTGTATATTTTGTATTCATTTTTCTATCACTTAGAGAATAATATGATCCCTAAAGTAATATTTCAATTAAATTTTCACTAATATCTTAATATTTTATATATAGTTTTTTAATGAATAAAAATTATATTAAATCAATAAAAATAAATCATTTTATACATTTTGGTAATTATAAATATTATTATTATGAAATATTTATGGTTATATTATTTAAAGTAATACATTATTATTATATAAATTATAGATTACCAAATGTAATGTTCGACATTAGTTTGAAAATTATTAATGTGATCATTTCCGTTGACATATCCTTTAAATTAATATAACAATTAGGAAACATAAAACCATATTTATGTATAAATAGAATAAATTCATTCGATTGTCATGTCTGAAACTATAACTACATGATATTATCTAAGTGTATGATTGTGGATTTCTCAATCCCAAAAATGTTTTTATTTTTCCATTACTGATAAATTATTCGAGCTCTTATCATTTTCCTGTTTATCACTTCTAATCATTTTCTGATAAATTAAATTCTTTTATCAGGAGGATCATACTTCAACAAAAAAATAAATAAACTACAAAGAAATTAAAAATAAATTTTGATTGTGTTAAATGATAGTTCAAACTAAATTTAGATTAAAAATTACTTTATACATCAATATGACATTGAAAAATATCACATAAAAAATTAATATTAGTAAAAAAATAAAAAAATTGACTCAAAAGTTACTAGTTGGACCGATATTGAACTATCATTGATAACCCATTCTAATATGGATGGATCACACTATCTATTGTTGAAAACACCACCACTTGTTCAATAAATATAATCATTAACAAATAAGAATGAATGGTGATTATTTTATTAATCATATAAATACATAAATAGAACATAATTACACTATAAAAATGATTATATAAAAAAATAAAACACTATCATGAGTGATAAAACATAATATATAAAATTACAAGATAACATAATACATAAAAAATAAAATTCAAATGTATTAGAACCCTAAAATTATGAATTCATTATAATGATTATGTGATGTACATTCCATCAAACCATCCAAACCATGTGTCTACTTGATTCATGGTAAATTCATATTCATTATAAAAAATTATCAATATTTTTCCTAAAATGTTATCTCAATATGAGCATGTTTTATTACTATTGTTATATGACATGCATTTTTATCTAAAAAATACCATTTAAAAAATAACTCCCACATTCTATAATATCATCCATGTCATGGAGAGAATTTACATTTTATTAACTCTAATATGTGAAAAACTATAATTTATTTTTATTTATCTTGTATTAATAATATATAAATTCATATTATTTGGTTTTATAATGTGGTGTGAATTTTGAACCAAAAATAAACTTGTATTCAGAAAACATTATATTTATATAATTATAGATAAATAGTTAGTCATATATAAAGGAGGATAACTTTTCAACAAAATATGTCAATTCTAGTTTTTTTATCATAAATATCAACAAAAACAAGGAATGTTTACGTAGTTTCTAGTATCTGGTTTGTGATTGGAATTGAAATGAAATTATTATATGCAAATATGAACATCCATTCGCACCATAAAATATTGTTTTATATTGTTGGTATTTTACTAGTTACTCATAAAAATTTTAATTAATTGTTTTTCATAAGTTATCATGATAAGTACAGTGTAATTTTTCTGTTTTGAGTTTCTTACAAATGTTTTAATCTAAAATATTTCTATTCAACTTAAAAAATGTTTTTTAAGACAAAACATAATAATTATGTGTTGAATTGATATGATGTTAATTCCAACATATATATAAATGAGTTTTCAATATTTTTCTTAAAATATAAGGATGATGTAATCAAATTTTATTATTTTGGGAGATGTGTTAGGTTTTTTGAAATAAAAATACTATTTAATATTAAAAAAATTTCCTTAACCAATATTTGATATATATTAGGGCAGATTATTGTTATGTATAATCGTAAATATCATGATATAATTATCAATAATTATCCTATGGTATCAAGATAATCATTTTTCATTTTTCATTTTATTTAACATTTGTTTTTTTGTAATAAACTGTTAATCTCGAATTTTAATCATCAATTTTTTTTCATATCAGACAACCACTGTAATTTATTTATATGAGGATAATTAATATACATTAATAATTAATTAACACCATTTATCCAAATATAATTTGGAAATATATTCATTATTTCATGGTTTTTATTAGGTGATATGTGTTTTGTACTAAAAAGTAACTTTGAAAAGAAAACATGCATATTTTTCGATAATAGATACACCATGTGTCATATATACATGTGATTAATTCTTACATGTAAAAAAATATAATCCATTCTTACCTTATATGTAATTTTAATTTTAGTTTGATTTCCAAGTTTTGTTTTTCTAAAATTAATTTTTATCTGAAATGTATCATTTATATAGAAAACATTTATTTTTATTTAAAAATGAATCACCATGTAAAAAAATTATATGAGGTTAATTACTGTATTTTATAAAAAATTGATCAATATTTTTCTTAATGTATACATAATTTCATATTTTGTTCTCTTGGTTTTGAGTATGTGAATCATGTTTTTGACTAAAATGTATCTTTTAAATAAAAAAACAATTACATTTTTACATGAATTACCATCTATCCGATATATATGAAGTGAATTAGTACACATCCATAATAAATTACTCATATTTGTGTTCCCACATGTAATAATTTTTTTCATCATTAATCATGGAATAATTGATTCAACACAAATTTTATTCTATCATAACCAAATTGGGTCAATATATTCTTTTTCATCCTCTCACTAGTTAATTCCATTACTATTATCTCTTAATGAATTTGTCTTATAATCTTATCCATCATTGAATCCAAAAATTTTAATCATGACATTTCTATTCCTTATACAATTTTTTATAGTTGAAGGTGTCACATCAATTTCCACAACTCAAAAATATGTATAATATATAGTCTAATAATATCATTATAAAATTCTAATATTAAATTGACTAAAAATTTATGATTATAAATAGAGGGATATGTGTGTCTTGATTTCAGTCATCCATTTGAAATCCTATGAGGGGAATATCAATTTATATCCCAATATTATTACATTAATGAGACTAAATATTTAAAATGATAACATTTTGAAAAATCATGGTCCCATTATAAAATACACAGTGTTATTATACAATAAATTTCGAAAACATAACATCATATATTCTACCTTATTTATAATATGATAAAATAAATTCCATTATAATATCTATTTCCATAATGACAACATCAAATGATAAGAAAAATAACTAATATATAACAAAAAAACCACCACTTCATAATTACTATGAAATAAAAAAATTACACAAATTATAGGAAACAACCCAATCATAATTTCTAAATTAATTTTAAAGAATATAGTTTTTCCACCTATTTTATAAATATATTTAATGTATACATATCAAATCATTGATTAGAAAAATTTATTATTTGGATTTTTGTTATAATTTCATGATGAAGCATGCCAGTAATGACCTTTATACGTTTTTTCTTCATATTCAATACAGATCCTAATTTTATATAGGAAAATTATATGTTTAATAAGATGTAACGTTAATTGATATAACAGTTCAATTTTTGGGGTAATAGTACTCACAAAAGATTGTTTTAGAATATTTATTGATACATTATATTATATTGATATGAATTTATATTTAAATCGATTTTACTATTTTTTTAATAAAATAACCTAGTTCAATCAAATTTTACATAAATTTATAATCTTCTTCATATATAATAAAATGTAAAATGAATAGAATAATATAATCTTGTATTAGTTGATGACTAAATGAACAATAAATTAATGTTCCAAAAGTATTTTTGATTATATAAATATTAATATTCCTAGGTGGAACATGTATCATTACAACATGTTCATGATATGGGAGAATCCCTATTCTAAAATTATTATTTTGATAATTATTATTATCATGAATACGATCTTGGATATTGTAAACTATATCTCCAACAAAGAATTTTATAAAGATACTAACCCCAATATCTATGTGATAGTGTCAATGTTATTACATTAAATTAAGATATATGCATTCTCACCCCAAAAGACCAATCATTTTTGTATACATACCATTGAATATTAAAAAATTCTTCCCATTTTACATTTGAAATAAAATATTAAATAAATTTTATGTAAATAATCTAAATCATTGATCTCAATCAATGATTCCTTTTCTAATATCCCATGGATAGGAAAACATATAAAGGGATTTCTCAAATTCATAGTAAGTTAAAATATACAATTTAATAAATCATTTCTAAATAAGGGATAATAAATATGGAATGGTAAATAACTGGAAAAACATTCATTTTATCAATAAATTTAACCCAATATTTATACATATATCATATCATTTTATTAAAAAAATGGATTATAATAATAAACTAGAAATGATTTAAATGCATTATGATACAAATAATGATCTAAAAAAACATGATATCACCAACTCAAAGTCTATTGTCCATGACAGTTTAATATTTACATTGAAATATGATAATAACCCATTTAATTTAGCTAACCCATATGTCTCATGAGACTAAACAATTAATCAAGGAACAATAGACTATTCTTCCCTAATTTTCACTTTATTTATTATTCATTCATCAAATATCTAATTGTCAAATTCATTCATGATCAATATTACATATAATAAAATATCCATATTTATTAAATAATATAAAATATCAAATATTCCCATTTAAAAAAATCACATTCAATGTAATAAACTGAATATAGAAATGAAATATAGTTTTTTATATTGTCATGTACATGATTTAAAAAGTATTTATATTTAAAAGAAAAATATTGTACAAAGAAAAATAATCAGAAGAACTAGAATGTTCCTAAATATTATTAATTAATATAACATTAAACAAGAGATGACATATGATCATTCATTAGAAATGTATATTTTTTAATGAAATTATTCCATGGATGTATAAGAGAAAATTGAAGATAAATAATTAAAATAAGGGTTCATTATGGATTATTATTTATCAGAAATCATTAAAAATGTTTTGAATAAAATAAATATAATAAATAGATATAGATGTGGGAATATAATTTACTGTTGTGTATGTTAAAAATATCAATTCCATTGAATTTTTAAAAATGTTGAAAATTGACTTTCAGAACACATTAAAAGGATACCTATAATACCTTATAATAAGTCAAGGCTATTATAATATTTCAATGATAAATAATTTGTGAAGAAATGTACTTTTTATTACAATTTTAAAAAGATGAACATGGATGAAAATTATACCAAATCAAAAAGATAAATATGGTTATGATTTATTTTAAAATTTTGGTTTCGTAATTAAAATGTCAAACAATGTAAAATATGGAATAATTTAATTAAACACATTAAATATAAAGAGGGTAAATAAATAGATATTGTATTAGGATTCATATATTAAATTATACATATAATGAAAACCAGATAAATAAAAAGAAGAATATGATGTTGTAAAAAAATAAATTTCTCATTTATTAAAGTTGAATAGAAACCCGTTGAAATATTAACAAGAACTGATAAATGAGTAATAATTATTTAATTGATATTCATGTTAAATACATAAGAAAGTGCATAATATATAATACCTAAAAGTAAAAATGTAATGACTCGCCAATTATCATTGGCTTGAGAGTACAAAGTCTCATTACTAGGCCTTGAGAGACATCCCCAAGGCACCAAAGGCTGGAAATAAATTTCGAAGGGTTTCAATGCAAGTGGGGGACTATTTACCCATTGAGAAATAATCCAATCAAAATGTCACTAACAACGACTATATGATGCATGTTAATGAAACAACCAACTCAAGCATTACCAAAAGAGAACTACACTATTCCATAAACCAAAACATAACGAACAAAACATCAGAATACCAAGAAAAAGACAAAACAAAAGACCCAAAACAAGCCAAGACACACTCCATGGATCCACGCCGAGCTTTATGCACCAATCACCACCACATCTCCCAAGAATCACCACGAACCACTAGTAATGAGATGCCTTACCATTACCTGTGTCTCAGAATACGACATATGCAAAAGCACAAAAGTTCCAAAGCGGTGGTGAGTATAACACTCAGTAGGTTTTTCCCATTAAATTCCAAACTCATGCCACTTGGATAGAAGAGTTAGACAGATTTTTATAAAAACAGTTTATATAACACATTTTCTCAAAACCAGTTTATAACTAAATAAAAAGAAGTTTCCAAAAGCATTCATAATAGAAGGCATTCTATGAAAAATTTAAAACTAATTTTCATGCACGTTATTTATCCAGAAAAATAACTTAACAAGCATTAGATCCATTTCACAAACATTCTTTTTTGGCACACCCAACCATTTCACACATATATAAAATCAACCATGAATGCATTGTTATGATAGTTCCATACTAATGGGTGGTTTTTGTCGATAGACCATTTTTTTAAAATGTAATTGTTTTCCATGTACCATTATTCCATTGGCACTGAGAACAAGGCCATCATTCAACCAAGCGCCTTATTTCCCATGTTCCATTATCGCTTAGAAATCAAGCAGAAGGTTATCTTTCAACCAAGCCCTGTATATGCATTATGAACAGAGACCACATATTCCCAAAAATCATGTCAAACCAATATTTTCTACAAAAATCCATTTATTGAAAACACGTTCCTTCAAAACCAAGTGTGTTCAACCAATTCAAACCATTTCAATAAAATTGTGATTTTTTTGAAAACCAAAATAATAAACCAATTACATCAAAACCATTTCAATAAATAACCATTTCAATAAAACATTCTTTTTATTGAAAACCCATATTTCACAAATCCATTTACAATTACAGAAATTCTACAATTTAAAATCATCATTTAAATTGAATAATCCAAATCACTTTGCACTACAAATCACCAAGATTTCACAATTTCACTAAAACCTTAATTATACACTAAGAATGATTTCTTCCATGATTTTCACAATCATTTCAATTCAAATAACCCAATTTGAAACTAATACAATCTATTCTGGAAAGAGGAGTCGAGAGTGGAGCCTCATACCTCAAATGTTTTGACGAAAACCCTAACAAATAGATAACGAACAAGAAAACTCAGCTGATTCACCAAGTATCCTCCTTAGATCTCTTCCCCTATCACAACCAAGACCAAAACTATTCATGGTTGGAATCTACAAACTATGATCTACCAATACTAGGTGTAAATCTAACAAACCAATAGAAGATGAGATATCGATCTACGTAGATCTGAGAAAACAAACAAGAAAGGTCACACTTCAAGAATCCGGCTTCGATTCACCAAGAGAAGAATTCAGATCACCTCCAGAATGATGGGAGAACCCTATTTTTCTATAGGAGAACCAAAATTCTGAGTTAGGGATTCTTAGGGGAAAAAATGAGCCACTTAGAGGAAAAAAATGCATGAGATCTAACTTTATTGGATCACATTAAAGTGGTCGCATGGTTTGTTTGCAATGTTTTCCTTACCATGACCTAACCGGGTGTTTTCTACTACCTCGACCTCCCTTATCGCATGGTTTGGCCGCACGGTTTAGAGAAACCATGCTCCTCTCAAGCGGCTTCCCCTTTTCCTCAATACATCATTCCATGTTATCCTGACTCGCCCATTCAACACCATAAAATTAAAACCATGAAAATAATAGAGTAAGGGATACATAACAGAAACCAGGGGTACTACATTCTCCCCACCATTGTCCTTTTCGTCCTCGGAAAGTAGAAAACCTTCAGCCAACTGAAAGAGTTCTGGCCACTGGTCTTTCATTTCCTCCTCACGTTCCCATGTCTCTTCCTAAATATGACCATGCTTCTATAAAACCAGCACTAGATCGATGATTTTTCATCACAAGACATTCTCTTGCATATCCACAATCCATACCTGGATATGCATCAACGATGCATCCTACTCTAGGTCAACATGATCCTATCTGATCACATGGTTAGGATCTGGCTGATACATTTTCAACTGAGATACATGTAACACCTTATGCACCAAACTGAACCGTGGGTGTAATGCCGAACGATATTCCACCTATCCAACCTATTATAGTATCTTAAAAGGGCCAATGTATCTTGGAGATAACTTTCCCTGCATCCCAAAATGACGATGTACAAATCTTGGAGAGATCCTCCAGAAGACATGATCACCCACAACGAACAACAATGGTCTTCGACTGTGATCTGAATAAGATTAATGATGACTCTGATCCATCTCCATCCTCTTTCTAATCAATTTTATCTTCTCTGTTGTCTCTTGGACTTGGCCTGACCCGACTTGTGAAGTTTCACCCATTTCCACCCCGAATAGTGGAGAACAACAAGGACGCTCATACAATGATTCAAACGGAGCCATGCGTAACGAGGCTTGATATATGTTATTGTATGAGAACTCTACAAATTGTATATTATCCTCCCATAAGCCACCACAATCGATTACACAATACCGAAACATGTCTTCCAACATTGGTAGTGTCCGCTTGGATTTCCCATCCGTCTATGGATGATACGCAGTGCTCATAGTCAGCTGAGTTCTGAGGGATTGCTATAATTATTTCATGAAACTAGATGTGAACCTCAGATATCTATCTGAGACGATAGAAACTGGTACACCATGCCTCTTTAGTACTTATCAGATATTGATTTTTGAAGGGTCATCCACCATATGAGTTTCGTGAATATGGATGAAATGGGCTGACTTGGTTAGACGATCAACTATCACCCAAAAGGCATCATGTATCAGGACCATTCATGGAAGACCTGTAGAAAAATCCATTACTATATAATCCCATTTCCACACTGGGATAGGTAATGATTGTAACATACCAGCTGGTATCTGATGCTCTGCTATAACCTGCTGACATGTTATGAACTGCGAGACAAACTCGGTGACATTCCTTTTCATGCCGCTCCACCAAAACTGTGCCTTCTATGCCTTATACATCTTATGTGTACCTGGATGTACAATACATCTTGAATGGTGGTAAGCAAGATGGAATTGTTCCAAACAAACCATAGGTTCAACCATCCGATCTCTGAAACACAAAACAGATCCCCCATCAAGTTTCCAGCCATCACTGGTCTCCCCACCATTGAGTATTGAACTTACAACCAAACATTCTGCATCATATGTTTATTCTTCATTGATCATATTTACCAAATCTGGAACAAGCGTAGCTAAAAATAAAAGTGCAACATCACCTCAGTTTTAACATTCCACCTGTATTTCGGCTATGAACAACATCAACTACAATTCATCTGAAGCTACTTTCGCTAACTGGTCGAATGACATTATACTCAATTCATCCACCAACGAATTCACATTTCCTGGTGTATACATCAAGTAAAATTAAAAAATATAGAGATAATCCATCCTCCTCCTTTGCCTCAGATTCAAATCTCACTGTGAGAAAATGTGTTTCGAGATTTTTTGATCCGTGAACATAGAAAATTTCTCACCAAAGAGATAATATATCCATGTTTTCAAAGCATGGATGACTACAACTAATTTCATATCATGTGTTGGGTAATTATTCTCATTCAGCCTCAACTTCCTTGAACCATAAGCAACAACATTGTCATCTTGCATGAGAACACAACCCAACCCTCTTACTGAACCATCACAATACACCACATACCCCTGTCCTGATTAAGGCTAGATCAAGATGGGTTTCGATGTAAGATTAACCATAAGTTACTAGAAAGACTTTTGATATTCTTCTATGAATTTAAATGGAGCATTTTTATTTGTCAGATCTTTCATCGGTGACGCTAGTCATGATAAATAATGCACAAGGTGTCGGTAGTAACTAGATGGACCAAGAAAAATGTGTATCTCGAACAAATTTTTCGGTGGTTTCCAAGAGATAATGACCTCTATCATTTCAAGATCAACTAAAACACCTTTCTAGGAAATGACATGGCCAAGGAAACATGCTTCCTATATCAAAAAATCACACATTGATTATATGGAATACACACAATGATCTCTCAAGATTTGTAAAACTGTTTCCAGGTGCACCTCAGGATCAACACTTGTCTTTGAATACACCATGATATCATCCACAAACACCACAACAAAAGAATCCAGATATCACTGAAATATCTGATTAATCTAAGACATGAAGACCACTTGTGAATTAGTTAGACCAAAATAAATTACTATATATTCATAGTGGCCATATCAACTATTGAATGTTGTCTTTGGAATATCCTCTTCCCAAAACCGCAAATGTTGATATCCTGATCGCATGTCAATCTTGGAGAACCACTGATCTCCCCTTAATTAATCGAATAGATCATCAATGTATGGTAGTGGATATCTATTCTTTATCGTAACTTGGTTTAGCTTACGATAATCAACACACAACTAAAGAGTTACATCTGTCTTTTTCATGAAAAAAAGCTGGTGCTTCCCATGGAGATGTACTTAGTCAAATGAATACCTTGAATTCCAGCTCCTCTAACTACACATTCAATTCATGTAACCTTATTGGTGCCATAATATAAGGCAGAATGGAAATAAGACTGGTCCTCGAAAAGAGATCAATCGTAAACTCCACTTCCCTTAGTGGTGGTAACCTTGAGAAGGTTTAAGGAAAGAAATCTGGACATTAATACACAACAGCTGGGTACCTATTTTCATCAATCCCTTCAATTGATGCTAAATTCAATGATTCCAGTTGGTAAAATATTGTTTCCACCATTGGTTCCAACAAGCTATTTACATCTTGCATTAACATCTTATCTCGTATGAAGAGACGGTTGATGCCGCCCTTAGTAATGAAACTAACCCTTCTCCATTAAAAGTCTATGTGAGCCTTAAAGATTGTCACCCAATCCATACATATGATTAATTCATAGAAATACATGTCCAAAATTGAAAAGTACAATTTTAACTTAGCTTCATAAACAGTTATTGCACATGATTAACACATAAAGGCATGATGTTCTCTTTCACCAAGTGGAATTTTTAGTTTTAAAATAGAAAGCATCTTTTCCAGTTTTAAACATAGAAGATCAACATCATGAGAAGCAGTTAAGGAATGTGATGCACCAGTATCAAATAGCACTTACACAAGGGTATAATTAAAAAGATTCATACCACTCATTATAGATGGTCAGCCTGATCATCAACCTTCATCTTCTCAGCTCTATACAATTGCTTCATCGTTGCACCACTCTCCTTGTTGCATTGTTGAAATTTCCATGGTTGAGGAGTCATGGTATTTTGATGAATACCATGGATAGATCTATTATGATTACAATATTGACTCTATTGTCCTCTTCCTGTTGAAGCATATGATGCTTGCAACGCCTGAGAAGTGTCCCGAGTACCTAACCTATGAGCACTATGACAATAGTGCAGAAGAAGTCCCATCTTGTTGAAATTATGACATGCTCTTGGTTGCATTATACACTCTTGTTTTATGTGGTCAGAAGAACCACATTGAAAGAAACATGCTTTACTCTAGGTTCGTGGTGGAAGGTTCACAGATCCCATAGTCTGGTTCTAATTTCCACTTGACATTATAAATTAATGTCACTTTTCCACTTATTCCCGATGGTTGAGTTCCCTCCATTTCTCATAGGTATCATCATGCCTCTTCCAATCGATCCAGAGATATCATGTTCAGCCACAGTCACTCTGTGCGCCATCTCTGTATAATCCGTAATATAGAGCACCATAATCATTGATCGAATATCCTACATTAGCCCCGATTTGAAGATTTGTGCCTTCAATGACAAACATTCTGCAAACTCTGGTGCAAAAAGGAAAAATTTCGTGAATTTAGCCACAAACTCCATGACAGAGAGACTATCTTGTTTGAGGCTAAAGAAATTAGTCATTTTCTTGATCATGAATGTGTGAGGATAGAATTTTTTGTTGAACAATTCTTCAAAATCCTCCCATGTAGGGCATAAATCTAATTTTTAAGGAACCTATAAATCCCACCATTGATGTGAAATATCCCTGAGCATATAGGTCACCGACTTTACATTCTTCTCTACTGGTGTGTCGATGAAATCAATGATACGATTCATCCTACTTAGCTACACCTCCTCCTTTTCAGGTTCCGCATCACCCCAAATGTTCAGTGGATTCTGTTTCGGGAACTGGATGGTGTGATCCACATGTCATGGTTCATTCCTCCGGTTCCCTATATCGACATCATGAAAAGCTTGGACAATACATTGTACTAGTTCTTGGTTCACACATGGTTCTGGTGTAACCACATTTTAGTCAGCTTCATCGGGTTGGATTCGACGATGCCTACAAGGTTCCATTTTCTAAACAAAAAAAAACTCTGTCAATCTCACTCTCTTGCAATTGATGGCATAGCATTTGAATTTTATCACATCATCTATAATGACATGTGTTTTCCAAAAACAACCTTTTTCTATTTTCAACCATTTTTTAAAACATTCAACATACTTTTTGAAAATAAACCCATTTTCAAAATACACCCAATACCCTGTTTTCAAATACTTTCACTTGAAAACAATTTCTTCATTTTTCAAAAATTGGGACCATGCACAAAATCCTTAATCATTACTCAAAATGAGATATTCAATCCTAGTGGGAATTCATTCATGTACAATGCATGGAATGCTCCTCTCATTGTATAACCCATGACAATGAGATTTCCAACATTCTAGAACTGTATCCAAAACACTTATGTTCCAAACACCATGGTATCTTGATGTTCAGAATAAATGTGTCAGCTATTTCCTATTATGATATAAATTTCATGTTCCGAAAATACTACTCATGTCTATGATTTCGACCCAAGGTATAGACAATAATTAATTTCAACTCCAAGACCATGAACATTGATGACCACTTGTTAGGCATGGAACGAACAACCAGATACCATTTGTAATGACCCACCAATTCTAATTGGCTTGATAGTAAAATGATTCATTAGTAGGCCTTAAGAGACATCATCAAGGCGCCAAACACTTGCAATAAATGCAAAAGGGTTTCAATAAAAGTGGGTGACGATTTTCCCTTTGAGAAATAAACCAAACAAAACATCAATATCAACCACTATATAGTGCATGTTAATGAAACAAGCAACTCATGCATTACCAAAAGAGTACAACACTGTTCAACAAACTAAAACATAACCAACACAATATAAGAGTACCAAGTGGAAGACTAAACAAAAGACCCAAAATAAGCCAAGACACAATCAATGGAACTATACCAAGCTCCATGCACCAATCTCCACCACATCTCCCAAGCATCACCACAAACCACTAGTAATGAGATGTCTAACCTTTACCTGTGTCTCAGAATATGACATCTGCAAAAGAAAAAAAGTGGAAAAGTAGGGGTGAGTATGAAACTCATTAGGTTTTCCCCAATAACATCCCCACTTACGCCACTAGGATAGACGAGTTAGCCACATTTATATAAAAATAGTTTATATAACACATTTTCTCAAAAGCAGTTTACAACTAAATTTATACAAGTTTCCTAACCAATTCATAACCAAAGGCATTCCAAATGAAATTTAAAACCAATTTTCCAGCATGTTATTTTTCGAGAAAAATAACCAATCAACATTAGAACCATGTCACAAACATTCCTTTTTGGCGTACCCAACCATTTGTTAACCCCGTGAAATCAACCTAGCATGCTATGTTATGACAGTTACATACTCATTAGTGGTTTCTTGTCGATCTAAAAAGTCAACACAAGGTAATTTTTCCCATGTTCCATTATCCCATTGGCACTGAGAACAAGGTAATCTTTCAACCAAGCCCTGTATTTCCCATGTGCCATTATCCCTTTGGAACAGATCACAGGGTTAACTTTCAACAAATCCCCATATATGCATTATGAACACACGCCACATATTCCCAATAATAATTCCAAAACCATCCTTTCAATAAAAAACCACATATTGAAAACAATTTCCATCAAAAACAAGTCTGTTCAACCAATTCAAAACATTTAAATAAAGCTATGCTTTTATTGAAAACCAAAGAATATACCAATTACATAAAAGCCATTTCCATACCAAAACATTTAAATAAAACACACTTTTTATTGATAAACTATATTTCATAAAACCATTTACAATTCCATAAATTCTACAGTTTAAAATCATCATTTTAAATTCAAGAAGCCAAATCACTTTGCACAACAAATCACCAATATTTCACAATTTCACTAAAACCATAAATCATCACTAAAAAAGATTTATTCCACGATTTTCACAATCAATTACATCAAATAACCCAATTTGAAACTAATCCAAAAATTTCTAGCAAAAGGAGTCGAGTGTGAAGCCTCCTACCTCAAGGGTTTTTATGAAAACCCTTACAAAAAGAGAATGCAAAAGGAAACTCATATGATTCCCCAAGGATCATCCTTAGATATCTTCTCCTAACACAACCAATAAAAAAAATCATCATGTTAGGAAAACACACAGTTCTATCTACCCATAACGGGTGTAGATCAAAGAAACCCAGAGAAGTGGAGAAGTAGATAAAAGTGTATCTTATAATCCAAACAAGAATGTTTGTATACCTCATGAATCCGTCTTCGATTCGACAAGATAACCCTTCGGATCGCTACTGGAATGATGGGAGAACCCTCTTTGACCATAGGAGAACCAAAATACCGAGTTAGGGAAACCTAGGAGGAAAAACGAGCCCCTTAGAGGAAAAAACATGTGAGACCCACCTTTCATGGTTCTTGATTAAGTTTTCGCAAGGTTAGATCACCCGATTTGACAAACCGTGCGCCAACCGTGCATTAGCCACTCCCTCGACCGACCATCTTGCATGGTTTGGCCACACGGTTAGACAAACCGTGCGCCGACCCTGTAGAAGCCACTGCCTCTAAGACCCACTGTGCATGGTTTGGCCGCACAACTTAGACAAACCATGCGCCTCCCATGCGACTTCCCCTTTACCTCAAAACATTATTCCAAGTACTCCTGACTCTCTCGTTCAACATCCTTAACATTAAAACCATGAAAAGTATTGATTAAGGGTTATATACCTGAAACCGGGGATACTAAAAAATATGTGTATAAAATTAAATATTTTCCAATAAAGTTGAAATTGAGATGAACTCCTTTATAAATATAAAATCATTGAAGTCGGAATTTATCAATGATGTGAAAATGTATTAAAATTTATATTCCAAAAGATCAAGTTGAAATTAAAAATAACAATATAATTGGTAATTTCATACTAAATAATGTTATTAAATAATAAATAAAGTAGAATTATAACCCAATAAATGTAAATTTATTAATGAAACCCTATACCTCAGGATCTAATTTCATCGTAACATCATTAAAATTATATAATTAGAATTTAATATTAATTATACATACTATCTATAACCATATAAATATATATAATATCATATTTTATACATTTATAACATTCAACATCCCTTTTTATTATAATTTCTTTTATTATAAATATATTGGATGGTAATATCCCAATTTTAAATAGAAATTTTTGTTCCACAATGCTTATATTATTACAATGAATATGATTCCATCATCTAAAAAATTATTATCAGTATATTAATATCATATATTGTCAATATATGTATATTTAAATGCACCCATTAAATATTGATGTGTAAAAATTAATTTCACCGATCATGGATTTGAAAGGTTGTAAAATTACTGAATGATGTTTTGAAATTTTCACACATTGGACAAAAGAATGTTAAATAATAATTTTTATATAATGGAAAATTAATATATCATATATATATATCTCTCTTTGTGTGTGTATGTGTATGTTGTATATTAATTAAATCAATCCTTATCACCATCCATGAGAATAGGGAATGAGAAATATTTCACAACACTTCTTGGAGGTCGTAGTAAAGACATTTAATCGAGTGACGCTATCATCTTACAATGGATTGGGAGGTGATAAGTACAATATTATTGTATGATTTTATAATATTATTTTTGTCGTAAATATCATATATATTAATTATTTAAATATTTATATCCACCCTAGTAAAATTTATTTGATAAATAAATGACATTGCTATGTGTAGAAGGTAAGTCGTACTTAAGCACGAGCGATGTTTCTTCCATTCCATTGGATAGAAAAGTCATATAAAATATTTGTAAAATAATAATAATAAATATTATGTTTATTATAAAATATTTTCTTATTTTAGGATGGGTATAACTCTATAAAATTATGAAGATTATGAAATAACCATCAATGATTTGGTAACTAAGATTTCCTCTTCATTGGTATTCTCTTTTTATATCTCATATGAAGGAAAATAGGGTTGTTCTTTTGATAACACCATAATCTATGAATCATGGGTAATGATGTTTAAAATAGAAACTTTAAGATCTTTTCCATTATATATTAAATAATTTTGTGTAATTAAATGAGATAGGGGAATCCTTTTACATGTTAAGGGGGTACATTATATGAATTTATTAAAGTATTAAATTAATTTAAAATGAAACTCCTGAAAAAACTGCTCCATATTGATATAATTAGAATTATAAATGAGTATGATTCTAAATTATTTGTAAAAATAATACTTTTACATGTTTTTGAATTATCATCGCCCTATATTTTAGTTTTATCTATCTTTTACTCTTTTTGACAGTTGATTCAATATTATATTCTCTACAAATTAATTCTTAGTAATGATACTATAAATGGAAGAACAAATACTAAATATTATATAGAAGATATATTAATTCAATAAATATTTATTTTATTGATTTTTTCTTTTTATTAATATTAACTCATTTTAAAAGTATTATTTTTTATAAAATATAATTAATGGAATATTTAGAAATATTTATTTTATTAGACATTTAATTTAACATGATAGAAAAGGAAATGTAATATATTTCTTTCACGGATAACTCAAATTTTTTAATTATTTATGATGTTTGTGTAACAAAATAATTCTGTCAAATTAATATAATTTTATTTTTTTTAAATCATTTATTTTAATTTTATATTCATTGAGTAAACATGACGTTAGCGTTCTGTATGAATTTAAGAAAATTATTTAAAAAATCAATGTTATAAATAAATTTATATTGAATAAAGATAATTAATATATCAAATATATATCTATATCTTAACATGTAATATTTTTATCCATATCTTAATAATATAGGGTTTATAAAATAAATCGAATGAAATTTTTTAATTTTTTTTCCATTAAATAATAAGATGGTAAACATCATATCCAATTTGAAAATGTTTGTATATTATATCATTGGTTGATTTTGGATAAAATATACTCATAAATATAAATTAAATCAAGTTTTAGTGTTATTTTACATTCCTTACCATATTATTTTTAATAGTAATTACCAAATATACCTTTACATGGATGATAAATACATTCTTATGATTACTATTCACAATTTCCAAACAATAAATGAAAAATTTTACGATTTTTGTCTCAAAAATTTGAAATAGTATACCCATTTTGGAATATTTTGTTCAACAAATGCATAAAATTAATTTTTGGTAAAAACCCAAAGCCAATGAATTATTTTTTAAAATAAATATTATTTTTAAAAATTATTTTAGAAAAAATTAAAACATAACATTTATTCCAACAAAAAATTGTATTATTAAAAATATAACAGAATAATTCATAATTTCATAAAAAAATTTATAGAGTATCTTTTGAAAAATATTGAATATAAAATGCTGTTTTATAAAAATTATATATATTTAGCTATATTATGACAAAAAAACATTTAATATATTTTATTACAAAAAATTAATGAAATTTAAAATTAGTTTTTAAAAAAAGCATGCAATTTATATTAAATATAATATTCAATAACATCCACCAATTTATAAAAAATATTTCTTAAAAAAATCCACAAAACGTATTTTTATTAAAATGTATTAATTTGACAAGTAAAATTATAAAACTAAAAAATGATTGATTTTTTACTATGATATATAAAACTAAATTTCTATTTTTTGGAAAATAATACATATATGTCATTATAAATTTAATATTATATATTTTTTCTATTCCAATGACAATGATATAATAGTTTCCTTATATAATATTATATTCATTGAATATTTTGGTTTCATTAATTAATGGGGTTGCGTGTTAAAAAAGATATAATTATTATTTTTGTTTTAACTAAATTATTGTGAATTTAAACTCCTTACCCTTAAATAAATTTCATCCTCAAAATATTTTCATCATCAATGATTCAATATTTTAAATAACCCTTGTAAAAACCCACATTGTGCGAAAAAATAAGAAAAAATACTTTCAAAAGTAATGGTTAAAACATAATAGATTCTTAAAATAACTCAATATCATGTCCCCAAAAAATAATATTATTAATTTTATGTTAAAATTTAGAAGTAAAACATAAAAAAAATCATCTATGGAAAAATATACATCGAAAATAACAAGGTCTAGAAAATGTTACCCACCTAAAAGCAATGAATTTTTAATTGCTGAAGATAAAATCCATTCATCAAAAATGAAGGATAGAGGGTAAATTTTTTATTTCAATATCCATTTTATAATGATTAGGGATTCATTAACTCTTCTAAAATATAACATTATAAAATTTATTCAATATATTTCAATCGGTTCCATAAGAAAATTTTCAACCTACTATCATTATTATTTTTTGAAATTCCCCTCCACAAAAAGTGTACCCATCATGGACATGTAATGATTGAAATAAAATAGAGACTCTTGTGTCATGTCTCATGTAGGCTCTTGGTTGGTGAATAGCACCGAGAGTATAATAATCCCAAAAATGGGATACTTTAACCCCAAAGAGAACTCATTTGAAATAGAGAGATAAAACCAAGACTTACCAACTATTTCATAGAATGCAATATAAAATAATGTCACGTAAACATATTAACCGTCATGAAGAAACTACTACAACTAAAAGAATGAAAATTAAGGTAAAAAATAATGTTAAATATTAGCATCCATAATACTCAAACAACTCCTTAAACCCCATGATAATAGTAACTAACCTGACCTCTATACTACTCCATGATTCCTAAAATATATTTTAAATATAACTAGAGTGAGTATAACATTATATTAGTTAGGATCCACCAAGGGGACTCTTGTGAATATGTAACAACAAAATACTAATGAAATGTCAACACCATGTAAAACTTACTTATCACTTGAACATGTATACTATGTACACAACCATATCATGGATACTCCCCCAAAGAATCTCATATATGAGTATATAATATAAAAATTAATCTCATGGGTACCTCACTATTACATCCTCACCTTTTTTCCACATTTCCCAAATGAAACAACGTTCAATGGATTGCTCTCCAAAAAGGCTTTCCCAAAAACACCTGGGCGAATATCCGTAACATGAACCTCATGTATTCCAACCACCATGTACACATTACCAATGTATCCAGGAAGTTTCTGTGATCCACCATATCTTTCATAATTGGTAACATACGTCAGGTATTAAACCTTAATCCATTATATCCCATACACTGAGTAAGGATCTAAAATCCACACATCTTATACAGGTTACACCAATAGTAGTCCATATGAAATATATCTGGAATATATGTGTGCGAAAAAATAAAACCTTAAATCCCTCTACAAATATATATCAAGAACGAAAACTAACATTCCTACCACCATAATAACTACAAATAGAAGAAAGTGGGGTTGAATTGGGTCCTCATCAATCCATCCTCCCCCTAGAATGATTTGGAAGACATACCCATGTTTTAGAATCCCTATGGTGTCAGTTTTGGAAAATGAAATTGTAGAGTGCCCTATAGAAAATAATAATAGATTATAATATATCTCATAACCACAATATGGTAAGGACCTCATATTAAACTCAATAATGGATAACGTCTTCTGGACTCATTGCTTCCACTACTAAGACTAGATATCAAATAAACATAAAATAAATTTAGGATATATATTAAATAAATTTGTTTCTTTTTAATCAATTTAAGACTATGTTGATTAATTCTATAAAAAGTAATTAACCATTATACATTCGTCATTAAATATCATTAGATTCAAAAACAACATCTATTTCCTCTACCAAAACAATACGAAGTCCAACATTTTCATTAAATTGTAACCCTAGCACCGCACCCCACAAATCTCCAACCCCATGGGTTGAAAGAATTTATACAAAAATTTATTGACAATATAATTAGTTTCTCAGATCCTGATGCATTATAGAAAATTATCCCATGATCTAGAGAGAAATTAGAAAACCATTATCACTATGTAATGAAATAATGTATGATTGCTTAAAATTATTTAATCTCGTTCAGGTATTTATTTTGTTAATTAAATTTTGATCAAGTGGGTTAAAACATTATAACTCTACTACTGAACATAAATTGAATATAGAAT
This sequence comes from Viscum album, assembly GCA_963277665.1. NCBI lineage: Eukaryota > Viridiplantae > Streptophyta > Magnoliopsida > Santalales > Viscaceae > Viscum > Viscum album. The sequence goes on along the minus strand of OY728162.1, from coordinate 589,794,348 downwards.
CCACAAATCTGCTAAATTATATGTTTTCTGATGCACTTTTCATGAGAACGAACCACATAACGGATCCCCCATCCCCCCCCCCACGACATCGTCATCCACCAGAGGATGACATGATACAATTTCAACAACCGACACCCAAGAAATATCCAATATAAATGTGGGGAACATGATAAATAACATCGAAAGGAGAAAAATATAAGAGGTATCATTGAAAACAAAAGAATAGAGGTAGATATTACATTCTATCGATGATGAATCAACAATTTATGCTTACACCAAAACAAGGGGTTCACATGTAGAAAGAAGAAATTTCATGTCAAAACGATCCAAGGATTATTCTTTTATCACAACACACATATGGGATAAATTTCTTAGGGAACCTTACATCAATATTAAAGATAATTATTTAATGATGGGAAGGCCAATGGATTAGAGTAATCGGATATGAGTATCACAATATTTGAAATGTTTGAATATCCATTAAAGCAGTATCCCAATAACCTACACAGTTTAGCAATTTCAAAACATTTGGACCCTTCTATATTTAATAATTGTGGATAATAGATATTGAATATGCCTGAAATACCTTAAATGTGTTTTTGAATGTGTATTAAATTAATTAATATGTTAGATGGGAAAAATTATAAAATGAATGAATCACTATTCAAATGTTGATCTATAAACAATATAGAATCTATAGACATCAATAGTTGAAGATGAGTCACCAAAACAGATAGATGATGATGACTCACTAACACTGAACAACGTAGATGACTCACTGACATCAAAAAATGAAGATGATTCACCAAAACCGACATATTATGATGACTCATTGACACCAATAGTTGTAGTTGACTCACCAACATCAATAGTTAATGATGACTACCCCACATCGACAGATGAAGATGACTACATCAAAATGAATGTGAATGGTGACACACCCTTAAAGATAGTTTAATATGACTCATCGATACCCATAATAGAAGATCACTCATCGACACTAATAGTTGATGTTGACTCACCAACACCAAATGTTGAATATGAGTAACTAACACCAATATTTGATGTCGAATCGCTGACACAGATAGTTGAAGATGACTCACCGACACCGATAGTTGATGAAGACTCAATGATGATAACATATATTGTTCAAAATACCAAAAACAATATTCACAAAACATTATAAATGGAAAAGTGATGGGGAAAAATATCTATGACCCACAAGAACACTTCAAAAAATGATTTATGAAAATGAATGGACTCGATAGATCTAAGCCATTACATCAGATACCTCTCAAAACACCATCTTCCACAATAATTAAAAACTAACTAAGGTAAGAAATAGAAAAAGGGTCCAAAAAACCACCCATTGAGATACTTTTCAAGGCTATCAACATCAAAGGATCTCATGATCTTCCTTTAAGGAACACTATGAAACCATGTGAAAACTTCAACTAACCCATATCTACTGTCATGGGGGAGATAAGTCTCAAAATTAAAAAAGTCATAGGAAGCAATAAGAGAATTCCATCTCCTAAAATTGAAATGTCAAAAACCATAAGACGAAAATAATTTCAGGAAAAATGATAAACATCAAACATATATTGTTACTAAAACCATTTCAATGACTCATGTTCCCAAGTAAACTCACACATGCCACTGTGCCACCACAAGAGACAAACTAGGGGGATTGAATCCACATGAAATACCTTCTCCATGCTTCCCAGGATCTCTAAAGGCCACCCCTCAAAAGCTCGTTCTTAGTCATCATCAATATCTCCACAATCAATGACTAGTGAGTCTTCAGTATGATAAAGACAGAGCAGTGATATGGGAAAAACATCCTAAATCATGATCATATGTAGGTGAAGTGTTACTTGATAAACTACTGCTCCAATATAAGCCAACTCCATGAAATTTCTAATAAACAAGGGAGATAGATTACTATGACAAAAAAACATTTTTTTCCTATGATGGGGAGTTATCATCAGAAAGAAATGACCGCAAACATAGATCATTAATGGACTCATCCTATAACAATCATATGATTTCTAGTGACCTAAAAATTCCATCATCATCTCATGAATCACCTGAACCAACTCTATTGTGTTTTGTTCCATTTTCTGCCTATGAATTGCTGACTCTCCTTCCCCTTTACAATAAAATGGATAATAGGATGGTCGGAAATACAATGCATGAAACAAAATCATACTGATGGTGGGGTGAAAAAAATTTATGCCCATATGGTTTTTTAATATTTAAATCATGTTTACTCTTCAGTACCTTGCTTTGAATGCAATCCGAGGATTAATCAAACCATGAGATTACCTTTATATAAAATTATTGTTATAACCTTTTCGTTATGTTAGTGGGATTAAATATAACTACGTTTTAAAAAAATCTATGATAAATGTTAATCAATAATATATCGTATTATTTATTTGAGTGGGTTACTATTCATAAATGGAAAAATGAAATATTTATGTTCTAAAATTAAAATTATATTTTTGATATTCATCGAGTAGATAATTTTGTCATAGGGTATGTTTAAAGACTATTCATTGTATAAAAATCCATACATATTAAATAAATGTGATTCCTCCTTTTAATGTAGAACCCTTTATAAATTTATATTTAGACACATTACTAAATATAATAACAAAATTTAAACATATTCATTGGAAGCACGATATAAAAATTTTCATTGGTTAAAATTTTGATAATTTTTGAATAAACATCATATATTGATGAATAGTAAAGATACACTTAATTTTTATTAAAAACATATTTTTTCAACGAGATATTTTATATGGAAAAATAATATTATGGAATGGTTTTAATGTAAATAGAATATATTTTTTCAATTTAATTTAATTTTTGTTATTACCATTATTATTACATTAAATTCGTTGGTGAAAACATTTCAATCTTTTGTAATGTATTAGCATTTTAAACTCGTTTTCTGAAAAACACGATTTATTTTATATTAATTACTACAACTTCAGTGCCTTGAATATCGCAAAATGGATTCCATATTTGGAATAAGTAGGTAAAAAATATGATAATAGGATACATTTACTTTTGTTCATTAGGAATAATAACTATATTTAAACTTATTCCCCACAGTTAAATGTAAATCAGGTAATTAAGGGAAATAAATATTATAAAATTACCCTAACACATGTCATAATATAATTGGATGATTATTTTTTTCCCTAAAACAAAGTTTTGTCGAAATGTTATCTATTGAGACAAACTAGGAGGATATTAAGACATTTAATTTATTTTATATAATGAAAAGTGAAATTTGTCTCACTAAAACTATAATAATTAAATTATTTTTAATACAATGTTACACATAATATAAATTTGATTATAAATAATCATTTTAAAGATAAAATATTTATCATTATCATGATATTTTATTTTTACTTTTTTTAAAAATATATTATTACATTAATATCTTATACATTAATGATATAGAAGTTATTTATTTGGTAAAAAATAAATAATATAGTCTTTTTTATAATAATAATACCAAACAAATGACTCAAAAACATGACCAAATTTTTTTTATCAAAGTATATCTAAAACATAAGCATCCAAAGGATTAATTTTTGACCATTTGGAGCCTTATAATTGAGATTATTAAACCGATGTAATTTTATTTTAAATGTTTTCAAAGATTTCACCTTCATAATTTATAAAATATTACAATTTAATTGTTGTGTTTTTTAATTATAAATTTGATTAAAAGTATTATTATAAAATCTATTATATTGATCTTAATCGTATTATTTTATTTTTAAATTGTATGAAAAATATATGTATATTAAATAATTATGCAAAAATTTTATAGTAATTATTTAGTTAAGAGAAATATTAAATGATTTGTTTAAAAAATATTAAAATGAAAAATATATGGTCTAATTAATTTTATCGAAACATTTTTCAGGTTAATATTAAATTTTTGAAATCTATTATATACTTTTTTCGAATTTATATTTTTTATGGATATTTTTTAAATTCAAATAATTCTTTGGGGTCAAAATTAACACTATTGATATTTTAAAAAAATAACATATTTTTAAATTGATTAAAAATTAGATATATTTTTAAAAATAAAAAATTGAAAATTATACGGTCTAACATGACATATGGTTTCCAATTATGTATAATTCACAACACATAAGGATGTTTTTACAACCATTTAAAATTTAGAATATTATAACCATAATTAAATTAAATAGATTAAATGAGGATAAATCGAAATGATAAGTTTTAATATAAAATCCAAAAATGTTTAAATTTTATTATTTGATTATATTAAAATCCTAGATCATCGCATCATCAATGATGAGTCACATGGGAGATTTTTAATGGATTTTTTATTTTTATTTATTTATATTTTTTAGGATTCCAAAAGTGACCATCTCCTCTATTATAAAATGACACCTCATTCCTCTCCACTTCAATGCATTTTGATGCTTCAAACTCTGAAAAACTATGTCCATTTCAAATTATCAACTTCCCTGGAAACATACTAGAGGTCCAAGTATTTATTAAACACCAAATTTAATGCTCTAATAGGAGTTTAGAAGTGGCACGTAGAAGAAGTTGTAATATCATTTATAGATTCAGTCAAACTTCCTTCATTTTCTACTTCTTCTATATGAGTTTTTTAATTAATAACCAATAACCCAAGTATCAATTGTATACTAATATGTTATTATTAATATAAAACAACCATATTCCATATTCTATCTATCCTTTGAAAAATTAAATCACCACACGTGTTACATATGGCCTACTATCTCCATGTCGTGGTGTAATCTATTTTTCATCACCAACATAAATGAATCTGTATAATGATAGTATAAATAACAATATATTTGATTGTGGTAAAATTATTTTTATTTTGAAATATTATGCACCAAACACATCAAAATAATTCAATAATCATAGGAATGATATTGTCTCTCGTGCATACGTACAACCTACTATCTCCACGATGTAATGTAATACATTCTACATGATCTTCATTGATGCTTGGTTGTATAAATTAATTGAATAAATAAATATCATATATACAATACTAAAACCATTTTTTAAAGGATATAACGATTTCCTATTAATTGGAATAATAATTTATTCGACAAAACAAGAAGAAAAACATAAATCAGTTTACACCTAAAAAACGAGTTACAATGAAATGTTACTAATAAAAAAATAAGAATAAGACCACATATGATGTCATAAGAATGATAATGATTCTGGAATAATTCAATGAAATTATTTAAATCATTATACAGGAGGTTCAGAAACATACAAAGAATATTGGACTTATGTTAAGGGATATTTTTTCAATATCGTTTTTATCTAAGATTGTTTAAACATAAGTATTTTTTCGGGATGAATTTATCATCCATATTCATGTTTTCTAAAAATGTTTTCATTAAAATTTTAATATTCTAAAATTTATGTATAATGTAATTTTTACCCTTTCTTGACTTTTAATACATGGTATGGAATGAATAATTCATTTGTTTGACATACAAGGTACTTTTTGACCTATCCTGTAAATTTACAAGGAGAATTTTATTCTAACGTATACGGTATAAATAGATATTTACGCTTTCATAGAGAATTATTTCATTGAATATTATTTTAAATGTTTTAATTTTTATTTTCAATTAACTTCCATTCATTTAAAATAGCATGACACATTAAAAACAATAAATTCTTTTTAAGAAGAAATAATATTTTCCTCACGAACTGAGATTGAATGTTTAACCAAAATTATTTTACATATAAGATGATATACTGTTATGTTTATATAAATATTATTAAATTGATTTCAATAAATTTTTATGGAATAAATTTTATGTATTCCTTTTATATTGTATGGATAATGTTATTATGGCATGATGTTTAAGAATCAAATTTTATAAAATGGGTTACAATATGATATATGGTTTATGATCTTTTAGAAAACATATGAATGGTTTCATTATTATATGGGTGGGACCTATAAATCCCCCAATGTGTTGGGTAAATATTTATATCTCCTTAGATAGACATGGTTATAACATCATGTTAATCGGGTTCAATGATACAGGACTGGAATGAGAAGTGAACTCGACTCAGTAATGGACTTTTACCCTTTGATGGTATTCAAAATGAGCCTTTAATAAATTGAAATGATTTACAAGTATTATGTGTGTATACCACAATGATTCATGTCTACATTTAGGATTATTTGGATTACATTTCACTTCTATGATTTATCCCATGACATGATATTATGATCTCTTCTATAGGATAAGATTTTACAACATTATGATCATTAGAATATAATATTATTGATATTTATTTTGATTACCCTTACTAAGAATTTGACCTCTCCCATATGTTTCTATTTTTTCCCTTGGTCAGGAATAAGGGTATTAAATAAGATATGACAAAAAAGTCTAGTTATGATGATATAAATGGGAGACAATGTAGATGCTTTATGAACCGGTTGTTTAGGTTTCCCAGTTTCTAAAGACAATATACATATATTGTCCTATAATGGTTTTGATACATGTTGTAATAAATATACATCAATTCTGAAGTAATAAAAATGTATATAATGTAGGGTAAATTATAGTTTGTATCAAAACAAAGGTATAGTTAACCATTCAAAACTAGTATGTGAATGACATAGTTATAACCCTAAGGATATGTCTGATCATAGGATACAATCCTAGTGCTTTGGTAATGACCATGAATAACCTTTGATAATACCTTAAATTTGATAAATTGAAATGTTATTATTGATTATTTGTTTTTCATATTAATATTAGTGTGGATCAAACTATACTTATTTGTTTTAGTTAATGGCTGGAACTCGATGAAACTGTGTTAATGCAGAATATGACGGGAAATTCAATGTTTGTCCCCCTGAAAAACCAAATGTTATGTGATATGGAATGAAAAATATTGTAGCCATGCTCAGAAAACATTCTCAAGGTATGAATAATGCAGGATATCCAAACAAGAAATGGAAGAACAACATTATGTTGTATTCTTCATGAGGCATCATACACCTTCATTCTGAGGGTCTTCTGATCCACTAGTGGTTGAACAATGGATCAATACCACTTAAAATATATTTTCAATTAAATATTATTTTGAAAATGGTAATGTTATATTAGTGGTATAAATTTTGGAAGGTGAAGATGATCTATGGTGGAATAATATCCAGAATAAATGTCAAAGTGATGAAATTGATTCCATGGAATGGGAAGACATCAAGAACATATTTTTAGTATGTACTTCCCTCTTATTATTATAAAAAATATGGATAAGGAGTTTCTTGGACTAAAACAAAGGGATAAAGAATCTATTTGTACCTACGAAGAATATTTTACAAAACATGCAATGTACATATCCATAATTAATATCCAACCCTTGAGTAATAACGATGGATTCGTTACTGGCTTAAAACAATGTCTTCGAAGAGAAATAGACATAAGGGAATTAAATTTTTTAGAGGAAATTTTTCAATGTGCTTTTAAGGTTGAGATAGAGATTGGGGTAACCCATCAGACATATGGGTTTGATAAGAAGAGGAATATGTAATTCAATAGAAAATATAAAGACCACAATATAATGAATATGAGTTTTCTCTTATGCTAATAGTGCGGAAAGAAACACAGAGGTAATTGTCACAAAGGTATAAGTAAATATTTTATGTGTGGAAAAGAATGTAATCGAACAATTTAATTCCAATGTAATGGGAAAAATATGAATAATGATGTGAACAAAGGAAATGCTACATAGAATGCACCTTCTAATCTTCAATGTTAGTATTGAAAGTAAAAGGGGCATTGTGCCAGTCAATGCCCTAATCAAATGGTTATTGATGATGATCAAAATCAATAAACTCTTAAGAAGAATGAAAAAGTAATTTCACATGATATTTCAATCAGCGATGTAGAGTATGATAATGAAATGGTAAAAGGTAAACATTCTGTACACTCTAATGTAGAAAATGTTTTATTTGATTCTAAATCAACCTACTCTTTAATTACTGTTGAATTTTTTAATTGTATCATCATATTACCTCAACAATTAGATGTTGAGATAGCTTTGACAAACTTCTTATGAAACAACTGTTGCATCAAAGGTTTACAATTCTTCTCCAATTGATGTTTGTGGAAAAGTGCTTTTTAAAAATCTTTTGATCCTTCCAATAATATCTCATGAGATCTGGACTGCAATTAGAAATTTGGGAACAAACATTAATCCTTAAATCTATCGAAAATGTTATCAATGTATGGAAGTGGATAGAGATTCTTCACTGTCACTTTATTCATGTGACGATAATTAGTGCACAATGGCATAGTTTCATTAGCCTTCTTCATGAGAAAAATTAGTGTGCCCCATGGTGGCACACTAATACAAACAAAACCACTCTATAATAGACCATTGAGATGTACACATAGTTCTCATAACATAGAAAGGCCCATACATTAAGGATACTTAAAAATAAGAGATTCATTTAGATGTATATTGATCCCTAATTCAATCTATCATTGACTGGGTAATGCTAAAATATATTTTTTAAAGTCAGTAGGGTACTCTTCGATGACTATGGGGAGCACTAACTGTTGAACCTGTGACGAATTCTTCATCAAAGTATCCATCATAGATGACTTGGGTTGAACACACCTCTTACCCATCCGAGGGTCACACTCACCAACATATACTACTGAATAAACAATAGATTCATGAAAACCTCATACATCCTGATGCAATAAATGATATAATTCACCAAATACAACAAATACATGCCTCAGATTAAATTATATGGTAGTTTCCATAATCATAATAAATCATCCCATGAGCATTGTGGCCCTGGAACTAGCTCAGAATCACTACATACTTTAAACAATTCAGCTCGACCGCCATTTGGCATAGTCAATGCCAAGGGAACAAGAATCCTCTCTAACTCAAGTCCCAAAGCATGGAAAAGTCTACATGATATGAGGATTGAATTTGTCTTGAAATAAAAAATCATACATACATGTAGAAAACCAAATAAATGATACCTCAAGCGATGTTTGGATTTCCATGTGATGGCGTCACTAACTCATGATGCTGACTAAGACCTTCTACACAACAACACTAACCCGGATGATGGTCACCAACATCACTGTGATCCTCTCTATAAGGATGTGGTGAATTCTCCGGTTATCCTCTTCATATGCCATCTACCCTCTACATATCCTAAGCTAGTGCAACCTACTGATGATTCCTTGGATGAAACTGCTCCAACGAAGGAACGTGATGAAATACAACAGATCCATGATGATAGATCAGAATGGTCGGGCCTTATCGATGATGATGAAATTGATATCCAAAAGAAAAATAATATAATGATACAATGGAATAGTTCTTAGAACCACTGTGCCCAGATAAATGAGATATTTAGGGCTGAGATGTAGCCTTGGCTGAATGGAATCTTTTATGCCCTGAAAACCAGGATAACCACTCCACCTCTCTTCCATGTAAGGAATCCAAATGACTCCTTTGTCTTGATGATTTGGATCTTGATAATTTCTTCTCAGTGACCTCATCCCTCACCAGATCCTTAAGATTCATATTCAAAATTAACAATGTTACTAAGTGATAGACCTCTATATGTAATGCCACATCCAAATTCCTCATGCTAGCCACATCATCTGGGAATAGTTCCAAAGCATATATTAAATTTTTACTAAAAAATTATCCAAATACTCAAACACTAGAGATCCCCTATCGATGGGTAAGAAGGTCATGGATAATGAGCTCCTTCGTAGTCAAATGTATGATACTAGACTAAGAACATGTCTCTGAACACCTAAAGTGAGATTTTGGACTCCACACGATCATCGAGGAATACGAACCACGAAATCCTCTCTAGCCTACACAACATTATCACATCCAATTAAACTAAGTGCTCCTTCCCTAAATAGATGAAATTAAATACTATCTCAACCTCCTCCAACAGGACTTCAATTACCATATTTGAAATTGGGGCCTCTTACATCTGAAGACTATGGCACTGAATCACTTTGAGTGTCATATTCCATGTGTGTTATCGTCAACCTCTACTCTTCCATGATCATATGGAACAACATGCTAAACGTATTTTGTGATATCTTTATGATGATGTTGACATAGATCCATACCTATAAATTGAAAAAAATGTATAGATCTATACTTGGAATATGGAATAATGAATGATAATTATTTAATTAATTGGTTTCTATTATTCATTATAGGTTAACATATTTAATTGTTTTACCATTAAAAGTCATGCCCAATGAAGAATGATTCATGAACCATTCATATGACTTTTCCATGCAACAAGATACACCCTGATTAGTTTGCACATTAAAAATAATGGTCCACGTGTCAGACCACATGGGGAATATAATACATAGGTCTCATCTTGTCTCCAATTTTTATAACACATGTTTTTATTATATGAGCCCATTTCAAAACTAATAGATGGAGGAAAACTTGTGAAAAACATAAAACTCCATCATATCCCTCATCCAGACCACTAATTCAACTCTATCTCGACGTCGTCCCGACAACATGTACCCCTCCTGGGTCGGTAATGTGAGAATGCATATATTGAAAGTAGAGTCTCTACTATAGTAGGCCACGGTTTGGCAACTAGCACCTAGGTTATAATAAAAACATAGATGGAAAACATTACCCACTAAGAGAACACCTATGAATGTGAGTGATAAGACAGATACAAACCACCTCCAAATCAGACTAACATATAAATGTAGTCCTAGTACACATATGAAATTTTAGGCAAAAAATTATACTACTGAATGGAAAAACAATAAGTGCCAAATTAATATAAACATTAACAACCCCAAATCCTAAACAACTCTTATATCCTCAAGCTTATAGTTACTAGAATTATCACCAACCTACTTAATGTGACCGGAAAAACAATTTATATGTATATAGGATGAGTATAATAGTATACTATATTGGATCATCCCAAAAGCCTCGTGTTTATAAGAAATAAATTCATGCTAAAGAACATTGAATAACTAGTTTAACTAACTCATTACCCTAACATGTATACAATATTTTGAACCTCAACATGTCTACAACTACCATGTATCTCATTCATTAGTATATAATATGAAAAAATAGGATACCACTTACCATATCCCCTTGATTTACCGCATTTCCCCCACCTCGCACGTCCGAAAAATCTCCCTCCAAAAAGGCTTTCTCGAAGGCACATGGGTGAAGCACCACAACATGAACCTCATGGAACACAACAACCAAGTCCACATAACAAAAGTATCCAAGTTGATTCAAGGATCCACCACATCTTGAATTATGTGTATTATACATCAAGTATTATACCTTAATCCCTTATATCACATACACTGAATAGTGATCCTAAAACCACCACAACCGATAAACAGTACACATATAGATGTCAATAAGAACCAATATCTAGAATAAAAATGTGTGAACAACCAATATACCTTACATCTTGCTAAACACATATATTGGGAAAGCTAGATGACTCCCCATGAATTCTTGAAAAACCTTCCCATAAACCATTATCAAGCGATCAACACAGTGACTTGATTAATTACACATTAAGTCTTTTCAATCTACAGACACAGTGTTTACCCATCCATCCTAAGGTATTTATACATGGAAAGAACATGGAATACACAATGATTCATCACCGCTTTTGGATGGAGAAAAAGAAAACCATATTCCTCAACTGTTGGGGATAGAGAAGTAGATCACAAGAAATATGATCCATCAGAAAAGACTTTCTTGACAATGGTAAGCTGATATTATACCTATTACGTCATCCATGATGTCCCCTCGACACCCACATGCATAAAATGAAGAATATATCCATTTTAGGTGTCTACTTCTGCCACCACCATTGGGCCTCCCTACCCCTAACCACCCTGAAATCCCTCAACTCTCTGTTATACCAGGCTCTCCCTACCACAGAAGTAGTATGAAATATACATTAGTAGGGATCATAGAAAAAAACAAGGATTTTGACCTTCATAGACAACGATCCCTTATGTATGAAAAACAAAAGGCGTCTTGGGCTTTACAAGATTGAGTGTCAAATGGAATCCAAATATAAATTTTATTTTATCAAAACAACTAGTTATTTAATCCTATTTTAATTATCTGATTCAATTAAAAATGCATAACTGCATTCATTTTATTATTATCAAATTACATCTACTAGATACATTTACATGCCTCTTTATCATTAGCGGATTTATTTATAAATAATCTCGGATACATTGTCTTTTCAAATTCCATCATAAACCACATGAAAAAAAATATAATCCTAGATACAACATGATCTATTAACCAAAAGGAAATATGTTATTGTGGTATAATTAAGTAACATAAAATTGATCCTATTTATTTAATATGTCTAAAATATTTACTATGTCTAATATATTTTTATCCATATGGAAAAAATATCCTATCTATACTACTACACATAAATAGAACATATATTATCTGAATCACTTAACTCAAATGATTTATAATTATATTTTCATGAGAATGCAAAATTGAATAGATCACGATATCCTCCCCCTACAACTACTACATCCACCAATGGATGCCGCAGAACAACAGCAATAACAAACTCCCTTGAAATCTTCATTGAAAATATGGTGATTAAGTTACATCACATGGATTGGATAATGGATTGTTGAAATATCAATCAAAATGATCAAATAGAGGTAGATCATTATTTTAATTGATGACTGATCGACACATTCTATTTGATCCAAAACAGGAGATGCACATGTAATATGAAGAAACATCAGAAGGAAATATTCTAGGATATACAGTTAGGTCACACCACTCAAATTGGGATAAAGTCTCAAGGTTCATCACAATAATAGTAAATAGAATAAATATTTGAATGTATATCCCCAATCATAGATTGATCACATCTGAGACACATGTAATTTGAAATAGTAAATCTTCCATTATCATTTGATCTCAATAAGCCAAATTTTTTGAACACATAAAAACATCAGGACCCTTATGGATTTAATTATATGATTTATGATATGTGAATCAGCCTAAAAAATTAAAACAAGATTGTGAACACATTTTATGTCAAATAAATTGTCAAATGGGTGAGACAGTATGATCCTAAAAATAATGTTCACTAGTAGATCAGGAAACAATGTTGGGCCTAATGAAAATGATTGTTGATGGTGAATCACGGACACTAATAGCTGAAAATGAATCACTGACACCAACTTATTAATATGACTCACCAACATAGAAAAATGATGATGAATCACTAAAACTGATAGATGAAGATGACTAATGACATCGATAGTTGAAGATGAATCACATACACCAACATTTGATGATGAATCATAAACAACAAAAAATGGTGATGAATCACCACCTCCAATAGTTGAATATGTCTCACTAACACTGAGAGTTTAAGATGAATCACTAATATATATAGATGAATATAACTCGGTGACACTAACCATTGAAGATGACTCACCGACACTGACAGTTGAAGATGACTCCCAAACACTTGCACCAATATTCACAAAATATGAAACATTGTTCACAAAAATTGAAATTCAGAAAGTGTTACGGATAAGTCACCATGACCTCCTAGAGAACCACAAAAAATAAATCTCCAAAGGTATAAACCACAGAGGTCTGAGAAATTATTCTTATTCCATTTTATTATTATTAAATATGAATTTATTATGACTAGATCACTAAAATTATCATTTAGTAGATTACAAAATCTATAAAATAAAGATAATTTATTCATTATTTAACAGTATAATAATAAAATAGATAGAAAATTTTATCCAATTTATATAAATATTATAAATATATAAAAATAATAATTTTATCTCAAAATGTATAACATTATTAAGTCTATAAATATTTAACCTTAATACAGCACTAAAATATGTCATCCCAATATCAATACACAAAAATCAGAATGATTTATCATAAAATTATCCCCAATAGATAAAAGTGTCTTATTACAACATTTACCAATGAATTCAATACATTAATCACATATTCACATAAAATATTCTATTAGCATTAATCACCATAATGAAATATTTAATATATATAGTCTTAAAAATTTAACACATAGATTATTTTTCAATTAAAATGATATAATTTGGAATATATTCAATAAATTCCATATTTATAGTAAACAATAACAATGATAACATAAATACCTTTATGATCAAATCACTAATAAATTATAAATTCATCCACACTATCAGTTTTTCGTTATCAAAATAAGTTGTTATTTTATCCCAACAAAATATTAATAATATCAAACACATATTAACAGATTAATTTACCTTATTCATTTATTGTCCTGGAAAATATCACCATACAATTAAATTAATTTTCTCTATTTCTATTACAATTCCATATATGATTACATATCGATTAATTAATATTTGTTTATAGGATGACAAATATTTTTTTTTGATTATTATAACTAGAATATCTATCATATAACAATTAAAAAAATATAATTTTATAATCCTTATACATTATCACTTCATTCCTTTCACATTAATTATTAACATGTCTATGTTACTTATATTTGTGTAAATGTTACTCGTGGATTATGTAATTTAATAAAATAATTCCAATATTCCACGCACATGATATTTTAATCAATAAATTGTTTCATAAGTTGAAATGTATTTCTATCCATCGTAGTAACCATTTTTAAAAAGATTAATATAAATATTCCCCTCTATTACCCACGTAAATCATTTTTCCTTTTAATAGATAAACATTCCATTCTGACTCTATCCAAATTTATAATATTAGTGAAATTGATCCACCATTCCACCATGGAATCCAGTATTTTATATCTCTAAAAAATATCATTTTCACTTTTAATGAGTGTGTGATTTAGATATGGTGCATGTTGGTAATCATATAACCTGATTACTGAAAAGGAAAAATCAAAAAATATATCACTGTAATACCTATGACATTTTCATAATCATGATTGAAAATTATTCAATCACATTGAAAATTAAAATGGTCCCTTCTACATCGAGATGATTTTTATTGAAAAATTAATTTTATGAGAAATGATAATCTTAAGGGAAAAACATGATAGAATATTCATAAGTTGTTTAAATATTCGCACCATATATTCATGCTATGACACATTTGGTTTCTCATCTTTCATCAATTCCTATAATCTATTCCAACAATACATAATTATTCATATTGAAAATGTATATTAACCAGTCAATATAACCTGATTGAGTAAACATAGTGAACGATAATGACACACATAACATGAAAAATAATGATGTATGATATATTCATGAAAAAATATTTTTAATGTTATTCCACCAAAATTAATCTTCTCCAAATCAAATTCCACATATAGTATCATGATTTGGATTTATATCTAGGATAACCACATAATATTTACATTAAAAAAATATTATGATACTATATTATAATTAAAATATTCTCATAGTCGGTATTCCATTCATGTATCATAATATATGTTTTATGTATTATTGTCATGACCTGCCTTCATCAAGATGAGAGAAGGGACAATAGATTTCCAGACCCTTCCTTCTTCAAGTTTATGGAGTGATAATGACCCCCAGAGTCCCGCTTTCAATATGTCCCTAAGTGGCGACTAGCAGCAAGGGTAAAGAATCACACACAAGATAGAAGGCATTACCCTTTTTATTTAGTAGGATTGGGAGATTAGATAGTAAATCCCAACAACACAAAAATTTTATGTACAGGTAAAGCCCAAACAAACCATTCTTTTATGCATGCTCCAAACGTCAATTATACAAAACTAAAAGAATACCCCAGAAATAAGCACCAAAAAAATGAAAAACAGCAACATCAACTATCCCAACGTATGAAAAAGTACTGCCCTACACGATCCCTGAAGTCCTCCTGGAAACCTGAAGGCATTATTATATATGTTGGCTGAGTATACTAGTATAATCATTAGGAAAAACCATAGACTATCGATCACATGTGGGGAGGAATTCTAATACCCCGTGGAAAAAGAGATAACAAAAAATGCCTTAAAAGGAAAACTATCGACCCAATCCTCTCCAAGGAACACTCCCCAAATAAATCAAGTCAATTAATTTATAGTAATAGCACATATATATTTGGGTACACCGCACCACATTCCCACTGGTTATTGAAGACATCCTATGCATCTAATTTCTCTCGCCATTCTCATTGTAGTCCCATTTCCAGTCCTCGCCTACACACACCTAGTCCATCACTGCAACACATCATGCCCTTAAAAACCTGGGCCACAATAACCACACGTAACCTTGACCGCAAACTCTTGGTCTAAAAGAACTACTAACACAACCGAAGACACATTGGAATTATCCCAATGAATCTAGGGAAACAACCAGCCCACACACACTTATGACAACCAACACAACCACCATGCCCGAAGAATTACTTTCTATAATGGAACTCACGCTATCAAACCAACCTGATGAGTCTTGGGATAATCGGGAAAGGTATTAAAAAATGAGATAATAACTATCCACTCATAAGAGTGTTGAGAAAAACACCCTCCCCCATGAAATGGGGGTGTTCGTCAAAAAGTGCAAAACATTGGTGGGGTGCAAAAAAGATACATAAGAACTAATGTTATATGTATAGGTAACAAGAAATAATCCCAACTTAGGGTTTCAAAAGCCTACCTAAGAACAAACAATCTCATTACTATTCATTCATAAAAGAAAGGAACCTCACTTACAGATAAGTCACAACTCATTCCCAAAACAAACTCCCCATTAAAGCCATTCTTGGTTTTATGTTCAAGTGATCCCATTTAATTAAATTATACACTACTGGGAATCTGACTGGCATAACCACTAGCCAATGAGATAGAAAAACCCAAACAGCGATTTAACAAATCACAACTGGTTCTCTTGTGAAGTCACAACAACAAAGGGATCAGTGAGATACCTCAATGTAATGAAACCAAACCATGCCTCGAGATACAGCCCCACACATCTTCATATTCACAACCAAAAATTGTGCCACGATATAGGATCACATCCCCATTCACATCACCCTATAAGTATCAAAAAGAACTACACACCTACTTCCAAAAACTATGTAGGGAAAGATCAAGGTTCAAGAACTACATTCATTAGGTTCTTCTTTATTTTGGTTAACCGGGGTGACCACAAATGGATTGATGGTCCTAGGGTATCCATTTAACCAACTGAGTTTATGTGATTAAACAATTTCCATGTTTGAGTTATTTAATGATCATAGAAGACAATGGTTCATTAGTTTCCACAGAAAGACCAAAAAAGACCATGATTCTCAGTGAGCATAAGTCCATAAAGATCACAGCATATAGTAATTATAAAATAGTACAACAGAATTGTCAAACACAACCAATCATTCTTTAAAATCTTGTTTATTATCATTGATAAGCTTTGGTTTCATCCATTTCCAAAAAAAATTGTAGTGTACCTACCCCGCATTATAAACAGTAAGGAGAGAATAAGGAAAATCCCTACTTGGTTTATTAGGGATCGAAGTTCTTCTCCAAGCGCCAAGAACTGGGGATGTTCGACTTGCAAGGGAGGAAGGTCATGGACTCCAAGGGTGAGCAAAAAGGCTCTGGTACAGGCACATCACATGCCATGGGAAGAGGAACACCAAATTCTCTAGGAATAAGGAAACGTGTAACCGGGGAGTAACTGGATGGTATGGGGAAGGGGGTGGTAATAATGGCTATGCGTTAAATAGTTTTCTTTAATAATAAGGAAACGTGTAACTGGGGCAGAACTGGATGGTATGGGGAAGGGTGTGACACAGAGGAAAATCCACTCATTTTGGTAAGTTATGGTAGTCACAACTCTTGTGAGATTGTACATTTTATTGATGGGATATAAATGGAATTGAAAGAGGGAATTAAATCTCCTTTACGTCAAAAGATATGTTGCGGGAGTAGAAAAGTCAGGAACTAGAAAAGAACGAAGACCGCTCGGTAAAGACACGGTGTCACCGTCATGGTCCCACCATCACGGTGTCACGCTCATGGTGCCACTGTCACGGTGGCACCCTCACGGGGCCGCCATCACGGGTTCCATCATCACGGTGCCCCCCGGACCAGTGTGCGACCATCACATTGCCACCGTGACAAGTGTGACTGTCATGGTGCCACCATAAGTGGTGCCACCGTCATGGTTCCACCGTGACCAGTTCCACCATCACGACACTACATTGATAGGTGTGCGACCGTCATGGTTCCACTGTAACTGATTCCCTCGTGATCGGTGGAACCATTTCAGTGGATCCGTGTTTTGGAAAACGAATGGACCAGGTGGGTCCAGGTCAATACATCAGATACCTCTCAAACAATTCTCGCCCTTGAGAATCAGAACTAGATCTGATGAAAAGAGGGGTTCTGAACAACCACCTCAGAAGGTACCTCTCATGTGTGAACATCATTGGAAACAGGGAAAACCTCTCCTTCAAGTAACCAAGAAACATTATAAGGTCAAATAGTACATTCATAAGGGTTAGGGAGTTTCTTCATCCATGTCAAGATACTATCCGCCTTGGGTGTCACTGACTTTCCCTCACGGGTTTAATCGCATCCACCTTAATGCGTCTTGATTAGGGATCAGGTCATCTCCTACATATAGTCAAGACTCTTCACCCACATCCACAGAATCAGGAAAATCACATGTTCCATAGCTAACAAAGTAAATGATTCCATGACAAACAAGTAGAAACAAAACAGAACAAAACTCAAAACAGCTCTGTTTATTGGGCACACATCTGCGTCTCTCATTCCCAGGTACGTTCCTCGAGCCTTCCATTCCTCCACATCACATGAGCCAAAGGAATGGTTCTTCCACAGAACACCTTCTCCTCATGATCCTCGATCCTCAATGGTCCTTCCAAAAAAGTCATGTCGTCCTCGATATCCAGCTTTCCCAAGTCGAGGACGTGTGAATCGCCGTTTAGATTTCATTGGAGCTGAGACACATGGAAGACATCGTGGAGTATCAGTAGCGACGGTGGTAGTAATAGATGATAAGCCAATTCACCGACCAGCTACAACATTTCGAATAGTCCAACAAACCTAGGAGAAATCTTACTCCCCATAGCAAACCATTGTTTCCCACGCCGAGGGGAGACAATCAAGAACTCGTGGTCCCCGACCTCGCACTCCAAGGGTCTCCTCCTATTATCGGCATATGATTTATGTCGGTCACATTCCACCTTAATCATATCTCATATAAGATGAACCTTCTCCATAGTGATCTGCACCACATCCAGGCAAAGAACACATGCTTCCCCATCCTCGGTCTAGAACACGGGTGAGCAACATGGCCTTCTATAAAATTAATATAACAGAGTCATGCCAATGGTAGATTGATAGCTATTATTGTAGGAAATCTTTTCCAGAGGCCATTGTCGCACCCACAGTGCCCCAAAATCAAACACACATGCTGGTATAATAACATCTATCGATTGGATGGTGCGCTATGTCTGCCCATCTGTCTGGGGGTGGAAGGTAGTGATAAGACGTAGCTGAGTTCCAATTGTATGTTTCAATCCCCTCGAGAAACGAGAGATAAACTGTGCATCCCAATCATAGAATATGCACCTCAGAACTCCATGCAACCACACCACATCATCCACGTACCTCTGTGCTAAGGCATCCACTGCACCCAATTCCTTGATCGCTTGAAATTGAATAGATTTCGTCAACCGGTCCACCATTGTAAAGACCCAAATCCTGACGTACATTTACATTACATTACTTTTGTGGAAATCTTAGTACATAACAAAAACACACACACAAGGATCATAATAGTTTAGTGTCTTTGGAAACTCAGAATGTAATCTTATAGTCGTGGTGAAAGATCTTCAACATCTCCCATAAAGATCTTCCTTTTTTTACCTAAAACCTTTATTTATATCCTGGGGAAAAGAAAACATAAAAGGGTGAGCTCAAATTCTCAGTAAGGGTAAACAAAATAAATATCAATCACATCATATTCATAAGAACATAACATTTTGGAAATCTTAACTTGCAAAAGAGATCATAATTTCATAACATGGGATAAATCATGGTAGTGAAATGTAATCACAATAATCATAACGTAAAACATGAAACTTTGTGGCATACACACATAATCATAGAGAATCATTTCTTGTTAGTCAAGACTCATTTCCAAGACTATCTTAGTGTACAAAGTCCCTTTCTGAACCAAGTCACCCTCGTTTCAATCCTGTTTCACTGAACCGATATAACCTACTGTTCCAGCCATGTCTATATCATGAGATATAAAATCTTAACCCAGTGCATTGGAGGGAGATATAGGTCCCACCCATCTCATAATGATACCATTCTTATGTGTGCCACAAAATCATAAACCATACATCATTTCAAAACCCATGTAATAAAAATGGGAATCTTAAACATCATGACATCATAAAACAATTCATATACGATAAAGGAATTCATAAAAATAATTCCATCACAACATAATCAAATCAATGTAATAATAGGGATAAAAATAGAACCCTTTATTATCTTAGATGGAAAATAATTTTGATAAAACACTTGAACTCCATTCTTGAGGAAAATATCCTTTCTACTTCAAAAACACTTTTCCTTTCATAACATGTCAAACAATTATAAACTAAAAGAAGTTGATTAAAAATAAACTTGATAACTTGTAAAGGAAGATTCTTGTAAATAATGTTTTAAAAATCCATTCATGCCGTATAAGTTAAAAAAACATTCTTCTCGTACTTTTGTCGGAAATGTCAAAAAGTACCTCGTACGAAAAACGACAAAAGATTCCTTTCATATCTTTTACTAATAACTCACCGAAGTGTAAAATTGGATTTAAATAATTGTAGGTGGATGGAAATAATATTAAATATTGAGGAAACATGTATTTGGATGATAAAATACACCCCAGTAAATACCAATGTATAAACAATCTCGGATAAAAATGAGATTGTGATATTTTCCCTTGCCTTAGTTCTGATTTGCTTCGTAAGTGTCCGAACCTCATGTATAATGATTTAAATAATGTCATTGACTTATTACAGAATCATATTCATTGTTATTATATCATATATGGTTCACTTATGACTTTATATTACCCGTTCTTTTGTAAATTCATGTTAAAGTAGCGTTTTGGGTAAAATCGTCTAATTGGTCGTTCGTGTTTTAACTTGTAATTATTCATATGATTACTTAGATCATTATTACATAATTCCAGAATATAAAACATGATTTATATATAATATATATTCAGAATATTCATATATATATTGGATCGATAAATGGAATGAAATACACTGTTCAAGGAGACGGTAGGCTGTACGTACGCATGAATGTTGTTTTCGTATCCTTATTGAATTGAATGGAATTAGGTAGATGACATACATATATATATAAATAAATCAAGTAGCTTTATAATGTCATATATTTCATTATTATTGCTTATATATACTTTATAATCATTCTTAAATGGTTAACATGGAGAATGAATCTCATCGCGTCATGGAGACGGTAGTCCGTACGTACGAACGAGCGATGATATCATTTCCATAATTATTTAATTGAATTGGAGTGGATGATACAATATATCATAATAATTATGATGTTATAATAACTATGTATAGTTATTCTTAACACCATAATACCCATCCATGTAAGGTGTTGGTGGAAAAACAGATTACACCACGGCGTGGAGACGGTATTTCGTACGTACGCACGCGCGGTGATTTTGTTTTCCATAGGATGGATAGATGGTGAAATAGGGTTGTTTCATACTTATAATAAAATATCAGTATATGAGTGATACTGATGTTATTACTTCATAATGAAACAACCTAAGAAGAAGAAGTGGAAGAAGAAATACTGTTGAAGGAATCGGTAACGGAAATTATCTCTTCTTTGAAGTGCTTCTTTGAGACCTCCTTTTAGGGCACTAAAATTGGTCTTTGAGGAAGACCAGAACCTAAATGATGTTTCTAGGGAAGTGGAGAGGAGAATTTGGTAGGGGTGGCCGAGCATAAAGGCTCAAAGTTGTGTGAGGAAGAGAGGGAGGTGGTGTCCTTTTATAAAGGAGGAGAGGGGCTCCTTTGGAAAAACTAAAACTATTATTTCATTATAAAGTCAAGTTCGGTTTTAAATATCTCCAAATTGATTTATTTCTAGGATAAGGTGGGTATGGGTC
The DNA here is from genome assembly GCA_963277665.1 of Viscum album. Taxonomy (NCBI): domain Eukaryota; kingdom Viridiplantae; phylum Streptophyta; class Magnoliopsida; order Santalales; family Viscaceae; genus Viscum; species Viscum album. The sequence continues at coordinate 589,772,005 of OY728162.1, read as the reverse complement.
GAAATCCTCTCATCCAATAGAATTTAGACATTCTTAGGTTCCTATTTTAACCTTATCATTTAGATTTAACATTAAGTTAAATAATTTTACTTTTACCGTGTCTTCTTGTGTTCTTACACTATAAGTTTAATAAACATACTATAAGAAGCCAAAAGAACCAAAAATTGTTTATTATTAATATATATAACCTCATATAAGTCATTTGGACGATCCTTAGATTTTTAGGAATAAAATAACAATTAATAATATAATATTTGTTTTAAAAACTGTTTTAGGTCAATTTTGACACTATTTAGTAATTGATTTTTGTGAAAATCATAACAGAATGATAAGTTCAAAAAACTTTAATTAAATCAATACTAACATGTAATATTAACCTAGAAAATTAGTGTAATTCATTAAAAGTCTTAAATTACATTTATTTTGGTATTTATAACATCAATTATGTCAATATTTCATTAATAAGATAATTACTGCATCATCTTTGTGTCATAAATAAATTAAATTATTTGGTGTCTAAAAATTACAAATAAAATAATATTATTTAGGAAAGCTTTTTATCTTTCTAATGAATATTTACAATAAAATTTATCGTATTTATAACCTTATATTAAAAATGTTTTGGTAAATAAACATTGATTTTAACTCTTTTAACTCTTCTTTGAATTAAATAATAATAAATGTCCTAATCTAATCCAAGTGGGCCTAAATGGTCATATTTTATTCCTAAGCTTTTTTTTGGTCGAATTACACTTATCCAATAGAATTTGGACATGTGTTAGGGTAATAATAATATCATTTTTACCCTTAATTACCCTATTTACTTTTAACCGTGGTAAATAAAAGTAAAAAGTTACTATTCACCAAAAATTATTTTTATCTCATTGAACCACATTTTACTTACTGACATCAACCATGTCTCTCGGATTTTTGAAATTCCACTCACAGAAGCGATAAAATTATGTTTTATGAAAAATTCAGTTTTTTTAACTACCACTTAGTGGTTTCACTATTAATCAAAAATTGAATGTTTTCAGAAAAATACCAAAAATTAGGCCTAAGCTATATTTGATATTATGAACTCAAAAATGATTTCTATTTTACCAAATTTGAAACATATCAGTTGCATTAATTAATTTAAAAATTAATTCCCATCGTCAAAACAAAAGGCATGTTTTTAAGAGATAATAACAATCAAAAGATTGACACTTGTTTATAACTGGTTTAAATGTGAAATTACATCCAATGACCAAAATTGTATTAAATTGTAAAAATATATTCTAAATATACTTTAAAACCACTAAAATTAATAATTTTTCACTATTAATTATTTTGATTGAAAAAGTTGTTTTTAATTGAAATTTAGTAACTTCCACTATTCATCAAAATATGAAAGTTATCTGAAAATTACCAAACTTTTACCATAAGCTAATTTCGATATTCCTAATCCAAAAATGATGTCCATTTTGAAAATTAAAATTTAAAAAATTTAAAAAATTGGTTATTAATATTCATAACGGCTAGTTTTAATAATATTTTAAAAGCATATCGTTGTTTAGTGAAACTTGGTATTGCGTACGACGCAAGCTATCGAGCAAGGTCGTGATTTAGTGTAAAGAGAGCCAAGAAAGTGTTGTGTAGAAAAAGATTCCTTTGATGATTTATATAACATAAAAGTTTCGGTTGTTACATTCTACGCCCCTTAAAATGAATTTCTCCCTCGAAATTCGTCGGGGTTATAAATGGTTTACTATTCGAATGTTTCTTTAATCGAAACCCACATCGTAAAAAGGAATACCAAAACCAATAATTAAAAACAAAAGTATGAAATGTAACGGTTACCCAAATAAACTAATCACTGTGTTTCCACATAGGTGAAAATATGGATATGGAAGAAAAATCTAACTATCATGTTCTGATGGAGACTGGTAGAGAACATGGCTATGGAAAAGCTAGCAATCACAAAGCCATAAATTTGTGATGATCTAAGGTACCATCTGATTTATCAGATATAAGAGCACTAGGACACCATTTCTGTTTTTCAAGATCATTTCCCTAAAGTTGATGAAATTGGAATTAGAAGAAATACTTTCGTGATTTTGGTATAGTCTCACCGTTTGTCGTTCTTTGGACAATTTCCACTTCATCTCTTAAAGAGATGAAGTTGAATTTGTCATTCGTGATGTGTTAGCAGATCATGTGATAGAATGAATGGTCATTCCATCTGTCTCAAACAAAAGGTTAAAAAAGTTATCAAAAAATACATAAGTCCATCTATAGTGAGATTAATGATATATGGTTCCTAAAATGGACTTATACATCATATATCATACTACTTAATATAATGAAACTAGTATCTACTAAACAGGGACTTCATGTAGGCCAATGGTAGGCGATAAAGGCCAGTCGCACTTCGGTTGTGGGTTCGATTCCCACAGCCTTGTCTGACGCGATGGGCAGTCGCCCGTCCTGCAGGTTGTCCTTTTTCTAAAGCTATATTACTATAACATCCCATCAATAATATCGACAAACGTTTTATCCTAACTTATGTCCAACATAATCCATTCTAATCTTTAGGCTTATCTAAAATACTTCGGTCCAAGATCATAGTATAAAGAAAATGATTACTTGAAATGTCACAGAACAATCACGTGAATGCCATCATTTATCCGCCATATATCATAAGATATATCTTCTTGGTCAAATTACAAACATGTGAATACCTTAATCATGTATTCTCTTGAATAATGAATACCCATTGAACCTTAGTGAAAACATGAGTGTTTTCAAAAGATAACTCTTTCCACATACCAAAATCCTCAAAATTCTATATCATCAAACCATGATATCACATAATCCTTATATCAATCATGAGCTCATTAATAATGTTAAACATTTCATTTTCTCATTTTCCCTTCATTATGCACATATCATCTTATTTCCAAAAATATCTCAATCACATTGAATACCACATTAGACCAATACATAAATATTCCAATACTCCATGATACAACATTATTTTGGAATCCCATTACATAAACACTTAATCATTCCACCACATCGTTGTCATATTCAACATCTCCAATAGTGATCGCATGTGACTTCCCTTTGTTCTTTGCCTTAAGTGGTTGCTCATGTTGATCATCACTAACCCTTGGATTAGGGCATTTATTAGCATAATTCCCCATTTCCTTGCACTTGAAGCATTGAAGTGTTGGTGGTGCGTTCTCTGCAGTTTTTCCTTTATTCACATCATTAGAAACCCTTCTTCCATTACTTCGACACTCAGCTGCTCGATGACCTTCTTTTCCACACTTAAAACATTTTCTAGTCCCTTCAAGACAATCTCCACCATGCTTCTTTCCACACTTTGTGCATAAAGAAAACATTCATCTTCTTTTTCACCATTATTCTGAGATTTCTCCTTGAACTCCATCTTTCGTTTCTTGTCAAAACCATGAGATGGATATGTAACACCAACTTCCATTTCTACCTTGATAGCACAATGCACAATTTCTTCATAGCTACTGAAGTATCTTATAGCTAATGCCCTTCGAAGACTTGGTTTTAAGCCACTAAAAAAATCGATCAACTTTACTTTCAGGTTGGATGATAATGCCAGATGCATACCTTTCATGTCTTGTAAAATTTGCTTATTATATACCAACAGATTCATCATCCTTCTGCTTCATCTCAAGAAACTACTTTTTCATCTTTGTTCAAAGAATACGAGGGAAGTACTTACTGAAAAACAAGTTCTTGAACTCGTCCCATTCCATAGACTCAATTTCATCTCTTGGCCTCGTATTCTTGATAAGATTCCACCATTGATCAGCTTCACCTTCCAAATGATATACTGCTAAGATGAATTTATCATGCTCAGAACATTGAAGAACCGAAAATATCTTTTCAGTGGTACTGATCCATTGTTCAGTAACAAGTGGATCGGAAGTCCCACTGAAAGAAGGTGGATGTTGCCTCATGAAGGACTCAATAGAATATTGTTCCCTTCTCTGCTCATTTGGAATTCCAGAATGATTCATAGCTTGTGTAAGTATAACAAAAAGATTTTGCACTCCGTCTCCCATAACATTTGTTTGTTCAGGAGGGAAATCATTGCATTGTCCATTGCATTGATCAACACGGTTCCTTCGGGTTCCAGCCATCGTCTAAAACCGAAAAAGAATAGTGTGAGAGGCAAAAATCATAATAAAGGGGGAGTAACTTCAATATCTAACATCTTTGGTTTAATCTAATATCGTTACCATAGTTCTAGGACTATATCCTATACGTATACTTATCCTTAGGGACATCCCTAGACATACCTTAGAAATATCTCTAGGGATCTCACTAACGCTTTCGCATCCTAGTTTCCAAAGGTTGACTAAACTTTTCCTCTGATTCCAACTGTAGAGACACGATGCCTGACGTACATGGACATTACATTACTTTTGCAGAATACTTGGTACATAATAAAAACACACACACAAGGATCATAATAGTTTAGTGTCTTTGGAAACTCGGAATATAATCTTCTAGTCGTGGTGAAAGATATTCAACATCTCCCATAAAGATCTTCCTTTTTTTTACCTAAAACCTTTATTTATATCCTGGGGAAAAGAAAACATAAAAGGGTGAGCTCAAATGCTCAGTAAGGGTAAACAAAATAAATATCAATCACATCATATTCATAAGAACATAACATTTTGGAAATCTTAACCTGCAAAAGAGATCATAATTTCATAACATGGGATAAATCACGGCAGTGAAATGTAATCACAATAATCATAACATAAAACATGAAACATTGTGGCATACACACATAATCATAGAGAATCATTTCTTGTTAGTCAAGACTCATTTCCAAGACTATCTTAGTGGACAAAGTCCCTTTCTGAACTGAGTCACCCTCGTTTCAGTCCTGTTTCACTGAACCGATATAACCTACCATTCCAGCCATGTCTATCTCATGAGATATAAAATCATTACCCAATGCATTTTAGGGAGAAATAGGTCACACCCATCTCATAATGATACCATTCTTATGTGTGCCACAAAATCATAAACCATACATCATTGCATAACCCATGTAATAAAAATGGGAATCTTAAACATCATGACATCATAAGACAATTCATATACGATAAAGGAATTCGTAAAAATAATTCCATCACAACATAATCAAATCAATGTAATAATAGGGATAATAATAGAACCCTTTATTATCTTAGATGGAAAATAATTTTGATAAAACACTTGAACTCCATTCTTGAGGAAAATATCATTTCTACTTCAAAAACACTTTTCCATTCTTAACATGTCAAACAATTATAAACTAAAAGAAGTTTATTAATAATAAACTTGATAACTTGTAAAGTATTATTCTTGGAAATAATGTTTTAAAAATCCATTCATGCTGTATAAGTTAAAAAAACATTTTTCTCGTACTTTTGTAAGAAAAGTCAAAAAGTTCCTCATACGAAAAACGCAAAAGATTCCTTTCATATCTTTTTCTAAAAACTCACCGAAGGGTAAAATTGGATTTAAATAATTGTAGGTGGATGGAAATAATATTTTATATTGAGGAAACATGGATTTGGATGATAAAATACAACCCAGTAAATACCAAAGTATAAACAATCTCAGATAATAATGAGATTGTGATATTTTCCCTTACCTTAGGTCCGATTTGCATCGTAAGTGTCTGAACCTCCTGTATAATGATTTAAATAATGTCATTGACTTATTACAGAATCATATTCATTGTTATTATATCATATATGGTTCACTTATAACTTTATATTACCCGTTCTTTTGTAAATTCATGTTAAAGTAGCGTTTTGGGTAAAATCATCTCATTGGTCGTTCGTGTTTTAACATGTAATTATTCATATGATTACTTAGATCATGATTACTTAATTCCAGAATATAAAACATGATTTATATATAATATATATTCATAATATACATATATATAATGGATCTATAAATGGAATGAAATACACCGTTCATGGAGACGGTAGGCCATACGTACGCATGAACGCTGTTTTCGTTTCCTTATTGAATTGAGTGGAATTAAGTAGATGACATACATATATATACACATAAATCCAGTAGCTTTATAATTTCATATATTTCATTATTATTGCTTATATATACTTTATAATCATTCTTAAATGGTTAACATGGAGAATGAATCTCATCGCGTCGTGGAGACGGTAGTCCGTACGTACGCACAAGCGATGATATCATTTCCATAATTATTGAATTGAATTGGAGTGCATGATACAATATATCAGAATCATTATGATGTTATAATAACTATGTATAGTTATTCTTTACACCATAATACCCATCCATGTAAGGTGTTGGTGGAAAAACAGATTACCCCACGGCGTGGAGACGGTATTCCGTACGTACGCACGCGCGGTGATTTTGTTTTCCGTAGGATGGATAGATGGTGAAATAGCGTTGTTTCATACTTATAATAACATATCATTATATTATTGATACTGATGGTATTACTTCATAATGAAACAACCTAAGAAGAATAAGTGGAAGATGAAATAAAGTTGAAGAATCGGTAACGGAAATTACCTCTTCTTTGAAGTGCTTTTTTAAGACCTCCTTTTAGGGCACTAAAATTGGCCTTTGAGGAAGACCAGAACCTCTAGGATGTTGCTAGGGAAGTGGAAAGGAGAATTTGGCAGGGTTTGGCCGAGCTTTAAGTCTCAAAGTTGTGTGAGGAAGAGAGGGAGGAGGTTACCTTTTATAAGAGAGGAGAGGGGCTCATTTGGAAAAACTAAAAATATTATTTTATTATAATGTCAATTTCGGTTTTAAATAGTTCCAAATTGATTTATTTCGAGGATAAGGTGGGTATGGGTCGAATTCCTCTCATCCAATATAATTTAGACAAGTTTAGGTTCCTATTTTAACCTTATCATTTAGATTTAACATTATGTTAAATAATTTTACTTTTACCGTGTCTTCTTGTGTTCTTACATTATAAGGTTAATAAACTTACTATAAGAAGCCAAAAGAACCCCAAATTGTTTATTATTAATATATATAACCTTATATAAGTCATTTGGCTGAACCATAGATTTTTAGGAATAAAATAACAATTAATAATATAATATTTGTTTTAGAAACTATTTTATGTCAATTTTGACACTATTTAGTAATTGATTTTTGTGAAAATAATAACAGAATGATAAGTTCGAAAAAAGTTAATTAAATCAATACTAACATGTCATATTAACCTAGAAAATTAGTGTAATTCATAAAAAGTCTTAAATTACATTTATTTAGGTATTTATAACATCAATTATGTCAATATTTCATTAATAAGATAATTACTGCATCATCTTTGTGTCATAAATAAATTAAATTATTTGATGTCTAAAAATTACAAATAAAATACAATTATGTATTAAATCTTTTTATCTTTCTAATAAATATTTACAATCGAATTTATATTATTTATAACCCTATATTAAAAATGTTTTTGTAAATAAACCTTGATTTTAACTCTTTTAACTCTTCTTTGAATTAAATAATAATAAATGTCCTAATCTAATCCAAGTGGGCCTAAATGGTCATATTTTATTCCTTAGCTTGTTTTTGGTCGAATTACACTTATCCAATAGAATTTGGACATGTTTTAGGGTAATAATAATATCATTTTTACCTTTAATTACCCAATTTACTTTTAACCGTGGTAAATAAAAGTAAAAAGTTACTATTCACCAAAAATTATTTTCATCTCATTGAACCACATTTTACTTACTGACATCAACCGTGTCTCTTGGAATTTTGAAATTCCACTCACAGAAGCGGTAAAATTATGTTTTATGAAAAATTCATTTTTTTTAACTACCACTTAGTGGTTTCACTATTCATCAAAAATTGATAGTTTTTAGAAAAATACCAAAAATTAGGCCAAAGCTATATTTGATATTATGAACTCAAAAATGATTTCTATTTTACCAAATTCAAAACATATCAGTTTAATTAATTAATTTAAAAATTAATTCCCATCGTCAAAACAAAAGGTGCATTTTTAAGAGATAATAACAATCAAAAGATTGACACTTGTTTATAACTAGTTTAAATGTGAAATTACATCCAATGAACAAAATTGTATTAAATTGTAAAAATATATTCTAAATATACTTTAAAACCATTAAAATTAATAATTTATCACTATTAATTATTTCGATTGAAAAAGTTGTTTTTAATTAAAATTTAGTAATTTCCACTATTCATCAAAATATGAAAGTTATCCGAAAATTACCAAAATTTCACCCTAAGATAATTTCGATATTCCGAATCCAAAAATGAAGTCCATTTTGAAAAATAAAATTTACAAAATTTCAAAAAGTGGTTATTACTATTCATAACGGCTAGTTTTAATAATATTTTAAAAGCATATCATTGTTTAGTGAAACTCGGTATTGCGTACGATGCAAGCTATCGAGGAAGGTCGTGATTTAGTGTAAAGAATGCCAATCAAGTGTTGTGTAGAAAAAGATTCCTTTGATGATTTATATAACATAAAAGTCTCGGGTGTTACAACCATTACCCAGATATCATCGCAGCCTAGTTGAACCATGGGTAGCCTTGTGATGATATACATCGAGATTTAATCCCACATCCACTCAGGGACGTCTAAAGACTGCAACAAAACTCTTGGTACATGATGTTCATCCTTCACCTGCTGAAACACTAGGCACTTTTCTACAAACTCTTCCACTACCAGCTTCCCCCCAGGCCACCAATACTAACTACTCAGACCCTGGTAAATCTTTGAAACACACGGGTGTACCGCTAGGGGTCATTTGTGGAACTCACCCTGATCCATCACACGCATCGCCTCTAGTACAAACATCTTCCCTCAGTAAAGAATATGATTCCGACTATCCTTCGACCATCCATCTAAAGCATTGCCTTGGTTTTCCTGGTCGTGTGTCGCTTCACTCTCCATGTGTCCCCGTTGAGAATACTCTACCTGCCGCAATAGAGAATAGTGCACTATCATCTGACATAGGCATCCTCTTCCACCATCCATCCTCGCATCCAGGTGTAGGGAAGCCAACTCCTCTATCTCTTTCCAAGCATCTGCCGACTTTCGAACAACATCCTTATGTGACTTCCTGCTCATGGAATCAGCCACCAAATTCCCATTTCCCAAGGTGTAGGAATTATAAAATTTGTAATCCTGATGAAACTCCATCCCCCTTAACTGCAGTATGTTTATGTCCCACTGGGAGAAGATACACTTTAACCTTTTGTGATCTGTGAAGACCATCAAGCGCTCCCCAATGAGGTAATGTCACCACAACATTAGTGTGGACACAAACGCTGCAAGTTCCAGATCGTGGGTGGAATAATTATGCTCATGATGATGTAACTATATCGAACCATAAGAGATCACACCTTTTCGTTGCATCATCACAAACCTGAGGCCTTGTCCTGAAGCATCACAAAACACCTCATACGCCACCGCTTCTTCTAGAATCCTCAGCACTGGGGACCTTACCAACATTTAATTTAGATAGCTAAATGATACATTACACATCCCATCCCATACGAAAGCCTAGTCCTACTAGTTCTATGTTGTAAATGGTGCTGCAAATCAGGAGAAGTTTGGGTACGAACCTCTAGAAGTAACCTTCCAGTCCAAAGAAAATACGAACTTCTGCCATGTTCTTGGGCGCTTCTCAAGAAACAACCACCTCAACCGTCGATGGATCCATCGCTAATCCCTGCCTGGACACTATGTGCCCAAGGATGTGCATTTCTCACATCCAGAACATGCACTTGGACAATTTCCCATATTGTTGGTGCTATTGAAGAAACTATAAAACCGTACTCAGGAGCACAGCGTGATCCTTCTCTGATCATGAGTAGATCTGGATGTCGTCAATAAACCCGACTATGAAACGATCCAGGTATTCCTAGAAGATGGATTTCATGAGTCCCAAGAACATAACTGGTGCATTTTTAATTCCGAACAGCATGACTACATACTCAAAGTGTCCATACCTATATCTAAAGGTAGTCTTTGAGATGTATCCCTCCTACAAACTCAAATAGTGATTTCCAGACCCCAAATAAATCTTAGGGAACCAACCCTCTCCCATAAACTAGTCAAATATATAGTCTATCCTCAGGAGGGGGTAACTTTTCTTGAATGATACCTAGTTCAAACTACTCTAGTCTATGCACAGTCTCAGACCACCATCTGCCTTCTTTGTAAACAAGACTGGAGCACCCCTTAGTGACGAACTTGGTCAAACAAAACCATTCTTCATCAAATTTTCAATCTGAATCTGAAACTCCCACAACTCAGAAAGTTTCATCCAGTATTGAGTCGTCGAAATCAGATGGGAAACAATTTTCAAGTCTATCCTGAACTCAACATCACGCATAGGTGGTAGAGTTTCCATCTCTTCAAGAAAGATATCCATAAACTCATTGATGATCCCTGGGACTTCCACCATTTCTGTATCAACTGACTCCATTGAAAATTCAGCTAATAAGGAAAGGAGGGGCTCCTCTCGCCTGCTGCATTTCTAGCAACCCCACTCTCCGATGAAAGATACATGTCAGCCTCCAAAATTTAAAAACATGACCCCTCCTCGGAAGCAGTCAATAACGGAACATACTATGAACTGTCAGTCAATTCCAAGGATGATATTATATGGATTTATCTGCAATATTAGAAGATCCTTGATTGACTGGTGTGGCCTTATCATTAGTCGGCACCCTCGACAAACATAAAAAAATTCAGTCTGACCTCCGAGTGGTGTAATCAACACTAGGGTCACGGGAAGTCTCTCAGCATCAAGACCCAGAGCACAAGCAAGACTAGGTGAAAAAAAGTAGTGTGAAGCTCCATAATCAAACAAGGAATAGGATAACATGCTAAACAAGATAATTGAACATCAAACGACTACCGACCTTGCTGGAACTGCAGCCTATGCTTCATGAAACATCCCACGCCTAGCTCATCTGCCCCTCGGCTATCATCCAACTCATCGATTGTGCCCTTGTTGAGGTCTTTGACGAGTGCCCTAAGGTCGACCTCATCTTGCAACGCCTGCCCTCAGAGGAATGAGAACTTGTTTCCCCAACTGCTGCGGCTGAAAGGGCCTAGCTAGAATCTGCTACAGCAGAGGTGGGCGTTGAACCTACCCACCCCCACTGTACTACACTCTGTCCGGGCACTGCTTCCGATGGTGGCCATGGCTTCCACATTTGAAGAATCTCAGTCCTGGGTGCAAAAGGAAAGGGTGAGGGCTGGGAGACCAGAACTAGAACTGCTGAGGCCTTCTACCTACTAGTCAAAACCTAGAGGTCCATATTGCTGGAGGCCTGCTGTAGATGGCATTCCACTTCGACGAGCCAAATTAGATTCCCTCTCGGGATACACCTCCCAACGTTTGATTCCTCTCCCCCACTTCATCCTTCATCTGAACCTCCATGTATGTCTATAAGGTGAAGGGAGTTACATCATATTGGAGAGAAGGTCAAAGTGCCTCTTCCAAATGTCATGCCCTAGAATCCTCATCTAGAATGAGGTCCGGAGATAAGTGGAGGAGATCCTTGAACATGACCCCAAACTCTCTCACTGACATTCTCCCCTGTTAGAGGGAGATTAGATCCTACTTCTACTCATCCTTCATTGTGGAAGAGATGAATTCTCCCGAAAATCCCTCTTGATATCAGCCCACGTAACCTTAGCCTCCATCTTCCCCACGAGGTAGAGCGTCCACCACAGACGCGCCACTCACTGCATCTGGCTTACAGCCAGAGGAACACAGTACTCCATCGGAGCCCAGAACAAGATGAAAGATACCACTACATCTTCTATCTACCGTTTTATATCTATGTCTGAGTTTCTACCCACGTAATTCCCAAGGGTCTGTCGTTGAAAGGCATGAAGCATCCTCTACCACTGATTTTCCTCTACCTCTTGATTGGTCTTCTGTTGATCGTCCAAGTAATCCTCCGAGTCCTCGATCGCCCGCACTACTCATGGTCATCTCCCAGGTGCCATAGTTGTAAGGAAAACAAAGAATGCCTACGCCCTAGTAGTGTAGAATATTGTTCTTACATTTTCTCAGACTTTTTATTCATTTTAAAACCTCAAATTCTCATGAAACACAAGAACACAAGTCATTATGATGCATGTACATTCCCTAGTTTCTCTACCATACAATCAGTGTATCCATACATGGTCATTCGGTAGGCCTAGAGTCCTTTCATCGGATCATGGGGGGCCTTGAAATCCCATGTCCTTGTCAGTATTTCCTGGACTATTTCATGCACTAATATTTTCCAACAATGTTTCCCTACCATCCCATGCAATCGTCCCTTTTCCTAACTCTGAACTCCACCCTATCTCCCAACCTCTCCTTTGATACCATTTTTTAATGACCCACCTAAACCAAAATGAGAGAAGGGATAGCAGATTTCCAGACCCTTCCTTCTTTAAGTTGAAGGAGAGATAATGACCCCCTGACACCCTCATTCAAAAGGTCCTGGAGTGGCGGCTAGCACCAAGGGTATATAATCACACATAATGTGGAAGGAATACACTTTTTCTATAATAAGATCGGGAATTAAGATAGTAAATCCCAACAACACCAACTGTGGAAGTACATGTAATGCCAAAAAAACCATTCTGTTATGCATGTTCCAAAAGTAATTGATACAAAAGAAAAAGAAAACCCCAGAAATAGTACCAAAAGAAATAAAAACGGCAACAAAAACTATCCTAATGTCTGATCTAGTAATGCCATGAACGATTACTGAAGTCCTTCTGAATACCTGAAAGTAGTTTTTTATATGTAGGGTGAGCATACAAGTATACTCAGTAGGTAAAACCAAAGACTCTCGTGCACATGTGGGGAGTCATTCTAATACCCCATGGAATAAGAGATAACCAAAACACAAACAAGTAAAACTATCCACCCAATCCTCACCAAGTAACACCCCCCAAATAAAGCATGTCAAGTAAATTATAGTAATAACACATCAATATTTGGGTACCCCTCCCCACTTTCCCACTAGTTATTGAAGACATCCTACGCATCGAACCTCTCTTTCCATTATCAATGCAGTCTCAGTCCCACTCACCGCCCGCAAACACAAGGGCCATCACTTCCACACATCCTGCCCACAAACAACTTGGCCACAACAACCACCCATAACCGTGCCCGCATTCTCTTGGTCCAAAACAACTACTTCCACGCCCGATAACACATGGGCCTCATCCCGAAGTCTCTTGGTAAACAACCTACCCTCACACCTGGGCCAACCTCCACAACAACCCTGCCCTAATAATCTTGGGATATAATGGACCTCAGGCTGTCACAGCCTGCCCGAAGAGTCTTGGGATAATCAGGAAAGGGAGCAAAAAATGGGCTAATAACCACCCACTCATATGAGTGTTGAGAGAAACACCCACCCCCATGAAATGGGGGTGTTCGACACTAATTTCTCAACTTGGGTGGGGCAGGAATAAAAAACATAATAACTACAATTATATGTATAGGTAAAAATAACTCATCCAAATACAGGTTTTCCAAAGACAACCTAAGCACAAACACCCTCGTTACTATTCATTCATAAAATAAAGGCACAATACTCACGACCATGTCAAAACACATTCCCCAAACCGACTCCCCATTTATCCCATTCTTGGTTTCATGTTCAAGTGATCCCATTTAATTAAATTATAAACTACTGGGAAACTAATAGGCATAACCACAAGCTAGATAAAGGGAAAAACCCAAACAACAATTTAAGCATTCAAACCCGGTTCTCTTGTGAAGTCACAACAACAAAGGGAACATTGAGATACCTCAAAGTACAAGAACCAAACCATGACTTGAGATACAGCCCCACACAACATCAGATTGACAACCATAAACTGTGCCATGATATGGGATCCCATTCCCATCCACATCACCCCATATGTATCAAACAGAACAACACACCTACTACCAAAATAGAGTAGGAAAAATTCCAGGTTCAAGCACAATATTCATTGGGTTATTCATTATGTAGGTTAACCGGGGAGACCACACAGGGATTGATGTTCATTGGGTATCCATTTAACCAACCGAGTTGACGAGATTAACCAATTTCCATGCTAAAGTTATCTAATCATCACAAAATAAAATCTTTCATTAGTTTCCAAGGAAAGAACACCAATGGCCTTGATTCTCAGTGAGCATTAGCCTATATACTTCACAACATATAAAAATTATAAAAGAGTATAATAGAATTGTCAAAAGGACCACATCATTCTTTAACAGTCTGTTTATTATCATGGTTAAGGTTTTTTATCATCCATTCCCACAGAAACCGAAGCTTACCCTCCCTGCATGATAGACAGTAAGGAGAGACGAAGGAAAATCCCTACTTGGTTAATCATGGATCAATATTCTTCTCCATGAGCCAAGAATAGGGGATGCACAACTTTCAGGGGAGGAACATCGGGGACACCAAGGGTGAGTAGAAAGGATATGGAACAGGCGCACCCCTTGCCTTGGGAAGGGGAACTCCAAATGCACCTGGAAGAAAAGAAGACCATCCATGAGAAAGAATAATAAGGATTTCCCATGCGATAAAAGGATGATATCCCTTGTTATAGGTTATGGAAATATAAATGACATTAAAGTCGGATCGTGGTTCTCCACGCGGTTGGGATGTTACACACAATGGAATTAATTGTCATTTTACAATTCTCCTTGTAGTGGTGGTCATAACATCTATGCGTTAAATAATTTTCTTTAATAAGAAAGAAACACATAATAGGGGCGGAATTGGAAGGTATAGGGCAGGGCCTGACATTGAGGAGAATCCACATGTTTTCGTAAGTTAAGGGTTTCCCGACTCTTGGGGGATTTCAGTTATTATGTATTGGCATAAAATGTCTTTGTAAGGGGGAATTAAATCATCTTTATGTCAAAATATATGTTGCGGGAGCGAAAAAGACGGGAAATAGAAAAGAATGAAGACCGATCGGTGAGTACATGGTGCCACCATCATGATGTCACCCTCACGGTGCCACCGTCATAGGTGCCACCAACAGGATGCCACCATGACTGGTGTATGACCGTCATGGTGCCACCTTGACCGATGCATCCGTCATGGAGCGACCGTGACCAGTGCCACTGTCACGGTGCCACCATGACCGATGTGCGACCATCACGATGCCACAGTAACAGGGGCCACCGTTTTAGTAGAGCCATGTTTTGGAAATGTAATAGACCAGGTGGTTCTGCGTCATTTCAATTAATGTTTCCACTACTTCCACAAAACCTCAACTAATATCATTTAAAAAGAACCCAAACCTAGTAACCCAATGCCACTATCTAATTTGGTACATTAATACAAGATGTTATGGGATCTCATCAAACATGAATTATTAGATTAGTAGTATTTTTGTGCATGATATAAATATTATACACATTTTAAGTTAGAGAAAAAATATAAAACACAGTGAATGTAAATATACTATGTCATTAAAAAACATAAAATATTCATTATTCATATACAATGGAATGGGGATACAAAATTACTAAGATCAAATTGGCCGTAATTTGTACATATAATTATATATGAATTCTCAATGAAGTAAATTCATAATGATGGATTTCATGATCTCTAATATTATGATATCTTGAAATCCTTTTTTAATGCAATTATTGTTTCAACTATTGGTAGGGATACACTTAAAACCGATTTAATTTTTCCAATTGATTTGTCTCATGACACATGAATCATACAGCTGTTAAATTTCAGGCACCACCCATCATTCCATGTCTAATGTATTCTTTAAATATTGAATTATATATTTTATTCATGAAATATATTCCTTAAAAAATATTATTATTTAGTAATGAATTCAAAACATAAGTACTTTCCCTATCAATCAAATAAATTTTAAATTAAATCAACAAATATTAAAATGGTATATTGTTTAGGCAACAATTGTATCTATGATACATTGAATATTTATAGTAAAGATAAATTAAATTGATTTTTAAAAATTGTCACTAACAATTTATTGTTTAAATTTTTTTTATAATGACTTCATAATTAATCAAAAAATGTTGCATAACCATCAATTCATCAGAATATTATATTTTTTATTAAAATCAACTCGTCTAAAGGATATTTTAAAATATAAGAGAAGAATTTAATGTATATTTTTATTAATTGTTTTTATATTAAAAAATTATTGAAAACAGGTAATATATGATAATTAGTGTAAATAATATTTCTTTCTATGAAATCAGTTAATCTCATATACAATAAAATGAAATAATAATTTTGAAATTTTTAAAAAGAGTTGAAAATGATAATTTTATAAAATGTTACTGTTATTTGTTAACATTAAATTAAATAGTCAAGTATAACATAAAATTTCTTTGACAAATCATTTAATTATGTAAATTATACAACTGTGTAACAATATTAATTATATAGACTGAAAATTGAAATAAGATGGGATTTTCAATGAGCATTTATTTTATATATCATAGTAAAAAATATTAGAAAATTTTGTTGACAATATGTTTCTAATTAAATAACCACATTACAAAAATATATATTTTTTTTTATAAATAATAAAGTATAACATTCCTTCAATTAAAATGAGTGTAATTTTCTAATAAAATGAGATTGTAAAATAAATTTTTCCCTCTTCCGTAAATTTTAAATTGTCACCCATTGAAAGAGTTACATGAATAGAAAAAGTAATCATAATGAATTTATAGATTTTAATTTTTAATAAATCAATGTGTATGTAGATAAGCCATAGATAAAATATATAGATTCTTAATACTTATAATTTCTCAATGAAATAGAATTTGAGATGAACTTCATTACAATAATAATATCATTGAAATGATAATTAATCAATTATGGGATTAGGTATTCAAATTTTAAATCCACATATAAAATTTGGAAGTAAATCATAATAAAATCATTTTTCATTTCTCATATAATCATCGAATAAAATAATCTGTGTAGTGGATGAAGTCCCAGATATATTGAATTTGACATAATAAATCCCTCTCCTTGAGTTTGAGATTCCTCGTAACTATATTTATACTAATATGAAATAAAAATTTATTTTTTATATTTCCATAATATCTCAGTATAAAAATCTATATTATCCTATATTATCCATTAACGTCATTTTATAACCAGTTTTTTTACAATATGTCATTATTATCATTAATTCGGGTATTAACTGCTTGGTGTTTCATGAGAATTTTGGTTGTATAGTTCGACTACATTTAATTTGATTATGGATCCATAGTCCCTATAATTATATTCAACATTTAAATATCATATATATTCATTCTATATATTTTTATATTCATTTTTTCAAGTTAGTGGTAAAAAATGACTTATATAGTTCATAAAGATGGTAGACTATAAATATTCAAGAATAATATTATCACTTTTTAACAAATGTAATTATTTTAATTATAATAAAAATAAAACAGTAATAAATTTTTTTTATATTATATATATCATGTGTGTAAAAAATTAATTGTTATTACCATTAATGTAAATAATAAATAAAAAAAGATCATATCTCATTGTGGATGTGGTAGTCCAAACATACACATGAGCGATGTAAAATTTTACCAATAGATTAGAAGGTTATATTATAGAAAATGTTTTATTATTTCAGATTAAATAGTATTTCTTTAATATCATTTAAATTCATCAGTTCCATTTTTATTACTTTTGATGTAATCTGATGATGAAAAAAAATACACAACTATGTAGAGATAGTAAGCCATATTTATGAATGAATGATATATTTTAATTTGAAAATATTAAAATTATATGTAAATATTATTATAATACTAAAAATAACTTATAATATATAGTTAATATACTATAATTATTATTTTTATATTTTAAAAACAAATTAAGAGGATGTCGAATATTAAGTAATCCAAAAATAATCAGTAAATATGACTACATCTTATTCAACATGCATCCTTTCAATCTATTATAAAGTGTCCTTTGGTCAGTATTCTATGATGAACAATACCAATATAACAAGTATTAGGATTTTGGAAAAAAAATTAAGGTTATCGTCAATCTTGTTCAGACAATGAGATGTAAATTTAAGAGGGAATCAGTCTCCTTTTACAATTGTGGGGAAGGACATTCAAGGATTTTATAAAGGTATTAATATAATATAAAATATATTCCATGTCCATGTAACAAATTATTTAATAATAATATTTTATTTGGATAAGACAAAATAATCTCATCCAATAATATTTTGAAATATTTTATTTATGTTGTCATAGAAATCTTTTAGTTTTAACCACTATTAAGAATTTTGAAAATTCCGCAATATTAATGTTACATTATCAATAATGGTACATAATTTTACTATAAAATTATAAATGTACCAGCAATGGATAATGAAATAATTTTAAGTCAATATTCTTATTAAATTGGAAAAATATTGTATTTGTACGAATTTTAAATCATATAATGAAATTATATTTTTTGGAAAAACTCATTAGTGTTGTTTTTGGAACTATCCATTTAATCTGGAATTTAAAATAACATGGTAGTAAGGTAAATAGATTATAATCATCAAATGAATTCTTAACATGTTATATTTTTCTAAACAAATTTGGAACAAAAAAATTATTTTAAAAATAATTACTTAAAATATTTGTTAATTCATTTATTTAATATTTCTTGTAATTGATAACATATTTTTTCTATGTCCTATAAGCAGTTATGGTTACTATTTTATCATCAATAATTAAAATAAAATTAAAATAAAATATTTCATTCTAACATTAAATTATTAACATATAACATACCACATATTATTTTCATCCTCATGTATTAAATGTTGACATAATAAAACAAGGGGAATCAAATATTTTACATTCTATTATGTATAAAAATATAATGGTAAAAATCATGAATAAATTGAATCATAAAGTCATATAATGAAATTAATGATGATTATGGATGAAAAATACACTTCCAATTAAATTAAATGTTGTGTTAGGGTTGTATTTAGTGATTATCATGATATTGTTAACCATAATAACCCAATTTACCCATAGTGAGGTGATAAATATTTATTACCGATATAAATAATAATGAAAAAAATAAAAGTGTACTATTTAAAATTTTTGATCCTCTAGATTTGAAAATATTTAATCAAATTTATAAAATTCAATTCATAAGACACAATTAAATTAATTAACGATTGAAATACAAAATGCAATGAATTTTTTTTGGAAGAATTTCATTTGTGTATTGAAATGTTTTCAATAAAAATTTAAACATAAATTTCATTATGATTAAAATATATAGGAAATTCATAATATATGAAAAAAATAAAAAATTTAGACATTATTAATAAAAATAACTATTTGAAAATTAATGATTCATATTTTATGTTTTAAAAAAATATGTAATTTTCTATATTCAATGAAATATCAAATTTTAAATTAAAAAATCAAAATATCATTCTATGGTAATATATACATTAATTTTTAAAAAAATTATAATTGTTTTAAAATATCATATAAAAAACTTCCTATTAATTATTATTCATATATTCTATCAAAAGAAAATAAATGATTTTTTATGAATACATTTTTGAAAAAAATAAGAAGACATTACTAAAATATTATTCCTTATAAATAATAATTATATAATTCATTTTTTGATTATTGAAATTATTTTTATATAATTAATTGTTTTTGATAATATAAATTTCATCCATTAAAAAAACTAGGAAGTGACATCTTTATTAAATAACATTAATTTACATGCATATTGTCGATATCAAAAACATAATGTTTCTTGTTATGAAGGATATTGAAAATATTATTAAACAAGATAAATATTTGGCATGTTATGGATAAAATAATTGGGTGATGATAAATGAAAATTATTATCAGTATTAACATATTTACTTTTACTATAATAATGTTATTATTAGTTGTTTGATTTATATTTAGCAAAAACCATAGTGAAAAAACTGATTAGATCATATAAGATGAGAATTTGGGGATGATTTGTAACCTCAATAGTGGTACATGGGTATATAATTGTTTTTATAAGCATGTATTATTTTATTGATCATCCCCAATTAAGATATATTTATTTAGAAAGATATATTCAGTTAAGAATATCATTATCTACTTGTTAGATAACATTCAGGAGGGTTATTAGTTCACCGAAACATGAGCCACTAAAACATTGACTAGATTTCAACATATATGTCTTCAATAAAATATAATGTGTTCTATATATTCTAAAACTATCATACAATGATATAAATGAAACATATTTTGACAATCATTATGCCCATATTTAGTTTTCATTTTAATGTCCACAATACAATCTCCCACATCATTTCGTGTTCTACTCATATAAACCACTCCATAAACGGTACTATTATCCTAATCACAATATATATTTATTTTTTCCAATTATTAATTTATCATTTATAACAGTATAATATTCCATGTTAGAGCATGTTTTCTTCAAACACTTCTAAAAATTGATCTTTAGTAATAATAACACAGACATAGAAATATGTTTTGACATGGGTTATTCAGATGCTCTGTTGTAAACATGTTGATATTGTTAGCCCCAACCATTACTCTATTTGTATAAAACTATAATAGTATAATTTTATATTAATATTGAAATTTTTTTTATAATATTAATATTTAATAGAATTAAAAAACACATTATAGAGAATAATACATATAAGTTCAATTTTTTATAACATATTGTCATATATATATACATATTAAAAAACTGGTATAACGAAATGTTTGTTGTATTATATATATTCAAAATGATGTATAACAAAGTAAATATTTTCAGGTACATATATTATTTTTGTGTGTGTTTGGGTTTGTATTTATAATAATATAAATATTAATATATAAACATTTATATGTGTAGAGAGAGAAATTCTATGTATATGCTCAAAAATAAGAAATATTCAGGGAAAATATGACACATAAAAAAATGATGTATACAATATAATACATATAAAATTTTAGAAACATAATAATTAATATTTATATATTTTTTATTTATATATAAATATATTTATTTCAATACACACAAAACATAGATAATAACAACAGGAAAACATAATAAACATATATTAATATTTATAAGTATATAAATGATGAACTACATGAACATATATATATATATATATATAACAAAATATATATTTTTATTAGTGGCATTACCTCCCAATATTGCAGAGACAATTTTCCATGATAAATGTTGTACATATAGAATAGTATTGGATATATCCAATATCATGCAAGAATGAGGTCGGTGAAAGATTTAATAATTATATGGTAATATACATTTATTTATCACACATACATGTTCAAAATTTAATCCCCTTTAATAGTTAGATCCTTATAGGTCGATTTCTTCCAATATTATGGAATTATTAAACTATTAGAGCTTCTAGGGAGACATGAAACTGAGACCTCCCAAATATTCCATCCGGGAAAACTAGTGGGGAACAACTACGCCCACCCTTGTTGGTACACAAATAAAAATTTTTATATATGTGTGTATATGTATATAATATTATGGAAATGATTACAAGGTAAATATCACAAAAAATTAGCGGTCAAACTGATATTATATTAAATTTATAATTTTTTATAAACCAACGTATATATTGAATTACATATATAAAGAACAATGGGTCATAGTATATGGGACACTAAAATATTGACATGAGTAACATATAGAGTACTATAAATAGATGTCCACTACTATAGAAACCACAATAAATCTAATCAAAATGACTACGCAATGTAATTGTTATGTGTGTTTTGTTATATGGCTATAATAACCTATAAAATTTTATGAGTGTTGAAATTTGAAGACAAGTCCCCATGATTGTCAATCCTCACTTGTTATCGACTAACCAGATGGGGAATGAAAAAAAACCATTATATTGGGGAATCCTTCCATATTTTTTGACTATTTAATATTGGAGATTAAAGTCACATATCACTATGTTTTATTAACATGGTCATAGTTGTTGATGAAATATATGTATGTGATAATTTATAAATTTAAATCAACAATTATTATTTTAGAAACTATATTCATATATAATAGTGTCTATTATTATGTTAATAACACAAAGAAGAATGTGGATCATAAATTATTAAATTAATTCAATTTCAAAAATGACAATTTTACATTAATTATTTAAGTTATGAAAAGTAAAACTCATTTAATATGTATTAAAAAATTGAAGTGTATATTTTTTTTATCATAAATTAGTTAAAAAAAATTATATAAACAAATAATCTATTTTTTAGAAATTATTCCAAAACGAATTCTTTGTTAAATTATTATATTGGAGATAATAAATTACTCATCCCCCCAAATATAAAAATAAATCAATACAATAAATAATTAATGTAAAAATATATTTAATTATAAAAACTCGTTTAAATTCCACAATAATGAATCATATTTCAACAATATTAGATTTTATTTATTTATGATTATGGATTTATCTGTGATGAAAAACTATTGAATTTTTCAATACTAAAAAAACATTGGTTATTTTATTCTGGTTCTCCTTATAAGAAATAAAATTCATCACCTAGAACACTTTATTGACTCATGTACATCACACCAAAACAAAATAAATAAATAAATATCAAATAAATTTTCACCCCAATAAATTATAATTTCTAATAATTTTTCTCTATAATTATATTAATAAATTATAATTACATTGATATGTATAATTAATGATTATATAATTTCAAATGGAATCAAAATAAAATATATTTTAGACATTATATTCCAATAGGTCCAATATTCCATTATATTGGATACACCCTTCGAACATGTAATGATCACCATACCTATTTTCGAACACACCACCCCTACATCGATGAAAATAAACATATACTAATAATAAAATTTCATTCTTTTATTATTAATATAAACAATAAATATTTACAAAATAAATATGATAAAATAATACATTAATTAAAAATTAATCTTGAATGATAAAACATGTATCATAAAGAGAAAAATATAACATTAGACATAAATAAAACATATAAAATTCAAACAAAAAAACTCGAAAGGTTTTTTCATTGTTTATAGTATTTAATCCACTTTCAATTATATAAGCGACACTATATGTCAGATTTATGTGAGGTTAATTTCAAGATATACAATATGAATTATAAATATATGGTTCAAATTATTAGTAAAATTCAATAATTTAATATTAATGATGAGTTTGTGGGATGTATTTTGAACCATAATGTATGTATTAAATAATGAACTGAACATTCAGTCATACTAGCCACATAATATTCTATATTGATGTTATAATGATACCTACATTCCAAAAATGAATTATTGATAATTTTTTTATAAAATAACTACATAAAATAATATCATTTTCTTCATTCTGATTAGCTGGAATTCATTTTAAACTAAAATATTTCATTTAACATGTAAATACATACTATCAATAATACTGACAATACCAGATGTCATATTTTTATTATAATAACCTTCTATATAACCAATTTATTATAGTTCATTTTAATAAATTATCGTGTAAATTTTTAATATGAATTTTCAGACTAAGTTATAATTTGTGGTTTTTGAAAAAACATTATGTTTTAATAGAAAAACATACATCAAGTCATACCAGACACCAAATATTTAATACTTTCAGGATGATAATTAAAAATCATTAAAAAAATTTATATATATTTTTTAATGTTTCATGGAAATTTAGTTTGTTTTTTTGGTTTTTAACTTTGTGAGACGTGAATTGATCTAAATTATATTTTTAAAAATAATACATGAACATTTAGAGAAATTAAACAAACTATGTGGAAGTTAAAATGGTTTAAATTATTACAAATACAAAATAAATTATCATTATTTTTCCTGATGTATCAAGACAATACACTCATTATTTTTTATATTGTGGATAATGTTATTTTTTTATTAAACTAAAAAGTCTATTTTAAAATAAATCATGCAGTTTTAGTTTTAATGGATTTCAAATGTGTGATTCTATAGTCCAATCTTTTAAAAAACATTATAAAATACTTATCTATCAAATTTATTATGTATCATGGAGATAGGAAATTTTTTATCAATTTTGATAATTTATAATATTTTTTTTACGAAAATGTCAATTTGGATTGGAAAACATGATCCTTTTGTCATACCAAAAACAACCTATGCCATATTGATATGGGTTTAATTTCTACATATTAAAAATTAATTGTTATTTTTTCATATTGTATTAGTGAAATATGTGAGTGTTTTTTTGATTATGTGATATAGTTTTTGATATAAAATGTTCCACTTAAATGAAAAATTAAATTTTTTATCATAATAGCCACACCATGTCTTAGATTGAATGGTGGTCAATTCCAATTGTCAAATAAGAATTATCAATTTTCATTAATGAATCAATAAAATCTGAGTGATTTACTAGTTTTATGAATATTATAAAGGATTTTAATTACATCTTCACATCTTAACTGAAGACATAAAATTTTAATAGTAACAGACACATTGTGTCTCAAATTTATGTGACATTAATTAATTTACATAACAACTATTTTATCAATCAAATTCATCAGGAATCATGACATTTACATGACATCTTCCCAGTTTGTATGTCATGTGTGTTTTTATATAAAGTATTAATTTTAAATGAAAAGGCATAGTTTTAGAAATACCAATATTAATGTGTATTTGATTCTTATGTATTTAGTACTAAAATCACTGATGATTTTCCATATTTGTTTATTCACATGTTATAACAGTTTCTCATTTTGGTCGAGAATATTTGAATTTGTTGTAATTTTAATCAATTATGTCGAATCCATCACAACCTAGACCTGGAAATATGCTCATTAATTTAATCTACAATATTTTCCTCTCAAAAACTATTATTTATATACATAACCAAATTATTATTCCCACATGTCCATCATAACATTATCATTACCACTAAAATTGTTTTTATTTAATGGTTCCACATCAAAGGCATGTACTCACTACCATATTGAATAGTTGATCAAATAACTGTATTATAAAATTAAAAGATTAATTTGAAAAAACATTTATTATCAAAAGCCCCATAGAAGGGATTCCTCATTTAATCTACCCAGTTGGTACCATATGAGAGTCATATGCATTATAATTTTCTTCAAACAACACAAATTAGAGGAAATATAATAAATAATCTTGTTTAGAAAACAAAAATTATCCCCCAATATGACAACAATAATGTTACCATACAATCCTTTTACAAAACGATATAAATTATATTATGTATTATTCAAAAAATGATGTGAACTACTAAATTATAAAGTCACTCTCCACAACTGAAACATTAAATGGTTTGAAAAATAAAAAAAATGTAGTAGGGAGAACACTTATTCATTATATTTAAAAATATATAAGTTTAAAAAATTATATGAAACAACATCATCATGATTTATATAAAAATTTCAGCGGAATTTAATTTGTTAATTCTTTTTAAAGACAACATGAAGTATATATTCACATCTAGGGCTCCTAATAATTCATTCAATAAAATTTTGAATATCATATCAAGACCAATCATTGACATGAAATTCGATACATTTCTTCATAATAGTCAATATATAAAACAATTCTATCATTGATAATTTTATCTGCATTGACATGTTATTTTAATAAATTTGTTAGTTCAATTAGTGGGTTAATTTTAATCACAAGATACATATTCTATAAATTAATTGATAGATAATATTATTTTGACAGAACCTTTAATTTCACTCACGTTTTCTAATTTTGTAAAAACATACATCAATTCATACCTTCATTAAATAATTATAAGATCCTATTGATATATAATAAATATTAAAATTAATACCCTATTATCTCCATTTATTGATATAATATTAATCCACCATATTATATAAATTCCAAAAGGTTGATTGGCTAGGTTAACTTCATGATTGTCTATGGTAAAAGGTTTCTCAACATCTTGATCACAAGATTTTGGAATCCCTCCATAGAAATTAACTATTAAAATTTTATTATTTTATAAAATATCACCTTGAATATTTTACATTATACATATAATAACAATGAGAATATTGGGTATAGGAAAAAATAAATAATTTTGAATATCACAATGTATAATTTTTTCCATTAAAAGTAGTTGAAATTTTTTATGATTCAATTATCGTAATAAATACATTTAAAAAAATTATTATGTAAAGTAAGAAAGGAGTTTTTGGGGGATGGATAGCATCAATGATGGCCCTTATGAGTAAAATAATTTTAACAGGCATTAATTATTTCAGAGATCATACAATTAAAACATAATATTATTTTATGATAATATCATCATTAATTAATTTCATATTATTACGGTAACATAACATTCAATTGAGTGTGTAGATTTGTAATAATATTGTAATTCTATACATTTCATGAATTCAAATTATATCACATCAATAGATCTGATAATGTTATATATTTATTACAACTATCAAACATTGACATCATTAATGATCTATTTACATTCTGAACCATCATTAGAAATTTATGGTGACTATTATAACACCTATAATTTATAAAACAAATATGTTTAGTTTCCTTGATATAATTTGTTTTAGAAAACCACATGATTTTTAAATAACACAATATTAGAGAAAATATACAACATGAAACACTGAGATTAAATGATCATTAAATTGTTATTATTAAAATAAAACTATTATATCTACATTGTAAATAAGAGATAATTAATAAGATTCAGAAAATTATGAAATATTTATAAAAATTTTAATAATAGAAAATTTTATTCATTAATTCATTGTATTTTTGAACTCATTTTATTAGTAATATAAAACTATAATTTAGTATATGCATTCATTAAAAATAATATTTATTTGTTTTTTAGAAAAAAATTCTATTTATTTTTTCGAACATTATAAAAATTTAAATGAGGACACGTATAACTAGGAAATGATTTTATTTTAATTATATTATGATTATTTTTATTTGTTATTTTTAAATTATTATTTTCAAATGAAATGTAGAAATAAAACATTGAATTAAAAAAATTTATCTCTGTCTGATGAATCCACATATTTAATTTTATTTAAATAATATTCAATGAAAAAAATAACTCTACTATATTATCAATAATATAGTAATTTTTTATAATCAATTTTATTGATGTATTTATTATAGACACATTTTTATTCATAAAATCATTTTATGGAAAACGTCTTTTTCATTTGGTTTTTTGTTATAATATTAAATTAATATGAGAAAATATTGAAATTTACGATTGAAAAATTGATTTCATATTTTAAAAAATAATATTTTATTATATAAAAAGGTTCTATTTTATATTGGGACATTATGAATACTAATAATAGAGAATAATTATTTCCACGGAAATGTTAAATAAGGTAATTATGGATTGAAAATAAATGAAATGGACTATCCAATGACCATAACACATACCATAATATAATTTTAGGTGTCTAATTCATTAGTATCCATAAAATAATCAGTTATATTACATTTTTTATACATATATTTGACCATGAAATGTATAATTTATTAAATAATGAGAATGTAAAAATTGATACACTGTGGTTTTTAATAAATATAATATTTTTACATGTATGTAAATATATTATATCATTATTACTAGCTATATTTGAGAAATATAAATTATTTATTTTTATATTAGAAATTTATATATATTTTTTACTATATAAATAATTAATATTTATTCTTATACAATCCTGATGTTGAAATGCTTTAATTAATGGAAAATAAAATCAATGTATTATAATAAATAAGGTAGTAAAATTTTATTAAATTATTGTGTAATGAATTTGTTTTTGAAAAAACTACAATATAGTTAATTTACTTTAATATATAGATTTAATTTAACATGATTTCATTTTGTTATAAAATTTATATGTAAAAGTGTTGTTCTAAAATTAAAAATAGTGATTCATTTTGAAAATAAAATTTTATTAATACATATTGATTTCATAAAAATATAATATATGAAACAAATGAATGGGATATGTTAAAATTCTATCATGGTCCATTTATTTGTTTTTGTCATTTTATAGTAACATTAAGAACCCTTAATGTGTAGAAAACATTAATAATTATGTAATTGTCAAAGATTAATGGATGGCCAAAAACGGATATGTGTGATCATGATTTTCAAACTTGTACAAATATTATTTATTGATATTATTTCAGATTAGGTTATTATATTAAATTAAAATATTATTAATTTGAAACCATATTATCATAAATATTTATTTATATTAATTTAATATATTATAAAACATTAAATGTACCATTTTCCTCAATTATAAATGGGAGTATCCTACCTCAAAACATAATATCAATATGAGACATATAGATTTAAAAAAAATTAATTTTACTCTAATAGAACTAAATTTTCTTGATCTTGATGTTATATACTTATCAAAAAAAAACCCTAGGACCATTAACATGATATTTAAATGAAGTCCACTAAAAACGATTAACTCTTCATTACTAGATCTTCAAAAAATATTTCTTTTTATAATTTTAATTATTAGGTTATAAAAATAATAAAATATTAAACTGGTATCATATTTATTTTTAAATCATAATAATATTAAGATATAACTATATTTTGTCACCTTCCTATCATGGTAAGAGTGAAAACATCGCTCATACTTATGTAAGACTTTCATTCTCCAAGTAGTAATGCAATTTTTTTTGCATCACCACAGTCCATGGATAGTTATAATTATGGATATTATGATTTTATATGATTAATATGATATAAATATTATTCTAAAAAATTTAATTGTTCTTTACTCTTCCTTATTTCTCTCTATCATTACATGAAAATAGTGATTAAGCATACATACGACCAACTGTCTCTATGAACGGTTGAACCCATTTTTAAACCCACATCCATTATTGATGATTCTAAATATATTTAAATTGTATATAATACATATATAAATCACGAATATGACCCTAGAGAATAAATGACCATTAAAAATTTTCAAGGGTTGAGACTACAAAATCCAAACATAAGTATCAAACAATGTTGTTAACAACAAAAATAATGATAATAATAAATTATTGGTATAAAAAATGTGAAAAAATGGTATAAATGGATAATATGTGATATTATATTTTTTGTTATGGGTTATTTTATGTATGTATAAATAATTAAAATTTATTATATAAGAGTTAGAAATTTTTTATAAGTCAAGTCAAACCTGATGTAAGGGATTTCATCACAATTTTCACTTTCTTGAGATATATTTTAATTTACGAACCTATTTTTAATTATATATTTCATATAATAAATATATTATTCATTAAAAAATAATATATATTTATGAATTATAATTATTTGTTTAATTAAAAATACTCTTTCCAAAGAAATGTTTGAAAGAAATTTTATTCTATTTCTCTTTTAATAAGTTATATATTTCCACTATATAAAAAATTTTCTATTTTGTTAAAAGAATTTATTTTAATAATATAATGTAACATATTTTTATACTCTGTTGGGATTTTTATAGATAATTAATGGGATATGTTAGTGTTTTATATACAGATTGTTTTCAACTCCTTTTAATAAAATTCAAAAGGAAGGTTTTATTTTATTATATAAGGTGGTAAAATATTCTCTGTCCTATAATGGCCAATACCTCCCTAGTCCATTACATTTTGAAAGTCATTTGGAAAATATGTTCTCAGAAGAAATAGTGCATCATTTCATTAGTTTTTCAAAAATCTATATTTCCAGCTGTATCTTGTTTGAAGGTGAGCCTTTTCATTCACTAGCTACAACGTCTCGTTTTAGTGACTCGCAACAGTGGCACGATGAAGGTGAGTCAGGAATGGTAGTTCATTAACCATGATTCGTGATTGATGACTTTCAGATGATGAGTTAAGAATGGTAGGCTACTGACGGTGAGTAAGTATTGGTGACACATTGACAATGAGTCATTAAAGGTTAGTCACTGATAGTGAGACATGATTAGTGACTCGATGTTGGTGTGTTTTGTATGGTATGTCACTAACAGTGATTTGAGTCACTTTTAATTGATGATGGGACATTATGGTTGGCCATGACGATGACTCATCGAATAGTGACTCACACAACCACTCATCGAATGGTGACATGGAATGCAGTGAGTCATTCACCGGTGAATCAATAATTGGTGACTCATAATGATGACTCCCCCCTTAGTGAGTCCTTTTAAATATTTTTCACAACATATATCCTTTCCCAATTGTTCCAGTTTATCTCATTCAGAGATTTATTAAACATTAAATTATTTTAAAACCATGTTAATGTGTTTTTTAATCCATTTAAAAGTTTATAAAATATAACGTTATATTCCAATAACCCTAGAGGATTTTAAACTGAAAATCCTTGTTGTATTAGACATTATCCACATTTAATGAATTTTAGAACGATTTTTGCTGCCCATATAGTACTTGAACATTCTAAAGATGAGACTCTTTCATCTTTGTGTGTTTCACTTTCTCTTGGCACAGTACATCCACATAATGATTCTTCCTAGAGGAGTTGTTCCTTGTGCTTCTCCTTTATGGGTCACATTTTTTCCCTTACGATGTTTCCTTCTGCATGTGCACCCCTTGTGTTACCACAAGGAGGAAGTGTTGATCCTCTATTATACATAGTATGGGTCCCTTCATCTCTCTCAGTATTTTAGTCTTATACAGGATTTTTTTATGAATTTATCCTTTATGAATAGATAAGAATAACAATTTAATAATCATAAATTAAACTACTTATGGATCATCATGCATGGTTGGGGAAAATTTCAATTATGTTCTTCTCTCTTAAATAATTATATTGTGCCCTATTTGGGATATGTTCCCAATTAAAACATGTATATTAGTGGAATCTGTTTTTGCAATTCTGATTTCATATGAATGATTGATTTTGGTCTCATGCAGAATGACAATATAAACAAGAATTTTGTTATCCATGTACATTATGTTAAATGAATGTATTCCTTTGTATCAAATACCTCCTATGATAACACAAGAATTATAAATGTTTAATTAAAGAAATAGTTTTTTATTAATATGAATACACTATTCCTTCTTTGGTTTCATTGTGTATTGTGTGTAGTTTTGTTCTATCTAGTGTGTTGTCTGATTGAGTTTGACTGGATGGAGATAACTAAAATAATATGAGATTTTATAAGGGTTCAAATGGAATATAATATTAAAGGATTGATTGATTGTTGAATGGATGGGTAGTGTTTGACCAACGGGTCTGCAGGTGTAGGTTGTTCTATGTATATTTGGATACTATGATGGGTGTCCTATTGTTATATAGTAGGGAAGTCAGATGTGGTTATTATGAGTTGTGTTACAATGTTTTGGATGTCTGTTTGTATTTTTCATGTTGATTGGATGGATTGGGGGAAATGAAATTTAGTAATAATTATGGATGTGGTTCATATGGGTATTAAATGGAGAGTAAATGTGACATTGGTTGTCTTTATTATGTGGTTTTATACATGGTGGGATTTGTGACTCTTTTCCTTCTATTAAGTATTGCTTTAGGTGTCCATTGTTTTATCCTGGTTATTGAATGAATGAATTAGCGGACATATTTATAAAGAATATTAAATTGGTTAAATGATAT
The DNA here is from genome assembly GCA_963277665.1 of Viscum album. Taxonomy (NCBI): domain Eukaryota; kingdom Viridiplantae; phylum Streptophyta; class Magnoliopsida; order Santalales; family Viscaceae; genus Viscum; species Viscum album. The sequence continues at coordinate 589,740,174 of OY728162.1, read as the reverse complement.
TGATTGGGTTTTGAAGAGGGTATGCGGATTTTTGTGTGCTTTTAAATTTAGAAGTATTATCAAAGGCAGTTCTATGGGAGGTATGTTGTTCAGAAATCACATACATTGGGTTGACTGTTTGATTCCCAAACATATATTCTTGTACATCATTGTGATTTCAATTTTCAATACACCAATGATGATCACTATGTTATTAATACCTAAATATGTTATGAGAGAGGATTTATTTTACAAACATCTCAGTAAGAGGAAGGCTTGATGGACACCCATTCTTCCCTTCTCCATCATCTAGGATGCTTAAGCCCATGATCCTTCAATTAGGTTGTGGTTTGTGGTCCCAAGTGTTGTGTATAGGTGAGTTGTGGATCCCTAGGTGTCTTAGAGATGAGATTAGTTGTGTTTTCCTATGTTTCATTAGGGAGAGCTATGTAGTCCATTAATAGAAATATTCAATAAGTTTAGTGGTATGTGGAACTTGTATTTGTGGTAATGATTTAATGTGGTATTTGGTCCAGTTGGGTGGAGATGAGATGTGGAAGATGTGGGAGTGCCTGTTCAAATATGGTTATGTTGTGAAAGAATCTTATTAGTGTGAAAGTGGTGTAGGGAAACATATCATAAATTTTTTCTATATTACATGAAATATCATCGATTATTTTTTGAGTTTTGGGTGATTAGTATATTTGTATAGGTCTTGTTGGTTTCTTCTATTTTCTCACACGGGCATTAGTGTGCTTATCCACTTGATTGCGAGTGACATTGGTTCTCCCTACTGAGTATACTTTTATTCTCACCCTACACAAATAATACTACTTTCATGTTTCCCGGATGACTATGTGGATCGTGATGGGAATTACTAGCTTAGACATTAGGGATAATTGTCGTGTAGATGCTTAGATTCTATTTTGGTAGTTACTTTGGAGACTCTATTTTATCAGTTACATCTTAAACATTCTTGTGATATGGATTATGGTTTTCCATTATATATATAGGTTCTCAGAGTTGTTTTGATGTTGATACATATTTTCTCAAAAATATTCTGATTATAAAAGTGTAATGCATCCCATTTTTTGAGATTTGTAAAAAAATGGTCTTTTTAACCACCCCTATTCCTACATGAGATGGGACTCCTGGGTCATTATCTCTTTTTCTCTATTTAGATATCTAGAGAGGCATCTTTTGAAGTAGGGGTCATGAATGAATGGTATTATAGTGATGGTGGAGTAATAGGATGGAATATGGGGATAGGAAGAGTAAAAAGTTCATGCATTTGTTGGGAATCGTTGCTAACTCACCATGGTGCATTACATAGGTCTAAGAAGAGAAGATATGATATGAGATGATTCCCATCACAATCTTCTACAAGTAATTGGAGAATATAGAATGGCTATGTGATGATACACCCTTTTTAAGATAAAATCCCATATGAAGGGTACATTCATCATAATGACTTATGTTCTTCTTTTATTTGGGCATTTTGAAGAATTTCAAATGGATAAAAGTGGTTTGAATGAGTTAATGTGAATCTTAAATAATTTTCCAAACCAATAAGGCTTTAGAGTTTCTTGTTTGCTATTTTTTGTTATGGATCCATGTCAACATCCATTTGTAGTTCATGCAGTTCTGTCTTAGTAGGCTGACCCATTAGAATGAAGTTGTGGTTTATGAGTGGAGGTGGAATATTAGTGGCGAAAAATGTTTTTTTCTTTCCACTGATAGACACTTTGAATATAAGAGGGTGAAAAATCAGATATAGAGATAGAAAGATGGATCGAGGATCTTGTGATCACCTTCTATCAATTTTGATATTTTCCAGAGTAGTAGGTTCTATTTGAAATAATCCAGATATCATGGGTTATGAATCTATGGTGTTCATTCTTCCTAAGAGAGAGTAATGAGAATGATGTATTATTTTATGACTTCGACAATGTATTCCAGGGTGAATTCCATTCACCCACAGTGAATGTTGAGAAGTTCCTAGATCTACTCTCCCACCAGTAAGAGTGTATGTCGATATGATGGATGTGGATCATGTTTAATGTTCTTCTTCATTCTGTCCGGATATTTTTTTTAGATGAGGACTGGAATGAGGGATACCTAGAGGTACACATTTTCATTCTCTCATATTTTTTGTTACTCCCTTTATTTCGACTAGTGGGGAGGTGACCTAAATAGTTGTTGACTCGACATTATAGTCCTTGTGATTATCTGTTGGGACTATGTATGTTTTTTTGAATGTGGCGTCAAGGATATTCTACATAGTTATTGAACAAGGTCATGCAAGCTCAGTATAATGGAGGTGGGTAGGACGAGTTAAAACCTCAGAAGCAGTTTCCAGCCAGGTAATTTTTGCAGTAGGGACAACAACCTCATGCACCACTGAGGGATGACAATTATGGTAGAGTCTGACCTCGTGGTGTTCCCTTGTGTCCTCTTCCTGAGCATGGTTGTGGTGGCCGTCATCATTAGATGATAATAGGATCTTGGTTTTTTCAGTTTCAATCCCCAAAGGTTGATGTTCTTGGAGGGTTAGGGAACATGCAAAATATTATCAGTTTTTTATTACTCTTTCTTGAATATTGTTTGACTCAAGCTTTTACACTCCTTTGTTTCACCCAATATATCTCATCCAATAAGACCATAAATATAATGTATTAACATTCCCTTTGTGTTTATTATACCAATATGAAGTCATAAAACTATTTTGAATTGTGTTAGGGTTGTATTCTAATGATGGGACAACATTAGTCATGTTGGGATATTAAATTTCTACATAAGAAACTGTAAGAAGTCATTATCAACATCGATTGGTAGTATTTTTTTCATGTTTCCATCATCTCCTTATGGTGAGTAGTAATGTTTTCATACATAGATTGTTTATGTTTCTCTTTTGTTGGCATGCAGAGTTTTCAGGAGGGAAGTCATCATGTAGAGACACTTATTTCATTATTGGTTGAACTGTCAGTCGAATAGGTTGATGATAAGATAGATGAGGATCCCTTAGTAATTGTATACATCATTCATGTTCTTATTAAATAGGTAGTGTCTCTACCACTTGATGTTTGGTTGAGTTTGGTATTGATTTTAAGCCCAGTCCTTCTCCGATTACAATATCTCCATATGTAATGCCACCTTAAGAGCATTGGGATTTGAGGACTACGATAGATGATACGATGCTGAAACGTTTTATTTGGCCTAGTGTGTCCCCATGGGGTGCTCCAATAATTTTTATGAAGAAGGAAGATGGTGGTATTAGGATGTCTATATACTACCGAAGGATAAATTAGGATACGACATAGAAATAGTATCCTCATATGGTGATAGGTTATGCCCTTGAAAATCAAGGGGGATCAAGTTGGTTCTATATGATAGATATGTTGTCTAGGTATCACTACGTCCGTGAAAAAAAGGGTGAAATCCTAATGATTTCATCACATTATTGTTATTGGCACATCAACTTAGTTGTTCTATAATATGGTGTATCAAAAACACCATTTGTTTTCATTGGGCTAATGAACACTATTTTTCCTGAGTTTCTATAACTATTTGTTGCCATATTCAGGATGACTAACTGATCTACATGAAATTGGGGGCTGATAATACAGAACACATCTAGAATAAATTGGATGTTCTTCAATTCCACCATCTCTAGGGATATTTGTCCAAGTGAATATTTTGTACAAGAGGGTAAAATTCCTTGGGAATGTGGTGTCTCAGCAGGATATTGTAGTGGACCCATTGATGGTCGAGGAAATTATTTCATTTTTAAAACCCAAGAATGGGTCAGAGGATTGATATTTTCTCAGTATCGTAGGAAATAACATGGGGATTGTAACCTATATTACTCAAGTTTCATCCTCTATTACACATCTCAAAAAATTCCTAGCATTTATGGGAAGTGAGAAGTGCCATGTAGAGTTTCTAAATCATTAGGTGAAGTTGGTCATCTCTCTAGTGCTTTGGTTTCTAGAGTAATAGGCAAATTATTGATTTCTTTTGTGGTTATTATTATATGTGCTTAGGTTGTGTGATAATGAAATATAGTGGAGTTATCTCTAATGGTTCTATGAAGTTACATCCACGTGAACGTAATAATTCAACCCATGATGTATAGCTATCGGTGGTCTTGTTCGGCTTAATGTTTTGGATGCATCGCCTTAGTGGGGAGGTCTTTGTGGTCTTCAAAGATCACAAGAGAATAATGTTTATGTTTTCCCATTGATATTTGTACCTGTAATAGAGGAGGTGGATGGATTTTATCTAGGACTAAAACATTGAGATATCATACACACCTATAAACTAGAATGTAATGGATAATGGTTTATGTAGTAAGTCACATAAGTTAGTAGTTCAGAAATCTGTTGATACTTTGAAGGAAATGTTAGAAACGGCCTCCTTGCACATAGATACAGATATTGATTGTGGTAGAAGAAACATTTTTTGATGATGGTGCAGACTTATATAGCATATCAAGTGATGTATTCTTAGTATAGAGGCTCAGTGGTATAGGTGATGCATGATCACGTTGAAAAAAGAATTCCTCAAGAGGGTAGGTCGTAGGATGTTCAAAATCAAATTTTAATTCATGTACGGATTTTTGATTCAGTGGTGATGCTTGAAGGAGTCCTATGTGATTTCAAAAACTCAACCTTAGCGGTACACCCAAATGATTCCAATTTGTATCATGGATTGAGAGTGTAGTTATGGTGGGCCTGATTCGAATGGGATGTATTTGAGTATGTAGTGATGTGTTTTGTGGGACATCATGTGAATGCTGAGAACTATGTTATCGATGGTTTGTTGCGGCCATTGTCTGTCCCTGGGTGGAAGTGGGATAACATCTAGATGGATTTCATTAGAGGGTAACCTATGTAACACCCCGACCCAAGAATCCTAGAGTTGGTGGATTATTTTAATCCATTGGCATGATTAAAAGGAATCAAGTCCCAAAAGGCCGATTAGTATAGTTTTCTTGTAAAATAGATTACATACATGAACAATAAATTACACATTATAAAATAAAACCCAACATAAAGGATCATTTGAAAACACAATTAGTCCTCTTACATAACACTACTTATCAATCATAATATAGTTCTTGGAAACCTGGGAAAATAAAACATAATAAAAGGGGTGTTCTCATATGCTCACTAGGGATAAGAATATAGAAGAAAATTTCATAAATAAGCATAATCATTGAAGACAATGTATAAAAAAACCAAAATCCATTTAAACATAATAATTAACATAATATGAAAATGATAAATCCAATAATTCCATTTAATTATTCACATTAATAATCTACAAGTCGAATAATCAATTGAAATGTCCATAGCCAATTTCATAATAAAGATATTCATAATGCTAGACATCATAACAACATAGTAAAGGCCATGTTCCATGACTTCAAATATTATTTTTTCAAAGTCTTGTTCCAAGACATTATTTTGCCTCATGAGACCTAACAATGAATCTTATAGCTATTATGGGGTCCACCAATCACATAATAAGTCCATTGCATTCCACATATGAAAATGATTAAACATAACATCAACATTCATATTAAAACTATCATATGATATGACAATACATTATACATAAACCATTAATGGTATAAGAATAACACATCTATTTTCATACATTTCACAAAACCTTTAATACAATATGGTTGATTTGTATCATATGAAATCAACATCAATCAAAAATCAATCCCGTAAAGGATTTTGACGTAGTAAAAAATGACCAGTAAAAAACATTGTGATAAATATCCATTTTCCATGAAATCATTTAAAAGTCACGTATTTTATTAAATATTTAATTAAAAATATAGTTTTGAATCAAAGTGTCCCATAACACTTTGAAACATTAGAAAGGAATTAATAATTTAAAACATTCATGTCTATATAAATAAATCCTTAAAACCATTTTCAAAACATGGAAAATAATGAGAAAGGATAAGAAGAATAAATCATTAAAACATTTAAAATGACGTTCTAGTTAATAAAACCCTAAAATGAATCCCTTTTAATAGTATTTTATGGATCATGTACTTGTATAATATATATGTCCCTCAATATACTTACCTAAAAACAACCTCAGATAGAATGATTTTGGAAAATTAACCCTTACCGTGTACTTTTCCTTGGTTGTGGGTTCATTAACCTAATATATAATAGATAAATTATTTTTGTTAAATTATTCATGAATCATATATATAAATATGATATCACATATTATCTCCCAATATTTAACTGTCAGTAATATTTTAGTAGTATCATCGTTTTGGGTTTTAACTGATCTATTTTCCTTTATATGTTTGGTTACATAAGCCTTTTTTTTCGTGGATATAATGTATTTTATTAACATTAATATTTATATTAAGTTAATAAACATTATTTTTAATTATAATATTAAAATTATTATTGATATATTACGATGTGGAATGAATCTAATCGCGTTCGTGGAGACGGTAATCCGTACGTACGCACGAGAGAAAATATCATTATATTGATGGTTAAATCGTACGTAATTGGATGGTATATTATATATACAAAATAATTCACAAGTTATATTTGTTATTTAAATGAGTTAGACTCATTATTATACCCATATAAATAATATATTGTTTGAAAAACAAAATACACCACGACGTGGAGATGGTAAGCCGTACATACACATGTATGGTGACTTTGTCATTTATACGATGGATTGAATAAAAAATATGGTTATACAATATTTATAATAAATTTAATTTATGAAGGAGGTAATGAATTTATTATTTTTGTATGTAATCAACAAACAAAGAAAAAATCGATGAAGAAAAGAACATGAAAGAGGGTGGTGAAATAATTATCTCTTCTTCAGGTGTTTCCTTTTGAGTTGATCAAAAGGGCTCAATAGGATGGATTTCTGATAAAATTAGAGACTCTAGGTTGATTTGAGGGAATATTGGAAGACATTAGGGAGAGGTTTGGCCGAGCCAAATGTCTTTGGAGGTGGTATTTTGAGAAACTTGGATGATCCCTTTTATAAGGGTGGTGAGGGTCACTTTAGGAAATGATTAAAATATTGATATATTATACAATTTTATTCTATAATAATTGATCCAAATGAAGTTATTTAGAGACTTAGGTGTTTATGAGTATAAATCAGATAAAACTATAGGTTTTAGAAAATTTTAGGTTAATATTTTAATGTTATCTTTTAGATTTATGTCTTAGTTAAATAGTTTATCTTTTACCGTGTCTTCTTGTATTCTTAATCTATATGGTTAATAAACATACTCTAAACATCCAAGAGAACTCCAAGTTGTTCATTAATGACATATATAATATTATTTATGCCATATGGAAGATAAATTTATTTTTAGTAAAATTATATCATTAAATAATATAGTATTTGTTTTAAAAATAAATTAAGTAAAATTTAACACTATTTGTAATTTTGTCTTTATAAAAGTCATAACAAGCTTATCAGATTGAAAAAAAATTATCTAATCAACCCTAACATTCCCTATTAACTAATAAATTTGGGGGAATAATCATAAGACCCAGTTTACATTTAGTTAGATATTTATAATATCAATTATATTAATATTTCATAAATAATATTAAAACAACATCATCATTTTGTCATTAATAAGAAAAATTATTTAATGTCTAAAAATAATAAATAAAATACCATTATTTTTGAAGTCTTTTTATCTTTATAATTAATATTTATAGTCTAATTTATATTGTATATAAACCTTTATTATAAATGATTTAGTTATTAAACATTAAATTTAAGACAATTAACATTTCATTAAATAAAATATTAATAACTTCCCTAATCTAATACTGGTGGACCAGAGATGATAATATTTCATTCATAAGGTTGTTCTTAGTCAAATTACAATTATCCAGTAGAATTTGAACATGTTTTAGTGTAATTATAATATATTTTTTACCCTTAATAACCTTATTTTACATCCAACCCTGGTAAATAATAGTCAAAAGATACTATTTTCAAAAAAAAATATTCATCTTACTGAAAAAATATACTTAGTGATGTCATCCACATGTCTCAGATTTTTGAAATTCAACTCAGCGAAGGGGTAAAATTATGTTTTATTCAAATATGAAAATTCTCATAGAATGTGGGTAAAAAATGATTACAAGTCCAATTAAATTTTATACATATAATTATATTTTAAATTAAATTCAATGAATTAAATTTTAAGTATATAGGTATAATATATCCATTTTCAATTAAAATAAATTTAAATTAAATAAATAATTATTTAAATAAAATATTGTTTTAAATAATAATATAGTGTTTTTCAATATTAATAAAAAATTTAATGTTTTTAGAAAAATACCAAAAATTTAACTTATTCTAATTTTGATATTATGAATTTATAAATGACGTTAATTTTATGAAATTCAAATTATATAAGTTTCATTTATTGATTTAAATTTAATTCCCATTGTCAAAACAAAAAAGAATTTCTTTAAAAAATAAATTATCATATGATTGACATGCGTTTATGTCCCATATAAATGTGAAATTACTGATAATGACCAAAATAGTGTTGAAGGATTAAAATATAATCAAATTACACTAACATTCCATTTATATGTATAATTGAACACTGTAAATTATTTTGAAGAAAAAAATGTTTTTCAATTAAAATTTAGTATTTTCCACTATTCATCCAAATATTGAAGTTTTTACAAAATCACCAAAAAAATTTCAAAACTAATTTTTTATGTTATTATTCAATATAATATGTTTACTTTGTAAAATAAAATAAATAAAATTGTAAAATAGTGGATTTTAAAAAAGTTCTCTATTAAAATGAGGTTAAATTTTCGTTTCTGATAAATATTGTCTTTATCATAAAAAAACTTGTTCTTATATTGTGTCATTAAATCACATAATTTGGTTGTTAAAAAATAATTTTAATATATTAAATTCAAAATGAGGACAATTCTATTCATATCTGCATTTGAACTGCTAATTTGGTATGTCGTGGTGCGCTCAAATTCAGTGTTGTGTGTAGCGCATGTTATTGAATTATTTTGAAAAAATAGTGTTCTATGAAAAATTTTGGTGTTACATTATCTCCTCCTTAAATATATAACATCCTCGCAATATGAAATTGTTCATTGAAATTAATAGGTTTATAATATAAGAATAATATTGTGGAAAACCCACATCAGAAATTGGGATACAAGAATTTAATCATAATAATAGGGAAAAAGAAATGAAAAATTCACCACCAAATTATGATATCGATTCTGAGAACATTGGTGGAAATTAGAAACATACAATTCGAGGGATAAGGTAAATATTTATATGTATTGATTGAGTTCGTCAATAAAAAAATAGTCTAAAATCGAGGGCATCAAATCCATCAATCTTGGATGATTTAAAATATCATCAGCTCAACAAAACATAAGGTATCAGGATAAACCATTTTTGGTTTTAAGATCTATTACTTAAATATTTAGAATTAATATATTCATATAATAATTGGAAAAATAAATACTTAGATGATATAGTTTTATCCTTCAACTAATTCCTACCACAAAATCATATTTCAGTTTAAAAGATAATAGAATTCTATACTATTATATTTATCTTAATCGTATAGGTTTTCAAATATAAAGAATTTAGAAATAAATTTTATGAATATTTAAAAACTACATTCTACAGACCTTGACATTGCATATACAAGTGGTAGGGGATCCACCATTTTATCTCTTCGGTTTCATGTTCAAGTCTCGCGACCTTGCTGAACACGACAGGTTGCTGCCCAACCTCTGGGATGTCCTTTTTATGACAAACCAAAATTAATATCAAGAAATTATTTAACATTAAAAATATTATTCAGTATCAATCATAATCAAATCCAACATTTAGACTTATCAAAATACTATTTTTCAAACTCACAATTCAAAATTTAAAAGGAATTTAAACACATTGATTATTTTTTTCCACTTAATAACATGTGAATTCCTTAATCATGTGTTTTTTTAATACACTATAACACCGTGAATTACCATAAAACATTATTTATTACATTCATTCTATCTTATTCCTTATATAACACTATATATACTCCTTATATCGAAAAATTTGGTAAACTCCAGTAATGATGGATTATAAAAATCATTAATCACTTTAGTTTTAGTCTAGATTATATTATATAATTTTTCAAAATCAATAATATACTATTAAAAAATCACTACATCAATATTAGAACCATATTATGGATTATCTTTCTCTCAACCATATATTTTCCAAAAAAATAACCTTTTATTGAGTCACATTTCTTGGTTCCACTCAATATAAATTCCATAATGAAATTTTTCTATAGAAGAGTCTTAATATAATTAATAATACTTATAACATCTATGTCCTTAATAAAATACTCAATGGAAACAGTAATTTAACAATATAAAAACTCTAATCATTCATATTCTTATTTGGAAGTATCATAACATGATTATTATCCAATAGCGGCATTTGGTGTATACTCTGATGATTTGGACATGGATTTACATTGTGTCTCAATTCCTTGCAGATGAAGCATTGTACATTTGAAATATTTTTTATACCATCGCAATCACATACATGGTGTCCTTTTTCTCAACACTTATAAAAAACTCCCATTCCTTTCAAGCATTTACCAAGATGATTCTTTCCAAAGTTATCCCATATGGGAAAGACCTTTTTCCCCTAATCCCAATATTCATCTTTCTCTCTTCCAAAATATTATTCTCTTGATTTCCTAAAAATCCATATGACTCTGAGAAGTATTTACCTATCTTATTAAGACATGATACTATTTCAATATATGATGAGAATACATAAAGGATAAGATCCCATTTAAATATTGTCTCAATACCATGAATGATATGATCCTTCTTAAACATTCGATCATGTGTATTGATGGAATTCTCATTCCTTCAACTAGGTGCCATTTATAATCAATGGAATACATCAGTTTAGTTTATGAATCACAACGTAAATTTCTAATACTATAAAATACTTAACATAAATTTATAAGTTTATGTGAATAATAAATAATCCTAAAATGTTTTCATTGAGGAATTATTAACTACTTAATCCATATTAATGGAATGTAATGAAAATCAGAATTATCCTAAGCATATCCCCTGGGAGTGTCATAACCAAGAGTGCAACAAGTCTCATTGTTGTGTACCGGGATACCCTGAGTCAAGACTGAAATTATTTGTTAGTGTTTTCCCTCTTACGTACATCTATTCCGGAGTCTCCTCTACCTGGTCAAATCTAGATAGGGATGAATTTCTTGGAAAATACTAAAATTCACTACATTACCAAAATTCTAGAAAGTTATTCAATACTAATAATCAAAGTATATCATAGGGTAATGTTCAAAAATTAGTTTTTATCTAAATCTATTTCCATGGATGATGCTAAACTTCCACTGATACCAAATATAAAACCCCGACCCCAGAACCCTACATTCAGTACATTATTTTAATATATTGGCATGATTACAAGGATTCACGTTTCTAAAGACTGATATGTTTATCAGTCTTGTAAAATATATTATATACAAGAACATTACAATGAATATTAGAAAATAAAACACAACAACAATGATCCTTTGAGAACTCCATTAATCTCTTAACATAACCCTGCTTATCAATAATAATACACTTCGTGGAATCCTGAAAAAAATAAAAATAAAAATGTTGCATGCTTAGAATCACAGTAAGGATTAAAATATAGAGTAAACGTTCACAAATAAGCATAAAAATTTAAGGAAATGTATAAAACGAAAACAAAATTCTTTTAAATATATACATCAGTATAATATGGCATATATAAATCAAATATTATCATATATATATTTACATGGATATTCTATTAGTCGAATAATCACATGAAATATCCATATCCAATTTCATAATGATGGAATGAATAATTCCAGACTTCATAACCACATAGTAAAGGACCAGTGCATATACAAAAAATAAGATTTTGGCAATGCCTTATTCCAAGACACCAGTTTGTCTCATGATTCCTACCGATGCATCGAGGAGCCATTGCGTGCTCCACCCATCCCTCACTATGTCCATTTAATTCCTCATATGAAATGTTATAAACATAACATAAACATTCTTATTAAAATTTCGTAAGAAATGTCAATACTTTATCCATAAACCATGAATTGTTTATAATGAACACATCCACAGTCAAACATATCTCAAAACCATCAACACAATTTGGATGATTTTTATCATTATAAATCAACCTAGATTAATAATAGTGTCTTCTAAAGAATGTTTACAAAGTTGAAAAAGATCAGTAAAAATATTGGAGTTGAATATCACTTTTTCATGAAATCATTTAAAAGTCAAATACTTTATAAATGAAGTCGTTTTAAAAATAGTTTTAATTCAATGATTATCATACTACATTGAAACTTATGAAAGGAATTAACATTTTAAAAAATTCATGTTCATTAAAATAAATCACTAAAAATATTTTGAAAACATAGAAATTAATGTGAATGGTTTAGAAGAATAAATCATTCAAACATTTAAATTTTTGCTTCGATAAAAAAGACCCTCAAAATGAATCCCTTTGAGTAGTTTTTTATGAATCCTGGACATGGATAATAAATATGTCCCAGTATAAACTTACATTAAATCAACCTTGGATAATAAATGGATTGTGAAATTAACCCTTACATTGTACTTTTCCTTGGTAGAGGTTATGTTAACCTCCTTTATAATAGTTAAAACATTTTTATTAAATTTTACAAGAATCATATACATAAATATGATATCATATATGATCATAAAATATTTCATTGTTAATAATATTTTAGTAGTTTCATCATTTCAGGTGTTAACTGGTCTGTTCTCTTTTATATGCTTGGTTACGTAAGATAATTTTATTATAGATAAGATGTATTTGATTCAAATCCAGAATCCTAATAAGTTCTTATAAATTATTTTTATTATAAAATTAAAATTATTATTGAATGATTACGATAGAGAATGAATCTCATCGTGTTCGTGGAGACGGTAATCCGTACGTACGCATACCTGAAAATATCGATTTTTTTAATGGTGAAATTATATGTAATTGGAAGGTATATCTTATATACAAAATCAATAACCTGTTATATTTTTATTAAGATTATTTATCTTCATTATAGTGCCCATATAAATAATTATGTTTTTGAATAACAAACTACACCACGACCTGGAGACGGTAATCCTTACTTACGTATGTATGGTGACTTTGTCATTTTTAGGATGGATTGAATAATGAATATGGTTTTACCATATTTATAATAAAATCATAGATTTTTTGTGGTTATGGATTTATTATTTTGGTATGGAAACAACAATTATATCGAAAGTGGAAGAAGAAAAGAAAATAAAATAGGGTGGTAAAATTATTACATCTTTATCGAGTGTTTCATTTTGATTATATCATAATGGATCCTTAAGTTGAATTTATGATCAAATTAAGCACTCTAGGTTGACGTGAGGGATGTTTGGAGGATATTTGGGTAGGGGTTAGCTGATCCAAATGGATTTGGATATTAGATTTTGAGAGAAAGAGATGTGCCCTTTTAATAAACAAAATCTAAACTCCCATGAAATCTTCAAGTGATTCATTAATGACATATAAAATATTATTTATGCCATTTGGAAGAACCATACATTTTTAGAAATATTATATCAATAAATAATATAGTATTTTTTTTAAAAAATTAAATTATGTCTATTTGATCACAATTTTGTTTTTTGTTTTTTTGTGAAAATCATTACGATTGTATCACTTATAATAAAAATTATCTAATAAACCCTAAAATGTCATATTAACCTATTAATTTATTGGTATACAACATATGCGTCAATTTAAATTTATTTGGTTATTTATAAAACAAATTATTTTAATATTTCATAATAAGGTAATCACTGAATCATCATTATGACATAAATAAATTAATGTATTTAATGTCTAAAAATTATGAATAAAATATTATTATGTTGTAAATTCTTTTTAGAATTCTATTGAATATTTATAGTCGAATTAATATTGTGTCTAACCCTATATTAAAAATGTTTTACTTATTAATAATTGAATTTAACAATTTTATCTATTCATTAAATAAAATAAATATAAATTTATTAATCCAATACATGTGGACCAAAAATCATCATATTTTAATTATGTGTTTGTTTTTGGTCGAATTACACTTATCCAATTGAATTATGTTATGTGATAGGAAAATTATAATATTATTTTTACCCTTAATTACACTATTTAATTTTAATTATGGTAAATAAAAGTCAGAAGTGACTATTATCCGAAAAATATTTTCATTTTATTTAACTAAACTTTATATACTGATGTGAACTGGACTTATTTGATTTTCAAAACTCAATACACAAAAAAAATTTATTTTTTATAAAAATTTTCTAATGCTCCTAGAAGGTGAGTAAAAAACATTAAAAAGTACAATAAAATATGAAACATCTAATTATATTATTAACTGAATATTATGAATTAAATATAACATATATATGTATAATATAACTATTTTGACTTAAAATAAATTAAACTAAAATAAATAATTATCGAAATATAATGTTGGTTTCAAATAATATAACATTTTTTCACTATTCATCAATAATTGAAATTGTTCAGAAAAATACCAAATATTCACCCAAACCTAATTTTGATACTCTGAATTCAAATAAGAAGTTTAATTTACCAAATTCAAAACATATAAGTTTCATTTATTAATTTAAAATTAATTTATGTTGTCAAAACCAAAAAGTGGTTTTTAAAAAAAATAAAATTTATAAATAGATTGACATGTGTTGAGGTCAAATTGAACTGTGAAATTACTTATAATGACCTAAATTTTATTGAATGATAGAAATATAATCTAATTATACTTCCAAAACATTCAAATATATAATTGAACCCTATAATATTTTTTGATTAATAAAATTGATTTCAATTAAAATTTAGTATTTTTCACTATTCACCCAAATATGAATGTTATCGGAAAAAATACCAAAAATTTATCAAAAATAAATTGTTTTTCCTCGATTCTAATGTGGATGTTTTTTTTTATAAAATTGAATATATATAATTAACAAATATTTTATTTAAAAATTATTCTCCATAAAAAGGCGGTTAAATTGCATTTTCTATAAAATACATACTTATTATAATAAAATTAATTTGTTCTTATATTATATCAAAGAAACAGATAATTTGGATGTTAAAATTTATATGGAATATATAATATTCCAATTTCATTTAATACTAGTCAAACCCACTACTGAAAAGCTAGTTTGGTATGTCGTGGTGTGCTCGAAATCAGTGATGCGTGTAGCACATGTTATTGAATTATCTTGAAGAAATTGCATACAATTAAATCTTGGGGAGTTACAACCAATGAACAAGTGAAGCAATGATATTATTTGGGTAGTGGTTAATTGGCTAAAGAAAACATCACACTTCATAGTGATTAATGAGTCGGTCACAGAAGATACATTATGTAACATACCAAGTAAATGAAGAATAATATATTTTCATATTTATTAATATTTTGGAATTAAAGATTACTATTACTTTAATGGGGTTGTTATGTTTGATATCATACCTGATACACAACAATGGGTTTTTTTTTAAATCTTACATTGCACACTAATAATATAATATTATTTTCTTTAAATTGTGGTTAACTCCTAGACATTTTATTGGATGGAATGAACAATACTAACTAGAATATGAATATACATTATTGTGAAATGTATTTAAATTTATTCAATAAAAAGTTAATGGCTAAATATATGATTGAATATAATTTTAAGCATAGTTTACATTTAAAGGCTGATTTACCGCCTTTTAATGGGAAACCATTTTTAAATATAGTTTTTTTTAACTTTTATACATTATATATGATGATATAAAATCCTTCTTTGGAATGGGTAAATCATAATTTAATTTGTGTAAATTTTAGGTATTTTTCTGATAAAGTTCATTTTTTAATGATAAGTGAACAATATTGTATTTTAATTCAAATGTTCTTTTTAATCTAATTTATTTATATGAATAGATTATCTTTTTAGTTGGTTTTAATGTGTAAGTAAAATATACATTTACCATTTAATACAATTTTGGTCATTGGAATTAATTTGAATTTGAAATTGGAAATAAACTTGTATCAATCTTTTGATAGTTATTGTTTCTTAAAAACACGCTATTTGTTTTGATAACGGGAATTAATTTTAAAATTAATTAATACCAATTATATGTTTGGAATTCGTAAAAATAGACATCATTTTTGAATTCGGAATATCATATATAGCTTAGGAAGAATTTTTGGTATTTTGCTGAAAACATCAATTTTTGATGAATAGTGAAACCATTTAGTTGTAGTTAAAAAACATAATTTTTCATTTAAATGAAATTTTACCACTTATGTGAATTGAATATCAAAAATCTGACATACATGGTTGTCATAAAAAAGTAAAATGTTGTTCATTAAAATTAAAATAGTATTTTCTGAATAGTAACTTTTGACTTTTATTTACCGCGGTTGAAGGTAAATAGGATAATTCAAGGTAAAATGAATATTATAATAATTCAAAATTACCTTAAGACTTGTTCAAAACATATTGGATGAGTAATTAACGAACATGGGAATCATTGGATTTATTTTGGGACCTCATTTAGCAACATGGGAGGGATAATGACAATTTAGATTAATTAACTTAAAGTAAAGGCAAAAATAAAAAAAGAAAATATATTTGTAAATTAATTTTTAATAGGGGTTATATAGATTATCTATTTGTCTATAAATACTCATTAGAAAGATAAAATTATATCATACATGATATTTTTTTTTAATTTTTATACATTGAATAAATTAAATTATTCATGACACAATAATGATGTAGTATTTATCTCATTAATAAATGAATTAAATAAATAAGATTATAATGATTAAAATATTATATAAAACCTGTCCAATTTTTATTTGATGATTATATATCGAACATGATTCATCTTATATTCGACTATAATGATATTTGGACCATTAGAAACCGAATATCCTTATATTATAAAAATATTATTTTCACACTTTCCTAAAGAGCCCCTCCTCTCCTTTATTAATGGAGACCACTTCTAACGAATTATTCACACCTCTCGAGCCGTTTGGTGTTAGAACATGGTTCTTATTTTTGAGTTACAAGATTCTTATTTTCTATTATACTTATGTGTTTTTCATAAAATAAGGAAAATGGGGAAAAATCCAAAATTTTGGTTGTACATGCCATGTACTTTTCCACACGTTGTGTACTTCTGGTCGTGTGGGGTGAGTACACAGGGCGTGTGGCCTTGTCGGCGATGAAGGGTGTAGGAACAGACTACCGTTATGTAGTGTCCCTTTACATGCCATGTAGTCAGTCGGCAGGCGAATTGTAAGGCGGTGGCCAGCTGTGGGGCAGCAAACACCGTGTACTCATGAAGACAAGTCGTGTGGTCAGGTCGACAGGTGAACAGTGCCACGCTGGCGGGAATCCGCAAGAGGAACAGTAAAAAAATGGGAATTACATGTCATGTAGTTGGAAATACATGTCGTTTACTTTGTTTTTTCGCTTAAAATTGGATGTAGCCCCCCTGTTCACATGGAAGGCTTAGAACCGGATCAGAGCTCGGGAGGGGACGGTTGGAGCTTATGAGATCCGTCAATTGCGAACCAGGAATCCGATTCTGCCTCAGTCAATTTCGTTGGAATCGCGTGGGTGAGCCCTCCCTTCTCCATAAGAAGTTCTTTCCAATTCATCCACAAAAAAGGAGTAATTTTTTTAAGTGAGAATCCTTTTAAATCAGATCAATGACGTTCTTGGATGTTTCAATAGGCGTCATTTGGGTATATCATTCGTTGGTGTTTCAGGTAGGTGGCGTGGTGTTTATTTTCCAATTGTTGTGTGTTTTTGTGTGTTTTTGAGCTGCGAACCCATGTTTGGTGTGTCATGTGGCTGAGTACAAGGCTATTTTAAATACCTTGAATTGTATTGGTAATTAAATACAATCATGAAACTGTTGTTTGGGATCAATGCTTTGATCGAGGACCACCCCGAGGGTGCGTTCCTCTGTTTAGCCGTTTGCCAGGAAACCCGAGGGAATGCCATGTTTAAATTATGCATTACTTTTTCCTAGAGAGGATTTGTATGTAAATTTCATGTTAATATTTTGGAGATGTCCCGATTACTTATTCTTGAGGGTAGTGTTTTACTATAGCCTGAGGGCGGCACTTCATTAGCCTAAGGGGAACAAACTATTTCGCCTGAGAGAAACCTTTCGTGCCTAAGAGATTGACTTCTGTGTCTGTGGGCGACACATCGTACGCCTGAGGGAAATATCTATTATGCCTAAGGGTGAGATTCTGATTTCATGAGGGTGAGATTCAGATTACCTGAGGGTAAGGGTTTACATGATTGAGGACAATAACTGTTTACATAGAAAACTCACTGTGATGGTTTTCCTTATATTGAATGGATTAAATGAATAATTAAATGGAAATATAACTGGTAAGTTGGTTAATTATGAGTACTACATAGTTTATTTCATTTTTCTTTTGCACACTATTGTTACATATTTATACACAGTTGGGAATGGGCCTTTGGTGGGTGCCTAATGAGATTTATTTCACACACACTGTTGGGGTCATGCTTTTCGGCCCAAACAGATTATGATTCTGCAGGTGTAGATAAGGGAAAGGGTCCTTTTATAGGTCCTTCATTGTTGCTGGGGTGTAGAAGAGCATGGTACTGAGGATTGGCTCGTGATGTCATGAGCTGTTCTGATATTTGTTCTGTACTAGTACTTCAATTGTATTGTATTGATCGTGTAACATGTTCTGGCTATTTTATAGAATAATGGCATGATGTATTTTCATATATACATGACTGCTCATTTCTCTTTTATAATCAGTTATCCATTACAGTTATATATACTATTGCAGTTTTTGTTGTTGTTGTATGTTTGTATTATATTCCACTACATTACACTTTGAAAAATTATGGCATAGTTTCCCCACTATCAGACTTGGGGCCTCGCTGCTAGTCGGCAGCCTCTGGTGTTTGGGAAAATGCGATTGAGGTCACCTTGCGAACTGTGTTCGGGGAACCCGTTGAGTGGCACCCGGATCTGGGATGTTACATTTGGCTCATCCCAAATATTCCCAATTAAGCTCTATACATTACTATCTTCCTCCTATAAGAAATACATTGGGAAGAAGTCACTTCAAGAAGTCATTTTGTTTAAACCGAAGGGAGTTACCAAAAATAACGGTAATAGTTTCTCTAAAATTGTTTTATTTTATTTTACTTATCTAACCCCTAAACGCTTTTTATTCCTCTATTTTGTAACAAAAATAGTATCCTCCATAAACATGGATGTTGTTATATTAATGATTCGAACTACACATATAAACACCTCCATATAATTGATGAAGAACATAAAGTTTCTGTGGATGGAAAACTAATGCCTCATGAAACGATGATTGTTTGAGTATCTCCTACTACCTCTCATGGTGGCCATTATGATGGCACAGTATTTATATATGATATATATTATGTTTATATTTTCTTTATTGTTTGGTAATTTCCTTTTATAGCATGCCTTCATGGTTTCCATAGTGGGTAAATACGATAATACCATTTGAGGAAGTGCAGACTACCGCCCCCTCAAAATGATGTTATTCGTTAAGGCCTTATGTGGGATGTATAAAGGATGGATTTAGTGATATTATATATGATATTATACAGGGATTACAATATACCTATGTATCATTATGTTTTAATTCTATTAAAATAATAAATAGAAATGAAAGTAGCGTTCATGCGTACGTACGACTTACTGTCTCCATGAACAATGCATTTCATTTCATACCTCTAAATGTTATGTACAATTATAAATACATGTATATACTGGATATATATGATATATATTATATCTAAATAATGAATTTAATTTTAGATATAATGAACTATTGACTGCATGAACAACATGTAATTATAAGAAGTCCATTTTTGACTCAAGTACCAAATATCGACAAAACAATCATTATTAACTTAAATGATTAAATATTGTTTATAACATGTAAATAAGTGATATAAAAGGAATAATAAACTTGTAAAAGGTTCTTATGACAGTTGAAATGAACTTTAGTTTTTTATTACAGAGATTAAAGAATGATCGAGTCATATTGAACACTAGGTAAGGGACTTCGTCTCAATCGCCATTCATTGAGGGATATTTCAATAATATATATACACCTTCTTCATTGAAACTGTGTATAATTAAAACCCATTGAATTTTTCATTCATTCAATGGGAATATTTTTTCTATGAATCATTTTACTAAACGACAAACGAAATGATTTTTACATTTGAGGTGACAATGACCTCTCCGCCGCCGTAATCTTTACTTGGCATCCTCTATAAGCCTTAATGTTTTTTAAAAGGAAAATAAATCCCATATTCTGATTTTGGGTGTTTTGGTATTGAAAATTGTTTTTGAAAAGGATTTATTATTTCAATATCTTGAAATTATCTCTTGTGATTTCTATTTAAATTTTATTAGTGAAATGTTTATATTTCCAATATTTTATGTGTTATGATTTTATAATGGTACATGGACATTTGACGGGTGGTTACGCGATAAACCAAATAACGGGTGGTTCCGTAAATACCAGGATGGTTGGTTACGTTATAACCTCTAATGCATTAGGTATGGAAGTTGTCCGTATGGATATTCCATTTAGTGATATTTGTAGAAGTCAACCGTATGGTTATTCCATTTTTGTATGTTTATGTCCCAAGATACATTTATTTGTTATGTGTTCTTAATATGCGTTTTATGAAAATATTTTGGTTACAAAAGAGTATGTAGTGATCTTTTATTCAGTGAAGAGTATTTATTACTTCATAAAGGAGAAACAAATTACTTATGATTATGTATTCATGGTTTACTAGTTGTTTTGAAAAACTAACATTTTTCATTCTTTGTGTATCCCTTACGGATATTTTTATGCTCATCCAATTTTTTTGAATTTTTTTCACTGGACATAATGTGGAATAGGGTCAAGGATGGGATCAAGGACATTTCATGCTATATTAAACATGGAATTAGACATTACTATTTTTTATGTGTTTTTATTTTATGAAAAAAATGGAAACTGTGTAGAAGTGTCTACATTGTAATATTTTGAACTATAATAGTTATAGACTAACTCTCTAAATCTCTAAACCTGAAAAGATACTCAATGTGAGTTATTCATTTAATTCAATAATATGTAATGTTTTACGGTCCGGTCCTTATAGTTGGTATCAGAGGTCGGTTCAGACTACTTTAGGAGTTTGGGTATTTTTAAATTAATATCAATAATGCAATCTATGTAATTATTGAAATCATATAGAATTTCAATATTACCACATTTCTTCGTATAGATATGTCTATGTTAAGAATGATTTTTTATAAAGGAAACAAATCTGCTTTTCTGGGAAGGCATACAAAGGAAAATTACCATCCAAATCAGAAACCAGAGATGGTTGGAATTAGAATTGAGCAGTTTACAGTAGTGATGGCTCTGTTGAACGTGGTGATAAATGGTGGTAGTGTTTATTGATGATATTTTGGGTTATTCAGAAAGTAATTAGGAACACGAAAGTCATTTAAGGGTTGTCTTGCAAACCATAAAAACAGAATCTTTATGGTAAATTCAGCAAGTGTGAGTTTTGGTTACAATAAATTTCTTTCTTTGGTCACATTATTTAAAAAAATCGTATAACTGTTGATCTTGATAAAAAAAATGTTGTTGAAGAATGTCCAAGACCCACAAATATAACTGAGAGTCGTAGTTTTCTTGGTTTTGTAGGATATTACCAGAGGTTTGTTGAAACTTTTTTACGGTTAACTAGTCCAATGACTACGTTAACTCGAAAAGGTGTTATGTTTTCTAGACAAAAGAATGTGGTGATTGTTTTCTGTAATTGAAAAGGATATTTCTGAATGCTCCAGTTTTGGCACTACCCTCCGAATATGGTGATTTTGTTATCTATAGTGATTATTCATTGAAAGGACATGAATATGTCCTTATATAGAATGATCAGGTAATTTCTTATGTGTCATGTTAGTTGAAACCTCACGAGTTAAATTACTCTACAAATGATTTGGAATTAGCTACTATTGTTTTGGCTTTTAAAAGATGGAGGCATCATCTATATGGTGTGATGTGTGAAATATATACTGATCACAAAAGATTGAAATATATATTCTCTCAGAAATAATTGAACACGAGACATAGGACATGGTTGGAATTAATCAAGGATTATTAATTCACGATCCATTATCATCTAGGAAATGAAAATAAAGTTGTTGATGCTTTGATTTGAAAATGTAATACTTAATTAACCATGTTACATTTAGAACGAGATCTTTTGGTTTTTGATTATATGAACCTTGTCATAGAAGTTGTGGGTGCAGGAAATTCTTCTGTTTTGTATCAGGTGTCAGTGAGACTATCTCTATCAGACAGAATAAAGCAAGCACAGAAAGAAGTCAGCTAGTTGCAGAAAAAGGTAGAATTGGTTCAGAAGGGTATGTTTCCTGATTTTAACATTGATAATGATTGTGTATTGAGGTTTGTAAAGAGATTTTGTGTTCCTTGTGATTCACAGTTGAAGAATAAGTTGTTTTTTGAAGATCATAGTTCCCCATTTTTAGTACATCCTAGAAGTACTAAAATATAAAGATATCTTCGAGTGTATTACTGGTGGGATGGAATGAAAAAAGATATTGCAGATTTTACTGTGAACTATTTAATTTGTCAACAGGAGAAAGCAGAGAGGTAGTTACACAAAGGAATGCTTCATACTATACCGGGGCTAGAGTGGAAATGGGAAAATATATCTATGGACATCGTTGTGGGATTACCAAAGACATCTCGAGGTAATAATGAAATATGGGTTATAGTTGATCGATTGACTAAATATACTCATTTCCATCCTATTAGAGATACATGGTCTCTAGATCAAATTTCTCGGTTGAATGTTAATGAGATAGTCAGGTTGCATGGAGTTCCCCTCTCCATTGTATCTAATCGTGATCCCAAGTTTACTTCTAACTTCGGGAAAGGCCTTCAGAAGTTGTTTGGTACTAAATTAAATTTTAGTACAACTTTTCACCCTCAATTAGATGGGCCATCAGAACGAAAAATTTAGACATTGGAAAATTTTCTATGTGCTTGCTCAATGGATTATTAAGGAAGTTTAGACTTTCATCTATCTATAATTGAATATTTATATAATAACATTTTTCATTCCTGTATACAGATGGATCCATTTGAGGAATTATATGGAAAACATTTTCAAACTCCAGCTTTTTTGGATGAGGTTGGTGAAAGGAATCTGATGGGACCAGAATTGGTAGAAGAGATGGCAGAGAATGTTTAGTTGATTCAGAAGCAGTGAGAACAGCTCAGAGAAGACAGAAAAGTTATACAGATAACCATATGAAGGATATTTCTTTTGAGGTAGGTGATCATGTCTTTCTCAAATTTTATCCATGGAAAAGTGTGATGCATTTTGGTAAGAAGGGAAAGTTGAGTCTGAGGCTCTTTGGACATTATGGAATTTTGGATAATGTTGGATCAGTTGCATACCGAGTGGATTTACCTCTGATTTTATCCCTGGTAGACAATGTTTTTCAAGTTTCTATGTTGTGAAAGTATATGCTAGATCCATCGCATGTTTTAAGCCCAAAGGTAGTTCAGTTGGAAGAGAATCTCTCTTATGAAGAACAACCAGTCCAGCTTTTTTACTATAGAGAGAATGTGTTGCGGAATAAGGTAATTCATCGGGTATTGGTTTTGTGAAAAAACCATATGTTTTAAGAGGCAATGTGGGAATTTGAAAATTCTATGAGGGATAAATGCCCACACTTAGTTTGAAAAGTAAATAAATAATGTGAGGATGCAATTTCCAAAAGGGGGGAGGGATGTAACTTTCTCCAATAAATGGAGATAAGATATTTTCATATTTATTAATATTTGTGAATTAAAGATTAATTTTTCTTTAAAGGGGTTTCTATGTTCGATAGCATACCCGTTACACAACAACAAGTTTTTTGAAATCATACATTGCACACTAATAATATAATATATTTATTTTAAATGGTATTTAACTCCTAACCGTTGTATTTGAATGATTTAACAAAACTAACTATAATATGATTATACATTATTGTTAAATGCATTTACATTTATCCAATAAAATGTTAGTGGAGTAATATGTAAATGAATCTAATTTTAAGCATAATTTACATTTAAAGGCCGATTTACCATCTTTTATTGGAGAACCCTTTTTAAATCTAGTTTTCTTCACTTTAATACTTTCTATATGACCAAATAAAATCCTTCTTTGAAATGGGGTCATCAAAATTTATTTTGAGTAATGTTTATTTTATTTTTACGATAATGATTATTTTTTTAATAAATAGTGAAAAATATTGAATTATAAATCAAAAGTGCCTTTTAATATAATTTATTTATATGGTTATATTATCTTATTTAGTTTGTTTTAATGTGAAATTAATATATTTTTTTACCATTTAATCCAATTTTGGTCATTGGAATTAATTTCAATTTGAAATTGGCCTTAAACAAGTATCAATCTTTTGATAGTTATTGTTTCATAAAAAAATGCTATTTGTTTTGATAACGAGAAATAATTTTAAAATTAACTAATACCACATCTAAGTTTGGAATTTGAAAAAATAGAAATCATTTTTGAATTCGGAATATCAAATATATCTTAGGCTCAATTTTTGGTATTTTTCTGAAAAACATCAATTTTTATGAATAGTGAAAACACTTAGTGGTATTTAAAAAACTGACTTTTTCATTTAACTAAAATTTTACCACTTCTGTGAATTGAATTTCAATAATCTGATATACATGGTTATTATCATGATGTAAAATTTGGTTCATTAAGATTAAAATATTTCTTTGTGAATAGTAACTTTTTACTTTTATTTACCGTGGTTAAAGGTAAATAGGGTAAATCAAGGTAAAAATAATATTATAATAATTCAAAATTAAATTAACACTTGTCAAACCCATAATTGATGAGTCATTAACGGCCACAGAAATATTTGGATTGATTTTGGGACCCTATTGAGCCACATGGGAGTGATAATGACAATTTAGATTAATTAGCTTAAAGTAAAGGAAAAAATGAGAAAAGAAAATATCTTTTAGTAAATTAATTTGTATAAGGGGTTATATAAATTATATTTTTCTACAAATTTTCATTAGAAATATAAAAATATTTTTAAAATGATAGTTATTTTTTAATAATTTTTAGACATTGAATAAATTAAATTATTCATGACACAATAATGATGTTGTATTTACCTCATTAATAAATGTTTTAAATAAATATGATTATAATTATTAAAATATTATACCAAACCTGTCCAATTCCTATTGTATGACTATATTTCGACCATGAGTCATCTTATCTTCGACTTTAATTATTTTTGGACCATTAGAAACAAAAAATCATTATTTTATAAAATAATATTTTCACATTTTCCTAAAGAGCCCCTCCTCTCCATTATAAAAGTATAACACTTAAATGAAATTATTCACATCTCTGAAGCCATTATTTTCATCCAAACTCTACCCAATAAAGTTCCCTATATCACTCGCATCCTCCTAGAATCCTTAACATAGGAATAAGGCACTTCCAGAAGTCCTTTTGTTCCAACCAATGGGAGTTACCCAAATTAAAGGTAACAATTTCTCATAAATAGATTTCTTTTACTTTACATCTCCAACCCCTAAACTCATTTTATTACTTTCTTCTGTAACAAAAGCAGTATCCTAAATATACTAGAATGTTGTTATATGAAGGATTAGAACTACACTTACACACACCTTTATCGAATGGATGAATAACATAATGTTTCTATTGATGAAAAACTAACGCCTCACGAAACGATGATTCTTCGATTAACTCCTACCATCTCTCATGGTGGCCATTATGATGGAACATTATTTATATATGATATATATTATGTTTATGTTTTCTTTATGATTCTATATTTTCCTTTTATAGCATGCCTTTATGGTTTCCATAGTGGGTAAATATGATAATCTCATTTGAGGATGTGGGGACTACCGCCCCCTCTAAGTGATGTGATTCGTTAATGCTTTATATGGGATTTATATAGGATGGATTTAATGATATTATATATGATATTATACTTTAATTATAATATACTTTTGTATACTTATGTTATAATTCCATTAAAATAATAAATAGAAATGAAACTAGCGTTCATGTGTACGTACGGCTTACCGTCTCCATTAACTGTGCATTTCATTTATTACATCTAAATGTTACATAGTATTATAAATACATGTATATACTGGATATTTATGATATATATGATATCTAAATAATGAATTTCATTCTGGATATTATGAACTATTGACCTCATGAACAACATGTAATTATAAGAAGTCCATTTTTGACACAAGTACCAAATATCGAAAAAATTGTCATTATTTACTTAAATGATTATATAATGTTTATAACAGGGTTATAAGTGATATAGAATGAATAATAAACATTAAAAATGTTCTTATGAAAGTTGAAATTAACTTCAGTATATTATTTAGGTGATTAAAGAAAGATCGAGACAAGTCGGACATGAGGTAAGGGACTTCATCTCAATGTCCATTCATTGAGGCATATTTTGATAATATATATATACATTGTTATTTTACATGGTTTATAATTATATCATATTGACTTTTAATTTCATTAATAGGGAATTGTTTTCGATGATTCATTTTACAAAACGACAAAAGGAATGTTTTTAATGTTTGTGGCGACAATGACATCTCCGCCACCGTAATCATCATTTTGCTTCCTCTATAAGCCTTAATGTTTTTTAAAAGGAAAACAAATCCCTTATTCTGATTTTGGGTGTTTTGGTATTGAAAATGGTCTTTGAAAAGGATTTATTATATCAATATCTTGAAATGATTTCTTTTTTTTTCAAATTAAATGTTATCAGTGAAATGTTTATATTTCAAAAATTTAATGTGTTATGATTTTATAATGTTACTTGGACATTGGACGGGTGGTTACATGATAAACCAAATGACGGGTGGTGCTGTGAATACTAGGACGGCTGGTTATGATATAACCTCCAACGCATTGGGTATGGAAGTTGGCCGTATGGATATTCTATTTAGTGATATGTGTGGAAGTTGACCGTATGGTTATTCCATTTAAGTATGTTTATGTCCCTAGTTACCTTTATATGTTATGTGTTCGTTATATGGGTTTTATAAAAATCATTTGGTTACAAAAGGTTATGTAATGATATTTTATTCCGTGAAGATTATTTACTACTTCATAAAGGTGAAATGTATTACTTCTGTTAAAGTAATCATGGTTTACTAGTTGTTTTGAAAAACTAACAGTTTTCATTCTTTGTGTATCCCTTACTGAGCTTTTTATGATCATCCCATGTTTTTGAAATTGTTTTTACATGAAATAATGTAGGATCAGGTCAAGGATGCAATCATTGAAAAATCATGCTATCCTAAACATGGAATAATACATGACTCTTTTTTAAGAGTTTTTATTTTTTGAAAAAATGGAAACTATGTAGAAGTTTCTACTTTGTAATATTTTGAAATTTAATAGTTATGGCCTAACTCTCTTAAACTATAAACCTGAAAAGATCATCAATGTGAATTATTAATAAAATTAAATATTATTGTGGGATCGTTATTAGGACCATTATTTATTATGGTATTAGTTTTGAAATTATCAAGGATGATAATGCTATGAGTGGTACCGAATTTGGTTAATTGGGCCTCCACATTCCGGTAAATTGTGAAAAATATAGTGGTTGACGTGTTATAGGAAGTAATTATGGATCAGTTCATGTGATTGAGGAAATTCCAATTTACCAATTGTATATAATTTGATGGTGAGTATCATAGGTTATTCATAATGGTGACTGGAATCATTAAATCACAGTGGTGACTCACTTATAGTTATTCAGTAGTTGTGGGTCATTGATGATGTGTCTAGATTAGTGATTCACTAACGGCAAGTCAGGAAAGGATGGTTACTAACAATGAGCCTAGATTCATGACCTACTGAAGGTGTGTCATGATAGGTGACTCACTGACGAGGGGTCCGTAATTTTAGGTTTCTAGTGGATAATTGCATCGGTGACTCACTGATGGTGGGATATGAGGGAGGATCACGATGGCATCTCACAGAATGATGACACACTAAACGGAAATTCCCCAAATGGTGATTCAACTAACAAGGAATCTATAAATAGTTACTAAACTAATGGTGATTCATCTAGAATTGGGTAATCCACCAGTGACTAACCCCTCGTTGACACGCGATGGTGACTCTCCAACTTGTGAGTAAATTCAACAACATTTCAAAATTTCAAGCCTTTCACGGTTTTTCTAGATTCACAACTTTAACATTTTATTTGAAGTAAAATGAGTTTAAGACAATGATTATATCTTTTTTAATCTAATTTAATAGATATATACTATATCATTAAATTATTAACACCTTGTAGTATCCTAATTGGCCAAGTCGCATGATCATAGTGAAGATCCACCTTTAATGGTTTTTGGACTAGTTTTTTATATTGATATATGATATGATCATTCAAAACCCAAGGCTCCTAATCCTTTGTTAGACACGCTTATCTATTGATATGATACATCCCTAGAACCATTCATTTATGATGAGTCATTCCTTTTGGTGCACCATTTTGGGTCTGGTTTTTCCACTGAAGTTGTTTCTTGATTAATGTTCACCCCCCTATTTTGGTTGAATGAGGAAATATTGATTTTATATTCTATTAAGTATGTATACATTAATATCTCTCTATTTATTAGGGTATCATGAAGGATGGGTGTATAAATTTCACATTTATTAATATATTAAAATACATATATAATAATGATAATTGAATCTTCTTAAGGATAAACATGTCATTCTAGGAAAAAGTGATTGGTGTTCTTCATTGTTATCTATTGATATTATGATATGTATGGGTTATATGAATACAAAAAATACTATACGTTATTGGTATTGGTTTCCACCACTGTGATTGATTGTGAATGATTGATTTTGGTCTTATGTTGAATGAATGTAATGTCGTGAATTCTATTAACCATGTATTTTGAGTTAAATAAATGGATTCCCAATAATAGTATACCATCATTGATAACATGTGAGTTATTAATGAGTAAATTTAGAATTATTGTTTTCTAAATATGAATTCACCCTCCCT
Source organism: Viscum album (assembly GCA_963277665.1). Lineage (NCBI taxonomy): Eukaryota > Viridiplantae > Streptophyta > Magnoliopsida > Santalales > Viscaceae > Viscum > Viscum album. The sequence continues at coordinate 589,710,729 of OY728162.1, read as the reverse complement.
TGATTGGTGTGGATGTATAATGAGTCGCCCTTTGTTATGTCTTGTTCCTTGTGTGGTTGTTTGGTGATTGGGTTGAGAGCACAATTGTAAGGTGGGTTTGTAAATGTGTTGTAATGGTTTCTTAGGTTGAGGGATTTATTGACTATAGAATGGATGGAAAGTTGTCTGGTAGTGGGGATGTATGTTTGGGTTGTTCTTTGTTTTTTGTTGTTGGTGTTATGTGTGTGTTCATGTTCTATAGTGGGGCCATCAGGAATGGCAATAATGAGATCGATTATTGGTGTTATGTTGTGTGTTGGGGGCTTTTTTATTGAGGATCTAGATTGTGTGGAATGAATTTCTAGAATTATCATGGATGTGGTTTTTTTTAGTTTTAAATGGATTGGGAATGTGAAGTAGGTTGTTTGGATGTTTTTTTTGTTATGTGGTGTGATTGATGACTCCTTTCCTTCTGATAACTATTGGTTATGTTTTTCTTGGTTGTTTTATGTGTACATATTTAATTAATAACATTTCCACATAATAACATATATGACCTTTTTAAATGTTATGGATTATGTTATGAATTATTTTTGTGGAATTATGTGTTGTTTTGAAATTATAGGTAGAAGAAATTTCATTTTCTTTGGGATGGGTATTGTTTGGATGTCCCATAAGATGCTATGAGTGTTTGATACCTCTACAAATATATTATTAATTTCATACCATTTATATATTCAACCCACCATTTTTTACCAACATGTGTCAAAAACCCATATTGTTACATGGGAGGGGTGTCTTTCACTAACATCCCATTGGGATGATGGATAGTCGCGAACCCTTTCTTCCCTTCTCCCAATTCCAAGCAGTGTAAGCCCATGATCCTTCGGGTATGTTTCTTTTTATGGGAACCTTGGGTGTGTGGGAGATTCTGGGATTCCAAGGTATCTTTGGGATTATATAAGTGGTGTTTTCTTATGTGTCTTCAATATTTGATGTTGGGTTCTTTCCCTTGTGTATTCAGGATATTTTGTGGTATGTGGCCTAGATTCCTGTATTAAGGATGTGATGTGGTACGTATCCATGGTGTGTGTGTGTGGGATGTGACGTGTCACATTTGGAAGAGAATAGAGCACCATGACATTATACTTTTGGGTGTGATAGAATCTAATAATTGGGAATGTGGTGTGGGGTACCCTATAATCACAGTTCTCAAAAATAATTTAATTTAATAATGTTATTTTGTGATAATGAATTATGCCTGATTGGGGTATTCAGTATACATTATTAGGTTTTTTTGGTCTATAATGTTTTCTTAAGGGGGAATTATTATGCATCTCCACTTTTTCACGATGGAAATTCATTTTTCCCTACTTAGTATACATGTATGCTCAGCCTATGTATAAACATAACATTTTAGATTTTTAAGGAGGACTACATGGACTAATTTGGCTATTACAAGATTAGACGTTTGGGATATTTGTTGTGTAACTTTGTTGAATATCATTTGGTATTCACTTAGGGGACACTATATTTTGTATTAATTACATTTTATACATGTATGTGGGAAGGATTTTGATTTTGATTTATATATATAGTGTATTGGAATTATTTGAGTTTGACACATGTCATATCATGACCCTCACTGATAAAATAATGGTAATTCCTCTTATATGGTGATATTTGTTTACCATTGGGGATGATCGTCATCCCGAGGCCTACTAGAGGTGGGAAACAGTGGTCATTATCTCTCATTCTCCATTAATAACTCAGGAGGGGCATATTGGTAGGGAGGGGGTCATGACACCACCACAAAACTATTTTATTTTATTTGAATTTTTCTATAATAATTCAATTATTTTAAAAATTAATATTATTTTAATATGTAATCTTAATATTTAACATAAAATTTAAAAAATACATCATTCTACCAAAACAACATTATTTTTTATAAAATTTATGTTAGTATTAATTTTGTAGTTTTGTAAATTATATTGAATAATTATCTATCTTGTGATAATTATTTATTGGATACTTAAATTTTCTTAATGATTTTTTTATAATTTATTTAATGGATGTTAATATATCTTTAAATATATACCATTTAATCATATAGTGTTTTACATTGAATTTTATTTGATGGACTGGGGAAATGTTGATAGATTGTATTCGTTTTTAAATAATGAAATTTCATAATATGTAATATTGTTAATAAATTTAGTTGACCATTCAATATATGAGGAACGATTTTACGATACTATTACAATTATGTTGTTGTTATATAGTTCGTTAAATATTTCTCTACTGAGAAATTAACAAAAATTAAAGGAAAGTTAAATAGCATAAACTAAATGGAGGAAGAATGTGTTATGCATTACGAGGCTACTATTATATGATTATCTTTTTATACTCAAAACTATATGCGTATTGTATATTGTATGTCTTCGAATTTCTTTGAAGTCATTAATTATTCTAAAGAGAACCTATTTCTCAAAATAGTTTATCAATCCTAAAATAGTATTATTTTCTTTTCAAATAGATAATGAATTTTTCAGATCCTATATCATTAAAATAAAACAATAGATCAATAGGTCGACTTAGAACCATGAAAAAATTAATCATCAATGAATATAATGGGAACTATTAAATTCCCCTTATGTGAAAATTATTGAAATAAACATTCAGTTAAAATTGTGAAGGGAATATGATCTTGTTAGAAGTGTAGCGATAATGGGCATTCAGTTAATGAATGAAAGGTAATGAATGAAACAAATGATTTCCAATGATTTTACTCTAATGATATGAGGAATTATTCAAACAAATTTCCCAGCAATCAAGGGAATATACAATTGAAATTTTCAAGTGGATAAGGCCACACTTATTCTTTTACAATAACAAAAGTATAATTATTAAATTAATTTTTTCCTTCATTCATGAATTATATATATCAATGGTATTATGGATAATAAAACATGAAAAATCAATGTAATTTTTTTAATTAGTTTCTAAAAAACTATTTATAATTATATATTTGGCTATAATGAAAAACATTAATATTTATTTACTTATAAGGTGATATTTTCATAGAATACATAAATAATTGAATTAAATAATTCAATATGAAAATTATAATAATTTATTGATGTTTATGTGGGATAAATAAAAATTTAAATTCTTCAACTAAATTTTATAGTATTGGTGAACTATAAAATCGTATGTGATTTGACTTACGATGGAGTATAATATATTTTTAATTCATGGTAAATATTCTATAATCTGAGACGTTATATTGAGAGATATAATTTATGTAATCATAAATGTAATTTAGGGAATACCATGATTTATGAGAGTATTTGATCATGGAATTTAAATATTTTACATGAGATGGTATGTGATATATTATTATACATTAGTAATGTTATGGATGATTACCCTTCTTATTTAGTGACTTTTTTGGATTCAAAATTTAGGGATCCATATTTGGGATAATCATTAAGATTAACTATTTATTCAATTAATTAAAATAAAATTTAGTTGTTTTTTGATATCTTTTTCTAAAAATTATGGTTTTAGTAAATATTTTGAAGTAAAAGATTTGAATTTTTTATCATATTATTTATTTTTAATTTAATCCTATTGATTCAATCATGAATAATTCATCACCACATTGAGGAGTATTATATGATGTCGAAATTTATCAAAGAACCACAAAATAGTGATATTTAGATTATGAAGTAGCATCAAATTATGTTAGTATAATTTAAAAAATAATTATAATGATAATACAATAAACCCTCAACAATTTTAATGATTTTGATTCATAAATGTTAACATATTACATTTATTTAAGATGAAACAATATCTTCTTAAAGCATCATTGATTTATGGTTTTGTGGTGTTTATTTTTTTTTGAACTATGTTCTCTATCACTCTCTACAGATCCATTGGTGTTATATTTGGTCATTTATAAAAAAAATCAATTTTATATGATGTCTTCCTATTTGGAATCCACGTTTTGTGTTATATCTAATGAATATGTTGTTTCATTTTCAATCTTTTATGTGGAGTTTTTATTGTCCCTTTTAATGATGTGGGTTAACTAAAATGGAATTTTCAAATTTCAATCCCTTGTTTAACAATAACTAGTTCAAAATGTGAGAAAAATAGTTTATTGATGTGTGTGAATGTTATACAATAATATTTTATAATATATATTTTTAATATCATTGACATAATTTGGTTCATGTAACCACTATATTTATGAAAAACTAAGTTTGATGGTGTATAAAACATGAAACATCGAGCATAAAAAGACATGAAATGATATTATTTAAATATGACTATTATAACTTATTTATAAAATTGGTGGGTATGACAGTAATTTTGAAAACAAAAAATATATATATATATTTTATTTTAATTTAAATTTACTGATTAAATAACTACAAAAACGTTTAATTTGTTCTTATATAAATCTATTAATCAATATATTTTTTTGGGAAAATTAAATTTTATTACTTTTTATAATTTAATATTATATTTAATTTTTGGAACATTCATATCATTATGTGATTATATATAAACAAATTTTATTTAACTATAAAAACAATAAAATTTTCTCCCAAAATAAAGTGTTTCCAGAAAAATAAGAGAATAAACCAATATTTCCAACTCGAAGCCATGTGTTGGGTAATTAAATTTATATGGCATCAAAAGATGGGACAAATATGTGCTAACAAGATCACCCAACATCATCACGACTCCACATCTGAGCTCAAAAGCATTATAAAAAACAAGATACTCCCCACATAAATCTGGTAGTATCCATATTGGGTCCAGTGGTTTGTTCTTCTCTAACTCCTAGAAAACATTCTCATAAGGCTCTAACCATTAAAATTTAACTCACTTTTTTCTCAAGACATATAGTTGCGCTTCCAAATGAGAAAAGTTCTTATATTAATCTCTTGTAATATCTACATAATCCTATATTACTATGGATTCCTAAATGATTATATGGTTGCTAAAAAGAATCCACTTTATGAACCTCCTCTGGTTATACAGACACACATTCCTCCGAGATGATGTTTCCTAAGAAGTCTAACTGGTCAATCCAAATCTAAGACACTGTTATCTTGGTCTATAACTAATTCTCTTCCAATGTACTGAATAAATTATCAAGATGTTGGGTGTGATCATTAAGAATTTTGGAGGACACATCATAGTGCCTTAATGCACCACTATCAGAGTGGAAGGGTTCATCCTATTATTTAATTTTTTTTTTTGAAAAGTTCATCAATTTGGAAGCCTTGGAATATGTGTGATTCATTATGTGAGGCACTTGATTCATTCCTGGACTATTGTTACCTTACACAAGTCTCCCATAATTTCAAATCTGATGGTGGAGGATTTACATTATTCCTAAATAATATAGTTCATAAAAAACAAATTGAGGCATACATGTTATCACTTATTGGGTTGTTAATATTCTAAAAAGGTGATAAATCATTGAATAATATGGATTTGAAGATAAATCTCTATAAAATTTGGTGTTTTTTCAGACTAGATGATATACATTATTGGTTGAAGCTACATTCAGATTATATTCTAATCATCAAATTTAATATTATGGGAAAAGTGAAATCGGTTATTTCCTCTTAAACCATCAGGTTTTCAATTATCTTATTGGAATTTAAATTTTTACCCATTCTTGAAGATTCATTACAATTCTCAGAGATGGGTATTAATCCATTGACTAAGAAAAGTGTTTTGGAATACATTAATTTTGAATAGGTAAGATTCCAAAATTTGTGTCCCCATGGAGATGTAAGAGAATACATAGCATCTATGTTTAGGTTAATATGCTTTAGTTTTGGTCGATGTGGATATACATAATACTATACATGAATGTTCCACTTTTCTCTCTAATAATGATAAATTTTTTTTTGAGTTTCAATATGATTCAATCCAATCATTCTATATTTTTTTGTAGGTTGGTGAGGTATGATGTTTTTGAATGTATGAATTTGCGGAAAATCTAGATAAAAGGGGTGTCCACTACCCATATAAAAAAAATAATTACTCCATCCATGAAATAAAATACATAAATACCTTGTTGGTTGAAATCTAGGAGGATATTATTAATCCTCCTGACTAGATGCCTACAGAATATGTACATGTGTAAGACCCTATGGTTATTTCAGGTGAGGGGGTTAATGAAGGGACATATTATAGGTATGTGTGATTTGATGCACCATATTACTATATTTCATTGATGATGGATAGTTCTACATTTTTTGTACACACATTAAAAATATGGGTTGTGAATGTGGGTTGTGAATCTATTAAAGAAAACATTAAAAATATATCTTCTTTTTATAACATACGTGTTGTTGGAATTTAGATAAATATTGAAGATCAACATGATGAATCTGGTTTTGAACATGATGCTTATATTCAGGCACATTCCAATAATTGGGAGGTGTTACATTCCACAAAAAATATGATATGGAAATAGGATTGCTCTCCCCTACCACCCAAAGTGTTCAAGGCTACAACTGCTACAATTATAGCAAATATAGTAACTCCATTTGAGATATATCAGGATGTTATAGCCCACGGACATGGGGTGATTAGTTCTATGATTTTCCATGCGTTTTTTAAAAATGATTTGTCTATTCTATAAATTCATAATAAATCTAGTAGTAAAGAGGTCTTTCATGATGAATTTGGGAGTTAACATGAATATGAAATGATAGGGAGATCAACAATGAAGGTCCCATTGGAGAAATCTTACTTGGATAGAAACATAAAAGAACCCATCTCTCTATATGAAAATATCTAATCTAAAGTGGATGATTGAACAATTAAAAATCCTATGACATCTAGAGAGTATGAAATCCATGAGATAGGGGTGTTGGTAAAAATTCTCACTTAGATGTAATTCTATTTTATGAATGTGTCTAAGATATTTAATAGTTTATATTCACAATTTTTATATCATATACAACATATATATTATTTTATTTCATATTAATATATTTTTTGAACATTGGATGATAACTCATAATCATGAAAATTTTCATATATTCTATATGTATGATATGACATGAAGTAGTTAAAAATAACAGTTTACCCAGGATGGATTTAGAAGCATTATTTGTGTTGTAAAAAACTAAAAAATGAATATAATTGTAAAAAAATAAAATATTATCTATGATTGATAAAACATCATGATAAAATAACCATTTAATTATTCTTGACATTCATACATTGAAAAAACATCTATCCAACTTGTTGTGTGTTAAGAATGACTCAGTAAACTATTTTAAAAGTACTATATCCATTACAAATATATTATAGGGTTTAAAAAGGTGAATGAAATTATAATTCAGTGAAATCATATTTAAAATAATATATATTGAATTTTTAAAGATTGAAACTGATAAAACTACATTTTGATTTATGATTTTTCAATTATGCCTTTAAATGTGTTTTTAAAAAACCAACACATTTGTGTAATAGAGAAATCAATAGAAAGAGAAACCAATTTAAATAGAAATAATGGGAAAACCATCGTCGTCTTCTTTTTAATGTGCAAAAACCTGACAAAATGTCAATTTGATATATCTTGTGGCCATAACATTTCCTAATATCATTGAACAATCTATTTTTTTAGTCATCTAACAAGTAGAATGAAAAAAATTATTTAATGTCTTCCAAATAAATAAAATCACCTTGAATCAGAACCTCATATCCATCAACATTCATTAAATTTATATTAATGATCATGTAAGAGTTATCTTTCACATTTGACTTAATAGTATAAAATAAATTCATATATATGATAAATGAATAACCAACACAGTAAATATTATTTTTCTCAAGAGTGAAAATTTAATACATATCAAATAACTTATCAGGATTCGAATCCATAATCCAAATAACAACTCTCCATGACCTTCTTGAGTGTGAATCTTCAAACACATGGACGTTCGTCCACATATAACCTCAATAAAAGTGGGTATTTAACATATAATTATTAGTAAAACATAATTATTTATAATAATGATATATAATAGAATAATATATTTATTAATAAAAATATATATATAGATAATAATTTAATTGAGAATTAATATTTATATAATTGACATAAATAATTATTCCACACATTTATCATTTTAATAATTGGTGGAGGTATATTTTCAAATATCTTTTTGGAAACACCTTTTAATCGTACATGCTTATCTGTATGAGTTTTCTTAGGATTAATTATTTTGGGGCCACGTGACTGGGTATCCAAATAAATGAATACACTATTAAAAAAAATATATAATATCACTAAAATATAATTAATAATATAATAATTAATAAAATTAAATCTAAATTTCAATATAATATACATGATGTAAACCCCAGTTTGAAGGAAATATTTTCTTCTACATTCATAGGATTCATGAAATTGTAACAATGAATTGATTTATTCATTATTGTTCTTATCAATGGGATTTAAAGAAGATATCTATTCACAACATGTTGGGATAATTTCTTCATATGCTAAGAAGGAACAATAGATCAATGATATATTAGGTAATTTTCATGATATAGATATTAATGTCCCTCAATAATACGAAAACCTAGTTATATGTATTCCAGATATGGATACATGTAAAAAGAATAACATTTAATATTTCCATTAATATGGTAATACAAACACTAGAAAGAATATCATTAGTAGTATACATGATCTATTAAATTTTCTTCAGTCGAGGGATGGTTTATCATATTAGTGTCTGAATGGTGATCATGATCACTATTGTATTGGTATTTAGATAATAAAAATTTAATTATAGTTTAAACGTTATGAATAAACAATTCATAAAATATTATTAGGATATGATAAAAATTTAAAAATTACAATATATAATGGTATGTATAAATCATTTTTATCGGAGATCCATTTCTCTTAATTTTTCATTGGATTATTAAAGTCATTGTTTACATTCATCTATGTCAAATTAAATATTCATTATTATTTGGAAACTCATAAATTAATATATAAAATGTGTGAAGATAAATGTAATGTAATCATTTTATATTAATTATTTGATAAATGTTTCACATAAATACATATAACATATTGAACAATTGTTGGAGAAATTGTTTATATAGGCTTCCTGAAATGATTGTAGAGACCATTCATTGGCTAAAATTATTGATTTGATCCATCATTAATAAATATTTCAAAATTCAATATCTAATTTAAAAATATGTATGATATATGAAGTATCATTAAATTAATCCATGAATGTGATTAAATAGAAGAATCAATTCATATCCATGTAAAAGAGATGCATTTAATAGAAATATTAAATCATAGTTATCAAATTAGTAAATTAATGTAAATATGTATGTTAAAATTAATATTATCCCCCATGGATTTCATTTATTTAATATAAATTTTTAAAAATTAATATTTAATAATTAAAATATACGGCAATATATGGAATATTAAAACATAAAATAATAAAATAATAGGTATATTATTAATTAAAATTTTAATACAGATTCAATGAAAATGGATAATGAATAAAATTATTTTATTAATCTATATATGTAGACCAAAATACTATTCAGGAATCCCTAAAAATAATTTAAGGTTATAAATTATTTTAAATAATTGAATTATTAAAAATTATATCTATTATCATAGGTATTTATAATGTGATTCAATCTCCAACTATATTTATATATCCTAATACATAACCAAACCCATTTAGATAACTTGGAATTGAGAAACCACAACTCCTAATCAATTTTTAAATGGGTTGACTAGCTTTCTCACTTTGGTATGATACTAAATTCAATTATATGATTCTAAATCATTCTATCATTCAAAATATATATTTTATATCCACATACATAAAAAAAATCCCTGTTATTTTTAAAGAATATCATTGTATGAACATTTTTTTAATGAATCACAATGGTACATTATATGATTGTAAACATGTTTATACTCAAAAATAGAGACTCATACTTAATTAATGGTAGATATGGAAATACGATTAGTAATCACATTATTCCAATAAATATTTCCTCATACTATTATAAAATAAATCAAAAAGTATGTTGTTGTCCCATATAGAGACCAATGCGACTAGTGTAATAAAAAACAACAAACGTATTGTTGAAATGTCCTCTTAAAGGACAATATTATATTTTTATATCCCTTAAAAGAACATATTCTTATTTTATGACATTATATGGAAAAATATATGAATACACACGTATAACATCAATAAATTTAACCAATATTGAAGGAACCCTTAATCTTTTTTTAATATTTCAGATCATGGAAGAATACGATACATTTTATCCTCAGTTATGACATCAAAAAATTAATGTATTATAGTTTAGTAAAAATTTATGTAAAACAACACGATGCTCGAGTAAATATATCATCTCTTTGAAAATAATACCGCATACCTTTGATAATGAATTTTAATTCCCAATAAATTATAAAAACTTCTTGAATGACTATTATTTCACAATTTTTATTCTATATTTATAATTTATTATTCATATGGTTATCAAATTGTTGGAAAAAATAACGACATTAAAATATAAAACAAGAATTATTAAACATATTTCATTAGTTTTAATTTTGTTATATTTTTTATAATGAAACAAAAATATATGATTTTTTGGATTAAAATTACTTATAATGTTCATACATATGGGTCTTTGTAGATAAAAATATAATCTCGTGATGTATGATCCTTATGTCACCCAAAAAACAAAATTTGATAACATATTTAACATTGATATATGTTACCAAACATTTATACCCCATCATCATTATAATAAGAATCCCATGAAAACATAAATAAATTAATATATTATGATGTTTTAATTTTTGGTTTCATATAATATAATTATAAAGTGAATTATATATTTACATAAATTATATTGAATGAAAACATACTAATAATAATAATTGCCAAAAATGAATATAAATTTAATGTACTATGATATAGGAACAATATGTGATAAAAAACTAATAGAAATATTGAATTTTTATATTCAAATAAATTATATAACATAAATATGCATCATAATAATATCATGCCTCCAAATTTCATGATGAAAACATTAAAAGGAAATGATGTATAATTATTATAGGTCACAAAACATTAACCTGATAATGTATTGAATGAAAATGATGAATTTTAAAATTGAAAATTATTAAAATTTATAACAAAATAAATCAAATAAAAATATATAAGAGATATTAATTATAAATACATTAGTCTTGTATATGAAAAATAACTTTTCAAAAATTTATTATAAATATTTACATGATATGTGATAGAAAAATTTAAAAAATTATATTACAAAATAAAAAAATTACTAATCATATCATATAAATAATCAATTTTTTTCATATAAAACATTTACCCTAACAATTCAATGATATGTATGTTTATATTTAAAATTTTTTATTAATAAAGAGATAGCTCCTGAAGATCGGGTGATGCTCAAACCCTAACTGCAATAGAGGCCTCAGCGGCCCCACCTCCTCCGGGGGAGGGGCGTGAGCAACTCGACGTCGGGACTCAGAGTTGCTGGTTTGCTGATCGTCACACTCAATTACCCTCAAGGGTGGGTCTTCCTTTTCTCCCCATCATCAGGGTCGCTCCGAAGGTTCCTGGACTTTGAAACGGTCAGTGTGTGGTTCTGGTCTCCGTTTAAGAGTTCACTAAAGCATCATCACTTTTCTCCACGACCCTGATTGCAATGTTTGTGCGGGGGTAGTCTTCGGTGAAGGTATTTGACAAATATGTTAATGGGAAATGGGGTCTAAATCATCATGTAGTTGTCGGCCTCATGGAGCCGCGTCACTTCATCCTTTATTTTTTTGATGAAGATGATCTGGCTTTGGCTTGGTCTAATTTTAGTAGATCCGTTCAAGGTTCTCAATTTCATATTCTTCTTTGGTCTTTTTATTTTCACATGAACCGTGATTCTTCTACCTATGAAATTTGGATTCATCTCCCTGGAATTCTTTTACCTTTCCAAAATCAAGCACTTTTATGATCAATTCAGAATTCTATTGGTTGTTTCATGTGTCTTGATTAGCGGATGGCTACCTTGAAGAATCCAAGTGTTGCAAGGATTTGTGTTGAAATGGAACTATCTTGGCCTCCTTTTGAGATGGTGTTCGTTGTCATTGAGGGGGAATACATGTATTCTCAACCCATCTACTATGTATCTTGGATCAACTTCTTCTCCTTTTGTCGCAAACAGTGGCATGATTTTTTTGTTTGTCGTAAGAATGAAATGCATGAGTGTCTTGTTGGACCTGGTGTTTCAAATGTTTTGCATGCAGCCCCGGTTTTGTTTGGTGGGGTGAGAAATGATCCTGTTGTGAATAAGCAGGTTGATAGGGAGGGATCTCTATCAGTGATGCACGATTCTCATGATTCTCTGGCTAGGGCTGATCAGCATCTTCAAGTGCAGAATTTTCTAGGTCATGTCAATGAAGGGATGAAACAGGCTAACCCTTCCACTATGAATGTCCCTTCGGGATCGGGTAATAGAGGATCATTGGGAGCTATGAAGAACGTTTCTCTGGAGAATTCAAGGCCTTCTATTACATTAGTTTTTGATCAGTTAAGGAATGATCTGGGTCGTAGCTCTTTGTCTGGTGAACTAGGGTCAATGGTATAAGTGTATGATGGTGTTGCGGTGCAAAGTAATCACTATGTTGATGATGATGATGCGTATAAACATCATCAATTAATGGACCGCACACTTTGGATATCAGGAGGTTCAGAGGCTTCTCATTCATTTATAGTAAATTATGGATTGTATTTTTTTCTCTATGAATCAATTATCAGTGCTGGAAGGAACCAAATAACTTCAAGCTGGTGTAGAAAATGTGGAAGGTGCTCATCTTGACCCAATACATATAGATTCTGGGCCAGGCAGGATGGTGGTAAAATTGATGGAGGATGAGTCCACCCACCTGAAATCAGATCAAATAATGCTTGTGGAGGTTTCAGTGGATGAGGAAGTAAAATCAGAATGGAGAAAAATAAAAAATCAATATTTTACCCCAATTGACATCAATTGGAAATCATTAATGGCTGCAACATTAATGGATGGAGGAAATGACTGCTCCAAGGGATCGATGGAAACTCTTGGAAACTGGGGAAATGTCTCCAGTGGAGGTAAAGAAAATGATGGGGATGTTCATCAAGTCTCTTATAGTGACATTTTTTGAGGTGAAAAATAATGGAACCTCTGACGGTGAGGGTGAGAATATGCATTGGAAAAATGGGAATGTAAGCATGAGGGAACTAACTGGTTCAACTAAGAAGAAGCCAAGGATAGACTACTCCAACAAGCCGATGACTGTATCTACTAGGTCCTCTGCCAAAAAATAAAAAGGGAAATAAATAAATGTAAAGAAGGGATAGAGAAATTCGATGACCAATAACACTTTTTATGAAAGAGACATACATCTTAGGGAGCAATATCTCAATATGCTCAGTCACTATTCTTCACATTCCTAGTGGGAGTCGTCGGATCAAGACGTCTCAGAGGATGGGGAAGCTGGAGATTTTTACATGTTTTGATTGGCTATGTTGTTGGGAGTAATTTCATTTTCTTAGCATTGTACTTTGTACTGCATCTTTTTCTTTAATAAATTTTTACGTGACTGGGAATTTTGCATGGGCATGTAGCTTTCGTGTTATATATATAAATATAATTAATACCTAATAATTTTCATAATTGGACACATGAAATTTGGGTCCAAAATTGAAAAACAAATATCACAAAAATATATGAAAACAAATTATTGTTATTTTATAAATTTTTTTCAAAACAAATTATTTCATAGATTTTAATTTCATTATTTTATAACAAAACATTATTTCAATGAAGTGAATATTTAAAATATTTTTCACACATTAGTTTAAATTTTTTTGATTGATTATATTTAAAATAAATTCAATAATATTTGAATATGATTTTCAATTAATGAACTTTGAACTATATGTATGTTTATATTTATTTATATAACTTAAAACCCTCCAGAAGTTAGTATTTTCATAAATCAAAAAATTATAACAACCACATGAAAAACTGAATATATATTTCAAAGACAGAAATACTTAAAACCAATGTTTCTAATCAGTATTAAAAAATTCCCATAATAGAATACGAAATATGTAAATAATTAAAAAATAATGTTTAATACATATAATTAAATTGATAAAATGGAAAATTAAATATCTAATATTTTTACAAAAATAATAATTAATTGAAATAATATATATACATGATTTAATTTTTTTATTTGATATGTGAAACATGATATTATTTGACTGAATAGTTATAAATTTTTTCAGTTGTTGTGGAAACTATATTTTTTAAATATATTAAATCTCCCGAAATTATGTTTAAACGAATTTGAAGAATAATATTGTTTAATCTTATTTTATATATGAATCTGAGTTATGTCGGATAACAAATTATAGAAACTCAATTATTCAGTAAGAATAATTAATACTCGATTAAAAATTCATAATTTTGATAGGACATAAAATAATAATAGTAAACATAATAAGTTTTTGAACCTTTCATTTTTTTGTTAGATTTATATATCTCATTCATACACAGTTTACTTGAGACAATATCTACAATTAATACTTTTAAATCCTAGATTTTCCATTATTTTGTATATAAAAAAATATATATATATATATATAATAAGAACAATATATGGTTAATTAATTTCTTTCATTTAATACTTTTAGAATAGTTTCAGAAACCTACACAAACAATACTAAACACTAGATATTGAAATGATATTAAAAAAGATTTTAGATGGGAGTAATATCTACTAATTGAGAAAAATATAATTTTTCTTTCATCAGTCATTCAATTTTAAATTCTATATTTAATAACCATAAATTTTTCGTATATGATGAATCAAAAACTAAATTCCTGAATGTGTTAAGAAAAACAATAATTCATGTATTTTAAAAAATAGATGTACTTAGGTCAGACATAACATAATGGTAATAAAATTAATAGATTCAAATTCAAATTTTATTTTTCATTCATTATTTTTGGACTATTATTATTTTCAATTGAACTCATGGATTATAAGGAACAAGATATCCCAATTTGGTGTTTTAATAAATAACTAATCATCAACTGCACTTGGGATGTATTGAATCATGATGGGACGTTATTAAAAATACCAGACAAGATTCTCTTATGATTATTACATCTAATGACTTTACTATCTATGTTATTGGGGTGTTATAATCTGATATTAACCATGATGTGTCTAAATGTGATTTTTATGATCATAATGATGTTGATAATCAAATAGGGTAAAAATAAAAATTTGTAAAAAATTTCATAATAGTAAAATGATTTATGATGGTACTAAAATTGTGAAAAACATTATTAGGAAGGGAAAATATCATAGGGGAGCCAATCATTTAGGGATGAGGTCTCTTATTGTAGTGTAGTAAAAAATGGATTTGATAGCTTCAAACATTCTATTTAAGAGAATTCTAAAATATATTATACATAGTAAGCTATTATTGGTATTTTTTATTGTAAATGTGTTATTATTTTTCTTTCGGGTGCCCCATCTATGTCCCCAAAATGAATTTTATCAATCATATAATGGTAGGGATAATGTATTTTCATATTCATAGCCTTATATGATCCAAATGTATATTGAATCCTCTATAAGTACAATTTTTATTAGGGGTTTTTTTATTGGACCTCTATTTATAGATGATTAGTTAAATATTTGATAGTTAAGATACTATTTAGTCCACGATTATTGTAAATTAAAAAAAAATTATTTCTAACATATACACAAAAGATATATAGGGGAATATACCATATCATTCTTTAGTATTTATCCACAATATAGTTGGATAATATATCTTTTACAATATGGCTGACTCCAAAGTTAAAAAAACATCAATTGCATTATAAATTCATGTTACTACATATAGTTTCAATTCTAGGATTGATTATAAGGAAAATGAAACAAATCATTTCTAACTTATTGATTCACTGGAATGGACATCTATTTCCTCCAGGTTTTCATAGAAATTGGAATAATCATGTAATTCGTAAATTAGTGAAATTAATAGTATAATTTAATCGATGAATAAATAAAATGACGCTATAAATAAAAAGGATACCTCAAATAATGATAACTCCATTACATGAATTGTTATCATATTGCTTTGTCAACACTATTTGAGAGATTACCACAAATGATGTTGGATTTTAACCATATAATGAAGACTATATATTGAATAGGATGAGTTGTGTAATTTTTATGTTGTTGTATTTTGATGATTTATATGGTTTTCTCTATATGGATAAATGACTTCCAATTCAGACAAACTCTTTTTTTATAGTTTCTCATTTCCTTGCATGTACATATTAAAGGGTGGGGATTAGAGATTGATGTCAACTAGTTTTTTCATTGTTCAATACTACTATCAAACACTCAAAGGATTAGATTCCTCCTCTCATTGTGTATGATATGTCAATAACTAGTTTTCAGGATTTTTTTGGTCAGTGGTAATTATCAATGATTGTAGGGATTTTTTGGATCAATTGTTGGATATTATTCCTTAACAAGGGATTTCATAATTAATGTGTGTTTTTTATTAAATAGATTCTTTTTTTACAAATGATTAATGTGATATTTTGAGTTATATATCTTCAACAGATACATGATTGATTAAAATCATGCTTGAGAGCATTAGATGATGTTTTTTAGAATAACATGTCAGTTTATGTTCACATTAAATAAATATTCATATAGTGATTGATGATTGGTTATTTTTTTGTGTACTAAAATAAACATGATCCCCATTATATATATTTATTCCTTTACTAAAATAAACATTGGTTTTTAGAACCATGGTTCAACAATTTTCTACTTTTACAATAGTAATTATGTTAATTGAAATTGTTATAATATATGTACTCGTGGAATATTTCTTATTTTTTTATATTCCCCCTCATTGAAATATTTTAATAAAGGTAATTGCAATCATAGTATTAAATAAATATATATTTACTATAAAAAAATTAATTAAATAATTTTCATTTATATGAATTGTTTAATAATTATTAATAAATATATTAATTATATAAATATGATATTATTAAAATTAATATTATCTAGTTGGTGTTTGGGAAACTGGTAAGAACCCTATAATCCATAATGAACTATGTTCATGTATGTATATGAGAAGTGTTTCCATAGATAATATAATTGTTATGTAGTAGGTACTACAACGATACCATAGAAAAAGTGATATTCAACTGATTTTAGTTTTTAGTCCTTGAATTTTGGGCTTTAGGATATCAAAATGTGCCAACATTGTGGGACACCGCAATTGTATCAAGAATGTGGCATGGAAGGATTGGGTGAATTGATCTATGCAATAGGTGTGCGAAACAACATGGAATCATTAACAACCTTATTTTTGGGAACACAAAAAAAGTGAATGATCATGATAGATCCTATAAAACATACACCCTTCCATAGGGAATTGAAGGTTTAGATGGATGGGTTCCCTGCCACATGACTATCAACATAGTGGGTCTAGTCAAATAATGTATTGAAATACATAGGTGTTGTTGAATGGTTTCACTTAGGCATAACATAGTTGGAGTATCGAAGAGAGATAGTAAATCTAATATAATTCCTCAATCCCTTTACCAATATGTATTCATGAAATGGGATTAATATGTGATCTATAGAAGTTAGTTAGAGGGTAGAAAAATATAACTATTATTAGTGTGTCATAATCCACATCCATACTACTGACATAATATAATGAAAACTAACATGGAGTGTGGTGTGGAGTATGATAGGTGAGACAACATGATTTCATATTCTAATCAGTGGCCTTTAGGGTACATTTAGTAGGGAATTTGATCCATCAAGAACATGTGATGTTGATAACATTGATGTATATTAATATAGGTCTAGTGTGTGCATGCAACCCCTATTGAGGAGATTAGGATTATCTAATTTGGGTGGTTGTATGTCTTGTTTTCATTGTTTTCAATACATTTTCTTAATATATATGAAATCGATAATATAATAATTAATAGTTTATTTAATATTTTTGAAGTATTACATATTAATTTCATAATTAGTGAAAATTATGTATTATTAATGTTTGGGGGGTTTGTGAGTGGTAAACATTGTATTTCAGCATCGAACATAGCAGGGTTCGAATCTTAATAGGCCCCTTCGAGGATTTATGAATCTTAGGGTGATGCCAAAATAATGCCGACATATGATGATTCAATCCTAATGCATACCTAGTGACTCAGACTAGATGATGTTGGAATGACGATACCACATGCATTCAATAAATGTTAATGGGCCACTTGGATGTAGGCCTACGAGATATGTAATGGGTCTACCTCTACCTAGATAGATATTGGTCATTTCATTCATTATAAAAAAGAAGCTTCGACCCAAATACCAAAAATGTAATACGTACCTATTAACTAATATTTATATTATATTAAATTTATTATTATTTGATAAATATTTATAACTAATATTATTATCAATTTAATTATGGTAATATGAGTAGAAAACACATGTAATTTATTATTTTGAACACACATATCAAGCCTCATTATTAGGTAATTATGATTCATCATCATGAAATTTAACGTAGAAATGATTGTATTAATTCCCCATATTCAATTATAAATATGGATTTCTTAGTAATGAAACTAGTGAAGAAAATCTATTTTACTAAATAATTTCTTGAGAGAACATAATTTGACCCATTGAAAAACAAGGAAGACCAAGAATATCTTGGGGAACATAGTGGTATTAATATCTATCATGAAAGAGTCCAAAACATTGCCTCTCATTATAATACTCATGAAATTGCTATGATGATTAATTCTAATGAGAACAACAGAAAAATATTTCATGATGTATTTTTTCCTAATCTTTTTCAATGTTTGAGGATTCATACTACCGATAGAAAATGTATAAAACCTGGAGGAAATGTATGTACCTCATATAGTGTAACCTCTCATTGCGGACTATCTAGAAACTATGAATGCATATGTGTTAAGTTTATCTTTGATTGTGTTTCATCTATAAGTAGTGGACTATTTTTCAGTTTATAATTCTCCATATATACTCTTTATCTATTTATGATTAATAAATTTATTCGGGGAATTGGATTTTGGATCAAAATTTATATATCCTTGTAATTCTGATTATATTTATTATATAAATATTTATCAACTATCTCCAATAATTAAATAAGTATTTATATTTATATTATTTACAAATAATGGCCATTGTGGTTTTGTTAAATATTACATGTAAGTTGAATATTGTAACGACCAAGGAATTTTTAGAATATGACATTTTAATATTTATTAATTTTGTTAATTAAATAATAATTTTACATTAAAGGGGATGATATGTTCGATGGTGTACCAGATAAGAAATAATGGGTTTCTCTGAAATCTGATGTTGAACACAATGCCGAGTCGCATTGAAAAAAATATTAATATAAAATTATTTTAAATGGTAGTTACCGCCTAGTCGTTTTATTTCCATGAATTAATAGAACTAACTATTATATAACAATAAATTTTTGGTAAATGTTATTACATTTATTTAATAAATTTTGGTGGCTTAAAAGATGAATGAAACAAAATTTAAGCATAAATACTGGAATATTATTTAAAATGGCGATTTACAACATTTCGATATTGAACCCATTATAAATATAGATTTTTTCATTTATATTTGTTCTATTTGATAAAATAATATTTTTATTTAAAATAAAAAAAATAAAAATTTACTTTAAATGAAATTTTGGTATTTTTTCGATAATGTTGATTTTTTATGAATAGTGAAAAATAATGGATTTTAAATCGAAACAACATTTTCATTCAAAACAACATTTTAATAAAATTTATTTATATTTTTATATTTCCTTTTCAATTGATTATAAAGTGTAATTAGATTATATTTTAACCATTTACTCAAATTTTTGTTCTTTTTAGTAATTTCACTTTCAAATATAACATACACAAGTGTCAAAATTATGATAGTTATTATTTCTTAAAAACACACTTATTAGTTTTGACAACTAAAATTAATTTGAAATTAATTTCAGTATCACCTATATTTTGAATTTGAATAAATATATTCCATGTTTGGAATCAGTAGATCCAAATTGCGTAAATATGTAACTAATATTTTTAGACATTATAAATTGTTACTTTAGTAAATATTTTATTTACCATGGTTAATGTGTAAATCTGGTAATAAGGTTTAAAATTAATATTATTATAACATTTAATTACCCTTAAACTTGTCTTAATCCTATTGAATGAAATATTAATCACCATGGGAATCCTTGGGTCTTTTTTGGGAATACATGGAACCATGTGGAAGTAATAATGATACTTTATATTAATTAATTTAATGCAATGAAAACGTAACATAAACATATATATTTTAGTCAAAGATATATTACATGGTGCTATATAAGTTATATATTGGACTATAAATATTCAGTTGAAATATATAAATATATTTCATACAAAATATTATTTTATCTATAAATTTTTGATATTATATAAATAATCATTATTATGACATAATGGGGATGCAGTAATTTCTTTATTAATAAAGTATTCAAATAAATAATATTACATATAACAGGATAAATTTTTGGGTATCTTTTTATACAATACATTATTTTTGTGGATAATAATGACTTGTTATAGTTTAATTATTGTTGTTTTTTTAGAAAGAATAAATTTTTTTATATATTTTTTTAAAGACATTATTTGACAAACATGTTAATTGACATAAATGCGTTTTTGGATCGATAAATATTTTATGAAATGATATAAGAGTCATAAAATCATGATATCCATCCCAATGAAATATATTATGTTACAAATGTTACAAATTATATATTTTGGATCGCGTGTAATTTTATTGTAAATATATTAACTAGATAGCATAAAAATATAAGAGGGTATGGGAAAAGTTAAATAATTTATCAAATGGTTAAATAAAAATGGTAGGGATTAAAAAATATCCAAACAATTTTCACATAATATTTGATGATTTTATTTAGGTTTATATTTACCTTATCTACGAATTAAATAAGATTTTAACCTTTTGAAAATGAAAATAATTTTATGATAAAATATTACTTTCTAACATTCCTAAAGATCCCATCATCCAATCTAATAAAAGGCCACTACCTCATAACTATTACTCACACTTCTAAATCAATTTGTCTCACCCATAATGTTTTAAATGAAGCTCCAAACATATCTATCTTACCCATAGATGCCTTCACCTATGAAGTATGTAATTCAAGACATCCTTTTGTTTCAAACTAAAGGGAGTTACCAGATTTCAAGGTAACATCATTTCTCAATTTCTTTTCCTTTATTTTCATTCTCCAACCCCCAAAACCATTTACATTACATTATTTTATAACAACGCCAGTATCCTATAAATACAATGTTGTGGTTATGTGAATAATTTGAACTACACTATCAACAAATCTTCATCTAATTGATACAAACATAGTATTTCTTTTGATCGAGAACTACTACCTAACCAAATAATGATTGTTTAATTTATATTTACGACCTCTCATGGTGGAAATTATAATGGAAATGTATTTAAATGCAATATATAATATATTGATATATTCTCTATTTATTTATTCTTCATTTACAGTATACATTCACTCATTCTATAATGCATAAATAATATTATTTCATTTGAGGAAATGCGGACTACCGCCCCCACAATGTGATATGACTCATTCATGTTATACATGAATAATATATAGGATTTAATTATTGATCATAGGTAACATATATAACATATATATTATAATATAATTATAATATAACTATGTATCATTTATTTTCATAAAATTAAAAATGAAAAAAATGATTGTATCGTTTATGCGTATGTACGGTTTTCCATCTCCATGAATGATGAATTTCATTTATTATGTCCAAATGTTATGGAATATTAAAAATATATATATATATATATATATATATACATGATATATATTATATATATGATATCTATGTATTAAATATTTTCAATATATAAATTAATTTTGACTATATGGATATTTTTTAAATTATTACACGTTCATTTTTTTGACTCAACTTCCAATCATCGACAAAATTTAATATATGAACTAAAATAATTAATAATTGATATAATAAAGTAATAAGTGATATAAAAGGAATAATAAACATGAAAATTGGTTTTAAGCATGTATATATTATCATATATTTATTATTCATGATTAACAAGGAACATATAAGTCATGATGGACACGTGGTAAGGGAACTCCATAACCCAGTTTCCATTATTTTGGTAAATCATCTACTTCATGATTAAGTCATTCAATTAATATGTGTGAATGACGTAATATTATTTTAAACATAATATATACCTCTATTTGGTGTATTTATCTTTTTTAGACCTAATTATTTAATTGGTATATCCTTAATGTAATTATACGATCGTTGTAAGGGAACCATTCACCCACATCATTTACGAATAAAATTATTTTAGGTTATGTATTTTAATTTCAATTTCCTATGTGGGGATATGTTATTATATATCCTGATTTATGTATATTTTATGTGCATGTGATGAGAGACTGAATTTTCATTTATCAACTCATTTTCTAAAATTTAATGTGACATAGTGAGCCTGTAGAATTTTCGTAAGAGAAAACGTCTCAACATCCTTTTATCAAGGAATATCTTGATATTGTGCAACTTTTTATCATATAAGGTTTATATACTGAACATTGACATAATATACCATTAATATACTTATTCTAATGAAATTAATTTTTTTCTTCAATGCTATTCTTTATTTTTTTTTATTTAGAAATTTTTTCATGTGGTAACATACTAATTATACCAAACAGTGATTTAAATGTTTTAATGAAAAAATATTAAATATTTCTCATTAATGTCCATGTTTTAAAAAAATAAAGGATTTATTTATATGAACATTAATGTTTTAAAATTTTAATTACTATTAATGTTCCAATGCCGTACAAGACACATTTAATAAAAAATTTATTTATTTGATGTCTTAAATTATTATCAAATTATGTTTTTCTATGAATAATTTTACTATGAAAAAAAAATATTTTTAATGTACGCGGTGACAATGAAATTTATACCGCCACAAGAATTATTTGATATATCGATTCCATAACAAGCCTATGTGTTTTTAAAAAATAAAAATAAATACCATATACACTTTTTAGGTTTTTTGGTAATGAAAAGATTTTGATAATGTATTTATTATTCAATATATTGATATGAAATATTATAATTATAATATGGAAATTATATCCTTCCGTTATTCATTTGTTATATATTGTGATTATGTCATGGTTTTTGGGAATTGTTTATGTATACAGGTGGTTAAATGATATTTATAGTATGGGTGAGCCTGAGATACCTCTCCAACTCCATGGGTAACATGATGTAGGTAAACATTAATGTTTCTCCTAATATATTTAGTAAATATATTGTTAAGCGTATTCCAAATGAATCAACCTTTATATATGTGAAATCTATAATGTATGTATGATATGGATGCCATAAGTTACTTTTATGATTAATTATTTCCATGTGTTATTCATGAATCTTATAATCGTGTGTGGTATGTTATGGATTGAAATGTATGATTTCATTAACTTTTTTGTATTGTTTGACTAATTTTTTCTTTCTTTGTTTTATAACCCTTACTGAGCTTGTAATGCTAATATCATGTTTTGAAATTATTTTTCACATGAAATAAATATAAAGGGGGTCATGGTTGGGGTCATGGAAATGTCATGCTGTCTACAACAAGGTTCTAGACAAGTTTCTTTTTTTATTAGTATTTATATTATGAAAAAATTTAAAACTGAGTTAAAGTGTCAACATTGTAATTTTAGAAAATTAATGTAATAGTTGTGGAATATTTCTATAAAACTCTAAATATGAAAAGATACTAAATTTGAATTCATTACATAACTCATGATTATGTAATGTTTATGGTTGGGTGCATATAGTTTGTATCAGTTTTCAGTTTAGACCACACTAAGGATTAGGTTTTTTCATAGACACATGGTTAGTCTCTATGTCTACTCTTTAAGTTACATCCTATATTTTTATCTTTTTCCAATCGATGAAAGTAAATTACCAATGGAAGGAGGGGGATATAAAACAAAATTCCTTTATCATCCTAATAACTATTTGCATTAATTATTTCAATGTCATGTCAAGATGATTTAAAAACATTTTCTATCATACAACCCAAATTCAAGAAATTGTTTGAGATACCAAACAACTCAGCTATACATCGATACCATTGTAGATCATGGGATGTGTTTAATCAAATATTATTTTCTCAGTATTCTCATATTATCATGAAAGGTAAATATTATCATGTCATTTTCAAATATTTTACCTTATCAGAAGATTTTGAACGATATTATGATTTTGATAAAGGTGCTGAAGAAGGAGAGCTGTGCACAAAATATTTATATTTTCTTTTTAAATTATAGTATTTTAGAACATATTATGTTATTTTAAAATTGTTATTGATTTAATGTTTCATGTCAAACTCGGTCCAACTAATATAAAATAATAATGTATTTTCTGATGTCTTCAAATTACATGTTATATAAGATTTTTTACCGAAACTCATTTTCTGTGGACACCCATATGACCCAAGTTTTATGAGTTGTATTTGGATTAAATAATTATATGATTTTGAAGTCCCCCAAAATCATAGTTACAATTCATGGAGCATCTATTTACATAAACAAGATGACAATGAATCTAGGTGGACACCATGGACAATGATAAATGTCATTTCCTTGGGAATAATGTTATATTACGGAGATAAAAAAGGTCAATAAAACATCATGAATTATGATATTAAGGTCATTATGTGTTGGGAAAAAAATTATATGTATAAGAAAACCATAGATGTTAAATCATGTCAGGGTTATATTTGAGTTTTATAAAAAGGGGCAACATGCATGATGGGTGACCACTCGTCGTATCCGATAATGCCACATGAATCGAACCTATAGTTGTTGGGTGACAAAAGTGCATCATCTACGACTGAACTTCGTGAAATTCTATAATATGTTTATTTTGGGATCATATGTATTTTTCAAATTGATATCCTTAGTGTGGGAATATGATTATGTGATTATGTGACAAAAGATAGTTTGGAATATATTCTATCTTTTGGGAATACTATACGATTAAGGATACTAGAACACTATGGGATTTGTTTGTTGATTAATGGATGAAATTTTATTTTTGAATAATATATATTTTTATAATGGATATATGGATATTTTGGTTATTTATGGAAATTATTAACCTATCAATGATAATATGTGATTAGATTAATTATTTTTAAACATGAGACTTTCAGTGTACCAAATGTTATTTGGTGATAAATATTTTGATTTTTGTGGAAGACTATGTTATCAAATCCTTCTGAATTTCTGGGATATAATAATAGTTTGTATTAATGTTATGAATTATAAGTAAATTTATTTATATAATTTTTTTCTTGATATTCAGGTATTATTTTTTCAATTTTGGAGATTATGAGTACTAATTTTTTATAAAAGATTATCATTTTGCGGATTATCTGAACTTGCACTATCCTTTTTGGTATTGGATAATGTATAATGACAAGGGAAATATAGGGATTATATATTTTGGATCATGTTATTCTATATAATATTATTGTACCACATTATGTGTGACCAAGTCATGTTGAATACTCATTGTTTGGAGAAAATATTATTTCTTGTTTGAAATTTTTTAAATGATGAAACACTACTTGAAAAGTAAGTATATTTCATTATATTACTATTCAACCACATAAATAAATTTTCCAACATTACGAGATGGATCCTAAAACAAAAAAAATATTTTCCATTTAGTTTTCCTACCGGGAAACCAAGGCTCATTTAACATATCATATGTTTATGGTTTTCTTATTGTTAACTTTTTCATGATATTATATTTTATCACTCTACCTCAGAACATGAAACTTTGTTTATATTCTATATACATTTTTTCCTACATGGAATTCTAGTAATGGTTATCACGGGTGAACATTGTATTTCTCTTTTAGTATTTTAAAGATATATTTTTATTTACTCTTTTTCCGGTGCGGGACTTTCAATGAAGTTTTCATGACAAATTTTGAAATTACGAGGACGTAATTTCTAAAAGGGGGGAAAGATGTAACGACCCATGTATTTATAGAATATTACATTTTCATATTTATAAATATTTCTAAATTAAATATTATTTTTACATTAAATGGGTTGCAATGTTTGATGAAGTAACTGACACACAACAATATGTTTCTCTGAAATGTAATGATATACCCAATGCTGATTCATACTAAAAATACAAATATATATTAATATAAATTATTTTAAATGGAATTTAATGCATATCTATTTTATTGAAAGGAATGAACAGAACTAAGAACAATATTATTATACATGTTTGTTAAATGTTTTTAAATTTATTTATTAAAATTTATTGGGTAAAAATGTGGATGAATGCAATTTTAAACATTAATACTCTTATATTTTTTAAAAGGTTTATTTATCATCTTTTGATGGTGGACAATTTTTATATGTATTTTTTTCACATTTATATATTCTATTTGTCAAAATAATATTTTTATTTTTATTTGAGACATAAAAATTTACATTGGATGAAATTATTGTAATTTTCTGATAATGTTTATATTTCAATGAATCGTGAAACATAATGAATTTTAATTAAAAATATCCTTTTTAATTTTATTTCTTTATATAGATATATTATATTTTAAATTGGTTTTAATTTTTATTTATATTATATTTTAACCATTTAATCCAATTGTGAAAATTCAAAGTAATTACACATTGAAATTGATTGTAAACATGTGTCAATATTTTGATAGTTATAATTTCATAAAAACATGCTTTCTAGTTTTCACATCCGTAATTAATATGAAATAAATATTCCTCAATATCTATGATTTGAATTTGTAAAAATAGATTTCATATTTGGAATCAAGAGTCCCAATTTGTTAAATAGATGTCATTTTTTACATAATTAATAGTAACATCTATAAATAATTTACATACAATTGTTAAAGGGTAAATCTGGTAAATAAACATGAAAAATAATATTATAATAATATTAAATTACACATAAACATTTCCTAACCCTATTGGATTAGATATTTACAACCATGGGAATCATTTGGTCGATTTTGGACCCCATGGAGCCACATGATAGTGATAATGAAACATTATATTTATTAATTTAAATTAAAGGCAAAAAAACATAAATATATATATTTTTGTAAAGAAAATTTTATATGATGTTATATAAGTGATCTCTCCATCTATAAATAATATTTTGAAATGTAAAATGATTTACTACATCAGGGTATTTTATTTATAATTTTTTTATTATAGAAATAAAAATAATTATTACATAATGGTGATGTAGTAATTTCTTGATTAATAAAGGATTCATATAAATGAAATTACAAATAACAATATAAATTTATTTGGAAAGAATTTATGCAATGAACAAGTTTTTTGAATTATAATGAACTATTATATTTGAATTAATGTAGTTTTTTATTTTAAACAAATTATGTTGTTATAGATTTTGTAAATGTCATGATATTAATAGTTAGTAAATTGACGTAAAAGGGTTTTTAAATCCACCAGTATTTTAAGAAATGATAAAATAGTAAAAAATATATTGGATTCGTCCAAATGAATTAAATAATTTTTCAAAATGTCATAAATTATCCATTTATGGTATCTTGGCATTTTATATTAAATATATTAACCATAAAGTATGAATATAAAATCATACATGGTAAAAGCTAAATAATTTAACAAAGGGTTATATAAAAAAGATAAGGATTAAAGAATATCAAACCCTTTACAATAATTTTTGATCGTATTATTTCGACCTATATGTACATTATCTTCAAAATAAATATTTTTTTGGATCTTTTGAACATAAAAATATTATTATAAAAAAATATACGTTCAAATATTCTTAAAGAGCCCCTACCACCTTTTTAAAAAGGCCACAACCACTAACCCATTACTCACTCCTCTCAAAGTGCATGGGTCATACAAAATCAACCCCATGAATCTCCCAAAATCCCTATTTTTCTCCTTTAATCCTTCCTCCAGGAATAAGGATATTCACGAATTCCTTGTGGTTCATACCAAAGGGTGTTACATGATTTGAAGGAATCATATTTTCTCAAGTTCATTTATTTTATTTTCCTTCTCCCACCATCTAAAATCACATTATTCAATTATTTTATAAAAAAACCAGTATCCTAAAAAATGATGTTGAAAAGTGATGGATTCTAACTACACTTCCACACACCATAAACTAATAGATACGAACATATTGCTTAAGTGGACTGTGAACTACTACCTCAAAGAAAGATAATTGTTCAATTATATTTTACCGCCTCTCATGGCGGCCATTATTATGGAAATTTATTTATATGAGATATATAATATATTTATATTGTCTATATGCTTATTTATTTTTCATTTATTTCTTATAATTATGCTTTCCATCATGCGTAAATACTATAATTTCATTTGAGGAATTGCGGAATACTGCCCCCTAAAAGTTATATGACTCGTTCATTCTATACTAGGAATGTATAAAGATGGAATTTATGAACTTTTGTAACCCATATATCATATATATTATACATTAATTATAATATAACTATGTATATTTAATTTTTCATTACATTAATATTGAATAATAAATGAAAGTAGTGTTCATATGTATGTATGACATACCGTCTCCAAGAATGACACATTTCATTTCATGTGTCCAAATGTTATGGACTATAATTAATACCAATATAAAGTATATATATGATATATATAATATCTAAATCATGAATATAATTGTGGAAAAAATTTACTTTTGACCATATGGAAAATTTCTAACTATAACAAGTTCATTTTTTGACTACTATTCCAAACATCAAAAAAATGATCGATATGAACTCAAATATATAATTTTTTTAAAAAAAAATTAAATAAGTGATATAGAATAAATAGTAAACATGAAAAATTTTCTCATCAATGTATAAATTTACTTATTATTAATATTCATAAATAACAAGGAACAAACGAGTCACATTGGACACTATCTAAGGAACTCCATAACCCAATTTCCATTCATTGGAATTATATTTTACTCCATTATTATGTAGTGATATGAATATGTGTGAATGATTTATGATTGTTTAACAAAAAATACCTACATATATTTTATGTATTTACATTTGTCACACATAATTATTTAATTATATTTTCATTATTGAGATGATATGATCACTGTATTGTATATTTTCATCAACCTTTTTATGTAAAAGACTTCATTTATGTATTGTCTATTAATTTAAATTCCCAATGTTGGGATATATTCTTATATATCCTTATTGATGTAAATTTTATTCCCATGTTATGAGTGAACCTTTTTATCTCATCAACTCGTGTTATGAATTTAAATGTGACACCGTTAATCTGCTGGATTTTCATAAGGGAATACGTATCATTCTTCTTTCATTGAGAAATATCTTGATATTGTGAACATTTTTTAATATATAAGGTCTATATACTGCACTTTGACATATTTTATCATTAATCTACTTATTCTCATGATATTATATCTTTTTTTAATTCTACTACTTAATTATTATTACACAAGTCTTTTCTCAAGTGGTAACAGACTCTTAAACTAATACATTGATATAAATGTTTTAAAGATATACTTTTCTAATTACTTCTCATTAATATAAATGTTTTCAAATTGTTTTTAAGGATTTATTTAAATAGACATTAATTTTTTAAATTATTAATTTCTATAATTATTTCTATGTGTTATGGGACACATTGATTCAATAATATATTTATTAAAAGTTTCAAATGGTTTTCAAAAGTAATATTTTTCTATGATGTATTTTACTAAAAAAACAATGGGAATGTTTATTTTTAACATACGCGGTGACAATGAACATTCCACTGAATAGA
Source organism: Viscum album (assembly GCA_963277665.1). Lineage (NCBI taxonomy): Eukaryota > Viridiplantae > Streptophyta > Magnoliopsida > Santalales > Viscaceae > Viscum > Viscum album. Next base: position 589,680,481 of record OY728162.1, on the reverse strand, counting down.
TAATTATTTGAAATTTGGATTCCTAAACATGATTTAGGCTCATTAGAAATTGAATATTAATAATATATAATACTTTTATGTAATTTTTAATGAATATATTTTTGAGAATGAGTTGATTATGACCATATATATTGAAAAGATATATTATGATTGCAATTTGGAAATGATATCGTTCATTTTGGATTTTTTTAATTAGTAATTATTTTGTTATTGTTCATGGTCATTGATTATGTATACGGGTCATTCCATGATAATCCTATGGTGGGTGAGCCCGAGATAGCTCACTATTGCATTGGGTAACGTGACATAGGTAAACATTAATATTTCTCAATGATATTTAGGAAATATTCTATGACGGGTATTCCAAATATAACTCCCTATATATTTTTTAATGCTACAAGATATGTTTGATATGGATGACACATGTTACCTTTATTATATATGATTTCCATGTGTTATTCCTAAATGTTATGTTCTTGTGGTGTATGTTAATTATTGAATGGTATAGTTTCATTGAATTGTATGTATTGAGGGGATAAAATTTTCATTCCTTGAAATATAAACCTTAATATTTTTTTTAGGCTCATCCCATTTTTGGAAATGTTTTTTCACAAGCCAAAAAGATGTGGCATGTCAATAAAGGGATCATGGAAAATTCATGATTTCTAAAACAAGGATCTAAACATGTTGCTTTTTATAAAGTGTTTATATTTTATGAAAAATCTATAAACTGAGTACAATTTTCTAATGTGTAATTTTTGAAATGAAAAGTAATTGATATGGCCAAATTATCTAAAACTGTAAACCTAAAATGTTCCTAAATGGAAATTATTACCTTAAATAAAAATTATGTATTGTTTAAGGATGATTCATTATAGATACAACCCATGGTATTGGAACCTTTGAATGTTTATGTCTTGTAATTTTCATATATAAATTAGGATAATGATTCTTGGGGTAGTGGATAAGTCCCATAATAGGAGTAGTGTGGTGTCTTATAAATATGTGGTTATCCACAATATGTATTTTTTATATGCCTGAATTTTGTTGTGGAGAAGATTGAACATAGGGTGGCACGTCATGACCCCTACCTCAAAAGGAACTATTCCTGGGCTAATAATGAATCAAGAGGGTTAATGACCATCATGTCATGCCTTAAGTTGGCCTTAGTATCAATACAATCACTAATGATATATAAATCACTCATATTTATGGCATTACACTTAAAAGATATTATAAGATCTATAGATATGATATCAAAATGCATGAAAATACATTAAATAAAGATAAATGAAAAAAATAATAACAAAATTCATGTATAATATAAATAAATATGTTGAGTCTCTAAAAAATTCCCAAAAAAAATATTATGGCAAAAAATAAGCAACAACTCAAATGTGTGGGATATTGATATCTACCTCGCTCCCTGTAATTTTTTGGGAAAACAAATAAATTAATTGTATATAAATATGTAGAGTGTCACATGTATAATGATTATGATTATACACAAGGTATATTATTAACATGTGAAAAATTCATTCTAATGTTCCATTGAATAAAATAAGACCCAACATGTACCTAGTAGGTTAACTAACCAATCACATTGTAAAAATTTCATGCTCACCAAATAATGTACTCATGTTTAATAATACTATATGAAACACATATATAATGGTTTCCCAACACATCATTCCCATAATATTTATTTTAAAAAGTACTTAAAAAATGTTTCCAAGATCCCTAATCCATTTTTTAATAATACTCATGATGACACTGAGGAATCCACAACACATATCACCCAAATAAACCTAGGAATCCACGTGATATCCAAATTGAATACACCTAGTGTTGCATATCAATAAATGAACCCCATAGAAAATTTTTAATTACATACACATCCTCTCACAATGAAATCCATAAAAGATGAATAGTATGGTATCATAATCATAATGTATATCAACCTTTTCCTATACTCCAACAATTCATGAACCACAATATGAATATAAAAATCAATCAAATCATTCAGAAAAATGAGTACACAATATCTACAAGACATCTCATCCCATTTATATGAAACATGACCAATAGAAAGAATGTGTAAGAGGGGATAACAATCCATTCATCCATCCAATCATGGTTATTGGAAAAAACCATAACAATAAAACAATGGGTCAACACAATGCTTGACATGGGTGGGGTGCATATTGAAATCATATGGAAACATTAATTTATAAAACGTAAAAAAACCATTCCTATGGGTTTAGGTAAAAATTATAATCACATCACAAAACAACACCACATAGTATCAAATTTTTTTCCACATTCACTACCACATCTAAATGAATCACACAACATTAGAATGAAACTACCATACGACAGATAATGATTTCCTTCCCATGTAAATCAATTTCATTAGATTCTATTTACAAAAAATATTTCATTATTTTGACCATTAATTATATCACTATAGTGAAACAAATAAGACACAGTCCCATCATTAATTTATGAACACATTATTCAATCCAAACAATTCATCATTAGATTCATCGTTGATATTTTATTCCATTAGTATCCTTAAACTAACACAATAAAACCTGACCCATTATTTTCATGACAAAATGCCCCACATTATAACTACCATATTCCCCAACCACTTATCTTTAGTAGAACAATACTTCAAAACCAGTCCACCCATTACAACCAAATTCAACATATTTTATTTAACATAGATCTTTCGTAATATTAATAATTTTATTTTAAAGGGTGTCCTATAACAATTTAAAACATCATTGGAAACCAATCCATTATTTGGATATATGTTCTTTAATAATTCATGTTTTTTAATAAATGAAGTAGTAAAAACATGGTTCACTATGTTAATATCCACAAAAACCTATAAATCCAGTATAATACATTTTTTTAAAGAATATCAATCCTTATCAACAATTTAGGAATGTCATAAAAATTTGTTATACTCATGTTATTTCATTCCCCCCCTTCAATTTAAATTATTACAATTATATATATATATATATATATATATATATTAATTATCCATCTACATAAAATCATTGTAATGGAAAGAAAAATAATTATACTCCTACATTAACAACAAAATAATTATATATAAAGGATCACCTAGTTCGATTAAATCCATAATGAAAACTCATAAGAACCAATGATCAACAAACACACAAAAATAATGAATCACCACCATAGTCTGTCCCCATAAATACATATCTATAATCTCCAAAAAGGTAACTCTCACATATTTTAACCTTAGAGAAATGAACAATGGAATAATCATTAATGAGGAAGATAAGGTTAACTCAATCAATATAACTCCAATATAAATGGTCCATAGGGAAACAAAGATCTTAAAACACTGATGTAGGGGACTAGAGAAGGAGTTGATGATTAGGTGTTCGCAATGATTTTTGGGAAGGGCCAAAAACATTTAGCAAGTTATAACTAAACTCTTATTTATAATTAAAGATAACTATAATCCACCAAGACGTGGTGAGTATCTAAAACTCATATTTTAGTTAATATTAATGAATGATATAAAATATCCTATTTAAGATACATTTCATCCACTCATATTAAAAATATTATTATAATACCACCACTACCAATACCAAAACATGGTCTAAAATATGGTGGTTATTTCATTTTCTTCTTCGAGCATCCACAAATTCCATTAATAAAACCATTTCACATTTCACCCACACAATTATCAACGATATAATACAATTATATTCTGTAATCTTTTTCTTATAATTTTGTAAAAAGTGATCACAACTTACAACATTCACACGCTAGTCATATTCAACCATCCCTTGGTTGAATGGAATAACCCCATCCCAACATGTGGATAACATCTATTCTCCAAGGTATGGTTAAAAAATACATTGCACATTGGAGAATAACCTATATAATAAGACCTCTAAAATGGACTAAAAATCCATTTCACATACCATGGTGTTTTTTAAACTGAGAGAAAACCACCTCAAACTTATGATTCTCCTACACTATCTCCCATAATAAGTCTAGGACATTGGAAACCCAATGGGATGGCCTATAATAATCCATCATATTACATCCTATACCACTCAAATAATTCTCATCCTTTTGGAATAAAAATAAACATAAAAAAATAAATAAATTGGGATATCTAAAAAACCACCACATGAGAAAACCCATTGGGACATCATTACAAATTAAACACCTCCACCATCTCAAAACTACCTAAAACCACCCCTATTCCACGAATGTACCATTACCACCATTTTATCCTCCACATATTCTCAACTGAAGACCACTACACCCACAACACATCAATACCCCAAAAAAAACCTAGAAATCGAAACACTAAAACATGAAATTATATTTGTTGTTTGGTATTGACATTCCAACATGATTTTAAATATTTTCCAAATATAATTCAACAAAATTTTCATAGTGTTTTACAATATACATATATCTAAAGCATTAAAAATATCATTGTTATTACTGAATAAAAAATCAATTAATCGTCTGTATTATAACATCACATCATCAATGATAAAAAAAATAGTGAAAAGAAAAAAATATGTATTGGGAAAAAATCTATGTCTCCGACTCTCAAATATTATTATCTAAGGCACCATTAATCAATAAATCACAATCTAATGGTATGTTTCATCTATGTAGAGCCTTATAAAAATGTTTTTTATATCTATAATAGTATTCATGAGAGTCACATCATCCTTGATATCCAACTATACCTAGTAAATTAAATGGGATTCTGTATGATGTTGTCAAAAATAAATGATGTGTGGAAGACTCAATGGATATTATCTTCCCTAAGAGGAATAAATAATCGATATTCAAATTTATTTATGTTCTACAACACCTATAAGGGTCTAACAAATTGGCTTGAAATTTATATTCCCAGAAAAAAGCACCACTACCCACGATGAGGAGAGACTGTTAGGAAATCATGGTCTCCTAGAAATCAATTTATCTTCGGAAAAAATAAATTTGTCATTACTAAATTGAATGTATTATATAATTATAGGTGAACTATTAATAGTGATTTTTAAATAACTTTAATTACATCCTCACACAATTCCCCTATAATGAACAACCTTACCTAAAACAATATATGGTTATATCCATGAACTGACAAACCCATTGAAGCATCACCATTGACAACATGGTCACACATTAGTTGTTCCTCCTTGCCTCCAAATTGATAAACCTCAAAAAAAATATTTAAATAGAATTCAATTTAATTTGGAACAAGAACTATCTACCCTCAAGTTAAATTATGTCAAGAATCATGGCCTCCATTTCTGTTATTTCACTATAGGATTTTGAAAACACAACCAAAAATTTTATTCTGACTTTCTTCTTCGATTTTCAATCCTGATATTATCATTCCCCATTGTGTAGGTGATATCAAATTCATATTTTTATGTAAAATACATTGACCACCATTTCAAAATATTTACGTCACACTAAGAGAAAACATACCATGAAATATTTTTATCATTAATGCGCCGAATGAGTTAGAAAATGAATTAATGTCAAAGTGACACAATGAAAATAACCACAGTCAGAAATTGAAGATCATTGGTTGAAATTGTTTTCATTTTTTTCATCAAATAACATGAAAAAATGGCTCATGTACTCTTTTATAATAGAATTCGTCATCCCCATGAACATAATTGGTTCTTTTGTGACACCAATAGAAAAGGATATAAAATCAATGTTCCCATACATTTACTTAAAGGTAGTCTTCAGGATTCATCCTCCCTTACAACCAGTTGAGTATATCCAGAAAATATATCACCCATTGAATACCGATTAGATCAACATAAATAGTAAAAGTGTTCATTAATCATTGAAAATGGGTAAAAATTCATTATAATTACCTAATTTACACATTACTAATCCATAGAAAATGTCCTCACACCATCATCCTTATTGGAAAATAATATTTGACCATAAAATAATGAATCTTTGGGATTCTTGAATTACTTCTACATCAGCCCATAAATATGAACACTCCTCTCTATCACCTAATATGGGTCCACACATTATAAATCCAATGAAAATTGAGAATAACCATAATATAAATATGTATGAAGAAGATATAATGTCTAAAGATTAACATTATAAATTTCTTGGGAAATACATTCAAAAACTAAATTAATTTTCGTTGGATCCTCCTCCACACCCTAACAAAAAAATTCACTAATAATGTGTCATAAAATATAAAATGGCCTCCAAAAATGACTATGGATAAGACATCATCATTCACTAAAAAAATGCTCACTAACTATCCACATCTGAAAATGCATTCTTCTTTTATATTCAATTTCATCCATACACATAGAATAAAACCAATCAATTTTGACGATGACATTATATGAAAACATCTATATAAAGATAAATCCACAAAATAATGTTGCTACCTAATGATTATATAACACATGTTCATATTGTGATAAACATAAAAAACCCCAATGGAATAAGAATCATATCAACATCATGTTTTATATAACATACCTTCAATGGTGTAGTAAAAGCGTGCGAGGATGCTAAATCAAACATTAAAGATAGAGTGGTAGCTGAATAGATTATTATTTCTATTTTGATATAGACTATAAGAACCTCCATGTAATTCAAAATTGAATGCATAAATTCCATTACCTGGTGTAAAAACCGACCACTATATCCATTCTCTGGTGTAGGCCCTTAATGATATAGAATATCATGAGGTTGGACATTGAATTCCACATCTCCAATTGGAGGAGTAGTGGGATTCTATCCTTGATTATGAAAACACCCCTCCATGAGTGGATGTTATAATCAATACTCCAATAGAGCACCTCATCTATTATATTCTCCATGAACCATTGGGAATGGTTGCTGGTGATGTAAAAAATATTTATAGACATAGAACATTTTTATAAATCCCCTAAGAAAGGCATCGACGATACTAGCATCATAGAGAGGAAACCCTTGTGCTTGGGGTAAACACCCCAATAGTGGAAACATGAAAGGACCCGAAGTTTGAGATCATTAATTAATAAATTTGTTAAATAAGAAACAATAATATATCCCTTCTCATGATACCCCCCATCTTGAGTACTAATATTTTATCACTTTTAACTTTTTATATACCTAAAATATCCTGAAAAAATAAAAAGTCTAATGTTATACAATATAGATGTGTAGAATGACTCTTCAGGATATATTAAATGTGAATCCTCATCCAAAAACATATTGTGGAATAAATTAAAATTTCCCTTGAATTTAATCCAATGATCTCACAATATCACACTCCCCTAATAAAGGGAAAAGAGATCCAACATCTTCTACACCTTCATTGTTGACGATACGAACTCTACTCTGAACTGCCTCTACAATACATACTATGAATCATCATCTTCCTTATACAACATGAGATAAAATTACAACCAATTACAAATTACAAACCCTATATTACTAGCCATTAAACTGACCTAATACTTTGTATTATCCAGAATCAATCAAACATTGGATCTCAAAAACTACCAACAATTACTATATCATTAAATCCCGGTGGCATCCCTTTTAATTATCTAGATATTTACACGAAATGGATGTCAAAAATCCCATGAAATTTTCATTATATTAAATTGATTCACCCCCATGATTGACCACATGATCAAGCTGCTGAAACTCATCAACCAAAATAAAAAGGGTTGAAGTACATGTTCGATATCTGAAATGTAAAATAGAGATTTACTAAGATTGGTATTACTGATATCTATTAAGGATTTTACACTTAATTTATTTCAACATCCACTGAAAATATATTTAATATATGATTATGAGTAAGTCTAAAGAATTTTCATCTTAGTTGTTTCCACAATATAAGAGGCACCACACCACTCATTCAATTAGCGGTACTACTATTCAATGATATGAATCACATGGTGAATTATTATATAATTCCCTGTGTAGAATTCCAGTTCTAGTATCACTCACCACGATGTACAAAATTATTTCACTAGCAACTCATTTAATACATATAGTTTCTAACACTATGAATCATCTTATATTCTAAATAAAATATAAAATACCACTCTATTGACATCCTCTCCCTCACAAGGTACCTTTGATTGGATATAAATTAATGAAAAGTGATAATGAATCACATTTAGTACCTTGAATGGGATAGAAGACCATGAATAAAAACTAGTATATCATATTCATTAATATGGATGGTAAATCCCTTAACCAGTAAAATATGATCATTGGATAGGAGAGATCAACCAAGAACATATATGATACATTATTAATGGAAACACAAAAAAATTACACAATTAATTTATAATGAAAAAATATATATGGTGTCTCCAAATAAGTACCCAAATGGAATACTAAAGAATAAAATCATTGAATATTTCTATATTTCTGCTAGTAATTTCATACCATATCCTTAAAATCCTCAGCAAATACTATTATAATTTTTATATATACTTATATTGAGTTTAATATTTATAATCATTAGTATAATACAGATGGTTTCTCATGAACATTTGAAAAGAGAATACTAAATCACTAGAAGGATAATAGTATAAACAACAATCACCTATGTATGTCAACTATCTAGTCACTTCCCCAGCAGAAAATACTCAAAAATAATTCAACCAAGTGAAATTATATAATAATAATATTATTATTAAATAAATTATTCCCAATGACTCTTAAAATTTTATCTACTACCTTTGTCAAATGCAACAGTTATTTACACTCTCATAAAATCCTTAATAATGCTTCCTAAAGACCCAATGAATAACACATTGTGTACATGTTGGATGGATAATGATTTTAGAAGAGTTTTTTTGTCAAGAGTGATTCCTTTTTTTTTCAAAAAACAATATATAAATTAACTTTTTAAAATTACTTGTAAAACCAGATTATCCTTTTATAATTTATATATCACAAATATCATAATTTTTTTTGAGAATTTCTAATTCATTCCTTATAATGGAAAGTGTGATAAATGTTGATTCCATTATTATTAATGATTGATTTGATTGAATGATATTATAGAATGACCAGGATGTTTAAATATGTTCCATAGTAAATCTAATGATGCTATCTTTTATAGATCAAAGTTCAAAAATCATAATAGATTATATTTTTGAAAAAATAATTTGACTGAATGGTTGTTTGGTAGGTGTTTCTGAATCATATTTTTTGGTGATAGAATTTCCCAGTGTTTTCTAAATTTATGGGCCTTAGAATCGAGATTTATTGTTTTTTGAAAGGAATTGTTTTTTTAGAAAATGAGTACACAGATATCTACACTCTTTCCATGAAGTAATGTTCATGGAATGCTTAAGATTTAGGTTGAGCGATGATGAAAATCTCCAAAAGGATGGACTCTACATAACACTACTATGCAGATCGTGAAGCTTAGTATACAAATTTCTAAGGAGGAAGGGATTGTGGGAGGATTGGTGATCATTCCAAAAATCATGTTCTCAGTGAAAGCAATCATTTTTAGAATGGAGGTAGTTCTTTAGTATGAGGTAATGTTACAATGGAAGTATGGAGATTGGGAATGAAAAAATGTTTCATGGGAAGAGCATTGTCTATGGTAATGACTGCACCACATTGAAATATTGGAGATTACCGATTAGTTATATTTTAAAATGTATTTTCCTATATAATGTGGATTAATCCCATAATTATATGAGAGATATTTTTATAATATAACATTATCACAGTGAAGAAAAATTATTCTTAGACCATATGTATTTGTGTGGGATAATTCAGTGAAGGGAAGCAGTTGGTAGCGGAGATATATCTCATATGATTATTTTTTCTGTGGAATAAAACATAGTCCATGGAATTGGGGACAATACACAAAAATAGAAATATTTTTCCAAAGTGGAGTTAGTTTGTGGAAGAGGAGGTAGTCCACAAATGTACAATAAGTATGTATAAAGGATGAATCATCCCTCAATGAAATGGAAAATTGAGGTGCATGAGTAATACATAGAGCATTATTTGTACACAATGCATCAGTAATATGTAGAGTAAAGAGAGATCAAGGAAGAAGTTGTGGTTTGTGATGCACATCAGATACAGGGTTCAATTTAGGTCATGGATTATATATGATTTTTTTGGAGGGATCATCATAGTTCCTGATGGACTCAAATAAGTACACACCTTTTTTTGGGTAGGAAAGAAAATATTTGGTTTGAATGATAATATTTGAGAAAAATGATCAAGAAGCACTGGAATATATGACCGCATCATTTTGAGCTGGAAGAGGCACACACACATATGTATTATTTTCAAAGTGTTACACATGTGTAATAAAATATCCAAATTGTTGTATTCCTCTACAAATGATTGTTTTCTAGTCAATTTTATGGTATTTTATTGTTTCCATAACATAATAAGGATGTAGTAATTAGGGTTGAGTAGTGATCCTTTTATATTCTTCTATTCTATAGTTTTAGAGTGTGTGTTGTTTCCATTAGGTAATGAACACATTAACAAAATTATAATGTTTTTCATTATGTAAGAAAACATATTAAAAAATATTTCACTTATTCATATCATGAATTATATAATGATTCCTTCTCTTTGGACTAATGGTTATAAACATTATAATATTATAATATAATAATTTCCTCTTATTACTTATATGGACTCAATCATGATTTTCGATTGTAATAATATTCAGAATAATACAGTGGATAATTAAAACTTACTCTCATCACGTATGGTATATATGATATGCAGTTATACACCTATGAGAGAAATAAAAAAAATAAAAAATAACAAATAACAAATCTGAATGTTGATGTATACTAATTTTGAAATGGGTAATTTTGAATCAATTAAAGACATCATTACCTGGGTAAATAAAGTTTTAAACACTATCAGATGTCTTGGTCAAAAGATTGAAAATTTTATTGATGTTCAATGTATCATAAGAATTTATCTTGAAAATTTTGTGGATAATGATTCTTCACTTGAAGACAGTGACCATAAATCTTTATCTTGGGCTAATTTCCATTTGAATCTCATCAATTATGAAATAAGAATGGAGAATATAATGAAGAGAAAAAAAACTAATAAATTGATTTCATTCATTGATTCCATGAAATAAAAGTCTAAAATGTCTCCTGAGGAAGATGGTGTTGCTTAATCAGAATTAGATAATGAGTTATGTGAAAATATTCGTTCAAATCATATCCATATTTTCTAAAAATGTGAGCTGAGGTCCTAGTAAATACAAATGGAATCTACACTTGTTTTTTTAATGTGGATCTTTTGGGAACATTGTGGCTATTTTCCCTCACAGAAATAATGATTATGACAATGATTAATATGAAATAAGTCCATTCAGGTCATAAATGAAATAGAGTGATAATGTAAAATATTTTATAGATGGAATGAAAAAATGTTCTTAATATCAGAAATATGAATATTATGGACTAAGGATGAATATGAAGAAGATAGTGTGGTGGAATCTAAAAATATTTTTTTGAGAAATAAGGATTGAATAACATTTTTACCACAATGAATATTTAATATTTTGGGAGCATGTTTTATAATAAAAAATCATTTTGAATATCTTCAGAAATAAAAGTTTAAATAATTTCTGAGAAAGATTAGAAGGCTTGAGAAACAATATGAGATGTTGATAAATGAAAATGTAAAATCAAACAATAAAAATATTTTTTCTGATGAGAATTCAATGCTTTTAAATGTGATTTATGATATGAAAAATTCTCTTGAGGATGAAAATAGTCATAATGAACAACTCAAAGTAATGCTGAAAGAAAAATTGGATGATTTAGATCATTTCAAATTAAAATATTTATAATCTTAAACATAGGAATATAATTTTTAAAACCAATTTCACAAAATATTTTTTATTTTCTATTCAGAATTATACTCATAATTATATAAAAATACCTTTAATGGTTGAGAAGAATGCCGAATGTAGTTTTCCAGAGAAAGAAGCTGGAATTTTTTTTATGTGGAAAAAGATAACAATGTTGAAAAATAATATTTTAAAATATATATATATATATATAATCCGAAGATATTAAGTAATGTTTTTAATTATAATGGAATATTATCAAAAAATTATTATTAAGAAGGTTGATGAGAAACATGTACATAAATCTGTTCACGATGGATGATTTAAGGGAAATTATTCATTCTATGTTTATTTCTAGTATTTTGGTGGACTCAAAAATACATAAAAATTTTCGTGGTTTAAACTAAAATATCATTACTATTCTACAATATATGGAAGGAAAACATTAATTGGGAGTCCATTATATATAAATAATAACTATGAGAATGAATTTCATAATAAATACGAGAAAGCTAGTTTGAATGTTAAGAATAGTTTCCAACCATAATAAACTGTTTATGAATGATGTTGGAATCATAAATAAAATTCTAATGGTTTCCTTGTTTTGTTACCGAAACATCAATATTTTCAGAATAATACTTTGAAACCTAAGGTGAATAATGAAAGGGGAGAATAAGAATCAAATGTTAGTGAAACATTATTTGAATGTAATAAAAGGATAAGGACCTTGGATTATTGATATTTTTTGTTCTTCTCATATTAAAGAGGACTTAATATTGTTGTATAATGTAAAACACTTCAATGAATGAATATTGATATTTTTAAAAGATAAACATACGAGGATATGGTAGATGAATAATCCATCATTGATGGAGAAATTGTGGAATAGGGGAAAACATTATATGTATATGGGATGAAAAACAATATGATGAGTTTTTCACAAAATAGTGATGAGGTTAACACGGCTATATTAAAAAATGGGTCTATTATAAAAAGTGATGATAATGGAATGATTGTTATAGCAAGACAACACACAAAAGGAATCTGGTTCATTGTTGTTGAAAAAATAATCATTTTGTTACATAGGCATGATGGATGAAAATAAAATGTGGTATAAAAGTATGAAACACATGTGTTAGAGAAACATGATAATGTTATCAAAGTGAGACACTGTCAGAGGTATTATTGAGTTGTTTTTAAGAAGAGAATTATGTTTGTTTATATGTATAAAAGGAAGGATTACCAATTATAATCATAACAATATTGACATTTTAAAAAATGATTTTTGGAAGTTATTCATTTGGATATCTTTGGGCTAATCAGAAAAAAATAAACTAGTGGAGATAAGTAATTCATCAAATTCATTGATTTATTTATTTGCATTACTAATGGAATGTTCATGATACATATGTGAGAATATCTAAAAATTTAAAGATGATAATTAAGGTTAATATTAAGCGGTTAATCTAGGAACAATCAAGGGTGGTGAATATATGAATGATGAATTTCTAAATTATACTAAGAATAATGGAAGTTGGAATCATTATACTTCACTATACACCACTAAATAAATTTTTTTATTGAAAGAAAGAATAGAAATGTCACAAAAAATTTATGAACTATGCTACATGAACATAATATATCTCAATACTATTTTACGAAATTTTTGAGTACTACTTTTTACATACCAATGAGATGTATTTACATGAAACATTTATATATGACTCCAAAAGTATTGTTTTATGAAAAAATGACTAGTTTAAATAACATAATATTCCTTGGGAGCCCATTCCTTATAAAGAATAAAGGTTTAATCCTTGTTGTAACACCCCAAACTTCCATAGTATTCTTCGCTTTTAATAATACAATAGTGTGTGTTGTACGCAACTTCGAGTTCTAACACACACCACAACCAATCAAACTAGTCGTTATGAATAGTAATACCCAATTTTTGAATTTTTTTTAATTCTATCTTTCAAAATGGACTTCATATTTGTATTGGGAATATTGAAATTAGCCTAGGTTGAATTTTTCGTATTTTTCTGAAAACATTAAATTTTTTATGAATAGTGAAAAAACAATGAGTTATAGTTTGAAAACGAATTTTTATTTACATAATTTTTTATTTTATTTAAATTTAATTATGGTCAAAATAGATATATTATACCTATATATGTTCAATGTAATTCATTGGAGTTAGTTTTGAATAATATTACAAATATAAAAATCTTATTGAACTTTTCACCGTCTTTTACCCACCTCCTAGGAGAATTTGGAAATTCACATAAAACGTAATTTTACCGCTTCTGTGAGTGGATTTTCGAAAATCTGAAAGACACATTTAATATCAAGGAGTAAAATTTGGTTCAATAAGATGAATACAATATTTGGTGAATAGTAACTTTTTACTTTTATTTACCATGGTTAAAAGTAAATAGGGTAATTAAGGGTAAAAATGATATTAATATTACCCTTAAACTTGTCCTAATTCTATTGGACAACTGTATCTCGACCAAAAACAACATTAGGAATAAAATATTATCATTTAGGTCCACTTGGATTAGATTTGGACATTTATTATTATTTATTTCAATGAAGAGTTAAAAGAGTTAAAATCAATGTTTAATAATTAAAACATTTTTAATATAGGGTTATACATAAGATAACTTAGAATATAAATATTCATTAGAAAGCTAAAAATATTTCCTACATAATGGTATTTTTATATATTTTTTAGTCATTAAATAATTTAATTTATTTATGACACAATGGTGATGTAGTAATTTCCTAATTAGTGAAATATTAAAAAATTGTTATTATAAATACCCAAATAATTATAATTTGAGAATTTTTATGAATGAAAATAATTTCCTAGGTTAAATTTATCAAAAACAAAATACCCAATAGTGTCAAAATTTACATAAAAGAGTTTTTAAAACAAATATTATATTATTAATTGATATTCTATTACCAAAAATCTAAGGATTGGCCAATGGACTTATATCATGATAGGTGTATTATTAATGGACCACTTCGGGGTCGCTTGGATGTTTATAGTATGTTTATTAACTATATAATATAAAAATACAAAGTGACATTGTAAATGGCAATCTAATTGACTAATTGTTAAAACTAAAACATAAGGTTGATATAATGACCCAAACCTATCTAAAATCTACTAGTTGAAAGGATTTAGACCCATACCCACATTATACATTGAATAATCCACATTGGAGCCATTAGTAACCTAATATTAATTTATTATATTATAATACATTAAGATTTTCTTAAAGATCCCCTCCTCCGCCTTATAAAAGGACACCACTTCTAACCAATTCCTAATACGTTCAAAGCCATTTGGTTCACCCAAACGCTACACAAATATCCTCTAAACTATTATCTCTTAATATTATAGGCCGTACTTTAGTCATAAATCCAACCTATGGGGTCCTTTTGATCAAATCAAAAGGATGAACCCGAAAAGGAGGTAATGTTTTCACCATCCTCTTTCATGTTCCTTTCTTCTTCAACTTATTCATTCATTGTAATTCCAATTATAAAATAATAAATATATTATATTCTATATACTTCAATGTTATTATAAATATGGTACAACCATATTCAGTATTCTATACATCCTTTTAATGACATGTCATGATACGTGCGTACATACGGCTTACCGTCTCCACGTAGTAGTGTAATTGTTGTTCAATAAATTATTATTTGAATGGGTATAATAATGATGTGTAATTTATGTAAATAATAAATATAACATGATAATGATTTTTTATATATGATATACCATCTAATTATATATTATTTTAATATCAAAATAATGATATTGTCGCTCGTGAGTATGTGCGGACTACCATCTCCATGAACGCGATGAGATTCAATACCCATCATATCCATTCAAGACTAACACTCATTTGATGATTTAAAATAGTGTTTAAGGACGTGATATCATTTTAGATATGAATTATATACAACCTATCCATAACAAACACGGCTTAGGTAACAAAACATATAATAAAACGAGTAAGATAACACCTGAAATGATGATAATACAAAGATATTATTAACAATGCAATGTTAAAAGATCATATATGGTTTCATATTAATGTATATGATTGTTGTATAATTTAATAACAATTCTATCACCATTATACAGGAGGTTATCCAACCCTCATCCAAGGAAAATTACAAGGTAAGGGTTTATTTCACAATCTCTTCATTATCTGAGGTTGTTTATACGTAATTATCTACTGGGTCCTCTTAATCATCCACATCCATGTTTCTTAAGAATGTACATCAAAATATTCATACTATTTTGCAGAATATTGGTTAATGTCATTTATACCTTTATTTGAATTTTTATAAGATGTTTATAATGGAATCTTTCCATCGTTTTCAAAACAAGGTCCTTTTTAACCCTTTTGACAAAATTAAGGTGAGAATGCCTTTTTAACTTATACGGCTGGTGGGGATATTTTCCGCCGTAATAAAATTGTCGAAGCTTCCCTCACATTCTTATAAGGATATTTTTAATGTAAATGTTTTATTTTATAATTATGTGTCATTTAAATGATTTAAAAAAAGATATATTTCTCTCAATTTTTTTGATTTCATCTATGTCAACATCCTTTGATGGATTTTACGTTTATTTGATGTTGAGTTTTCATGATACAAAACATCCATATTTTCTTGAAGGTTTTGTGATATGTTTGACTATAGATGTGTTATTTTTATTCCATTCAAGGTATATGGAAAAATTATTGTCATTTCAAATGCTATTTTTAATACCAATGTTTATGTTAGGCTCAAACGTGTTCATATGAGGAATGAATTGGACTTAATAAGTGATAGGTGAAGCCCGTTATAGTTCCCCAATTTTTCGGTAGGTCTCATGAGACAAACTAGTGTCTTGGCACAAGTCCTGGAAAAAATATTATTTGTGGTCTTGTCATGATGCCTTGACTATGTGGTTATGATAGTCTAGAATTATGCATTTTTTCATTATTAATGTGGTTATTTATATTGCATGTGATTATTCGACTTGTAGAATATTCATGTGAATACGTAAATGGAATTATTTCATTTTATATAGGGCATATTATGTCGATTTTCATGTTTAAATGGAATTTTTTTAGTTATACATTTTCTTAAATGTTTATTTTTATTTATGAATGTTTCTGGTGTATTGTTATCCTTACTTAGCATCTCAGCTCACCCATTTCAATGTTTTAAATTTTTCCTAGGATGTGGAGATGCAATTTATGAATGACCTGCAGGGAATGTATTAGGAGATATGAATACATGATTTTGATGTAGTTCTTTTCACTTTAGGATGTAATGTAAACGTTATGAATGTGTCTAGTTATTCCAAGGCTACTAAACGAATCAGTCATTCAAGAGTTGATCTTTTGTTATCATGCCAATGTTATGTAATAAATCATCGACTCTAGGTAACTAGGGTCGGGGTGTTACAGTTGGTATCAGAGAAAGTTTAGTACAAACCATGGATGCTAGATTTAGACAAACTTTGATGAATGCACATAGACCTAAGATAGAAATTGAGGATTAGTATAGAAGAACTTCCTATATTTTTTTTTTGTTGAAGAGATTTTTCTAGTTTTCCGAGCAATACATCCCTATCTGAATACGAGCAGGTAGAGGCAGCTCTAGCAGAGATTTACCTAGGGGTAAAACCCGAAAACATCGCTTTGATCTAGACTCAAATGGGAACTAGTGCACGACAACGGGCCTTGTTGCAATCTTGGTTACGACACTCCCGGGTGATATACTTAGGATAATTCTCATTTTCATTACAAACCATTATGAAGGGTTTATGAGTATATACATACAGAAATAAAACATTTTTTTGAATATGGAGTATATTAATAAATAGTTCAATTTATGTTAAGTGTTTTACAAGTTGGATTTATGTATTTTCATTCATAAACTGATCAACTTTATTCCATTGTTTAGAAATGGCACCTAGTGGAAGGAATGGAAACTGTATCTATGTACGCGCTCCATTTAGGGATTTCCCTCCTCCTCAAGATAATTATTGTGGAGCTGGTGATGGAATTGGTGCTGATCAGCTAATCACCATATTGGGACAACTCACTCAGGTTATGAATAATTACCTCACCCATATAGAGCACCCTGATCCGCATTATTTAGGATAAATGTTAGATCTCTTCATGAGGTAGCAACCACTAATATTCAATGGGAGTAAAAATCATTTAGTATCTGAGCAATGGATATGTTCCCAAGAGAAAATAATCCATGCCTTGGGGAGTACTGAAAGGGAAAGAGTTATCATGACAGTTTACCACCTCACTGGAGATGCTGATCAATGGTGGTCATTGATTCAAAACACTAAGGAAGATGATGAAGTATCAAATAGGGAATGGAGGGTTTTCAAGGAGATTTTCTTGGAAAAATACTTTCCTTGTGACCATTGAGCAGATATGGAAAGGCAATTTCTGATTCTATGTCAAAAGAAGGATAAGAATGTCGCAACGTATGAGGATAACATTACAAGGTTAGCAAGGTATGCTGGAGATTATATTCATATCCCAGGAAGTAAGATTGGTCGTTTCTTTTATGGGTTAAAACCATTTCCTATTTGAGCATTAGTTTCACAATCTTTCTTGTCGAATGAAGACTTTGTCTCATGTACTATCAAGACAGAAAAGGAATTCTCTAAGTCTTATGACTTTAAAGAAAAGTAAGAGAAGATGAGATCTGCTGATCAATTTGGAAATGGAAATAAGGGGAAGAAGGGAAAATTTGAATATCCATCCTGCAATAAATGTGGGAAGAAACACCCTGGTACTTGATTAAAAGGAATGGGAGTCTGTTATAAGTGTGGTGAAAACGACCACCATGTTCATGATTGCAAGGGGAAGAACGAAGCTACTGATATTCAATGCTACAACTACAGGGAGATGGGACATTATGAAAATGAATTTCCTAAGAATCAGGGGAACATAACATAGAAATGGCCAAGGGATCAAGGCCAAGATTATTCTGTCACTACTTCTAAGGTAGTTGCTTCGAAAGACATCATGGTAGGTAATTTAATGGTTTCCCCATGTTTAGCAAATTCATTATTTGATTTTGGATCATCGCATTGTTTCATATCTTCCCCATTTTCTATGAAAATTAGATATTTCCAATTTGATTTATCATGGGAGTTGTCAGTCAAAACACTTAAGGGAGGTATCATTGCAACAAAGTTCTACGAATCAGTTCCCATTAGAGCACATAAATGTTCTTTATCTGCTGATCTCATTGTCATACCTATGATTGAGTTTTATATAATCCTCAGTATGGATTTGCTTTTGGACCATGATTTGATGATTTTGTATAATAATAAAGAGGTTACAATTTTTTATGATGGTGATAAGGAACACCTTATATTTAGAGCAGAATCATCAACACATCATTATTATCTAGTTCCACCCCCAGTAGATCAACTAAATTCTTTTATTGGGGAGGAAGAGAATAAAATATTGTGGGTGAGGAAAGTAATGTTCACATTGAGGATATAACTATTGTGATAGAATATGTTGATGTGTTTTCGGATGATTTACCTGGACATCCTCATGAAAGAGAAATTGGGTTTCCCATTGATTTAATTCCTGGATCAAGGCCCATATTAAAGACCCCTTAGAGAATGGCCACTATGAAATTGGTGGAACTAAAGAAACTACTATAGGAGTTGAGTAATAAGAGATTTATTTCCATAATGTTTCTCCATGTGGAGTCCTTTTCCTTTTTGTTAATAAGAAATATGGAACCATGAGGTTATGTATCGACTACAGAGAGATCAATGCTATAACAATAATAAACAAGTATCCCCTACCTCACATTGATGATTTATTTGACCAAAATCATGGAGGAAAATACTTTTCAATGATTGAACTTCGATCTAGATATCATTAGTTGTGTGTGAAGAAAGAATACATTCTGAAGATAGCATTTCAAACTAGGTATGGGCATAGGAAGTTTACAATAATGCCTTTTGGGCTGACTACTGCACACTCAATTTTCATAGATCTAATGTACAGAGTTTTCGAGGAATATCTCGATTATTTTTTAGTGGTATTTAGTGATGATATATATGTATATTCCAAAATATAAGTAGAACATGAAAATCAATTGCGCATTACCCTGAAGACTCATAGAAGACATGAATTATATGGGAAGGTTAGCAGGTGTGAATTCTGGATTCAGGAGATTTCTTTTCATGGCCATATTGTTTACAAAAATGGAATCTCTATTGATCCTTCTATGACCATTGAAATCCACGAATGGTAAGAACCAATGAGTATAAATAAGGTACATATTATTATTGGTTTAGCATGTTATTATCAATGTTTTGTCTAGAAATTTTCTCGATTGGCTAACCCATTAACGAGGCTCACACGTAAAGGGTTTAAATTTGTTCGGACAAAAGAGTGTGAAGAATTTTTTGAAGAAATGAAGAGAAGATTAGACGATGCCCCTATATTGACTCTACCATCGGGGAATGATGGGTTCGTTATTTATAATGATGCATTGAATAAAGGACTAGGTTGTGTCATTATGAAGAATGACAGGGTTATTGCCTATGCATCACGATAGTTGAAAATTCAGGAGAAAAACTATCCTACTCATGATCTCGAGTTAGCAGCTGTGATCTTTCCTTTGAAGAAATGGAGGCACTACATCTATGGTGAAAAATGTGAGATTTATACTGATCACAAGAGTTTGAAGTATATTTTCCCACAAAAAAACTCAACATGAGGAAATGGAGATGTCTTGAATTACTCATGGATTATGATTGCATGATACACTACCATCCGAGGAAGGAAAATAAGGTAGCATATACTTCGAGTAGAAAGGATGATGGAGTTTTTAACAAGATGAGAGTAGAAAGGGATCAAATTTTCATGGATCTAATAAAGATTGATATGGGAATAACCATAGAAGGTGAATCATCAATGCTTTTTCAAATGTCTTCCATACCATGTTTACTAGAATGGATAAAGAGTTCTCAGACAGATGATGAATAATTTCAAATTAAGATTAAAGCTGTGAATAATGGTAGATCGAGTGAATTTTTATATGAGGATGGAATTTTGAAATAAGGGAAGAGACTTTGTGTTCCTGATATACCCGATATAAAAAGTTATTTTTTGGAGGATTCTCATAGTTCCAATTTCTCTATACACCCTGGGAGCACCAAAATGTATAGAGATTGGAAGGAACATTTTTGGTTGGACAACATTGAGAGGGAGATTACTGATTTTGTGTCACAATGTATGGTTTGTCAACAAGGCAACAACCTGGAAGAGTCATGCAACCTCTTCCCATACCTGAGTAAAAATGTGATAATATCATGATGGACTTTGTCATGGGACTACCAAAGACTCCTAAAAGGAACGATGCTATATGGGTCATTGTTGATCGTCTTACCAAATCAGCACATTTTCATTCTATAAGAGAAAATCTACCACTAGAACGTCTAGCAAGTCTATATATTAATGAATTTGTGAGACATCATGGAGTACCCCTATCGATTGTATCTGATTGTGATCCTGTTTTACTACAAGATTCTAGAAAAGTCTTCAAAAATCCCTGGATACTGAACTTCATTTCTGAACTGCCTACCACCCTCAAACAGATGGACAATAAGAATGGACTATTCAATCATTAGAATACATGTTGAGATTTTGTTCAATTGACTTTCAGGGTATGTGGGATCAATATTTACCTCTAGTAGAATTTTCCTATAAAAATAGCTTCCATTCAAGTATTCGGATGGCACCATATGAAGCGTTATATGGAAAGAGATGTCGCACACCAACCTGTTGGGAGGACATTGGATAATGAAATTTTTTTGGCCCAGAACTGGTGGAGGAAACGATAGAAAAGGTAAAGGTAATCGAAAAACACATCAAAGAAGCTAAAAAGTAGGCAGAAGAGCTATACCGATAACCGAAGGAAGGATTTGTAATTTTAGGTAGAAGGTCATGTTTTGTTGAAGGTATCTCAATGTAAGGGAGTTATACATTTCGGTAAGTAAGGTAAATTGATTCTCATGTACATAGGACTTTTCTAAATTCTAGAACGAATTGGGGCTATAGCTTATCAGTTGGCAAAGCCGCCAAGTCTCTCCAATGTTTACAATGTGTTCCATGTATCACTGTTGAGAAAATACATGCCTGACCCAATGCATGTACTCACATACGAGGAATTAGAATTTGAACCTGTTCTGTCTTATTACGAAGTGTCTGTCATGATTCTTTATACAAGAGAACAAGTGATGAGAAACCGGATGACTTATCTCGTAAAAGTTCTATAGAGAAACCATAAGATGGAAGAGGCCACGTGGGAACCCATTGAACTTATGAAGAAGAATCACCCATGTATTTTCATGAGGTAGTATTCTAGAAATTTTGAGGATGAAATTTTTTGTAGGAGGGGATAATGTAACACCCCAAACTTCCATAGTACGCTTTCCTTTGAATAATATAGTAGTGTGTGTTGTACGCATCTTCGAGTTCTAACACACACCACAACCAATCAAACTAGCTGTTATGAATAGTAATACCCACTTTTTCAAAAGTTATAAATTTGATCTTTCAAAATGGACTTCTATTTGGATTCGGAATACCAAAATTATCCTAGGGTGAATTTCTGGTATTTTTCTGAAAACTTTCAATTTGTGTTGAATAGTGATAAAACACTGAGTTATAGTTTAAAAACGATTTTTTCTTTAAATAATTATTTATTTTATTTAAATTTAATTAAGGTCAAAATAGATACATAATACCTATATATGTTAAATTTAATTCATTGGAATTAGTTTAGAATTATTTTTTTTATATCAAAATCTTATTGAACTTTTCACCGTCTATTACCCACCACCTAGGAGAATATGGAAATTCACGTAAAAGTTAATTTTACCACTTTTATGCATGGAATTTTAAAAATCTAAGAGGAGCGGTTAATATCAAGGTGTAAAATGTGGTTCAATACGATGATAATACTTTTCGGTGAATAGTAACTTTTAAATTTTATTTACCACGGTTAAAAGTAAATAGTGTAATTAAGGGTAAAAATTATATTAATATTTCCCACACACATGTCCTAATTCTATTGGACAAGTTTATGTTGCCCAAAAACAATCTTAGGAATAAAAAAATATCATTTAGGTCATCTTGGATTAGATTAGGACATTTATTATTATTTAATTCAAAGAAGAGTTAAAAGAGTTAAAATCAATGTTTAATAAATAAAACATTTTTAATATCGGGTTATACATAAGATAAATTCGATTATAAATATTCATTATAAAGGTAAAACGATTTCCCACATAATGGTATTTTATTTATATTTTTTAAAAATTAGATTATTTAATTTATTTATGACACAATGGTGATACAATAATTCCTTAATTTTTGAAATATTAAAATAATTGATATTATAAATAACCAAATAATCCTAATTTGAGACTTTTTTATGAATTATAATAATTTTATTTGTTAATATGACATATTATTATTTGTTATATTAATTTTATTCGAAGTAATAATGCTTTTATAAATTTATCAAAAACAAAATACCCAATAGTGTCAAAATTGACATAAAAGTGCTTTTAAAACAAATATTATATTATTAATTGATATTCTATTCCTAAAAATCTAAGGGTAGGCCAAAGGACTTATATCATGATAGGTTTATCATTAATGTACCACATGGGGGTTTCCTGGATGTATATAGTATGTTTATTAACTATATAATATAAAAATACAATGTGACATTGTTAATGTCAATCTAATTAACAAAGAGTTAAAACTAAGAGATAAGGTTAATATAATGACCCAAACCTCTCTAAAATATATTGGCTGAATGTATTTCGACCCATCCACACCACAGACACTGAATCATCAACTTTTCATACATAAGAAACTGAATATGAATATATTATAAAAAATACTTTAATTTTTTTCCTAAAGAGACCCTCACCCCCATTATAAAAGGACACCACTTCTAACCAATTATTATACCTTCAAAGCCTTTTGGTTCGGACAAACTCTACCAAAATATCCTCTCAGCTATCCTCCCATAATCATAGATTCATTCCTTTAGTTAGAAATCCAACCTATGGATCCCTCTTGATTAAATCAAAAGGATTAACCAGAAGAAGAGGTAATGTTTTCACCACCCACTTTCAAGTTCCTTTCTTCTTCATCTTCGTTTTTCATTATTATTCTCATTATAAAATAATAAATCCTGCATCTTATATATACTTTTATGTTATTATGAATATGTTACAACCATATTATGTATTATATCCATCCTTTGAATGACATGTCACCATAAGTGCGTACATACGGCTTACCGTCTCCGCATCGTGGTTTAATAGTTATTCAATAAATTATTATTTGGATGGGTATAATAATGATGTGTAATTCATGTAAATAATAAATATAACATGATGATGATTCTGTATATATGATATACCATCGAATTATATATTATTTTATTTTCAAAATATTGATATTGTCGCTCGTGCGTATGTGCGGACTATCGTCTCCACGAACGTGATGATATTCATTCCCCATCGTATCCATTCAAGTCTAATTCTCATTTGATGATTAAAAATAATGTTTTAGGACTTGATATCATTCTGGATATGAATAATATAAAACCTATCGATAACAAACACGGCTTATGTAAAAAAACATATAAAAAAACGAGTAAATTAACACCCGAAACAATGATAATACTAATATATTATTAAAAAACAATGTTAAAAGATCATATATGATATCATATTAATCTATATGATTCTTTTTGAATTTAATAAAACTTATTTCACCATTATACAGTAGGTTAACCTACCTCAACCAAGAAAAAGTACATTGTAAGGGTTTATTTTGCAATCTCTTCATTATCTGAGGTTGTTTATACGTAATTATATAATGGGACCTCTTTATCATCGACGTCCATGTTTCTTTAAAATTTATTTCAAAACATTCTATCTATTATACAGAATATGGGTTAATTTCATTTATACCCTTTTTTGACTTTTTATAATATGTTTATAAAGGAATCATTCTGTCGTTTTCCAAACAAGCTCCTTTTTAAACTTTTTGACAAAATTAATGAAAGAATGTCTTTTTAACATATACGTTGGGTGCAGCTATTTGTTGCCGTTATAAAATCTTTAAAGATTCCATCAAAAGATTATAAGAATATTTTTAACGTAAATGTTTTCTTTTATAATTATGTGACCTTTAATGATTTGAAAAAATAGATATTTCTCTCAAATAGTTTTGATTTCATCTATGTCAACATCCTTTTATGGATTTTATGTTTATTTGAAGTTGATTTATCTTGATACAAAATATCCATATTGTATTGAAGGTTTTGTGATATGTTTGACTGTGGATTTGTTATTTTTATTCCATTCATGGTTTATGGAGAAATTATTGACATTTCTTATGCTAGATTTAATACGAATGTTTATGTTATGTTTAAACATGTTCATATGAGGAATGCATTGGACTTAATCATTGACGGGTGGAGCCCACTATAGCTCCTCGATGCATCGGTAGGTATCATGATACAAACTATTGTCTTGGCATGAGGAATTGACAAAATCTTATTTGTAGTCTTGGTTATATTCCTTGACTATGTGGTTATGATATTATGGAAATATGGATTCCTTCATTATGAAAGTGGTTATTGATATTTCATGTGATTCTTCGACATGTAGAATAACCCTGTGAAAAAATTAATGTCATTATTTCATTTTATCTTTGCAATATTATGTCGAAGTTTAAGTTTAATAGTCTTTTGTTTTAGTTATACATTTATATAAATGTTTATTTTTATTTATGAATGCTTCCGCTATATTGTTACCCTTACTGAGCATCTGAGATCACCCCTTTCAATGTTTAAATTTTTCCCAGGATTTGAAGAAGTAATTTATGAATGACTTGCATGGAATAATGAGGGGATATGAAGACATGATGTTTTTTTAGTTCTTTTCACTTTATGATGTAATGTAATCTTTATGAATGTATCTATTTATTCAAAGGCTATTAATCTAATCGGTCATTCGAGACTTGATCTTTTGTGATCATACCAATGATATGTAATAATTAACCGACTCTAGGTAACTGGGGTCGGGGTGTTACACTTTGAATGATTTCTAAGAGTAGTAATGTTGAAATTTATTCATGGCTATGATCTATAAAGCAGAGGATAAATATGATTAAAAAACAAATCAGGAATAATTTTGGGATATAATTATATAATAGTTATTTAAAATGTTGATAAATTAACTAAGACTTATACTTATATAGATGTAGACTATGATAAAGTGGTTTTTTCTACAATTTGATTAATGATGTTGATTTTGGTATTCCTAATCAAGAAATAGAATATAAAATACATATTTCATGTGATACGGATGATGCTCATGTTTATTATCCATGGTTGAGTAATCTAGTGGAGGTGCATAACATTCTTTGTGGTCAATATATGAAGGTTAAAACAAGAAAAACATCAAATGTTGTCCCACATACTTTTGGGTATTGAAATGTTGGTTTGAATAATGTGAATGAAGATTCTAAGAATCAATAATGGTTTCATACAATTACTGAATACCTTCTTTAAAAAGAAAATAATGATACATGGTTTCTAGTACCCAGTCTAGATAAAAAAATGTAACTCGAGTAGAATTGGATTTTGGGAACAAGGTGAATGAAGAAGGTTTAGTGATAAGATACAAAATAATATTGGTTTGTAAAGGGTATTAAAATACCGGAGGTGTTTATTTTTATGATAAAATCCATCCAATTTAATGGTTATAAACAATAATAATATTTATTTATATTACTATACAATGAGGATAAAATATCATTCAAATTGATATTAAATCATCAGTCCTGAATAGTGATCATGATGTTAATTTTTTCATTGAACAACCGTGTGGAATTTTTTTTTTTAATGAATATTTTTGTGTTAGTATTATTGAGAAATATATTTTTGGATAAATCACGAATTGGGAGTGTTGTATTACAAATTGGATACATTAATGAGAAAGAAGTATTTATTGAATGGTTGGTTTGATATCATTCATTACATCAAATGAAATCACGAGTGTTCTCCCATAGTAATTACAAATGTGGATGATATTTTCATTGATGCAGATGATGAAGGTCCAGGGAAATGATTTTGTAAATAGACGAATAATATGTTTT
The DNA here is from genome assembly GCA_963277665.1 of Viscum album. Classification (NCBI taxonomy): domain Eukaryota; kingdom Viridiplantae; phylum Streptophyta; class Magnoliopsida; order Santalales; family Viscaceae; genus Viscum; species Viscum album. The sequence continues at coordinate 589,653,316 of OY728162.1, read as the reverse complement.
AGTTTTCCATTATACTATAAATGAAATTCATACTTAGGTTAAAAATTTTACCCAAGAAGAAACACATTTTTTTGTAATGAAAATAATCATAATGAACTTATTATGATGTTTTTTATAGAAAAATAAATAATATTTTCAATAATAATATTACTAAGAACCAAGTTATATCATGATAGACATGAAAATGAATTTTATTAGAATGATTTTCAGAAGTTGATTGGATGTTTCTGATATCTGGATGCATCATGACTCGACATTGACTTGTATAGTTATTTATATAGTGAATTTGTAGTTAATGTTGATGACAGAAGATCAATATTAAGGGGAGATCTATTTGGGGGTAGGATTATGTTTTTTGTAACAAAATGAATCAAAATTTTGAAACACATAACTTGATGGAAGCTATGTATGTTTATTAAACACTATCTTTATAATCACTAATGTGGATAAGAACTAAATTATCAGTATTTCGGGTTAATGTAATGTTACCCAAGATATGTGTATGCGATAATCAAATTGAAATCAATATTATAAGGAATCGAGTACATCATTATCATTCAAAACATTCTGACATAAAGTACCACATTATGACATGGAATTTGGTGAATAATGAGTTGAAGATGGATTATATTCCTACATCGTAATCGGTTGCTGACAAATTGACAAAAATGTTACCAAGGGACCATATTATAAATCATTGAAGAACATGGGAATAAATCATCTTTCTCATCAAGGATGATGTATGTGTTTTTGTCCCCTCCCTCATCATATCAATGGACAGTGTTGTAAAGTAATATATTTGTTTTAAATAACTGTTATTATAGAAGAAATCAAAAAGTTGAGTTGTGGGTAATTTATAAATTTAGCATGTATGTGTGAAAACTATTTTAACTGTTTTTAAGAGTGGTTTTTTGAAAGATATTATGAAATATAAAAAAACATAAAGATGTGGATAATAATAAGGAGGAAGTTTTCGAGGAATGATGATGTTACTTTGGAGAATCATGAGAAAAAAATATGATGTGGATTTATAGTCATTATTTTTGGTCAACGTGGTTTTTTTGCCAATAAATCATGTTTCCAACAATTATTTATCATTCATAGTATTAGAATTAGTGATATTCAATTGAAAAGTTCAATTTAAAAATTTAGATGATTAATAAATACTTGTTGATAACCAAACACAATTGTGTTGTTTTTTTTGTGGCCATATTGGATGAAAATGTTATATATAAGTGATTGTTTTAATGATTATTTTCTATTGTTACTAAAAATTTTAAATAAATTCGCATTATAAAAATTCTTTGAAAACCAACTATTGAATTGATGAGATCAATTTCACAAATATAATATGTTATCAGTATAACAAGTGATTGTATCCCTTTTAAGTAATGATGGACAAAAGGTGACACAATTTTTATTCTGCATATATTAGAAAGAATGTTGTTTCTAGAATTATGGAATGATTCCAAAATTTCATTGGTAAATATGATGATGTTAGAGATGATTGATCAATGGATAAAAATCAAGATATAAGGAAGTTCATAAAAATAAGATGACTGGAAAATTGTTTTTTTGTGTTTTCGAAGAACATTTTTTTCAAAGGAATCCAGAATGTGATGTATAAGGACATCATATGATAGATCGCAGAACACTTATGTGGTTAGGAGATATTTGACGAAAATTTGGAAAATCAGGGTAGATAGACTACCAAAGAGAACCGATTCAGAGGAGGAAGGATGTTCACCAAAGGATTGAATTTTAGGTGAAGGATTTCATTAGCAGAATGCTGGTGGTGATATTGGCTATTGTGAATGAATAAAGGTGTTATGCCGACCATGAAGGGAAAAATAGTTCGCGTGAAGATTATTATCTTTAGTGATGACATTTCCACATTGAAAAATAGTTTTATTTGGATTATTCTAATAATCAGACTTTTTTCGGTATATAATGGACACTAATCTAATCATCTAGTGAGGGTGATTTTTATAAGATAACATATTATCTCTGAGGAACAATTTTGTGACATTCGAAAGAGTTCGTGAGGGAGAATTTATTGAAGGGAAGTAGTTAACGAACTAGAGGTTTGACAACGGAATATGTTTTCCACAGATGAATACACAGTCTCCTAAATAAGAGATGATCTATATTAGTATAAATGGCTGGTCAAAGAACAGAGAAAGTGTTGTAGTATAGGTTGTCCACAAGGGAAGAAGTGTAACATAAAAATGATGAAGAATATTTTGAATAAAAGACTATGCTAGGTTCCAGAGAAGCCTAGGGGGAATCAGTGGTACATGACGAATCAATCGTACACTAAGAAGAGACAATTCATGGAAGAAGAGGTGGTCTGCAAGTTAAATTCACTAAATGGTGCAACTCAGCTCTCAGAGGGTAAATATTGTTTGTGGTGGAAGAATGACAGTTGGCAAAGGACTCAAAGATGTTCTACCCAGCTTCATGGTAGGAAATATAACAATTGTTTTGAAAGAAGGAATTTGTGAAAGTGGATCCAGATGCTCAATAATATTTAATTGAATAATTTTTATCCAAAAGAATCACACACACTATTGGATTGTTTCAAATTTTCTACAGATTTGATAGGGAACGTCCTAATTGGTGTAGTATACAAGAAAGGATTATTTACTCGATGATTGTGTGGAATTGGATTGTTTACATACCACTCCAAGGAAATAGAAACTATTTTGTAGTAGTGAAGCAAATAAATTCTTATATTCCTTGGGGTGAGTTTTGGATTGTATTCAGTAGAGAAGGAACTCTTTCATAGGAGGATATTTATGTTTCAAATGTATGAAAACATAAAATAATATGATATCTTAATCCACCCACCCCTTATTTATGTTAATTGTATCCTAAATGTGCTACATCATTCAACATTACATCCCACCAAAATAAGCCTAATAAAAAAATCACATACTAGCTAAATAAAACTAAGAAAATGAATTCTGCTGTACTCCTTGTTTACAAGTGGCCATCATATCCACATCATCACATATATATGACCATAAATTAGAATGGTAGGGTATCTTGATCATAAAGAGAATCATCCTTACACCCTCCTCCTACCTTGAATGTCATACTTTATGAAAAACATTGTAATTAACATCACTCAGGACTGGGTGTAATGTATATCCTCAAGTAATCATATCAAATAGGAAAACAATCTCCTAGAATAGATGGTGTGGAATAGGGGGTATCAATCCAAAATTCCATTCCATTATATATGTTGGGAAAAACCCCCTCGATTTTCTTTATAACAACATTGAACATGACATTTTTGGCATTAATATAGAAATAAAAATAAATTTAATATTTATAATATTTTTACAAAATATAAATATATGTGTTCATAATAAATTTAGTATCACAACAGAAAATATAACCACATGGTCTCACAAAAAATCTTACTTTTTCTATCATGTCTACAATAAGAGGACAAAATTAAAAAAAATCAACCACAAGACAAAATACAATTACATTCTCAAGATATTCAATTTCAATTTTTACTAATTAACAATAATATTCATTATTCAATACCATATATTATTTATTTATAAACAATTAATTATCCACTATTAGTATGTTAATTTTATAATTAATAAGTCATTCCAACCCATTCAACTTCAATTTGTTCATTACTATAACATTATATAATTATTGGGTAAATATAATAAAAATTCATGCCCCTTTATTTTCAGAAAAAAACTATAATACAGCCACTAAATTACACAAACAACTCTTCATCACAACCACCACACATCACAACCACCACACATAGAAACCACTCTACACATCAGAAACACAAATAACTTTTAGTTTTAAGGTGGTTCATTCTTAGTATTTATTCAAATATTTCTAAGGGGATGCTCAAACAATATAAAAATCACATGGAAAAAAATTCCTATAGGTGAGTATATGATATTATCATTTTTTATTTATGAAGAGTGAAAACAACTGACACAACAAGTATCAATAATTATATATAAAAATTAAAAAAAATTATATAATACAATGATCAAATAAATATTAGGAATTCATAACCATATAATAAAATAAAAATAATGTGTCAAACTCATGAGATTAGATTCCCACTCCTTTAATTGTCAATTTATCTATTTATATATTTTCCTTAAATTGGTGCAGATTATGGACCTAATGGGATGAAAAATCATGGTATTCAAACATAAATATCAAATGCATGGAATAAAAATATACCCTACATCAATAAATGATTCAAAATGAAACAAACAAGAACCATGGATTAACCACAAAAAATCAACATGTATTCATCATCTAATCACATAAAAATTAATTATCCACATAAAGAACCAAAACATTAGATAAAACCGATCACAATGACATTTTTGATAGATGGTAATGGAAATAGAGATGAATTTGAAATTAGGGTTTATCTCAATCAAAAGAATTAAAATGTAAATGATTAATTGAAATAAAATGGATAAAAATTCCAAATTATGGATACTAAATAATGGGCGGATGACCTACAGGTAGCTAAAACATGAGATCCAATTTAAAATTATCAATCATGGGGTTGAAAAAAATATATTGAAAAAAACTTTCTGATGGAGTCCACCACAGATTGATGATAATATATAATCCCAATGCTGGGTAAAACAAAGGGAAATTATGAAACAACCATTATTAAACCCCAAATATTAAAGGTATGAATCATTTTTAATTAATTCTCATTGATATATTATATTACACAAAAGACTATGATTAATTAAAAAATTAAATATTATAGTTTAATTATGATAATTGTCATATAGAATCTGGGGGAGTTGGAATGAATGAGATTAACTAAATTATGAAAATATATTTTTTAGGTGATTATAAAATGAGTTCAATAGAAACTAATTAATTATACAGTAATATAAAATTCAATTGAAAAAATATATGTTTTTTTATAAAAAACAATTCTAATCCCACAACGGTATTGGATATTAATAAATTATACATATGAATATTATAGAAATATATTAAAATATTTAAATTCTACATATGAAATATAATTTTATTAACTTCATACATTTGGTTTTATTGGATTATGATGTGAAAAAAATCAAATTTTAGTAATATAAATATAAAAATATATCTAAAAGTTTATTTTTTCTCATAACAATGGAGCAAAAAAAATTTAACACTTTTTGAAACCATTTTAAATTTTATATGAAAAAATAAATACATTTCTTAATGTTTAATATAAAAATTATCTTTGGGTGGTTTTTTGTAAATTTTTAGTGAAGATTGATCTTTTTTATTAATAATGAAAAATATTTAAATTTGTTAAAAATTGATTTTAATAATAATTTATTTATGTAACGTCCCGGACCCGGGTTCCATGCAACGGGTGCCCTGAGCCCGGTTCGCCACAAGACCTCAAGCGCATTTCCCCAAACGCCAGAGGCTGCCGACTAGCAATTAGGGCCCATGGCTGATAGTGGGGAAACTATGCCCTCAATTTTCAAAGCATAGCACAATGGAATTTAAATAAATCATATGACGACAGCGGAATCAGTAAACCATACACAACAGAAATAAACTACAGCAGTCGATATAACCAACAGTATATAAATGATGATGCTACATGTTTCAAGTTCTAATAATACATCCAGAACATATTATACATCAATACAGTACAACAAAAAGCAGAGTACAGAAAAACAAAGCAAACATCTAGCAGCGTCATCGAGAGCCTTGCCTCGGTCCCATGCCCTCTTACTTCTCAGCAACAGTCATGTACTTGTATAGGGACTCTTGCCCCTATCTACACCTGCTGAAACATAATCAGTTTGGGCTGAAAAGTGTGACCCAAAAAGGGTGTGAGAAATATATCTCAGTAGGGACCCACTAAAGGATCGTGCCCAACTACGTGTAAGCATGATACAACAGTGTGCAGTAATAAAATGCAATAAAGTAAGATATTATCAAAAGTAACTAGTTACCAGTTATATTTCCATTTTAATGTTTATTTAATCCATTATATTCTAGAAATCACCACTGTGCATTTCTGAGTAAACAGTTCATGTCCTCAGACAAGAAAAACCTTTCCCCTTGGTAAACAGAATCCAACCTGTAGGTATAGCCCTCTGGTGTAACAGAAATTGCCCTCGGGCGTAGGAAGAGTTTCCCTCAGGCACAGAAGTCAAGCCCCCATGCACTAAAGGTTTCTCTCAGGAGAAATAACTACAGCCCTCGGGCTAAATAGTGCAGTACCCATAGGCTAATCACAACAACGCCCTTAGGCTATACAAGTAACTGGACCATTCCCAACACATCAAAATGGAGTAAACAAGCAATTTCTCTCTAGGAAATTCTACAATTACTTCATTAAAGGCATACCCTTAGGTATCCTGGCCAAATGGCTAAACAGTGAAACACACCCCTGTGGGTGGTTCCGGATTCAAGAAACGATCCCAACCCGCATTTTGTAATCACAATTTAATCACCTATGCATATCTAGGAATTAAATATAGGAAAGGCCTCAGCCACACGACACCCCAACATGGGTTCATGGAACAAAATCGCACGAAAACGCATGACAGTTGGAAAATAAACACTAAGACACTTACCTTATACACCAACAAATGTTATACCCGAACGCTGACTCCAGAAACGCCCAAGAATGGTGTAGATCTGAAGAAGAAAAAAACCAAAAAAAATGTAAATAACTCATGTTAGGAGAAGAATTGGTATGAACCAGCAAAGGAGGTGGAAGCCCTTACCCATGTGGTTCCAACGTGATCGTCCGAGGCGGAAACCGATTCCAGACGAACACCCAGTGGCTATTCAAAGGAACGGCCTCCTCCTTTGGATCCAAAACGGCTCAACTGTCTCCTCTTCCAAATGAGGAGGCTACTGCCTATTTGAAGCCGAAAAATCAATGTATACGGCGTGTAATTTTGAGTACAAGAAGTGTACTTATTTCATTTAATAATTCATTTAGCAGCACCGCCACCTTGTTCATCCGTCGACATGAGTACAAGGCATGTACTATCGAGTACATGGCGTGTACTGTCGGCCAACTGGCGGCTGCTCCACCGCCTTACTGTTTAAGCCCACCGACAGACTACATGACGTGTAGGGTACCACTAGACGATGTGTAGTCGGTTCCTACACCCCTCGTCTCTGACAAGGCTACATGCCCCGTGTACCCATTATACACAGCCAAAAGTAAACGGCATGTGGAAAAGTACACAGGGTGTAGTTCGAAAATTTAGGATTTTCCCCCATTTTCCATATTTTCAAAAAAACACTTAAGGAAATCTAAAATGAAAATCTCTTACCTCAAAAATAAGAACCAGGTTCTTACAAACATCCACCCTTATAGCAATTCATCCCCGAATTGCTCTTCCAAGGTTGGCTATGATAAAGCTCATAACAGCTCTGGCCACTGAGCACGTACGTCGGCCTCCCACACCCAGGTCTCGTCCTGCACTCAGCCATTCTACCATAACACCCATACGAGAGGAACTGACCGGCCTCGGAGAACCATCATGCTCCTGTCAATGATATGAATCAGATGCTCCTCAAAGGACACATCTGCCTTTAGCTGAACTTCCTCAGGCTGAAAGACATGAGATGGGTTTGAATGATAGCGACGCAACTGAGACACATGGAAGACGTCGTGTATATCTTGGTACCACTTCGGTAACAAGAACCGATAGGAAACTAACCCGACTCTCTCCAGAATCTAGAATAGCCACACATACCTCGGTGAAAGCTTACCCTGTCTCATGATCCGTTTGTGTCCCAGCCTCGGCGAAACACGCAAGAAAACCTGATCCCCGTCCACGAACTCCAAGGGTCGTATGCGGCGATCAGCATAAGATTTCTGACGAGACTACGAGGTATCCATACACATCCAAATCAACTAGACATGCTCAGATGTCTCCTGCACAAGCTGTGGTCCCAGTAAAGCTTCCTCACCTGCCTCCACCCAACACAAAGGTGATAGGCCTGGCCTACAATATATAGCCTCGTATAGTGCCATCTTAATAGTCTCCTGGAAACTATTGTTATAGGAAAACTTGAATAAGGGTATATGCTTCTCCCAAGAGCCCCCAAAGTCTAGGACGCATGCGTACAACATTTCCTCTAGCACCTGTATCGTCCGCTTTGACTGGCTATCTGTCTGATAGTGGTATGCTATTCTCAGAAGCACCTGTGTACCCAGCGCCCTCAGAAAACTCTGCCAGAAACGAGATGTAAAGTGGGATTCCCTAGAAGAAATGATAGAACGAGGGACCCCATGAAGACATACAATCTCTCGGATATACAGTCTTCATAGATCGTCAACACTGAAGGTCTCCTTGATCAGCAAGAAGTGATCTACCTTTGTGAGTCTGTCCACAACTACCCACACAGCGTCATTGCCTCGAGGAGACCTCGGAAATCCCGTCACAAAATCCATCGTGACATCATCCCATTTCCAATCTGGATTGGGTAACTGCTGTAATAGCCCTGCTGGCCTCTGGTGCTCTCCCTTCACCTGCTGACAGGTGGAACACCTCGTAACAAAACCAGCTATCTCTCTCTTCATACCCAGCCACCAGTACTGATGCCTCAAGTCACGGTACATCTTGGTAACCCTGGGATGAACTGCCCAAAATGAATCATGAAACTCCCGCACCATCTCCTCACGTATATCCCCAGGAACCCATTCCCGTCCATTGAAACACAAAACCTCATCATCGCCTATCGTCAAACCGGGAGGACGGTCCTCATTTTCCACTGACTCCCATAAAACTAGGAATTATGAATCCGATATCTACCTCATCCTCAATCTGTAGAGAAGGGTAGAATTCATAGCTAACGTGGAAAGATAAGTCTACCCCTGACTATCATGCACCTACAGATGCATCTCAGAGAACAAAGCCATAAGCTCCCACTCACCACTGGCCTCCTGCACTGCATATATCCGAGTATTCCTGCTCAGTGCATCAGCTACTACATTACATTTACCAGGTGTGTAGGCAATCTCAAAATTGAAGGAATATAGGCACACAACCCACCTTCTCTGCCTCAGATTCAGGTCAGGCTGAGTAAAGATTTACCTGAGGATTTGTGGTCAGTGAAAACCACAAAATTCTCTCCCAACAGATAAGGTCTCCAATAGCGGAACACATGCACAACTGCAGCAAACTCAAGATCATGTTTCATGTAATTCCACTCCTATGTCCTCAACTGCCGAGACCCATACGTAACAACTCAGTCACCCTACATCAAAACAGCTCCCAATCCAATCCCTGATGCATCACAGTAAACTGTATAGATCTTCCCCTGCTCTGGGTGTATTAGGATCGGTGCTGATGTCAACCTTCCCTTCTGGTCCTGAAAAGCTGCCTCGCAACCTTCTGACCAAAAGAACTTCACACCCTTCTTAGTCAGACTCGTCAACGGTGCTACTAAGTGGGAGAAGTCCTGTATGATGCCTCTATAGTAACCAGTCAGCCCTAATAAACTCTGTATCTCAAACACATTCTTAGGATGCTCCCAAAAAACTACTGCATCACATTATGTTGGTCTACTGCAACTCCTTCCTCTTAGATGATCTGACCCAAGAAGTGAATCTGGTCCATCCAAAAGTGGAACTTTGAGAGCTTACCATATAGCCGATACTATCTCAGTGTACTCAATACAATATCAAGATGGGTGGCTTGGTCGTGTCGAGTGTGAGAGTACACCAAGATGTCATCCACAAATACCACCACAAAAGATTCAAGATACGGATGGAACACATGATTCATGAAATCCATGAAAACCGATGGCGCGTTCGTGAGTCCGAACGGCATAACCCAGTACTCGTACAAACCATATCTTCTCTGAAACGCTGTAAGAGGTATATGCGATGGTCTAACGCACAACTGATGATATCTGGATCTCAAGTAAATCTTCGAGAACACTCATGCTCCACGAAGCTGATCAAACAGATCATCAATCATTGGTAAGGGATATTGGTTCTTAACCTTCAACTGGTTCATCTTCCGATAATCCACGCAAAGTCTGAGGGTACCATCTGCCTTTTTCGCAAAAAGGACCGGAGAACCCCCAATGAGAAGTACTGTGTCAGATAAATCCCTTTTCCTGTAACTCCTCTAGCTGCCTCTTGAATTCCTGCAACTTTGGCGTGGCCATCCTATAAGAAGGAATGGACACCAATGATCCTCCTGGCACAAGCTCGATAGAGAAATCCACCTCACGCACCAGAGGTAGACCTGAAAAGTCTTCCGGGAAGACATCCCTGAAATGATCAAAAACAAGAGGGAAATCCATCTCACAAGTCCCCTGGTCATATAAATATACTCTCGCTATCTGGGCTGTGAATCCATCTCGCCCATGATGCTCTGGTCCAGCTTGACTCGTCTGAACATCCCATTCGCCCTTGTATAGAAACTCTCTTCCCTCTAGTTATGTGAAACTCACCCTGCAACGATAGCAGTCTAAAAAGGATCGAAAGGGAACCAACCAGTCCATCCTGAGAATGACATCATATCTCATCATCTCCAAGACATAGATGTCCCAAAGGAAGTGACACCCTCCAACCTCAAGGGGGAACTCCTTACACTGATGCACACCAGCCATCCTAGTCCCCAACGGAGTGTATAGCGTCATGATATTAGAAGAAGAAGAAACACAGAGCACAAGAAACTTCACAACGGGAATAGATATGAAACTATGTGTAGCACCCATATCAAAAAGTACTGAAGACAAGATAGAAGATACTAGAATAGTACCTCTGATTGTAGAAGGTCCAGGACCCAGCTCCTTCTGGGTCTGTTGCACTGCATATGCATGCCCAGTGTCGCGGCCGTGCGACACAGCTTAGCTACCCTGAGCTGTCCCGCCGTGCTGCCTCTGAGATCCTGGTGTCTGGCTACCACGACCACGACCACCATCTCTGCCTGCACGCCCTGACATATTCCAGTTCCCAGACTTGTAAGAAGCCACTAGTCTTGCTCCCGCACGTGGAGTCTGTATCGAACACCTCTCACTATCCACTAGTGGAAACACCCAGCAATAGCATTGTAGATGACCTCTCTTTCCTCAAGCTCGGCACTCCACTGGGTCTCGTGGATACTGTGGCCTCTTGTTCCCCTCTCTACTACACTGGTAGCTCCTGATCAGGCCACCAGAAGATGTCGCATGGCTGGTACTGCCACCCTGAGAGAAGTCCATCTGTCTCTTCCTCTTTCCAGCAGAACTAATACCAGTAACTGGTGCTGAACCGCCCTGGCCCACACCACTTGATTCTCACAGGTCCCTCTTAGTAATCAGTGCTAGGTTCACAATCACATGTACAGTAGGTAACCTGAAAACACTTACCAGCGCTCGGATGTCATACAGATGATCATCCTCAAAACACCTGGCTCTCAACATCCCATCACCCACCATCATGGGTAAAAAAAGGTTAAGCTCCGTAAAACGAGTAGAATAGTCCATCAACGACATAGAACCCAGCTGCAGATTCATGAACTCTAGAGCTCTATCTTCCCTCAGTGTATCAGGAAAGAAGAAGTCATAGAAGACTTCCTGAAAATCTTACCACACCATGTCTCTGTGATGCTCTGATTGGGTGGTAACATCCCACCACCTTTGGCCAAATCACACAGCACATACGTCGTGATCTTGACCCTCCACCCTGGAGGCGTTTCGAGATGCTGTAAAATCATCTGCATCGACCCAAACCATGAATCCGTAGCCTTTGGTCCACCATCCCCTGGAATCATAGGCGGATACTGCTACTGAAAGATACGAGTCAGCTCAGCCATAGATGTAGCAGCCTGCGGTGCTCCCTGAAAGGTCTGCATGAACCGCATAAATCCCTCATGGAATTGCGCCTCCGCGCGTGTGTCCGGTATAGAAACTGGAACCACATTTGGCTCTACTGTAAGATCAAGTGGTAGCCCATGTCCCACTATATCCGGAGTATAATCGTCGCCGCTCTCCTGGCGAACAACTCGTGGTCGTCTAGGCGGCATGACACTACATGGTCAAAAGCACGCCTAAGATTCAAGATTATTATGACCGAAAATTGAAGGAACCACAATGGAAACCAGAGGAAGAAGGCATTCAAAATTTTCAAAACAAGACTACACTGTGTGTACAATGACTACACAGCGTGTACTTGACTTCAGTTCCCCTACCCGGGTCCTTCTACATGGCAAATCCACACGGCATCCGTTCAACAAAAACTACAGGGCGTGTAATTAATCTACACAGCATGTATGGTGTTATTTCCCAACTACATGTGTCATATGTAACACAGTCGACTACTCAGCTTGACACTACATGGTGTGTTACACCTGCACACGGCATGTACACCAGCTTGTTTCCTAGCCACATGGCTAACTCCACCCGGTCTATCCTCGGACAAGACTACATGGTGAGTCCCACAGGTACACGGTGTGTTCAGGGAGAGGTGACATCAGCCCATGTTGTTAGTCACATGGCCGAGTACCCAGTTCACAATACCCGGCATGACTATAATTGACACGGCGTGTTCTGTCAAGGATTTCATCGACCTGTTTTGTTAGTTGCACGGCCAGACTCTGGGTCACACTACACGGCATGTCTATAATTGACATGTAGTGTTCTGTCAAGGAGTTCACTGAACCGTGTTGTTAGTTACACGGCCAGACTCCGGGTCACACTACATGGTGTGTCCATTCGGTACACGACGTGTTTTACCCAAGCCTTTCCCTACCCCGTGTCACCGCCCACACGGTTTTTAACACGGGAAGAATCTACACGGCGTGTACTCAAGGTACACGGTGTGTACTCAAAAAGTTCATTTTTCTTCCTGAACAGAAGTGCATACGCGGCATGTATAAAAATACTAAACGGCATGTATACAGGGTTTCCAGATAGTATGCCTCAGAAACTTCCCCGGATCCCAGAAAATATTGAAAGTAACACCTAAGTGTCAAATTCCATCCCGTGGGGGCCCATACTCTCCATGAATTAATGTTTGACATCTTATATGTGTTGTAACCAATAAACAGTCAATGATCCACCAAATTCTCATCGAAGGGGCCCATATTCCCCAAAAACCAAAGGTTGGTGTCCATTCTGTAAGCAATTTCAAACAAAAATAACATATCACAGGGAAGGTATTTATCAAGAAGCTATCACAACAGCCTGCTTTATTAGCACAACAACTATCACAACAACGTGCAAATTCTAATGCACCTACATTGCATGGAAACTATGCATGGAATGTGATATCAAGCATGTGCCTATATGATGCATGAGATGGAATACCCTCATCTCATCGGGTTGCAACTAAATAGAACCCATAGATAAAATATAAACAGCAAAATCCCATGTGTGTCACCCAAAAGTGAAAACAAATCACCTATAAAATTTAAAAATCAAAAGAATGAAAAACAGGAGGTATATTGGATTTTCCCTGTACACGGGTTAGCTATGCCCGGGCGCAGCTTATTACCAACTAACGTTCCGTCCTATCCCTGACTACGGCTCCAAATAGTAAGTCATATAAAATAAACCCTCGGGTACCACTTTGTAACGTCTCGGACCAGGGTTCCACGAGATAGGTGCCCCAAGCCTGGTTCGCCACAAGACCTCAAGCGCATTTCACCAAACGCCAGAGGATGCCGACTAGCAGTGAGGGCCCATGTCTGATAGTGGGGAATCTATGCCATCATTTTTTAAAGAGTAGCACAGTGGAATTTAAATAAATCATACAATGATAGAGGAAGTAGTAAACCATACAAAACTGAAATAAACTACAGCAGTGGATATAACCAACAGTATATAAATGATGATTCTACATATTTCATGTTCTATGAAAACAGCCAGAACATGTTATACATCAATACAATACAGAAAAAAGAAGAGTACAACAAAACATAGCAAAAAGCAGGTAGTGGCATCCCGTGCCTAGGCTGGGTCCCATGCACTCCTACTTCTCAGCAACAACCAAGTACCTGTATAGGGACACTTTCACTTACCTACACCTGCATAAACTTAATCTTTTTGGGCCAAAAAGCTTGACCCAAACAAGGTGTGAGAAATATATCTCAGTAGGCACCCACCAAAGGCCCGTGCCCAACTGCATATTAGCATGCAACAACAGTGTGCAGTAATAATATGCAATAAAGTAAGTAGTACACAAAAGTAACTAATTACCAGTTATATATCCATTTTATTATTTATTTAATCCATTATATACTAGAAATCACCAGAGTACATTTCTATGTAAAAATTTCACGTCCTCAGACAAGGAAAAACATACCCACAGGTAAGCAGAATCCAACCCACAGGTATAGGCCTCGGGCGTAATAGAAATTGCCCTCAGGCGTAGGAAGTGTCTCCCTCAGGCACAGAACTGAAGCCCTCAGGCACGAAAGGTTTCCCTTATGCGAAATAACTACAGCCCTCAGGCTAAACAGTGAAGTGCCCACAGGCTAATCACAACAACGCCCTCAGGATAAACAGGTAACTGGGCCATTCCCAACATATCTAAATGCAGTAAACATGTAATTCCTCTCAAGTGAATTCTATAATTACTACTTTAAAGGCATTCCCTCGGGTATCCTGGCCAAATGGCGAAACTGTGAAGCACACACCCCAGGGGTGATTCCGGATCCAAGCAACGATCCCAACCATCATTTTATTTTCACAATTTAACGACCTATTCAAATCTAGGCATCAAATATAGAAAAGGACTAAGCCACACGACACTCCAACATGGGTTAGTGGCACGAAAATGTACAAAAACACATAAAAGTTGGAAAATAAACACAAAGCCACCTACCTTATACGCCAAAGAACGTTATACCCAAACACCGACTCCAGAAACGCCCAACAACGGCGTAGATTTGACGAAGAACAAAACCCAAACAAACGTAAATAAATCCTGTTAGGAGAAGAATTAGTAAGAACCAGCCAAGGAGGTGGAATCCCTTACTCGTGCGGCTCCAACAGGATCATCCGAGGCGGAAACAGATTCCAGATGAACACCTGATGGATCATTAAAGGTCCGGCCTCCTCCTGCGGCTCCAAAATAGCCCAAGTGTCTCCTCTGCCATATGAGGAGGCTACAGCCTATTTTAAGCTGAAAAAACAAAGTACACAGCGTGTACTACTTTCATTTAACTATTCATTTGGCAGCACCGCCACACAGTTCATCCATCGACATGATTACACGAGATGTACTCCCAAGTACACGGTGTGTACTGTCGCCCAGCTGGTGGCTGCTCCATCGCCTTACTGTTTAGGACTGCCGACTGACTACACGGCGTGTAGGGTACCACTACACAGCGTGTAGTCGGTTCCTACAACCCTCGTCGCCGACATCGCTACACGCACCATGTACCCATTTCAAATGGCCAAAAGTACACAACGTGTGGAAAAGTACATAGTGTGTAGTTCCAAAATTTAATAATTTTCCCCATTTTCCATATTTTCTCAAAAAAACTTATGGAAAAGGAAAAAGAAGAACCTCGTACCTCAATAATAAGAACTGGGTTCTTACAATTTATATATAAATATTATATTTGAAAGTAGTTATAACATATAATTATTTAAATTAGAAATAAATAAATCCAATTTCAGTCATTGTTATCAATTTCAATATGAAACAACATATTAAAACATTATAATATATTGAAAATTTTCTCTTTAAAAACATATTTTCCAATTACGTTTGTGAGATTAATTTTAGATCTTATTTCCCCACATAAATAATTTGATTTGTTTAAACTGGATTCTGTATTCATGAGTTTGAATGTCCAAATTAGTTTATAAGGCTTGATTTCTTTTTATATACAAAAAATATTCCATAGTAAAACAATTATTTATCGCAATATTGTTAAAATAATTCAAGTGATTAAGGCTAAAATCTTACAGCTTAAAATTCCTAATATAAAAAATATCAAATTATTTTTTTGAGGAATTTGTCGACCTGTACGACCATTAAACCATTAATTATCAAATAAATTTATGTAAATTAATGCCACCTCATTGATTTTGACTTTAGTTATAAAATAATCATTATCTAATGATGTAATCCCACCACTCATGAATTATAAATACCACCCATCACCACACAATATCAACTAACAATATTTGAATATCATAAAATAACATCCAAAACCTCTCATCCACAGACTTCCCATGTATAATTTATTCAGGTCAAACTAAACGATGAAATAAAAATTATATAAGGTGCCCTTCAAGGATTTCATATTAACCGGATTATTTTTTCAAATCCCCTATCAAAAATTAATTTATTTTTGTATATTCTCCACTCCTCCTTCATCTATCAAATCATTAAATATGTAGAATAATTTATATAATATATTATTTTTTTATATGGAATATCATATGCCCCTCCCATTTTTCCTCCTCTTACATAGAGAAACTATACTTTTTCCCCTACTATAGTGATTTACTCTCTCCAAAAATAATGATTTTTTTTCTTTTTCCATTATCGACTTCATGGATAATCATAAAATGATTTTTCATGGGAAATACTATTCTTATATTAATATTATATTCTTTTAAATACTATTTAAATAATATATGACAAAAATATTAAATTAAAATAAACTACTATTGGATTCTCTAAATAACTGCCAAAAATAATGTAACCATTTATAAATAACATTTTATAAAATTAATTGTCATTTTTTATGAAAATAAAAAAATTTATATATTACCATTTAATATCATTTTAGTTAATTAATACCATTTAATTTTCCTTGTAGAGTTATAATTTCCTTTGAAAAAAATATACATAATTATTTGTAAATGAGCCTACCATGAAATCATAATATGAAAACATGATCATCAATGAAAAAAATTAAATACTATTAATAAACAGGTTGTAAGATGCAATAAAATTATCACAAAATGAATTATAAATATTAATATATTTATTTATATTAATTAATAACACTATTTTGATTATAATACATTATTTTAAATAATTTTACACTAATGGGATTTGTATGGTAAGGGTTTTTTATCTCACATTTACTAATGTGAGGTATTATTCATATTCACCACATTGGTTTCATTTTTTGATATATATACGTATCATTGAAATATTATATCATGAATTTATTTATTTTAGTGGAATTTAATTATTTTATAAATTAAATTTTTTCATGGGGAATATAATTTTACATATTACAATGTGGTTAGGAATCTCATCTCAATTCACATTCCATTGTTCCCAATGCATTTTTTTATTTTATTAAAAGTCCACCATGAGGAAAGTGGGAACCATAAAAAAACATTCACACAACATAATACACGGCCTTCGAAAATCAAATCCCACAATATATATTTTAAAATTTAAAAATTTAAAAAAGTAATAGCATCACCTCGCCTCCCATGAACCGGCCAGCATTATCATGTGTGAGCCAAAAACCGGTCTTGATACAAATTTTCAAAATTTTAAATTAAGGCTTCTTGCACCAAAGACTTCATTTTTACCTCCAATAATGCCAATCCACCAAAATAGAGTCTCCACATGTTTCACCACAGTGAAATAAAAGCTGGTTCACCCAATACAATAGAAGAATCATCCAAAATAGAAGACGAAAAAATGAATCTAAGAAGAATGGGACAATCAAAAGAACAGTAGTAGGAATGCATCCAAAATCATGATGATGCTTTCTCCCTATACCCACCTCCACCGATCCAAAAACCTCAAATACTCAAAGAAAGACCAGAATCACACCATAGGTTGCAACCAACCAGAAAAAAATCAAAAACAAGGAACTAAAAACATCACTGAAAAGACAGCAACCAGAACACGTGGAAAAAGAAATGTTCCACCACAAGCCAGAATCGCTCCCTTAACCACCTTTATGACCGAACTTGAGACCTCAACAGACCTCACAAACCCTTACATAAGCGATGCAAAAATGCTTCTGAGACCCTCAACATAGAATCAGATTCCACCACTGGGCCTACATCACACCATCATGGAAACCCTAAACAATTCTGGGGTAAGGGCATAAAGATGGCAGCAATGCTGAAATGTGTTTGACCCACGAAGCCACGACGTCATCACTGGATGTGTATGCATACACCACGATCACAATGAGCAGATCCACCGAGGGAGAAGACACTGCCAACCTGAGGCGGAGAAAAGGAAGGTGGCGATTGGGAGAATCCATGCGAGCAGAGCCCTTTATGGGCTCATCCTTCAATTCAATTGAGACTCTTGTTGTTACACACCAATGAAAACTATGTGGTGTATATAATATCCCTATCAAATGTAATTTCATGAAACTTTAATTCTTATTTTTATTTTAACATTAATATTAATTTTTTCCCTCAATTTATTTTTAATTAAAAATTCGGATGTGTTAATAGAATTTAAACTAATAAATTTTTATATGAATGATAACATTCCCTTGAAATAAGTACTTTATTGTAATAATTTTTCATCTGAAGATACATTTTTCTTAAATTTAATCATATTATTATTATTTATATGATTATTTATAATGTTTTATTACATTTTTATATATAATTTTTAATTTAAATGTTCTTTTATTAAATGTGTATATTTTTATAAATCCAAATATTTTATTCAATACATATATTTTATGATAAGAAACTAATATCAAGAATTAAATATATTAATCAATAAATGATTAATGATTTGGAATAATATAGATGGGTTTGTTCCTATTAAAGATATATCCCTAATGTTGTGACAGGTCTCATGAAACTATTCAATTCCAGACAAACCATTCACATTTCATTCAAAGAAGAAATAGATGGGTTTCTCCACACAAACCGAAATGATATTTGGAATATATCAATATAGAATAATGGTTAATTGTTATATATACATGAATTAGAATAATTATCTATTTCATTCTTTTAGTATTCAGTAGTTATTATCTAGATTATTTTCACTATGAAAAAAATAAAACGATGCATTTAATTCTTTGTTTATTGATTAATGGAATGCGTGTTTATTGATTTACATGGACATGTTCATAATTCTCTTTGATTAATTATTTCATCCACTTTATTTAACCATAAATAAGTCTTTTTGGCCACCATTATTTTTTTCCCTTACACCAGGTAAAGAAGAATCATTTATTGAATTATTTTTCAAGGATTCAGTTGATTAACATTTGTTATGTATTCTGTTTTATTTTCAATTCTTAATAAATAATTGTTATCGTTTATGTACTTTTTTTAAATAGACAACTAAAATGTTTGGTCCATTGTTATGTGATTTATTATATATTACTTAAATTTAATATTTTATGGAAATTACTCTAGGAAACTAGATTTTGGTTATTTATAATTTGTATATGATAATGTTTAATAGAATCCATTGAAAATAGATTTAGGTTATCATATATTAGAAGATAAAACCCTATTATTGTATATGAGGATAATTATAAGTATTAGATATCATAATATATGCATTTGAATAATATTTTTTATCCTTGGTTCAACCTAAGGGATCATATAGTGTGACTGTGTCCTAATTTGAACATTCTATAAACTATTCTTCACCACTATTTGATACATAATTTTATTAGTGGTTCTCAAACTATGTATTAGGATAAGACAATATATTGAAATATAAAGAACTAGGATAATTATGAATGTGATGAAAAGTGGGATACTTAATAAATAAAAATATATAATTATTATATTTAACTATTTATCTTGATATATAACTAACAACATGCACAATAGCCAACTCTCGGACATACAATATAATTGATATAAAACGATTGCTGAGAAATCGGTTGGTGGATTCCATATTGTAAAGATGAATCATTTTAATAAATGATGATAATTTTATACAAATCAACCATGTGGTTGTCCCAAAATAAATGGAATATATTTTTGGAATGAAAAATAGGCACACAAATAATGTAATTTCTATGAAAAATTTGAATGTTTGATTAATTAAATAGGTTGATAATTATAGTGTCACTATGAATCAATGAAAATTTATTATTTTAAATGACGAATGTATGATAATTATTAAAATGTATTTCTTAGTTGGAAAACTCAAAAATAGAATAATAAAGGTTACAATATTAATGGTTATACTCTTGATGATGAAGAGGTTGTAAATTATTTGAAGGAGGTAATAAGGATTTATATGATAAAGCACACAATACACTGATACGATTAAATTTCATGCATATTAGTATGGAAGAATATTTTTTTCAATAATTATCTAGGTAAATGATATATAAGGTATATAAGTATTGTACTAACATAATTCTTCATTATGTATTTAGAGGTTTTAGGTGAACAATACAATCCACTATTAGAAGTTATTTCGTTGTAATTTAATAAATCAGAAAAATTGATTTGGGAAATATGGCCTTAATTGGATATTTAGATTTAGATAATAATTATATGGATATGTTCGTGGGATATTATTTTTGACCATGAAATTGGTTAGCGATTTGATGGTTTATATTGTTTTTAGTATTTTTATGGTTTATGGAATATATTAAACAACATGAGATCTTATTTGGATGCATGATTTTTTTCATAATTTTTTAAAGGTGAAAATTGCAATGATATATTTTCTATGTGACAAATATATCAATATTTTTTTTCTAGTAAAATATAGTGTCTTGTTAATTTTATAAATTTAGTGAAATTCCATATAAATATATTATAATTGACATTGGACACACGAATTTTAGATGAGACTTATGATTAAATACATATTGAAGAGATGAATTTGATCATTAGATATTATTGTTTTAGGTTGATGAATGATTAATAATAATGTATAAAATGTGATAAAATGTTTTCTTTTAATTATATTTAAAGGAAAATGGATTGAATTATGAATCTCTTGATAATTGTGCAACACAAATAAAAACTAATCTTGAATATCCATATCTTGGTTTATGAAATTATGTGGATATAGATAGAACCCCAACTAATGATTGATATATTACATATGAGTTATAATATAGTACATATATCTATCCAAATGATATTT
The DNA here is from genome assembly GCA_963277665.1 of Viscum album. Lineage (NCBI taxonomy): Eukaryota > Viridiplantae > Streptophyta > Magnoliopsida > Santalales > Viscaceae > Viscum > Viscum album. The sequence goes on along the minus strand of OY728162.1, from coordinate 589,632,285 downwards.
CAAATAGAATAAACTCCATTTATATAATTCATGATGATGTCAATTACTTTTTTCTAACCAATTTTGTCATTGGTTTTGTAGTGATTAAAATTATAATAACCATGTCCCCTATCATTCTACACCAAAAATATGAAATTCATATATATATTTCTTGTCCATTTGTTCAATTGTACTAGTTTAATCCAATATGAAAGAAATTGTTATTATATACCTTCATATTTTTCTGTCCATATTATGAAATTGATGTCTTATTACCCCAATATAAGAAGTGGGTTTCCCAAAAAAGACTTTTAAACTATGAATAAGTAATTTTTTAAATAACAATTTCAATGTATGATGTAACGATTTATTTATGTTTAACAAAATTTAACATCTCCAATATTTTATGGTATTTATATTTTTAAATATAATTCATCGATATATTACATTACTCAGAACACTAAAAAGAAAAAAACGAATAGATATTGTTATTTAATTATGATAGTTATCAAATTGATGATAGAATAAATGGAATTATAGAAATAAACTATATTATGAAATATTATTGACTATATTTCAAAAAAATGAATTTATAGGTTAATTATTTAATAATGTGGTCTTAAAAAAAATACAACATAAAATATGTGTTTTTTATAAAACAATATGCCCATAATGGTAGTTTATTTTAAAAAAAATTCTTTACATTATGTAAACAACACATCAATTATTATTATGTCATATATTAACTGATTTATTTTTTAAATTAAAATAATAATTTCAATATGTCTAATATATGAATGATGTCAAATTTTATACATTAAAAAGTACATTTTTCTAAAAGAAAAACGTGTCACCATTAAATGGTGAACTATAGATAAAAAAAAGTGAACAGTTTCAGAAATTTTATTTTAATATTTATTATTAATTTTAAAAAATTTATTATTAAAATAATTATTTCTGAAATTTTGGCCTTTTCAGAGAATTTTCATTAGTTCTGAATTCCGATAAATATGATTTTTTTTGTTTGAAAACATCAATTTCATATAATATATTTATGATGAAAAATAAATATTAAATTATTTTTAATGAATAATTAGTTCAATAATAAATCAATATATCAAATTTATGATATTTTAATAAATTCCAAATTGAATTTGGTTATATGAAATTAGAATCTTTTTATCTTTTGAACATTAAAAACCATTTTTCCGATTATTTCAGCAGGAATAATTAGAAATAAAATGTCCTATTAAGTGAATTCAACATTATAAAATGGATTCAATATTAGTAATCATAAGTTTAAATTTTTATTCTATGGATATTTTTATTTTTGGACAAAAAATATTTATGTGGAAAAAAATTATTTACTACTGTATAGGTAAAATAATTAAATGGATTACAGTTAAAAGGTATTGACATAACATACCTAATAACTAAAAAATTAAATGGGTCTTCAAGTATTAATAAAACCTATATAGAATTTTAATAATTAATTATCCTCCAAAATCATTTAAATTATTTCCACCTCAATATTAATGATGTTATTCAGTAAATAATCTTTTTTTAATAAATATTTACCCACCTCACATAATGTATAAATACCACCCTTATCTAGTCTATTTCAAATCAAAATAAAATATTATCATTAGTTATGTGACTTACACTCACTTCCTCACTCACCCATATCCATTTTCTTATATTCTATCATGAATAAAAATTCCAAATTCGCAATTGTGTCCTTTAAGGATGTGATATTTGAGAGGTACTTTTCTAAAATAAACATTCTTAATTTTTGTTTTATTATAATTTCACATCATATCCATTTGACAATAATATCTTATAACAAAAAATTAATATATAATATAAAATTATTATGCTTATAATTGAATATATAATATCGACCTCTTTTATTATCAAATCTAAATCTAGGAAACAAAACCATTTTCCATCTTATGGGGAATAACTATCTCTATGAATAATGATTTTGATCCTTTTAATTTTCTAACAAATGTGATGGGCATAAATATATTATCCTGGTTAAACTGAATATTATAGGTATTTTATAACATATATAATGTTATTTATGTAATATATTTACATAATATAAATAATATGATATTTGTAAGTGTTGTTTGAAAAACTGATAAAATATAACCATAACAATTGTCATTATCATTTTATCAAATGAATAGTCATTATATATTAATGAATATTGATAAATGGGAGAATTAAATATATTTTAATTGAATTATTACTATATAATTTCACATAAGGTATTCAAATTCAATTTTACAAGATTATGAGAAATTATATTCCAATAAACAAACAAAGAAACAATGAAATGAACACATAGAATAATTAATAACATTTTTTCACCATTATACATGAGATTAATGAATTCTACACTTAAAGAATATTAGAGGAATGGTTTCTCATCTCACTTTTATTTCAATGAGATATAAGCCATATTCACCACTTATTTATCATGTGTGGTTCATATTTAATTCAGATTATATTATTATATCATAATTATATGTAATTTTTAATGTATTTATTGTTTTTTAGCATTTAATTATCTCATGGTCAATATGATTAGAATTACTATAATGTGGTTGGGTATTTCCCCAAAATTTAAATTATATTGATTCTTATTCATTAAAATTAACCAATTAAGTATTATATGGTGTATATATTATATAATTTAAATTTTATAATATCATGATTTCACAATTTATCAAAAAAAATTCACTTTATATTAGATCATCCAAGGATATTTGAAATTTAAATAACAAAGTGGAAATTTTTCCTGATCAAATATCTCATTCTATTTTTATTGTTAATATTTATTTGAATAAATATAATTATTTTTATCACATTTAATTTTAAATAATATTTGTTTTGAATATCAAAATTTATGAATGATGGATATTATTACTCTTTAATATAATTTACATTTTAAAATACAATGTTTAAACTGAATTTTATTTTATTAAGTACAAAAATTTTGATATATTTTTATCTTTTATTCAATAGTAATATTTTATGACAAAGTTCACTGTTCATAAATTAATTTGATAACATTGTATATGAATAATTCTTTATATTAGAGGACACAGGTGTGTTATAGAAACAGATTATACTAGACTGCCTTGACATTTCTCATTAGAATAATTAGTTGGTGAAAACCCTGCCATGTTTGTTTCCCAGAATAACTCTTCGGGTTTCTACCCAGAGAAGTGTAATATCATAATAATAGGTATTATTAGTATATTGGTTCATGTTCTAGAAAAATGAATTCAAATAATTATGCATTTACTACAGTCATTATTTAGTACTTATTATCCGTTGTATATTCACTATGAGAATATATATTGATGAATTTCATTGTCTTTTTCTTGATTAAATGGAATATATGTCCAGTTATCTACATTTCCATGTAGATTATCCTCAACGATTCATTCTTTTTTCCACTGTATTTGACCCTTACAATGAATTTTTACTCACAAAATTTTTTTTTCCATTTATCAAAGTTATGAAAATGAGATCTATGAATGTTTTTTCCAGAATGTGGTTTATTGACTTATTTTATGTGATTTGTTTTATTTAATATTCACTTTTATAAAAATCTTATCATTTAGGTAATATTTTTTAAATGTCTACTAAACTATATGTTTCCTCGGTATGTGATTTATTTTATGTTGGAAAAATGTATTTAGGTAAGGCATCACCTTCGGGCTACTATATTTGAGGTAATTACTTGCATAAAATATTCTTTTTCTTCAACTAATTCTCAAAATGATATTATAAAATTTCTATATCACATACCTTGGTATTTTTAATCCATTCTGGTTCCATTTATATCTTGCATGGAAATCCAAAATGGCATGGTTCCGAAATCATGGCCTTTTCCCTTACCATAACCATGGTTAAAACATGATGATCTTCTTATTCCAATTTCTCATAGTTGTTTTCTCGAGAAACCATGCATTGATCCAAAACCGGCGTGGTATTTTTAGAGTGTTTTGTTGTATATAATCATTCGACCAAGAAACCCACCCAAGACCATGCCTTCCCTTGGATGTGGCCACAAATCACCCTTCATTTACCAGCAAAATAATTTTAAAACACCCTCAAAAATGGATTAATAATATATTTCCCATGTTTTTGTATTCCTCAAAATTCAAATAACACCACCTCACACCAATATGTAACCAGAAAATACTTCCACAATGTATCCATGGCTTGAGGAAACAAAATGGAGGACCAGAATGATTCAATACGATTAAAAATAATGTAAATACGTGGATAGGCTAGGTGGGGTGGGTTCAAAAACCTAAATATCTCACACATCATTAATACAACTTTGGATTCGTAACAAGGTACATCAAAGGAGTAAACTACCAATTTAAGTGGAACTACTGATGTTCATTTCATTCCATGCACATATTTTTCTCATGGTGAACCACAATTTGGTTGGTATGTATTTACCATAATAGGTATGGTGATGCACATGACTATGTCTTCATTACAAACATTCCATTTTTAGATGGTCAATTAACTGAATGGTATGTCATAAAATAATTCTATATGTATCATGGTTTCAAATCATGGTGGTTTGGAATAACAACGGTACTATTTTTTGATATAGTTCTATAGAGGTGTTAAATCTATAACAGGTACTAAAGTGAGTTATTGTAGTAGGACCTTTCATCTGATTAAATATTTTTCCATCTACTAAAAAATAGGATTATAAATATTTTATAATATTTTTTTACATAGCATCACCGATAAGGTATTGTAGAGTTAATATATGAATAGTTTTATCCAGTTATTCATGTAGTTTACTAGGGAAACAAACATTAATTTCATGGATATGAATAGAAAGAATGTCGTGTGCATTGTAAACAATAAATTTCAAATTGTTACCATATTTCATTCTGATGTAGGGTATATGGTTTATGAACCATGATGTGGAAATTTTAATAATTATGCGATGATTTTCATCAAGGGAGCTTCATCATGTGACATGTGACCCCCAAGAGGTTGTCATGGATTGAAATTAAAAAAAATTAAAGGAAACATGTAGGAATCACACTGTGTAAAATAGGAATGGATTTTTTTTATTTTAATTTATATTCTGGCTCTCAACATAAACATGTGATAGATGTGCAATTTTTTATGGCACATAACACCCATACACTCAAATATAGTGCTAAAACACATTTTTTCACACATGTTTTCCAACTAGTGGTGTTTATAAAATGTAAACATGAACATATAAAAAAAATATCCAAAAATTATAATAATTCTAAGAAATAAATGATTAGTATATTTAAATATTATTTAAACAAATATTATTTCTTACAACAAGTGTGAAATATTTTCCATAATCACACCACATGATTACCCATTCTTTACATCTCATATGTCATATTCATCATTATAACATGTTGAATGAAAAACATAAAATAGCTTTTCTCAAATTTTTATTTACGAAATAACGTATCAATATTCCATTTGGGTTTAGATAATATGAATATAAGAAAAAATATGAATGTGAGACATATTTATTGCAAGGTTCATGGACTCATAAAAGCTATTCGTAATTAATATCATAGAATATTTACTATTATGTTGTAAAATAAATAATATCTCTTAAGAGATAAGATAAATGGTATGAAAATAATGAGCTATAAAACATATGATATTCACACAAAAATTAATGTTGAACAACAATTACCCTAAAAACAACATTGTGGATCTAGAATCACTACAAACTTATCGTTGTATTTTGGGTATCACAATTGTTTTCCCGCTATAGAGAATGAAATAAATCACATTTCACTTAGATGATTAATCATAAAAACACAATCCCCATTGATATACACTGATACATATAGCATTACCCAATGAATTTTTTGGGTCATATAGTGCACACATCTCACAAAATAATCATCATTGCATATGTGTTTGGAGAAAACATGATGAAATTCATATTACAATCATCAATTAGAAAATCCATAGAAAATTGATTCATTTCAAAATAAATAATATAGAATACATCAAAATCTATCTATAGAATGAAGGTATATAATATAGAAATTTAATATCACGAGTGTAATATAATAAGCATCGAAGGATTGGAACACTTATATATTAATATATTTATATAAATATGAATTTATTAAAACTCTAGAATTGTATCACACAAAATTGGATCATGATTTTTATGGTATGATACCAAAAGTTGTGTATATCATAATAAATTTTGACAATAGAATTCAAAGGTTCCTACATGACAAATGTATCCAAAAGAGATAATTATTATTTTTGGATAATCAAATTGAAATAATAAAAATATTCTTCAAAAAAAATTATCATTACTATATAAATAAAAAGGTAAATGTATATTCCTATGATATTAATTTTTTTATAATTATTTAGAAAATGTTAATTTCTCAAAAAAAATTAAAAACATATTATTTTTTCAATAAGACATAAATGTGATTAAAATAAATGTGTAAAATAAAATAGATCATATACCGATGAAATAAATATTCAATAATTTATTATTAAAATTAAATGTTGAAATTATAATCATAATAATAATAATATATATTATAACTAAAAAATCTAAAAATCGAAAAACCACCTAATATTAAAAAAAATTGTTTCTGAATAATAATGTAGATCATTAATAGGATTTTTAAAAATCTACGTGGAAGGGAATGTGTTTTTTGGAAATGATATGAATTACTCTCAGAAATATTAAATAGTATTGTGAAATAAAATCATTTTTAAATTATATTTGAATAAAAATATAATTATTCCATATAGAGGAAGAAGAAATTCCATATCATAAAATGAAACCCTAAAAAAAATATGAGTGGGAAATTAACAATATGAGAAAAAACATTATAACATAATGAAATATATATTAGAATTATCAACATCCCTTATGAAAATTGAAGCACTTCAATCGAATGACCCTGAATAGTGAATTAATATAGATTTCTAATTCCATTATATATTATCAATATTATAATGAAATTTATGCATAGGGTTTTATATACACCACAAAAAAAACTAATAAAATGATGATCGTGACATATGATTCAATGAAATAATGTTGACAATAAAAATTACCTTAACACCTTAGTGTTTAATACAATCATATGTTATAAAGTAAGTATCATGAATAGACTTTTATAATATGAAAATAAATTCATCACATTGATATTATTATAAATTTTTAATAATAAGTCAATATAATGTTATGTTATGTGCATAATATAAAATCATCCCTCAATTTAGAGAAATTTAGGCCCACACCCTTACATTTTCTCTCAAAATAAATGATAAAACATTAAAATATCTTATAATTCTCAAACCAATATTAATAATTTATTTTCTAGAACTATTATTATATATTATTATATAAATATATATAAAATATAATTCTTTTATATATATTTTTTCTTAGTTATATTTTGTTTTCTTCATCGGATTTTAGTAATTTTGATTGTTTCATAGATTCATTTAAAAGGATACGTGGATCACTATTATGTGATAACAAATTAATCATTATAATTTTTTCGAATTTACTATAACATATTTTGCATAATGATATATAATGTTATAATTTTATTCAAATATAGTATTATTCATGAATAATTAACATGAAATAAGTGATGATGATGTTTTAGTAAATTCGGATGAATAAAATATTAAACTTAAACAAAGAGATAAATTTTAATATTTCCATTATATAAAAAATATCAACTTATTATTTTCCTATGTTATTCGTAACAAATTATATCATATTTATACATTTCAGAAGATTATTTTATTATTCATATAGTTGGTTAAACATCCCCACACAAGTACATGATATAATTAAATGATAGGTATGAATATGTAGTGACATAGTCAAAATATATTTATTATAATATTTTAATGGTCTTATACAAGTTATTTTAATGATATAAATAATTAATGAGAATATATACAAATATAGATTATTTTTTATGAATCCATATCTTATGATTATAAAATCATTTTTTTTCTTTTGGGTATGCATATTCTGGGTAGTTCAACATATAAATATAACTAATTATAAATATTATTTGTTGAATATAAAATTTATTGGCCAGGACCTAACCCACCAGGTCCCCACCCAAAACAGATGTATTTCATGATTTACTCCATATGGATGCTAGAAATAATCTAATGTATAAATATAATAACCATGATTGTATATAACTAAAATGGTAGAAAATATCCTAATGTACGTTTACAAATGTAGAAACCCCCCATAAAAACCATTAAGTTATATAATACAATTGAATTACATAGAGCAGAAAAATCATGGGGAACACTATAGTAAAATAAATAGGAGTACAATACATTAATGGAAATGTACATAGGGTTAAAATTCAGGAATACTAGAATGTAGGTTCACACATAATAAGAACAAATATGGGAACAATTAAGGTGGAAAAAAGAATGATATCCATGATTTGACAATGATTATATATAATATTTCCATGTCCCACTATGATCTACTAATACTTCATCCACTAAATTCACAATTAATTAATCAGTCATCTTTATATGATATTACATTGGTGGGTAATCCAATTTTGGGTGGAGAATAAACATAGTCATTGTGATTCCTCGTAAACGAAGAGTTTGTTAATATATCAAATACTATATGATTAACCCATAAGTCCCATAGAGAAAAAAACCCAATAACAGATATCGTCTTGTTGAAACCATAGTTGTATTTGGGTGATTTTTATTAATCACTATACTCATATATTCTTGATGATGGGTCCCCATACAACACTAAGGAACACTACATTAATGCTAAGAAGCACACAAAACCTCATATGAATTAGCCTTGATGGGTTACTCCACACTACTTCACTCCACAATTTAGGGATTGATATCAATGATTGTGGAATTAGTACCTCTTGGAGCATGATGTAAGGATATTAAAACATTACAAACATATAACATGTTCCCTTATATAATGTGGGGGAGAACCAACTCAACATGAACATAGTATTCAGTACTCATGTTATAGGGAAACAAGTGAGTCTTGACCTTGAAAACTCATTAATGTTCAAACAATATCAATATAATTGTCTAAGCCTCAAAAAGAGAATATTCTTTATAGGAGTACATAAATTCTAACATTGAATTGAAATTTTAAGTATCCATTCTATTCATACATATAAAACCACTGATGAATGTAAATTATCCTTCAAGAGTCTAAGAGTAAAAGAATAAGATACATAAGGATGGGATTTCTAGGAGAAGTAAATAGTGCTTACAGAAGATAGCACAATGTGCGACATTGCTAGAAGGCATGGGTATGTTCTCCCACCAACCCAGATTTACTATCCTTGGGGGAGAACATCATTTCAAATAGGGAAAATGGTGTGTATATTCACTTGGGGTATTTTGTTTTCACTCTCAGAATGTGGCTTGGGTATCCAGAAACCTTCACATTATGACTTCTTATGTTCAAATTTTATGTTTTACTACCTATATACCTAGGATTGTTTTCATGAAACATGGAATGGGTAGTCGGTTAACATCAAAAGGTGTGTGGGGAAGACCATATGGTGTTTCATACATAACTCTCCAAGAAAACCATGAAACCCTCTGATCCCGTGATACACACTGTGTGTTATTCTAGGTTACATGGAAAATAATATTTTTTTTCATTAGAAGTGAATAATGGTCTTAATGTATTCACTATATTAGGTATTTACATTTCCCTTCACACCTGTTTACACACATTAATTATCCAATAATCATGGAATGAATCTATGTTTACTATTTCATGTACTCTATAGCCCTAAAATTGGATTCCCATCTCCCATGAAGAATCAATAATGAATATTAATATCATTTTGGGGTACCAAACCATGAATCCAACATCCACCAACCACAATTTTTCAATGGATGAACCACAAAGAATAAATCCATTAGTCACTCATGAATATCTCATGATCCATGGTTTTTGAATTCACATTGATCGACAATGTAATGTCATACATCAGTCCTTAAAGGGACAATGATGAATTACACAAAGAATTGTATTAAAAAAAGGACAATGTACAATGTCATGATATCACTGGTCGTTGTAATCCCAAATGATGATAATCAATTGAAGAGGCCGATGTGGGTAATATGTATGAAAAAATATTGATATGTAGATTCGACAACATTAGATATATTGTTATATCATGTAAAAAATATAATTCAATGGAGTAAATGTGATATATAATTCATTTTATATAATCATATCAAAAGAATGTAATTCCAAAAATAACAAGTTGTACCTAGAGAATGGAATGATACATGGTGATGAACACATTCTCTATAATTGGATATAAATACAACACTATATTCACTATTCATCAGTAAGATCTATTAATTGTCTGATTAAATTGACATTATTTGGATTTCCATCATCAATGGGGATGTCCCTTACTCCCCTTTAGTTTCTCTGTTTTATGTGACAATCCATAGTTATTTGCTTTACCATTGTATATAATTTCGGAATATTTGGATAAATTAATGAATAAATTGAATGCATTATTTAATGTATCAACATAAAATACAAATCAATTAGCATATCCAATGGAATTTGTAATTCCTTCAAATCATATAACATTCCTTGGAAAATCCTCACATTATAGAACCCACTCAATTCTTAGATTATTTATTCAAGTTCTAGATCTATGTAAAACCCATTTATTTCCAAAAAATTTGTGTGATTTAATATATATTAATATTATTAATACATAAATTTTGGGACCCTGTGACACTGAATATTGTATTCCAAAAATGAGGAAGATATTGATATATAAAAATAAATATTAAAAGAACCATACTATGTAAATAAGTGTTGTTAAATTTTGCTATCCTCAAGGTGTCCCATCCCAATCTTCTCAATCTACAAAAAGTAGTGATGGTAATGATATCGTATCTTGCTCTCACATTACCAAGAGAACCATTTCAGATGGTAATGTTTCCAAAAAAAATTAATCAAATTAATAATTGTCTTATACATGTACCTATCCTATCAATATGTTATTACAATTGAGTATTAAATGAAGTGAGATCCATCAGCAATGATTAGATCTCACTACTCAAAATAGTGAAATAGGTCTATCACATACCTCCTCATCCATTGTTTGTTTATAATTTCAGGAACACGATATAGTTATTGGATCACAGACAAGAATTACAAAACAAAAACAAATATGAGAATCATATATAATTGACTAATGTGCCATATGTAACTAGGAATTCCTATTCAAAAACTATATAGTCTTTCTCATATGAATGCTATCTGAAAAACCTAGTCTCCATGAATAAAAATAAATTATCTATAACCCTATCCGAAATATTATTTCAATCTAATATTGGGTACTCCTCAACACACATAAATCACAAGAACCTTATCTATCACTTCGTGTATCCTTTATACACCAACATGATATATATATATATATATATAATATCGGTATAATAGAAGAGGGACCATCATGATCTCTAGTAATGATCCCAAAAAGGTAACTACACATATTGGAGATTGGTTTATTATTATAGGTGAACACCAATAATTTAATGTTATATTCGTATCATTAGATGATGTTCTACAGACATGATATCAACTTATTATGTGAAACCAAGATTATCAATTCATTTTATCCATCAATCTATAGGTGGAATGTATTGTACATACATAAATGTGTCTTGAAACTTTCGTATAAGCCTATTAATAACCAGTTTGTTAACAAAAAATCTAGTCTAAAGAGAATTTTCTATTGATACCCATGAATCCACCTGTTATATTGATTGTACAAATACATAGGACTCTAAAAACATCATTATTAGATTCTATTGAATTTTTATAACTTAGTTAGTCAATCAATATTTTCCATGATTGCATCATGTCCCACACATTACATGGAATCCAAATAAGAAATTTGATAGATACACCATCCCACATATATTATTGTCTCTTGAAAGGTTGTTTCAAAAATATTAGATTCTAATGTCCATCCTTTACTTTCTAGAATTTGTTTCATCGAGGGACAAACTAAAAAATGATTCACCTTATTACCACCCACCCAAACTATTGAAAATGGTATTTTCACATCCCAACCATACCTGGATGTACATCCTAATTGGAGGTAATCTGCTCCCTAAACACCTCCACATTAATAATGACTTGAACTACCATATTTCTTGATAAAATGATGACATGATCACTACCATTTGAAATACAATATAGTGATTCTTCTAAAGACATATAGCCATTAAAAACACCATAGTCGATAAATCTAAATAAATAAACTATCACACATTGATGAATTAGAGGATCTACCACTATCAACTAATGTTAATGTTCACTATCATCTCTATTGTGGTAATATTTGATGAGGTAAACTAGTTTTCCCACTCTCAATAATACGTGAATATTATTTCCCTTTAAAGAAAATTTTCAACATGGTTTACTTACCCAATGTGTATACTTTATAAAATTAATTTTTCAATTAATAATTAAAAAAATTATAATGTCTTAGGATGATATATCTTTGGGTGAATTCATTCTGTTAGTCTGATTATTTAATGAAACACTCCAAGAATATAATTACACCACATCTCCAATGTGAATACTACTGCTGGAAAATCCATATTGGGATTCATGTTTTCATACTCATGTTGTATCAAATAACATTAATTGTATGTGATAACAATATAACAACAAATTAAAATGAACCCAATCCCAAATTAATAGGAATCAAAATGTCACTACATACAAAATGCACTCCTACAATATTTTTAGAACATGGTAACATGTAAACCTTTTTCTCTTGTCCTAGATTGATATTTAATTCTACTCAGTACAATAATATGATAACCATTTCAATGTAATGGATGTATATTGAAAAAAATCCTACAAATGTTTTATACAAACATCTGATATTATTCTTCTGGCCCGACAAAACTACAATACAATTTACTAATCAGAAATCCACTAAATGAGTCTTTAATGTTGTGGTTGACCTGGCCCCCATAATTCCTCCTAGTATTCAAGAGGATCCCAATTAGTTATGATGGCCTATGTTGTTATTGTTACAAGACAATTCCCTCAAAATAATGTATTAATGTGGAAAAATTCATACTATCATGAAAAAGAAGAAGATTAAATGACTAAATTTGAGGTAGAGGATAACGTCCAAAAACAAAAATAATAATAAATCTGAAATTACTATCATTTAAAATATTAGGGACATTGAATGACTATTATTTTTTTCCAATATAAGGTAATAATAATACAATACAATACACGAGTAAAAATATGAAATACTTAAAATGAATGATCTCTACTGATTATCACAATAATAGATCAGTCATGTACTCCCCTATGCTTGACAAATGATCTAATCTAACAACACATAGTTGTAAATTTACTTGATCCCTATGTTTATCCATTATGTCTTTCTGCATACCCAATGGTGTCTTGAAAAGGTTTTGAGACAAAAAAGAGTAGGTCATCTCCATTGATTTTTATATATATTAAATCATGTGCATAATCGATAATCCATTGTATAAGGCCCCGACTTAAAACCTTACATAATATTGAATTAAATGAATAATTCACATTGATGATATTTTCAGGTTTATAGTTTAGAGAATTATATCATAACTATTACATATCAAAAGATTAAAAAGTAGACACTTCTACATAGTTTACTTTTTTTTACAAAACATGCACCCTTGAAAAAAAGAATCATGTCTAGTTCCATGATTAAGTCAACTAGACTTTTCCTTGATCCCATCCTTGACCCTATTCCACAATATCTCCTGTGAAAAAAATTTCAAAAAAAACAAGGGATGAGCATAAAAACTCAGTAAGGGATACACAAGAAGAAAAACTATTAGTTTTTCAAAACATCAAGCATACCATGAATACTTTATCAAAGAAACACTTTTTACCTTTAAGAAGTAGTAAATACTCTTCATTGAATACAAGTTCAGTACATACCCTTTTGTAACCAAACTATTACAATAAAACCCATATAGAGAACACATAACATATAACGATAACTAGGTACATAAAGATACTAAAATGGAATAACCATACGGTCTACTTCCACACATATCACTAAATGGAATATCCATATGGACAAATTCCATACCCAATGCATTGGAGGTTATAATGTAACCACATGTCCTGGTATTCACAGCACCACCCATTATAAGGTTTATCATGTAACCACCCGTCATATGTCCAAGTACCATTATAAAATCATAAGACATAAAACAAATATAATGGAAAGAAAACATTTCAACATTTCAATCAAAATATATCACATAAATATATTAACATTACAAATACATTATAAAACCATTTTCAATAACAAAATACATAAAAGAGTATATGGTATTTATTTCATTTTAAAATCATTACGGCTTGTTGAGGAATCCAAAGACCAAATAAATACAGTGACATATTAATGATTTTGATATCATATATATCATATATATCCAGCATATAAATTTATTTATAATAGTACATAATGTTTAGAGGTAAGAAATGAAATGCAACGTTCAGGGAGACGGTAAGTTGTACGTACGCATGAATGGTACTTTCATTTCTATTTCATATTTAATGGAGTGTAATCATAATGATATAATGGTATGTTATAATTACAGTATAATATCATATATAATATCAATAACTCTATCCTTTATATTTCCCACATATAGCATTAACGAATCAAATCACTTTGAGGGGGCGACAGTCCGCACTTCCTAAAATGAAATTATAACGTTTACCCGTAATGGAAACCATAATGGTATTCCATATATGAAAAATACAGAATAAAAAGGAAAACATAAACATAATATATATAATATATAAATACAGTGACATATTAATGTCTACCATGAATGGTGTTAGAAGAATATTGAACAATCATCGTTTCGTGAGGCGGGAATTCACCAACCACAGAAACAGTATGTTCTTTAATCATTAGATGGAGGTGTGTGTAAGTGTAAATAAAATACTTCTCATAAAAAAATCCAAGTTTTTTTAGATACTTGTGTTGTTACCAAATAAAGTAATAAAAAGAGTTTAGGGGGTTGGAGATGCAAAATAAAAAAAAGAACACAAGTGAAGACATTACCTTTAAATCGGGTAACTCCCTTTTGGTTTAAACCAAAAGGGTTTCTTGAAGAGCTTTCTGCCTATGGAAAGTCTTCTAGGATGAGGAGAGGGATTTGTAGTGATAAAATGAGCAGTGTTTGGTCGATCCAAATGATTTAGAGGTGTGGGTAAGGATGGTAGAGGTGGGGGCCTTTAATAAGAGGGAAGAGGGGCACTCTTGGAATGTTATAAAATGTTACTTTATTATATAATGAGTTTCAGATTTTAAAGGTCCCACAATTATATATTTAAAGGATAAGGTGATAAGGGTTCGAAATACACCCACACAATAGGTTTTTGAGAAGTCTATGTCTTAGAGTTTACATTATCTTTTCAATTTATTTAAAACATTAATTAATGAGGTAATCGATGCAGCATCATGGTGTCTTAAATAATTTAATTTATTTAATGTATAAATATAACAAAAAATTATAATGATGTAGGAAATATTTTTATCTTTCTAATGAATATTAATAGTCAAAAATATGACTTGTATAACCCCGTGTAAATTTTTTTTGTAATATTATACATGTTTGTGACATTTTTATTTTAACTTTAAACAAATATTTATTAATGTCATTTTCATACCCAAGTGGCTCCATGGGGTCCCCAAGTTGACCCATGGATTTTCTTGGTCGGCCATGGAATAACCAATAATGGTAGGACATGTGTCATGGTAATTTCATATTATTTAAACATTTTTTTACCTTAAATTACACTAATTACCTCTAATTGAGATTAATAAAACATAAAAGTTACTATTCATCAAAAAATTATTTTAATCCCATTGAACTACATTTATCATCCTAATGAAAACTATGTATATCGTATTTTTGAAATTCAATTCACAGAAGTGGTAGTGTTTCATTAAAACAAAAATTCGGTTTTTTAACTACCACTTAGTGGTTTCA